>JARFIY010000359.1:5353333-8030000 GCA_036346155.1 Sinelater perroti
AGTTTTCTTCTATTTTTTTCTCCTTTTCTCGTTATTTCTGTTATAAAGGGGCTTGATATATTTTTGGTACTTTTGGATTACTTCTTCTTTTGGAAGACTTCCATGTTATGTTTAATTTTTTTTTTTTTCTTATGCACATTTGTCTAATTTTTGCTATAGCCAGAAAGTAATCGGAGTCTGCCTTAGCACCCCTACACGTTCTTACATTTTTTACCATTTCTGCGGCATCCTCATCTATTAAAATATGCTCTATTTGGTTTGTGTATGGCTTTCCTGGTATTTTCTATGTCCCTTTATATATTACCTTCGTATCTATAAAATCACTTGAAGAAAAACAAACCAATAATCACATAAAATATACATATCCACGATTACAGGCAAAATTAAGAGTTGACCATCCAACTGCCTGGACGCTTAGTGATAGAATACAAAAAGTATTAAAAGAGCGTGATATCTGTTACTATGTTATTCTGGAAATGAATTACCTTTAAAACTATTGAAGAAAATATAAGAGTCATAGTATCCAGTAGAAATATAACAGAATATCTTCATGGGTCAGCTCACAATTACGAATTATTAATATTAAATATTAAAAATCTGTTAACCCTTATGAACAATTACATTCATTATTTGAATTAATTATAGAGCATTAAATATGTATAGTTTATTTGTACCTTAAAAGAAAGTAATGTGTTGAATGCAAAACTTATAGTAAGGACAAAATAATTTTAACTTTTTTTTATAATTATCTAATCTTATTGGTAATATTTATAGTATCTTATAGCAATAAAACTATAGTCAGTAAAATAAATTTCAATTCATTTCAAATCAATTTGTTGACACTAATATTTGCAAAATATTGCAACAAAGTACAAATATGTGAAATAAAAATTCTACTCATCTAGAAATAGAAATAATTGATTTTTAGTTTGATCTACAATTAAAAACAAAAATATCACAAACAGATTTTTGGATACTCATAAATGAGAAAAAATCTACTTTTAAAAGACACGTTTGAAAGGTTAAACTTCTGATTTGAATCAACTTACTTTTGCGAAAGTGGTTTTTCAACAATGAACTTGTTAAAATAAAAGTTCAGATCCTAGATAACAAACTAACATCTAAATGACTGCATAAATTTAGTCATAACATCGTATGTACCAGAGTATAATAAACTAGCAGAAGACATGCAGTGTCAGGTTTTACATTAAAATAAGCTTCTCCTATATTTAATTTGCATCTTATTGTCTTTTTAATAAATACGAGGCGCGTTTTTTAAGTAAGTACAGTTTTGAAATGTTGCCGCTGCAGAGCTGCGGTCAACATCCCACGCATGCGTGCTGTGCACCTGCATCTGTTGGTAAACCACAGACGTCAGTTCGAAAAAATTCGACCGCGTTTACCTTTTAATTGGGAGCAGTTAAAATGCCTTCACCGATTGTGAGCCCCGCCAACTGTAAAGTACGCGCTGTGATTCATTTCCTTTGTGCTAAAGATGTGACAGCGGCTGAAATTCATCGGCAATTTAGTGAAGTGTATGGTGAAAATATTATGAGTAGTGGAATGGTGCGAAAATGGGTTAGGAGTTTCAAAGATGGGCGGACAAACATTCATGATGAAGAACGAAGCGGACGGCCTTCGGTCATCACTGAAGATTTTGTGCAGAAAGTTGATGAAAAAGTGAAAGAGAACAGATGGTTTACGATTTAAGAAAACATCTGGGTGGTCAGCACTTTGAAGACGATGATGAGGTTAAAACCGCTGTGTTGCAGTGGTTGTCAAATCAGGCGGCCGATTTTTATGAGGATGGGTGCGTTGATGTTGGTGGAAATTATGTAGAAAAGTAGATTAAGATACAGGCTTTCATGTAGAAATAAAGTTCTTGAAAAAGTCTACTCGTTTTTTTTTTTTAATATCAAAACGGTACTTACTTTAAAAACGCGCCTCGTAATAATATAAAGAGTACATAATTACATATTAAATCACATATTTTTAGAGTTTGTGCATTATATACGTTTATAATTCAAATATTAAAAGTGCAATATATAACGGTAGATCGCCGAAGTTCTAAATTGGCTCACGTCAAGTTAAAGGTTGGACATCGCTGCTGTATAGTGTGGCTTATGGTATTTTGGCGCCATCGTCATTTTTTTTCCAAAACGAGATGGCAGATGCAGTTACAGTGACTGGTGAGCGGTACCGATTTGTGTTAACAAATTTTTTGAGGCCAAATTTATATGAAATTGATTTGGAAGACATGTGGTTCCAACAAGACAGTGCCACATGCCAAACTGCTAATGCTACTACTGACGTATTGCAAGAAATGTTTGGTGAAAGGATAATATTTAATAAATGCAACTATTAGTTGGCCGCCAAAAAGTTGTGATTTAGCTCCTTTAGATTATTCTTGTATGGTTATTTAAAATATATCGTTTATGCAAACAAATCACGAACTCTTGATGCATGAAGGTTGAACATTCGTAACATTAGACCCAAGTTATTATACAAAGTCATCAAAAATTGGATTCATCAAATTTTCTCCTACGTACGTGGGTACTTAAACCATGTGTTATTCAAAAACATAATGTGATAGACTATGCTCCAAAATAATATAAAAGGTTTAGTTTTATCTGAAATAGTTTTTATTTTATTTAATTTTAAAATCATATCGTTTTTATTGGAAAACCCTTTATTTTTAGGAAAAAAAATTTTTGTGCAGCAGATGATTTTAGTTTTAATATAATTAATTATTGTTTAAATTTTATATTTGTTTGGCAATATTTTTTAATTAATAAACAACTATGTTGATTCACAGAAAATTATTTATGTGTAAGTTTATCTGTCATTAAGAAAGGACCTTTAAACGCACTGTTAAAATGAAACAAAAATAGTGGCCTCGCACATGAGTTTTATTTTACATTTATTTACAATGAGAACTGGCGATGAATCGACAGGCGGCAGATCAGATGGCGATGAACAGAGCTTGGCGATGATCTGACGCCACTTGTTAAATTATACCTACACTAAATGCCTTTATTTGTTGCCTTCAAAGTTTATTTGCATTTGTTCCGTTTTTTGTGAATGTAACATGACAGAATAAGCAGATTAAGGGATATAGGAAGAGACTTCCGCTATTTATTTAAAAAGGTTTATGTGTTAAGAGGTGGATAGGAAAACACAATTTTATAAAAGTAAATCGTTCAAAAATAATATAATAGCGCTTGTAGTTGAATATAAATATATGTCATATTGAGAGGAAAAATATTGCTTGGTAGCTTTTTGGAAAATTACTTTCTGCTTACAACTTCTTAGGGTTATTTATCTCTAAACTTCATATAGCCCATAATTCAGTTATAAATTTGTGATAAATTTGGACACACTTGTTAAACTATTATGTAATTGTTATTAATTAAACAAGCAACAACACAGTTACACACCTAAACAAGCAGCTATACAACTTGATGGTGTAAATAATGACCAACAATAAAAATTTATTAATTATTGTTAATTTTTGTTCCAAAAGTTATTAAACTATAAAACTAATCTACCTTTGCACTACAACTTCTCTATACTCAGCCATTTTCGATGTTAATTGTACCTGTACAACTAAGTGTAAAAGAGACTTACCAAATGCGTAGCAAAATAGCACACTAAAAAGGGAGTATATTGGCAAGGTTGCTCTTATGTTTTAAAGTGGAAAAATTTATAATTGTTGTAAAAAATTTAAACTTGAAAACCAGCAGTATCTATGTTTATTCAACTGTAAGTTTATCAAAGGAGGGCCTGTCTAAAGCAAATTCAACTACGCATTATAATGGACCGTTGTTTCATTCACTAGCACCTATATTCAACAAAACTTTATTTGGAAATAGTCATCGATTAAAAGCTCATATTTCAAAACCATTTTGCAGTGCTTAGAAAAAATAGTGTATCAAATAAATACGAGGGCTATTTTTTTTCAAGGTCCGATTGGTCGCTAAAGGAAAGCTTCGGGGAAAATCCACTAGGTCTGTGCGCAGACGTCTTGCGCTGTGTCTGTAGTTAGCCCGAGGGAACGCGTCGATTTGGGGTTGTCATTTCTGAGTAGGTAGGGAGCACATAAACATGTTTCGAAAAATAGAGTCTCCCGCCAAATGTGAATTGCGTTCAGTCATTCGATTTCTGCATGCTGAAGGAAGCAATGCATCTGAAATTTATAGACCAATGAATAAAGTGTACAGAGAAACGTTTATGACTGACTGCAAAGTGCGGAAGTGGTGCAGGAACTTTGATGCTGGACGCACAGATGTTCATGATGCAGGCGGCTAGAGGAGGAAGCGCGTGGATCAGGCGATTCGCGGAAATTCATCTCTTTGCCCACATGAAACGCTGGCTAGGAGTACAAACTTTCGTCACAGACAACGAGCTGCAGACCAGCGTACAGAATTGGCTGAAAACACAGGCGGTTGCTTTCTATGATGAAGGTATTTGAAAACTGATACCACGCTACGACAAATGTATGAATCGGAACGGCGATTACGTCGAAAAGTAGCCTAATGTTGTATCACATTGTTCCATTTAAAATTTTCTTGATTCTGACTGTGATTTTCATTTAGCGACCAATCGAACCTTGAAAAAAAATAACCCTCATATTTACTTCATCAATGTATAGCTGAAGATTTATAAAAGTATTAAAATTGAAATATTAGGAAATGGGAACAGAAACATTTTATTACAATATTCAAATACATGGAAAATATTCAAGAGTTAAAATGATCTTATTTGTAGCTTCATTTTCAAAACGTGAAAAAGCTCTAAAAGTTTTTAGAAGTTATTATTTTGTATCAGCTAGTGTAAGGAGAAGCGAAAAAAATCAAATTTTAATTGTATGGTAGCCTTTAAACACCACCTTGTTTGTTAATAAATGACAGAACTTTATCAATCTATTATTAGTCTACGAAGCAAATTCTATTGAGAACTGATTTTGAACAAATGTGCTGAGTTTTTCTAGATAAATAGCTTCTTAACAGATCCGATTTAAGTTTACCAGTACAAGGTATGAAGATCTGATTGGTAAAGAAAAACAAAAACTTTATTGTTGATAGTTTAACGCGTTGTTTGGTAAAGTAAGTGGGTGTTTTATATTAGTAATCTTTTGTTGTGTATGCATACAACAAAAAGTTGAAATAAAAGCCTTTAGAAATACATAGATAATTAAGTAAATTGGCATAAATAAAACAGAAAAATGAAACAGCCAGTTTTATTTATTTAATTCAAATTTATAATTTGAACTTTTCTAGTGACATAACAGAATAGGAGTCTGTATTATTGGTTACAGCTGTTTGCCTACATTTTAATTACTATTTCTTTTATTTTACCACTTGTGAGGCGTATAGCTCTTTATCTTATTACGTCACTTTTTAATTTTCTTCTTGCAAATGATAAAATGCAAAAATTTGTGCTTCTTATTTTTTAAAACCTATGTAATGCGGAAATTTTATTTTTTGAGAGGAATGGTCCATTGATGCATAGCTATAGAAACTGGAAAAATATGCGAAAGTAATTTTATTCTCATAAAGAAAACACTAACTGTGAAAAATGTTCTGATATTTTATTAAAACATTTTTAATATAATTTGTAGGGAGGCTAACTATTTACAAACGTTTTTTTAGTATTTGCTTAAAAACACAATGTTTCTTTTTACCGTCCTAACACTCTGAATGAGAAAGATCTTGATTATATAGGTTTTAGTGTGGTCATTTGTAGATATAACCACAATCGATGTGGGAAACGTATATTTTCATGTACGCGATACCATGACAGTAAGCCGAAAATAGCTATCGACAAAATTTCTGTCGGAGGACGTGCACCTGGCTAGGGGTCGGTGCGGATTACCCTGGTGCAGGCCGATGTGCCTCTTGCTACAGCTGAATGCTGACTCTTGCTTTTGTCGTTTGTGAACTGGTCGTAGGTAAGGGTTGAAACTTGTCCATCTCAGGGGCATGAAAGAAAACATTTTCTATAGTTTTGGCAGGTAAAAGAGACCAAATGCTCAATTAATTTGACACGGGCTAATTGCGGTCTACACCTACCGACCGTAATGCTATTAAAAATATTACCATTATAGGAAATATTTTTCGAGTATTCGCTCCGCTACAATTATATATGTATTATTTCTAAAACGCTTAGTAATAATAGACAAAAGTATATAATTAGTATTATCGTACAACATATTCTGATTGTGATTGTTGACGTCTTTAAATACCTTAGCGTAATAAACTTCGTTAATTGTTATACTTTTTATAATGTGTTAATACTGGAACTCTTTTAAAAGTTGAATTTCTTAACGGACGTTACTAGACGTTATCATTTCGTACTCTGCAGTACACCTATCTAATTGTAATTGTTATGTTTTGTTGCAGGTGATAGTTCTGTTCAAGAAAGTCAATTTTGTCTAAACTTCACGGTTTTAATATTGACTTGTGTAGTAAAGCGCTGTAATATACTCGCTTAAAAGTGTTAATTGTGATAGTTTAGTCCTTTATTTTACCTATATAAACATTGTTTGTGAAATACTATTTTTAGTTGTAAAGATGAGGTTGTAAAAAAATTATCTGCAATTCTGTCGTGATAATTTCATGCACAATGGAATTTAAAAATTTCACGTCATCTTGTATCAATTTGGCACTTGGACGATGGTCCAAAACCGCTTTCGTCTTAACCACATTGGCCAAAAACACTTGTACTTCACATATATAAACTGTTCTTTCCGTAAGCTTGCTGTATTGTAGCAAATATTTCGATTGCGCATTTTTTAAATTTAACGCATAATTTACCTAACACTTCTTACCAAGTGTCAAACCCGAACTCTCTCCGACTCATCTGTTTGGACCAAAAAAAATCAATCTCGTTGCCTTCTAAGTGTACATTGTCTTCTTTTTATTCAATTTTAGTTTTAAAATTCTTATATATAATCTATGTGTTTTTTACGCTTTAATGCGTTGGTGTATAATTTTAAATACGTTTACGTTAGTATGTTCCAACTATATCTATAATGGAGGTGTTCTGCATAATGTTTTTATTTTATGGAAATATTATCAAAAATATAAAGGGCATCCTTTGTTTCCTTTTGCAAAATGACGTACTCGGTCATCTAAATTGATACAATGGTTATTTCACTTTCTTTTACCTCTTTAACCATTCTGTTATGCTTTATTATGTTAATTTTTGCGTGTTGCATTCCAAACTTGATGGTCTCTATTAAGGAATTCTTAAATTTCTTTCCTATTAATATGATTCTTGAAAATTAACCATACTTTCTGTGCTCAGGCAGTACCATATATGAAAGAACGTAGTATTGTTATATCAGTAGTGTGGAATTGTTTATATTTTCCGTTTGAATATTTGCTAATATAATTATTTTTTCTAACATCTATTTGTAACAACTTTTACAAGTTAGTGTTAATTTTGAGTAATTTTGGGAATTTTATTTTTTTAATATTACACCTGGGATGTACTCCTGTAATAGTTAAATTGAAAGCAGTGTGATGAACTGTAATAAGAGATTATTCCTTTTCTAATAATTCCTAAATTGTGGTTTATCTTTAGATAACACAAACCAGAAAAAGATATCGGATATACTGACTTAGTATCATTACAAAATTGTAATTACAAAAAATAAATTTTAATGTTTACTAATGTGCATTTTAAAATAAGTGAAAATTGCTAGCCAAGAATTAAAGAGGATTTAACAAAATAATTTTCTTAGCCCACATAATTGCTTATTTTTTCTACAATTTATATAACTTTATTGATATAAATAAATATTTTTTTCATTTTAAATTACCAATAAACATACGCAAAATTTAGCTTAAATGAATTAAGTAAAGGTTAATTGAGTAAACAATATAACAGTATTAAAAGAAGGAGAATGCAATTCCAATTTTAAAATTAGCACTTTTAATTATATGAAAGAATAAATTTTCATATATCTTCGCTATTTAATTTCTAATATGGTGAATTAGTTACATAAGTAACTTTAATTTGTTGCACAAACTAAAATTTATTGTATTGCCAATATAATCCTATGTTACAGATTATAAATATTATATATTATATTTCTTCAACAAAATAAATAAAATATAAAAGTTTTAATCATAAAAATCTTAAAATGTATGGGATGACATATGCTAATGCTTAATGGTTTATAATAAGAAAAATAAGGAAAACCAATCGAGATTATTTACAAACTATTTAAAAAAACCGTTTATATACTTTCTGTTGCGTAATTTACAATCATGAGAGGCATTCTAACATCCTATGCATGTCCTATTTGCTTTGATAATTTTCTTCCATTATTTTAACTTTTTGTTACCTCATCCCATTTACATTTATGGCAGAACGTAATCTTATCTTCATATTAATACCTAATAGAATTTAAACCGACTTACCGTCAATCAGATTTTAACATATGATTTGGGCATAAAAGAATTGCGTGCCAGCGATTTGTTGCTAGGCAAACATTTCATACGGTTCTCAATCGTCCTTCTTACTGTGTATCAGTGGCTCTAACTTCTTTTTATTTCTTAGGCTAAAAAATATTTAAAAGGTTTCTTTTTGTTGCATTGCAAGTCCAACAGAAGCCTTTTAGGATTGCTTTGAAGAGCGGAAAAAATTTCTCCGTCGGTGCACAGCTGCCGAAGGAAACTATTTTAAAGTGAACAACCTTAATTAGTAAAAAGAATAAAATTCATCGTTATAAGAATTTTTACTTTTCATTTTGTTATTACATTTTTTAAATAATCAAGACAAAGCTACACTATACTTACTTATTATATAGGATTTTAGTTCTTAATTTCTTTCTATTTTTTTAATTTTTTAGATTTTTGCATATTTCTGCATTTAGCTTTTCAGTATCTTCGTCTATAATTTTAACAAATTGTTTAAATCCAAACTTAATACGGTGTGGTAAACATGATTTTTATCTATCAAACAAGGACTTGTTAATAGTGTTACTGCAGCTATATAAATTATTCCTTATAAGTCATGTTTTACTGATTTTCTTTTACATATTTTTATTACGCATACAAATGAATGTAAATTTACAGATATTAATATCAAAAGATTTTCTATTCTTTACTCCAGAATAAAAAAAGACTGTTGTTGGGGAGTACATTGAATATATTGCATCAAACATGATATTACATCATTACACCTAAGAAAATTTGTCTTTTAATACTCCTAGGTTTTTGTACTTTTTGCCACAGCAGCTTGTTTGTATCTTGATAGCGGCATTGCACTCATAATAGAATATTTATTTTATTGTATTTTGTATATTTGATTTTTAAACTAAAAGTCATACAGGTGCAAACAATTTTAATACCTTCGAATCTATCATTTCACAACGTAGAAGCACACCAAACACATGCACTCATTAAATCTGCAGATTTGAATCAAGCGGTTTTTAGAAATCCAACATTAATTATTTTTACCTATAAAAATCATATTTGTCTAGTAATATTCATAGGAATTTAATTTTTTTTTGTAAATTTGTAGAGTGTAATGTTAAAGTAATTTAACAATAAATACATTTTTTAATTGTCCATGGTAATAAAATTTGTTTGATCTACAATACAAATAGATTTTTCTATAATAAGGTGTAAAAAATATATTTTTGTAAATTATTTTGTTTTTTCTCGTAGATTAGAAAATAACGATGTGTATCTTTGCTGGCAGTTATCATATTAAATTTTAAGATGAATTGAAAAAGCTACATTAAAAAAAACGTATAAAATTTTTTAGTTTGTTCAAATTTGGGCTAAATAATATGAAGAATAAGCACAAAAACAGAAACTCTCGACTTGTTTCTTTGTATGCGAATATAATAGAATGAAGTTTGCTAAAACTATTTTTGCTGCTAAGAGGTGAACGCCCGTAAAAGCTACCGTAAGAAAATGATTTTCTCGTTTTAAAGGGGACACAACTGATTTGTCTCGTTTGTGCAGACTATCCGGCTTTAAACCTTTCAGTTTACGATGATGCTCATCAATCATCGCGACAATTGGAGAATATGATAAATTATGGCCAATAAACCACCGCACACTGCATTCCATGAACAAACATTACAAGAATGAATTTTCAATTTAATATAAACTCTATAAGCTTACACATCAACCCGTCACATTATTTTTAGAATTTAAGAATATTTATAAAACATGCTATTTGTTTATTTTAGTAATCCTTAAAACCCAAATACACATTTAAAGCATGATTCAAATTTTTTACCACCACATAAGTCTGGCGGCAGCTGCGCTGCTGTTATTGAACTGTAAAATTTAATTAAATCTTAAAGAAATTTAAATACAGCCTTCATGCAAACGTAAAACGCGAGACAATAAAGAGCTACCTCAAACTTCTGCTAAATTTATAGATAAACGCATTAGGCCAAATGTCTAGACTATGTTTTTGTCATTAAAATGAAACCGCGGTGGTTTTAAATTTTTGGCTTTTTGACGTGATATTTCTTCAGCATAATAACAAAAACTGTCTTAGTCTGCTAAAATATTTTTCCATATAAGCATTGGAAATATTGAAATAAAAATTTGTGCCTTTTATAAATTATTTGAATACGGTAATTTCGGCAGGATTTCTTAAAAATTAGCAAACACTCCTTTTATTCTTATTCCTTTAAAATACTACTTTTAAAGAATGTCACTCTTACCGCCAAAGGTGATTAAAACTAAAATTCTTAAATGTTTTTTTTTCAAATTACAATTTCTCCGAAAATACACGATGAAAGTTAACGAAACTTTCAGTGTAGATTTTTAATAATAATAGAAACAAATACAGACAGAAAATTTTCAAAAAACCCGGAATTTGTTTACAAATAATTAATTTTTTAATAAACAATTGAAAAATTAATCAACTTCTCGTATGGCTAAGAAAAAAATCTTTGAAATGTAATGTTTCTTATACTCTAAACTACACCTACGTAAAAGAAAATTTCTGCATTTCCCATAGGACGAGTTATTGATATTTTAGTGGAAGGGTATGTGCGCGAGGTCTGGCACAAAACGACTCGCCCCGGGTGGTCTATTTTACAGACTCGCTTTTCTGTCATTGCAACCCTTGAAATGAATAATGTCAATTAATTGAGAGTGGTAAAATGTTTATTATTTCACATAAATATTCATATAAATAATATACATGCCTATACATTCCCTCTACGCTTTCGATATGTTTTAAGAAAATTTTACATTGCATAGTAGTTGAATTCAATATTTTATATATTTTTTTGTTTAATCCCTTTATCAACTTTTGGACTCTTGTAATCTGGATCCTTGAATGACACAACGATATCCATATCATCTTCTTCTCTGTCTTGCGTATCTATCTCTTCTCTACTCCCTTCCATTGGTTTTTCTGTCACGTTACTTACTGCTTTCCATTGATCTTTCTTCTTATGCAGCTGTGTCCTACATGAATTACAAATATATTGACCGTGAAAATTGCGGAATTTTTCATCGCACGCATTTCTCAAGAAAACTTCTCGGCAGCAACTATGGCCTTTCTTTTTGAAAGGATTGCGACATTTCGGCGGAGGTAGACAATAACCTTATTCAATGACGACAAGCCAACTAATGTGTCTGGACACAAAAAAAATCAAAACAAAACGCCGACTGTTGCTTGTTTGTACTTGCATAAGCCTATCTAATTCTAATTCTAATGGAGCGCGCTACGTTCTACTCGCTCACGATTGAAGGCAAGTAGCCAAAAAAAAAAAGATATACATCGATAGATGTTGACCTGTTCTTTCTAATGGTGCTATTATGTTTGGTCAAAAACTCCTCCGTCATAATAAGAATCGAGTTACAAGTTCAGGCTGTTTTTTCTGTACGTATTTTTTAATTTTTTTTTAACTTATATCAATGAAAAGAGCAACTCGTCAATAACATGTAAAACAATTTTCAATGTGGAAAACGAAGAAGTAAGGCAAGTAAGCGAAGACGGCGGCACGTGGTCTAATCTGGTGGCGCGCGACCTCGCGCGTGGTGTTAGTATATGGTATAACATCAATATCTTCTCTTCCCATGGGAAATGCAGTAATTTTCTTTCGCGTAGGTGTAGTTTAGAGTATAAGAAACATTACTATTCAAAGATCTTTTCCTAGCCATACGAGAAGTTGGTTAATTTTTCAATTGTTTATTAAAAAATTTATTATTTATAAACAAATTCCGGGTTTTTGAAAATTTTCTTTGTGTATTTATTTCTGTTACAATTCATAAATCTACCCTGAGTGTTTCGTTAACTTTCATTGTGTATTTTCGGAGAAATTGCAATTTGAAAAAAAGACGTGTAAAAATTGATTCGTTTATAACATCGCCGAAAATTCGAATTTGTAAGAAAAAATTGTTATGAGTATTTCCTGCGTATGTAACTACAAAATTATGTAGAGAACCGGTTGGAATTCGGCAAGTCTATTTTTAGTGTCCGATTTCATAAATTTTGACTCGTTAGAAAATACAAATTTAATACGTGCATATACAAATTGCAAAAAGTATGAAAACACTTAGATTAGTGAGAACTATTTAAAAATTTCTTAAAACTAATTGAATGCCAAATGTTATTTTTAATAACGAAAAAAATCATTTTAAGTAGAATTGATAGGTTTTTCTGTTAATGGTTTTATTTATGTAAAACAGATTCTATTTTGTCACAATAACAAGCTGACATTGGTTGAGTCATGTTATGTGCAGCTATATCTTATAATGAACTCGTTGATTTGGTAATACTAACACACAATAAAAAATCTGAAAAGTGCATGCAGTTCTAAATCAGTTAAAAGACAAATTTTCAAATGCTGTCGCTGGTCAAGTATTTAAGAATAACATATTGATGGTCTCGACTAGCCATCGTTCTTTCTTATTCTTAACATTTTAGAAAACACTTATGAGACTTTATTCAAATTTATTTTTATTATTATTAAATAATTCTCAAGAGCTATAGCAGGCTCGTATACAAATTTTATTTGAAGTTTTCATCAACTTTTTGAGAAAGATGTACAATTCTGTTGCATTCCGAATATTAATATTTGATGTTATAAGAAACAGTAGTAAAAGTATTCATTACCGATTAACAAAGTGCATTATTAATAAAAACGAGTCTTCTGTTTTATAGGGTGGACGTATCCAAAGGGCGCACTGCTGCTTTCTGTATACTTTATCGCTTTCATACATTTAAAATGAAGCGTTGCAGAAATTGCTATCTCTATACATGTACATCTTTCTACTGCTTTCTAGTTTTAATATAATACTCCAAAGCACTACTACACTTTTGTAGCTACATATTCCATTTAAATACCTGGCCTTCAAACTGTTTGTAAATTGCTGGTGTCAGCCTTGGATCTTAAACCTCACGGGACAAATCACAAGCTTTAGCTACCCGATTGATGTTAGTATTACGTGACCAGGTGCAGTAAATAAATTGTTGTCTGAACTGTATGGCAGGTAGCGTCGTCCTGCTAGAATTACATTTTTTACGGATGTTTATTGCCCTCTCGTTACCAAAGAAAACTGGATTATTACTTAGTAACAATAATAGCCATTTGCACTTAAAATATTTTTAATATTATTTTCGAAACAGTATAGGCCTTTCGCGCCAACTGCTTAAAATTTAACTAAACAGTGATTCGTTGGGAGTGCATTTGCTTTTCCTAAGCTACGCAAGGATTTTTTGAACCGCAAATGTGACAGTTTTGTTTGTTTACAAACCCGCCGAGATGATTTTTCGACTGAACTGAGAATCCTGTTCATGATGGTCCAAACACCAAATTGATAAATTGTCAATTAGTGATCAGCAAGCTTGTATCAATTGAATTTTCTGTACATAAAGATGCAGGCCTTTACAGAAATAAGCTCCTTAAATTTTCCATTTGTTGGCTACAATTTCGAATCGATTTTTCTCGATTTGCAGCGACATTTAAACTTGCTATAGTAATATTTTCACGGGATCTTCATTACGTATCGAGTTTCATCAAATTTTGTAATCAATCTTCGGACAATTGATTCATTTGGTGATTATTGGGATGTTTGAGCCCAATATGGAATACGTTTTTACAATAATAATTTGCTGTTCTTTTGTATAGCGTTCTACATCTACTAATCGTAAGTATCGTAGATAATATATGTCAAAGTGTCGGAGTTCCTGAGCGCAGAATAAAAGCTTAGATTTAGCGTTTAATTGTTATTATTGTTTGTATTACAATTACTTTAAGATATTCACTTATTCAAATAATTTTATGTAGTGGCGTTTAAACTTATTTATTTGCTTCAAACGTTAATAATTTGGATTTCAAAAGGTTCGAGACTGTTTACTTGATTTAGAAATATATAAGGCTAAATAATAATAAGGCATTGATACCAAACACATAAAAAAGTTAGGGACGTTTGTGAATACCATTTTAACTTATAAGGCACTGAAACTTGAAAATGACGCATATTAGGTTTCTGTATTATATAAATTTCAATATATTTCTATATTATGTAAATAATATTGTTGTACACCTATTGTGGAGTAAGCGACCTGATTTTATCTTAGAAGAAAAAATAGTACAAAAAGATTTTGCTTTTAATATCCACCAACATTTCTAATATTAGATTTTAATATTTGGATTTTATAGAACAAAACATTTTATATTTTACAAATTGTGGAATACATGAGATATATAACTGAAAAAATTAGTTACAAAACATTCTTATTCTCTATTTCCAAAAATAAGAGGTATAAAGAGTTGTCGTATATTACACCAAATATTTGTGACTGGTGTTTTTTTTTTAATATTTGACTTGTGTTACATAATTTGAGACAAAATACAATAAAGTAAAAATATGTTATGTAACAATTGATTAATATGAAACAAATTAAGCATCCCCAAGCAAAACATAGGAATTATTTAAAACATAATTCGGGTTTGATAATTAGCATTAATATTCGATACAAAACAGGAAATTAACCACAAAGTAACAATTAAGCAAACAACGAAACTGAAAAAAACAATACAACTATACTTGAATAACTGCAAATATGGTAGGCGGCAGATTAGTTGTGCGCTCTCCCGACGCAAGTAATGGTCTCTGGTAACATGGACGGCAGATTTCGGCGTGCTTTTCGTTGGCGGAACTACAATCTGGCACCACGATCGGGCAGAACGACAATAGGAACCGATGCGTGCAGACATTCAACTAGAGCACCTGACGGCGGAACTACATGGACGCTCGACGAAGTGGTCTAATCTGGCAATGCTTCAATTCTGGGACACCACGGACGGGGCGGAACGTACAATAGGAAGCGACAGCGTGCAAGCACAGAGCACTAGAGAACCTGGTCGGCTGGCTCTGCTCCGTCGCTCACGAGGGCTCACATTGGAAAGCCTGGCCGCGGTAAAAATCCCGTTTTGTTGCGACAAGGGTAGGTTGGCGGACAGTAAAGGTTACCGTAGAGATGGGACACGGGTTTAGAGATGAGCACCAAACATACAGCCCACCAAAATTATCAGTGAGGTAATTTTCTTAAAGCAACAGAAAGTTAAATAAACTAATATAACTGAGGGAATTATAACTAAGGTTTAATCAAGATTGCTGCGGTGCCGGTAAGAGGCATAGTTTAACTGGGGTCTGACACACCATCGGTCCTTGCATAGTGCAAACGACATGCCGTCACATGGAGTGTACAAGATCTTCGCAGTCGCCCATTTTGCCGTCCTGCTAGTAAAACACGTGTGAAGATATTCGTCCCTCCAACGTTTTCCAGAAATCCTCTGCAGTCTCTGAATGAGTTGCCATCGCGATAAGTACGACAATTTTACTTCAGACAAATTGGGGTCAGAAGGGGCTGTTAAAGGCTCTAACGTTAGAAAATGACCGGGCGTCAGAACCGACATATCTTGAGGATCCGAACTTATAGGGCATAAGGGTCGCGAATTGAGCATGGCTTCTATTTGTGTGGTAATGGAACAAAGTTCCTCATATGTTAAAATTTGAGTTCCGATGACACGTGGGGCAGAGGTTGAAATGCCATTCAATAGCTTCGGTCTCCACCGTCGAACGTATCATTTCTATCAACTCGCGGTTAGCACCGACAAAATTAGTTCCACAGTCACTGTATATTTTGAAACAGCGACCTCGCCTGGCAATAAAACGCCTTAAGGTGGCAAGGAAGGTTTCTACGCTCGCATCAGAAGCTACCTCAATGTGCATCGCTTTGGTGCTAAAACATATGAACAGACATATATAGGCCTTTTGTGGCCTGATTCATCGTAGTTTGGACATAACCACTGGCAACGGTCCTCCATAATCAACGCCCACGCAACTAAAGATTTTTCCCTGTGAATCACGGATTGCTGGCAAATTTCCCATTGGAGGTTGTACCGGATGGGGATTAACTTTAAAGCACCGAATGCATTTTGCCAAATAACTTCGAATAACCTGACGTATTGAGGGTACCCAAAACCTTTGCCTTACTAAATAGCAGGTGGTATTCACACCAGAATGGAAGTTTTTCTCATGGACATTTTTGACTATGAGCTCTGTTAGCTTATGTTTACGGGGGAGTAAAGCGGGATATTTTGTATCGTACGCAGGTTGGCTTCCTGAAGTCGTCCGCCCACACTTAACACACCGTTTTGATCCACGAAAGGAGCTAATCTTTGTAAGGATTTGGCACACGGCAAATTGTTGCGTAGTTTATCTAATTCTTGGCGATAAAACTTGGCTTGTACCATTCTTATTATTATCAATAAGGCATTGAATAATTCTAACTCATTCAGAGCGCCCGTTTGAGGAGGGTTCCTTTTACGACAGATATTGTCAAATCTAAAACAGAATGCTACGATCCCCTGAATCTTTCGTAATGAAGAGAATTGAAATGAGCAAGTTGTCAACTACTGAATGACACGATTTGTTTTTCAGACGCAAATCGTCTAGGCACGTTGATAAGGTATTTCCTAGTGACCATGAATGGGAAGGATCCATTAACCGTAAAGGACCCGCTCACCATAAGGAACAGGGTGCGAGATCTTGAGGCAATAAACCCCGGGATGCGGGGTCAGCAGGGTTGTCATGAGAGCGAACGTGCTTCCACGAACTGGGTGGTACTCTTTCTTGTATATGCGTGACTCTATTGGACACAAAAGTTTTCCACTGGTGAGGAGAAGAACAGATCCACGAAATGTCAATGGTAGAATCACTCCAAGCTATGACTTCATCGAATACAATGCAGGAGTTATAGGTTTTTAGCGTGAATGCCGCCAAATTGGAAAGCAACACGGGCAGACAATTTCAACCTTGGGATTGACAATCGTTTTAAGGGGGCCACTTTTGACTTTGCCATTATTATAAATGTCTTTATTGTCTGATCTTCATCGGTACGCCGAACGTAAATTACACTTGCGTAGCCCGCTTCAGAAGCATCGCAAAATGCATGCAATTGATACGTTGATGTGGCAGACCCTTTCCAGCAACGAGGAATTGAAATATTGCTTAATAACGGCATGGATGCTTTAAAATTTTCCCATTTCGTAACGACGTCTGCAGGTACCTGGTCATCCCAACCAAGACCCAAGGTCCACAAATACTGCATTAATCGTTTGGAAAAAAACGTCACAGGAGCTAGGAAGCCAAGTGGGTCATAGATTCTTGCTAAGTCGGACAAAATTGTTTGTTTACAACAGGCGTGACTGAAAATGAAAATGCATCTGACGAGGACAGCCACTGCAAACCTAAGACCTTTATAGAAACAGGGTCCAAACCAAAGGCGATGGAACTATCGAGGCAATGTTCGGGAGGCAAATCACTCAGTAGCGGGGGATAATTACTTGACCATTTACGGAGCGCAAAACAACCTCCTTTTAATAAATCGATTAATTGTTGTTTCAGCGTCCCGACTTTACCTAAAGTATCCGCGCCAGTCGCGATGTCGTCTACGTACAAATCAGTACGCAAACACTGTGAGGCAAGAGGGAACTGATCGTGCTCTTCATCGGCTAATTGAAGAACACTTCTAATTGCCAGGAATGGTGATGTGGAAACTCCATACGTGACAGTATTGAGTTCATAACTGCTGATTTGTTCTGAATCCGTGCAGTACTATCTGCCTATACATTTATCGGATGTCACAGGTAAAAGTAAAGAGATGCCATCGAAATCGAAGAAGAATGCCGGAAATATCGTTCTGTAGCATTGGACCAACGAAAATGGTATCGTTCAATGACACCCGGTAGGGTCTTTCGCCGATGCATCAAAGACGACTCTGATCTTAGGGCCGTCGGATTGTTCTTTCATAACGCAATGGTGTGGTATATAGAAACAATCAGGAGAAAAGGATGACATATGTCCAGAAGAGATGTACTCGACCATACATTGTGCAAAGGACTGGTTTACGGTGGAGCCGTAGCTCTAGGGATTTAAGACGTCTGTCCGCCATTTCAATGGTTTTTCCAAAGGTTGGGGGGTTATTTTCCTTAAAAAGTAACCGAACACCAAAACGACCGGAAGGCAGGCGAAAATGCGTTTTGAAAAACCAATTTTCTGTTTAAGCTCAATCTTCCTGGGAAAGATTTTTGGGCTTGCAACAGTTGGCACCTACTATTTCCAAAAGCGATTTGCGAACATAGGACGATGTCACAATTTTCACATGAGCGCTAAAAGACCAGTGGTTTGATTGGCTGAATCCATTGTGCTACTGAGGTTGAACCTACAATAGGCCAACCAAAGGGTTTATATTAATGGCTAAGGGAGATCCATTTCACGGACGGAATGACACCATACTCTCAATATCGAGGCATAAACATCTGGCACCCAGCAATAGGTCTAATTGGGCCCGGAAATAGCCCAGATCTGGGCAGCTAACTTAGACCTAGCCAAGTGAGGGCCGACTTCAGAAGGAAGTTTATATTGTACATGGGTAAGGGCGAGCAAATTTTCAGGCAAACAGCGCATACCTTCTAGATCTAGGAGGCAGTTGGTACCGATTTGGTCTAATTATGCAGGAAGTAGAGCTTGATCATCTGGCAGGATACTTGGACCTAATGCCACGCACGACTTGGTAAGAGGAACAAGCGGGAGCTTCAAACGCGTAAAACAGTCTTTGAA
This sequence comes from Sinelater perroti, assembly GCA_036346155.1. Classification (NCBI taxonomy): domain Eukaryota; kingdom Metazoa; phylum Arthropoda; class Insecta; order Coleoptera; family Elateridae; genus Sinelater; species Sinelater perroti. Next base: position 5,372,458 of record JARFIY010000359.1, read on the forward strand.
TAGAAACTAGATTGTGATCCAGTATCAACCAGCGCTCTTACCCTTTTAAGAGCCTGAATGATCCTGAATTCAGAATCGCGGTAGAGATGGTAGGTCGAGGTGGTGACAACTTAGTTTGAATCGCTAGCGCAAGCATTGGTTTATTGGTGACAAGTGGCAGTTGAGGGCGCCATGGTTTGACGGGATTAAGCGGCTCATTGGCGATTTATCGGGTTTGAGATGGAGCAGGTATGATGTTTGATTGCAATGCTGGCAGGAATATTGATCTACACTGACACGCTATGCGTGCTTTTAAACAGTTAAAACACAAACGAAGACGCTTAGCGGCAGCAAAACGCTCTTGTGGACCGAGTTCAAGAAAAGAATTGCACCGGTAAATGCTGTGTGAATCTTTAAAAAATCTACAACATGAATCAGAATCGACAGGAGAGGTGGTGGCTACGGTTTGGGTGACAAAGCTTCTAGTTTGTTGCATTGAACGGTTTTGCGATTCAAAATTCGCTATTGGCATTAGGAGAGTGTAATCCTTCGTTCGAGCTGTGAATTGTGTCTAAGGCTGCACATTTTTTAATCAGGAAAGTTTTAAGATTACAATAGCTTGGAATTTCGGAATCGTTTACCTGAAGCTCAAAACGTTTTCGAGCGGATTTATCGATTTTTTCTAATAATAGCTCTATTAAAATAAAATCCCAAGCGTCTACATCAAAATTGAAAAGTTTTAATATGGATAAATTTTCATTAAAGGTGTCTAACAGCTTACGCAATTCTCGGGATCTCGTTTTGCAACAGGGGATACTTTCTTATCAACTGCCAGTGCGTGCTGGCCAATCGACGCTTGTTGGAGAAGCGTTCATAAAGGCTGTCGTAGGCGACTATATAATTGTCTGACGTTAGGGGTATCGCTTTTACTGACGATAAGGCTTCGCCAGTTAACGAGCTAATTAAGTAATTGAATTTTTCGATGGGAGATAAGCCCGCGTGGTTATGTACGAGACTATCGAACAAATCTATGAAGGTTTGCGAAGATTTGAGGTCGCCAGCAAATTTGGGAATCTCTATTTTGGGTAATTTTACATTTGGTTTGTTATCTTGCTGGCTGACTTTCGATCCCGACGAGACCGGACTTGGAGCAGGGAATATTTGCTCAAAAATGTCGATGATATTAAAATATTGGCTATCTGTCTGTTTGCTTAATGTGTCCAAGTCAGCAAGCTCTTATTCACGCGCTTGGCTCATTAGTTACACGAGTCTTGCATTGAATTCGGCATATAAGCCGTCGAGGATCTTGAATTTCAATTTGAACAGCGTTTGCACCGATCCATCAATTGTGGCAGCTTCCGCAAGCTCAGACAGTTCGCTAATTCGGCTAACTATTAGCGTTTTGGTAGTGATTAATTCGCGTTTGTTAGACGAAGCCATTTTCAACAAAAATTGACAAAGAATGAATTCTAACAATAGCGGATTTCCACAGGTAAAGGGACAAGACTCGAGCAAAATATAAAGCACAAAAGGGTCAAAACGCAGGTAACAAATTAGGGTGCGAAGGGTCGACCGTGGACACAAAACAGCAAGGCTAACGCAATTTTTCGGGGCGCAGTAACGCAGGCAAAACTAGCGATAAAATTTACACAGCTCGTTCTTAATTTTATTCTTTTTGTTTAATGCAAAATGATCTGATTTTCGGACTAATTCGATCCGGCTCGAAGGACCAAAAGAATGTTTGATAATTTAGCGCAGTTAAGTGACTCGATAAGCAAAACAGGAAATAAAACAAAGCGGAGCTGTGTAAACTATATATTGGGCAAAACTAAAATTAACCACAAAGTAACAATTAAGCAAACAACGAAACTGAGAAAAACAATACAACTATACTTGAATAACTGCAAATATGGTGGGCGGCAGGTCAGTTGTGCGTTCTCCCGACGCAAGTAATGGTCTCTGGTAACATGGACGGCAGATTTCGGCGTACTCTTCGTTGGCGGCTTTAATTCTGGGGCACCACGGACGGGCGGAACGTACAATGGGCAACGACAGTGTGCCAGCACAGCGCAATAGAGCACCTGGGTCGGCTGGCTCGCGTCATCTTGCACACGGAGGGGACTACAATCGGAATGCGGTGCAAGAACAAACACCTGGTGTGCTTGTCTGCTACGAGGGTCATGGATTGCCGGGACGTAAAAACGTTTTGTTACCGAGAGGTAGTTGGGGACAGAAAGGTTACGTATGGGGGGTTTAGAGATGAGCACCAAACATCTGGAAATAGCAATTTTTAAAAATACATAGATAACTAAGTAAATTAGCATAAGTCAAACAGAAAGAAGTTAGTATTATTTAATTAATTCAAGTTTCTAATTCTAAATTTGTTGATGACGTAATAAGATAAGTGCCTGTATTATTGATTGTGGCTATTTGTTTACCTTTTATTAGTACGTATTTTTTTACACTTAAAGGGCACTTGTCACTTAATTTTATTCCGTCAGTTTAGATAGATAACCAATATTAATTTTTTTTAAATGTGAAAATTTTAACAGAAAAGTGCAATAATACGTAATTATTCTTTTTGATAATGCAGAAATTTCATTTTTTATAAAAAATTAAAATTATTTTGCTATTTTTAATAAACTTTTAAACCTAATAAAAAATAAGGAAACGGCTTACTATTGTGTTGCGTTCATAAGAAGCAAAATAATTGTAATTTTTGATACTAATTCAATACTTTCAAACATTTGTGTGCTGTGATATATGTTTCTTTTGAATAGATAATTTAACTGCTGTTGTGCAGAAATTCGGTTGAATATTTTTGTATGTAAATTTCTTATTTACATCTCTATAAAACAAACTGGATAATGCAACAAAGTTGATGTTCACTCGAGTATTCATAATTTTTCAGATTAGTACTAAGCAATAAAGCTTATTTATTACGTTGAGTTTCTAGCTTATGTTATAGAAATAACAAAATAACTTTTGATTTTTTTATTGTTAAAAAACTGTATTTACAATATATTTATCTTAATTTATCACTCAAATAAATTGTTCTTTTAATTATTTTGTGCATTGCTGCCTTTATAAGGCTTCTCTGATCTTACAAAAATAATAAGCAAATCAAATAACTGAAAGTGTAAAATTGTTGTATTTGTGGTTGGCTTGGTAACAAATTTTGGTTTGTTTAATTTTTTATATAGCAAGGCAATAAACAAGCTTCTGTTTTTACTAGTTGACATCTGGTACTAGTATACCTTCATAGAAAAATGTATATTATAATATTAAGAAACAGAGAATACAATTTTTTCATTTTATTTACAGATTTTCAAGCTAAAATTTTTTTCAACAATGGTGTTGACGTGTTTTATATAAATAACATTACAAATCGATAAAAAATTTTAATTTGTATTAGAAAATGTGATATAGCATAAATTTAGTGCTAATTTTCTGTATGTACTTTATTATTTTTGGTAATATCCTTTATTTTAGAGTAAATACTATGTACATTGTCTTTCAGTATTTTTGATTTATACTGGAGGCAATTTGTTACTTTTATATGGTTGTAAAAATTTAGTTATTTTAATTTACCATTTGTAATAAATTTGCTATATGTGAATTTATGCAATAGGGAGAAATAAGGCACAATTAATTCATATCTTTTTCACAACTCCATCATTTCTAATAAGTGGCTCTAAAAATATTCGTAAGATATGTTTAGTCTAAATAATATTAGATATCTTTAAGTCGTATGTATAGCGTGATCAAAATTAAGCTTTTACATATTTTTCTTAAATAAAAGACAAGATATTGAAACAATCCGAATTTTATAGCTATCAGTGTACAGTGTACAAACTTAGTTACGTATGAAATATGATGTCGGCTAAATTTTCTGTTACATGTGGTTTTACATTATTGAAATCACATGTCATTTAAATTAAAATCGTTTGTTTAATTGAAAAAAGTTCATTAGCATCTTCCCTAATAGCGTACACCATTGAGAGTACCAGCGTTGACTGCTTGACCCTCAAAAAAGTACAGGCTAATTATTCTCTCATTCAACAAAGTACATCACACAGTGCATTTTTGTGGATACGTTGGTTTTTCGTAAATAGTATGTGGATTTTCACTACTCCAGATGCCTAAATTTTGACGATTTACAAAGCTATTTGATAGAACGAGTTTCATCGCTCAATCTGAGTTTTTTGCCAAAAATTTTCATCAAGTGATAACTTTTCTAAAACTCAATTTACAAACATACGGAATTTCCGGTAGTGTTTGGAAAACTTTTCTGTGTTTAGTTACTAGCAGTACAAATGCAAACTTCCGACATTCACAGAACGCAATTCAAATCATAAAGTTTAATATGGATTATTCTATAAAACCTAACCAAATGCTCTACTATCATACTGAATTACATTTCAGCTCAATTTTACTTTTTTTCAATTTTTCTGCTATTTAGAGCTACACATTTGTGGTACATTTTTTTAAAAATACGCTGCTGCATTTCCTAACGTCCTAGTTAACTGATTTTTCAAATGCATAATTATTTTGCCAACTTAAAACACTAAACTGAAGTAGTATTTATGTGTTTGATGTACGACAACTGGTTTTATTACCATATAGAATCTATACAAGTGCCACTCAAATATTTTTGAAATTATCCTAAACATCTTACAAAAACTCCTTTTTTGGTTTTGTAATTGTTACTCCCAAAATAACAAGTTTTGTCAGAAAACTTTCAAATACTACTGATGACCCAATACAAAAAATCTGTTTACTTGATTATACGTCTTTATAAGTTTTGTAGGTAATGTTAAAATATGGAAGAAAATTAATGTACAATTGGCTGCTCATTCAGCTGTTATAGTTGAGATAGGACATTTTTAACTTACCAACTGCTATCACAAATTTTAAAAACTGTTAATTTTTATATTTTTATATATTAGTATTAATATAGATGCGTTATTAAAAACAAATGAATAAAATTTTTAGTGTACAACATGATAATATTAAATTCCTTTTTTCATTTGATAATTTTAATATTAAAAATATTTTGAATGCAAAAATTCTCAATTTTATTACAGACGACACTTGTCTGTGTTGTTGATGACGAATAATATAAGTAACAACGATTACGATTACACTCTCTGAGATAATGATTTACCTAATTTTCTCACAACTATTTATTTTATTTTTACACTAATGCTATTTTCTTTCGTCTTCAGGCTTTGAACACCATAAATTAAATTTTTTTTGTTAACTTTGCATTTAATATTTTTGCGCAATGCAGCTTCTTTGACATTAAAATAATTGATGTGTTTTGTGCCTTTTTTGTACACTGTACATGGTTAGCAATGCAAACAATTAGCCTACTGTAAAAAATGTTCATACATTTAAAATATATGGCCTTTGAAGTTACTACACTCAAAAAAATTATTAAAAATTATAACTTACTAACTAGTATATTTAAAATATAAGGCTATTTAAAAAATATGCTTGCCAATATAAGATTTGAAAAACGTTATTGGCATACATAAACTACTAAAACTACATTTACATTAAGTTTTATATCTGTATACTAGGATTGTTCAAAAATAAATCTCCGTTTGCACATGCGCAAGAAACATGCGGGAATAGCGTCGAAATTCGGTGAGCTGTACGCAGTAGTTTAGTAGTAAAATGAATCCTGCACACAGAAAATGCCGCCAAATGTAAATTGTGTGCAGTAATACAATATATGTGTGCGATCAAATTTTTGGCAGTTGTGATTCATTGCAAAATATGAAATGTTAAGGTGTCGCATGTTTAAAGATAGACGCATTAACGTGCACAATGAGGTAAGAAGTAGCCGTCCATCTGTAGTCAGAAATAAACTTGTGCAGCAAATTAACAGAAAATCCGTTATGCACGCGCTTTGACAATGACACTGCTCTTCAAAATTCTTTTACACGGTGGCCTCATTTTTAGGTGTGAGATTTTTTTGTAAAAGTAATTTCAAAGCTTGTGAGACGTTTTGACAAGTGCCTCAATTTACATGATGATTATGCTAAGAAATAATATATATAATAACGGTTTTCTATCTATATTTAATTAAAATTTTACTTTATAATCGCACTAAATAAAAAAAACCAAATATAAGCGCTCTGTAAATTTCACGCTGTTCATTGACTACGAGCTGAATTAGGTCATTGAGGTAAATCTGTAATTCTTTTAGATTCATTGCGGAAACCGAAAGGTCATCTTATGCGCAAGCACAATCCTAGATTTATGTAACATAACTAGTTAGCTTCACATAATCCACAATCTATGTTATCAACAAAATGAGAAGAATACGATCGCAGAGCTGCTGTACACGAATTCCTTCAAACCTGAAAATCGCCGAAAGAAATTATTGTGTGGTTTGACTACAAAAAGGCCACAGTTTACAACTTTGCCAAGTAGTGCGAGAAATCTGTTTATTAGAGGGAAGTAATTGCAGACAAGATAACTAACAGCAACCGAATTAAGCGCAAGAAAGATGATGAATTTGTTTGCCAAGAGAAAGAGAAAATTATTAATTGGGATCTTGGGCGGAAGAAGAAATGGGCGTGATGTAGGTCGGCGGTCAGTCTAACAGTACACCAGGACTTGCACTATAAATTTTTTGTCCTGGAAAACTGCCAACTGTTGCATGAAAAAAAACGAGATGGGCGGGAAATTAAAGTTCCAGGCACTGCTAGACGACATCAAACAGGCTTCTTGAGATTCTTTTCGGACTAAAAAAACTTCACCAAGGATGGGAAGATGAATCGTCAAAATTTGCCACGATACCTCTGAATGTCTACCGTCATGCATATAACAAGTACCGCTTCTGTGATGGTGCTGGGGCTTGTCAACAGCGAAGAGATTGTCAACGTACTGAAAAGATTTGTTACGCCCTGGCGAGAAGTAGCCGCTGAGCGGGAGTACGTATCCCACCTACAAGGCAAGGAAGACTTTACTAGTTCCCCGATTTGTGGCCACTTTTCAGCCTGTGTGAGACATGATCGAGACGACGGACAATGAGAGGTACAAGGTCTGCCTGGAAAGTAACGTGCCCATTTTTGTTTTAAGAAATTATTGAACCGATTCGTACAATTACTTAATATTCTTCGAAATACGTCCCTCCTGCTTCAACACACTTGTTCCAACGATATTTCCATGCTTTATATGCGTCCTGAAAGTCCTTCACTGGGATGTTCTTTAGTAACCTCGAAGTAGCCGCCTTGGTGTTCCCCAGGGTCCCCAAAATGCTATCCCTTGAGAGATTTTTTAATCTTCGGGAATAAAAAGAAGTTGAGCAGGGCCACATCAGGACTGTAGGGCGGCTGGGGGAGCGTTGAGACTTTGGTCATCGGTGAGCACTCTCGGGATAAGTTTGGCGCACACCTTCCGCATTTGAAAATTTTTCGTCACAATCTCGTGCACACTGGTTTTCGGAATGTCAAGTATTTCTGACATTAGGAGGACACTTATTCTTCTATCAGAGTTCAACAATTCGCGCACTTTCTCTACCGAACTTTCATCTCGCGACAACCTGATCGTTGTTCGTCGGCGACCTCCTCACTATCCTCCTTGAACATTTCATGCCACGTTTTGCACTGTCAATATGACATGCAGCCCTCATCAAAAGTCTTCTGAAACAACTCAAAAGTCTCGGACGGCGTCTTCTCAAGTTTGAAACAAAACTTTATCGCGTGTCGCTTCTCGAGAGTTTGTTCCATCTTAATTTTGACAGAGCACTCACACAAGGGTTTACTGAAACAGGCACCGTGACGCTCGGAGCTGACTGACGCGGGTCGCGCTGTGTTTTCAAGACTCCCCCTACCCAGCTGTGCAAGCGGCAACGCTATGCGACAGATAGTCGCGGCAGAAAAAAATGGGGCGCATCACTTGCCGGACAGACCTTGTATCATAACTCTAAGACGACCATACGAGCCTCCTTCAGCATGGCGGTAATGACACATATGGACAGGTTTTCTTGGCCTGCAACAGATTTAGGTTGTGGTCGCTGATGGGGGTTACATTGAATAATGTGATTCTCAGTACTATTTACTTTAATTGTGCTTACTTCCATGTAAATAAATTTAATTTTTCTAGTGTTTTAATGTTATTTGTATTGCTTATTTATTTTACGAATATACATCTATAGCCATGTACATTTTAATAACATTTGTACTGCTAAAACAGTCTGCAAAATTATTTATAGCTTGTACATTCTTATGCTAATTCCTGAAAAGAAAGCGATATTTAACTGTTTTACTTACCCTGAGTTTTCAAATTTGCTATAGCAAACCCCATTTAATACCATACGAAAGCATTAAAACTTTAATTTCATATTAGTTGCGGCTGCTCAGGTCAATTTTCGATTTCAGTCGACTCCTCGCGCTTTCTGCGGTCGACAGCTGGCTCAGCCAAGAAGCACGTCTTCGGGCCGACGGCCCAATTAAAAAGCGTGTTAGGTTGAGAGCGGTGCTCGAGCAAGACGAGCTAAGTGGGTTACTTGTGTAAGTTTCTTGCACAAGCAGCGGCGCTTGAATCTTTAAGAAAATTAGGTAGAGCGCCGTCTAAAGATATAATAAACCGTCAGTTCTAGAAATTAATTAATAACGACTGTAACGGCAAAATGCACAGCAGAGTAGTCACGTGCACAACAGCGTGAAGTCAAATGCACCCAAAACCTCAGCTTTTATTCTGAAGTCTTATTAAAAGCGACGTTATCGTGCAAGCTGTTCAGCTCTGCGGAACTGAAACTCACTGAAAGGTGTGTTGTTCAGTGCGTTTTGTGTTAAGTGTTAATTGGAACAGCATGCAAAGCGACCTTTACAATTCAATTATGCTCGTCAATACGCTCGTGGGCTCCTCTGGTGCCATTTACAGTTGTTAGAGATAACAAGAATTACGGAAGCGATCTAAAATTTCAGGAGTTTCAATTTACCGTTCTTTGAAGAAAACATTTGCTATTGTTGTTGTTATGTTTTTAGTTATTTTGTTTCAGCATTTTAAAAATTTAGCTTCACAATTTTTTCAGCCTTGTAACACCACTTAAATAATGTATGTATTAATATAACAATAATGATTATAGTAGTATCTTAATAATTTGTCGAATTATAAATAATTCAAAGCTTAATAAATAAATCACCTGCGTTAAAAACAGCATAAAATAAGTTAATTTATCAGTATGTTCTGCCCCTTTGAGACATATTAAGTTATTATAAATAATCGTAACTTACGTAACGGATCTTTTAGTTTCTAGTTGAATTTCTAAAAGCTTGTTAGCTGTACGCTCATTTTGCTTTGTGTGCTTTGTTGCTTATTCACCTCCCCAATTTATTAAATTGCGCAACACGGCTACTACGGAAATGAAGCCTACGAAAAAAGGAGCCCGAAAAACTAAAAGAATTATAGCCGAATTACATGGACCAATAATCGTTCTACCTGTCCCGTTTCATACAATAAATCATTAAAATTTTCCAGACATTTATTTTCCGGCTGGTATTAAGGAAGTGGGTAAATCCCCTGGCAAAAACATCAAGCCGAACTTTCTAGTCATCAATCTATCGGAAAGCAGTTTAGTCTATTAAGCCTTCGTCGTTGCTTCTCCAAATGTACTTTGCAAAATTGTCAGCCGACTCTCCACTACCTATTTCTACAGCTATTACATCAGTATAAGTCGGTATGTGTTGAAATACTTTGAGTTTAAATGTCAGAACTTCTACAATTGTCGATTTTTGCGAAAATCTTGAAGGCTACCGAATAAAACACATTTATTTAAATCAGGTGGTCACCTGTTGTGTGAAAGTCTCTAAACTGAAAGTAGGGCAACGTATATTTTAATATTTTTTTGTTCTCTTCAGTGAGACTGGTCCTTTAATTAGCAAAGAAATTAAGCTATAGCAAATAATTCACCAAATAAATTTTGGCTTGCATTGGAGTTCCAAACTCCAAACGAAATACCGAGCTAATCAGGTTAGTATGCAAAATAGAGGTCGAAAAGGTGCATGCGTTTTATCCGAATGTAATATGGATTTGCCTAAGGGAGCCACATTTCGCAAAGAATAAAGAACTATTTTAAATAAAGAGATTTCTCGGATAGAAATAGGTGTGTATACAAACAGTAAAATATATGGCCACACAGCTACGTATATATTTTACATGAAATGTTAATTAAATTTAGTTGCAAACGCCTGCACTCTTTAATAAAAAATTATCATGTATTATTTTTATTGGGCTTTTTACGCTATGCATTTCATAATTTAATATATGAATACTATTTATTGATAAATATTTCTGTAATTTAAAGTTTTCCAGAAATTTAATTTAAATAATTTCTTTCATTTGTGATGTAATATTTATATATAGGAAATTGACAGTCTGTTCGCATTATATTCTGTATTTTATATTTAAATTAATTACTAACTATAATACTAGTTGATTTTAGTTAGCACATTACAAAATAGCAAATTTCTGTTCAATTGCGAAGCCGCGGCAGCACCCAGGTGCCACGGCATTTTCGTATATTAATTAATTTAGCACCGCAGCTCGCAGTTGCATCTGGTGGCCTTCTTGGCTAGCTACACCCTCAAAACTCTGTAAGTGTATGTACCTTCTTTATGTTTATACTCTGCATTTTGGCTGCTTTATGTTCTACTATATGTTTTATTGCCCCAGAAAATCCAGGATAATGCTGTACATTTATATTTACCGCTCGGTAATTTATATTTAAAGAGGGGGTATCGATGAAAGCTAATTTTACTTGTATTACTTAGCAATGTAAAAAAATTGGTTTTTATTTTAGTTAATGCTATTTGAAATTTCACCGGTATCATTTTGTTAAAGATTATAATGCTAACAAAATTTTGAAGTATAGAAAAGTTCACTGCAATAATTAATCGCAAATTACATAACAATCTGATTTATTATTATTGACTTCTGTTTTTTAAATTTGGCCTTCATAAAACACAAATTTCAAATTTAGAAATGTAGTATAAAAAATAAGCTGTTCTGTTTTTGCTGAAAAATAAGCAGGTAAAGCCTACAAACTAAATTTAATATTAACTTAAAATGGAATATTAAATGAAACTAAGTGAACAGATCCGGATCTAAATTATTTCCTCTGTTTAATAGAGAACTATGAATACTGTTAACAGCACCAACTCAAATGCAAAGTTTTCTAAATCAACAATTCTAAAATGCTAATACTGCACACCATTAACATTATGATACCACAAACTAATACAATCTACCCAGCAATACTAAATAATCTACAATTTAACCTGCAAATATTCAACTGTCCACCAGCAATCTACCTTCCGTTAAAATATCAAGCGCCTAATTTTTAAGCTATCGTAGAGGATATGAAATATTGCAGCTCGACTTCAAACACACTTGCCTATCTTACAATAGAAGAAAAAAGTAAAGAAGATATAATTATAACCACCCATGGCAAGTGAAGAAAGAACTAAAATTACGCTATACAAGTACTGACAAAATGCTAAACTTATAACACATAACATTGCAACAAAATGTATCAACCGAAAATACTAATCGCTATACATATAATCATTTCAAGTATCCTAAACCCTCTCCGATATAAAAAGATGATCAATAATTTAACAAAAGTCACAGAAGAAGAAACGTATTACAGTAGAGCACTTACAAATGATGTAGTAAACCAACTACTCACACATCTGAAACTTACGGAAAACTTATCATATATACTAATGAGAAAAAATAATACGTACCAAATGAAATCTCTATGTAAGAGTAATCACAACTCAACTGTATGTAGGAAATCCAAAAACACTTCAGCAAAATGTAGACTTTGCGGAAAAAGCACCATTCAAACTATAAAGACTAAACTAGACAATGAACTGAAAAACTACAGAGCTAAATTAAGAAAAAGTAGCTATAAAACTCTAAATCAAACTCATATTTTGCTCGTTCAAATACCAAATCAACCAATTCAACACAGAAGGACCGATTATCCTACATATGTAATGCTTCAATAAGACTGCTAATCAAGATAACCACTTTAATGACCACCTAAATAATTTTCTTAATGAAACAATGCTAAATCAATTTATTAATCAGAACAGTATAATATTAAATAAGCTATCAATTGTTATTAATAAACTAATTTATTAATGGATATTTCATATTGCGTATAGTTGATGGTTTGACAAATGACAAAACAAATAAAATACTTTCTTCAAATAACTAAGATATAATGTTCACGTCTAAAACGGTATTTTAAATACTATTTTATGCAACGTACCATATCATTAATCCAGATGAAACGCCACATGGAGAGACAAGCACAATTAGTAAGCACTACAATTTCTCACTCTCAATTATGCTCGCTTCAAACAAAGAAAATTAAAACTCCAAAAATTTATGCTAATGTTGAAACTTAGATTTATAGTCCAATCAGGCACGCAATCAACGCTGGCGAACACGAAATAAGGTTTAACTTATTGTAATGTAAATTTATAGTTGGGGACTTGCATCTTCAAAAACTGATTGAACGAGTTTCTAGTAATACATTTAAGAAAAACTACACTAATAATTAAATTAAAAGACGCCAAAAATATAATATAAATACAATTTAAAAAGCAGCTTGGAGAAGTACACTTGCATTAACCTTAAAAAACATGCATCTTACCCCCACAAATTCAACAGATCATCGCACAAAAAAAATTTCTAGACGCATATCGATAAAACTCTATAAAATAAACTTACTTAAATTAGGATAAAAACTTTTAAAACCAATTAAGATGTTGATTAATGTCTCTATAATGATCAGCGTCAAAAATGCTGTCGAATGATATGCTGCATACATATGTGAGTATAACGAATTTTCGAAATCGTAACGGTTACTTCCGGTTGCCGTTAACCGACTTGACTGAAAATCAATCCCATGAAAGGTACTGACCTAAGATGTGTGTGCCAAGTTTGAAGTGAATGCGTTGAATAGAACGGAAGTTATAGTGTCTCCAGACACACAGACAAGATGTCATTAACGTTCTATAAGCTCTGCTGTAGAAAGTTAATAACATAACTATTGCCACATTTAAGTATGATACCACGATCCTGTTCATGAACAACAATCTCCATCTAGCCGCTACTAATCTGCAAGATCGCCTAAACAGACTTAGAGAATTGCTTACTTTTTGTGTGTAAAAATAAATCCAATCAAATCAGCAAAAGGAAACTTTGCAACTAGAAAAATTTACCACCCAAATGTCTCAATTAATAATATTTTATTACAGTAAACCCTTCTTATGTTGAACACGGCTCGTACCACCTAAATTTGTTAAACTTAGAAAGGTGTTTAACTTATCGTAAACTGGGGTAAAATTGGCCCAAGCCTGGTGACTTTTGCCCAAGTCCCAAAAATGTTCGTTTTCGGTGGTGATGTATAGTAGATATTTTTATTTAATCAGTTTAAAGGCAAACGGTAGGTGGTAGCAATATTTGCAAGTGATCGGTATTTAGTTTAGTTCATATTTCAACTACGACCTACAGCGCCACTTAAGCAAACATTTGTTTTTGACGAGAAAAACGTACTATGACAACTTTCATGTGTACAGATGACCCTGAATTTTTCTAATTTACGGCAAGTGACTTTTTCTATACTTGCATGCCTATAGAATATGCAAATAATGTGGAAAGTTGAAATTCTTCCACCTTGTTTGATCTGACGGGCATTTTATAAGTTGGTATGATTTTGACCTACTCTCACTTTCTTTGTTATCTTTCGAAATAATGCTCGTTACGTTTCCAAATGCTTTTTATTTGAAAATTCTAGCAAAAGTTTGCGTGATTTCTTTGCAGCCATGCTACTGAGTCGCTAAAAAAAGTTGTGTTTGTGTTCCTACAAGAACTATAATCTGCAGGTGTTGCAAAAATACCTGAAAAGTATTAGACAAGTGCAATTAACTCAATAAGCTACTGAAATAAAATACACAACCGCAAAATCAACAATTTAGGATAAGTTGAAAGGTTTGCACAACAAGCCGGTGGGTGGCTCTTGCGTGTTCAGTGTCAAAGGAGAACATATGATCAAATTGTCGACATACAATTACCAAGTTTAAGGAAAATTATCCTGGTTACGAGTGGTTGGAGGTTTTTTTAAAAAGGCATCCGCCCCTTTCAATCAGAATCGGTACTAATATTTAAAAAGTACATACTAATGTTAGTAAAGCTCAACTTAACGAGTACATGGACTATTTTAATGTCGTTCTAAAGGATGTTCTACCGTCCTGTATTTTGGAACTACAATGAAACCTATCTTAGTGATCATCTTGGCAATCAAAAAGTAATTTGCAAGCGAGGCAAAAAGTACGTCGAGGAAATTTGCAACTTCAGTAAGACCTCTACTTCATTGATGTTCTGCGGAAACGCTCTTTTTACACACTGTTAAAAATGAGCAAAGACCAGTGGTATTGATTTGGGGCAATTTATCATCACATAACAACATCCTATTCTTAGACCTATGTGAGCAGCATAACATAAAGTGTGTGTGTTTATCAACGAACACTACACATCTTACACAACATTGGAATATGCGGCCTTTTTGTCCCCATAAAGAAAATATGGCGTGAAATCCAGACAAAGAAGAAGAAGTCAAAGAATGGTTCAAAATTTGAGACAATTCCTACGCTATTAAAGGAATTAGTGAAGCAGTTAGAACTAAACATGAGACAAAATTTAAAATATGATTTTAAATTCTGTGGTATTTATCCGATTAATAGAAACATTCTACTAAAGCGTTTGTCTCAAAATCTAAATGAGTCGGGTAAAAGTCTGTTTGGAGAAGCATTTTTGGAGCAGTTTGAAAAAAATCGGTTAAATTTCCTATAAATAGAAAGTGCTACGAAGAGCAGGAAGAAATTGCGGGTAGCAGTTGGTAAAAGTATTAATAGTCAAGATGTCAAAGTTCCCGAAGACACTGTTGGTTCAAAACGCCCATTATTAAACGTTCCATTATAGTCTGACCAGAAAGGTGAAAACGTTTCTAATTCAGAAGAAAGTGCTGAAACTATCTTCATTGTACTATCGTAACCACCACAAAAACTGAAATCTCTTAATTATGTGGACGATAATTTTGTTGTCGTTATGTTCAATGGTATCTCGGGAGAATTATCAGTATCTCGGAAAGAGAACCAATTTTTGATTGTGTGAAAAGAGGTCCCAATTTTGGAGATGGGCTAAAAGGAAAGATTCGATTTCTTATAATTGGAATGAAGTATTGTGCAAAATATAGTAAATACTCTTAAACTGCTTAAACGGAATAAATTTTTTTGTAGGTGAGATCGAGAATTTTGTATAAAATGTACTTACCTACTTATTTCTCTTTGTAAGATTATGAATAAAAGAATATTATCTATCGTATTTGTACTTTATTGGACTCTTCTAATTTCAAAATATCAACATTATAACAAATTTGCTAATTTTGAAGTAAATTTTAATTATTTTTAATTTATCAGTATATATTTTGGCGTGTTATTGGCCCAAGACATGTTTTACGTGAAATTTAAGGATAGAATCAGATGTGGGCTAAAGTCACCCGAACGCCATATAACTTTGTCCCTATTTCTTAAAAGTTTGTATGGGGGATTTGGAATTAAAAAAACATAAATTGTTTATACAAACTGTTACCCCATTAATGCTCTATGATGTAAAAAAATACTAGATGTACTAATACATAATAGTTTCACTAAAATTAAACTGAACAGATAAAAAAACGTGGAATTTTTGGGCCAATTTAAACCCAGTTTGCGGTATAGAAAAATTTATCTTGAGTGGGCAGTAATCACATGAACAGTTTAAAAGTTTAATTAGTATTTATTATAATAGAAGTAGAATATTTATAATTTCAGGTCTTAAAAAAATTACTTCTTAAAATATTTGTCTATTTTTGTCATGATGAAGGGATAGTCAAATGTACCATACTAGAAATAGTAGGTGGGCCTATCTGGGTTGCAAAAAAAAGTTGATGATCTCTTCAGGTCTAGTACACGATAGCTTTCAATAGAAAAAGGAATTTGCATTAAACCTTGTTTTCGTTAAAAGATAAGGACTGTTCAACTTAGTTTAAGGTCTGATCGTTCAACTTACAAGATATGGAGGTGTTCAACTGAGCATTAGTATTTTCCTTAATAATTTTTACCAAAATTTTTGGTAAAAAGCGTCCAACGTAGGGAGGTGTTTAAATTATAGAGGTGTTCAACTCTGGCGGTTTTACTGGACTCATCGAAAATAAAATAAAATATTTAAGACCAATAATGGACCTTAAGTTTACATGTAAACCCCACATAACATACAAAACGGCTCACATCAACAACAAACTTTGTTAGATGGATTGGTTGCTTAACAGCAACTCTAAAATAAAAATATAAAATAGTTTTTTTTTAAAAATGTATTTTTGGATATATGATATATATGGTATATATCTATAGGGTTTCACCAAACCTCAAATTTAAAAATTATACAAGGACTTCAAGCTAAAATTTTTTGCGCAGTTCTAAACACATCTTGATTGAGGAGCAATAAAACTATCTATGGCACACAGCCATTTCTATAGTAAAAAAAAATCCATAGATTTAGTATCTCGACCTATTTCCAGAAGCTTTTAAGACGTTCTAATGAGAAGGTTAGTCATCTAATAAAAGAACTTGCAGTACATCGAAAAGTGTAGTAAAATCATTTTACTGTAGCTTTACAAAAAAAAACTTTTTTTAGAAGATTAAACAGTATGAGAAAACAAAGAACAAAATATTTAATGTTACATAAATTAGGTGCTTACCATTTTCTCTAGTTTTCTTCCGCTTAAAGCTTTTCCAGCGGACTTTTCAAATCATACATTCTTTTAACGAACTAAGTATAGAAGCTTTATATTTTCGTTGTTTTTTTTTGTTACTGACTAGACAAAACTTCTGAATACAAAACAAGTTTGTTCTACTACATTTTAAAATATTTTTGTTAGTTATTTTATAAAATTGGGACTTGTAACCTCTAAGATATTATACAATAGAGAAATATGGATGTGGAATGAATAATTATAATGTAAGTTGAAGTATACAATGTCACACCATACTGTACTAATCTAAATTATCAAGGTCTTTACAGGAAATATTTTGATATAATACTAAAATACTATAAGTAATCAATAATTTGCTTTTATCATATAATTATTTTATAAAATAATTGCTAAACAAAGAAGCACAATAGAAATTAAATTATTTTTAAGGTCAATGATCTCATAAAATATAATAAAGTCGTTTAATAAGACAAAGACAGGAATATAAAGACGAGATCAAAAAATTACAAGAACAAAACGAAAGCATCAAACGTGAAAATGAACATATGGCAAGGGAACTAAAAGAAATAAAAGGAAAAGTTGAGAGATTAGAAAACGAAAAAAGGAGAAATAATTTAGTGATACAAGGCTTAGAAATTGATATCGATGACCCTAAGGTTTTGATAGAAGGCATATTGAATGTATTCAAAGAGAAACTGGGAATAGAAGTACCAATTAAATCAGCTAAGAAACTAGGCCAAAAAACCTGTCTAATCGAGCTAGAAAATTCCAATGATAAGAAAGTAGTTATGATGAACAAAAACAAACTAAAAGGGAATAAAGAGGTCAAGATATTTATCAACGATGATTTATCCAAAAAAGACAGAGAAATACAAGGCATAATCAGGAAAGGGCCCAGGGGGAGAGAACACATGGAAAAACCGCTAAAATAGGATTTAGAAAGCTGTATATAGATGGAATAGAGTGGAGATGGGAAGAGACAATGAAAGAGTTAAGAAAAGCAAGAGAAATAACCAACGGCGACTTAAAAAACTGATTACAGATTTTGGATTGCACGACAAATATAAAGACGACGACCAGGCAATGAAATGGCATTTGAATAGGAAACAACCCAAACACCAAAAGACACAAAAACAAGAGAACCTAAAAAGAAATTTGAAAAGAAGCATGAAACATGGAATTTAGCAACATGGAATGTAAGAGGAATTAGTGGGAAAGAGAAGGAGCTAGTAAATAAACTGAGACAAATTGAGATGAAATAATAGTAGCAACTGAGACAAAAAGAAAGGCCAAGGAATGATTCAATTAGAAGATAATTATATTATGATATACAGCGGAGTCCAAGAAAATCAGAGACAAAGGAGGTGTAGCATGCATTGTCAATCAGAAATGGGCAAAAAGAATTTGTAATTGGACATGCATAAATGAAAGATTAATGTCAGTAGAAATAGGGAAGACCAACACAAAATAACAATAATAGCAGTCTACGGCCCAAACGAAGACGATAATGTAAACAATAAGGACCAATTTTGGAACGAACTAACATCACTCACAGAAGAAAGTAAAGGGACAGTAATCACAGTAGGTGATTTTAACGGAAGAGTAGGAGTAAAAATAAGTCAACGGAAGAATCACTAGGCAAATTTGGAGAACAAGAAAGAAACAATAATGGAAAAGAATACTCGACTTTGCAGAGAGAACCAATTCATCGTCACAAATACGTTTTACGAACATAAGAAAATACATCAGTACACCAGGAAGTTAAAAGTAGAGACGAAAAATCAATAATCGACTACATCCTGATAGAAAAGGCCAAAAGGAATATGCTTCAAGACGTTAGGGTAAGAAGAGGTCCCGAAATTTACAGCGATCACTACTTGTTAGTAGGAAAAATAAGACACATGGACAGAAAACAAACAAAAGAAAAGGAAAACTTGCAAAAGAAAAAAGTTTATGAAAAGATTAAGACTTACATGCTCAAGGAAGAACAATATCAGACAAAATACCAAGAACTAATACAGAAAGAAGTCGAAAAACTGGACGAAAGATTTCTACACGAAGACATAGACAATAAATGGGAAATATTTAAAAGAATATTGAAATCTGATGCAAAGGCAGTATGTGGGGTAGCCAAAATAAATAACCAAAATAAACAAACAGATTGGTGGAATGAAGATATTAAAAACGAAATTAAAACAAAGAAACGGAAATGGAAAAATTATTTAAATAAGAAAACTGAAGAAGCATACCAAGAATACAAGGAACAAAGGAAGAAAGTTAAAGAAATAATAAAGACAGCTAAAGAAAAGTCATGGGAGAAGTTCGGACACAGAATGGAACATAACAGCAAAGAAAACCAGAAGCTATTTTATAGGGTGCTCAAAATTGTAGAACAGAGAAGAAAACAATACTAAACCAAGTCAAGAATAAAAGAGGTAAACTCATAACCGAAGAAAATGAAGTGATAAAGATATGGAAAGAACACTTCCAAGAAATCCTAACAGTAGATGAAACGGTAACACAAAATTCAAGAGAAGATGAAGAAGGAGAACAAAGAGCAGAAAGAATGGAAGTAATAACGGATGAAGAACCCACAATGAAGGAACTATGTGAAGCAATAAAAAACGTTAAGAATGGGAAAACACCTGGACACGACGGAGTAGAGGCAGAAATGCTGAAAACTATGGGAAAATATGGAGCACAAATATTCTTAGACATTTGCAAAGAGGCTTGGAGAACCGGTAGAATACCAAAAGAGTGGGAAGTGGGAATCATATTACCACTGTACAAAAAAGGAGATAGACTTAGTTGTCATAACTACAGAGGAATAACACTGTTGAGCATAGCATGCAAGTCCTAGCAAGACAACTAATAGACTCTCAAAGCGGATTCAGAAAGGGACATAGTATACAAGACCACATATTTAGCTTAAAAGAAGTAATAGAAAGAACACTAAAACAAGACAGAAAAATTTACCTAGCCTTCATTGATTTAGAAAAAGCTTTTGACCGCGCACCAAGAAAAAAGATCTGGAAGAGCCTAATTAGAAGGGGTGTAGGAAAACAATTGCTTAATGCCACCAAAAGCATGTACCAAAACTGCAGGAACTATGTAAGAACTAGATACTCACAATCGGAAGAGTTGATAACAAGCAATGGCCTAAGACAAGGTGGTGTACTAAGCCCTCTGCTGTTCATACTACTCATGGACGACATTATTAACGCATGTAGGTCAAAAGTAGCGAAATTATGTGTAGGATACAGAAACATGCAACGAATAAACATCTCGGAATGTGCGTTTGCTGATGATGTGATATTTGCACCAAAGGAGAGGGACCTACAATACAATCTGGAAATATGGAAAGAAACGTTAGAGGACTACAACATGAAAATTAACATAGGCAAAACTAAGGTCATGGCAATTGGTAAACAAGAAGAGCAGACAAACATAAAAATCAACAACAGTAAATTAGAACAAGTCAAAAGTTTCACATATTTAGGAGTTACTATAGACAGCAAAGGAGGACACGAAGCTGAACTAAACAAACGAATAGAAAACACTGCCAAGTTGTACTACGCACTAGGAAAGACATTCTTGAACAACAAAGAGATTTCTAGGAAAACAAAACTCACCATATATAAAACAATTTATCTACCGACATTGACATTTGGGGGGGAATCGTGGGTAACAACGAAGAGACAGGAAAGTAAACTACAAAGTATGGAAATGAAATATCTGAGGAAAGTACTAGGAGTAACCAGAAGAGATAAAATACGAAATCAAATAATTCGAGAAGAACTTAAAGTAGAACCACTGGAAAAAAATAGAAACACGACAGCTACAATGGTTAGGACATCTACTTAGAATGGACAAAGATAGACAGGTTAAGAAAATATGGGAATCGAAAGTAGGTACTAGTAGAACAAGAGGAAGACCACGAAAACATGGACAAGAACAATAGAAGAAAAACTTCTTCAGAAAGGAATAACATGGCAAGAAGCGAAGGTAATGGCACAGAACAAAAGGAGTGGACCAGATTAGTACATACGAGTAGAAATCAAGAATAATTTTAGTTTTAAATATTATGTCAAGAATTAGTTTAGTTTTATTTTGTAAATACATACCTTTACACTGTATGGTAGGAAAGGTCTTGATAATATATTGATAATATATATATATATATATATATATATATATATATATATATATATATATATATATATATTATACTATTAATAAATACTTTAGAGTATTTTATAATACTTAATAAAAGTAATTTTTTACTATACTGTAATGATGATATATCTTATGAAATATTTACCTACATTAAGTTTTCTGTCTGGAAAAATGCAAAGATTTAGTATTGTCATATGGTGTGATCTAAATTCAGCTTCAGGACTTGAATTGCGCGCCATTTGCTTCTGTAAAAGTTAGGAGTTTGCGTTTGTACAGTGGGTACTTAACTAAAGTCCACCAAAGACTATACAAGAAACGCAGTGTAATTGTGAATTGCGTTTCAGAGAACATAGCAAATGATGCTGATTTCTGTAAAAAATTCATATTGAACCATGAAGTTTTGTTCTTTTAATGACTAAAAGTAGTCAAAATTGTCGCATCTACGTGCTATTCACAAAAAATCAAGATTTTCACAAAAATACACTGTTTGGTACGCATTGCGAGGCTGGAGGAATCATTGGCCCGTACTTTTTTTAGGACGAAGTGTTGTTGCTCCTATTGTCAATAGTATACGCTATTGGAAAATGCTGTTACATTTTTTTCAATTAAATCAACGGTTTGAACTTGAATTTTGCGATTTTAACAAGACGAAGCCATATGTCACACGGTATGTGAAATACTTATTCTACTTCAGACCAAATTTCTTGGTCGTGCTATCTCGCAGAGCACGACATCGATTAGCCACCGCGGTCTTACAATCCAACCCCATTAGACCTTTCCTATGGGGCTGTTTAATGAAAGGGTTTATGTCCACGCATCTGCTATAATTCCAGAGCTAAAAGAGAACATCAACATGTAATTTTTGGAATAGAGTCACATTTATAGAAAAGCATTATGTAAAACTTCGCTAAAAGAATGGTCGCATGTAAGCGGAGTTGTGGGGGCATTTGGCCGACACAATATTTCACACGTAACTAAGTCTGTACTTTATACTGATAGCAGTGAAATTCGGATTGTTTCGATATTTTATTTTATTAAAAAAATCCTAAAGTCGCCTAAGTAAGTTTAATTTAGATTAATTGCAGTAAGAAGCAAATTGACAACCAATAATAACATGTATTACAGGAAATTGTAAAAATAAGAACGTTAACTTATAGCTTTTGATTATATTTAAGTTACCAGATTGTTAATAGGAGTACAACTAAAAGTTATTTTTAATTTTTGTATAGTTCACTTGCTTTTGCAACATAAAATAAAAATAATTTGACTTTAAAACTAGAAATATTCTAATTACTATAACAGATATAAAGTTACAAAGTTTATCATTGAAAAATCTGTTGTAAAAATTATATAATATTGAAATAAATATAAAAAGGAAGCTTGGGTATCTTTTAAAATTAAATAGTAGAGTTATAATTACGCAACTCGGATTGTGTTTATAGGTTTATTATTTTCTGCTATTTTAACTATTTTGAAAGCAAGCGTCTAGAAGGTCGTGTAAGAGCTAGCTCGTTTATATTACATTAGTCCTAGACAGCTCCAGCATATCTTATTTCACCATTCTAGTAACAAGCTTAACATTTGCGTGTCTGCAGCTACATGAACTAGGGGTTATATGAGAATTTTAGAAATAATAAAAGCTTTGCTCGTTGGAATTTGTATGTTTTATCAGCTGTTGTAAAACTTACATTTTAGACTTGTACATTTTCTATTAATTAAGAGCACAGTTTATAATTTTAATACTAAAACTAAATTTGAAACTTTCAGCAGTTTTTAGCAATTTTGCAATAATTTTAATATATTTAATAACTTAATGCAGTGCTTAACAATCCCAAGGTGTAGGCGTAGAAAAAATTTAAATTACAGCTGTTAAGAAAAAAATACTCAAACAATAAAGTTGTTAAAAATTTAGGAGACCTAGTTGGGTATTTAATAAATATTTAAAATAAAATATCAAACATTATGAGAAAAACTAAACAAAAGGAGTAACTTTAAAAGCGACAAACATTAAGTGCGCTATTTCATCTTCAGCTATTTTAAGAACGACAAAAGAACATTAAAACTGTAATACTCATAAAAACCCGAATTGAATTTTGTCCAAAATAACGTCATGAAAGGATACCGTCAGTCATCTACGAATTAATTATGTAGTTTAGATAGCTCAGATATTTTATATTATTACTTGGCAAGTTGGTATGATCTATATATGATGAGAACCAATATATTTTAAAGGATCTACATATATAAATTTTAAATGGTAAAAAAATTAAAAACGTTTTTGTGTAATAAGACCTAAGATCAATGATAATTAATGACAACTGATGCTTAAAATAAGTTCGTTCATGTAACTGATTATGGAAAACTATTTTAAATTTATATAATAATAAATTATATAATACATAATAGAGAAAGAACTTGAAAGAGAACATACAATATTATTAATAATATCTGTAACGCACTGGAAAATTCAAAAACATTTTGGCACAATAAACCATAGCATATATATCTCAAATGCAAAAAGTACAGGTGCTAATAGAGGACTTTATTGTAGATAAACGCCTAATAAAGATATGTAGACTACGAACATTAACGATTGTTTAGAACTCATATTTATATTATACCATTGAAACTGGAATATCATATTTGAAATGCCTCCATCAAATTTCTTTAATAAAGAAGCAGATACAATGTACATCTAAATTAAAAACGTCATCATCAAGTTACCGCGAGGAGACATGTTGGTAGTAATGAGTGACTTTAACGACAAAATTGATAATAATAAAAACGACGATGAATTTCGAAACGCCTTAGGGGAGTACAGGATCAGTGAAAGAAACATAAGGAACATTTTAAAGTTATAATAATCAATTTACTAAGTTTATAAACAAACTTCGACGGTTCTTCACTTGAACTTCACCATCTTTAACCAAATCGCTTTAATCTTAATAAAGACCAGATGATAGAACCCCAATCGCGAATGTTAGAGCAAGATCTGAAAAACTTGATATTCTAACCATAGATTACTAAAGGCAGAAATAAAATTAAAACTATACATAATAGACAAATAAATATCTAATCGAATAAGACTAATACTAATTGGTAAGATTTTGCAACAAATATTTCAAAACCTTAGCTCTTCAAATCTGACAGACGATTCGGAAAAACTATGATACACCAAAAAGGAATAGATAACTGAAGTAATAAAACAATGCAATAAACAGAGCAGACCGAGAGGAAGGATTACAGGCTGACGAATGACATCTTAGCCTTAATAAATGCACGAAAAAATATATTATATCAATAAGAAGCGCAAATATTAAAATCATTTTAAAAACTAAAAAAAATTAGGAAAGCATCTAAAAAAGGCAAAAATTATATCAGCAGAATATGTAATAAAATAAAAAATTACTAAAGTAACAGAAGAACTCGAGAGCTACATGGTAGTGTTAGATATTTCAGCAAAAAACTCACACAAGCAATAAAAAATGAACATGGGAAAATCATCACCGACGCAGAAGGCATAGATTAAGGTTTGGGAGAAAGTACTGTATGAAGCTTTATAAAGATACTGAAATTTAACTTAATTTTTAGAATATCATGTCAATCAAAGAATAAATCAGTGGTAAAAGAATCCATTAAGGCATTGAAAAATTATAAGGAATTGGGATCAGATAATACAACCACACAACTTTAAACACCATGAGAGAACTGGCTGTTAACATCATTAATAAAATTACTCCTTGGCATAGCAGTCAAGAGAATAGTCCAGTGAGTACGGCGATTTGATCATCATACCCATTTAATATAAAAATATATTTATATTTCGGTAACTACACTAAAGCCTTCGACTATGTAAGGTGGGATAAGCTGTGCCCAATTCACCAAAGTATGAAAGTTCCCCATCTTCTTACATATTTGATACAATGTACATCTATGCTGATGATATTCTGATCATTGCCGTCAACGATGCTAAATTTAAAAACGTTATGACAAGATTAGACAATGAAAGCAAATAATATGGTCTGATGTTAAATGTAAATAAAAGAAAGGTAGTAATAATTGGGCGCTCTTCAGTAACATAATAGAAATAGCTGGATTCAAATTGGTAAAAGAATTTGTTCTTTTCTTCTGGGATCACTAATAAGTAAAGGAGGATGCCACAAAGGAGTCAAACAAAGAATAAGTATAACTTGAAAGACAGTCACGAAATCTGGAGAAACTCAACGATATTTCAAAACAACAAATTCAAATTAATGAGAACGTTGATATTTTCTATAGGTACATATGCTGGTCAAACTAGAACGATGAAAATTGGTGCACAAAAGAACAATTTATGGTTTTAAAATGTGGGAGTATAGTCGAACGTTTATAATAATTCGACTGAACATCAAACTAATGTATCGATCTTCAATCAGCTTAACAGCACAACACGTCTCTGTACCAAGATCAATCTGACGTACCTTCAATACTTTAGTCACATTTATAGAAGAAATAAATTAGGAAAACTAATGACAGCAAGCGTCCTAGAAAATATCTCGCTGAACCGATCAAGTAAAATCACTTATAGAGTATGAGCAGCGCGTAATTGAGAAGCATTGAGAACCATAATTTGCGCCATCGAAACAAATGTCACTAAACTCTTATTAAGGGGGAGTGACACTGTAAATGTTGAAATTATAAAACTTGGGACATTATTATATGAAGTTAATACATTATAAAAAATTTTTTTTTGTCGCTATGTTTTTTACAGCGGCTGGTCCAAAATGGCGTCTTTTTAAAATGGCCCCTTTAGCGTTGACACCTTTGCGGCAAAATTAGAGGTCTAAAATGAAAAAACTAAAAAAATCTCTAAATATGTGTCCATAGCTATTATGTGACATAGGGAATTTAAAAATATTTGATTATAAAAAAGATGGCGGCTATTTGAAAAAAAATTTTTTGTGTAAATTGTTGTAGTAAATGGTTTATATAAAAAAATGGCATGTATCAAAAACGGCTACGTCATGTAATGAAGACACGTTTCCTGAATAGAATAAATTTTAAATCAAGTCGATAGGACGAAAACTGTGGGCGCTATGCTGTCAACGCGGTCAAAAAACGTGATTTCGAGAAAAACGCGTTTTAAGTTTCGGAAGGTGAAAATCGACCTCTTAGTCTGCTATATCCCTGGGCCGTATAGAAGCTTTTTCTCGGCCAAGGCTTAGCGGGAAGCTTGCAGGGCTTGAAAACCTTCATGCGTGCTGGCATGTGCTTTATAAGTGATGGAAGATGCGCACGTAGCGCTCCAAACCGCCGAGAGCGCAATAATAACTCGTCAGCGTTGGCGCTCATTTTGAATATTTCTAGTGCGAATTTTTACTTGGGAACAAAGATGCATGTTCTTTGACTGCAAAACTATTGATTTAGACAAAACAACATTTATAGTGTTACTCCCCTTAAAGTAGCAGAACCGAGAAAAAGAAGAGGAATGGCCCAGTTAAAAATAGTTATAATTAGAGAGAACAGTATAAAAACATAAAAAACTGAATAGTTGCTCTTAAACAAACTCGGAATGTAATTCTCAGAATTGGCTGTACTTTTTTATTTACTAGTACTTTACAGAATATTTGAAGCAATTTATAATAGAGGTTGCTTATTTCTCCTCAATAATCTTTTCATAGAAAGAAATGTCGTGTTGTGTGGCTGACACTCGTTGAAAACGCCTAGTGTGACTACACTCAAAAATGTTTTCTGATGCACGCTATACAGCTACAACTGTTGTCATACCTGTGGACGCTCTGTTAATATTAAGTAGTTAAAAATGGTGAGAATAGTGTACATAGATGTTGTATTTGTCTGTGCATCGAAGTGGTTTGCCTGTTTGCTATTATCAAGTCGCACTGAGATATCTAGCGAAACACAATTCTGCGAATCACTGCCAATAACGTCTTAAGAGTTTGCTTTAATGATTTTTTGCTTTACCACTACTAAACTCAAAGCATAACACAAACGACTCACTACATTTCTTCTGTGTCTAGGAAAAGCCATCTAGTAGCATCATATGGCACTATAGCCTGCTGTTACTCACGCATTGGGGCGTATTTCAATCTACAACATTTTTTCTTGCAGCTTTATGCTATTTCAAGTGTTCTAAACCTTACCAACTTTTCTCAAATTTTACTGAGCGTGTTTTTATTGATACAATCAATATTCTTAAGTAGGGGAGAGTGGTACACAGTGGGATGAAAAAAATAAAGTGCAAATGTTCTTCATACTATTTAGTTTAGATTTTTACGTACAATGTCCTTTGTTTATCATTTAGAATTATTAACAATTACTAAGTCTGTTTATTACATCAAATAAACCTGCAACAAATTAAAAAGAAAATATTGCATCTGTGTACCACCGCAGGTCACAGTAGGACGACTCCATGTACAGAGTAGGATAAGAAAGAATACACTGTTTTAGAGTTTTGTTAATTAACTAAACACAAATTTGTTCTTAGTCAAAGTTTATATTGTAGGAAAATTAGACAGAGAATTTGTGGTAGCCCCTATGTTTAGATGGGTTTGACAATATTTTTTTATTTACTAAATTTTCACGTTGCATTTGTCTTTTACTACAGGAAATACATTGTTATCTTTGATTTTTGTTGAAAATTTATCGGTAGATTATCGTCTTTCACTTTTAAAACCTGTTTTGTTTTCTTTTCTTTAAACTCAATCAACACCCAATTAAAGAGGGTTGCGGCAGTGTTATTGTCCAAGATCTCTTTTGCCGCTGTGTCATCATCTGTTGAATGTCTAACCTAGTCTACGTCGTCTATTAAGTTGACTCTTCAAACGCACGTTTTCGACGTTCTTCTTTTAGACCTAACCTTAGGCCTGTTTCTGTTTCGCTTGGATTTGTTTTCAAGTTCAGCTTTCACTAACGAGCTGGTGATAACAGAAGACTTTTTCCGTATTGTTTTTCTTTCAACGCTTTGGACCCGCATGTTTTCTGGTGATACAAAAGTCTCTGCACAAATAATGGCATTACTTGTAACTAAGATTCTCCTCTCACTACTGGAGTCGTCTGCTTAATAAGTTATGTATTCTTGATGGATTCGTCAACTTAGGATTTTTATTAAAAACTTTCTTCAGATTAGTAAAAGAAGTTTAAATGTTTTGTTTATTAAAGAAAGTTATTTTGACGGGCTACATCCCTCTGGCTGCCTGATGGATAACTTGTTTTTTTGATTAAGATCCATAGCCAATCAAAAAAATTGAAATTCTTATTATTTGCAATGGCATATTTATAGGCCAGCTCTTTTACAATTTTAAAGTTTAATCCATATGCTATTTTGGCACATGCCAAAATGTAGTCTTTTAGTGCAGACTTCTCGTGCTCTGTAAACACTCTCTCTACAGTATAGTTTCAGGCTAAACGTACATTCTCAGTTTATGGTTCTTTTTTAACTTGCTCCAATATCGCAAAAATGTTGTTCTTGGTATCCTCATCTCTTGTTCAACCACATGCAAAGATCCCTCTTTTTTAAGGAATTTTAATACCTCCTTTATAATTTCCGCACTATAAGTAGCTATTGTTCTCTCTTTAGGCTTCCTTGGCGTCTAAAAAATACAAACTTATTAATAAATACAACGACGAAGATTCTGTGCGCGCATAGTACAGTGTCTCACTGTATACTGATGTACGAAATTCCAAAATATTTAACAATATCAGAAAGAACATCGACGATATTTGGATAAAAATGACTTGTTTCTATACATAAATAAAAAAGGGGAAAATTGAATAACACAATACGCTTTCATCGTACTGCAGCCATATTAAACTGGAAACAGTGGCTACCTTGGCAGCATGAAGATGGTTCTAATTGGTTAACTCAAACAGTGCGCGGAATTTGAATAGGGTCTCTCTGTGTACAGCGTTCCACTGTCTACCACCCTTCTCTATGCGCACTTTACAAAAAAAAAAACAACAACAAAAGATAATGCTATCATAAAATCGGAAAAACTAGCAATGAGGTCCAATCAGTTGTCGCAGAATATACACGATAAGTACTAAACGTAGGCTTAGCTTTATGGCTTGCGAGAGACGCACTCTAAGTGGTTAGTATTCGGCACCAAATAAATTCCACACAAACTAGCTAATTGAACTTAAAACTTTAACTGCACGGCTACAACAACACGAGGCATAATTCACCCTCTCGCGCTGCTAATTCTCTCTCGGACATTAAGCCATCTAGATCTGGCTTGTTCTGGCTTAGAATTTGCCGTGCTCACGTGGAGGCGATAAAAAACGGGTTCCATTGATTTCCCGCGTATGGCCGCTCCATAATCCCCACTAATCCTGCAGCGCTGTAGCTTCCGCTAAAAACTGCACCGGTTTTCAATTGCACAAGTACGCAGGCTCGCAGCGCCGTAATTTATAATCGAGCGCGTAATTCTCTTAATCAAGTTTTTAAACGAGTTTCCCGTTTTATTGCGAATTTCCGCCAGGCGCTTCCACCGTGGACTAATTCACCATTCGGCCGATCGTCGCGTCGGCTCTGAGTTCTGTTCGGCTTCATTGCAGTTAATTAAAAGTCATAAATTAATTTTGAATTCGCTACACGTGGCAATAAATCCCGGCTCGCTTGGCTGGCAGCAAATAATGCCATAGATGTTGTTTTTAAGCGGGCGCCGTCACCGTCGCATTACTCCCCAGATTATGCGTATAAATTACGCAAATTGGCGTATTTATAATGGAGATGGCCGGGCGCTATCTCCGGGCGCCAGAATTGCTCATATTCACAGCTATCGCTAATAAACCGGTCATTTGTCACAGAAAAAGTACATCGCCGCGGCGGCTTTCAGCGAGCATCGCGTGAGGCGCCTAATTTGAGCGTGTTCCGCGCCGAATTGTCCCATTTCCGCGCGAACGGCAAAAAGCGTTTAATTCATTTGCGCGCCGAAACAATCCATGGCAAAAAGTAATTGAAAAGTGGCCGCGCCGCAGCTCGCGCCCGGCGGTGGCCGATTTTTTAGCTCCCTCGCTCCTTTCCAAACGTCACTCGGCACTAATTCGGTTACGCTGGCCATATTTCACGCTCATTCGATTACCCGAGTTTGGACGGGCATTGCAACATGTTTAATGCGAAATTATGTCTTGCTAGGCTAAACGGGAGCGACGCGAAATATGTGTTTGACTATGGAAATCGAAGACAAACAGCCGAGGGTCTTGGATAAAGTCTGAATTGTGCGTTGCTTTGCCAAGTTCTACAGTAGAGAAGTCGTTGTACTACGGAATATGTTTTGACAAAATACAATTTAGTGACACCATAAAAAACTGAAAAAGTAATACAATGCGATATAGTCTATGCATAATTTAAATGTTGCATTCGTGATTCACAATTAAATTAACGTGACTGAAAATTTAGATGGTAGACATGGTACTAACTTCAAATTTTAATTAGTTTTTAATTCAATTCAATTTAATTAAGTTTTATATTATGCATTATATTAGAAATAACACTAAAGTAGAAGTTGATACAATCATTTTATATCAAATAAAACAAATTTTTCGAAAACAAAAAGACTAAAGAAATATATAAGTACACACCTAAAGTATTTAACAAATTTGAACAATAGAGAACCGACGCCTTTAATTTAATTAAAGCACTATCTATTTAATATTTATTTTACGTTCCAAAACAATTTTATCGCCAAACCAACGGTACTTGTACTTTCACCTATCTATGACCGATTTCAAAATAGAAACCCTCGCTTTCTTTCCCTTCCCAAGGCCCTGTTGAATAAGGTCGACGACACTTTTGTTATCTGTTTCATGGATAAAACAAGCTTTCCCAATTTCCTACAATTTTCTCTCTTTCCTGGACACCATTATAACAAGAGATCCTTTCACCAACAGATTGTATGCTACTGTGTACAGATAAATGACTCATACTAACCATTACTTAAACGCTAAATCCCATCATCATCCTGCTCAAATCCACTCAGTTGAAAAATCCTTTATTACTAAATCACTTAAATTTCTTCACACTAAGAATCGATAGACTAAAATTAATACCACCACCAAAACTCTAAATACAAACCGGATTTTAAAAAATCCTTGACCCATACCATTATAAATATTAACAAAAACACAATTTAAAAAATCGTTCTTACTTCATATTAGAATATCGCTGGCACAATAGACCGCATACTGAACAAACAAAAATGCAAACGGTTTTCACAACTAATAACAGAATTTCAAGGATTAGCGAGAGTAATCTAATTCGATGTTTAATGATGAATGCAACAGAACCTTCCAAGGCCAAAAAACAGACTACTATTAAGTCGCATATGCGAACATACTTTGACCGTATGGAACACTTACCAAAAATAATAAAAGAACCGGACATAAAAATAGTTCTTCTAATTCAAAAACACTTGCTCCTTTATTTATCTCACCAGCACCTCAATACCTTCAATGCCTCATTTCTCGAGACTATGCTTAACGTTTACTTATGTGAAGATCGTTAATTTCTTTCAAACTTTTACTTCGGATTCAATACAGGTGATCGGAAAACATCTGGCCAAAATTGAAAGGGGGTTAGAAAGGACGAATATAAAAGGATTTGCAGTACAATGCGTTTCCGGAAATGCCGCGTGAAGGTGGTAGAGGGCATATTTGTCGGCAGTCGAAACAAGCCGACAATGCGGGAAGCTGTCGTTCGCCACTGTGATTTCATACTGCATGCAGTGTTTCACAAATGCTAAATTAGCAGATATTCACCTGACGTGTGGAGCTGCAAATGGAAATGAGACAGCTGCGCAAAGGTTGTGCGGGGAACGACTTCCCAACAGAGAAATACACAATCGTCAAACTTTCGAGCGAGTGCACAGACAGCTTTGCGAAAGAGCACAATCCTTTTTTTCCGGACACGCATTGTCTGGGAATCCGTTTATATTCGTCCCCTATAACCCCTTTTAAATTTTGGCCAGATATTTTCCGATCACCCTGTAGATAGCAAAATAGAGTACACAAAAAGCCAGCCTTTCTTTTATGACTCATAGTTTTCCTTGGAAAGTAGACAGATTGAAACCCCGTGTAAAGAACTAATTCCAGTATCTTGATAATGGTATAAAAGTGAAAACCAAAATGTCTAAATTTTGCAAAAATTGAAACCTAATTGATCATATATTATTATTAATCAACACTACAGGCGTATAGGCTCTTAGTTTATTTACTATTCTTTTCTATTTCTTTCTGTCTAATGTTAATGATTTCCATTTTTCTTTTAGTTTATTTTTCCAAGCATGTCTATGTCTTCCTCTTTTATTCGTTTCTTTCGGTTCTACTTTTATTGACAGTTCTTATCTTTTGTAATCTGGTTTGGTGTTCTAACCATCGTATTCTACTTTGGTTAATTATATTAGTTATTTTAAAGTTCTGAAATAATGCTTTGATTTTTTATTTGTTCTACTCCGCAGTTTTCCTTCTTCATTTACACCTCTGTATGTTAATCTTAATACCTTCCCTTCCTAGCTTAAACTTTATTTTTTTATTATCTCCTCGTGAATTATAACTGTTTTTATTTTATAGCTATGATTAACTTTTAAAGTCTTGTGCTTTAAAGCACTTACAAGTTTCGAAAAATATAAGTTTTTTTTGCAAAAATCAGCATTAACTTCTTGTTTTCTAAAACCCATTTTACAAACGTAGAGCACTTTTGACGGCCCG
This sequence comes from Sinelater perroti, assembly GCA_036346155.1. Taxonomy (NCBI): domain Eukaryota; kingdom Metazoa; phylum Arthropoda; class Insecta; order Coleoptera; family Elateridae; genus Sinelater; species Sinelater perroti. Next base: position 5,405,162 of record JARFIY010000359.1, read on the forward strand.
TTTTTTTAAGTTCTTAAGTTAATTGAATTTATATGCCCATAAATACAGATTTTTTGTTAAATGCGTTGCATAATATTATAGAAAAAATTTGATTATGAACGGCAACGATTGATGCACTTTGTTCTTCATGCACCCTATCACTTAACTTTACTTTACTTTACTCCAATGTGCAATAAGTCGGAAGAGCATTGGATCTTTCGTTTTTGGGGTTTCTTGACTTTCTGTTTTGTGGTTCGTAATAGTCACTCGCGACTCAACCCTTCAAAGACCTGTCCTGTTCTGAAAGACTCGTTTTCTTTTCATATTTATAGTTAGAGCTGAGCAGTTGCACTTGTACCCTTACCGTTTGCTTCTTACTTCTCTTCTAGCTTTTCCTATACATTTTTTTATTTCCTACACCTCCTTGCTTTTTCTCTCCATCTTGTGACACTTAGCCTTTTTAAATTGTCCTGTACCTTCTCCATTCATCTAAGTCTTAGTCCTTCTCTATTTTTTTTTACCTTCTGTGTTTCAATTAGGGATTTTTCAACTCCAAAGCTTCATTCGTTCGACGTATCCAAACCAACTTATTCGTTTGATTTTGATTTCAGCTTCTATATATTTTATTTTTAGTTCTGGGCTTGCTAATATAGGCCAAGTTTAGTTCTCATTTATTGGATCGTAGATTATCCTAAGAATTTTTCTTTTCCACGTAATAGGTGCCGCAAAAGTCATCACCCTGACGGAAGATGCTCTCATTTTTGCAAATGGCATTTCATTTCGCTGTGACTTTGATATTAGTGAAGTAAACAGAAGCAGAATGCACGTAGACAAATCATGAATACACTATGCTCCTCAAGAACGTGGAATAATTGTGCCAATGCTCTTGGTCAATAATATGTCGGTGGTTTTGATTCAAAGTGAATTTCGTCGTTGATTCCCTGGTCGTGTGGTACCAACTGAACAAACATGGAGGCGTTTAGCGCTCGCCTCGAGGATACTGGCTCAACACGGGACAGTAGCAAACAGGACCGGCCCCAGAGCAGCCGTTTGGTCGAAAATATCGCTGATGTGTCTAAACATCAACCAAATGACGAGCTATGCAATTGGGCATCAATAGACGGTCCTTACAATAAATTTTGGTAAAATGCTTGAAGACGTTCCCGTACAAAGTGCAAAAAGTCCACCGGCTATTTCTTACAGACTGTCAATCGCGTGTAAATTTCAGCCTAGCTCTTCTAAACCTCGACCGCAATAGATATTTTTTATTGAAAATTATCATAAGCAAGCAAATGCATTTTCACCTATGCGAATACGTAAATAAGCAAAATTAGTGCTTTTGGAGAACTGAAAATCTGCGTGTAATGCACGAAAAGCTATTATATTCTTTCAAAGTCACTGTTTGGTGTGGCGTTTACGGAGCAAAGGCAATTGGCCCACCTTTTATTGAGGGCAGCGTCGGCAACATTGTTACTGTGGCTGGTAAGCGCTACAAAATCATGATCAATGACTTCTTGCCGCTGCAAATTGACGAATTGGGTTTGGAGAACATGTGGTTCCAGCAGGACCGTGCAACCGCACTAGCAACACTGGACATTCTAAAGCAAGCCTTTCCCGGCCGCTTAATCTCTCGTTTTGGTGATCTTCACTGGCCTGCACGATGTCTGATTTCACTATTTCAGACTTCTTTCTTTAATTTTTTTCCTAAAGGAGAACATCCGAAAAATGTTTAAATAAACATTTACAAATTTATTATGTACATTTATTTATAAACAAAGTTACTGCCTTACGGAAACGAGTCTTAACTTTTGAGTTGCCTTGCCTCTTCATTGTCATATACCAGGTTTCTGTCGCTTAAATTACCACTGGTTTTATTATTGTCTTATACACTATCACTTTACTCTTTACTGATAGTATCTTAAATTTTATAACATTTTTAACTCAAAGTAGCATTTACTATCTGCTACTATTAGTGCATTTACTTGGCTTTCTTATTTCATTATTCTCATTAATAATTCATCCTAGTTATTTGAGGTTCTTTTGTTGTATCTCTCTTGGACTTAACATATACTCTGCTTTTTACGAGCCTTAGTCTTTCAGATCTTATTGACCTGCTTATGATATCTATATCAACTGCGTAAGTCAGTACTTTATCTCTTCGGGAATTATAGGTAGTGCTTTCATCACTCTTTCTATTGACTCGAAAAATATTGTCATCTATATGAATAGCGAATATTTGCTTTATCACTAGGCCACACCACTTGTTTCAAACTTTTCCACTAGATCACGAACTGCATGCAATGGCTGAAGTTCCTTCGCGTAATCTTAACTGACCTGTTTTCATAATAAACCTTGCTGCACAGTATATGGTATCATAACAATGATATCTAAACACCAACTATGCAAATGCAAATATCCATCGTTAACAGTATTACGCGTATTGTAAATCCAGACTAAATTGTTTTTCGTACTTTTATCCAAGTAGAAGTAATATCCTTTTATGGTAACAGTAGATATTAAAGCGCTTACCTCTTAGTATTTGCCTGTGCCCCAACTATGTGAACATCCCCCACTTAGATGTTAGGAAATTTCTATAAATAGTAATGTAAACAAATAAAAATTATTGTTATTGTTTTTGAGATAATAATCTCAGTTGAAAATAAATAATTGTACAAAATGTAATGTCGAAATTTATTTTAGTCGCAAAGGTACCATAAGTAACCCTGGAAAAACTGAGATGTTGAGGTTCTCATATATTGGCTTTCCCTCTTTGGTCGTTTTGATACATTATTACCTCTTGTTCAAAATCAACCCAGGTACTCAATTATTTTTAGTGACTGATTAGTCCACCCGCCAGAAATGAACCCAGGTCCGTCCGCACTAGTCATGCTCCACACCGCGGGGCTACGATGGTGCTCATTTAGAAGATTGCTGTGTTAAATTTGGAGGTCTAAGAGATTCAAAAATTATCACATGAATTTTTGCTTTATTTTACTTAGTAAGAAAATATAAACCATAGAGTACACACTACGTCAGTATAACAACTTTCGATGTTTGACTTTCTTTTATTTGATTGACCATTCTTTCATTGGATGTTATTTCTATTCCTTGATATACCACACTAATAACTTTCTGTATTTTGATACTTTTATCATTATTCTTAATTTTCAGACATTTATTTTGTTTATCTTCTTTCATTATTAGGAATTGTAAGTTTTAATCCTAATTCCTCTGCATTTTGTACTAGGGTGGACGCTATTTCTTGTAGTGCATATTTGGTTCTTGTTAAGATCAAAAGATGACGGCAAAAGCCAAACATTGGTAGCATTCTTTGAGAATATTACCATTTTTGTTTTTATATTACTACTTCTAATTATTTTTTCTAAAATTAAATTAAACAAGGTACTTGATATCGGGTTTCCTTGCTTTCACCACTTTTTTGATGTTACTAATTACTTTTAGTGCCATTTTTACTATCGTTTGTAGTCTACTGTGACAATTAAAATGTGTTAGGGTTTGTACTACTCCTGTTTTTCTTATTTTATTGTACGCTTGACAAAGATTTGTGCATAATGTGTGTGTGTGTGTGTGTGTGTGTGTGTTGTTGTGTGTGTGTGTGTGTTGTTGTGTGTGTATGTTGATTGTTTGATTATAAATTGTGTATTTTGTGTGTGTGTGTGTTGTGTATGTGTGTGTGTGTGTGTGTGTTGTGTGTGTGTGTGTGTGTGTGTGTGTGTGTGTGTGTGTGTGTGTGTGTGTGTGTGTGTGTGTGTGTGTGTGTGTGTGTGTGTGTGTGTGTGTGTAGTGTGTAGTAGTGTGTGTGGTGTGTGTGTGGTGTTGTGTGTGTGAGTGTGTTAGTGTGTTTGTGTAAGTTTGTTATTGAATATAATATAGATATATATATATATATATATATATATAAAATTTTTATTTATTTGTTAGTAAAAATTTGATTAATTGTTGATTGGTTTGATTAAAAACAACATTGGTAATCTCCTAGAAGTAGGTTAGTTACTATTATCAACTTTCGATCCATTAACTTAGCAAGTACTTTATATACTATATTATGTAGGCTTATTGGTCTATAGTTTGTAGACTTTCCTAGTGTATATCTTTAAAAGCTTTCGCTTATTACTAAAAGAGGCAGACTTTTGTATTAAATGCAGACTAAAATAAGAAAAATTGGTTTTATCATTACATTTCCAAATTCAAACGAAGAACGTATGCCAACAAGTCAAAACAAAGCTGCATACGAAGAAATTCCCCTGCAACTATATTTTGGAATTATAAAACCGCAATTTTTACTGCTTTTTAATAGAAAGGAACAAAACCAATTATCAATATTAATTTAATTTCTTGTGAAGATGAAACCCTAGCACTCCAGTTGCAATTCTAGTTCTTCTTTAAAAAAACGCTTACTCCTCCACTCGCCCCTCTTATAACCCCAACTTTAATATTTTTAATTATTATCTATTTCAGCCTTTTAAAAGTGTCCTTAAAAAGACATCACTTTCAAAGTAAATCCCAGAGAAATTCGTACGTAAGCAGTTCCCAGAAATGTAATAAAAATGTTCCCTATGCGCTGGATAAAATAAATAGAAAGGAAAAGATTGGACTGTCTAGAGAAGCAATCATTACATACATGATAACTTTTGTTAGCTTACTTATATTACTTTGGGAGAATTTGTATTGCCTTACCAATATTAACTAGTTAGTCATATCTTTTGTTATCGAAAGCATGATAAATTTGTGAGTATAATATGCGCTTAGAAAAGTACCAGTAAAGCCTTGCATTTATAACTGCACAACATTATAAGACATAATTTCATTTAGTAAATATGCACGAAAATAATATAAAAGTTTTTGAGTATTTGCGTAATATAAACATAACGTTTAGCGATATAATCACGTGGGATCTCATACAATTCTTCCAACGTCGCTCTCACTATTTAAAACGTTCTGTAAAGTCCTGTGTTATAATTGCAAATAACTGCGACATTAACCCAAATCTCGTCAGCAGCTTGAAGTCTTTTCTCTTTCAAAGGTATTTAAGTTTTGGACATAGTCAAAAGACAAACTGTCGCGGCACGTATTGCGATAAGATCTTTCGTTAAAATTTTAGATTTGGTTTTTGGAACTTTTTGCTTATTTTTTATATTTGCACTGTTGGTTGCTGATCCTCGTGAATTGTTAACCTATGCATTTTAAACATTTTTTGATGTTTTGCTCGTTGTTAGTATTCCAAAATGTGGATCACTTTCTTTAGATCTTTAGTCATCTCTGAATTGCTTTTATCATATCTTTATTCGTGCTGCACTTATTGAATCGTTTTGAAAAACCTCTTGTATTATCTAAAATAATTTTCTACACAAGAATGTTTCAGCGCCGCACACAATCTGATTCAGATTCGCTGTTCTATTTGTTCAGGTGGTTTTTTTAGGTTTCAAAATAAATATTACAGTACTAACCTTTCACTGGCCAGGAAAGCACCCATATCTACATACTGCGTTAAATAATCTTATTAAATATTCATTGCCTTTTACGGGCAATTTTTTTAGGCATTTTATCGGTGATTAAGTTGTAGCCCTTTAGACAAATTGATCTTTGGTTTTAAAAGGTTTACTTGGTAGACTTATTTGAAATGGTGCCATTGAGAAACTTTTCTATTTCCTTCAAGATATTTTCTGAAAGATAAGGCTTGATACATATTTTTTCAATGTTTTGTAAATACTATCACTTTCTAGAAGTACTTTTTACCCAGGTTTCATCATTATTGCAGAGAGGTGGAATATGTTGGATTAGTTGTTTCTTGTACTTGTGGCTTTTCACAAAGAGTAGTTCGTAGTTTTAATAGAAAATGGTGTTCTAGATAATGTCAAATGGATTTATTTTTTAGTGATTTAAGGAATAGTATAAGTTTGGTTGCATTTGATTAAACTTGATTTTATCAATCGGAGTTCTGGTAGTTTACCAACGTTATCTTAGTTTTATTTTTTTACAACTTTTCTTTTAACCAACATTGGGCAGTAGTCTATGTGTTTATTTATCGCCAGTCTCCCTCAAAATAACATCCAAGTTGTTTACTTGTACTAGTTGATTAAAATGTTCAACCGCACTTTCAAATTTTTGATCCATTCTTTTACTTTAGCTTGAAAATAGTTTGCATCAATTTTTCTACTAAAAGAAAATTGTAGTTTTAGTAGGTATATTGCTTGAGTACAGAAAGTAAGTAAAACTAGGGAATAGTCAAAAGAAAATATTTTAAAAACTAAGAAGTTTAAGAAATCTTAAGTTATATTAGATTATAGCTTTCATCAAATTACTGTCGTTTCTACTCGTTTACCTGCAACCTTACTAGAATATTGATTTTTTAGTGTACTAAAATAGTGCATAAAGTTTTCTTTGTTAGTATCCCGCAGTTGACAATAAACTGCTGAGAAAGTTAGTGGCCCTTGCCATTCTTTAACTAATATGTCACTTCGCAATGATTGCTTATTTCGGAATGTTTTATTATGTTTCTAATAATAATAATAGCCAGCGGATCCGGAACCATCGGGGTATTGAGTTACATAGATAATATAGTTATAAACCTTAAAATGAATTTTCTCAGTAAATTGTGTTTGTGAAATTAGCATAATATCAATATAAATGTTTTCATTTCGAGGCGTTGTTGTACACCTTTTCTATTCTTAAATTTTTAAAATAAAGCTATTATCATAGTTTGAGAAAAGGTGTTTATAAATTTAACATAGTTGACATTTGTTCCATAATGTTCTTCATCATTTGTCTAACTTCATGTCATTGACTGGTAAAAATTATTGTAATAATAATAATATTCTTGTACTTGATAAGCTATACCACTAATAATTTGTGTATGTTTGATACTTTTTTAAACTAGCATTGATCTACTTCTAGTGTTTGGCTTTGTTTGCATGACGGAAGGGCTTTATGTTGAAACTCCTTATATACAGCGCATTTTTTAAATCTGCTAGATGGTTATCATTGCAAAGAACATATTTAACATTAGCAATTTCTGCTGCAAAAGCTTTTTGTGTAAATGAATATGTGCCGGAACTTTTGCAGATGCCGTAGCTATTGAGTTGGATTTACATGATATTGAAAGGGTGCGTTATTAGTTGGTTGTGGTTGATAATTAGTAATGGAACCACTCGGCGTGTATTACGGACATAGCGTAATTTAATCCGCTTGCATTGGTTCAGCTTATATGGTGTTCGAGTTTATATATAAGCGTGTGCTGATAGAATGTTTGTCCTAAGGACAGTTAATTCTTGGTTATGTTTATATATTGCGTCATTTCACAATGTACTAGCGAAACAATCCAATTCAGGAATTTAATAAACTAAATACTGATATTAAAATGTAGGCGTGATCTTAAGCCGCAGGTAAAATTTTAGGCTTTTTGGGTACCAATATATAATAGGTGTATAAATAAGTTATCAGCTTTAAATTTCACCGTTTACATGTAACGTATTAGGCCACCCTCTTGCGGTTTTAAAGCAATGCCATTTGGTCTTTCGAAACATCATGCGATTTGGCGTTTAATGCACATAACATCAATAGTCAGCTGTGTTCAGGATGGCAATCACAAAAGAGCATATTCGATTTTCTATCCACTTCGCGTTTCACCTTAAGAAAAACGCTGCTGAAGCCACCGAAATGATTTGTGCTGCATATGGTGAGAATGCTGTAAGTCATGCAACGTGCAAAAAGTGGCACCAAAGATTTCGCGGAGGAGAGTTTAGTCTTGAAGATCAGCCACGCGCTGGACGCCCTCAAACATTTGACACGGATGAGCTGCAGACGCGTTAGGCTGGGAACTTCTCTCACATGCGGCGTATAGCCCAGACATGGCCCCTTCCGATTATCATTTATTCCGATCGTTACAGCATCACTTGGCTGATACGCACTTCAAAACAGAAGAAGAAGTCCGAAAATGCATCGATAACTTTATCGTCTCGAAGCCGGTGAGCTTCTATCACCAGGAAATTCGCAAGCTACCCGAAAGATGGCAAAAGGTCATCGATGCCAACGGAGAATACTTTGATACTTAAGCTTTTTTTGTTTGTTTTTAAATAAAACTTTAATTTTGCAGAAAAAAGCTGAAAACTTATTTATACACCTATTAAAAGCATCGCTTGCTTCGAAGTACACGAGCGGAATGATAATATTTTTGAAAAGTAAATAAGTAAACGACAGAATAAAAAAAATTAAAAACAAACTTCCCTGCATCTCTCAGAATAACTAAAGTATCGAAAACCTACAATATTAAGAAATAGAAAACAAAACACAGGCACACAAAAATAAACAAAACTGTTATTGTTGTACTACAGAAAGCATAAATGTTTGTAAACTTACATTTCACTGACTATATGTCCCACAGATTCCCTTTCAATTTTTATTAAATGTACAAAAAATGCAAATTAATGTTGGTTAAAGGAATGTTTACCTTAAAAGAATCTTTTAAGATGAGAGCTTTTTTAAATTCTGTGGGTGTTTTGTCTGCTGCGAGACTCATCCTTGAATAACTTTTTCAACGTGTAATGAATAACAAGCGACGCATTTCTTTTCAATAAGAATTTTTTACTGTAACTACTGACGATTGAATACAAAAACACTCAGTTTTTAGGTTTTGGAAGCTAAAGCTTCACATTGTGATATAAAAGCAAAACACGCCAACACACGTCTGGTCGTAGGATTCATAACATTTTTTAAAGAATTGTGGTTAAAATGTAGAAGTAAAATTATGACAATACAAAAGTCTTAATTTTACGTTTACAAATTACAGACCAAGAAAAAATATTTTATTATATCTTGGGAGAGTCTATTGACGTTCTACAGTTTTCCTAATTAATGCAAAAGGAATATTTAGCAAATTTAAGATTGTATTTATTTACTATATTACATTTTTTATTAGTTTTATTTTAATTATATTGTCGAATGTACTGTGAGACTAGTAATAGTCTTAACTGAACTGTTGTGATTATGGAAGGTCACAATTTTACAGTCATATGGGATAATAATAAATTCGAGCTGCTTCATTTCTTTTTTGTTACAGCTCCAATTAAACAAAGTGGTTTCCCGAGAATAATAAACAGATTTTGTTGCAATTTATATAGTTTTAGATTTTTCTGACCTTTTGTTTGGTGATCCTCAAACGGGAGGAAATTACAATGACAGTGTCCGTCTTATTATTTAGGTTAATATCAGATATAGTGATTAGCTAAATCTAACATCATGAAAACTGATGCATAAGTTACATATCAGTCGATGGTCGGAAATTAGTCATTAGATAATGTCGTCAACAGTTTTGGATTAACTGTTCTTGATATAATAAATGCTTCTCAATAAAATAGTTTAATTTGACAACTAATAAAATTGATAAATATGTTAGTAGCAAAAAGATATGTGATAAGTAACGACAGAAGATGGTTGAAGATTGCTTTAATTTTGATACCTAAAATTTTCTAAGAAAAAGTAAGAACAATTTTTTAAAAGTATGGACTCTAAAAGAACGCACTTTCTAAATGCTTGCTGTAAGGTTCAATAACAAAATTAAAGCTCTTTATAAATATTCATAAAAATTCAATGTGTAACTCCGCTAATCTCTAATGCAATGCATTCTTAAAGCTTTTCAAGATTATCGATCCGATGCATTTGTATATTAAACACAGAAATTTATAGAATTTAGATCAAGTGGATAAGATCAATTAGCATCATTTTTAGTTGCTATTGGTGCATCCATATTTTTATTTCATTTTATATTTACCAGAACTTGGAAAAATTGTTCTTGTACATAATTTTTTTAAAGAATTTTATTATTCTTTCTTGACGAAAGTGCCTAGTAATTGCTTTGCCCAAGAAATAAGAACCAACAATTTCTGATAGCAAAAGATTACTACCCCATACACTGTCATTTTATCGGTTGATAGTGAGTCGTTATACTCATTTATACAAATAATATTTCAAGATCTTTATGTGTGTTTTATAGAATTTGGAAAAGCTTTTGATAAAGTCAGACATGAAAAACTATATGAAACTCTCAAAGGTAAAAATATTGACAGTCGAGACATTAACATAATATCTAAATTGTACTGGAACCAAACAGCAAAAGTCAAGGTTGAGAATGAACCAACCGAAGAAATTAAGATCTGCCGAGGTGTTCGTCAGGGTTGTGTTCTCTCTCCGCTCTTAATTAATGTATATAGCGAAGCCATATGTCAAAAAGCTTTATTGGAATAAATAACCATTAATGTAGAAATTATTAATATGCGTTACTCTGACGATACACTTCTAGTGGCAGATAATTTAACAGACTTACAGCACTTACTTGAAGACGTAAATACATATAGTAATGATTACGGTCTGAAACTAAATCTTAAAAGGACGAAGTTAATGGTAGTATCAAAGAAGACTAACGTTTGCGCTAATTTGACAATCTCTAATACAATTGAGAGTCACGTCATACAAATATCTGAGGGCTTGGCTCACCGAAACAAACGAACAAACTAGAGAAATTAAAGCAAGAGTAGAAATAGCCAGACAAGCGTTTATTATCCTATGTTGCCGAGACATTAATTTAAATCTGAGAATGGGTATGTTACGCTGTTATGTTTTCTCCACGTTATTGTACGGTGTGGAAGCATGGACACTAAAACAGAAAAACATTAAAAACATTGAAGCTTTTGAAATGTGGTGTTATAGGAGAATGTGGAAAATATCATGGACGGAGAGAGTATTGCTAAAAATGGGGAAAGAATGTGAAATAATAAAAACGATAAAGAAGAGAAAATTAGAATATCTGGGCCATATAATGAGGGGAGAAAAATACTTATTACTGAGGCTTATAGTCCAGGGAAAATCAAAGGAAAAAGAAGTGTAGGGCGGAGAAGAATTTCCTGGCTACGAAATCTAAGGGAGTGGTATAGTTGTAGTTCAGGGGAGTTGTTCAGAGCTGAGGTCAGCAAGGTGCAAATTGCAGTGATGATTTCCAACCTCCGATAGGAGACGGAACTGGAAGAAGAAGAAGACTGAACTAGAATGCTTGTAGTCAGGTTAAAAATATTGATGTGTAAGGGATAAACCTTACTATTTTCTTCTTCTTCTTCTTTCCGTATTTTAACCTCTATCTGGGTCTTCCGGAGTTCAATATTTTTTTCCATTCTTTTCTGTTCATCCAAGCGCCTTGCTGGATATCCCACTTTTGCTTCAGGCTTCCTACTTCCTCATTCCAACCACTTCTTGGCCGTCCCCTCTTTCTTCTTTCTCTTGGTTGCCACTGCATTGCTTTTTTCGGGAGCCTGTTGTTACCCATTCTTTCGACATGTCCGTACCAGAAGAGTTGCCTTTTTTCAATTTCTTCCAAGATGTCCCTTTCTGTATCCATTATTTCAAGTATTCTTGTATTTCTGACTCTATCTCTTCGGGATATTCTCGCTGATCTTCTCCAATAGTCCATTTCCATTACTTTCAGTTGATTTTTATGTTGTTCCGAGAGTTGCCAGATTTCGGCTCCATATAGTGCCACACTTTGTACCATAGCGGAGTATATTTGTTTTTTATTCTTTTTGCTTATATTTGCATCCCAAAGTATACCATTTAGCGCACCTATAACTTTCCGGCCTTGTTTTATTCTCTCTTTTACCTCTGTGTTATATAATCCTTGTTTTCCTACTGTTGCTCCCAAATATTTGTATTCTTCACATGACGGTATAGTTTCGCCTGTTTCTAAGGTTAAAGCGTCTTGTTCATATCCTATACTAAGATATGCTGATTTATTTACATTAATTTTAAGCCCCCATTTATCATACTCCTCTATAGCTTTCCTTGTCATGCATTCAATGTCTTCTATTTCTTGTGCCATAATAATTTGGTCGTCGGCAAATTGCAACGCATATAATGTAGTGTCCTCGTCCAGTGGTATCCCCATTCCCATACTTTTCCTTTTTCATTGTTCGAGTGCTTTTTCTATATATATATATCTTGAATAACGTCGGTGAGATACATCAACTCTGCCTTAGACCTTTCGTAACTTTAAATTCTGTTGTCAGTTCCGCTCCTACCTTTACTCTCGCTGTTTGATTGTCATATAGGTTCTTCACAGCCCTGACTAATGTACTGTTGATGTTGCTGCTCCATTACGTCCCATAGTTTTTCAGGGTACGTTATCATAAGCTTTGATATGTCGAGAAATACTAAATGCAGTTCTCTGCGGTTGCTAGTTTTTCTGCACAATTTGTGTTAGACAGAACAGGTTATCCAAACATGATCTGCCTGCCCTGAATCCGCTTTGTTCTTCCGCTTCTTCGGCTTGATATTGTTGTTCAATTAAGTCTCGAATAATTCGTCCATATATTTTGCTAAAAGTACTTGTAACTGCTATTCCTCGGTAGTTGTCGCAGATGTCTCTTTTCCCTTTCTTGTGTATTGGAGATATATATCCTGTTTTCCATTCATTTGATATATTTCCCTCATTTATGCATTTATTCATAAGTTTTGTTATCATCCTATACAATTTCGGTATTCCATTTTTTACCAACTCAACAGGGATTCCTCCTGGACCGGGAGCCTTTCCATTTCTCATTTCTTTAATTGCTTTAATTACTTGTTCTTCTTGTATTTCTATGTAGTTAATATCTATCGTTCTTCCTTCTGTCATCGTAGTTTCTTAGAATATAGGTCTTTTCTCGGTGAGTAGCTCTAAATAGTATTGTTTCCATTCTTCGGCAGGAATATTTTGTATTATTGTTTTTTCTCGATGTGGAGCTTTTACACTCCTTATGAATTTCCATACCTCTGTCGTCCTTCTTCCTCCTATGTACCTTTCTATCTCGCTACACTTTTTTCCCACGTTTGTTGTTTTGTAGTTTTTATCAATTGTCTTACTCTAGTTTGTTGGATCTTATAGGCATCTCTATCTTCATCTTCTTTAGTATTTAGCCACTTTGTATATAGTTCTTTTTTGTAGCGTATTTCATCCATTAGGTCTTCGTTTATCCAATAATTTCTTGGTTTTTCTCTAACCTCTTCTCCTAAGGCTTCTTTTGCGGCTTGCTGTAAGCCTGCTCTTAAATGTTCATACATCTCTGTGTTTGATCCTTGTAGATGTTCGTTATGTTTTTGATCCAATCTATTTTGATATATGTATTGTATGCTACTTTGTTGTAGACTTTGTATGTTGTATCTGATTTGTTGTATTTTCTCTGTCTGTTTTGGTATTACTACCTTGTTTTGCCCTTTGGGTGAAAACACTATTTTGGCTTTCACCAAATAGTGATTCGTTCCGCATGTCGGGCCTCTGTAAGCTCTAACATCCTGGATTCTACCGGTAGAATACTGTCGAGTTATAACATAGTCAATGATTGTTCTTCGTTGTCGTGCATGTTCCTCAAAAGTATATGTATGAATTTTCTTGTGTTTATAAAAACCATTTTGGATTTTTAGGTTGTTACTTTCACATAGACCTATAAGCCTTTCTCCATTACTGTTTCTTCTGGCATCACCAAATTGTCCTACGACTTTATCGTTCGTCTTGCATCCTACCCACGCATTGAAATCGCCTAGTAACAGAACTTCTCGTCGCGTACCACATTCATTTATTATATCGTCTAACTTACTATAGAATTGGTCTTTGCTCGTGGGGCTATCGTCTTCATTAGGTGAATACATTCCTAAAATTGTCATTCTATATCTAAAACTCTCGAGGTTAACTTTGATAATCCTCTCGTCTACTGCTTCCCAACTTTTTATTTGTTTTCCATATTTCTTCTTAATAGCTATAGAAACTCCCTTTTTTCCTCTTTCGTTTTTTGGGACTCTACTCCACATGTGTAAGTATTGTCCTATTTCCTCTATTCCCGTTCCTTTCTTTTTTGTTTCTGTCAGAGAAATTACGTCCATTCCCATTTCTTCTATATCGGCAAATACTTCTTGTGTCTTTGTTGCTGGTCCTTGTATATTCCAAGTTCCTATATTCATTGTCCAATTCTTTCGTTGTATTCGGCTTCCATCTGATTTCTTAATATTGAACTTTTTGCATTACTCTTCACAAACGTAGAATTGCCCCCTCCGTATCCTACGGGCTCCTTCCGTAATCGGAAGTGTGGATTCCACCCGGAGATTGTTTGTTTTAAACGAATTTTTCATTCTACTTTGTTTTAAGATTTTTACAAGTAATGGGGTGCTGGCCCATTGCCCCAACCCCCAACCTGGAGGACCAGGTAATTTTTTCTCAGGGTTTTCTTCCCTTAGATTGGCTATCTTCTACGGGATTCACTAGACCAATCTTCCCGCTGATGGTTCTTCCGCACTCGTATATTATGAGTCCGTTGACCGGTTTTCATCCTGTAACTTTAGGAAGAGGCCCTTACTGGGTGCTATCAGCCGGAGCCAGCTGAACCCAGGTTTTTTAACGAGGTTGATACTCATCCCCCTCCTCACTTTCTCATCCGGGCTTGGGACCGGCGATGGCGGAGTTAACCTTACTATTTTTATTTTGATATTCTTCTTTTCTATGTCATTTTAAAGAAGTGCTGCATGTTTTATCATATTAATTTTAATAAATAGTCGCTTTTACTCGCTAACACTTTAATACATGCATAGCATGCATGTTTATCATCTATCTCTAAATACAACAGTCCAGTGGTGCTTTATTAGTATGTGAACCTCTTAGGAAAAGTGCAGTAAATGTAAATAACTACATACATGCAATTTGAAACACTGCATAATTTGAATTTTTGTTGCATCATTTAAGTTTTGTTTGCCTGGATGTTAAAACAAAGGTCACGGACAACAAGAATTATTAACATGCATTCAGCATTTCACAGTTTCACGCACATTAAATATTTAACACAAAAGCTTCAAATATCGAATACGTATCACGCAAACAAAAAATAAATGGAGAAATAATTAAAGTTTCCGAGGAATAACAATACTAAATAAACAGCATAATAATGAAACCAACTTTAGATAGTAAATCGGGCATTGGCTTATTGGGAAAATTCGATAAATCGAGGGTTGCCAAGTTACGCTTGGGGTAAGAATTTTTGTCAACACGATTGTAGGGATAAGCATACCTTTTAGTTTTGACAAAATGGAAGCACGCAGTTGAGGTAAGTCTATTCGCAACATACTGGTATTTTGATTTTATTTTATTTACACGTATTAAAAGTTGTTTGTTTCATTTTTTTAAAATTAGTAGCTACTTTAAGCACTTCAAAGTTTGTTTTTGTATAACGCCAGGTAAACTTTTTATATACGACTAATTTTTTCATTTTCATAAGTTCAGTATTATGTCTGATTGTAAAAGATTTATACTCTTCTTTGAGTTAAAAATTTAAGAATATTGAAATCATTACATGTTTTAGCGCAACCAGTTGGGCTTTTTTAGTTTAGAAAGTGTTATAGTCGCGTTTCGCTTGAATTTTATCAAAAAACTAACAAGATAAAATTTGCAGTACACTTTAAAAGACACTGAAAACTAAAATACAATTAATTTTTAATTTACCTCCGGTTCTGAATGTCACTCACCTGGCTTGAATTTAATGAAAATCGCTTTGAATATGATTGAGCGGATTACTTACTCATTGGCATTGATAATTATACACAGAGAAATATTACATGTTATTTGATTAAAAGTGATGCAATGAATGGTCGATTGCGTTATCATCTTCGTAGTATTCGTTGAAATTAATGTTTTCGTGCTAGTGTTTACACAGTATGTCGGAAAGGAAACTGGACGTAAAATTTACATAAAAGGTAGCAATGCCTTCTAGTTCTTGATAAATGATACTAAAACACGTACATTTTTTCTATCAGTTCTCAGAAGATAAATATGACGATTTATTTTTACAGTGTGTATTGGCTGCAATATCTATCTATATTATATCCGTTGCTATAAAACCATAATAAAAAACACAAAAACGTTTAGCTTATTAAAATTTTTAGTATATGTGTTAAAGGCTATTATAAACTCCTTTTGTGCATACAAATTTTATGAAAAACATATTAACTATCTAAAACTATCCACCTAGAATGGTGATGACCGACAAACTCGTAGAAAAATATGCGAAAACTTTTTTAGTGATGTAACTTGTAGGTAATAGTTGCTAAAAATATAATTTATAATACTCTAACCAAAGATGATGTTGAGGCTGCGCAATCTGCCGTGCAGGGATTATCGAAGTTATCCCAAAAAGCTAATCTACGCAATCTTATATGGTAATAAAATTATTTTGAATAAATATTTTGATTTTTACAAAAACAAAAAGGAGTTTTGTTTCCATTTCAAAAACTTAGTTATGGATAAAAAGCCTGCTAAACGAAATTTCAAAATATACAAAATTAAACCATATTTCATACATGTTAGTGAAATTGTTGGCCAAGGAACACTCAAATTACTGAAGAAAATAAATAAGTCGGCAATTCACATCACTTGAAGGAAGATTGCAATTGTAAATACGTTAACCAAATACAGTTGTTCCATTTCGGCAAAGAAAGTTGAATAAATAAATCTCTCTTCACGTTTTGGCTATTATTTACTGGAATCAAACTAAATAATGCAATGTAAATGTTACAGTGTAGCTGATTCGTATTTTTAATATTTTACAAAAAAAACACTTCACACTTTTGAAATGATAGCCCAATGGCGCAATATGGTAATGAACATATGTTCCATATATTGTTGTAATATATAAAACAATAAATTATGCCATACATTACTAACTGTACCTGAAGTTACCAAAAAGCACAAAACACAATATGATCATCAGTAAGAACTAACGAGATTTGCAAAAGTATAACCGACAGATTTGTCCTCCAGAAGCATGCGATTCTTGAAATGCCACAAAAAAATTAAAAAAGTACATTAACTGAAGCGACGAATAAAAACATTGATAATGCGAAACAAGTTCTACTGAAAACACCTTTAGAGAAACCATAGTGGGTCATGTCAATATTTCTGACCTTATAAGAAACATCTGTGCTAGTTAGCGACATTCAAAGAACAACATGTTAGTTTATACATATTGGAAGATTGAGTGGAAGCCATACTTACAAATAACTTAACAAATTAATCCAGAGTAATGAGTAAATATTTCTGGTGCTTAATAAAGTAGTAAATTTGCAAAAATAAAAGAAATTTCTATAGACATAGGGAAGCATTAGTAACAATTTCGTTACAGTTAGAGACACATGAATAATTAAATTTAAAAACTATTTGATTCAAATGAGAAGTCTGTTCCCGATAAAAATCGCAGACAATTTAGAGATCCCTATTTTTTAAGCCTATAGCCAATATTTGTCATAAACATAGATCTAATCTAAAGGCCTGAAAAATTAATATTGGGCGTTTTAACTAGAACATAAAGAGTAACTGAGATAGATGTCAAGGTAAAAATGTATAGGGTCGTATCCCTGACACTAATAATAGCTGTTGACTCTATAATGATTATCTAATAAATTCCAGATGTATTTTTGGTTGCAACTTGGTGAAGAAGTACTTGAAATATCAGATAAAGAGTTACACGAGGACAACTGGATGCTGTTTCTGGTAATAGACATTTGAAAAATTGTATTCTAGCACGTGAAGAACAGATCTTTAATTTTAAGTCTACAAAAACTGCTTCCAGTTTTACGTTTTTCATTTGATGGTGGCAAACAGTGTACAAAATATAGTAAGTTACTAAAATAACGTTATAAAAAAGATGATATGATGCAATATACTCCAAAAATCTTATTTATTTTAATGCCCTAGAATATTACAATTAAAAAGAACTAAAAGGCGCCATTATAAAGATAATTTGGAGATCTTTGCAAATATTTCTTTATAAGAAGGTTGCCCTACTCACTGAGCTCATGGAGTCAGATTAATTGATGCGAAAACAATTATATTTAATTATGTAAGATTTGACATATTTATAACTTAAATTTGGCATCACCACACAGTTTAATGAAAATTTATATACAAATTAATTTTTACTTATTTTATGTAGCTGTCTTGACAATTAGAATTAATTTTAATTAATTAATCTCTGTTGAGTTTTTAATTAATATGACACTTATAAGTAATTGCGTTATCGTAATTCTGCTAGTGGTCAAGACTGTTGTCAAGACTTTATTGCTATCAGAAACATATGGAAATCAAAGAATTATCCTTAGATATCTAACACAATGCATTAGATTCAAATGAAATAACGTGTATTGATTTGCAAGCATTTCGGAATACGAACCTAAGTCTACAAGTTTGTATAAACAAATAAACTAATTTTGTAGCAGAAAATACCAAACCAACGCGATTAACTTGATATACGCTTAAAACCACCTAAAAATTATGTTTACCACAAATAAAGATTGCAAAATAAAGAATTATTAATTGTTGAGAAGATTTTACAGTTGTGACCTTAGTCATGTTCGGTTTTAGTTTTTGGCTGTAACTTTCTTTAAAATTAAGCTTTTAAATTGAAATTTAGGTTTAATGTAGACAAATTAGTTTGTAATTACTCTAAATATTTATATTTTCACAGGTAATTTTAACGATTTTTTTAATAAAATTAACGCAAGTGCGAACAGTCGCCATAATTTTTTATTTTAATTTTCTACAAAAACGCAACATAACGAACAAATCAACAAATATCAAGACTACAACTTTAATATTTAGTTTCAAAAATGTTGGCGTTGATTACCGCTTGAATTCTGCACAGCATGGACTCGATCAGTTTGTCTATTGTCGATTGTGGGATGCTGATCCACGCGGCCTAAAGCTTTGAGCCTTCTCTCAAGCTCGTTCCACATACGTATGTTCGATTGGAATCAAGTCCGGAAATTTCGAACCACTTTAAATCACTACAGAAGACAAAAGCGTTGCTTTAATGAGATGAAGGAAACTCATTCTTTTGCCTCAGAAGGACTCATAGATTACGACATAACCACCGCCGTGCTTGATCGTCGAAAGCTGATACCTTGGGTCATATTGGTGGCTTACAGGACGTCGAACGTAGGTCACACTATCCGTACTGAACAGCGTGAACTTCAATTTATCGTCCCAGATGATCTTTTTCCATTGCGGAACGGTTCAGCCTTTGTGGGCCTGGCCTATTCTAGCCGTGCTCTGCGAGTCTTCAGTCAGATCAACGGCTTCTTGGCAGGTTGGCGTTTATACTGTCCTATCTATTGAAACCGACGCCGAATATTGCAAACTGAGGAACTCGGGTCTTCTGCAGTCGATATTTCGCAGGAAATATCAGCCGCAGTGAAGCGATGGTTACTTCTCAAGATTCGAAGTACGTTCGACGTAACCCGAGACGCTATAGAACCGACTTTGGTTTTAACCGATCCATGGATTTTGTACTTCTTCTAAATGTTTTGATTAGTTCGTTCGGAGACGTTATACATGGTCGCAGGCTGCTTCGTAATCACCCCGTCCAAGCGGACGCGGACTGTTGCATCTGGCTGGTGCTGTCGGAGGCTCGAACAGTTAGTACGTGATGGCGTTAGCTGGAAATTAGCAAATACGAAAACAAAATAATAAAATAAACAAAAAAGAGCACAATAAAGAATTATGACTCTTCAGAATAAAACAAGAAGACCAGTATTCGGAACTGAAAGAGATAAAAGCAGGTGTACCTCAAGGTAGTGTACTGGGCCCCATACTCTATCTGTTGTATACCAGCGATTTACCGGATCTAGAGGGAATCACGGTTGCCACATTTGCCGATGATACAGCTCTACTTGCAGTAGACGAAGACCAAGAGTTATCCACTAGAAAACTACAAACAGCCAGCAACATAATACTTGACTGGACCAAACAATGGAGGATCAAGTTAAATGAACTAAAATCTACCCATGTCAACTTTACCAATAAACTGCTCAAACACCCGCTGTCTTTAGACATTAATGGTACCATCGTACCTTACGAGAACAACGCCAAGTATCTAGGCATGACTCTAGACGCCAAACTCAGGTGGAAAGAGCATGTTAAGAAGAAACGAGCAGAACTAGCCCTAAAATATAGACAATATTATTGGTTGATTGGAAGAAACTCCAAACTTTCAATCTCCAATAAACTACTGATTACAATCAGATACTGAAACCAGTGTGGCTTTATGGCATACAGCTCTGGGGCTGTGCCAGTGATTCTAACATCAAGTGTATCCAAACATTTCAGAATAAAGTTCTACGAAACATAGTAAATGCCCCCTGGTATATCCGAAATTCCGATCTTCACAGAGATCTACGAATTCCAACCGTTGAGAATGAGATCAAGAGGTTTGCTGAAAAGCATGAAGCTAGACTTCACCTCCATGTCAACGCAGAAGCTCTTCAACTGCTGGATAACCAACATCAAGTCCGAAGACTGAAGAGAAGAAAACCACGTGACCTTGTGTAGTGTGTTGTGTATAAAAGCAGAGCACAGTGCGCGAGTGCAGTGAAGTACGCAAAACAGAAGAAGCCTAGAAGACATCATTGGATGGACTCTAGTATAGACAAATACCTAGTTTAAGATCTCAGATGAAAGTTAATGGTTAGTCCTATAGACTAGTTTTAACAGCAGGCACACAATGCCAAAAAAAAAAAAAATAAAGAATTATATTGAAAAATAAAACATGACCGACAGTTCGCCTTCACTGATATTGTGCTGCTAGTTGCAACTTTCGTGATGAGAGTGTTCAACGGCGCATCATGACAATGTGCTATCAGTAAGTCTTTTAATCATTTCATGTCCAAATTTTAATACAAAAGTTTACTTTTAAACAGAGATATAATCAAAAAACCAAAGCCGAACATGGCCAAGACTGCTAATATAGTTTCATTCACTTATTTTTTTACTTGTTCTTCTTTTCATTTTTTCCAAAATGCACGTAAATATCAATATTACAAGCAAAATCAATTGTTTTCCTTACCAATAATGTTAATGTGTGGCTACTATAAGTCATCCATTTGCTATATAAAGCTAGAAACCGAATTTATTTTTTTTTAGTAAAATCTCGCACATTATTTACTTATATTATATACCAAAACCAACAATATGATTCTTTAAAATGCAACCCACCATTATCAATCATTTTTTGCTGTTTTGCATGATGTTAAATTTGTTTATGGTACCAATCTGCCGACATCGAAACAAAGAATTTATGACGTGCTTCAAAAGATTAAAACAGTCGCATAACTTACAGTTCCAGGTCCTTTGGCAACGCAAATTTAATTTGCAGTATTTATTGTTAACAGTTTTTCTTTCTAGAAACAACGGATCAAATCAAAGTTTAGTTTTGTGAATTGCCATTTGGAATCAAAATATAATGACTGCTACTGCACGATAAACACAAGAAACAGAAATGCATAAAAAATAAATTTTTACTATGTGCTAGAGCTTTTTAAATTTAAGTAGAATTGCCTAATTTTCCAAATTCATATATATTTTTAAATAAAATAGTCAACATTAAATATTTGTTTTAAAAAGTAATAATAATTTTTAACCGTGGGTTTAGTCCTAATTGTGCTCTTAACATTAATAATATATATTTTCGTGGTAGGTAATAACTGTTTAACGTCATATGTACAATGTTTGGTAGACAGCTCTATTATTTTGTTCGCTTGTGAGAACAAAGTTTAGATAAAAATACATCCAATACATACATGTAAAACGTGTTTGTACTAGGTGTATTTAGAAATACCAAGTGCATTGCTGTTACCCTATACAATAAGATAAATAAAAACCTTTTTGACATAAAAGTTTTGAAACATTGACTATAATCGGGGTTTCTTGTTTGTCTATACCTTGAAAAATAAAAGTTATTCCTCTTTTATTATTTTTCTAAATATGGCGTGCATATCACAAATATGTAATATTTATTTCCTGTGTACGTTTACTGATATTGTACACTAAGTACATTACGTAGCTCATTGTAAGCAAAGATCACTACAATTTTAAAATTTGTGGCTATGTTTACCTTGATACAGTAATAAAATAGCCGTCTAAATTTAACGATCCTTAAGAAACAAAAAATTTGTAGACAGGAAAGTGTAAAATTCTACATATTCTGGCTATTTGTAAAGCTACATGATCTTTTTTTGAAGGAGAAAGAGACAAGCCCAGCTCAGCAAGCTTAAAGTGTGGTTTATTTTATCTGTAACATAAATTATTCTACAAATGCTTTATTTCTGTTTGAGATTCTACATATTTTTAATGGCCCATATTAAAATGTTATTCTGTTTATTATAAAAATAAAATATTAAAAGAGGTAATATGTTTTGCTTTCTTAAAACAAATTGTCTATATCTAGTAACTGAAACAAAATTTCTATTTATGCAATGTCTTAGTACTACTAACAAAACATTAACGCAATTTAAAATTTGTGTTTCCTATAGCACAGATGCTGCTTACATTAAACTACGTTTGAAGAGCTGCAAAAAGCATGGGAAGTAGAGGAGCTACAGAAATATTATTAAAATTAAAGTGGCGTGCTTTGAGTTTACTTACTAACTTCGTACATCACTCGAATGTGTCTTGTAATCTGAAACTTGGAAGTTTATATTTCGGGGAAACTCTCGGAACATGAATATACATAATGTACAAGCAAAACTAACACTAAAGCACAATTCGCTGTTTCAAGATTGTATAGCAGTAATATTTTGGTTTTTATCATATTAAAATAATTATAGAAGTATTTTCATTTTAGATTGAATAAAATAACTGTACTGGTTTCTTTTATTATTTTATAGTTAACCGTATGTTGGTATTTGGAGATTTTGAATTATTTTAATTTAGAAAATTTGGCAATTCTCATAAGGGTGAATCAAATATAATCCAGAATTTTTAAACAGAGAGGGACGCGGGTTTTGAGCATTGTAAATAGGCATGTTTACAAGAAAATTTTTGATCAGTATTATAATGTAAGAGTAAGGTTGCCATCGTTCGTTGCACAACAAATTATTAAGTTTCCTACAAGAAAAGGTGTAAAACTATTAGAAAACTTGAGAAGACTTAAGACACACTGGAGGACAACATTTTTAATAAGATACTAATGTATATGTATCATAAAATTTTTTGAGAAAGCGGGAAGCAGTTTAATATAAAGGTTATCGACGTCATCCGAAGAGCAATGTGACTAAGGAGAATATTTACATTGCCGACCGCGTTCTTGAGCATGACTTTCTATTGGTGGTTGTTAAAATTGCTTCGGTGATCAAAATAAGCTACAGCAGTGCCCGGGAAGTTATTATAAACCACTTAAAGAAGCTATTAGAGGATAGAGGTTTGACAACGATGTTGTATGGCTAAAACCTTTAATTCAACATAACTTTGTTTTTATTTATATTATATTGGCTGCTCCAATAACATTACATATTAATAATTATGTTGAAGTATGTTGTGCGACCAGATTCTTTAATGCAATGCTTTTATAGTACTGTTATGTACATTGAAAATTATTTAGTGTATTACAGGTTGTATTTTATATTTCTTACTTAGCTATTATTATTATTACAAAATTCTTTTTATGGCTTTTTTACTGTATTTCATTTTTTATTATTACATATGTTTCAATCCACTAAAAATACTAATATAATAATTATAGAAGTATATGTTTCACATATTTTTTTTATTTGTAAAACCTTTATTTATATTTTTTTAAAAAAATTTGTAACTGGTATACTCTATATTATATCTAAATACATAACTAATTTTGAAGGCTCTATATTAGAAAAATTATCATAAAATATTAAGTTAACCCTTTTAAAAGAGTTATAGTAAACAAGATTCATTTAAGGGGACATTCCAATGTGAACGTCAAAAAAAGGGCATATTTCAACAATTTTTTTCTCGGGAACTATTGAAAATAATTGGACAAAAGTTTTTTTCCCTTAAAGGTATGATCAAGCAGAGTGGAAAAAATGTTTTTCTTTTGGTCATGAAATATATTTCTTTGTTTATTTATAATATAACATAGCTACGTTAAAAAAAGGTTTCTGCTGGCGCATCAGGTAATCTGAAATAGAAAAACTAAGAAATTTCTTAATCTGTCATCGCCCCTTTGTCCCAAACCTCCACTTTTTCTATTTTATCGAAAATTAACAAAATGGCGGCGTTTTTTGCAAAAGTGTAAACATAAACACGCATTTTTTATCATAAATCAGGTGAAATTATAAGTTAAAATCAAAATATCAACAAATTCAAAGTTTGGGCCATAGCCATGATAGTGCTGAATATCGTGTTAAAATTTGAAGTCGATACGCCTTGTGGTTTTTGAGAAATCACCTGCACCAAGTGCAAAAATGTCGTTTCGAGAAAAACGCGTTTAAAGTTTTCAAGGTGAAAATCATATGGCACGCGTCTATGAATCTATCTGCGCACTGGCAAAGTAATTTTATTTTAAAACCAAGTCCGTGTTGACCATATTTCGAAAAAGTAATGTTTGAATCACATTCTCGACATTTCACGATAGCTTGGAGTGATGAAAACAAGAGCGAACTGGAGAAAACAGTAAGTGGCAGAGTCGCTTTCACTCAAAGCGAAACTGTCATCTTGACTCCCTCTCAATTTATTTGCTGATGTACTAGCAAAATCAGTTCTAGTATCATCTTAATGTTGATTTACATGGACTTTTCTCTTTTTAGCAGGATAACTAGGACGTCCTGAGATGATCTACGCTGCTTCTTATCCCTTTTTACTCATCCAAGTTCTGAAAAACAACGCTCTTTCCACGACGAAATCTTAAATAATACGTCGTTTCACGAAACCTTTATTTAAAAATATGAAACAGTCTCTACTGTATACCTGTAAGTATAGACGCAGGTATAAACACGGAATAGTTGCTTGAATGTTTCATCCGTATTCCTGTTCCGAAACCCGAGCGCGCGCAGTTTAAGCCTGTCTTTTGGAGCGTTATAACTGGTCAACAAGTCAGGAATTACCTAAAACTACTGTAGGATATCAATTCTATGGGTAAAGACTATCGAAAAATGTCAAAAAAAATTCGAATTTTTCAACCCGTCACATTGTCCCTTTAAGTCATTTTATTGAAAGATATTTTTGCAACCAATAAATCAATATAAATTATAACTTACAATTAGAATAATAGCATATTACCTTACAGAAACTTAATTAAGTCGACCTTTAATAAAAAAATAAAATAAGACTTTATAAGGCCTACTCGCTTCAGGTCAAAATTCCAAACAAATTATTTTGTAAAAATAGAAAATTAAGTAGGGCCAAGTAATGTTTTTTTATAATGAAATTACTAAAGCTAAAAGATGATCTTATATTTATTTTGCAATATTGTCTAAAAATTTAAATCAAACGTAACTTACCAGAATTTGATATGCAGTATTTTTTGTTGGAGGTGGTGCGGATTCGTTTTTATATTTCTTGCTTTAAAACTGAAAAGCATATTGTTAAGAGTTATTTAGATTTTAATGCAACAATCTTACGTACTATATCAAAATAAAACTATAACTTATTTTGCTGTCAAACACGCTGCAGGCACGAAACACGGTTGCCAATTCAAGATGCTACTCTGGAATAATTGCGGGCAAGAATCAGTTTAAATTTGGCAACAACAATAATTTTATTATGTGTACAAAAAAAAATTAATACATATAGTCCATTTCCTCCCTCCAAGGTCGTTAGTTTAACGACTGGTTATTTTTTTAGCAGTCCTCTTTTCATTATGTGGCCTATCGCTTGCATTTGTCGTTTCTTTATGTAATTCCAAATGTTTTTTTTATTGTTCTTAGTACTTCTTCGTCTGTTTTTCTTTGCGCCCATGAGATCTTCAGTATTCTTCTGAAGCACCACATCTCAAAGGTTTTTAGTTTCTTCTGCTCTGTTTTTTGTATAGTCCATGATTTGCAGCTATATAGTGCTATGCTCCATATGTACGTCTTTTAAATTTATTTACAAGTTACTAATAAATAAATTCTTACTATAAAATTTAACCCTTAGAGCTGAAACTTCTTGTTCCCTTTTTAATTCAAGTTCCAAGCAATTACAACTATAGAAGGTTAAAATAATAGCTCAGTTTTAAGTGACAGCTTCCAAAACGAGTATGTTTGAGTCAGGGACTTTCATTGACTACAGTAGGTCAACAAATGCAGGCATTTTGAGATCAGCAGGCATGTATACTTCAAAGCCGATAAGAAAACCCCTAAGGCTACCAACAGCAAAGTTTTCGGCTACTAAATCGTCTACTTTTACCGACGTAAACCCAGCAATGATTAAGTCGGCGTCTAGTAAAGCTGTGGTACCAAAAACCAGCGATCGCCAATCACTGAAAATAAACCATTCGCCACTAATCTCATAATAACTGTTGCAATAAAATTGTTGTTTTAAAATCTATGAATTTGCCTGTGAAGGTCCAGAAAAATTCTAAAAGGTGGTAACCAAACTCGTTGAGATGATCCTAAAAATGCAAACGTTTTTGCAAGACAAGCAAAATTCGCATGCTGGAGGTGCATTTTAAAACTTCCCGCTCACGCAAGAACTCCAAGTACTATTGGAAAATAAAAAAACGCAGAAACCTAAATAGCGTTGAGACCCTTTGACTAAACGGGAACTAAAATATTTACACATCTATATGTTAAGGAAAGCTTTTCGGTAAAATCATGTCGTTATTTGTATATGCCAGTAATTTCAGAAGCTTTCTTGAATGTTTTAAAAAGTTTGTATCGCAACATGGTCTGTGTATACAATTTTTGTGTCTACCATCAATTATTTTTTAATCAACTGATCAAAAACTCAAAATATTAAATATTTTTGAGAATAACTATTAGTTTAACACCATTTAAAAATAATAACTAAAAGAGTTTAAAAAAATGTATGCTTTTATGTATTTTGTGTAGAAGCCCGTTTAAATTTTTGCCCACTCGCTAGTATTTAGAACGGTTCTAACAATCTTATGCCACTGAAATTGAAGCATTATTTAAACGATAAGCCTCCGTAGAACTAACTTTCATATAAGTACCAACAAACTGCCTCAATCATTGACAATTATTAAAACAAATACGTCAAAACTTTGGAATTTTTCTCATTCTGAGTACATTTCTCACCTGCACTGTCGCAACAAGAAAAAATTATCTATAGATGCCCCCCCTTCCTGGTACTTTTGTAATACTCATATAAAAACACATACCTTATAATCGACTACGGGTAAAATTGAACAAAGCTAGCCAGGAAATGATCTTTAAAGATCAATACAAAAGTGTGATGTAACAGAAATTGTGTATTATCATCAAACAATGATATTCAGCCGTGTAGTACAGAAACTTTACAGTGAAATATAAAATGCGTGGCAGTAAATTATTCTTATCTTTAAGTAATATTTGTCTTATCTCCCTAACTTTCTAAACTTATAATTCTATCTCCTCCTAGACGCTTCTACCGATTTCCTTGAAACTTGCACGCCACATTCACAACTATATTTGCTAATTCGGCGCAAAAAATCAACCTTCTAACTTTGACCGTTTTTGAATTATTTAAATATTTTGATTACAAGGGAAATTCCTCCAAATGTTTCTATTGTTTGTAGTGTTAAATGTATGCAAAACATGTGGAATGTTCTACACGACTGTCTGGCGTCTAGATCATGCTTCGTCGACGAAGCCTGCGGGGTTCTCTTGTATTAAATATTATATTATAACTTTAGCTTAGGTTAGTTTAATAATTTCCATTGTTTTAACTATAATTCAAATATATAAAGTTTAATCACTTATTGTTAGAAATAAGAAGTATATGTTAATGTACACAACTAAAATAGTATCTAGTCGGAATAAATACAGCACAACTAAGTTAATTTAAAGACACTTCTGTCGCAGGATAACTTTTGCCGCGGCAGTTGGTAACCAGAATCAACTCAATTTGTCTGTGTGCTATTGTATATGGCAGTAATACTTTCTTCCTGCGAATAAATTTACAACTAATTAACATAATTTATTTATTTGTAATATATCAATAAATAAATAAAAACAATAGGCAAATTTATGTAAACCAATATAAAGAATGCTAAGTGCACAAAGAAATAGCAAAATTGTATTTAAAAATTTAATGTTCATATTAACAGAGATAACAAATATTTCTTTCAAAATTCAACTAT
The DNA here is from genome assembly GCA_036346155.1 of Sinelater perroti. NCBI lineage: Eukaryota > Metazoa > Arthropoda > Insecta > Coleoptera > Elateridae > Sinelater > Sinelater perroti. Next base: position 5,433,241 of record JARFIY010000359.1, read on the forward strand.
TCCATTACCAAAGAAGTAAACAATCTATTAAATAGATCCCTGTAAAAGCAACTTCCGAATGGATAATATATAAGTACGCAAAGAATATAAATTATTTAAAATCAATAATATTTCACCAAGTTACAATATTTCTTTGGTGAACAAAATTTAAAACTGAAAACTACAAAAAATGTTGATGAGAAGTTGATGGTAGCGTGTTTTTAGTTTGAAATAAAATATTAAAATATTTCTTATTTATGTTTACTGCAGGTCCTCGGTTTTAAAAAATATCAGTTGCGTTTGTAATGAAAATTTCTATATAACAGAATTAATATAGAGGTTACACAACTAAATCTGTCTTAAGAATAACATTAAAATAATTGTTGAACCTAGAAGAAAACTTCATTGCAGTAAACGCAAGCTGATCGTGCCGCGTTGAGCTATCTGTTGGTTGATTTGTTAGTGATTGGATCGCGATGGCATTGATTATAATCTTAAATTAATATTAACGTTAAAGTTTTAATAATTTGTTTAATCCCGAACGATCAGATCAAAGCACATTAGTGTTCAACAATTTTATTACTAGTGCTGTGTTTAAGCTGGCTTGGAATTACTCTAAAATATCCTGCAGCCTAGATTGCTTCTATATCAAACTTGTAAATTAACAATTTACATTCAAGAAATGTTTGTTTAAGTAAGACAAGTTACGCATAATTATATTTAATTTATGTTTGAATTTTGTTGAGAACGTAATATTGCAATATCATCAGTAAAAATTGCCAGTACTTTACATTTGGTGGTTTACAGATCGCCAATACCCTAGTACAGAGTCTGAAAAGACTCTTCTATGGAACTCTTGATTAAATAAGGAAGATACTTTTATTATAAATTGCGTGTTTTCTATAAAAAACCAAAACATGAGTGAAATTCGTTTTATCGTTACTTTAGCATTGACTTTTGATTTGTAAATTTTGCAAGTTATATAATTTAATATCTATAAGACAATTTGAAACAGAATAATTCCCAAAATTTAAAACAAAAATTAAAATTGTAAGCCATGCGCTTTGGACCATCTTATAATCGGCAGAATTAAAGACAATGATAATTTTGTCACCTACAACATGAATGAAAACAGAATTTATAGATTACATATTAATATTTAGCAAAATAGTACTTAACTGATCGATAGGGATAACGTAATATTCTGCTTTAATAATAAATTTTAAAAATGCTTTCTCTTTTATATCAACATGTGATTGTCGCTGATTTGCTGCTGCGGTATAAAAGTTTCTTTTCAAATTGCAAATCATTACTTCTCGTGTATAGTTAAATGAAAAAATTTCATTTCAAATCTCTTTTAAATTGGCTACTCGAGCAACTGTTTAGAAGTGTATTGAATAACAAACTTCAAATAAAAGAAAACGGAGAGCATTGAATACTTGAAAAATTAATTACCCAATAAAACGGCGAGAGAGCTTCGATAACAAAGAACTGAATTAAACGCAGATTAAAATTAGCAACAAAAAACGCTTAATCTGTATTTTCCAGATCAGCCGGCCTTTGAAATCCCATTTTCGCAGCCTTTGTGCAGTGTACGTAGTTATGCGCGGAAAATCTGGCTTAATTTCTCCCGTCTTATTCATGGCCTTCTGTTTCAGTCAGCTTCAATTTCCTTGCAGCCGGCGTTTTTCCAAAGGGTAATCTTGTTTCCTTGCTAAACAAATATATACATGCTTCCCAGTGTTGCTGCTTAGGCATACATCAACGAAGGCGGCTCCTCCTCTCTTGCTATCTATCCGAACGTGGCACAAATAATAGCAGTCTCTTAAGGAGACGGTCAATAGGAAGCGGTCATTTACTCCGGCGGTCAATAATAGCCGCAAGGTAAAAGGGGCATTGAGCGCCTATTACGTTTCGAAACATTATTAACATTAATATGATGGCAGCGGAAAGCGCTCAATAGTAACACTAACGCAGTTCAAAGCACGACGATAAAAAGCGACGAGCACACATAAAAGCCTTTTGCTGCTAATGCTGAAAGTTACGTTGTATAATGTAAAAATAGATAACAAAAGTTACAATAACAATTAGCTCAAAGTATACACCAGCTTCATTTTAGACTTATATACACAAATATATTATTAAATTTTTTATAGAACTTTAAGAAATAAAATGTTGCATATTTTATATACTATTGCAAGAGAAAGGTTAAAAATGCTATTTGTAACGTTACCACTTCAGTTGTGAGAATTGAAATGACAAAACACTAAAAAGCCAATAGTTAATGTAACATTGTTAAGTAATAAAGTTAGTTAATGCCAATAATTTCTATTTAGAGATGTAACTTTAAGTATTAGTCGTTCAAACATTTTGTAGGATATGTAAGTAACATGTATTGTTGGATTTATCAATTTAACCCCTAAATTAATAATTTTGCGAAACGACTGGTTTAGTTAACAACCTAATAGTGGATTGTAAACAAGAATATATACAATTACCCTCTAAATCGTGTCTAAAGAAAACAGATAAATATCGTATTGTTACTGAGTGGACAACAGCTTTGTAAGTACATTACACGTTTCAAGATTTCGGTTTGTTAGATATATCGACCTTTGGGATAAAAACTAATTAAGCCAGAGACTATTAAGCTTTTAACCTGAATTTAATTGATGGATAGAGAAGTCAAAGCTAGTAAGGACTGTTTGGATACTACAACAAACAAAGGAGTTTAAAAGGACTAACCAGCAAGGTATCTGAAGAGGAATCTTTTGATTCATAGTTTTTCTGTGGCAAAAATTGTTAGTCATTTATAAATTGATAGTAAATAAACCAGGACGTCGTAGTTAAGTACTTTTAGTTGAAAACAGCGAAACTAAAGGACAAGACACTGCCTCGCAAACATATAAAGAGCAAGAGGAAAATATACTTTGGTACATACAAACACTTAGCTAAGTTTCTAAGTTAGATAAGAAAACACCAAAACCGGAAAATGATACAAAATAAATGTTTTTTTTAAACTTTGCCGGTTAATAAATAGTACCTGAAGCTTAGTACCTAACCCGATATAACTGGAATTGGTGTGAATTAGAAGAAGCGCTTCGCTTAAATAACGTGCAGTTTCTTCTGTTATTAAAATAATGATTACTGTATTTTGAGATTACGGTGAAATAACATTTACGAAATTTACGAATAATGCAAAGTAAAATAACAATTTCCTTTCCAATTGATTATGATGATCATTCATCTAAAAGCGACCATTATTACAACAAAATGGTGTATTACTCACCCATCTAGAAAAGTTTTAAAAGAATTGGATTGGGTATTACGCCCACATCTGTTATGTTTGTTTTAACTGGCACACAAATACCAATACCTATTAGATTTTAGTAATAAAATAACGCAAAAGGAATGGATAACAAAGCACATAACTAAAAAAATATAAGTGTGTACATAAAAACCGAAATTAGGTAATGCAACATAAAGAAGAAAATTAAAACATAAAACTATCTAAAACTGTATCGTGCAATTTGTGCCAAACTTGAATTATAAAGATTTTAACAGTTTAGTAGTACCTAAGAGAAGTTCTTCCCACTTTGTATTTTCTGTTGGATTAGGCATTCTAAATACAACAACGCTGTTTCATTATCTGCTTCTTTCATTTCTCTTAAAAGCCAATTAACGATAAGACTGAACTAGATAACCCATTACTTCATTTTACACTAAACTAAATTATATTACGTAACCAAGAAAGTTCTGTCGTTTGTACAATAATTCTAATAATGTTTACTTATATTATCGGACAAAATTCCAATCATTGTTTATCTGCTATATCAGCATGTGTTTTATTTTAGTCGCTCACTGAATCTCAAACTGTTTACTTTAATCTAAGATGTAATAGAAACCCTTAATAATGTTTGTGAATGGTGAATAGTGCGTGTTTACGTTACGAATGTAAACTTGAGACTAATGCTATAAAAGCTGCAAAACAAATTGTACTGCGTTTGAAGAAAAGACGGTTACTTTAAGAACGGCACAGAGATGGTTTAAAAAAATTTCTAAAAGGGATAAATTCCTGGCAGACGAGACCCGATTAGACACTATCAAATTTAAATATTGACCAATTTGAAACAATTATTGAACTTTACTGTACCACTTGTTTGGAAATTGTTCAAAGCAAGCGACGAAAATTTAAAAAAGCATTTACACAAAATAGAAAATAAGTGGAAATTAACTAAGCTGGTAACACACAAACTAATTCCCAAGAACATATTACAGCGACTTATAATCAGTACATCTCTTATTTCACGATTAAAATCAGATAATTATCTGGATCAAACTTTGAGTACTCTGAAAAATGTATTATGTATTCCAACTATAACTGTTATCATTGGCTTTTGGAAGTTATTCTGTCAAAGTTCTAAAAAAAGTTGAAACTACGAAAACTTCTCTGTGATTGGCGGACTTCAAAAAGAATTACTTTCCATAAATATCTATGACTTGGCCAAAACCTTACGGGAAATATTTGTAGTGAACAACTTCAACAAATGCACGATACATTATAACAAAAACTATAACATTGTTTATTTCTGATGGCGTCTGACTACATTGATGTGGAAATAAGAGAAAAATAATGAATTTAAAATGGGAAATCCTCGCACACCCTTTTTATTTCCCAGGCATATTTTTATTGAGTTATCACATATTTTTACCACAACAATCGTATGTGTGAAGACGTAATTAATAACGAAATAGACTTAAAATGGAGGTCTATATTTTTTAGAAATAAAAATAATCATTTATTAATATTGAATTTATAAATTGTCTTCTTACTAGAATAATTTGATAAAGTTATTTTATGCAAAAATATACAATTTTCTTCAATTCTAAACATGAATTCTCTTGGTTACCTTATATTAATAACCAAATTTATATGCTGTATTTATGATTGCAGAAATATATATATACAATACTCTACACTAGGTATTGTTTGTCGATTTAATTTTTTAAGCCATTTTATGAGCAACTCATGTAAAATCAATTTAAATAAAAATTTAATTACTCTTGTAAGAGATTTTAATTTGGCAATACAAATAAAAATATTAACAAGGTACAAAGCAATAGCAAAACGAGTATCAAATATAAGACAATAATTAACTTTTATATTTATTTCTTGGTCAGTTATTTTAGTTTTACTAAGTAGCTAAAATATAGAAAATTTATATTATATAAAAGAATAAATTATATAAAGAGACCTATCACGTAATTTTTTTTCTTTGAATATATCAGTTATCTTTTAGGTGAAATTACTCTCATAGATACGATTGTCGAAAACATAGCTAAATGTGTTTTCACAGATATGATATACGTTAAGTTATAACTGTCTGAAATGCTCTGAGCACAGAAACAAGTATTTTTTCTATAAAATTCAATTTTATTTTTCAACATAGTCTGCTTCTAAGTAGATACATTTGTTCCAGCGACGCTCCAATCTTGTTAACCCGTTCAAATAATAGTTGGTGTTTTGTCCTGTAAACTGGGCGTCTACGGTTGCGATGATCCCATCGTTTAATAAAAATCTTCCCTCCGAGCAAAATTTTAAGTTTAGGAAACAAGAAGTAGTCGCTGTGGACCAGATCTGGTGAATATGATGAATAATCAATCAATTCAAACCGGAATTCGTTAATTTTGGCCAAAGCGAGCGTCAAAGCGTGAACCGGTGTGATATTTTGATAGAAAAGCACTTTGTTCCGTTTAAAATGAGGTCGTTTTTATCAATTGCTGCCTTCAATTTGTCCAATAATGATGCGTTGTACGACCCCGTTATCATCACATTCCCTGCCGATGAAACCGCCTTTGCCTTTTTTGGAGCATGTTTACCCTTCGCATTTTACGTGCGGGCAGTTTTTTTATGTCCAATTCTTCAGTCAATGTACGATAAACGCATTCTTTCGATATGCCCACAGCCTCTGCTATTTTCACTACTCTTGAGTCAATAGTCGTCCAATATTATTTGGTGAACTTTTCCGATGTTATCGATGGAGGTCGCAGTCGCTCATCATCAGCCAAACTGGTACGACATTTAAATTCAGCTGCCCATCTTTTCACAGTGGTAAATGATGGGGCAGAACCCTCTTAAACGGCGTTTTACTTGGTTATAATTTGCTTAGATCTATTGCTTTCCAAATTCAAATACTTAATTACGACATGGTATTCGAATTTTTTCATTTTTACAAAAATACTGACACCGATTGACTGTCAAACAACAACTAAGTGCCCAAAATGACTAAAATTTATATAGATATCTTTTAAAAGATGCACAATTGTAGTAGCAGAATGGCGAGTAGGAAAATTTTCATATTCACGTACATTTAAAATAAACTTTAGTACTTTGTCTTAGTTTTGATGTTCAAATAAGTTTCCCTTTCTCCTACATCTAATTTGAATTTTATGACAAAGGTATTCTTATGTGTGTTTTCGTCCAGTTTTTTATTCTTTTTTTCATTAATAAGTTTGGTCAAATTTTGCTACTTTTTAAAACTATTTGTAGATGTTCATCATTTTCAACACATTAAGCGACTCTTATTTAGTTTGTAGGTTGGACTTATAGTTCGAAATTTGAGTAACAAAATCCTTGAAATGCAAAATATAAAGAAAATAAACTAGTTAATACTGTACGCTAAAATTATCTTTTTTACATTTTGTTCTTACTTAAAGAATTAGCGAATTATAAATAAAATGTAGAATTTTATAATTTACCCTTAGGTTCGTTATGTTTGACGTGGAGTAGAGAAGATTATATTTTTTACTGACCTAAATTATTTAACTTCCTTTATTAAAAATATTTAGCTGTTATAAAAAAAAAGAATTCTCTCTGTACGTGAAGTATTTATTATTTTTTATTTTAATTTGTTATTATTAAAACAGTATTTTTTATTCCCTTTATATTTACCATTAAACATTAATTAAAAAAAAAATTACATTCTTTTTCTCTTAAGCAAATGTATTATATCAAAAATGTTTCCATAAATAAAAATATTCAAATACCATATTATCATATTGAAACGATAAGGATGTAAAATTCGTAAAGGCAAAGCAAATCATGCACGTGACCTTGTAACTCCCGTATCTCGGATCAAATGACAACTACTAATAAAGATACCGACGTAAGGTATTCATTGACCAAATATGAAATGAAGTAGTTCCGGCTATATCATGTCGACAAACATACACACAGATAGGTAGGATCGTGATCCCCTACGGCTAACCGGTTTTCGAAAGTTAACAAATAGTGCATTGAATAGATAAGGCAACAAAAAAACTTACACAATAAACAAAAATCACAGATGGGTAAAATTATCCTAACAGGAGTCATTCTTCTTAATCCTGTCCTCTTGTATCATTATTGGTGTCGAGGTGTTCCGTCTTGGGTTGGGCGTCTTCTGACGAAGTTTCTCCATACTTTCCGGTCCTTAGCTAGTTCTACTGCTTCTGTCCAACTCTTCCCTCTATCCTGTAGGCTTTTCCCTATTGTGTTGTTCCACTTGTTTCTGGGTCTGCCCTTGGTCTTTTTGCCTGTGTTTTGCAGTTCCATATTATTTGGGTTGTATTTTGCTCCTCCATCCTGATTAGGTGTCCGAACCATCTTAGTTTGTTTTCTTCTATGTGTTGGCGTAATGATTTGGTTTCCAGGTCTTGTCTGATTTTATCATTTCTGTATCTGTCTAGCTTTGTTACTCCTCTAATTTTCCTTAGCACTTTCATTTCTACTGCTTGAAGGCGGTTATACTGTCTATCGCTTAGTGTCCATGCCTCACTACCGTACGTGAGGGTGGGTATGTATACTGCTTTATAAACTTTGCTTTTAACTTCTTTAGAGATTTCTTTTTTGTTCATAAGGCCTTTATAAAGCGCCCCATGTAGTCTGTTTGTTGTCTTGATTCTGTTGTTGCGCTCATCCTCTAGCTTCCCGTCGGCTGCGATTGTTGTTCCAAGGTACTTGAAGCTTTCTACCTGTTCTAATATGGCGTTCTTTACTTCTATTGTGATGTCTTCCTGTTGCCTTGCGATAACCATTGTCTTTGATTTTTCTGCGTTGATCTCCATGTTTCTTTCTCTCAGTGCTTCGTCCCATATGTGTATGTTATGTTGGAGGTCCTGCTCATTGTTTGCAATTATTAACATGTCGTCCGCGTAGGTCATTTCTGTTATATATATATATATATATATATGTCAACTTATAGTATCCTGCATGGAATTTCTTAACTTGTCCTTTAACTTCCTTGATGATATCGTCTAACACTAGTATGAATAATAGCGGGCTTAAGGTTCCTCCTTGTGTGACTCCTAATCTAGTTAGGAACGTTCCCGATTTTTTGTTGTTCGATCTTATATAATTCCGGCTGGTTTTGTAAAGACTCTGTATGCTTCTTATTAATTCATCGCTTACATTCCTGTTTCTTAGTACCTTCCATATTTCTTCTCTATGTATGCGCTCGAATGCCTTGATTAGGTCTATAAAGCAACAGTAGATCCTTTGATCATATTCTATGGCTCTCTCTGTCAGTTGCCTGAGGCTGAATATTAGATCACTTGTCCCTCGTCCGGGCCTGAAACCGAATTGCGATTCCTCAAGTTGGTGTTCCACTTGTTTCCTCAGCCTGTTTTCTAGTATCCTTTCATATAGCTTTCTAGGTACGCTGAGTAGAGATATTCTTCTATAATTTCCACATTTTTTACTGTCACCCTTCTTGAATATGGGCAGGATAACGGCTATTTGCCAGTCTTCCGGGATCTTTTTTTCCTGTCACACTTTGTTCATGATGTTAAGTAACAATTTTAGCCAGTCTTCTGCCATTGTTCTTATCATTTCTGGGTAGATTCCATCGTGCCCGCTTGCTTTCCCGAGTTTCAGTCTGTAAACAGGAATCATAATGACTAAAAATACTTTTAACTCTATTCTTAGTTGTTTGATTTTCGATTTGTGTAATTGCGAACCGCTCCATTAAGCGGTTGATATCAATAAAGTCGAGGTAGTAAGGGTCAAATACATACCATAATTTCAACTGCAGAGATTCTCGTATTTGTGATGGCATTCATGCCGAATGCCGCTAATTTGCAAAGTACAAACAATATTATGTTTTATGATAAAAATACGCAGCTAATATCGTTGTCCTCTGCACTTCGAAGTATATATTTTTCAAAAACAACCCCTAAAAAATATATCAAAAACACCAATAATTCATTTCAACACAGAAGCTAACCCAGTTTGAAAATGAATGGCAAGAAATTAACTAACAAGTCTTAAAAGACAGTTCTGAAATATATAAAAAGTTTACTAAGCAATTAAATTACAAGACTACTGGTTAAATTTCCTATTTACCAATACCAACAGATACTAAACATTATAAGACAATAACAATAAACAGAAAACAGAAACCGAAAAAATCTACAAACCATCACTCATTTTATGAGTGACTCCAAATATCTGAAAGCCCTAACATATGTGTTACATAACTGCTAAAAATTATTACATCCTTAAAGTCTTGCAGAATGAACTAGTCAAATTATAGCCAACATCATGAAAAGTTCTATGAGAAAAACATACTGAATGTCACACCTGTCGCTATTAAAGGTGGAATTAGAAAGTCGTGAACATGTAATAAATAAAAACATTTGCTAGCAAAGAACTAAATGTGATATAAAAAGCTTTTAAATACAATTATGAAAGTCGAAGCTCCTCATCCCAAGAGACCTATACCACAATGTAGTAATAAAGCATATTAAAAGAAAGGACTCGGCAATGTTATTGTATTGTTTTTGCTCGTAACTGCTTATTTAACTTACTGACAACAATTGCATTATTTAATAGTATTTATTTTTACTAACTAATGATATAAAATCACTCTATAATTTGATTTATCTACATCACAATTAATTTTACACTAAAACAGTTCATTTCGCTTTCTCTAACTTAACTTTGTGTTGCTGCTCCGCTGCGTGCTATTTATACATCCATCTTCTGATTTGGAGCTTTCCTGTAGCGTAAGAACCGTTCGTGTACCTTTGTGTATCTTCGCACATTTACATTTGGTAGAGCATTAATTTCTCCACTCGGACATAATGGCACAAAAACGGCAATTCCAGTATTAGCTACGATTTTGTAAAGTAATAGTGCCTTTATGGTGGCGTACCAAAATCGTTGCAATATCAAATGCATTTTATGCGATAGAAATTATTAATTGTAAGGATTACTCCAACTAAAAAGAACTTTAGAGAAAAATTTACCCAACGTCAAGAGATAGATAATCGTGTAGAAACAGTTCTTAAATTATTTTACATTTCTAGGCAATTGTTTTATATCTGTAGGAAATTTGAACTCCAAATACGTACACTGAGGATCGAGATTGATTACTGTAAGAGGACACCAACTGTTGCAAGCCGTGCAAGAAAATTACATTCTATTTAGCTCCACAGGTGAGCACTTAGTTAGCCGAATATACCCGACCTATAAGATATCTGCGTATTTAAAGGCACAACTTAAAACCACACGATTTCCAAATCCTGTCCAGACTTCTTTTCATATCTTATCAAAGTCTTGATAAATTTTAAATTTGCCCTTAATCTCGCAGTGAAGAGAAAATATGAATTAGATTACAATGTTTAACGTCGAGCTTAGGAAGCAACTCCTTAAGCATAAATCGTTGGTATTAATGAATACTATCCAGTACCTATTCAGAACAAGATTGGGAAGATAAGGAATCCTTTAAAACAACGGCAAGTTTAAGGTCTTCAAACGATAAGAGCAGATGCAGTGGAGCTATCAAAAAAATACAAAAGTTAAGAAATTTAATAGTTTCTAAGCGATTTACTAAACACTAAAGCCACTGCGGACTCCTTATAAACAGCAAAAAAGAGGAATAGAAAGAGGAGACCTGACAAGATATGATAAAGAAAAATCAAAGACATTTATACAGCACTGACGAATGTCTTTACACCTGTTATTCCGGACGTTACAACAGATCAGGAAAACATTTGTTATACATTTTTTAAATTCTCATACCAAATCAGTTTACTAATTAAAAGGCTTCAAAAAAGCCAAATTTATCCAAAATGACCTAAACATTAAGAAATCCATTGGTATTGATGTAATCTCTGGAAAACCCGTAAAAGAACTTCCATGCGAAGAGATTAGACTAACAACAATAATTTGCAATGCAGTCCTAAGCTTACGTTTTTGCCCTGCTCGGTAGAAAGTAACTCAAGTTATCCTAATTTTAAAACAAAGTTAACCCTGAACTGATGTAGCATGATAATAGTTTCATTTTCTTCTACCAATATGATTAAAATGTCCAAAAAACTTTTTCTACAGAAAAGCTAACTTTTTTTGAAGAGAAGAAACAAATACCTAACAACCAGCTTAATTTTCACGGATAAACAGTCCGGTTGGGCAAGTACAAAGGGTTTTCAACAAAATATGGTTAACAGACTTATTACATAAAATTAAATTTGGTTTGCCATATAACTACTATGTATATTATAACCAAATCATGTCTTAGCAGTAGACATTTGATATTAAAGTCTCACTATTCCTTTGTCATCTATCCAATCAAAAGTTCTTCAGAGCAGCGTCCTTGGACCAGTTCGATATACTATCGACTTGCCGAGCGCTAGCAGTACAGTACTTGTAACTTTAGTTAATACTACAGCAATAATAATATTTTATCAGGATCCAACAGTAGCCTAAAAATGTTTGCAGTAGCTCTCACACCAAATTGAAATAAATGATGAGAATATGGCATATCTGAGCCGATGTACAAAAATTTGTACATGTAACTTAACTCTTTATTTTTCTCTCCTCCCTTTTTTAATTATTTTTCAAGAAATAGGCAGAATGATACATTTTATGTATTTTTCTGGCGACAGGTTATCGTTTCTGCCAGATTAGATCAGCAACTCTTAGCAAAAAATTGCCTTCCTTGATTTATCTTTTGTTATACTTCGAAAAATTATTAAGTTTAGTTCGAAATTCAAAGGGATAGGCTTTCTCATTGACGAAGTTGGCTGTCCAGGAGCAAACAGCCTGCGCGACAATGCGAAGTTCGAATTTGAATTGGAAATAAGAACGAATTAGCAGTTGATATTGCGAGTTCAATTATGCTACTTTATTTCATCAGCGCCTATTCAGCTTATGCACTCGATTCCTACGCGCCAGCGGCACATTTGCATTTTCTTATGAGGTGTATTATAATTGCTTCCATTTGTGGCAGGCCTTTTCGTGCTGCTCATGTTTCAGGTAACTTCTACGTGCACGAATACAGCCGCTGCTTTATCTTTATGTACGTGACAGCTGTTTTTGCCACCTATTGCAATTGAAGTTGTAATTCGTTCTTATAAAAGCAGGAATTGCTTTAAACACGAGCTTTGCATGTAATGAGTGCATACCCAAATCTGATGTGCATTTTTCAGTTACGTAATAAAATTTACATAAGTTATAATCAGTTAAAAACAAATTAGTTATAATTGTTTTAAGGTTTCGCACAAAAAATGTCTATAGAAGTAAATTAATGCAAAATACTAAATTTGCATTATTGTACCTGTATAATACCCAATATATAAAATTTATTTGTGATTTTTCATTAATAAAACAGATAAGTTATGACAAACTAATATTTTTCAATTCTGCAGATCAAGCGAAGAACGAGTTCGAATACCAAAGTGCACGCTGCATTGTTCAATAAAAAAGGCATGCATAGACAATTTACTCACCCTCCTGGCTGCTAACTGACTCATAGGTTCCGCCATTTATCAAGAGGGTGCAATTTAATGAGGATATGTTCTACATAAATATTATTAGTGTCGACCCTCCCGCTCTTGATATTGGAAATTGAAGGTATAAAGCACCGCTTGTTCCCCCTTGTTCCGCACTCTTTGGGACGCGGAAAACAACCAACCACATCAGTTTGGCGTGTTTACCCCGCATTCCTTAGGTTGCCTTTACGCAGAACCCCACACGCCACAGAATTTATCACTTGACGTCCGTTATTTTACACACGATCAAGTACTATGAGTAATCGCTGACGTCAGTCTCCTAGTAGCATGGTCGACGATTGTTGCTCTTGCTGATAATTTATGAGCGTTTATTGCGTTTTTTACTTTCTTTATCCTATAATAAGGAAAGTAATGTAATCGGCGGAAATTTAACCTACACAGTTTTTCACATTTCTGGACGAAATATAGCCTTGGGACACCAAAAAAGTTGGTTTGAGCCATTGGTTCGTGTGTGTGTGTGTTTGTCGGTCTGTCAGTAAGTAAGGATATCTAGAGAACCGTAAAAGCTAGAGACTTGAAATTTGGTATGCAAGTTACTTGTAGGTAGAGGACGCAGTGCGAAGCTTTTGGTCGCAAGGTCGCAAAATCGGTCGCAAAGCGGTCGCGAATCTAAACGATTGAAGATACAAAAAATTTATGAGAACAAAAATGATTTGTTATCATGATATAAACATGAATTTAAAATAAAATAGGAACTCGAAAAAAATTGAAGCTCAAGATTTTTAATATACCGGGTGTTCATAAAATGTTTCGGGAAATTTATAGTACCGGATAGATCAGACCGAGACGAATAAAAAATTACGATAAAATTTTTCGATCCCAGGTCAAATAAATAAGTTATAGCCGATTAAAAATTAATTAAACGGACCAATCACAGCGCGCTCGGAGAGCTTCCCGGCCGACTGCGGGAGGACGGGTGGGGGCGAGCGCAGGCGATAATGGGAAAGGCTGTGCGGCCGAGTTCGCGCGGTTACCTTCAGTGACGTAGCAAAATTTTAAGTTCGAGTCAATTATTGTCTTGTACTGTTTATTTTAATCAGCTTTCGAGTGTTTGTCTTGCGCTTCGTCCTTTTTTATTTAAAATAATAAGTTTCGGGACGAGAGCAGCGCAGGGCTGAGACGATTGACCCGATATAATATATAATAATACAATAATAAAGTCGTGTGATGTTCACACCAGATTTTTAGGAACATGCCCTCTGATAACGATATTTTTCTTCAGTTAACATCAAACTATTCTATTAACGAGCGAAATTCGCCCCCATCAATAGCCCTCTAGGCTATTTTCAACTACTTTTAAGACCCATTTGGTAATTGATGTTCTTTAAAAGAGGTGCTTTGTATAAAATCCGAAGTGGTATTTTAGTACTGGAAAACTCGACTAGTTGACGTATATCCGGCGCTGTACTGAAGCGTAGCATCCGAATGCCGGTCTCGAGAAAAATAAAGAGCATCCAACGTTTTTCCGTAATTGTTTTTTGATTACTTTTACATTTTAAAATTTATAGTGGTAGAACTAGCCTCTTTAAACTTTAAAATACTTTTCCGACTTTAATTAAAAAACATATCTGATATTGCTTATCAGCATTATTCCTATTAATTAGTATTATTTTTCCAGCCAGGTCATAAAGATTTTTATTAATTATAATTATTAAATGCATTAAATATACGCATTATTACCTTTTTTGGGACGCATAATGGATCTTTATGTTAAAATTTACTGGACTTATATAAAACTACGTTGTCATAAAATATAATATAGTAAGCTGCTTAGATATTACTTTTATATGATTTATTATATAGTGACAAATACTACAAATTTTCTACACATATAAAATTAGTCATATGGGGTATTTTTAAACTTTCACTTGTTTTAATACTAGAGTCGTTCTAAAATCAATATGTAATGCTTCCTATTCTTATCTTAATTACTATAACTTTTGTTATGCTTAGATTAAACTAACTCAGAACAAAACCTATGTGCCTGTTAAATGAAATTGTCATAATCTTCAAAGTTTGTTTTAGGAAGTTATTGACCGTCATTTAGTTATGTTCTCAGTTTTTAATATTTTTAGTTTTACAACATTTTTTTTCTAATGTGTTTTAAATATTGTTAAATAGATTTGCCTGATTAGTTTCATTTCTTGTTTTAAATGGTGTAGATAATTAATTTGTTCTATATCTTAGTATTAAATGTAGAGTCGTTATATAAGTTCGCAATGGAAGTGATCAAGCTTTGATTTATATTTGTAATCTGTACCAATAGTTTGTTGCACGTAATAATATAATTTGGAGTATAATTGGAGGAAATCATTTTAAATAAATATTGACCTATATTTTCATCGCAAATGTTGGCTAGTAACACTTTTTATTTTTTATGGATATTTTATTAGTTTTAAGGATATTGCTATTTACTGTTTTTCTGAAATTCGAGATCTACCTAATTATTATATCTTCTTCTTTGTAAGTTTTTTTGTTTACATTGCAGGATTTATAACATCAATTAGTTCAAGTGAAGAATATTTTTAATATTTTGGTACTCACTAAGTGAATTTCGTGCTTCTTAAAGAATGAATAAATATATTATTTCTTGCAGACTAATATGAGTTCCAGAAATATATTTTAAAGCCCTCTTTGTATATTTAATGGCACTGTATCTACTTGATGAAGTGTAATAAGTTAACCATTAAAATATTTAACTGACAAATAAGTGTAAATTGTTCAAGTACATTATGATATTATAATAATAATATACTACAAAAATATGTAAATAAGTAGCGAAAATATAAAAAATATTAAATAACAATATATAACGTGTTACTACTATATTCAAAATTTCAAAATAAATCGTTAATTGGAACTCTCTTTTAAACCCTCTAACTATACTTTTTTCTTTCTCTTCTGCATCTACACTTTGCAAATAATTATGTCCTTTTTGATTATATTGTTACCACAAAAAAGTATTGTTTGTTTTCTTATTTATCAGAAGAATAATATTCTTTTCCATGTAGCAGAAACTTCTCAATAGAGAAAGATATTTGCCTTTACTGCCTTTAAGTTTCTTACTTTCTTAACTCTTTGTACATATTTATACTATGTTATTACGTTCTTTTTTTATTATGCGGTGTCTATGTTATCGCTTCGTTTCGATACTATCTTCTGTAATAATAGTTTGTATACCTATTTTTTGTAAAATATTTTTCACTCTCAAATAGATATGAAGGCTTTCACCGATGTTGTGGTGCATTGTGTGGTTGGTTCTCGGGTTATAAGGGCGTAGTCGGAGTTCAGAAACTCTTGACGTTTCGTCCGCAACAGCAGCGGACATCTTCAGAAAAATCTTCTTTTAGGAATCTTTTTTAAGCAGATTTTCTTCTGATGATGTCCGCCGCAGTCAGGGACGAAACTTCACTATTTTTCACTATGTGTGTAATCTTAAATTATCTCTTTAAAACATTTTTTTAGTTATTTCTAACCCTTTTATTTTATTATTAGATCCGCCATATTGTTGATTCATACATGCCAGTTTTTAATTACTAATGCATTGTTATTGCACGAGATTCCTATGATTTTTATTGCTTATATTATCCCGATCTTTATTTTTTTATTCGTACTTGTTTTATCAAATATCATTCCTAAGTGTTAGCAATTTTTACGGAACTATATATTTTCCAAATAATAATTTAATAGTAATGTTTTAATACTTAAATATTAATATTTGGCGAGGTCCATTCGTTATAAGTTTATTTTTAACTTTGAAATTGTAAATTTATAATCTTTTTTTGTAGTTAGCAAGTTATAAAGTATAGGCGGTCTTATTATTTACCAATATGGTCATTCCTTTGCATTTTTGCTTTCACCTATTTGGTGCTCCTCTAATATATTTTTTTATCACTTTCCTTATCCTATAAGGAAAGTAATGTAATCGGCGGAAATTTGACCTACCCAGTTTTTCACATTTCTGGGCGAATTATAGCCTCAGGACACCAAAAAAGTTGGTTTGGGCCATTGGTTCGTGCGTGTGTGTGTCTGTCTGTCAGTACACAGGATATTTCGAGAACCATAAGAGCTAGAGACTTGAAATTTGTTATGCAAGTTACTTGTAGGTAGGGGACGCAGTGGTAAAAATCGGCCGAGCCGTTTGGTCGCAAGGTCGCAAAATCGGTCGCAAAGCGGTCGCGAATCTAAACGGTTGAAGATACAAAAAATTCATGAGAATTGTTATCACGAGATAAACATGAATTTAAAGTAAAAGTTGGTAAAATAGGAACTCGAAAAAAAATTGAAGCCCAGGATTTTTGCCAGAATTACCCAAATTGTGCTTCAATTGCAGTAGAGTTCGTTGTTTGTTTGCATAAATTTTTTCTTTAAAGTATCCCTAAAAGAAATAATCAAGGGCTGTAAGATCGGGGTTTCTCGGGGGCCAGTTGATGATGTACACCGACAACCTCAAGTGATTGGTTTGAGATGTGGCAAGTGGCTGCATCTTGTTGAAACCGTGTTTCCGCATTAAAACCCTCAAACTCCTGCAGTTGTGGAACCAAAAAGTTTTTTAACATGTTGCAATACCGTTCACTGTTTACCGTAAGTGCTCGCCCTCGCCGGTCTTTAAAAAGTGATGCCTTTGTCAGACATGGCAGCCCACACAATAACTTTTGGACTCTATAATGGTCGTTCATGTATCTGTCTTAGATTTTTGTTGGCACAGTAGCGGCAATTATGTTTGTTTACGTGACCAATTAAGTAAATGTTTGCTTCGTCACTAAACAGAATGTTTTCAAGCGTTGGGAAACAGAGAAGCATTTCATTTGCAAAAATTAGCAGGAGAGGAGAGTCGGTAACATTCAGATTTTAAACAAACTGAATTTTGTAGGCTGTAAGTCTTTTTTAATGTTAAGTTCTTGACTGCTTTTGCGAACTGATTGAGACGGATTTTCACGCACTGAAACTCTCACTTCTTCAATAGTTTGTTGGCTTCGAACAGAGCGCGGGCGACCTGCATTGGACTGCATTTTTATTATTTGCATTATGATGAATACGTTACCAGTGCCATAATATTCCACTTCTAAAATCGTTCTGACTTTTCTCTATATATTTAGCTACTTTTTAGTTTACTAATTCAAACTGTAACAAAATTTCCTGTAAGTCTTGCTGTTATTTGAATGAATCATCTTCGATTTCTCGAAAACTTCTTAACCGTAAAAATATCTGTTTATTAGGAATATTAAAGTTGCACAGGCATAATTTTTTGTCTTAAATTTTATAATAGTCTTTCTTGAAATATTGTTGTCCATCTTTATTCTTTCTCCTGTATTAATTTATATGATGTCTTTAGTATACTGTCATTAAATAGATGTTTATACGATTATTTCATTATTCCAGTAATATATTTTATATACTATCTTTTTAATACCAATTTTAACTTTTTTCAATGTATATTTCCACATCTTTGCATTTTCTAGAGCTTGTTTCGTTGTGAAGCAATATATTTTTGCCGTATTCCTTTTAACGTTGCTGGCTCAGTAGTAGTAGTAGTAAATTTCCACGGAGGCCTAATTTTATTTGTCATTACTTTTTATATGCTTATCGATAAAGAATAAAAAATTACTGCGTAATTATTAGTTTTCTAGGTCACACAGCATACTAGTTACATATTTAAAAATACTAATTATAAGTCACTAAAGTATTAATCAATTTCAAGTTTATAGCTTGAAGGGCAAATTAAAATTTGTAATTCGTAGAATTCAAATAAAACCTATAAATAAGACGGTCAAAATCTGATCTAATATGTTAACCTCGACTTTAATACTAAATTCTAATACTATTTAGTCCGATTCTCTCCACAAAAATGACATTTGAAACTGCCAACTTAATTTACCTGTTACCATATTATCATTGAAAAAATATTGTTTTTTTAGACTTTCAAATCTTTTACAGCAACTGATGTACTATAAAATAGTTCAGTAAGGTTTTTGTCTTTTAGCATTTCAATGCTGTTATAAAAAAATGATTCACGCCATAAAAGCTTTTGTAACTTTTTTATTTACTTTACTCCTTAATATGCGACATATACATTCTTTCCGTGTTTCTTTTACAAGTTTTGTTCTACTTTTGTGATTGTAACTAACAAACTTTTTTGTAATTATTGTTTAAGGGATTATTAAAATTTAATAAAACAAAAAGACTTTAAGTCAATAAAATCGCTAAAAATATCAAGAAATCTACGTACGAGAAAAAAGACGTAAATTAAAATTAACATTTACGTGCTCGAGACAATAGATTAGAGTATACTAGCCGCAGTATTTAAGATTAGCACGTTTGTTTCAAACTGGTTACAAAGGGAAGAGTGTGTAAACCTTTTTTTAAGTATAACCATTTTGATTGAAATGCGGTAAGGGTATAATTGAACAAAAACATTCTTGCATAGATGAAAAATGGTTAGCTTTGTTTTTTAATTTATTGTGTGATTGTGAGATACAACCACAATAATATAAAATTCTTACAAAATTCTATGTGCAATTAAAGCTATTATAAGACTGTAGAAAGTAAATAGCTATCAATATATTTTCTTTTAGAATGCTGAAGTAAGCAAAAACTAATACCCCTTCCCCCCACATAAAATACTACACAACATATATGTAACTTATGAAACTAGTAATAGAAGTAAATAAAAATACCCATTATGTTACGAAAAGAGAAAGAAGCAAACAATAAATATAATGTAAAATGTATTGCTATTTTTACAGTTCTTATATTTTCTAAAATCAAATGTACTAACAAGAATATATTAGCTAGCCCAAGATCTCTTTTGTCAATCTATAGCAAATTATATATGGTCTGTCACAGAAATTGTCTTGTACAATAGGAGATCCAATCTTTTAAAATATGACCATTAAGAAAAATGGTTTAGAATAGCTCTTAACTAAACGGAAGCAGTCTTACTACATTCCACTATAAAAAATCCAAAGATATGCGGTGTATCAGAAAACAAATCTATTTTATAAGTTGTTTCAAATCAAATATCAATTATTTGAAAATGCAGTATTTTTATCTACTTTTAAAACTTATATTTGTCCTGAGAAACTTTGAATATCGCCCCTAATGCAACAAATGGTATTGGTACTGTTTGTCATAAATTAGTATCAATTTTAAAGCAAAATGTGACTGAAAATAGTGGTACTGTTTTATAAATAGACTTGTAGCTACTCAGCAGTATAAATTGTTATACCAGGTATTCTTAATAATTGTCACTTAATATATTATCATGAACGGAAATTATGATTGTTTTCAAAAACTTACAATTATTATTTAGCTGTGGGTTTTCTAAATTTAAGTTCTGTTCAGCACCTATTCATCACCACTAGAATGGATGTCTAATTTATATTTTGTTCGTACATGAACTCTTCTTTGACCTAGTTTGTAGCGCTGGAGTTTGCCAAATTTGCATGAAATTTTTATGGTTAGTGTTGCAATGTGTTGTTTGACTGCAGATAGACCCAATTTATAGAGAAGTTGTTAGTTGGTGAGAAGCTAAAGAGTAATTCTAAGTATTTTATTTTAAAGAACTTGGATTTGATATATGTTTTTTTGTGATACCCCATACTACACACAGATAGGGGACTATAAAATCTACCAGTGATTTGTGTAGAAAAATGATACACTTAGATTTTATGGTGACTTTCAACACATAATTAGGTATAGTTGAATTAACCAACTTTGCTTTCAAATTTTCTATCTATGGTTTCAATCATGCATTATAATTGATGGCAGGTAGAGTGGCCTTTGAAACTAAATTGGAACCTATAAGCAAGCTTTTAAGGTAGTTGGTAATTATGCCATTATTTTTTTTGTAAATTTTTTAGTGTGATATTAAGTATTTTATCATAATCAAGTAATTTCTTTATTGAGACAGAATTAATCGTAGAAAGAAATCCTCCAGGGGATGTTTCTTTAAAGTTTGCTTTTGGAATTAGCTAATGTGTTTCGATTGATATGTTTCTAATGATGATCATGAAAATTAAACGTTTTTACCAGTTGATCTGCGAAAACTTCGCATTTTTTTTGTCGGAATTATAAGTTTATGCTTCCGAGAAAATTGAAGGAACCTCTTGTGATTGACGTAATATCGGTCTGGGTGGCTTTCGTAAACCGGGATTTTCTAGTTTGATAATGTGTTTTTGATATAAATCATATTTTTTTCTGTGGGTTTTTGGTCCTATCAATTAATTAAATTCAGTATATGGGTGGATGATAGATTATCAAAAACACGTTTTCTCCTATACTTTATTATGGCGGCTTTTTCAACACTAATAGAAATATTGTTTGTTATGTGCAAGATTATTTCATCAAGTTGGCTCAAAGTTTGGAATTAAACTTTTTTGGAAAAGGTTTCAGTTGACTAATCTGTTGATTAATCTAGGCTCAAAGATATGCACTACTGGTGGAGATAATTAAAGATGAATGGTCCGAGTTCAGTTCAGTAAGCATTTTTTGAAGTCTTTATGTGCAACAATGTCTAGTATCTTAGGTTTGTGATCGGTTCTACACAAGTAGTATACGGGTTTTCAATATTTACAAATGTTAAGCTACGTTTTTGATTTTGTGGTTCACTAAAAAGAGAAGGCAAGTGATATGATAATAAAAATTATTTGATTTGTTTAGCCTTGAACTAAATTTAAGTTTGTTTATAAGATGTTAACATTATAAGTTTGCTTTTTGGTTTAATAAAACTGTTTTTCTTGGCAATTTTTTATTTATAAGAAGTATTTGGATCTTTTGTAGTTAGTGGAGTGATTTTTATCTCAATTGGTACATACTGGGGGTTCTTGTTATGGTTTAATGCAGTGCATGTGTTTTGAAGACTTGTAAATTTACATCTATTTCAAATTTTTTTGTATTTTCGGGGTTTGAACTTTCTATCCTAAAGTCCGTTACGTAAAATATTATAATGTTTCAAATTTAATATATGTATGAATTATATTATGTTTTTTTAATTTCCAGTTGTAAAGATCAAGGTTTTGTTTTAGGTCTTTTTGAAAAAACAGTCTTGTCCAACAGTTATCTATTGTCTGTCAAATTTTTATAATAAAGTGACTGCCTATAAAAACGTTTATTTCCTGCATTCCTGGAGTGCGTAGCCTGTCGCGTTTGCGGAACTGGAAAATCAGGAGTTGCCACAGCCGTGGCTAGCCATTGGGTTTTAACGACTTTGAAAGTTATTTTCTAAGATTATCGAAGGCGTGCGTATATTATGTATTACTGATTACTGGTTCCAATGTGTAGAAGTTTTTTGTTTGCCCAATGCGTTGGTATAAATTTTTTTTTTCTGTGGCTCCACGGTAACTATTAAATGTTAAATTTTATTAATCCATAATATCAATTTTTTTTCTTTACAAGTAGTAGTACTATTTGTGTTATCAGTAAATTATAATATGCAAGTTCTTCTACATTTTTTTATGATAGAAAATATGTTAAGTAACGTTTCATATAACAACTGAGAGATAGCTATTGTCTGAGATTTATACTTGTAAAATTTTACTTTTTTGCAAAGTAATTTTCAATATTGAAGAATTAAAATATGCAGAGAATTTTCCTTTGTTAGTGGTTGACTAGCCCTTGCAGAAAGATGGGTTATCTCATAAGTTTGGCCTGATAATTTAAAATGTTCACTATTTATTTTTCTCGAAAGAATTAGGTGCCCATAAGCATATTTTTGTAAGTTGGTGGTTGGTATAGGTAAGAGATCTGAGTTTTTTAGGACAAACGTGGCAATTCTCGCAATTCACCCGTAATAACAGTGATGTAGCATATTTCAAGTTATTTCTAATTGAATAATATATTTATTGCCAAAAATGGAATGAAATTGGTGAATGTTCAAAGTTATCGCATGCATCAGTTGTTGATAAGCCACACTTACACTTTCGAGCAACGAAGTGAATTTTGCTGCCTTTGCTGTTTAAAAGCAAAAGGAAAACACGCTGTACTATTGATTCTCAGTAAAAATGTTTGCGTCAAAACTAACTACTAAATAAGAACGACATAAACAAAATAATGACAAGTTAGTAAAAAAAACTGGGGTAGTAACATATTAAAAACATTTTTATTATTAATAAATATCACGGAAAAATAATTTAATACAAACAAATCTCTTGTGAGTGTGCATTCAAAAGAATAAGAAGCTGCTAAAGTAGTAAAACTGACTTATTTTGTAATGTTTGATAAAAATTAAAATTGGTTATGTCCCCCAACAGTTAGACTGAAGCAAAAGGATAAGGAAGCGCACTTATATTCATCTTGTTTTAACCAAAGCGGAATAGTGGTACAAAACTTTTTAGATCGTATAATTACGTATTTAAAATATGGGCAATTAGATTTGGTGCATAGTATTCCACATGATTATAAATGGCCTGTTCGTAACAACATATATATAAACAAAACTTTAGCAGTAACGATAGTTGTGCAGATTTGAACCCTTTATTGTGCTTTCTAATTTTATTTAAAAAATCATCAAACAACCAATAATAAATAGTTATTGTATAAGCTTAGACAATATTTATGTATTCTACTTTTTATAATCCACACTTACTTAATAAAGCATTAAGTTATTTAAAGGAAAAATATTACATAGATCCTTCATTTTGCCTCGCGTGCGACCCTGTAAAGACTGAAAGAATAAAAAAAAAGTTTTTAACCACCTATTGCACTCTATAATTTTACTCCTTCAGATTTCCATATAAATTAGTTTTCGCAGAATACTTTGAATGTCAATATATTCGGTTTCGTAGAGACTCTTGAAATATATCTCGTGGCATTTTTAAAGATAAACCTGCATAATTATTAAACGTTAAAATACCACCACTTGTATTTTTAATAATTTCAAATTACTATGGGATTATGCAATGCTCTGAAGAAGATCTCTAGATACGCATGTCTGCAACAACATAATCTACCGAATGCATTAGGGTAGAAGTTACTTTGGTTGGACATTAAAACAAATTATTACTCCAGTCTCTAAGACATCTTTTACTTATAAAATCCCAGTTGCCGTTAATGATAAGTTGAGACGTTGTCTCAGTAATTACTATTAGAAAACTAATAGTGCTTTGTGTTGGTTGCTATGGATGTAATTAACTATCACAGCTAAAAGTATTTTTACGTTCTATTATGAAGAAAAATTATTTTAATTATTAGAATATAGGATAATATTTGTCCCTCCTCAAATGTGCATGCACTCAATATTTCTAATTATTTTATCCTAAAACGAAATTGATTACCTTTTTATCTATATATACACAATCACTATATAAATTCGTAGCAAGTATTATAAACTCTGTATTCTTTAAATTTCATTTCTTTGATAGGTAGATAAGATCAAATATAATTTGCTAGTTTAATGTATTTGTAATGATGTTGTATAATTGATTTATATTAACTTACAAAAAAGTTATGAAAGCTACGTCAAGTTAAAAATGCAACATATTCACTTACTGTTTCCATTTATTTTATTAGTAGACAAAGCATCAATATAGCTTTAATTCTAACACCATGGCAGGCTTGCATTCCAGTGGATAATTTTATGCGTATGATGGCATTTATCTGATTTCTGTACTATACTATATTGTGTCCACTAGTAAAACAATATTTAATTATTTCTACGCATTTAAAAGCAACTGGACCTTTGCTTACGATAATGATATTTTTTTTTTGAAAACATTCATTTATAGTTCAAGTTGTTAATATTGTGTGGTTAGTAAAACATTACGAAGGTAAAAACTTTTTGTGTATTATTAGAATTGAAATAAAAATAAAAACCTACTAACAACGTTTCTCTTATAGTTAAAAACTCATAATCCTAATTAACAAAAACAATGTTTTTTTACAAAATGTTCTAAATAACAGTAATAAAACATGGGGCCGGCGAAGAGATTGCTCTGTAAGCAATCCTAGAACGAACTTAAAAAAACCTTTCGATTTCGATTTCGAATTTCGGAAAAATTCGAAATCGAATATCTCGAAAACTATTCGACATAGAATTTTTTCGACTTCATTTTTGAATTCAGCTTAAAATGTCCTATAAGAATCCATTTTAAAATTTTAAAAAATCCATAATTTTGTGACAGCGACAGACAGACAGACAGACCGACAGACATATAGAATTCAGTAACGAACTTTTTAAGTTCTTGCAGCAAAGTTTGAAGAGATTGGTAGATCTTTCAATATAGCGATTTGATACAAATCAAATCAAAATTGAATGTGAGTTACGCGTAGGAATAAAAAATATTTATAGTCATACCTCCCCATCACGTAATTCAATCATTTGCTTTAATAAAATTGTGAATCTAGAAGTTTAATATTATAAATTCAAATAACAATATATGACTAGCTTAAAACATATATATTTTTTATTTTTATATTAGGTATCCAAAAATTCAGGAAATATTTGGATTTCGCACCATTGGTGCGGTAAAGTGTTGCCAACAAAAAAAAGACAGCGTAACAGCTGGCAGTTGAAGGTTATTAAAAATGGAACGCTACACGAAAGAACAACGCGTTTTTATTGTTGAGCAACATTTTAAAAATAATGAAAGTTTGGCAGCTACAGTTGCCATGGTCGAAATAGTGATTTAAATTCATCACCTGTGCAGAGATTAATTAAAAAATTTAGGGTGACTGGATCAGTCATTGACAATAGACATTTTGGCCGTCCTTCAACAAGTCGTTCAACGCAAAACATCGAAGCAGTTCGCGTGAATGTTGCTGAGAGTCCAGGAATATCAATTTGGCACCGTAGTCAAGAATTGGACATTTCGAGAAGCTCTCTACAGCGCATTTCCACGAAAGATTTGCTTCTTTATGCATACACAGTTTAATTTACTCAAGAACTGAAGCCTATTGACCACGCATAGTAAAGAGATTTCGTTGAATGGGTTATGGAACAACAACAAGTGGAGGCTGATTTTTCAGACAAAATCATTTTCAGCTATGAGACTTATTTTCATCTTGAGGACTGCGTTCTTCGTCAAAATTGTCGCATTTGGGGTTCAGAAAATTCACGAGTGATTGTTCAGCAATAAATGTATCTATAACGTGTCACTGTTTGGTGCGGATTTTGGACCGGCGGTTCATCGAACTATTCTTCTTCGAAAATGCGACTGCTCAGGCAATAACAGGTAATGGTGCTCGCTATCGCGACATGATAATCGAGTATTTTATGCCTAAATTGCAAGATATGGATGTAGATATGTGGTTTCAACAAGACGGTGCCACATGCCCTACAGCTCACGAAACAATTCAATTACACCATCAGTCTCCTGGTCGTGTAATTTTCCGTTTTGGTGTTTTGGGGTTTTTTGAAGTCTAAGATTTATGTCAACAAGCTCATGACCACCCAGGCCTTGAAAAAGGAAATTAAGCGCTGTAACAGCGATATTCAGTCACATTTAGGCAAAACGGATATGGAAAATTTCAACAAGAGTGCGCATGTGCCACTTACTTTATAAATAAATAAAAATTACAATTTTTAATTAAAAACTCGTGTTATCTGTCAAAATTACTTCTTGCGTGAATTTTGGGACACTCTTTAGTTTATTGTACAAGGTTTTTTTATATATAAAACATTTGCTCTAATTAATTGCTTTCCTCTTCTGTCGGTATGTTACTAATTTTATATCTATGCTTATTTTGTCAGTTATTCTTTTATAAAGTTTAACTATATCTTGCTTTGTAATTGCTTTATACATATAAACGGTTATCTGCTTTTCTTGAATGACGTTACATTATCATAAACTTACTATTGTGGTTTATAGGCCCACCTATTCGAATCCTATAAAGTCATGCATTCTGTAGATTGGCATTTTATACGAAGTTTTTGAATATTATAATCATAATCATTCTGTAGCGTCCCGAGGCAAATCCGGAATTCTTTTAGGTTGTATTACAAGAAATGTGAAAGGTTGTCTTATGAACATACACAAGTTGGTTTCATATAATCAACAGCATACGTTTGGTGACAAAATGAGCCGAGAATGCAACCGTAGAGCTAAAATCCTTCCGCGTCGAAAAATCGTCGGCAGAAATGATTGCGAGATTTGGCTACAAAACTCGATCGGTATCTTAAGGAAATCACGACTTATCTGGAAAAAGAAATGGCCGTAGCAAGTTTAGCAGTACACCGGAGCCAGCACTACAAGTCTTTCGTCTTGAGAAACCACCAAGTGGTGATTAAGTCAAACTGCTGAACGACATAAGAACAATAGCGTTAACTTTCTAAGATTTTTGGACGAAAAGAACTTGATTCAAGACAGAAAGCTGAATACAAAATTTCCTGCTTTTGTAGTGGTACTGGGGCTTGTGAGCAGCAAAGGGGTCGTCATAAAACCTCATTTCTTTGAAAAAGGGCTAAAAGTGATTGTCGATAGCTACATTAACGTACTAGAAACTGTTGTAAAACCCTGGATAGAGGACAGTTTAGCAAAATTTCACCCTCATCCACAGAGGAAAAAAGGCTCAGACATATCTATACAAAAATTGTATTACTACTAAACCCCCGATTTGTGCTCACCCTCACAAGTACGATTTATAGTACTACAACTTACGTAGACGTAGTTTACTATTATAGTGTTACTTTGTCAATTATACTTAACGTAGTTTGTTAAACTATTGACAGTTGTGAGAATAGCTACTAGTGTAATAAGAAAGAATCGTTGTAGTGTGAAAGTATTTATTAAAACACATTAAATATCATGTTACTTGGAACTGACGAGTTAGACAGTTTTATTAAATCATTCGACACAAATTGGTTAGAAAAACCTCAAATAAAAGCAAACCGAAACAATGGTCAAAGGTAAATTATTTCTACCAATATATTATTGAAATTGTTGGTGCTTGTCCTTAATATTAAATTAATGTACTATGAAAACTATAACTACATATATATTACTAGTCATTTCGCTTGCACGTTGTTTGAATGGGTTTGCTCTGAAATGTTTATTACCACCAAAATATGTACATGAATAAGCACTTCTGCATGTAATAAACCTACAGAGTTCCCGCTAAAACACCGCTTTTAGCTTTTTGCGTGTGTATAGGAGCTCCCGTCGCGAGGCTCAAAGCAGGTACATTCGAAAGAAGTGTCAACAAGAGGGCAAATGAAACAAACATGAGCGGAGAAATCAATCGATTTGAACAGACCAGCGATGGGAAGGCATGAAACACAAATAAACGAGCGCCGTGTTTGTCTAAAGAAAATAAATCCACGCCCATTCCACTGCGCGAGTAATGGTAATTGTTTGAATTCGGCACGCTGGCTTGTATCGACAAAGGAATTCTGCCGGCTTCGTTGTATCCACACAAAGCCAGTATTTATCCCTCTGTTGCTGTTATTAAGGCAAATTTGAGGAATGTAATAATGTCAACTCCGGAGCCAGAGCGAAGCGCACCTCGGCGCTTCACATTGCGAGCGACTCTATGAACTAAAATTAACAAATAAGCAAAACTAGGAGGAGTCCAGGTGTTGGTTAGCTGCTTTGTGTATTATTCCGCGGCAACGCACCGAGTTTCTAATTACACCTGGACGAACTGTTACACCGGTTGATAGTTTGACAAGTTTGTTTTTGTTACAACTTGTTAATTTTAATTTTAAGTTACAGCATTAAATAAAAATGTGCCACTAATAATAAACTACATACATAAGTAATATGACGGCATAGATATTTTTTAATTATTATTTAATAACAACTTATTATATACAATATATTCGTTATAGAAGTAATAAATAAATATGATGTAGTTTTATATAACAAGAGGAGGGTCCAGCGATCCATTCTTCCCGTTCAATTTACATCAGTTTTAATTGGGTTGCAAAGGTAGATCTTGTGGTTTTGCCTTTTTAAATTTCTGGTGAAAGTTGGTTGATTGGAAAGCTGTTCTATGAGTTGGTTTCCATGCCCTGCCAAGTTGCTGGTTTACGTTCTTGGGAGATTCTTGATCTATATATGGTATCTTTAAGTAATTATGGAGGGTTTCGTTTGTGACGTATCATGGAGCACCCGTTATGATTCTGAGAATTTTTGATCGGTATCTCTGCAAGATTTTGGTACGTGATGCTTTGGCGCAACTCCACAGCTGAATTACATAATTCCGTATAGGCTTTAAGACTACTTCATATAAAACTAATTTATTTGATAAGGAATGTTGAGATCGTCTCCCAATAAGCCAGTTCATTTGTTTAACTTTTATATCTATTTGTTTTTTCTTTACCTTAATGTGGGTATTGCAGGTTAACTTTTCGCCCAGATCCAATTCAAGATATATAACTTCAGACCTCTAGAGCATTGTAACGTTGTTAAAACCAATAATTGAGTATGTAATGCGCCTATTTATTGATAAACGTAACCTGCGCCGATTTATCGCTATTTATGGTTATTATCCAGTTACTAAATCAGTCTTGAAAGATGTTGAAGTGGATTTGTGAATGTAATGTTACTGTTTGTGGTTTTTCGCTAATTAAAAGAATAGCCGGATCACCAGTAAATTTGGTAATTATGGTGTTGCCTGTTATAGGTATATCACAGGTGTACAACAAGTAGAATAGTGGTTTATGGTACTCCGGAGGTAATTGCATGATAGTTGGATACAGAATTGTTTATTCCAACTTGATATATTTTTTCGAATAGATACGACGATAGTATTAAATATTGACTTGGTAAGTGGAGTTTGATTTTATATGCTAAAACTCTGTGGTACATCTAGCAAAAGCTACGAATACAGCTGTATATGTTCATTTTGTTTTGAGGCTCTTCATTATATGAGCAAAAGTTTGATGACCTCGGTGTATTTTTGAGTGGTATTGTGAAAATCCAAATTGATATGATTGTGTTATATTATCTAAGCCTACAGTTTGTAAATACTTTAAATAGTAGCCTTTGCAAATATCTTAGAATTAGATTATTAAGGGTAGAAGGCAGGTTGACCGATATGAGAGGGATTATATAGATGATTTACCAGGCTAGACAATCGCAATAAGTTGAGTGAATTTTCACTGATTTAGAAAATTGCACAATCTTCATATTCTATTATAAACAGTTGTAAGGAGCAATAAACCTTTCCTAGGAAAGTTTTGTAGCTCCTACTATCAGATCATACTTTGAGGATTTATGAACATGGGTATATCTTGAAGGTTGTAGCGTTGTACAAACATTAGTAAAGTTTAGCGAATGTATCTACTTTTCCTTTTTTTTGATGCTGCCCAAGTACAAGGTTTCTAATGTATTGTCGGAATGTATCGTTTCCGTAATTTTATTAACGCGTTGTGTAATTGATAAGTAACTCTATAAAGTGTGGTTTTGTCTTGTTGGTTCTTTGCTACTTATTTCGTAATAAGATCTCGTGTGTATTCTGGTATGTTAATGATGTTCAGATCTTTGTTGTACTGAGTGTGGCCTGCCAGTTTCTGATTTCTGAAATGGTCATAGTTGGTAAGTTTCTTCCACAGTTTTAAAATAGATTCTTTGCTGATTCTATATATAATAATTTAAGAGTAACACAAATAATTAAAACATTTAAATGTCATATAGCGTTGGCCAATATGTTCTTGTTCAAAATCAACGGTAATTGTCTTGCTGAAGTAAAGCACATTTTTGACCGACCAGAGTCATAGACACGGTCGAACTGCTGGTAATATAGTTCAACACAGATGACGCGACCGTTCGCATAATTTTAAAATGCAAAACTGGTTTGAAATTCTGCTATGTGCAAATCATGACCTTATCGGAGCGGTTTTGACGCTGAACTGATAGTCCACTGAGTTCTTTTTTTTTGTTGTGATTGACTTAATAAACCCACTTCTCATCCGACGTCACAACTTGCATTTAGCACTAACGGTTCAGCGAGCTTTCGATCAATTGAAGGCAGCTCGCGAACAAAATTAAGTTGATAGAAGTGGATAAGTGCAGTTTGATGGGACAAAACTTTAATAACCGATGCCAGATCACGACTGCTTGATGAAAGCTTATCTTCCAGCACTGTTAAATTGTTGTTGGCCAACTTTAATTGCCGGCCAGAACAAGACTTGTTTTCTCCATTCTTTCTTTGAAGCCCTTAAACCGCTAGCCACTATACGTTTAGCAACTGTTTCCTAGCCTTCAACTTCTCAAATTACCTCGCTCCATTTCTTGTTCTCAGACCTTTCTTTCAAATTGTAACAAAATCTGAAGTTCACTGTTTGCAATGTTGTAATCGCCATCAACCATTTTAAAAAATAATTAAAACAAGAAGCTCTTATCCTTTAAGGCAATTTATATTTTCACGTCAGCCGTCATCAAACCAATATGATTATAAACTTTGTCCACTTGCAAATTTTTTAACGAGGAGTTAATGTGATAGAGGACAGATCTTCTGTTGGTGGTGGATTTGATCACACGGCGTTCGATATGGCGGCGGGCGTTGTCAGCGTGGTAAGCGATGTGGTTATTTTGACTTGAATGACATTATGAGAGCCAGCTAAACCAGATAAACGTCACTGTTGATGTCGACTTGCTTTTTACTATTTCTGTCCAAGATTATCTTTAGAAAATGCCAAACAAGTATATATTAACTTAATATTTATGTACAAACCGTGTATGTGCTGTTAATCATATTTTTACGTAAAGTGCAATTTTTAAAACAATTTAAATTTGATTTATATATATTATAAGTCACCCTGGCAAATACATGGATCTTTTAGATAAAATAATTATATAGTGTTATTACAAAAAAGTGGTCGCGTTTTAAAAAGATGTATTTCATAAAGTATTACAGATATAATATTATATGATACATAAAAAGTTAGAGAAAACGCCAAATTTCTTATTTATACTATCACAGATATTTGATATGACCTCTTCGCATCACATATAACACCAAATATTAGTCCAGCTTGGCCCACATACTCTGTAGTGTGTATTTATAGAACCTGTGGCTTTCAAATGGCGATACTTTGGCAAAATATTCTGATGACCTAAATGCACTTCTCGCATATTCGATAATACAAATTGATTTTGTCGCACCATCATCATTCTCTAAACAATATTTGTAAGACATTTGAAATTTGGACATTTTCCTTCTTTTTCATTCAATGTTTAACGTTATATCTCTAACATTTTGTGAAATAGGAGTATATAAAAGGTGTCTCCATAGAAATTTTTTTTTTATAAAAGAGAAGACGTGTATTAAAAAGGTTTTATTTGTTATTATGATATAGACTTTGGGAAATTATTTTTAAAAATAAAGTCATCTAAATGTGATCTTGCATACTCGCAATACTCTGGCAGATTAACAAAAAAGTGTTATGCAAATCAGAGTAATAGTAAGAGAAAAGCAATAATAATTAAAATAATACAATAAAATGATGGCGTAGAAGGCCCTCTACACCTCATGGTTACACAGTTGCAATTTTAGCGTCCCACAGGTTGATCCAAGTAGATATCTTGCGGGGCGTTGATCTAAATTATAAAATTCAGCACTGTTACAGGTGACGATGTTGGTAGTTGTTTTAATATACTCTTTTAGAGTTTCAGTACTTGGTTACCTTTGTAACTGGTCATTCGTTATGAACCAAGGGACATCCAAAACCATTTAAAGAACTTTATTATGAAGTACTTGAACTTTGTTTAAATGGGATATTCCAGCAGTTTTACATATACTACTGCTGTTTATGACTATTGATCTTATTAGCGATTTGTATATTAATAACGTGCATTCCGTTTTTAATGTTGGATTTCTGTTTATTATTTGAAAAAGTTTTGTGTATCCTTGATTTAGTTTTTGTAGAATATGCAATTTTCATGTTAATTTAGTGTCAAGATAAATGTCAAGGTAATTTGCAGGTTTGACGTGATTTTTTTCAAGAAATGGTGATTTTGTTAATATTGATCGATGTAGGATTTTGTATTTTACGTAAAGTAAATTTTTCCGCACTCTTATTTTGGTTAATTTGAAGGTTTCAGGTGTTTCACTATTTGACTGTAGTCTGCAGTTATTTGTAAAATTAAAATTGCTATATTTAAGTATTCGTCTTGGGTTAGTAGCACGGTATCATCTATAAACATAGCTAAGCTTGTTGCGTTGGTTTTAATATCATGCATTTATGTTAAATAAAAGAGGGCCTACCACTACTTACTTTGCGGTACTCCAGCTGCCATTTTTTTATTTCCCGATAATGTGTTATGTAGCGATACGTAGAAGCTGCGTATCAATACATAATCAATACAAAGGAGAAAATGGTAACTTGTAAGAAGGTGGGTAAATTTGTTCTAACCAGCTTATATTTGAAACCATGCAGCCAACTGCAATCAAAAGCATGAGTTAAGTCTAAGAAGAGTGTTGTTGTGTAGACAGTCTTTTAAAGGAGAACCAAACTTTCTGGACACTGCGCGACACGTAGACTTTGTAACAGCTGCTATTTGTTGACGGAAATTTTCTTTAAATTGAACTAGAGGGCCTGAATTGATACTCTTGATTTAAGATATTTTCACAAGAAAAAATTTATGAGTCAAATCAAAGCTGCGTAAAGGCCAGTTTTTTTAGGGGAAAATTTTACGAAATTGTGGCAAAGACATGTTATAAGTGTGCAATGTTGCTCCATTCTGCTGAAACCATGTTCTTTGATTATAGTCAGCAAAATTGCAGTTCAAGTATCAAGAAATTGTTTAACATCTCCATATAACGTTCTGAAGTCACTGTTAACGCGCGACTCCTTTCATATTCAAAGAAGTACGGGCCGATAACTCCTCGCGCTGGCATCGCAGCCCATACAGTCACTTTTGGTGAATGAAGGGATTTTTCAGACTTGCATTGTGGGTTCGTAGCGCTCTATTAACGGCAGTTCTGTTTGTTAACGTGGCCATTAATTAAAATGTGCCTCATCCAAAAACAAAATGTTGAGTGAATTGAAATGCTTAGTTGCACAGTTGACGAATTAAAGCCTCTGACTGGCATAATTGAGCTTTCATTTTTGCAACAATTGAATTTTATAGAGGTTCAGACACAAATATTTGAGCAGAATGCCGTGTAATGGTGATCTAGGTACATTCAAAACACTCGCTAGTTTATGAACAGATTAGTCGGAAGTCTGGCGAACGTCTTTGTCAGTTCTTGATGATCTTAGTCGTCCCAGACTAGGTTTATCCGTAGTGGAACCGGTTTCCTTAAGCTTATCTTCAGATAAGAGAAATACTAAGCTCTGATTTGTGTTACACAAATCATGATGATAACTAAACTTTCTCGTTACAATAACGCTGAATCATTTTTATGTAATATTGATAGTTTCTTTTGTAGCAATCCCCTACAATTAACTAAAATTATTTTTGTTAGTTTGAAATAGTGGACAAAGTTATATTTTAAGTACTTTGGCAAAAAAGAAAGTATGACAAAATGACCATAGTATGACTAACAATTAAGGGTGTGATGTATTATCTATGTTAAGCTATTTATACAAGTCATTTAATTTTCAATATTTAAGTTTTCTTGGTTAATATACATAATTTCCGTTTATCACTAGATTACTAAAAATAAAACAGACAACTGCACTTATTGTTAATTCAAAATTTTAGTCTTTTTATTTTTAACTTATAATGATAAAGTTCATATGCATGTTTAGTTCGTATAATGTGGGGTAGGTAGTGGATGAGTTTCTTTTTAATGTCACATAAATTTATCTAATTCATTCGGATTCATTTACTAATCAGGAAAGTTCACCGTTGGGAAGGAGCATGCTTTGTAAAATGGTTTGGTGATAGATGATTGCTAAATTTGTTTATGCAAGTAAAACATATATGCATATTAAAATTTCAAAAAGTTGGTGCAAAATCTTATTGATAAAAAGCTACTAGGTGTAGCCTAAAATGAAAAAATAAAATCTTTTTCAAACCATCGTAACGCCGAGGAAACGGGGGCAGGGGCGAATTGAAGCCAACACCTAATTATTCAACGGAATATGCAAGCACTTATGCGACATAATATTTACAATATAAGAAAAACTCCAACAGATTGATGCGCCTAAATGTACCTGCAGCTCATAACTGCAGGTTAAAACGGAAAATTTAGACGTAGTCTATTTATATAGGGATTTACATATATTTTATGCGTAATAAAAACAGCTAATGAATTTCACAAAGCCCGTTTATTTATACAATTTCTATGTAAGCGGTATAACAATATATTAATAAATAAACAAATTAGCTGAATAATTCAATAAATTTTATCTGAAAATGTATTTGCAACTTAAGCTAACGATTGTAGGAATTTATTCAACAATCAACGTTGTTTAACTTGACAATCAAATTAATTATTTAATTTTAACTGTGGGAAGCTCTTACCACTTACTTTACTTTCATATTCCTCAAGTACAGTTTCTGGACATACTTGACTTGCGTTTTGGTGTAAATAGAGTTGGATATGTAACATTAATTAAAGCTAATATTTGATTTGGGTATTCAACTTTAATCTTATTTGTGGCACATCATGTAAGAAGTGGTACCAAAAGCTTAATGCTGGGACAGTAATTCTCAATCATTAAATAAAAATAAAGTGTTAATTTTGTAATTTTATTAAGAGACAACTACTATATTACTTTAACCACTCTGACTGTTTTGATGACACTACTACATTTTGTATAGTGTTAGATAATTTACTTT
Source organism: Sinelater perroti (assembly GCA_036346155.1). Taxonomy (NCBI): domain Eukaryota; kingdom Metazoa; phylum Arthropoda; class Insecta; order Coleoptera; family Elateridae; genus Sinelater; species Sinelater perroti. Next base: position 5,468,718 of record JARFIY010000359.1, read on the forward strand.
TTATTTTCAAAAACATTACAGTAGTATATATGTAAAATGTGTAATATATAAACTAGCGTTTAAGTTGTGTTGGTTTATTTTTAGCAATATGGGATATGCTAAATAATTTAAGACACATACGTTAATATTACTGGTGATTTACTTTTTAGTAACACTTTATGTATCTCGGTGTTAGCATAAAGCTATTGTATCGTAACACAAGAAGTATTTGTGGCAGTTCAAAAAAGTTATAATTAAATTCTTATTTTTAAAAATCTTGTTAATGCTAACAACTAGAAAAGGCAATTAAAATAATTTTGATTTTTTATTATAATTTTCGTAAATAAATAAATTAATTTTTTATGGCAGTTTATGGATGTGTGTTACGTCACTCTGTACATTAGTCCCACATTGTTTGGAGCTTAGAAATACAACTTTATTATCTTCCATTTTACTTCCCATTAAGATATTTGCCTGTATGTCTATGTTATCTGCACTCATACTCATGGGATATACCCCTGCACAAATATAATAATGCAGAGAAAATAATTCGATTTGCAGCATTCATAGTTTTTCTACCACGTGCAGTTTCTCGTGCAGTCGTTAACTTCATTACTATTTGACAGGGCGTTATTGAACAAATATTAAATTAATTTGAAAATATACAACAACTTATAATTTATCATGTCCCGATTACAAGATCAGCTATAACAATTTTTTTTATTATAATCAATACTCTTATTTACCTAGAGGGTGTTGAGATATTATACTTCAGTTTCATGTTTTTCTTGGTCTTCCTCGGTGTCTCTTTTGTCCGACATCGTCCGGTATTATATTGAAAAGCATTGGGTTGAGCACTCCTCCTTAATTAAAAACTTATCTGACTTCATGTTTCCTGTTCTCACGTAGTTTCTAGTTTTCTTGTATATAGCTATTGCGGATTTTCACAATTTTTTACTTACTATTATTTCTTAAGCTACTTTTTCTAAATTTATAAACGCTATATGTATTAACGTTCCTGTTCTTTCTCTTAATTGCTTCATTGTAAATACATGACCTTGAACTCCTTTGCCTTTTCTAAATCTGCTATGTGGATCTTCTAGTTGTTGTTCAATTGTTATTTTTAGCCTTTCTTCATATATTTTTGACACAATACTGAGCAGGATAATTTTCCTATACTCTCTGCCGCCTTCTTTTTTTATATATGGGTAATATTATTCTCAGCTCCCATATTTTTTTCTAAAATATCTATCTAGTTTTTACCCATGTTTTTTTTATAAGATTCGCTGTTATCCTGTTGTGTCCTGTCGCCTTACCTCGTTTCAACATTTTAATGGCTTCTACTATTCCTACTTTCTTAATCTTTTTATTTTCTACATTCTCGGTGTATTCAATGCTTTTCTTAATTTCTTCTATTGTTTTTTTTGTTTTTATTATTGAATCTTTAATGGTTTTTCACATTTCTGTTACAGCTATGTTGTTTCAGATTTCTCGAATTTTTTTCATTTCTGTCTCTATTTTGTCTTTATATATTTTTTTATTTTTATTACGTTTTTTACTAACTTACTTTTATATGTAGTATTTATCCTATTATTTTTTTGTGTTTTGTTTTTTATTTCTATTTTTGTTAATACTAGGTAGTATACTCTTGGGTCCTTTATTTCTCTTCTATAATTGTTATTAACTATAACGTAATTTATTATTGATATTTTATTTTTACTTATTTCTCTGGTATATTTATGTGTGTTGCTATTAAATTGTTTAATATAAAAAAACTTATTATTTTTCGGCCATCATTGTTTCTGGTAGTATTATTTTCATGTATGCCTATTGCATTTTCTGTTTCATCATCTTTTCTGTTTATTTTAGATCTCTCAGTATTACTAATCTTCCTTTATTTTCTTCTGCCACTTTTGTTAATTGTTCTCAAAACTCATCCTATAGGTCGGCTTTTTCATCCTTGTTTTGTCTATATATCATTAAGATTGTTGTTTTTACTTCTTCATTTATTTCCATTTTTATTTTTAAAATCTTTTTTGATATCTCGGCCCATTTTGCACATATTTTGTATTTTATTTTTTAATGTAGTATTCTACCCTTGACTGGTTCTAGTTTTGTCTTTTACTCTAATAGATATCAATAGGTGTTCCCCCTTTAATAGTTTTTTCCTTTACCTTTCTTTTTTGTTTTGGTGATGCCAACAATATCTAAATTTTTTTTTCAATTCCTCTGTTAATTCATGTTCTTTACTTGTTAAGCTTCCGACACTGCATGTTCCTATTTTCTTCTATTATATATTTTTTCTTATTCTTTGCACTGTTTTTATATTATTTTTTAATGTTTCTTGCCCTGTCTAATTTTTTAATTTTTTATGTTGATTTGGCCTTTCTTAATTTTATGTATTTGTTTTCGTTCTGTCTGCGCTTTCATTTCTTTCCAGAATCATATCCATTTCATTGTTAATCTCGCTTTTTGTTCTTCTATCCTATTTAGTCTTCCCTAGTTTTTGATAACTGTTTTTTATTCTCTCTGTTTTTTTATTCCGTCTCCATTTTTCTCCATTTACCATTATTTTGTTGTAGCTAATTTTTGTTATATTTCCTCTTTTCTTTTTGTTTTTGCAATTGCTCCTAATTGAGAGTGTTTTTCTATTTTTTCCGTGTTACATCATTATTAATAAATAAAAGCTCTCCTTTCCTATTTTTCAATGTTGATTTTTTGTGATCTTTTTCTTTTCCATTTTGCTGCTGAATTCTATAACGCACGTTCTAGTTCCTACTTTCTTTACTGCTTTTAGGCTAATTTTTATTTCCAGATAGTTGTTTAAGAAACTTTAAATTCCTTCTTTTAGTTATAAGGTGTTTTTTGTATCTATAATTAAGACCTACATTACGACATTCAAATTTATTTCAATCACGTATCTCCCTTTTTTAAATCTCCCAATCATTTCGTTATTTTGTTCAGAACTATGATTTTGATAGGTAAATTTGTTTGTATGAGCGAAAGCAGTACTTCTCGATTCTTTGGTATATTTATAGATTATTATTTTTTTGTATCAATTTGATTTTGAAAGAAAATAGGAGTCTTGAGATTTTGTATGCATTTAAGTAGAGCTCGGTTTAGAATGTGGGTTTATTAAACATAAATGGTGAAACTTTATCCCCGGGTCGGAGCAAATCTTGCAAACTTGCGAGGTTAAAGTTGATGTATATTTGCCATCAGAAAACTACCATTATTACCCCCCCCCCTTGTTCGAAGTGAACTCGAAGTACTAAATTATTTTTAGTGACTGAGTGAGCTACCCGCGAGGCTTCTGGCTCCCAGGAATTGAACCCGGGTCTACCTGTACGGCAACCAAGCGTACCAATATAATATAATAATTACAATAAAAAATAAAATATGATGATTTAAAAAACCAACAGGTGTTTCAATAAATTCATTAAGAAAAAATGACAGTATTTTATAAATAATTCATATAATGCAAATGTTTTACTCCTTTTGAAAAATAAGAATATCACAACGTAGGAAATGTTTAATGTACTAAAAATTTTATGTAAGGGCAAAATGAGAGTCATGTATTTACTTTCAACTACCTGCGAGTGCTTGTGCACGTGAGTACGAAAATAAACTTAGTATCCTAATTATTAAGAAAGAAGAGTTGCAAGAAACGTTTCTACTGTGTGTACACTGCTCACCAATATTATCTTTTTATGAGCTGTTGCTCAAATTATAGCAAAAACAGTTAGCACTAATAATTATTATCAAAGCTTTAATTAGGAGTAATTTTTAATTAAATTAAATTTCCCAATATGTGTTGGAGTGTAAATTTACTGTTAAAAAATAGTTATAAATACATTCGTTTCTTAGTTGTTTGTTTTATTTGGTGCAGGGGCCTTTTTTCAAATCTCTCTGCTTGCTGATATTCTTTTTAATGTAATATATATTTTTTATTTTAGTACTTCAATTCATCGGCAATTCTACATCCCTTATGCTTGTGTTTTAATTATGTTTATATCTTTCGTTACTTTCGCATTAAATTTTTTTTTGCAGTTTACAATAAATTATAACTGATGAAAGCTATTTCACACACAAAAATTGTAATACTACACGCACTTTACCCACCAAATGGTGGGATTTTCTGAGGCAAGGTACAAAAAAAACATTGTCCTTCCACTCTACACTGCGAACAATGCAACAGGATGAGCAAACTAAGGTTTCTTACAGAAGTTTCCTAATACATTGTTTATATACTCATTCGTTTGACAGTTTTATACAAGTATATCAACGTTGAGAAACAGAAAATAGCTATTGCATTTCATGATTAAGCACTGTTTCTACTTTTAGTTTGTTAGTAAACTGAATTACGTAAAATGTTTATTTTTGCCTATTATTTTTTAGCTTGACTTTCGCAGGCCTTTAAGAAAAATTTTGAATCATTGCCATCAATACTTACTTAAATATCAAAATTTATATGGAGCGGCTAATATAACAAACTAGTTTTAAATTAGCAGTTTGTCTTATCGAGAACAAATTTGATTTGGAAGCATAATGATTGTATGGCTGTATATTTAAATTTAGCAAGTACAAATATTAGTTTACTTTCCTTATCAGAGATTATAAGACAAATACATATTTCTTAGATTCAAAAAGTCAAAATTTTTATATATTCTTACATTGCTGAACTATTTTTTTATAATGAGTGTGCACACATTTATATATTTGTTTTATCATAGGGGAGTACATACCGGAACTCAGAGCCTTATTGCGCCTATTAATATGCACTTAACTTAATTCTATGACGTCCATTACACCTATGGATTTCTGGCAAGATTCAAACTTGCTAGCGCCGACTCGCGGGCAGAAGAACAATAATCTTAACCATTGAACTACGGCGGCAGTCACACCTTTATGTTAAAACTTATCCAAAAACAAAAATTATAAAATATGATTTTCTCCTGAATTTTGTGTTTTTGATGATGATCAGGTGTTGGTCTCTATGACCATATTTGTAGGATAAAATAAGATTTTCTTCTTTAAGTAATTTTAATATTGTAGATTGAGAAAACTAATTTGTACAAAAAAAAAACTTTCATTGACATAACACACAAATTTATATTTGTTTTTCTATTGATAAAACAATCAATTTTTATTTTTTATTTTCCCTAAAATGTCGAACAGTTTTTTTTTTATCAAATCATCTGAGCATGTACTCCGACCCAACAGCTATTTCCTTTCTTCAGCACGTTGATATGACTGTCGGCGGTCGTCTTCGAGCCTTTCTCAAAGAAGTGATTCGTTATGAGAAGCCCTGCCACCATCACAGAGACGGGAAATTTTGTATGCATGGCTGTTGGAACTTCAGACGTATTTTGGCAATAAAAATGTATTTTGGAAATTTATCTTCCTATCCTAGCTGACGTATGTTTTTGTCTGAAAGGATCATCTTGTTCTTCTTAGTCAATGGTTGGCAGTTCCTCAGGACAAAAGACTTGTAGTGCAGGACTTGGTGCACTACTAGACTGACCGTCGGTTTCGCCATGCTCTCGCCAGGTTAGTCAGGCTTCATCTATGATCCTGATCGATCTTCTGAGTTACTATGTCAGCAGTTATTTCTTCCTCGAAATAAAACTTCTGTTACGAAGAGATTCGAGTATAGGAGCTGTCAATTGTGTCAACTATCGTAGAATGTTGCTTGTGTGAATTTAACTCGGGTTACCTAGTGAGTAATTGCGCATGCGCATAAGAATTCAGAATTTTCATCTCCTTATTTTTTAATCTACTATTAGTCGTTTATTGTACTAAGTTTACCTTATAATATTTTTTTATAATTTTATCTAAAACAGTTATTTGATCTGTATTAGTTCAGTTAGCTTAATGATCTTTTTGTGGTATACTAATTTAGCATTATTATTTTTAAATATGCATTTTGTATTTCTCTTTTTGAATGGTGCTACAGATTTTAACATTCTTTATCGTATTGTCTTGGCTCTATAGCAATAATTTCCTAATTTTGTTTGCCACTATAGTATCTATGAAATCTTTTTTCTCTGTTCCACCCGATACATAATTCTATTTTATTCAAAAAATGAACTCTTATTTATATGAAGAGAGCTTGAAAGGATATTAACTGTTAATAACTTATTCTCGAATTGCCCCACCCCCTCTTAAAAATTAAATTACACGTTAGGAGCTATGGATCTGGAACTTTACCGTTGTATGTTTATTAATATATAAGTTTTCTTAAATGTTTTTATCATTAAAAACGTTTTGTAGTACCTCCTGTTTGAAATAAACATAAAATTAAATGTCTAGAGTAAAATAAATAATTTTTGTCAATGTTCAATACAACTGCATATATGTTTTAATAATAATGGGAGGTAAAAAAGCTCTGGCTGCACACTGTGCTACAAAATTGTTGCCTAAGGGTAATTAAGCTTAACCGTTGCAACTTATAAATTTTTAATGGCTGCTTTTGAGCTTGTAATTATAGCCAGGCATACTAGGTATTAAATATTTTAGTGAACATTGCAGGTGCATTCAATTAAAATATTTCTATTTTATACATGATATTTGCTTGTTATTACATGCGTGAAACATCAAATTGTAATTCTATGATTTTGCAAAAAGAAATCCTAGTTTAGAACGCGAATGCCTCTATTTTTCAGTTTCCTGCTTTGCAGTTAGCCAAAAAACGCTGTTTTCTGCAATACCAGAAAACGAAATCTCAGTTTTATACAGTTTATTCACTCCACCTTTATGGAAAAAGCTTTAATTAATTAGGTACATAATCACATACGAGTGAAAGTTGGGTGCTTTGCGATAAATGCTCTCTTCAATATACAATTCTGTAACGGCTGTTGACGTAGCCTCATCAAGTGGTCTGATGAGGGATTCCATTCCCACGCTCTCCAGCTCTCTAGGATCGAGCTGTGCAGAATGTCCTTAAAACATTTTAGGTCACGTTTTTGCTTTACCGCAATCTGCCTCCGCCAAGGATCCTTCGGTGCGCTGATATGTCTGTTAACGAAGCCCGCTTCGTGAAAAGGGTCTCATTTCGCGAAATAACGCTTTACAAGAGATTCACCCATTTGTATAACAAAGCGCGCACAATTTCTAAGAACTGCGTCAATTAATCTCCGTTCTCCGCGAAAGGCTTGCTGACCAATTATTTTTAATGCGCTACCTTTTAGTGTAGTCCTCTTTATTTAAGCGGATTATGGGTCTTGATACGCGGGGCAGCAAAAGGAAGAAGAGAAAGCTCTTCGATATGTTATTGATGCAGTATTCCTTACAATGCGATTGCCCTTTGTTGTTGCAATTGCAATTTGGTCTGTTTTCTAATATTTCAATCTTTTATAAATTTTTTATCCCAACAATTATTTTGTAAAGCTCATTGAATTTTTTCCGGATATTTTTCAAATGATGTTTGTCTAATGTAAAAAATTGTAGCATTTATTTATTTATGTAAAGCATATTATGATTTAATATTTCAGTAAAAACAAATTTATTTTTAATGAAAAATTTAATGTGAAATTTGCGTCTATATTACGCCAACAGTTTTCAGCAATAACAAAAGAAGGTTAAAATAATTTTCGATATAATATCAGTTATAAATATAACAGTTGAATAATCACAGTAAGTCATTGAAAGTAATTTCTGTATTTATAAACGGACTCTAAAAGCTTTTCTTTACTTGAGCAAAATTTAGTTCGATGTTTATGTAACTGAATATAGTACGGTAATTAAATTGAATTTGACTAAAAGTGGCCGACATAAAATATAATTGAAATATTTTTATTGCTTAAAAGTTTTCAACTAAATTGTATTGATTAGACATGGAATATAACTAAATTATACCGCTTTTAATTTTTATTTACGTACTGCAATAACAAATAAAAATGTTTAACCGTTAAAACTCGGGCTAATGGTGGTAAAATTAGAAAAAAGACTAGGATTTTTAAAAGAAAGACGATGTTAGACTGGAAGTAATAGAGCTTTTAAAAATTATTTTAAGATATTTAAGGGTGTTAAGAGTAAACTAATAAAAAAGTACATGTAATCAAGGAATCTCTTTGCACAAGCTTGTAGAATAAGTTACGGAAAGTAACGTTAATTCATAGAGCTCTATAAGCCAGTCCTGAAAGCCTAAATAAAAGCTTAAATTCTATAATTTGGGAGAAAGCTCCCAAGGTAACATTTATAGGCTTGAAAGAGCCCGAACTGCTTACGTATGAGGCTGTAATTTGTTTAATTTGCTTGCGCTGCAGACCAGGTTTTCTATATAGCTACATTAAGGAAATTAGGCTAGATTTGGAAAGTAACCGTAAATACTCCAAAAAATATTTCAAAGCTAAAACAGTAATGCTGCGATTCGTGTTTCCAAAATGTTTTTTTACTGTACTGATTTTTTTCTTTTGTATTACTTTCTCGGGATTTATTTCAATTTGAATAAAAAATTAAGTTTACCGCTTATTTAGGTTCAAATAAACTGTAGAAATATTAAATAAATAACTTTAAATTTCTAAATTAGCACTAATCGAGATGATAGAATGGCATGCAATATATCAGACACAAAAGCATGACCGAACTTGAACACGTGGTCGTGCTCTTAGTTGCACATTATTTCCATGGGACTCATTTGGCAAATCGAATTCGACGACCTAAATATACGAAATTACGCTCTGCTGACCTGCAGAAATATTGCGATCAAACAACAAGCTCCGGGAAACCAGCAGCAGATTCCAATATATCACTGCGATCGCTTTTCGATTGATCCACGAAAGGATAACCGTAAATAAGGGGAGTTGTAAAAGTGTCTTTTACTGTATTATCTCGCCTTTATTTTCTTTTTTAAAGGCCACGTGTTTGCACGCCTGCGGTAGACGATTTTGCTTTACACCTATGTGCTTTTGATTCCTCGCTTTTGATTATCTTCTATTTGCGAAAATGAGCTCGCTTTGAAATTTTAAAGGAAATTTTAGGGGAGATCCGGATTGGTGCTTGTATTCCTGGAGCAGCGGTCCCCGCATGAACATCAAACGCGACATTTATTTCCATCAGATGTACGGGTAAAATAATTTTGGAAAATAGAGCAGTAGGGTTTTGCTTTAAATATAAATATACTTAGATATTTTTACAAATTAAACTTCTCTACAATAGGAACAAATTTTAAAGTTTTAAAAGTCAAGAAATTTGTACGACACATTACCATGTCTTCATGTGGTGATTAGATAACTGTCAGCACTTTTAAGTACAATTTTTGCATGTCAGTTTATAATGATAACCAACATTTTAATAAAATAGCCAAGAGCTCAAACAATTTATTTTTTTACAGTGATTTGAAAAGATTGGATAAAATTTTAAAGATTGTTAAGCACTAATATTGCATAGAAAAGTTTAACAAGTATTTAATAACAGTGATTTAGATCTTTAAACTAAAATAAAATATAAAATTTGAATTTTGAATTAAATACTAGGTTGTTGAAAATGAAGTAATACTACTCTCATAGATATTCTTTAATTCTGTAATTTATTAGTTAAATAATTTCTGGTCTTTTAAATGCTTTGTTCGAGGAACCGGCAAAATAAAAATAATACAGCATATATGGAGGAAATTCTAATATATTCTAATATCCATATATAAAAAAGCCCCGTAAAATTTTATATAAAGATAGAGATATATAATGAATGCTCTTCCTTCTTTACTTACTTTTTCTCCCATTTATCTTACTGTGTTAGAGTACTGAGGTATTTTCTGTATTTTTTTCTGTTTCTAGCTGAGACTCTCATTTATTGTCAGATTTTTTCGTTTCTTCTAATAATATTTATGATACTCTTTGTCCATCCTATTCGAGATTTTTGTTTGACTTTTTCTTTTCATTTAAAATACCTTCTTGCTCTTTATATGGATATGGATTATGTGGCCATGCCATTTTAGTTATTCTCTTTCTAGGATTTGCACCATCAGGTCTTGTTGTAAGTGCTATTTTATGTTTCTGTTTCGTGTCTATCTCTTCTTGTCTTCCCTACTACCAATCTAAGGCATCTCATTTCAGTTGCCGTTAATTTAGATCTTTGTGTGTTATTATCCTCGACTCTTTTGCATATAATAATGTAGGAATGTTTTTATTATTAAGTGGCGAAACGAAGCAGAGTCACTTACTAACTTTATGTTGTCCGTCTGTCTGTTCGTCCGTCCGTCCATCCGAGCAAAAATTTGAGAACGGCTGGGAATTTCCAAATTCTGTTTTCACCAATCGACAGGTGACCAAAAAGGCTTGTCTGCTAGTGATTTTGAAACTGATTGGTCAAAGGTCAGCGTTAGTGCTTCGCCACTTCGCTATGCGTTGCAAGCTTTGCAGGTTTATTATAATCATGTATCCTTATACCTAACGATGTCGGGTTTACAATATTTCGTGATATGTATTTACATTTTATTTTATTTCATATCTATAAACCTCTTCCATTCTTTTCTGTTTTTTGTTAATGTTGTTGCTTCTCCCCATGTTTTATCTCTTCCTTTTAGTATTGTACATATTACTTGGTTCCAGGTTTTTCTTGGTCTTCCTCTTTTCTTTTTTGTCTGTATCCTCGCTTCGTACACTAATTATACTTGTCTTTTACTATTCATTCGTTGTATGTGGGCCCACCAATTGAGTTGTCGTTGTTCAATGAAGCGCATTATTGGTTGTACTCCTAGTTGTTGTCTTATTTGTGTGTTTCTAAGTCTGTATTTTCTGCGGCTTGTATCTTGTTTTTTTTGCCTTTCTGATAGTACCCAGGTTTCGCATATAGGAATGTAAATAGTCTTATATAGGAAAATTATTGTTATTGTATGCAGCTGTTTTCCCTATTAGTGCGTTGTTAACGTTGTACTAAACTTTGTTGGCTTTGCTGATTCTATTTGTTACTGCTCATTGATCACATGCTTTTATGCTCCATTTCCTATATGTATATAATTTTACGTTTTTTTTATTTATAATTACTCCTCTTGTTTCAAGTAATTTTTGTTTGTGTTTATAATTTGCTTGCATTTGTCGCGTGCGTTTTGATGTTACCAGGTTATCGCCCGCACATAGTGGGTTTTGTGTATGTATAGGGTTTGGGTTGTAATGTCTTAGAACTTTTTTTTAACTCGTTTTGCAGTTCGTGTAGATAGAGTCTGTGTATATAACGAACAGTAAGAAGCTTTGATTGTCTCCTTGCTTGACCTTTCCGGTTACTCGGATAATCTTCTGATTTTTGATCTATTGTTATGTTTTATAGAAGATTTGTACTTGATATTTTCTAAGCATCCCATATATGTTCTTGAAGCATTAGATCAAAGGCGAATTTGATTTAAAACTAAATTTGCTATAAGTTTTTATTTTTACTCAAAGATCCTGTGTTTGTTTTAAATATTGTCTTGCAATTTAGCTTTCAATCATTTTTTTTAATATTCTAGTGTACACTTTAGTGCTGCTGATTTGAGGCAAATTGCTTTATAGTTTTCACTTTTCTTCATTTTATTACAATTAATGAGCTTTTATTAAAAAGTTATGGTTCTGGCTGTTTTCTCTCAACAATTTTTGCTACTCATTCTTCTGTAATTCCCCATTCACTTTTTTTTGTTGTTTACTAGTTTTTATTTTTTCTTATAATAACAGTATAAATCCTTTCCATTCTTTTAGAATTGTATTTGTGTTAATTTGTAGTTATCTTCCCGTGTATTTCACATTCCTTATTTTATGTAAAATCTCCTTACGTTTAATGCTAAATTTTTTATATACGCATTATAGGACCCATTATTATGGCCCGTTCGTATTTTTTTACTTTATAATTATTTATAAAATGTTTTCTTATCTTGTAGACTGGTATTTTCTGTGGGTGAGTAGATTCGGATGACTCCTGCTTTCTTTTGGAGCTCGATTAATAGTCTTAATTTTAGAATGAATTCGTTATTTGGCTTTCGAAGCGTAAACAAGTGCTAGACTGTGCAAGTGCAACGTTATCGAGAGTAATAACCACGAGGTTATCCGCCTCAACCTCTGGTAAACTTTGTATTCCTATTTTAACGTATATCATAAACTAAGTACATTTTGATCGCTAATCATACCCATCAACTTCAAGAACTCCTGCGGAGGAGTTCCCTATCAAGATGAGTAAACGAAACAGTTCAGAACTATCTCCACCTGTAACTGAACCAAATAAAAAGTATTTATTTGAACCCGAAACATTAATAGCCAAAAATAAATTTCTTGTAACTGAAAAACAAATCGAGAATGCTAATAAAATAATTTATCAAGGAAAACTCGCCGCAGCAATAAACTCTATGGAAACATCTGAATCTACTTCGCAACAACCTGAAGATAACAAAGATAAAGAAAAACAAATCAAAATCCCGCCAATTTACCTTCACAATGCGGATAAATTGAACTTCCAAGAAATCATTTTTGATCTCAAGGAAAAGGCCACGAAAGAATTCTCCACAGTAATTCGAAACAAGCAGTTAAGAGTAAATCTATCTAGCATGGACGATTATCGGGTAATGACTAAGCATTATACAGATAATAATTTAAGCTACCACACGTTCAAAAACCTTGAAGTAAATAATTTATCTGTAATTATTAGAAATCTCCCTGTTTCTCTCACAGAAAATGAAATACAACATTCATTACGCTAAAGTACCCTGTACAAAAAGTAGCCAGATTCTATAATAAGGATAGATATCCGATCCCACTTTGCGCAGTCGATCATAGCGACATCCAAGAGGGGAAGGAAATTTTCAATTTAACAAAACTGTTCCACTGTATTGTAGAAGTGGAGCTACGAAAAAATCTAAAGAAATCCCTCAATGTAAACGTTGCCAATTATATGGCCATACTCGTAATTATTGCCATTCCAAAGCACGCTGTGTTAATTGTACTGGCGATCATTTCTTTAATGATTGCCCCAAACGACCTGGAGTCGACCCTCAATGTGTGAACTGCTTAGAAAAGCACCCGGCTAACTATAAAGGTTGTAGTTATTTTGTACAAATACGACAAAATCAAACGAGAAATTCAAGCCTTAGGACAAATAATAGAACATACTCTCAAACAGTAAAAGCTAGACAAGAAACCCAGACAAATGAGCCGCAACCCTCTAGTCGTCCCACCCTCAAGTTAAACGCCAATCCCACAAGGGACCAGCAAGGATCAACTGATCACATAACAATTATAATTCAGAAAATTGTGGAGTTGTTAGTCCCACACTTAGACAAATTAACGCCACTTATAACAACACTACTTCCTATATTATTAACAAATGGATCTAAATAGTTCCCCACTAATAAATAATGTAACCTTGACCAATTGAAACGCCAATGGTCTCAAATCCCAACGATCAATCTTTATCGAATTCTTAATAAGGCACAACGTTGATATTGCGTGTATTGCCGAGACTCACTTCGTTAGCACAGAAGGATTAGGATTCCGGGATACTATGTATATCGGAAAGATAGAGAAGCAGCGATCGCATCAGGGGGTGTAGCAATAATAATTAAAAAGAAACTTAGACATCACCTCCTTCTTTTAGAAGACCTACACAACATTGAAGCTGTTGCTATCAAACTCTCCATTCAAAATAATATCCCATTAATTATTATTTCTGCCTACAAACCGCCAAACAAACGACTGCTTGAAGGTGAAATTAGTAAATTATTCGACCATGAACAGCCCACTCTAGTTGGCGACTTAAACGCAAAAAACACCATCTGGGGATATAGAGCAACCAACCCGGATGGAATCAAACTATATAACATCATGGCTGACCACCGCATCAATTTATCTGCCCCGGATGAATATACTTACTACCCGTAACGGCCGGATCACCAACCCGACATCTTAGATGTAATATTATACAAAAATATTCTGACCCCTGTCTACCAAACAGTATATACCGAACTCGATTCCGACCATCTTCCAGTCGTCATTAACTTTCAAAGCATACCTCAAAATATACCTCCTGCGCCTAGACTAGCTTGTGGCAAAACAGACTGCGACACGTTCGAGACTACTTTCAACCAAAAGATGAAACTGACGGGACCTCTAAATCTATCCTAGGAGATTGACGATGCTGTTTTAAAATTTACTACGGTCTTACAAGAAAGTATACAAGAATCAACCACACCTTGGAGACATAGAAAAGCACCAGATAATATAAGAACACCCATTTATATACTGGACCTAATAAAAAAGAAGAATAGGTATAGAAAGGTATGGCAGAGAACCCGACTCCCTTACCTCAAAAGCTTGTATAACCAACACTGTCATATAGTTAATCACGAACTAGATATACTCAGAATCCAGAAATACAATTCCTATCTCGAAGCAACACAACTGGGTGACCCCGCCATGTGGCTCGCCACCAAAAGGATCCTTAAACAACCGAGCGTAATTTATCCAATGGTTTCACCTAACAACAAATACTCCACTGAAGAAGAAAAAGCGGACATACTATCAACACATCTCGAACAAGTGTTCACCCCAAATAATGAGGCACATGATGAACTCATCGAAACCCAAGTGAAAAGCGCAATTGATAATCTAAATTCACAAGCTAATGATGAAATAGTCCCAACCTCCTCTGAAGAAATTAAATCTCTCATCGAACTACTACCTAAGCGCAAATCCCCTGGCTTTGACCTTATCACTAATGACATGCTACAGCACCTTTCAATTAAGGCACTAGTATATTTAACAACAATCTTTAATGCTTGTCTACGCATTGGACACTTCCCGACTTCATGGAAAACTGCGACAATTCTACCCATCTATAAAGCTGGTAAACCCAAGGAAAATCCAGATAGTTACAGACCCATTAGTCTCCTGCCAACCTTGGTTAAGCTCTTGGAAAAGGTAATACTTACCCGATTACAAGATAACCTCCAGCAAAAGGAAATTATTGATCCTCATCAATTTGGTTTTAGAGCTGCTCACTCAACCTCACATCAACTGCTTAGGATAACTGAAACAATAGAAAGAGGATTTGAGAACAAACAATATACAGTCGTTGTATTCATCGACCTGGAGAGCCTTCGATAAAGTTTGGCATGATGGACTTTTCTACAAATTGCTAATTTTAGAAATTCCACTCTACCCAATTAAAACAATTCAATTCTTTCTCAACGACATATCATTCCAAGTCAGAGTGAACTCAACCTTATCTAGCTTAAAATCTATAGAGGCGAGAGTCCCGCAGGTAGTATCTTGGGACACACGCTTTTTAATCTGTATGTTCACGATATCCCAACAGAAATTCCCTCTACAATAGCCATGTTCGCTTATGATACGGCTATAATTGCACAAAGTTCCCGTCCTGAGACTGCAATTGAACTCGTTCAAAGCTCCACAAATATAATATCTGAATGGTTCACAAAATAGAAAATTAAAATCAACTAAAATGTTTACACTCAAACGCTATAACGTTCTCCCAAAAATCCAACTAATAAATAAGGAAATAGACTGAAATCCTAAGGATTAAGCAGTCAAGTACTTAGGAGTACATCTTCACTCTAAGCTGAACTGGGGATTACACATAAACAAAAAACTTAACGAGTGCCATAACAGATTGGGAAGCTTATCAACCGGAAGTCCAATCTTCGTGCGGAATGCATAGTCCTTCTCTATAAAGGAATCCTTAGACCTCTACTTACCTACGGCTGCCCTATATGGTGCAATGCTTCACAAACATCGTTAAAAAAGCTTCAAATAATGCAAAACAAAGTGCTACAATTGCTATCAAGTGCCCATGGTATGTGCGCAATGCCCAAATGCACTGGGAGTTAAGTGTTCCTACTATAACTGAGTTTATCCAAAAAACTACAGTGAAGTTCTTCTAAAACCTAGCTCTATGTTCTAGTGCTACCAAGTTCAACCTCGGGGAAAAAGCCATCCACACACGCCTTAAGCGTAAATTACCATAGGACTTAATTTAACTGCAAACTCATGATAGAGAGAGATATGTGTTTTTCACTAATTCCTCAACTTTTCTCTGTTTTTATATAAATTAAATACTCACTGTTAGCTTATTATATTGTTAATCTATTGTATTTTAACTTAACAGTGTATTGCATATTAAATTGCAGAGCCAGCTACAATAACTTAACATTTTTTTTTAGAATGTATCACTTTTTATAGTCTTAGTCTTTTATCTAACGCTAACCTTATAATAATTCAACAGACATCACATTTTCAAGCATAATTTAAGTGCAGAATTTTTAGTAGTGAGTTTTAAGTTGGTGTTAATGGTACTATTTTAGACTGTTAGATAGAGCTGCAAATACACATACATCACATACAATAGTACTAATAAGAACTATAGGTTTATGTATATTTTTGGTCAGCAAACAAAATCCGTTTATTTATTCATGTTTGCTAATTATGGCTTGAAAATGTTATAAAATTCCTTACTAAATTTTTTTTTAAATATATCCTAAGTACTTAAAGTACCAGGACGTAATCTATCGTTTATAATACATTTGTTTTCCAAAAATTTCTGTTAAATCTAAAGCCAAAGACTTTCCAAGTACGCTCCAAAAAGTTCTAGCGCTAACATTTAATTGATTTTTTAAATTTTGGGCAAAATCTAACTAAGTTGATACAAATTAAAAAGAAATATGAGAAAAGAAAACCATTAAAAATTTTAGTGTATTGCATTACAACGGCATTTTAGGAAGTTTTTGCGATTCTTGTATTGGGTCAACCGTTCGATCCGACATTTATGTTGAATTATCATTATTTCATCAAAAATTAGCTACCTGAAGAACTATGTTTTAATTTTCTCTTTCACCATACAAAGCACATACGTGTGCATATACAAACTAGTTAACACACAAAAGCGCGCACAAGTCCGCCTACTAACACACGAACGAAAATAAATGTTTTATGTTCATATAAATTTAATTTAATAAAAATTAAATATTTATATCTACATTACTTGACGGTAAATGTAAAATTTTTAACATTACCTCTTCGGCTACTTGTTCATGAAACATCTAAAAAAGCTGTTAAATTTTAATAAGTTTCTCCGTGGAATTAAATGCAATGTAAATTTTACACGCGTGCGGGCATAAGAGCTACGGAGAAAACAAAAATTAGAAATGTAAAAAACGAGGGTAGTAACATTTTATGTAACGCTACCCACAAGCACCGCTTTATGTGTTGTAAATGTCTTAGTGCCTTTGAATAGCAATGACCGAATATAATTAAATGTGAGGGGCATTCGTTGTGTTCATTTATACATTGTAATGGTTCTTTCCAAATTTCATTTAGTTTAGAATTTGTCTAAAATATTATTTTGTTTTAATTTACCCCGACTAATATATTTTTTGCAATTATGTTACATTAGTAATGCAACAGATAAGGAGTAAAGTATATAAAATTAGTTGATTCTACAAAAAATTTGTATGAATATTATCACCCAAACATACGTTTATGAGGTTAAGCACTATTTAATGGTTGAATGTAAAATTTGATAAGATTGAGCCAGAAAAACATTTCTCTGTATTTTCTAAGATCATTTTTAAAACTTGCATACTTAATTCACGATCCAAGCAAGCACATATTCTTGTATTTACAAAAATTTCAATTACTTAAAACGCTTGAGGGGGAGTTCTCCAAAGATGTTTTTAGGAGTTTTTAATTTTATAATCTCTTACTTTATTAAAATAGGATCATAAGTAAAACTTAAATCCCATGGGTTGAATACAGCTGAAAATCTATTATATAAGGCGAAATGTAATATATTGGTATTTTCATTATAAAATTCGCTTAATATTGTGCGAGTTTGTTGAGATCGCGTTTTTTGTAAATTAAAAATCAATTGTCTGTTTCTAAAAATTTCCCAATTGTAATTTAACTGCTTATGGTTTTAAAACCGCCAGAGCAAGATAAAAATGATGTGTTTATGCAGGTTATGCATATTAATAGGTATAAAAAAATTTAAGTCAACCTGAAAAAGTATATTAAACTTTTACTATACTTGATTTTACCAGATTAAAATACATTTATCGATAATGTTATTAATTTAGAAAAAATATTAATTAGTTGAAATTATTGTCATCTTTTTCTTTTAAGTTTTGGATTTGCATTTGGTACGTATTGATATTCACCCTTGATATATCTATCTTTTCTTTTGTCTGCTTAATTTCCGTTTGTGTATTTATATGTTTAAGCAATCTTGTCTTTTTTTCGATATGATCTATCAATTTATTTATCTTATTTTTTTGTTATTTAAATAAAATATGTTTAGTTCTGTGTTTGTGTTTATATTTCTTTCTGTCTTCTCTATTCTAAGTATCGCTTGTAGAAATATATATTTCAGTATTTATTTCTAGACAATTTCCAGGACAAATATCACTATATAAAATTTTAAGGACGTTTTTTTACTTCTTAGTTTTAATTTCAGCTTTGTTATATTATTGTAACATCTATTTTTTTGTATATCTAGAAATAAGTCACCTACCTTTAAGCAGCCCTTTTAAAAGTAATTTTTTTTTAAATGTTACGATTAACTAGTAAAGCGAGTTGAAGAAAAATATTTTATGTTTGCAACGAAATAGCCTAATAGAGTAGCTTTATTAGATAAAATAGAGAAAAATATTTACTAGTTAAAAAACTTGCGGTATATAAAAGTAAAAATTAATTATTACTAGATTAAAAGACTATTCGCATATCACTCCCCTAATACCTCTAATTGTTCAGGCAGTTGGGTGATCGTCGAAAGGGCTAGGAATTTTAAAATTTTTGTTTTTGTTAACTTATTTTTGATGAATAAAACCAAATAAATATAAATAAAAAACAATATCTTATTGGCAATAGTCTCACCTGCGTAGGCGCATCTAATCCATAAAGAAGGATTATACTAACTACTTAAAAATATTGTTGATGCAGGAATCCATTTGCTTTCGCTGTTAGCTCCACATTTGCTGTTCGGGATTTTGGAAGAATGTTTACCCAATATACACAATAACTGAATAAGCGTATAGGTTGAAAGTTTAACTTAAATTACTAGAATTAATTATTAATTGCACAATATAAATATAAAAACACAATTGAGAACACAAAAGGGGACGCATCTATACAACACCCAATAGAACTAATAACATTTTTAATGTACAATCAGCACTGATTTTTTACACTTTATACAAAATACATTTATCAAAGAATTATTCAAAAAAGACACATTGTACTGATTATGTGTTTGTTTATTTGTGAATGGAATCTACAGTGATGTTCAAAGGTATTAGGTACTCTACACAAATCAAAACTTTTAAAATGTATTTGTTGAGTACATAATATTTTCCTTTTAGAAAAACATTTTTATTTAAAATTTAACATTTTATGGGCCGTTCTTCACCTTCATAATTACAAAGTTTTATCGACATGATAAAATTTTGCTTCTTGCAGTATTAATCGGTTATATTGTCCCATATTTGAAAAGAGCTCTTCTAACTCTTCTTGTAAGTGTATTCTTAGAGATAATAAAGAAACGGTATAATTTTTCATTAATATACTAAATATATCTTCAATGGAGGCACTACATGACAATAGACTTGTGAGAGGGAGCATTATCTTGCTATAATTTGATGACACACATGTTACTGTCTCCGAAGACTTATAAAAATATGGTTCCAAATTTATTTCTAAGATTTTTATATATTTGTATTGTTTATTTGCCCTTCACAGTGACAGATTTACATCTCATAATATTTTTGTCGTGTTTGCTGTTGGCAACGCATTGTCCAACAAAGGACATACCAGTAGTGCTAAATATCTACAGTATCAAGCCACATTTATATAAATGACTATTGAAAAATAGATGATAAAAATTACATATTTCAAAGTTAGATATATCAAACCAACGGTTTTTATTTAGACCACGACTTATGAGTTCTCTTCTAACCATAACTGCGCTGATTAATTTTCCTGTTTGGTCTGGTAGTGTAACAGCTAGCTGGGAGAACGATTTTTTTTTAATCTTTTAATATTTATCTAATTAAAACTTGATCTTCACATTACCCAGTTATCCATTTCTTACCTGTTCGTTGTATATTAACATGCAAGCCGATATATTTCAATCATTTTGGGGTATAGAGCTTCTAATACATTTGTTCAAAGCTAGACATTTTTAAACTTACTCCAAAAAGCGCTACAAAATTTAATTAAAAACTAGATATTTTATATTATCGTGTGAGTAGCATGAATTTCATTTCGCATTTGCTCTATAGAATTAGGATTTGTACCTATTACTAGGCCATAATAAATTGACAATTCGTCTATTAACTTGCCAGTCAGCTTACCTTTTTCTCCGAGTCCTTTTGTTGTTTGTTTTAATTTGCGAAGGCGAGAGCTTATCTTCTATTAGATGTGATCGACGCAATCTTTCTTCTTAACAGTAAAATAGGGTTGCGAATCTACGATGCCTTTAAATGTTTTAGAATCACCGTCTCCCACCTAATTCGCTTATTTTACATTGTATGAAAATTTGGATCACCAGAACATTTCGATGACTGCGTCAACTTCCATCTTTCCCGCGGAGCCTTTATGGTTTGCTTGGCTCTCCTCTTTGTGGGTTTGGGTTCATTTCTCATATTCGTCGGTATCAATTTTTTTTTGTCAGTATTTTCAATCCTTACAATATTTGGATTTTACCAAAATATCAACAACTTTGCCTGTATACCATTCAATAAGCGAAACGAATCCGTAAAGTGACGAAAAACCACGTTTCTCCAAGAACCATCACCAGATATCCAGCTGACAAACGGCCCCAGCTCCAGTAGCAATTCTTTGTACAAGTATGTCATAATATGACTGAAAAATTGGCCGCGGAAGATCCATATACGCGCAAAATTTTATTTAACCACTTAATCCTACCCTCAGTAGCCCCACCGCGAGAACGATTCTGCGATTAATGTCGCATGCTTTTTCAATAAATAAAGAACTAGGAATGGAAATATTATCACATTTTTGACATAAAATAATAATTTGTAAACTGAGGCCACGCTTTCCAGATTCGGTGAATATAGCGGAGAAGACTACTAAGAAATTTAAAATTCGGTAGCCAAAGACTTTGTCTACTTCCAAGTTATTCGGATCAATGGTTGCTAATTTTTTAGCCGACGTGCCAACGTTCTCGACGGTTGGCTTCTCGAGTCCTTAACGATTCAACGGTCGCCGCTTTAAAATGTTCCGGTCTTTTCAAGTTGGAGCACTTTTCCTTTTGATATTTTTGTCCTTTATACACTGGTGTTTTATCACTCATATTTTTTATGTTTTCAACTTGAAAGCAACTAAATAGTTAATGTTAATTTATACAAAACCAATCAACGGAAAAAGCAGAACGAAGCGTCTACACGGTGTGACTTTCTAACTGTACTGACTCATATACATACACGTGTTTAACAACATTAGCGCACCTTGGTGGACTCCTGAGGAACTCAAAAGACCTTTTGTTCTGTAAGTAATAGAGTCACTTCTTATTTTGATAGGTAAAAGCAGTATAAAAGCAATAAATTTGAGCGCGCCGCATCGCGCTCAACGTGCGCTCCGAGGCGTTGCGGCAAAATCGAGAATTAAACTTTTTAAAAAATTTTTAAAGTAGGATTAACTGTATATTATTTTTGTGGCCCTAAATTATAGTTTAAAACAAAAAAAAACATTTTTTTCAATATTCTAGAGTGGTGTTGCCCTATAAGAAATTTGTACATAGTAGTATCAATAATGTTTATATTTTATTTTTTTTTAATAATTATTTATATAAAATGCCTTAAGTTTAGAAAAGCAATTATGTGCACTGGTACCAGCCAGAAGTGATCAGTTCATATTCCTTTAACTCTTATAACTGAGTTTCTTTAAATTTATCCTTGATTTTTTTTATAGAAAACAGTACTTTTTTCAAGTGAACACGGGCGTATTTCTGATATCTTTGGTGATATGCCGAACACAGAAGAAAGCATAAAAATTTTTGGTCAGTTCAGTAATTACAAAGAACACAGTATGACGCAAATTGCGTCCTGTTTAAAGTCAAACAATTTATTAACTTAACAAATTCCACGCATCACTGCTTTAAGATAATACTTTTCTTGCTAAAAGCAGTCATTCTCTAGTTGTGTTAATTGTTCTTGCTTGGCTAAATTATTTAATTGATCTCATTGAGCACATTTACAAACCTTAAATTATAGAAGAGTTGTCGTCGGCTTTATGAAAATGAATGGTTCCGCTTTATCACGCACGAAACACTGTCACAATCCTTATGAACATAAATGACACACGGCACTTAATTAGATTACATCGGCGAAGATTAACCGGAAAATGACACGACAGTATGTTGTTAGTGATTATAATGTTGCAAATAAAATAAACATCAAACTGATGTCAAGTGCTTGGAGTCATTTTGCGCGCGCTTCTGTTGCAGTACCAATCACTCTTTTTCTACTATTATCTGATCATGGTTAATTCAGATCACATTCAAAACTATAACTCGCACCCCGTATCTTCAAGACGAATCTAAAAAACCCTCAACCATTAAAATCGGTTGCATCTTTAATTCACAACGTGCGTGTTTCCTTAGCGCTTTAATAATATGTATTAGGAAATTGTAACAGAAATGTAAAATATACACACAGTAGTGTATGAACAGAAGTGCTGATTGTATAACAAGAAAAAAGGCAGCTTCAACATTTATTTACGTTGTTAACAATTTTTTTTTACTGCCGTTGCAACGAACACTTGTATGTTTTTGCTAATTGAATATCTATTGTAATATTTGGATTATCTCAAATATCTGGGGGCAAAGTTCTAAATATATATTTAGTAAAAATATTCAGTGCCAAAAAAACAAACTTCTGCAATTTTAAACTGGATTTGGGTACCGACCATGTGAAAAACAACATAAAAATAGAAGTTAAGACCCTGTAAGATAATAAATTTTTTTTGCAATGAATAGTGTTCAAATTTCTAGGAAAGATTTTATGAACAATTCCAAAATTGTTTTTTTGTGCGTATATTGCATTTAACAATGATATTGGTGCTTTAAAATTAAAAAGTAAAAATTTAAAACTGACGTTGAAGAAATAAATTTATAAAAACCCGTTGCCTTTGTTACTGCTGGATTTAGTCTTCTTTCAATCTTATCCATTTATAAACTACAATAATCTTCTCATTTACAAAATATGTGACTTAACCTCTAGGCCCTATTAAGCTCAATATTTTGTTATACATAACAGTCTTGCTCAATTATCTGTCATTGCTACATTTACTTCTTGGCTAACAATTCTCAATATTTAGCAAATGCAAAATATTTATAGGATCAACTTTCAATAACAGTCAACTTTCTTTAGTGGTCTCTTTTGAGCTCATATAATTGAGTAGCTCTAATTATTAGTACTCATGTTGTCGCAAA
Organism: Sinelater perroti; assembly: GCA_036346155.1. Classification (NCBI taxonomy): domain Eukaryota; kingdom Metazoa; phylum Arthropoda; class Insecta; order Coleoptera; family Elateridae; genus Sinelater; species Sinelater perroti. Next base: position 5,492,118 of record JARFIY010000359.1, read on the forward strand.
TGTATAGAAATAAGTATATATGTTAACTGTTTATTACCCTGACTAATTTGAAAGCGTTATTTTATATAAATGGCTGTAGAACGAAAAATTTCGTTATTACTCAGAAAACGCACTTCTTACAATGCTTTAAAATTTGATGTCTTTAAATTTCCTTAACAAGCTTGCATACTGTTTTATAGAATGAGCTTTTCTCACTTAATTTAGGCATCTTGCCAACAATGCTTCTAAAAGTCTCAATTATATTAACACTCTTAGACTATGTAAAATTTAACTTAAAAACTATTTCATTTTTGATAAAGAAAATATTCTTTATTTTTAATTTTACATAACTTATGTTTTGTATGAAACCTACGAAAAAGTAATATAAAATGATTTACTAAGTTCTTTAAGGTAAAAGCTTAAACATTCAATTAGAAATTATTGTATATTATAATTCTGTTTTTATAAATGAAATCGATTAACGAGCCAATTTGTCCTATTTAAAAGCCATTTCTCGTACAGCCGTAGTTATGTATTTAATGGTAATTGCTATATAATTAAAACAAAATTGGAGTTTTGTAAATGACAGTTTAATCAACCAAATAGAATGACGATTGTAATATAAAAATAAGCTAAAACTATAAAAACTTGAAACTGTCACTGAATAAAACATTGATCATACTCCTATTAAATAAAAAATTTGAATTACTAAATAATATTTGAAACTTTCACTTTACACCTTTTCAGATTTTTTGAGTATATTAAAAACAAACAAAGGGCAATTATAATTTGACCACTCGAACATTAAAAACAAAATCTTTAGGATTAGGAGATTATTGGTCGGTTTACTAGATATTTTTTCAGAGCCGAAATTATGATTATGAAACAATTTCACAAGATACGTAGTCTGTCTAAGACAATAATACACAAAATAATAATGACAGTTTGTTTAATTTCCTTCCATTCATTTAAAAAAATTAGACAAAATTGTTCACAAAAACAAAATAAAAACTTATATCCATATATAAAATAACGATAGCATAGAGGATTGAAAAAGATTACGACAATATTTGCCTAAGAAGCCCAAAAAAAAAGAAGTTAAAAATGCTTTTAGAGCTGAAACGTTAAAAATGGTGTATAATTTTTTTACTCTGTATGGGATGCTGTATTTTTGAAAAAATCTCTAAGTGGAAAAATTGTGCGTTTATGTAAACGTTGTCTACTTTGAAAAATTTTCAGAACACTGATAGAATAGAATTACTGAAAAATTCCTACGGTAGTCACTTAGATGGTTGTACACTAAAAAATGACAAAACACTTTTAAAACGTAACAAAGAAACTTTTGATTATAAAGTCACCAGTGTTTCTGCAATAGTTGTAGTGAAATGAATACAAAATATATCATTTTGGCCAGCTCATGTGTATCATCCAGTTTTGTGTTTCGAGTTAACTTTACTACAGCAAAAAAACAGTTTAATAGTTACATGGGTGAGATAAACTTAACAAATATGCTGATCTTCCTTTTAGAGTTTCTTTTAAATTACAAAGATGGTATGTGGAAATAATCAGCCAACTTAATGATATGTTCACGAATAATGCATGGTTTTTGCATACAAAATATATGGAATCTAGTAAAATCTAAATGTGGTGGGTCAAAGCAGTTTCGTATTAATTAATAAAAACCGAACAAAATGACTACGTCTGGAAACCCCCCAAAATGGGCTTCCAGTATCTCTTAAACCAACTAATGGTATTATATTCAACATATATAAATAAGAAAGTATGTAATTTATCTGTAAATTCTAAAAACTATCGTTCTTGTTTCAGCAAATGTTTCTTAAACTTGTTTTGCAATCTACAACAAAAAAAAAGTTTAAGAGGAAATGTGCCATGGAAATATTTATTTGTTATCGTTAGTAAAATATCTTTTGTTCTCTTGGTAAGTTTTAAATAAAATCCAATGTACTTTTTGTCATTTCTTTAAATTTAACATGCAAGTGTTAATTATTAAATTGTTAATTTGATTAAAGCTCACCTTCACCGGAGAGATGATATATTAAGTTCGCTAACACGTTCGTGTTACATCGTGGGCTCCCCTTAAGTAGAAAAAGGTTTCAATGGCGCATTCCATTTGTCCGAAGAAAGCGTTTCTAATTTGGAGATGGGACCGGATAATCCCCGCGTCCGCAAATCGATCGCGGTGGGACTGCAATCAGCGCGCTACCAATTCTTTGTCTCATTTAGCTTTCTAATTTCAGTGGCCGGTTTTGTTGCCCGACGATCGCCGGTGGCGAAAAATGCGGGGCCTTTGAGCCCCAAATATTACAACTTAATTGGGTTGGCTCGATTATCAGGCCGGCAAGGCGCTTGTGGTCTTTGCTGGCCTACTTCGCCTCCATGCATATATATTAGCCGGCTGTTTCCGAATTGATAAGGGGCCGGAGGTTGAATTATCATTTTTCCGCAGTTGAGCGTAACATCATGTTTGTTGCATTTCTGATTTGTCCAAAAATTTTGGTATAATAAGAAGGTAGATAATTACATTATTTAATATTTAAAAATATTTGAATTAGAATGATTATTAATTAACACTAAGCTAAAGCAATAGGTCAATATTGAAGAAAATTAATATCGCATATAGTACTGTTGAAAAGTAAAGCATAATAAATAAAATTTTTAAAATTGTATTTGTGATATTATCCGGAATGCAAAATTAAATAACTATAATAATAATATAATAATGGCAAGGCTCTAACGACCCGAGTGGAATCATGGCCTGCGAACTGAGAAGTTAAGGCTCTCATATGTTCGCTCTATCTCCCCGGTCCTCACGCACTATCTCTGATGCGGAGCGATGTGAGAAGCACCGCGCATTAGATGACCGCTATTACTACCCCTTGTTCGAGTGAACGCAGGTACTTAATTATTTTTAGTGACCGAGTAAGCCACCCGCCAGGCATCAGAGAGCTCCGGGAATGGAACCCGGGTCCGTCCGCACCTCAGCCCGCGCCTCAGCTGCTAGACCACTCTGGTGGTAGACAATTATAGGTCACAAATAATTTTGCAACAGCACACAAGATATTTAATACACTTACCCTTACCTAAATACAATTAATAGTTTAATTTTGAAGTTAGAATAGGGCAAGACAACAATAATTTAGAATAATATGGAGTATTAATTACTACGACTACAATATTAGAAACAAAATTCCGTGCTAGTTATGATGTTACGATAGCAATTCAGAAAGTAATCTTTGGTTATTAATCACAGATACAGATAGATACAGAATCTTTATTATAAACATTAAAGACCTATAATAATATATTACTTTTCACTATGCAAATTGGGGCACTTATCGCAAAGTCTTATAAGGTTTGAAATTTCTTCTACAAGAGATTATCCCGCCTGAGAATGTAACCATACTGTAACAACATCTTAATGCCCAGTTCTATTGTCAAAACGGTGCTACGCAAGCCACTAAAATCTAAATCTGATCTTTTTATTAATTTCTTCCACAAATTCATAGTTGACTACAAATGGAGAGCTAATTCTTATGTCACCTTGCACGTTAGTGTGTCCATCTTTAAATAAGCTTTACCATTAACGTTCGACACCTTTATTCACCACGTTCGGTATGTAAATATTACACAGTTTTTAATAAACCGTAGCTAACGAAGATTTTTTTACATTTTGTTTGCGCAACCTTTTTTTACACTCCACTCTGTCTATTAAACTACTGCGAAAACGTCACGGAAGGAACGTTGTTATTCCGCCTTCCTTCTCGTGCATACGTAAACGGAAGTTTTTTTCCAAATTGTTCTCATATATAGAAAAATTAGTGTGAGAATTTGCTTTCGGTGGTGATTGACAAAATGCATATTCCCTTGCATTTTACACATTATGAATATTTTATACTAAACTGGTAACTTAAACTATATTTATAGATGTTCTTTGTTTTTTAAATATTATTGAGGTGAGGAAAACATATTGTCTCATTTGTTTAAGGCCCAGATGACCAATATGAATCTTTGGAGTAGCAGCTGCCTACCATCAAGTTGTGACGAACTATTCTTCTGTAAACATATGTTTCTAAGCATTGTATTGTTTCATATTAAATTTTAACACCAATCGATTCTGCTGATATGTTATGATCCTGGACAACAAGTTTTAATAATTATAACTTAGTTTTTAATTTTTATTTTGCTAATTTTCGTATATATTTACAAAATTCCTTATTATATTTTGCTTGCTACAGCATAAAAGATCACAAACCTTGATGTGAAATTTTAAGAAATCCAGAATTCTTCATTATCATCATAATAACTGTATGTTAATATTTTAATGCTTTTTTTATAAAATTTGGCTAATTTTTTGGTTTGGTATTTTTTTTTTAATAACTAATACAATAAAATATTTTTTATTATAAGTTTTTTTATTTTTTTAATGTTCAAGTGTCGATAATTTAAAGTTATACTTTTGCCATTTAGAAACAGCCATGTCAATAACAATATTTTTCCAAATATTATTAATCTCTAATTTTGATCATATATTTATTATTATATATTATTAAAATAAAAAATATATTCACGTAGTTACAATTTTAAGTTGTTGCCATATTACTGTGTTATTATGCTCTATACAATAAAAGATTTTATGAGGGTTGGTATAGAAATTTTTGCCGTAACATACGTCTCTATACTACTCTGATATTAACGTTAAATTAGGCCGTATCGAGTGAGCGTAAATATGTGAAAGTGGGCAAGAAGGGGAACTGCAGCAGAAAGTGAGTGGAAACCAAAACGAAAAGTAAAACAACTAGTAGTAAGTACACGAAAGCCTGTAAATAAAATTTTGGAGGTTAAGGAAATAAATATAAGAATAAAAAAATCTGGTATGAACATCACACGACTTTCCTTATCCTATTATTTGGGTAATTCTGGTAAAAATCCTGGGCTTCACTTTTTTTTTGAATTCCTATTTTACCAATTTTTATTTTAAATTCATGTTTATCTCGTGATAACAAATAATTTTTATTCTCATGAATTTTTTGTATCTTCAGCCGTTTAGATTCGCACTGCGTGCCCTACCTACAAATAACTTGCATACCAAATTTCAAGTCTCTAGCTCTTACGGTTCTCGAGATATCCTGTTTACTGACAGACCGACACACACGAACCAATGGCCTAAACCAACTTTTTTGGCGTCCTGAGGCTATAATTCGTCCACAAATGTGAAAAACTGGGTAGATCAAATTTCCGCCGATTACATTACTTTCCTTATTATAGGATAAGGAAAGTAAAAATTGTTTGAAGCACGTTTAATAGTGATAACGATAAGTGATAACAAAGGCAAACACCAGGTTCAAGGCACCTGCTAAAGTCTGGAAGATAGGCAAAATAAATAAAAAATAAAAAGGCGTGTATGTATTAAATATTGAGGTTAGCATAAACTATATGACAATTTGGAGGTTATCGTAAGAAATCTAGGGGCGAAAATAAACGAAAGGGATGGATAGAAATAAAGAAAAGTGGCAATAAAGCCTAGTTGAAAGTGCAAGGCCTCTTTAAAAATAGGAAGACAGCCAACAATTTCGGTATTAAACTAAGGAAGAAAATTACACGCCTATAGATAACACAAACATAAAATAAACAATAAACTGTGGATCGATAAAAGCCAGGCTTACGAGGAGACGACTGGGGTCTGTCTTTTGCGCATTAACAGTTGAGCAAATAAAATAAAATGGCTGGAATAGAAAGAGTAGAATGTATGTCTAGAGAACTAAAGAGGAATATAACTCAAATAGGTACAAAATTAGACATGGACTGGATATAAAGCAGATAAAATAATAAAAAACAAAGGAAAAATAGAATGGCAGAAAAAAGGAGAGTATAAAGTACTTAGAGACGGAGATAAGAAAAAATATATAATAGCAAAGAAAGTAGTAGAAGAAAAAAATGAGAATGAGAGTGGAACGAAAGAGAATGTCGAAAGTATCATATAAAAAGTCTGTGGTAATATCAATATAAATGAGAAACTGGACGAAGTAAGAGGAATCGGAAAATACAGTGGAAAATAAAAATACCAATGCTAGTCAAATTAGTTAAAGAATCTACAATAACAATGATTTTAAAAAACGCAAAAAAATTAAAAGGGGCGGACATATGGATGGATGAGGATTACCTCAAAGAGGTACAAGCTGAAAGGAGGAAATTGATACCACTCAAGAAAGAGGCCAGAGATAAAGAACACAAGCTGCACATAAGGTAGAATAGATTAGTAATAAATGATAAAATATACAAATTAAACGAGCGAGACGAAGAGAGTAAAATAGAAAAACAAGACAAGATGTCGCCATTCAAAGAAGAACTGCAAACGAGTAATCACCAGAAGGAGAAAGCTTTAGAGAACAAATTAGAAAAATAACTAGAAATAAGAAAAAGGCAGACCCAGAAAATTATGGAAAAAAGATCTGAAAACGATGAGGGTTAGAAACTGGAAGAAAATAGCAGCAAACAGAAAAGAATGGAAAAAACAGTACAAAATGTCCAAAAAACAGGCGGAAGTTAGTTTTAAAATAATTTTTAAACTATCTTGTAAATTATAATGTTAAGTTCAAATAAATAAAAAATATAAAGGTAGAAAGTAGAGAGTAAAAGAAAAATGTGCATATACCAATGTTCGCCTTAGGTCTACATGTTCTGTAGAGCAACTAAATAGATAAAGATTGGAAAATCGTAAATTAACTAAACTATTAATACGTTCATAGTGTTATTAGTTATTACATTTAATATTGCATATGATCTAGTGCATTATAAGATGCACTTGCTCTTTTTAGATAATGGCTGTGAATATTAAAATGCATTCTTCGGGGAAAACTAGAAGCAAACCTTTATCTATCACGTGAAGTGGCAAATTTCTATGAAACCCGTACGCAGCAAGACGACTCTAGGGGCCAAAACCGTGTGCTTGCAAGGAGAATTGCGGAGATTTGTCTCGGAGAAGTCCAGGCGGTGCTGATTAAATACGAGTCGAATACACAAAAGCGTGGATAGAAAATGTGTAGCCGGCTGCCTAAAGAATCCACGTTTCAATTAAGATAAGAGTCCCTAATATGTGAGCAAATCTCGCTATAACAGCATAATCCACTTTTGTTAACTCAGACGCGGCTCGGGCGCGCTTTCAGTGGAATTCTGCACCCGAATTCACGTAGATACATTAGTTTTCTTTTTGAATATACGCAACAGCTCGCGCACTAAAATTACAGACGAGTGCAATTAAGTTCGTTTTTATTAGGTTATTGGCGTTTCTTTTATTGATAAAACTTTTAAAATTCTTTTAATAGCTTTATCTTTAGATATAAACTTATTATCCTATTTATTGACAAAAATATATGAAAATTGAGAAAATGTATTCCTGGCAAAACTTACACAAGCTTCTAAAATATGTTATGACCGTTTTTGTGGCATAAGTTTCAGTTTAGAAAAAATTGTAGTAGCTAGACGTTAAGTCTAGACTGCAAAAAGGTAATCAAAATATTTTGAAATGATTTGTTACATTGATATTGTAATACTTAGTGCACACAATAGGTCTTACATGTATTATTGTTATCATCGCTGCTGTACTAGTTCTGTCAACAATTTGTTGTCTCAAAACATGGCGGTTACAATTTTTTATCCAAATGTGCTTGCTCAAATTTGTTGGGTATGAAGAATGTGTAAACATTTATCATTTGGATTGGCTTTAGCATTTTTGTATGCAGTCACAATTTTGTTTTAGCTTCCTTTTTTGATAACCTTAAGGAATGTCTAGGTCTTCTACAGAGTATTCCTTGAAATTTAAGGAAATTTATAATTTATAAATATTTTAAAATCTAAAATATATTATAGATTACAAAGAAAATAGATTAATAGTATATAAACGTAAAAAAATGTTAACAACCGTTCGAGAGGCAGGCGTGTAAATAGCCGTGCCCTCGTGGTGCGGTGTGGGGAACTAAATATGGCCCGTTTTGAAAAGTAAAACGTTGAGGCCCAAATCGTTCCTTAAACGGCCGGCGCGAAAGCGGATGGGGGCGGCTACCGATATCAACCGATGAGTAATTGCCAAATCGCTCACCTGTAATCGGCTTCGGCTTCGGCGGCGTTGGTTTCACGGTGGCCACCTTGTTGCGATGTCTTCGTGCCTGGAACACGACTGCACTGGCCGGGATGCGATGCGAAAGTCTTGCGGGGTAGTTATCTGCGGGTTGGTTAAGCACGACCGAACTGGCCGCGTTGCGGATCGAGCATGTCTTGCGGGGTAGTTATCTGCGGGTTGGTTAAGCAAGACCGAACTGGCCGCGTTGCGGATCGAGTATATCTTGCGGGGTAGTTATCTGCGGGATGGTTACACACGACCGAATTGGCCGCGTTGCGGGTCGAATATGACACCGGACTTCGCGCCTGGCTTAGCGGTAGATCATTTGCGGGAAATTTTAATTCGACAGCACTTTTCATTTCCGTATTTTTCATTTTCGTATGCAGACTCGCCGGCTGAGCAAAAGCCCATATGCCGTTTTGTGTGCGATAGCAAAACGTGGCGGCAAATATCAAAGCCCCCAGCATGCCGCCACGATACACAGGCGGTTCAAGGGCGAAAAGGCCGCCACACCAACCGTTTAAACAGAAATATATGGACTGAGTATGACTACTTTAGAGATGCATATATTATAAATAGTGATATGCAGGCAAATGGAAGAATATCTCAGTACCCCAAACAAACAAATAGAAAGGAACAACACGCAGAGTAAACTTATTATAACAAAAGATCTAAATAGTTCTGTTCAAAAGGGGGAAACAGTGATATGAATTGTAGAGTAGACGGGAAATGATAATAAATAAAGATATAAAATATATATAAAATACACATGAACTTAATGAATTTGATAGCACTTCCAAGAAATAAAGCACCTAACTCCGCATATTTTTTAACAACTAGGTAATTATGCCACAGGATAAAGAGGGAATGACTTATATATTAAAAATCTGGTGTGAACATCACACGACTTTCCTTATCCTATTATTATATATTATACCGGGTCCATCGTCTCGGCCCTGTGCTGCTCTCGTCTCGGAACTTGTTATTTAAAAAAAAGGACGAGGCGCGATTCTAACACTCGAAAGCTGATTAAAATAAACAGTACATGACAATAATTGACTCGTACTTAAAATTTTGATACGTCACTCAAGGTAACCGTGCGAGCTCGGCCGCACGGCCTTCCCCATTATCGCCTGCGTGCTCCCTCCTAGCGACCAAGCGCTCCCCCCCGTCCTCCCGCAGTGGGCCAGGAAGCTCTCCGAGCGCACTGTGATTGGTCCGTTTAATTAATTTTTAATCGGCTATAACTTATTAATTTGAACTCGGATCAAAAAATTTAATTGTTATTTTTTGTTCGTCTCGGTTTGATCTATCCGGTAATATAAATTTCTCAAAACATTTTATGAACACTCGGTATATTAAACATCCTGAGCTTTAATTTTATTTTTCGTTATTACAAACAAAATGTAGACGAAATAATCCAACAGTATATAATGTATAAAAATTTTGACAAAATCAGTCAATAGACGTAATGAGTATTAATTTTATGGAGAGTGTATATCCAATAATTTAAAATTTATTAGAAACTTTTCAATGCACACTAGGAATGTCGAATTGGTTTCCAGCTTAACGTTTGGACTTACTGAAAGCTAAATATTTTATGTAGCAGATAACATAGGCCAGTTGTTGCCAACTTAAATCTAGTTTTAATTAAATTTCAACTGACTTCAAAGCACACAGTCATTTGGCCTTATATAACCATTTTTTACCAACCCCAAATAATCGATTACTAAAACATTATTTCAATTCCACTAGCGATAGATTAGAACACCGAGAAATAATTGTTTGAAACAATTGTGATAAACTATTAACTTTGGAAGCTCAAAGTATAATGTTGTATCTTACATAAAAATATTATTATCAAAACATTGATTTATTAAATATAATAATTTTATGCTATAAAATAAATAAATAAATAAAAAACATTTATCTTAATCAAAGATTTCAAAAATGAATATTACTTTCTAAATTCTAGGTATCGATTGCTCTTATGTGAAGTAGGTATGTATAGCCTTTTTCTAAATTTGATGTCTCTTCGGTTATATTTGAACTTTACAGTCAACATGTGTTAATCTAAGAAAATTTAAAATTTTAAATCAGTAAACAAATAAATGCCATTGTTTATAACCTTACTCAACTACCACCGCTTTTTTAAATAGAAACAAATACAACCGGAGCAAATTTCTGTAAGTACTTTAGCGTATTTTGTGACAAAATACTTGTGAGTATGGATGCTCAAAGTTTTTTTGCATTTTATAAACGAAAGTTTGGAAACCTAAGAAAAACATTTAATTTTTTTCGGTGCAAACAGTGTTTCCAAATATTTGTACGTGGGCAAATGTTTGCAAGTGTAGACTAAGTCTTACGCTTTTTTAAACCTTTCATAACATTGAAAAACTGTTATTCTTATTAAATGTTTTTATTTCCATTTTGTGTAACATAACAAGTTTAATTAATAACTGACCCTACTATATTATGTCTTGATCTTAAATAATAATTCTTTAGAAATGATACAAGACAACTAAACTTACTACATTTTTGTTATGTTTCTTTGCCACCTACTTATACAGCCGAAAGAGTATTGCTGAGATATCTTGTAAGTTTATTTATAAAGATTGCATTCTAGTGTTTTTATAATTATATACAAACGTTAAAACTCTACCAACAATTCACTTTAAATTTTTATTTAAATATTCTTGCATTAAGTGTAGTTGACTTCCAAGAAATAAAGCACCTAACTCCGCATATTTTTAACAACTAGGTAATTATGCCACAGGATAAAGAGGAATGACTTATATATTAAAAATCTGGTGTGAACATCATACGACTTTCCTTATCCTATTATTATATATTATACCGGGTCCATCGTCTCGGCCCTGTGCTGCTCTCGTCCCGGAACTTGTTATTTAAAAAAAAGGACGAGGCGCGATTCTAACACTCGAAAGCTGATTAAAATAAACAATACAAGACAATAATAGACTCGTACTTACAATTTTGCTACGTCACTGAAGGTAACCGTGCGAGCTCGGCCTCACGGCCTTCCACATTATCGCCTGCGTGCTCCCTCCTAGCGACCAAGCGCTCCCCCCCGTCCTCCCGCAGTGGGCCAGGAAGCTCTCCGAGCGCACTGTGATTGGTCCGTTTAATTAATTTTTAATCGGCTATAACTTATTTATTTGACTTCGGATCAAAAAATTTGTTCGTCTCGGTTTGATCTATTCAGTAATATAAATTTCCCGAAATATTTTATGAACACCCGGTATGTTAAAAATCCCGAGTTTCAATTTTTTTTCGAGTTCTTATTTTACCAACTTTTATTTTAAATTCACGTTTATCTCATGATAATAAATCATTTTTATTCTCATAAATTTTTTGTATCTTCAACCGTTTAGATACGCGACCGCTTTGAGACCGATTTTGCGACCTTGTGACCAAACGGCACGGCCGATTTTTACCAAAAGCTTCGCACTGCGTCCCCTACCTACAAGTAACTTGCCTACCAAATTTCAAGTCTCTAGCTCTTGCGGATCTTGAGATATCTTGTTTACTGACAGACCGACAGACAGACACACACAAACACGAACCAATGGCTAAAAACAACTTTTTTGGTGTCCTGAGGCTATATTTCGCCCAGAAGTGTGAAAAACTGGGTAGGTCAAATGTCCGCCGATTACATTATATTATATATATATATATATATATATATATATACTGAAAGAGTAGCATATAATTTACAGAAAAAGAAGTTATAAAGTTTAATAATAACAAATACAGGAAAAAGTGGGAGGACGTAGAAGATAAAATAATAAAAGAGAAAAAGAGAAAAATATTTAATACTACTTATGGAGGCCTACAAAATCGGAGACAGAAAAATAACTAATTTTTAATAGATAAAACTTATAGCAACATAAAATAAAAATGGAGAAAATTTAGATAGAGATGAAAACCGAAAAATTAAATTAAAGGTAGACTAGAAAACAAAACACTGAGATAATACACACATGTTCAAAGGATAAACGGAAAGAGATGGCCTAAAACAATTATAAATTGATTGTTTAAAAAAAAAGAAAAAGAAGAAGAGAACGGCTAGAGCTTAAATAGAGAACAATATGCCAGAATATAATGAAAAAGAATAACACTAATGGAAGGACATTGAGAAAAAGAAAATTAAAAACGAAAACTCACAATTTATTCTCCTATTGCATTTTACATAACTGCATTAGGTAAAATAGGTTTAAATGTTTTATTTTATTAATAAGTCTTAATTTTAAAAGTAAATATATAATTTCCTAGTTAAAAACAACAAAAACTATAATACAGACACATACCTACATAGTCTGGCTCTCTTGTATTCGAACTGATCGAGATTATATCTCATTTTTCAGTATCTTTAGTTTACGCAGCTGATCCGTGCCTTCTTGTCTATTGATGGCATTAAGGTTTTGTTCCTTTCCTATAGTATTTTTTCAAAGCTGAAGTTTCATATTTTTTTAGTGTTTTTAATTTGTTTTCACCTAAAGAATTACCTTTTCATATTTTCTTATTTATAATTATTAATTTTATCAGATGTCCAAACCATCTTCGTTTTTCCTCATTTAATGTTTCTTTTAACTTTTTTCTGCTGGCTGTAATCTCTGCTTTTGAGACTTAAATATAGTTTTGTATATAATTGAGTCGGTTCGTCTAGATACCTTTTTGTTATTCAAAATTTTTTATACATTCTTAGATATATTTTGAATGCAGCTCCTATTCTTTTGTTTAAGCTGTTCTTGTTTTTCCTTGACTTTATTTATTCATTCAAAACGGTTTACTTGTTCTACGGCTATGTTACCAACTTTAATATTTGTTGTTATATCTCTGTTAGCTGGTAATGCTACTTTTGTTGTATCTACGTTAATGTCAAGTTAGTTGATAGATGATTTTCTTTATCAGCACACAAATAAAATATCATCTAGAAATGCGCATAATATCAGTTTTCCGGATTGTAGATTACAATTTCTGAAATCAAGTTTTATTATGCTTTATTGGCATTCTCTAATAATTTTATCCATTACACATACAAACAGAAGAGGGCTCAAGAGTCCTCCTTGGCTTAAGCCTCTTATGATACAAAACAAATCCAAAATCATATTAACAGTTTACAATTTGTTGCCTTTTTGTGCGTATGTACTTTTTATTGCTTCTAATAGATCCACATAAGTATCCTTCTTTTTAGACAATTCCATAATTTGCTTCTTTCAATAGTATCGAATGGTTGCCGTAAAATAAGGCAATCCTTATTTTTACTTGGTATTTCTGCCTACAATTATTGCAGGGTAAACGTATGAATCTGTATATTAAAACCGGTTTAGCAAACACTTTGTATTGATTTCAAATTATTTTTTAATACAGCGGTTATTTACATTCTAATGTTACTTTATATAGTTCAGCAGCTAAGCGTAGGAGGGACCGACCCCTATAATTTGTAAAAACTTTTTGTATAATATATTGACAAAATTATTTCAGTACTCCACTAAGTTGATTTCTTTTATTCCCTCATACTAAATTGAAAATGTTACGTAATTCATGAATTATACTATCTTTCAGTGTTACTTTAATGCATCCCAGAGCTTTTCTCGTTTTAGCTTTTCTATTATTTTTATTGCTTCACTTTTAGTAATGTATTCTTGACATTTAGTTACTACTATACTACTTTTTTTATCTCTGTAATGTCGTTCTCTACTTTAAGGCTATTCGCCAACATTTCTTGAAAATATTACGCCAACTTAAAATGTCTTCATTTCCTATTAAGGTTGTTTCTTGTCCATCTTTTACAAGTTTTAACTTTAGTTTTCTTATTTTTAAAGGATTTTAATTTCTTATAGCACAATTTCTTGTTTTTTCTACTATTCTTCTTAATTACTTTGTGAAATTCCTTTCCTAATTTTCTTTTAGCTTCACTGTTTTTCACCCTTTTACTTTGTCTTATGTTTAACATCATTTGTATTTGATAGATATTATTTCTATAGTTTCTTATTTTACTTAACTTCTTTTTGATATTTTGCATTCTACTACGTGATGTAGTTCTTGTTTTTTCTTGTTTTGCTAACACTATACACACCCTTTCCAGTTGTTACTAATATTATTTTAATTTTTATTTAATATTAATGTTATTACTATTTTGTATGTTGTTATAAATTGATATCTCTTTTTAATCTTTATCTTTATGTAGCTTTTGTTTTTTAATTTGTATGTTCTTGTGGTTTCTCTTTTAAGGTTTTTGTTGATTATCGTTTTTGATCCTGTTTTATTTTGATTGTGGCTTCGAATAGGTAGTAGTCATAGCCCTTTTTACTTCTTATATTATTTCTTTCTTGCTTATAATTCTTTAAATTTATTACATACGCCTCTATTGACTTTTCATCTCTATTAGGTTATTTCGGTATCATTTCATATTTCTATTTAAGTTTGAGCCAGTGGGACCAAGCGTGAGCCTGTGATGCGAACAGACCTAAACTCAAAGGGTCTACTCGATCTCTAAAAGCAATTGAGTACCTACGTTCACTTTAAACAAGGACTAATAAAGCACTCTTTAAAACGCGGTGCTTGTCACATCGCCCCACAACTACAAATGGTATCGAAAACCGGACCGTGAGAGCGGTCTTTATTTGAATAAAGACTTCGAAATCACAAAATTCTTAAGTGTACAAAATACTAATATTCTCTTTAAATTATTATTAACTGTTTTTCTCTAAATGGTCCAGTTACTCCCTTTCGTTTAGTACATTTCCTTCCCACTCTTGCATTGAAATCATCTATCAGTGTTAGATTAGCTCTTCCCAAAACTGGGTTTTCTCTTACTTCACATTTTCACTAAGACTGTGAACTATTATAAATATAATGAATACGTTTTTGGGTACTCCTTTTAATATTTGTTCCGGAATATTTCCCAATTTATCATTTTCTCCACATAATCCTTATGTGCAAAGCTCAACTCTCACTTCTTTTAACAACTCAGTTCCGCTTTTTCATTTTAATTTGTTATTCCTACTTTAATTTTGACTTTTGTTCTTCTTTTCCATTTATCGCTTTTTTATTTCAAATTTAAAATTTTTCAATTTTATGTCGATGTTTACTTCTAATTTATTTTTAATTTAGTTTTTTGGCTGTATACCTATTTTCTTATCACTCAAACAGAATTGTTTTAAATAGTCTAGCATGATATATTTTATATGTAGGCGTTTTTCCAGAAAACAAATTTTCGATGAGATGCAAAATGGGTTCTAAAGCCGTTAAAAATCCATTGATATAGAAGAAACTTGATGTTTTTAAAGTAATAAGTATAAAAACAAGGAATTTTATTTTTCGTTATTACAAACAAAATATAGACGAAATAATACAACAGTATATAATGCATAAAAATTTTGACAAAATCAGTCTATAGACGTAATGAGTATTAATTTTATGGAGAGTGTATATCCAACAATTTAAAATTTATTAGAAACTTTTCAATGCACACTAGGAATGTCGAATTGGTTTCCAGCTTAACGTTTGGACTTACTGAAAGCTAAATATTTTATGTAGCAGATAACATAGGCCAGTTGTTGCCAACTTAAATCTAGTTTTAATTAAATTTCAACTGACTTCAAAGCACACAGTCATTTGGCCTATATAACCATTTTTACCAACCCCAAATAATCGATTACTAAAACATTATTTCAATTCCACTAGCGATAGATTAGAACACCGAGAAATAATTGTTTAAACAATTGTGATAAACTATTAACTTTGGAAGTTCAAAGTATAATGTTGTATCTTACATAAAAATATTATTATCAAAACATTGATTTATTAAAATTTGCTATAAAATAAATAAATAAATAAAAACATTTATCTTAATCAGAAAGATTTCAAAATGAATAATTACTTTCTAAATTCAGGTATCGATTGCTCTTATGTGAAGTAGGTATGTATAGCCTTTTTCTAAATTTGATGTCTCTTCGGTTATATTTGAACTTTACAGTCAACATGTGTTAATCTAAGAAAATTTAAAATTTTAAATCAGTAAACAAATAAATGCCATTGTTTATAACCTTACTCAACTACCACCGCTTTTTAAATAGAAACAAATACAACCGGAGCAAATTTCTGAAGTACTTTAGCGTATTTTGTGACAAAATACTTGTGAGTATGGATGCTCAAAGTTTTTTGCATTTTATAAACGAAAGTTTGGAAACCTAAGAAAAACATTTAATTTTTTCGGTGCAAACAGTGTTTCCAAATATTTGTACGTGGACAAATGTTTGCAAGTGTAGACTAAGTCTTACGCTTTTTAAACCTTTCATAACATTGAAAACTGTTATTCTTATTAAATGTTTTTATTTCCATTTTGTGTAACATAACAAGTTTAATTAATAACTGACCCTACTATATTATGTCTTGATCTTAAATAATAATTCTTTAGAAATGATACAAGACAACTAAACTTACTACATTTTGTTATGTTTCTTTGCCACCTACTTATACAGCCGAAAGAGTATTGCTGAGATATCTTGTAAGTTTATTTATAAAGATTGCATTCTAGTGTTTTTATAATTATATACAAACGTTAAAACTCTACCAACAATTCACTTTAAATTTTTATTTAAATATTCTTGCATTAAGTGTAGTTGATTTTGTTGTAAGCAGCCACATATCTGCTTTTTTAAATACAAAATATTAATGCATTTCAAACGAATATTAAAAAATTGCTACTACATACTTCTTTTATATTTTAATACCACCTTATTGTCTATGACGCTTAAAATTTCAGTAAAACTTTTTAATCCTATGTATTAAACTTTAAAAATTTTTATTTCTGTTTATACAAATATTTAAATTTTTCTGTGCTTAGTTTTATATGCAAACGTATTTAAGTATGGTTAATTCTCAGAAGACATAGCTTTGTTATAACAAAATAGGTACGTAATAAGAACAAACAATTTCTTTTTTTATTGAAAAAATAGCTAATTTACAATCTACAACTGCAAACCTAATAGAGTAATAAGTATTTTAACTGTAATAACGTGTAGAAGTCCTCATTCATATTGGGTTCATAGAATAAACGCAGAATTCGGATCTATAATCTACTAGCTGTTTAACAAGATTGCTTTTATGGTCATATAGTCCTTGCAAACTATCTTTTTGCTAACTTCACCCCTTACAAACGGTACATTAACATTATTGCATAAGGTTTAATTTATAATAAACCAAGGTGTACTAACGAGAATTCTAAGAAATTGGAATTTTATTTCTATAACGTTTATCATCGTTTACTTAGCGCATCCTAATTGTGAGGGTTTAATGGTAGTTGCATATGACAATACTTTAAAAAGCCAGTTTACTTTGTTTTTAGGTAGTACTAGGCTAATAGTCTGTCAAAACGGAGTCAAAAATACTTAGTTCATTTCAATGGACAGCAGCTTTCTATAAATATTTTTTCTTAATGTAAATGTAACTTGTACCAATTTAGTTTTAGTTATTAACATACGTTCTTAATGTCTCCTTTATTTAGACTATTCAAATGTGTGATTAGGTATTGCAAATTTTTGTTTTTTTATTGTGCATGGATAATAACTTAAGATATTTTTAATTTCACGAATATTACAGGTGCCTAGGAGATACAAGATGTCTTAGAATACTGCTTTGTTTTTACTAGGTAGTACATTGATTATTGTGTTTTACAACAAAATAATAGTTGGTTAGATATAAATTTATCAATAGATAACAGCTGTTTGTTAGAATCTGCTTCAATTTGTATAATAAACTAATATCTGACATTTTATTCAAGGTTTGTTTCACGTCTAAATAGCTAGAGTGCATAGTTTTTTTATTTAAAGCTCATAGCCACCGAATTAACAATTTTTAAATCCGAACTGATAGCAAGGTAGTAGTTTAAAGACCTTGTGAAGATGTGTATTCTTAAACAATTTTCCTAATTATCCCAATTGGGCGATAAGAGATAAGTATAAAAAATTGCTAAGTTTTAGGAACATTATTACATGTGTGTATTTCTATTGCATAAAAGAATATGACAAGTAGCAAAGTAAAAATTGTGGTTAATAATGCAAATGCTTAAAAGTATAAGATTTTTTGACACCCGTGCTGTTATTAAAGTGTATCCAATTCCATACTTTAGTGGAAGTAAAAGTCTTAATAGGTGATAACAATTGGCATGGAATGTTTAGAAAATTAGGTAGTTCCTCAATCGTGATAGATTGAACTACATTATAGTACTTCAAATAGAGTGATCTTTTCTTATTTAATTTTGTAATGTTGTTTTTAATACATAAATTTTGTAGTACTTCATTTTGTCTTCTAGTTAACATGAAATATTTTTATCTTTGAATTTTTTATGTATTACAATAGATTCAGTGTAAAAAGATTCGATGAGGTATTGCACCATGTTATGTAAATTTTTTTAATTTTATATTTTAAATAGATTTGGCCTTTATATGTAATTGTTGACTTTTTTCTGTTAGTTTGACGGCCAGATTAAAATTTAGTATTTTGAGTAATATTAGTGAGTCAAGAGTAATTATAATAATAATAATGGTAAGGCCCTACGCTCCGCGTGGGAGCACGGCCTGCAAACTGAGAGGTTAAGGCTCTCATACGTTCGCTCTCTCTACCCGGTCGTCGCGCACCATCTCTGATGAGAGTAATTATAAGGTTTATGTTACAATAATTGCGGTTTCTAATTATCAAACTTAAAACAGCATATATCAGCTTAAAATTAATTTATTTAATAAAAATAAGATCCAAAACCAGATTCTAAGCATCTTTTCCAATAGGAAACATGTCTATTTATTTTGGTAGCATCAAATTCTAAATTCTGGTTTTTAAATTCGTTTTTCCTCATTTAATGTTTCTTTTAACTTTTTCTGCTGGCTGTAATCTCTGCTTTTGAGACTTAAATATAGTTTTGTATATAATTGAGTCGGTTCGTCTAGATACCTTTTGTTATTCAAAATTTTTATACATTCTTAGATATATTTGAATGCAGCTCTATTCTTTTGTTTAAGCTGTTCTTGTTTTTCCTTGACTTTATTTATTCATTCAAAACGGTTTACTTGTTCTACGGCTATGTTACCAACTTTAATATTTGTTGTTATATCTCTGTTAGCTGGTAATGCTACTTTTGTTGTATCTACGTTAATGTCAAGTTAGTTGATAGATGATTTTCTTTATCAGCACACAAATAAAATATCATCTAGAAATGCGCATAATATCAGTTTTCCGGATTGTAGATTACAATTTCTGAAATCAAGTTTTATTATGCTTTATTGGCATTCTCTAATAATTTTATCCATTACACATACAAACAGAAGAGGGCTCAAGAGTCCTCCTTGGCTTAAGCCTCTTATGATACAAAACAAATCCAAAATCATATTAACAGTTTACAATTTGTTGCCTTTTTGTGCGTATGTACTTTTTATTGCTTCTAATAGATCCACATAAGTATCCTTCTTTTAGACAATTCCATAATTTGCTTCTTTCAATAGTATCGAATGGTTGCCGTAAAATAAGGCAATCCTTATTTTACTTAGTATTTCTGCCTACAATTATTGCAGGGTAAACGTATGAATCTGTATATTAAAACCGGTTTAGCAAACACTTTGTATTGATTTCAAATTATTTTTTAATACAGCGGTTATTTACATTCTAATGTTACTTATATAGTTCAGCAGCTAAGCGTAGGAGGGACCGACCCCTATAATTTGTAAAACTTTTGTATAATATATTGACAAAATTATTTCAGTACTCCACTAAGTTGATTTCTTTTATTCCCTCATACTAAATTGAAAATGTTACGTAATTCATGAATTATACTATCTTTCAGTGTTACTTTAATGCATCCCAGAGCTTTTCTCGTTTTAGCTTTTCTATTATTTTTATTGCTTCACTTTTAGTAATGTATTCTTGACATTTAGTTACTACTATACTACTTTTTATCTCTGTAATGTCGTTCTCTACTTTAAGGCTATTCCAACATTTCTTGAAAATATTACGCCAACTTAAAATGTCTTCATTTCCTATTAAGGTTGTTTCTTGTCCATCTTTTACAAGTTTTAACTTTAGTTTTCTTATTTTTAAAGGATTTTAATTTCTTATAGCACAATTTCTTGTTTTTTCTACTATTCTTCTTAATTACTTTGTGAAATTCCTTTCCTAATTTTCTTTTAGCTTCACTGTTTTTCACCCTTTTACTTTGTCTTATGTTTAACATCATTTGTATTTGATAGATATTATTTCTATAGTTTCTTATTTTACTTAACTTCTTTTTGATATTTTGCATTCTACTACGTGATGTAGTTCTTGTTTTTTCTTGTTTTGCTAACACTATACACACCCTTTCCAGTTGTTACTAATATTATTTTTTAATTTTTTTATTTAATATTAATGTTATTACTATTTTGTATGTTGTTATAAATTGATATCTCTTTTTAATCTTTATCTTTATGTAGCTTTTGTTTTTTAATTTGTATGTTCTTGTGGTTTCTCTTTTAAGGTTTTTGTTGATTATCGTTTTTGATCCTGTTTTATTTTGATTGTGGCTTCGAATAGGTAGTAGTCATAGCCCTTTTTACTTCTTATATTATTTCTTTCTTGCTTATAATTCTTTAAATTTATTACATACGCCTCTATTGACTTTTCATCTCTATTAGGTTATTTCGGTATCATTTCATATTTCTATTTAAGTTTGAGCCAGTGGGACCAAGCGTGAGCCTGTGATGCGAACAGACCTAAACTCAAAGGGTCTACTCGATCTCTAAAAGCAATTGAGTACCTACGTTCACTTTAAACAAGGACTAATAAAGCACTCTTTAAAACGCGGTGCTTGTCACATCGCCCCACAACTACAAATGGTATCGAAAACCGGACCGTGAGAGCGGTCTTTATTTGAATAAAGACTTCGAAATCACAAAATTCTTAAGTGTACAAAATACTAATATTCTCTTTAAATTATTATTAACTGTTTTTTCTCTAAATGGTCCAGTTACTCCCTTTCGTTTAGTACATTTCCTTCCCACTCTTGCATTGAAATCATCTATCAGTGTTAGATTAGCTCTTCCCAAAACTGGGTTTTCTCTCTTACTTCCACATTTTCACTAAGACTGTGAACTATTATAAATATAATGAATACGTTTTTGGGTACTCCTTTTAATATTTGTTCCGGAATATTTCCCAATTTATCATTTTCTCCACATAATCCTTATGTGCAAAGCTCAAGCTCTCACTTCTTTTAACAACTCGGTTCCGCTTTTTTCATTTTAATTTGTTATTCCTACTTTAATTTTGACTTTTGTTCTTCTTTTCCATTTATCGCTTTTTTATTTCAAATTTAAAATTTTTCAATTTTATGTCGATGTTTACTTCTAATTTATTTTTAATTTAGTTTTTTGGCTGTATACCTATTTTCTTATCACTCAAACAGAATTGTTTTAAATAGTCTAGCATGATATATTTTATATGTAGGCGTTTTTCCAGAAAACAAATTTTCGATGAGATGCAAAATGGGTTCTAAAGCCGTTAAAAATCCATTGATATAGAAGAAACTTGATGTTTTAAAGTAATAAGTATAAAAACAAGGAATTTTATTTTCGTTATTCAAACAAAATATAGACGAAATAATACAACAGTATATAATGCATAAAAATTTTGACAAAATCAGTCTATAGACGTAATGAGTATTAATTTTATGGAGAGTGTATATCCAACAATTTAAAATTTATTAGAAACTTTTCAATGCACACTAGGAATGTCGAATTGGTTTCCAGCTTAACGTTTGGACTTACTGAAAGCTAAATATTTTATGTAGCAGATAACATAGGCCAGTTGTTGCCAACTTAAATCTAGTTTTAATTAAATTTCAACTGACTTCAAAGTACACAGTCATTTGGCCCTATATAACCATTTTTTACCAACCCCAAATAATCCGTTACTAAAACATTATTTCAGTTCCACTAGCGATAGATTAGAACACCGAGAAATAATTGTTTAAAGCAATTGTGATAAACTATTAACTTTGGAAGTTCAAAGTATAATATATCTTACATAAAAATATTATTATCAAAACATTGATTTACGCTATAAAATAAATAAATAAATAAAAAACATTTATCTCAATCAGAAAATTTAAAAATGAATAATTACTTTCTAAATTCAGGTATCGATTGCTCTTATGTGAAGTAGGTATATATAGCATTTTTCTAAATTTGATGTCTCTTCGGTTATATTTGAATTTTAGAGTCAACATGTGTTAATCTAAGAAAATTTAAAATTTTAAATAAGTAAACAAATAAATGCCATTGTTTAGAACCTTACTCAACTACCACCGCTTTTTTAAATAGAAACAAATACAACCGGAGCAAATTTCCCCAAGTACTTTAGCGTATTTTGTGACAAAATACTTGTGAGTATGGGTGCTCAAAGTTTTTTTGCATTTTATAAACGAAAGTTTGGAAACCTAAGAAAAACATTTAATTTTTTTCGGTGCAAACAGTGTTTCCAAATATTTGCACGCGGACAAATGTTTGCATGTGTAGACTAAGTCTTACGCTTTTTTAAGCCTTTCATAACATTGAAAAACTGTTATTCTTATTAAATGTTTTTATTTCCATTTTGTGTAACATAACAAATTTAATTAATAACTGACCCTACTATATTATGTCTTGATCTTAAATAATAATTCTTTAGAAATGATACAAGACAACTAAACTTACTACATTTTTGTTATGTTTCTTTGCCACCTACTTATACAGCCGAAAGAGTATTGCTGAGATATCTTGTAAGTTTATTTATAAATATTGCATTCTAGTGTTTTTATAATTATATACAAACGTTAAAACTCTACCAACAATTCACTTTAAATTTTTATTTAAATATTCTTGCATTAAGTGTAGTTGATTTTGTTGTAAGCAGCCACATATCTGCTTTTTTAAATACAAAATATTAATGCATTTCAAACGAATATTAAAAAATTGCTACTACATACTTCTTTTATATTTTAATACCACCTTATTGTCTATGACGCTTAAAATTTCAGTAAAACTTTTTAATCCTATGTATTAAACTTTAAAATTTTTTATTTCTGTTTATACAAATATTTAAATTTTTCTGTGCTTAGTTTTATATGCAAAAGTATTAAGTATGGTTAATTCTCAGAAGACATAGCTTTGTTATAACAAAATAGATACGTAATAAGAACAAACAATTTCTTTTTTTATTGAGAAAATAGCTAATTTACAATCTACAACTGCAAACCTAATAGAGTAATAAGTATTTTAACTGTAATAACGTGTAGAAGTCCTCATACATATTGGGTTCATAGAATAAACGCAGAATTCGGATCTATAATCTACTAGCTGTTTAACAAGATTGCTTTTATGGTCATATAGTCCTTGCAAACTATCTTTTTGCTAACTTCACCCCTTACAAACGGTACATTAACATTATTGCATAAGGTTTAATTTATAATAAACCAAGGTGTACTAACGAGAATTCTAAGAAATTGGAATTTTATTTCTATAACGTTTATCATCGTTTACTTAGCGCATCCTAATTGTGAGGGTTTAATGGTAGTTGCATATAACAATACTTTAAAAAGCCAGTTTACTTTGTTTTTAGGTAGTACTAGGCTAATAGTCTGTCAAAACGGAGTCAAAAATACTTAGTTCATTTCAATGGACAGCAGCTTTCTATAAATATTTTTTCTTAATGTAAATGTAACTTGTACCAATTTAGTTTTAGTTATTAACATACGTTCTTAATGTCTCCTTTATTTATACTATTCAAATGTGTGATTAGGTATTGCAAATTTTTGGTTTTTTTATTGTGCATGGATAATAAATTAAGATATTTTTAATTTCACGAATATTACAGGTGCCTAGGAGATACAAGATGTCTTAGAATACTGCTTTGTTTTTACTAGGTAGTACATTGATTATTGTGTTTTACAACAAAATAATAGTTGGTTAGATATAAATTTATCAATAGATAACAGCTGTTTGTTAGAATCTGCTTCAATTTGTATAATAAACTAATATCTCACAATTTATTCAAGGTTTGTTTCACGTCTAAATAGCTAGAGTGCAGAGTTTTTTAGCTTTAAAGCTCATAGCCACCGAATTAACAATTTTTAAATCCGAACTGATAGCAAGGTAGTAGTGTAAAGACCTTGTGAAGATGTGTATTCTTAAACAATTTTCTTAATTATCCCAATTGGGCGATAAGAGCTAGATAAGTATAAAAAATTGCTAAGTTTTAGGAACATTATTACATGTGTGTATTTCTATTGCATAAAAGAATATGACAAGTTAAGCAGCCAAGTAAAAATTGTGGTTAATAAGACAAATGCTTAAAAGTAAAAGATTTTTTGACACCCGTGCTGTTATTAAATTGTATCCAATTCCATACTTTAGTGGAAGTAAAAGTCTTAATAGGTGATAGCAACTGGCATGGAATGTTTAGAAAATTAGGTAGTTCCTCAATCGTGATAGATTGAATTACATTATAGTACTTCAAATAGAGTGATCTTTTCTTATTTAATTTTGTAATGTTGTTTTTAATACATAAATATTGTAGTACTTTATTTTGTCTTCTAGTTAACATGTAATATTTTTATCTTTGAAACTATGCGTCGAAATTATCTTTAGAATTTTTTATTTATTATAATAGACTCAGTGTAAAAAGATTCGATGAGGTATTGCACCATGTTATCTAAATTTTTTTATTTTATATTTTAAATAGATTTGGCCTTTATATGTAATTGTTGACTTTTTTTCTCTTAGTTTGACGGCCAAATTAAAATTTAGTATTTTGAGTAATATTAGTGAGTCAAGAATAATTATAATAATAATAATGGTAAGGCCCTACGCCCCGCGTGGGAACACGGCCTGCAAACCGAGAGGTTAAGGGTTTCATACGTTCGCTCTCTCTACCCGGTCGTCGCGCACCATCTCTGATGAGAGCAATTATAAGGTTTGTGTTAAAATAATTGCGGTTTCTAATTATCAAAGCATATATTAGCTTAAAATTAATTTATTTAATCAAAATAAGATCCAAAACCAGATTCTAAGCATCTTTTCCAATAGGAAACACGTCTATTTATTTTGGTAGCATCAAATTCTAAAGTTCTAGAACCGATAAACTCTTCGAATGCCTTTTGGGCTTCTACTTGGTTTTTAAAGATCTTGAACAGAAATTTGTGTAAGTGCTTAAAAAATTAGTAATCAGTGGGAAAAAGGTCTAGTGAGTAAGATGGGTGTAGTAGAGCTTCGTATTCCAACTCGTTCAATTTTTGTGCATTGATATGATGTTATTGTGGTTTCTTTCGAGTGACTAATGCTAGCCATAAATTTTGCAGTATCTGATGCACTTTGTCAATTTCCTTGCAATACTTCTCTGATGTGATGGTTTCGCCAGGGTTCAAGAAATTGTAGTAAAAGACAAATCAGAGAAACAGTAACTACTACCTTCTTTTAATACTGCTTTGGTTTGCAAATGTGCTTCGATGCTTTATCTTTGTTCAGATACAGCGCTGAACGTTTTCCGTTGTCGTATAGGACTCATTTTCCATTTCAGGTTACAATGCGATTAAGAAATGGATCGTTTTTGTTGCAAAAAGCGCAGAGCAGGCCCACTTGTTTCAAATGTCGCACAACTGTTAAATGGTCAACGTTAAGTTCTTCTGCAATCTCTCGCGTTGTTTTGCGTGAACCCGCTTCAATAGTGATCCTCAAATTATCATCCTTAATCTCAAAAGGGCGTCTACGATCCTTCTCACCTTCAAAGATCTCGTCTTCTTAAAGAAACTTTTAAATCTAATGTTGAGCTATATATACATTCACAGATGATTTGTACTTGTACAATAAAATTGATCGAATTTGCTTTTTTTATCGTTACTTAGACAGTTTAAAATACACCACAAAGAAACAGTTATAACAAAGCTAATTTGCATAAATAAGTAGAGCGCACTTTGCTTTTTAAAATGGTATATTAGACAAACATAGTTAAATAAAAGTTTTCTCAAAATTAGGCATTAAAGCTTTAACTAAAACCAACCGTATTTATTCTTGCACTGATCTGATAGTAAGGCCAGATCATAATTATTTTCAACGAGAAAGTAATTTGCGGAGATTCTCGCAGCTATAAAAAGTCTTATAGGTCAGACACATTTTGAGTATCAGCGGGTCAATAAGGTGAGAGATGGAGTTGTCGTCGTTTATTACAAAAAACGGATTATACTCTCAAATGATTAAGCAAGATCCAGTTACCACCAGTAATAAATTTTGATTCAGGGTTTTAAGATTTTTATTGATTTGTTGCTATTATATATCGAGGAGAAAAATAGATGGCTGTTACGATAAAAAACCAAAATAGTCTAGTGATTTATATGTTGGTAGTTCAAATTTGCACTAATTACTACTTACGCTATTGTGAACAACAAACGTTTAACCACCATGCGCAGCTGTAGCAGAGTAACATGTGTTATTTATAGTTAATACAAATTTTAGTTCTACAGATAAAGTATAATTTAAAGATAGGCATATTAATTTTTACTGCTTAAAAATTAATTTTAGTTTAAGTTTGTGGTTAATAGGACTGCGATCCAAGTTACAATTCTAATATATTTAGCTATTATTAATACTTGTTAAGAAAAAGCTTGATAATAGATATGAAATCGTAATATTGTTGCAATGTTTAATTAAACGTGGCTTTAAATTTTAACAAAACTTGCTTACTTAATCTATATTTTATATTCATATTGTTGAAAATCTGGTTACTAGTTGATTTTTCTCTTCCTTCATGATATCTGCTTCTATAGAGAGTTGTAGATTTTTTATTATAAAGTTGTGTTTTAGTTGATTTGTTGCGGTTATTGTTTTGCATATTTCTACAGCAGTGGCCAAATAGAATCACTTTTTAGAATTCATTTGTGCGCAATGGACAAAAAGTATATCAGTTTAGTTTTATTATTTTGTAGTTCGTGTTGGATATTCAATGTTTTTTTGTTTTGGGTAAGTTTCTAATTAACTTTTGATATTCTTGGGGAGTATTAGCACACCATCCTTTTTGTAGAATTTTTTAAAACACTTTTCTGTTAAAACGTTATGCTTGCTTGTCTTCCACTTTTTGTGTTCCAGAAATAAGATCTGGTCATTGGGTGGGCCCGTTTAACAGCTACATTTGGTTACTTTGAAACCACTGCACGCTGTCTGCAGATGCAGATATGTGGTATCGTCCATTATCTTGCTGTAATTTAATGTTGCCCGTGTTTAAGTCACCAAAAATCTTTGAATAATGTGGGTGCAGAACCATTTTCAACATAGCAATATATTGTTCAATGTTCATGGGTCCTTAACAAATAATTATTCCTTGCAATCCCAAATTATTACGATGTCCCCGCACTTAGAAAGACAATTTTTATTCACTATTAGCAGCACGTCAGTAACGCCCGGTGTGCCAAATACCTAAATATAACATTACTTTAATACACATATTTATATATGTATACAAACCTATTGTTATCATTTAAATGTTGAAAATATTAATAAATTTCTTCATTAAGCTTACCTCAAACTTAAATTCGTCTGATCACAGCATACTTGTCTAGTTGTCCTTTATTTTTTTTCTTTATTGAAAGCTATGGCTTCCTCCTGGTCTTGCAGCTTTTTAGACCTGATTTTTTGAACGATCTTTTCACGACCCTAGTACTAAATGACCAATTTATGTATTGTTTTGGTAGCGAGTTTGCAAATTCTTTTTTTTGGTCTTAGGGGAATCTCAATTCAATTTTCGCGTTTTGAAGTTACCCTTTATAGGTTTGTTTTTTTCAATTTACTTATGATCCATTATCCTTTTATAACATATATAGTTTTATAATACTTTTAACAGTCCATCGAGAATATTTAACTAGTCCTGTTCGTGTGTTAAATGAATGGGCTAACTTTTAGGCATTTTCTTTGTTTTAATAACCAACACTTTAAAATACGTTTACGTATAATAAGATACGTGCTTGCATTGAAAGCAATTTGTCATTTGAGATATTTGTACACAAAATATACATTTTCAAAATTTTGTTTATCAGATACATAGGAAAATATACGCGATTTACATGTTGGTTTATAGTTATTAACGATAACAGAGGTGTCTCTTCCTTTTAATTGGTAAGATAACATACATACATTAAAGTGTCTCATACTTTTGGCCACGGTTGTATGTACAGGGTGGCAGTAAACACGGGACCTTTTGAGCGGTGGTTAGTGGAGTGGTCACATTGGGTAACCCCCCTCCGGCCTCATATTCCGATCCATAGAAATCTAAAGTTAGTTGTCATGGAACGTTGGACCGGCCCACAACGCGCTTTCTCTATCGAAGCGTATTACAGTTTAAACGGTAGTTTCGAAGCTGTGCAACGGGGGCATTTTTATGTTCGTGTTACCGACCGAGTTCCATCTCGTAATGCAATAGGTTTGTAGGTTTCACGCTTTGAACCGTCAGTACACCCGAGACAGTGGCTTTTTTGCAAAGCCCGAACCGGTCTGCATGGAGACATGCGCGAACCCTTGGACTGTCTCGTCGTTCCCTCGGCCGAATTGTTGTGCAGTAATTTAAATTTTAACTCCCTATAAAATTCAAACTGTTCAGCAGCGCTTACCTACTAATTACGCAAGAAGGTTAGCATTTGCAGAAATGTTTTTAAAGATGACTTATGGATGTCAGGTGAAGCCCATTTCCACCTAGACGGAAGTGTAAATAAACAAAACTGTCGATATCAGTTCGATACCAATCCACAACTGTTGCATTAACGGCCTTTACACAGCCAAAAAGTTACGGTTTGGTGTGGTCCTTACTTCTTTGAGGATGATACCGGTAAGCAGTAACTGTCAATTCTTCACGATATGTGACAATTATTGAAAATTTCCTCACCCAAAAAACTGCCCCGTGGATAAAAACACTTAGTTTTCATAAGATGGGGCCACTTGTTACACTGCTTGAGCCTCCATGGCCGCTGTTCGCGTAATTTCTCGATTTGGTGATGTTAAATGGCCTCAAAGCTAAAGTTTTCTCCCACAGAATTCACTCGATTGATGAATTAAAGGCGAGAATATGTCAGGAAATTGATGATTACTAGAATGAAGAAATGCGTAGCCACAAACGGAGGATATTTGACTAATGTAATTTTTAGATTGTAAAAATTTAGCTCTCTGTGAATACTTTGTACTATTATTTTTTTAATACAATTTTCTTTAAAATCCGAAATTTTTATTTTAAAAGGTCCTGTTTTTACGCGCCACTCTGTACTTTGTCGCCACTACCTTTTTATTTAAATCGTGTTGAGTGATTTTATTGTTAGATTGTCTTTTGATTGGGTAATTTAGTTTTATTCCATTATTACTTGTCATTCCGTTTCTATTTCTATATTTCTTCGTCATTGGTATTTTTAGTTAATGAAAGCATTTGAGTTAAATAGTGTTCAAATTAATTATGATAGTTACGTGCAATTTTGGCACAAGACACAAAAATATATTGTCCATTAGTTTTATTATCATTTAATTTGTATTGATTTCTTCTGACTGCTGCATCCATGGATGACCACGTGGAATTAATTTTGCGTCACTGCTGCTGTTCTGCTCCCGCTGCTGCTGGATAGTTGACTGGATGAACGTCGGACACGGCGTGTGTTCACGGCGAATGGCCGCGGTAATTTAGGTCACAGGACTTTTTCACTGTTTTAAACTTTTACAATATAAATAATTTCTGTAAAATGTTAAATTTATGAAAACGAATTGGCCATGCCGTCTCGAATTTATCACGCGCGATTAATTGTATACTTGAACTTTCCATAGCTTGGTGAGGCGAATAAACACGTCTTCACCATTTAAAATTCATATATAATAACCGAGTTATCATAAGATGTACGTAAATCAAATTTATTTCGCCGTTTTAGAAGCTCACAATAACATCAAATTTTGTTTTGTTAGTTCTTGATTTTACGGAAATATTTTATTAAATTTTTGAGAAATTGTAAAGCCTGCCGTTAAAAAAAATTCATTTAGCTGCAATAATATACAAAAAATTTAATAATAATTTGTAATTTCGAAGTAGTTGGCATTTTGCCAAACGTGCGTAATTTATGTATCAAGCATTAAGTTCAAATTAATTTTTTTAGAGCCTTTGTTTATTGTTACTTTAGTTATATTACAATTGAGCTATTCATTTGTAAAAGGTACCACACACCTAGTGTTTTCTTCCATTAAAATAAAAACTGAAGCTCTTAAATCTTTACTTTGTATTTCAGTAATTAATGCTCTTTGTAAATTGTAAGGACATCGGTTTTATGTAGCTGATATAACTATAAAATCTTTGATTTTTTTTTGCTCTTACTATTATATAAATCTTTTTATTGTAATAAGGCATAATATTACTACCACTTTTTTAAATTGTTTAATAAGCGTTTTGTTATAATTTGTACTGTGTAATACATTGTAATATGCTGCTATAATCCTTTTACAGCGTAAAATATCTTACTGAGGAATGGTTTCGCACTGGTTTGTATTTTATATTTGTACAGGGTCATCGAGATAAATTATGAAAATAAATAAACAATGAAAAAACATTAAAATACAAGAAAAATTAAAATTGTGTACATGAAACTTTGCACAGTTAAAGTAAATAGTATTGAGACTCATAATATTCAATATAGCCTACATCAGCGGCCACGATCTTCTCTAGCCTAGACCTAAACCTGGAGCAAGCCAACACAACTTTCTCCTTGCCTGCATCTGTCATTACCTTCATGATGAAGGTTCTTAAGTTTACTTCCGTGTTATGTTACTTCGCCTCGATTACGCTTCACATATAATAGTCAAGGAAACTGCGATCGAGGCAGAATGATAGCCATAGTCTAGTGGTAATACAAAGTATTGTGCAGACATGTTTGAATTTTTCTTGCTTTGTAAGTTGCAGTAAAGTCTTACTCTCGTCCAGCGGATCTTTTTTAACAACTCTCTCCAACACGATTGGAAATCAGCGTTAAATAAGTAGGGTGCCATAATTCTCTTTGCTGCCTATAAAAATTATAACATAATACTAAGCACTTCAGAGGCATCTTGTCAGATTTAAATATTATTTTGATAATTTACTTTTTGTGCTTGATGTTATTCAGCAGTGCTTGCCCCTTTAACTTCTTGTCCATATTGTATTTTTCAGTGAAAAGTCCACGATTTCTTAGAGCAAAAGACTTATAGGGCAAGTCTTGGTGTACGCCCACTTCTTTCACCAAATCATTTATGTTCCGTCTGGGATCCTGATCTATCTTTCCTTTCAATTAGCAGACAGATTCGTCACTTCTCCTGCGATCAGGTCGCTTTCTGTAAGTTACCCCGTCAGAAGTTACCTCTTTTTAGTGGCGAAATTTCCTGTATTTCTTGATTACGTCGTAAACTTGGGCCTTTTTGTAGCCAAACCATGCAATAATTGTGATTTTCTGACACGAAAATAATTGAGTGTAACAGCTATGTTCGCTTGTGTGCTTTTCTCATTCGGATTGATTGTTGTAGCTTGTTGATTATATAACGTTAACTCATGAGGATAGTGCATGCGCATAAGACGGCCTTTTGGTTTTCCCACAATACATCCTAAACCAATTTTGGATTTCCTAGACGGCCCTGTATAAATAAAATAGAAATTTATTTTTTGAGGGTTATGTTATTATTCTGGACTATGCAAGAATTATCATTCGGATCATTACTAATATCTCTCCACAAAAAGTTGTTATAAGGTTTAAGGCACAATTTTTTCAGCATCGGCACTTGCTGATTATTAGTGAAAACCCGCATATTCTTTATTGCTGCATATCATTAAAAAGGTACACAATGATTTCTTTCTTTTGCCAGCCATTACAGCTCTTGTAAGGTAAAATAGCTTTGGAGGCTTTTATATTAATTCTCAAATTGATATTTCTGACAAACGGTTCTAGAACCATAACTCAAAAATGTTTAGGTAGATAAATAGGTGAATGCGTCTATTTACCACAGCTCTTCTTTTTAATGATGAGTTTAATTTTTTTTGTTAATTAACTAAGAATATTATTTAATAATTAAAACAATTACCTTTTACAATTTTTAATAATCGTTACTAGTTAAAACAAGAATACTTTAATGACATTTTTGGCTCTCTAACATAAATATTTTTCTGGGTTACATTTAAATTATTATTATAATATATGCAAATGGGGTGACCTGCACTGTAATGCTAAATTAACAGCTAAAGCCAAATGTCTATTCATTAAACAATTAACAGTGCAAAACAGAAAAGTTTCAGCAGGAAATTAAAAAGAACATAGAATTCGATAAGATAAATTACTTGTCGAAAGGGACGTCAAACGTTGCTAATGGCAGCATTACTCACAACCTTTCCATGCGTTTATCCTAATCGGCCAGCTATTAGCAGAAGTCGGAAAGCATTTTTCCCTACATGGGAAAAGTTAATTATTAATGACTGTCATAATCCCGTCAAATTATTTTTAAATGAAATAACTTCAAACAAATTTAAATCATCCAATTAATTTAAAAGAGCGTAACTACTAAAAAAGTTATCTTTTAAGAACACTATAAATATAAACATGTTCTTATTAATTTTCATTATTATAACGAATACGTTCCAAATATCAATTTAGTTTGGATTTTTTATTTTATCTAATATATATCGCAGATAAGAGCATCTTGTGGGGTGAATATTACAGTATTTCTTTGTTTTTTACTATAACTGTTTTAAATTAATTAGATTTAATAATTTTTTTGTATTAACTTACTATTTGGTCGCAATTAAAAATTTAATTTTAATTGGTTTAAATCATATTAAAAACTTTTGATAGAATTAACTCATAGTGAATTATTTTAATAGCCCTGTAAAAATATTTATATAATGAATACTCTAAAACAAAATTAATGAGTGCAAATAAATAACATAATAAGCTAAAGTAGAAATAATAAATAAAATAATTTATGGTAATACCAGTTATTATGTAGCTGTGATCATTATATAAACTATATAAGGATTATAAAAAAATAGTAGGCCAATATTATTTTAATAATTTAAATATACACTAATAAACATGCAAAAACCACTAAACAGATAAAACATCCGCTATATTAATTTAACTTCTATTTGAATTTACTTTTCTACATAACTCCTTTTTATGTGACCCTTTCATCTAAATTCGTCTAAGCCGCGTTTTTTATATTGGGGTTAGATTTATTGCAACACTTATGCGTCTTCCTTTTCGGCCAGATTTTTCTTTCTAGAAGAATGGTTGCCTCTGGCTGCTACATATTATTAGTATTTATTGATTTAACCAATTCCTTCTACGTTTTTCGACTTTTCGTATTTTTTATGGCTTGATGTAACCTGTCGCTAGTTACTTATTTTATTCATTGCTCCTTCGCTTTGGATATTGTCTACCCTACTGTTTTCTAAATAAACAGTTATTTTAAAAAGCCTTTCATCTTATTGGCTTCAAATAAAGTTCTTTTGCATATTGTTGGTTGTTATAGTTGTTTGATTTTACTTTTAAAAATTTGTTTTTAGTCATTGGTTTCATTAATTGTATAAGACTTTGCTTCACAGATAAGTACAGAAAAATACAAAGATCTTTACAATTTGTTTTTTTTGTACTGTTTATTATCTGTCTACCTTTTCAAACTTTATTTAATCTCCTAGTTGCGCTCATCTAATTTTCTGTCCACACTCACAAGTATTGTTTATTTGTACTCTAACACATTTTTTTCACAGCTTTAACTTTTCGTGTGGGAGTAGGGTCTGCAAACTAAGAGGTTAACGGTCTCATCATATGTTCGCTTTCTCCACCCGGCCGTGGCAGGATGACAGATGTGGCAAGCACCGCGCCTTAGGCGACCGCCATTATTACCCCTTGTTGGAATGAACGCAGGTACTCAATTATTTTCAGTGACTGACTAAACCACCCGCTAGGCATCAGAGAGCTCCGGGAACGAAACCTGAATCCGTCTGCATCGCAGTCCTCGCTTCAACCGCTTGGACTACTCTGGTGGTAATCTTATGGTGCCAATTCGTTCCGGACGTTGGTAATCGTTACGGCAATTTGTACTTTGTCTACCGCAGCTCTGAAGAGTCCGACCGTTGTATTAAACCACATTTTCAAGTTTTTTAGCTACAATATTCTTTTTTTCCCAGGGCTTCTCTTTCCTTCACCTTTCCCCGGAGGATCAGTTGAAGGAGCTCGTATCGCTGTCATTTCTCATAACGTACTCTAGGTGTTCCAGTTTACGCGTTTTTATCTTTAGTAGGAGTTCTTTTTTTACGCATTTTTTCGAGAATAGTTTGATTGGTGATATGGTCTGTCCATGGGATTTTTAAAATACGTCGGTATAGATACATTTCAAATGCTTCAATTTCTTACAAGAAGCCTCCGTCAAGGTCCAAGACTTTACTCTATATAGCGATACCGAAAAGACTTGGCATCTCAATAGTCTGATTTTGGTTGGTAGATAAATTGTGAATAATAAATTATGAATATTTTTGACATCTTCAGAAATGTGGCTCTGGATTTTTATGTACTACTTTTTATTTTAAATAGGTGGTCCCAGTTTTCATTAATTATTATCCCCAAATATATGTACTTTTGCACTCTTTCTATTGGTTGGTTATTTACTATAAGTTGGGCAGGGTGATTATTACTTTTGATAATTACCATATATTTTGTTTTCTTTAATTAAAGTAAAAGTCTGTTTGTCTTACTGGATTCTATATATTGTTTATTAGTTCTTGTAGATTCTCTAATCTATCTGCAAATACTACTGTGTCGTCCGCATATCTTATGTTATTTAGGTACTCGCCATCGATGTTGATTTCCATGTCATTATCTTCTAACACCTCTTCAAAAATTCTTTCTGACTATACATTAAAAAGCATCGGTGATAACACACACCCTTGTCGGACACCTTGTTTGATCTCAATATCTTCGGAGCTCTCTTCTTGAATGCGTATGAAAGCTGTTTGGTTCCAGTATAAGTTACTTATAATTCTTAAATCTCTGTGCTCCAAACCAATGATTCATTTTAGTATCTTGATATGTATTATTATATATATATATATATATATATATATATATATATATATATTATATATATATATATATATATATATATATATATATATATATATATATATATTATATATACTATATATATATATATATATTATTTTAAGGAGTGTTTTAGTAGGTGGCTCATTACACTGATAGTTCGGAAATTACTACAGTGCTTGGCGTTTAATTAATCCAGCTGTTTCTTTGATTTTCTTATGCATATTAAATAGGTCGTGTTTTTGTTTTAAAGTTTCTATTTATTCACATTGTATTTTAAGCCAATCTTCCTTTGCTGTTCTTATTTCCATTCTTATTTGTCTTTGAATGCTTGTGTATCTTATTTCATTGTTTTTCTTTTTTCTTCTTTCTTCCATAAGTTTTAGTATTTTGTCCACCATCCAGATTTTTTTCTCATATTTATCTACCAAGAGTTTATTCCCAATATTGTTAAAATCTTTGGATAACTTTTTAAAATTCTTTCTGTATTGTTTGTTTCCTGTATGTCTTTGGGCTTCTCATTTATTAATTTTGATACATTTTTACTTATTCCTTGTTCTTTCAACCTCCTCACGTTCCATTGTTTTTTATTTATTTTTTCTTAACTTTCTTGAGTTTGGTTTTAAATCTACTAGAGGACAGTAATCCGAGGATATGTCGGCGCCAGGGTAAGTTTTTACCGACGAGCAACTATTGCGGAATCTTTTGTTCACTAATATATAATCAATTTGGTTTCTAACTAACCAGACCGGTCTTGTGGTGAGACCCATGTACATAGTCGCCGTGATGGCAGTCTTAAAAAAGTATTAAGAATTACGTACTCTTCTTCTACAAATAACTGTAACTTTTTGTCTTCGTTCATTTCTTGTGCCTAAACCATGGCCACCGATAAGTTCGCCTCGTTTTTCTTTCCCGATCTTAGCATTTAAGACACCCATGATTATTATTATGTCATCTTTATTAAATTTATTTAAGTATATCTGACAGTGTCTTATAGAATTATTCTATTTCTTCATTTGGTTTATCGGCGGTAGCGGCACATACTTGAACAATATTTAGTTTCAGTGGGTTGCTGTCCAGTTGAATAACTAGCATTCTTTCTGAGATTGGTAAAATTTGTAACATATTGTTGTATTTCCTTAGAGAATATTATACCAACTCCATGTATGTGTTGGTCGTCATTGTCTCCAGAATAGTAAACTTTATGTTTTTTAATTGTACATTAGCCTGTACCAGGCCACCCCATCTCATTGCTTAGATGGCATTATTTATTTTTCCTTCTTGGAACATTGTTCTAATATTCTATGTAAAGATTTTAGTGATCTTCCGGTTTATTTTTAAGGTAATTTCTTTATTATTTATGGGGATTTCGCTGTTGACGACCTGAGAAGCTCTGAGTTATTCCTTGCCAAATATTGATTTCCTAGTCGATGATCAGTACATATTCTAACTCTATCATTCTTGCCCTTTTGATTGCTCTTGGGAGTATAATGAGGTGGTTTCCCGTTGCTTTTCTCATTGCAGTGCTACAACTAAGTTAATCATAACGTGATGGTCACCTGTAAGTATATCCGTCACCTGGGGAGGCGCCCGATGGAGGACTAGCAACCTCACGGGACTTTACGGTTATGTATGTATAAAGCTCATGTAGACTGAAACGGTATTTTGACTGTTTTTCCAATAATTTGTCTAATATGTAGGATATGCTTCTGTGCTCCACCTCTACTAACGAATTTCACTTACTCTACGGGATTTATCAAGCCAGGTATAATTTTAGTCATTGTGTATGATGTTAAAAGTATTTTGCTGGTATGTGAGATAAGGGATATTAGCCGATAGTAATCTCTCTTTTTTATTCTTAGTAAAGTATATTGTGATATTTATGTTATATTTCTGTATTTTAATAGTTTACTTGGAATTTTTTAAATCCAGTTAGAATTTGGTGGTTAATAAATGGCTACCGCATCTATATTCGGCGCTTGGTTTTAGTTTCAGTTTAAATATTAAAGATTACGTGGACTTGAAGTATTATATTAATTACAGAACACATCGGTATTAATCTTTCACTCCCTTTATTCCGAAACTCTATATTCCTATTACGTTCATTATGCTCATTGTTTATTATGTCTCCAATTTTTTTTAAATTATAGTCTCAACAATTACGATATTTTTTTTTATATAAATAGCTTTTGGGAAAATAATATGTGGGCATGTATAAAATCCTTTTATTTATTTTTATATCTAAATAAAGATTTGTTAGTTCGTTTAAAATACTGCAAAGACTACTCTATTGAAACTTGTTAATTCGTTTCCGTTTAAAACTGTAAGGTTTCCTTGTCTTTTCCAGTTTGTAGAGTTGTAGTTCTTTTTCTATAACATATGATTACCTACTGAAATAGCTTTTTTATATGTTTTAATGTAGTACTTATAAGATTGTTATGTTTGCGTCTAATGCTTTGACTATTCTTGAAATTGATTTTCCTGAAGATTTTATTAGGGATTTGTCTTCCCTTCTTGTCTATTTAGTATCAGTATCAGTTATCGACTTTCTTGGGTGTAACTAATATAAATTGAAATTGTCTTCTTTTGCCTTTCTTAATTTGGTAAAATATAGATAGGAAAAGGTATAAAAACTAAAGGGATTAAGGTTGGCTTAGGATCACCTCTAGAATAAAAAAGAAAACAGGATACATCGGCATCCCGTGTTGGCAGGTTTACCAAATCCAACGTACGTCTATTAGTATTAAAAAGCAAAAGTAGGTTATATAATAATTTGGTTGCAAATACCTGATAAAAGTCAGTTTTGAAAAGAAAGAGTACCATACCTTATAAATTATTTAACATAATGTTATTTTATTCAAAAATCTTTTTCGTGTTAATTAATTTTCGAGTCATACTCCTTGTGAAGCACAAGGCATGACATATTAGTGCAACATAGTGTGGAGTGGTAAACGCCGCGCTTTTGTATCAGAGGCTGTTCGTATGCAGCATAACAAGTTCACACCTTAACAATTTTGTAAAGAAAGAGGTAGGGGATTAATGGTAGCAAGTTATGAAATTATACTTTGGTAGATAATCAAAAAGTAAAAACGTTATCAAAAAACGATTATTTGTGTGTTTTAATTCAAAATCACACCATCCTCCAACAATATAAAATATGATTACAGATCGTTCGGTTGCAACGTTATCCTTTGGATTTTACGATTTGCGATATTTACCAAACCTTAGAATTTTTGTCTTTTAAAATATAGGCAAGACAACTTTTATTGTAATTAATTTAATAAAATGGTACCTTAAATAGGCTCAAATATACTAAAACTAACAGACAATGACTAAAAACAATGGAGATCGTTCTTTAGTTAACGAAGTATAAACTTGAGTATTAAGTATACATAAGGTAATACCATCTAGACATACTCTTGTAGCTTATTAACTTAGGTGGTGTACATACTAAAAACTGATACAGGTAACAATAGATTTGCTTATATTTTGTTTGCAAATATAAACTTCAGTTGAATATTTGTATTTACGGTCCTTTAATTTCAAAATTACAGGTAATGACAAAATGTTAAAAAAATTGGTTATACTATGTAAGTGTAAATAATTATCAGAATAAAATTAAAATTAAACGACATAAAATGTAAATAGTGCCTAATGTTGTTAGAATAAAAGCCTAAGTATATATGTATATGTGACAACTATAGAGGCATTAGTGTGATCTCTAATGAGAAGAATTATGCAAAAATAGTAAAAAACAAAATAGAAGACAATATTCATGGAAAAATAGGAGAAGACCAAACAGGATTCACAGCCGGAAAATCCTGTATAGACAACATATATACTATCCAACAACTTATAGCGAAGAAAAGAGCGAAAAACAGGGACATTCACTTGGCCTTCATAGACCTCAGAATAGCGTACGACTCGGTTCCCAGAAAAAACTGTGGGAAGCGATGAGTAATATAGGGATCAACAAAAGTCTAATCAGGGCAATACAGCAACTTTATGGAAACAACCAAGTAGCAGTGAAAGTGGGGCAGACGATCAGTAATTACTTTAAGACAACAAAGGGCTCCTACAAGGATGCTGACATCTCCAACCCTATTCAAGATATTCTTAGAAGATACCTTAAAGAATTGGAAAAGGAAATGTGAGGGAATGGGGATACCAGTGCGCAATGAACATCTTTATACACTAAGCTACGCAGATGATCAAGTGGTAATAGCTCAAGATGAAGAGGACCTGAGTTATATGCTACGA
The DNA here is from genome assembly GCA_036346155.1 of Sinelater perroti. Taxonomy (NCBI): domain Eukaryota; kingdom Metazoa; phylum Arthropoda; class Insecta; order Coleoptera; family Elateridae; genus Sinelater; species Sinelater perroti. Next base: position 5,531,642 of record JARFIY010000359.1, read on the forward strand.
AAACTAAAAGACGAGTACACTAAGGCCGGTATGGAAATAATCTTCGACAAGACAGAATATTTAGCGATTACAGAAGAAGAGGTAAAAACTTAGAAATAGACGACAATGTAGAAATAAGAGGAAAAATAAGTTCAAATACCTCGGCTTTACTATATCAAAAATACATCTACAGAAGAAGAAATAAAGAACAGGTTAGGACAAACTAGAATAAGTATCAGACAACTACATCCCATTCTATGGAACACACATTACAAAAATACAAAACACAGAATATATAACACAATTATCAAGTATTATGACATATGGGACAGAAAACTGGATAATTAATAAGAAAAATAGAGGAAAAATAAAAGCCACAGAAATGGAATTTTGGAGAAGGTGCTGCCAGGTGACACGACTGGACAGAATTAGAAATACAGAAATAGAGAGGAGAATGAATGTAGAAAAAGACACACTAACTTACATCGAGGAAAAGAAATTAATATGGTACGCCCATGTTAGGACGGACAATAACCGATGGATAAAAAAAATAACGGAGTGGAGTCCTCCAGGAAAACGAAAGAGAGGAAGACCCCGAAGATCTTTCCGAGATGAGGTGGACGAAGCCATGGAAAGAAGAGGGCCAGTAGACGGAGATTGGGAAGACAAGAAGGAGTGGAAGAAACGGTTGAGTGAAGGAACACAGCGTCAGCTGTAAAGATCCTTTTGTATATATATATATATATATATATATATATATATATATATATATATATATATATACACGTAAATCCATTAAATATAACAAATTCAACCAAGCTCGAATAATATTAAATTTTAATAAATTAAAGAAGAATGTAAAATAAATGTACGAGGGATAACCATCAATATACTTAACTTTTTGTCTGTAAAATGGATGGGGTAGAATCCAGTTTGAAATGGTCTAACAACTGCCCTGTAACTCCGATTACAGTCTAGGGGGAAATAAACTCGTATAGAGCAAAGTTAATCGGAACTCCGTACTTATTAATTTTAGCCAGATAAAGTAGTTTTTGTGACTCATTATGGACACGAAACCTGAAGTGGTTGGATAAGTACCAATTCAGTGAATTTTTGTGCCCTATGATGATGTTGGTTTGTTAATTATGACCAACAAAATTTCATTTCAGCGACAACGAAGCTTCTAGCAATAATAGAATAAAAAAGTTAAATTCTATGAACCAAGCGGTACAAAAACGGAATAAGGTTATATAAAATATATTCAGGTTTGGGATACATTTTTGATGAAGATAAACACTGAAAAAAGAGATGACTTTATTAGTCTTAGAAAGATGTTTTCATTTTTTTACAAAATACATAATATAAATTTTTATAGATAATTGGCATACCAGCATTAGCTTGGCTGAAAGAAATGTTTAAAAATTGAGCAGGAGAGAAATATATGACAGAAAAAATTGGAATGGCCGTAAGAATTTAGGAAGTTTTGAAAATGCCTTTATGCTATCTACGCACGAACCCGAAATGGCATAAAAAAGAAATCAAAAGATTTAAAATATCACAATGTAGGCGAAACATCTGTTGATTCATGGAATTTATATGACCATAATTCCGCTGACCACGCCAATCAGAATCAAAATTTTCGACAGACTTGTTCAGCATTAAAATGTAAATTACTCAGCAAACCTTGTAGGTTAGAACGCCCTTCAATATCACAATGACAACATTTCCACAACATTTCGCTAAATTCTACTCTGGAAACTCATGTTCTATTCATACAAGCTGATGGTGATTCATAAATTTAAAGGGTGAAATTGGTATGCCCGGCAGGCTACTTGCAAGGACATGTTAGCAAATCTTTCTCAACAACTCTGTGAACGACCTTTTCATAATCAGCATAAAACTGTTTTGTGTGCTGTTACAGAATTAGGTTTTATAGGACCGTACTTTTTTGGGAATGCAGGGCACGTGGTGACGTTTACTGTCGTAAATGTCGTAATGTTACACAATTTCCTGGAGCCCAGACTCAAAGAACGTGAAAATGCATGACTGTGGTTTTAACAAGACGGCTATCACACACATAGCGAGAATTTCTCGAGAAGTTCTGGAACAAATGTTTTCGGGCTTCTCTCTTTGCGATTTGTTTCTGTGGGCACACCTGGATACTATTTGAAATGCGATCGCAACAGTACCAATGTATATGACTGGGCAAAAAATAAAGAAATTGAAAGTAAAGTTGCAGGCGTGCATAGCTTGTGTGGGTAAGCATTACTACGAAATTATCTTCAAAATTGATTTATAATTATCTAAATGGCAAGCATTGTTCTATGTGACAGTACAATCAAATATTGAACAAAATCTATGTTGTTCTTTTTATTGTTATTTCCAAAGGGAGAAATTATTCTGTCGGATTCTGTAGTATACCATATCACTCTTTAACAAGTTTTTACAAGATTATGTAACACACAGGAACTGCTTTGCATCTGCTACATTTTGTGTTATTTCAAATGTCGAAAAAAATATAAAGAAATAAAAAGAAAAGAGCAAGAATAGCAAAATAAAAAAGAACATCAAGTAAATGCATTTAAAATTTTTTAATCAAATAAACAAAATTAATTTGTCACGACACACCTTAAGGTATATTATTTTACTAACTTAATGTGTGTACATTGTTACTACTTGATACTGTCTCAAATTAAATTGCATGCCAAAATTCTATTTTTATGCACTTTAATAGAACTGTTGTCTTTCATTGCTCAATGCGTCTTGCAATTTTATCTATTTGGAATCAGCCTAAATTTCCTGCTGAAGGTTTCGTAAACACACCCGATGGGCAGAAATTATCAGGCCTTCAACTTCACGTTCGCGATCTTAACGTATTCGTAGCTCTCGAAGCGATCGTATTTGAAAAGAAACGGCATTATGCGCCCCCGTTTGCGGTGGAACGTCGGACGCAAACAACCTGAGGAGCAGTTGAACAAATAACGCGTACTAAAGTTGAAACGCGGCTGTTTGACGTGAACGCCGGGACTTGTACTTAGAAATAAAAGTTGAAAATGAACACTCCGGAACTGCTGCCTGCTGCCTCATGACGAAAGTTTTGTTTGGTTAGCTCACGAGACTTTTCCGAAATTATTCCCGCTATTCCGCTGCTAGTATTGATGTAATTTCACTTCGGTTACGACGTAACGAATGGTAACGGCGGCACCGTTTATTTACTGTAGTGGTTATTTTTCCTGTGCACTCTCGCAAGTCTTCGAAGTCACTTTAAAATACGACTAGAATCGGTATGGGAAAACTAAACACATAGAGTACGAATATCGGGTGTTTAAGTAGTTTTCCAGATTTATTACGTGCTCAAGCACTGCGAAATAAATTTATCCTATTATTTCGGCTATTCCGGGTGGAATATACTGATCTGATTGGAGATATCATCGACGTAAACTGCAAACCCTAGCCGGGATGTAGGAGAAAATGAAATGCAAAAGTCATTTACAAACTTCCATTTATCTTGGTCCTAATTTCTCTTTGCTGCTTTAGGTTTTTAGGAATAATGAATTATTTAATCGTTATTGAATTGCAAAACCTTTAAAATTAGTGTTTTTACAGTTTTCAATATTCTTTTCATTATTTTCTCAATTGTACAGATACCACTATTATAATTATAAATGCTTGCATTTTTTCAGATATGTTAGACTCTTTCAAATGAAATACATAAATAATTTGCATCCTCTAAAGGTAAAAGTTTAGAAGAGAATCTTAGCACTAAAACATGCTCATAAAATATTCAGTTGGTTTAAAAAAGGTGTTTAATACAGAAAATAAGTACTACTATTTTTTTGTAATCAGCAGTTTATCAAAAATTTAATTATAGCTTTCACACGAATTTTACAGTTTTATTTCTTTATATAAGCCGTTAAAATTTTTTCCTACATTTTTTTGTGTTATTAATTCATTTTTGTATATACTCATTGTTGAACGTGGGTTTAGTATGTAGTCTTAAATTTACATCACTCTTTTCGTTCCTTAAGACTCTCAATACTTTTTTTACTCTTTGAATGCAAGATATATAGTATTAATACCATTGAATTTATTTGATTGTACTAATGATTCACATAAGATAATATTTAGTTTATGAGTTTGCTGATTTATTTTTATTTAATAATTATCTAACAAAATACAAACACCTTCTACTTCTATAATAATTTAAGCGCTGGTTAATTAACCATACTACAAGCTTAAATATCTATTTATTTCGATTCTACAATCTTTACGGGTTTCCGTTAACATATTGGACAAACTGCTGGAACATTCTTTCGCAATTAGCACCAAAATAATTAGTTGTTAGATGTCTTTTAAAGAAATTTTCTGGAGTTGAGCATAGTCCACCCGCATTAAAGCCGTTCTGCTATTATCGAATCGTTATAATTCTTTAAAGTTGCATGAGTTTTAATGGTAGAAATAGCACTTAATCGTTGATTATTCTTGATTCAACAGCATGCATATTTTAAGTCCGTTGATAAAATAACTAACATCAACGAGGTACCTTTGTTACCATTGATAGTCTCTAGAAATAGATCATAAATGTCAAATGTCTTCCTTTTTCTTAGATCCAGTTATAGAAAGGTTGCCTTATGAGTACCTATTTTCCAAGGGGATTACTTTATAGTCTTGATACTATTCCTTCAAGTATATTTTATAGTTCACCCAATAAAAGCCCCCTTAAATTTTCTGTCAAGTTTTTCAATTCTGAATTGCTTTACGGGCGCTTCGTCGTGTAGGTCATGTAAGACGTTTAACACTTAGATTTTCGTTACTAGTAATCGCAACCTGGATTCAACTCCATTAATGTTCTTTAAGGTTCTCTCCAGAGTACCTCGTTTTAACTTCAAGGAATTTCATTTATCACTGGATTTAGTACCTTATTTTTACTTTCCTTATCCTATAATAAGGAAAGTATTGTAATCGGCGGAAATTTGACCTACCCAGTTTTTCACATTTCTGGACGAAATATAGCCCCAGGACACTAAAAAAGTTAGTTTGAGCCATTGGTTCGTGTGTGTGTGTGTGTGTGTGTCTGTCGGTCTGTCAGTAAACAGGATATCTCGAGAACCGTAAGAGCTAGAGTCTTGAAATTTGGTATGCAAGTTACTTGTATGCAGGGGACGCACTGCGAAGCTTTTGGTAAAAATCGGCAGAGCCGTTTGGTCGCAAGCTCGCAAAATCGGTTTCAAAGCGATCGCGAATCTAAACGGTTGAAGATACAAAAAATTTATGAGAATAAAAATGATTTGTTATCATGAGATAAACATGAATTTAAAATAAAAGTTGGTAAAATAAGAACTCGAAATAAAATTGAAGCTCAGGATTTTTAATATACCGGGTGTTCATAAAATGTTTCGGGAAATTTATATTACCGGGTAGATCAGACCGAGACGAACAAAAAATTACAATGAAATTTTTTGATCTGATTAAAAATTAATTAAACGGGCCAATCACAGCGCGCTCGGAGGACTTGAGGCCGACTGCGGGAGGACGGGGGGGGGGAGCGCTTGGCCGCTAGGAGGGAGCACGCAGGCGATAACGGGGAAGGCCGTGCGACAGAGCTCGCACGGTTACCTTCAATGACGTAGCAAAATTTTAAGTACGAGTCAATTATTGTCTTGTACTGTTTATTTTAATCAGCTTTCGAGTCTTGGACTCGTGCCTCGTCCTTTTTTAAAATAACAAGTTCCGGGACGAGAACAGCCAAGGGCTGAGAGCATGGACCCGGTATAATATATAATAATAATAGAATAAGGAAAGTCGTGTGATGTTCACACCAGATTTTTTCTCATTGTAGTGTCGCTTTTTGTGTTTCCATTCCAGCAACAATTATAATTTCGAATCAAGTTTTTGTCCTTGTCGTTGTTCTTTCTTTCTAGTTGCAAGTTATTGCTGTAAATTGTCTAATTTGCCTTTTAAAATTTTCCCCATTTATTCTTTCTCCAAAATATATATATATATATATATATATATATATATATATATATATATATATATATTATATATATATATAATATACATCTGGTTCTCACATTTGTTGATTATTCCTGTAACACAATTTTCGTTCTCTGTTGTCTCTAAATTTTTTTTTTTTGCTTTTAGTTTGTACAAATCTATAAATAACTGGTCCTAACTTCTGATACCAGTTATATTAAACTTGGCTTATGGCTGACTATTTGTACTATAGTCGCCACAGTGGCCTAAGCGGTTGAGACGCGGACTGCTATGCGGAGGGACCCGGGTTCTATTCTCAAAACCCTCTGATGCCTGGCCGGTGGCCTACTGAGTCACTGAAAATAATTAAGTACTTTACTCAAGTAAGGGGTAATATGGCGGTCTTCTAATGCGCGGTGCTTGCCACATGGCCCCGCATCAAACTTGGTGCGCCTACTGGGCAGTAAAGTTGGACATACAAGACCCTTAACTTCTCAGTTCGTAAGCCGTGCTCCCACGCAAGGTATTAGAGCCTTACCATTACCATTTATTTGTACTTAATGATTATTTAATTATATGTTAACATTGTTTCTTTCCACAGTTAATGATGAATTGACTAATGGGCAGTTTTCCTTTTTTAGACCATGCACCGAGCTTGCCTGTAGCTCCTTCAGGAAATCTTGGCTTTCTAGAGTCGATTGTTACAATATTAAAAATAAAAATTCTAGTTTAAAATTAAATTAATCATTTATAAGGGTTTAAATAATTACGAAGTAACGCATTTATATTTAAATACAAAAGCAAAACAATAATTGCATCTTAGAAAAGTTCTGCTTGTCTGTTATGCTATGTTAGCAGTAGGCTGTGCACAAATGTTTTCACTACATTATTATTGCCTTGAAACACAGAATTGCCTAGAGTATCTTTGAAAAGGCACAACAAATTGAAGTCGTAGAGTAGTAAGAATGCAGTTTCCCCAATTGAATTTGCGTAATATAACCATGAATTGAACTGATTTGCTCTTTCTTAGCTGTTCTCTTACGTTCCTCATTTATAAATACAAAGGATAAATCTGTGCCTTATCCATGATAAACATTTCACGCAATAATGCTACCGTTTTTTTTCTTCAATAGTTATAGTAGCAGTTCACAAACTTTACAAAGTCTAAATTTGTAGGCAATTGTTACACCTTTTTGTATACATCTGACTATAATTTTCAGCTAATGAATGCACATTTCGGTATCCATTTCTTAAATAATAACAAAATTTACCTTCAAAATCATTCTTCTAAATTATTTAATATTTTCCTCAATAATGCTCGTTGGTGGATAAATTTGATGCAAATGTCGACTTTATTTTTTTAACTTTGTAAGAATGTTTTCCATCATCGATACACTTTTGAGGTAGAGAGGTATCTATTTTCAACTGCTAATGTGAACATTTGAATTGTTAAAGCACTTTTTACCATTAAAAACCTAATAATAATGCTAAAATCGACAACTAATCCTTCTCATAAATAGCTGTAAAATTATTTAAATAATAACTGAAATAATCAGCTTTAGCTGGTCATAAATTTAAGTACAATCTCAGGTGTCTTAGTAAAAAAACATTGTTTTAGCAACATTATTATAATTAAAACATTTTTCTTTTTTAAAAAGATTTAATTTTACAATCAGACGATTGACAACTTATCATGAATATTCTTAGCCTTGAAAATTATACCAACATTGAAGTTTGGTTTAGAATGGTTTATTTTTATTTTTTATATAAAATAATAGATCCAATCAGTTTTAAATTTAAACTATTATAAAAAACTATGGTAAGAAATTATCCAAAAAAGTAATATTTTTATAAGGTCAAATTTTGGCAAAAAAAATTACTAACTTCAAAAGCTATTTATTTATTTAGCAAAAGCAGTATGCCGTATGTTCTCTTCTCATCAATAAAATGTAAGTTGAAAGTTATTTAAAATATTTCTACTTTGCTAACTAATATAAGACTTTTTTGGAAGTGGCTGCTATGAAAATAAAGCTTCCTAGTTATATTGAAACTCGGTGTCCTTTAAAAAAAGGCGCTTATCCTTATTATAAGCTACTTCTCTCTTCAAATTTATTTATTACTTTTTGTTACACAACGTAGCTGATTATACAGTAAGTACAATTTATTGTGCACACTACTTAAGTTACGAAACTAAATAAAAACAGCATTGTAAATAATAGATTTACAATTCTGCTCCCACGTCTAAAAAACTGCCCATCTTTTGAGGCAATTCACGTATCGGTCCAATTTTTAACTGGTCAGCCAAGCCGTGTGCCATTGATCGAAATGATAGTCAAAAGGAGCAATGTCTGGAAAATATGGCGCGTAGGGACTTCCCATTTCAACGTTTCCAAGTATGTTGTTATCGACTTTGCGACATAGATTCGAGCATTGTCATGCTGCAAAATCACATTATCGTGTCTCTCGTCGTATTACGGCCGTTTGTCTTTCAATGCTCGGCTTAAACGCATTAATTCCTTTCGATATAGATCACCTGTAATTGCTTTAGACAGTTTTAGTAGCTCATAATACACTACACCGAGCTGGTCCCACCAAATACAGAGCTTGACCTTGGAGCTGTGAAGATTGCGTTTGGCCGTCGAAGCATGTTCGGGAAGTTCGCGTGGTTTTCTGTGCTTGGGGTTATCGTAATGGACCCATTTTTCGTCTCCAGTCACAATGCGATGCATAAATCCCTTCCGTCTTTGTCTTTTAAGCACCTGTTCAACAAGCAAGCATCTCTCGGCTTCAATTTATGTGTCACCCAATTTACTTGTTTCTGAATCATTCCCATGACTTTGAGGCGTTTTGCAATGGCTTGTTGAGTCACTCCTAATGATCCTGCCAATTGTTCTTGCGCTTGACACGAGTCTTCATGAAGTAATGCCTCCAATTCTGTATCTTTGAAAACCTTCTCTCTTCCACCGCCATGCCGGTCTTCAATGTCAAAATTACCATTCTTGGAGCATTGCAACCACTCACGACACGTTTTTGAACTACTAGCGGTCTCGCTATAAGTATTTGAGACATTCGATGAGCCTCAGCCGCAGATTTCTTCATATTGAAACAGAAAATTAAAACTTACCGAAAATGACGAGAATTTGGTTCGCAAACTGACATTTTCAATCGAGAATAACTATACAGATACAGATCGACTAATTTTTTGATGGGGTTATGTAATATAATAATTTTGTAAACATGAAAGCATGAAACTAAATTATGTCTATTACAAACTGGAGTAAAAATTTTGTGTATTTTCTAATCATAGGAGCAACAAGCATGAATTTATCAAGTCTAATTTGATTTCCAAAGTGTCAAAATTCTATTTCATAATTTTAAATAGGATATCAAAAGTCGTACAACCATTAATAGGTTCACTGTGCGTTTCTATTAAAATCTACGAAACAGAATAATATCGCCATGGTCTGTGCAGATAAGAAAATGATTAATTAATGTGACAATAAGTACTAAGATTATCCGGCTGTAGTTTATAATGCCATTAAAACCACCATTATGTTTATGTGATGTGTAACGTGATTCTGAAGCGGCAATTATTAACACTAAATTATAGAAGAATATCAAATTGTTTGTGAAAGAAAAATTATTTGTTGTTATTAATTTTATATGCAAATTAGAAACTAGTGGTCTATTAATAAAATTTGTTTTATAAGATATATGTCAAATTTTATCATTAAGATTGTAGATTTCACGTAAAATTTGCAAAACTTTTCTGCTATTACATATAAAGTGTTAATTCTACTTAATACTTCGCATAGAAAGCTCCTAGAAGGTTTAGCTGTTCATACTAACCATAAAATTACTCAACATATTTTAATACAAATTTAATCTTTATATACAGCTCTTGAAATAAGTATACAAAACACTTACTTGTAGCAAGAACAGCTAAGTACTGAGGATTTCACTGAAGTAAGTCGAAGAAAACGGTAATCCGAGCACTATCTTCTGTTTCAACTGCTAAAAATGCATCAAAATAATGTGCACCAAAAATGTTGAGCATAAAAAGTTCCATAAATAAGTCCGTTATCTTTAGGATACAGCCCACAATAAGCGTTTTTATGTTAGGATTTGCAGTAAATCCAGAATTGTATCTCTGTCGAGCGAAGGCAGTCTACTGTCTACATAAATTGCTACATCAATTATGTAAAAACGAATTGTGCTATAGGGAAGCCAGGCAGTCAGTATTGTTTCTTTCTGCTCACGAAAATGCTGCAATTATAAAATATTTCGGATTTCTTCATTCACAAGAATTTAATTTGCTGAAAAATGAGATATTTAAGATTGACTAGACAACAGCAATAAAATGATTTGTTTCTGGCATTTGTCGAATTCCTTAAATAATAATATTGTTAAAATAAATTTTTAACAAAATATAAGAATAAAAATTATTCTGCAGTTTATATTGAAATCTTTTGCAAAACTCTCTTGTTGATTGATTTTCTTTTATTGTAACGTATACGAACACAAAAAGTTTAAATTTACTATTCTTTTTATTACTAGGACAACCTAAACATATCCCATTATTATTATTACTTAAATAAGAAAAATTGTAACTTACCTTATACTAGTCATTTTTTCTTTTGAAATTGGTGCCTTTACGTGTTACATATTAAACAAAAAATAATCGTAAATGGGTAACCCTTGATACCATTTGAGGTTTACTATATATATATATATATATATATCCAAGTATATTTAAATTTTACTAAACACAAAAAAAATAATTTTACAAATTCGTGTAACAACCATGACTTATTACAAAACTTTAATTGTTCTTAAAATTTTAAAAAGATTACAGTGACAGTAGAATAGTAAAGCATAAAAACTAGAGCTTTTATAAGAATATAATTATGACTGATTCATAAGTAGTAGTTTAGGTTACAGCTAATCTAGTTGACGCAATGTGACTGTAGAAAATAGAATGAAAATAATTACATCAAAAACATATATGTTTGTACTTATTCTCATAAAAGTTTGGCACAGTACAATATTACAATTAAAACACGTAAACAATATTTGTGAATATTTAAAAAATAGCAATTTGTTTATAAATAATAGATAAAAAACCCACTGTATATAATCAAAAACAATTCATAACATTGTAGTCAAAATTTCAAATAGGTTATTATTTTTATTTAAATATCAGCATAGCATAAATACATACAAAAATAAAAAATAAAAACAGTTATAATATTTTTTGCATCTACACAATAATAAGATAGCAGCTGAAGAACAGATGAAGAAAAACGAAGAAAAATTTGGTTAATGAGGAAACCTTTGGGGAACCAAGAAATCAGTATGCTTTCCTGGAAAACCAAAACAACACCTGAAGATAATAAGCTAACAGAATACGTATAAGAAATTAAAACATAATAGAGTGAATATAGTAAAAAAGTAAAAAAATTTGAACAAGAAAAGGACAAATAAACAATAATGTTAAAGTTCAAGGATTACTTCTCAAAAACAGTGTAGTGTTGATATTAAAACAATCGATAAAGAAGCAATGAAAATCAACTAGAAGTGGATGTGCTAACAGACGTGGGACATAAGTGGAAAATAAAAGATGTCAGAGTCGTAATAAGATCAGAGAGAAATAGCGACCGTTACTTCTAAAAATTAAAGACGACAATATTGTGCTGGATAGCGAGAAATGATAAAACAGAATTTTCAAAAAACTAGCAAGAAACCAACAAAGACTAATGAAAAGAGTCAGCAGTATAGCTAGACAATCGAAGAAATGACAAGAAAAGAAATAACATATATTGTAATAAACGGAAAGGACGACAAACCTTCAGAAATATCCTAATCAGTACAGTAAAGTAAACATAATAAAAATAAATAAAAAGGAAAAGGCCTCTTGGAACAAAAATGTCAAGAAAGAGGTTAAACTGTAAAAAGAACAAAGAATACGTATTTACGCAAAAAATAATGAGGTACACTACAAAAAACGAATAAAATGGCCAAAAACGTCATATTAGAAGCAAAAAAAGACTCCCGGAAGCGTTTCTAAAGAAATTAAATATTGTGCTATAAAACATTTAAAAACCTCGATCTGGAAACCAAAAAATAATTAATCAAATTAAAAAAGAGTTCTAGAGTAGAGGAAAATTAAGAAAATAATTTGCAATATAGAAGAAATCAAACAACAAAGAGAACACACAACCAAAAGAGGTCAACAATGTTATAAAGAGACTCGAAAAGGAAAAGACCTCTGGAAATGACAGTTTTACAGTAGAAATTGATAAAAAAACATGAGCGGATAGGGAGTACAAATGCCAAAAAAAAATATATAATATGACAGAAAGAAAGAAATATATCAAAAGACACCAAGATTTCTTTATGCCAATATGCAAGAAAAGTGATAGAGAAAAATTAACTTACTGAATATAGCGACAAAGGTATACGGAAGTATCTAGAAAACTAAATTGGGAACTACAACCTTCGCTCAAACACTTGCAGTCTTCAGAAAAGATAGAATCATACAAGATTATATACTTATAATTAAATAGAAAAAATAACAAGAAACATAAAGGATAGAATATACCCTGCTTCTCTTGATCTGAAAAAGTTATTTATTTGACAGAGTATCAAGAGCAATAATAGTAAAACAATAATATCCCTAATCACACTAGACCTTTACTATAAGGCAGGTAATGGAAAAAAGTTACGAAAAAGACGTCAACAGCCAAGGAGTAAGTAAGTAAGTAAGTATCAAGAGCAAGTAAGTACAGATCAAAATATAATTAAAAGAAAAACTGACACAGAAATAATAAGAGCAATAAAATATATGTACAAAAATAGAGAAGTATAGTAAAAACAGATATACAGTCAAGTGATCTTATAAGAAATGACACTATAAAAGTACAACTACAGGTACAACTAGTAATAAAACATATTGAGAACTACCAATTAAGACAGTATAGACTTCTTAACCGAATGAACGAGACCACACCAGTTAAAAGGATGTCGTAAGCTAAAGAAGCAGGTAGAAATGGCCTTCAAGAATATCATAACTAATTTTCATTTGTTGGGAATAGGTTTTGTTAATTACATAAAAATAAAAATTTTATATGACATTGCCCACCAAGTGTTGTCGAAGTAAATCTGAAAAATCAACAAGAACGGTGTAATACCGTAAAGGAAACTTTCTACAGCGGTGCGAAATCGTAACGGTCACTTCCGGTTGCCGTTAACCGATTTTGAAAATCAATCCCATGAAAGGTACTGACCTAAGATGTGCGTATGCCAAGTTTGAAGTGAATCCGTTGGATAGAACGGAAGTTATCTTATCTCCAGACACACAGAGAGACATGAATTTTCGAAATCGTAACGGTCACTTCCGGTTGCCGTTAACCGACCACATATGTGTCATTACCTCCATGATAGACACCATTAAACTGTCCTTGGTGTTATGATGCCTCTCATTGATTTTTATCTTAAACGCATGTGCCATTCGTAGTGGATCCAAGGCAATGGAGACGGGGCTGGAAAATAGTCACAAGTCGAAGGACCAGTGGTAATACAAATGGTTGCATAGACAAGCCTAAGTCGTCTGGCCCTCAGTCACCTCCTCTACTGAGGGCTTGACACCTGTCTCCAGCACGTTGAAGTAGTGTTAGGCCACAATATCTCTGCAGCACCATTACAGAGGCAGGAAACTTTGTATGCATAACGGTAGACACTCTAGAGTTGCCTTGAGAGATTCAATAGTTATTTTTGCTATTCACCTTCCTGTCCTAGATAAAGTTTTGTTCTTTCAAAAAGAATATCAGGAAGCCAACGCTGTTGTACTTTATGTCGTTCAATAGTGCTTGGGCTTTTTGTCTCACTTTTCTTACTCAACAGTCGGCGGTTCTTCATAATAAAATATTTGTGGTGCAGGTTCTCTTTCAATTCGCGGGCCAATGCATTACTTCTCTTGTAATCAGATCGCTTGCTGTGAGTTGTCGTTACCAGTTATTCTCTCCTTGCAATCAAATTCTCTGTACTTCTTGGCTACGTTATAAACTTGAGTCTTTTCATAACCAAGCCCCACAATAATTTCCGGCGCAAAAGGGAGTATAGCAACTGAGCGGTTGTATTTTCGGCTCAACTTGATACTTAATAAAAAATTGTGCATACGTATAAGATGATATTTTGGCTTTTTCGAAATACAACTTAAAAAATTCCAGATTTACCTTGACAACCTCATAGATTTAAAATAGTGTTCTTTGCGTTTTATTTACTAGTAATAGTGAAATACAATATTGTTTGACGCTAGGAAAAGTTCGTTAATCTGAAAAATCGCTCAAATTAATTGCCACAGTGTTCGTCACGTATGTTTTCTAATTATATATTTAGTTATTATTAAAAAATACGCGTGCGAGGAATAGGACTATAAATATTTTTGATTTTCAGGTGAAGTTTAGATTAAATTCTGATTAAATTATATGAAATTACTACATTACGTAATCGACCTTTGGCAGGAGGGATCTTTAAATATTATAAGGATATGGTAACAATATCAGCCACAGTTTTGATATTAAATTTACCTACATTATGTGACTTAGCTTGCTTCGAATAAAAAATATAGAATCACCCTAATATATTATTTAAAAAGTGCATTTTACAACAAACAGGTATTAATATTCATATTATGATTATGTGATCTCACATACATACACACATTTATATTATTTATACATATGAAAGTAAAAATACACTCACTTACATATTTAAATATTTATTTGTGCCTGTAACAAACTGTTTACTTTATAAGGCTAGCTGGTAATTTTTTGTCAATTATTCTGTTTTTTAATACATTACCAAATAACTCATTTATCATGTGAAATGATCAAATTATATGTATATAACCCAATTAACTTTTAGTTTCAATTTTGCCCACGGGAAATAACCCCACGTAAAAATTACTGCAACTGAAAATGCAACAATTGCATTACACGCAAATTTTAGCGGTTGCCGTTATTACACTAATGCACATAAATTATTTGAAGTCTAAAACTGTCATCGATTTACGTATTAAACTCCATGGGGCTTTTTATACTTGTGCCGCATTAGTACGTCATAAACTGAATGATATCTGTCCACATTAAATAAAACAGAATTATATACGTTGTCGGCTTCATTAACTTAATGCCATATTATGTTTAACGGCCGCAAACGGAAACAAAATAGCCATTAATAATATCCTGTGGTTGCTGCAGCATATTTCTCAGTTTTACATATGTACGATGTAACTGCTTTTTTACTAGAATTATACTTAAACATTAAGATCAGACATGAAATATTTAATTATATTAAAAAAATTATTTACTATCTATTCAAGTTTTCCAGTGCTTCAAAAATTTTTAAAATAGAAATGACAATACAAATAAGGTTTACGCAGACTATAAGTAGAAAACTGAAGATAATATTAGAAAAATTAATAAAACCATTTGATAAGGTTATCTAGTAAAGATTAAAAGTAATATTCAAATAAGATTAACTAAAGCTTTTACAGATTATACAACAATTTGGGAGCCAACTCCCCACTTTAGAAGAAAATCTTTAAGTCAAGTTTATGGTATTTTTAAAAACAATAAAATTGGTAAGATTTTTAAAAGAATATATGTAGAAAGAGAAATATATTAAGTAAAATTTAAAATATTTAACGTAATCTAAACTAATATACGAAGCATGTTCCTAGCAGGCAAAGCAGCCAACGTGGTTAAAGAAATGCGACGGCTACATATTGACATATTGGGATGCAGCGAAATGAGATTGCCAGGCGAAGGAACGTGTGTGGTAGATGAACATCAAATATACTATATTGGTGATGATAGTCCGCAACATCGCAATGGAGTTGGTTTTATAATAACAAAGGACGTTCAAAAAGCAGTAAGCGGATTCCTACCAATATCGGATAGAGTTGCTATGTTAAAAATAAATGCACAACCTTGTAGTTTGAACATAATACAAACTTATGCGCCAACAACAGACAGCAATGATGAAGTCATTGAACAATTTTATGACGACGTAAGGAAAGCAATAAAATATACAAAGAAAGAAGACATATCCTTAATTATGGGAGATTTAAACGCTAAAGTTGCCAACGAAGCAACCGAAAGAATAATAGGAACATATGGTCTTGGAATACGTCATGAGCGTGGAGAAATGCTGGTACAGTTTTGTAAAGAAATACAATTTTCTATTATGAACACTTATTTTGAATTACCAAGCAGAAGATTATATACGTGGAAATCCCCCGCTGATAGAAACGGCAACATTGTAAGAAATCAGATTGATTACGTAATGATAAACAAACGATTCCGCAATTCGATTACATCGGTTAAAACATATCCTGGCGCAGATGTTCCATCTGACCACAATCTCTTGCTAGCTGTATTCAGGTTACGATTAAAGAAAGCAACGGCAAGTGGTACGAGACAAACAAGAATAGATGTACAGAAACTGAAAACAGAGAATGTACGGCAGGAAGTAAAACAACAGCTAAATCAAAATTCTCTGAAATCAATATAAGTACGGGCAACGATATAGAACAAAATGGAAACAATTAAAGAAACGCTGAACGTCATTGCAAAGAATAAGCTAGCAAAGAACCCAAGAAAGAAAAACAATGATTGGATGACGGACGAAATACTAGATCTTATGGAAGAAAGGCGCAGATATAGAAATAAAAGTGAACTAAATTATAAGCGAATACACTATATTATTAGACAAAAAATCAAGGAAGCGAAGGAAGCCTGGTTAGTAAGCAAATGTGCAGAAATTGAAACCTTAGAGGGAAAACATGATACACTAAACCTACATAAAAAGATCAAGGAAACTGCAGGAATAGTAAGAACAAAATCCAATGGAATAGTCACAGACAAAGATAATAAAGCAATATTCGACAAAGAGAAAATACTAGAAAGATGGAAAGAGTACACGGAGGAATCATTTTCGGATGAACATAGAGATGACGCTGATGTAATAGTTGGCACATTAGGACCAACTATAACTAGACAAGAGTTGTTGAAAGCCATCAAGAGAATAAAAAACAACAAGTCAGCAGAACCAGATGAAACCCATGGAGAACTTCTGAAGTTATTGGAAGAAGAACACACCAGGCCGTATTAGATTTGTTCAATAGAATATACGAAACAGGAAACATGCCCAATGACTAGTTATTCTCTACGTTCATCCCATTACCAAAAAAAGCCAGGGGCCAAGAAATGTGAAGATCATCGCACAATTAGTCTAATGAGCCATATACTAAAGGTTTTTCTACACATCATCCACCAATGTGTATACAGCAAGTTAGAACAAAATACCGGCGAATCGCAATTTGGTTTCAGAGATGGCCTTGGAACAAGGGAAGCCTTATTCTCGATACAAGTGCTAATACAAAGAGCGCGTGATGTCAACTACGATATATTTGCATGTTTTATTGATTTTGAAAGAGCGTTTGACCGCGTAAAACACGAGCAATTAATACAAACATTAAAATCAGCAGGAATAGATAACAGTGATACCAGAATCATTGCCAACTTGTACTGGCAACAAAGAGCCACAATCCGTATAGGGGACAGAACATCAGAAGAATTTCACATCCGCAAAGGTGTTCGACAAGGATGCGTATTGTCCCCGATGTTATTTAACGCCTATTCTGAAAACCTCTTCAAAGAAGCCCTAGAGGGTGCAGAAGATGGAATCAAAATAAACGGAGAGATAGTCAACAACATTAGATATGCGGACGACACGGTTCTGCTGGCCAACACTTCAGAAGGATTGCAAAGATTAATAGACCGCGTAACAGAAACTAGTAAAAATTACGGTATGCGGCTTAACATAAGTAAAACAAAGGTGATGATCATGAGTAAAAATGCCAACATAAACGTGAATTTCCACATAAATCAATCCCCTTTACAAAGAGTACAGGCGTTTAATTACTTGGGATGTACGTTAAACGAGAGATGGGACCATACTCAGGAAATAAAAGTTCGAATCGAAAAGGCGCGGAGTGCATTTAACCGCCTAAAGAAAGTACTTTGTAATTTGAGTTTAAATTTGCAACTTCGTACTCGAATACTTAGATGTTATGTTTCCTCAATTCTTTTATAGGGGACAGAAGCATGGACTCTCACAGAAGCTGCAAACAAACTATTGGGAGGTTTTGAGCTATGGTGCTATCGCCGTATGCTCAGAATTTCATGGGTACACCATGTAACAAATGAGACAGTCCTTCAGCGCATGAACAAGGACAGAGAGATCCTTAATGCTGTTAAGAAAAGGAAGCTAGCATACTTTGGTCACGTCATGCGAAATGATAAATATCGTCTTTTGTAGTTGATTATGCAAGGAAAAATCGAAAGCAAACGAGGTCCTGGTAGACGAAGAATTTCATGGCTTCGCAACCTTAGGCAGTGGACAGGAATGACATCGGTCGCCCTGTTCCGAACAGCGATAAACAAGATTAGATGGGCCAGACTGATCGCCAACGTCCAATGAGGATACGGCACAAGCAGAAGAAGAATCTAAACTACCGGTCTATGTAGTTTAAGTGTATCGGTTAACAACAAATAAAAGAAACTAATGATGAAGTAAAAATATACAATAAAAATGTTTTTTTAAATATTTTAGTGATTATGCTCATTAAATAAGTATTTAAAGTCTAAATAATTATTAAAACCTATTACTTCAAGCATAAAAAATCTTGTTCGGACAAATAGGAAGAAGAAAATTGTTTCATTACACACTACTTGTGAAGTAGATTTTAATAAAATGCCACATATTAATTTTAAATATAAATATTAAAAAGCAAAAGTTGATGGGTAGCATGCCATAAGCTACCAACGATATACTTTTTCTATAAATGGTATTGTTTTTTTGAAGAAAAGAATATAGTCATATATTCATGGAATGAGCTTAAAGTCTATTAGTGTATTCTACTCATAGTTTTGTAGCGCGAAGCCATCTCACATTTTTCAACTAGTCATATATTGTATATGAAAGCAGGGAAATAATAAATACGACCAAGTATTCCATTTATTTACTACAAATTACAAGGTTATTTTTTGAAAACTACATCGGGCAGATGGCCTCCGTTTACATCAATGCATTGTTGCAAACGTTTCTTAAAGCTGTCGTACACGCGCCTTTGTGCATCCTCATTAATGGTTGCAAGTTCGTCACCAATGGTTTTCTTGAGTTTTTGAATACTCATAATATACCTCTGGAACACACGGTCTTTCCAGAAACCCCCACAGGAAAAAGTCTGGGACACTGAGATTGGGCGACCGAGCTGACCAAGCGATTTCGCTGAAACGAGAGATAACAGTTCCGAACATTTTACGAACTACAGCCATACTGTTTTGCGCGGTGTGGGCTGTTGTTCCATCCTGCTGGAAATATAAGTTTTTAAGGTCAATGCCAAGCTGTCGTAACTTTTGCCCAACAAAGCCTTCCAACATAGTCACATAACGTTCTGAATCAATGGTGACTGTTTGTTCATTGCCATTTTTAAATGAATATAAACCTACAATTCCGAAAGCACCGGCTCCACACCAAACCGCCACTTTAGAAGAGTGCAAGGGCTTTTCATGCAGCTTCTTAGGGTTCACTGATGACCAGTATCACATGTTTTGTTTGTTTATTTAACCAGAAACATAAAAATATGCTTTGTCAATCATTAACAAATTATTCAGAATGTCTGGGTTTCCCGTAACAAACCACTCATGGCGGTGCAGAAAGAAAATCTTGCTTCCTTGTCTCTTTCGCTAATTTGTTGCACAACTTGCAGTTTGTAAAGGTAAAATTTTATCTTTTTTGGCATTAGATTTAAACTTCTTCTATTGATGCCTAAAATGCGAGATTGCTGGCGCGCCGAACGGCGAGAATTGCGTTCAACAGCTTCCCTCACTGTCTGCAGGTTCTCTGTCGTCCGCACTGTTGGTGGAGTTCTATGCTTTACGTCTAACACGCTATCAGTTTCTTCAAATTTCTTCATCCAAGCCAATATGGTATTGCGAAATGGTTCGTGACCATGTCGACCAATATTGAACTGTCGTCGATAGACACGCTGCACTTCCGTAACAAAATTTGTTTTGTAATAAATACGAACACAGGTACTACGGTGTTACACGTTTCAACGCTCCATTGCGACTGCCAGCGCACGTCATCAAATGGTGTCCCTCTCTTCTACCATTCTTCCTCCCGCCAACTACGACAAGTTATCGCGGCGGCGCACTATTCAGATTTGAAATGTGTAAGTTGGCTCCGCACCACCCTGTATTTAGTGTCGTTCGCTTATGGTACCGGTATACCATTCAACATTACTGAAAGATGGTAATCTCGTTTTAAAGCAAAAGTAACGTGTACAGACTTCACTTACGGATTCATTTATTTAAAATTTTTACCTGCTAAACTTAGATTACAGTTTATTGAAATGCAATTCTAGATAGTGATGTGCAGTTATTGAGTGGTCGTTTCTGTTGCATTAGAAAACTCTAAGCCAAAAACCTTGCTTGTGTACATATAAGATAATCTGTGCCTCGAGTTGCCGTAAGTCTTTGTAAGTAGTCTTGTAGCGACTTATTTTCTTTTTGTTCCAACAGAATTTTTAGTTAATAAGTTAGCCGGCTATATGTTTTATGCTTATATACGTTTATCATTCATTCCGGGATTATATTATTATTAAATGGAAAATACGCAAGTAAAAACCCTAGGTTATTTAGTTGCATAACCGAAAACTTTCTGCTTTTACTTATAACGAGGCGAAAGCCTTATCAAATTTTCGCATTATAGTCTGGTTCTCTAATAAACTTGTTATCTAAGATTAAAAAAAATATAATGTCGTTTTAGTTATTACATTTTGGAAAGAAGTTTTAGTTCTTCTAGGTCATTTTAAATACTAACATTAGCTACACAAACTAGTATTTAAATAAAAAAATCTGACAACACTTAGAAGCACCCTACTAATTAGGTCTATTAGAAAAAAATTTTTAAATAAGTGAATTGAAGCTACTATTTACGAAAACGTTGAGATAAGTGCATTAGCCCGAAATTCGTTAACCCAAAAATCGTTAGCCTGAAAATATTTGACAATGAAAGGAGACTAAGGCCGCTCTAACTAAATTTCATTTAGAAAAATAAAACTACTCCAATTAATGTTAATTTATTCAAATTTAAATACCAAATCTACAAGCTAGAGCTTTCACATATTGATCGACATCGAGTTCAGATCGTGAACTTATAATGTTTTAAAGTATATCTTTCTTGAGAATGTCACGATTTCTTTGATTTTAGTGTTCATATTATCAAACATTACTAGAATGCGATTACTCTAACCAAACTTTTACTTTGATTTTGCAATTCACTAATTTTGAATTCGGTTCTGTTTTGTTCGGAAATAAACTTTTTAATAATTTTCCACAAATCAACATGAGGGTTTCCGACAAAGTTGTTCGATCGGCAACGCTATGCTTCAACTTTATTTAAAGTTCGGGGGAAACCTTGAAGATTGTCCAAAAACACAGACCAAACGTCAGTAGGGAATAAAGCTTTTGGTGGTCTTTTTCTGAGTTGTCGCCCATTAACGTAAGTTTTATCGAACCAATCGACAATAGCTTCTGTGCCTTGTAATTCGGTCTCAGCCGAAATAAAATTTAAAAACTAGAATTCGATCACTCTAACCAATTTTTCAACTCACTGCTGCAAAAACATCTTTTATTTTATCAACACGTAGGAGAATTAAGGCCGCTAATTTACGCAAATTGATCCTAAATTCTTTTTTGTCTGTATAACGGGTTATTATGTGATATTTCTAGATCTTGCGTAATATTGCTTGACACAGATGAAAATGACACCTTCATGTTCGAGCTACATTAAATTCGGCTTTTGCAGCACTTATACCAACTTGCTCAAAATCTGATATAATCACTTTAGGTTTGAGTTCCTTATAAATATTGTTTGCTTGTAGCAATAAGCTTTTAAAATAAAACGCGATAAAATTTTTCTGTTTTTCTTGTCATCAGCGCATAAACTAAAAGATAGATGGGATCTTTTTTATTTGTTCCTATTTGTCCGTGGATAGTATACATCTGGTGCAAAAAACTAAAAATTTGGTTAGTGTGATCGTATTCTAGTAAATTTGTCTTACCTTGGAACTCTTTTGAATGTGCCATCCATCATTCAAAACCGCGATGCATTTAATTCAATGTTTTTGTTTGTTGTGAATAGTAAAATACAGCCATCATCTATGTCTATCCGAGTGAAGAAATCATCGCCTCTAATTGTGTTCTTGAATTGTTGAGGAATATCCAAATCAACTAAAGATGTAGACGCCGGAGGAAGTCTTTTATTTATTCGCTTTCTTCTCATCCTAAATAATACCAACTAGAAAACAATTACTCTATTCACTTATATTACCTTCAATTTAAGCTGGAATGTCTTCTAACATCAAAGATCTTTCCTTAATTTATTGTTTTCTTAAATATAACTCTATTTGAACTAGATAAGTGGTTATATTTTTCAACCGGATCATTCAACTGGCCATTACATGTTTTAGTTCTTGCAGGAAATTTTTGTCTCCCGAACTCTATACATTTCCAGTAAATAATAGACTGGTTATTGACATTAGTGTACTTTTTCACACATTGAAATAAAAAGTTTTTACTATTTAACAAATCATTGCTACGATCGCTTTTGATAAATTCAAAATTAGCCATTTTATAATTGAAATTTAGTCTTTACTCAATGAAAACTAGAATTAAACTGAAAATTTGGTTAGGGTGTTCCCATCTTCGCTTCATTGTTAAATATTTTTGGGCGAACGATTTTTGGGTTAAC
Organism: Sinelater perroti; assembly: GCA_036346155.1. Taxonomy (NCBI): domain Eukaryota; kingdom Metazoa; phylum Arthropoda; class Insecta; order Coleoptera; family Elateridae; genus Sinelater; species Sinelater perroti. The sequence goes on from JARFIY010000359.1 coordinate 5,554,481, forward strand.
AATTTCGGGCTAATAATTTTTAGGTTAATGAAATTAGTCTAGTAAATTTCGGGCTAACAACTTTCGGGCTGATTAATTTCGGGCCAATGACTTTCGAGCTAACGTCTTTCGGGCTAACGCATGTAAAAAAATTCACACAAAGCACCTGACTACGATTTGACTACAACAAAGATCGTAAGATAATTTTAAAAAAAACGAGTTTGATTTATCAATAACTCCTTTAGCGCAGTGTTAATGCTTTAATACTGTTCCATACCTGGCGGTAATAATTTTAATACCAAAACTGAGCAACCCCCACAATAACGTAACATCGTACAAACCTTTTATTTTATTATTTGTTCCTTCTAAAATCTAAAAGTTGCTACTAGCCAGGATTATTCTAATTCTTATAGAAAATAATCTGGTGCTCGATTACCTATTCGGCTTTAGAAAACAACATATCGCAATTGAGCACATCAATAGTGTTAGTCCGGATTACAAAACTATTTGAGAATAATAATTTTTCTAGCGCTATTCACTATTCGTAGATTTTAATCGAGAGTTTGAACAAGTTTGTCATGATGCCATTATGTACAAAATGAAATGTAAATTACCTCTTGTCTATTATTAAATTACACATTCACATATCGTCGACAGAAACTTTCTTGTTAATTATCATACATTTCAAACATCCTTAGTTCTCATCTTTAGTGTCGCACAGTAGTGTGCTAAATCTAATACTATATCTATTATTTACATTACACTTATCTACTAATGAGAACATAATGGTTTTTATTATTAGTACAACATTAACCTGGCTTTTCATAACTAATAAGCCACCTAAATAAACTTCTTTTGTGCTTCCCAAAAAATATTCTATATTAAATGAAATAGTTCGTACAACGAAAATAAAATCTTTTTATATAAAAGCACTCTGAAACATTTATGGAGTTATGGAATTCAATTTTGGGGAACAGCGAGTACATCTATTATTGAAATATTGAGAAGCTTTTAAGCTAAAGCATTGAATTCTATCGTAAATTTCGTGCGCTGTTCCCACGAAAAGCCCCCGGACCGGATAGCATTTCGAACTGCGCACTACGAGTTCTCCAAAAAAGGCAATTATCTGAATCACTGACATTAGCACCACTTTTTAAGCTCATGGAAGATAACAAACGTTGTGATGATTTCCAAGTCCAGAAAGTCAGGCACATTTCTTCAGGATTATCGCCTTGTCAACCTGCTGTAGGCCTTGCGAAAACTAATAAAAGGAGTCATACACCACCACCTGAGGACAGCAAGTTTTCCATCACTTTACTACTCCTCAATTCCTTTGGGTGAATCACGGCGAAGGTTTTCGATATGCCATAGAACAAGAAATTCACCTTCAAGATAGCTTTAAATTTCACCCTGCTGCCGATTGTGCAACTGATCAGGTCATTCCTGTCAATATCGCTGCCGCCTTCCTAACAGTGCGGCCCCTCCAGGAGGAGCTGGGCCAAATCGAAGAATGGTGCGATACTTGCAGAATCAAGATAAATCTCGAGCAGAGCATAGCAGTCCTGTTTTCCACAAAGAAGTTCAGATGGCGCGGTGACCTGCAGAACATCAGAATCTTTGACCGAAATGTACCTTGAAGAGAAAAAGCGTGATACCTTGGAGTGACTTCAGATAAGAATCTCACTTGGAGAGTTTACGTTGAAGAAAACGAACAGCAAGGCCAAGGAAGAAAAACAAGTTTGCTGCAACCCAACAGCAATATTGTCGAAAAAAGCCGACAATATACAATAAGATCGATTATGACCTGTGCTAGAACCATTTCGGAGTATGCGACAAAAAACTACCTTTGGAGCTCCGTAGCACGTAAAAAACACGATTCTCCAGAACGATGCTGACGTGCCAACCATCCAGAAATATACTTCTACACTCTATAGCAACGCCCAAGACTATGGACCCCCCCCCCAATACCGCCTTACAGGTGAATCAGAATTTTTGACAATATAGGCCAACCATCATCATGATGATGATTTGTTGTTTATTATTCTATAGTGAACCCCCTATGTTATGTACCAAATAAGGTTTTATAACGTGATTCTAATTAACTTGGGTTATTTGTTGCTTTTGATTTTTACTGTTAATAACACTTACTAAACATTTTTATAGCCAAATTACAATAATAAAATTGTGCAAGTCCTACTACTAACATTTTATTGTCGTATTGATACATTTATTGAGTGTTTTGTAGCAGACAAAATCATTTTTTAATATTTAAAAATATTTTTAATGTATGGTAAAAAATAATTCAAATTGAAAAATATAATAACGTTAATATATATATATATTCTTCTTCTTCTTTTTATTGCTTAGATGCATTGGTTGAAATTGTGTCAATTCATAATGCTACGTTGTAGATACAAAGACAAATGTTTTCTAATGGAAACTCGCTCCTCTAAGTAAATACTGCTATTTGTTAGTAGAAATTTCTTTCAATCAGGTAATGGGGCGGTGGCAGAGGGCCGATGTTTTACGACACAAAGAGGTCGCCGCGCTGCTTTTAATCGAATTGGCCAATTCGCGTGGCCGATAAATAATACAATGCAACGGGAGAAAGGAGTTTGTATGTTCAAAAGCTCGAGTTCCGCTCTCCAGGAGGCCAAACTCCGGATGCCGAAGAAATCGATTTCCAGATAGTCAATTATAGCTTTCCATAGACTGATACGCCGGCAGGGCTCGTATCTCGCAACAGAAAGCCCAGCCCCTGCGCAGTGCATTGCCTACAGGAGAGGTAGCTGCAATACAGGAAGATTTATGTCCAGAATCCAAGATACGGGGCTGAGCCGCAGGCAACAGTTTAAATCGCTCTTTATATTCTTCACATTAGGCCGTAAGTGAGTGCGACTTCGCTCGGGGCCTAGATGAAATTAAAATGAAGGCGTTTAGATACGTGCGCTGCCAGGTCCATCAATCAAAAGTCTCCACAAAAAAGTCTCCGCAATGTTTTCGAGCGCTTAGGGTCCCTGAAAAAGTGTGCACTCTTAGAAGAACTTAATGGTAGGCCTCGTTTGAGATTTTATAACATCGTTGCAGGAAAGCGGCTCTCCAGATGCTCGCGTAAAAAGCTGAGAGGCAGAAGGGCTGCCTAGTGGCCACAAACAGACGAATCTTCCTTACGATTTTCCCATAAATACATATAAAATATTTCATTTTTAAATAATCCACTAGTAGCTCTCGTATTTATTCAAACAGCTGTAACAGATGAAAGGATGTACGTTAATTAAATTTACTTCAACAAAAGGCACGTATGTATGTATGCACGCACATCAAAGTAAATATGTTTGCCATGTTTTACAATTTCATTGAATTTTAAATATAATATGGCAGGCAAATGCTGCCCATTAAAATATTTAATTAAAACTTTTAGGGTCCTCAGACATCAATTACACAATTTAAAATAATCCAAACAAATGTCTAAAATTAGTTAACACACTATTCCTGCTTTAATAATTAGAAATTGTTAGACGGTAAAAAAAGTTATGATAAATTATGTTAAAAAACCTATTTAACTGTATATTTTCTAATTAATATGGTTAATGATAAAGTGACGGAATAAATATAAATTGATAGCTACATATAAAGAGCAGTTAATTAAAAAAAATAAAATATTTGTTTCTATTTATGCCCTTTTAATTTAATTATGTATAACAACAATTTTATTAAAATATCTAAAGAAATACAAATAAGTTCCACTAATGTAACTTTTAATAGTTATGTAATTTACTTTAATTTTCTTGCATAATCTGTCCATATTTATAAGCTGCTTTTTTTTCATCACTTTTTACTATTTTTACTTTCCTCATAGGATACTTCTAAGTAATTTATTAATTCGATACATTTTGTAAGAGACGCAATTTTTTCAAGAGATAGTAACCAATAAATTCTAATGTTTTGCAAAAAATTCCATGATTATTATTATTGTACATTTATCTAACACTTGATTTTTAAATATTCTTAATTCTTGTAATTATAAACATTAAATTGTCTTAGTAGAAAATGATTTGGCCAGTTTATTAGTTCGTTAAAGATTAAAATAAATATTAATATTATTTATAAATATTTACATTAATTCATACATGTAATTAATATTTTGTGTATCGCCAGGGTGGTCTAAGCGGTTAAGGCGCGGACCGCGATATGGATGGACTCCCGGAACTCAATCAATGAAAATAATTGAGTACTTGCGCTCGCTCAAGCAAGGGTTAATAATGGCGGTCGTCTAAGGCGCGGTGCTTGCCACATCGCCCCGAGTCAGAGATAGTGCGCGAAGACCGAGCAGAGAAGGCGAACATAAGAAAGCCTTAACCTCTCAGTTTGCAGGCCGTGCTCTCACGTGGGCGTTAGAGCCTTACCATTATTACTTATTACATTAATGTTTTGTTCTTTTCCAAATAATGAAGTATTTTCGGTTTTCTTATATACTGTTATTCAGTAGAAAATAGTTTTAATTCAAGTAATTATTTAAATCTGTGATATGGTACCGCATACACACTCGATTACGTTGCTTTTTGTTTGATAATATAGAGCAATTTAAATAAATATAATCTTTAAAGATGAAAACGTAGGACCATCGAATTTACATTATGGTACTTACCTAATGTTATTTGATGAAGAAATAAAAAATAAATCAGATAAAAAACATCAGTTGCTGCCACGCAAATTTGTGCATCAATAAATATCAAACGTTATCAAAGCATATTTATCATAAGCTAAAAACAATTGCCCTAAGAAAGATCGCAAATAATTGTTTTTTAAGTTCTTTTTCTCTGTACAAATTTATGAATATCCACTTTTAAATATTTTACTAGATGATTGAACTTTGAAGCACTCTACAGGTCTCTCCCATCTGTGTTCTATGTTTTCTGTAGTGTAGATTAGAAGCATTTTTTTATAGTTGTGTATTATTTATAAAAATAAAATGATTAAAATAATCAAATAAAATACAACTGTCAGGAGATGCTGCGCAAAAACATATTTACATTTGCCCAAAATCTTTTGCTGTAAAATTTTGTCGGTAAAATATGGATATTGCATTAGATTTATATAGCTAAATATAAATAAAGAAAAGCCTGCTAAGAAATTTAATAACAAACTTTTTCTAACGCTTATATATAAAGTGATTATTGCGTACTTCTTGCAAGGTGGTTATTTTAAAAATAAGTGTCAATAAAGAATAAATAACGTAAACCACACCATTTACTGAAAAGGAATCAAAATAGTTTTCTACTCCTTGTAAAAATTCAAAAATGCAGAAATTTAAAAAAATTTAAATAATGTTTTTAGCTTACGAGTACTTACGTATGCATAAGCTCTAAGCAAGGACGTGGTGGCTCGGTGGTTAAAATCATTGTTCCTCTGCCCTCGAGTCGGGGCGGGCGAATTTGAGTCTCGATAACCCATGGGTGTGTGCGAATGTCTTAGTATTAAGTGTATGCTGTAGGAACAATAAGCCATTGAGGCTGCAGTGCCGGTAAGTGTGCTACAAAAAAAAAACTATAATCAGGTCCGCCGAGAGGAAACAGGAGAGTAGAATTTTCCAGTTTCTATAATTCCAGAAAAGCTAGAACATAATATTCCTTACATTAATAAAATTTCTATTTTTTAAATGCTCCATAGGTCTACAATTCAATTCTGTGCAAATAAAAATTAGCTCGTTGGTATTGATACACATCTGCATTATTTTCCCTTATATTCGCGCAGAAGAAAAAAGCGTTTGAAGTGATACTCAAAGCGAAATACACGATCTGTTACAAAATTACAGATTCATACAGATACAACAAATATACGTAGTTTCAGTCTCCATCAAAGTAAGAATAGTGAAACTTTATTCATTTCTTCTGACGTGGCAAATTAGAAGACTTTAATTGTAACTGTACGTTTCAAATCCCTGTTATGTGGAAATTATTTCCTTAGTAGTAGTCTGAAATAAGCCATTAGCACTATGTTCCTTCTGGTCTAATAAGAATAGCCGCGGAACAAATTTTGCCTCGCACGTTTCATGCCAAGATCTTTCATCAAAATTTGGCACACTCTAGTTTTTAAAATACCCAGTTTATTTTTTTAGTTACCAGACTGCCAGTCTCTGATCTCTGTCGATTTTCCAGTGGTCTATTAATTGCTGGGCCTCCATTTGTACCATGGCTTTATTCGTGTTGAACTCATTGCATCATTCTGCAAACGAATATTCCAGTTTAACAAAGTTTGTTGCATATTTGATGGTTTAGTCACGCATGTGCATTACAGTCCCCTCCCAGCGGCTGCCAAGCTATCGGGGTTACACAAGGTGCTTTCATTATGTTAATATACACTCGTTATCTTTGGGACAAACTTCGCATGTTCATCATCTGTGCATTCGTATGCATCGTAGTTTAGGGCCGAATTAATTTAATTTGTTTTACTGCATGAGTTTTAAAAATTGAAAAAGTGACTGTAACATCAAGTATATTTTTTGATATTAGTAACACGTAAAGACATAAAAATAAAATATTGTAGGACCCGGTGAAAGTATTTCCGATGCTCCTGTGCATCAACTAAGCTGGATCATATGACAAAATTAATAATCGAAGTATTCTTCACCGAACTCGGTAACTTTCTGTTACTTTTTCTTAAAAAGATTGATGTCGCGGCAGTAAAATTGAGCTAGCTTTAAACGAAAGAAGTGATCGGCAGTTGTCCGTTTCTTCAACAGTTCATCAATCAGTACACACTCTTTGATTAAAGAAGAAGGTAGATTCACCTTGCTATTGTGTCCTCGTAGTAAGCTTCACAAATCTTTCTGGCAGCTTTCTAAGTATTCCGGGTTTGTATTGAAAATTGAGCTGCAAGCGAATTTGCCCATTTTCAATCTCCATACGGACCAAATTAGATAAGTGTTAAGTAACAAAATGTTTGTAAGATTGCGGGATATCGAATAGTACGAAAAATATAAAAAATAGTACACAAAAATGTTTAGCTGTAGCCCACAAGCACAAACTTTTGCAACCGTGTTTACTAATTTACTTTTATTTATATTTGTCTTACCTGATCCCAATAACTTTAACACATAGGTAAATCAATATACAACTAAGAACATGTAAAGAGCAATTTTAAAGCAAAAAATTTAAGGATAGACATAATTTTTAAAGCATAACAACAAATCGATCTACATTATAATTAACCATATTGACCAATATTTTGAAATAGCCCGACTATTTTGCCAAATATAACGACTGACTAAGAAAAAAAGAAATACATACAAAAAGTAATTAAGCGTTGTGATTAAAAATCTAAAAGAATCATATCTTTCCGATTACCCTTGTAGGTATGCAGAGAATTTCATAATACAAAAAGTGACATCATATTCATGAAAAAAAATTAAGAAAATTGTTTACTAAACTGAAACAAATAAACGGTGTTCCAAACACTTAACAAGTAAAATAATTCAAAATGAAAGTTAAAAAAGCAAAATAGTAACATAAACGAATGTGTCACGTTTAATACATATATGATACAAATATGATATACAAATACAATGAATAGCATAGTTTTTAAAGATGTATGAAGAAGGAACCATTAATAATTGTATTAGACAAATTTATTAAATACAAAAATCTCACTTTTAGTTTGATGTAATAAATAAAACTGGAAATGTATAGCAATAAATTCGATAAAAAAGCCATTTCCCTTGCGAAATGTTTATGTCTAGACAAAATAGTTGTTAAGTTCTTCTCTGTCGAGTTCGAACTTCAAGCTGTTTTAAATTCTGTTTAAACCTGTTTCCACATAGTTTGCAGCTTATTCTACGAGGCTTCGCGCAATTTTTTATTTATAGCCTTGCTTGTTGCCTTCGTATATCCGGTTCCATCTTTGATTTATTCGGTTGTCGGGTGAGAGACGGGTTGCAATTTAATTCGTTTAGGACCTCCTGCACGCACGAGGCCCTTGTTTACACATCGAATGGCTTTGTTGGGTCTGATTTAGCAGAAAACCCCGGCGCTCGTCCCACGAAACTGCAATTAAGAAAGGTGGTGACAAAGAACGCGTCTCCATCAGCGCAGCTGAACATCACATTGCTGTCCACATTCGCGTATTAAAGCCAAGCAAGAAAAGCGTGCATTCAGAACGCCTTCAATGCCTAATCACATTACTAATCGTGATTTAACTGCTTAGCTCCGCGATGTTTTCCACTTGGAAGTTCCCAGCGTAAGCTAGCGCGCACGGAACTTCACGCGCTTCCCCTTGTTCGCTTTGCAGGCTGCACGCGGCTTTCCTTTTTGTTTAACCGCTCCGTATGTTGCAAGTGCGGTTTTAACATCTCGAGTTGGTGTGAATATGTTTGCTTGAATGCTGTGAGCTGTTCCGATTCCTAAGACAACATTTGGCGGCAGAAAACAAACAGGACACTTACCAAGCTCTCGACTGCCAGCAACTTGCTTCCTGGCTTTTGCCTTTCGCTTCTGCAGGTGAGCGCTACAATAAACGATTTAATGTCTATTATGGCAACGTTTCATAAAACTTCACTGGTGCTTTTTTAGCAATTTTTGTCGGGTTAAACATAACATTTGTTTGAACAGGATGAGCGATGTAAATTGTTGAATATGTATACTTCAAATAACTTAAATCAACAGAGGCTACAAGGTAATTTTGTGTGTACAAATATAAAAAGGCCAGGTGTGCACGTGCGTGCTTTTTATGTAGCTACTATTAACGTCTATATCAGCAGTTAAATTGCAAATATTGAGTTTTATCTCATTTCATAGTACAATTAAGTATTGGTGTAATTTTTTTTGTTATAAATGAAAATAAAGCAATAAAAACTTATTGTGAACTATCTGTGTGGCAGTTAACATTTATTTATAAAAATAATACCCAAAAATTAATATCAATTACATTTATAGATAATTATAGAAATTCTGAAATTCTGTTTTAATAATAGAAGTATTTATTTTAGAGTTTTAAAAAATTAAAATAATAGTGTGGCGCAAAAAGAACGCATGTTGTTTGTAATAAATGTAATTTGAATAGATATACACTGATTATTTAATTACAGAAGAATATTTAGAAAACATGACATACCTCTTGTTTTCTTCTGGGGTCGAGGCGTTGCTATAGGCGGATTTTGCACACAGAGTTTTGCAGACAGACAAATCTGAAGAGCGTGGGGGCCAAGAAACATCGCCGAACTGTGAAATTACATGTTGGGGAAATATTACCATAACTTGCCACGTGGGCTGCGGCTCCATCTTGTTGGAACCATATTTTTCCATGATGACCAGCAAAAAGTGAGATTCGACGATTTCTACTTTTGAAACGCCGCACCAAATTGTAACTTTAGCACTATGGAGAGGCCTTTGGGGTAACTAGACAGATGTATTTATCTAACCATCCAAATGGAAATCATTTATCATCAAAATTATGTCATTAGAAGCACTAATTATAAGCCTTATTTCACAAGACAGTTTACGTTGTAACAAATTACCCTCAAGCAGCTTTTGAACAATCATGATTTTGTACGGATGTTCCATCCATTCCATTCAAATCGCCATGTGGAATACGCTGTACTGAGTGATGAGATAGAGAGTTGGAGCATGACGCCTAGTGGAGCGCGGAGGACTCTAACGAACTAAATTTCTGACTTTTTATACATTTTCTAGAGCCCAGGTTGTATGGGGATAATCATTTGCTTTACTTTTCATAATTAATCCAATTGTGCGAAATGAATTAATACAACGAAGTATTTTGTTCAGATCAGAAGATCGCCTTCTCGCGCGAAACATTAAACTCTGACAGAGAAAACTTTAAACTCTAATGGAATCGTTATTTCTAAAAAACTTTCTCTTTTATACGTATAGATTGATTACTGTTCATATCCTTTTGGCAACATCTAACTTAATAAGCTTTTCTGTCTCTTTGCTATGCTTTTCAGTAGTGCTATAGTTTTTTCTCTTGGCTATTTTTATCAATTTTTAGTAGATTATAAGTCTAAATCATTAACTTGTCTTTAACTTCTTACGTCCACCAAGCGGTGTTTCTTGTTTTTCTTTATTTCTCTTTAGCCAAAATTTTCTTCTGCTACTGTATTTCAGCTTTCTAATTGTCTTTAAATGTGTTGTAAGTATTTTTGTTTGTAGTTAGTGCTTTTTACTTTGCGCGTTTTTATTCTTTATATTGTTCTCTTACCTCTAATTTAGTATACAACAGGAAGCGGTCTTTGTCAATTAAAGCTGATTTTTGCTTTCATATAACTTTTTTATATCTCTCGGTACTATTATGTCTATTATCAAAATTTTTTCTTGGTTAGTCCTGGTAGTTCCTGGTAGCCTGATAATTTTTTGTACAGTTTCATGTTTCAATATTATGTTTCTGATTATCAATTTGTTTGTTTAATGCAAAAATTTAAGAACATTAACCCACTTTCATTAATTTTCTCTCTTGTTCTTTCATTTGCCATTGTCATTAAAATTTTCTAATAATATACATGTGTGTCATGATTCCTGCAGCTGTTGTGTTTTTCCTTCGTCGCAGATTTGTTTTTTATATATATGTAATTGCTGTTTTTATGCTAAATTTTTTATTGGGTTTTTTCTCATTAGATAATATATAATTTTCTCAATTTGTATCTTGGGTTTCTAATTCTGATTGTATTTACCGTACTTCTTGATATATTTATTATTTTTTTAGAACCGTCTGTATTTTTGTTTCTCCTTAGTAAGGTTGCTAACTATTCAAATGCCATTATGTTTCTAATGTTTGTTGGAAACATTTGCACTTTGTTCTAGTTAATTCTTTTTTTGTTAGTTTTATCTTGTTTCTATTATTAGTGCTTTTACCATCTCATTTTCGAAACACTCAATTACAATCTTTCAGCAAATTTTCCAAACTTTTTATGTTTGCATCTGCTTCTGTTTCGTTACCTAAAGGGCTTCTCAGCATTACCTTATTTTTTCTTGTTCGTTTGCCTTTTCTTGATCATTTCTTTATCTGATCTTTTTTCACATTTTTATTTGGTTGATATAATCTTTTATAAATCCGATGTTTAAAGTTTTTCTGGCCTTTCAGGATTGACTTTCTTTTTGCGTATATCTTTGCATTTTCCTTGACTACCTGCCTAAATTTGCCATTTATAACACAATACACTATACATAGGAAATATCGCAGGAAAATTGATGGTTATTCTCGGGTGATGATAACAAATATTGTGACAGCTCTAAAAAGTTACGTAAACTTTTATATTTTTGGGAAAATATTCTTTAAAAGTATAAACAAAATTAGTAAGTTTTGCTTATTTTAAACAAATCCCATGTACAAGAAATTAATATTGAGTATGTTACTGTTGTACATAAAAGAGGGTTTGTGCTCATTGCACTAAATGTCGTCCCATCGTTACTTGTATATGTTGAGGAAATAAATCTAAAGTTTATATAAATCATAGAAGAATAGCTATGTTTTGGTTTTCAAAGAAGTCCAACACAAGACACGCGATATGCTTAAAGGTATTGCCTTGTTAAAATATTTTGCCCGAAACTTAGAAAAATTTAGAATGTATCATACATTAGAGAGAACCTTTTTAATACCATAAAAGTTTTATATACTTCATTCAATACTTTTCATAGCCCTTTAATATTTTAGAAGAAATACATTTCATACAGCTAAATCTGGCTAGTATGGTACATGTGCTGAGCCTGACCTTTATCTATTGAATTAATTGTGCCTCATGATGTAATTTACTCTATCAGGTATATATTTTTAAATAAGTTTAGGATACAGTTGATGGGAGTAATCGCCATTTTATTCAGCTCTATATATTAAGCTCCCAGGTGCTTGACTGTTTGAGCTCCGAGGCACATAGAACTTGTACTGCTCTCTTCTTCTACGTACAGCCTACAAGTTAAATTAATAATAAGCATTATGATAAGATGCTTTATAAGGCTACAAAATGCTGTTAGTATTAGGTTAATGCTTCTTAGTTGTTTACTGTATATTTTAGCATTTCGTTTGCTCTCTTGGTATACGGGGACATCACTAACTCTTTAGAGTGCCGTGTCCTTATATTTGCTTCTAGTAAATATTGTTTTTTCTTCAGTAGGTCTCCCAAATGCATTTTATGGCTGCATAAGAAACCCTCCAAAATAATTTAGGGAGCTATTAGACTGTGTTCAAAATCTGAACTCATAAGTTGGTTAGTTCTTTGTTACTGTTTTTTGTTACTCAGACCTATTCGAAGTATCACCAGCATTATTATACAATTAAGCACAACTTTGGAACGTATTATAATACTTTCTAAAGAATCTAAAGCATTAAATTCCGCTTGGATGTTAATGTGGATACACCATACTTTTACACTAATTTCGTTCCGTTGCTTCAAAAGTGCGTCATGCTTTTAAGCAATTTATATACCACACGAAGCATTGCATTTGAATTAGCTCCCATTTTTAAAGTATGTTATTAGATATCGGCGTTGGCGTGCAATTTCCAATGATTACTGAGTTTTAGTCTGTAACTGCTAACAATGGTTAGGATTTCGCTACTAAATGAGGAGGGCAGATTTATCATTTTTTCGAGCGAGGCTTTAGGCATAGATGCCATTGCTTCAGTAATTCAATTTATTAATTGTTGGAATAACCACTCTCGTGTATACCCACAAAGTCATTCTTAGTTTTAGACTCAAAGTTTTGCCTTATGTTTTTCTACAAACTCATAAGACCTTTATGACTTTGTCAGTAACTTTTTTCAAATGAGTTAGTTTGGTATCGAAAAGTTTACCAAAATTTTTTTTAATACCACCTTCTTACGATTTCAGGGCTTATCGCATCATATTTAATATACCTCCCTTGAACTTCTCGTTTATTAGTGTGATTATGTTATCAGCATATTCTTGCTCATAAATCCTTCTCGCATTCAGAAGATCAATTACTAGACAATAAAAAAAAAATAAAAATACATTCCTCTTGAGGACATCCCTCTTTGATAGCATCTCCAAAGGTTATTATTGTTTTCTTATTTCTTAATGTAGCTTTGACCCATAACAGTAGAGATAAATGTATGATACACTCGTCCGTTGCTCTTGTCTTGTCTTGTGAGTATTGCTGAAAGCATTTTTATGTTTAGAAATGCTTTCAAACCAATCTCTCGGGTGTTGATTGCTCCTTGTGCTCTTGCAATTACTTCGGCTAGCTCACAATATTTATCCGTTCGACACAAATTAGTTTCAATTTAAAGAAACCTGTTCATCAAACTAATGGGTCTGACATTCTTGGGCTGGTATATAAGAATTACGCTCTAACTTGATTCCCGCCACGAGTATCTTGAAAAGAACAAATAGTGGTGAAACAAATATGTCAAGACCATATTTACTTTTGTCCGTCCTTGCAGTATTGTACGGTTTAAGAAAATTGATTGCCCATGCAAGCTTTATGATTAATTTTAATATGAGTATTCCCAATACATTTTTATTTGATTCGTTATCCGTCCCAGTAACGCTGCTCGGGAAGTGTGTCTCTAGCAAAATCTCAAGAGCTGCTTTCCCAATTTTTGTGTATTCTCCCACGCCTTTTTAAGTAAGCCTAATTTTCCTTAACCAGAGCTGTCTATAGTGTAGTACTTGTGAGTCTGTTTTCAATGTTTTTACGCTACTTTCTCCATGAAGATTCTTTGGCATTTTTTGGTGCACATACACTATGTATTTTAAGCGATTGGTTTTTTTCTGTCTAATTTCAATTCAATTTGGTTGGTTAAATTGTTTTCGTACTATTGACCTAAGCTTGTGTAGTTTATGCTCTCAGCAAGAGTTCCTATTTGTTCTCTTTGTTTGAGAGTGAAGTTAATTTTATATGTTGTTATAATAGCTAATGTAACCTGGTGTTTTACGTTTAGGTATACAGTTAGTTCTAGGATTCATGTGGGTAATTGACGCAAATCTAATTGAGTCTACGTTAAATCTATTATATTTTAGAGTGTCGGCTCGTTGAACCTTGCTAAAACTGCGGTATACCTAGAGTAACCTCTAAAACTTTTATTTTTGAAGAAGTCAAAAAGGTTGATTTGTTACCTTCGTTAACTGCTTTTAGATTATTGCTAAGAATATATTTTAAAAGTGATTGTTTTCAGTGCTGCTCCATACCTCATGTTTATTATTGACAGCACATCTGATTGTTTTTTTAATTTCCAGCTAACGACTTATCTCCTCATAATTAGGTCTTTCCACAGCTGCCTCAATTTTTGCCATAAACATGTCCCTAGTGTTCAGAGTGGCATTAGATATAGTTTTCTCTTTGTAATGATACAAGTTCTAGGGCGCCTGCCATTTAGACAGAAAAGTTCCCAATCAGGCGGCAGTTCAAGTCTTGGTATCCGATTCCTATAAACCTAAGGATCCTGTATTAAAGCAAGTTTAATATTATAATGAATAATGTAATTTGTACAATAAAATAAGATGTCGTATAGTGATGTAGGTTTACTAGAAAAACTTTTATGACGACTATCCTTTTACACTTTTAGTACCTAGGAGATTCCATAGAGGACTCCTCTGATATCACTTCTGTCTTCATTTGAATTAGCGAGCGGCAAATGTAGATGTGTCGGTTTCTTACTTTAGCCCAGTTTGGGTTATTCTCATACTTTTATCTAGGCATCTTAAAAATCACTTTTAGACAATTCAAAAACGGCTTTCTGTCCAAATCTAAGATTTTAGTCCAAAAGTTTTTTTGTTGTCCTTTTGGATCGGGTTTTTTGCCTAATACTATGTTTTGAATTCGAAGTCTATTAATAATTTTTTTCGGTTCTTTAATAAGTCCGGATATTTATGTCGTAGCACTAACTGATTTAGGTACGTTCTTGGCTTTAATAACGTTGTTTTGCACACTTCCGGGGACTGTTTCCTGACCATGACCATGACACGGAGTAAGCCCTCTTTGTGCCTTTACGCTTAGTTTGGAATACTGTGGTCCTTTTTTTCTATATATTCCGTTTTTGAGATAATGTGGTTTTAATTAAATCTGCTTAATCTTTATTATGATCGTCTCGGGAAAAATCTCTCTTAGTATGGCCATCTTGATATCAGTTACAATGCTTTTAAATGAGGTAGAATTATCTAGCTTCCTGCCTTTTTTTAGCAGTACGTGTGTTTATTGTAGTACTGTCATCAGATCGGTTTCTCTTTTGAGGTGTTTTGAGAGCATAATGCATGTTAACTTAAATTGTTATTATCCTAGCTTTGCTTGATAAATTTTCTTATTTAATCTGTGTGATAATGAGTGACAATATTTGTATATTAATATTATCTAGTGTTTTAAGTAGTTGATAAAAATTATAACCTAGTATCCCAAGAGAAGAAAGCTTTCATCTTTTCAGCTGACGGGATTTTCTTGGGCTTCTAAAAATGGTTATTAAAATGTAGAAAATACATCTACATTTCATTCATAGATGTATAAAGTCTAAAAAATTATATTTTAAATTACGTTTAAACATGTCTAGATATTTCTGAAAAATAATCATTCACACTTGATTTTGGTTTAATTATCAGAAACATCTGACTTGCAGTAAGCATTGTCATGTTCAAATGTTAATAATAAATGCAATATGAGCAGCACTGCCGTTGTTATCTCCGTGAATTTTATTTGGAATTCACGCATCACAATTTCATAAATTTTTTGAATTGTTTGTCAGTAACGAGTCGTCTTTGATTTACCAAAATCAGGTGCTTGATTCACCGCCTTTGAATTCAGCGGCCTAATTTGTAACTGTTGAATAATGAAAAGCACTCACTATGAACTTCCTACACTACTAGTGTGAATTACAACTTACAGGTCTAAACTTCCAAGTAAGAGAACAAGATTTATTAACAAATTGAATTTTTTTGTTGCAACAGCATAAAGTAAAATGTTGAGCCTGCCGTTTCGCTAGAGATTTATAGGTAATTTACTGAAATGCACTTGAAATTTTTGTTGACGAGACAACTAATTTTTTTTTTGACAAATCATGCGAATACTAAGAAACTTATGGAAATGGGAGTAAATAATGAAAGTATTTGTAGCATTCACTATAAGAATGTTTTCTACCATCAGTAGCACTAAAAAATATTTAAATAATTACTTCTAAAATATAATAAAATTAATCATAATTTGCAATTGCAGTAAAAAAAAAGTAAAACAAAAGCTACAAACAAAAAACAAAAATTTAGTGAGTACATATCTTATGGTACCTCTAGTTATGTCGCACTCTTCTCAAATGATGAGTGATTTTTAAGTGAACTATTTTAATAGAGTATGTATACCGTATGTGGAATATGTTTTTTATGTAGACAAAATTATTTTAACATCAAATTAAACTTTATAATTTAGAAAAAATCTAAAATTAACATTTAACTACTACTAATTCGTCTGCAGCGGTAAGTTGCGTAGATACCCAGAAAACTTCAATTAAAAGAAAATTTAATTCCCGCGATTAAGGGCAGGAGCTATTCATTTCCAGGATGAATTATGTGCTCGCTCAATAAAACTTTGCGCGGCTGCCGAGCCTCCGCTTAATTTTTTTCTAATATCAGCCTGCCTGCGGTTTGCCCCGGCATCTCGTGTCAATAGCTTTTCGAGGGCCAGTGACGACTTCGTCTCGACTTCCTAATTATCGCCTTCCCTTTCCGCCCATCTACGCAAATCGATAGCAATATTAGCAATATTTTCTACCTTTTCCGAATTAATACGGCAGTGGGAAGCAAGGGAATTTTTTGTTGCGGCCTATCATATCGGTTGACAGCGCGCTTCCGAGAGCCTTTCTTGCAGGCCGTCTAACCAAGCAGCGGCTTATAAAAAATTTGTGGGTTTTATTGGAGCTGCGCTAAACGTTAGAATTGTTTTAAGCTCCAGTTTGTTAGTAATGTCCTCAAAGGCGGTGTACGTAAAAGTCTAATTTGGTTTTATGGCTGCGATAGATGGATAACATTCAAGCACATTCACACATGCTTCTCTAGTTAGTCATTACTTCAGCGTCCCGGTCTTTTCTTTTGCGAGTTTTATTTCTACTTACATATAGTTTTCTTTTCTTACATTTTTGCAGTGATCTTCTAACCTACGTTTTGTTTTTATTTATGCATTTATCTTTGTAAAATAATTAAATCTCACGAGTCTTTCAAATTAACATTGTATTTTATTTAATCACTTTTCTATTTTTTTAAATTAATATGCTTTCGACTTAACTTTTCGATTTAACCAACCATAACTGAAACTAGTTCTCATTTATTTTTTTGTATTGGGATAATGATTTCACTGATGGAATTTTCTTAAATATTATTTAAACATTTTATTCAACAGGTAACCTATTGTCTTCTACATTTTATGTACTTTATCTAAGGTTTCTTTATATTTAGTTTTTTTTATTGTAGTACCGCAATTAAAGAAAGCATTTCTACAGTGATCTGAGTGATGAGATTCGACGAATTTTGCTGAAAACATAAATATTTTTCGGGGTCCTCCGATTTTGATTTTATAAAAACCAATGGAAAACTCTTATGATGCGGTTGCCTAAGTTAAACGACGGCGTTGCTATTAGACGTAGTCAGTAGTTGGATGGTCCAATATCGCTAGAGAAATGCTGTGCACGAAATTCGTCAACGTTCAACAACGAACTCGGCACTTTAATAAGACAAAACATTTTTATTCGTTTACTAGGTTTTTTATTGTAACTTGCATAAACTCTTGCCCTCACTATTGCCCCATTTTCTTTATCTTCTTGCATTTTGTGTAACTGTCTTTCTTTACTAATGTTTGTTCTCTTCTGTATATTTTTTATCTTAAATTTCTTGTTCATCCTAATTCTCTTAATGTTGTTGCACTTTTTATAAACAAAGAGTAAAAAAGCTACAGAGCTTAATTAGTTAATTTAAAGTTTAAGCTACGACTAATGTAAATGTGTGATATGCATTTTGATCCTAATTAACTATTTCAAATAATTGTGCGATTACTCTAGTGCAGTCAGCAATCGCAACACAAGTTTAACATATGTCTTATCAGTAAACCTTACGATACCTTATTAGCTGTCGCATTTTCTTATATTCATCGTCAGCTCTAAAATCGACGTTGCTTAGTTGTTCCTACCTGGACTCCCAACGTTTTCGGAGCTTCTATCTATTCTGAAAATGTACATAAAAGAGAATTATTTATTGTGAATTTACTAAAAACAGTGATTTTTGTTGAACCTGACTAACATGACGCGAATTTTAATACAACATGCTGTGCCATCAGAGAAATGGCTCCTTGTAATTTATACAATTTGTGAATACTGTAAATTACTTTGCTATCAAGCATAAATTAAGAAAAAAATAAAGACATATTTGTTACAATGATGGTATCTTAAATATACTGAATGTATGCTTTAAATAAATGCAAAAGTTGTCTATTCCCGGCCTCTCAGGTCGTGTTCGGACTTTGTAAACTTTTGAAATATCGTCCTCAGCTATGGAAAACATCAGAAAGAAAGTCTAAATTTATATATTTACAATTCTTTTGTAATTTACTAGTTGGAACTGCGCTTTCATCTGGGTAGCTCATCAGTGACTGAGATTACCCGCAGGGACTTTGATTCATGGCATCTATTGTAAATTCAGTTTCTGAAGTTAGGCATTTATATAACCTAGGCCACATTTTGTAGAAGGTGGCGAAATTGCCTATATGCTAAGAGGTGTTCTTGGATTTATCATTTTCTCTTACGTTCTTCACATCATCTACGTGAACTTTAACGTTTAAGTAAAATATTTTAACAAAATATGGGGTATATCATTTCTACTGACTTGTCCACTTACAAAACAATTGCCAAAAGGATTTAATTGCGCGAGTTATTCCTTACAGATCCAATATAAAAGTGGTGAATATAATTTTATATGAATATCCACTTTATCTGTAATAAAACTTACTTAGTTGTTTTTTTTTAATTAGTCATATAATTATGCAAACAATAATAACAAAACATAAACATGAACTACTGCCATATCATTAAATATACTATAAAACATATTAAACTTTTATGAAAAAAACATAAAGGCAACTTTTAAGAAATAATGATAATAGTAGTAGTCAGTATGTAAAACAATAACTTTATTGAACTTTAATTAATGTACATGTTTCATATAAATTATATGGTAACGCTTAACACTAAAATAAAAATTGGTCACAAGAAAAGCGTTCTTAAACATTATTTTTTTTTGGTCAAGATAAAATATTATTTTCAAAGCTTTTTTATCTTAGATAAAATACGTGCCTTTAACTTTTGGTATACTGCTCATATGCACCATCAGCCAACTACAAATTAATATGAAGAATTTTATATTCTGCAAAACATAGTTAATGGTTCACACAAAAAATCAGTTACTGCAAAAATACTTTAAAAGTTTTAACATATGTTTTTTTAGTTTATCTATTCTATAATTGTTGAAATTGGGCTTCATACTTTACCCAAATTTTAAGTGAGAAATTTATAAGAGTTAGAGAGCTATTAGAGCAGCAATTCAAATAGAAAACGCTTATTTGTGGTTAAAAACCCCTAATTGACTCACAACGTTAGTTAGTAACACCTAAAACTAACAAACTTTTGTTACGTCAAACTTACGTAACATTCTATAAACAGTAATGTACACAAACCATCAGTCACCTTAAAAGACTCGTAGTTTTTCTTAAAAAGCAGGTAGATTGAGGCCCTGATTAAAGAAAAACCCTCTTGAAAGTAGCATCTAATCAGATGCCGAACCTCCAGAATTATCTCAAAAATGATGTGGATTTCTGGGTTATAAATCAAATTGTTCAAATATAATTAATTGCAAAAATCTATTTGAACACTACATATATATTGTAGTATCTCACAAATTACACTATAGAATACAGTCATAATAGCAAATCTAGCGTATGGAGGGGAAGAGTGGACTTTTAAAGTAAAAGTCTATTTTGTACTAAATTTTAAGCTAAAGAATTTGTACAATCAATCTACTATAACAAATAAGTAAATAGTAATAGAGTTGGATAGATAGATCGTCTAATTAGACTAAACTCATTAAAAGCAGTGAAACTATCTTTAGGGGAAGCACAAAATCTATAGGCAGACCACAAAAATAGTGGATAAATAATATGAAAAGCGACATGTAAACGGTGATAACAAATGGGAAAATTAGCAGTAGAGGGAAGCAAAAAAAAGTCTTAGCGTAAGAGCAACTCTACTCTGGTAGAAATCAAACCAGTTTGGAAACTTATCTAGAAGCTGTGGATTTTAAGGATATACCTATATACACACTCAACGAAGCTCTCATTAACAATCAGGAGCTTTTTGAGCTAGAACCTAAAAGTCAACATGATTTTCTCCTTGTCATTACTTTTATGTTGAAAGTTCTTGATGTGTCCTTCGTATTATGATGCTTCTCATTGACCTTATCTTGTAGGCTAGAGTGAAATCTTGCTGAAACACTTACTCCCTTCCAGCGAGAATCTTCTCTATGCAGAGCTTGATAATGGTCTCCAGCACGTTGATATTGCTGTCAGTCGCCATCTTAACTTTTTTCTCAAAGATATGGAGCTCCATAACATCCCCTTCGCTGCTCACAAGCCCCAACACCATCACAGAAGCAAGAAACTTTGGATAGCGGTAGGCATTTCAGAAGCAACTTGGCAGATCAAAGGCTATTTTATCTTTTTATCAGAAAATAATCTCAGAAAGCCACTGTTGTGATTAATGTCGTTCAACAGTGTTTGGACCTTAACTTCCTGTTCATCTTATTTTTTGCAGTAAACAGTTGGCAGCTCTTCAGCACGAAAGACTTGTAGTGCAAATCCTGGTGCTCTGCTAAATTGATCATCGACCTTATTATGTCTATTTATTTTGCCAAGTAATGATCGATTTTTTCTTTCAATTAATGAACAAATCACTTACTGTAAGTTATTCTGTCAGTAGTTACCTCCTCCTGGTGTTTAGATTCCCTATATTTCTTAGTTACTTAATAAATTTGGGTATTCTCTATCCAGACCATACAGTAATTTCTATCGACAATTTTCCAACACAAAAATATTTGGCATATCTGCTTTACTGTCTCAGATCATTTTGTTAACAATCACATGTAAATGATTATAACAAGCTAACTTGTGTTATCTAATAAGAGACTGCTAATAAACGGCCTATAGGCTTTTCAGAAATACAATCTAAAGAAATTCAGGACTTACATTGACGACCTTGTATATAAACAATTAAGTTTACGGGTTGAACCGTGTCGATTTTTGTAAAATATTCGACGTTTCAGCATCTAATTTGATGCTATTTTTAATTGATTGGGGTTAGTTCTTTATTTCAAGTCTCATTCTGTCTATTCCCAAGAAGAACTGCAAAAGTTCAAGAAGAAGACTGGCTTTTTACGTGTTCTGCTTCGTTGTTTATTCAATCCGAAAAGAAAGTTTGGCGGAAATGTTTTGTGAGGAATGTACGGTGTTTGAAAAAGTTTCTTTATTTGAACAAGAATGGTATCAAAGTGGATGTCGAAACGTCAGGAATTTTACAAAAATCAAGGTGGTTCAACCCGTGAACCCAACTGTTCATTTATCTTGACACACACATACACACGTGCGAACGTACGTGTTCGTGTGTATCATATGGTTAGAATGTGTCGTAGCATTAATACAAACTTTGATAAAACAAAACAGCTTAATTATTATTACCAGTGTGTAAAGGCACAAAACTCTTGTACATGTGTATGTTTTATACAAAAAAACTCATTTTTTAAAAAATAAAAAGAAGAGTTGTTTGCAACTATTTGTAATTTTTTCTATAATTTATATTTTTCTTATTTTTTGCTATTAAATTTATTTTAATTTAACAACAAAAATATAAAACATAAATCATAAACAAATTATAGAAATAAAGATATTCTAACGTCAAATTAGGGCAACCAAAGTTGACCTATATAGAACTTATAATATTAAAAGTTACTTAACATATGCTTTCTATATATTTATAATCTTCTAGCGGGTCTTTCCATAAAAGTGCCCTTTAATTTGAATAAAACATGGTGGATGCCTGATATATGCAGTTTAAATTATTTTTAAGTTTCTATAAAAAAGAGCTTTGGATAAATAGCCTATAAGCTTCATTCTCCTTCTTCTAACGGGTCAGACTAGCCACCTGCCCGTGGTACGCCCAACATGGCTCATAGTACTACACGAAATGTGTAGTTAGAAACAGGCTAATACCCTATATAAGAGTAGAAGAAGAAGAAGAAGAAGTTAATATCATTTCGTAATCCAACAGATGCTTTAAAGTTCTTCAATACAGTAAATTGTTTGCAATTCGACATTGTTTTATTATACCTTTTGTAACTCATTGTCTTAGTAAGACCACTTATCCAAAATTGGAGGATACTTCAGGTAAAAGTAACTTTCACTTTCACAAACGCCTAATTAGGAACTATGTGGAACAGCACATCAGTATTTTGGTCTTCGATAATTTAGTTTATAAAATCTGCGTAGCAAAATGCACCAAGTAGTGCTTGGGAAGGATAAATTAATTAGGATAAATTTGGTGTACACCCAGTATTTATATTGAAGTGTACGACTTAATAAAGTACAGATGTTTGAGTCGTAACAGACATGTTTGACATTTTTAAATTAACTATTATATCCATCATTATCAATACATGACACAGAAAATGCTTGGAAAACAATACAGACTTTGTTACTAAACATGTTGTTACAAGTTATGAAATTATGGAATTTTTAATGATTTTCTTAAACAAATTAAGAATATGCGAATATGACATTTGTAGCTTTACGAATATCAAAAAATATAAAATATCAAAAATTAGATATGGAAGGCCTAATCTTTACCATAGATGCAAAAGTGTGATTAACTACTCTTTTTTCAATTTTCGTCACTTAATTGGTCTATTGCTTATCACGCTCTTTAGTGTTTCCTTTAACCCTTTAATCCATTAATTAAGATCTGTGTTGGTATTAATTTTTATATATTTTTGTGTAGCTATATTTTCAAAATGTTTCCGTTTATTCTTTCTTTTAATATGTCACTTCTAGTTCTTTTCTTATGTGCATGTTCTGTTTATCCATATGTAGTTTACTGTTATTGTTTTGCAACTCTAATTTTCTTTACCATATATACCACATTGTCTAGCTAAAATTCAAGATGTACAAGGCTTTCAAAGCTCTCTTTCAGTGCCTGGACGACGCGCCCTGTCGCTGATAGTGGGCGATACGTTAAACATTATTCTTAGTCGCTGAATATGCCACGAGGTAGATATCTAAAGCAGTTGTCCAAGCCGAATCCGTTTTAATCAAATTAAGCATTTTTATTTTAAGAAAAAAATGTTATAACAATAGATCATAAAGTAAGCAAAGAAATATGGGAACATAAACTATTTGCAAAATATTTGATAACAAACAGAAACATGGTAGATTAAAGAAAGGTTTAAAATTACTTCTCATGTGTCTTAGTAACATTTACCACAATTTCATTTGAAGCAGCTGTCACTATATCAGCTCGCTAAATCCAGCAGAGCAGAGGCGTCTGAATACCGTATTATTATTCTCGGATTTCGAGCATGGTCGTGGCAGTGTTTAAATTCAGCACGACGGATTTTCTCAATATTAGTAGAGCTAAAGCAAATGCATCGTTCCCTACAAAGATGACAAACTGCCGGAGAATTATGTACGATGAGATGAGTTCCTCCGCTAATTTGCCGACATCGTTCTCCGTACCTCCTTATATATTAATTAGTACTAGTAGGAAGCTAAAGCCAGTCCACGGAGGCTCGGGAGCAATTTTGAATACGACGTAATATATTATTAAATTAATCATTCTAGTCGTATGTGACGCCGCTACCAATTAATTTTTGTCGGACGCCCCATACCTGCTAACGTTTGAAGAACCGGCCATAAAACAATTGTGCGTGTGGTCGTTAGGGGATTTGTATGCGGCATACAGACCAATCGTGATTAAATTTCCAATGCGACCCGCGATTTTGTGAAATCGGCGATCGGTAGGAACTTCCCTACTTATGTTTATGTTGCCGGCGTTTCCATTGCTTTAACTCGACGCCGCTTCAATCATGAAAAATTAATTGTTAATTAAGTTTTCTATCCTGCTCTCCTTCTTTCGCTAAGAGGCCTAATTTTCTCAACGTTGAAGTTTGAGCGGAGACAGCCAGGATTCTTGTTTGAAGTCAAATACACCCTGTTGAACAAATTTTCATTAAATATTAAGAGTATGCAAGGCTACTAATGTGTATTAACTTTGGCTAAGCTTTTTGTCGAACTTCAAGTGAGATCGTAATTTCGAAACGTCAACTTTATGTCAACTATAGGAAAGTCAGACCAAACGCAGAAGCTCAATTACTGGTATTCATCGACCGACATCAACTAGGGACCAATAGTTTGGATTCTGTCTGAGCTCAAAGCGCTAGCAAACTATTACTGAAACCTTTAATTAACAAAGTTTCTGGCATATCAAAGAACATACATCATAAACATATGTTGTAAGAGCGCGTATGCATAACCATTCTTCCATTAAGTTGCTCCCTCGTTTCGGGACGCAATCCCTATGATGTATTCCGAGATTTCATCAGCCGCAGCGCACTCTAGTGCGATTCAAGGCACTTGAGTACTTTAGCGTAGTCATCTCCAATGCTGCCGTCGCAGATTTTTTATGGGCTGGCAAACTTTCGCCATTTATCTGTCTTTACATCGCGCTTGTTTATTTTCAAGCGCTTCAGGAGAGTCTAAATGAAGAATTGAAATTTTAAGGCTATTAAGGAGCCCAACTACGCAAAAGTGATATCTTGTCAAGCTTTTGGAGGTTTTAAAGCTGTCCATTTGTTTAATAAAACGAGTCAAACTATTTGTACTTGCAAACATTTCACTAGTGCGCACGGCAACTAACAATCTTTCTTGATAGAATAGAGAAATTCGATATAAATGGTTTAATATGTAATACTGCACGTTAGTGTCTATTGATTAGAAAATAGCAAAGTAAATTAGTAAAACTACGTTTGAGATTTATCAACTCTTGTTTCAAATTTGACACTTCTATGCTTTAAGTGCTACTATAATTTTTGCTTTATTGAAATTTAGAGCAGATACTTATATTTCGCCTAAATATTATAGAAAATGTACTTTTATAAGATATCTTTCAAGTTTAAAGTGGTATTCTAGTGCTATTAAGGTAAAAGTAGTCTTCGTGTACGTTTTCCACGAAGTTCTTTCTTGAAATAGTACAAAATTTTAGTATTATATTAAAATGTTAAGAGAAAGTGTGGTATTAAAATGTACAAAATAACAATTTATGTAAAAGAATTAATAAATTTAGCACCAGTGTTGCAAGGCGTGTGCACAGAGAAACATTTTCTAAGAAACTATTTACTGACTGGAAAACATTTTCAAGCATTCATTGTAAAATCACTTATAGATTTAAAAGCTCGAAAATAGTTAGGCTGATAATTTGAAAAAAAATTTAGTAGCAATTATTGCATCTATACTAACTATATTTAAAGGATATAGCCTTCTATTGACGTTGAGAATTGACTTTAAGTCACGGCGGCCGTTTTTTGACCTTTTCATCTTCTTGGCCTTGACCGTCAACGGTCATGTTTACTATGGTGGCTTTATTGATTGCTGCTCAAAACAATAGAATGGTTGCCTTCACATACCAATCTCGTAAGTTCTTCAGCATAGAAAGTCCTTTTCTTACTTGGTCCACGTTTACCGACTATTTTTTTGACTACATATTCTTAATTCCAAAGTAAAATCTAATTTAATAGTGGTGTTCAGGCTGAATTATGCCTTTTCCATTATAGTTTAAATTGGAACTTTACCTGCTCTCTCACACATTATCGAGTAAGATAGCTTTTAAATTCAGCTTTAAAAAGTTTGACCTGCGGCCAGCTTGCACTTGCGTTATCACACGGAACAGGCGCGACCTGCTGACACGTCCTTGCTTCGCAAAGTTAAAACCGCATTCAAGTGTTCCATTTCGCATGGATTTGTTCACCCGCTTTGTACTCGAACTAACATCCCGGTGTAAAACTGCATTTTTGTTTAACCCGCTTACAACCTGGATGTGCCTTTGACAAAGCCATCCTTCATGAAAAGCTGTGCCCGGAGGCAAGGAGGATCGAGAAAAGTGTTCCTTCATTACCCTGCCGTTGGCTTCGTCGCCCGACCGTCTACGCCACCGGACCACTAGCATTGTCACACGGCCATTTGTTCAGCCGACTGCATCCCCGCTTCGGACACCAGCGCTGCTCGTGTTCTTCACCACTGGTTAGTCTAGGTGCTCTAGCTGCCCTTCCAGCGACGACGTTACGCTGAGTCTTAGCGTTTAGTTAGAGTATGTTAGATTAAATTAGGAATAATCAGCTTTAGTTTTAACAAATATAAGTGGTAAGTGTGATTTCTTTTGCCCTTTCTCTATTTTTTCCTAGCGAACTTTATCTTTTGCAACCAGCGCCTACTAGGCATTCCTTAGGATCGCGTATTCAGGAGGTAACAAAGAATGCAAAAAACGCCTTTGGACAGAAAAATATAGTTGTTTATCAAGCCCAAGTTGACAATAATTTTCGTGGAGTTTCTAACCCTTTTTACTATCAAAACTAAATAGATAAACATACAAATACTACATTGAATTCCAAGTTATATTGATAATACGCATTTTGTTTTATAATGGAGATCCAGCATATATTAACGCGACAAATGGAAAATTTCTAAAAATAATTATCTGGAAGGTTGTATTGAAAGAGCAGAATCAATTTGACGGTTATCTGGATTTTCTTATTGTGATTTTATTTACTTTTATACGCGCCATTAGGCATATGGGTCGATGAAAATCTTACCGGTAAAGGTTTCACATAATTATAATCACTTAAGTTCGAATGTATATGACAATCCCTTAGGATATTGCAACATATGTTGTAGGTACAGGAAGATTTTTAAATATTTACATTGGTTGTTTCTGTACCTTACTACTGTATATATCTAAAACAAAAAACTTAATTGAAACCTAAATTAAACTTTAGGAAGCTTTTCAAATGTAAAGACTTTGTAACGTTTTTCTCTTAACTGTGGTAAATAAAATGCTTAAATTAACTTGAACTAGTTACTTAACTTACTATTAGAAATTAAATTATTTAATAACGTTTGTGTACATTAATATAGGTATTTACTCATATAAAATCACATTCTGCAACTTTATTTATCTACAGTTCATTTCGATTTCTTTAACTTAACTTCCCCATGTTGCTCCGCTAAGTGCTACTTATACATACAGCACCTCTTCTTCGTCGCTTAACCGCGGCGACCCCGGTATTAGACGCAAAAATTCAAAAGTGACCATACTTTTATGGTAGTTAGGAAGTTTGTTACAATATTTTACATATTATTTATATATATATATAACTGCTACATAGAATCCAACGAAATTAAAATCTGATGCTATCCAGCGTTAAGTAAAATTATGAATTTCACAACATTTACATAAATTTTTTGATATGAAGTAACAAAAAAAATTTAAATTTTTTTTTCTTGTAACATATACACAAGTGTTTACAAATCCGGCCAACAAGATCGTGTTGAAATTACAACGACCCTCTCCGAAGAACAAAAGCTAAAATTCCGTTTAAACGAAATATCGAACGTAAAAAGACTTTTAATTTGAGTGGCGGCGTCTTCGTCTCCTAGCAACTTCTCGAGAGTTAATCAGCTGCCGAACTTTTCGTTTTGTCTGCGCCAGGAACAACTACTCGGTGCAAACACGAGTTACAACAAAGTTGGGGATCGGGCACGCTGCATATCGCTTTTAAAACGCCAGCGAGCGAAATCCCCGGGCGAAGCGTTCCAGGAAGCGAGATTCAGCGCTGCAATTTTCTGCGCCTTTTGCGCTTCGCGGTGCGTCCTTTGATTTTATTTGCGGCAGCGCGGCTGATGATCCGGCGAATTTGCAGTGAGGAAGTTAGAGAAACTGGGTATTTTACCTGGGCAATTAGTGCTTACCACTTAAAATTTTACTACATTGTGTTCTACATGCAAGTTAATTTGTCTAAAAAAAATTAAAAAATAGTCATATTTAGGCAACATATTTTTTTATTTTTAATTGAATATGTAATCTACCAATAATGATGAATTGAATATACGAGTGCATTTAGAAAAGACTCTTCTCATCAATTACATTTACGCAGGGATACAGAACCTTTGTTACGTACATTAGAAACCTTCAACATTACTTTTCGACATAATTAGCCATGACAACGTTTTATAAGATTTGAAATTTTTTCCACAAAAACGTGGTATTGTCAAAGCAGTGCAACGTAAGCACCTATTTTCCATAACAGACCTTTTGTAAATTTTTTGCACAAGTTCATTGGCTATTATAAGCAGGCGGCCCCTTATTGTCTCTTTATGCACGCATGATGTATCACACTTTCACTCATCAGGTTTAGTCCGTAAACATTATACAGTTCGCGATTAATTGCAACTGCCGAAAGTTTTTCCGCACACAGAAATCATACTTCACATTTGGGGGGATATCTTATGGTGGCATTTATTTTCAATCAATCTAGCAGACGAGTTTATTGCAACACAATCTTCTCCTTCCACTCCGCACTTCTTAGTGAAATACTACGTATAGCACAGGACTGGTGTTGCTAGCCTCGTTTATTTTTGCATATAATTAAGTCGAACACTGTAGAGAATTTCTTAAAATAAATTTTATTTAGAAATTACAAAGTGCCGAAATTTTAAATTTAATGTTATTACTAAAGACAGTGGTTACTTACTGACTACCATTCTAAATGTTGGCCGCATTTATACATAAATTGTCAGCACACCGGTATCCCACGGCACCGGAATCCCTCGGTAATGCTTAGAACGTAGATAAGATATGAGTACTAAGAAGCAAATACAAAAAAGGAACTTACATGAGATAAACGCTGCAAGCTTCTAAATGCTGATCTGACTTCTCACGGTAGTACTTATCATTATTTAACTATGCTGATTTAACTTCCCACGGCAATAGCTGATTTAACTATATGCTTAAACAGTTTTTTCCTGAATTTACAATAATACCCGTTTGTTTAACAGATATATATCAACAAGCAACTAGGAATTTCTCCTATTTTTAAATTAGTTAGTAGCTAGGTAAGTATTTAGTTTAAACTACATTTTGATGATCAATACTTATATATATATATATATATATATATATATATATATATATATATATATATATATATATATATATATATATATTTTTTTCTTCTCCGGTGTTCTTTGAGAACGCCGTTGTCGATTTGCTTGGATTTCTACTTTAACTTCCTCCGGAGTTATTTCGGCACATATACGTCGCCTCGCTTCACTTATTGCTGCCCTTTCACCCGCAGTATGCTCACTTCTTTGTTTTCTCATGTAATTTCTGTGGTACTCAGCTGTTTGTACCCGTTCCATACCAAAGAATGCTTATTTGCAAAAAAGAACAGAAAAACTAAAGCAGTAGAATAAACAATTTAATTTAAATTTAAGTTTTTAAAATGTGCTTACAGATACGACGATCGTTCGTGTATTTCCGCGTAGCCCCGAACACGTTACTCTGGCAACCAATGCTTTTGCATACGGCCGCGCAACTGTGACGAACCAACACATTGCCTTTTATATATAAGTATGGATATCGATGACGAATTCAAAAATTATTACTTATACAATATAGGGGGTATAAGTTTGAATAAGTTGTAATAAGTGAAACCTGAGAAATAGGGAAACTTGTCTATTGTGGAAAAGTTCTTCAGTCTGAGCAAAAAAGAAAGGAAAATCAACACATTGTAAACTCTACCATCTGTAAACTGTCGAACGTGGAATTGGAAGCCATATTTGCCTGTAGTTTGCCTGGAAATATCTGTGTTTAGGCGAGAAGGTAAAGGTTTTAGTTTAATCGATTCAAAACAGGGAACAGTGCAGCAAATTATAACGGACTATAATGTGGCAAGTTTTATTTTGTTTTGCTTAGGTGTTTTATCAGCAAAGCAAAGAGACTTTGTCAACAATACTGATATTGATCAGAATATTGACAGAAGGTTTGGAATTGGCCAAAAGTACAAGCTCAATCGAAATGATGGCGCAGAAACTGGGAAAATTGGATTTTAAAGCGTCAGACGGGTGGCTAGAATCTTTTAAGAAACCCACCGAGAGATTTTTACAACACTAACGAAAGGGAAGCATTTTTTGAGCATTGCCCTCTAAAACACTGAATGTTAAAGAGGACCTCTGCAAAGGAAGTGAACTCTTCAAGAAAAGATTGACTGTGCTGGTATGTGCAAATATAGCGGGTGAGTTAGAGCAGACTATGGTAAAAAAGCAATAAAAAGACATCCTCGCACTGCTAAAATTATGGAGGAGTGGCTGAAAATATTAAATGCCAAAATGGCAAACGAAAACAGAAATGTTTTACTTTTCTTAGACAATACCAACTGCCACCCAGACATCAAATTGTCAAACATAAAAATTGTTTGGTTGGCAGCTAACGCAACCAGCGTTATAAGTACCTTAAAGAAAAACTATGGAAAATTTATAATAGATCGGGAAAAGAAAGTCGATGCTCTTAGAGAAATGACAGGAAACAAAGGACAGGAAAATAAATAACAATATCACTGAGGGATATACGAGGAAACTTAATTACAAGTCAAGATCAGCCAATAAAAATAACAGAGGAATTTTATAAAGAACTATACAACACAAAAGCAGTAACAAAAATTAAAAATGTAAAAAGAATATCGTAAAAGTGAACTTGAAAAATATACCCCACATAGAAATATATAAAATAGAAGAAGCCTTAAACCAGACAAAGTTAAACGAAACTTCTGTAGAAGACCAAATACTTTCAGAAATGATCAAGTAAGTTAAATAACCATTGCTGAACGAGCTCAAAATATTACTCAATCAATGTGTAGAAATGGGAAAAATACCGAGAAATTGCTATTAAAATGCTATTATTATATTAATTTTTAAAAAACGTTACCAAACTCGTTTAGAGAACTACCGACCAGTGAGCCTTATATCGGAACAACCTAGTAAATCAGAGAGTGAATACACAGGTAAAAAACTATCGAATAAGTAAAAAGCAGAAAAGCAGCAAAGAATGGTTGATTTCGGGAAAAACTTTCAAACGTTGTATGGAGCACTATTAACACAAGAACTTGAGAGACTGAACACGAACTGACAAACGAAAGCGCCTTTCTTATGTAGGGGCTTTCACGGCCAACCTGTGAGAAACTTTTGAAAATGTTTTCGGAAGTCAGTTTTTCCTCAAATTAAGGTATGTAAAAGTTGCTTGGCTCTATAAAATTTACTATCTCATTTTTCTATGGTTTCTGTGGTCTATTCCATGTGGGGCCATATTGTTTTCAGTTTTTTCCAGATTTTGTCTACCTTTCCATTAAAGTCTCCAATTATTAGCAAATACGTGGTTTGGTTGTGTTGGAGACATTCTGTTCATTCTTCCTAAAAACTTTCTGTCTTCTTTTTCCTATTTGATAATAGGTGTGCATACCTGCATAACTTTGAGCTTATCTTTTTTATTTAAATTAATTGTTATATATGCAATTTGTCAGATATGCCTTTGTAGGGTACAACGTTCTTTTAGAAGTTCTTATGTACTAAAAATCTAAATCTGTTAGTTTTGTTGTAGCTTGTCCCTTACTGTATAGTATGTGTTTTAAATTTAAATTTGTAAGATGCTCTACAGTACGTCTGACTTCACCCAGACTTATTATGTTCCATTTTATATTCTGTATTTTATTTGTAACTCTTCAAGTTTCTCTTTTGTGGATAATGTTCTCACGTTGTATGTCGCTTTGCACATGGTTTATTTGCATTGTTCGTTTGTCCGTGACGATCAGATCCAACGCAGGTATTCTTAGCATCCTTTGCCTCTTTCTTTGTCCGACGCGTTGTCGTAGTCGGGAGATGTGAGGCTGCTGAGGTCTAAGGGTTGGTGCTTTCTGACTTCTTTCATTTTCGGAAGTTTGCAGCCGTAATGCATGACACTGACCATGTGTCTTGGTGCAAGGGTTTAGAAAAGGGAAACGATTAGGTGAGTGGGATAGGACCATTTTGGTTGAGATTCGTTTTTTCCTTGCTTTTGTGAAATAGACCTATCTCTGCCAGAATAACAAAAGAGTGTCTACCCGCTACCATAAACCAAGTAATATGCATATGAAATTTTTTAATATAAGTGCAAGAATAATTGTTACAGAACTGAGAAAAACAGCATTTATTAAATATAAGTTTTTTGAAATATGTATTGCATATTTATATAATTAAAGATATGTTTACACATAAAACTAAATATTATGTAGAACTATGTGTGCATTATTATTTTATTTAATAAATAATAAATAACAAAAAGCAGGTTTATAAAATATGCAAAACAGGATAAAAATGCAAACAATGGAATTTGTAGAATTATAATTTGGCTATGCAAACACAATTTTGTAAATTGTACGTATGGTGGGCAGACGTTATGTAACAAGCCTGCAGCTTTCTGTGAAAGTACTCAAAATACCTTTTTATAGTGAATGTGTAATATTGTTAGCTATGATCTGTGATAACAAACTTTTAATTTCGCTGTGCTAACAAAAATTAGAGATAAAAGTTTTACATTGCTGCCTTAATAATTGTAAAACACGGGGATTTTTTTTATTGCGAGTCGTTGGCCGATTATAGCGAAAGGGGTTAAGATAAAGTTTGCGCTTGTTAACTAAAAGAAACGTAACATTACGTCGCGACTATCTGTTTGATTTTTGTGAATGTAAAATTTCGTCGGTTGAAAAATACCTACTCCTTTGTAATTTATCTTAGCAAAAAGTAGTACAGAGCTGAAATTTATAGACATAAATTCAAGAAAATATAATATAAAATGATAATATTAAACTAGCTTATTAAAAATCGAACAAATATTTGTCACAACTATTATGATGGACACGAATAAGAAAATGTATAAAATGTAGCTTAAACAGCTACTAAAAATATTGACAAATAAACAAAAGCTTGCGTAGCTTTTTAATATTTTTGCTTGTAACATAGCAGTCCGTTGCCGTTTCATGATGCGATTGTAAGTATGTTTATGAATTTAGTTTTTCGATGACTGCAGTAAGTTTAGTATCACACTGTTCTGGATTGTTAGTTGTGCAAACATTTCTTTAAATTCATTTAAGAAAATTGGTAGTTGACTATTTATGTGTGGTTTTGTTGCATTGACTAGGTGTATGTTCGTTGATGGTAATGTGGAGTAGTAATTTGTTGTATGTTTGGGTTTCTGTGGATGTATTCGTTTAGATTGATTGGTTGTGACTGAGTTTATTGGTTTACATGTCTTCGTATTATGAGGTTGACTAGATGTGACACAATAGAATGGTTTTAGACAATTTGTTAGAATAACTAGCATTAGCGTTTCATGCATTGAATTATTTTATGATGCTGTTTTGGAGCTTCGACAGTTATTTTAGTATGGCAAATAAATTCTTTTTGTTTTTTGTTCTGGTTCGAACAACGATACAGCTTCTTTGATTACTTTGTGTTTAACGTTTATGACATTACAAACTTTGTAACCTGCAGTTTCCAGCTCAAATTTTATATTTTTAGTTATTGTGCAGTAACGGAGATGATGTATGACTGTGTTATAAGCTTGTACTGAATACGTGTTTGGAATGACCTTTTTTAGATATATTATTAGTTTTCTATGCGCATCAACTGGATGTGCATTAATTTTTAGTGTCATTGTGGATGGTATTTGTATAGTAACTTTCATCTTATGTTACTATAGAGAAGCTACTTATATAATTGAAATTATTAGTTTCTTATATTGGAGGTAGTTTTGGCATTTTTTGTTTATTTTGGTTGAATCATTTTTATTTGTGAAGGAGAAAGACTCTGTGTATGTCTTTTTCGTCTAACTGCTACTAAATTTTACGTTCTGTTTCTTGCTTGTTGAAGTCTTGTGCGTGGTCGCTGATTTGGATCTTGGTATTATTATTTTCCGATTGTGATATTGGTAAGGATCTTTGAACCGATTATTAAAATTGAAAGAGCATTTAAATTTGTGATGAATTTGGCAAGATAAATCTACTACCAACATAATTGGCTTTGAGAAATAAAAATTGTTTATTCTGGTGATAGTTATGGCTGAGATTGATTTTAAAGTTAAATGTTAAGTACTCTAATGATAGATATTGTAAAGAATTGCAAAACATGATCCCCCCTCCCCAAAAAAAAAAATGAGAACCACATGCTTAGCTGGCTCCTTATTGTAGTTTGTAATTTTATTTCTATGGTAGACATTACTACGCCACTAGTGAATGAAACGTAACTGTTGAAGTACTTCAAAGCGATAAGTGCACAACCGATTAAGCCTGCTAATTATTCATATGCACTCTTTTTGACTGATTTTGTGCGACTATATAAATAGATGTGACGATTTCCTTACTCATATTCTAACTAGAAATAAAAATAGCGTTCTTCCCCCTGGTAAAGTTAAAATCAACTGAAAAAAGAAGTGACTAAGTGGTTAATAGCATAAACAATAAACTTTTACAATATGAATAAAATAAAGCTGGTAACATTATACGCATCGTACATAAAAGTTAACGACTATTCCAAAAAATAAACTTTTAATAAAAATTATTTTTATCTGTGTAGTTGTTTTTTCAGTTGATTCCTGGTACCTTCTTACAAATGTATTTCACGGTAAACACAAACATTCCAAATATAAATAAAAAGTTACCTTTACAAATAAGCTTTTTTTTAATTTTTTATATTGTGTAGATTGATTTATAGCGTTGCTAAAGAGTATCTGTATAAATAAATCAAGCAATATTTAGTTTATATTATAAGTAACAGGATAATACCAAAGATCTTTGCAAACTAATAGGCTAAAAGGATAGAACGTACCATAAAATAAATCTGAATTATTGTCTGGTTTGACAAATCAACTTTAGTTATTGTGATAGTTATTTTTCAAACTAACTGTGCGGGTTGTACAACAAAAATAAATGTAACGAATGAAAACAGTAGAGTAATGATTTACCATGACATTAACAATCATTCAAATTTTGAAAAAAGACGATCCTTTGTAGTTGATAGAACATATTTAGTTTTAAAAGATTTTTAAATACTTAGGGGATTTCTTATCTATTACTCTGATAAACATGAACATCGTAAAACTAACATTATCCACACATAATTATTATGAACACTTTGAGCATCGAAATGATTGCAAAAAACAAGATTTTATGTGATCATATCTTTCTCTAAACAAGGTTGGAGATTCCATTGGCAAATGTTTATCCCTTTTGCTGTTCAAAATAATTCTTGAATGTTGATTTCAGTCCATCATCTTATGTCTTCTAACCAGGATGTTTTCCTTCTACCTCTTCTCGTTCGTCAAATACTTTTTCTTTTATTAAACGCTGATGTATTTTATTTCTCAGGAGATGATCTAGGTAAGGCTGTGCTTATGCTCTTTGATAATAGTTATCGATTGCAATTTATACATCATAATACTTCTTGGTTTGTTTTCCTTACCACCCACAATATTTTAAAAACCTCAATTTTGTCTGCTCAATTTTTTGTTCCATATAATAATATTTACTATATATAGATCATTTTGCCATTTCCTATATAAGTTTTTATCCGTCTAAGGGATATTAACTTTTATGAACCCCTGCCTCGTCTTTACAATTCTACTTCTAAACTTGAACTTAATTTCAAGTTTATTTAGTAACCTACTTATTTGTACTTTTTTATGTATTTTATTATTTCGTTAAGCTTAATTCGCACTTTTATTTTGGAACTGGATACTTTGTGACAATGTTGGTACGGGGATAGGCTTTTGCACTTAGTGTATTACCGTAACATTTTTTATGAGTGCGTGATCTATCTGATTTCTGATTACATTATATTTGGCACCTTAGCAGGAAATCCAAGTATATATTTTACAAATTGGCGTGTGTGAAGAAAAGAAATAGTCTCTCTTCTCTGGGATTTCTTTTCCTCCATCTCATGTTTTCTTTTAAATTATTTTCAACTTCACCATGACCAACCGTTGAATTAAAATTTCCAATTAAAATATTTATATCTCGCTTATCTTGGTATGTTTCTAAGCTGTAAGCAAAAGTTTTCAACCTTCTCAACGGTTTTGTCTGCTGCAGATGCGTATACTTCGATTATATTTATAGTTATTTTTTTCAATTACAGAAGCATGACTGAGTTTTG
This sequence comes from Sinelater perroti, assembly GCA_036346155.1. NCBI lineage: Eukaryota > Metazoa > Arthropoda > Insecta > Coleoptera > Elateridae > Sinelater > Sinelater perroti. Next base: position 5,590,768 of record JARFIY010000359.1, read on the forward strand.
AACAAATTAAATCATTTTATTATCTATAATTATTGCTATATTCCATATGACAATTTTAAACTTGTAGTTAAATTTTTCCACTCGGGGATTATTAGCACCCTCTGGTTACTGCAAACCTGCCCAGGACTAAGGACCATTGTTTTATTTGGCACTTCCATGTAATTTTCTTAGAATGTAATAATGCAATGGTTGCAGCAGAGCTGCTATTTTTCATAGATTACCACCTTCATTCCTACTCCGAAAATCCACTGCCGTCTTACAAAAGTTTAGGAACAACTAAATCTATTATTTGGTAGTTGCCTTTTTTGGCAGTTTTGGTCCGCCCCGAGTACTTTATTTTTTCGATACCCACTATATCTATCTCCGTAACTTGAGGAAACATTTAGCTGAGGATCTACCAACCCCGTCGGGCTTAATCATTTGGGTGTATGAAAAGTCGATTGTTCCGAAAATAACAGCAGGCGAAATGATAAGAAAACTCTTAATAATTGACAACATTAGAACTTGTAATTAAATTTGTATATACGCATGCAAACTGAATCGATATTGCAGTGTAGCAATACGTATTTTCAACAGTAATTTTGAAATGTGAAGAAGAAAATGCTTGTTTGTTTCTTTCTAAGATCGGGACCTATATGAACTGCCGCATTAAAAATAAATGTACCGTAAAATTAGATTGTTCCGTATCATGATATTGCTTTAAGTCTTTCAGTATAATGTGCTGCTGTATGGCTTGAAAAGAACAACGAAATTTTTAGAAACGCTAACAACTCATTTTATTGAATGTATAACTGCATTAAACTTAAGATCAAATATTTTAAAACATTTGTTTTATTAGATTGTATCACATTAATTTTTTATTACTAACACTTTGTCACAGTCAGTTATATACAGTATTCGAATATGTACTAGTGTAAGTAGATGTTTTAAATTTTAATATTAGTTCCTAAAGCTAAAAAACCAAGATCTATTTGCAAGAGACGAGCAGCTGAGCTATAAAATACAATCTGTTTAAACTCTACGCTAACAAAGACAGGTTTAACTCGCAACACGAAAGATTAAATAACTTTGGAAAAGTACTATTTATTTTGCAAAAGTTATGAATCAAATAATTTTCAAAGAAGATAAGCGGGCAATACATGATTAGTCTTAGAATAAAGCACGCACCTTCTATGTTTAGAATTTTTAAAAAATTAAAATTTAAACTGTAGGCCAAATGGCAATAAATATTTATAGTTTCTAGTTTTATTTGCTATTTCACTCAGATTGCTTAATTATAGCTGAAGCAGCGTGTTTTGTTAAATATTACAGTAAAATTTTATATATTTAATTTTAAAATTAAATTGTTATTATACTGGATGTTTTACTAACTCTAAAATAAAAATTATTTTAAATTATAAAATCAAACTGGTATGGCTAATACGTTCTTAAAAATATATTAAACAAACTGCAAATGAAGTTTCCTATACAGATAATTAGAAAATTACGCAACTGCTGCATTTTCCGCCATGTCTAAATAATTTCACAAGCTTGCGCTTGTGAGTTGGCATAAGAGGCTTTAATTATTTCTCCAGTTAACTAAAATTATGCACACTTAAGCAATGTGGCTGCCTCCTATGTGAGAAGTCCCCTTAGGGCGAATTTTATTTTAGTGAAGGGAGAAGTAATTTTTATTTTTTATTAACCCTAGAATGTTAAAATATTTTTTAGCTCTTTAATGGTAAACATTGCCTGTGAGGCGGCTTTTATAAAAAAACGCATATTTCACTTAAAAAAAACAAAAAATTATTAAAACAAAAACAAAAACATATTTATTTCCTATTTGATAACAAAAATAAACAAAAGCTATTAATTTTTTAAATAACTTGAACATATTAAATCAATATTTGTAGATCACATATTTAAGTCGGTGATATTAAGAGATCTTTAAAAAAACAAAAACAAAAAAATCCATTCCAAATAAAAAAAACTAATCCATCTTACAGATCTTAGATCTAGTTAACATATTAAAAACTAATATAAAGCTTATACCTTAAAAAAAACTTCCAGAGTAAAATCATATTTGTAATTTTTCCACCTACTTTTTAACGGCACATTGCCAACAGTTTGATGATCTATGCTCTAAGCAGTAAGTTTTGTTGCATGTTGCGCAGAAATATACGCTCATACGCTTCAATTTCGGAGGACAGAAATCGCACTTTGATCTTTGGCCCTTTTTTATTCCTGGTTCATTTGTGTCATCGTCAGCATTATGACCAATTGCTTCATTTATTGCTGCACGAACTCTTTTCTGCATACAAGGCCTTTCTTCCAAACGGATGGCGCACCAGTCTCTACATAGATCCTTGGATAATCTCTTGAGGAATTCTCTTCTTGACATTGCCTTTATTTTCAAAACTTCACAATTGGATACATAAATTACATAGCTATTGAGTAGAGCCATATTTAACATTCCATAGAACATACAAAGTGGCCAACGCCCAGTTTTACGGCTACAGCTGTAGTGTCCACACATCTGGTCAAAAGTGTCCACAGCACCTTTTGTTTCATTATAAGATTGAATTATTGTTGGCTTACCAGAAACTGAGTCAACGGAAGGCTTGTCGTGCAATGTAGAAAGCAAAAGAACAGTCTTTTGAGGTTTTGGCTTGCAGCTAACTAGAGTGAGCTTTTCGTGGAATCCAAAAAGAGATGTCCCAACAGGACGTGATGAATTATGTTTGAACTCCGCAGGAATTTCTTGTTTATTATTTCAAATTGTTCCAATAAGAGTAAGTTTGTATGGTGGTTGAAGCAATTGCTCACCTAGCGGTATAGGTGTAAAACAGTTATCGGCAGTTAAATTACGATTTGTTCCATGTATAGTCTTTGTAAGCAGCTTACAATAGTAAGAGCCCAATGGTTCGTTTATAATTTTACCGGTGGTTTTACATAAGTACAGTGATGCATCAGTCATATATTTTGATCTTACATCGCACACTAAAACTATCTTTATTCCGTATTTGGCCGGTTTGTTGGGAATATACATGCGGAATGGACAACGTCCCTGAACGCCAAAAGTTGTTCATCTATTGTCACGTACGATCCAGGTTTATGCAGCTCTCTACACTGCTTCCCAAATATATCAGATAGGAGCAAACTTGTAGGTTTCTTTTCTGTCGTCTCGAATGTTACGATCGTCGAAATGCAGACACTTGACAAGAAACTCAAATCGTTTACAGCTCATTGCAGCTAAATTTTGAGATCTACAAATCGTAGTATTAAACAGCTCATCAGTTGCCAAGTGATTATTTTTCAGCGCGCCGCTCAAGATAAATATGCCAAGAAGAGCACGAAGCTCTTCTATTGAGACCTGTGATGTAGTAGCATTCTGAATTTTGTACTTGGTAGCTGCTTCGTCAATATATTCATTAGTGCGCAAAAATACTTCATTTATCAATTCTGAAGTAAAAAACAGTTCAAAACTCTTCTACAATGCCCTTGGCTCCTCCTTTTGGCCCTACCATTATATGGACTATGTTTCTCGAAGGAGTTCTGTTTGATACTTTTTTTATTGAAGACGGTTCGGAGGACCAAATATATTTGTTCTTACCCCTCAAAACCGATATCGATGGCCTAATTATCCAATTCTTACAAGGCGATTGCTCTCCATTTTGCGACGTGTCTACAGCTTCCTGAGCATGAGTCGGTGTAGATTGTACATTGAGATCATTTTGATTAGACACAACAATATTCTGAAAGTCATCGTCTAAATCAGCGACGTAAGTTGGATCAGCCTCACTATCATCTGACTCGAAATCTACTCCCAAATTATCGTCAATTTTACTTCCAATAAGCGATATCTCCTCAAGCCATTTTAGAAGCTGCGCTTCAGAAGTAGCCATTTTAAAAACTATAAAAGTGTGTATAAATCAGCAACGAAACAGAGAAAACAGTACACGTCTGCACGCAAGCTCGTATAACACCCAACTGAGTTGGCACGAACGCACGCTTTAATACGAGTGAGCGATCTGGAAATATGGCAAAAAAGAAAAAATGCTTCGCTTCACAGGCGATGTTTACCATTCTAGGGTTAAAAAACTAACTACTTGATAAAAGAAAATTATTTATTATAGAACATTATCGATTTAGTAATATGATGATAATATGTACACTTAGAATTACTGACTATTTCAAAATGTGTATTTCCGTAATTTCCGTTTATCAAAAATTATTTCACAAAACTAGGGGGATAACCACAATGTAAAGTGTAACTAAAATACCTCATTTTGACAAGCAGCCTAAGAAGATGTTGTGAGAAAATTTGAAACGTGCTGATTATTAAAGATTATTAAAGTTTTGCTGCTAAGAAACTAACTGAAAGTATTATATACTTTCTTACAGTAAAGGTCTACATCTTCATTTAAGACATAAACGCGTGCTAAACTTAATTTTCTCTTCTGTCTTTTGATTGTGTTTTACAACTGCACTTAAGTACTGCACTATGCTTTTTACACCTCAATATATAAACTAGCTGATTTTGACCTTTTCATATTTCAGTTTATAAATTGTATTATTACATATATTAATCTGGTGGTATTAAGTTGCAATTTTTTAATTTCACTGTTCATACATCTACTATTTAAAAACTATTACAGTAACCATTTCACATACCACATAAATATTTATATCTTACGAATATAACACCGCTAGGCGCAATATTACAGTTGTATGTTATACAATTATATTGCTTCCAAAATCTAAATATATTTTATGATTTTATTGTTTATTAGCAATTCAATTTTACATAGTGTTAGTTAACATGTTTATCCTCCAAGTTGCATTATTCCTAATAGGCTATTACTAATGCATAATTTTAAGAAAACTAAATATCCTTTCAAAAGTAAACTATTGATTTATAAGGCATCTCAAAAAGTAGTTACGAATATTTGTTCGTCTTCTAATATTCTTTCTGCGACATTAGCGATCTTATTGTGAAATATTTGTTACTGAATTCAAACTGAAATTAGTACGTTTTAATATTCTTGAGATTACTAATTTAAATATCATTAATAACGATTACTACATCTGTCATCTGCTAGATGTTAGAGAATTGATTACATATGTATGTTACCATTATACAGAGTGGGACAGTCAAACCGCACTATTTGTAGGTATTAAAAAAACGATTTTTTTTAATTTATTGCAACAAATGTTAAGAGCATAAATGAAAATTGGTATAAAAACAAAAAAAAGCTTTACTTTTTGAATATTGCTCCAGGAATATGGCGACCATATTTTGTACACATTGTCTGAGTCTCATACGGAAATTCTCACTGACAGTGTCGTATTACCGCCGGTGTTATTGCACGAACTTCTTCTTCAATCCGCATTTTTAAGTTCAATATAGTTTGTGGGCGAGTCTCATATCCATATAAAAAATAATCACAAAAGCACAGGTCCGCCGATCTTGGAGACCGCTAAACATCCGCTCTTACTGATAAGGAGATTCGGGAAAAGTCTTTCAGTAAGTTCACTAATATCCTGGCTGTGTAACTAGTTGCTCCATCTTGTTGGAAATGAGTATTCTCATTCACAGGAAATAGTTAAAGTTCTAGAATAATAAAGATTTCTAGCATTTGAACAAAGCATTAACTACAAGGCCATCACCATTGCCGAAAAGATACGGCTTAATTATTCTATTTCACACCAGACTAACTTTAACCGAATGGAGAGGCCGTTCGCGAAGTTGTTAAGAGTTGGCGACATCCCAAGTAGCATAGGCTGAGGTGGAAATGAGCTTCATCGCTCATTCATAGATTATCAAGCAACTGTAACATGTGCTCACAAAAATTAATGCGGAGAGGATAACCTACGGGGTTTAAAGCATGGACTGTTTTCATTTTATACAGGTGTAGGTGCAAATCATCATGCAAAATTCTCCTTATTGTTCGAATCAAAAGTCCGAGAGCGAGTGTGGCGTCTGGCAGATCCTCGACGGCTTCTTGTAATCGCTACTTATACTGCCTCCATATTCTTGGAGGTCCTAATAGTTCTTGCACTACCACCTCTTTTTCTTATTGTTTGACCTATTGCACGTAAGTTGTTAGCCCCAAAAAGAAATAACTTTCCTACTTGGAACAGAAGCACGAGGTGGAAGATGAAACGCGCGTTGTGCCGTACGTAATTTCGACCATTTTCTAAATACGTTGTAATAGCAAAACCTCGTTGTTCACCGACCCAACACTGCAAGATTACTAAACTTCCAACTGTGTGAAATATGAAAGGCATTGCTTACTCATCCCCCCCTTCCTTCAAGCTTCTTAGAAATATGCAGTTTGTCTGCGCCACCTTATAGTATCCCTCCTCAAGAACTGTTTTAAGATTTTTTAACTTCTTTAGATCTGATTGGTAATATTTACTTATTATTACATTTATTGAATTCTTAGGTTAGACTATGAAACTATATTTCTCAAGAGAGTGTAAGTTTTTTATTTTTGCTTGTCACCTAAACATATGGTTTTGTTAAGTATCTTGGGGAGATTAGCCTTTTATATTTTCTTTACTATAAGGTACATTCAATGCCTTTATAAATCATAAATTAAATCGGTTTGGCTGAGTGTATTTCTGCGGCTTTAAATAAATTTTTGATAAACAGTTTAATGCTAGAAAAATTCGCAATGATTTATAATTAAATAAGAGTCAACGAACTTCCCGAAAGAATTTTTCTTTAATAAGGACATATTTTATTAAGATACATAAAATTAATCAAAAGATTTGAATAGACTTAATATGCAACTGTGTTTATCAATTCAACTTAACTGAATTTGATTACAATTTACAATAAGGGAGATATGAAAAAAAGATTTTTACTTTAAAATTCTTTAATTGCCTTAAGTCAAAACATCAAAATAGCTAACAATTAATAAACTCAGATAATACTCTCTAAAGTCTAATGAATTAACTTATTTAAAATTAAATTCTTAGTAATTATTTGTTCGCATATTTATAGCGGTACTTTTTATAATATGATCATCAGAATATTTTTTTTATATTTCGTTGCAAAAGTTTTTTGCATTGGACTCTTGCAATGAAACAACAAATATTAGTATGTGGAGCTCTTTAGTTCTGGGCTTAATATTATTTGACTTAGATTTGACAAGAAAACCAATAAATATATACAGACTATTACAAAAAGTAGTATCACTAAGAGAGAAAAAAATGGCGAATGCATACACATGTAGAAGTTTCTTTTGATTTTAGCAAATCAAATCTAAACGTTAACTTTTAGAAGTTTGTTCGATATAGCAAAATGATCAAAGTTACGATCACCATTACTAAATCACCATCAAATTTAATCAAACGAATACTCATGTGGCATAAACTTTAATGCTAGAGTGGTATAAATGCTATAGTCATCGAAGACGTTCAACTAATGGTGTTAGTAATTAATCACAACAAAGGCTAAGTTTACTACTCAAATATTAAGGGTTGGTCGGATAAATTACAGACAAGACGATAATCTACTATCACAAGCCTTTTAAATTAATACAAAGTAACCACACTGTTGTACTATAGAGACTATATAATTGAAAGGTTTACCGTAAAACTACCATATCATTAGTTTTTTAACGATTAAAAAAAATCACAGGAAGTTAGTCAATACAAACAGTTTCGATTGATTTCTAATTTTTTTGCGTAGTAAATACGATTACTGGCAACCTCAACAAAAATATTGTTGATGGAAAATCGATATTTTCAATTGGATCTATTCAAAACCAATATTCTCCATACAGTGGCACTTTTGGTCGTATTTTTAAGAGAAGAAACTTTTACCTTAAACAAAATTTGAATGTGGTTTAGAAAAAGGCAATAATAAGGCTTTTTAGTAGCGTCATAAACAACTTACCCAGAACGACCATTAGAAACACAGATATAAAGTTGAGGTATTGATGAGTGTTTCTCCTACTTTTTCACTACTTTTTATATAGGCTAATAGCCTGTTTGCAACCCCACAATTGTGAGGTACTACGAGCTATGTTGGGCGTATCCATACAGGTTTAAGAATTTGTATTTGAATATTTATAGGTAATTTTAATCATTGTTGATGGCTACGTAGTGATGTAAAGAGCTTGGACCAACTGATACTGTAGTAGAATAATATGTTGGAATCGTCGAACATTGTACTCCACTTCTCAATTTGTCTACTTAACAGCATGTGGGAAAGTTCCTAATGCATTCACTTATTGAATATGAGCCTCTGCTAGAAAATGTGTCTTATTCAGCCATAGGTTCCGTCACAGTTTAGTCAAATATAGAGTTACAAGGGGTTGTCCGCCAAAAGGTATTTTTGGCGTCTAAGCTGACAATTTTTCACCGGCCTTTCCTCAAGTTTTTGCAAGGTGGGAACGTATAAAATTTTAATTATATTGGATTTTTCCTAGATCGGAAACGTGAAACAATTTAATTTATCGCCCATTCATAATTGACGTAAGCATAAGCCGCCAATAAAAAATACGTAATAGGTAAAGTTGAAATTGCATGACCTAACTTAAGTATTGTTGACATTTTGGCTACGTTTTTACAACCGATCGTGAACTATTCATTAAGTTAGTAAATATGCATTTGTTTCTATACTATAAAAGGGATAACAGTTACAAAGACAGCCGTGGCCGCCCGGAGGAGCGAGAGCGGCTCCGATATCCGTGCACGAACGGACCTTGTGTAAGTTAAGCGCTCACAGCGCGGCACGCTAAATTTCATGTCTGCCTCCTTTGTTTACTTTTCGTTCAAATGCATAGGCTGTCTTTGTTTACTAAGCACGGATCTCCTCGTATAAAGCAAGGGTGTAGAGAACGCATATTACGTTATTAATTTTCTGTTCAAATGTATAGATAGATAGATATAAAAATGAAAACAAATAGAAGCAGTAAATTTATCGCCACATATTGTTCTTAAATTATATATTTTTTTAGTAATTAGGATCAATGCTGGCATATATATCCGCGGTGCACAAAAGATTGCGCTTAACGTAAGTTTTAATTGTATTTAAAAGTATTGTGTGTTATATTCGAAAGTTGATTTTTTACATTGTATTAGTTTTTGGATATCGAATCGTTTTATATATACAATAAATCGGTTCGTACCCCAAAAGAAAGAAAACAATACTTTAAATAGTACACATAAATGTGTAAATGTAAGTTGAAGGAAATTGTAATTGACAGTATGCATAAAGTATTTGAGAACCCAAAGCTTCACATTATATTATTTTCACAAATATTATTTTAGTGTACAAACACAATAAATTATTTAATTATTACTGTTTCCAAACTATATCACAGAATTTTACCAATTTAATAAAATATTAACATAACATTTGTACATTTTTTAATTTTTTGTCTGTAAGATAATCTTCTTCTTCTTCTTCTTCTTCCTTATACCCCTTCAGGGTGTCGGATTTCTAAGATAATAAGATTTTTATATTAGTAGACATAGAGGTCGTTACCTAATTAGTGCTCTTTATCGTTAACCTTATAACATTTTTCCAAAATATTGTGTTAAAAACACGTTATAAAATCATTCCTAAATTAATTAATTTTTTTATAAATTATACACCTCTCATAGAATAAGCGTTGTTAATTTTAAAAAATTTAAAAATTTGTCCAGACCTGTGCCATTAAAACTAACTAGAGTTTTTTAAGATTTATCCACATCGCTGCGAGGGAGTTATATTATTTTAGGTGCTCAAATTGTAGCGAGCATCTTTGGGAAAACTAGTTTTATGATTTTTTCGTGCAAAGATTATTTTAGTAATGTGAGCTATACATCTATTGAACAACATACAAAGTTCTAGGACTAATTTTCTAATTTTTTTCCTCTAACGGTTACCTGATATGTGTTCTGAATAGATATGTCTTTAGAAGTGTTCTTATGTAAACTTATTAGATGACAGGGTTATGCTTACCAACCGACTGTTGGGTTTGTCGAGACATTAATGTTAAGTTACATGAGTAACGTGGTGCATAAATTTAACATTAGGTTTTGCTTAAGGGTAGGAAAAATCACTAGCGAAATATGTAATATAATACAGCAAACCAGTGGTGATGAAGAATTGTCGTGAAACCGAATCAGTGAATGGCACAAAAGGTTTCGGGGATACAGAGACGATCCCAGAGTCGGCTGCTGATCGACTGAAAATATGAAACTGCGTCACATCAGTTGCTGCAAAAGAAGAATGTTACTGTGCGCATGTTATCAAAAAAACTGAAATTGAATAAGGACGTGTGTCACCAAATTTTACGCAACGGTATAGGGAAGCATAAATATAGTGTAAAAATATTCTCTCCGCATTGATGAAGGAACAGAAATAAGCCAGGCGAACAAAACTTTCTGAAAAAGGTTGAATTTATATTAAAAATTCGACTTAAAAAATCATATTTTCTATAATTCCATAGACGACTTGAAATTTAATTAGAACTAATAAAGGAAAATGTCTTTAAGAAACACTTACGCTGTCTGTTTAGTCGACAAATGTACCTGCCTTAAAATATGTATCAGATCAAGAAGAGTGCGTAAATGCAGCTTTTGGTTGTGCGCAATCCGTTCCTGCATTGACAGCACTACTATGCTATCAAATAAATTTTTCGCTAAATCAAGTACAGTATGTACTCCCTAGAATTACACCTTTATTTTACATTATTTTTAAGAACAGAGACTTTTCATAAGCGTACTAATCATAACTGATTATTTGCTAACTAAGAAGGCTTATAAAAGCCATTATAGGCGTGATCTTCGGATGAACCAGCTTATCTACCGAAAGATCCTCAAAACTTAGCTTCGTCTAGTCTCACACCTCTTACAATTTAACCATTGATAAGCACACTGAAGTAACTGTCTCCTAAAATTATACCCAAGCCCCACTTTCACTCCATAGGTTTTGACTAGAAGTTGGTTTCAAGAGCAAACAACTTGGCAGCCTTTGTTTCCAATTGTGATTTATTCTTTTTGGAAGTTGGGTGCATTAATCACACGATCAAAGTTTTCTACTTAAGATTTGTCGGGCATTTATCAATTAACGTTGATCATTTTAAGGGTTTATCCAGCTGTTCATGTCTTAAAGTCTGCTCATGGTGCGACTTGTTTCTTCGAGTTGAATTTTAAAAATATGCCTGAAATTGTTTTCAAATATTTTTATGTTATATCGTTTTATTAGTCTTATTATTTTTTATTTTTATTTTTTTAAATACAACTTCGTAACAACTTATAACAGTTTAATTTAATGATAGTTTAGTGACACAATTTTAAATTTATTTTTGAATTCAAAAGAAATCTATTTTTCATCTCTGTTGCAATGTAACGGGAGGAAATTAAAGCTGCAATATCGGGATTTATCCTCGTTCGGTTTAATTGTAGATCCGGTTAAATTCTAATCGTGATCTATATTTAGTCTTAATTGCTAGCATGGCTAAAAAGGTAAATTTACAATGATACGTACTAAAATGCATCAATAATCCTAACAGAACCATTGCTTTAATTTTATTTTAGTGGGCATATTATCCATTACAATATCTGTTATAGAAAATTGTTTTTTAATTTTCATGTGCTTTCATTTTTAAAGTTTTCAATTTTAAATTTGGTACACCTTCTTTTATTTTAATGTAACAACGACCATATCAATCCTTTATAGAACGTGCACTGTCACCATAAACTCATGATGTTTTTTTTTCAGGTTTATTCTTTGGTCAGTAATAAACCCTTTATTTTTTAAAAATATTTTTCCGTCGTAATACGATTTTGAAGATTTTCGTGAAACAGGAATATTCCTTTAACATCTTGTTCTTTCCTATTAAGAATGAAAACCATCAAATGCCTAAACTTAACTACGTATGTACGTTTATCAAATTAAACGGAAAAATAATTGTTTTGTTTTATATTTTCATTTTGTGTATCTTTTATTTCATTTTATTAATTAGTCGTGAATCTGCGACATGTGACAAAGAAACAACATTAAATGTAGCTCTTGTCATAGGACCAATAATAGATGTAGCAATGTTTTGATTGCAAGTAATATAAATGTTTTTCGAATATGATGCGCATTTATCAATTCTTAAACTATGTAAATATGATGCTTTCACTGCTTGCTAGTTACCTATAGTAAAGAAGTGAAATAAACGATTTCTAGTTCTTATTTTAGTGAATTTTTTAAAGAAATCAAATGGTTTATTTTTTAAATTGGCGCGTTTGTTAATAAAATGTCGTTGCAAAAGAGATAACTTGAAAATTTTCTATAACAAATAATCCATTAGACCTTCATATCGTCTTGTATTTGTTGTATTGATAATGTCGATGAAACTTGTTGGCAAAAATCTACGATACATCGTCAAAAAATTTACTCCCAGTTGTGCAAATGTCGGAAAAACGTAAAGTAGGTAATATGGTTTGCGTAAATAGAACTCAATGGTGCGAATGCCTCGATTTTTATTTTTTTTTTATATTGAAAGTATATATTTTTTGTCTTTGCAAGACTTAGTTAATATTGTGCTTTAAGCTGTTATCAAGAGCGGCAACGAAGTAACGATCACTTAAAGCAGAGCTTTACTTGCTGCGATGAAAGGGTGCTAATGAACGCTAAAATCAACAAACTGGAGAGAACGTTTAAATTGGTATTAACTTAAGAAAAAGTTGCCTTGAGTTACACTCAGGTACAGAAGGTATATAACTAAAATATTCATTACAGAAAATTATTTTTATTAATTTAGAATTAGAAGTAATTACAGCAGTCTTTTGAAATTCTATTAACTGAACTCTTATAAACACATTCTCTTATAAAAGTTGTAGGTAGCAATTTTACTTCTTAGCAAGAAATTAATAAATTTAACATTAAAAATTTTTAAAAATTATTTTAAAGCTTCTCTAAATTTTTCGAAGTAAAAACTTGTAATTAAATTTGTTTGTTCACCTTTAAATTTTCTTAGCCGAATTTAAATGTGAACTAGTTATTATGTATATGATAAATAGTAGTTTTGCTTTGATTATGTAATTATAATGCACACAAATAAAATATAAATCAATAAATTTATAGAAATTATATTAAATTGTTGTCGTATTATACTGATTTTTACATTCGTTCCACCAACGATATTATTTAAAAATAGAAACAAAGCAAACTTGTTCTAACAAAACATATAATTTAGGAAATATATTTTTACGTTTTTGAACCAACGCTAAATAGATCTTCCGGTGCTGTGTCGGTAACTCTAAATCTTAGGCTTAAATTAGCTTATTTAAGATTTTTCTTAAGTAATCACCGATTGACGTGTACTAATAAGGGTTATTTTATCAAGGTGTAGCTTCACCAAGAATAAGTAAGATACTTGAGATCAGCAAAAGCTTTTTATGTAATCATTATAAGTCTATGCTGAACAATTGCAAAAATGTTAATTTTGACCTACTTTTATTATAAATTTCTACTCAATATTATACAACCTGTGTTGAAATTCAGTTAGTAAATGCAAACAATTAAATAATAATTTATTTTTAATTTTATGTTTAGCAACCTACGATAGTACATTCTGTTTTGCTCTTGTCTGTGAGTTTTGCTTGATTTTTTTTAACAAAATTTTTAACATTTATTAGCTACTTTTTCACTTAAATTTAATTGTAATATTAAAAATTTTCCAAAACAGCATTAAGCAATATGTTAATGTATAAAATTCTTCTATAGAGTTTTTTAAGAAGATTTTTAAAAAGGAATAATAAAAAATGAAATTTAAATCAGAGAATAATAAGGCATCTTTGTACAATTGTAAAATTCAAGGGATTATTACAGAGGGTAAGATAAGAAACATAGTAAAAATTGAATAGTTGAATGTAAAAGCAATAGAAAAAGTAATAGAAGCAATTAGAGTTTTATAGTGCTTTTACTTTTGTTTTTGAACGACATTTATTTGTTGTATATAAGTTTTAATTCAGTTCATAGTTGTCATATAGTTGCACCTTCTTTAAATTATTTTATTTTTACTGAGATAGCTACGCAGATCAAACAAAGCTAAGTTTTGTTAGTAAAAATTTACAAAATGGTGTTTCGTTTCTAGTCTCCTTCTGCTATTGGAATAACTAAGGCAAATATTTTTGCTTCAAAATTTCTCACAAGTGTTACGCTATTGCATTATTAATAGAATTGTGATCAGTAAATACCCAGACCTAATATTCTATTCAAATAGTACCCAATACCCCATTTACTTATTTTCAAACCTTTATTAATATATGTTGTATGAAAACCTGACATAAGTCAGTACGTAATTCAGTTTAAAATTAAATTTCATCCAATCTTTTTCCACATATGCTTTCATCACAAACTTAAATAAGCGCCTTCAAATAAGCAATTTTACAGTTGGTATGGTTTGACCTCTGATCAGAATAACATGAGATTTTGTAGAGAACTCTTGGGCTTTCTCTAGCTACGGTAGAAATCTTTTGCTTGTTACAGGTATTGCAAAATATATGTATTTGTATTTAGTTGATTTTGAAATGTATACTTGCTGCTTTCGAGTTGTATTTCTCAGTTTAATAAATCAAGGTATTTACTTTAGTTATTTAAAACGTCTTCATCGGAATGAATATCTGAGTTTGCATTTTTTTTACATTTCTTAAATGATGTTTAAGGCTTTTAATTCTAATGCGTCTATAAATCCAAGATGATCAAAAACAATCATTAAAATTAAGCTCAGATGTTCCTTTTCTTGGTGGTCTGCCTTACTCTCTAATTTTATTGGATATCCCGCACAATTCATTAAAAAACTATAACGATTACTTCCAAAATCGCTAAAATGGTCATCCATATATTCGTCTTATGCGATAGTGCTCATTGCTTCTGGATTGATATGCGATAATTTCTTTGTATTTTTGACAGAAATAACTAATTATAGGTGCAACACAGAACCAAAGAACAACACAGTCATCTCGTATTTTTTTGAAAAACATTAATAAAGTATTTTCTGTTTTTCACGATATTTCTGGAATACATTTGCTAAATCATCCCTTTTCCGTCTTCTATAATAGCGAATTGGTATTGTCCGAATCGTCTTAGAATTTAGGTATTAGTACTACTGCTGCGGCCTTCGGATAAAAATCTTTTTGGGGTTGTGCTTTGCTGATGCATTAAATATGGATCTTAGTTTATTTTTGGGGCGATAGACGAAGAATCAATCCTCAAACATTTAATCTAAAATAAAATTGGTATATGTATATTTTAAACAAACAATCTGATCATTTTCGTTTTATGACTTTTAATAGACGAAAACCGCAGGCTTGGTATTTAGTAATGTATATAAAAGATCTTTCTACGATAGACCTATCTATTGTTAATTTTAATGCAACTGCTCTAATCTGTTATAGAGTACTTTTAAATCGGTTGTTTTTTTTCAGTACCATCTCAAAGTTCCGCAAATCAAAATAATTGTGACTAAAATTTACATTCGATCTATTGATTCTATCACTATCTTTACGAACATACCATCTCGTCAGAAAGTGATAGGCTATGGATGAATTAGCTGAGCAACCCTCCAAACGAGAAGCTTTCTATCTTATAATTATCTGGAGAGTTGCATTGTGCAAGGGCTTGAACCTGGAAAGACGTCCATATTTCCCCTCCATTTAGGCTGGTTCCAGTAATTCTTAGTGGCTTTACCGTTCTAAATAAAATGAACGCAAGTTATAGCGCTATCGGAACTTTTGAGTTTTAGCTCTGTAAGTCAAAACTTTGTCTGTTTCCTTATTTATTTTATTAAAAGTCACAGTCCCACCCGTTTAGTCATATTTTGTTCTAAAACAAGTGATTTTTTCTTATCGTCATTAATCTCTACTTTAGTATTATTAGTGTGGATATTATTTGGGTTTTATTAATAAAACTGAAATAATTGTTTTACCCTAGTGAGTGAATGAATGCTTTTTATATAAATAAATAAGGCGACGGTGGTGATTAGTAAGTTGTTTTCTTTTGGTAATCCTTGATGAAGAGTAACAGATTAACGTAATTAAAATAGAGTCTTATTCCTTTTATTCATTGTTTCTCAGCTTTAATTAACTGTCATCTTCTTGAGTGCAAAACAAAATCCCTAATATTAAAGTTTTTTAAATTGCATGGTGGACATTGTCTTTTTTTTTGCTGGTCTGGTTAGCATTTTTCTTATTCCTTTTTTTAGCTACAATAGTGGAAACATACATTTCAACTTTTTTATTTAACTAGACTACAAATGAAGAGAAATTTATTGATCTGATAAAATAAAGGAAATTTATTTTAACTACTGCTCTGCTGACTAAATGTTAATGTGTTTTTATTTTGGAGTTAAGATACTAAACTTTTATCTCTAAAGCAATAGTGTCAGGATTTCCTAGTTTTGAAAAATTTGTATTGTTTACCTTATCTGTTAAGGTATCAATCATTAACTTAAACCTACCAAATAATCGCTCAATATATCCATAACTTTATAGATAAGTTTTGCTGAGTCAATTAATCTTAATTTATTCTTTTTTACGCTCTCTAGGTCTTTTGTAGTCTTTGGAAAGTTTTTACTGCTCATACTTTCCTTTTTACGGTTTCATTCTTCATATAACATTAGATAACCTCCTAATTTTTCGTAAAATAAATGTAGACCTTTGTTTAATGGCGACATATCTATTTTCTATAATAATTTTTCTCTTGATCTTCTTATTGCGTTGATTAGATAAACCTGTGTCTTACATGTTAAATCTGTTTAGTACTCATTTTGTTATAATACAAATATCGCGTCATAATGAACATACGGAGGCCTTGAAATGTAGAGTATATCTTAGTATTTATTCATTCAAAGGTGAATGCTTTTTATATATTTTTTCTAAAACTCTTAATTGAGAATAAGCCACAGACTATTTCGTGCTCGAAAGACCATATAAGGAGACACTCTTTTATATTAACAAACCTTTATGTTAAATAACTATTTTTTACATATGTCAAAATAACGCATTTCTCTAACGAGGTAAATATATAAACCTAAATAAAACTATATGTTTACTTCTAACTAGTAATTATTTACAATGTTTTTATGTATGTCAGTTCTGTTTATGCAAATTTGAATTTAATTTAAAGTATGCATCCTTATGAATATATTATTACCCAATGTTTAAACATTTGAGGAGAACCAACATGATTTATGTACAAATTCAACCTTATTGTAGATGTAGAGGTTTATTGAAATCTACACGGCCTTACCCCGCAATTAATTCGTTTTTGATCTCGTTTTTAATCTTGTCCGCATAAAAACGGATCTGATTTTAATACCACGCCCGAAAGGATCCGGAACATTATTCGCATTCCCCCAATTTGCCCCACTTATGGCGGGCAAACGCACCGAACAAATAGTGACTCGGCCCCGCTGAATTTACGAATTAATCTCGTTTAAACAGAGCCGCGGCGGGGCGGCTGGAAGTGAACCGCATCGTAATTTATTATAACCACAATTATTATTTCATACTCCTTCGCCCTACATCAATTACGCTGCGGGCTCTGGCAGCAGTGAGCAATTTCCGGGCCGCAGGTTGGGCCGCCCTTCCGTCTTGGCCGTCAGAGGTCGCGGGCGATATTTAATGGGACAGTGGTGCCTCAACCTGGGACGCGCGGGCCATTAACTGGTACGTGGACGGACTTTTCAGCAGCTCCATTCCGCCGCCGGGGTTATTTAGCTGGTACATAAAAGTGCCGTATCGTTATGGGAACTGAGCTGTATTCGGGATTAATTGCGGTAATTCCGAAAAGCCCTGGCTTGAAGTTCTCAGATGACGAGGAAGCACCGAAATGGTGGCCAACATTTAGAAAATTTTTTTTTTTATTAAGTCAGGTACTGTTTTCTGAGATTGTTTCTGATATTTTACTGGTACAGCTGCAATTGGCTCGGTTTTATTATTAAGCTTTGGTAGTCTTTTACTTATAATTTACTGGATAATGTACTACCAGTTTTCTATTGGTTTTATGTATAGAAACTGCTTTAAACGTGGCAAAACTCAAATTTGTTGTTCCTCTTTTCGTGCGATCGTTGCACACGCTTAAATATGAAAGGCGCCATCTTCTACAAAATTCTTCTTAACGACATGGCTATTATGGAAGGCAGGTAGAAATCCATAACTCAAATTTCAATATATTTGGTGGCATTTAAAAAAATAAACAAGATCTGTTACCATATCAAACCTTACATCATTGTACTAACTCTATCATAATTTTCATTCTGAAGAAAAAATGTTGTAATCTAATTAATTAGACGAACGCCGTTGTACTGAGGTTAAACAAGTATTCTGTTGCTATGGAGGTTTTCGTCAGGCAAAATGACGGACCGCCAAATGTTATTTGGCTGAGAACACATCTCTCTTTGGCAAATTCAAATTGTCGACGTATTTTATAAAATGGTGTAAACACACACTATGTGAATAGCAATTAATGGTTTTCCTACTTTTTTGCCACCTACGCTATTCTGGTTATCGTTTTTCAAGGGCTTTAATAGCTTATGTTGGCACTCGTTGCGAGGATCCTGGAAGTTTTAACCTTGGCAGTGTTGATCGTTTACTGTTTCTTTTAAATTGATTTATAACCCCATACATTGTCGATAAAACTATTTTGAAACATGCAAAGCTTTACATTCCACCAAACTGTAATATACTCACAGCTGAAATCATACAGAATATTGCATTTTAGTAAGCGTGACATGGTCAAACAACACCAAAATATCCACAATGTTTAATAATGTTAGGTAGTTTATTTTTTTAGTGTTTATTTTACTTTGACACTCTTTGATATTAAGGAGTTCTAGTTGGGAACTCTAGCGATTTTAGTCAAGGTGATAATGTATTAGGAGCGATTTTATGTTTTGGTGATAAAAGTCTTACACGAATTTTACTATTTTATTAATTTTTAACGATGATTATATATATGGTCTCAAATGCTATCTATCAATTGTCAGTCTCGAATCATACCTTAGTATTTTTTCAAATTGCTATAGTCACTTGACAGTTTACATTTTACATCATTTCTAATGTTTCTTATTTTTAAATCATAAATACATATTAAATATATATTACTGTTATTAAAGTTGACATCAAGTCCACGCAAAAATACAGTTTAAAAAGTTTAAAAAAGAGAGCTTAAAATACGAACGCGGTATTATGAAATTGTAATTATTTTTACGTACTACTTAAAATGAATTTAAATATTACAATTAAAAGGACCCCTCTGGTATTCATATCAAAGGTTGAGACGTGAGTGTAAAACAGCAGTTTAGAAACCCTTCCGGAAAGATAAAGCCCTTTGTGGACCGTTGCGCCGAGACGTAAGTAGGTGAAAGAAAGATCTAACTAAAAAAACATATAATGAACAATATCTCAAGTTAATAATATGAACGTAATGAGTATTTAAAATTTTTATATAATGTTAACTGCAGTAATTCGCCTATTTGAGAAGGTTTGGTGTTATTTAAATAAATTCAACTAATATTGTAACTATGAGTTAACTTTTGAAAATATAAAAAGTTAAATTGATACAAAACACGTTAAAGTTAGAAAAATATAAAAACTTATATTTTGCAAAAATTAATATGCAACCAATATCAGCAGCAATATTTAAATTACTGCCTAGCAATTTGTAAAAGAGAATCTCAAAGGTAATATTAACAAGTTAAATAAAATTAGGTATACCTTCTACACAAATTTAATCGTGATAAACCATTTAATTTGCACTGCAAGTACTGCAAAATAATTTTTTCTGTCTTACTTTGCATTGATTGTCCTAAAAGAAAGTAGTGTATAAGTAATTTATAATTAAAATTTAATTGTAATGCCCCTCGCTTCTATTTCTCTTTATAACATATTACTGTTTTTAACTCTAGATTTTTATATGTACATCCTACGTTCATGAAATTTCATAAAACTGATTCTGTTCACTTCCCTTCTGCTTTTGAAAGTTATATTTTTCACAGCGTTTTTTAAACAATTTATATACCTAAAAATATAAACAAACAAAATAAAATATTATTCTCTATGATTTTCTATTGCTTTAGGATTTTCCGAAATTGATAGCTTTTATTATAAAATCTGTAGTGTCAAAAATAATTTCAGGTTATTTATAAAGGCATTCTCTTGCTAATGATATAAGCAATAAGTTTTTAAATTTTAAAGACAAAGATCGCCAGTATAAGACAAAAATTTAGAAAATTATTTAGAAATTAAGGAACTTGAAAATAAGAATAGATGAAGTTATCAAAAATATTATAAAAACATAAATATCATATAAAATTCATCCATCATGGTTTGTGTTTAGCGTTTTAAAATTACTGCAGGGTTCATAATATAAAAGTAGATAGGCATGTAACCATCCATCGTACTAAAATTACTATAATGAAACTGTAACATAAATCAGATTCTATTTTATAAATTTATTTGATGTTCATTTAATCTCTTTGTATAAATTAGATTTTTAGTTTGTAACATTAAACTATTATATGCACCCTCCATAGAATGTTTGTAAATATTAATACTGTAAATTTAACTAACACGTTACAAATTTTCCTAACTGTTTACATGTATTTGTTAACAAAACTAATTTAAATTTCCATATTAATATTCAGTTAAATGTATTTGAGCATTTAAAGAACTCTGAAGTCATATATAAACGAAATTAAGCAATGAACTGTCTCCTGTAACCTGTAAATTTAGAAATGTTAATAAATTAATTTATACAAAAGGGTAAGAACTTATTGATACATGCCTGCTTCTTCTACTTTTTGTTGGCTACTAACCTATTTCTAAGCACACGGATATAAATAACAATCTAGAAAATTTTAATTTTTTTACGATTTTTAAAATGGAAATCTCGTTTATTCTAAAAAGATAAAATTAATTTAAATCATATATTCACAATTATTATATAAATGAACACCATCACTACATTAGGTTTATTATATGCAAGATCTACATAAAGCTTGTAGGTGTTTAATTAATTAAATAGCTATTAATCTGTAAGACAGTTTATTATTTTACATAAAAG
Source organism: Sinelater perroti (assembly GCA_036346155.1). Taxonomy (NCBI): domain Eukaryota; kingdom Metazoa; phylum Arthropoda; class Insecta; order Coleoptera; family Elateridae; genus Sinelater; species Sinelater perroti. Next base: position 5,611,811 of record JARFIY010000359.1, read on the forward strand.
TAGTATTTATCGAATATTTGAAACTGGGTTAAATTCAAATAGGGTAAGGTTAACATAAAGTGGTTAAATATTTAAGCTTCGATGAGCAACACCAACAATGAGAGAAGTTTGGCCCTTGAGCAGTTGTTCCTGTCGCAAATGTCGCTTTGTAAGACTGCATGTAGAGAAACATAAATAATATGAAAATGTTTGTGGTCAGGGCTAAACCCCGACCGGTCACTAATATGCTTAACGCGTTTCAAGTACCTTAATCAGTAAATAATCAAGCACAACTCTAATCTCATTATTACCAAGTTAGAAGGACGAATTCTATTTTAGAATATTTGCTAATATATTCAAACCAACTCCCAATAGCCCACATACTACATTATCAACACCTATATATATTACCACCATATGCTACATATCCATGTGTATGAAACTGTTATTAATGAATATGAATATATTTTTAAGAAAAAAGTGAATGGCTGCAAAAGGAAAAGAATAAACTAACAATCGTGATAAGAGAATGAGCAACAACTCATAACCTCAGATAAATTCCAGCCTCTCACAATTGAAATGTCCTGTAATACACAGACAGAAAATAAAACATCCATTTAGGGGATTTTTTGCTCTACAACACAAGACACTAAATCACCTTTCGTTTATATCTATTGAGTCAAAGATTAGAACGCGATAGTGTAAAATCTGAACAAGGTAGCTGAAGGAAAAACTTATAAAACTAAAGCCCTAGCAAAAAATCATATATCATACACATCAGATAAAACAAAAATAGCCTGCCGTGTTACAATTACACCACTCCACTCCACTGTCTTATATATAATATAAATTAGAAACTAAAATGTATAAAGCAAGAAGGCTTATTAATGTTAAACATCGAGTTAACTAATTGCCTCTTCCAATTTTCTTCGTCTTAGCAAAACAACCAGAAAAACAAGGGGAATATAATTTAATGTATAAAGTCAAAGTTTATTTTTTTGTAACCGCTCATATTCGTTGGGTGAAATAATACCAAAACATGCAATAAATCCTAGGAGACACCAGCAACGTATGCTCGTTGTAAAATATGGTTGCACAATTTACCGTAATCTAATCATTTCAAGAAATAAAAATTATCTGAGAAAACAAATTAGATATACTTCTAAAAAAACGCACCAATACGCTAACAGCAATTTTAGATAAAACATAATAAGTAATCTTTAAGTAGCATTATGAATACCGATCAAATAAACAATACTAACAATCTAAACATAATTGATAAATTGTTAAGCTTCATAAACAAATTTAAAAATATTTTGCGCAAATTCCTCAATCAGAACACCACGATTATCAACAAAATAATGCAATAATGGTTACATCACCAAAAACTACAGCATATAATTCAAACGATATAATAAACCATGTTTTAGATGTGACTACATTTTTAAAAATTAACAAAATTGATACTTTTCTAATGTCTTAATCATTCAATTAAAAGAACAATGATTAAAATACACTATACTGTTTATTATGCGAGTGACTCTAATGTTACTATCCATTATGGTTCTGCTGTTGTCATTAAATCGTTAATACATTTCTCAATCGTATACTGCGAACATAATGCAAAGTACAATATTAAAACTTGTTAAAAATCGCTGCGATTTATAGTCCGTCCAGGCGTACTATCTTTTATGAAAAACTTCAACGTGACTGAAACGCTAAGAATATTTTTTGGGGATCAAAGCTAATTAGGACCAAAGGTAAAAATTTTTTAAAAGTTATCCAAGCTAATAATACAAAGTTCCAAACAATTAAATGGTCAACTTGTTGGCCCAGCGATTTTAATAAAATCCCGTATCTGCTGAATTTTGCTGTCATCTATGAAATAAATACAGTAATAGAATATTGTTGTAATGCCAACTTAGATATGATCCTTATTATAGTAACCCTAAGTGCTGGAGTACTTTAGAAACAATCTCTGTCTAGGTTAAGCATAAGAGATACAGGTTGAAAAAATTTCAGGATCAAATGAATCCAAATATCAAGGCACAATCTCTATCTAACGGAAAATCATGAAGTTGAAGAAGCTGTACAGTACAATCAAACTGAGGCGAGATGCTTATGGGATAGCCATTCCAACCAGAAACAAGATAGTTTCAAATAAATGTAGCATACTTCTACATATAAAAAACGAAGAAAGTTAGCAAAACATCAGAAATCCGAGAGACAAAACATAAATAGACTAACCCACAGTTTACATTCAACCATAAAAGAAGCTATAAATGAATAACTTCAAACGTGTCAATCTATCTCCTGAAGAAAAGCGCAAACAAGTTCAAAAGATCTGCAGGTGCTATATGTCGAATTGAAAAACCTCATAGAACTTGAACACGATCAGATGTTGAAAAATCAATTGTATTTACAGATCACCTTGTCCGTACATTTACCGCATACATAAGTGTTATTAATAACAACAATAATAAAGTTTGTATATGGTAAATAACATCGAGGAAAGCTTGCCGAAAGGAGGTACGTGCTTTCTTTTAGACGTATGGAAAAGTATAGCACAATAGACAGTTATACAATGTGTGTTATGAAAGTAATGCACATGATTTTTGTCCGACGTAACTGTACATCGCAGCGCGATCCGCTTGCGGGAAAAAGTAGTTGGGGGGGGGGGGAGTCTGTCCTCTTAAACGCGACCCAGCTCAGTTTACTCCGAGCTGCCGGAGCGTCAGAAGCTAGTACCGCATGAAGCGTGTTTTTGCAAGTTGTAACACGGCACAATGAAGGATTCACTCGAACAAAGATACACGATCAAATTTTGCGTGCGGCTTGGGAAGAATGATCCGGGAACATATTACATGCTTCAAGAGGCCTTCAAAGATAATTGCTTATCAAGATGGCAAGTCGGAAGACGGCACAAGTCGTTTAAGTTAAGCCGGGAAGAGGTTGCCGATAAGCCCCGTTCCGGACGTGAAGTGTGTGCACAATTTTTTGAAATCAGACCGTCGTTTAGGCACCAACAAATTGCTGACACCCTGAACGTGTCAACAATTGAGGTACATGGGATAGCGACCGAGGATTTGCAAATACAGAAAGTCTGTGCGAAGCTTGTGCCAAAAATATTAATGGACAAACAGAAAAAACTTTGAGTTTTGCGCTGTGAAGACTTGTTGCAATTGAGTGAAGACCCGGATTTTGTTGACTCAGTCATAACCGGAAACGAATCCTGGATGTTCGAGTACGACCCAGAAACGAAAAAGCAGAGCTTTGAGTGGCACACCACATCGTCCCCACGCCCCAAAAAGGCGCGCATGAACAAGTCAAAGGTCAAAACACTGCTTATTGTCTTCTTTGGCGTCCAAAGAATCGTCCATACACGTATAATACTAACAAATCAATTTAAAATGACATTCAGCACAAAAAAAGCTATTTTCCCGTAACTCAATGTAAATAATAATCTCATGCCCATGAAAGATGAAGTAAAATACCTGGAATTACGCTTGAACAAAAAGCTTACTTGGAAAACTAAGGTTAAAGCTAATCAACATTTTAAATTAAATCTCAAAAACACGAACTGGATGCTCAATAGAAAGTCGCAGTTATCCACTGAAAACAATTAATTGTTTTTACAAAACTGCACTTAAACTTGTCTAGACTTATAGAATAAAGTTGTTAGGTTACAGTAAATCTTTGAACATAACTATTCTCTAAATATATCAGTCGAAGACGCTCGGGTAAACGGGAGACCTCACACCGTAAGTAGCAGATGCCGCCTGTAGCAACGATGTGAAGCAGAGGTTTATGTAAGTAGGAATAATCCTGCCAACACGAGTACTATTGACGTGGAGTATTTGCTACATCGATTTAGGTCCCAAGCCTACGAAAACGTTAGGCCACAAGACGTTATTCCGTTAAAACTGTTATGCAGGCTATCCAATCCCACATTTGTGGCTAAAGGTCGCCGCTAACAGTAGCGATATGTGGTAAAGATCACGCAAGCGACCTTGACGTTTGTTCGTCCAACGTGGTGGAGAAAACTCCACTGATACGTGTGGGGCTGCGTTTCACTTTATGTACTTCGAGCTACCCTATCCCACAATAGTGTGCCTAACGGGCGTAAGAAGTGTCAATTGATATATAATAGAGGCTCGCTCAAGTAACCTTGACGGTGAATCGTCAAACGTGGTAAAGAAAACTTTCCCAACACGAGTGGGTAGTGCCTTAAAACTGCTGGTAGAGCTACCCAATCCCACACTTGTGGGATACGGATGCCGCTAGACAGTAATAGAGGGTTAGAGGTATCACGTGGGTAACTTCGAGTACTCGTTTAACGTGGTGAGGAAAACCGTATCGACACAAAGACTAAGGGGAGGGAGCCAGGCTAACCGGGGCGGCTTTCCGGTCCCCATCTAGAGGGTGGTGGCACCGCTTATGGACAGTTGGTCCTTGTTAACCTCGTGCGAGTATGCCTTTAAGTCGGGGGAGTGGAAGGTGGCTTAGAACCGCCCCCACCACCCGTCAATTACGTCCGGCCAATTTATCGGACTCGGCGGTTGGGACCGTAACACCTCTGGCACTCTGATCTGGTGAAATAGGAGCATAGTTCGGTATTTGAGCTTCCGAGCCACGACTTACACGATTGTCCGGGTGCATGCCTGTGTTGTGTGCGGACCTTAATTTAGTCGTACTGTAAGGAGGGTAGAACCTCCCGGTTCGTGCTTGGAGATTCCGCAATACGGGTATTTGGTACCGCATCCGTCACCAGGAGAATATGGATGTACGGAGTGGGGGAGGGGGGTCTCAGCAGTCCTCCCAGAGTTTCCTGATACATCTCAAACTTAACCCTTCATAATGATCTGAATATACCTTTTGTAAATGATGTGATCAAATAATGTTCTCTCAAATATGAAGATCGTAGCACCGACTATAGAAACCAGCTTGTATGAGAATGAATTAATAAATCAATAGAAAACACAATACTCAAAACGGAATAACCTGTAGACATAATTTATGAATCTCAGGAAATCATCGATAGGCGATACTTGGTTCAAGACAAATGCTACATATAAAATTAACTAATATTATATTAATAATAAGAAAAAGCGTACAGATAAAAGCAGCAAATTAATTGTTTTGCGTCAGTTATATCTTAATAAATTTCCATAGTTACTCTAAGAGACTTTTTATATTTGTGAAATACTACTTTCAATAAATACGCATAAAAATTTATTGGTTTATCACAGTCACATCAAATATTCTTTAATGACATTTTTATATTATAAAATTATTTTCTAATTCTTCTTCTTTATAACAATCCAAAGTAAAATATTAAAATTAAAGGACTGTTTCTGGCAATATGATATACAAAGAGATATACATATATACAAATAAGGAATTCTTTGAAACTTTTTAATAATTTTTAAGTTATCCTTTGCTTTCTCTGAGTGAATCAAATATAGTGCAATCAATCTTCTAAAACATTTATGTACATCTAACAAGAATAATTTTATTTTGTTACGCTTGTTGTACTCTTATATTTCAATTTTCTTATAATAGTCTGCCTTCAATTTGTGATACGTTTCAATCAAATTTGTATGTAAAATTTCTTCAGAAATGTCTTGTTACATGACAGACGTTTGTTATGTTTAATTTTTATTTATCTTAACAAACTTTACTTTTTCTTTGTTTTCTGTAAAATATTCTTGTCGTTAAAATTTAGAAACACGTCTGGCTTATTTATTAGCGTTATTTTTTGCTTAATTTGTTCAATTTGATATCTTTAGCATGTTGGCTTCTATTGTTTTTTATTCATATGTAGCTTTTGAATAGATCCATACAGTTTTTGGGTGATGTTGAGACTTTCGTTTAAGCCTACAATATCTGCATAAACATTGGTTAAAAATGGTAATAACGTTTACTATTTATGTAAAAGTAAATAAATAAATCAGCCAAATATACCTACATGATAATGTTAATTTAGCATTTTATATTTTACGATAATGTCTAAATTTGTTTTCTAAAATAGAATAAAATGATTATAGCATTATATACTTTATGAAAAATAACTTTTTATTATTAAATTTATAGTGAAAGTTTTGATAAATTCTAATGGTAAAGCTAATACATTATTATTACAGTGCAACAAAAGCTTTTTAACACTTGCAAAAAGTTTGATGTGTTATAAATTTCATTTTAAGCCTTTATAAATACGTCTCCGTTGCTAAGTGTATTTTCACAGCTTTTCGATTTTATTTTGTTCATTTCCGTTTGTAATCTAAAGACAAAGATTGTTACACCATAAACATGGAAAACAACAAACAAAATTAAATCATTCTCCAGAGTTGAGAAAATTATTTGGAATAATATATTAGGTTAATTAATAGGAATTGTATAATTAATAATTCAAACATCACAACTTTTGTAAAACGCATTTATTCTAAAAGGAATGCGTAATTACAAGTGGCTCAAAGTAGGCACGGCTTAAATTTTTCTGTTATAACAGAACAAAGTAATGTTTGTAAGTTAACTACAAATTATGTGGTTGCTAATTTCTTTTGGCATAACTAATACAATGTAATGTAGAAGAAAGCCTCTTCAGAATTCATCTAACTTAAAGCGGGAAAGCTTTTATAAAGATTAAGTCTTTGTAGTCTTTTAACTGATTAATAATTAATTAAAAATATACTTTCCGAGTTGTTAAATAAGATTAATATCAATTGTAGCATTTTTATTCGTCGTACATTAATCTTTGTATAAATAATCTAACCGTGTTTCTAATTTATAGGGTTTGCATTTATTAATTAGTTAGTAGCAATATAACAAAATTCAGTGGCTTGACGTAATTGAAACTTAATTTAGGTTCCTTAATATTAACTTTTTTTTATAGTAATAAGTAAATTAAAAAGAGATTAGTTAACGTTTGAAATAAAAAATTATATTAATTGTGCTGGTCTATTAACTATAATTTTGAATTTAATTTGAATAACTTTATATTAGCCTATATAATTTAAAGTGCGCCTGGATCCAAGAAGAACAGTCGCGGGCTGAATCTTCGGGTCTAACGGTTGGTGAGGGATGTTGGGGAAACGCTCTACGCAACTCTTTTGGCTTCGAGCCTTTACAGAGTGCGGATCGCTTGCGAAGTGATGGGCTGTTTGAGTATCGCGTCACGGTTCAGAATGCAGTGCAGTGGCGGTCAGCAGTACGCAATAAAATTTTGCGTTTAAGTCAAGAAATCCGCAACCGAGATGCGCTATAACACAGAAAGCACAAAAGCATTCTGAAAATAAAAAGGGGACGTCAGGAACACCATCACGCAAGGCGCTTATCAACGTCTGGCAATTCTTAGAATGTCACTAAGCTGAAGACAGTTTGGGACTTTGTTTAACGTCTGAATATTAAATTAATAGCATATAAAGTGTGTCTCCCAAAAAACGCACATGAAATAGTAACAATGGAATTGCGTATGCGAAAAGTTTATGCCAAATTGCTTCCCTAAGTTGAAAGCGACAAACAGAAGAAAAACTGTGTGTCGATTTTTCCTGAATTTTAAACTATATGAAAAGAAAGCCTAGTTTTTTAGACTAGTAATGAGAGTAGGGGATTTTTGTACGATCCGGTAACGGAAACTGGCATACTATCGAGTCTGCTCGGCCAAAGAAGACTCAAATGAGCAAATCAAAGATGAAAGTTATACCAAAAGGAGCGGCAACACTGAATTGTTTACTACTGATACAAACATAGAACAAGAAAAATTAAAAGCAACTGTTTTCTTTGTAAGAAGCATTTGTAAATACTAATTTTAGTATGTAAGTGGCTTCTAAAAAAGGCTAAAAATACAAATTAAAAAAGGAAATTCTAAGATTTTAATAAATCCTTAATGGGCATTAAATGCAGCAAACATGTAAAAAAACTGCAAATGTTTGTACACCGTTGATAAAACAAGGTTTTTCTCTGCAAGATTTGTACTTGATAAAATGTAAATATTTTCCTTCCGTAATAATTCTTATGTTACGATCATGGCTTTCTGATCGTGCGCATGCAATTCATCTTGCTTTATTGTTGAAAAATTAGTTTTAGTGCTAAGCTCAAACGAAAACAATTTAAAAATTAATGTTTTCTATAATTAGAATAATTAGTACGCTAGAAAAATCAACATTTATCTGCATTGCATTTATACTGAATTATTATGGTTATGCGTAAAAAGTAAAAAAAGGTAGAAAATAATTGTTAAACGTTAAACAAAGTCCCAAACTGTCTTCAGCTTAGTGACATTCTAAGAATTGCCAGACGTTGATAAGCGCCTTGCGTGATGGTATTCCTGATGTCCTCTTTTTATTTTCAGAATACTTTTGCGCTTTCTGTATTATAGCGCGTCTCGGTTGAGGATTTCTTGACTTAAACGCAAAATTTTCTTGCGTACTGGTGACCGCCACTGCACTGCATTATGAACCGTGACGCGACACTCAAAGAGCCCTTCACTTCGCAAGCGATCCGCACTCTGTAAAGGCTCGAAGCCAAAAGAGTTGGGTAGAGCGTTTCCCTAACATCCCTCATCAACCGTTAGACCCGAAGATTCAGCCCGTGACTGTTCTTCTTGGATCCAAGCGCACTTTAATTATGTAGGCTAATATAAAAGTTATTCAAATTAAATTGTTTTAAAAAACAATAATTTATACCACAAATAGTAAACGAAGACGTAATATTAAGCAAAATTCCAAGGAACAATTTTTATTTATTTAATTGTTTTCACCATTTGTTCAACAATCATTTTTCATTTTTAATGCAACTTGAAGATTTCATCCTGCCAGAACTTATCCGATTTCTGGGTGAAACACTTCTCAAGGTGTTCTTTTGTGGCTTTGAAAGAGTTGAAGTTTTGCCTCAAGAGAATTTTACAAAAACCTAAATAAATGAAAATTTGAAGGTGCACTTTTTGGTGAATGTCAACAATGCCAACAATTTTTGTCGGGTAGTCAGAGAGGTATAAGGTATAGCATTATTCTAATGATCGTTTAGCAAGAACTCATGATACAAAATTTAATTAAAATCCCACTAGATACAAAACGTGACTTTCTTCTAATAGAGACCAGTTTTGGAGATACCTCATGGTGGTTAGTTTCACTTCTTCAGGACTTTTTTGCTCAACATTGTTGTAAATGATTTGTTTGTATGATACGTTTTCATTGCGTTTGTATAGCGGCTCACAGATGGAAATGCGATCCATTAAATTTTTTTGGTTTTGCGAAATCCAAACATCGTAGCGACTTACGCAACGAAGCTTCACTAAATGCTCTTGGACAGTGATTTTTGATATTTTTAGCATCTCATGTCGTGTATCGCAGGTTACTCTCGATCAGTGGCGGAAGATTACCAGCTCTAAACTTAGCGAACCACTTTCGAACAATTATTTCAGATAAAAAATTTTCTCCACAGCAACAAATATCTTTTTGGTGGTTGTGTGTCATTTTTGTCTTATCGGTAATAAAAAAGCATTAAGTGACTAAATTATACTTTATTTTTTCCAATTTTCAAAAGAGTACAAGAATCAACCAATCAATTTATTCCCCAAAACTTTTTTCTAACGATGTTTTGAAATTTCGCTTTTAAGAATATGTAAATAAATCGTGCGTTTTTTATAATTTTGACGTATTGAGACATTTTTCCAATGCCGTTTAGTAAAAATTAGCATGAACTTTTCGGACAACTCTATATTTAAATTATATAACTCGATATACGTAACAATCAAATTCTGTGTACTAAAAAAATTAGTACTCAACATTTTAGAAAGTAGATGCAGTTAAAACAAATTAAGAAATATATTTGAATAATCTAATAAATGCAAGTGAGATACAAAATTGTAATAAAAAATTCATTGCAAAGTAAGTATAAGACATAAGGGAAACAAAAAAAAATTAAAATTGATATTAGATTAAAAAAATAAACAATTCTTAAAATCATTAACTAATTTACATAAATGAATTCCAAATGTAATGCAATTAAGATTTCTCAAATACATCTACAAAGGCCCCGGTTGGTATTTCGACAAGCGGCAAGATGCATGGTAAACCTCAATTTCATCAAATAAAACGCCTCTTCCTTTTGTTAGCGATACAGTAAACTTTATCTTTTTCTTTTCTTAGCGAATAAATTGAATGGGCTGCGCGCTGAAATGCCTCGCAAACACTCCTCGTCTTTTACTAACTCACTTAAGCTAAAAAATTGCTGTCATGCAGCGCGCCCGCATTATTCGCATTGCAAAGGTGGGCGATATTATGTGCTGCCTCAGAAATACAGCTCTGGATTGGCGGTCCCTATGGAGACGCGAGAGAAACAGAACAGAAATTATAAAACATCGATTCCGAAATTCTTATGAATACGGCATCTTCATCGCTTGTGCCTGTTTCCGAGCGCCCCACTTCTAAAAGAGCCCTAAAATGTTGCTCTCAATCGATTCGCACAGGGGCCTTGAGTTCGAGTGTGTACTGCTCCCCGGTTACACCTTTCATGTATAGGTGAAGATGCAATTTCAGCGGGGAGTGCCTTTCAACGCGGCCATCGTCGTCATTTTATTGTAAAAACAAGTATTTATGCACTCATTAAAAGGATTTCCTTGAAGAATTCTACAGAAAAAAATTGAAGTAAATTTGTATATTTGATATTGAGATAAAAACGTTTCTTGTAGAGGACAAATAACTTTAATTTGTACATGCATTTTTAGTTTTACTTAAGAACAATTAATAATGAAACCTCGTTGTTTAAAACAAAAAAAAAACACAAATTTTAAATGACATTCAACAATTTCAATGGGTCACATATTCTTCCTAAGTAATTTCTTTCCTTTTTTAAATCACTTAGAAACTTGATTATTAAATTTTTTAATTTTAATAAAAAATATGTTTTGTTGCTTTTTTCCCCTCTATCCAATTTGCAGCCCTAGTAAATATCTCTTATAATGATAAGTTTAACTGAAACTAATTTACTTTTATTTTTAATGAAATTATGTTTTTCCTAACAAAGCAGATAAACGTAATATTTCAAAATCCAGTACAGTTTTATTCAAAACATGAATAACTTTTATAATACACTATGAATTAGTAGAACAGCCGTTTTTCAATCTTCTTGAACTACTTTTAATTTTTTTGTCTAAAGAAAGAATACCTTTTTTTATCTTTATCGCCTTTTTTAGGCATTTTTAAAAATTTTTATGCAAACTTTTGAACTAATTTTATCTGTATTCAATTACATTAACTCAATTTCTGATTATTTTTCTTTTACTTCTGTTATTATTAATCCCCGGGTCGTATAAATAAAAACCGTCGCCCACTTTTAGATTTATTTTTGAATTATATGATTGTTCTTATGAAAGTTCTTAAAAGTTCACTTTTTACTTATTTTTTGTAATATTACATCTATTATGTTTTATATTAAGTATAAATTAGGATGGAATTTGAATCGATCCATTATTTTATGCCAGTTTTCTCAATAAGCCTGGAAATTTTACGATTTTAAGGAAAAATTGAGCTTACAGCCAAGTGTAATATGTAATATATATTTTGCGATTTATTGATTTTCTAACTTCATTTATAAAAAAAAAGCGACTGCACGGCCAAATGACTGAGAACATTTGTTTCCATGTAGCTGAGTTTGTTTCTTACATTTCTCACCAAGTAGCGTAATTTCCCTATTTGTATTTAAAGAGAGTACTAGATAGCACTGAAACCTTCTAGAAATATTTTTTTGTGTTTATATAAAAAGCGAAATGCGCTCCGGTATCTTTTACAACTTCTGCACTATGCTGTTGACTACTGAATACAATATTGAATATTTAACTATATGTTGCAAGCAATGTCCATTAATTTGGTAAATATAGATCCATTTTCAATTATTTATATTGGGTCCATTTTGAAATGCCAAGAATAATAAAAACAGGGATGAATATTTTGAACATGATTTCACCGTTATTTCTAATAAACCAAAATGTGCTATTTGTCGAGAGTTCCTGTCAAAAGAAGTAAGAAACGATCGATGCTACTTGAACAACTACGTAAAGCTGCAAAAACACGCAGACCAAGACTATTGGAGGCCAACACGTCCGGAAAATGTTTGGCATTATAATGAAAAGTACTAATTGCATTATTGTCTGATCAAAATGAGTTATGGTTATGACAAGACATTGATCTAGTCTTATCGTTAAATTACAACAAATAATACGTACGGTACACGTCTACACTGTTTTGTGACCGAGAGGCTCTTGCGCCAAAATCTTTACCTTCTGAAATGAATTGTGTTATGAAAAGTGTAATTAAAATGAAAGTGAAAAAAATTGATTTATTTTAATACATTTATAAACTCGCGGAAGATTTAACGAAATCTACAAACATGCAAGTCAGTTTTATTTTATTTTATTTTATTTAAACTAAAATCCTTATACCGTTAGGTTCGGATTATAACCCAGTTTACAGTACTTATAATATAATATCTAATATAACTTATAAAACTTATGAAACTTAATTAACATTTCTTAATTAATTTATTCTAAGCCTTTCTGTCTATTCTCAGGTTCCTTACTTCTCTCCATTGTATGTTCCTATTTTCTGGTGCTACTTTTAGTTGTTCCTCCACTTCCTTCTTGGTCTACCTACTGCGTTCTTCCCCTCTGTTCTTGCTTCGTATACTCTCTTCGCTATCCTGTTATCATCCATTCGGAGCAGATGTCCCATCCAACCTAATTGCCTCTCTTCTACCAGTTTCAATATAGGTTTCACTTTCAGTTGTTCCGTTATATTTTCATTTCTCACTCTGTCCAGTCTTGTTATTCCTTTAATTTTCTTCAAATATCTCATCTCCATTGCTCTAATTTTACTCTCGCTTCTTCTGTTGATCGTCCAGGATTCGCTGCCATAGATTAAAGAAGGTCTTACTACTTTTTTGTATACTTCCGATTTTATTTGTTCCGGAATTTCTTTTTTCCTGAGGAACGTGTTTTTCAGTGTGTTAAATATTTTCGCCACCTTACCTAATCTTTCCATTATTTCATTATCTATTTCTCTCTTGTTATCTATTATTGCACCTAAATATTTGAAATTTGTTACTTGTTCTAGTGTTTCTTCTATATTGATATTGTGTTGAGTCTGTCTTGGCAATAATCATAGTTTTAGCTTTTCCTATATTTATTTCCATGTTTATTTCTAGCTCGCGATGATAGATATGATATTTTCCTGAAGTTTCTGATTCTGCTAATAGCATGATCATCAGCAAATAGTAATTCCTGTATTGTTATTCTTTAATCTCCAACTTCACTTATTATACCATTCCTTTTCAGATCTCCTTACTCGTCATGAGTACTGAGTTGGACTAAGCACGCATCCCTGTTTCAGTCCCATTTTTGTATCGTTGTTGTGTGTCCTTACTTTATTTCTATTGTCTTTGTATAGTGTTTTGATGACATCTATCATGTCTTTACTTACTCCTCTTCTTTCTAGACTGTCGAAGGCTTTTTTTAGGTCAATAAAGCAAATATGAATTTCCTTCTTTTTCCTTTTCATTTTTCCCCTAATTGTCTGATTGTAAAAATTAAGTCCTGTGTGCTTCTACATCTACGGAACCCATGTTGTGACTCCTCCAGCGAGTTTTCAATTTCTTCTCTCAGTCGCTTCTCTAAAATTCTACTTAATACTTTGCCGGGTATACTCGTTAGTGTAATATCCCTATAATTTGAGCATTCTTTTATGTCTCCTTTTTTTGTATAGGGGTAGTATTCTTCCTATATTCCAGTATGTGGGTATTACTTTTTATACCATTATTTCATTTATTAACTCGTGGAATTCCTCTACAGCTATCTCTTCCATATATCTCAACATCTCAGCTGTGATTTCATCTTCTCCTGGTGCTTTCCCTAGTTTGAGTTTCCTGACTGGTTCCATGATTTCTTCTTTTGAGATTCTTTGTATCTTCTGTGTATCCCCGTGTCCTGCCCTTATTTCCTCTATCTCTTGTTCTACATTATTTCCTGCTTCTGTTAATTCTTCGAAGTATCCCTTCCATCTTTGCATTATTTCCTTCTCTTCAATTATCACTTTCTCGTTTTTGTCTTTTATGTTTCTTAGTTTGGGTGGTTTCTTTTGTTTTAGAGGCTTTAATATATTATATAATCGTTTTTGGTTCTCTAAATAGTTTTCTTTCATCCTGGTTCCGAACTCTTCCCATGCCTTTTTCTTCGTTTCTTTTATACTTTTCTTTGGTTTGGTTCTTGCTTTCTTGTATATGTTATAGTCTTCTTCCGATCCAGTTATTATATACTTTTCCATTTTTCCTTCTTTTCTTTGACTTTTTGTTGTATCTCGGTTGACCACCATCTATTTCCCTTCCTGTATGTATTCACAATTTTCTTTACTCCACAGCTAGTTCTTGCTGCTTCTAGAATATTTTCTTTAAAATGTCTCCATTTCCTTTCTATATCTTTACTCTCAAATTTTTTTTGGTCAATTTTCTTATCTAGAATTTCTTTGATTTTTTGTTTTACCATTATCTTCCTTTTTATCTCTTGTTTATCTTTCACGTTTATCCAGAGTTCCATTTTTAGTAAATAATGGTCACTTCCTATTTCAGCATTTCTTTTCACCCTCACATCCTTCACTTTCATCCAACATTCTGTATTTACAATAAAGTAGTCAATAATTGACTTCTCGTTCCTGGAGCGGGCTTCCCTGGTGTATTTGTGCATGAATTTCGTGTTTGTAATCACCAAATCATTTCCTACACATAGGTCTATTAGCCTTAAACCGTTGTCATTTTTAGTGTTTTCGCCCTGCTGCCCCATGTGCCTACTCTGCTATTCATATCTTCCATTACAACTACATTTCTTTCTCCTCTATCAATTTCCATTTGTAGTAATTCATAAAACTGTTCTTTCACTTCCTTCCTCTCATTATCATTAGGCGCATATGCTACTATTATCGTTCACATTTCCTCATTGTCTATTTTAATGTCTAGTGCAAGCAATCTTTCATTAATATATCTTTCTTCCCTAATATTATTTACTTTATCGGATTTTACTATTAACCCTACCCTTTTGCTCCCCATTCTTCTTGCTCTACATCTGACCAATGTAGCCAGTATCCTTCGTTCAGTTCCATTTCTCCCTTCCCTTTCTTTTTGGTTTGCGTTGTGCCTAAATAGTCGATATTTTGCATTTTCATCTCATCAATTATTTCTTCTTTTCCTATGATACTTTTCACATTCCAGGTGCCAAGTTTTATCAAGTGAGTTTATATAATAAAACAACAATTCTGTGAGAATTTAAAAAAAAATTCAAACTAGCTGTGATGATTACATATCCACACCTTTCAACATGCTGAGAATGAAAGAAAGAGTAATTGAAACATCAAATGGTGGAATATTGGAACTAGACCTTTTTCTCAGAACCCAGATCAAAAATACTCCGAACTAGCAAACGAAGCTATCAAGTTTTTGGTTCCATTTGCGTGGGAGCAGTCTGCGAACTGAGAGGTTAAGTCTCATATGTTTGCTCCCTCTCCCTGGACGTAACGCACCATCTCTGATGTGGGGCGATGTGCTTTAGACGATCCCTTGTTTGAGTAAATCCATGTACTCCATTATTTTTAGTGACTGAGTAGACCACCTGCCAGACATTAGAGAGCTCCTGGAATTGAACCCGGGCCCGTGCTTCAACTACTGGACCACGCTGCCTCTGTTTGCTATATCATAAAATACCTTAAACTTAAAAATGATATCACTATGTGTGTACCAAGTACAGAACACAGACTTCAGAAGCTAAGTAGCTCCTAAAAAACACACAATTGTTCCACTTTTATTTTGTTATTTGCTGTGCTTTTTAAATTTGTTTTTGTTTATTTCCCCTAAAGCCAAAAAGTAATCACGTCCTGAATTTATGATATGGATGTTAAGTAGTTAAGTCATTGCTCTTGTTTGATATATTTTCTGTTTACGTCGCACAAGACGGATATAAATATCTTAACAAAGCGCTTTTGTTTTAACACGACCTTCCAACGAGTCGCAATCTACACTTATACAATCTGTAACATTATGGTTTGTCAATTTTTTAATGACTCTCACAACTATTGAATAAGCATTGATCATCACATTTACAAAGGTAAATCACTTTTTAGATCCCAGAAAGTACGTAAAGTGAAACTGTTAATGAATAAACTTTTTCCTGAGAAATGTCATAATCGTCCATAAGTATCGGCACATTATAAAAGTTATATAAAGATGTGTCACTTAGTGATAATAACAAAGTTATATTAATTAACAAACTTGAAGTAACATTTGCAAAAGCTTTTTTCAACATTATGGGAGTTCTGCCAAGGACATTAGTCTCTATTAAACGGGGGTGTTTCACAAAAGAAACAAAAATATTATTCAAGCCTTTTATTTTGTTTTCCTCTGCCCAAACTTATGGTATACAAAACTTTCAAATTGCATTTCTTATGTTGTTATTTTACTAAAACTTAAAATTAGTAAAATTAGGCTACAATAGAGACAAATACTTTTGTACATTGTTTAATCATAATCTATGTCCATAATGTTCTGCCACGCTATGTTAAGTGCATCTTTACTATTGATAAAAGATACCAACAATCTTTTTTGACAATATTATCCCTTATCCATATGTGAAATCGCGTAACTATTTTCACCTTTTGGGTTTTTGATCTCATACTCTATAGTGTTAAAAAGACGTTGTCCACTTTGTTTATATCCAATCCATTGAATGCTGCCTGTACGTATTCAACTAGTTTATCAATTATTGTTGTAGAAGGCTGGTGGTGTAGTGATTGGATTAAATTAGAGAAACTAAGCTCTAAAAATTTGGTAGCTGAAATTTAATTTGAATGCACCAACCATATTTTGATCCTTCGGTTAATATATCTGCATTATTATCGCTTAGGTAAAGTTTAGCGTTTTATTGTTTAATAATGATAGATTTTTTATTAGCTATTGGAAATCTAGTTTGCAGTTTGCACTATAATTTTACATTCGGTGGTATTAGTGTATTCGATCTTTTGGTAATTAGTATACCTGTTTTTCGATTTGTATTGTTACGTTGAGCTAGTTCTTTGTAAATAAATGGCTGGATCCTTATTATCCTCTCAAATTAAAGTTTTGGTGGCGTTTTATTAATTTTATATAGCTATCCTAACAAATTTTATAAAAATATATGCTATTATAAGTATTACGGTGATAACTAGAAAATAAAAACGCGCCGATGTAAAAATATGTATTTTAATATACGCGATATCCGTGGCAAGTATACATCGACAACGTGCGTAGCCAGAAGTACGCGATACTACGCCTAACTGCAATTTGACTATTTTTGGCATTCTTAAATCGGTCGAAGGTAAGAATCAACTTTCGACACATCTTGATGGATGGTCAGGTAAAAGAAACCGATTGCCTAAATATTTTGCCAAGGGATAATTAGGGTCTGTGAGAACCGGCCCTAAAGCATTTAGGAATATGACCCTTATAGCAAATATTTTTCCGAGTTTTTGCTCCGCTGCACTAAATTTAGGACAAAGGAAGTAATATCGAAGAACCGAGAAACACTTGCAAACCTTGTTTTTTCAAAATGTTGAAATTTTAGCTAAAACATGGATTTAAAAAAAAAACTTGCAACAATGTAATAATTAAACTGTGCAATACAAAATAAAATTAGCAAGGATATGATGGATTATATAAAAAAAATCAAGTTTGTAACATTTGGCTTATTTTCAATTTAACTTTATGAATTAATTGATGTAGCGTTATAGCCGCAGTATCTGATATTTGTAACATACGTTTAGCCAAAATAAATTAGTTTTTTTTTGCAGCAACTAGTCCGTAATATCAGATATTTTAGATATATTTTCTTTAAATCAAAAAGCCTTTATAATATACTACTCATGAGTAATGAACAGTACTAGCTATGTTGTGGAAATAATAAGAAGTATTTATTGCATATAATTTACAAACTAGTCTTTAAAACATGCTCAGCTCATTCAAGAATTATTTTAAACTAAATACAAATTGCGAAATGACAAACTCTTAACCCACTCATTTTTTAAGAAAATATTGAAACGTTTTTGCTCCCAGCAGTTGTGAATAACACGTTTAAAACTTACTTATTTACTGTATTTGCAGAAGATTAAATTATTTAATGACACTTATGTACATTACACTAGAAATTATTAACATAAAATCACACTATTTATTTGCAACGCAATTGCTGCTTCGCTGAGTGCTACTAGCACCTGATCCAGAGCCCTTTAGTAGCATCAGAATGTTTAAAAGTATTCGCTCCATTCTAGGCTTTGCACGTTTACAAGCGCGTAAGAATCCCAACGGCAGGTGCCTGCTTATTAAAAAAATTACAATCGCCGCTCGACCGTAACGGCACAGCGGCAACAAAAACGGCAACTACGATATTAGAAGGTGATTCGAAAATTTGTTGCAATATACGTACAAGTATATTGACATGGATATCGTTTATTACTTTTTTCTTATCTAGACAAATTCTTAATAAGTTTCAAAGTAAATATAATTGAATTTTTTTTAGTTTTATTAATTTTAATTTGCTACGTAATGGACTTTGGAATTAAAACAAAGCTTATTTAAGTTCCAAAATCTATCAAGATTTTCTACTGTTGTTAAATTGGTGAAACTCTTGTACAAGAATAACTCAAATAACCGAGCACACATTAATATGCCAGAAAATGATTTTGAATATTGCATACATGTTATGCAGAATGTAGGTTTTGAGTTGAATTGTCTTAAATTTATATTCTAAATGGTGATAGAGTCAAATAAAGTAAAAATTTTAACAACCACTGATTCTATACTTGTAAGTTTTCCAAGCAGATCTTACATTTTTTGAATGAAAGCGACCAGTTTCCTTCAAATGCTCTCGGATTAAATGTAAAATCAATCCATCAGTTCTCATAACCTTATTTTCATGCAGGATGATGCATCAACCCATTTTCTCCTACTGTACGTGCGTAGTTAGACCAGGATTTAGCAAGACGTTGGCTGGGATGACATGGATCTGGTTAGTGACCTCCAAAATTTCCATTTCTCACTCCTTATGCTCTTATATATATGAAAATTGTGTGTCAGGTTATTGTCATATTTTTCTAAAAATGTTATTGTGGTTTTCTTATCGTTTATCATTAGATGTTTATAGTTTTTGATGATGTTTTAAAAATTGTACTAAACAAAGCAAACTTTTTTGACTGGTATACATAACGTAAGTAACTGCACTGATCACAAAAAGATATAGTTTTACCAAAAAATATTATTGGATTGTTTTAATTTTTAAAGAAAGGTTATTAAAAACAACTAAAAAATGCACAAATATATCGACATAGTTTTATCGCTCACTTTTATTAATAAATCTTTTGTTGAGTAGCTTTCTTGCCTATATAATAATCTCATTATAATAGCATAGAAGTTTATATTTGACAGCATGTTGCAAATTTTAAATCTACATTTCAATTACTATAGGTATGCTGTATATGTCTTTCAATTCTTAACTCACCCGCACGCAAAATTTTGCAAGATAATCTTATTTCTTCAAGTTAACAATCATTAACAAATTGAAATGTTAAATTTCAGTGCATTTTTGGTTTTACTTTTTTTGTTTTAAAGCAAAGTCGCAAACATTCACTTTCTTCTTGTATGCAATTCGTCCAGCGTTATTTCAAAATTCATTTTAGTTTGCGATTATGAGCGGTCACCAGATTGATCTTAACTTTCCTTAAAAAATTATATTATCATATAGAATAATATTAAAAACGTTAAATAATTGTGTTGTCAGGAAGGTTCATGCCGCTTATTATCCAAAATTTAAAGGCAGCATTTTCTGAGATGATGTTTACTTATGTAATTAATTGTTCAATAATAACTTTTTTTCATCTTTCACGCATCATGAAGCTTTCGCCCTTTCAAAAATTCTCTGGTTTTTGGGCAAAACACTTCGTAAGGTGGTTTTTCACGACTTCAAAAAAGTTGAAGTTCTTACAGTTAAGAGAATTTTGTAAAGACCTAAGTAAATAAGAATCTGAAAATATAATATTTGGAGAACATGGCGAGTAGAGCAGCACATCCCAGCCAAGTTCCGACAAATGGTACACAACGTCCTTCCTATTAGATAATTCCAGATGTTTTTCCTGGAGCGTTATTTTTAATTTGGTAGCTGCTACCAGTACGTATTTGAATTTATCAACCAGTTGTTTAGTAGGAGCTCATAACAGGGGTTCCTCTTCCAATCCTACTAGATATAAAGCTTGACTTTCTTCGGGTGGAAATCAGCTTTGCAAGCAGCTAGTGGTGTTTTTTTTTGCTTTCTCCAGCACGGTTTTTAGTTAACATTGTCGTAAATGATCACTTTTTACTTCTTCTTCTACTCTTCAATCCTTGGATTGGTCCGCAGCTTTCCATTTTACTTTGTCGCAGGTATATTTTTTGAATTTTGCGTAATTCTCTGCACCAGCATTCTTTATTACCTGCTTCATAAACTCAAGACGAGGTCTACCTCTTACTTTTTTGTCTATTATCAATCTTTCTATTATGTTTACTACAAATTGATTGTTTCTATACAGACATCCAATCTATCTTTGTCTCCTTCTGTTTAGTACTTTTATTATGCTTCTTTGCTCTCCTATTCGATCCAGTACCTCTTTATTTGTCATTCTGTCCGTCCATTTAATTTCCAATAACCTTCTCCATAGCCACATACCTAAGATCTCCTGTGCCTTTTCTTCTCTTTTCTCTAATGTCCACGCCTCGGACCCATAGAGTGTTACGCACCAGATGTATTTTTTTATCAACTTAATTCTTGTTTTCAGACTGTTTCTTAATGTTAATAGTTTACTTTTGCCAGCAAACATCATTTTTGCTTCTCTATTTCTTCTCTGATTTTCTGTACTTCTCCCATTTTCTAAGATTTTATTACCTAGGTATTTATAAGATTTAACCTGTATTAAAGCTTTTATTTTAATTCTTATTTCTTCAGGTTCTTTAGAGCATACCATTTGTACAGTTTTTGTTTTATTTATTTCTAGTCTATATTGCTCTTTTAGAATACTTTCCATATACTCTAGTGTCCTTTTTAAATTTCATTTTTCTGGGGCCAAAACAACAATGTCATCTGCGAATCTCAACACTTGTATCCTTTCTCCGTTGACTTTAATGTCAGTATACATCTCTTTACATTCGTTAATTGCTTGCTCTATATATGTTAAATATTTCAGATGACAGATTACACTCTTGTCTTACCCCCTTCCTTATTTTCGCTTTATCTTCGAAATCGAAAATTTTTATTATTTCTTCATGATTTACATTTATTATCCTTCTGCCTCTATAATCCACTTTTACGGTTTCCAGTATTTTCATCATTATGGTCTAATTCACATTATTGAAACCATTTTTTATGCCGATATATATATATATATATATATATATATATATATATATATATATATATATATATATATGTCATTTATTAGATATAAATTGTGTTTTTATCTTTTTCACTTAATGGATGTATCGATTCTATTAGAATGTCATCAGCTTCATACGCTTTCCCTGGTTTCAGTTTCATCGGGGCATCTTTAAATTCTTCTTTTGTTACATTAGGGCGTAGCTCTTCCTCTGTTATTTTTTTATTTTCTAGCATTAGCATATCATCTGTGGAGTTGTAGAGCTCTTCGGCATATTGTCTCCAGTGTTTACATTGTTCTTCGCTTCCTAAAATATGCTTTACTTAATTTGTTTTTAGCTGACGATTTCTGACTTTAAATGTTTCAAACTGTTTTTTAATGAGGTTGTGTGCTTTCTAAATATTTTATTTGTTAAAATTTTCTTCAATTTTCTGTACAGTAGCATTTCTGCTAGTTTTGCTTTGTTTTTAACTTCTCTATTTACTTGGTTTCTTATTTGTTAAAATTTGTTTTGTCTTTGTCTTGTTTATGCTTTCTTCTTTTCTTCATTAACTATATTACGTGTTGGTTGATCCACGGTTTCCTTGTTTTTTGTGAAGTTGTCTTAGTCTCTTTGGCAGTAGATATTACAGTTATTTTTATATTGTTTCTACTTTTGGTCTGTTGTACCTTCCTTTTTCCCCCTAAAGTTCTTGTTCACATCGCTTTGGTATTCCATTTTTGTTGTTTCAATTTTTAATGTGTTTGTTACCCAACTATTAGTTTTGTTTTATATTAAAAGTCATTACTACTACGTTATAATTACTGTTTATGTCCGCGCCAGGGTAAGTTTTACATTGTTTAATCTGTTTTTTCTACTTGTATCTTGTTATTATATATTCTATTTGGTACCTTCCAGTATCTCCCGACTTTATTCAAGTATATCTACGTCTTATCGGTTGCTGGAACATTGTATTTATAATAATTAGCTGCTTCTGCATACAAAACTCTAACAGTCTTTGTCCTCTAGTGTTCTTCTCTTTTAATCCATATTTTCCTATTGTATCTCTTTCCCTGCCTTTGCTGCCTTCGCTCACTACAGCATTTCAGTCGCCCAATATGATTAAGCATTCCTTGTCATCTACATATTGTATTAGCTCTTTAAGTTGTTTATAAACTTGTTCTACTTTATCATCGTTATTGGCATATATACCTGTATTAAAGCTATGTCTTTCGGTTCTGCTTCCAACGTTACTAAAATCATTTTATTGTTATACGTTAGGTATCTTTTTATTTTTAGTCTCTATCCTTTATTATCCCTACTTCGGTAATCCTATTATTGTTGCCTGAGTATATTATTCGGTAGTTACCGCTCCAAAAGTCGCTCTCATCCTTCCACTTTATTTCTCTCATTCCCAGGATTTTTATCTTTAATTTTTTATGTTTTCTAATTTTCCATATATAGTCATTGATCTCACATTCCATGTTGCAATTTTTCTGTAGTCTTTACCCTTCTTACTTTTCTTCATTTTTGTTAATTCGTTTGGATTTATTTCTCTTCTAACCAATGATAATTCTTTCTGGAGCTGCCCCCCCCCTCTCGGAAATCCGATTAGAGGACTTTTACTTTCGGTTAATTTCATCCTAGTTATGACATCCTTTCTTCATTCATATTAAGCTGCTATAAGAGGATAATGTGGTGGCTTTTTCTTTCCTTCCACATCGCAGTTCAATAGCCGATTGGATGGATGCCATCTTCGCCTACTGATGTTCAATCTGCAGCTGTACCAATGTATCTATCTCCACCTGCAATTGATACTGCAAAAGCTGCTGCCCCCTAGCAGTTACCACTAGAGCCATTAAATTTCACTGAAAGCCTATTACTAAATGCTTCAAAAAGGGTGCATTGTCGTGTTTTTACAGCGCGGTACGTATATAAACACGACTTATTAAATTTTTCTTGGTCAAATTATGCAGAACCTAAACATCGCAGCAACACTTAACCAAGCGTCACTAAGTTCTTTCATGTAGACGATGGTTTTGGATATTTTTATTTGCTCATCGTTAGTGGTGGAGGATCTACCCGAGGGTTGTTGGTCTTTAAGGTCAAAATCACCAGTTTTAAACTTAATAAACCACCTTGAACAGTTCTTTTAGATAAATTTTCTCCATAAACCGCACATATCCTTTTTGTGACATTTTTCTTTTTCGGTAAGAGAAAAACATTGTATCTAAATTCCAGATAACCTGATATATTCCTCTTTATTTTCATGTTAATTTTAGTGTTTGTAGCAATTTTTAGATTTGTGATATAGAAAATTAAAAACACAAAGTTAAGATGCAGATAATAAAATTTAATGACAAGGGCACCTAAAATAAATTATCAATAAAATAAGTTAAAATGCTGTAATATGATTTTCCTTTATATAAAAAAAAAACGCAATAGTTGATTAATAATATAGTCATGGTCTGTTAATTTTATTATATAAAATACTGAAGTATTCACTAGCATATAGTATTAAAAACTTTGTTTTTTTATACGAGACTGGTCGTTTTTTGTTCTAAATGAGTTGGTTAAATTTCATTATTATAATAATTATCATAAACAATATTTTAGATAATTATTTTAAATAGTATATAAATTCATGAAATAGGCCTTCCAACATCTTGAATGTGTGATTAGATGTTCATTCCTTGTTTATTGTTGACATCTGCAATGTTTTGAACGTTCTAATTCAATTAGCGATTGCCTCTACAAACTAGCAAACCGTTGCGGCAAACGACACTCTTCCTGGCTGCACCAACAGATCGCAATGAAATTACCGCTGGTGCATTTTGCAGCCAGCAGCAATGATTCATCCGTAAAACCGCGGCGAAGCACTCATTTGGTGCCGTTGTTTTGATTGATCAGCAGGGGCGTTCGGGCTGCAAAAGCGAAAAGCTCCATGCCACTTTCGGGTCCGCGCTCGCCGAGAAACCGTAAACTGAAATCGCTCCAGTTACATGTTGGCGCGGCTTTAGGTGGAGAGCGTAATGGCGCCGTAAGTTTCCCCGGAATGAAATTGCATGCCGCCTACTTAAAAACAACACTGCGTGCAACACAAGCCGCTCAACTTTAAAATTACAGCAACAGTTGGGGATAATTGACCCGAACATAAGACATTAGGAGGAAAAACCTCATTAACTCTGCTTCAGTATCGCTTCGGCAAAGCGATAAAGCTCGCGCATTTCCTAGCTGCTCTTTATTCCATTGCAATAAAACCATAGGGAGGGCGAATTTATCGGCTTTTAATGCGAGGGTCCGTGTCTCAAGGTAACTTACTTATCTTTAATTAGTTGCATAAATTGGATCGCGCGATAGGTTCCTTTATTTAAGTATTACAATGGAACTGCTTATGGGAAATGCGATAACAAATCTACATTTGTAGAATGCTTAGATGTTAGAAAATAATTTTTGGAGATGCTACGAAGTACTTAGAAAACCGAACATGATATATTGTTGCTGCCAACAAATAAATTATGTATGAACGCATGGAGAAAGCCTTCGATCTCTCAACGCTCTCAAATTTGGCGTGGCATTATTGTGATGGATTGCATACAAATTTAGTCGCTGTGTGCGGAACTTTGCGGCAAAGTTGCAAAAAAACCGATGAATTGACTTACATGTAGTAACTTTCAGCTTTTTCCTGAAACAAAATTTGCTAAAATAATTTTTAACCCATTAATAAGTTAATAGCGGAAGCAGTAGAGGTTATTTAAAATTACAATTTATTGGCATATTTATTCAAATTGGGTACAGTAAAATAATTGTCATGTAGTTTGTACTGTTTTAATCCTGTATGTTTCTTCTAACATAAAGATTTTTATTTAGTTGAAAACTTTATGTTACACGAGAGAAATTCAGAAACAAACTTGGTTATCAATGATATACACGTTTAAATACAGATCCTTTACTATACACATTAGAAACCTGCAACAGTATATTACTTTTCGCCATTCAAATTAACCTCTTACAAGGTTTGAAATTCTTTCTCCAAAAAACTCTCCCGTCTGGGAATGAAACCACTCTGCATTTTGAAGCGCATTGTCACCGTCAAAATGGAGTCATACACCATTTCATGCGCATAACGGATTTTTTTGTTAATTTCCTGCACAAGTTTATCTTTAAACATGCAACACCATTGACAAATGACACTTTCACTCATCACGTTTAAAAAATCTTTTCACTCACAGAAATCTTGTTACTGCGCACACTTCACGTTTTGCAACAACTATTTTTTAATTAATTTATTACACGTACACTGCAACACAAACTTCTTTTTCAACTCCACTTACTTAACCAATGCACACAACGCCCCAGGACAAACGTTGTTATCTCCGCCTATTTATCGCACATGCGCAAATGGAGGTTTATAGTCCGAATTGATTTCGTATATAGTACACACTATTTACCGTTATTTAAAGTATATACTTCTTAGTATACCTGTTAGTACAATATTTAATTAATTTTAGTAACATGTAAAATACTACATTATTTTACTAAACAAAGGAATGCATATAATTAAATAAAAGTATTTAAAAAAAACAAAATTTATAATTAAAATAAGTTTAGTTGCAGTAAACAAGTAATCTGAACAAAATCAGTACCAAATATAATGCTTAAACTATATGTTGTTTAATTATTCGATAATAAATACAATAGTGGCACAAGTAATATAAGCAAGAGAAGAAAAAAAATATTAGAAAAAAGTACCTATATTTCTCATCAACATTAAACAATACTTGGATAACATGATCAAATACAAGATATTAAAAAAAATAAACTTTTTTTCTTTAGCTTTATTAATAATCAGAATATATTCAATCTATGAGTCAATTTGATCACTATTCTACAATAAACATATTTGTACACGTAAGGACACGAATAGGTAAACATTCAACGATGTCATCTTAGAATTGTAGGTCTGTTACTGTAGTAATGGCGACAGTAGTGGATTAAGATGATTTTAGAGTCTGATATGCTACTTAGTGCTGTGTTTTTAAATGACTTTATTCATGTTAGGAATCTTGAAATTGGTATGATTGGTTTGATTCTGAGATTATTAGACTTACTAACCTAGTCAGAAGCACTTTTTGTAAGCCCTAATTGGCTTGTAATTATCAATTTATTTTCTAAAGGGTTTAGGTCCTAGGAGATAATTGAGCTTTCTTGGTTTTCTGTTTTTTAATATATGCTGTTTCTAGTTAAGTTTGCTATCTAGACGTAATCTTAGATGTTACTTCATTTTAAGGTATGATGAATTGATTTATGCTTATTAAGCTACATTGTTCTTTTCGAAAATTATATAACCTATGTAAAGCTCGGATATTTAGACAAAATGCCTAAAATGCCTAAAATGCTTATTTTGACTATTTTTATTTTTAAATGCCTTTTTTGCTTATAACAATTATAATTGCCTATTTAGTCACATAAATTTGGTTCACAGAATAAATAGCAGCAACAAAAATCCCAACTCATTATTACCTACGTTAATTACTTGGTCCCGGTAATCTGTTAATCCCTTACCGAGAATTTGACCTGAAAATGTATATCTACTTTAGTATAAATACCAACTTTGTTTGATGATTTGCATTCACTTTCATTCATTCTTACAAGAAGGTTTGTTTCCGACACAAAGCCGAAAGTGCTTTTTTCTGTCACTGACAAATTAAATAAATTTGTGCCAGAGTTTGGAAGTGATATTTTTTCAATTGATAGTTCTATGTAAAATCTGTGAGAAACCAATGAACTTTGAGAAACAATATTTTGTTACTCAACGCACTGAATGATTCTTCCATAAAAGAGCAATCGAAAAGAAAGTGACTACCCCAAAAACTCCGTTACTGAAAACGTTTGTGTCAACATCCAATCGACAATTTGATTTTTCGTTTGACTTACGTAAAGCCTTTGTGAGTGCTGGAATTCCGTTACGGAAATTATAAAATCCGTCATTGCAGTCATTTTTCGAAAAGCATGTCAAACAAAATTTACCAAATGAATCAACGCTCAAAAAAATTGTCTCGACAGAGCTTACGAATCCACAATAGATGAAATTTGTAGAAATATGAAAGACAAGAAGATTTGGATATCAATAGATGGGACAACAGATGCTACAGGAAGGTAAGTTGGAAATTCTAAACTTTAGTTTCTCGATATCAATGCTACCTAATCTTGCAGGTACATCGCCAATGTAATTGTTGGATCTTTGTAACCAGATCAAGCACCTAAAATTTATTTGTTTAATACCGACTCTCTTAAGAGAGCAAATAACACTACAATCGCACAATTATTCACGACTTTCCTGTCACCACTTTGGCCAGAGAAAATTCTTCATGATAACGTCCTTATGTTTGTAAGCGATGCTGCCCCATATATGAAAAAAGCAGAAAATGCTCTGAAAGTATTATTTCCGCGTATGTTGCATTTGACATGCCTTGTCCATGGGATACATCGTGTAGCAGAGGAAATACGTAAACAACTTTCCGACGTGGATATGTTCATATCTTCAGGAAAAGATTTTTCTAAAAACACTATCTAGGACAAGACTTTTTAAAGAAATGGCACCTGACTTAGCTTTATCACCTCAACCAATATTAACTAGATGGGGTACATGGATTTCAACTGCATGTTACTACGCTACCAAGTTTACAGAAATTAAGGAAATAGAAGTTTAGACGAAGTTTCGGCAACATTAATCAAAACAGCCAAGAAACTTTTTGAGAAGAAAAGTTTACAAAATGATTTGGCCTTTATTTCAACTAATTATGTTGTAATTTCTAGCGCAAGAGTAATTTTAGAAAGCAGGAACTTACCTTTAGTTTATTCCATCAATATTGTAAATAATACCGTGCGAGACATTTGTAGTGTCTCGAGCAATAAGGGACGCAGAATTAAGGAAGAATGTAAAACTGTATTTACTACAAATCAAGATTTTGAAGTTGTAAAAAATCTAGCTTGTACTCTTTCTGGAGACGCAAGTGTAAAAAACGTAAATTACGATGTTCCAGAAATCATGTGTTTCACATTTGCTCCAGTAACAACAGTAAATGTAGAGAGATTTTTTCTCAGATAGAATATTTATTGTCCTATAGAAGACAATTTTAAAAAACATCTTATTATTATCTGTAACTTTTGTAAATAATATTTTATTTACTATTGTATAATTAAAAATGCAATCTGCAAGATAAGTTTTATAATAAAATCATTGAAACAATAATGCCTATTCAATTTCTTAAAATGCCTATTTCATTTTTTAAATGCCTATTTTTTAATTTCTTAATGTCTAGTTGCCTGCCTATTTTAATGATTTTTAGTGCCTAAACATCTGGGCTTTAGTTATATGTGTTAATTTTGTTTCGTTTTTGATCTTCCATTTATTTACCAATACTTCAATATGATTTATACGTTTTTGGAATTTGGTTGAACCTACGATAGGATCTCTATGTGTTGCAAAAAATACTGTTGTTTCTCTGGTCTGTGGTAACTGGTAAGTCAGTTGAGTAAAATGCATACAATAGTGAGCCCAGAATCTTTCTTTGTAGTACTCCTAATAGTATGGAAAAACGGTTGGATTTTTCACCTTTAATCTGGGTTTTGTAGTGACATTTTTTTAGATGACATTTAAGTCGATTGAAATAACGTGTATAAGTGCTCTTTTTGTTTTGAATAAAAGCTCTGAGAATGACACATTTTCTCGAACTGCTAGACAGACTAGTGAGTCTACCTAAAGCCATACTGATAATTCGGGATTGAAAATTGTTGATAGAAGACTTATTAAATGACAAGAACATCTATCAGGTTTTTATCAAGCTTTAGGTATCATAATAATTTGTGCATCCTTAAATATTTCAGTCTTAAAATTGCATTAAATATATACAAAAATTTCATCAATTTTTAGGGAGCCCTTAAAATATTTTGTCGGTAATCATGTCTACATTTTCTTCTTGGTGTAAGATTTTGATTATTTCGTGTATGTAATTTCGAGTAAATAATTTTAGTCGTTGTTTTGTTAGCGTGATTTTCTCCTTATTATACTCGATCGTTATTGTGGAGAGGAAAGTATTTCTTATTTATTTAGGACTGTAGTCCGAAGTTAAGTCATAACTTGATATGTCTGTATAACTTGAATAAAGTTCATTAGTTATAACCTAGACCAAAAGATCTATTTTCATCAGTAACCCAGTAAGATGGAAAACTTGCCGAAATAAAAGAGTAATTTTAAGGAACTTTAAAGAATTTTTTGAATTGTTTCTTTTTTAGATTATGTCGCGACGAACCATAGACAGTTGTGTAACTTCGTAGGGAAGCCTTTTAACTTTTATTGGATAAGTATTGCTGTTCCGCCGTGATCTGTAGCACCATGATCTATAATTTGGAATTTCAAAATGATTTCTATTGATACAATATTATGTCTACTAATTTTTGTTGTAAAAATAATTTAATTTCTTCTTTATAGCTTGGAAGCAGTTTAATGAGTTATAAGTAATAAGTTAGCTTTTTCTAATTCATTTCGTTGATTAAGTGCGTCATAATATTGAGCATCAAGCTATTTCTCTGGAGTAGTTGGTTAATAAATTTGTAATTTGTCCAATACTGTGATCAGTGTCGTAGTAATATTTTCCATTTATTTTAGGTTGCATTTGCATAAGTTTTTGAGTGTTGGTTTTTACTTTCCTTATCCTATAATAAGGAAAGTAATGTAATCGGCGGAAATTTGACCTATCCAGTTGTTCACATTTCTGGACGAAATATAGCCTCAGGACACCAAAAAACGTTGGTTTGAGCCATTGGTTCGTGTGTGTGTGTGTGTGTGTGTGTGTGTGTGTGTGTGTGTGTGTGTGTGTGTGTGTGTGTGTGTCTGTCGGTCTGTCAGTAAACAGGATATCTCAAGAACCATAAGAGCTAGAGACTTGAAATTTGGTATGCAAGTTACTTGTAGGTAGCGGACGCAGTGCGAAGCTTTTGGTAAAAATCGGCCTAGTCGTTTGGTCGCAAGGTCGCAAAATTGGTTGCAAAGCGGTCGCGAATCTAAACGGTTGAAGATACAAAAAGTTCATGAGAATAAAAATGACTTGTTATCACGAGATAAACATGAATATAAAGTAAAAGTTGGTAAAATAGGAACTCAAAAAAAAATTGAAGCCCAGGATTTTGCCAGAATTACCCAAATAATAGGATAAAGAAAGTCGTGTGATGTTCTTAATTTTTAATTCCTATCAAGTGTTTACAGCACTCTTATACTTTATTGTTTACAAAGTGGTTTTCTCTACATTTAGCCAGCGTCTTTTTATTTCATGTTGCTTAACACAGTATTATGAGAACCTCCACAGCTTAAACACAAACATGGTTTGTTACAATAATTTTTCGAGTGTTCGTATTGTTGCCATGCGCAGAATGTTGTTTCTAGTAGTTTTATAAAATTATATTTGTATTGTTTTGTATGGCAGTCTTCTTATTTAATTATGTCTCTATTTTTTTGCAAACTTTAGGTCTACAAAAATAAATTTAAAGGTTCTTTGGTGACCCTGTCTTGTAAGTTAATTATGATATAAACTTGGTACCCTCGTTTGCCCAATATTTATTTTATGTCTTCAGTTGTTGTTGAATGATACAGGTACCATATGACTACTCTGTAGTTCTTCCTTTCACTGATAATTTTTCTAACTTATGGATGTCTTGAGTACTATAGTTTTGACTGGATAGATTTTTCTTTGTGTAGTTTGTTTTGTACTACCTGAATTATATAATTTGTTGACTTAAAGTTGATTGGCATAATAGTTATAGACATGTACTAACTTGGTTATTTATTACTGATTTTTACTGTATGTTTGTCATGTTCGGCTGTACATTTGCTGATTATTACCTTTCGAAAGCCTATAAGACGCAGGCGACCTGTAGCTTTCATTTGACTCGAGATATCATAATAATTTAAACTGTATACTTATGTATGTTTTGCGATTTAAGCTTTATTTTTTATTATTTGTTTAAGTTAGTATCACTGATAAATCAATAATTTATTGAACAAGAGTAGATATATAAAATAACCTCAGTTAACATTTACATTTAAGGGAGTAATATAGTCTAGATACACGTTGTCGAGGTGATTTTTGGGAATTAATTGTACAAAGACGCTTAAACCTGCGGATCTCAAATTTTGTGTTCATATTTATTCATATTTAAAGTGGCGAAATTTCGTTTCTATCGGACGTGGTGATTGCCGCCGTTTTAGTCATCTAAAATAAACGATTTTTTTAAATTTTATTTTGTAGACATGTGGTTATCGTTCGGACCTTTTATAAATAATTTGAAACAAATTGACAAAATGATTTGAAAGAAAATATTCCGATTTTTACTAAAAAATTTCACTTATCACGGTCCGAAAAAAATAGTAATTGTAAACAGATATAAAAGTTGGAGGTTTGAACGATAACCGAACATGTACACTATATGTGTAAAAAATTAGAAGTCGATCGGCCCAGTAGTTTGTGAGAAAAATACACGTCTGACTTGAAAAATAACGTTTTTCGAAAAACGGGTTCAAAGTTTTCTTCTACTGACTCTGGATTTCTTCGTATTTCCAAGCCATAGTACGTACTTAATTGATCGATAATAGCTTCTGTCAATTTTCCTGTTCTTTTTCCATCGATGCCTTTGTTGTATTTTTAGCATTGCGTAGTCTCGTACCCATACGCATTCTTTTTTTTCAAGGACATGATTTTCACCGTATAGCATACCCTTCAAAACAGATTTAAACCTAAACATTTATATCTCGATCAATTTTACGAATTTCATTACATTTTTCGGGCATATTCTCAAGACCCAAAACTCTAAGAAAATGCCAAATAAAAACAATCGCTAATACCCCCTTCAACTTGAAATCTTAGTACAAATATAATCGATTTGATGGTGTTAAATGTGCTTCGTAGATAATTATATGATTGCGGGCTGTTACCTGCACGCGATAGCTAGCAAAAGTACTTAATATTTTCAAGCGCAGGAATTTGTCCATACGCCATGAAACTGAAGGCTAAACGGCAAAAAATAAAATTATAGTTAAAACTAATCAAACTAAAAGAAATTAAGATTAAAGCTTATAAAAAAAACTTATATTTAAGTAAAAAATGGATAACTTTTGCTGACGATATTTTTAGTAACATATTGATAAGTAAAGTAACAAATATAATAAAGTACACAATATACTTAAAAAAAACTTAAAAAGAATAGATGTTTACTACAGATAAACTGTCAGTGGTTTTGTACATAGTTTTTTTTTCAATAAATTAATTTGATTTTTGCTAAAATTTTGTTTTATGTAGATGTACTTAAATCAGTAATTATTTTGTAGATTAGTGGTAAAGCTTATGTTTTTTTTAACATTTACAAAAACAGTAGCTTTAAGTTGGTTGAGCGGAAACTGAAATGTAAAAGACTTTTTTGTATTCCCAAGTATTTCGCTTTCTTTATAAAATCTTTATAAAATCATGCAGATTTTCGTATCCTAGGATAATAAAAACATTTTTATATATCGATTTGCCATTTATATTTAAGCTTGCATTGCTGTAATAACACGTATCCAAATAGTTAAAGAGCGACACTTTTTCTGTTCCTAATTTTACTCAACTGAAAGTTGCAAAAAAAATTATAAAGAGAATTCGAGTTAGTTTTCTTAGCAATGAAATAGTGATTATTTATAAAAAACAGAAAACATAGTTTTTGCAGTTATTTGTCAAAAAGTGCTAACAAATCAACTTTAAACTTGGATTTATAAAAACGGTAGTTAAAATTCGTTATTTTAACTTTGTTGCGAAAGTTTCCAGTCTGTAATTTTGTTTAAACAATGTTATATTATTTGCTTCTTATTATTTATAGGTATTTTACTACTGATAGTTAAAATAGTATTCTAGAGCGTGTTCTAATAACCACAGCAGTTAAACAATTTCCACTGTAAAGCAGTCATATTTAATTAGGCCTTGTAAATGGTTTTGTGTCTATTTAGAGTCATTCATTTCAGTCAATAGTATCGTTCTACATTTAAAACTAATAATTAATTACTTAATTATCCTAAATATATTTAAATTAAAAAGGTATTACAGTTCACTTTTAATGTAAAAACGTGATGCGGGTTAACCTTGTGCAGGGTATTTATTTTATATTAGTTTCAGAGCTTTCAGTTTTCAATGTTTGGTTTTCAGATTCCTTTGTGCTCTTACTTTATTAGGTTTCAAAGTTTATATATTGGATTATACCGCACAATAAGAAATAAACATTCATAAATATTTATAGCCATTTTTATTTATGGGCGTCAAAATAAACTTTCTATTTCAATTCATCACCTTTTTAATAGCATATATAGTGTTTGCTGCATATCTTATTTGTGTAAATTAAACCGCTATTTATAACATTTAAGATACTTATTTTATAAACAATTATAAAGTTTTTTTCTCACTTATAATGAACAAACCAAAATATTTGACGAAAACAATTGCTTTCCTAACGCATTTCTCCAAATGGTCTATATGGGCATTTTGTTTTTTGTATTATGTAGCTTTTAAATGGTTTTTCAATTACATCTTAAGTGAACTAAAAAAGGATTTATATACGTTCTTTGGTTAGCATTCTTAAATAATATGTAAAACACAAAATGTTTTAAAGTACTACCTTTAAGACACTATATTTCAAGTTGAAATCAACATTGTTAATAAACTATATACCTCTGAAAACACAGTTATTTCACCAGTTTGTATTTTTCCCAGTTTTTATTTCAAGTAAGAATTGAAAGAGTTATAGAAATGGGGTACAAGAAAATTTTTCTTAACTTGGATATTATGTTTGATTTTATACTTTTGTTTTTGTGGGATAGAAGAAAAGTTTGTTAATCCATTACGTAAGAAAATTAAAATATCCACTAATATATAATTGTTTAAGCAGTCCTGAAATGGCGATTAATAAAACTTCTAAAAAGGTTGTTTGCAGTATTACTGCTCTTTTTATTTCTTTTGAGTTTAGGCTTTAGATGCACATCCGCATACACGCCACCTCTAAATTGTTTATTTCCTTATTATAATTTAAAATTATTTATTCATCTGAGACATGGAGGTGTTCTGGGTAGTTTATATAGATGATCTCAAAGAAAGGATTGATTTCCCTTAAATCCTTCAAACGTATATTTTATTTTCACTTTATTTACATCATATATCTTGCTTTCTAATTATCTATATGGTTATTTGCTTACTTTTTAACAAAATTGTTAGTATAATACTTTTTTATAACAACACATACAGTTTACCATATATTGCCCATGTTAGTTTTGTCCTTCTATTAATTTTTCTGTTTTCGCTTTTTTCCTATTATAAATTTTTGTTCACTATTTATTATATATATTAATTTTATTTTCTGTAATTTCTATTTAAAAAAGCTTTGTTTAATAAACTGTTCAGTTCTTTATGCTTAAATACCACCCTATTGTTATCTGTATAAATCGCAAATGTGAGCATTTCCCATTCATGTTTATTCCCTTGCGTGACTAACATAAACATCTAAAAAGTCTCGCGTTACAAATGTGAACAATTTAAAAGATAACGTATCCTCTTGATTGACTCCACTGTTCAAGGCTGGTGATTTTGTTTTTCTTGCTCATTTAAGCATTATGCAGTTACATTGTTAGTAATTACTTAAATGTGTGTGTCATTTCTGTAGTTATATAAAGGTTGTACTTGTATTTATGCTTTATTAAGTCAAATATTTCCTCGATTTGGTATTCATCGTATTTTTATATTACAATATTCATGGCTGTAATCTTTTTGAGATCCTGTTCTGATTATACATGAAGCTTTATTGCAAGCAAAAGTAAAAGCCCAACGGTCGGTAGCTTTCCATTTCTGTTCGCCTTACTTTTTAAACAAAGTCTTTGGATCATTTCTACTCATTTGGCAGTTCACCTTATTTTTTTAAATCTAATTTATATATGTGTGCATTTGTACATTTTGAAAAATAGCTTTTTATGTATTTAAAAACTTAGTATTTCTTATTAATAAGCGTAAAATATTTTGTTTCGTATTTCCCATTTATTTATAATTTTTCTACTTCTTAATTAATCAAATTAGTTTTTTTTTTGATACACGACCGCAAACATTACTCAATTTTTTGAACAATATTGTGAATTAACAGTTAGTTCCTTAAATCCTTTTTTATTTGATATCTTTAGTTAACTTCTTTGTTATATCACGTTTTATGTTTCGTATGTACTTTCAGTTCCCATTTGACTTTTGTAGCGGATAGACGTGCTAATCGCCGCTCCGAGTGCATGACAGTTCAAGTGATAACGATTTTATACACAATAAACAGCTGGCAGAACGGGAAGTAAATTATTTCTCATTATCTACATTAAACTAAGATTAAATATTTTGTAAAAGTAACGGATATAATAACTAATAATCACTAGCGGTTAATAAATGCTAGGAAATTAAATGAAAGGTAACTGTATTTACCTATTAAACTTCATTAAACAAAATCAAAATGTTACCAGCATATAATGGCCCAGGAGTTACATTAATTATAACCAAAATGGCGTACCATATAATAATCCCACGCAGGTAATCCCAATGAACAACGTTATACCGGGTGTTACATTAGCTAACACACAAATGCCGCAGTACTATAACTTTCAACAACAAAGTCAATCAATACCCACTAGTAGCAACTTCTTCATACCGCAACAGAACATTAACCCACCAGCCCATTCCCATCCCACTCAGCAGCAGCAATCAAACAACGAACGCCAGTACTACAGACTGACCTCAACCAGCGATGATGAAACAGAAGAAAACCCCAATGAAAACTCCAAAGAAAACCCATGGCAAAAAGTAAAACAAACCAAGCGAAGAAAAATAAATATAGCCATTTAACCGATGCCATGGAAGAAGAAACTAGCACAACACAAGTAGAAAACAAGGTCCCACGACCCCCGCCAATCTTTGTCTATGCCGTAATAAATTACCAACAAATGATAAACAAATTAAATGAAATCATAGAAATAGAGCAGTACAGCACAAAATCTCTAGCTAACAATACAATAAAAATCAATTGCAGTACCTCTGATACTTACCGAAAACTGATTCACTTCATGCAAGTAAACAAAATTGTGCACCATACATATCAACCGAAGGAGGAACGAGCCTATAGGGTAGTACTCAAGCACTTACATTTTACAACTAGCACAGAAAGCATTGAAAAAGAACTTAGTAAAGACGGACATCAAGTCAGAAATATTATGAACGCAAGAAAACGAATAACAAAAGAACCTTTAAACCTATTCTTTGTTGACCTAGAGCCAGCACAAAGCAATAAAAATATTTATAAAGTACAAAAAATACAAAACCAACTAATAAGTATTGAACCACCCAAAAAAGTTAAAGGTATATCACAGTGAATGCGCTGTCAGCTGTCATACTAAAGCTTATTCTACCAAACCCTATGTTTGTGTTAAATGCGGAGGGACTCATAGCACGAATAATTGTACAAAAAACAAAGGCACACCTGCACGATGTGCATTATGCAATGGTCCTCATCCGGCTAGCTATAAAGGCTGCGAATTCTACCAAGGCTTACTAAAAAAATCCAACAATGCTAACAATAGACTAAACATTCAACACAACCCGTTCACAGCCATCTATACAGAAAACCAACCTCAAACAAATATTATCCAACAAAATTTAAGCTATGCAGGAGCAGTGAAACATAACAGAACCAACTAACAAAATACATTACGCTCAACTGAGAGTAGAGAACACAACGAACATCACACAGGAACACCCTCCATCAGCCTGTGCAAATTCCTAGATGAGTTTAAGGCTATATTTTAGCAACTCGTACAACAGAACAGCATGGTGATGAATCTGCTTACCACGCTGATAAGTAAAATTCACTAAATTTCTAACAATAGCCCTGTGGAATGCCAATGGCCTTCTACAGCACAAAAATTAAGTTGAAATATTCCTTCATCATAATTCAGTGGACATCATGCTAGTCAGCGAAACACATTTCACAGACAGATCATATTTTCGCATACCTAACTTCACAACCTACATAACCAATCATCCAGATAATACTGCAGATGCTGGGACCGCCATTTTAATAAAAAGTACTATAAGCCACATCGAACTGCCAAAATATGTAACCAATTACTTACAAGCCACAGCCATTAAAGTAAAGACACTCCCATACGAATTAACAGTAGCAGCAGTATATTGCCCACCACAGCACAATATCAAAAAAGAAAATTTCAAGGAATTTTTCCAGACACTAGGGCATAAATTTGTTGCAGGTGGAGACTATAATAGTAAGCATACGTTGTGGGGATCTCGACTAATCACAACAAAAGGCAGCCAGTTGGCTAATCTCATACAGGAAAATAATTACTCCTTCCTTTCAACGGGTACACCAACCTATTGGCCGTCAGATCCCAATAAGATCCCAGATCTTTTGGACTTTTATGTAACCAATGGGATCTCGCAAGTGTATATGAACGTAACACCATGCTACGATCTCTCCTCTGATTACTCGCCGGTAATTGCAACAATCAGTCAATATGCTATTCATAAAAAACCAACGCCCAGACTTCATAACAAAAACACAAATTGGGAACATTACAGGAACAAGATACAAGAAGACATAAAATTGAGAGTAAGTCTGAAAACTCCAGAGGAAATTGACACCGTCCTAACCACCCTAGTAGACATCCTCAAACAGGCCGCTCAACATGCCACTCCTCACACAGAATTCCAAAATCACAAGTATATAATAGCTACGGTCATTAAGAGGCTTATAGCAGAAAAAAGAAGAGCAAGGGCAAAGTGGCACTGTACCCATGCACCAGCAGATAAAACTGTACTAAATAGATTAAATAACCAACTGCAGTGTCAAATAAAAGAAATGAAAGAAAAGTCATTCTATGATTATCTTACCAATCTCAACGGATACGACAATTCCATATGGAAATCTATAAGACATAAAAAAAAA
The DNA here is from genome assembly GCA_036346155.1 of Sinelater perroti. Lineage (NCBI taxonomy): Eukaryota > Metazoa > Arthropoda > Insecta > Coleoptera > Elateridae > Sinelater > Sinelater perroti. The sequence continues at coordinate 5,650,289 of JARFIY010000359.1, forward strand.
CTAAGCCGCCAATACCTCCCCTCCGTAACACTGCAATAGCATATCAACAGTGGGCTAGAAGTGATAAGGAAAAGGCCGTCCTATTTGCAGAATACTTTGTAGAAGTATTTACGCCTAATGATGACCTTACAGACAATGCTATAGACAGACATTTATCCGAGATCCCTATCAACATACCAAAGGCCAAATCCTTTACTCCGAAAGATATTGAGAATAAAATCAGCTTATTAAATCCACGAAAAGCCCCAGGAATAGATAAAGTGACTACAAAAATGTTAAAGGAGATGCCAAGGAAAGGGTTAGTTTTACTTACCTACATTTTCAATGCTATCGCAAGACTAAACTACTGGCCAAAACAATTAAAAATTGCCGAAATAATACTAATCCTTAAACCAGATAAAGAACCCAACGACATATCATCGTACCGTCCTATAAGTCTGTTACCAATTATCTCAAAATTACTCGCAAGACTCCTCCTGCAAAGAATAAACTCTGACCCAATGACAGAAGATTGGATACCTATGCATCAGTTTGGCTTCCGCAATAACCATTCCACTATACAGCAAGTGCATCGAATCAGTCACCAAATAAATCAAGCATTAGACCAAAAGAAATACTGTCTATCAGTTTTTCTAGATGTCAGTAAAGCCTTTGATAAGGTATGGCTTACTGGATTACTATATAAGATCAAAAAACTTCTACCCATTACCTACTTCAAACTGATAAAATCTTACCTAAGTAGTAGAGAATTTTGCATCAAAGTCAATGACGAGGTGTCGGTCCAACGTCCAATTAAATCTGGAGTGCCCCAAGGCAGCGTTTTGGGACCCCTGCTCTACGTGCTCTATACAGCCAATCTTCCTACAAATGAAAACACAACAATGGGTACGTTTGCCGATGACACTGTCATTCTCTCAACTGCCATTGACCCACTTATAGCATCGACCACTCTACAAAACCATCTAGACCAAATACAGACATGGACTCGTAAATGGAAAATCAAAATTAATGAGACAAAATCTGTGCAAGTAAATTTTACACTACGAAAAGGGTTATGCCCACCATTATATTTTAACAATATACCAGTACCGCAATCTACAAGTGTAAGATATTTAGGAATACACCTGAACAACAGATTGACGTGGAAAGAACATGTAGATAAGAAACGTAAACAGATTGACTTGAGGATGAAAGAACTCCAATGGCTAATTGGACGAAAATCTAAGCTCACGCTTGAAAACAAACTGTTACTCTACAACACCGTAATTAAACCAATCTGGATGTATGGAGCAGAACTATGGGGATGTGCGAATAAATCTAACTTAAACAAAATTCAAAGGTGCCAATCAAAAATACTTCGTATGATCACGAACGCACCATGGTACGTCTCCAATCTGACGATTCACAATGATCTAAAAATTCCTTACGTGAGGGACGCCATAAAAGAAAAAAGTACAAGACATCACAACAAACTGGAAACCCACGTCAACCCCCTGCTGCACCCACTGCTTGATGCGCAAAATGGTAGAAGACTGAAACGAAACTGGCCAGCAGATCTGAAACAGGATTAACGAGGGCAACAGCATATTAGCTTATAGAATGACTTGTAATTCTGATTGCTAATTAAATGATATATAATAAAAACAAAAAAAATATGTACTTTGGTTATTATTAGTTTAGGTTGCTCTTAAAGATGTTCTTTTCCGTTTTTAACGAACAGATTTATGTTTAGCTACTTATTTTCACGTAGAAATAATGCTCTTAATTTATTATCTAAGGATGCTCAAAAATCCTCTATGGTTTTTATAATTTACCGCCTTTTACAAAATTATGTTGGCAAAAAACATTTTTTAATTCGCCGATTATTAGCAAGAGAAAAATTTAATATAGCAAGCGTTATTAACTATTCCACTTAAAAATAAAAAAAATGCAGAATTCCAAATTTACAACTGTTTACACGTATAAAGCAAGGCGACGACATGAAACAAATTGCTAGTTTTATTTTCTAGAAATATTACATGGTGGCGTATACCATATACAGCAAGTCGGGATATAACGAATTTCATTGCGCAGAGGGAATTTGTAGCGGCGTAGTTATTGAGCGCAGGCGTATCTAGCTTCCTGGGGGAATACTATGCCAATACCTTAACCATGCTTAATACCTTAATTGAGGCATAACAAACTTAAGTATTAAACTAATTTATAATGGTAATTTAAAACATAACCAGATAATTGAACTAAATTAAATATTCCCTTAAATTAAAACAAAATTATTGCAATTTAATAATATTTAATAATAAGAATTCGCAATAATAAAAAAATAAAAGCATTTGAAGTACGATATATTATAATTCTTTATAATGGGATTGGCCCAGAAAAGTAAAGAAGGCCATAAAAACCTAAGGAGTAAACAAACAATTATTAAAAGTAAAATATATCCGAAGCTGAAATCCGTTCAAGCACTAATGTAAGTCGATTCTTTGGAATTATATGTAAGTAATTCAATTAATTTAAAAAAATAATTTGTGATTATAAATGAGATTTGAAAATATCAAACACAAAAATTCTGTCATAGTGGACTGAACGCGAAAACTTGGTTCGGAGAAAAATAAAAGCTATTGAACTGATGAAACCTTAATGCGAGTGTCTTAAAACATCAAAGGAATTTTTTGGATCCGTTATATCGAAAACGAAGCACAGTTACTGAATAATGATTATCCAGTATTTTTGAATAAGGCCTCAGAATGGTTGAAAAAAGCGTATTTCACTACACATACGCCTCAGTCCGTGCAAATGCGATCGATCAAGAAAACATTGAGAGACTTAACGTCGATATCATTTCATATCCACCTTTGCCGCTTGACTTGGCTCTATCGGACTTTCGTCTACTGCCAAATTCAAAATATTTATATTTAGAAGGATATTGTAGTCAGGTGAACAGATGATTGTGCCTGGAAATAATTATTTTAAAACTTTTGAACGAAATCACTTCCGGAAAAGAATCGGTAATATGGAATAACGCTATACCAAATGTGTTGTTTGAAATTTGTAAAATTAAGTACAACTTATCATATTTATTTTGCTTTACTTGTCAGTAAAGTTTCTTATTTTTGGTCTCATTAAAAATTTTCCTCTTTACTATATTTTCTTGATATACCTTACAGTCTGTTGCTGCGCAACAACCGGTAATTATTTTGATGTATTTTAATCACAATTTAACAATGACAATCAGACTGATTATATTGCACAAAGAATACATTACTTTATACAGTCGCATTGATAAACTTTTATTTATTTCTTAAATTGAAATGTATCTTCATTAACAATATGTTGATTTATATAACAATGTCAAAAAGCTCGTCGTAATTCGTAAAGGACCTGTGGGCCGAGCTACGGCTCAGCTAATCTGCGTGACCATGAATTGAGTTTCAACGAGCAGTGTCCTAACATGTAAAGCAGTGGGGTACCATTTGGGTTTGAAATTATAAATAAAACAAACAAATATAAAAATTTGTTTATTCGACATTGCTTTTTATGTTGTTTTTTTAAATATGCACAATAATATGATCTGGTTTTGAGGATATAAGTTAAATTCAGCAAAATGCACATTACTGACCAAAACAATACAAAAAATATGTAACATTGTCTTTAGAAAATAATTTTTTTCTTTGGTTTATTTGAGTTAAACTCTGAAAACCAAAACAAATAATCCAAAAATGTTGAGACGCAGCTCCTTTAGTTTAGGCGAATAAACTTGTCTAAAATAATTTCTGACAGCAACGCTCACGTGACAGATTCTTTAGAAGTTACGACCACTCTAGCAAATCTTACATTTTAATTTCGCTCTTTTGCTTACTTGTTAAAAGTATTATACAGTGTGTCCAGAAAGGGTAGGGGGTATTTGTATCTGCGTCGCCCATGTAACGGCGAGGTTTGGAGGGGTGCGGTAAGGATAGGATGTTGCACTGCTCTTTGAAGATATAGTGGCCATGGAAGTGTACCCGGGAGACCATCGCTTTTTTGCGTATGCGGCTATTGTCGCAATAGTGATTTGATGTTTATAGCTCAAAGTTTATATCGTGCAGAATTTAACGTACGGATGCACCGAAGGACGATACCATCAGAAAATGGATTCGAATGTTTGAAAATACCGGTTTGACTGTAAAAATTCTCAATCAAGGTCGCCCGCGCTCTGTTCGAAGCCAACAAATGATTGAAGAAGTGAAAGTTTCAGTACGTGAAAATCCGACTCAATCAGTTTGTAAACGCAGTTAAGAACTTAACATTAAAAAACCGTTGTTGCACAAGATTCTGAAGCAAGGTTTACAACTTGCAGCCTACAAAATTTAGTTTGTTCAAAACCTGAGCGTTACCGACTATCCTCTTCGGCTCAATTTTGCAAATGAAATGCTTTAACGTTTCCCAACGTTCGAAAACATTATGTTGCGTGACGAAGTGAACTTCACTTAAATGGTCACGTAAACAAACACAACTGCCACTACTGGGCCAACAAAAATCTAAGACAGATACATGAATGACCAATACATAGTCCAAAAGTTATTGTGTGGGCTGCGTGTCTAATAAAGGCATCATTGAGCCTTATTTTTTTTAGACCGGCGAGGGCGAGAATTTACGGTAAACAGTGAACGGTATTGCGACATGTTAAGAAACTTTTTAGTTCAAAAGCTGCAGGAGTTTGAGGGTTTTAATGTGGAAACATGATTTCAACAAGATGGAGCTACTTGTCACAGTTTAAACCAACCACTTGAGATTGTCAATCAACTTTTCCCGGAAAAAGTGATCTCTCGTCGAAGCACCATCAACTGGCCCCCGGGAAGCCCCGATCTTATACCCCTTGATTATTTCTTTTGGGGATACCTTAAAGAGAAAGTGTATGCAAACAAACCATGAACTCTACTGCAATCGAAGTACAATATCCGTCCTGAAATGGCCGCCGTTTCCAGAGAGATGGGTAGACGCGTGGCGGCTAATTTCGGTGTTGGGTTAGTGAAGTGCCAGCAGCGTGAGGGTCATCATTTGGACAACATAATTTTTGGCACTTAATTTTCCAAAACGTTGTCTAAAGATTAAAATTAAAAAAATATTTTTCTGACTTGTGTGTTTTTATTGAATTTACAAATAGCCCCTACTCTTTCTGGAAACCCTGTATAATTTTAAAATCTAAACAGAAAACAACCAACCATTTAATTACAATAAATTGTTTAATAAAATTAAAAGTAGCAAATACAAATGTGGAATATTTAATAATACAAATTATGCTGACATAAGAATTATAAAGAAGTAAAAAAAGAAAATATAACCAATTATATAATATAATGTATAGAATCTTAAACGTGTAGGTCCAATATTGATTTTGTTTAAACTTTTTCCTTAAAAATGTGGTTTAGTAATAAATTTTTTTCTTGATTGTCTAAATATGTTTTTTAAATTGTTTATGTACAACTTTTATGCTGTATTGTTCAATTTTCTACTATATTGTATTGTTCAGAGAATTCTTAACATTTAAATACATTTAAAAACATTTAAATATATTTATATTTTTCCCGGAGTGACAATAGAAAACCATTGTCAAGAGAAATCCAGAACTGGTATCTTAATTCTTTATGTATGATATTGGAACAAAAGAAATGGGTCAAGTGATTCTGAAGTGTTCTGAAGACATGGTCATGGATGTGTTTCCATATAAACTCATTAGGTGGCAAGGCTATGATTAGCAATTCATTGTTCGGCTTGATGGCGCTTAAGTTTAAAGTTACACAGATTAAGTTTAGCCTTAAGCCAGAAAAACACCTAGTAAAAAATTGGCGACAAGGCATTATCGAGAAACTGTATCTTTGAACCGCATAAAACATTTCGGAAAAATAGCGATTCAGTGCAAGACGATTTTAAAGTCGGCCGCCCATCACCATCACATACTGCTGAAAATATGAAACGTGTAAAGCAGTTCCTGCAAGAAGACCGTCGCGTTGCTGTGCGCATGATATCAGAAAAGCTGAAAGTAAATAAAATTTATGCGTTAGTTTAAGAAAACGGAAATTTAATGCAAAAATGGTTTTTTAACACCAACAGAGAAACAGAAAAAAAACAATTTTTGTTGAATGATTAGAAAGAGCCGGAATTAACCCCTCATTTGTGCTAAACGTTACCAGGATGATTTTCAACCAACGGCTAAAGTAAAAAAAATATTCAGTCTTGGAATATCCGGCCAAACGTCACATTCCTGCTCTACCACATTCCCCGTGTAAAAATGTCACTGAAAGGGAGGCGCTATAAACATTGCAGGAATCCAAACGGCTGTGACAGATATACTGAGAAGCATTTCCTATGAAGCTTTCCCTGCCTGCTTCCATAATATTCAGAAACGGTAGCAGCTGTGCTTAGAAAGCCAAGGCGACTACTTTAACAAGAATTAGGATGACGGTTGCTGAATTAATTATGTTTTATGATTCTAACCCCCGAAACTTTTATAACAAATTGTATCTTATACTCCATTGATTGTATAAAATTCATTTTTTTACAAAATCGTGTTTTGAATTTGACCAACGATTTTTATACGTCGCGAATATAATTTATATGTGCTTATTACAAATGCTAAAAGCTTATGAACTGACAATTTTTAAACTGCCGACTTGAACATCTATAGAATTGTTCAAAGGAGGTGCAGCAAATAGCAGTAATATTAAATATTTTCTATTCCATTCTTATACTAATATGATTTAAAGAATTTTTGCTATTTTTTTCAAAACTTGTTAAATTTTTATTTGATTTTTCACAAATTAATTTTTAATGTTTTTAAGAAATAATATTACATTTGCTTAATTATAAGGCTTAAGAGTCTATTTATTAATTTATGATTCTTTTCTATGTTAATAATACAACTTTGTCTAAATATGGTAACAACCTTTCCTTCTGTTTTTCATTATTGTCTTCTAACCTATTAGAGTGCATCTAAAACCTGTTATAATTCTTCATCAACAGTCTTACATTACTTGTGTATTTTATAATTCGTTTATTTGCTACATTTTTTATCCAACTGGCTGTTATACAACTATTAAAATATTTAATGTACTTTTCCATTTATATTTCTTATTAATTTAAAATTTTTCAGTTTTACTTTTCTAAGTTCAAGTCTGTGCTGATTCTGCTTATTACCTGGTAATTGATAGATGCATTGTTTTTTCCTAATTTTGGTTTAGTTATGTTATTTTTATACTATTAATTTTTCCTATTTTTATATTTATATGTCTATTAAATCTTTAATTTTTTTATTTATGTATATTTTTTCTAACAAATTTTTATATGGTTTCTCTGACTTCTTTACTTTCACATTTTTATTTTATTTTAGTTTATTTAATTACATTTTTACAAAAACCTTTGTTGTGTACTAATATTGTTTCTTTATGTTTGTTACATCCTAATTACATTAATTGTCGGTGATATAAAAAAGTTATTGATAATATGCTGTAATAAGTAAATGTAATATTATGTGTTTTCTAGAAATTTTAAATCTCACCTTGGCTAACCCGAGTTTATGGTTACTAACAAATTAATCATCTAAATGCAATGTTACATACTTGATTTTAATAGGTGTTATATTTTGTTGAACATATTAATAAGTTTGGCTATATAATCGGATTGTTGGGCCGTTTCATCTACAAGTACGGCGGGATTCTTCAAATGAAAATCTTCTAAAAAAAGACATTTCTCTGGAAGATTCTATTTTTTGGCCCTCATCTAGTTAAGAGTTTGTCTTACCCAACTCGATTTTTATACTAATTTTAAAACTTAAAATCATATTTCTAATTTAGGCGTTAGGAGCCCTTAAACTGTTGTGGTATAACAAAAATATCAACAAAAACTCTTTTAGGCAGTCACACTTGCAGTATTGTGATAAGTGGATTTATTAATAGGTTATCTCAGCAAGACAGAGCTACCTTAGAATAGGTAACCAGCTAAAAATGTCATATTATTATGCAAGGTCTTGAGCATTTTTTGAATGAGTTTCTCAAAGATGCATGCTGAATGATGGCTTATTGACTCGATAGTGAAAACTGACTTGTTCATTAGAGTTATTGGTTTACAACGTTGTTTAAGAATGCAATTAGCGAAGATATATCTCGATGAAAGGGTAGAAGTGGCCAATGGCACCCTTAAGGTCATTGGCCGGGATGTCTTGTAACATAAGCTTGAATGTTCTCCACGGACTTTCAATGTTTTTCTTTGAGCTTCTTCTTTACGCGGGAAAACAAAAAAAAAGTTACAGGAAGCCAGCTTGGGACTGTATGGTAGCTGGGGAACCACTGGGCCGGGAAGTCGCTAACGATGAAGGCCGGTTGGCTGGGTGCATTGTCGTGGTGAAGTTTCATTGAGTCTTTAATGTCCCTCTTGATGTGGGCGACCCTGCGTTTCAATATTTTCAGCACTTCCACGTAAAGCGCTGCGTTAGCAGTCTGTCCTGACGGTACAAACTCGAAATGGGAGATTTCTAGAACGCCAAAGAGACAATGAGCATTGTTTTGACATTTGACACTCGGAGCTCTACCTTTTCGTTTTTAGGTCGTACTGAAACATCCAGGATTCGTCTCCGGTTATGACTGAGTCAAAAAAATTCGGATCATCTTCACTCAACTGCAAGAAGTTTTCACAGCGCAAAACTCAAAGTTTTTCTGGTTGTCTGTTAACATCTTTAGCACAAGCTTCACACAGACCCTCCGCATTTGCAAATCCTCGGTCACTATCTTATGTACCGCAAATGTTGACATGTTCAGGGTGTCAGCGATTTGTCGGATGCCTAAACGATGGTCTGAATTCAAAATATTGCAAACACGCTTCACGTTGTCGTCGATCCTGACCGTTGATGGGCGCCCGGAAGGGGCAACCCCCCACTACTTTTTCCCGTAAGCGGAGCGCTCTGCGATGTACAGTCGCGTCGGATAAAAATCATGCGTATTACTTTCATAACAAACCTTGTACATGTGAAAAAAAGAACGTCTTAGAAAATAGGACAAACGTTAGAAAAATTAACGAATGATTTAACATCCCGTAGAGTGTCTTAAAATACGATCTTGATTTGACTAAGTAGATAGGACATCAGGTACCCTATAGACACTGTAAACGTTATCAAAATGCTAAACGGAATATTGGCCATTAATTAAATTTGAGTTGGATTTTAAATGCAATTTATTGAGAATGCTGTTGCTATTCATAAATGCATAAATCTGCATGGCAATGGGCGATGGGCAACGCACCACTTGTATATTTACATATCAATCAGTGTCTTTACCAAACTCGGCTCCAACCCCCTCTCCCTAACGGTTTATCAAATATTAGTCTTTGTAATTACTATTGTTTTAACCACTCAAAAAGACTTCTTTATAAAATTGTTTACGGCCATTGGACCGAATTCGAAAATCTCTTCAAACCGGCTATTTGAAAGTATGCTAGTTAAGTCTTATTAAGGCGGTGGAATCTAACTTTTTCTTTAGCACTGTAAGCATTGAATATAACTCTAATTCGATTGGTAAAAATTGTAAAATTCCGTTTCTTGCCCCTAGTCTTTACTCAATCATTTTATATATTCTAGTCAAGCTTATCACCATTACCCATGTACTTACTGTAATTTGCAACAGCACTAGATTGCCAAATTAACACTTGTTTCACCTCAGCTCTAATCCATCTTAGGACGCGTCCTAGCGGTATAATTTCCAAATAATTTGAATAAATTTTAAAAATATTGATACATTTCCAAGCAAGACCAAATTCTCAACCCATTTTTATTTGCTTTAGAATTAGTTAGTTTGCCTTCACAAATTTCTGCATTATAGCGATGCCTGGCCTCCCTGCAACCTAATTCCATTGCTGCAAACCGAAATCAATGGGCTTATCCCTTAAATAATGCTGCCTATAGTAACGCACTGGTTATTCATCAGTGCTAATATTATAGGAAAGTACTTCAAAGTACATAAAATTATTGTTCAGCTCATCAACAATTGGTTAAATTTTGAATAATTCCTATACCTGTTTCTCTTTATTATTGTATCTGTATTTTTACTAAAATTCAGGATTTTTATTATTTGAACATTTTTGTACAATTCCTATATTTAGATTTTCTTCTTCTGATCAATACATCTGCTCTTAGGGTATAGAGTGATAGTATCAAGTTAAAAGTAATATTACAAAGAATTTCTTAAAACAATCTACCGGGAACGTAAATTGGCGATGATTATTTTGAGCTGCATAAGATATATTATGTTGTGCAATACAGTCTACTAAATTATCTGTTAAGAACATTTTAAAAATTTTTATTATGTTTATTTTACATTGCTTGTGTTATTCTTTACCGTCAGTAGAAACACTAAATGATACTTTTCGATTCCAATCCGATACGGGTTTTCCTTTTTAAGTTTCTTAAATCTTGGTATGACATTATCTTCATTACATAAATTTGTATTGAACCTGAAAAGTCATTTGCAACAGTACTTTCAAGAGTATTATCATTTATACCTTCCAAATCTGAAGCATTATCCACTATTAAGGTCTTATCATCTATCAAATCAAGTTTATTGTCCCAACCTACTCCAAGTTCCCGTTGCATTAAAAACTTTTTCGACTTTTAGTTATGCTGAAAAACAAATTGAATATCAATAAAAATATTCTTAAGGATAATTATTGCCGTAGAAATAAAAAAATCTCAATGTCGGTATTCATAAGATATTTGGTATAATTCGAAATGGTAAATTATTTTACAATACACCAACCGTGGGCGCTCAATTGGGATCATCATATTTTTCAGTTTATTAAGTAGCAATATTTAAAACGTATGCAATTTAAGTACTTATTATTTAGAATGCAAGGTGGGTCAAATATGACCGGGATAGGTTTTTTTTACAAAAATGCCAAATTGCCATACATTTACTTGCACATATCAGTTTTCAACGTTTTCCCTTCATTTTTTCCAACATTCTGAAAGCATGCTGATGCCCTTTTCAAAAAGGACTTTTGAATGGCGCCGTAATGACTTCCGCACAGTTTTGATGAAGACGTCGTTGTCCGCAAATCGCATGTTTTCCAAGTCTAATTTGAGCCTTTTGAACAGAAACAACTGACTTTGGACCAAATTGAGACTGTGACAGAAGGTTTTAGTTCAATTTCTGGGGGGGGGGGAGTTCTACTATTGTTTTGGCCGTATGGGAGCGCGCATTGTCTTGTTGCCAGGAGTTCTGAGTAATAAGTTGCATTGACTGTTCTGGCATCCGTCAGAAAGTCTACATAGATAATCCCCTACCAATCCAAGAAGAACTTTGTCATCACTTTTCCTGCCCAACGGCTTATCCGCACTGACTTGGGTTTGAGAAAATTAGTATATTGCTGCTCGCGTAATAACTTATGGGACTCGGAAACGAAGTAATGCACCCACATTTTATCGGTGGTCACTATAGATTTAAAAAATCACCTTTGTCTTCAAACTGCTATAAGAGACGACTGGCAGCTTGCATGCGCACCATTTTGTTCACGTCCGTCAAAATGCGTGGTACCTACCGGGTTCACCTTGCGATAGTGCAGGTGGTTTTTTACGATGCCTTTTACACTACCAACACTAATGGACAGCATTGCTCCAAGTTCTTTGTTAGTGCTGCGCTTTAGCTCACGAATAAGTGCGTCTGCGCGATCAATGTTTGGCTCGGTGACTGATTTTCGCGGCCGATGATCATGAGGTTCATTTTCCAGACGCTTTCTGCTGTCTCTGAAGCACTTGCATTACTCAAACACACGGGTTCGTGAGAGACACTCTTCCCCATACTTTTGTTAGAGTCTGTGGTAAATTTCAGCAAACGGGACTTTTTCTCCAACGAGGAATTTAATCACAATGTGTTATTGCACCCTCCGCTGTGCCTTCAAATCCCAAACAGGATAGATTAAATTCTAACCCGAGCACGAGGGAAGGTGGAGGTTGTGGCTCCACTCTCTCAAGGTCGCAAAGCTGCTGCCCAGTATTGGGCACAAATCAATCCCGGTCATATTTGAACCACCTTATATATATATATATATATAACTTTTATAATAAAAAATAATTTATATTAACATAAAATATGGGATTTATAATTATTAAATCAAATAGGCATATATAAAAAAACGTCACTTATCGGTAAAGCATTGAATAAATGTTATTTAGTTCCGCTATTTTTTAATCAAACTAAAAATTTTCACTATGTATATTGCGAGCATACTTTTATGTACACGCATAACCTTAAAGATACTTAAGAAGTTTAAAATCAGTGACTCTAACGAAAAAAATATTGCTGATCAAATGGGGATCATGAAAGTTAATTGCTCAAGAAAATATAAAACATTTCAGATCCAGAATTATATTTGTAACTTTCCGATTATAAACGAAGTCTTTCAACCACTTCGTTATCGTAAAACTTCAACGAAACATGAGACTTTGAACTTATAATATGGCACGCTGCAAAATCGTAAGGGTTCTTAAAACTTAAACGAAAAGTTGTTGAAATAATGAAATATTCGAAATCAGCGTAAAGTTGACTCGGGTGGGGCATATAAAAACTCAATTTGACAAACACTAAAAAGTACTCGGTTGTAAACAATATGTTACAAAATTAATGTTCTAGAAATAATTGATTAAATACGAGTAACACAAAAAAGACACTTATATATTCACCATAATTAAAAAAAATTAAATGTTGAATTAAGATTTGTTCGGAATTAGGTCTGGTACGGTGGCACGGCAAATGTGCAATATAGCGCATATGCAAGATAATTCACTTCTTACAAAATTAAAAAGAAAACAGTCCTGGCGATCATTAAATTCCAGCCCCTATGCAGCAGCTTACGCTGCTGCGTGCGGAAATATAAAGCCGAATTCATTTTCTCTGGCGGTTTTAAATTTAGACATATCACACTTCCAGGAGCATTATACACTGCGCATTTGGCTAAAATATTCATGCGGGGAATATGATGCCGCCTCGTGCTAGGCGCAAAAACACTGTCGGAGGACAACTCGCCGTCCACTCCAGCTCCATTGTGCGCTACATCACAGGACGACAGCGTTCAGGCGCCGATGCGCTACGGACACCTCGTCACTTCGCTCACCCGCTGATGGAACTCATAGAGCAAGAAACGTGTTCCGTGTAAAGCAGGGTTATGCCATAATGTTAGTTAAACTAATGTCGCTCTCGGCACCGTATATTATGCACACGAGATGCGAGGATGGCAAAGAACGTGACAGTTACGAATTATGAACGATGGCGGCGAATACGAAATACTGAAACAAGGGCGAGAGTCGATCGGAAGATTTTAATATACGTGAAATCGTCGCCGCCGTTGCCATCATAATGTATTCAGTTCGCCTTGCTAATTAACAGCAGCGTTTCAGAACACAAACATAAATAAATATGCTCGAAAGGAAAAAGTTTGCAGAATTTTAACTAGATTACTCTATAAAGTTCATTAACTATAGCAAACATTTGCGAATAATTCAGCTGTAAATTGAGATAGCAAGCGAAAAGCTATCCCTTCCAATTGACTTCACTAGGAGATGCGAGTTTCTAATCGTAAAAGTTCTCTGTCTGGCATTAGATGGCATTAATTAGATTTAGATTTTGAACTTAAAAGTTCAATTGTCATTTAAAATGTTACTTTGCTGAGAGTTTATTTTGCTGAAACGTTAACTCTGATCACCTATTTGAGAAGAATATAGAATCCTGGTAATTAGTGAATTATTTGCAAAACAATGGTAAACCTTATTAAAAGAACTAAAGAAAAACTATTTGTGGTTGTAGCACTTGCTTTGCGTTTTTAAAAGGCAATTAATATCTCGTGTGTTATTTGTTAGGGTTTTTATTATTATGTTCGATTTTTGCACGTTTCTTAATGTAAATTAATTCTAGTTAGTTAATTTTTATTTATTATTAAATCTTGTATTTTGTCTCTCCGTACTTAAGCGTTAATTAAATTTTCGATTGCAACAGATGCAAATTAGTGGTTTATAATCATGATGCACATAATTTGCCATTTAATTACAAGTTCCTCTACAACCTCATTATAGTTACTACTAAACGATCTCTTGACCTGTACGTTATAAGTAAGTTTTGCATTGTTGCGCAGTTTTAAAATGGTCATATTTTAGCATCTGACCTCAATATGGTCCAATATTCTGCCAATTTCGAAAGTGAAAATAAAGTGTTTGTATATTAAAATCTATTATTTTTGTGAATTTATCAAAGATAGTACTGTTATTCACAAGTTGCATATATCGATGCCTTTTGGACCCAACATTTTTACTTATTTGTACCAAACAAAAGAAAGTTGTGGATTTCTCATAACGTTTTATCAGAAAAATTCTATGTTCTATCTGAGTTTTACGCGTGGAAATGTGCATATTTCGCAACTAGTAGCCTACTGTACAGAGTTATCGAACTAAACCCGAAAACTTAACACAATTAGAGCAAATAGTATTAAAAATTATATTATTGAATGTAGCCACAAACTTCTTGACTCGGGACCTAAACCTGCTGTAGGCCAGTTACAACTTCATCCTTTTCTATTTGTGTCATTACCTTTATGATAGAGGCTCTTAAGCTTCCCTTGGTCTTAAGACCACTGACCTTCGCCTCAACCACGCCTTGCCCCACAAATAACAGTTACGGAAATTGCAGTCAGGGCTGCGATAAAGTTATAAGTTGGGGGCCGAATGATAATAAAAATTGTTGTACAAGGTGCATTTAAGTTCTAAAGTCTTTAAATTTTTTTCTCAGCAGTGAGAACAAACAGAAAGATGCGGTTAATTTTAAAAGAAATATTTATGAATTTGTAGTATAAATGGCAATACTATTCGATGTACACAGATCAAATTACCGCTATTACAGTGAGTGTTGTTTTTAAACCTCAAATGGCTACTTTTAATGTTTAAGATCAACGTATAATCATCCGTTTTTTCTTCTTGTGTGGTGAAATGCCCTTCGAAATTCATCGCCAATTGAGTGAATCATGCGGCAATGGCCTTATAGATGTTAAAAATATGCGTTCATGGATGCAAAAGCTTAAATAAGATCGAAAGTTGTATGACAATGAAGCAAAGCAGCCTCGGCCACGAACCAGCCGGACCGAAACCATGATTGCACTAGTGGAGCGAGTTGTTGTGGAAGACCACCGATTAGGTTTGCGTAATATTGCATCTAAACTTGACATTTCCGTAAGATGAGTGAAATCCATTCTGTGCGTAAAGTTTCTTCAAGGTGGGTCCCACAAATTCTGACCGACGAAGACATGGCTACGCGGGTGTGGCTATGTCTGGGAACATGTTAACACATGATGCAGCCATAAATTTTCGACCATAAAGGAGACTCTCCATAGCCGCTCATTTTTCAATCGAGCCGCTGTTGCATCAGAGATTTTCTAGTAGGCAAATAACTGTTTCCAGCAGCCATGGAATCACGACGACAACGTTGTGAAAAATGTGTGCTTCTAGACGGAGATTATGTTGAGAAGTAACAGAAGTTTCAACTTTCTTAAGTAAATACTTTTGCAGAAAAAAATTGGAGACCTTAGAATTTTAACTTCGTATAGCCATATTTAGGTCTTCCTTGTCTTGAGCACTGTAGCGGAATCTTACCGAAGCGGCCATGTCCTCTATTCAGGTTTAGAACTGACTCCACTACGTTGATCTTTAGGTATTCTTCAAATAAGTGGGTCCTCTTACTACTCATAATCCCCAGCACCACCACAGAGGCGGCAAAGTTTGTATGCATGACAGTAGGCACTTCAGAGGCACCTTGGAAGATCCGACGGCCATCTTGGCTATTCATTGTCATGTCCTGGATAAAACTCTTTTTATCCAAAAAGAACCTCAGGAAGCTAACGCTATCGTGGTTGATATTATTCAGCAGCACTTGGGCCTTTAACTTCCTCTTGATCTTGCTTTTCTCAATCAACATTTGGCAGTACCCCAGAAAAAAGATTTGTAATGCAAGTCCTGATGCACTGTCAGGTCAGTCATGCTCCGCCCAAGATTCTGATCGATCTCTCTTTCAATTTGCGTGCGAATTTATGACTTCCCTTGCTGTCAGATCAATAGTTTCTGTCGGATATTTCCCACCGCAAAGAAATTTGAATATAGCAGCTCTGCGGTTATATTATCGGCTCCTTTTGTCTAGATAGGTTGTTGGTTATATGAAGTAATTTGTTGTTACCTAACGGCAAATTCGACCTTTTCGTAATGCAACCTAAAGAATTTTAGATTTAGCTCGACGACCTTGTACTATCATAAACCTTACTTTTAAGAAAAGTCTCCCTACAATTTAAGCTGTTTGATCTACTCTATTAGCAAATAAGGTTTTTGAAAAGTATTTGCTACCGAATTGGAATCTTAAGTGTAGTGAATTGCCATTTGTTACACACATGTACTTTAGAATCGCCTTTTACAAATCTAGATCTGTACATTAATCAACATTTATATTACCCCTTGAGTCTACAGTTAATTATATTTTTAGATTTGTACATTAATTTTTGTATTCAAACTATATCTGAAAAACTCAATACAGGTATTGTAACTTACAACAACTATCACAAATAGAATTGCTAAAACTAAGTACTACTTAATGTACATTTATTAAGTAATTTTTGCTTGCAAATTTTTCTGTGAAAACATTAATATTTAGGTAAAAGATTTTGAAGAAAACCCCTTCCCAATTCTAAGCCAAATCCACCATTTCTCATGTGCACCTACAATTACGACGAAAAATTGTGTAATGTTTCAATGATTAATATTAAACAATTCTTTTCAGATTTAATATTATCTTGACACAAGTGTTATTCTCTTTGTATTTATATTCTATATGAAATTTAAAATGCTCATTTTGAGATTACGACAAATCTGCAACCAATTAAGCTGCATGAAAAGCTTGAGGTAGTACAAAAATTTCCATTGCATAAAGAAATGCTAACTGCTAGCTGAAGCAAACAGAAGTATGGACTATTCGCTTCTGTAGTTACATATAAAAGCAAACAAAACTTCAGACTTTTATGAAAAATTACTAGAATTATTGTTACAAATACAAGTTACTTTTGGAAAATTTTTAAACTTTAAATCATTGAAATACAGTTCAGTTATACCACAGTAAGCATATTTTTTATTAATTGATAATTGTGTAATTTCTATTATATACCTTAATGTTTAATTGTCGCTTTGAATTAAATTGATTAATGTTGAAATTAATTTCTCAACCCCCTAACTTTGTAAGCAGGCGGATACTCTCAATGCCACCGAAACCAACAAAACGATCTATCTTCTTCAGGATGGCATTGAAAATAAAAGGGTTGCCTAGTCATAATGTTTAAACTTCTTTCTAATTTCCATTGTCGTCCTTATGAGAACAATCGCGTTGAATGCCCAGTTGCGATAGGATTAAATCAAGTTTGAGTCTTTTACGTGTTCACTCAGTAAGCCTAACCTTTTGTACGCTTTTTCTATTAAAATATTAATTCTAAATGATTTTTTAATTGCCCCTTGCTTTTAACTTTTTGTATAATTACTGTAACAATGCTTTATAAAATGTACTAACTTTGCTATATTTAAATATTGCTAAGCAACACAACAAAATCATGTTTTATTTCTATCACAAGAAATTGGTTTTAAAAGACGACAGAATTTTATATTTATGTAAGTTCTGTCCTGTTTTGTTTGTTATAATTTTATGACTATTAATTTTAGTACTTAATGGTTGTAGTTCTATATATTCACTTTCTTAAGAATCGCTTTATATACAAAACAATAAAAAATTTAATTTTATCTATAGTTATATATACTAAAGTTTTTAATTTAATAAATTTTGGAATATTTGACATCAAAATTTAAACAAATAAATATTCTATTTGCTTTCAGTTATCTACAGTCACTTATAATTTTAAATCTGTTTTTGTAATTTTACTACAAATTTAAAGCACCAAGTGACAATTTAAATATATTTTTATTTATTTACTAAAATATTAATTTATAGAAATTGATTGTTATTGTACCTCGAACATTTAATTTAATTACATATATAGCATTTACACATTCTTAGAAAATTAAATTGTATTTTTTAAACAATTGCTTTTTATTATAAGACGATTAACACTAAATACAAGTTGTGAAGGATGGAACGGATGGTGTTTACAGGAATGGTTTTTTTCATTGACGATAAGGGTTTAAAGTTCTATTTGTTTCCTTTCATTAAATCACCAGTGATGCAATATAATGTTTACGCACACAATATTATTATTATATATATATATTGGGCTCAGTAGCCAATCAGTGCCTCTGCAAAGGAAAGCTGCTGTCAGGCTTAAGATAAACACTATTCAAGTACTTCCGGACTAGTACCTCTATTTCCATACGGACAAAGAGTGCCTCGCAGGGTTTATTTGAATAGCATTTACGCGAAGAAAAGTTGACAGTGAGGCCCAAGAAGAGAACGGTCTGATACTAAGCTTTTTTGAGAGCAAATGCTGCTCGGATCGATCCAAGTCTAATCGACTAAATCTTCCCGCAAAAGCAGCACACCTAACGCATCGTCGATTCGTTAGCACCTTTTGAAGATGGTCGTGGCAGATATAAAGTTTTTTGTTACTTGATTGTCTTTCTTCTCTTTGAATCAGGTAGTGCGCAGTGTTAAGTCCCTCTAAAGTGTTGGTAATTTCGGCTGAACCTCAGTAGATCTAACAACTGTACTGCCATGGTACTGCGCTCGACTTAATTACTTTTGTTTTTGGAAGCTTGGCTGGCTTCTTCCTTCTAGACACACAGTTAACTAACTAAATCGACTAACTTCTGCCAAGGTATCTTACAAATGATTAAAACACCTAACTACACGCGTAAACTGCTAACCATCTACACATGTATACAAAAAATAAGCTATACTGGTCGGGCACTAGTTTATAAAGGAAGGGACGGAAGGTGTTTGCATAGATGGTTCCCGGGTGCTAGAGAGGCGAAGGGTAAAAGCTACAACGTACTTTCAAAGTGCAGTTTTGGTTACACGAGTAGTTTTATATTATTTCAACTACCTAACATGTATGGAAAGTATTCAAAGAAACATTGATAAAGAACGCCAGACAGATCTGCGGAGTAAAGAAATTTAAACGGGACACCAAGAGGACCCGATGGTGGAACGAAGAGGTAAAGAGAGCAATTAGAGAGAAGAAAAAAGCATGGAAAAATATATAGATACCAAAAATCAAGAGGACAAAGAAGATTATATAAGAAAAAGAAACAAAGTCAAAATAGACATAAGAAAAGCAAAGACTCAATGCTGGGAAGAATTTGGACGGGAACTAGATGAACTATACACTAAAAACAACAAACATTATTGGGGAATAGTAAAAAAGTTAAGAGGTAATAAAGGAAAAGAGGTAAGAGGAATAAGAAACAAAAACAATGAATTAAAAACGGAAACAACAGAAATACTACATGTATGGAAGGAATACTACGAGGAAAAATTTGAGGAAAACCGAAACCAACAGGAAGAACAAGATGAATACGAAGATACGGATGAAGAACAACAAGAAAACGCAATAGAAATCGAAATGAAGGATGTAGAAGAGGCAATTAATACACTTAAACTTGGCAAGGCAGGGGGAGCAGATGGTGTCGAGGCAGAGATGATGAAAGTCATGGGCCCTGAAGGAAAGATATGGATACATGAAATATTTAAGAAAGCATGGAAAGAAGAACGGATACCGGAGGATTGGGAAAACAACACAATTATACCAATCTACAAAAAAGGAGAAACAGGAAAATGTGAAAATTATAGAGCCATCTGCCTTTCCTCTACAGTATTCAAAATGTACACGAAGATTCTGCAAAAGAAACTCATACACTACATAGGACACAAGCTAGCCGATGAACAAGCAGCATATAGACAAGGAAAACAAACAACAGACAACATACACATAATAAGAAATATAACGGAGAGAACAATAGAAAGAGGAGGAGAGCTGTTTGTGACACTCATAGATTTAAAAGCAGCGTTTGACAATATAAAGAGAAGTCACATATGGAGGTATTTGGCAGAATTACAAACACCAAGAAAACTTATCAGAAATATCAGGAACATGTACCAGAATGTCAAAGGGAAAGTGCAGATGAACGGAGAATCTTCAGACACGTTCCTCATGACAAAAGGAATAAAACAAGGAGATAGCCTTAGTCCACTGCCATTTATAACACTGATGGACAAAATCTTATTAAACACAAGAACAAAAACACAGAATCTGCAAAAACAAATAGGACATTACCAACTAAGGCCAATCATAGTAGACAATTTAATGTACGCAGATGACATAATACTCATAGCAGACACCCACAATAAAATGAAGGGACTGGTTAAAATATGGAGCGAAGAAATAGAGAACATGGGTATGGAAGTAAACACTAACAAAACAAAAATGATGATTATAAATAACAAAAAATCAGAGATGGTAAGAAGAATAGAAATAAACGGGAATACAATAGAAGTAGTCACAGCAGTAGAATATCTTGGCTCCGTAATAACAGATGACGGAAGAATAGAAGTCGACATAGCAAATAGAATGAAAAAGACGAGGAACATATACTACGCAATAAACAAACCAATATTACAAAAACAAGAAATAGACAAGCAAGTGAAATTGAAAGTTTACAACACAATAGCAAGACCAACATTAACATATGGTAGTGAGACATGGACCATAAACAAAAAGCACGAAAGCAAGATCAATGCTGGTGAAATGCAGTTCCTAAGAAGAATCTAGGGCAAAACCAAATGGGATAGAGAGACGAACGAAAGAATCAGACACACTCTAAGACAAGAAGGAATAATGGACTTTATAGAAAGAAAGCAACTAAGATGGTATGGCCACATAATAAGAAAAGATGAACAATCGCTACTAAAAAAGATCACAGAGTCAACAGGAGAACGAAAGAGGAAAAGGGGTAGACCCAGAAAGAGGTGGACACAAAGGATCGAAGAAATCGGTATCAAGAGGGGCAAAACATTGGCAGATATGAAAAGAATGGCAAAGAACCGGAAGGAGTGGAAGGACTGGACCTCATATCCGACACCCTGAAGAGGTATAAGGAAAAGAAGAAGAAGAAGAAGAAGAACTACCTTACATAGTGTTAGTTGAACTTTAAATTTATTGATATTTTTGTCAAATTTATAGCTTTGAATATTTCGCTATTTGCATGATGAAATAAGTAGCTGATTATAAAATATTAAATATTTCAATTCAATAAACTTAATTCAACTTAAATAAAGTTTTTAAACTAAAATCAAATTATTAGCCTAACCACTAAATTCAATGGCTAAAATTTATGTGCAAAAAGATTTTGTCCTGCTCATGTTTGCCACACTGTAAACTTATAATTTAATATCTACTTTGTATTTTTAAGTGAAATTGTTTATTAACTATTGTAATAAATATTTTTTAAACTAATATAAATTTTATTTTTTATTTTAATCACTTCAATTAAATTTTTCTAAATTTAGCTTGTTTTTCTGAATGTTAATTTTCAATTTTCTACTATAAAACAACCTCGCACATGCCCTTGTGCGCTACTATTATTTTTGTCAGTTGCTAAGATATATTTAGTGCTGCTGCTTTGGCTCAAGTAGGCACGAGTACTGCTCCTTCGTTGCAGTCGGCGCTCAACTCATGAGTACATTGTATTTGATTAATTTTGTGGGTTTTTACTCAAGTATACACAAAATAATAAAAAAATGCAGATTTTTCAAAAGTATGTTAGAGTTCCTATGTGATTAATGATAGTTTAAATGGATTAGGAAAAGGTATTTTTTGTATTAAGAGATGCATTACCAAAATATTGCTTTGTACTTAGTAATTTAATAAAATACCCAAGATTCCGATATACTATTTATAGGTGTTTTTTCATTTGTGTAAATATTAATATTAGATTATAATATTCATGTAATTTATTGTTAACTTGTCTATTTTCTAATAAAAGTTTTGCAAACAAACCATAATTAAAAATGTAAGAAGCAAAATTGTATAATACAGCAACATCAATATAGAAAACCATAAATCAGCAATGTTAGTTATTGTATAGTGCAGACCAATATTATTTAATATTTTAAAATTCCAAAGCTTATGCTTTTCTAGTGTATATTATCAATAAAATAGGACACAAAATTATTTTTAGATCGGGTTCCAAAACAAAATTTGAACGCGGTTTAGTAGTGGATTAAGTAGAACACTTAAGTCATAAAATCTGTAGAGAAAAATATTTTTGATAGTTTAGTTTGTCTAGCATTAAATTGATAAAATCAATTATATTGTAACTATATACATGGGTAAGTCAAGTATGTATAAACTAAAAATTTTTTCACGTGTCGTGAGGTATACAGAGAAGGGCGTGGTTAACGTTAGAGCAAAAGGTAACGTCGTCCGTTGGGTAATGTAGTATTATTAAGTTTCTTACAACGAAGAGCGTAAAATTGCTCTAAATTTCGGGAAGACTTAAAGTACAGTTCTGGGATAGCACCTTTAAGAAGATTTATATGTAAAAAGCATAAGAAGCAGAAAGGTCGCTGAAGTCTCTCGAAGACCAGCATAACTAAGAACGATATTAGCTTTGTTCGCCACCTTTTTAAAGATAGCTGATAATCAACAATTACTAAAATTACTTCTGTGAATTATTAGACGAAATAAAATTTGTACATTATCGTGAGATAAGACCAAACTTTTTTATCCGAGAGGTTATTCTTGCTTTTGGACATCCTCGGGCTCCATACAGCTGCCCGAAGTCGACAAAAAATTGTTCCGAACTATATTGTGACATTCTTCCTATAGTCCGTTCTTATCTGTCTGCGATTATCATTTGTCTGTATCACTAAAAAAAGCACTTGCAGAACAGAGGTTTGATGTTAAATTTTACTGTCAAAGTGTTCGTAGGCGATTGATTAATGTCATTTTAGTGTTTATTTTAAGATAACAGAATAAAAAACGAATGTATCTGTTTTGAAAAATATATTTTTTAGTCGGGAGATTATGTAAAAGAATAGTTGTTCGTATTTTTATAATGTTTTAACATCGGTTTACATTTGATTCTTCTAATCAACTTATATGCAAAAATAATTTTTAAAACTTTTTAGCACTACTTATCTTAGTTATAACTTAGTGTAACGTATTAATTTTTAATTACTAACTTCTTGATGTAATTACAATATTTTCTTATTCTTTGCCATAGAAATTGGTTAATTTTCACAAACTAATAGCATTACCAAAAAATATAAGAATTAAGTTTATATATTTAAAAGACTTCACCGCAAGTGTAATAACCATACTTTGCCTTAAAACTTTTATACAGCACATATAACCTAGTGGTTGTTACAAAAGAAAAAAAATGAGTTCTCTGGACCTATATATTAATGAACACGTTTTTCTTATTTACTTATTATTTATTTTATTATACCAACAGGACGCAGAAAATCCTGGTAATTTGTCGATGTAAACAAAAAAAGCATTTCTAATTTAAGTCAAGAAGTTACTCCTTTTTTCATTCAAAATGTAGTGTAAAATTAAAGAATAATATTTCCTCATATCGAAACAAACACAGCCATCCATTATAAAAACGGGAAACATATCTTAATTTTTTAAGGTAAAAAATGCTCATAAATTAGTTGTAATGAATCACGTAATTAAAAACACAAAACCACTTTTTTCACAATATTTATAGCTAACACCGGTACAAGTATTTATCATAAACAAAACGGGTATTTCGCTTCGTTTAAAAGCGAGTAATATTCTACATAATTTTCTTTAATTCTTGCAAAAAATAGTTAGGATAGTTTCGGCAACAGGTCACAGACAATAATTTTTTAGCCTCCAAAATAAGGATTAAAATTTAATTGGATTTGTGTGCGACACTGTCTAGTGTGCCATTAAAAATAATTGATGTTTTCAATTCTTAAAAATCTGGTGTGAACATCACACGACTTTCTTCATCCTATTATTATATATTATCCCGGGTCCATCGTCTCGGCCCTGCGCTGCTCTCGTCCCGGAACTTGTTATTTTAAAAAAAGAGGAGGCGCGAATCCAACACTCGAAAGCTGATTAAAATAAACAGAACAGTACAAGACAATAATTGACTCGTACTTAAAATTTTGCTACGTCACTGAAGGTAACCGTGCGAGCTCGGCCGCACGGCCTTCTCCATTATCGCCTGCGCGCTCCCTCTTAGCGGCCAAGCGCTCCCCCCTCCCCCCGTCCTCGCGCAGTCGGCCAGGAAGCTCTCCGAGCGCGCTGTGGTTGGTCCGTTTAATTAATTTTTAATCGGTTATAACTTATTTATTTGACCTCTGATCAAAAAATTTCATGGTAATTTTTTGTTCGTCTCGGTCTGATCTATCCGGTAATATAAATTTCCCGAAACATTTTATGCACACCCGGTATATTAAAAATCCTGAGCTTCAATTTTTTTTCGAGTTCCTATTTTACCAACTTTTACTTTAAATTCATATTTATCTCATGATAACAAATCATTTTTATTCTCATAAATTTTTTGTATCTTCAACCGTTTAGATTCGCGACCGCTTTGCGTATGATTTTGCGACCCTACGACCAAACGACTAGGAGAATTTTACCAAAAGTTTCGCACTGCGTCCCCTATCTACAAGTAACTTGCATACCAAATTTCAAGTCTCTATCTCTTACGGTTCTCGAGATATCCTGTTTACTGACAGACCGACAGACAGACAGACAGACAGACAGACACACACACACACACACACACACACACACACACACACACACACCCTCGCGCGCGCGCACACACACACACGAACCAATTGCTCAAACTAACTTTTTTGGTGTCCTGGGGCTATATTTCATCCAGAAATGTGAAAAACTGGGTAGGTCAAATTTCCACCGATTGCATTACTTTCCTTATTATAGGATAAGGACAGTAAAAATGGTTGTAGGAATATTAAATGATGGAAGTATTGAGGGGTGCTTTATTGAATATTCAAAAAACTCTTCATCTATAACATCACTCGATCTTGTTACGCGCACAATTTTATTAGTTCTATCTATAGAATTTCAAATCAAAATAATAAATGATAAATTTTGTTTCAAACGGCCCAACTTTTAGTTTATGTATATATATATATATATATATATATATATATATATATATATATATATATATATATATATATATATATATATATATATATATATATAAATGGTGGAAAAGTATATTTACAAAACTTAACGTATATATAAAACTTAAATACATATTTTTATTTACGTCTAATAATAAAACTAAATATCTCAAACTCCTTTCTTTTCGTGGACGAATGCGGTCCATTGTAGCTGTCGTGTTTTAATTTTCTTTACCAATGTTTCAACTTCTAATTATTCTCGAATTATCTGGTTTCTTTTCTTATTTCTTTGGTAACCCCTGGGACTCTTCTTAGGTATTTCAATTTGTTTGTAATTTATTCTTCTATCTATTTGTTAACATTCAAAATTGTCTCCAAAAGGTTAAAGTTGGTTGATAAACTGCCTTATGTACCGTACTTTCTGTTTTCCTTGAGATTTTCTTCATTTTCAAAAATATATTGGGTAGTAAAGCTTTGCTGCATTTTCTATTATTTTATTAATCTCTGCTTTATGTTCTCTTTTGGTGTCTATAGTAACTCATAGATACACGAATTGGTCAACTTAGTCTAATTTGTAATTGTCCAATTTTACATTTTGTGCTTCCTTTTTAGATATTGCCATGACTTTAGTTTTTGTTACGTTTATTATCATGTTATAATCTTTTAATTTTTTTCCAAATGTTTAGGTTTCTCTGAAGTTCATTTCCCTTTAGTGTAAATATTACAGCATCTGCAAATGCACATTTGGAAATGTTTATTCTTTCTAAATTCCTATATTCTGTATGTAATTTAGCCAATTTAAGTTTACAAATCCATAAGTATAATGAATAGTAGGGGCTTAATATCCCACCCTGTCGTTAGCTTTCACTTGTAGTAAATTCTTCAGATTACGTATGTTTTGTTCTAACACAATTTCTGTTATTTCCGTATACACTTGTTATTGCCTTAATTAGTTATTTTTATTTTCCCCTTCTTGTCAAACTGGTCCAAATTTTCTGTTTGGGTACCCGGTCAAAGGCCTTTTCCAAATCGTATAAATGCTAAATACGTTTATTTGTCCTGCCTTAGAATTTTCTCTATTGTTTCTTTTATGTTGAATATATAGTCTTGTATATTGCGACTCTTTCTAAAGCCGCTCTGCAAGTCCTTGAGCTGTGGTTCTAACTTCTTTCTTAATTTTTGTTCTAGTAGTCGCTCATATACCATATACATATACCATGCGGTGCGAGGTAGCGGCTGTTTTGGCGTCCCTACCTCCTAATTTTTAGGTATTGTTAATGTGTGCTAAGTCTTTTTACAAATTTAAAGAAATAATCTTGTGCTTTTTTCTTTCATATTTTTGATCATTTCTGCCTCTATCCCGTCGTGTCCTGTCGCTTTTTCGTTTTTCATTTTTATTATAGCTTTGCACTCTATTGTTGGGTCATTATTAATTATTATTTATTTCTACTAATTTTTCTTCTCCTTTCACCTGGGCGATTCCATTTTCCATTGTCAGGATTTTTTAAAAATATTCTTTCCATCTCCTTAGCGCTTCAATTTTATTAGCTTGCCATATTTACTTCTAATTTGATTTAATGTGTTTTTTCCCAATCTAAAGTTTCTAAGTAGCCTGTAAAACAATTTTGATTTTCTTTATTATTAGTTTTCATTTGGCGTCCAAAGCTATCCCACTGCTATTCTTTTTCTAATTTAATTAACCATTTGATTTTATTTATTTGTTTCTTGTATTTTCTGTTTTCTTGCTTAGGTACTCTTTTTATCTCTTTTTCTTTATTTTAAATTTATTTCCAGTTTCTTCGTTGCACCAATCTATTTATTTTGGAAACTCCGCAGACTGTTTTCACGGCTGTTATTAAACTATTCTTGAATTGTTCCCATGTATTTTTATGTCTTCTTGAAGTAATTCCTCTAATTTCTCTAATCTCTTCTGTAACTATTTCTTGGTATCTTTTTATGTATTCCACCTCTGTCAATTCTAGGTTTTAACTGTCACTTTTCACTGCGTGTTCTATTTAATGTGTTAGTGCCATATATAGTCAAGCGTTATCCTGTTGAGAAATACCATCTGATAGAAAGCAAATACCATGACCTGTAAGACCGCATCGATGTGGATTTAAGTGGTAATGTATTATATAATACTCATATAGTTTTATTATCATACAGTTTTTTTGTTCTCTGCGGTGTATTCACTTTCAGTTAAGCAAAAATTCTATGCAACTCTTGTGTTCAGAGACTTTCTATTGCTGGTTGTAACTTTTGTTACCGGTTCAGATAAATCAGTGGTAGTTGCAAATAAGGACGTCGTAATATTAGCTCAGTTTCTAGTAATCGACGTCAGGGACATCGATAGAAAAGGTACCTTAAAACAGACCACCATTGTTGCGCTAGAGCACTTATAGTTGGTCTGTAATCCCAAATCTTTGAAGATGACGAACCGCCTTGTTGGTTATCTTGCGTACTGCTCCAGATCCCGGTTGTCACGACTGATTACCTTCTTCAATCCAGTGGTTGCATATTCGCGCTACAGTACTACCATATCGACTAATTCTTCAGTCTATTTTTTATAAAAAACACCCCCTTTGTATAGGAGAACAATACGTCTTCTTTCAAATTCACTAACTTGTTGATAGTGTATCTTTTGTCGATGGCGAGGAACTCTTACACGTACATTTATCTAACAAACTATATAATGAGATATTAAAGATATAAAAGCATCTGGTTCTCAAATCTTCATCGTTTCCTGATTATAGTATGTTTAACTGAATACAAAACTTTTAACGTCATATACTTTGATTTTAATGGTGCTACAATAGTATAATAATAATAGTAGTATATAAATAGACCAACTAATCTATAATATCCGGATATTTATATCTGACTTGTAAATTAGAGTTTAGAGATTACTATAGCTGAATAAAGGTATAAATAAAGCACAAAATTATGTGTGCTTAACTTTTAAATAATATGAGCAAAATGTCAAAAGAGCTCACTGTTTTAGAAAGTAGTGTAGTGGTATTTCTTAATTTGCTTTAATCTACTATCAGTAGGACGATTGTAAAGAAAAAATGTGAAGGCATAATCACCACAAAACTACAATAGAGTAAATCATTTGTAATGACAAATATGGAACATCGTGTGTTGAAGAACGTAATGCCTGTCATAATTTAAATAATCATGTGGCAGTTTTGAATTATCTAATCAAGACAGGAGTTTTATGGGCTTTCTAGAATCCAAAAATGTCAGATATAAATAACAAACATCGCCTAAAGTGGTGTGGACGACTTTACTAGACTGTGGATGATAGAAAACTTATTGTTTGGAATGACAAATTAAGCTTTACCATGCAGAAATGTGATGAAAGGATTTGGATCTGCAAATTTCTAAATAATATTTGCCAATTATGGACAGCCAACAGAGATATTTGAAGTTACAATATGGACGTGTTTAAAACTAAATAGAAATTTACGTTAGGGCTGGTTTTGTCCGGTTTCAAGTAAATATTCAAATACTTTCGTTCAAGTAATACAATTTTAGCAAAACTATAGGTTATATGTTAAACCTAAGACAAATTTCTAAATGTGAAACTTTAAAAAACTAATCTGCTTTTTAGGTGTTGCTTGCAATGCTAGAATACGAGAGAACGTTGCCATAATTTTATAACTTCTGACAATAAGAACATATCTTTAAGAGTGTGCTTTACACATTGGAAAATCTTTGATGCAACAGCGGTTTGATTGACAAATTAACGGACATTGAGAGTATCTTGAGACATTGCCACCCGCCTAGCCTTGTGCTCGTCAGTCTGTAATGGTGGAACCCACCTTAAAGATGTTTTTTAAATGTTAGGTCATCATTCAAAATGGACTACACAGATTCTATAAATATGCAAAGTTTAGAGGTGATATTACGCACAATCGCGCAATCGCCGGTTTGTGGCCGAGGCTGCTTCGGCTCATTGTCACACAACTCTCGACATTCTTTATACTTTCGCACCCACAAACACACATTTTTAACATCTATAATGCCTTCACTGCATATCTCACTCAATTTAAGATAAATTTAGATGGGCGTTTCACCACGCAAGAAGAGAAAACAGATGACTACACGCTATTCTTGAACACTAAATGACACTATTTGAAGTATACAAAACAACACTCACTGTAATTGCGGTAATTCGACCTGTGTACATTGTACGGTGCTGCAATCTATATTATATAATAGTTGACTGAGGAATAGGCCACGAAGGTCCTTCGGGGTCGTAATAAAAGAGGTCTGTCTGCTACAACCTAGAGTCTACGGTACACAAGTATAGTAACGTGGCTAGCGCTACGTACCGACCACCCATTATTACCCCAGAATTTGACATCCAGGTACTCATTTATTGCAGTCTGAGTCGAGCTGGGCCGTAAGAATGCCAGTGATCGACTTGGCAAAAGAAGGAAATTAACCCGCAATTTCTAGGTTTTGTAGTCTATCGACCTATCTACTAGACCACTACGACTCTATTTTACAAATTCTAAAATATTTTCCTCATTTTTTAAAATAATCCACATCATTCTACTTACTCTCACTACTGACAAAAAAATTGGAAACCTTAGAACTTGAACGCACCTCGTATATATAAGTCTATCATGCAAAACTAAAAAAAACTTATTTACATCGTGTGATAAAAGCATGAAATTATGATACATACCTGTTCAATTAATTTATGACATTTAAATTATATCTTAAAATGCTTTTAAATTCTCCAGCTTTTGTTAGAACAAAAAATATGAACAACGAATTCAGAAGTTTGGATTTTACTATTCTGCTGCAACGCAAAAAATCATCGCCGTTCTGCAATAAATTCCATGTTAGTTTAGTTTGAAATGTGAAAGGACCCTATAGCGTGCCTAAATCAGTTTTCATTACGGCTAATAAATGGAACTGTTAAATCATCAGATCAGGACAACTTCGAAGTCAAGTGAAGTGAAAGCGGGGTGTTAAAACAGATTCATTTTAATCTCATTAGATCTCGAGGATAAATTGCAGAAGTTATTAGTTAACATTGACGCTATAAATAGCATTTAGCGTCAACGGCTAACTGACGCTGCAGTTTTCAGCATTGCTCTAACTCTGTATTGCTTATTTCTGACATGATTAATTAAGCTGCTAAGGATTAATTCCGTTGTAAAACGGAAATCATTATTTTAAAATTCGCTACTTTATAGCTGTAACGTGTCAATCATTGCAGTTATACAACAAATGCGCTTAAATGAAGTTACGATGCTTACAACTTATGAAAATGAGCAATACAAAAGGAAAAAGTAGAAATTTAGAGAATATTAAAATAAACTTACTATTTATTATTCTATAGTGCCAACCGTAAAAACTAAGTAACCACTTTCCCTAATATCTACTGTAAGTTGCAGCGTAATATGAAGGAATTATATTACACCAAAAACGAGACCGCAAAAAACAAAATAAACAAACTCAATTTTTATTTATCCCTCCCATGGAAGCCTTTTCATCTTTATCGCATCTTAAAATATTAAATTACTTATTCACAATTTTCGCTGTTGTTCGCGCAGTGCACGCTGCCAAATCGCTCTTGCTTTGCAAAAAGCTCTATGCTGCAAGGACTAGAGCCAGAAACCAAACGGCACCGAGATTTCCTCTTGAGGTTATTAATATTAAACACTTAATGCTATCGCTCTTTGCATTGTCACAAAGGAGGAAGCGCAAAAGTATTTTGCCGCGGTAAATAGTCGTTTCAAATGCGTTCTTCTCCATTAGCACGGGCGAAATGTTATTAATTTTAAACTTTAGAACGTAGCCACCCTTTTTCTTTTTATGGGATATTATCTGCGCCCGTTTATTGCAGTGTAGTCACTTCAACTAATAAAGCATATTAGCGCAATAAGCTATTTTCGTACACATCTATAAAATTACTTGGATAACACTTAAATATTTGGTTAAATTTATTTAATTAATTTAAAGAATTTGGACATACAGTAACAAAAATCACAAATATTCTACAAACGACTACTAAAAATCCGTTATCACAGTTTCATATAGAACTAGAACAAAAAGAAAAGAATAAGTATATTTACAATATATCAGGCACCTATTAGATATAATAATAAAAATACGTGACATCGTATAGTAATACAAAAATTATTGTCTTGGAAGTCCCAAATGCGTTAAATGCGCGTGGACAAAGAAAGACAAAAAGATGTGAAATGTGAAAACTGCCAAGATAATCACCCGACAAGTTACAAAGGATGTTTTGGTACGAAAAAAACAACAAAGACTGAGACCAAAAACAATTCAACCAAACATAAGCTACGCTCAAGCAACCCAAACAAACCTGCAACATAACAACAACTACCTACAAACATATCTCAACAAAATCTTCGATGGTTCAACAACAAGGCCAAGGTAACAAATTAGAAGATACGATGATATTCAACTAATGCGGAAATTGGACGCAATGCTAAATATCCTCACAGCTTTGATAGCTAAACTTAATTATAAATTGTGAATTGAAAATAGGAATCTGGAACGCCAATGAAGTGTGTCAATCAACCTGATAAATCAAGGTTATAAAAATCTTTATATTGACATTATTCTGGCGTCAAAATTTAAATATTCCGGGATATGCAGTCTATCATACTCAACACCCATATGAAAAAGCGCACGGGGGTTTAACAACTAGCATCACAATGAAAAACTGGTATAGCTTGCTCCACATTGCAGCTATCTACAGCCCACCTAAACATACAATAAAAGAGAAACAATATACAGAGTTCACCAAATAACTATGTAGTAAATTTATAGTAGGTGGAGACTACATCGTGAAATACTCTTGGTGGAGCTGCAGATCACTTACACCCACACCAAAAAGAAGGTAGTTGTATCAGGCCATGATGCAAAACCAGTTACTTCCACTAACAGAAGAACTGATCTATTGGCCGACAGATCGCAAGAAAGGAAACTGACCTTATAGATTGTTGTATTATAGAATGCACAACAATTAAATTGTGCTTGATTTTTATCAGATCGCTTTTCCTTAATAACTACCATAAGTGCTCAACTTATATGAATAACTAAACCTCTCATATTATGTAACAAAACTACTAACTGGAAGCAGTTTAAATAAAAAATATCAAAGAAAATAAAATTAGGAACCTTATTAAGAACCGAACAAGAACTAGAAGTTGCAGTTAATCACCTGATTAGACACATATAAGTAGCATGGAAATCTACGACAAACAAAAACTTAACAGAAAAACGTACTAACTGTTTGAGAAATGTTAAAATGAAAATTATGGAGAACAGACAGTTACGAAAAACATGGCAACAAACAAGATTACCGCATGATAAAGCAAAGTTGAATAAAGCTACAAAAGCACTAAAAAACTAATAGAAAAATAAATAAGTGCAGCAATATCCGAATACCTTCAAAACCTCTCAGCAACTGAGTCAACTGACTACACACTGTGGAAGGCGACAAAAAAGATTAGACAACCACATCAATATATTTCTGCAATAAAAACAAAAAATAACCAATAGACAAGAGACCATCAAGCAAAAGATAACACCTTCTCAGCAAACTTACGGAAAGTTCTTAGGCTCCTTCCTAGCATGCTTTCAGAAGAAAAGTAGAAATACAACAAATTCTAGAAGCTCCATTTTAAAGGAAACTACCAATTAGAAAATTGAAAGCAAAAGCAGTGCGTAATAACATACAAAAAGACACATATGGAAAGAAATCACCTGGTTACGATCTTTTTACCGGTAAAATACTAAAAAAAGACTACCGGAAGAAGATATAAAACAGTTAACAATCATATTCAACGCAGTAATAAAAATGAGATACGTTCCAGCACAGTGGAAGGTTGCAGAGATCATAGCCATAAGACCTTGAGAACGTGACGTCGTACAGGCTAATCAGCTTGCTACCTGTAATTTAAAAGATTCTTGAGAAACTGCTCCTAAAACGAATAAACCGCCCTTAGAGGAAAGAAAATTGATCCTAATCTATCAGTTTTGTTTAGGTAGAGACAGGGCTCCGTAAAACAGGTGCATAGAGTAGTTCGTAAAATCAGCGAGGGCTTAAAGGAAAAATATTAAACACAGTATTTCTAGATATCAGTCAGGCTTTTGATCAAGTCTGGCACAATGGCCTCCAGGACAAAATTAAACAGCAATTTCTTCACAACCTTTACAAAATAGTTAAATCGCATCTTAGTGAGCCCATTTTAGGATTAAATATCAGAATGGATACACGAAACTTCACTCAATTAGCCCCGGAGTTCCCCAGGGGAGTTTCTTATTTCTGTTCACTGCAGACTTATCGACAACAAATTACGCCACTACTGCACCATTTGCAGATGATACTGCTATAATGGTTTCACATACAAACGCAAAAGGACATCCGTACTTTTACAAGATCACCTAAACAAAAGACAGTGTCGGCTTAAAAATGGCGAATCTAACCAAATAAACAAAAATCAATACAAGTCACGTTCATATTAAAAAGGAATATTTGTCCACCGGTTAAATTAAACAACATACAAATACCACAAGAAAAGTCTCCTTTAAATCGTCGTCTGACCTAGAGGACACATCTGGCAGAAGAGAAAACCACTAGGAATTAAACCAAACAAATTGTATGGCTACTGGGAGCAAAGTCCGACCTCCCCATAGAAAACCGGTGTGGTCATACGAAATTCAGTCTGTGAATGACGAAATAAAAAAGTCCACCGAAAAATACATCTTCAAGCTCAGACTAAAACGTTACAAACCCGCGGACTTAAAACCCAGATTTACCTAATATTTATAAATTATTTTATTTGTTTATTATTAATCATTTCAATTATTATACCTTTATGTTAGTCAAACAATCTCAAAAGATTAATAAAAAGGTGAAGCCACTGGGCAACCTCATGCATGTTTGTTGATTGTTAATTATTGTTTGTTGCTAATTAGTTAACTAAAACTGTCACAATAATTGCTCATTGTCCTGTAAGATAGATTACAAATCAAATTAGGGGAGGGGGGAGATTTAAAATTGCCATATCTAAATGAAGTATGCTTTTGTATCCTTTGAAATCAATCATAAAATCAATTCTTCTACAATTTGGACACAGTCGTCACCGCACACCATTAGAAATATTTGTCATTAGTCTTGGCTTCTTCTTTCGAAAATAAAAATAAATCCAGATTTTGTTATTTCCTACATTGCTATCATGATGTAGTGAGATGTTCCATTTTCAAACTTAGTGAACATGCCGTACCATTTGCTCGTTGTTTAAGAAATTAGATCTCTTTTTTAATTTTCAATTTCCTTGACTAATTTGTTGAATGATTTTTTCCAATTTTGTCTTTTTGAGCTTTCTTAGACTTGTATATATTCAGCAACTCATATTTCTCATTATCTGATAAACATACTGCAACCTTTTTTTTATTTTGGCCTTCTATAGCACCTTCCGCAATTGTAGTCTTCATGTCCTAGTATATGCCCCATCAGTGTGTCTCTTCTTTTCATCGTATTCTTTCAGACGATCTTTTCTTTTGGTATTCTTGCTAGCAGTTTCTCGTTGCTGACTCAACCCATCCATCTGACCTTTAGCATTGGCCGGAAGCACCACATTTCAAAAGTTTCTAATCTTATCTTTTCTGCTTGGTATATTGGGCCGGTTTTGCATGCGAACAACTTTATATTTCACGCAAAAAGCTTTAAAAATCATTTCCTATTTTTTAGTAAGATCTTGTTAAATTAGTAAATTTTTTTTCTTATTAAATGCTGATTTTACTTGTCTAATTCTTTCTAAAATTCAAAAACTTATAATGTTTTGGAGTTGTTGTTCTTCTAAAGAAGCATTTATTCATTTTCTGAAAATACAGTATGTCTTTATATAATCATTAATCAGCAGTGGTAACATATCAGAGCCCTGTAGAACGCCTTTTCTAGTATTTCTTTCTGACTAATTTAAATAATTTTGACCGTCTAGCATTTTCTGTTCAAAAGCGCAGTGTTAGTATTGTTTCAAAATCCAAATAGATTTTTGTGTGGTATCCTTTTGTTCTCTTTTCTATTCTTTATAAACAATTCTACTAAATATTTTTGTTGGGGACGCGGTCACTCAGATGGCTCATTAGTATATTGGCTATTGTTTTGATGTCTTTTAATATAGTTTTTGTGGAATTAGTTTATAATATATAATACATTGTAGTTTGCTTCTCAATTTTTCTTAATTAATTACTTTGGTATAATAGTCCATTGGTTATTTTATATCATAGATCCGCAACTGTATTTTTTTTTGTATTTTTCTCGTTATCACTATTTTTGTCGTCATAGTACCAGTACAGTTTTGGGGACGCGGTGGCTCAGATGGTTCAACCAGTTGGCTCTGTCCTCTAGCCGGCGCGCGCGAGTTCGAGTCTCCCTCAACCCATGGGTGTTTGTGAATGTCTTAGCATTTAAGTGCTTGTTAGTGGGCACAATAAGCCCTTGAGGCTGCAGTGCCTGTAAGTCTGCTAGAAAAAACAGTGCAGTTCTTTAAACCTTTTTTTCCAAATGTTAGTTATTTTGTCGGGTTCTATAATGATTTAATTTTTCTTATTTTTTATTGTTGCATTTGTAAGTTACATTGACTACATTCTTTAGTATTGCCATTATTTCTTAACGTCTTTTAGTATTATAAGTTATTGGTACAATTTTTCTGAAATTCTTGTTTTTAATTTATGTTTAATAGTTTTGTCTTGTAATTTCTCTAGTTGCTATGGTTTTGCTCTTGTGGCTTTTTAAATTCTTGAATCTATCTAATAGCTTCTTTTATCTCTTTTTTATGTTACACATGCTGCTTAATAAAGTATTTGTCATAAAAAATCGAGTTACATCAAAGCTTTGCTAAACGTTTTTCCCTATCATTTCTTCTGCTTGGTCCAAAATACTCTACAAAATTTTCTTCTGCCCTCTTTCCTATTTCTGCATTCTAGTCTCCTAAAACTATTATATTTTTATCTTTGTTAATATTATTAATCAACTCTTCGATTTCTTCATATGCCGTTTCTATTTCCTCTTTATATGGTGGTTCACATTTGTACAAATATAATGACTATGTCTTTTGGGCTGTAGGTATTTTGTCTTAGGTAATTCATTCGCTATCTAGAATCTATCTTTTTGCTTTTTAGCCTACTGCTTCCATCATTATGATTTTTACTCCAAAATTTTCGTTATCTGTTTCCGTGTTAATTATTCTATACTTCCCATTCTACATATCTGCTTGTTGTGGCCATCTTACTTCACAAAGAGCTAGTATATCTTATTTTTTTATTGACCTCTTCAAACTTTCCACTCTAATAATGTTTTAATATTCTATATGTCAACTATTCTAAGCTTTAGTATGTTCCTATTTTTATCTTCATCAGTTATTCACTCCTGAAAGTACAAACCGGTAACTCTTTTACTACCCGATTTTGTAACTTTTGTAGACATTTTTGATAATAAATTGTATATTTGCGATTCTTGGAGTAATTATCTATAGAGATTGCCCTATCAGCTGCACGTTTTAATTTGTAAAACGTGTCACCATAATTTGTTCCTTATTGAAAAACTTTTTTAGTACCTTATATAATAACCAGTCAATTGGTTTTTTTACCTACCACTATTTATTTTGTGATGTTAGTATAAAAAAACGTTATTTACAAATTCCTGGTTTTCAGGATGTTACTTATACTTTTCTTCCTCTAAAAATCCTTCTATTTGACACAGTAAATGAAACTTGGAGATATAAAATCGTCTTTCTATATTCAAATTCAAATGAAAATAAAAATAGCTTCATTGAAGATCGAGTAAAATATGCTGGAGTTAGCTATTTGTGCTTACATAAACGGGTAAAAGAAGCGTTCAATTAATAAAAAATGTTACAAAAAGTTGTAAAGGTCATAAATAATGTGCGTGGTAGAACAATTTGTCATGTCATAAAATTAAATATTTTCGAAACCCCTACAATCAACTTTAGCAATTGATGGTAACTCTATGGAAAACCCGCGCGACGAAATCCATTAATTAAATTTTTTTATTATTGTTTCGTAAGCTTGTTTCAAACCAAGTAGAGGGAAATTCCAAAAATGAGTAATTTTTAAATTTCAAATAAAAGAATGCGTTTTCATTAATTTGTTAATAAATATTTTAGTAGTAGCATTAAAAAGATACTTTTGTTACAGGGATTGCATTTGTTTTTAGTACTGCTGTTATTTAAATAATAAAGCATCTTGTAAATTGTTATATAAACACAATACACCTATATCAAATTGTAAATTCAAAATAGGGAGAAATATTTTAAAACATATTGTATACCAGGTCATATAGTTCAACGAACATACATATAGGTACATAGATAATTTATTCTTCTTGTACCCACATGTGTTCAGATTATTTATCGTTCTTTAGAACTTCCGATCTACAAAGTTGCCTTATATCTTCCTGTCTATTCTTAGCCTTGACGTCGTGTTTAATTTCTTTTCCCATTCCTGTAATATTTTTCCAACCCTCTTATTCCAAGTTCTTGGTCTTCCTACTTTTTTAGCTATAATTTTAGCTTCCCATATTTTCTTAGTAATTTTCCAGTCTTATCAGATATCGAAATTAAATTATTTATTGTTCTTTTAATGCTTTTGCTTGTAGTTTTGTTCACATGTCTTCATTTTTTGATCCCGTCTTCTCTTTCGAATTATTTCGGTTTTTTTCTTATAAATTCCATTTATACTGCCCATTATGAGCCTTTGCTAATACCCATTTTTATCTCTGTAAGTCAAGGTGGATGTCAAGTACAGCTCTTGTTTTGTTGTTTAATTCATCCTCTATTTATCCTTTTCCATCAGTGATGCTGCCTAGATGTTTAAAGTGGCTTACTTGTTCTATATTTTATTATTTATTATTCATATATATGTTAATTATTACCGCCACTTTTGTTTTATTTGCATTAATGTTAAGCATTTAACTATTTAACATTTCTTTCCAGATGCGTTTACTAATTTTTTTATTATCATTCTTTAATGATTTTATCTATTACACATATAAACAATATAGGAGTCAGTTGTCTTACACCTTTATTGTTTTAAAATCCGAAATCATATATTATTAGCTCTACACTATTACCTGTTTGTGCGTACGCCCTTTTTATTGTTTCTAATAGATATATCTCAAAATTTTTCCTTTATACACAATTTTATAACATGATCCTTTCACTGGTACAGAATGCCTTCTATAAACCAATAAAATATAAAAAAAAACTTTCCGGTTTCCATTTAGTAGCTTTTCCGATAAATGTTGCAAAGTAAACATACGATCTTGTGCACTACAACGAATTTGGAAACCATTTTGTACATCTTCTGAATCATTTCCTAGTACAACTCTTAATATGTGTTTTAATATAAATTTTTTTTTTGTTTGGGAGCTACGCATTGAAAGAATATACCTCTATAATTTTTATAGTCTTGTATTCCTAAAATTATTGTGTACTCCACACAGTTGGTATCTTTTAACTCTCCCATGCTAGACTAAATATATTTTATATAGCTTATGGATATCTTTACCTCCCAAAAATTTAATAATTCTTGATGTTACTATTGTTTTAATTGTTTCTACTAATGTATTACTCTTCGCCAGCAAGTTTTGGAAGTATTTATTCTATTAACTTTTCTTTTATCTATCTATTTGCTTGTTCATCTTTCACGTACTTTAATCGTGTCTGCCTTATTTCTTAAGGTTTTCAATATCCCATTGAAAATTCCTTGACTTTCTTATTGTTCTTCTCTATTATTTTATTAAAATAATCCCATGTTTTATTTTAATTTTACTATTTTCATTATCTTTTTCCTTTGCCTTTTATACGTTTCGTATGTAACATAGTTTCTGTTTGACACATAATTTATTTTGTCATTAACTTTAATGTAATATTTTTTATTTTTTCTTATTCTGTTAGTACACACCTCTTTTGTAATATATATATATATATATATATATATATATATATATATATAATATATATATATATATATATATATATATATATATATATATATATATATATATATATATATAATATAATATAAATAATAAAAATGCCACATAAAAGTAACAAATGTGCTTTTGCATTCCTCTATAACTAGTTAATATTTTTTTCGTTAAATTTCCTTCATTTTCGACTTTCCCACATAAACTTTATATACAAAACACGGCACTTTAGCAGGTGTTTTTGTGGTATCATTAACCAATCCTAGATTATAGGATGTCCTTTCGCTAACAACTAAGTTCCACTTTATTATTTTTTAGGTTCTGTTTTTAATACTAATTTTATCTCTATCTTTCCAATTTTCCAAAAGTCCTATCCAATTTCATTATTATTAATTGTTATAATATTCATCGTCTTTGACCTTCTTGTTGAATTATTAACTGGTTTTTTGACTATACAATCCCTTTTTATGTGCAATCCTAAGTGTGTAGTTGGCCTTCAACGATTATTTTCCTGCATTCTGTTTTAACTTTTTATCTTTCGTCAATTTCTTATTTTCCAATTTTTCTAATTTCAGTTGCATTGCTCTCTCTTACAATATTTTACTGCTCTAATTTTGAAAACTATTATCTTGTTAATTTTAATTAAATTTAATTGCTTTTTCTTTTTGCGGCGCATTGAATTTTATTTCTTCTATCATAACATTCAATTTTTTTATTTATTTCTACTATTTGGTTCTCTACCGCCAGAGTGGACCAGATGTTGAGGCGCGGGCTGCGATGCGGACGAACCCGGGTTTAATTCCTGGTGCTCTCTGGAGCCTGGCGGATGGCCTACTTGGTCACTAACAATAATCGAGTACCTGCGTTCACTTCGAAGAAGGGGTAATAATGGCGGTCGTCTAAGGGGCGGCGCTTATCACATCGATCCGCACCAGAGATGGTGCGCGACGACCGAACATACGAACGAATATATGAGAGCTTTAAGCTCTCAGTTTGCAGGCCGTGATCCCACGCGGGGCGTTAAAGCCGTACCATTATTATTTGGTTCTCGTATTTACAAATACTACTATTTGTTTCTTCTCATATTTCCATATCTCTTCTCTTTTTCGTTATCTCTGTCACTTTACGAACTTCTGTATTCTTTTCTATTTCGTCCAATATATTGTATTATATGTTTTTTTAAATTAAATATTTTATTTTTATCTTTAAATGTTTTAGTCTTTGCTTTTCCTTGGAGATCTGTCTACTTTTTTACTTATTTTAAATGCTCCTAGCTAGTTATCGTTGCTACTATTGAAATCCCTACCTCTTCTATTATGACAGTTATCTGTAAATATCGTAAAAAGTAATTTTAATTTTAAAGTAAATGAAGTTAACGCAAATTGCGCTGTAATCTGTTTATTAATATAACGCAATACAAACTCGGAAATTTATAGTTTATATCTTGAAAATTAATATTTTAAAAATTCAGTTAATTGGCGCTGCATTTTTAAGTATTTTAATTTTCTTTTACACCTTCACCATCGACTTTGTTATTACTCTTTACTGTATATAATTTAAGCGCGATAAGGTTTCTAAACAAATTATTTATCGCCACTGCGTAATTCTACACCCGTACTTTGCGCAGCTCGCCTCATCTTTTAATTCAAATCTTATTTATCTTCAAGTTAATAATGCATAATAGTAATTAAGTGACAAAAACATAATGTTTTACACAAAATCAAAACATTTTAATGAATGAGAGAATTGAAAAGATTAAATTGTCTAACTAGTTTTTGTGTTGCTTATTTTTTCATATTTGTCCCAATATGTAGTTGTACTGATAGACATTTAAAATTCTTTATATAGTTTATGGTTTATAAACTTTTATTAAAAATTCATATATGTTCTGAGTAGGTATCCTCATTTTCTCTTTGAGTTTACCATAAAAAGGTTAATTTTTAAGTAAAATTATACAGTCTTAATATAAAAATAATTATTCATTTCGTACAAAGTGGATTTCAGTGTCAGAAGCATTGCATAGAAATAGTTACCTTTAGCAATAGAGCTGTTTTACATCTACGTTATTCGAGTAGTTAGAGTACGTTCTGTCTTGAAAAATGCAAATATAAAATTCAGAGAAAAGCGTGGTATAGTAAAACGTTCTATAAAACAACACTAAAATTTTTGTTTAAAATGAATAATAGTAAACTATAAAAAATACCAATACACAAACAAAAAGTTAACATTAGAAAAAATATATAATATTTCCGAGCTACTCTTATAATTTTTGCTTTATTTAATGGATTTGTTATAAAAGTGAGCAGCATCGTTTTATTAGACAAAGTTTGATATGTAATAACAATTAACCTGTTATTGTTTTAAATTATAGTTTAATTTTAATTTTTTCCTAGTGATGAAGTAGTGATTTATTTATTTTTAAAAAATTGAGTAAAAAATAAGTATTTTGTTACAATTAATTTGATTTATCAAAATATAAATGAAAACATATTGTACTATAATTTTAATAATTATTAGTAATAATTTTTAAAAAGAAACTGAATTTACAATAGTGTAACGATTAATTTTAATGAAAAATTATATTTTATCGAAAATTAATTTATTCCGATTTACAATTAGAGATAATATCTTTCGCTTAAAAAATTAAAATTAAAAATTAAATAAACCAAATTGTAAATTGTATGTATATTACAAAAAAAAAATCAAATTTTGAATTAATTTTGAATTACTGTTGAAAGGACAATTGCAAAATTTCTTCATAAACGAAAAACCTAAAGATTAGTAAAAAGCATTTTTTAATACTCTATGAAATGCACAGTTTAATGAAAAATAAAGAGTTGGTCATTAGTGCTCTTTTTAATGGTGACAAAAGCTGATGCTGATGAATAATAGATATAATAAAAAAATGCCTCTATAATTTAAAGTAAATCAGACGGATTAACAACTTACGCATTAACTTTAAGACAAAATTTTTGGAGTTTGACTAATTGTAAAAATAGTAGATATTACATTTCTATCGTAATCTTTAAATTTAAAAATTTTTGTCCTTATAGGTTTATCTGATACAGAAGATGTAATAAAATAAACTTTAACTATTTGGTAAAAAGAGCAAATTTCAAATTAATCACAGCAAAGAGAATATATTTCTTTATATAAAGTGTACGTTACATGAATTGATTTTTCTTCGTTAGCTTTGATTTTCCATTTGATTAACCATGTTTGTATGAGATCTAAATTACACCGCAACTATTTTGAAGCAATTGTTGGACTACTGTGTACTGCAAGCATTGCAGTATCGTCTGCATATATAGCTATTGTGGTTCTGTTACTGGTTGGAAGATCCGACGTATATAAAATATATAGAATGGGGCCTAAAACACTCCCTTGCGGTACTCCTGACTGAATTGGGAACAGTTCAGTGTATTCATCCTGATACTTTACTAGGAACTGTCTGTCTGCTAGATATGATTTGAGAACGATCACAAAGCTGTAGGGTAGTTTTTATTTAAGTATGTACAGAAGGCCTTCATGCCAAACCTTGTCAAAGGCCTCGCTGACGTCAAGAAAGGCTGTCGAACAGTACATTTTCTCTTAGAATGCATTATTTATAGTGTTGACTATTCTGTGTACTTGTTCTATAGTACCATGTTGACTTCTAAAACCAAACTGGTGATTTTGAATAAGATTATTGTACTCTAATATGGGTTTTAGACGTTTTAAGAATAATTTTTAAATACTTTTGGCAGTATTGGCAATAAACTTACTGGACATTAGGAACTTATTTCGTGTAGATTCTTACCCGGTTTTTGTAACATTATAATTTTTGCTACTTTCCATGTTCTAGGGAAGTAGCCAAGTCTCAATATTGCGTTAAAAAGCTGTTGCATTGCTCTGTACCTTTGATTGTTAGTTTTTGTAACAGGTTGCCATTAATCAAGTCAAACCCTGGGGCTTTTCTTTCAGTAATTGTAAAGTTTTCTATTGGAAAATACATTTGATAGTCAGTATCTAGAAAGTAGAAATGGTTGTCCGATAGATGTGAAGAAATAGAAGATTGCGAAAGAAAACACGACAACTTCAATTTACATAAGAAAGTAAAAGATATGGCGGGAATAAGAAGAATAAACAAATCATATATTTTGAAAGACGAAAATGGGAATACAGTAACGAGTGTAGAACAGAAACTTAAGACATGGACAAAATACATAAAAGACACGTTTAACGATGAAAGAACTAATACACCGCAGTGGGATACTAATAATAAAATAGGCCCCGAAATACTTAAAAGCGAGGTACTACATGCGACCAAACAAGTAAAGAGTGGTAAGGCGGTCGGGCCTGATGAAACACCAATTGAACTAATAAAACTGATAGAAGAAGAGACAATAGATGTGCTACTTGAGCTATTTAACTTAATCTACCAAACAGGCATGATACCAAAAGACTGGCTAACCTCAACATTTGTAGTACTCCCCAAGAAGAAGAACGCAAACAAGTGCTCAGAATACAGGACTATAGCATTAATGAGCCACACCTTAACAATATTTCTGAGAGTAATACACAACAGAATATCCAGAAAACTTGATTATGATATCAGTAACACACAGTTTGGCTTCAGAAACGCTATGGGTATAAATAAACGCTGTTCGGTATAAATGTGTTGATACAGCGATGCTTGGACATGAACTATGAGATCTATGCCTGTTTCGTGGACTTCGAAAATCCATTTGACAAAGTCCAACATGAAAAACTAATAGAGATTTTAAAATCAAAAGATGTGGATGAAAATGACATCAATATCATATGTAATCTATACTGGGGCCAAACAGCAAGGATTAGAATTGACAATGAAACATCAGAGGAGATTGAAATTCTCCGGGGAGCAAGACAAGGCTGTGTGATGTCGCCTTTATTATTTAACGTATATAGTGAGGCCATCTTTCAGGAAACCCTAGAAGAACGCAAGGAAGGGGTAATAATCAATAGGCGAAATCGTCAATAATATAAGATTCGCAGACGATACCGTTATAATAACAAACAACATAGATGATTTACAAGATCTAATACAAAAATTGAACAACACATGTAAGGAGTACGGGTTAAATATGAATCTGAGCAAGACTAAATTTATGGTAGTAACTAGAACAGCAAATGCTAATGCAAATATTACCATAAATAACACAATAATAGAAAAGGTAGACACATATAAATACTTAGGAACATGGGTAACTAATGATGCAAATCACTCAAAAGAAATAAAGACAAGGATAGAA
Source organism: Sinelater perroti (assembly GCA_036346155.1). Classification (NCBI taxonomy): domain Eukaryota; kingdom Metazoa; phylum Arthropoda; class Insecta; order Coleoptera; family Elateridae; genus Sinelater; species Sinelater perroti. The sequence goes on from JARFIY010000359.1 coordinate 5,694,754, forward strand.
ATAGCCAGAAATACTTTTGTAAAGCTCAAAGGTTTCCTTTGTAATAGAGACCTCAACTTAAATCTTAGAACAAGAATATTACGCTGCTACGTCTTCTCAACCCTATTATATGGAGCCGAGGCTTGGACCGTAAGACAGAACGAAGTCAAGAAAATAGAAGCCTTCGAGAGATGGTGTTATAGAAGAATGCTTCGCATTTCATGGGTGGACCATATCACAAGTGCCATAGTCCTACAAAGAATGGGCAAGGAAGAAGAAGTAATAAAAACAATAAAACGAAGGAAGCTAGAATACTTGGGACACATAATGAGGGGCCAGAGGTACGAGGTGCTAAGACTGATAATGGAGGGCAAAATACAAGGAAGAGAAACATAGGGAGACGGAAAATGTCCTGGCTTCGAAATCTTAGAGAATGGTTCGGGATAACATCGGCAAAACTTTTCAGAATTGCTGTAAACAAAGTGAAGATAGTCATGATGATCTCCAACCTCCGTTAGGAGACGGAACATCAAGAAGAAGAATCTAGAAAGTTCTGAACTTTTCGTTCGCGTTCTGCTAAAAATATTTCGTGTGGTTGAAATACATTTTTTAGATGATCTGCAAATGCTGCAGCCTTTTCTTTGTTACTTCTTGCCCATTTGTCATTTTGGTCTAATTGTTTCTCTCAAAGCTAAACCCGAGCATATTATTTGTAGTTCTATTTTATTCATTATATATATTTTACAACACCGTGCCTGTCAGTTAAAAAGTTTATTTAGAACGAATTATTTCGTTAGACGTTGTTTACTCTTTGGCTTCAAAAATTTTTAGGCAACGCCAATAATTTTTATGTTTATTCAGTTTCTTGTTGTTACAATGTTACCTAATAATTTTTTCTGTATATGACCCCAACTACTTTTTAATATTATGCAGGTAAAATTGGGTACGTGTAGGTGTCCCATATAAAATGCACACTTATACATGGCAGAAGTTCCGAAATGGGTATTGCGCCACCTGCCGCGCCGCAAGTTGGGAAATTTTCGGCGCCAATTTGCCGCCTTCGGTTATGCCGGCCCGCTTTCCGTTCGCCTGATTGTTTTGCATTTTTCATGAGCCTGCGTTTCTGCAGGAGCCTTTGTTTGGAGAGGGCTGCATTGTGCGCCCGTCGAACGTTCCGCCAGGTACAATACGTCGGCGTAATCGCCCCGCCGAATATTAATTATTTATCGCAAAATATGCCGCGAGAGAAAAATGCAAAATTAAACGGGTCGATTCGGCCAATCAGTAACGTCCTTCGTTATAGGCAGCGCGGCCCATTGTCTCGCTGAAGCATGTGATTATTAAACTGCCGGCGCTCGGTGAAGAGGGAAATTCGTGTTTTGAGGCACGACCTTCGTTGGCGTGTATAAATTGTAAATGGGCGCAGATGTTAACAGCTGTCGGTTGGATAAATCCAAATAAAGAGAAACAAAAGTAGTCGCTGTTATCATTTTTGTTTGGTTTTGGTTAGTTTTCAGTTGTAGTTGCTGTTGAACCTGACAGTTTTTGTCTAAATTAGAAGATTTTATTTTGTTCCAAAATTCTGTTAATTATACAAAGAATTTTTTGTCCTGTTTATTGTTGCATTTTAGTTCACATGACTGCATTTGTAGTATTCATGAATATTCTGATTTGCTATATTTCAGTTAGTTTATTAATTTTGTGTATTTATGATTTTACACTTGCAAATGTGTCAATTTTGATATGAAATTGTAGTATTACGAATAATATTTTTGGCAAAGTCTGAATAACCTATAGATTAAGCAAGCTGCAGTCTAGGGCGCCTGGATATGGGGAATGCGAAATTTTGAGTTGAGTAAACGAAAAAGTGAGCTTAAACTTTGAAATCATGCATTCAAAATTTTGGAAACATTTATATTGTAACAAAAATAACATCACAGAAAAAAATTGTTTAGAAACTCTCCAGAATGATCGATCACCGTCTTAAGTTCAAATTTGAGAACCTTCTAATTTGTTCTAGAACCCCGAGTTTGAATATAAGGTGAGCAGACTTATATTTGCGGCTGTTAAATAGGAGAAGTGATATAGCTAACAATAGTGGCACAAATAAATTAGTATTGTCACAGTAACCGTTGTGGGTTACCTTAATAGTATTATAATTTACAAATATTGTACCGCAGTGGAATCCTTGTAAATAAAGTTTAGTTTTAATTAAATCGTCGTTCAATTCTCATTTCATTTATTATATAGGTTGAACAATAAGCGGCAAGTGAAGCAGAATTCAGAAGACATTGATTTGATCATTGGAGAGTAACCGTATAATAAACGATGATGACAACAATTCTTAACATAACGAGTGTATATCAAAATTTGTTTGTAGAAATCGGATTTCACAAAGAGTGAATTGTAAAATAACAGAAGTGCAAGTAAAAAGCTTTATATTGGCAAAATGTTTTCTTAAGATTTGTTGAAGCTGTGAGTTGTGAAGTTTTTAGTTTTTCGTGGATTGCAAATTAATGGCAATAATGAAATATTAGGCTCTTTAAGAAATAATAACTTTTCTGGCTGTGTAGAACTGATTTCAAAATTCTTTTATGGTCGAATATGCAACAAAATACAAAAATAAAGGAAGGTGTGTTATTTCATAGATATCAAGTATAACTCTCAATCAGTTCATTTATATAGTTAACAGATCAAATTAAGGCAGAAATTGTCCATTGTGTGTATCGCACATAGACCAACTAGTTTTTATGCTACGCTATGTGCTACCTACGAAAATTCCTGTTGAACATTTTTGATGTTTATTCCTAACTGTTGCAATAAAGGTGAAGAGGCAATGAATTCTGTTATATCGACCGTATATTTTGTAGATGTTGATCTAAATAACTGTAGAAGACAGAACGACAATGCCAGCAACATATTTGAGTTCTACAAAGGTCTTCACACTGAAATTAAAAAAGTAAATCCTTTGGCCATATAGCACTCTGTTAAATTTTTTTTAAACAAACAATCTATAACTTTTTTAGTTCTTTCACAAATATATGGGATATCTTACAGTCTTGCCTTAAAAAAATCCTTATATTTAAAAAGTGCCCATACTAATACTAGTCATGCATTATACAAATCATACTAGGAAGATTTTGATGCTCTGACAATCATGATAATCATATTAAAGATGTACAATATGAAGTAAATGTGATAATAGGAAAGCAAAAGTCTTGAAATGGCATTAATGTTATGTTTCTAAAATAATGTTCTGGTAAAGTCTCAAGAAATAAGTGAAAGGCTGCAAAGAAAAAGTACAGACACAACATAGGTCATTATCACCATATAGAGTACTTTAAAAACTTTTGTAAACACTCTTCTAAACATCGATAAATTTTCAAAGCTATAAAAGAAAATAAATTGATGTGCAAAATTAATGTCTACAACACAGACATTATAAAAAAAAGAAAACCGAAAATTGTTGTAATGAAGACTGAGATGGAAATTACAAATTCTCTGAACGACAATAGAAAAGTAATGTATTCAACAATTGATATTCTAAAACTCAATTTACGAAAAACATAAATACATAAGGATTTCGGATATATATGGGAAATTAATCAAATAGAATATGACAATACGGCAGAGGGCAATCAGCTATTTGAAAACTATGCTTATAATTTAGATAAAACATTTCCTAAGAATTAATAATCGACAGAAAAGATAGAATACCAAACTGAAAACATAAATAGAATCGCAAAGCATTATTAAAGTTATGGGAGGTAGAGTCCACTTTTCCCAATACTGCCATCGTTTTAGATATTTTTTAAGTATGGCAGCTACTAACTGCATTGAAAAATGATTTTTCGCAGTTATTAAGAAAGTGAAATACTTTTTGAGATCGAAGTTAAAACAAGAAAAAGTGACAAGCTTTACACTTTCATTTAATGAGAGTGTGCTTTTACAGAGTTTTTTATGACAGCACAGTCCAAAGGTTCTTAAAGAAAGTTTTTCAGATAAGAAGATAATTTGTTTTTATTTTTTTATTTAATGTGTAAAAGTGTGTAAACATTGTATTGATGTACATGTATGCAACGAAAATTGAAAACGTTGAATAAATTTCTTTGTAATTGTTTGATAATATCCCAAACATGCAGAAATTTTTGGGAACGAGGGTGAAAAAGTTTTAATCTGGGGCGCTGAAAACCTGCATCTGCCCCTGGCCCTTGGTTTTAGCAACACCTGGTAGCCTGTTCTTTTACAAAATATTTAAAATGTACACCAGTACTTAATCTCATACTAGTGAAGTCCTAAATATAAGCTTATCTCTAGAATTTACTATAATGGCTAAAACACATGCCTTAATATGAAGTGAGTTGCTTTTAAACCAAATTTTCTTGTCGAACGTTCAAATAAGCGACTTTAGATTTGTTAGTGTCATAATCATCGCATATGCATAACTGGTTAAGAAAGCTTAAATTTAAATCTAGTCAAAATCATGTATCTTGTTAGCCAATTTTAGATACGATTTGGTCGTTTTCCAAAAACAAGATGTAGTACTGCATATAAAAAGATTCTAGTAATCATTGTTGCTCCCTAAACCACAAATATCAAAAAAGCTAAAATTTAATTTTTATGCTTAAAATTTTTTTTCAGCTGTTGCACATCAACTTTAATTGCACAATGTTTAATTTCGCCTATAAAACGATCTTTTCCTATAGTAACAGTGATTTAAAAATCTTTCTACATCTATTATTTTATTTTTATCTTTAGTTCTACATGAATTACAGCAATAAAATTGTGTGGTATAAATTGATATATGATAAATGTGCAAATATTCATCTATAGAGGTGTAACTACTTTATTTGATTATCTTGTACATTTGGTACTAATGTCGTTCTTGCGTGGCGCTTTCCTAAAAGTATTCGTTAAACTGATAAAGGTTTTTTTTACATTTTGATTATTTCATTACCTCGACATAAAGTCACTTGACTAGTTGTCGATTTGTTCAATAAGAAACATTCAAATAAATAAAATATAGAAACGTTATTTATAAAAACTTTTTATGATATGAATTACGTGTCATCAGAGCTATTTTGCGCCTGTATAGTCAGGATTTTATATTTTCGCTTTTAGCTTAACTACAAATTAAAAAATAAATTTCGAGATGAAATGCGTGTTGATGCTCATGGAACGATCCGCCATAAAAACCTGCGGCTATAATTTCGTTTATGAAGAACATAAACTACGAATTGCTTTTTTAATTATGACATCCTTCAAATATTCAAAAAATGCTAATTTGCACTTAGAGCCGCGTTATTGAATTAAGGCAAACGCACATAATAAGAACTGCTTGAAATGCAAAAATGTTAAAAGAGTGCTTAACAATTATTAACAAAAGGTAAACCAATATAACTTTTTGCAAGTACACAAAATTTAAAGCAAATTTTCAGGCTTATATTTGCCGCTAACTTCTAACAGCAGATGAACATCGGAGTATTTTTTGCAATCTAATAAAACAAAGTTTTGTAAGCAGAAACTATTTCTATTATTGTTTTATACACTATTTGCTTTCAACCTCATTGTAATTATACATTTGATAAAACTAGTTTATAATTTATTTTGAAATACATTCAAACAAAGTTTTTTAAGCCGTCAATGGCAACTCGTACATTTGCAAATTGTGCACCACGTATTTTATTTTTTAGTCGAGAGCAAAGAAGTAATCAACATATTGCAGGTCGGGATTTTCAGATCATTATTGTAGTATAGAATGATCTCAAACTTAGGACACGTTAGAAAAGTCGTTTGAATAGCTCCTGAAAGATAGATTATTGTGTACAATTCCCAGATAACCGTACGTTTATTTTTAAGTACAAAAGTTGTAATAAGTATTTACTTCGGAAAGAACGATCATCTCTTTCTCAACACTTTTAATTGTGACTTTTTAATATATAATACCAATGCTTTACGTTAGATTCAAATGCATCTCTCCAACTTTCACTAATAATATCTTTAGATTTACCTCCATTATATTTCTTATACTACCAAAGCTATTTTGTTTGAAGTATTATTTAAACTATTATAAAAGCCACTCATCGTAAACAAATCATTTATAAAACATTGTTCTTTAAATAAACTGGTAAACAATTATATGATTATAACTAAGAATAAGGAGTAGCATAAAAACTTTTAAATTCATAGATTGACAAATAAATTTTATATTGTAAATAAGAAAATTTTTTATTTATCTAAGCTTTTATTTTTTATCTTTTGTTAAATAATATAATAATTTCTTTAAACCTGAAGTCATCATATTTGACCTTCAAAAATACTCAAAAGTGTTTATTATATTTTTTAATTAAATTAAAATATTAATATAAAAGCATTTTCTAAAAAGACAATATTTTACTACCTTAAACTGCACAAGGTAATTATATAAAAAATATTGAAATGTAAATATCTTCACTTTAATAATAGTCATAAAAATTAAAAGCCTCTTTACAAACAAACGTCAGTTACAGCTCTACCAGTTGCAAGTTAACCGCTACATTCTGGTAGGCGGAAAAAGATGACCTGTAAATTTAGGTAATTGAGGTCAAACTACCGACAGTAGCATGCCGGTTGTTTTGCTAACCAGCCACAAGTATTGATTATAACAGCTAGGAAACGGCAGGCTGTAAAATGTTACAGCAATATTGAGCATCTTTAAAAAATGGTGCAAGTATATAATTTGAATTAGATATTGGACTAAAGTTCATTTTATCATTTAGTGCACCATCAACATTAGCTATTACATAATTACTTAATTAAAAATATTTTTTTTAGTGTACTTTTCGACATAGTTTTGTTTTGTATAGTCTGAGAATTAATCGTAGTGTAAATAAAACAAAATAAAAATTTATATTCAATTACATAACTGTTAATTATTGAAGATCATATAAATACCTTTTAATTGAATCTTAATTTTTTGGTAGGGGGAGGGAGGGTGAAAGGCACTGGATTACTGTGTTGTGTATTTTAATAAAGAATATTCATTAACAATAAAATGCGTGTAAAATAATCTGTGCTTTTAAATAGGAATAATGTGTTATAATGATGTTATAAGGCCTCTCATTAACATTCGCCCAAGCCCCACATGTAGTTGTTAAATGGATTGCAAGATAGCCACAAGTTGGGGAACTTATGGGCTAGAGGGAAGGCTTGCTGCAACTCGTACTTTCACCCAGCGTCCACTTCCTCTATCCAGATTTTGAGAACTATTTTCAGTACGTTGGTACAGCTGTGAACAATCATCTTCAGGCTTTCCTTAAAGAAGTAGGGCGCTCTGATGTTTCCTTTTCTCTTCACAAGTCCCAGCATCACCAAATGCCTATAGGTACTTCAGAGCAGATCCAACGGCCATTTTGGCTATTTATCTTGCTGTCTTGGATGAAGTTCTGATGTCGATTGATCGTCGATCCCGTCACGCGTATTTATTTTGTCAAGTTAGTTGTGCTCGCCCAGATATCCTGATCGATCTTTTTTTTCCATTTGCGGAGGAATTTGTCTGCCCTTGTGATCAGATCGCTTGCCGTGAATTGCCTTGTCAGCAGTTATCTCCGGATGGTCAAATTCCCTGTACTTCTTGGCTCCGTTGTAAACTTGGATCTTTTTGTAGACAAACCAGCCACTTTTCCCACGCGAAGAGATTTTTGTACTAATTTGTATCCCATAAAGGAGAATTGCGCATGCGCTTTTCAGCAATACGACGTAAAAAATTACTTCGACGACCCCAATATTTATTCTAACGCACTAAAACCCGACTAAAATAGGGATAATAAAATAAAAGGATTGCTGCAGTATTTTTTGTGTAGAATTATTTAATGTTACTGAGGTTGTCAGAAAGCATTTTCGGATACAAAACATGCTGTCTATAAGTTTATATGTTATTAGCTTAATTTAATTGTGTATATAAAATTCTCAATAAATACTATATTTAATATAAATCCAAATTTGCGCTGGTTCAATGGAGATACCATAAAATAAACCGCATAGTGCATTTTGCAATGAGTGGTAAACTCAAACAATAACAAAGGCATTACTGACTTTTTAGAGGTAAATATTTTGTTGTTGCTTCGTAAAGACGGTTGGATTATTTCTCAACGTGTAATAAAAGTAAACTTACAAGCAATAAATGAAAACACTCGGTGAACTTGTTAACTGCGATTGCTTCCGCAAAGGGCGACTGAGATAATGGAATCAAAGAAAATAGCGATACATGCACGGAGCAACAATAAATGTAAATAGAAATTTTGGATTTAGAAAACGATAAAAACCTTAGGCAAACAAGGGCCGTACCGTCATAGGTTTAGAAATGAAGCTCTACGTTAGGGTGTCAGAGTAAAATAAGCTCTAAATGGAAGTTGGTAATTTAAAGTAGTAAAGTATATTATGCAAAAAGAGTAAACTACATTCAGCTAAATAACACTCTCAACTTTGCACTCCAAACATATTTACAACGGTTGCAGTTAAGAGAATTAAAAAGATTATAAATTAATTTGCTTTTATTTCTTCACATTTTACTTTATTTATAATAATAATAATAATGGTAAGGCTCTACGCCCCGCGTGGGAGCACGGCCTGCGAACTGAGAGGTTAAGGCTTTCATACGTTTGCTCTCTCTGCTCGGTAGTTGCGCACCATCTCTGGTGCGGGGCGGTGTGGCAAGCACCGCGCGTAAGACGACCGCCATTATTACCCCTTGTTCGAGTGAACACAGGTACTCAATTATTTTTAGTGACTGAGTAGGCCATCCGCCAGGCATCAGAGAGCACCGGGAATTGAACCCGGGTCCGTCAGCATCGCAGCCCGCCCCTCAACCACGGGACCACGCTGTCTTACTTTATTTAAACATACATAAATAAAACTTCTTTGTTATATAATACCTCTTAAGTAGTCTTCCATATGCATTATTTGTTTTTTTTGTGTTATATACTAAGTTAGTTCTCTTTTGTAACAGACAATACAATTTCTTATTTACCTTTGCTCAATACACGTTTTTTATTTAATACAATAACCCAAGTAGAAGTAGATGCACCTGGTGAAAATATTCTACACACTAATCGTTCACGCTTCGCTTAATAGTTTTTAAAAAAACACCTAAACTGATAACACTCATTTCCACCCCTTAAAAGAACAATTATCTCCATCGTTTGGGGATTATTTTTTTCACAAAGTAATATTGCATTGCTGAAGGCTATATAAGACTTTTTAATTACTACCTCTGTACCCTCTTGTTTAATGTTTTTATAGTTGTTATTTTAATATTGTGATAATTACTAAATAAATTTATAATATTTTATTTTTCAATGCAAAACCATTATATTCCACAGTATTTAGAAAATCTTTGATTTTTTGGGGTGAATACATTTCTTTATTATTTATCGATTAAGCGATACGTCATTATTAGTATGGGTCTGGGTGCAGTAGGAATTTTATTTGGTAATTTTTTGAATAAACGTAAAAGAAGCCTTGTGGTAACTGGTAAATTTGGTCCCTGAAAATTTTTTTATGTGACTTTACCACACGGAAATACATTATAAAACATTCCTTTTTTAAAATTTGCTAAAATATAACGTCTAATCCCCACCTGGTTGGTTCATTAGGACAGTACATAACAAAATATGTTTTCCCAGCAAATTTTACTAGGATTTGTCAATGGTCTTTCCTGATATAAATAGGTTTTTAAGAAAAATGTTTACTTGTTTAAAACAATTTCTAATTTCACCTTTTATAATTATATCAGAAAATGGGGAACTTTGTCGTTATGTTTAAAGTCCCAGAATTCATTATAATCCACATCTTTTCGATTACCAAAATTGAATGTTTTTATGGAATTGTATAGTTCTTTGTTTCCTTAATAATAGATTTTACAAGCTTCTCTGTAAAAAATAATTTGAAATAGATTTTAAAATAGTCAGCGAAATTTGTGGTCCGGTAATTCTTGGCTATAGTGTAAAAATAATCTTTTTCTGAAACTCCTCACTAGCTGCTATACCAACCCATTCATCTCCTCCTCCTTTAAATTTTGCCACAATTTGAACTATTTTTGAAATCACAATGACTTGTATTAACTTATACAGCTATAATAGCACCGTACATGTTGAGATCAAATTTATTCTTGCTTTTACTCAATTTAAAATTTTCATAATTTTATCCGTTATTTCAATTATTAAAATAATAACTAAATGTTACTTTTTACTGAACATTATAAAAAATATTATAAAAGCAAGTAAGAACATACAAACATTGTGTATAGCTATGAGTGAGTTGCTAATTTGGGCTTGTCATCGAAATAATACATGACGCCATAGCTGTGCCAGTCGATTTGTGGTGTGTATTATAAATGTCGCCGCAGGCGCCAGTGGTGTGCAAAGGGTTAAATATTTGTAAACAGTTAAGGGTCGGATGAACATTTACTTTGATACATAGACCTATATGATTTTAGCTGCGGGCGTATCATAGACTAGGTTAATCGAGGTGCCTTATAACACGAGTAACTGCCTGTTTAAAAATAACCTTTGTCAACACACAATTCGACTTTCCAGGACCCTCGTAAGGATTAAAACCAATAGTGGTAAGAGAAGTTAAGGACCCTCGAAAAACAGTCGCCAAACTAAACAGGTGTCAGAAAGGTGACACCGTTCAATTCCATTTGCTTAGTGAGGGGTTGTACAAATACATCACCTTTGCTACCACCCTTTTAGAAAACGCGCACTAGAATTAGACAACCCGAATGTCTTAATCAGACAACTTTTGATGGTCCGTCATTTTTCTGGCAAAACTCGATGTTGCCTTGTAGTAATGGTGGTATAATCTAGGTATACATTATGAATTATTTCACTATAATGTAAAATAAGGGGGAGTTACCATGAAGAATTATATTACATATTGCGTACCTTCAAAAATTACTTAAATACACCGAAAGTACCTGTCGTAGTCTTATATTTTGCTTATTCATATACAAGTTTATGAATGTGCAACAGCGGGGTTTAATTTTTCAAGTTTTGTTTTGCAGCTTTTCAACTAATTAACTCAATATGTGTATCCCCCATTTAAAATTTGACAAATTTTGTACATTTACATATTATTTCTACTTTATTCCTTTACTCTTTTTGTAATATAAAACACGTTCGGTGTTCCTCTTAAACTTCGGTTTCAAAAGTTTCTCAAATATTTTGTTTTTCTTTTTTTATAGTTTTGTTCCCTTTTGATTTATTTTACATTAAGAAATATTGCAGATTATCACAAGATAAGAAAATTCTAAATAAAGTTAACAGTTTTAACCGTTTACACCTTAAAATATCTAACAATGCACAAGAACACAAAATGGTACCATAGAGATTTTATATAATGTTCCATAACTATATCCTATTATTTGATAAAATTTATCTCCAATATATTTATTTCTAGAACAAAATTTTAATTAATTATCAATTAATGTTTAACTTGCTTGAGACTGAAAGGTTTCAATTTTTGCAACTTGCATTAAAGTTCTTGACTAATTAGAAAATTTGAGGAGCTTTACATAAAATTTACATTTATAATGGAATAATTTAGTTTAATTTTATCGCAATATCCCAACTTTTAATAATAGCCCTAGAAGTATAACCTTTATCAAATTAATGTTTAAATTTGTAGCAAAAGTTTATTAATTTCTTATCTGTATTATGTAAAAGCCTTTACAACTAAATAATTAGAATGAATGAGTGAGCTTAAAAGTAACTATAGAAACTTTTTACATTTAGGTTTATTTAAAATACGTTTATAAACCCCGAAAAGTAATATCGAAACATTGATAACTCATTTATAACGCCTAAATTTTAAAGCATCACATTTTCAGAAAAAAATTAATCTCAAGGATTAATGCATGCAATGTAGATTTAAAATTTAATTACCACATCTAATATTTGTCTTTTAATTAGTAAGAGGCGCGGCTAAATAAATTAAAATTTAGACGTCGCTTAGGTTAAACCGCGTATCTTTTAAATTATCCCCTTAACATTCTCGAGTTATACTTTGAAGACCCTTTGTAGGAAATATTAATTTGACAAGTTCTATACAAATCATCAAAGTTATCTCACGTGTAAAAGATGAGCGTTTAATTATATAAAGTAAATTGTAGTATAAAAGTACATATCAAAACATTCGCTGTAATAAGTAAATACTCCCAAAATCCTTCGTGAATAGACATCCAAATAAGAGTTCTAGCCGAGGTCAATCAAAGCTGAAATCTAATGAAAAAGTGTTCTTTGCATTTTATATTTTTATAAATAACTAGAAAATGCAAATTCTTTAAATTGGCGAATCTTTAACAAAATGTATGAAGCTAAAGTAACCAAAAACATACTTTGAAACCTGTTCTATTGCCGTAAAAATTCATGCATTTTAAAGAGTATTACGCATGCAATTACTCCACAATATGTATATATAAAACCGCCATTAAGAGGGCCGCAACTTGAAATGATATATGAAGCACATGCTCCAAGCCGTTTATAGAAGGGTAAGCCAAAATGTAACTGAAATTCTCTACATCTTTCTCCTCCTCAAATGGACTCGCTAATATAGCAGCCTGTCACTAGCTTTTCTAGAGATTTATGAGAGATTTATGCGCCAATTTTCCTCATTGTAATTTAAAAGTAAAAATAAAAAAAGGTAAATAATATAAAAACTAAAATATTGCAAAAGTCAAATTACAAGCGTGGACAAAAAGAAAGCTAGAAAACTGGGTTGTTACTCAATATCCACCAAAACATAACGCAGATTGGGTACAGCTTAAAAAATAATTTGAGGGCCGAAAGTGTAATTTAATTAAGAAGGCAGAGTAGATAATAAATAAAATAATAAATAATACTTATTGATAAATCATTTATTACTAGTAATAGACAATAACAAATAAACAAAACGCAAAACTTCCTTTCTGATAATATGAAATCAACAGATAAGAGTCAATAATATAATCTGACAATGCTGCAATTTCATGTCATAAATCATGTAAAGACTTAAATAAGAGGTACAAGGTAAACGCCAAATGTTTCTCCCCTGACTATGTTCCAATAATAAAAGTAACATTTTTCATTGAATGTTTGTGAAAGTTTTAGCATCTGATTTGCCTCAATTACGTAACAATAGTCACTTGAGTTGGTAGTACCGCGTCATTATGTACAATGTTGAAAATCGAGTACCGAGTTATGATTAAATTCTTCCCAACGATGTTAAACAACATTTGGATGTTGCATACCGCAACTCATCTCATTCTTACTCCTCAGTAAAGGAATGTGAAAAACAATTTTATTTGGGCTGAGAAAGGTTGGTCATTTGAAGTACTTAGAGAAGAAAACGTCACTTTTGTCGAGCTTGAAGTGTTTCAAGATATGTATTTAAAAGTAAGAGAATTGTCAATAACGTTAGGGCTTTTGTGTGACGCGTTGTTCATGAGCACATTTATATGAATAAGATTTTTATATTTTCCTAACAAAAGGAAAAGCAATGGAATGGCACATATTAGACAAAAAACCCTAAGAAAGTCAATGTTACCTTAATCGTCTAAAAAATCATGACATAGATCTTGTAGGATACAAAGGAAATGTTGTTAAGTAAATGCAGCAGAAAAGAAATGGCGTAATAAACAGAGAGTTATAAAAAAGTAATTGTTTACAAGACTACAATTGCCTAGGTTGCTACCAGAATTTGTAGCTTTGAGGAGCTCCTCCACATAGTCCACGATCAAGACCTAACCTACAGTGACCACTATTTATTTTCAAAATTGAAGAGAGGCCTTCGAGGTAGAAAATTTAACAACGATTAAGTGATAAGATAAAACTTTAGAATATTTTTACAAAAATTGAAATGAAAATTTCGAGATGTAATAAATAACTAGATTATTTTATTTCCATCACCACTGGAATACAGTCGGCCCAGAAACTTTTAGGGTTTAAGTAAGACTGGTGTTTGGCTAAATGATAGCCATAGAGAATTCTCACAAGTACACAGCTGCCACATAATCTCATCTGGCTTGGCCGAATTTAACAATGGTTTCCATAAGAGCCAGGAGCCGGAAAATAAATGTATTGAGAAATCTTCAATTGGGCACTTTTGCGGTATTCTGTAAGGTAAACAGGCTTTGACTTAAGTAGGTAAGACAAGGTAAAAAAGATTTGGTTTGTAAGAATTTATTCTTAAAGAAATGAGATTAACAACTAACGGCAACTGATCGCGTAGTATCTGCCATCCGTTTGTGTTAATGTCGAGACAAAGACATAATAAAAAAATGCTGACGACTCAAATGCCACAATTGCCGTGATCTTGGTGATAAAGAGATACTAGAAGCATTAGAAGCAATAAAGGAAGACATCGTTATAGTCGAGCGAATCTATTAATATTTTCCAAAATTCTGCATTCTGCAGACGTTAATTATTTAGTATCTCTAACCAAGCAAGTACAATATAAAACAATCGCTGCACACGTTCAACAATATTTACAGCTTCTTTAAAATTTTGCTAAATAACACTTACATACACTAATTTCCAATTTACTTTGATTTTTCATTTTTGGTAATTTTTATTTACCGATTATTAAATTTTTATTATTTTAAGAATTCATTTCTTTTACAATGTTAATTACTTGTATCAAAGAGACCATAATAAATATAATTTTTGTCTGCTACTCGGTAGCAGACATTTTTCCGTTATTATTACACTTACACCACCTTTATAGTGAATATAACTGATTATACAATATAATTTCTTATTTGTATTTAAATTGTTGTGCTTAACTTAAGGGAAGCATCGTAAAAACGATGGAAACATAGATATAGAACTAGCAAGTAGTATGAGTAGATCAAATAAACCATACTATGCTCTAAAATTAATACTAGAGAAAAAAGAAACAAATAAGGAAACAAGATTAAAAATATATAACACTATTATACTACCAACATTAATATACGCAAGTGAAAATTGGACAATACAGAAAAAATACATCGGAAAGTTAAAAGCAATGGAGATGAAACACTTAAGAAAAATAGCAGGAAAGACGAAATAGGATAGAGTTGAAAACAAATAAATAAAAGATTAAACAAGAACCGATAATGAATAAAATAAAGAAAAGACAATTAAACTAGTACGGCCACATGGCTAGGATTAATACAAACTAGTGAAAAATATATAGGGGACAAAAAAATCTTAGGTAGAGAAGAAGAAAAAGACCTAGAAAGGCTTGGATAACTCAAATGGAAGAAGCGGGAAGAGAAAGGGGAAAAATTTGGAAGACATGAAGCAATTAGCACAATTCAGGAAGGAATGGAAAAAAATGGGTGAAAGAAACTAAAGAAAACTAACCCGACTCCGACACCCGAGAGGGTAATATGGAAGGGAAGAAAAAAGAAGAAGAAGTGTTTAGCCTAAACAAATTGATATTGAAACTTTTATTACTTTTGTAGTAGCGTAAATAGTTTCTACTTTATTTTTGTCTACAATTCTCCCTATTCAGTTTGTAACTTCGTTAATATAAAGGTAAAGAAGCTTTTTCTATGGCGATGGATTCCAGTTGTGTTTTGCGTATATATCTATTAGATTTCTTAGCTGCTTTTACCTCCATTCTTGTGTAGCCATTTCCTTGTAACGCTTCTTTCAGATGTTGAATTCCCTATTTAAGAATTGCGGTTAACATGTTTGCCATGACCGCATGTGTGGGTTTTCTGTACATAATGTGTTGTACATAAATGTTTATTCTTCGAACTTAATGTTTATGTATGTCTAGAAAGGCAGTTTTATTGTTAATTTCAGTTTCACAGTAAAATGTATGTTGGGGTGCATCAAATTAAGGTGTTTAAAAAATTGCGGTAGTGTCTCCTTTTTCATATCACAAACATGTCATCGACGTATATTAACTATGTTGTGGGTTTTAATGGCAACGTATTGATGGCGATCTTAAAATTTCTCTATGTAGTAGTTAGCGATTATAGCGGCTTCCCATTGCTAATCATTTTTTGTTTGTAATAAAGACTTTGTCAATACAGTTGTAAGATGTCAAAATATGCGGGATCCTTGTTGTAGCTGGTGATAAGTCTAATGTGTGGTTGTAATAGACTGGAGTATTTGGCCAATTTGTAGGTAGGCTACCAATAATACTAACTATAAGTTGCAGTGGTACGGCATCCTCGTAGGTTTTGAGGAACCTGTGTATTCTTAGGGTACCACTTTTAATGTTGTTTTTTTTTAATGGCGTCATCTAAAGAAGAACTCTTGGTCAGTGCGCTCGTGTTACGTAGTATCCATATTCTGAGATCTGAGAAAGTGTAAGTATTTTAATCAAACAGTTCGGCTTTATGTAGTCTAGCTGTAGCGATATAACTGTGGCATTGGTTTTATTCGTTGATAAGATGATAATGGTGTTGCCATTCTTGACTTTTCAAAAAGCATTTAATTTTTATATACATAACGTCTCGTACCAAACAAATGGTTTATCCTTTGGAAGGCTTCGTATGGTCGTTTTTATATTAGCTATGATGTTCTCGGTTGAAATGGATTTAGGAGCTACTGAAAAGTTTTATTTTTTGCTAGAAACACTAACGGCTGCTTGGGTAAGTTAATGTTCAAAAAGGTTTATCACCATTTGTGTAGGAGAGCTTTTCTTCTGGAAATACTGAAACTGAGAAGATTGTCTATTTGTGTTATCTGCAAAAACAATGTTAGCAAATGCGGAGATATTATCTGTAACAACCTGATTTACATTAACAGCTAACCCGGTTACATCAGCAGATGATCTGGAAACGTAAACAATGGTCTTCTACAACCATCCTTACCACAAGCACAAACTATAAAAATGAAAGCGCAGAGGGTAGTAACTTAATTTTAGATTATTTTGTCCTGAATATACCCACTGCAGTTATGAAGGAAACAGCAAGAGTTTCCAAACGCAGACCATGGCCGAACAGCCCAATAACAAACAACGCAATTTATCAAAAGATTGGTCGTGAAAGCTTTGCCATTTATTCGATTCAAACGAATCAAATTTTTGGCAACTTTCCATATACATGTGCCACAAAGTTAAAGGATTACAATTTTCTATTTGTTAATGAGCAGACGGTCTTTATTAAAGAAAAAAGTAACGAAAGAAGCTATTTGGAAATGTTATTATAAAATTTTAAAGAAATTACTCAGATTTACTCAGAAGACTTCTACTACAGAAATTAAGGTCACCTGTCTAGAAATAAAGATTTGTTGCAAACCATTGTGTCAATTTCAAGTTTTGTTCTAAAGCATATGAGTTAAACTAAATTTTTTCTGATAAAATCCATTTTTAAAAATAACTAATTACAAGCACATAATATAGTTGATACTATTTTTTAATTGTGGGTTTTAGGAACGCCTCTCTATTTTGTCTATTTCTATGCTTCTGCACTGTTAGTTACATTCTTCATTTCCATTGGTTTTCGACTAATTAGTCTTTTATTCTTTTACCGAACTAGATTTACAACTAATCAGGGGTTTGCTAATTTAATTATCTGCTAATATCGTATAACATAAATTATTATATTTCTGAAAATTAAACGTCCCGGCATTGTATAAGGTGTGTTATTGATAGTTTATGTTTTTTATTTCGGTTTACCATAAAATTTGCGATTAAAGATGTAAGAGTACAACAATTCGCAAAAATTGGAAGTTACCACTATTTGATGAATAAAACAAATAAACGAAAAAGATATTTAAAATAATTAAAAGTTACATATTAAAACATAATGATAAAACATACACCAAAATAATCTACAACCTAAACAATCTACAAACTAAATTAAGCTCAGAAGAAGCCGAAAAAAAATTAGGAATAGAAAATAAATTGAAGTGTTTAAGGAGAATATGATTTTAGCGCCCAAGAAAGGTTGTGGGATGGTCAAAACAAATAACCTTCACACAAAAAGAAGCAAATGGTAAGCGACAGAAATACAACAAAAGATTATTTTTTTAAGTTTATTTGCAGATTAACAATCAGAACCATTTTACATAATAAACATATAGTAAGGTCCTATGAGCTAATGAGATGACGGTAGTGACGTGAGGGGAGTCCATCCATCGATGTTATCCCGTTAGTTTCTTCTTAGATCAATGGGCCACGTTTTTTGTAGTCGTCTAGGAGGTGGATCATGTTGCAGGCTGGATGCCAGGACATTGGGATGAACTTGAAGTCGCAGGAAATGGTTGTTGCTTCTTTTAGTACGTTCTTCTACTACTGTTGGCATTTCCAGGTCGGTATGCAGGGTGTCGTTGCTAACATACCAGGGAGCATTGGCTAACATTCTCGGTGATTTGGATTGCATGCGTTGGATTATGTTTACGTTTGACTTACAGGAGCATCCCCACAGCTCGATGCCATAGGTCCAGATAGGTTTAATTATTATTTTATAAAGTAGAATCTTATTTTCTAAAGATAGACACGATTCCCTACCAAGTACCAGTACATTTTTTTAAGTCGTAGATCAACTTCCTTTCGCTTCTTTAATATATGCAGTTTCCACGTGAGTCTTTTGTCTAAATGAAGGCCCAGGTAGCGGGCTTCATTTGCTTGAGGAATTGCTATATTATTTAGATGCACCGGAGGGCATTCCAAGCGATTTAGGGTAAAATTTACCTGGGTGCATTTGGCTTCGTTTACTTGGATTCTCCATTTGTTTAGCCAGGCTTGTAAGAGGGACAGATGATGTTGCAAGTTTAAGGAGGCTGTTTGAGGATTGGTATGATGAGAGAGAAGGACTGTATCGTCAGCGAAGGTGCTTATAGTTGTAGCTACTGTTGTAGGAATGTCTGCCGTGTACAATGTATATAGAAGAGGTCCAAGAACGCTGCCTTGTGGTACTCCGGAGTTGATTGAATGAATGGCAGAATATTCTTGACCATACTTTATCTGGAAATGTCGATTTGATAAATAGGATTTTATAAGTAAATAATATTCACTTGGAAGGTGTAATTTGAGTTTATATAAGAGCCTCTTATGCCATACTTTATCGAACGCCTGTTGTATATCAATAAATACTGCTGGACAGTAAGATTTAGAGTCCAGTGCTGTGTTAATCATATTTACGACGCGATGACATTGCTGAATGGTAGAGTGATACTTTCTGAACCCAAACTGGTGGTCCGGGATACAGTTTTCCAATATATCTGTTTCATGTATTATCCTGACTAAAAGTTTTTCTAACAGTTTAGAAACTTGGGGCAATAAGCTTATTGGACGGTAAGATGTAATTTCCTCAACAGGTTTACCTGGTTTTGGTATGAGAATTATCTGTGCGAATTTAAGTGGTAACGGCCAATAATGGAGACGTAAGATAGAATTGAAAAGGTTCCTTAGAAACACCAGACCGACTCTAGGTAGTTCAGCAAGCACTTTACCGGATATTAGTTCGTACCCTGGTGCTTTTTTATGGTTAAGATGTTGAATTTCTTTATCCAGCTCTGCACAGGTGAATCTCTTGATAGGTAGCGACAGTTGCAATGGTATGTCCAAGAAGCTGTTTACTGTATCATCAGGATCATCTGAGTAGGGCGTAAAAACATTAGCAAAGTGTCGTGCAAATAAGTCTGCCTTTTCCTGATCTGTTCTAGCCCACTCGTTATTTGTTTTTCTTAGTGGGGGATTTGTTTTTTGTGGCCGTTTGTTTGCTTTGGCGATTTTCCAAATGCTATTATCTGTTCTTGATAATGTAGTTAGATAATGGTTAAAAGTTTCCTGCCTTATCTTGTGTAGTTGGTTCTTTAAGGTATTTGCTAATCTATTATACACTGTTTTGTCAGCTGGATGTTGTGTTCTATGCCATCTAGCTCTCACTCTTCGCTTCTGTCGAACTAATTCAAGTATGTCATTAGGAATATTTATATCTCTTTGAACGCTGTTTGTGATCGTAGGTGTGGATTTCCATGCTGCATTTTGCAGAGTAGTGATAAAGTGATCAGTAGCTTGCTCTAATTCCTGGGAGTTTTAAACTAATATTTGATTGTAGGGTTTCTTGAAGAATGGCTCTGTATGAGTCCCAATCTGTTTTATTGTTATAAAGTGATGGTCTTGGTGATTTTTAATTATCGTTGTACTAATTGTAGCGATAACTGGTGTATGATCTGAAGATAAGTCAAGATTGCTGATAATATCCGTATAGTTAGAAGAAATTCCATTTGTGACAAAAAGTCCAGCAAATCAGGTGTTTTATTATGGTCCGTGGGCCAGTATGTTGGCTCCCCAGTTGATAGGTATCCATAGTTTTCTTCTCGTAGGAGGTTATATAGAGCCCTACCCCTAGTGGTAATTAGCCGAGATCCCCAGTAGGTGTGCTTACAGTTGAAGTCTCCACCGCATATGAAAGTACTGCCAAGTGATTGGAAAAACGGCTTGAGGTCCTCCTTGGTAATATTATGTCTTGGTGGACAATAGACAGCAGATATGATAATTGGATTTGGTAATTTACAAACTTGTATATGGATCCTCATATTTTTGTAGTTCATAATGAACTATTGAGCTCTTTATGAGTAGCGCTGTTCCTTCGTGGGCGGTACCATCCGGATGTTCCGTATGATAGCATGTATAGTGCGGAACTCTTAGATAAGATCTGTTCGTAAAATGTGTTTCTGATATAAGAAATATATCTATATTATGAAGTTTTGAAAATAATTCGATTTCTTGAATTTTTGGTTGGATGCCATTCGCATTCCATAAACATATTCGTAAGGGCTTAGACATTAACGACAAGTTTATTTATGACAGTAGAAACCTGTGTATTATCATGTTGTTTTGTTGCATTAGCTGGGTGAACATCATTTTGAATTCTTCTAAGAACTTTTGTAAGATTGTGTCTTAACTGTTGGCTTGTACAGTGTCACCTTGTACTACTTGGCTGTATGTTGAGGGTGTAAACTTTGAGTGTTGTCTATTGTTGCTGCGTGGTGAGTGGTTTGAATTGATAAACCTGTTTTGAGTCTGTGTGTCTGGTTTCAGTCTGTTTTGTAATTCTTTGTGTACTGTACAGCCTCTATAGTTGGAGGGATGATCACCACCACATAAAGCACATTTAGCGGGAAAATCTTTTGACTTCTTGCATGGCTTAGTGTCATGCGGTCCTCCACATTTAACGCAAGCGTAGGGACGGTTACAGTAGGCTTTGGTATGGTTATATTGTTGACACCTCGTACACTGGACAATTGATGTATTTTTACGTGGCGGCTCCACTTTTATAACGTGATTATTTAAGAATTTAAGGTTGTAAATGTCTTTATTGTTTTCAGCAGGTTCCAAGTCTACAAATACATTGGTAAGGATAATTTTGTAATTCTGTGTTTGATGTTTGTTACAGCTCTTACTTTGAAACCTTTCTCTTCCAGTGATTCTGCTATTTCGGTAGAGGGTACAGTAGGATGGAGGTTACGAATGACAACTCTATAAGCTTTATTTTCTCTCATCTGATATGTGTGGTAAATTATACCTGTTTCCTTCATGAATGTTACTAACTTACGGTATGTGTCTGGAGTATTTGCACTTAGCTTAACTATATTATCAGCCATTGCTTTTGTTTTATATTGTTCTATTTCAGTAACAGCTGTTAGAGCATTTATCATTTTATTATAATCTGTAACTCCATGTACAAATATCGGAGGTGGTCTGGGTATCTTATTTTGTTGGACAACCGGTGTGACTTCAGTAATATCCTCATTAAGGCTATTAAGGGCAGAATATCTATTATTTTGTGTGACATGTACTGCTTTATTTTGTGCTGATTGTTTTGTTATTCTTTTCCTTTTTCTGTTTTGTACACATTGCCATTCTTTATTGGGCATTGTATTCAATTCCACTTCACTATCACTATCGGATGTATTTATTCTGTTTGATAAATTATTTGTCGGTATGTTATGTAGTTGCATTGATGTAAAAGTATGATTAGTTTGTGTATTCATTTGAGATTGTAAATTTGGGTACTGCACATTTGGCACATATGTCAAGTTGTTATGTAAATAAGGAGTATTGATAATAGGAAATTGGGGATTTACCTGGCTATCCATCGGAGCGAAGCTATTATGTGATTGAGATGCTAGCTGCCGTGTTAATTGCGTTGACGGAATATACAAATTATTATTGCTGTTGCATGCCATTTTAGTAGCATGTGGATTGATTTCATATAATTATTTTACGAAATGTGAGTTTATAATGATTATACTTCAGACAGATTAAACCAGCGTATTGCTGACCTAAGGTCAGCGATAACCGCGTTACACACTTTCACTATTATCGCTCAGCACACGTCTTTACGGTATGAAAGTCAAACGCGGACTCTACAACAAAAGATGCGGGAAATAAAATAAAAATAAAAAATATCTAAGTTAGAACAAGATAAAGACTATAATTTATAATAAAAATATAATTTATTTAAAATAAGTAATAATAAAATTAAGTACATAATTTAGAAAGCAAAGAAACAAACGTAGGCAATAATAGTTGGCAGTAAAATGAACGAACATTAAGCAGAAAACTAGAAATTCTTCTACGGTACATAAAGGATAAAAAAGGAAATATTTAACAAAAAAGAAAGATCTCAAGGGTGGATGGAGATAATACTTCGAAAAACTAACAGAAACAAACATTGAAGAACAAGAATGAGAAAATAATAAAAAAGATAATATATGGTACAACCCATAACAAGAAGCCATCGACAAGTTAAAACTAGTAAAAGCAACATAGTAAGATGATATCACACCAGTAATGCTAAAATACATGGGAGATGAAAAAAAATAGTACTTAAAGATCTATTAGGTAATATCATAAAAACAGAAGAAATACCACAGGATTGGAATATCGGCATATTACCGTTATAGAAAGGAAAAGGAATATAGGAGTATGTTCAAAATACAGAGGAATACCTTAACAAGTGTACTAGGCAAATTATTTACAAGAATAATCGAAAATAAACTGAGAAAAAATAGAAGACATAATAGAGAACCATAATATGATTGTAGAAGAAACAGAAGTACTCAAGGCCTAATATTTGTATTGAGACAAGTGGGAGAAAAATAATTAAGAAAGGAAAAGATTTACATGTTGTATTTATAGATCTGAAAAAGCTTTTGACAAGATAAAGAGAAGTGATGTCTGGGGTAAACAGAGAAAAGATGATAACAATAGTTAAATCATTCTATAAGAACATCATAAATAAAGTAAGAACAAACAACAACGAATAGAGAGAATTTTCATCAAAGATACTGAAGCAGGGGTTCGTACTTAACCCATTGCTATTTTCAATAGTAGTGGACAAAGCTATAAGGAAATGTAAAAAAAGATGTATGAGTATGAAAATGGAAACCTGGAAGATTAAATCAATTCAAAGCCAAGAAATGTTATTTGCAGATGATATGGTGTTAGATGCCACGTCGGAGGAAAAATTACAACATAATCTAAAGAAATATCGAAATAAATACAAGACAAAAACAATAGTAATGGATAACAAATAAATGGACAAATACTGGAACAAGTTGCAAACTGTAACTATTTGAGAACTATAATAGAACACAACGAAAAAGTAGAAAAATAAATATCAGAGAGAATAGGAAAGTAGAAAAGTTATACAATATTCTTAGAAACGCGTTTTTCTAAAAACCAAAAGAAATCAAAACACAGGTATACCAAAAGATCGTAGAACCCTCCCGAACTCAAGGCTGTAGAAATGAGTTTCCTAAGAAAATTTTAACAAATTGCTAGAAAGGATAAGATAAGAAACATAGTAATAATTAAAAAATAAGTTGAATATAAAACTAATAGAAAAAGTAATAGAGGAAAGACAATTGAGTTAGCTAGGACATATACGTACAATAAAAAAGGATAGAATAGCCAAACAAGTATATGAAGCAAGGATATAAGGAAGAAACAAAGTAGGATGTCCACAAAAACGACAGGAAGAACAAGTCAAACTAATGACGAAAATTCGAGGAATACATCGATGCCAAGTAAAAACAATGACGAGGAACAGGAACCAATGAAAAATAAAAATTGAGGATACACAAGGATGAAGTGTAATATGTAAAATATAAATAAATGAATTAATATAAAGTGAAATGTAAATGTAAAATATATAGTCCAACATCTAAAGGTACAATGAACTTCAGATTAAATAAATAAGTAAATTGTTAAAATAACGAGGGCAATCCCCTTTAGATATCTCTACCTACAATGCTTAGAAGCCGCAATCTTCTCGGTTTACCACATGGTGCACAATCAACAAATTTCGCATTATATATGATGTGTCTTTATAGGCAGAATCATTTTTTTTAGTACTGGCAGCGGACCCCCGGAGAGTTTGTCCAACTCCGACATGCTTGAGCCCCTTCGCATAGTAGTTTTTAAAAATAAGAACACGATTAAAAAGGTCTGTTTGACATAATTGGCGTACGCCGTTGCCATGACAACGTATACGCCAGTTAGAGTTGAACTTTGACCTTTGACCTTTGACCTGTGTGACAGCACTCATAATTTTTTTTATATATATAATTATAAATTTATATTCAAAAAAGAATTCACATTCTAATCTTGATGGTAGTTTAGAGGATATGCTAATTAAAAGTCATTTGAAGTGATGTATTTTTATTAGAAAGAGAAGTATATCTAGGTCGGAAGTGTACACAATTTCTGGGTTATACGCTGCAGTTTACTTAGTCAACTAATTGATCATTTTATACCAAAGTCATTATGGTACAATTCTGCTACTGTTGAAAATGAGAAATTAACAGTAGCTGAATTTGCACCGCAATGGTTTTGATATAAAATTATCAATTAGTTGGCTAATTAAACTGCAGCGCATAATCCAGAAATTGTGTACACTTTCTACCTAGATTTCAAACTAGTCAGGATGCGAAACCTTTAAATGTCCTTTATGTCTAACTACAGTTGGAATTAAAACCGTATTAAGGTTAAAACAACTTAATGACTAGTATGGCTTTATTCAAATACGACGTTTCGTTTTAGATTAATATAAAATTACTGTAATCTTAGACATATTTTTTATAATTTACTACATATGACAATGTCTTCAAATATCAGACTTCATAATTAACGTAGATCTTTTCTGTCTCCTAATATTTACGTTTTATACACCCGACAAAAGCTTTGATAAGCCGATATCGCCCGATATTGTGTTAACGGCCGCTCTCGTATCAACAAGCAGAGAATCCCATGTAATATGCAAGCTTTGCCGCCCTTCCGAATACACCACGATATATTTAGCCAGAAAAACGCGGTTTTCGTTTTATTGCCGGCAAGATTAGGGAGAATCCATAGCGCCTCTAGAATGGCCACGCAATATAATGCGGATGCGGTTCGTTCCCGCAAACTGCTGTTTAAGTATGACATTTGCGACAGTGAGATACTTGGGCGCGCGCAAATATCGCGTGGCTAGCATTTACATAATGCTGCCCCGCAAACATCGCACTCCGCAGCTCGTTTATGCTAAAACGCCCCAGAAACGCAGTGACAGCCGAATGGACAGCCTCAAATCGAAATCTATCACGAGGCGGACGTCAGATGCAGGCGCCGCCGAATGTAACCGCCGCTCGGGGCGCAGGGTGACCTTTGTGCCCGATGGCGTGAGGTCCGCCGACCACTGCTGCATAATTGTTTTCGACGATTTCCCTTAGTTACCGATGTAGGGCCTCGCAGCCTAACAAGATTAGAATTCTTATTGGCAATTTCATTCCTGCAGCATCTATTAAATTGGAGCGCGTAGATAGAGGGCCACTTTCATCAAAATTGAAGTTGCACCCTGATTCCCACCACATGATGTAACCGATTTAAAATAAGCAAAATACCAAGCGGACGAAGCGGCGAGTTCAGAGGCAACAAATAGCGAGTAGATAACGTGAATCATAACTGTGGAGCCTTTCATGCCCGTATTTTGAGCCTGATAAGTTCACATGCGAGTTTGCAGCTTTTGATGCCTTTGTTTTGTGTCTAATTAATTGAAGGATCGGTTGGACGGCTTTCA
This sequence comes from Sinelater perroti, assembly GCA_036346155.1. Classification (NCBI taxonomy): domain Eukaryota; kingdom Metazoa; phylum Arthropoda; class Insecta; order Coleoptera; family Elateridae; genus Sinelater; species Sinelater perroti. Next base: position 5,720,765 of record JARFIY010000359.1, read on the forward strand.
ATTAAGTAATCAAGTACACATCCACGAACAGTATAAAATTCTGGTCATTAAACAAATCTGCAAATAGTTTGGCTTTATTTACATGTTTGGTCAATATTCTGTGTGATCGCATTCACGATATTTTCAACAGAACATTTCCTCTATGTTGCTTTCATTAAACCTATTAATTTATATTTGCTAGTACAGCTACAATATTATTAAGCAATTACATTTTTATTCTCTAATTTATCTGACTTTTTTTCACACTATTCATTTTATTAATTGATATCTTTTGAATTTCGTTTTAAAAAAATTAATAACTTAAGAATGAATTTACATTTGTTCTAAACAATCCTTCCTTTTTTGTTTAGATAATTTAGTGCTGAGCTTGTTATCTATTTTTTTATTCCTTATATATAGTTATCAAAACAAGATAGATATACAATAAGCTGTGTGAACATGTAATCTTAAACTCGTTTAGAGAGGCAGTTAATTTGTCTTGTTAACTTACTGACTATTGATATTGCGATTTTTTACGACTGTTGCATATGTAGAGATGTGATTTTATAATCTCAATATTAAGTAACATTTTTGGGGTAGGATTTGTTTTTGTTATTTGTGCGTAGTTTTGAGCCAGCCTATTTAATGTTTTTTTTCTATCGTTTATTATTTCTTGATAAACAGAATAGCCTCTATAATTCGCAAGATGGTTGCTTTCGTATAAGACACACTTTGCTGGTGTAGTTTTAGGTTTTGTGCATGTTTTGAGTTGTGATGTTTCTTACATTTGACACATATGTACTGTCCAGTAGAGTAAGTTCTTGAATGTCCATAATTTTGACATTTGGTATTCATGTTTCTTTTTTGTGGTAGCTCAGCCTTAATTTTACTATTGCCCAAGAATTATGTTTCAAACATCTTCTTATTGTTTTGTCCTGGTTCAAGACCAACATAGAATAATAGAAATGGATCTTTGGTTGTCTTATGCTCATTATGTTTTATCTTTAGCTTTATATGTATCATGGATTACTTGTTCTTCTTTTAAGTGTATAAAAATCTGCCTGAATGTGTTCTAAGTGAGTGCATTGATTTTCACTGTGTTATTTCCTAACATTTTATGTGAAATTGTTTATATGTAGCAATATTGTTCATTTGCCTATGGGTGGTGACATCATATACACATATATATATAAATTCATTTGGTTGCAAAATCCCTGATCATTAGACTAATCAAATTTTTCTATATAATGATATCCAAACAGAAATTAAAACCATTACCACCAACCTACTGAAGAATGGGTATTCCAATAAATCCTTGTCCAATATAATCAAAAATATAAATAAAAACATTAATTCCCAATTCCAAAGCCGTCCTGACCCACAAAAAGCATTCTAACCTTACATCAGAGGCATCACCGATAAAATCAGCCGCATACTAATGAGGCAATACATACATACGGTCTTCACGACTAATAACCAAATATCTGGGTTTATTCGCTCAGAAAAGGATCACTGCCCCAATGAATCCCAAGGAGTGTATGAAATACCTTGTGGAGACTGCAAAACGACTTATATAGGTCAAACAAATCGGCAAATATCCAGCCGAATATATGAGCACTCATTGGCTCTACGAAAAAACAATAATGGTTCGGCTCTTGCTAAACAAAATGAAGAAACAGGCTATAAATTATTTTTTGGCAGGCAAAAATAATTGCTTCTATTATCCATTTTACCAGCATAATTGTGCGTAAGACAATAGAAATAGAAAAGCACCACAATGCATAAACACAAGAGATGATAGCCAATACTTATCCGTCATATGTAACTAACAAACTTTCTCCAACCCAATGCATCTCCCGCCAAACTTTCACTTCTAGCCCTATAAATTATAAAGCAGGACACACGAAAGGTCAGTCCTACTCAAAGACTCATAGCATTGGGGAGCAGGCAGATTGAGACCCTGAGTGAAGAGCTAAACTCTTGAAAATGGCACTATAGCTGACGCCAAAACGTCGAAATTTTTCTCAAACACGATGCGGTTCAACCCATAAACTAAGTTGTTCAAACATTAGACGCTTGTTTATTTATTTATTGACATAGCTGAACAATGGGGTTGATACATTATGGTTTTGACTAGGAAAAACATGCTGTATTTACATAAGATCGATTAAGCATAATGTTAATAAATAAATAATAATAATATAATAATGTAATAATAAATTTGATGACTACCATGTGGTAATTGGTACTCCTGATACAGAATTGTTAGCTAATTATCTGGTAGATTAGTCATATATCCATAGTTAGCATTTAGATTGCATGTTTGAATAGAGAAGGCAATGTTCTATTTGGCTGTTAAATGTACTTTATTTTAAAGTAAATTTATGATTTATCGACATATTTGGAATATACACTAATTCCAATATGTCCGTGACCTCAGGTTAACACACGTTTTGATTATTTGATATTTTGGAGAATTAGACCGCCGTACGTACGTCTGTACAAAAAAAATAAAAGTCAGTTGACATATATGAGTCCAGCTTTTGTCGCTACTTAAGGGGGCTACCAAGGTGACGCTCGATTTTGGAACTGATATTAATAATTTTTTTTCAATAAAATAACAAACAAATTACAAAACTGACTTTAGACCTTCATTATACACCCTTAAGATTATATTATGTATTTTTTAAGTAAAAAACTTGCACCCATAGGGCACTTACGATATCGACAAAAGACTTTCATGGAGTGCAGGGGCGGTTGGTGGGAGCTCTGAACGACACAATTTTCAACTTAGAATAAAATTTCAAAAACTGCTTTGAAACTGATAATATTGTGCAACCTAGTACGTAAAGATATTTAGAAAAAAGTTTTTAACAAAATGGCGACACTCTGAAATAAAAATCAACTTTTTCGACATAAAAATCGGTATAAAACGTGCACCAAAAATCAAAATTAAAATATATCGCAAAAATCCTACGTACTACAGTAGAAAAAAGGCCGACTCACAAGCCACAAAAGGCATAATGTAATTATATGTATATTTTATGAGTTATAGCTCTCGCAACTTGAAAATGATGTTTTGAGAACACAAGCGTTTTATTTCGTATGAAAAATAAGCGAAGTGACAAGTTAAGCCTCCTGTGATACTATCCGAAACTAACAGGACCCCCTATTCCGTCGGTAACTATTATAGTACATCGGTTGTATTCGAACGCTCGTTTTAACATATTTTAACATTTATGACATACTTTATATAAATTAATCTTAAAAATACTCTATAAGGAACATTTTAAGCCAATAAAAAAATTAGACTCAAAAAAATATTTCTATCCTGGTCTACCCCCATAAAGATCCCGCGTGGTTCGTAAACTTTGCTTTGGTACTAGATAAAGTACGCATTGTTTCAGTTTATTCTATTCAAATACTCTATTAAATTTACTTTTTTGAACCATTCGATTTTGCAAGAATGATAAGCAAATGTGTTTTCAATAATTAGCATATTATTTTTAATATTTATAATTATATATAATTATAGTATCAAGAATTGGTTACAATGTGCTAGTAGAGAACATGTTACGCATGCTTATTTACAATACATATTTAAAAATTTGAAAAGAATTAAATATTTGTCAAAAATTTATTATTATTATTTGCACAGTTATACCTTAAATAAATTAAGTATCCAATATTGTTAGTTTCTTAAATTAAATTGCAGATATAGAATGTTTTTCAAAGTTAGATAAGGTTTCCAAATTCAGTAACTAAAATAAAAAAAATATGCAACCTAAACAAACATAAAGAATTGGATTAGTATTTGATTGAAGCTTACTATAAAATAATAAGCACTCTAAGTTGAACTATAGATAACGATAATTTGTTGCAAAAGCTATTTGAGTACTTCAAAAATTGAATAAAGAGAACAATGCATTATTTTTTTATTGCTAGAGTACAAATTCATAATGTTTTATTATCCACAGAGATTAAATTGGCCTTATCGTTTATTTGATGACGACTCTTTTGTTTTACTCTTACCTGTTGTAAAATAATTGTTTGAAGTTTTTATTGCTTGTTTTGTTTCAGTATTTATTTCAGGTTTGTAACTGTTTGTTACATTTTGTGGAAGTAAAACCTTTTTTGACAAATCCATTCTTATAATCTTTTGATTTTTTACATGGTTAATACTGCTAGGTAATTAACTTAAATTAATTTTGTGATAGAAATGAGCTTTCATCATCCATTTTATTGTTTTCTTTGATAAGTATTCACATCAAATTAATAGTACAGTTATTTCTAGCACTTTCATTTTAGGAAAATTTTTACAAGTAATTTATTAATATAATAATAATAACTTTATTTGCCAACAGATCCACATACAAACTCAATTATATGGTAACCTAATCATAAAAGTTACAATTTATTGATATCAAGTACTAAGGGTGTGTCAAATAGATGCGAAGGCTTTCACGGCCGCTGTTATGGTGCATGGTGTGGTTGGTTCTCGGGTTATAAGGCCGTGGTCAAAGTTCAGAAACTCTTGCCGTTTAACAGGGCGACGGATTCAATCTACCTAGGAGTCTTGGTTTATCGCTCTCAAGGGACAAAAAATGTCAGAAATATTACCTGCAACGTCCCGATTGACGTCAGCAACTAGCCTCACACGTCATCTACCATCCCGGTGACGTTAACACCCCCCCACCCCCCAGCACCATCAGTATCATACTCGAACGAGTATAAAAACGAAAACGCACGGGACAGTCACTTAATTTAATGTCTGCCGCAGTTGTGGACGAAACGTCAAGGGTTTGTGAACTCCGACCACGGCCTTATATCCCGGGAACCAATCACACGATGCACTAAGGGGTGGTTACCAGTTTAGTATATAAAATGTAACTGGTGCTCTACTAAATTATATTAAACTAAATTAAGCAGTTTTTTCTTAACTTAAATTTAATCTGAGATAGTTATTCTAAAAATTAAAACGTATAAATATGTACGTTAGCAAAACTTCACGATCTACTTATAAAATATAATGTATAACTTAAGAATATTTTTTTAAATTGTACCAAAAGATAAAATATATTAGAACAGCAGTGATAAATTAATATATAATGTTTTACTTAAAAGATCAACATTTTAAATTAATTTACTAAATTCAAACGATTTACAATTACGGGAAAAAAACGTATCACCTTATATCAGTTGTAAAATAATTCATTAATATAAAAATTATAGGTCAACTTGAGTCAAATGCAATTGCATAATATTTATTATTATATTACTTTTTATTTATTTTTTTTTAATTAACTGACATCATACCAGTCTAAAAATTTTGCCACATCATTCTTCAACGCTTTTCTAAAGTACAATTTTATAGATCTTCAATAAGGAGACTGCATGACATTACAAATATTATTTATAAATACATTGGAAAGTAATAGGCTTAAAGTAGATAAGCTGCTATTTAATTACATCTATTATATTACTACTAATATCATTTCATTTCCACATGAGTGCGTTATGTGAAATGCTTTTCACATTTCCTAATGAACATTATCAATTTACTTTTCATTACTTTGAGAGAAGATATATATTAAGTAAAATTATAAAAAATTGATACATTGATATATTGTATATAAATTCCTGTTGATGTATGATGACCTACCTTTACTTTTAAGTAAATATAATTAGCTAAAGTACTTTCAAAAACTCCAAAAATAAAGTAGATTTCCATGCAAGCATTAAAATACAAAAAGAAGAAATTGAGATGCTCAGAAATGCAGAACGTAGAATATAGAAAAATACCAACATAAGAAGCGATAAATAAGCGCAAAATACATCTAACTGAATTAGACCTTTTATGGAGAGCAGACTTCCAATTTTGTGTATTATTGCCATTGAAACCAGAACGTAACGTTTGGAGTACAGCACTCTACTGAATAGAATCTTAGATGATAGCAACTAATAAGTTTTATTATAATTTATATAATTTTTATACAGAAATATAAAAAGTAGCTCAAGAAAAAACGCACCAAGCACTTACAATGTAGCAAACCATGGCCAGAAAAGTTAGAGAACTATGGTATTGAATAAAACCTATCAGTTTATTGATAATTACTGAAAGATTAAGATTGCCTGCGTTACGGAAAGCTGTTTGCTTTTAAATTGTATTTTAATAAGCCGATACATTTTAATAATGTATTACTTATTACCAGGTAATTTATTCAAAATATATTTGCGTTTAAGTTGTTTCTTTAACGTTAAACTATTTATAATTTAAATATCAAGTCACGGTAAATATATATTTGTTTCCGTAATTATATTCACGTACACATTTATGTATTTCTGCTATAAACTTAAGTAAATAAAATTACAAACAATTTATGTATCGTTTATGAAGGAACTTAAGATTATATATATATATATATATATATATATATATATATATATATATATTATCGTTTATTGAATTTAATTTTGTGTTAATAAAAGCTAAATCCTAATCTCCAATATTGAGTTTCTTAAAATTAACTAAAAGTGCTGCCAATTTTTGAAGTGTATTTGCTAATTTATTTTACAACTTAAGGTAGAATGCTAAAGATATTCATTCACTAGACAATCTAGTTTTCTAAACGAAAAGACATCTAATTGTTATGTTATAATTATTAAATCTAATATCCGATTATGAAAGTTAGCAGTTGATTTAAGTTATTTGAGGTTTTGTAATGTCTGATTGAGTTGTTAACGACTTTAACCAGGTTTCTACATGAATTAACATCACTGTGCTTTAAGTAATTCATATATTATAATTACCCATTATTATTATATTATTGAGAACAAATTCTAAGATAGAATTATGGAAGCATAAATTATAGATGGAGAGATATAAGTACATAAGAGAGTACAATTTATATTAATTAACAGAAACCAAATCAATATTTGCAAGTGCAACATTTTTGTTAATAAATGTGGACAAGCTGCTATTAACACATCTCTAACCTTACAATTTTTTAGGTCTATTTTATATACACATAAATAAATGACCACCTCTACTCTTCTATCCATCAAGCCATTCATTAGTGACGTGCCCTCGTAATCCAGGCAGGTTCATAAAAGGTCGTGAATACCGATATTCTTTTTGCGCAATGACATTTCAGAAATTTTTGATCAGCGAAAGGTCAGGTAAATGGGCCAACCAAGTTGAAGAAAGTTTAATATGTATCGGACTGTAAGACCCCGTCGATGTAGGTCTCTCTGGTAATGTTGCCCTTAACACTGACTAGATGTAACTTGCTGTCATAGCTGATATCTTCACATGCCATAATTCGCATAGTTGACGTTGTATGTCTCGTACAAATACAGACTCCTTGCTCCCCTTCTTCATCAGAAAATACGATTTTATACCACTCTTGTATGAAGACGGGTGCATTTCCATTGTCCATCGTAATCTTGCTGGTAAAAGAAGCAGTAATAGTCCTAAAAACGCAAGTCTCATTACGAGTAGACAACTGATACCGTTGTAGCGCTAGAGTACTTGTAGTAGCTAATCGTAAGTCCCTAAAGACTTATCCTATCGTTACTTGTCCTGCGTACTGCTATAGGTCCTGGTCTTTGCGAATGAGTATCTTGTTCTGCTTAAGGGTTTCATATTCGCGTTATAGTATTACTGTAACGACTAATCCTTTGACCACTTGCCGTAAAGGAGCGCCTTAATAATTTATCCTTTGTTGAAGATGAAACATTCTTACACTATTTAAGTTACACGTGTTAAATCTGAATTGGCTGAAAACACTAAAGTACGACAAGCTTCCCTTTTATTATTAAAGATGTGGTACAAGGTATTAATTAGCTCTTAGTTATAATTTTGAGATGTCCTGGTACGTACAGTAGAGTAAGGTCTTTTATTAATTTCCTGCTCTACTACATTTTATAACTCAGCCCGTCGAAAGCATGTTTAATCCTGTTCGCTAGGTTTATTTCATTCTTAAAACTTTTATTGAATTCTCAGATCCATTAAATATTAATTTAATCGATATTGGTCAAGTAAGCCTTTTGCTTGAGAGGAATTTTTATATACAATTACAGCACCAATAATCGATGCTACTGCAATAAGGATCTGTTTTTGTTGATTATTGTGATTTTTATTTACAATTTCCTTTAGATTATATAGTATAAGTTACACTTATGTTTTATTCGACCTTCAAGTTTATGAATTATTAAGTTTGCTGAAGTATAATTGATTTTATTAGTTCCTACTTTAGTGTCTCTAATATTTAATATCAGTTAAATCTATAAATGTTATAAGCGGTGAGAAAACACTTTTTTCTGTTTATGACAATTTTGACTTCTTTATCTAGTTTGTCTCAAATTTTTTAATAATAAAATTATGGATTTATACACTCACAAATTGATTTTGCAAGGTCCACATGTGGGTTTTGTAATACAGCTTGGGTGGAAAATAAAAATTTATTAGGAACAATAAACAGGGATACAAGCCTCATTTATAGCACTTTTATAGAAATTTAATTAAGTTAAATACAAATACAAATTAAACAATTACGTGATGAGAACAACATAAAATAATATTATTAATGTGTTTTAGTAGAACTGTTTTTTTTTCATTGTTGAGCCCTAGAATAGATATAGTGATGTCACAAGGTTTTCAGCTCTTCCTTGTTTAAAACCGTAGTACGTGATGAAGAGGCATATCCTTTTCAAGGTACCCATCTTGGAACAAAACAAGACGAATTTAAATCAGAATAAGTCGATAAATCATCCTTATTGGGGCTAATACTCATTTATTAGCTTCACTTAAATATTCGCAAAGTTCAACATAAGCCTTGAGAAAGAACAGATCAGAGATAACCAACAAAGCAAAATTAATGGTAAACGAAAACGAGTATATTAGAGAATTAACGTAACGACATTGAATATAAGAGGAGGTATGACAATGAAGAAAACATAATCAAATAATGTAATGGAAGAGAGGAACATCAATGTAATGATGAATTCCAAAACTAAAAGAAAGTTACGAGGGACCCATACGTTAATGATAATATGGTAACACTGACTGGAGCATTGCAGGACATAAAAGCCAAAGCTGGTGTAACTATATTAATCGATAAAAGACGAATAGAAGACATCTAACTGTACTCGAAGTATAGCCCCAGAAGATGGTAGGAAGGCAAAAACAGAAAAGTTTTTCGACGGCTTTTAAAACGAATAAAATTTGATTTAAAAAACCACTTTATAATATTAGCAAGTGATCTAAATGCTAGAATAGTAAAGGCACCTATAAATACAATATTTGGAAACCAAGGAGAAGCAATAACAAACGAGAATGGCTTAGAATTTTGTCAATTTCTTACATTCAATAACTTGAAAGTAACAAATACATTTTTTAGAAAGTTTTAATAAATCAGGAGGTGCATCAGGACAGAGCATTATCGCGTTTTCAGAGGCGCAGATTAGGTTCTAGCCACTATTTCGTTAAAAACACGTCGTCTTGGGTAAGAATTTTTAAGAAGACTGATAAATCAAGACCCATTTCTTGTAAGATGTTGCCTTTAAATATGTATACCAATCAAGCCAAACACAATATTTAACAGATATGAACACACAAGTGGGAATAGGAGAGGAATAGGTCTGTTTGAAAAATACCGTACATAAAACAGCGTGTAATTTTTTTAAAAGAAAGAAAAACAGCAGAAAGGGAGAAATAAGGTTTTGCAATGAGAAAATTAAAGTTGCAAATGTAAAAAAATAGAAAGCATATAAAACTTATTGGCAAGATGAACGCCTCAAAATTAACAAATATTTGTTTTTAAAATTTTGGAACACCTAATGAAAGACGAAAGAGACAAGTCACAAACAATATAATACATATAGATAAACTGAACACTACAAAAATCTGTCGTATAATTCACAAGTAAAAAAAGAAAACGAAACATGTCGCAAAGAGGACACACCCAGCAGCACCGACTGTTGATTGCATAAGTTTAGGCGAGCTTCAGGGCCCACTAAGAAGCTTGAAAAATAGACAACTAAGAGAATAGATGCTTTGATTATAAAAATGCTTAAATATAGAGGAATGCTTCTTAAATTTTGATTGTTATATCTGCTTAATCTATGTTGGAAAGAAAGAACAATCACAAATGAGTAGGCAGTAGCAAGAGTAAACGCTCTCTTTAAAAAAACCCGAATAAATACCAATAACTAAAGGGACGTCAGTCTACTAAAATCAGCTTACAAAAGAATGCAAGCAATTCTTCTCCAAGAAGAAGAACAAAACGAGTTCTGCAATGGACGCTCGTGGACAAAGTCGATATTCACATTGAAGCAAATAATAGAGAAGAGGGTAAAATGTGTTTAGCGACACAAAGTTTTTGATATAAAGGTATTATTAGATATAAAATGTAAAAAATACCTAATGAAATATGTAAGAGCTTATATAAAAACACATTATTATTGAAAATAATCTTGGTGAAGATACATAAGCGATTAATATAAATCAAGGCATAAAATAGGGATGCTGCTTGTCTCCTCTACTATTTGACTTGTATATAAACAATATTATTTAGCAATTTAATATACCTGCAAAGCTTGCAACGCATAGCAAAGTGGCGAAGCAGTCTCCCAAATTTGAGAACCCTCTAGTTAGGTCACTAACGCTGACCTTTGACCAATCAGTTTCAAAATCACTATCAAACAAGCCTTTTTGGTCACCTGTCGATTGGTGAAAACAGAATTTGGAAATTGCTAGCCGTTCTCGAGTTTTTGATCAGATGGACGGACGGACAGACAGACGGATAATATGAAGTTAGTAAATGACTCCGCTTCGCTTCGCCACTTAATAAATAAACCTGCAAAGCTTGCAACGCATAGCGAAGTGGCGAAGCAGTCTCCCAAATTTAAGAACCCTCTAGTCTAGCTGAGCTTTGACCAATCAGTTTCAAAATCACTAGCGAACAAGCCTTTTTGGTCACCTGTCGATTGGTGAAAACAGAATTTGGAAATTCCCAGCCGTTCTTGAGTTATTGCTCGGACGGACGGATAGGCAGACAGACCGACAGACGGACGGACAACATGAAGTTAATAAGTGACTCCGCTTCGCTTCGACACTTAATAATAGGAGAAGCAAGGACCACCGGGAATTAAGTTACAACATATCAAAACAGTAAATACCTCACTTTTTGCTGACAATCGAGCCATTATTATGTCCAAAAAAATGATCTACAAACAGATGTACACAAAATAAAACTTTTGAAGGACTGTAATTGCGAAATATCAAAATTAAAGATGACAGTAACAATTTTTCTATGGAAAGATCCAATTACATAAAAACTTTGTATTAATATTGAAGCATTTTAAATATTTAGGGTGCAATGTGACCTATACCAGGATATTAATAATAAAGTAATGACATTCCAAAGGACGTTTGGAACAATAGAAAATGACCCAGAAAAACACTGCATAAAAGAAATCGTATTAAATTTTTACAAAGTAATGGTTGCGCCCTGTTGCTGCACTCTATTAAACAATAGGGGAAAAATGTAAGCCGAATCCAGGCAGCAGAAATGAATTTCTACGATCTGTAAAGGGGTGCACAAAAACAGATAAATTTAAACACAATGATATCAGAGAAGAACTTAAAATATTTTAATTAAGCACAAACTTAATGGAAACAATATGTGATTAGAGTGAACGATAACCACTTACCTAAATAAGCTCTATAATATAATGCACTAGGACACCGAGATGATATAGGACGTCCTGGAAGAAGGTGGAACGTTAAATTAAAATAGGCCAGAATGTCCAATTCATATACTTTTTAATAATTCCAAATTTTAGTTGAATATAAAAGTTTTGCACGTTTATATTACTCAACAAGAAATATTTTTTAAGTTTAAAAAACAATGTAGTAATTGCATTTCTACTCTACCGGCTATTCGAAACGGATATTTTTTATTTGAAAACGAACTAGAATAAAATTCAGTGTTCGTGTCGTCGGATTTATTTGATACCCCCAGCAATAACCTCTTAATCAACGCTTACCAGCAATCGAGTGCAGCAGCTGGCGGCAAAAAGCGCCCATTTAGGTTTCGCGCTGTAATTAATGACGGCCGCTAAATAGTGCAAATAAACCAAAACCGTTTTGCGGAAAATCCTCTTCAGCAGGGGCGTCGGTCCGAAACAAATTTGCGTTTCAAACTTTTTATTGGACGATTCAAACCGTCGGGCTTTTTGCGCGCCTCGCTGGAGCGCCAAAGAAAGTGGGGGAGCGGCGACGCAGGGCCTTTATTTCCCAGAGACGCGCCACTAAAAACAAAACATTTATTTATGTAAAGCAGTCCTAATACTGCCATAGCTCAAGCAAGCATTAACATTTTACGCGCAGTTCCTGCGGTGCTCACATTTCGCGCGGGAGTTTACCCCCCTGAAGATTTTCCGGCGCTATAGGCGTGTTCGTTAGCCGAAATGTTCGCGCGATTTCGGAATTTTCTAGGCGAAATTCGCGTCGAATAAAAACACTTTATAATGCTGGCGTTAATTGCTAATGACTGTAAATGGCAGAAATTGGCCCTTTCCGGATCTCCGGGGCGCAGTATCGTTACTCAACGTCAGCGCAACAAGCGCCACTCGAGAAGGCATTGAACGAAATTTGCAGAATAAGAGAGTTGATTGCATTCATTACTGATACAGCCAAACAGTTTACAACTTTCGGACCTTCAGACGGCACGCAGCCATTTAACCTGGCCCGCTCGTTTCCGGGCGTTATCGTGCCTGGAACGCCAACGCACATCAAAATTTCCCGTTTCATTTCGAAAGCAAAACGCGCCGCCGTAAATGCGCAATTAAAGGTCCGCTATCGCCAAATGGTCCGTCAAATGCTCGGCAACTTCGCAGAGAGGAATGTTTGTGCAATTGGCTTTAGTTTGGGGCTTACCCCAAGCCAACACCAAATATTAACTATAAACTGGCCAGTTTAATCAAGCCCGGCCATTTTATCTAAGCGGCCGAATTTCTCCGGGCTGGTCATCTTGCCATAGCTGAAGAGTTTATGGCTTAGAAACGTGTTATCACGAGATAAGTCTTTTATACTAAAATAAGCGGGTCAAAGTATTTCGATTATCCAAAAGGGACGTTGCGTGGAATTTTCACATTTGACCCAAAAGTTTATTTTTCATGTATACATCCCCTGCGTGTACATTAAATGGCAATCTTCTATAACACAAGCCTGTTATTAGACATATTAAATTTATTTTTAAATATTAAGGTCAGTTTGATTATCATACAAGGGGCGTAAAATACTCCGTTATAGATTTATTTAATATTTTTTTAGAAAAAAATGGGTTTTATATGGGTAGAAAAATTAGTGTCGTGCTATTAAGAACAAATGTTTATCACTCAATTAGATAGTGTGTTATGCATAAGCCTATGGCAAATAATCAAATTTATTCTTATGTTGTTTTGCAGCCATTATTGATTTTCTGAATCTGTAAGATTCATTTTTTTACACAATATCAAATATAATCATATACAGGGTGTTTTTGGAGGAATAGTAAATATTTTAGGGAGTGATAGTACAGACGAATTGTAATAAAAAATTCCACATAACATGTGTCCAATTTTTAATGAGTCCAAAGATACAGCTGTTGGTATTTAACCTAGTGCAGTTTTGTTTCGTGTGTTGGTACACCGTTTGCTATGAGCGTATTTAATTTAACGATTATCAACAGGGAGTGTGTTGTTGAGATTGAATGTTTTCAACTGACAAACATAAACATTGTGATTTGTTGGCCAAGTGTACTGTCTGTACCGTTTAAACATGCTGCACGTATTTACACATGCTGAGTATGCCGATATGGTATTTGTGCATGGGTTTTGTAATGGAAACGCTGCTGCTGCTTGTAGAGAATACGGCAGACGATTTCCTAACCGTAGACGACCAGATTCCAGAGTGTTTACTCGTGTTTTCAATGCACTGCGTGACACTGGTGCAGTACCCAGCCGTCATATTTTCAGAACGAGCAAATGAACAGATTGTGGATGAAGTAGAAGACATTATGCAGTCGGTAGAACGTAGTCCTTCAACAAGCACACGTAGAATTTCTGCACGCATCAGTGTTCCACATACAAGTGTATGGCGGACATTACGTAGGCATAGGCTCCATCCATATGATTTACAGCCCATTCAACACCTTCGAGCAGGAGATGAAGATAGACGATTGGAATTTTGTCGTTGGATACTTGAAAATCGCCAAATTTGTAATCTTCACTGATGAAGCCATTTTTACTCGTGAGGGCATCAATAACACTCGTAATGTACATCACTGGTCTGAAAAAAACCTACATGCCATTGTGGAGACACATTTTCAAGACCGTTTTTCTATAAATGTGTGGTGTGGTTTGATAGACAATCAGTTGATTGGGCCTGTTGTGTTACCGCATCGTCTTACAGGACCCCGTTATCTATACTTTCTTGAAAATGAACTTCCAGCATTATTGGAAGAGATTCCTTTGGCTACAAGAATGCAAATGTTCTTCCAGCATGACGGGGTTCCGGCACATTCTAGTGGTCTGGTGACACAACCCTAAACCTAACATTCCCCGAAAGATGGATCGGTAGATATGGTCACGTTTCTTGGCCACCAAGGACGCCGGACCTTGGTCCTTTGGATTTTTGCCTGTGGGAATGATTGAAAGGCGAAGTCTACAAATCAAAAGTCAACACAAAAGACGATTTTATCGTTCGGATTATGCATGGTGCAGTCCTCATCAAAGAACGCCAAGACGACCTTCGAAGAGCTACACGTGGTGTTATTAACATGTAACAGCTGTATCTCTGGATTCATTAAAAATTGGGCACGTTACATGAAATTTTTTATTGAAATTCGTCTATATTACCACCCCCTAAAATATTTACTATTCCTCCAGAAACACCCTGATACATTTTTAAATTATTTTAATGTTTTTTACTTTTTTTATTTAAAGTATCTTCTTTTTTTCATAATATTTAGGCTACAGGACCTTTTAGGCTCATCTATTGCCACTTTTTACTCGTTCTATCCAAGTCCCTTCATACCAGGGCAATCTTTGGTAGTTGGTGGCCTTCTATTCCTTGTCCATCTCGATTGTAGCCAGGACAGGTTGTACTTCTAGACTTCCTTTTATATCGTCGTTTTTAATTTTGTCTTTCTTATATCCATCAACCGTTTTCAAATATGTCATTTACAAAGCTTATATGTGCGAAAATAATAATGACTATTTAAATAGTTTAGTTGACTATAAAACCAGAAATTTTATCCTGAAGTTTTCTTTAATAATTTTAAATTAAATGAATACATACTGAAGCATATTTCCACTGTGACAGTGAGGGTTTTTGGGTATTTATTAATGTACCCTCTTTTAAAAACATGCTGCGTTTTATTCTGAATTATAGTTATACAGATATTTTAAAACAAAACAACAAACTGATTTTAGTGGATGTAGTACTACTTTTCTTCTACGTTGGCATGCATTACAGTTAATACATATTATATTTTATTACAATGCAATTTAAAAATTAATAAAAATAAATCTTTACAATGTACTCAATATTGTTCTCTTATATATTACTCATTAAAAAAATAAGGTGACTTTTTAGTTTAAAACTCACTGGAAAGTCGTAGTTCAAAATACTTTTTTTATTAGCACAATCTTCACTTACATTTGTTCCTAGTTTCATTGATGTGTTGAATAGTTTATAAGTTATAGCAGTTTATTTAAATTTCTTTTGTGCTTTTTTTCTATTTCTGTAATATCTAATATTGTTTAACAAAGAAGTTGCACTAAATTTTGAGTTAAAATGGAATCAATGCTACTGTAACGTTTAAAATGGCACAAAAACGTCTCTGTTCAATCTTTGTTCAAAAACATAATCTGTTCAAAGAAAATCATGAATCCCTAGTAGATGAACCTCGTTTTGGTCGTCTAGTAACAACAATAACCTAAGAAAATATTGGAGAAATTAGAAACAAAGTAATGAGAAACTCTCATTTGACTCTAAGAGAGCTTGCTGAAGGTGTTGGTATATAAATTGGTTCAGTATACGCAATTTTAGGTGGTGTATTTGACTTGAAACGTTTGTAACCAAAACTTAGCGATCATTATTCTTGCGTTTTTCGCCAAAAATTCAATAAATATTGCCCCACGAGCCCTGTATTCTCCAGATGTATTCTCCACCATGCGACTTTTTGTTCATTAAATTAAAGAAACCCGATAGAAATTTCAAAAAGTAAACGTAAAAGGTCTTTCCAAGGTTGAAAAGCGTATCTATATCGCAACATGGAAAATTACTTTGAAGGCGGCAAAATAAATTTTGATGAATAAATAAATAGTATGTTTTATGCAAACAGTTACCTTACTTTTGAATAGAGTGGCATATATCTGGCAGTATGTTGTTTTACAATAGTCAGTGTAAACATAAACTCATGTTTGTTAACTTGTGACCACTATTTTATAAAAAAATTTATACTAATTAAATAAGCTATGTTCAAACGAGCAGCAGAACGCATTATTTTAAAGTAAAGTTCTAGTAAATACTTTTTTAATGAACTTATTTAGCTACATAATTTATAGCGACTTACATTTCAAGTTGAAGATGTCAGCTTTACTAAGAGTTTATAATTAGTGCCATTAAAGTAGTTACACAACAAAAACATAAAATACATAAAAATATGTACTTCTTGATATTATTCTTAATACTTCAGCTAAAGTATTATTTGAATAAAACGTTTTTTGGAAAAATAGGCCCTACAATTCCACATAAATATAAGTAAGGGATTGATTAACCGTGTTATATGCGCTCACATTTGAACGGTATCTAGATAATTAATTTTCCAATTTAACAAGCTTTATACGTCCAATAATATTTGCAATGCATTATTGCAGGCGTGCTAGTTATAATGCCTTTCACATTTCAATCATATTGATGCTCTGTATGCATTAATTTGTTTATGATAACGTTAAGATAATTTGAAATAATAAACACTATAATTGCGTAAACTTTGGTATTTATCAATAAGCAGCACGGATTCCATTTAAATTGTAGTTGATTACATTTATCGATTAACTACACATAACCATATTATAAAATAAGGGATGTTTATATTAAGTGGAATTAAAACATAGCAGTTTTAACTTGACATATTTTATTAATATTTGCTTCACTATTTTGTATCATCGCGCGGACTGAAAGTTGGAGTAAATAATTTTGTTTCCATGTTTAGTATTTCCGTGCATTTTGTTTCACTTAGCCTTTACTAACTTAAATGATTCTCAAAAATAATACGTAAAGCTTTAGAAATTGTTAGCTTACTAACACAACTAATATTATGTAATCCACTTTATGATTATTTTAATTTATAATTATTGTTTTAACGTCAGTTGAGATAAATAGTTTTATTTTACTGATTACACTTTAATAATTTACAATAAATAAATTAGTGTTTACAAAAAAAAACAAATAAAAAAGTCTGTATGATAATAAAGGCAAAAACGATTGTAATACTCCGACATTATCTAAGAAATATTGGAAAAAATATTACAAGATAATTCAAGAGCTGAAAGATAAATTATTGTGTCGGAAAAAATTCAGCAACGACGTAGAAAACATAATCAGGCTTAAGAAGTTAGGAAAGATCCTAGATTATTGTGAAAGAAATATGTAAGACGAGAGCAGCTATTAAAACTTTGAATTTACCGTTGGAAATTTGAATGTATGTTTTACGGTTAAGGAATAATCTGTATAATTTTCTAACAGTATCATTGCTTGAATGAGGGTAATGTTAGGGAAATTAATTTAATTAAAATTTACGCTTTCAATAGATTGCTATATATTTCTGGCGTCCCAAAATCTGGTATCATAAATATATACGTGCAAAATTATTTTTTTCGATAATTCTGCTATCAAAATATATATTTATTTTAAAGAATATGCATTTTAACGATTTGGTAATATGCGATAACTCTTTAATGATCCCATCGTCGCTAGCTACAAACTTCCCTCATCCTCACCTTCAAATTATATGAAAATCAGGAGTGTTGGGCTTAATAGAGAGAAATATATATCACGTGCCAAATATGAAACTTTAATTTGGATGGCATCCAAAGAGCAACATAGCATTGATAACTCTCCAAGTATTAAGGCGAAGAGAATCTATGGGACATAAAGAGAAAAAGAAACTTAATCATCAACTGATTCATTAGAATTGAGATAATCGAATACGTGTATAATTACCATCTAATGGCACAGGTAAAATAAAATAAAATTTCCATTGAAGATCACCGGTTTAAATAAAAAATAAAAGTATGAAATACGTTTTGACGAAATAATCATGGCCACCAAAAAGCAGCAAACAAGAGTTATTTTTACTACTATGCAATAATGACATAAATAGCTAAACTCGAAAATTGTAGGCTCATATACCAGGGTTTCAAAATAAAATATACATATCGATTAAATCGTCCATCGTTTTCTGGAATGCATTTTTGCCCTTCTTCTGTCACCGTTCGTCATTAACTCCACTTTGCAGCTAGGTTTTCGTGACCCTGGACATGTTTTGCTTGATAACGTGTTCCAGGTTTTAAATAAATGAATAAACTTATTTTTCTGTACGGTAATTGCATGTGTTAGATGATAAAACGCACCATACTTCATGACAACATTTTTCTTAACAAAAATATCATTATCAAAAATAGGTAAAAATCCATCACTTGAAATTTCAATGCTCTTGCCGGCATTTATGGTGCCATAACATAAAATTGATCATGATCTGTCGTCATAACAAAATGGCACCCTACATACTGCTTGCTAACTGAGAGGTTAAGGCTCTCGTATGTCCGACTTTAATGCCCGGTAGTCGCGCACCATCTCTGGTGCGTGGCGATGTGGCAAGAACCGCGCCTTAGATGACCGCCGTTGTTACCCCTTGTTCAAGTGAACGCAATTATTTTTAGTGACTGAGTAGGCTATTCGTCACGCATCAGGGAGCACAGGGAATGGAACGCGAATCCGTCCGCACTGCAGCCCGATTCTCAACCGCTTAGACCACTCTGGCGATAGATCGTTATATTAGCTCTCCCATAGCGCCTCCATTAAGTCTAATGAAAAATTTTATCATCCAATTAGTGCGATAAATGTTTTCATCATAGATAGCTGCATTTTCAGAAAAAAATTACGAATCCACGAGTGATCCGGTCAGCAACGTTTTTCTATTGTCCAATTCTGTTGATGTATTTCTTGGAAGGATAAAGTATTTATGCAACTCTACACTAAGCAAATAGCATTCATTGGTGGTTCTGATTATTCTGACAACTTTGCTATTTTCAATATCGCTTTTTGGAGGATTCTAACAGTATCTTTTATCACTACTCGATTTTTGGGTTTTAAGAGACCGGGCTTTAACAGTGCTGATTGTTTATTGTTTCTTTAAAATTGAGTGATAACGCAATTTACTTTTGACTAGGCTATTTTTAATCACACGCTTATTTTTTTTCGCAAGACATGACGATCAGCTTAGACTATGAAATATATGCGACTATTATCATTTACATCTTTGTATTTAGGTAAGCGTGAAATGGTTCAAACAGCACCATACTGTCTACAGCTGTTTAGAAATGTTATTTAGCTGCAAGTAATTCAGCCCTTTTCGCAGAATTTACGTGAATTGCCAACTTTTACTTGGTTTCTATTTTACTTTACATCTTAGTTCTCCGGTAGCTGTTTATATTGAGTTGTTTAGGGATGTTGTATATTTAGTGAAGTTAACAGCTTTCTCATTAATCGGCTATAGATCAGTTTATCAGCAACATTGCAAATTATTTAGCATTTATCTTAATTTAGCCTTTGTTTCTCATATATCAGCTACTTAATATAAAAATATATAACAGTAGAGGAATATACATCATCAGTTAGACTTTCATCCTGGTTAGGTATTGACCTATCAAATATAAATCGTCAAATTCCTCTATTTGCAGATTAAAGGTAATTGCATTATCTAAGTGCTACTGGAATCTATCCTAGTTCGTTAATTTCGAGGTCAGTTTTAGATTAGGTTATTTTTTAATTGCAGCTGTGTATAAGTTTATTAAGACCATTACGTAATTAGTAGACAAATCACTGAAGCAATAGGAGGGCAATTCAGATGCTGTAACAGCATCTTAAAGCGCAGTATCTTTGTCAAAGCGGTGTGGCGTAAGCTTCCATTCATGTGCACAGCGGGCCATTCTGTCAATTTCTTGCACAACTTTATTGCTGGCTATAGATGAATGACTACTTTTTGCCTTATCATTGACTTTAATGCGTCTATGTTAAACATGTAGTATCATTAAAGTACGGTACCTTCACTCATTACGTTTTGTCGATAAACATTATATAGTTCGCGATAAAATTCAGCACACAAAAATCATATTACTGCACACACTTTACATTTGGCGGGATTTTTATGCTAGCGTTTATTTTAAATTGATTTAGCGGACTGATAAAGTGCAACACAACCTTCTTTTTCTACTCCGGGCATCACTATCCCCGTCTGTTTTTTGCACATGCGCAAATGGGGGATCTTTCCAAATTACCTTTGTAAATATTTCGGCAGATAAGAAATAATTTAGTAAGTTGCGCAATATATCTCGACCAGACGGCCAATAGTAGGCCATCAGTAGAGTGACAGTTGTAATTATTATCCACGACATTTGTTAGTGTAATTCTAGGTCTCTAGGGTGTATACTTGCCATTCCATAAATTTATTTTCTATGCTTAGAAAGTATTATATTGATCAATAGAAATAGTGTGCCTAAATGCTAAAACTGCAAAAAACAAAAACATATTAGCTTTAACATTTGTGGTCTGGTTTTATTTTATTTAAAATTTATCAATCTCATGGTGTTAAATAAAATTTCTGATGATTATTGCAGCCTTTGCATGAGCAGGAAACTCTGGATAAATTTTAAACACGGTTTTCACATCTAAACGGGTTTGGTAAATTAGCGATAAGTAAACTTTATGTAATTGTAGAGAATATTACCAAATTTTGTTTCTACTTTAGTACATCATTTGCATTTCAAGACAAAATACATAAAATATTAGCCATTATAGAAATAATTTGTTAATTACAGTTGTCAATAAATGTAACATAATATCATTCCGATTAAATAACTGGAGAGAAAGGTAGTCAGCTGGATTTTTAAGTTGATATGCGGTTCTTGTGTATTGTTTGATATACAGCAAGTTTTATGATAGAATACCTATAGAGTCTGAAAATTTATTCCTAAGCAGATATCAATCTCAGCTGCAATTAAGAACGATGTAAAGCTTCACATCTTACTTTACAGTTAGAAAAAATTCGATTTCGTAGATCTTTTTGTTGTTTGTGGTAGGTTCTAAGTGAACAAAGAAAATTGGAAGCGGTTTTTTATTTGCTTTGTGTCTTATGTTTATTTAAACAAACTTTATGCAAACTTTATATGAGATAAGGATATCTCATTACTACTACATACAATCGCTCTTTTTTAGAATAAGTGTAATGAATGATCTGTTTCTCTGAATGTCTGACAATATATTTGTATGTATCTGGTATCTGTTCCTTATCGGCATTATCTAAAAACAAATATATGTTACGGATTAAACAAATTTTATCTCTTTTTCTTGATAGTTCATTAGAAATGGTCGT
Source organism: Sinelater perroti (assembly GCA_036346155.1). Taxonomy (NCBI): domain Eukaryota; kingdom Metazoa; phylum Arthropoda; class Insecta; order Coleoptera; family Elateridae; genus Sinelater; species Sinelater perroti. The sequence goes on from JARFIY010000359.1 coordinate 5,742,451, forward strand.
TGCCTTCAATTGCTTCTTCCATTATTTATTGCTACCTAATTATTTATTGCTTAGCGATAAAATAAGTTGCGTTGCTATATTATTGTTATAGTTGGATATTGAAGTGATAAGAGTGAATAAAAACTAGTGTAGTGTAAAGGTTGGGCTTGTGGGGTTCCTTAACTACTAATATTCAAAATTTGTGTGGAGTATGATTGTGCCTTTGACTTGTTACATATCTGAAAGTTGTCATTTAAGTTGCTCGTATGGATAGAGTACGTCATACTCTATTTATGTTAACTATAATTGGTATAAAGTTGCACTTTATACAACGCGTGTGGTTGTTATTCTTTGAAAATTAAACAAACCTGAAAGGCGCACTGTTTCAGTTCGTTCTACAATTTTTATTCTTTTAAGTGTCGTGTCCAGTCTTCTAGACGTTGGCGACCATTATGGTTTATGTTTCACGGTCTTTTACCCTCTAACAAATTTGCTTTATAGTTCTTAAACCCGCCCGGTGTCTTACATTTTTCATCCGTGGCATCTGCTTTCTTCCAATTCCTCTACCGCCTTCGATTTTTTCTTTTATAATTAGTTGTAGCACTTCATATTTCCCTCCTCACAATATATGACCCAGGTGAGCCATATCCTTTATTTGATTGTAGTAAATAATTCTCTGTCGGTGTTAGCTTTTTTTAATACTTTTGACACATAATCGGTCTATGGAATCTTAAGAAGTCTTCTGTATAACCACATTTGAAACGTCTTTATTCTATTTATCGTGTTCATTTTCAATGTTCAGCTTTCCTTTCTGTATAATAATACTGACCATACGTAGCATTTTGTCATGCGTTCTTAAAGTTTCAGATTCAGTGCGTTGTTTATTGAACACTATAAATTTAGTTTTGTCACGCCCAGTTCTTCACTGCTTAATGCTGCCTTAATCATCAGAATAAAAATTGAACAGCAAGGGGGAAAGGATGTAGCCCTGTCTTGATAATTTAAAGTTCTTCTTCATCTACTCCATTTGCTTTCAGTAATTGTATCAACACTGAATATTTTACTTTATCAAACTCTTTTTATAATTAATGAAACAAGCGAACATGTTTTTTGTTGGTCTCGACATTTTTGTAATGGAACTGTAATTTGCCAATGGTGCTTTACGTGAACTGAAACTATTCCTGAAACCATTGATTGTTGTCCAAATGTTTTTCGCATTTTTGTCTAATCGTGCATGTATGTACTCGTAGAAAGAACTTGAAGGTGGCTCATTACGCTAATTAATTAGCAATCGCTACATTTCCTGGCAAATGACTTTTGTAGTACAAGAATGAATACTGAATTTTACCAGTTTTTTGACAATGCATCTTATTAAATAATTCTATTACTTCATTTAAACCTTCTCTATTGATAAGCTTTAGAATTTTAGTCATTTTGTTTGGTCCTCCTATTCTTTTAAATCTTCACTGCATGTTTACCATCCACTTTTAATATTTGCGGACTTCCAATTTTTTGTTCTATATATTCGTTACTTTTAACAATGGTGTGTTGTCACTGTTTGTCAACGAACATTCTGGGCGTTTTTTTGTAGATTTCTGCTATTTCTTTTAACTTTTTGTGCATTCCGCTTGTGTTGTGACTTTTGTCGAGTTCCTCTATCTCTTTGCATGTTTCTCTCATCTGTTTCTCTTTTATTATCCTTGTTTTTTTTATTTCCCGTTGTTTTCTGTTACATTTAATATCATTGCGTTTAAATTTCCTGTGTTCATCCATAAAATTTAGATTACGCTCGTTTATGTAGTTCTTTCATTTTATCCTTCTATCTAATTTAACATTTTCATTACAAACTTTTTGAATAATTTTCTTAAGATCTCGCCATATTTCTGTGTAATACGTGTTATTTAACTCGCCTAGCCCTTCGTTGATCTCATTTGTAGTTTTTTCTTTGACGTTTTTATTTTTCAGTTTATTTACATCTATCAGTAGATCTCGTTTATTTTTAATGATTATTTTCAGCTTAAGTGATACATTTTCCACAAGACGGTTATGCTTCAATTCTATGTTTCCACTTGAGTATGTCGATATTTGTTTGATGCAGTTCCTGTAGCGTTTTTTGTGGGAATATAGTCGATCTGATTTCTTATAGATTTTAAGTTTCTTTTATTATTTTGCGGGATTATCCACGTGTATAATATTTTCTTAAGAAGTTTATACCAAGTATTTGCAATTAGCATCTGTTGTTCTTAAAAAAACTGATAAATTTTTCCCCCTCTCACTACCCCTTCCCAAACCATAGTTGCCAATTAAATATTCTTCCATCCTTGCCCTACTTTGGCATCTGAAATTAGCCATAATGAAGGTTATATCAATACTTTCGTTGCTTTTAATGCCTTCTATATATTGTTCTACTACTTTATCATATCTCTTATCTGCCGTCGGAGAGTATACTTGGAAAATGTTTATATAAAAGAGCTAACCTCGCAGCATTCAACACATTTTATACATTCGATTCTACAAATACCTCTACAACATTTCGATGATATTTCTACAATGTCTTAGTAAAATAAAATTTGATGACAATTTTTTTATGCATTAAATAAAACTTTTGTATTACATTGTGTCTATGCACAATTTTATTTTAGTAGAGCTGTAATTTCCCATTTTGAGTTGTACTTATTACATACTTATTTTATAAGTTCAAAGAAAACATCAACGTATATCTATGTATGCATCTTTATAATTGTTTTAATTATAAATAAAAATGCCTCTAATAACTCATTAATCAATTCCTTCATACGAAAATCTCAATCAACGGATTTTAAATAAAACTGCACGGACAGGGAAAAATTAAATTGTCAAAGCCCTTTATGTTATCTTTTAGAACTGAGAGATTACATAAAAACCCTCTGCATATTATTTTGGCGCAGTTATAAAGTCATAAACCAAAAAAGCGAAAAGGTTTTGTTTGTGGTAACCTTCTATCATGGAAATATAATTTCGGTTTACAACATAACTGTGTGCCGCAGTTACAAAAACAGTGCGTAATATATGGCCTGGAATATCATATTTTCAACGCTAAAACAGCAGCTGGCCAAATAAATAAAGAAAAAATATTTGTTTTAGCACAGAAAAATTTTAGTATTTCTAGAACATTTTGAACTTAAACCTACATTAATAAAATCAAGGTCGTAAACAAATTGCTTGGAATAAATATAAACTTTTTAATTGTTTACCTACAACATTTAGAATTAAACTAACATGATTTACACTCTTGAAAAAGACCGCAATTGTCCGATTTGTGTTTTATCATGATCGTCAATTAGATTAAAATAAATTGTGCTCACATACTATTATTAGTGATTTGAATTCATTATATTTTAAAACTTAAAATTTAATTATGGGGTGAGGGATGCTAAAAGCAAAAATTAAAACTTTGGCTCTACATCGTCGCCTTAAAAACCGATCGCAAAAAACTGATTTTAGTAGACGTGCAGTAAGAAAGTTTTTAAATAATTGCGCTCAGTGTAGAAGTTTTGATAGGAAAGACGGTTCTGGTAATAAATTAGCTTAAAAAATTAAACTCTCAACTGTAGGGAAATTCAATGTTTTAAGAAAACGCTAATGTAAAAAATTTTTATTGTTTGGTTTGTTGCAGAAGACTAAAGAGCTAGAATTTCTTTCACGTGAGCTAGTAGAAAATCATTTACCAACCAAAATTATAAAGAAATTACTATTATAGTAGATTTAAAAAATTAACTAAGTTCGCTAACAAAAAATATTATTTTTTAAAAAAGTAAGTTTAGCTTGATTGATTCAAAAAAAGAAATTAGGGTATATGGAAAACGAAATATTTTATAGAAAAATGCGTACTGTTGGCTGTAAAGCATGACATTTAGATTAGGATATAGAGATGCATAATGTATAAAGGTTTTTTTTTTACTTTTTATATTGTTTTTGTATTGCATTCAGTTTTTATGGGTTGTTGCTGAACTTTTTTTTTATTTTCAAATTATCAATTTTTCTTAATTTTTTTATATTTTAGATATTTGTAAGTTATCGTTTTAATTTTATAAAATCATGATAGCATATTTCCTTATTATACGCCATTTTTATACAAACATCATAGTTAATGTGTATTTAATCATAGCTAAAGGAGAATTAAGTGGATTATTATGAGTGTGGACGCTTTTTTCATTTTTTATAGTAGACAATTTAATATTTTTATTTAAATAATTCAATACTTAGCCACCTTTTAATTTTGTTATTTCCCAAAACATTGTGGACTATACTTGCCTAAATTTCATTTTCTAATGAAATGTTAATTTTATACGAAGTCTATTACAAAACAGCCAACTGAAATTTTTAAATTTCTTGAGGTTTACCTATAAATTATTTATTCTTATCATGTTTGAAGTCCCCAGCAGCTGCCTTTCGAATGTTGCCTCTTTGATGGTGACCCTTAAACTGTCCTTAGTCTTACATTGACTTTTGCTTAGACCACGCCCAACACGAAGTAGTTAAGGGGAGTCGAGTCTGGATTGGCCACATTTCGAGGAAGCAGTTATACTAAAAATCGTTGTATAACCTGGAACTTTTTGCCTTCTGAGCTAGAACTCTTACTGGAATAAATACTCCTGGTCTTCTATCCAGGGCTTAACACCTTCAAGCGGTCTTCAAAAAAGTGAAGTGTCATAAAATTATTTTTTTATACTATTACAGAAGTGGGAAACTTGTATGCATAAAGATAGGCACTTCAGAGGCATCTTAGAGATTTGCCTTCCTGCTCTGCAGTTCTTTTCGTCCGAAAAGTATCTCAGGAAGCCAGCGCTGTCGTGATTCATGTCGCTCAGGACAAAAGACATGTTTACCATGTTTCCACGAATAATTTGTTTTTTTTAACAAAATGAGACAGAATCTTTTATGAAAAGCTAATTTACTGCAGATGAAACTTAGATCCTCTATAAAATTGTTAACTGTAAATTTTGCTCGCCCATCTATAGTCTTTAGCGATAGTAAAGCCCCATTTCCACTCAAAGAAAAGTTTAATGTATATTTGGTAGCTTTGAAAGGATTAATTTATTACCAACTTTTCCATACGGTAAAATCACTAATTCAGTGAAATACTCTTTAAAATTGAACAAACTGAAAGAAGCTTCCTTCAATTTGTGCAAAAAATAAAAAAAATTAACGCGCAGGCGTGGTGATGTTTTCGATTATAATAATGACAGTCTTCAAGTTTTTAATCATATTGTTAGCATATATCTTGAATTATCTTAGAACAGTTGAGTAAGTAATACACAAAGGCTTTTGAAACTTAGAAAACCATAAAATTAGCCCTCTTTCGAGAAGATGAAAATGGCAATAAAACAAAATAAATATTATATAATTTATTAATAAAATATAAAACAAAATATTGTGCACGTATTACTTATTGATGAAATCTAAAAAACTTTTGTAATAATTTTATATATTTAGTTACTGTAGCCCTTTCGATTTATTACCTTAGAACAAAAAAATAAATAAATAAATAAATCCGGATAAGCACGAGAACTTTTCGTCTTAATCTACCAAGTTTTTATTGTGGCGTACTCTCTAAGCTACTTGGTAGAACATCAAAAACAATGAAGAATATTTAAATACCAGGATTTTTCTTGATTTTTTAAATTAAATAAATTTTGAAAGTTTAGAACTAAATAAATTTTCTAAAACTTACACTTAAAAATTATTTTTACTAGTTTCCCGTTTTGCTGTAATTTTCTCCATCCTTTTAATAAAACCTCTTAATTCCTTCTATAACTATTAACTATATTATACAATACTTAAAAGTTACTTTGTAATACCTTTAGAATTTAAAAGCTGACAGATTCAAAGATATGTGAATGCAACTATATATAGCGTTTCTCAATTAAGAATATTTTTAGTTAAATATGTTGTCCAAAAAATTTTCTGAAATTTATTTTGTTTATATTTATACGTCTTAGTTACTTATTTCTAATGTATGATTTAAATCTGACACTTTTTATGATTTTAAGAGATTTATGTGTTGTAAGCCACTAAGTGGCTCATTTTATCCCATGAAAGATTTCGTAATTTTCGTTTATGAAATGTTTAGAAGATTTTCTTCTGAAAATGTCCACCGCAGTTGTGGACGAAACTTCAAGAGTTTTCAAACTCCGACCGCGGCCTAGCAACCCGAAAAGGAACAACGCGGTGCATCCAAACACCGCCAAAAAGCCTTCGCATTTATTTGAACTTGATTTTATGTTAATTTACTCTCAATATCTGTAAATTTAGCAAATGTAAGAAGATTTTATCGCACTGTGATATATTTTTATGAATGTATAGCCTACGATATTACAAACCTGTGAATTAGGTAGTTACAATAGCTACATTTTCATTTGCACCATATCACACTTTATATACGTAAATTCAAATTGGATTGAGATCTAATGATATTATTTGGAACTAATATACACAAGATTACATCAGTATTATTTTGTTGTTTTTATATCCGCAACATTGCAAAGGGTCGCTGAACACAGCCTGTTGCCTTTATAATGCGGTTACTAAATAAATACGTCGGCTTTTGCATTGCGCGTTTGACCGCTGCCAATCTATTTCAATCTGTCCTAAATTAAATAACGTCAATCTGCTGTCGCTTAGCTAAATACTTTGGCTTAATGAGTTTTGTGTTTGTGTAACACAAGCAGCTAGAAATGCATACGCTCAATAAAAAATCCCGCTAAAAATTTCAAATTAAAAGTTTATTACTTGTCAACAGTATCATTTTGAACAAAACGTTCGTTTAATTATAACACACTTAATTGCTACTTTAAACCTTTGTTGTTAAAAATTTGTGATTATTTTAATACTTTGTGTATTATACGTTCAAAAGATTTATGTAAGGTGACTTTTAACAAGTTAATGGTAATAATGGAATCAAAGCTATCAACAAACTCTTTTTAATAAATTTTTGGATATTGTAGCACAATGTTAATATAACATAAATGCGACTGTTGTACTTCAAGTTGTGTTCGGTGCTGAAAATTAAAGACACTTAAATTAGTAGTGTAAATTTTTTTCTTGCAGAGCAGTAGGCTTTTAATATAATACATAAAGCAATTTATGGGTATCTAGACAAATTTAAGGGCTGTGAGCAAATGTATATATATATATATATATATATATATATATATATATATATATATAACATCATACATACATACATACATACATATATATATATATATATATATATATATATATATATATATATATATATATATATATATATATATATATATATATATATATATAGCCGTCCAATAATTTTCAAAGATACGGTGCGCGAGAGTCTCCGATTTCGTTCAAATTTTAGGAGCTAAAAGTAGGTAGTGAAAAATAAAATCCTCCAATTTTAGCCTCCACCCCTCCGGATCCAGAGATATGAATTTTAAAATTGAAAATTACCATTATTTTGCTGTTTTTAAAAATCCATATCTCGGGAAGTTTGGGTCCAATCGGGCTCAAATAGGACGCATTTTTTTCGTCTGTGAGTCTACTTTCATGCCATCTGGGTCCGGTCTATTTGTACGTGCCTCTCTTTTCTTGGCAGCTTGAAATTCGAGAACATAAAAACAGCAAATTCTTTCATCTTGAAAATGGACCCAGATTACAGCAACAGCGCGAAAACATTTTAGACGTAATAGGCATGAAAGTAGGCTCATAGACGAAAAAAATGCGTCCTAGTTGAGCCCGATTGGACCCAAATTTCCTCAGATACGAATTTTTAAAAAATGGAATTTCCGCAAAATTCGAGTTTTTTCCGGTTTTCTAAGTGTCACCAATCGCGCCTGACCGATTCAAATACTTTGAAAAGTGGGAGATTTGTTGTTTTACTAAAATACAATGATTTCTTAATGGTTTTATCCTTGGCGAACTGCATGCGATCGCCACTGCGCAGATTGTTCTTTTCGATGGGAAAATAGACGGAATTTGTGGGAATTTCTGAATTATACGGCGAGTCAGAGGCTCAAGAAGGGTGGGAAAATAGTCAAACTCAAAAAAAAAACAGTCGATGATGTATTTTTCAAGATAAAACCGTATTTTTTATATTTTTGCTCGATAAATACACTGTAGATTATTAAATTCCTCCCCTAAATTTACCTACATTTTATTACATACATATGAAAGTTCTCACAATTCTGATTAACATTATCTTGAAACATCGTACAAATGTCACCAAAATAAGTTCATTATTCATCTCGTTTTCTTTTTTTATTTGTCTTATCCAAAATCTTAACAATTTCTTCTTTCTCATCAAAAGACGTTTGTTTTAAACGTATACTTTCACCATCGACTGGGATGATGCAATGAAGACCTCTTGCACCCTCAACTGCCCTTGCACTATTAAATCTTTGATTTAATTTTGTTTTATGTTGTTGAACCTTCACATCTGGGACCTATAGACATCTGTGTGAATGATTATAATTTTAATTATTGTTACATCCATTTAATTATTTTTCTAATTCACCTGTAGACATTAAAACATAGAATTAAACCAATTTTCTAGACAATAATCTTACAACTTTCATCATGAAGATCTTACCATTTTTCTACAGCTTCCGTACTTTATTGAACATATACGAAGTACATTTAAAGTACTTTTGACATAAATCGAAAGTCCAGTTCCTTGGAACAAGTAAAAGAAGGGATATCTTGTCGGAGATTGTTGAACTGCTGTCGAATTTTTTTGCAATTCTATCAAAAGTTGATGAAGAGAGATACTGTCTAGGATGGAACTGCCAGTAACCAGTGGCATAATTGGATTTAGATCGAGATTAAAAGCATCTTTTATTTGACGAATTAATTTTGCCTGAACATCAGTTAAAAAATCGACCACTAGTTTTCTTTTCTGGGCAAATAAACCCGTGATAATTCAAGATCAGGCATTCCAAGTTCTCGACAAACGTTTCTGAGAGTCGATCGCCCCCGGCTACAAATCAGAAATTCAGTACCACCTGAGCTTTGCGATGAACTAGAAGGATAAGTCTCAAGATCGCTTATTCCTTTAATTAAAGTATCTACTCCACTCGCAACAGTCTTTCTTGGCCTTAGACCATCCGTTCTCACAACATTGTTATTGTGGCCCTCCGCGACACTTTCAGTAACTTTCTGCTCACACCGTTTACATATTTTATTCCCTGGAATCAATCTCCTTTCCGTTGCCTTACAATATTTTTGACCCAATTCTAAGGTAATAATGCGCAGATCACCCCGAACAGGTTTTTTATGAATTCCGTATGGATCGCAACATTTTCTCCTTTCAGCCGTATAATTATCGACAAACTTGCTCTTGTGCCTTTTACATATGTACTCACTTTCATAAGCACTCAAATTACTGTTTAATCTCAAATTGAGGATATCCAATTGTTCGGTATCGAATTCACTTAAATAACCAAAATTATAAAGTTCAGAACAACTGTCGTTCAGGAATTTCCCGATAGCACACATTATTTCCAGTACAGCCATTGTACCCTTACTTTTTCACTACCACACGTTACACTTATACAACATAACCTCACAAGTGTTTAGCCTTGTATGGCGATAACACAAGAAACTGAGAAACTGAAAACTGAGGAATGGCCATCCACTCCCCGTAGAAGACTTATTCTAGATTTGAAATACGAATATCGTAGTATTCTGAAACTGTTTGAATGAACTCGCAACACTGAACCGACGTGATAATTGAAAAACTTAGCAAACGGACTTACACTGGCTGTTAGCGGGAGTAATATGTGCTACTAGCAGAGCGTAATTGTTTTAAAAAATGTCTATAGTAAACAATGGTTTAAGGTGTCGAAGGATTATTAAAATCAGGTTCTATCACCGTTTAATCTGTCAAAAGAGTATTTTGCACTGACTTCGACCTTTTTCAGCCCTTCTTGAGCCCCTGACTCGCCGTATAATTCAGAAATTCCCACAAATTCCGTCTATTTTCCCATCGAAAAGAACAATCTGTGCAGTGGCGATCGCGCATGCTACAAGTTCGGGCCAAGGATAAAACCATTAATAAATCATTGTATTCTAGTAAAACAACAATTCTCCCACTTTTCAAAGTATTTGAATCGGTCAGGCGCGATTGGTGACACTTAGAAAACCGGAAAAAACTCGAATTTTGCGGAAATTCCATTTTTTAAAAATTCGTATCTGAGGAAATTTGGGTCCAATCGGGCTCAACTAGGACGCATTTTTTTCGCCTATGCGCCTACTTTCATGCCTATTACGTCTAAAATGTTTTCGCGCTGTTGCTGTAATCTGGGTCCATTTTCAAGATGAAAGAATTTGCTGTTTTTATGTTCTCGAATTTAAAGCTGCCAAGAAAAGAGAGGCACGTACAAATAGACCGGACCCAGATGGCATGAAAGTAGACTCACAGACGAAAAAAATGCGTCCTATTTGAGCCCGATTAGACCCAAACTTCCCGAGATATGTATTTTTTAAAAACAGCAAAATAATGGTAATTTTCAATTTTCAAAAATTCATATCTCTGGATCCGGAGGGGGTGGAGGGCTAAAAATTGGAGGATTTTATTTTTTCACTACCTACTTTTAGCTCCTAAAATTTGAACGAAATCGGAGACCCTCGCGCGCACCGTATCTACGAAAATTATTACTTTGACCAAATATTTGTTTATGAAGCAACTCTCATTTGGCAGAGTTATTGATATTAAGTTGACCCAGCATTAATACATAAATGCCAGGCGTGACCATCCTTAAGTATCTTTATTAAGAAAAATAGTTTTTTCTAGTTAAAATGCCGATCAACATAAAAATATATAGACTACGCATTAAACTTAATTCACTTTAATATTATCACATTATTTAAATTTGGGTTTTAAAATTACCTATCGAAATTAATTTGTCGTCATACAAGTTTGCTTTTATTTTAATTTTTTCTGTAACTATATCTTGTTTAAAAACAAATTTACTCAGTAATAATTAAATGAATTGTTTTGTCTTTACTTAAGCTTAACAAACACTGCATGGTCAAAATTATCCCAATGTTGTAGAATCAAAGACTCATGTGACATGTTTTAATAGGATCTCGGTCCGTCTTTAAGATTAATCAAAGCCTTCACTCATCTGGCAAAATTTTTGATCGATTTTTGATATGTCCTTATAAATTACTTTTCATTCTTTCATAAGTGCTGCAGTGAATCCATCCACTGAAGATTATTTGGCCTGGCGTGTGATCTGCATTTCAATTTCTCCCAGAGGTGTTCGATGGGATTGGGATGGGACTCTTTAATACTCATTTTTTCAAACCACGGCAAAATAACTATCATTATGCGAACAGAGCAGTTATCATGTTGGTGTAGAAAGGTCTTTTCAAAACTGTTGTTAGAGAGTTGCAAGCATAAAGTTTTTTAAAAATAGAGAGATACATATCACCGTTTATCCCTTCGGATACAATAACTAAAAACCCAAACTTGACTGTTGATACACTCAAATAAGAAGCGTTTTCCTGGCATCCGCCAAACCCAGATGCGTCCATCAAATTGCCAAGTCATGCAGCAAGATTTGTTAGTCCACAAAACTTGTTATTATTGTCCACTGTTTAATTGCGATAAGCTTTGCACTATTACAAAAATTTTGGGCTTTTAGTGACCGTATGACCATGAAAACTAGGTTTTAGCTCCTGGCGGCAGACTTGGTGCTGGCGGTAATGCCAACAGCACAATTACGCTTTGCCGTTGCCACTTAAGACTTTTCATCACTAGCTTCTTCAGAGTTCTACTGCTACGATTATCAAGTTTATGCAGGCTATCACTTTGTTTTGAGGCTGCTTTATATCCCAGACCTTTCCATTTAGTGTTAACTTCGCTTCGCAGGGGTCAGATTTTCAGTATTTTTTTTTAAATAAATAACTTCACCATTCATATCTGGATGCTTAACAATAGGTAGCTTGGCTGGCGCGAACTAGCAACAATATAGATAACCGCTCCCATTGCAACTAAATAAACATCTTCATTAATAATCTCATTACACATATATTCAATCATCAAGGTAAAATGAAAAAAGCTTTGAGAGGACTAAGGCCGGTATTCATACCAAAAATCATTTAATTCAGTTTGCCGTTTTGGCGTGAAGTGCGGACATACACCGTTACACTTTGTTTGATATACAGACAGATTTAGGCCCTTGTAGCCTGATATTTGATGAACCAAAATGTTGCAATGATGACACTCAACTCTATTGACATATTCAGTGTCTGACAAATAGTCCTCTATGACTTATTTATACTATTACTTGCATTTTGATCTCGTTCTGTGACAAATCTACTTCGTCAGGTAGAGTATTCAAACACTTTTGGTCATGTAATGCACATATTCAAACTAAAACGTCAGTAATCTTATTTCAGTACAGTAAAGTTAAAAGTAAACGTTTATGTCAAAGAGCTTCTTTCATTTCTTAAATGTTTGCAAACCTAAAATTGAAATAGATATTTTTGGGATCTAAAGTTGATGAATAAACCCCAAATCAGAAGTAATATGGTGGACTTAAGAAGAGTGAGTTTGGTATGTTGTAACTCCTTGAATGACATAAAACAAACGTCGAGTGTACACTTTTTGTTAATCGGTGAACATATGAAACAACGGCTTTGAAAACCTAAATTAAGTTTTAAAACTAAGTTGAAGAAGCTTTGAGAGATGTGGCTTTCACAGTAAACCTTTATGTAAAGCTTCAGTTGCACGAGTTCTAGTTTTTTTACACACATTTAAAACAAAGGGGCACAAACTAAGTAAGAGTGTTAATAAAATTTTACCATACACGAGGAAGAATTAAACATATTTTTCTTGTTTTTCTAATAATTTATTTAATAAAATAATTGTAAGTAAAAGTTGCAAGATGTCCAATTAAAAAAAATAATTCTTTACATGGAGGCAATATAAGAAGAAAATTGAAAACTTGAAGAATTTTCTTTCAGATAAACTTGTAATTGAATTCGTCTTTCCATAAGTAGTTTGATAAACAAAATTCGTAGCGTTATTGATTGTTGGTTATAAAACTTTTATTTCGTGATTCTAAACTAACGATTTAGACAGAGTTAAATAGATTGTGTCTGATTGTGTTTTTTATTTTCTGCTTTACGATTTTCCTTTCATTGCAGTGGAAATGTAGCAAAATAACAAATGCAACATTCTGCATTCATTACCTGATTAAGTTATTTCTTTCCATGTTAATAACCTAATATAAAGTATAATTCACATATTTTGTTAATTTATTTAGTTCCTAACCTACTCTCGTTGTTGCAGTGCCACCTCAGGGGGTGCAAATCGGAGACGAGTCGGGTTCCCCATCAAAAACGGCATAACGAAGGCGTACGCCGACGGGGCGAGCCTCAGCCTGACGTGCACCGCATCCGGCGGCAAACCGCTGGCACAGGTGTCCTGGTGGAGAGACGGGAGCTTGTAACAGACGATACTCAATTCTTCCCTGACAGGGCCAAGTCCCAGACCGTCTTGAAAATTGCCAAGCTGACTAGGTCTCACTTGCTCGCTGTCTATAGTTGCGAAGTGAGCAACAGCCAACTTCAGCCGCCCCTAGTCGTTAGGATAGCCGTGGACATGTTTCTCAGGCCACTGGAGGTGAAGCTCCAGGGTGACAATCAGCCGCTGAGCGCCGGACGGCGCTACGACATCGTCTGCAAGTGCAAAGGGTCGCGCCCTCCGGCTGTCATGGGGTGGATGAAGGTAGGATTTCCAGGAATTGATATTTGGTTGGAATAGGAACTGCATTAATATACTTACAGCGAGAAAATATAAGCTTAATTTGAATTAAAGTTCGACATAAAAATATTTTTATTTCTTTCACAATTTTTGACTTTAGAGTCTGCGGAAATAATTAATCAAAAAACTATTTAAAATTCAGGAACAGATATAGACAGTGTAAAGTGTTTTCTGTTGTAATACTTCTTTCAAATCACATAATTACCATAATAAAATTTCACATAGTTATTATAGTTGATTATACGCTAATAAATCATTTTCTAATGTAACAAACAAAACGTTGTATTAACCCTAGTAATATTCTTTAATAACTTGATATATTTTAGAATTTAAATAAATTTAATCCCATAAAATTAATAAATAAATCACGCCGTCTTCCTGTTTGAAAAAGCTTAAATTGCATATAAACGAAAGAAACATTCATGTACGTACTAACAACTACCGCTCGCTCTTAAGTCATCTTACCTTAAAACAATAGTTAATATTAATTTTAGTGCTAGATAATTAGATACAAATAGTTCTAAATTGTTATCACAAGATCTATAATTTTCGTAATATATTACTTTGTTAATATATTACATCATTTTTCTAAGTTACGTAAGCCAACCAAAACTAGAAAAACAGTTATGTAATTATTTATTTAACAAAACGAAAAAAACAGAAAAGTTTTGGAATCTTTGAAATAAGTTATAAAAAATCTATTTTACTTGTGATGTACAGATTTTTTTATTTAAATAAAGCACATCAGCAATTAGAATTACAAGAGATTTTGTAAGTTAATATATTGATAAAGTTGGTTTACTTGAGCAAGATGACACCCATTTGTGCTATCTTGTTATTACCTTCATTTGTTAGTTGAAGATGTTGAATTATTTCTAGAAGATTCGCGTTATTTTATAGTTTCTAAGACTATTTTTGTTTTAATCCTTTAAAATTCTGTTGTAGCATTAGTGATTTACTATGTCACTTAGATTGTTTGAAAGTTTATCATAGTTTCTTGTTGCTTGTTCTTCAGTTACATCACACACATATGGGGTGTTGGCTTCTGTACGTAAAACGAGGTTTGCCATGTACCATAGAGAATCTACAAGAGTTCTCAATCTCTATATAATGCTTACACTCGAAAATCTATATGTCCAGAGAGGGCGTAAATGGTTTTTATCTCTATTATTAGGGGTGATTTTTGTTTTGTTAGCCAGTACATCTTTCTTTTGTGCATTGCTTCTAAGCATAGTCCCAAGTACGTCACTTTTGAATCATAGTAATGTTGCTTATAATAACAAGAGAACGTATTATTTTTACATTTTAAAAGTTTTATGTACTGACTTTGTTTCCGTCACTTTAAATTTTTATTTATCTAACCATTCTTCCAGTATTGTGTTCTTATCTTCATTGCACGCAAGGATGGCAGCATCATCTGCGAATGTTCTCATTTCTGTGTACCGCGTGGTTGGTATATTACAGCAGTGAAAGTTAAGAATAGGATTGGTCCCAAAACACAGTTTTGGGGGGTACCTGGGTTAAGTAATTTTAGCGCCGAATTTTTGTTTCTGAATTTGATTTGGAAATAACGGTTAAAAGAACGTACGGTGGAAAAAAGAGAGTAAAAATAGTGATCTTACATAGTGAGGTTACATTCACGCTCCTATACGCTTGGGAGGGTTGGGCATAATTTCTTTTCGAGCCCACATACCCGCAATACTCTACAATAGAGTAACAAATCTCATCACCAATGCCGACATAACCACAGCGGCTATATTATCCACGCCAGTGTGAGAGACTCTGGCAAAAGCTCATACAATTTACAGCCGAATTCGGCGCAAGCGGGCCAAGCATAGGACGTGTGTGGGGCGATAAATTGGAGGCGTCCTACAGCGGCAATGGCCTCATACAGGGCAGACTGTCCGGTACGTCGGGGAGCTGGATAGATCACCCCCCGCAATTTTGAAGCGGGGGCGATTACATCAAAGCTATCCAGCTCCGAGGGAATCTGCTACCCACAGTGGGCATACCATCAAACCCCCCATATGCGCGCCGGTGTCGAGCGGGGTGCAGTCGCGTGGAGAGCCTTTCTCATGTTCTCCAGGGCTGTCCGCTCACTCATTGGCCGCGGATCAGGCGCCATGCCCGAATCGCGCGTAGGCTCGGTCAGTTGGCACAAAAGGGGGGATGGGTAGTAGACTATGAGCCCAAGTTGGGTTTAGCGAACGGCGAGCTTCGGAAGCCTGATCTAGTCTTCATTAAGGGCGACCAAGCCGTTGTTTGCGCCGTAACTATCCCTTGGGAGGGTCCCCGGTCGCTTGAGTCTGCGTACATGCAGAAAGTGGAGTATTATAATACTCCACTAATGTTGCAGGCCCTCAGGGTTAGATATCCCCGAAAAGAAATAACTCTCACAGCATTAGTTGTGGGAGCGAGAGGGACGTGGACCCGAGCTAACAATAGCCTCAGTACCCTTCTCCACCTCGACAAAAGGGAGATCACCTCTCTTGTCCAGAACACAATAAACGGTAGCATCATAATACACTCTGAATTTATGCGAACCGTTGGGGCAAGACGTGATCGTGCTGCCATATAGGACCAGTTGCAATTGCCGGTTTATAACATCTCGCCACATCTTGTTTTTATATATATAATAACCAATATATTTTAACATGTCTATTTATTTATTTATTACACATATATATAATTTTCATTGTGGTGTAATATTTTTGCATGAAGCTACTATGATGATGTGACAACAGCCGGCTTCCAACGGTGGCTAAAATGAGCCGATGGCTTATGCCAAAAAATGTTCGGCGTCTGAGTAGCCAGCAACCTTTTGTATTACGCCTTGTAGAATAATTGTCGGGCGTCCAGAAAGACCGTTGTAAATGGGTAAACGGGAGATCCTACATCGTTTACCCCTAAAACTGCGGGTGGGACTACCCTATCTCACATCCGTGGACAACAGATGCCGCCTGTAGTAATGATGTGGAGTAGAGGTTCACGCAAGTGACCTCGCCGGCAACTCATCAAACGAGATATGAGAAATCCTGCCAACACGAGTACTATCGACATGGAGTATTTACTGCATCAATTTAGGTCCCAGGCCTACGGAAACGTTAGAGCACATGACCTTATCCCATTAAAACTGTTATGCAAGCTGTGGGCAAAGGACGCTGGTAGCAGTAGCGATATGTGGTAGAGGCTCGCCCAAGCGACCTTGACGGCTGCTTGTCCAACGTGATGGGGGAAACTCTACCGACACGAGTGGGGCTGCGTTTCATTCTACGATGCAGACTCATAAAGGTGCATAGAGGCTTACGCAAGTGACCTCGACGGTTGCTCGCCCAACATAGTAAAGGAAACTTTACCGACACGAGTGCGTAGTGCACCTTACCCGTGGCGCGTGAAACCCATAAAACTGCTAGTGGAGCTACCCAATCTCACATTTGTTGCAACGGATATAACTATACAGTAACAAAGGGGTAGAGGTATCACGAGAGTGACCTCGACGAGTACTCGACAAAAGTGGTAAGGGGAGCCTTCCCGACACGAGGACTAAGGGCCCTCTTTAGTTTTAAGGAAATTCTGAATTATGCTAAATATACGGTGGAACTGTTGCATAGTGAAACTGGTGTTTTGGAATCCAATCATCTAGTGGTGTATCTTTATTTAACCGATTTAATATTAGCTTTTTCAGGGCCTTTGATACTATTGAAAATAGGCTAATTGTACTTTAAGATTGTACTTTTTTTGGAGATGTACCAGACTTCAGTACTCCGATTATTTGCTCAGAATTGCGTTAAATAATGTTAGTAGTGGTAATTATTCATGAATGTTCGTTTTGTTAAGTTTTCGTTTGAGTTGATTAACCAGATTCTCATCCCCTTTTTTCAAAAGTTTTGTGACTTGGGTTTTTAATTTTCTATTGTAGTGTAACGAACTAACCTCTTGTATAGTAGTTATAAATTTCTTAACTCTAGTCTCCAATTGTTCAGTCGTTTTATTTTTATCTTTATCCGAAAATTTATTAAAATTTGCTGGCAGATGAACTGAGCTACTTACTAAATGTATAATTATCAACAGTTATGAGTTTATTAAATGTTATGCCTTTGGTGATTATCAATCTGCTGCCGCATCGGTTATTTTTGCGTCCTCACCAACTATAACTCTTAGTTCTAATGAATCAAAAAATGGTCGTGGCATAGGTTCGCTAAGTTATATCGAGGGTGACAATAGGCTATCGCTATTGTAATTTGGTTTGGTAGTTTTTTTACTTCTATGACAACAACTGGCAATAATTTTATTTTAAACTTTAATAGTTCGTATTGTATTACAGATTTGGGAATTATAACAGCAGTGCCCCCATGTACCGTACCATTCGAATAATTGATGTGGTAGTTGCAGTATTTTTAGATGGGTTTTTATGGTATTGTGGATTTCCGATATAAGGGAATATTATTATTATGATATGCTGTAACACAATACAGAAATATAATCTGAAACTTTTTTAAAGGCCAATAATTAAAGTACGTGGGATACCTTCTGTATGGATTTTTGAAATCAAGGGCAGCATTTGATGTCCTATTGAATAAAATATTTACAATATTGTCAATTTTTTAGCTCAATAAAGCATATAAATAAGCATAATATAAGTCAACAAATTAGAAGTAAAGGCAAATGAAAGCAAAAAACTAGTTGATAAAAGAAATAACAAACAAGTGAGTAGAAACAAAAGGAGAGAAATCCATGCATATTGAAAGAATCTTTAAAAACAGGATGAGAAAGTTGATGTAATATAGATAAAGTATTTTATTATTATTATGAATGATAATGTAATAGAAAAAAGGCATTAATTTTTATCAGTTAGCTAAACATCATGTTAAATTATTTTGGTTATCATTGTCTATAGTAATCTAAAAGCTAAATATTCAATAGAAATGAAAAAAAGCACCTTGTGTTAGAAAGGCTTATAAATACACCAAATAGTTGACAAATGCGATAGCAAAAAAATGGATATTCCCTAGAGGAGAGCTTATCGAATGACAGATAAGAGTCATGTGTGGATTAAGTTATACAGCCCAAAGAATGCCATATTTTTTCATTAGGGAAGCGTTAATTACATTTTTATTTGAAAGATATGAGCCTATAATATTGGTAGCAGATATATAATAGTTACGAAATACGAGATATAAGAGAGGAGAAAGCAATCGCAGTAACGCTTATCAGAATTTCTAACCAGTTTTTTTTTTGTTTTATTACTACTTTTACTTTTAAGCCTGTCAGTAATTTTCTCCCGTAAAAAATAAACTTAGAAAATAAATTAATTTACAGAATCTTGATTCAATTTATATTGCTCCTCTATAATAAAAATATTAACATTTCGCATACAAAAAATTTAAACTTTTTAACTTAAAAAATTACTAAAATATTCGTTAATGTTTCGACTAAGTTAATTTGCTGTGGTTAATTAACAATATTAAACTAAATTAGTGAATTTATATTTATGTAACCATTTATTTAGCCGACTTTTAAAGATTCAAACTTTTTATTATTTCGAATAAGACTAAAATACAATATTAAATTCTGTTAAAATTGCAAACATACTGTTAATTACTTTCTGGTAATAGTTACATTTCACAGAAAATATAAAAAGATGGTATTCACATTAATAAGGGATAATGCAAGAATTTGTCCCTTTAACGCCGCTCAAAAAGAGGGCCCGTTAGAATCCGAGTTTCTGGAGCACACCTGATGCAGTCGTAAACGAATCCAATTTTGAGCAATAAAGTTTAAGGTTTAAAGCAAAAACAGTCGAGCCTCAATTTACTTAGGGGAAAACAAAGATATTGCTTTGTTCAAAACGTGACGAGGGCATGATTGTTTTGCAACTCAAATATGCAATGCTTGTAGTGGACGATTACACTAATAGAACGCTTTAATTTAATTAAAACAGTAAAACTTACGGCCTCGTCCTGAACTTTATAAAAAATTAGGAAGTTCTTTGATAATACCTACAAACAGTCGTCACTTCCGAAAATGTTTAAAGATTAAATACTTACATAAGTGTCATTATAAGGCTAATTTATGTATATTAGCTGATATCCACTTTAGCTGCTTGCCGTTATTGCCCAAGTTACTTCTGTTACTTTAAAAATAATTAGGTCGTTAAGACACATTAGTAGAGATAAAGTACGGAAGGGATGTGAATTAACGTGATAATCCCCTTTCCTGCTGCCATTTATATCTTAAATAATCATTTAAAGAAAAATCTGCAAAGTATGGGATAAACTTCTAACAGGAGGGTGCATTTTGTTATGCGTTTATAGAGAGTTATATCCAGTGAAATGTTTAAAACTGTACCACAATTTTATGTATTTTTAATTTTATATCGCTACTGAGATGGAGACAATATTTAAAATAAATTTTAATTCTAGATTTTATCATTTAATTAGTAAACTTTAGCAAAATCTAAAAGTTTTAAAGCCAATATTCTGTTTATTTTGCAAATTATTATATTTAACACTGCTTAAAATTTTATTGCGCTACGCTACTTACAGCCAAAACAATGTATTTCCTAACTTGTTAAAAATTGTTTAATAAGTTTATCTTGCAGCGCTTAGTTTTTATAAATCACCTTATCTACGTACTAATGTTTTTTTTGTGCGGTATTCTTACAAGAGCTAAATATTATTTTATAAATTACTTTTTTATATATAAACATTAAAGACAAAAAGAGGACTATGCCAAAATTAGCTTATCAAAGTAAAATTAAGTTAATAAGATAACAAAGTTTATAGCAGGAAGGGACTACAATAGCAAAAACACCTTTTGGGGCTCTAGATTAACAACTACCAAAGGTAGATAACTGACAAATTTAATTCGAAACCAAAATTACTCCTTTTTATCGATCGGCACTCTAACCTACTGGTAGTCCGATCCCAGTAAAATACCCGATTTCCTAGACTTTTTTATAACCAAAAGAATTTCGACTTTATACTTAAATATTATGTCCACCTTTAATTTATCTCAGACCACTCTTCAATAATTGCAACGATTAATACATCTGTAGTGTATGGAAATATTGCCCCCAGAATACATAACAAGTAAACCAACTGGGAAGAATATCGGGAAAAAGTAGAAGAGAAAGTAAAGCTAAATATTAGTCTCAAAACCCCCAAAGAAATAGATGAAGGTTAATCGACATACTCAAACAGGCAGCTCACCAAACCACACCACAAATAGAAGATCAAAAAGACATCTATAGGGTACCAATATAAATTAAAAAACTTATTCCAACAAAAAGACGAGTTCGAGCATAGTACTCAATCTCACACAGATAAAAATGCATTAAACCGCATAAGTAACCTAAAACTAAAATCAGAAATTTCCAAGAGAGCTCCTTTAGTGACTATGTTGTCAAACTGAATAGATATGACAACTCCAATTAGAAGCCAATGAAATCTAGGACCAAACCCAAACCTTAATTTCTTCGAGACGTAACTCCGCTTTCCCTGTTGTAAAATAGTGATAAGAATAAACCGAGTCTTTTTGCCGATTATCTTGTTTAAATCTTCACACCCAACAACAAGAAGAGAGATAAACACTCAAATTTCTAATATTCTCCATAATGTACTGCCAATGAAAGTTTTTACACCAAAAGAAATTTACAAAGAAATTAGCCGCCTGAACATGGGGTCACGGCAAAAATATTATGTGAACTACCTAGAAAAAAAATACTGACACTCATGTATATTTACAATGCCATCCTACGCCTTAGTTACTGGTCTATACAGATGAAACTGGCTGAAATTATAATGATTCCAAAGCCAGGAAAAGATCTCATCATACCACCGTATAAGTCTTTTGTCTATTATATCAAAGATACTCGAAAGGCTTTTACTTTTGATAATTTACTCTGACATTCATTCAGAAGATTGGGTTCCTCACCATCAATTTGGATTTAGATCTCTCTATTCAATGACGCAACAAGCTCACCGCATAACTCAAGTAATAAATCAGGCATTAGAACAAAAATAATAATGTACTACAGTCTTTCTAGATGTTAGCCTGGCCTTCGACAAGGTCTGGTATGCTGGGTTGCGCTATAAAATTCAGTACTTCAGCCTGCTAAAATCCTACCTCAGTGATAGAGAATTTAGAATCAAAGTAAATGTAGAGGTGCCTCAAAACTACCCAATAAAATCAGGAGTCCCACAAGGAGCGTGTTAGGTCCGATCATGTAGGTACTTTATACTGCCGACATTATGCTAGCAGAGATACTATCACTCAAGCCTTTGCAGACGATACTGTTATTTTTTCCACAAACAAAGATCCAGTTAGAGCCTCTCAAACATTACAAAACCACCTAGATCTGTTGCAAAATTGACTCCACCAGTGGAAGATTAAAATTAACGAAAACAAATCTCAGTACGCCACATTTACATTGAAGCATGAGCAATGTTCACCAATATACATAAACAACACAGAAATACCAAGAACTTCTTGTGCAAAATATCTAAGATTCCGCTTGAATTCTAGACTTGCTTGGAAAAGTTACATAATTAAGAAGAGAAAGCATATAGACCTCAAAAGCAAAAAAATATGTTGGCTGCTAGACAAACACCCCAAATTGTCCCTGGAAAATAAACTTCTTGGGTATAGAATTATCATTGCATCAATATGAAGATATACATAGAACTGTGGGGCTGTGCCAGCAAATCCAGTATAGATATAATTCAACGATGGTCAATGCACCTTGGTACGTGACGAACTAAACCATACATGAAGATCTATGAGTAGCTAGCAATATAAAGCACCACAACAGAATCGCAAATCACACGAATCTTCTACTCCAACCACTACTTGAAGTACCTATGGGAAGAAGATTAAAGAAAAACTGGCCAGCAGGCCTACTAGATGAGTGGAGATCCCCTTACTAGAATGGGGTCTGAAAACGTTATTTTTAGAGTACTTTAGCTCGTAAAACAACACGTTAGCCTAATTAAGGAAAAAAAGTTAATAAGATAAGTAACTCTTGATTTGATTTTTACTTTGTCTGCGATAATAAACATTAGTTTAGCTAGTGATATACTATAATCTGCTATAGCGCTATTATTTAACCTTAGAGAAGAAATTTTAGATAATCTAAACTGTTACTACTATATATATATATATATATATATATATATATATATATATATATATATATATATCTTTTTGTTGTGTTTGTACTTAAAGACAGGTTTACAACCCCTAAATATCTAAAATATTTTACACAAGACCTAAAAAATTTTATCAATGAGAAAAAAAATACATAAGTGATATAAAAGAAATAAAGATCTTCTTGACTACTTAGAAGTTTCGTTTTTGCGTAAGAAGAAAAGTTGAATTTCAATTTAGTCCTAAACGTTAAATGAAAAGAAGAATAACAATTTACCCCCTTTTTTCCTTTATTATAAAGGTGAAATTAGTAATAATTCTCTGACTATTGCAAAATCTTCCGCTGACTATTTTGGAACTGTTTAAACAAAATGTAATATTACTGCGTTAATATCAAATATAATAATACGATATACTTAAGTAATACTTATATCTATAGATTTTTACTTTTTTAGTTTACATATGTCATCACCATATACGCTCTGTATTTTATGAACAAATTTGGTAAAAATTCTGGACTTACAAAGCACAATCAATGTCTCTCTATTAAGAACTGCATTAAATTTTCATCACTGCCGGATCGTTGATTAATGGTCTAAATTAAACTCACATTTGAAAGCTCCGACCTATGAGCGGAAATTAATTTTACTGCAACATCACATTATCTACACCGCTGCGTAATGCATTGGTAATGGGAATTTTAATATTAAATTCCAGCAAAATTAATTGCATTAGGCTGGTGCTAGGCTAATAGCTACTACGAATTTACCTATGTAAACGCAACCATTACATTATTTTACACCAACAAAAGTTTACTTTAAAGATGTTTTTAACTATGAAGACGCGGCTTCGCTGCGTCTTAATTGGGGTTTTATATATCAGGTGCTGCATAGCACAATTGTTCCTAAGCAGCTGAGAGGCAGTTTGAAAGTTTCTACCGCGAAGCTAGGAGGTTTGGATAAAGAATATCGCCGTCTGAGATTCGTCTAGCAGCGAAGTTCCTAGAATTGGCTCTTGTTAGAACTTACTAAGTGGCTCCAACCTCAGTCTGTCTGCCGCAGATGCCTGGCATGTTTACTTTCGCTCCGCAGTACTCCAGGTGGATTCCTCCGTGCTGCTTTTCAAGGTCATTTTCAGAGAAGCAATTTTAAAAGTGAAATATTTATGCCCTGCAACATCTAAAATAATTGCGTCATTTTCACACACACCGTTATAAGGCATATTTATTCGGGAAAATGCTATACTATTTTTAAGGAAATTTACGTAAGTATGATTTACTTTGCCTTTAATGTTATAAAAAATAATTTTCCTTTTAAAACAAATTACTATACATATTGTTATGACTGATTACGAAAAAATGAATTGTAAAACAACGATATACTTTTTGGAGGTTGAAATAATTTCAAATACACACTTAAAAAGCAAAACATAACGGATTTATAATAATACTAGAAAAAACGGGCCACCTAAATCAAAGCTACGCCGCATGCGCTTACTAATGGCAAGAATTGGCCACGTAGTGCATGAAACACCAATGGATAGCGCAAACTGTTTAATTACTTCATGATAATTTATGTTTTGACCTATAACAGATTAACCGTGACCTACATCGAAAATATAAAACCTTTATGCTAAGTTTAATAACAAACCGGTTAGATTGAGGTATTAACCTTTGAAATCGGTTTTTAACTGTAGGAGAAGTTGCAATCTTAGTCATAAAAACACGCACACACACACAGAGTTACATTTTTGCAGTTTTATAGAGTAGATATATGAAGTCATCGAGGTAAAGTTAGAAAATAAACGAGACGGATGTAAAATCTGGAAAGGCAACTTTCGAAAGCAAAGCAAGTCATGCATGTGAGCTTGTGACCTCAGTGTTTCGGGTCAAATAAGAGCTACAGATTAATAACAAGGGATATACTAACCTAAGGAATCCACTAACCAAATATGAAGTGAATCGGTCAAGTAGTTTCAGAGTTTCGTGCCGACAGACACACACACAAAGAGATGGATCGCATTAACTTTGCCCACGCCTTACAGGCTTTCGAAACTTAATAAATAATATTGAGAATCATATTCACTGTAGTTTTCATCAGTGGCCACGACTTTATCGAGCCTAAACTTGCTGCAGACTAACACAACTTTCGCTTTGTCCATATTTGTCATTACCTTTATGATGGAAGTCCTCCATGTTATAATGCCTTTCATTAAGCTTCGCCTCAACCATGCCCCACACCTAGTAGTCAAGAGAACTGTAGTCGAGGTTGGAAGATGGTTACAAGTCAGAAGACCAATAGTAATTCAAATTGTTGTATAGCCACCTAGGGGTTTATTGCCTTGTGGACTAAAGAGAAGTTTTGCTGGAACACGAACTTCCATCCATGTGGCTTCTTCCTCTATCCAGGACCTTACAATTGTTTCCATTACGTTGCTATAGATGCTGGAGATCATCTTTAGACTTTTATCAAAGAAGTGGGACGCTATGATATCTCCTTAGCTGCTCACAAACTCTGCCCTCAGATGTGCTTTGCACATTCGTAGTCACTGATTAAGTAAGAAAAAAATCCATAAAACAAAATTTATTACATATATTACTACAAAACTTTAGTAGTCTTCAAAGTATGCTCCTTGAACGCCAACACACTTCTGCCGGCGAGTTTCCCACGATTCGTAAGCTCCCTGAAAGTCAGCAACTGAAACATCTTTCAAAACACGCGTGCAAGCCGCTTTGACAGCATCCAAGGTTCCGTGGTAGAGGCCTTTGAGGGAGGTCTGCAGGCAATTTCTGGTCGCACTAAGTTGACTCGTCTCTTCAGTCTTTTTAACACTTCCACGTAGAAGCCACCATTGACTGTCTGTCCTTCAGGCACAAATTCCAAGTGGACCACACTTTTCTTGTCGAAAAACACAATCAGCATTGCTTTGATTCTGGACTTGAACGTATGAGCTTTTTTTGGTCGAGCCGATTTTGGAGTGTGCCATTAGGTGCTCTGCCGCTTTGTTTCGGGGTCGTATTCAGAGATCCAACTTTTATCTCTGGTAATGACATTGTCAAAAAACTGAGGGTTTTCTTCAATGCGTTCCAAAAGGTCTTTCGAAATGGCCTCACGGTTTTGCATTTGCCCGTTAGTCAGAACTTTCGGGACGCGCTTGGCGCAAATCTTCCTCATCCGAAGATCCTCGACGATGATTTTGTGAAGAACCATTTTATTGATTCCTAGCTTAGTTAAACACCGGTCTGAGTTCAGCAAATCTTGCACACGTTGTTCGTTGTCTCTAGTTCTTGAGGTTGACGGGCGACCTGTGCGGGATTTGTCTTACGCGCTCTCCGGTCTTCTTTCAACATTTTGTGCTACCTAAAAACTTGAACTTGTGAACTTTCACTGCCGTACTCTTGTCTAATCATTTCCAGCGTTGAGCACAAAATTTGATTGTGTAACGCTGTTCAATGCTTTGCTGTATTTTAAGCTTGCACACACTTCTTTGCAGACGTCGCGTCTCAACGGAAGCCAGCAGCGTCTGCCGCTTGGAGCATATTCAAGGTCAAACCCCTTCTATCGACTCCAATCGGCCCCAGCGCCCTCTGACGTATATTCGCGTGAGGACAAGAATATTCTCATTACTTAAAATACAAACCCTGTACTTCACAAATATGCTGGAAAATTTAATGGTCATTTTGGTGATTTACCTTTCTGTCCGGGATAAAGTTCTTTTAGTGCGAAAAGAATCTCCAGAAAACGGCGCTATTATGCTTAATGTCGATCAGGATTGTTTGGATCGCCAATTTCTTGTCTAACTTTTTTTTAGGCAATAGTTGGCGGTTACTCAGGCCGACTTGTAGTGTACCGTTAGACTGATCATTAACTACGTGGCCCATTTATTTTGCTAGATTAGTCATGTTCCGCCCAGGATCCTGATCGATTTTCTATATCAATTTTTGAACGAATTTATCAGTTCTATTGAGATCAGGTCGAGTTTTCTACATTATGCTGCCAGCAATCCCTATACTTCTTGGATACATCATAAACTTAGGTGTTTTGGTAGCCAAACCACGCAATAATTTCTGTAGGCGACTTTCTGACACGTAAGGATTCGAGTACAACTGCTCTGCAGCATAGGTTGCTGATTATGTAAAGCTAACTTGTGTTATCTAATAGGGAATTGCACATAGGCATAAAGTGATATTCCGGCTTTTTGGCTAGACAACCTAAAAAAATCTTGATTTACTTCGACGATTCTGTATAATGCAAATAAATCAGAAAATAAAATTAGACCTGAATATTTGAATGTGAACTATTCAAAAGTAATTAAATCACCACATAAGCATAATTGTTAATAGTTATTGGCAATTCACCACAATATCACGAGATAAGACTCCCAGTCTAAATAATTTTTGTATTAATTAATGCACATTTACAATCTGCTCTTTTGGAGCAATAAACAAATTGGTTTACAGTTTATGACGTGAGTGGAGAGTTGTTCAGTGACAACACACCGGAAATTAATTATTAAATATATATAATAAGCAATAACATATAATAAGGATAAATATAATTAAAAATGTTTTTTTACCGTTCCAGATGGCCAATGTCGTTTTAATCTTCTTTGCACTGCAGGAGAAGTACTTAAGCGGTTGTTTAAATCATTAGGGTATCCTGAGAGGCAATGTAGGTAGCTGGTAGCCAGTCGGTAAATTTTGTCGTCTATCTAGGGTATATCCGAATCTTTGTGGAGAGTTTTATTACTGACGTACCACGAAGCATTGTGTATTGTTTTTAGTATTTTGCATTGGATCTTCTGAATTATTTTTATATTCGATGGCTTCACAGAACACCAAATCTGGATACCATATGTCCAAATTGGTTTTGTTATACATTTGTACAACAACAGTTTGTTACAGCTGGTAAGTTTGGATTTGCGTCTAATTCGTCAGTTAATTTGCTTTAACTTGAGGTTGACTTAAGTTTTTTGCTATTATATGAGGCTTCTATGTCAATTCTTTATCTAGTGTTATTCCCAAATATTTTACTTTACCCTTAACGAGTATCCATACCCTGTTTATTAACACTTCAGCGCAGTTTAATTGCCGGATTGTAAAAGTGATTTGTACCGACTTTTCTTCATTTAATTTTATTCTTCAAGTATCAAACCGGTCTTCAAGAATATTGAGGTGACATTGAATATTATCAGAGGCTTTCTAAGAGTTTTCACTTACGGAAATGATAGCAGTGTTGTCTTGGAAGGTAGCAAGTGTTGAATTTTTTGTAGTTGGGTTATCGGCGGTAAATAGGAGTATAAAAATAAACCTAATACGCTACCTTGAGAGACGCCCGAGTTAATCGGATAGTAGTTGGACGTCTCGATATAAAATTTGGATTGAAAATTTTTTGTCAGTAAGATAAGATTTTAGAAGAAAAAGATAAGGAGTAGGTAGGAAAAGTTTTAGCTTTTACAATAAACCAGAATGCGCGATCAAAGCTTGTTTAATGTCTAGGAAGACAGGTGTAATAGTTTTTTTCCTTTGAGATTTTTTCATTTCATTTACTATTTTATGGCTTTGCTTAATAGTTGAGTGATTTTCACAAAATTCGAATTAGTATGACGGTATTTACTCATAGAAATTAATTTTATCCGTAATTCTTTTTAACAGCAATCTTTCAAATATTTTTGTCACGATCGATATGAAGATGGAACATTTATTGGTTTTCCGGGTTTGTGAACATAATCACATAGGAAAATTTCCAAATTGCTGGGCAATAGGTTAGCCTGAGTATAATGTTATATGTAGTAGTAAGTAAAACTAAGGCTTTTTTTGAAGCTGTTTGAGTATTTCGCTTATTATTAAATCAAACCCGGGTGCTTTGTAATTTTAGCATGTATTAAATTCTTTTTTAACTTTGGCTGGCAAGAATAGCTTTATTGGTAAAGTCATAGGGCATGGGGTATTCAAAATTTTTTATTTTTGTTATCGTCATTATTGACACTTAAATGCGATAGACTAAAGATTTTAGATAAATATTCTGCGAAGATTGATGCTTTTTCCAGGTCTGTCCTACTCCAAGTATCGTCTTGCTTTCTAATTGGAGGTATGTGGGTTGTTGGTCTTTTGAATTATTTAGTAGCCTTCCATATAGAGCGGTTTTCGTTTAATAAGTTAGTGAAATAATTTTTAAATGTAACGTTCCGTATTTCTTGAAGAGCTAGTTTTCTAAGTCTAATAAAGATAGAAAAAAAATAAGAACAAATTCTTTACTACTTTTTAATAAAATCATCTTTAGTGCAACGGTTTTGTTACAATAAAACCTTCGCACTGATTAATGTTAGTGCTAAATGATTTTGGTACTGATCAATCTAGGAATGTTCGGCTCCCTATGTAACTAAGAATTTCTTACATACCATTTGGCGTTGGTGATAATACGTAGCACTTTATTTTGAATAACTTGTAACTTGTTTCATTTGGTTATGCAGGTTGTACCCCAGCATCCATAGGTGAAGGTAGGGCGCATAGTAGTCGTGTATGTAACGGTTCCGCATTTAAGTACCAGTGAAGATTTTCTATTGATGATAGAGTAAAGTATGGCGTATGATTTAGATAACGTTTTATTTATGTGTCAGGTTAATCTTCTATCTAGGGATAGATGCTTATTTAACAATGATATGATAATAAAAATAGTTTGTCCTTGGAGGTTATTTTAAAGCGAATAGATATATAGTTGCTCAAAAGCGTACTTCTACTTCTATAAAGGAAAGTGAAGCGTTACTACTTTTATTAACGTTATTATTCAGAGTTTCTCTCACCCCCAAAAATTTTTGAATTTTGAATTTTTGAATATGTTGTATCGGAATATGAAGAAAATCATTCTATGTATCCAATATATAAGCATTGTTTAATTTTCTGAGATGTAAGAAAGATTCTCAGAGACATCAACGTATTGGCAAGACAGTGCCATATAAATTTTTTGGGACAATGATCGCTCAGATAGTAAGAAAGCACTTTCGTGTTGCTCAAAAAATATAAACTGATAACATATTTTGCACGAACTCTTGAAATTTTTAAAATAATTTTTTAGACTATTAGACGCACCTTTTTACACAGAAAAATCGATTAAAAATAAGGGTCTGTCTTATGGTAATACTTGATATTCCGACTCGAATCGTGTGCTTGATTTTTTGGTAGCAAGAAACTTTTAAAAGGATGAATTCAGAATTAGCTGTTGTTCATGGGGCCCTTAAATGTCAATTATAACACTTATTTATTAATAAAACATTTAAAAATTTTATCCTGGAGAAATAAAACAAATGGATGGTAAAGCCAAATTACAGCGTTACAGAAGCACAAGGTATGAACTGTCCAATTTCAGAAGTATGCCCCTGAGTGAAAAATTCATGGAAAGCTGTACAAAAAGAGACGATTATAATAGGGGCAAGTGGTTTACATTTGGCAACTTTCTAAACATTATGGAGTACCAGAGTAGTTCTTGATTTTAAAATTATTCAAGGAGCTACAAAACAGTATCACTGGTTTAAACAGATTAAGAAATTTCTCTTATTATGTCAAAATAAATGTTTCTAAAACATTACAATGTTCCAAAACTACCGTACCCATAGGATAGTTTCATCTTAGCCTTGTGATACTTTCGTCACTTTATCAAAATAATGAAAACTAATTCTATTTCACAAATAAGTTACTACAGTATATAGTGAGACACTTCTTGCTGTTTCAATTTGAGACGGTATGTGTAGTTTTGCTACTATATCAGAAGTATCCACCTCACTGACATCTTCCACATCTGGAAACATAAATGTTTGTCGGATACCCTTTCTTCTTTTGAATTTTATTGTAAATAAAGGAGAGTCGATTTCTAGTCCGTTTCAAGAGGCCTGTCAGTGACACTACTGGCTACAAAATCGTTTTCAGTAAATACTAGCCTACCTGGTGGCCATAATCCGGTTTTTTTAAAGTGTTTATAATATTTTTAGAAAAATAAATGAATGCTGATATGCTTTGTTTGCAAAATGGCTTATATTCCTTATTGTTATGGCCTATCCCGGATGTGCTAACATCCAATCATTAACGGCTGCTGCTAAATGTGCTTTAAATGGTGCATAAATCCCCACATCTAAAGGCTGCAGCCTGTGAATGGGTGTGGTCGAAATGACAGTAGTACAATTTCTTGGACAGAGATGTGCGAGTTATGATTATCCAAAAGCATAACAATATTATTATCGATGAAACAGTGCGCTTGGTCAACATTTTGTTTTAAAACTTTAGGAAATAATTCTGATGTCATCCATCTGGATTTGTCTCTAACTGAAATGGAACCTGTTGGTGATCCTTCAGATATATATTCTAAAGGATTTCGGATTCGCTGATAAACAAATATTGGACGCAGAGATGCACCGAAGGGATTGATAATGCGTACGAAAGTGACTAGTGTCTTTCTTTCTATTGAGGCTATTTGATTAACTTGGTTTTTGCCTTTTGTAGATCCTATATTAGCAGGTCTCATCACTATGGTGATACCGGTTTCATCCAGATTCCAAATTTAGTCAGCCTGAAAATTAAACTTTTTTAAGATAGAACCATATTTATCAACAAACTCAGTCACAACAGGCTTATTAAAAGCCATAGAGCGACTTAGACCTGTACTTTCTGGTTTCCGTAACGACAAATTATGATGCCTCTTTATAAAACCTTTTTTTTCCGAAAACAAAATTATTGGCAGTTTTTTCCTATCTTAGCGTATTTTATTAAGAACAAACCTGCAGTTTTTTAACTTCACAATTATCGGGACATTTAACGGTGAGAAGTAATTTGGAAAATCCATGTGGGGTTCTTCTAATCTGTTTATATGATAGATCATAGTGCAAATCTGAAAAGACTGTTTAATATAGATGCTTAATAGAGTTTCTTGTGGTTTTGTGAAGACCTGCTTGACACTATTTACTGTCATATTGAGCTTCCTCTTCTGATTCGTTAGCAGAATCATTATGAATAATTTGATTTAATGGCTTTTTCTTCATCAAAGTGCTAATTCTAATCTCTAATGTTGTTCTTTTGATAACAAATTATCTAACTGCCTCATTTATATTTAGCCTTTTATTAAGGTACTAGAACATCCAGCCAGCTACGCTTGGCTACTATAGAGAATGCAAATGTTACGAACTTTCTGTAGCAATCGTTACTATTGTCAGTTAGTTCTTCCGATGTTCTTTGAGAATGTCGCAGTGGCCTTGCTTGGTTTCTTGCTGCTATTTCTTCCGGAGTTGTTCGTAACTTCGCTGTCGCCTTGCTTCGTTCTCTGCAGCTATTTATTCCGTTGTTCTTTGAGAACGTCGTTGTCGTTTTGCATGGTTTTCTACTTCAACTTTCTCCGGCGTTTTTTCGGGCATATACGTCGCCTCGCTTTATTTATTGCTACACTTTCATCCGCAGTTTGCTTATTTCTTCATGTAATTTCTGTGGTGATCAGCTGTTTGTACTCGTTCTATACCAAAGAATGATTATTTGCAAAAAAGAACAGAAAAACTAAAACAGTAGGATAAATAATTTAATTTTAATTTAAGTTTTTAAAATTGCAGTGTGCTTTAAAGATACGACGATCGTTCGTGTATTTCCGCGTGGCCCCGAACGCGTTACTCTGACAACCAATGTTTTTCTCATGGCCGGGGGACTTTAAAGATATCGGTTCCATTATAGCTAATTTCATATTTTGTTCGTCAATACTGACTCTTATGTGCATATTTGCGAGGCATCTACAAACATATAAAAAATGTACAACAGGAAAAAGTTAACTATTATACATTATAGACTACATAATATATAATGATGTTTCTGTTAGCAGTACATTTGCAATGACGAAAGTATCCCACAATCGACTGCTCAATGTACCCCACACGCTGTTTAATAGTTCTACTGAATCTAAAAATAACATGTGTAAAGTTAGGTTGGAATATTTTTTCATAAATTGTTATGAACATAATTTAATTAAAGCTATTACTGATCTAAATAAGAAAGTTTCAAAAACATAAATACGCAAATAATTTACCTTGAATTGGTGTATTATAACTTTTCTTGACAATTTTCATCACGGAATACTTTTGCGCGGTTAAACCACACTACAGGCAGAGAAAAGGTTATTGATTGTTGGCAGCACAGAGATTTTGCGAAAAATTCAAAAACAATAGGTGTTTTGAAAGCATGACGAATGTACCCGCTGCCGAATGTACCCCACTCTCCCATAATCTAAAAATGCGGTATAAGTAATGTAATTGATGAGTACCGAATACAGTTTTTGAAGCGACTGGTAACAATAGTTGAGACGCAGGTAATACGAAGGATGACATTAACGAAATGAGTATCGATCTAAGAATTTGTAAATATCTTTACATAGTAAATTATTTCTTCTAAAAATTCTCTCATATGCTTAGGGCGCCCGAAAAATTGCGTGCTTTCTAACGATGCAGGCCTTCGAATCGACCTTAAATTGCGTAAATTAGGAAAAAATGTTAAAAACACGTACTCGTGACCATGCTGCTCTGAGTAAATGATTTCGACGGGGCAGAATTGCGAAAATGCGCGACATATCGGCGACGGAAATATGCCCATTCGTTTACACAGAACCGAAGGGTTGCAAGTACGTGCCTTTGAAATTCTTTCTGCATTTGCGCAAATTTCCAAGGTGTGTATTGTCAACAAAAATAGGTGATTCTAGAAATACTCCTATATGTGTGCGAGTCCCTGTAAGTCCTCTTTTAGATAATGCAGTGCATTTAAGGTACGTTTTTAAGCCTTCTAAAATATGAATTTTCTGTTGTTACAAATTTGACTCCACTTGCACTTGCCTAGATAGACTGAGCTAAAAAATTATTCTGCACAGCTTGTATTTTTACATTAATAAGCACTTCTTTACATTCTTTTAACAATAAACATAAATCTAATGTCAACTTAAAATTCTTTCTGACTTACATTGTTATTTTAAATTTTTTCAGCAAGCCTTTTGAACTAAAGAACTAAAGTAGTCGCTAGTAATTTGTTTAGAAGTTTTTAACTAGACGCACACATCAAGCCAGCTTTAAACTTAACGAACGCCTTGTTAGCGAAATTGAAATCCAGGGCCAATTTCATGCAAGAGCTTAACAGCGGCCTTCGCCTGCTTCGGGGTAACGATGGCGTCCGTCGACAGTGCCTTTACCTTGAAATATTCACAAAGCGTAGGTTTCGCCCCTCGCACTGCGCATTAAGAAACAATACCGGCGTGGGCCCGTTTCGGCGGATGATTTTCGCTGCCCCGGCCAGTGTTTTTCCGTTCCTTCTAACAAGCTGTGGCACGACAATGGCCATGGTGGACAAAAGCGGTTTATCTGGAGCTCGTTTCAATCAACGGAACGCCGCTCGCACCGCTGAAACCTTTGTACTCCGTTGGGACGAGCACAATAATACGATGCTGTCAATAATATTGCGTTGTGTGTTGGAACAACTTTACGCTCGAAATATATATCGTAAGTACCATAAGACAATTCCAACTTTTAAACAGCTGAAATTCGGAAAAAGTGGGAATGGCCGCTGCAGGAGAAGGGCGTATTCAGCAGGGGGTTGTGGTGCATGTTATAACTTTGGTCGCTAGAGTAGAAGTAAAACGAAAGCGCTTTTAAGTGGAAAGTGACCTATGTCTTGTGACGTGTGACACTTACTCGGGCCACATACATTTACATGGAATTTTTACTAAAGTTAATATCACCGGATTGTGTTTCTAACGAAGACTCTTGAAAGCGTTATTTTTGCGTTGCTACAAATTGTTTTAATAAATAACTAATTTTTAGGTCT
This sequence comes from Sinelater perroti, assembly GCA_036346155.1. Classification (NCBI taxonomy): domain Eukaryota; kingdom Metazoa; phylum Arthropoda; class Insecta; order Coleoptera; family Elateridae; genus Sinelater; species Sinelater perroti. Next base: position 5,777,199 of record JARFIY010000359.1, read on the forward strand.
TCTACATATTGTAATGAATAACGCGCACTTATAGTAAATGGATGTACATTATAACAGTTATAAATATCCACAATTAGCTGTGCTATATGAATTAATAGAACATAAACTACCAAACAAGTTTTACAATACATAAAAGACGACTAATGCGTTTTTTTTGAAAGAATTTGTGGGTACACATTTGATTACCATTATAAAAAGAAATGTGTACAAATATTGTGCATTAAATTAAAATAAAAATTATGCTGTAGAAATGATAAAATGAAGTACTTCTACGCAAGAATTAAAAGAACAAACATCCTCGTATGGAAAAGTCAAAAAGTCCTCTGTAGTATGATTGGTGAGGATATTGAAGTATTTTATATTTCAATACATAATAATTGTACATAAATTTTTGTATTGCGATAGTGTCTTTTCCTCTTATATTGTGATACCTGGATATTATCTTTGCTTCCAATATTTTTTTTCGCTTAATGATTATTCTTACTAGCTCTACCCCCAATTTTTTCCTTATGTTTTGCTTTCTTATTTTGTTAACTCTTGTAACTCGCTTCATTATTTTGAGGTACCTATCTTATCTTCATAGATTTTATTGGGCTTTTTCATTTTTTTTCTCAAATCTCAGAATTCAGAACTCCACTGCAAGACTGGTCTGTAAATCATTTTCAATACTTCTATTTTAGTTTCTTGTATTATTTTTTTCTTATCCATTAAACATTTGTTTAGTGTACAGAATAGTTTTGTTGTAGCCTTTGTTCTCTCATTTATTTTTATGTTTCCTTTCCCCTTCGGCTGCATGTGTGTATATCTTAAATATTTGTATAAATTTACCTACATTATTCTTCTCCAATTAATGTTTACGTCTCTAACTTAATTTTATATTTTTACGATTTTAGTTTCCTTTTTATAGACAATTATTCCATATAGTTAAGTTGCTTTACAATTCCTCTTCTGAGTCAGAAAAATTGCAAGGTCATCCACTAAAGCGAATTCCGAGATCTTAAATTTTTTCAAATTCTTATGCCCCATGAGAAATCCCCTAATCTCTTATCTAGCCTCTGACATTTACTACTACAAACAGAACCAGATTTAGCATGCTACTCCGTTTGAGCCCTTGATCGTTACTAGATTCTTCAGATTATAAATCATGTGTTCTAACATAGTTTCGATTTGCTTGACATAAATTTTTTATGGCTGTTATAATCTTTTTTCCTACGCTTGTTTGTTCTAATAAGTTTCAAGCTAGATCTCTAGATCTAAATAGGCACTATGTGTCTTTAGATTATGTTCTAACATTTTATCTGTTATTTTTTTTTTTAACAATTTTAACGTGAATGCGTGGTCTTGTGTGCCGAAATCCTTCCTAAAACGAAGTCAATTTAAAAAACTTCATAGGCCCACCAAGACAGAAACGGTAAATTGAAAAGCACATCGAACCGAAAGTAAAAAATTGTAGAATAAAGGAAAAAAGGTAAAGATTGACGATAGAAGACAAGCAATGGATATTAAATATTCAAAAAAGGTTACTAGAGAAAAATAAACCCTAAACAGTTTTGTAGCAAAAATCCAAAAAATTATATCGATATGACAAGAAAGAAGAATTAATAATAAAATCGGCGATAAATAAGAACATGAAAGCGGATAAAGCAAAACATGTAACAATTAATGTGGAAACACCTAATATGAAAATGGGGGACACAAAATAGGCGAATGTACAAAATCATGAATCACTGTAAGTTGGCATCTTGGAACGTTAGAGGTTTGAGTAGAAAGGGAATAAAATTGAATAAAAAATTTAAAGTAGCAAACCTAAACATACCAGGAATAATCGAAACCAAAAAAAGAAACAAAACTAAAATAGGGGAATTTACTCATATATGTGGGAGTCCCCAAAGAACAAAGAGCAGAGGCTGGAGTGGAATGCATACTAAACAAAAAATAGGCATAAACATGAAAAAAAATGATAATGTAGCTAAAATTGACAAAGAACAAAACAAAGATAACGATTATCATCGCCTGTGGCCCAGGTGAAAATGAATAAATGAATGATTCTGATAAAAGACCAACACCAGAATGGAACAAGGAAATCGATAGTCTCAAGAAGTCATAGGTATGCAGGGAAAAAAACAACGATGATAGGTTGATACAATTTTGTATTAAAAGCCAATTGATAATTTGTAATAAGGACATTTATAAGTTTACAGGAAATGTTAAAATTGGACGAAAAAATCAATTATAGCCTATATAACAGTAAAGAAGGCTAACCAAAACAAAATAAGATATGTTAGAGTAAAGAGAGAAGCAGAGATCTGCAACGACCACTACCTATTAGTTGTAGAGGTAAAAGAGTTAAAAAAATGCTAAAATACTAAATAAGGATAACCAGGCTAAACTAAAAATGGAACATTTAACAATAAGAACGTACAAACTGAATAACAAATAAATAGTCATAAAACATCAAAATTAAATCCAAATGGGTGCTGTAAAAGATGAAAACAAAATACAAAGTCTTAATGCAGAACAAAGCTGCAAAATTTAAAAGTATCATTATATTCTCAGCACGTATAACATACACAGTAAAAATAAACAGCATGGTAGGACCGCAAGATCAAAGCGCACATGAAGCTAAAGTAAACGAAATGATAAAAATCCCTTTTGCAAGAAGACGACTCAAGCGCATGAAGCATGCAAGCAACAGAGCAAAATCGTGTAGAAAATGGTAAGGATATCAAAACAAAAGAAATGGGACAATACAATAGATGAAAGCGAAAAACAAAGGAAAACACAAATTACTTTATAAGGCACTAAAGACAGAGAAACTATAAAGTTACGTATTTGTGAATGATAAGAAAAGAGTTTACAAGGGAGGCGGATGTAATACAGTTGTAGAATTGTATTATTAAAACTAGCTTGCAAAATCTGGAAAAATAAAATAGTAGCTTAAAATATTCACAAAACATCGAAAATTTTGCTCTTCACATTATTTTTTGCAATTTTTTGGGGCGTTTGGCTGTTATTTCTTTATAAAATATAACAAAAAATGCCGGGACATACGTTTTCAAAAGAAAATACAGGAAGGAAAGGTGAAAGGAGAATATTAATTCGGTGAATGTTGTTTAATATTGGGTATTTTCATAAGTGAGATACTCCACGTGGAGTATAATGGACTATTTTACAAAAATAGAAAGTTTTTAGAAACAGAAACTTTAAAAATACATAGGTTATTAAGTAAATTGGCCTAGATCAAACAAAATTTATATTTTTTATATTTATTAATTCACATTTATAATGCAAATTTTGCCGATGACAATTGAATAAGAGCATTTATTATTGGTTGAAGCTATCTGCCTATCTTTTTGTTAGTACGGCCGCATAGGGTGTATAGCCTTTTATACTAGTCCGCCACTTTAGAGAGAAAAAGCTTTTTAATTTTTTTTAAATTACAATTTTTTCAAAAAAATATACAACTATAAATTTTTTTTTGGTGATATAGCCCATTTTAGCACATTGCATTGGTAAAACAAAAACATATGCTTAATATAGAGCTCCCGCTTGGCTGTCGTATTATTAAAATGTACCGAGTAAGTGTGCGATCGAGATAAATTTTTAACACACGTGTCCGCGACTGCAGACGCAGTACAGCAGTTAATGAAAGATTTCCATAGCTACCATCGTATTGCCGCGGAATATATTTCTGCGACTCTTCGGCGTACTATCAAATCCTAGAGTCGCACGTTTTATTATATCATTGTAGGACGATTGCCCAAACAGCAATTAAGCATATGCGCATTGCCCAAGAAACACAAACCAACATATTTTGCGTGGCTGTTTGAAATTTTTAGAGTAATTTATCTTTGCTGACGACACAGGCAATTCGCTGAAATTCTCCGAATCGATGTTAAATTACACAATTTGAAACGGAATTTCAAAGGCACGTAACTATACGGCTCTTAGTACTGATAGCAAATAATTTATATTCAATGCTTAATATACATGACAGTCTGCAAGCGGCAACTACATCTGCAATTACGAAAATGCCCCCAAAAAATAGTATAATTCACCAGCCACAAGAAATCTGAGGATCGGAATGACAATTACTTGAAAGCAGACAACACAAACGTAATTACAACGATGTCAACACAAACAAAGGTTTAATAGTCTTCAAACCACTTATAAATATCCCAGAACGGATACCAAAAGACGAAATATTAATAATAAAAGGGTTAAAGTATTACCAAAAGCGTTGTACTTCAAATAGTATTAGAATAACTCTTGAAGACATGAACTGTTTTACTAATTTATATCTAAAATAAGAGTTTCAATCACAGACACATTGTTACTAATATCAAAATTATCCAAATATAAATAACCAAAATACTGTTTTCTTAATTTTTTATGTAATTAAAGTCTGCAGAATATAATCCTCACTGTTTTACTAAATTAGTTAATTCATTGATTAAAGTTCAAACAGCGATTGGAAAGTATAAAATATCTCGCGTTTCGATGGTTTGGCATACCAATAATTTTTCAATGGAAGTTTGAGATGCATAAACTGTAAGGACAATCATCAAGAATCTCGATATTGATACAAAGTAAGAAGTTATTTTTACAATAGAAACTATTCGCGAACTATAAAGGTTGTCTTGTTCCCAAAAGACTGTAATGAGAAACGTTTCCACTACCAAAAAGAGACAATTTGAACAAGCAAAATTTCGCCCAACAAAATATAGTTAAGAATATAATTTTACGTATGCCTAAATAGTAAGCAATGTTAATCAACAGAATTTGTTTCTAAAAATATCTTTATCGACATAAAATTCGTTAATACCATAGACTAAACGAGAAACCTTCAGTTGGTTTTCTGTGGCAGCTGCAAAAATAACTTTAAGGCCTTTTAAATGTACTCGATTTGTAGAATCTTCTTACCTTTAAAAGATATAGGCTCTGCAATTTTGTAATGTATTTTTGACTATTTATCAGATGTTAAAGTTACAAGCTGAGATTGTTACATTGTTTTATTCACTAATTCCAATTTGCAATTGCACTGTGTTATTTTTTTAAGATACTTTGAAGTTGCAAAATTAACATCCCGTTTTTAAAAATTATTTGTTTATGCAATTATATCGGTTATTTCTAAAACAAAATTTTTTAAAAGATAGCTGCTACATTCTTCTTCTTTGCAGGTAATCGTTGTGCAGATTATCTTGTATACATTATTGCCGTCATCAGCAACTATACGCACCCACTAAAGTTATTTGTCTTCCATCGCATTAGATGGGTCAGTCCAATTTTTAAAGCACTTTGTAGAATTGGTCTCCCATATGTCGAGTAGTATTTGTATTTACAATATATTCTTAATTGGGGCACCAATGAAGACACACCTATAAATAATTTAATAACATCGAAGGTACACATTTCTGCTATTCTTCATTTACAATACTAAAATATAATCACAATTGGTTTTATAAGATCATTTCAACCATGCACCATGGGGTTATTACAATAATATGTCGCGTTCCATCTTTTTCAACCTCACTAATTTACTTTGCTAACATTATAATCCTTTTTCCTTTGCTTTTATAGTTATTAACGCTATTTACATTCTAGAACTTCATGCATCAGCATAATGAACTGCCAATATATGGATGATTGCTTTTCGCTGTGGTAATTTAGAAAAATAAAAACTTGAAGTGACGGTAGAAAACAATTTTTTATATATTACGCCATCCAAGGATATAAAAAGTCAGGGCTTGGTTAAAAAAAAGTTTATTTTTACCTAGCCCATAAATTATTATCTTTTATATCTTCAGGAGTCATTAATATCAAAACGTCGTAACGGTGATAAACCTACATAATAATATAATCAGTGCTGTTGCGATGTAAGCCGGAAACTGATGAGAATGAGCTATAACGCGCATGTGTGAATAATGTCGCTTTTACTGAACGAGTGAGTCAGCAGTTAAACACCATAGAGGAACATGTGATCATCATATTTTAGTAAATAAGTAAATAGAATAGTAATTCTGCACTAAAATTATGCAAACATTCGCCGCCAGAACATGCGGCCGCAGAAATTATTCAGAATATTCAGAGGGTTTTCAGAAATGACGCAAAACATAAATCATCTTTGAAAAGAAAGAGATTCTACATCGTCGAAGAGATTCAGACCAACACAAGATAGTTAAACGTAGTGAAACACAAATTTCTTTGGAATGTTTTGAGTAGTGGCAATATTAATATAAGGAAAACAGTTTATGCGGCCATAATTCAACCTGAAAGCTGATGATCGCCACGTGGAATGCAGGGTAACTTCACTGGCGGTGTTAGATGGCGGTAATTAAGCACATATGACGTGTGATTTCAGCATTTGCAATAACTGGGTATGCAGAAAAACAATTTTTTATCAAAATTTGTTGGCAAAACTTGCCCACATAAACTACATAAAGTTTCAGTAAGCTTTCGGAAACAATGTAATGAGTGCAGTATAAATAAAGGTGTGGTATAATGACACAGATACGGCTGAGAAAGTGTTTAGATTCCAAATAACCCAGATACACTGAAAGTTAAAAATGGTTAATTAGAATTACTGCAAGGGTGAGATTTGGTTAATGATTGAGTAAGAGCAGATCCAATCAATAAAACACATAGGGTTACGCGAAAGTTACTACTATGCCTAGGCATAAAACCTCTCGCGATTAGAGAGGAAAGCCGGGGCAAAAGTAGGATTTATTGGTAGTTGTAAAACTTAAACTAAAGGGACAATAGTAAACGACAATCAACGGTGTCGCAACGCCGCTAGTGGCGGGAACGCAATTACGCAAGCCGCAAGGTACCTTTTCGCACGCAACGAGAGCTCTCTACCTGGACGTGTGTGTGCGCCGTACCGTCCATGCCGCACGGTCACCGCTCCGCCCTGGAGGATGACCAGCTAGACGGTCTCAGCCGCTGAGGGCTCGCCATGGAAGGGCCACGGCATCTCCGAGACTCTTTCCCCAGAGCACACACACAACCGCCCTTACAACACAAGAGGACGCATACACAACAATCGATACGAATCTGCACTGAGCTGTGTCCTTGTCACGTAGGCTCGGGCAACACAGGGTTGCCGCAAAGCTCTACGCCGCAGAAGGGCCACGATCGCTCCGTGACTCCTTCCCCAAGGCACACACACACAGCCGCCGCTACAACACAAAAGGACGCATACACATCAATCGTCACGATTCCACGCTGACGTGGTTCCTTGTCCCGCAGTCCTCTTTCCCTTGAAAGCAATGTACTTGAGATAACGCCTGGAAGACTCAACGGACTCGAGTCAAGTCTTGCGCTGAATGTTGCGCGGCGCCACACGCGAGCGCGTGCACCCAATTCTCACTAAGGCCCAGCGGCGGCGCATCCGAGAGAGAGAGGGGGCCAGCGCCTCTAACTCAGTGGTGGCGCTAAGTTAAGTAACTTTTGTAAAAGCGCACGAGCGCCCGGTAGTAAAGCGCCCGAACAGAAAGTATTTTACATTTTTTTAGATCAGCAGTGAATAGATCACCACAAAGTATTAAATTTGTACGAACTATAAACTATAAGACTTGGTGACTGATAGTCCAAGAACTAGAAGATAAATTAGGGATTTAAAGAACTAATGCGCACGAAATTGTGATAGACGATCTTAGCGTCAAACCTGTCACGTTAGAATAGAAAAAATATAGCACTGCAATTGCTAATTATTTGTTTTAAATTGCTTTTGATGAACTAAATTTCCTTAAATATGTTAAAAGCAGAAGTAAAACATAAATATTCTCGCTACATATAAAGAAGTGTATGTACTTCCTAGATGTTTAATTTAAAAGAACTTCAGACTACAAAAAAAGTTTGTTGTAACTTGTCCCATTTTTATTGATCACGTAAATGATTTGTTGTTTTAATTATATATTTTTTCATGTTATGGTTTGAGATTTTCAAAATAGGTCACATATTTCATACTGTTTTTTCTTCCACGAAGATAGGATGGAAGCAGCGGTTTTAATTTGGATGAAATCGAATTACAAACTCCCAGAGCATTATTTAGAAAAAATAGCAGTTTTATTAGTATATAGAATGTGCTCGGGCAACCAAGAAACACAGGCCAAGAAATTCTATCTCTCTCCCCCCCCTTCGCTCCCTTGGCTCATAGCCTCTCTCTCTCTCTTTCTCTTATAGGATCTAACACCAGCATTACTATCACCTTAGGTCAAAATATTTTTTTCTATTTCGCATATCTTGCAGTGAAGACTAGTGAAAGTAATTAGAAAAAAAAAATTATAATATCTATGTTTCTGGTACTACATCTAACTTCTCTTATTGTCTGAAAAAAATGTATATCTAGTAGTCTAGTCTTTATTTGGATATAGATATATCCATACTAATGCTGTTCGTAAGCTTTGCTATTAATGGCAATTATATTATTTGTTCACCAATTTAAATTATATTTGTTGTCTTGAAAGTTGAATTGCATAAGATTCGAACACCTTTAATTGTGTTTGTTTCTCAGTTTTTTTAAATTAGGTGACTATTTGGCAAAGGATTCAAAACTAGAACTCGTCAGTAAGTTTTATATGTCACAAAATTGTGACTGTGACTTCACAAAAGTGAAACGGGGAAAATTAATTCTGCACCAACCATTATAAAGCAAACAATCGAGTATTTGTTAAATTGTTACAAAATTCAAGTTGGTTGAATTTACGTTTTGAGACGTTTGCAAATTTTATAGAATGTCTCACTGTCTAAGGGTGGTGGTGAGTATCGTATAACGGATCATGAAACAGACAAGAAATTTTTTGTAATATTTACAAACTATGTTTCTCTTCAAGTTGCTGGAAAAGTGAAAATGTCTTATAGTTAGACGATTTTGCAGAAAGTCAATGCCAGAGCAGAACTGTAGAAATTCAAAAATCGAACTATATCAGACAGGTATGCGAAGCAATAGCTAACAGCGGGAAGCTTTTTAAAATTGGATGAGATTTTTACGCTGCACGAAGTCGTCAAAATATTTCTGATGTAGATTAAACGTAAAATTTTCCCAAAAATTTCCTATATAGCAAAGCAATTTTGTTTCCATTACGCCTATCCACCAGATAGCCCGGGACTTATATTTACTATAGAATGCTCGTTTATTACGAAAAACGGTACTAAAATAACCGTAACCAATGGCTGAAACAAATGGCTTTAGACGGCTTAGAAAATTGACTAAATCACCGTACAACTTCCAGTGAAACGAATACGCCATAAAGTGTTGCAAAATAATTTTAAATAAATACCTACCCCGTTCAAAATACTGCAACTTGATTTAGAATCATTTTTAAGAGTTCAGGTTTTGTTGTCTTCCAACTTCAATGCACTATATTAATTTATGAACATAATATGGTAGAGATTTGCAAAATAAATTAGGAAAGTTTAAATAAGTTATATATTAATAAATTAACTATAGGCAACTAAAAACGAGGAAAGAAATGCAGCATCTTACTTAATTTGACAAAAAAGTTAAAACTCTGCAGATTTCACTTACCTAAATACATACAAGATTGGCTAAGGCATTTGAAAAGTCACCATGCTACAATTTAGTGTGTGTTAAAGAAGTAAAAATGGCCCAGTTTAAAGTTTTAAATAGCAAAAAAGCCTCATTGTTACATAAAACACGACAGACATTCACTCAAAGGAAATGCATCTCGTATTATTTTCAAAATGAAGGTTTACGAGTTCTGTTCTGAAAATATCTAGCCAATGTTGACATTATGAAAAGCAGCTACGATGTAACCTGGCAGTCTATGAGAAACTGTAATGCGCATGTGTTGATAAAGACGACTTTGCTAGCTGCGTCAGTTGCAAATTAGGGTGAGTAAGCACATGCAGTGTGTGACAATCGCATTTGTAATGACTGAGCAAGTAAAGCGGCAAATCTGCATTAAAAGAGAATGTCATGCCTAAATTTATTTTTAGCATTTTGTTAAACTTTACATGTAGTAGGTGTATAAATAAGTTCTCAGCTTTTTTCTGCAAAATTAAAGTTTTATTTAAAAACAAACAAAAGAAGCTTAAGTATCAAAGTATTCTCCGGTGGCATCGATGACCTTTTGCCATCTTTCGGGTAGTTTGCGAATTCCCTGGTGATAGAAGCTCACCGGCTTCGAGACGATAAAGTTATTGATGCATTTTCGGACTTCCTTTGTTTTGAAGTGCGTATCAGCCAAGTGATGCTGTAACGACCGGAATAAATGATAATCGGAAGGAGCCATGTCTGGGCTATACGCCGCATGTGGGAGAAGTTTCCAGCCTAACGCGTCTGCAGCTCATCTGTGACAAATGTTTGAGGGCGTCCAGCGCGTGGTTGATCTTCAAGACTAAACTCTCCTCCGCGAAATCTTTGGTACCACTTTTTGCACGTTGCATGACTTACAGCATTCTCACCATATGCAGCACAAATCATTTCGGTGGCTTCAGCAGCGTTTTTCTTAAGATGAAACGCGAAGTGGATAGAAAATCGAATATGCTCTTTTGTGATTGCCATCGTAACACAGCTGATTATTGAGGTTATGTGCATCAAACGCCATATCACATGATGTTTCGAAATACCAGTTGTCATTGCTTTAAAACCGCAGGAGGGCGGACTAATACGTTACATGTAAACGGTGATTTGTGTCCTGTGAAATCTAAAGCTTATAACTTATTTATACACCTATTAATTAAAGCATAAGTCGAGGACAATAAGTTTTGTGATTTAAATAATGGTTAGTTAATAAACTAACATATTATCTTTCTTTTAAATGTGCCAAATAGATAAATTATTCTTTTTTGTTTAATTGCTAATTTCAATGAGATGCGTATTCATTGAAAAAAAGTAGCCAATCTGATAGTAGACATGCTGAGCTTTGCAATGATATCAATTATTGGTCTGCGATCACCAAAAGAGCTAAAATGAATTTAAGCACCTTGAACATGTTAACTGACATTCTCCTTTTATGCAAAGTTGTAATATTCATTCGCAGAAACTATTCGGGTAATTCAGAAAGCTTTAGTGGATCATGTAATTAGTGCAGTACGGACAAAGGTAAGCAATAAACAATTTAGAGAGGACAAGGACTATGTTGATAGTAATACACATTCTAGGATACCAGCAATAAGCATATTACTGCAAAATATTGAACGCGCACAGTCTGCGGTTAACAAGGACCGGGGGCTAATGATGAAATGGGTTAGTGGTTCCAAAAAGTAAAGTTTAACTTTTATAGAACATGTTGGTCTAAAACATCTCGGCAAAATCAAAAGGAATATCGTACTACAATTGGTAGTTCTGTGTTTATTGTAACCATATTAAAAGAACGCCTTACTGCAGTCTCTAATAAATTGTTTGATTGTTACTAATAAAACCAAACTTAAATCTCCTTTGAAAGAGAAGAGATTCCAGGCTGACAAGATATAAGCCAATATTATAAAGCAATTATTCCGCGATTTTAACTTGCAGAAGTTTGAATAGTGAGTGATGACACAAGTAAAGTGTGTGATTTTAAAGTATTTTTTTAATAGCGCTGAGGCTACGTACAATGTTATTTGTATTTAAATATATGAAATTTTTATTTGTAAATATCTTGTATTATATAGCCCGATACTTTTGAAATAAACCACGTAGTTGATTATTTTATTGATTTTTTAATTTGTAAAATACAACCCAATACAAACTATTCAAAGCGTAAAAATTATGGTTTAATATACATTACATGTTAAATATATTTCAATAAAATTAATAATATACTATAAATTTAATTTTTTGCCACTGAAAGAACACAAAAAATGTGAATTTGATTAGGGAACCAGCATAGACACTTTCCTGTAATTCTTTTTAAGCAAGTCCTGCAGCTCTTTCGAATGCGCTTCGTCCCGAGTCTCGCAGATGCAGGTTACCTAAATTGAATCCGATGAACATTTTAAAGCTTTTAGCAGGAAAGTATTATTTACGTCGACGCTGAAAACGTCGTGTGTGACCCATGCTCTCTCGTGGATCACGTCCTTGATGTTCACCCCGATGGATGAAATCAATCTGAGCAGCTCGGAAACTCCACCTGGACGGTCGTTTACGGTTACGGTGGTTTTTATCAGCCGGCCGTCTGCAGCTAATCCCCGCTCTAAGCACCTCCCAAGAACAGTCGTGTCTATGTTTCCGCCAGACAACACCAACACAACCCTAAGAATACACTTTTAGTTCGCTGAAACAGTGGGTCGGCTTTAACGCAAACTTTTTTCCTTTGAAATCGTTTAGCTTTCCTTCGTGCACCGCCGCCAAGGCGCAGGCACCGGCTCCTTCCACAACGCATTTCTCAATTTCAATAAACCGCAGAATGCTTATGGCGAGTGATTCCTCTTTGACTACAGCCTAAAAAATATTTATACCGCATTGCAGCTGTATGATATTAGCGCTACCATTTTGTCAATATGCGGTCTAGCTGTTGCAAGTGAGTTGTATCCGATAAGAGGAACTGCTAACCCATCCGCTAAAGATGCTTCAACAGTGACTAGTGTAGGCTTACCCGCATACAGAGACTTCGAAAATCCAGGTACTTTCTCTGATTCACATCCCTAAAACATTATTTCAACATTAAATTGTTTTGGCTCTCCTAAAAATAAATAGAAACCGCACTATAATTTTACAGGTTGGTTTTCTGTGTTTTATAGCTAAAGATATGCCTGCAATTAATCCACCTCCACCACACGGAACTACTACTGCATCTACATCAGGAACTTGTTCTAAAATTTCCAAGCCTATTGTTCCTTGACCTGCTATAACATGTGGATGATCGTAACTAAAATAACGCTATTTGAATTATTTTATAAAATATCTACAGCGGTTTTACCCATTGATATACACCATGCCATTTGTGTTAGCTATTCGTAATGCAATCTTCTTTGCCTCCGCCATATTGTTTCCTTGAACCACAACGGTCGCTTTTAGCCTTTTGCACTGGGTTATTTTCATAATAGGAGCTACTAATGGCATCACCACTGTAACAGGTATGCCCAGCTTCAGACCGTGGTAAGACACAGCCTGAGCGTGATTTCCCAGAGAAGCTGATACGACCCCTTTCTTCTTTCTTTCGTCATCAAGCATCATCATGGCGTAACACGCTCCGCGTTCTTTAAAACTGGTTTAAGACACATTATAATTGGTTAAGAAAAATAATGTGCCTTACTTTCCCGTAAATTGCATGAAGTCTTTTTTAAATACAGCTCAATTCCATATACCTCTGATACTCTAGATCGCTGCGGTAAGAAGAACGTGAGACACTTAATAAAATATATAAAGCAAGTAATTTACTTCACATGGAGTGCGAATAATGGAGCTTCTAATATTGTCCATTGCTGTAGTGACATCGTCGAAGGGGACAATTTTAGGGTGATCAGGGTCACAGAAGGGGTCCTTGATTTCTTCTTCATCCTGTCGTTTAAAGCTATAATGTTAGCTGAAAGCAATTATTATATAAACAAACAACTTACATCTGTAGTAGTATGATACATTAACTCCTCCATTTGTAGTATAGATTAAACAAACTCGTAATCTATATTATATAATTTCCTTGATTAGAAGAATCTCCAAATATAATTAAATATTTGACAAGTTAAAATGTTTACATATTATGCAATCCATTTGTTTTATAAACAAACTAGATAATAGTTTAATATTTTATAAATATAACAAGTTTAGACAGAACGTGTCATCAGTTAGACAAACTGGAATTATAGATTATAAACTTGACAGATGGTAAACTTATAAATTAGTATACAATAAATATATGTAAAGCTATGTAAGGCAAGTAATTTTGTAAGCTGCTTTTATAATTATCTATATGTTATTTAAGCGGAATAAGTACAAAAATGGAAAACCCATGTCCTTGTGATAGATCGTACCTTGACGATGAGGAAGATGTGATCTTCTGTGATAACTGCAGATCTTGGTTTCTCTCGTCGTGTGCACTTTTATCCAGTAAACCAATTAAAATATTAGAGGAAGATAAAAATAATGGTTTTGTACCAAATGCATAATAAAAAGGTTTACTTAAAAAACTTAGACATCTTATCCAATGCTCATGGTGCCCCCTTTCCGGTCTGCCAAAGGTATATAAAGGTCTTATTGGGCTGAGAATTTATTATGGTCGTTCTCACAAGGTTTGTATTTCTGATTTAGAAACAAAAAGATGACATCGAAACTTTGTCAAACAAGTTAACCAGCATCAGAAAACAAGTAAATAACCTCAAGCGAATTACCAAGGGAGCTTGAATGATAGTGGCAAAGAAACTTCCATTGTTAATAGACTTATGTACCTCCAAGAATGACATCCGCTCTTGGGAAAATCTACCATTTTCATATGTTGCTTTACGAGTGGCAACTAAGAAATTTAAAAATCTAACAAGCCGTTAAGAGTAACGTGAGGAAAACGAAATATTTCGAACTAGATCAGTACAACACTCAACGTCAGCAAGTCTTTCAAGACGCGTGGAATTAAAATTTTGTAAGAGAGATATTAATGGTGTTGTTAAAATATTGTTTTTCTCTGACAGTGTAGCACCTGAAAACGATGATAGTTTTGTAAATTATTGGGAAAGCATACGCTATCTTTCAGACAACTATTTCTCCTAGCACCACCAACACTAGAAGATCTTCATCTAACTGTAACAGAACCAAAAGTGCAAAAGGCAATATTTAATTTCCCGAATAGATCTGCAGACGGCATCCACGAAATTTGCTCACAACATATAAAAGACCTCATTTCAAAATCGAACGGATATTCGGCAAGGCAACTCATTTACTAGCCTCTGCAACTTGATGCTATTCGGTTCTGTTAACAAGAACATCTAGGTGCACTGAACAAAAAAGGAGGTGGTGTACGTCCGATTGCAACGATAGTACTTTTCGGCGTTTAAGGGCTAAGGTAGCATGCAAATCAGTTCAGGAGAAGGTAAAATCTTATTTTAATCAAACACAACTTAGTTTTGCTACAAAAGGAGGCTTGTGAGGCGATAATTCATGCAGCATCTCGAAAAACAGCAATAACGTAATCTTCAAAGTAGATTTTTAGAATGCATTCAACTGTGTCGACCAAGATGTCATGCTGAGTGAAATGAAATTAAAAGTCCCTTCCCTTTATCAATGCTACTTCGTTACTTTGTCATTTTTGTATGGAGCAAAATCAGTAGTATTACAAGTCGGAACATAGCAAGAAGATCCTGCGGGATGTTTAGTTTTTAGCGTAATAATTCAGTCATTGAAATTCCTGCATCAGAATTAAATTTATGGTACTTAGATGACGGTATAATAGAAGACCCAAATATTTTGCTTAACGATTTTAATTTATTGACGGAGAAATGTAAGGATTTTTCTAAATGTGAGTTGTACTTGCGGCGACCAAGACGAATCAATTGTCTAAAAATTCAATTCTGCATTACCCGGCATTCAGATTGTAAAAAAAAAACTGTATTTACTTGGAGTACCCATTACTAAAAAGGCTTTTGAAGGGTTTTTGCAAGCTAAATTTGAGGAAACGATGTTTCTTTTTAGTAGACTGAAGGATCTGAAATGTCATATAGCATATTACTTGTTACGTCGTTGTTGTTGTATTTCAAAGTTGGTATATATGCTTCAAACAACTTCGTCGTGTAAAATATAAAACAAAGTTATAAAAATAGATCTTAAAATAAGAAGTCAATTGAGGGTTATTTTGAATTTCGAATTAGATGATAAACAATGGCAGATTTCATTCCTGGTTATTAGATACGGAGGAATCGGCATCAGTCTATCAGCCTTTCTTGCATCTGTCAACAGCATCTGGAACATTATCCAATCTATGTTACTATTTTTAAAGGATATATCGTAGATTGTCTATTATTTAAATGCGTTTGAGGCTTACAAACCACAGCATAATGGAATATTACCTTTTGTTTAGACTTTACAGCTTATTTGGAATTCTTTTCACTGTAAATAAATACTAGATTCAATAAGTTACAACACAGATTATTAACGAGTGCTAGCCCTAACTAAAACCAAAAAGGAATTGAGTGCTTAGTTAACGACTCTTCCATCAATGAGTATAGGTACACTCCTGTATGATAATACTTTTCGTACCTCAATATTATTAAGATTTGGTTTAAATATCTGAAAACCTCACGTTTGTGTTCGTGGAGAGTCTGTTGATGAAAAAGGAGCTCATGGTTTATCGTGTAGAAAAAGCGCTAGTCGTTAATCAAGGCATTTCTGTCTAAATAACATCCTGCAGCGAGCCCCAACATTAGCAAAAATTTCATTAGTCTTGAAATCGACTGGAGTGCTACGAGATGATAACCGCAGACTAGATGATATGTCCCCTAAATACCTCGGAAAATCCCTGATATAAGATGCAATTTGCTCTGACACTTTAGTCTCCTCCAACTTATCAATGGCAGTATAAGAACCAGGAGCGGTAGCTGAGAATACGACAGCACGCAAACGTTTAAAGTATAAGACTGGCTACCATTTTGTTTCTTTTGCAGTGGAAATTCTAGGATTTTAGTATGAAGGTAAAAAAATCTAGTAAGATTATTTGGAAAGATCTTGACAAAGGTTACTGGAGAAGACAGATTAAGAACTTTGTTGAAGCAGAGAATAAGTGTTGCGATCAGAAGGGAAACGTTGCGTGTGTTATGGGAATTCTACCTGCTTCAGTTGCAACGAAGAATTTTTTTTATTTAGTTTAGTTCGGTTAAGTTTATTCCGTTACTTTTATTAGAATATCATGCAATATAAAATAGTAATGGTTATCATAATTTGTATCAGAGAAAAGAATAATAATTTCGTTCATAGTAATCAAAATGAGTAAGGTTCCTCTGATACTCGCTGCGTTCTAGAGCCGGATTTAGGATCTGCAGACCCCTAGGGTCTTCTAACAAGATTGTCATTTATTATTTTCGTGATGTTAATAGTGTTTCAATGTTGTTGTACATTAGTAATTTGGGGTGAGAACTAGATAAATATAATTTATAAACAAAATATACAATATTTAAAAAAATATATTTATTTAATACAACAACCGTTTTACATGGACAAATGTACAGCAAATAGAAAAGTCTGTAAAATAAAAGCATAATTCATATAAATAACATATGAGATATTTGATAGCATAGATGGCATAGATAGTATAGAAGTAAAATCTCCAGAACAATAGTAACTATTAATAATTATTATCAAAAGTTTCCATTAGTTACCACTTATGTTTTGCAATTCGATATTAACCAACACAAGTAAAAGCAGGTAAAGTAATGGAATATGTAGAAGAATTTGTAAACTTGGGACAGATTATTAAAAATGGCATAGAAATCAAGCTGCAAAGATTATTATTCAGAAGTAATTAAGAATAGAATACTACCATCATATCTTCTTTTTTTCTTCTTTAACCCGCATTGCGCCCAGTATTGGGCATAGGTCTCCCTCAAATTCTTCCATGTAGCGCGATTCTGTGCGACTCTCATCCATGGCAGTTCTGCTACTCTCTTAATGTCGTCTTGCCATCTCATTATTGGCTTGCCACGCTGTCTCTTGCCTATCCATGGTCTCCATTGGAGGATTTTAACGTTCCACCTACTGTCTTTGATCCGAGCTGTATGTCCTGCATATTCCCATTTCAATTTCGTCACTCTTTTCACTACATCCGCGACCCCAGTTCTCTTATCCATTTATTTCTTTTTTTGTCTCGTATTGTAATTCCAATCACTGCTCTCTCCATTGCTCGCTGAGTGACTTCCAGTCTTGTTTTTACTTGTTTCGTTAATGTCCATGTTTGAGCACCGTATGTCATTATGGGATGTATACATTGGTCATATATGACCAATGTATATGACCATCATATCAAAAAACAAAAATATTTAATCAATACATTGGGCGTTTACTAAAAGCTTTAAATTACCATAATTATATATATAAAAAAAATTATGAGTGCTGCTGCTGCTGTCACACAGGTCAAAGGTCAAATCGTTTGTGCCTTTCCGTGCCGACCCGAGCGCCTCCGAAGGAAAAAATTTCGGCCCGGCGGCAGGCGCGACCGAGGTAATATATTTCCGGAACCGCAAGCGATGGAAAATTTTCGTTTGAGAGCGGGTAATAAAGCACTTATATATAAAAAAAATTATGAGTGCTGTCACACAGGTCAAAGGTCAAAGGTCAAAGTTCAACTCTAACTGGGTATACGTAAATGCGTTGTCATGGCAACGGCGTACGCCAAACGTCAGAGTTTTTTAATCGTGTTTTTATTTTTAAAAACTACTATGCGAAGGGGCTCAAGCATGTCGATGTTGGACAAGCTCACCGGTGCCAGACCTCGTAAAATAAAAGAATTATCTTGGTAATTACATTGACAAGCAGAAAGACCAATTAATAAATAAGGGAGATGGCAAAGATACTAGATAATACAATTATAGTACCAAAAAGTAGAAATGAGCTCGATACGTTGCGATACGTGGAGAAAACAAAATGGACAAAAATTGTGGTAAACTGCAGATTATGGGATGGTAAGTGGAATTTTGGAAGGTGCGTGACACACTGAAGAGATGGCACAGAAAATTATAGAAACAAATTATATCAAAAGCACAAAATATGTCTTAATGGAAAAATCTAAAAGTCTAAAAATGAACAAATAAATATTAATACAGACATCAAAAATTTATATTATTAATCTAGTCTAAAGCTGCATTTGCCATCTCGAAGAAGTTAACTAGGTTACCTAGATATGTAGTTATGAGGCAATATAAGACAATATGGTTAATAGTTTTGTGAGATTTTCTGCAACATAAAATAGAGAAGAAGCCTTTAATCATTTACGCATTGAGTTCCGGCGCATGCTATGCCAAATCTTGATCCCATTTAACATCCTTTATTTTTTCCATTTCTTTTAAGTACCTGGTGGAATCTATCGCATCTATAAGGCAATTTGGAATTATGTTCTACCATAATTTTTTCTTTTAAGTTGAGTTTTCTTTATAGTGATGCTGGGGGACGTCTGAGTTTTAATCTGTAGAAAGTAGTACGAGGTAAGTTTGGTACATCAAGATTACCTTATTGGTGAATTTTTGGAGGGAAGCGTAGTATAATAAAGGCAACTGGTTCATCAAAATATTTTTTATGCAACAGATAACTAATCGCAAGGTACTGGACAATATTAAGCTAATCATCAAGATTCTTCCCCAGCGTCGTACAACACAATTTGAAGTTACTTCTTGTCTCTTTTGGTTGTAAAATTTTTCAGGTGTCATTACTTAGGCGGGTATTACTATAGACCTTTGTAGTGTGCTTGGCCATTATTTAAGTAAAATCTTGTTAAATTTCTTTTGTTTATATTTTGAATAAATTCTACTCAAAGGGAAATTGTCCTGATAGTGATAAATATTTTGTTAGCATACTACTTATGTTTGCTATGTTTTTGTCCCTCTCTGCTAATTTGTCAGCGCAGTCGAATTTCTGTTCTATTGTTGTAAGCAGGTCACAAATCTTTAATTAGTTTAGGTGAAACACTAGCCTTAAACGAATGTGAACGAAAAGCCTTACATAGTCACGAAGTTAATATACCAAAAACCTAGGGCAAATACAGTTGCAATTAAAACTTTGTCAAAATAATAAGGGACTCTCCAACGGCAAACTAGCTATTTTCCAGCGATTTAATTACACGAAAAACAAGAACCTGATAATTGATAAATGTGTTTTGTAGTGCTTCTAAAATTGGTAAACATACATAGAAAAGAAGCTCTGGGTAAATTTTTGTCTCTCTGATGCTTCTTTGCTGGCTCATAAAATTTATAGTTAGCAACAAAATGCTTCTCTGCCAAGGAAATAATACATGATAAATATGTAAATTAAAAAGCTTTTTCTTTATACATTTAAATTAAGCGGTACCGTTATTGCACTACTGGATTCAATGTTTTAAGTATTTTGTATTCGATTCCATTTTAAACTTGAATTTAAAAGGGGAGGTGCATAGAAACAATTTTTTTGTTAAAAATAAATGAAATTGTGAACAAACCAATAGGTAGATATCGTTTTACTGATGATAGTAATAGTTTAAAAAGTTTTTTTAGTAGTTATGAAATTAGTTCTTACATAACCAGTATTGATAAAAATTTAATTAGATAATCTTAATACACATGTGTGATGTAATTAGATTTTTTTTATTCACATAAGGAAATTAGAAATAATCGATCATTTACACTTGTGTAAAGCTAGCAGAGAAAATACAATATTTTAATTAACGCCATTTTCATTAATTCGAATCTATTCGTATCAATAAATTGAATAAGTGTTTTAAAATTTTTTTTTAAATTTAATTACATATTTACTATCTACTCTTATAAGTTAAGTCGTAAGTAAATTTTGTGTGTTATGCGATAGGGGTGAGGGGGATACAACGATCGTTAATCTCCTGGATGAATATCAATGAGTGCTGATTAGGTGGTACAGTAAGGTCATGTAGTTAATTTCGCCGAAGTCTTCGGTCAAGTAATGGTTAGATTGAAAGCTTGCGTTTGCAAGCCTTTAGAGTTCGTTGCTTACATATGATATAAAGAGTATCATTGTTGGGGTATTTTGTAAATTTTTCATTGCGTTCCTTGTACTGGGATCATCAGGAGAAAGTTTTTATTTGTAATCTTCGAAGAATTCATTTCGCACCTTCTTTAAGGCATTTAGTAGTTGGCGTACTAGTCTCTTATAGGAGGCTTTGCCTGTCTTTTTTTTATTGTTCGCCATTTAATTCTCTAAAATGAGAACTCGTATATGGTAAGGATTGTTAGTAATTTCAGGAGTGTTATTATGTCACTTGCCAAATAGCTTGTTGGAGCACGGTGGTCAAGTATTTAGTAGCAGCATTAAGATCTTGATTATATTTAACTATAATGGCAAGGGTGAGGTTTTCACCCAAATAGTTTCTGAACAGCCTTCACTCGGTATCTTTAATATAAAGTCTGAGAAACAGTTCTTTAATAATCATAGTTATGCTAATGGTGATGACTGGAGAATGATAGATGGAATAGTCTTGGTTAGTTATGCTTTAGTATAAGTAATATGTTGTACGTGACTGCTTACTCTAGTAAATCCGGCGATTTGTTTACATCACTAGGCCAATAAGTGGGTTCTCCGGTCAAGAAATAACATAAGCTATTTCATTGTAGTATTTTTAATAGAGTGCGTCTCTTTTGGGTTTTAACCCTAAGCTTTTTTTATTAAAATCACTTACTGATTTAAAATTAGTGTTAGGGACTCTCTATATTCGTCAGTTAATATGGCACACTTCGGTGGGGTGTAAACTGCTACAATTGTAAAAGACTATGGAACAGTTTGAACTTATATGCTTTGTCTGATTGTTCATAGTTGAGAGTCACCGTCGGTTATTTTGTCTGGATCAATAATAATCATTAACACAGTAAATTTTATAGTGTAATATTTTAGTGCTGTCCTGTTCGAAACACGAGTTTCCGAAATAAGAAATATATCTATATGTTGCAGCTGACACAAAGTTACTGTTTTAAGAATATGATTAGTAATGTCGTTGGCGTTCTATAGTGCAATGCGCAGTGATGATATTTGAAGAAAGTATGTTTAGTATCAAGCCATTCTGGTTTAGAAGTTGAGTAAACATTGTTTTAAATTTGATGAGAAAGTTGGATAGCAAGTCGTGAATGTTCATTTGTTGGTTATTATTTGGTTGATTGTTGTTTGTTCTTATCTATGTTTGAGGATATTTAGGGGTATTTTGTAGGAATTATTTGTGTCTATTATTGGAATTATTGATTTAATTCTGTAGAGGAGAAAAGTAATTTATGTTAAGAGGTACTTATTTCGAACGAGTTTCATTTGATTTTCCTCTAAAAAATGCGTTTGTGACTCTTTAAAGATTCTGATAAACTGCACAGCCTTTATAAATCGCAGGGTAACTCATCTCAGAAAGCATATTTAGCTAAAGTGTTACATGTTGAGGTTTTGTGTCTATTGCTATTTGACACAGGCAAAAGGTTTACTACAGCATGTTTTTATATGTCGGTGGTCTAGACATTGTATGCATTGGGGAATAATATTTTTCTTCCTGAACGCCTCAATTGAAGCCATTGTCTTAATGATGTGTTTTACAACAAATATTTTTTTGTTCAATTTAAAGTCTCCCATAAAGAGGAGAAGAGGCCATTTAATTACTTTCTGGCAAATGTTTATGAAGTTACGATTTTATAACCTTGTACGTTTAGTTCGTTTTTAATGACATCTACTGGAATAGAATGGTATCAATTTATTTCAGCAGATATGTATTATGAATGATGTTCAACGAACTTAAAAAGTTCGTTATTAAATTCTATATGTCTGTCTGTCGGTCGGTCTATCCCGGTCTGTCACAAAATTTGTTTTAAAATTTTAAATGGATTCTTATAGGAAATCTTATGATGCTTTAGAATTCGAAATTAAAAATTCTATCTCGAATAGTGTTCGAGATATTCGACTTCAATTTCGGGAAAATTTTCGACATTACGATTTTAAATGTGATTCTTATAGGAAATTTTACGCTGAATTCGAAAATGAAGTCGAAAACATTCTATGTCGAATAATTTTCGAGATATTCGATTTCGAATTTTAAGTTCGTTCTGGGATTGCTTACAGAGCAATCTCTTCGCCGGCCCCATGTTTTATTTTTAAGATGTTTTCTTTTGTCTGACTTCTGTCTTTAGATGCTGCTCTTTTCGAGAAGCCTAATGAGATCTTCTACACACCACGATGTAGGTTTTAGTTTTAACTGGTTAGTTGTTATTATCATCATTTCGTGTCCGTTGGATGTGAGTAGTTGGTTTTGTTCGGTCACGTTGGAACTAAGTTGGTGTTTCTTTTAATGACTTTCATTTGTGTTTCGTTGAACTTTCTTCAGTATAATTTTCCATGTAGTCTGGATCTGTGAAGTCTCAGCACTTTTTATATGCTTGCTTAACCTACACGGTTGCCCATGTGTGCTCCTGGAGAGTTTTGTTGACTTAAATTAGATTACATTACCTGTAAAAGTGGAACTGTGTTGGGGTGTAGTACTAAATCAGTGACATTACTCTTTCATTATAGGGTACAATTGAAATGTAGGGGTTGGGTTAAATAAGTTGTTGAATAAAATGGCACACTGAATTGGAAGTCGCAGAGCAATTTTATTGTTTGTAGTTGATGGTCTCGGCGTGACGAAGAAATATACGTTTTCGATTGGAAACATTGTTTATAAAGTGTTTACATTCAATAAATGGAATAAGTTTAATGTACACACAATTTCAATGTTATTTCGTAAATTTTAATAAATCTTTTATTTCACAAAGGAATGCTTAAGCTAAGAAAACAAAATTTTACATTAAAATTTATATATTAATCTCTACCATTTCCTCTTTCTTTCTTTATTATTTAAAGTGCTACACTTCATTTGTCTTGTTTACAAAAATCATATTTTTTCTGTCATTTCCTTTTTATATTTATAATGTCTCTTACCACCTTTATAGTTGCAAGTAAATTACATCTTGGTCATCACAATATGGTAGTCGTAAGTTTTGTTTCTATTGAACTAAGCATATAAATTCGTAAAACTTAACATTGTTTCCTAGTCTGTAAAATTCAATTAATCAAGGAGATTAATTTAAAAGATAACGTTAGCGTAAACAATCGAATGAGAAAATAAATTATTGTATTTTATAGAATTTTCTACATGATTACATATGAATATACAATACACATTCCAAAACATTCATAGGACAAAAAGCTAGACACAGCACCCAGAGGGAGGAAGCAAAAAAGAGTAATCTTGAACGTCCCTTATTTATTGTTTACCATGACGTAAATGCGTGTGCGATTATGATTCACTTACTGTTGTCTAATTTTATGGTCAACAATTATTAATAAGCAAATAGCGGTAAGTTAGGTTATTTTAATAATGAAAGAATAATTATTAAGCAGAAGATAGGCAGCGTGATAGTTCGACTTTTCGACCTATCCATAAACAGCTTGAGCTTATTAAACATGCTTTTTGTCACCAGTTTAAGAGTTTTCTTAGAGACAGGAGCTGTCAATAGAGTTAATTATTTAATTATTTTTCACGTTGCTAAATAAAGAGAAGAGTTTATTATCCACAATTTTGCAAAACAATAGTTTATACTCCTAAAAAGTTATGTTAAATCTAAGTCCTTGGTATTTTTCATTAATAAACAAAAAGTCTTTCAATACAATATCGATGTATACAAAAGCTGCCATCGCTCCCATACCAAAGGTTTACTTTGTACTGTAAAACTTTTAGTTAAATAATCAAATGGGAACCCAAAAACTCTGCTAAAGCGTTTTAATGGACTTCAGTTTGTGACAGTATCATAATTTCATCGAACTGTAAGTAGAACGGCTGACAATAGCAACGCTAAGAAACTACTACGAAAGAGCCGCAGCTTTTTGATTTGAAAGAGATTGCTTATCAGTTCTTACATTATTAGATATGTTTCAAAATATTTGTTGTAAGCACTGATTGTTTGTTTAGATTAATGAAAGTGTGTGCTGCGTGCGTAGTTGCTTTACAGCACTTTAGATACCAAAATCATCTGGGTACGAACTTGACTAGATGTCAAATTGACCAAAGCCTTATTCTTTAACAGGCGGATGCCACTACATTTTTTGTATAAACCATAAATAAACCCTTTATATAGAAATTTAACATTTAATGTTATCGTAAGGTCTCTAATTTGCTAAAAATGTTAATATCTAATGTAATTTTAGGATAAAGTTTATTAATGTTGTTTAAAACAATTATTTTATTTAGGTAAGCCAGAAAGAAGAAATGCACGAAATGAGAAAAATGTTTTTTAAAATAATATAAAAAAAATAATTTAAAACCTCGAATATGGTGTTTTTAAATAAATTATTCGCGATGAAGAAGTTTGAAATTGTTTTAACAAGGGATTTTAACAACGAAAAATTGTCTGATATTGTATGAGTAGCGTTTTTAATAACACATTTTTGAATTATCTCCTAGAAACTTGTAAAGCAACAAAATCGATCATCACGATCAGAATCTAATGCTGTCACTTGCTGATTAGTTAATTGCTAGCAAGGAGCATTGAACTCAATTTAATAATCTATTTTTAAATAATTTAAAATTATTAATTGGGTACTTTATATTAAATAATAGAAGGAAATGAACATATACAAAAACAATAAATAAAACAGTAGTAAATAGACATTTACAAATTACATTTACAACATCTAAACGAAGTTATTAATTATCTAGTTAGTACAGTTATAAAACAACTGTTTGGTTCTAAAGTATTTATTCGGTTTGTCAAAATTGCATTAAGGTTCAAAATTTGCAAGTGTAATATTTATAACTTATTTTCAACAATGGATGAATTAATATATCAAAACACTTCACAAGTAGGTACCTTAGTTATAACCGAATTATTATTATTTAAACAAAGATAATTAATTGGGTCATTAACCAACTTTAATTTTAATCAACATAAATTTTTAAATCGCATTATATTTAAAAGCACGAAGAAGAAGATTTGATAGACCCATTTTGTGATCCAAGCAACCCTAAAGTCGTTCCTTTGAGGAAGTTCTTGCAGCGAAAGATAAAATAAAGGATCGAATTGTTAGCACGCCGGTGTGGTAATATAACGTCTTCCTTTTAATCTTAATCAAACTAAAATTTACTTTAGAAATCCAGATTGTCTGAAATATACGGAATGGATTTGTATCTCAAGAAAGAGTTGATGCAATTTACTGGAAAGTAAGTTATGGTAGTTGTGTAAATTGAAACTTACAATACACCCGAATGCTTAGTTTTAAAGAACGAGGTGCATGTTATGCTATGTTGATGCTTACTGATGATCAGAAGAAGAAGGGTGTGGTATCGGCGTCTTCGGGAAATTACGCCCAAGCCATTTGCTACCATGGCTTGAAGCTCGGTATACCGGTTACGGTAGTCATGCCTGTGATGGCCCCGCTTATGAAAATATCGCAATGTAAAAAACTAAAGGGAACGGTCATTGTGCAGGGACTTAACATGGCTGAAGCTAAAAAGATTGCAATTAGGATCGCTAAGAACAGCGGTATGATCCACATCAACGGGTAAAGCTCAACTAAAAAGTTTAAAATTATTATGAGCAAATTATGTTCTTTTAGATATGATCATCCTAACGTTATAGCTGGACAAGGGACTATAGGTTTAGAAATCTTAGAACAAGTTCCAGACGTAGATGCTGTTGTTGCCCCGTGTGGCGGCGGCGGTTTACTCGCCGGCGTTTCTTTAGCTATCAAAACCAAGAAACCTTCCTGTAAAATTATAGTTAGCTCGACTTTTAATTTGGATATTTTTTTTAGTATATTTTCGCATATAAAATTTAATATGTTTTATATTACATTATAGGCATGCGAAGCTGGAAAAGCTCCAGGCTTATCAAAATCCTTACAAGCTGGGAAACCTACGTTGGTTACCGTTGAACCATCTTTGGCGGATGGCTTGTCTGTCCCTTTAATTGGCTTCAATGCTTTTGCAACTGCTAAACCCAACATAGATAAAATGGTACAAATTGTTTTTACATCTAAGCAAATTTAAATTTTATGCAACACTTTAGGCTGTTGTAAAGGAAGAATCATTAGCCATAAGCATTTTAAGGTTTATTGAAACTGAAAAATGTGTGGTGGAGGGCGCTGGCGCCTGCTCGCTGGCGGCTGTGCACGAGGACACCTGAACGAATTCAAAGGGAAAAAGTATGTCGCTGCAGGTGCTATTGCTCAAAAAATACCTGCTGATTTTTAGGGTCGTTTTGGTTATATCTGGTGGAAACATAGACACGACTGTGCTTGGGAGGTGCTTGGAGCGGGGATTGGCTGCAGAAGGCCGGCTGATAAAAACGACCGTAACTGTTAGCGACCGCCCAGGTGGAGTTTCAGAGCTGCTCAGGCTGATTTCTTCCATCGGTGTGAACATTAAGGACGTGATCCACGAGAGGGCATGGATCACGCATGATGTTTTCAGCGTTGATGTAAATAATCGCGCGGCGGCTAAGTTACTCAATGTTAAGCGAGTTTTCTTTAGGTTACCTGCACCTGCGAGGCTCGAGACGCAGAGCATTCAAAGGAACTGCAAGAATTGCTTAACAAGCACTACAAGAAGGTAATTACGCAAATGATGGGCATATAGTTTCGCCAAACTAATGCTTTTTTTGTAAAATGATGTACTGGAACGACGACAAACATTTTTTTAATGTATGCATGCTGTATTAATGCTGATTATAGTGTATATAAATAAAAATAATTAGATATAGTCATTTACGAGGTTATTTCAGAATAAACAGGCTTAGCAAGTGATAAAAATGTTACCACATACGTATGAGCCTTGTAAAAGAGCGATCATTAATAAAAATTGCACATTAATTGGAAATGTCAAATTCTGACGCAATTTTAATTAAAAAAAACTTAATTTTTTTAGTTAAAGCCTGCTCGGCATGTTAACTACCTATTTGTGCAGTTTATTTAGTTATCTGCTTACATTTTACACAAACAAAATTTATTTATTTTGGCCAATGTAACAAATGTAATTATGATATATATCCTTTTTAAAAAGAAATTACTTTAATAAACAATACTTTAAATTTTTTGTGGGTTTATTTTAATTATCTAACTTAATACTCTAAATAATAGCCTAAATGTTAATTATTTTATTGTAAAGTTACTTATCAAAATTTTAGCACAATTACACTTGAATGTATGACGAACATGCAATCATAGAACACCTGGTAACAGGTGACGGCACGCTTTCAGATTGCCACGCTATTTCACAAATTTATAAAAGCAGTGACACATTAATCTTTGTGGTATAAAGAAATACATATATTGAGAGTTTTATGTAAATTTATTGCCGTCTGCATTTGCAGATATACAATTGTAGGTACTATTTAATATGAACTTATAAATGCAAACCTGTTCATGTAAAATTGCATTTATGGTAGTATTAAACTAGAAATTGTTTTAATTTATTTAGATTTAATGCCTACCTATATCTGCAAAGTTTAACGTAACGCATCATGTTCAAGTTTTATTACATTCTGAGTAGTAATGATCTGACGGTTATTATATTTATACACGTCTTACCTTTCTCATTTTAATGAAATACTTAAGACCAATAAATTTTTGTACTTATATTTAGCCATCTTTTCTATTTTTAATTCTAAAGACCAACAGACGACATTGTTACTGTCAATGATGTATTTTATAGGAAACGATTTGAACTTGAATGACATATGATTTTAACAAGATGGAACCACTTTACTTCATACCAAATTTTCTGTTTGTATTATCTCGTAGAGGGGTGGCATCGATTGGTCACTGCGGTCTTTTTTTTTATTTACTCATTTGCTAATTTACAATCTACTCCTATAACTAACAGAGTAATGAGTAAATATGAGGCAAGGTTCATGGCAAGCGTTGGGTACCGTCCCTTGACGGTTCTCCACTTTCTCCTAGTTAACTAGGTCTTCTGGCCATTGTCTTTTAAGTCTTCTTTCAATTTGTGGTTTGGTGTATAGTTCACTTATGAGTTGGTTGCTGTGGTTGGTGCTGCGTTGTTTGGATTTGTTGGTGTGGTGGTTGATCACTTCTTTTATAAAGGATATTCCAAAATCGTTGTGGAGGGTTTGATTGGACACGTACCAGGGAGCGTCGGCCATCATGCGAAGTGTCTTCGACTGAAAGGTTTGTAGGATTTTTGTGTTGGAGGGCTTACTACATCCCCACAGTTCGATACCGTAGGTCCAGACTGGTATTAGAATTATTTTGTAGATGATCAGTTTGTTCTCCAGAGATAGTTGAGATTTCCTGCCTAGTACATTTCATTTTCTTCACTTTTAGGTCCAATTGTGTCCTTTTTGCCTTAATGTGCTCTTTCCATGTTAGTCTCTGGTCTAAATGTAGGCCCAAATATTTGACTGTGGCTTTCTGTGGGATCAGAGTGTTATTTATGTTAACTTGTGGACAGTTGCTTCGTTTTGTGGTGAACGTGATCTGGCCGGACTCTTCGGTGTTGACCTGGATCTTCCATCGTTTTAGCCAGTCTTGTAGTTCGTTTAGGTGATCTTGCAGTTTATTAGAAGCTCTTGCTGGATCGATATCGGACGACAAGATTGCTGTGTCGTCAGCAAATGTGGCCATCATAGTGCTCTCTGTGACGGGAATGTCAGCAGTGTATATTAAGTGAGTAGTGGCCCAAGGACGCGCCTTGCGGCACTCCAGCTTTAATTGGGTGGTAGTCGGAGAGTGAGTTGTTTACTTTTACTTGGTAGGATCTTTCATTAAGGTAAGATTTTAGGAGTAGGTAAATGGGACTGGGAAAATGCCTTTTTAATTTATATAATAATCCGTTGGTCCAAACCTTATCAAAGGCCTGTTGTACGTCAAGGAACACCGCAGCACACATCTTCTTCTCTTCGAGACTTTCTTTGATTTTGTTCACAATTCAGTGGCATTGCTGTGTTGTGGAATACTTTTGTCTGAATTCAAATTGGTGTTCAGGGATTATGTCGTCTGTGAGTGTTGATTGAGTTATTCTGTCGAGAAGAAGTTTTTCAAATATTTTTGACATTTGTGGCAGCAGGCTTATTGGACGGTACGATGAAGGTTCGGTAGTTGGTTTACCTGGTTTTCCAATCATAATTATTTGCGCGTGTTTCCACTGAACTGGGAAATAGCATAATCGAAGGATGCTGTTGAATATGGTAGTTAATAGCACGATTGCCTTTCTTGGTAGATGTTTTAAGATCTCCCTACTATGAGGTCATACCCAGGGGTCTTGTACGAATTTGTATTGTTGATTTGTTTTCGAATTTCTGCTGGTGTAAAAGGCTTAACGGGCAGTGATAGTTGACAGGGGGCGTTAATATAGTCTTCAATTTCTTCATCTTGGTTGTCATTGTCTGAGACTGGAGAGAACACTTTTGAAAGATGATCCGCGAATACATTGCTCTTTTCTATGTCTGACTGCGCCCAGTTTCGATCAGGTTTTCTTATGGGTGGGGTTTGTATTACTGGCCTCTTAATTCTTTTTGTTGCTTTCCACAACGAATGGTCTTCGGGGGATAGATTCGTGATGTAGTGTTTGAAGTTGTCGTTGCGGGCTTGGTTTAAAACAGAGTGGAGTTGGTGTGTTATCCTGTTAAGGTCAGTTTTGTCCTGAGGGTTTCTTGACCTTTGCCATTTCCCACGTGCTCTTCTTCTTTTTGTGATCAATTCACTGCGGTCTTGCGATTTAATCCTATTAGACTTTTTCCTCTGTGGTTATTTGAAGGAAAGAGTTTATGTCAACAAACTTACTATAGTTCTAAGGCTAAAATAGAACATCAGACGTATAATTGCTGAAATGAAGGCGATTGAATGAAAAGCATTATGAAAAACTTTGCCGAAAAAATGGTCGCATGTCAGCGGAGTCGTACAGGGCATGTGACCATCATCATATTTAATACGCAACTACTAAGTCAATAAAATTCGGATTGTTTCAATATCGTGTGTTTTATTCGATAATTGTTTGTTAAAGTCCAATTTGCATTGCTATATATTCATATAATATTTATATAATGTACTGTGTGTCTGGATGCGTCCTGGCGCACGCGCGTGTGTGTGCGTGTGCGTGCGTAGTTTCATGAGTGTGCGTCTGATTTTTATACGTTACTATTGTTACGCTGAAGTATTGTGATATATCATGAAACTTGTAGTTGACATTTCTACATATTTTAACAGTAGAGGTACATCTTTATGCTTCTGTCATAAAATAGACAAATGCCTTTGTGCAATCAAATATACGTTCTGAGTGGTTCCATATCAAGCTCTTTCAATGAAACATATGGAGAGGCAGAAACTGACTTGACTCAATAATCATTTGCTAAGGAGATCACAACAAAATTTCTAGTAATTTGCAGACACAATCTCAATTTTCAGATGATAAGAATTAAAATCATCTAAATTGTCAAATTGCTTAAAAGGCCAAATTAAAACAAAATAAAAAAGTACTATGCAGATGCCCGTACGTCTAGAGACATCTCTAATAAAATTAGAAAGATTTTAGCAAATCAAGTTGTGTCGCTGATTAAATCATGTGTTCTTTAAAATATTTACTTTTGTGGTTGAACTTACTCTTTCTCGTAGGAAAGACAAAAAGTGATGCGCTGGTTGAGTAATAGCAATCACCTGCCTATTTCGTTTCAAGACTAATTAGATTGTCACCTTAAAAGTAGCAAAGTCTGGCAAACCGGGAAAAGTTAAAAAAATTAATGTTGATGAACGAGAAACTATAAAATAATTAATATAAATAAATATTTAACATATTTCTTTAATTATATTACAAGAACTCATTAAAAACACCAGTCAACTAAGAAATAATTAGAATTCTTTCCACTGGCATCTGCAGACTCCTAAGCGCGCCTTCATGCCAACTGGTTGAAGAAGCTATGTAATCTTTTTAACAAAGACACAGCGCTTAATTATTAAATCAACTTTTTACTAAGGGATAAAGCTCTCCAGAAATTTGCATCATCTATTTTATGTAAGTTTTGCGCAGAAAAGAGAAGTTGAAATTACTTTAAATGCACTTTCAAAAGACCCGTTTTTACATCCATTGCTGCAGAAAATATTTCTCCTTACTTTTCGATGTACGTAATGGACATCTAGTTGCAAAAACATAGTGTAGGTATAAGAATATTATATTTTAAGTTCTACCAATAAATAGGTCAATGTTTAGAATGTGCCTAAAAGCTTGGCTGTAAAATCTCAGCAGAGATTTATGAGTTCTTATACAAAGTAATTCTTAACCTGGTAACATGTTTATAAATACTATAATTACACTATATGTTGCAGCTCAACAAAGCGATTCCGCACTACTATTAATCTTTAGTTTAGCAATACAGCCCATGATATGTTAATCCTTACCCTTTAACCTTAACAACCGATACGTAGAAGATTACACCTTGTGCTACACTACACAGTTTCTTCTAAGAAATATAAAAAAAATCGTTAAGCAAGCGGAAGAAATGAAATTAAAACTTAAATTGTCTTTCATTCATTATAACACCATCTCCAAAATAAAAATAGTAACCCCTCATAAACTTCAACACTTAGGGTTCTTATTATTAAAAGACGAACTGAAAGATGTTATGCAATACCAAATGTTTACCAACTGTTTAAAGAATTTGAAAGTGGATTAGGTTATTTTACTGCCTGTTATTTTTAAAATAAAACCGACTGCTGTGTACTACTTCTGTTGAAAAATACTGTTTGAAAAGGGGGGTGGTGTTCGTTCTGCCAAACTTTGTATATATTTGGTCAAGACACAATTAAAACAACGTATTAAAAACAAGTAAAATTTCAATATACTTTAAAATACATTTCTGATGTCTGGATAAACGCTACCCTAACCCAATTATCAGAACTTTCCTTAACAATAAAACGTTGATAATTTGCATTCGATGACTATCAGAAACTTTTACTCTTCTGTTTGTATTATTATGATTGTGTTGGTGTTTTAAGCTGCAATAAACACATGGAAGGATTTCTCAACTCCTACAAATAAACAAAATAATTCAACAATTGGCTTCAATTAATATTGGTTTAAATCTGAACACAAGAAGTTTGTTTAAGGAAGTTACTGAAATTACGCAGGCTAAATGTTAAGTTATAGGGCATTCGCGTGGATTTTCTGGTGAAAGATCAGTAATGATGTTCATTCAAAACTGCCATTAAGGAAAAGTGTAAAATTCTGTAACATTAGCAATATAAAATCAAGATCCTTGGACTCAAAAAACCGCAGAATAAATAAATATTAAACTATTTTAAATTCACCAAACATTTTGAAAACAGCGTTTTTTATAAATAAAACATTATGTTAATATTAGTTATTTAAATTTTTTATTATAGTAGGCAAACTAAAGTCGTTTAAAGTTTTTTCCAAAAACAATGTACTGAGTTCTTAATATTTATAAATTTTTAGCTATTTTATAAAATTCGTTCTTTTACTAATTAAAATTCCAGGTTAACACGTCTCCTTCTCCTAAAATAGTTATATTTTTCACCCAAATCAATTATTTAAATTTCAGTTGATCTTCCGTAGCAGTAGCTGTTTGTATCTCCAAAGGCAACATAATTTATAGCACCACGCAAAGTCGCATCAGAGCCGCACTTTTAAATTTTATGAGCGCAAGCTTTGTGATGCTTAAATAAAATGTTATACAGTTCGGGAGGACGTGTTTGCTGAATTTAACACGATTGCTTGGATATTGCCAATTTACATAACCCTGGGATAAATGTGCACGTACAGGCGAACTATTGCCGGTTCTCCAAAGGATGATGTGATGTTTGCATCTGTTCCGCATTGCAGATCTCCGAATTGAGCCTTGCAGTTTTTGATTGGGTAATTAAATTTAAGTGCCGTGCAACTCTGGCGTAACGAATTTGCTGTAAACGAAATTATTATTACACAATCGCCGGGCGCGCGAAATACGAATTCATCGTCCAGCCTCCTAATTGAATTGCTTAATTACTGCCAAGAGATGAATATTGAATAATGCAATTACTGAGACAGTAACTCATAGAATACGTTTTCAATTAAGAAAGGAATTTTAGGTGTATAAGGCACAGAAAGCAAAGCACGCGTGTGCCACGCAGCCTGCAGAATAATGAATTTTCTAGCAAATTTTAATTATATCGTTAACGCAATTTACTGCCGCGGCCAGGTTGTCTGCCTTAGCGATTTCAGCCGGCGCGCATCGATCGAGTCGCTTTAAAAGCTTATTTCCCAAATTAGAGGCGCAAATGTAACTCTGTCGCAGGTAGCGGGGCTCTGCGAACTTCATAAACTTTATGTGTAGCTGCGCTTTCGCCGATGCGAGTTTTTCGGATTCCGACTTGGCTGCAGTTGCTAAAACATGACCATCTGATATCTAACCTCATAAAAATGTATTATATGGTGCCGTAAAAGTTTTACAGTCTCCGAATTGGGCGAAACAATTTCACTTCCTCTAGGATTTCAAGCATCGAAATGGAAAAGGAGTTATGGCGTGAGCCGGAGACGTAAAATCAAAGCTTCTTTCTGCATCGGGATGATTTAATGAATCGGCTTTGCCTTAAAAGCCTATTAAGGGAACGGCAGAGAATGCCCCGTTAAATTATTAAAGAAATTGCCAAATGCCAAGAAGTTATTGCCGACAAAAGGATTTATAGCACACATTAGATTTATATTTCATCAATGTTTTGGCGAGTATGTCATTAGATAAAATTTATCGATAACGGGGGGCTAAGGCGTAGGTAGGTAAAATGAACTCTAAAGCTAAAATACAAACATTTTGTAACAACAGTTTCAATAGCAATGCTATACTTATATGTATCTGTGCTGCCACGTTTCTGTTCGGAAGTTTTCCAGAAAATAAATAACTCGTCTCAGAAATACCCACTAATATACTTGTACTGAAACCATTTTTTTTTTATTAAAGAATTATTTTTGTTGTTTCTATATAACCAGTAAAAACACGTTTCTACTATGTTGAGAGCAAAGTTTTGTCACTCTTATTTAAAAACAACAATTATTCTTCAAAATACAAGTCTTTTGCTACCTATCTGCAAGCATGTGGATTCAGTTAAACCACCACTCCCCCGGCTTTGAATCAAAAGTCTGGCCTATGCTCCATTCAGCTCGTTTGGAACTTGTTGGGGCTTCTTGTAGACAAAATCAAGCTGTTGGAGTTGACTCCATACCTGCTCTGCAGCCAAGTCCTAAGTGCTCAAAGACGATTCGGCATCCAAAGCTGCTTGTAAGTCTCTGATCTTCAAGATCGAGGTCGCCAGAATCAATGTTTTTGTACTATCTTGACACGGTTCTGTAACTTGGCTGTTAGTTCGCCTTCTGAATCAGAAATCTCTTTTCCAGCCTCTCTCGATGAAAGTTGTTTCCAGTAATAACTAGTCTAGAATCAAAGACAATATTTTACCATAACTAATGTAAGATTAATTATATTATTATTACATTTATTGGAATTTACATTTAGTGCTCAAAAAATTAAATCAAAAGTTTTATATAGCCGGTCGGCTTTTGGCAAACTAAGAAATGTTTTAAGGGAACATTTACACAAATCCGAAAAACAAAGCTATTTAATCATTGCGTACTGCCTATCCTGACGTATTCTATCTTGAGACTTGGGTGTTAATAAAAACTAACACGGGGAAACTGAAGGTGACACAAAGGAAAATAAAAAGAGCGATGTTAGGAATAAGGCTGTCGGATAGAAAAAACAATGCAGGGATAAGAAAAAGAACGAAAGCCAACGATGTAGCCGGGAAAACAGTCAAACAAAAATGGAGGTGGGCAAACCGCCTTGTACGTAGAAACGACGAAAGATGGAGTAAAGGGACGACCTTATGGAGACCTCAGACAACAGCACTGTGGTAGGCCGAGAGCACGTTAGAGGGATAACATCGCAAAAAGAATAAAAATTCAATGGACAACAAAGGCACAAGACCGGACTGTGTAGAAGAGGATGCGTATGTCTAAAACTGCAGTGAACTCTGTAATGCTGTTCTATGATGATGATGGTGATAATACAGTATAGTTAATCATTGGCATTAGGGTAATACAAATCCAGATATAATGTAGTACACCCATATCATTTTTGATTCAAGTCTGCAAATATTGCTACTACGAAAAAACTCGTATGCATTGCGTAAGACTTGATATATGAAACCTTTAATACGAATTAAAAAACATTAAATTTAAATATTAAGTTAAAAGAATCCAGAGCACAGAAGAAACATACTAAATATATGGCAAAGAACTCAATATCCTGTTGATAAAACTCGATTAATAAGCAACATTTAAAACATGTATAACATCCCTATTAACAGAAAACCACTTTGTGTGGAAAACTACAAAGGAATTAAAAAAATCTATAAGTCACATACCGACACTAATGAAACAAAATGGAAACTGGGCACTAACGGATCAGCATAAAGTAGATAACTTTGCGAAACATTTTAGGAAACCTTTTTTAATGATGAAAACATTCAAACTCTCTTTGATGTACTTGCCCAATGACTCTTATAATTAAAACCATCAATTTTTTCATCAGAAATTTAACACGAAGTTAATAATAACACTATTTACTATATTATAATAATATTAACCTACTTCTCCATATTCTGAAAATTTCCACAAATAATTTTGATACTAAAATTTGGTATATCACTAAATTCTTCTTCCTCGTATCATCCCATAAGCTTGCTGCTTCAGTTATCAAAAATATTTGAAAGATCACTGCTCAAAAGACTGGAGACTGACAACATCGCTCCAAAACATATCAGTGTTACAGAATTGTAAATGAGTTAATAATAAGTTTACAAAAAAATAAAATTTGTGTAGAGTTTGACCGTGTCTAGTACTTTGGATTTTTATACAGATTAAATTAATTTTTGTTTTAAAATTTTATCTTAGTGATTGTTTCTTTTAAGCTAAATATAGTATCAATGTCTTCACAATTCATTCATTCATCATCAGGTGTACCACAGGGTAGTGTTTTGAGACCGTTTCTATACCACATGTTTAAGGCGAATATTTCAGCAATGAATAATTGCCGTCTGCGGGTAATAATTCCTACCTAGTGGCTACTAATCTGTAGAATCACTTAGACATACTTAAGGAATGGCTCAAATTTTGGCGCATAAAAGTAAATCCCAGCAAAATAACACAAGTAATCTTCACAACTCGGAAAACTTATTGAAAAATACTCTATTACTTATCAATGATGAAGTAAAATACCTAGAAGTAGACTCTAAGGCTTCACATAGCCCTACACAACATCCAAAAATAGTCACATGAATAATATCTTCGTCAAATGAATTGGTTACGTATTGTAACTTTAAGTTAAAAACCAGAAAACAAGTATTTCTGTACAAATGTATTTTTAAATGTATTTCGATACATGAGATACAACTAAAATTCCTTGTATGATCCTAAATGCATATTAATTTGTGAACACTAAACTTAGTTATTCCTACAGTTGAAAAAGAAATTCGAAAATTTAACACTACTACATCATTATAAGGGGGCCCTCTTGTGAATAAAGTATTTTGTACAATAAATTATGCATACTAATTAACGGTTTAGAGATAGGCGCGCTTTAATTTGGGGTTGGCGTTTATTAGCTAGGCGCATTTACCCCAATTAAAATGCATGGATGTAATTATAAACTTAATTATCTAGTGGACGGTCGTATATTACAAATTATTAATAGATCCTAACCTAAATTACAAGCTTTCTTATTTTATTTAAAGTAATTTATAATTTTGCTAGCCTTAAAAATAAGTGTTGGTTTATCTAAAGTAGAAATTCAAAACTCACACGTGATTAGCGACAAAGCAAACGGTTGACCGGACGGACAAAATAATGGTAAGGACCTAACGCCCCACGTGGGAGCACGGTCTGCGAACTGAGAGATTAAGACTCTCATGTGTTCGCTTTTACCGCTTTACCGCTTTCGTCCCGCACCATCTCTGATGCGGGGCGATGTAGCAAGCACCGCGCCTTAGACGACCATTAGGATTATCCCTTGTTCGAAATAAACGCAGGTACTCAATTATTTGTACTGACTGAGTAGACCACCGGCCAGGCATTAGAGATTTTCGGAAATAGAACCCGGGTTCGAACGATATAAGTCTGAATTGTGGAAAGAACGCTCATGGAGCTCAATAAAGTTTGTTATTGCTGAGCACAACAGTATTATCTGGAACATTTACTAACACATCCTTACAAGTAGCCTGCCGACTACAATAAGCACATTCTTTAAGTCTCTGTACTGGTGTCAGTTTGTATGGATGAAACATAAGATCGCAGTGTAGAATTGTTCTCTCGCTAAACCAGCTTTTCCGTGGAAAAACAGATACGTTATAAAATAAACGCATGGTGTTTACCATTCCACGCCATGATGGGCAAAATGTTAGCACACATTCACATTGTAAATAAATATATATATATATATTTATATATATATATATATATATATATATATATATATATATATATATAAATAATTACACCATTTCTAAAAGTACTCAGGACAATGTTTTAAAATAGACAAGGCGTAATTTTTATTGTATAAAAACAAGAACAAAGATAAACGCCACTATGCGTATTTGTACTTTAAAAATTACTAAAGTATGCTGTCAGAAGTGAAACTTTGAAAAGATATAGTTTTATTGCAAGTCTAAACAGAGTTTGATAACCTGGAGGAATGCATTTTTAAAATTTTGTGTTTGGCGCTATCAGTAAGAATTTTTCTGAATTGTTTTGTTAATTTGCTTGTAAATTATAAGAACGGCCTAATAATGTAAAATATGAAAATAATCCCCATCAGCGTGCGAGCGATGCGTAAATCGTAGGCAAGTCCAATACCTTTCCCAAGGAAATTCATCACCCTAACCAGAGTTAATAATTAATTACCTGCTCGTTAAGCCGCACCTTACACGAGTAAGCCCAGACGCCGCTCTTTCACGAGACCTCGTGCCTTTTTGCTTCCTCGCTGATATCAAGATTTATGTTCTGAAGTCCCCATCTCCGAGATCATATTAACCATCGCGGCAGGAAGGAGGAAGCCTCGAAGTTGCCAAATGCCGAAACGGAAGGACACGGAAAATGGGGTATGAAATGGCCTAGCGAAGTCGTATTATTTCGATGCGTCCAGAAGCGGCCGGGTGGCCATCACGCCGCGTTAACCCGATCACATCGCCGTTTTTGGGGTGACGTTTGAGCGCGGGAGTCAGGCGCCAAGGCAAGTCGCGCGATAAGCCCCCGGAGCCGCGCGCTAATTCTGGCCTGATTGAGCAGCAGATCTATGCAAATGTGCTTCTGGTAGATTATGCTTTAGGTCAACGCACGAGTAATCAAACTTGTTCCCCCGATGTCGACAAGGCTTAATCGTTTTAGTGTGCTTGCCTTGGAATTGTAGCGGTTAACTATTAATTAAATCGCCGATAGCGGGTTGAAGAAAAGCATACAGTTGCGAGTTGGAACAATACTTTGAAAATAAAGTTTCGGATTTGTAAACGTGTTCATACATAATTTGTAACTTACCTTAATTACATTAATCTTACGAAAAGCTGCGTATCTACATAAATATTTAAGTAAGCAGCTGACAACAAAAATGTAAATAAATCGTTTATAAGCCACCATGTTGTAAAGCTACAAATGTTACTTTAGTAATCTCAAACTTTAAATAGTTAGAAGTTTCTGGCCAGATCAAAACATTGCAAAAGTTATTAGAGCTGATTTAATTTGTTACATGGCAAGGCTTCAATAAAAAATATACTAGTCCTTTATAATATTTTACTTTAACATAAATCACATTATTTCCTAGTTACAAAAATACAATAAAGTAAGGAATCAGTTCTGTTTTTCTTGTATTATTATATGAAACACAATAACAGATATGATCATAATGACTACAGTAAGATAGCGTGACGAATACAAAATAACAAACACTGCTATTGTATGAAAATTATTATAAGAAAGAAAATAAAACAAAATATGAAACGTTACACGCTCAAAAATAAAATAGTGATTTTGATAAAAATAGCTGTCAAACTAAAAGATGCAATTATAGTACAAGGTACATACTAACTATAAACTAAGATGACGATGGAGTGGAGAAAGTGTATGGTAGAATAGAGAAAGTAATAAAATACGTCAAAAAAGAGGTGAACCTAATATTAATGAGATATTGGAATCTTTTATTAGTAAAAGAGTGGAAGGTAGAACTGCGGCCAATAAAGATTATCCGTATGATAGAGTTTTGTACAAAGCACAATTTAATAATAAACATAATATTTAACCATCACCTACGTAGAAAATACACATGGAAAATTTCCAGTTATATCAGAAGACACCATATCAATTTTATTTTTGCGAAACAAATATTCAAAATTCAGGCAAGAAATAGCAAAATATATTCAGGCGCCGACAGGAGAGTGATCATAATCTAGTAACGATTACATGCAATTTAAGACTTAACAACTTAAAAGTAGGAAACGAGAAAATGGTAAATAAATAAATTGAAACAAGAAGATACGAAGGAATGTTTCGACAATAGAACATTATATGGAAATGCATAACTACTGCAGTGAATGAGATATTGCAACTTAAAGAAGACTAAAAAAGATCGTGGATCATGAAACATGTTATCTAGATGAGTAAAAAAAAAGAAAATATGAAAACCCTTAAACAAATAGTGGACAAGAAAAGTACCAAAAACTGGGAAACAAAACCACTAGAGGATTATCTAAAGCAAAAGAATTATGTAGAGGGTAAAGGTGTAAAGAAGTGAATAACTTAAAGACAATAATAGTTTTCTTTAAGGGGATAAAAAGGAAGCACAGGCGTAAAAGACAAAATAGAAATTTTCTTAATGGAACAAAGCGATTTTGCAAAAACGCGGAAACTTTATGTTAAAAAACTATACAGTGAAGATGGCAAAGGGAGAATCGTTCTGTAACCAGAAGACTAGGTCGATAAACATTAGAGAAGAAACATGATAATTTAGTCGGGGCATATCAAAACAGTCTAGAAATTAAAATTACTCAAGAACTAGGGATTGACTAAATTCTGGGGGAAATTATTATGAGTTTAGAAGAAAAAACTTGACAAGAGCTTCCAAAAAAGACCAGTGGTATATAACAGTAAACTTATAATAATACGTAATATTGCTATTGAAACCAGGAAAACAACTATGGAAACGAGTCGTCCACAATAGAACTAATGAAAGAAAAAGGCTAGAAGCTATTAAGTTGTGGTACAATAGATAAACACTGAGGATAATCTGGATCAATAGAATGACATATATGAAAACAATAGAAAGAGTAAGAGAAAGAAGATGAGACCTACTAATTAGACATATTTCACGTCATGAGGAATTCTTTAAAACAATTATATAAGGAAGAGTTGAAGGAAAAAACCCATTAGACAGACCGCAAATACAGTATATGACGCACATCATAAAGAAGATAGAATGTAGAGTATCATTGTATTGAAACCAATCGGTAGATAAATAACTAAAAGGGAATAGAGAAAAATAGAGTGTGGAAAGGGGGAGAAAGAAATAGAGAGAGAAGATTGGTTTTGTCATTAAGCTATACATAACGGAAATACCTCTATAAGTTATTCAAAAAAAAAAATTAATGTAATAATAATTATTTTATCTCAAAACACAGGCATCTTATATTGGACCAAGTGGTTTTAAACTGAATCAATATATAACGTTACTAAAAGAAACTATTAATAAAACTAAATAAATCAATTTTCTAAAGCGTTTGCTATTACAGCATAAAAGAAGATGAAAATCTAAATAAACGATCGGTAATTTTTGGATTGTCACCTATACTGCGTTTAGAGAATACATATAGTAATAAAACTGTAAAAAATTCCCTCTTATTTTAAATAACTGTCCGTTATTGACCGGTTTAAAAAAGTGCGGGTATTTTAGTAGTCAGGTACACGCTGACCCATTTTTGGGCACTCGTGTGTTAGTGCTGCGGGTAACTTGGGTTTAGAAGTGGTGATATCATTTGTATCTCACTATTAATCATAGTGTAAAAGTGAGCTTTTAAATTTTAGTTTATCTGTTTAACATAAAGAGGTAAACATAAAATATTGTTATAAATGCTACATTGTAAACTTGGCTTTGTCGCACATCATCTTTGTGTTTCAGGGACGGTTTAGAAATGTGCCATGATGATTTATTACTATATGTATTTGCTGAACGTATAATAGTTCATTCTGCTTTTGGTAATAAATCTGAAATTGATGATATACACGAAATGTAATGGTGCTGTACACTTCCTGATTCGTTTAAAGAATTTTTATTTATTTTCTACTACATATTTTCTTAAAATGCTAATTTTCTTCTAATTCACTTTTGTCAAGATTCTCAATCATCGCTTTGGTTAAAATTAAAGCGGATTGTCCATATTTCTGGGTCAATATAGAAACAATAAATATTTACAGATTTTTTCTTTCTTCCTTAACTTTAGGTTCATTCGAATGTGTATTAATGTTGTTTTCGTGGGTAGGTTTATCAACACCTTGATTCTTTTCTAGAACTGGCAAAATATCTATTTGATTTTGGTTTAATCTTTGATTTTATGTGTGCTGCTTAGAAATACTAAAAAAATTCTGACGCCAAAAATATTTCTATTTAACG
This sequence comes from Sinelater perroti, assembly GCA_036346155.1. Classification (NCBI taxonomy): domain Eukaryota; kingdom Metazoa; phylum Arthropoda; class Insecta; order Coleoptera; family Elateridae; genus Sinelater; species Sinelater perroti. The sequence goes on from JARFIY010000359.1 coordinate 5,819,487, forward strand.
ACTACATTTCCCTAATCATATTATTTTCACCTAAACCAACTCTAACATATGTAAATAACCTTGAAACCTGAAACTGACGAGGATTCGGCAAGACATAGAATTGACATCTTTGAGGTTCGCAATGGCTTATCGAACTGTGTGAACCTATCGTATTATAGGGAATGGGACGTTTCTACGCCGCCGGTTCTTCGCCGTTGGTTCTTCGCCGCCAGTTCATCGCCGCCGCTTCTACGTCAGGACAGTTCTACACTGTCCGTTTCTACGCCGGCCGTTTCCACGCCGGCCGTGTCTACACCATAAATTTCCGAAAAAATGGGTAATCTGAAATAATCCGGAATACAAAGGAGATAATAAGAAATTTTAATCCGCTCATAGAAAGTTTACAATCTCCGGGATTATCTTAAGAACGTTATGGTTATTCGCACAGACCCATTAACACACATTAAAATTCTAAGAACTCTTTAATAGTATTTGGTATAAATATGGGGTAGAAGCCGTTAACACATCACTTAAGTGTATTCGCCAGAAAATAATTATTACACGAATCAGTTAACCAGTGATCTTAATAATGGAACCAGCATTTCTCAGCAAGAGAGGAAAGGAGAAGTATTCCTATAACAGGTATTTGTACGTGATCGAAAAGTTAGTAAAAGAGATGCTAGTTTACTATTTTGGCAGTGCAAGGAAGTGGATCGCTGTAAAGGAAAAATTTACACGAAAGCTGAAGTGATCAACGAAATCAACAATCATTCTTACCCTTCCTCGGAAGCAGCTATAGAAGTAGCAACTGTTGTCACCCAAATCAAACGTCGTGCAGAAGAAACTATAGAGGGCACAAATGTAGTTATAAATCAGTGTGTAATAGACGTGCCTCAAGTTGTTTTTCAGGCGATTACAAATAATACAGCCCTAAGAAAAGTAATCAGTCAAAAACGAAATCACATTAATGCTGCACTCGCTGATCCCGCAGATCTTAATGATGTGGTGTTGCCAAATACATGTACGGTATATGTACCTCAACCAGAAATAGAAGAAAATTTTTTGCTAAGCGACGATGGAAAGGGAACAAATAGAATTTTAATTTTTGAAAGAGTGAGCTGATTGCAGCATTCACATAATGCCAATACGCTAATGGTACCTTCGCAACAGCATCGACGCTATTTTCCCAAATTTATATTGTTATGGCAACAATATATGGAGGAGTGCATCCTATATTGTATGCTTTGTTACCTAACAAGCAACGTGTTACATACACAGGTATGTTCAAACTAATTAAAACACTAGTGCCAAATTTAAGTTCAGTATCTATCATTTGTGATTATAAATGTGCAGCTTTTAGTGCCGTAAATTTGTTGCTTTCCGGAAGTAAATGTAAAACGCCGCTTCTTCCATTGATTATAAAATATGAGGAAGTAATTTAGCTCAGATTGGTGTTATTCGTCAACACGACAATGATGCTGAATTTGCATTATGAGCTAATGTTACATCCAACAATGTGAAATTTATACCAGAGAACAATAGATGGAAATGATCGCATCAATAATCATGCAGAGGCAGCCAATCGCCAATTGCGTTGTGAATTAGGTATGCATCACCCAACTATTCAGATATTTATAGATGGATTGAGAAAAGTACAGAAAGAACGAGACGCTTATTTTGAGCAATGTATCGCCGGACATTTACCACCGACGAAGCTGAAAAAATACCCTGACGCCGATGAACGTATTCGGAGAATTGTCTTAGATTATGGAAACAGGGAAACCTTTAGATTATTTACATGGCCTAGCACGCAATTACCAAATGACTCAATAATCATATTTTTTCTATTTCCTTTCGCATGTATATTATGTATTCCTTTAATTTAAAATTGTAAAAGTAAATTTCTTGGTTTTATTTGCATTGCAAGTTTTGTTTATTATTTCGTACACTTGTTTTACAAAAAAAACGTTAATGCAAAAAATAAATTAAAATCAGCCGGCGTAGAACCGGCTGGCGTCGAACCGGCTGGCGTAGAACCGTCTCGGCGTAGAAACGGCGGCGATGAACTAGCGGTGAAGAACCCCGTATTATAACCCCCAAGGGATTTGCTCCAGAACGACTTAGTTTCTGAGATAGCGAGGAACTCCAAAAGTTGACACCTAAAAATTTTTGAGGGCGTGTATGGTCGTCCTATATATATAAATGTTCCCCGTCTCGAGTAGATCATGCATACTCAAAATCGTAGAAAAATATTTGTTTTTTTTGATACCGTCTAGACTAATTACCCCCAGAGTGAATGAACTTATCACTCTGTGTGTTTACACACATGTTTTTTCAAGGTAACAAAGTTTTTATTATATTTGTTATTAATATAAGCTGTGTATTTTCATGGTGGAACGATTTCTTAAACATTTTCAATCCTTGTTTCTGTATGTCTACATGTCTCAAGTGGTGTGGGCAGCAGCCGAGAGAGATCCCAGAGAGTGTAACTATTTCTGTTTACTGTGAGAGAAAAAAACTAAAGAAGAGAATGGTTAGAGAAGTACTTACCCTTATTCCTTAGTTTGAAACTTGATCTTAAGACTTTAGGGACCCCCTTGCTATATCAGGAACCAAGTCGTTTCAGAGAAAATCTCTTAGGATTATGATACCATAGATTGACATAGTTTGGCAAGTTATTGCAAAACCCAAAGTTTTCAGTTCTATGTCTTACCGTATCCTTGTGAGTTTGTGTTATAAAAAAATTAATTGTTGCTGGACTCTAATAAGTACTAAAAGGTTTAAACGCAACGCATCACAGTGCTGAAATTCGTAGTATATACCATTAGTGACAGTTTAATTATTCAATAGTCTCTTGTAAGTCTGATTGTTTTTAATTTTTAGTATGATTGGCATACTCATTCATTATTAATAGAACTTTTTTCTTGGACTATTTTATGATTGTTATAAAGTGTTTTAACTATGTAGCAAATCATTTACACGCATTCAGATTTTTAAGAAGCAAATTGGTATTCTTAAATGTATTTTGTGCCTTAGTCTTTTAATATTTTTGATACATTAAATTTTCTTGCTGTTTTGTGTAAACCAAGAACGTTATTTTTATAAACAATACTAAGCTTCTTACATATTTTTATTCCATTATGCAAATTTGTCACGTTTTAATATATTTATCCTAAAGAAAAAGTAGTATTTAATTTGGGCCCATTCAATTTAGAAATCGTTTGGTGGTCTAATTAAAGGGACCAACCCAGCCATTACTTCTAGTGATAAAAACAAAAGCTATTACGGGTAGTCTGAAAATCTCAAACACAATAAATAAAAAGCAAAGAATACTTTATAACGGTTACTGAAAGACAAGTAAAATATGCTGACGAAAACTATTTCATGACTTAGATAAAGTGAGTTTTCGTAAACTTGACCAAAGAAATAGGCTGGATAACAGCCATTAGTAGGAAGAATAAAAACAAGAAAAGAAAAACTAACTGCTCATTTGGCTCATCTCCAGAGCACCAGAAGAGCAACAAAAACATAGAAGATAAACAAAAAGGGAAAAAGTACGTAGGTCCTTATCGATAATAATGAGTAAAATAACAAACTGTGACTTGCTATATATGATTGTACATAACAAAGAAATGTCGTTTAAGGTGAAAACCCTGAATAACGATCAAACTAAAATTAATACTAAATAAATGCAAGCCTCCAATGTTACAGTAAAGAGTCTTAATGCTACAGTAGCACTCATATGAAGACAAACAAATCAGGACATATAAGAATGATGGCTAGAGGAATACCCTCAACATCAGACCCGAACGGGAATGTGACGTAATCCGTTATGCGCAGACGCTATAAAAATATTAAAAAATAAAAAACTGAGACAAAAAAGAAGTGTTTGAATCAGTGAAAAACTACACCCGCCAGTTATGCTATCGTTTGAGCGTACAGAAGATGACGAAATATTTGAAATCAAAGGAATATTGGGGATGAGAATTCAAATTGAATCTCTAAGGAAACCTAAATTAATACCACAGTGTAAGAAATGCCAACTATATGGACACACTCAAGAAGAACACCCTGTGGGAATCTATCTGCTACCAAGGGAACGGAGCTACATGAAGCAGACGCACAGCTTGGATGTTGTTACCAATCAACAGAAACCGGCGTATTGGCACATCGATCCAAAAAAGATCACTGACAAAAATTGATCTGGATTCTGACCACGCCACAGTAATCCAAACATTAAGCGACACTATCAAGAAAAAACGCAATTCATTTTTAGTGAATGGAAGCATTGACTAAGAAGGATTCCAAAAGAAGTTTAACACTATCCAGTTGAAAGTTCTACTGAAGACAAAAAAAAACAACTAAATAAAGAAGTTGAAAAGTTTGTAAAAAGATACAACGGGCCGCTTGGAAGAATACCTCTGGAATCAAAAGATTAGCGGTTGGTAATAATTACATTATGGAAATCAAAAAATTAACCGAAAAAAAATGGTAAAGAATAAGAGCACCAGACGATAAAACTAGATTAAACCTCGCTACTCAAAAACAAATTTTGTGTGTAACATGCCAAGTTTTATCTTAGGAACTAAGAGACACCAATGGGGATATCTTAGTTAAGTACCTAGTCTTAAGAAACTTAGATTAAAATTGTAGGTTAGTCAATAACGACTAGTATAATAACAATAAACGATATTTTAAAAAAATCACTGCGTAAGCCTACATGACAATAAAACTTTTGGCTGTTTGAAATTAATTATTCATAATTCAAATTTCTATTTTGTTATACCTATACTAAATAATATATTTAATATAACGCTTAACTTAAAGGATACGTAAGTTGTTAGTATATCTTATGATTCAATTTAAAAAACGTTTCAAATTATAAGTCAAAGGTCATGACACTTTAAATTGTATTTACAAAGTTTGAATAAACGCTTTAGATAATTATGTAAGATTTAAAACTAAAGTACTTTTGCTTATACAGGGCGATCCTCTATCAAAGAAAAACCAAAAATACTTTTTTAAATAATATCTCCTATAGTCTTTCAAATTTGGATTTTTGTTAAATTACGAATCAATTGTAAAAGTCGTGTTTTCTAGTGGACTTACCCTATCAAAAATTCTAAGGCCCGCAAAAGAGAAAGTAATTTATATCAGTATTACTGTTAATTTTGAAATGATAGCTATTTTATTCTTAACTTCTCTGAAACAGTAGGTTTAAAATAAAGAGAATAGTAATTTTTTCTCCATTCCTTTCTTATTCGTCTTGCAATTTTTGAACAGAGGTCAACACCTCTTAACAAAAAACGCAATTTTTATTTTGATTTAATAATGTAACCAAATAAAAAAATTTACGCATGCGTTGTTAAAAAATTATTTTGGTACATTTTATACTATTCTTTGAAATAATAATAACCCCACTATACATACGTAGTTGTTACAAACCTATTTTACGAATATCTATCCTAGGATTTACTATTCATAAAAACTTTTGTTCAAACTTGATCACTCCTTGTAAAATCACAAGTGCAGTTATTCGTCCCTGGGCGAAACAAACGGCCGCAACAAAAATTGATATTAAAAGGGTGCGTAGGTACTCCGGCGCTCGCAGGATTTATGATGGCTGTCGCAGGATGCTTAACAGTGAATTTATCGAAAGCAGGAAGTACATAATGGCGGAACCGGGACATAATCTGCGCGGGTATGTGATGCTGATGACGAAAAGAAAAAATGGCAGTCGCTTGCTGGTTTACGCTGAAATAGCTCCCCATCATTATTTACAGGATGCCCTAATGAGTATTTATTTCTGTGTCTCTGTACGCTGAAATAGGAGTTGAAAATGTAAAAAGCATTTATTAGAAGTGTGGTGCAGTTAAGGGTGTTTTACTATTATTAATATTATTATTAAAAATCAATTTGAATCTACTGCTACTTAAATATTTACTAATATGGGACTAAACAAAATGTAAGTATAATTTAACTAAAAATTACACTTTGCTATTAACAGCGTTGTTAATTTAATAGTTCTGATACCATTTAGCCTATAATGGTTATCTGGTGGGTAATTGATTTACGCAATCAGTATTGCAGGAGGGACGCTCTGAATCTAATCCTTCCCATTTATTTCCATGGAAGCTACAACAGATACAGGAAGCACAATAATACCACTGGATATCTGGGAGCTTTAGTTACAATGCACTATTAATCTATGTGCACTACCATTAGCTATGCGTCTTTTCTAGAGATGTACAAGAACTTGCATGGGGCATTCGTAAAAATCTGCATCAAACGAGATGCTCCAGTTTCTAACTGCGATGACTGAGTCCGAAAAATGTGAGTAAAACAAAAACGCAAAGTTTTTGAAACTGGCACTTCTTGCATATCTTGTTATAAACAGGACACTAGTCGGAGTTTATGGGAGTTTCAAAAATCGGACTAGAGGATTATGCCGTCACTTCTACCACAACAATTGTATCTTCAATAACACATCTCAAATGTATCTACCACTGTTTAAAATTAATTAATTTATAGTAAAGATACGACATCTCTCTAACAATGGCAATATAGTTGGAAATTGCCACTTTTAATTTAGTACTGAGATAATAGATTTTAGAGCAGATTTGTAGTTGTGTATCAGCGAAGTCGGTTTATTATTAGTTTATTCAATGACAAAGCAATTGCTGTAACTTTAGACAAATACTTTTTCCTTTTATTTGAGTATACGTTATGAGCTACTGTGCAATTGTCTAATATCTGATCTAATCATCTTTATTACTGATTATAGATTAACACCTTTTTTCCATGCTTTAGACAAGATTGTTTGCATAATAATTTACCAAAAATTGTCCTTAATTTAAAATTACAGTTACCTCACTTTTATTTGAGCTTTACTTTTATGTATAACTACACATTTTCAGTGGAATTAACAAATGGGGACATTGTGAGCCATTTTATCGTAACGACATTATTTTGTTGTTTCCACATACTTCACAATTTGCTGCGATATTTATGGTCATTGTCTACTTGCAGCACTCAGCTTGTTTTCTCAGAATCAGAAAACTTTAGAGTACATTTCCATGAGAATTTTTGGTCGATAGATTGTGCACATCCGTAAACAGAAAGAGGCAATCAAAACATATATGTATTTTACAGAGCGTTTTACTGTACGCTGAAAAATTCTCCTACTCTCAGCTGACTACGTTTTCGATGAGGAATATCGTTTCTCGAACTCTCTGTTTTTTGTTGACCAGGAACCTTTGGAGAACAACAAGGATTTAATAAACAGACTGTTAAACGGTGGCCAACACATTACATCAAGTTGTAAGAAAACAGAGATACACCAGCAACATGCGGCTTATGTGGAGGTGGACATCCAGCCAACTACAGAGGATGTGAGTGTTACCAAAAAAATTATAAAACTAAAATAAACAACCATTATTCTAGTTATTAAAATAACAAAATCAACCGTAATCACTACCGATAAGAAACCAAAACAAAAGCTACAGTAGTGTAACTAAACTTCAGAATACAACTCAAGGCGATGAATCATCCATGACACTAAATAAATTTTTAGAACAATTTAAAATAATAATCAACCAATTAATACAACAGAATAGTATGGTTCCCAGTTAACAATGCTAATCAGTAAACAAAATTCTTAAAATAAAATAAAATTCTTAAAATAAAATTTATGGATATCCTTTTAATCAGTGAAACCCACTTCACTGACAAGACATACTTCAAAATACCGAGTTATAATATTTATCACACTAACTACCCGGATGGTACTACACATACAGGCACAGCTATGATAATTAAATAAACAATAAGACACTATGAGCTACCAAAGTTTACTGAAGACTTTCTTCGGGCTACCTCATTTTGTGTACACATTTACCAAAGTGAAGTAACTATTAGTGCAGAATATTGCCCACCAAGGCATAAAATTAACAACAAAACACCAGTTTGAATCTTACTTCAGTACCTTAGCTACCAGATTCCTGGCAGGCGGGGACTACAATAGTAAAAACACGGTATGGAGATTACGTTTAATCACCACAAAAGGTAAGGAACTCTTTAACCTCATTCAAGATAAAAGATACTCATACTTATCTGCGGAAACTCCAACGTACTGACCGACAGATGTAGATAAATTACCTGATTTAATAGACTTGTTTGTCATTAACAATATTTCCTCATCCTATACGGACTTTACACCCAGCTATGGTTTGTCCTCAGGTTATTCCCCGGTAGTAGCCACTTACAGCACATACCCTTTAAACATCCAACCTACACCTAGATTGCATAATTCAAAAACAGATTGGAGCGAATATAGACGCAAGCTGTCAGATGAAATAAATTTAAATGTAATGCTTAAAACTCCAAATGAAATTGAGGAAACCACAAATAGTCTTATTAACACCTTACAAGAAGCAGCCCAGCAAATTACTCCAATAATAACACACAAAAAAGACATTACGAGTATCCCTCTTGAAATTAAAAAAATGGTAGATAAAAAAAGAAAAGCAAAAGCCAAATAGCAACGAACACACGCCCCAACAGACAAGTAAGAGACTCCTGTGATAGCAATTTAACTAATTATACCAGTCACATCTAAAGAAATAAAAGAAGAAATAAGACGCCTAAACTCAAGAAAATCCCCAGGCATGGACCTTATAACAACAAAGATGCTTAAAGAACTACTAAAAAGGACATTGTATTACTAGCCCTAAAAATTAAAAACCGCCAAGATAATTTTAATCCTTAAATCTGGTAAGGACCCACATAGTACAAATCATATCGTCCTATCAGCTTACTACTATTTCTAAATTGCTCGAAAAACTAATACTTATTAGAATCAATACAGAATGGATACCAGACTACTAATTCGGATTCCGTCGAGGTCATTCGACCACCCAACAATGTCACCATATATCGCAAACCATTCTTGCTAGTTTAAACAAAAAAGAAAACTGTGTTTCAGTGCTCCTAGATGTATGTTAGATTTTTGATAGAGTTTGGCATCCAGGATTATTGTATAAAATTAAGCAGCACATACAATCTATTTAAAACATATTTAAATGACAGGCAATTTAGAACAAAAGTAAGGCAAGAAGTTTCAGCTATACGTCCAATCAACTCTAGGGTACCCCAGGGCAGTGTCCTGGGCTCTCTACTCTATCTATTATTTACTTTGGATCTTCTAGCCTCATCAATTATCATAATGAGCACATTTGCTAATGATACCGTTATACTGGCTAGCCACAATAAAGTCCTCCGAGCACTCACTCAAATACAAGACTATCTATATGCTCTAGAACGATGGTTTAAAAAGTGGAATATTAAAGTAAATGAGCCAAAGTCTGGTCGTATAACATTTACCTTAAAAAAAGACCCGTGTCCACTCATGTCTAAACAACATAAAAATACCATAAACCTAGACAATAAGATACCTGAGACTCTACTTAGATTCCAAATTAAACTGAAGAAATCACATCGGCAAAAAAAGAAAGCAAATGTATTTAAAACAGAGAGAGTTATATTGGTTGATTGGTAGAAAGTCTTCGATATCCATAGAAAACAAATTACTGTTGTACAAATCAGTAATAAAACCCATTTGAACTTATGGGGCTGTGCCTGTAAGTCCAATGTGGAAATAATTTAAATGTGTTAGTCCAAAATTCTAAGAATAATAGTTAACGCTTCATGGTAAGTAACAAACAAAATGATCCGTAAAGACTTGAAGATACCAACTGTCAAGAAGGTCATCCCATGATAAAGACGTCATACATCACCAAAAATTGGAAACACACACAAATCCTTTGATTCAGCCCTTATTAGAAGATACCACAATAAGAAGATTAAAAAAACAGTGGCTAGCTGACTTATAAAATAGTATTAGAGATCTCATCACTGGATGAGATCTCATCATGTTCTTTAATCAATCTAAACTGTAATCTTCAAATTATAGGCCAGGAAATTGGCTGATGGAATACTGCGTATTTTGATTGCTAATAACATTTAATAATGAAAAAATAAAAACAAACAAACTCTTAGCTGATTGCGCTTTCAAAGGAATATCGTTAACAAAATTCGTCAGTTAAGATAAGTTTGTTTTAATCTTGACCCAAATTGTTCTTTGCCCAGTCGTTTTCCCACGTACTTTTTTAATAATAAAATTTTATTTAAAGTTGATCGACAATAAAGGTTTTTTCCACACAGGCGACTTCGAATCATATGTAAAGACTTTAATTTCTTTCTAGCAAAGTTTTATTTAGTCACAACGCAACAAAAAATCCGACTTGTTTTCAAAAAAAAAGATTTCTTTATCCTTCTTTGTTGTTGTGTTACGATCTATTCCTCTCTTTGGCAGATCTTCTACATTCCTAAGCTTAAAATATTACTTTTTAACAAATGCCTTTGACATCTGCATATACTTTGCAGCCACTATATACATCAGCTTTGGTCCGTTCACATAATTCACTAGAAAGACTGCTTCGTATCGCTTCAGTAATTCTACACAATTGTACAAAGAACAAATTCACTAACATCAACAACATAATGTGCCGGCAAACTAAATATTGCAAAAATTAACATAAAAGGCACTGCGATGTCTCCTTACCAAATGACAACGGTAACTTTCTTCTTATACATACATACAAAATTTCTGCCTAAATTTAAAAAACTTTTAGAATTAATTGTTTTGTCGATTAACAAAATTACGATGCAATACTCAAACTTCAGCATTATCATTAACGAAACCATAGATATTTTATCGTTAAATGTGGTTTCTATTTCGTGAAGAGGCAGTTGTACAGTGCCCTGCAGAACACAGATTTTTATTAATCTCTATTTCTGCTAAAATGCAACATTCCTTATTTCATTATGTTCACACCAACTTTCTGAATTAAAAAATTGTAATAAGCATCTTCTTTGTACATTTATGCCACTTTTAGTTATAACATATTGGTGAAAAATTAAATTTTGTTACTACATTAGCACAAAATATGCCATAGAATGTAACAATAATATTGTACTTTAGTTTTCTTACTAGGTAGCTTCAATTAATTTTTTTTTATTAAAATGTGTCTACACTTTTTAATGAATGTTGTGTATGTTGTAAAATAAATCCTTTTCAATGTTCTAGAATAAGGTCGGTTAGGAAAATCTAGAATTCTTTTCGATTGTGTTGCGGGAAAACCATCTTACGCGCATGCGTAATATTCTATTAGATAAAAGTTAACTTTACATTATCAATAACATATTATTTTTAACAAAATGAGCTGATAGTATAACTGTGCAGCTGCTGTACTTGAATATCTTAGGACCGGAAAATTACCGACAGAAATTATTTCATAATTTCACTACAAAAACACTAAAGTTTACAACTTGGCAAAGAAGTCCAAGGAATTTGATTATCAGAAGGATCGATGGTTAGTCTAGCAGCGCACCAGAACCTGCACTACAAGTCTTTCGTCCTAAAGAACCGCCAACTGTTGACTGAGAAAAACAAGATGGACCGGAAGTTAAAGACCTAAATTTCTGAACTTTAAGCACGGCATAGCTGACTTCAACCAGGAAAGGAATGCAAACTTCTGAAGTGTCTATTGTCATACATATATAAAGTTTCTCGCCTCCGAGATGGTGCTGGTGATGGGCCAAGAAAAACAGCAATTTGTATTACTCTTGTTCCGTCGATTTGTTGTCACTCTCCATTCTCGACTGCTATGACATTGACTGTCTCGGTTTGAAAAGGTTGATAGGCTCTACATTGTGGATAGTATAATTTTCAATACTATTTTGTATAAATACATTAATTTTTCTTGAATTCTAATGTTACTTTCATTCCTTATTCCGAAATTGAAAAAATTTTGGCACCAATTTCTAAAAATTCGTTAAACTGAAATATTATTTAATAAATAAAACATCCCAAATTAATATATACTTTATAAACGCCACTAATAAAATTTCATAAAATATTTTTCAGACACCCAACTCCTTGAATCATTTCTTTACCTACCTATGCACATGACCTCCGCCATCGTTAGCACGCTACGTAGAAAACACGCTATACGTGCAAACCATAGTTCGTATCAAACTCGAAGCTTGTCAAAGACAATATCGCAACCTATTGATCGAAATGGAAAGTGCCGCTGAAAGTTAGGCGGTGTTCGCAGGAAAAGAAATTTGAAGGCGCTGCAGCGCCGGCTCTGGGATGAATGAAAGCCGATGCTGGTATCAAAGGCCTCCTTCTGAGACTGTTCGGCTCCAAACACCTGTAAACGCTTTTGCTGTAGCAGAAACCACGCTAATAAGGGCTAAGTGGCTTGCACTGGAAGCGTTTGAAGCGTCTTGAGCCTTTTTAGCTTGAGACGGTACACATGAGGGCTTGCTTTGACGAAATATTTTCAGAGATGAAGCATTAGCGTGAAATAAGCAAAAACTAATATGTTATCAAGGTAATTACAACTAAGAATTACTTATAGAAGTAGTTGTGGAGCTTAATAAATATTATTGTTCAATAAAACCACCGCAAAAGAATTAGTATTATAATTTATAACATTTTAACAGTAATAAATAGTTTTTTAACTTAAGGCTTCTTAAACATTATATTTCCTACTATTTCTTGTTTATTAATTATACAAATAACATAATCTTAATAAAACACTATTATTAAAAATAAGGTAAACGCCTCAACTGATGTGTAAGACAAAATTACTATATTTTTTTCTTAACTTGCCATTAATTAATGATGATGGCTATAAGTGTTTTTGAAAAAGACATTCTTCACCTGCAAAATAAAATGAAGATGTTTGAAAATGCTTTAGTTAAATGTTTTTCAAATAAATTATTATTTAAAGAGATTTAAATAACTACAAACAGTCGTCATTCTAGCGCTTTCAAAAATTATCTGAAATCAAAAATTCAAATTTTTTTATGCACAATATATCATATTTGTTAGAGGTTGTACTAACAATATCAAGAAAAATGCGAAAATTAAAAAATGGGGGACATGAATTTTCAGTACCGATTTTTACTTTTTCGCTTTTGCTGTAAAAAACTAAAAACAGCAAAATCTATCTGCGACTAAGTATAACCTCGTATAAATTTAATCTAATTAAAATAAAAAAATGAGATTCATTAAGTAGTTTTTGAGTTACAGTGACGACCAATTTAAAAACATGATTTTTCAAGAAACGCATTTAAATATTGACTTAATGATACGCGCTACAGCGCAAATTACATTTTTGTGTAAAAAAGTTGGTTCTATATAATGCAAATAACTTTTTATAAAATTGGCTTTCACCAAACCTTTTGGGGGATGTATTCTACATATGATAAGCTATCAAAAAATGAAAAAATCGATTTTTTGGTTGAGCTTGATGAGAATCTCCTCTTAAACCTATTTTTAACTCTCTGATTAATCTATGTAGTTTATTTTTGTGTATGGGGTTTCTCACTTGCTGCCAGATTCGCCTGGTTCTTTTTTATCGGAAATTTTGGTTTTAATGTATAATGGGTAATTTACAATAACTTCGGTTTCTTTGTGACCAGGCGGCGGCGTTGAGTATCAAACTGAATGTTTTTTGTTAGGTGTTCTACTGCAGTGTCAATTTCATTTTCTGTTTTCAATAAAACCTGAATTATTGTCATGTCTGTTAAGTACTCCCTAAACAAGTCCCAATTTGTGATATTGTTAAAAGGATTCTCTTGCTTTGTAATAATAGAAGTGCTGATTGCGACTATTATAGTTGAATAATCTGAAAGAAGGGCAAAGCACGTTTCCACTTTACAGTACCTTAGAAATAAATTTTTGGTAACAAAGAAATTTACAGCATCAGGTACTTTATTTAAATCAGCCGGCTAGTAAGTGGGCTCTATTATTTACCAGTGTAGCCTTATATAAGCTTTTTGGTGGTTGTTAGTCTAGATCCCCATATCGGATTTTTAGTATTATAGTCTCCTCAAACTGTAAACCTGTTGCCTAGTTTTTCGAAAAATGCTTTTTACTGATTTTGTTTTACAGAATGTCTTGGCGGTCAGCATATCGATGCTATTATTAGTGAACCACTTGAACTTTGGACGTTGATGATAGTGCCCTGTAGCTAGTCAGTTAGAAACGCTTCCATGTCGTGGTGAGATATTTTGCTGTTTATAATGTTTGGTGAGCCAGTGTGAGCTGTTCCGTGGAGATAGATGGTGTAGTATGTAATATAATAGTAACTCTTTTTACTCTTTTAGGAATAGTTCAACTGGTAGTTGATACTGCGCTAAGCCGTTTGCATTTTTTTGCTATTCGGACGGAATCCATTATTAGTTTTTGATAACTAGCGTGGTAAGCAGATTTAATATTATGCTGTTTTGGTTCATAAATTGATTGAATATAGTTTCAAACTTAGGCAGAAATTGAGACGGTGAAATATCGTTATTGTTACTATCTTGGGTTGAATTATTATTATGATGGCTTGACGCAATTTGTGAGTAGATTGGACCATTTATGTTTGCAGAATATACGCCATGTGCAGTAATCGGTACATTGGCCTTCCTTAAACTTTGTGCTCCTAAGCGTACAGCTGATTTTTCTCTACAACTCTTGTAGTTTGTCGGGTGTGGTCCTTGGCAACAAAAAACATAAGTAGCGGTACTTTTGGTACTCGGTGTTAGACATTTATGATGTTTCATACCATTTGATTTTGCTTTTTTAATTTCTTCGTTATCTACAGAATCATGTATGTTTTTAAGTACCACTCTGTAGGCCCTATCTTCCTTTAGCTGGTAAGTGTGATGTATAATTTCTTCGTCTCTAAAATGTGTGATTAATTGTCTGTATGATACGGGAATGTTTTGATTTTAATTGTATTGTTTGATAGAGCCTTTGTATTAAATTGTTCTCTTGCTAGTACGTTTTCAAGCATTTTTGCATAATTTGTAACACCATATATAAATATTGGAGAAGGTTTAGGTATTTTCTTTACTTTGCTTTCTTCTAATGCTTGAAGTTTGTCATTAGTACTAGTATTGGCTAACAGACTGTATCTGTTTTGATATGCAGTCGGGTTTCCATTTACTTGTTGTGTCTCATGTTTTTGAATATTTTGTTTGCGTTTTTTAATTTGTTGACAGACGTACTGGCTTTCTGTTTTGTCCTCATCGGAACCGTCAACAATTATTGGCTGTATGTGGTCGGGTAATTGAGGGTTGTAATAATTGTTTTGTACGAATTGTAGAAAATTAGAATCTTGAGTTGTCTGTTGATTTCCAAACACATGTGTAAGGTAGTTGCATGAGTTGTGGTTACGATAAATGCATATTCGGGTCGTTACTTTGTATATTCCGCAAAACAGAATTTGGTGATTTGCTTTAAATTATTACGTGTATTCTTAACTTACACATTTGGTTTAAATCGTAGATCTGCAATCTATTACTGGTTAGAGGTTGGGCACGTGCACTTCTGATAACTCGAGGCGATCACGTTACGGCATAACCATTCGCTTTCGCTGTTTACAGCGAACTAAAAGCAAATTATTAAAGCATTTTCATTAATATGAAGTAGATTTAGTAGAGCTTGATATGTTAAATTTCTAGATATAATTAAATTAAACTTTCTAAATCTGTATTACGTACTACTAAAACTCCATTTATTTAGTTATTTAATAAATTATAAATTAAAAAACTAAGAAAAAAGAGAAAACGTTAACAGAACAATTAAACAAAATGAGTAAAATAAAAGAACTTTCTGTAAGAAAATATAGAAATATAAAAAATAACAAACAAAGTTAAATGTTAGTTCAAAATTTTTGTAAATCCCTACTGTAAAAAATTAATCAAAGAACTGTGGTGCCGTAAATTACAACAAAAAATTTAAATTGAATTGGTCATATTCTACTGAAATGGAATGACTTAATAGAAAAACTATTGTTGATCAAAAAGTAGTAAGTCTTAGGATAAAACAAAAACGCCTAGCAAAAACAGTAAAAATATTCTCTATTATCATTACCTATGCCCACAGACTTTAAATTTTATCTATAAGTAATGTTAAAGCCTTAAAACTGGAACCTATCGGCTAAGGAAACAAACCCTGACAGAAAACTCTGGTCCTCCAGGTTGGGGGTTTACAGCGGTTTACTCCTCGTTTGTTGTAAAAATTATAAAATGCTAAAAGACCAAACACACAGCCTCGGAAACAGGATGGATCAAACATAAGACGACGCACGCAAAGAAAACATGGAACACACAAGTCATCGCAAACAAATAACAAGAAATATGCGGTGAACTAGATAAACTGAATATAAATATAGTTTGCTTAACAGAAACCAAGCGAAAAGGCCAAGGTAGGAAGATTTTCAACAACTATGAATTATACTGGTCAGGTGTATCTAAAACAGAACGCGCTAGAGCAGGAGTAGCCATAATAATAAAGAAAAAATACTGTAAAAAAATTATGGATGTTGTAGCAATATCAGGAAGATGTATTAAAATAACTTTAAAAATCAACAGCAGAAAATTGATAATATTAGAACTCTACGCTCCAACAGAGGACGCATCAGCCAACCCGAAGGAAGAATTTTATAAAACGATAACAGAACAACTGGATAAAATTAAAAATAAACAACAAGTGATTGTAGCAGGGGGATATGAATGCTAGATTGAGAATACGAAAACATGACGTACCAACAGAGAATGAGAACGGAGGGAGACTAATAAATATGTGTAAACAATATAATCTTAAAATTTATAACACATTTTTCGATCATAAAGACGAACATAAGTATACATGGGAAAGACCTTCCTTAAATCAGAAATCTATTTTAGAGTACATCATTACAAGACAACAGCCAAACATCAAAATACAAGACGTACGAGTAAAAAGAGGAGCCAATTGTGGCTCAGACCATTATCTACTTACAGCAAAAATTATAATACCTCCAATGCAATTAAAAGAACAAGTAACATTATCAACAAGTGTAACTACACAGTCGTATCTAAAATATAAGCTTCACTTACTTAAGCAAGACAGTATTAGTCAACTATACAGCAACAGATTAAAACTGAAATTACAACCAAATATGGTGAGTAATGACATAGAAAGTGAACACACTAAACTGACAGAAGTAATTCACCAAGCTGCAATTGAAGCTTTGGGAAGAATAGAAAAGGAAAGAAGAAGAAAACCTCTCTGATGGAATAAAGAAATAGATAACCATATTCAAATGAAAAACAACGCATACCATAAATGGTGAGCCTTAAAGTCTGCCGAAGCATTGCAAGAATATAAACATCTCAACAGAATAACAAACAGAAACTACAAATATAAAAATGCTACATGGGAACACAAATGCATAGAAATTGATAGCATGTTAGGGAGCGCATACTACAGATGTCTGGCGATGTTTAAAAACGCTAAAGTCAGACAATAGTAATATAAATCAAATATATATTAATACACCAACGTCGATGACACATTATAATAAATTATTAAAGGAAAACCGAGCTGAATACCTAGACGAAAGTAACATTTTAAGGAATAGTAAATCAGACATTATAATAACTGAAAACGAGATCCAAGTAGCGCTGAAGAAAATGAAAAATGGAAAAGCGCCTGGTACTGGTGAAATCCCGGCAGAACTGCTTAAACATGGAGGAAATAATTTAATAACTAGATTAACAAGCCTCTTTAACAGCTGTATTAAACAAAACCAAATATCAACTCAGTGGAAGGAATCTTTTATTATATCTATTTATAAGAAAGGGTCTCGGAAAGATCCAGGAGATTACAGAGGTTTAAGCATTGACAGCACTTTTAACAGATTATTTTGAAGAGTTTTGATGGCCAAACTACAGGAAAATTTGGAAGGGCAAATTAGTGACAAGCAGAGTGGTTTCACTAGAGGTAAATCATGCGTTGACAACATCTTCGTGCTACAACAACTTATAGAGAAAAGAATAGCAGTGGGAGAAGAAACTCATTTAGCATTTATCGATTTGGAAAAAGCGTACGATTCAGTACCTCGAAGTAAATTATGGGAAGTTTTATACACTATGAATATAAATGAATAACTTATATGTACATCATAAAAGAGATGTATAGATATAATAAAGCTTATATAAAAATGGAAAGGAAGTTTTGGAACCATTTATACCAACGAAAGGTCTAAGACAAGGCTGTATGCTATCCCCACTGCTTTTTAACACATATTTAGAAGTAGTCCTACAAAAATGGAAAAATGATGTAAGGGGAATGGGCATACCAGTTAACGATACTCATTTATTCAATCTTAACTTCGCTGACGACCAGGTTGTAATTGCACAGAATGTTTATGACCTAGAATTTATGATGAGAAGACTTTATAAAACATACGAAAAATGGGGCCTAAGTATCAACATAGAAAAAACAGAATATATAGCAATAAACACCAATGCTAATTTTCAAGTGATGGTAAATGATATGGAATAAATTAAACAAGTTCAACAATTTAAATATTTAGGAACTTTAATAACTACTAACGGGGTAGGCCAGGATGAAATAAAAACCAGAATTAAAACCAGCCGTAAAATATAAAAGAAAACTACAGACCGTAGAGATGGACTACCTTAGAAGAAGCGCGCTGTTATCCAGATGGGAACATCTTACAAATGATGAAATACGACGTAGAATGAGGGCCACAGACACAATAACAGACAGAATTGAAAGGAGAGGACTAAAATGGTTTGGACACTTGATGAGGATGGATGACCAACGATGGCCGAAACGAATCTTCAAATGGACTCCCCTAGGAAAACGGAAAAGAGGAAGACCTAGAAGATCATATAGTTACACACACACACACACACACACACACACACACACACCCACACACACACACACACACACACACACACACACAACAACACAAACACACACACACACACACACACACACACACACACACACACACACATCTATCACTTATATATATATATATATATATATATATATATATATATATATATATATATATATATATATAATATAATACAAATACACACACACACACAACACACACACACACACACACACACACACACACACACACACACACACACACAACAACACACACTTTAAAACACACAACTAATTACAACACAACACTCACACACATACACATAAATAACACACTATTTCAAAACTATCTAAACCACTATTTATACACCAGTAACTAAAAACTAAACCTAAAAATCAACAGGTAAAACAATCAAACTAAATCTTAGACAACACGTACATATTTTCCAATATATATCTTGTATAAAATAACAGAAACCAATGCGCTATACAGTATCTAATGCACATTTTCGATTTTAAGCCTTGGAATAACTATATATAAAATTTTTATATATAAACTAAATAAATACAAGGTACCAATTTATAAGTATCAAGGCTATGATAAAATCTACATGTAAAACAGATATACTTTCATATTTGAATCATGTACTTAAATTAAAAAAAACAGACTATTATAATACCATTTGCCATTTTCTTAAGTTTGAAAACATAATAAAATTAAATAACAGGTAAAATAAGAATTCAAAGGATGGAAAATCTTAGCAAACGTATGCAGTATTTTTCCACTCCGTGATATCGTTGTATAAAATAACACGCAAACCAATGCAGACATATAGTATCCATTTGCACAATTTTCGATTTAAAGCCTTGAAAACCATAATAAAATTTCTTGATATATAATCACACAAATACAATACATAGGTACCTATTTATTTTATACGTATCATGAGAGTACATAAACTTGATAAAAATACTACTAGAACAGACTAACTTTAAATTAGCTGTTGAATAACATAAACTTGAAAATTAAAATAAATATATCTTTAGTATTTACTTAATCAAAAGCTATTAAAGCCATGTTTAAGGTAGATAGAGTAGAAGTACCAAATTATGTTGTATTAAAGGTATTAGTTTGACTTTTGACTAGTTCAGATTATGCTAAACTAAATAAGTTATAATAAGGCTATTCATTATCATAGCCAAACTTTAATTCGCATATGTTTTGAGACAAGGACGCTTGCTACAAAGCCTAAATAATAAGGGAATGTAATTTTCGCCACTTATCTAATTAATTCCTTAATTGATATTTAATAATATCAATACTACAAGAAATATTAAAGTACATAAATATAGTAGACAAAAAAGAAGACCGTTGGTGCTATACGCATCAACAATCTGGAGCAACACTGCAAAGTTAAACATAGAAAAAGTCCAAAGACTACAGAACAAAATTCTCCGCATAGCAGTGAATGCTCCTTGGTTCATTCGGAACGAACAACTACATTACGAACTAGACATACCAACAATCCAAAGCTACATCGCGCAGTGCCAAAAATTCTTTGAAAACTTACATAAATGTGAAGGTGCAGTTTTATACAACTTAGGCAGACCAAACATACACCAAAGACTCAAACGAAAATTACCACAAGATTTATATCTAACCGAACTCGACATTGATTAGTTAATATAACAATTAATTAATACCTCATAAACTATAAAAGAACGTACTGTTATTACTTACCTTACTATTATTATCATTGCCATGTATAACATGTAACTGATTGTTGAGCTAGCAAATAAATGATTTAAAAAAAAAAAGAAATAACAGAAATGAATACAACAGAAATCCAGTATTTGTTTATGAAGTGATTAATTATAAAATTATAAATACCTTAATAACTATTACAGAAGTTTGTAACGAAATATTTACCAGAAAACGTTGCTAAAACTAATGCTAAAGAACCAACACATACAGAAGCTTAATATTCATATAGACAAAAATTATTCAGAAGCCGCACAGAGTGGTAACCAAACAAACATTTATATCTCTTAATCACAGTACATAATACAAAGGCAGAGTTAGGAAAGGAAGGTTTGCTGTTATGAACATAATAAATATAAACGATAAAGGAATTAGTATTTCGATGTTTCTTTCTTATACCAAAGCAAGTAAAATAAAATAATTTAATAGAAGAATATTTGCCACATAATCAGTTTAGCTTTAGGTAACAAACATTTGACCATCCAATTACAAAATTGTCATTGTAATATTTTGCACAGTGACTTTTCTAAACATTAAACAAGCATTTCATAAAATATAACATAAATTTTTTCGGTTCAAAATTGAGAAAAACTGTCACATTAGTACTTTCGATCGCTGAGATTCTTTTTATAATCTGGATTATACCAAGTAAAATACGGCGAAGAAACATTAGGAATATACTTGATTGTAGTATGCTAGATTTTCTATTTAATCCACATAGCCAACTTACTCATAACATCAAACACTGTAATTAGAATATTCGTAGACGATACAGTAGGTTTAGTCACAAATAAAGACATAGCTACTCCGAAACTACAGAATTACATAATTTTACTTCAGGAATGGTTTAATAAGTAGAGAATTAAGGTTGAGAAAGCACATGCTTTGCAAGTTCGTTACCTGGCACTACATCTAGATAGCAACTTTACATGGTAGCTGCATATAATAAAGAAAAAATATGAAATGAACTTTAAACTAAAAAAAATTGGCTAGTTGGAAGGAAATTCCTATTTTCTTTAGAAAACAAGTTTTTTTCTTATAAACTCTGGGGTTGTTCTAGTATGTCCAATTTAAAGTTATTCAAACCATTTAGCCTAAGGTTCTAAGACAAAGTATATATCTAATAGAACCCTTTATACCAACCTAAAAACAATATTCGTAAAAGAGCCGACTGATCAATGCTCAATAAAACATTGCAATCGTTTTGAAGCAGATGCCAATGCATCTGTAAAAACGCCAGTTGAAACACTATCAAACGACTTAAAAAATAGGCTGAGGACCTGCTAAAGAAATGTAAGTTTTCAGAGTAATATCACTGAGCTGATCCTTCTACATGACTTTACTATCAACTGAGCTTATAAAACATATATGTATTAGGTATTAAGTGTATATTGTACGTTGTTCTGATCATTGACGCATACTATCATTAAAAATTATATTAAACCACTTAATATTTTCAATTATATAACGTTTAACTAAAAAGCAAGTTATGGTGCTATTATTATTATTTTTAAATTATGAAAATTGGTTTTTCAAATCTATTCCGAATTTATTGAGCTATATAATACGAAACATTGCAATTACAGTAACAAAAAAATTATATATTTATTAAAGTTGTAGGATAAAAGAAACAATATACGCAATTCCCTATAAAGTAAGTGCATTTCTCCCAGCGCTGTTTTTACTGGTCAAAACTTTTGAAAAGGTATCGTCCCGGAATCATAAATAACTGCGTCGTATTGATCTGAAACTTGCCAATGGTATGGAGATTCATTTCTGTTAAAAGCGATTAAAGTTTTATTATGAACTAGAATTTTTAAGTCTACAAATCCGGACTGTAATAAAATAGCAATTTGATATTTCAACAAACAATTTTACACAAAATATGATATTATAAAACTGCTAACCATGTAGTATTGAGAACTGCGCAATGAAGAATGTACATCGAAGTAATACTCTATAGTTGGCCTGGACAAACGTACTTATGATTATAATGCCTTCTCAAAAAAACATGTTTAACATTGTCTTGAATTTGCTGTGATTTTGCTCACTTCTTTGAACGTGGCAAACCAAGAGGCTTTATTGACACGATTGAACCTTATTTGAATGTTGATCGTTTCAGAAGAATGTGTTTCATTGGTAGCATTCTGAAGCACGTTATTAGCGACTGTAACATGATGTGTTTTCACTCTAGTTACAATAGATGTGGAACTAATTTTGTTGCTAGACGTCCATCAAAATTTTACATACTTTACTTTTTAAAACCTGTAAGTCATCTTCTAGTTCTTGGAGTGTCAGTTACCAATTCTGGTCATGGCCCATGCACTTTCAACATTTGATGGTATTCTGCTCGTTATTGGTCTTTCCCAACGTGATTGATTTTTAACAGATTTTCATCCATATGCGAATTGTTTGTATATGTATATGTTGCTTTAACGTAGAAAAATCGTAAGGTTTAAATAAATATAATTAACACATAACTAAAAACTAATAAAACTAGTTATAAGATGACTATGGATAATTATTATTATAAAATATTAAAACTAGAATCTAAAGATAAAGCAAACTTAATAATAAAATATAAAATAGGCAATTTATAAATTTTTTTGATGTAAAGCTTAAATGTTTAACATTAATTATATAAATCAAAAATATTGTTAAGTATAATTTCTCATAGGGGCAGGGGTATGTATTACAAGAAATTACCCATAAAAAAGTCATAAGGCTGCAGAAACAGCAAGATTATATTGTATAATAGTAGTTTATTGCGAAGAAATTATTGCTGCTTTATCAAATCTAGAGAAAATATAATTTCATTTCGGCAGATTTCTTGCGCCATGCATAATTCTCTTTTCCATTTTTATCACTGCAATTTAACTTTAGCCAAGGCTGTCGGGGCTTGTAATTAAACAATAAAAAAGAGCCACGGCAACTCTATTTAACTTGCAGCTACGCTACCGTGTGAAATATTCATTGCTGCATTAAACCTGCCCTGCAACTCCTTACAGGGTCATTCCTAGGCATTTAAAGTTCGTCCGGCCTTTAAAAGTTCTTAAGTCAATTTAAACTTTTATAAAACGTTATAAATCTGGCTGTCCATTGCCCCTGTAAGAGTAAGTGCCAATTAGAAGTTTGCCATGCGTTTATCGGCTGAAATTGTTAAGTAATTGGGCTGGAAATCTGCAAGCAAGGAATTAAGCTTGAAACGTATCAGAGCAGTGTTCCCACATTCATCTTTGATGTATCCAAAAGCAATTTTCCGGGAATATAATACTATCGTTCATTTTGTTTTATTAACTGGAGCAGAAAATAGCAAAAAGCCACAATACTCTGCTACGCATAATAGCTTTGTGCAACCAGTGTTCATAGAGTAATTAAAAGTGTAAAATTTAAAGAATTATATGTTTAATCTAATATATATTGATATATAATAGACTACTTTTAATGAAAAAGCAATAAATAAAATATCAACAGGGCACTTAAGTTTTATTGCTTAACAAAAGATAAATTAATATGCACAGAAGAAAATACTACTAGTATTAATAAACACATTTCTAAATCGTTTCTCTTGATATTTATAAATCATTGGTGCGTTTTTGATAACTCAGAGCACGTATTTGTTTCATATTGCTATTTTACAAGGTACTTCGGCAGGTTGGTCTGAATTTACGAACAAATATTTCCTATTATAAGGGTCACACTCACAAAAAATATTTGTACCTTGGCGGAAATTATACGATGACTACTATGTCATTCGAATCGCAAGCAAGTGCGTTTCTACTCTTGTGTCTTGTAAGCTCAACAAAATTCGTTATAACTGTTTTCACGTAGCATTAAATTGCCATTTCCTTGGGGTATTTTTAAATCTGACAATTTTACCTTTAAATTTGATCTTCTCGTTATTAAAGCAAAATATAAATAATCGACTTTACGGAACTAATTATAGTAATATTTAGTTTTCTAACCATTTTGAAATTATTTAACCTGTTCTTTAAATATGACTTGTTGAATTATAATTTTG
The DNA here is from genome assembly GCA_036346155.1 of Sinelater perroti. Lineage (NCBI taxonomy): Eukaryota > Metazoa > Arthropoda > Insecta > Coleoptera > Elateridae > Sinelater > Sinelater perroti. The sequence goes on from JARFIY010000359.1 coordinate 5,844,069, forward strand.
AAGCCAGCCAACCTTTATTAGTACTGTATAAAGTATATCTGTATCACGTTGAGTAAGTAACTTTCATACTTAAGGACATACACTTCATTATAAATAATTAGGACATCACATACACCTGTGGGCCGAGCAAAACCCTAACTCGCTTGCTCCGGCTCAGGACAGAGAACAATGATCTTGACCACTGAGCCGTTACAACCCTTCCCTATACCTTAAGTTATAAAGAAAATTCTTTTACAAAAAAGATCGCTTTGGGTTACTTGCATAGCATTGTGCTTTGCAAAATTGACAGAATACCTACTAAATTAACGTTGCTTAAAATGATGATCTCTATTCACATTTAACTTTACATGTTTTACTAGCAAAGCAATGCTGCAATGAAATCTGCAATAAAAATAAAAAGTTACAAAGTTCGTTGGTAGAATGACAAAAATTGCTTCCGGTGCAAGAACGTGCCTAATTATCAGTAATATGTAAATGGAATTTAAAATAACAGAAAAGAGAACTTGTGTGCAAAAACGTATAACATGGCAAGTTTTGGTTTTAAATTGTAAATTATTATTAAGCGTCCTCATTTGTGTGTCCGAAGTACTATAATGTAAATATAAAGAGAACAGAACTGATAGGGGTAACTTGTGACCGCAAAAATTGATTCCGAAATCGCTTAAAAATTAAAGAACAACGTTTTTTAGTCGCACTACTGCGGTGTCTACAGAAATTGATCGCCTCCTACTATTAAAACCGCGAGGGGAAGGTGTGGAAAAGCAGGCCTAAAGGACTATACATCAAGAAAAAGCTATCTTTAAAGAAAAACAAATAATTTTATTTACAGGAGGTTCTACGACACCAACAGGGAAAAGTTAGGCAAATGTTTTGTGATTAGACGAGTTTAACTTTGAGTAAGCTTAAGGCACTTTACTATTATTTTCAATGTTTAAATCATAACGACAGATCTGTGACACGTACACACATATGTATAAAGTAATGTTTAATTTTAACAATTGTTTAATTAGCGGCGTGTGGGTGAAGAGTGATCTACAAATGTGTTGGACATAATTTTGTACTTATTTTATACAAATATTTTTGGTGACACTAAGATGGCTACTCTCAAATTTTGGCAAGTTAATGCGCCCTGTCACAAATCTGCACACAAGCATCAAGTGTAGCTATTAGACTGTCCAGCTTAACTGTTAGAACAAAACTTTATTGAGTCTCTCTGAGGCACAGTAAAGCGGAAGATAAAGAAGCATGAAGTAACATTAGAAAAACGTCTCGAAGAATTTCTGCTGGAGAATACTCCTGAAGAGTATGGAAAGCTAGTTGGAAATCTGCCCAAATAAAAAGCTGCCGTTATTATAACTAAAGGTGTAATAATAAAATAGTAAATATACTACAATATATAATAAATAGTAGAACAATTCAAACAAGCATGAATAAATTCTACCTACATACCTCATAAGGCTGTATATTATGAAAACAACTATTATCTCTTCCTATACCTAAATAAACCCGAATAAACCCTAATAATTTAAGAATTCTGCAGTAATTTTTCACCAACGACATTACTTTACAATACAAGGAGCAACAGAGTTCTAAGAAAAAGTTGTTCTAGAAGGTGAGTAAAAGTATCAAAAAGTAGAAAGAGGAGGATAAAGTAGTGAGTTCTAATTCAATAGAACACGAACTTTACGGGCCGCGTTTAGAAATATAATAGATACTTCTGATCTAATTATTCGACGAGAGGTTATGCCAGTACATTAACTTTCATAATTAAGCACAGACTTATTATGTAGTACGAGGCTTGTTGTCAACACTTTTGTAAGCAAGATAGAAAGAAAATAGGTTTTTTAACGTTAAACAAGTATTCATCACGCAACTAAAAAATTGCTATAAAACATCACAACCCTTATAAAATATTTAAAGTTTGTTTTTGAGAAAATTTAAGATAAATGTAAATTTTATAGTTTATAAGAAAAATATTAAAGCGTTTAGTAGATTTTTAAAACATCTATAATGACATTACTATGGAAAAATCTATTCGATTCCTTCCATTTTTAAAGTATATCTAGTCGCACATCTAAGTGTTAATACAAGAATACCATCGAGATTTAAAAAGACTTATTTTACAAAATAAAGTAGGCTAGATGACAACGCGAGAAGAAAGGGAAAAGGCCCAACTTTTTATTTATGCCATCACAAATTTTCTATGTGAGCTACTCGTGTCACCCGACCAACTTTTAATCGGTAGTCTAGTTAGTTCAACGCACGCTGTAGTATTGATACTCCTTACTGATATTATCACGTAAACCAGATTTTACTGTACCCCCAAAGAAAAAATCCCAAACTAAAGTCGAAAAACCCGAAAGGGAGAGATAAGCAGCAGAACAATGCTAAATCCTCTTTAACATATCGCCCAATCTATCGGTAATGTAATTTCTCATTTAGATAGTCAGGTACTTTTATTGAAGTAGAGCCCCATCTTATTGGAGTTGATGGAATCCTCTACCAGATGTGGAAACAGCCATAACTGCAACATATGTAGATATTGGAATTGGGTAGTATACCTTGCAAGGCTTGATATTGATATTTATCTTTTTAAGTGGGTATCAAAAACATTTATATGACTATATTGGCTAGCACAGTGAATGAATATTGGTGGCGATCTAGAAACTTTTTTATTTTAAGCTGCCTTGCCGTGGACTATTTAGTTTGTTAGAAGTTGAAACCCATTACTTTCAGAGATAGGTAGGAAAATTGTTCAGTTTTAGCCTGAATGTTACATTTGCAGGGTAAGTTATGTAATTTCTTTTTTGTTTATTTTTCCTTGTTTTTCTTTATTGAAAATTGTTACATTAAGGTTGGATGTTTTTACTTTTTTTAAGACTCTTTGTTCAAGTTCCGTTCGATTAAGACCAAGTTGAGCGTAGCAGTAATCGACTCTATAGATGGATTTGGTTGTTGACAGTTCGTGAAGTAAAGTATAAGTAGTGTTATCAGCAAACAAGGCATGTAATTTCTTGAGAATAACAGGAATTTTGTGCACTGCAATAAATAATTACAAATAAAAACATAACAATAGCATTCTGATAAAATGTCAATATTAGCAGTGCATTGGTCATATTTTTATGAATTTTAAGAATTATTGCAAATTTTTGATTAAATTCCTTTTGTTTTAATACATATTGAATAAGACGCTTTGTTTCTTTGAATGTAGTAATAGAAAAAACATTTTTATTATTCACTTTAAAAAAGAAAATAAAGGAACATAAACATGAAAATAAACCATCAAATTAAAAAAAAACTGCCAAATACCAAACAACTGTAACATCTCGACATCTGCAAAAGATATTAAAGATATCATGAAATGTTTGATTTGAATTTTCTGAAATTATTTACCACATTTAGTAGTGTAGTAGCACAAAATGGTAACAAAATTGAAAACTTTATTGTAGCTAGTTTTGAGCTTTGTTCTATGTAAAATTATTGTAAAATAGAAAATTGCTCTTAAAATTTGCTTAGGTAGTTTAAGTAAATTGGTAATTGTTTACATACAACTATAATAATTAGGATGCAAATACAATTTCAGATTGGCTTCTTCTTCGTAAGTCGCTTAAATAAATAATTATGCAAAACCTGACTGATCTAAAAATGTTTCCTAAATATTTCCCAAAATGTTGTTAGGTCTAATATTGGCTCAATCTTTGAGTGTAAATCTAACTGTTATGAGAAACTGCAACTAATAGTAGACCGAATACAAACTAAAATAATTATAATTGGGCATTGCAACGCACATACAGGCAGCAATAAGGATGTATGTTGTGGAACAATGGAACAGTATGCTATGGAAATAAAATTAAGTTAACTTTCAGTGATGAAACATTAGTATAATAAAAGTATAAAGACGTGAAAGTAGTGCGATAAGTAGAATTATTAACAAATCATAAACTGCTACTAATGGATATCCTAATCACCAGACCAAATAGAGAAGTAAAAAAGATATGTAAGTATTAAAAAAAAGCCCTATAAAATCCATAAATAAAAATGATTGTGAATAACGAAATAAAGGAAACCAACAAAAAACAAAGCTGATGGTATTGGAATATGACGAAGAAACTATAGAAAAATTATGCAAAATCTATATATAATATAGTAAGATAGAAATAACAACAGAATCTAAAGTCCTAGCAAAACTACCACATAGACAAGTTGCAGATGAAAATTACATTATTACATAATTTATAAAGAAGAAAACGGGAAGAAACAGTTACAAAATGGCTAAGCTTAATATTTTTACGAGCATGAGATACCTAAAGATTCCAGTAGACTGGGAACAAAACATAACAGTGCCTAGCTACTAACAGGGAACAATGGCGAACTGCAGTAATTATCGGACAATTTACCTATCATTAGTTGTCCTAAAAATGTATTCAAAAATAATAAAGCAAAAATTGCGAAGAAAGATAAAAGATAAGCTGAGAAACCAACAAACAGAATTTCGTCCGGTATATCAAGCTCAAGGTCATATATGCAGAATTAGACAAGTTTCAGATAACAAATAGGAATAAAGATATTGTTTCAAATTTTTTAGAGTTTAAAGCAGCTTATGATAAAGTATCTAAAGAATACATATGGAAAACACTTGAAGAACTATAGACAAGCTAAAAACTAATAAAAAATATAAATAATAAAATAATTGGAGTAGTGAGGTTAAATAAACAAAATTTTAAATAACATAGAGAAAGAAGTAAAATAAAACAAAGTTTAAGATCACTATTATTTTTAGCGTATATAAAAATATAATAAGGAAAACTAAAAGCAGAGTAACGAAAATAAATGCATCAGGCTGAATAACATAAACCCTGTAGTGACCCACGACTTTAATATATGCAGACGGTATAATGGTAATCACAACAAATACCAGACAACTATAAAGCAATATAAACATATGGAAAATAAAGTCAGAAGAGAAACAAAAGGAATAGAATCGGAAAGACACCAATTCTACTAAAAGTAACACCACTTATATATGTAGAAAAATACGAGCACTTAGAAATGATCATAAAGGAATAGATCAAGAAATAAATAACAGAATCAGAAAATTAAGTAAAGTGAACTATCAAATTAACAACACAATAAAGAATAACTCGACATTAAAACTAAGATGCATTTTACAAATTTTTATGTCTACATTACCTTATATGTCAGAGACATTGACAAATACTGCTTAAAAATTACAGCAATGAAAAGATAGTTGCAAAAATAGCGTATCCAAAGATACTCCAAATTAATGTCTAAAACGAGAGTAGAATGAAGAAGAGCAAAAGGTAGAGCTTGGGTCCAGTAAGTAGATAACACCAAGAAAACGGCTAAGAAAAGAGGAAAAATTACTAAAAGAGTATGAAGAATAGCACGAGATAGAAATACATGTAAAAGATGGATAAAAGATTTTAAAAAATTTCATATTTGTATATCTTTCTTGTACAGCTACTGTGCGTTACGATTTAAATATTTTCATTAATTTGCTATACATTTGGAACATAAAGTAAACGAAGGCAGCTGATATAAAATGTGGCGTGGCTGAGCTCTGAGGGTACGTTTGGGTGCCTATCTTCAAGATCGTTTTCATATCTAACTTTCGTAAGGTCACCACACCGACTTATCCCACTGTTATCATTTGTAAATAAATTGTTCCACGTTCCTACTTTGCAAAATTTGAGGAATGCAAGTGAAAAATTATCAGTCTAGGACGGCAAAAATATCATTTTGCGGTCAACCTCTCGTATGTAACATAAAAATAATAATAATACCCTACGCCCCTTATCGGAGCATGGCATGCGACTGGGAGTTGAGTCCCTCACATGTTTTTTCTCACTGCACGGTCATTGCGCATTGGCCGATACCTCGCCTTAAATGGCCGCATTAGTGCCGTTTATTCGAAAGAACGTAAATACTCAATTATTGTTATCAATGAAGTAGACCGCTCAACTAAGCATCTGAGTCCCAGGAACCAACCCAGGCCCTTACGCGTCGGAGCCAAGCGCCTCAACTGAGCGGCCTTACATGTAACATACGAGGGTAAGGTAAAAAGTTCTCGGCTTGACACAGAGATGGTGCTGAATTCGGTAAACAATTATGCTTCCTGCTTGGGTGAATGTGTCATTAGTTCGTATGACTAGTTTCAACTTGTTCGCTCAAGTAGTTTGTTTACACGAATTTTTTCAGTACACATGCTGCATGTTTTTTGTTAAAATGGATAAACTTGAATATCGTGCGGTTATAAAATTCTTCGTTTTGGATGGATTAACCCCTAAGGAAATCCGAAGTTGACAAAAGTTTACGAGGACTCTGCTCCTTCGATGTCAACTGTTAAAAAGTGGACAGCTGAATTTAAACGTGGTCGCACATCCCTCGAAGATGACCCCCGTGAAGGACGGCCAAAAACCGCAACCACACCGGAAACCATCGAAAAAGTGCATGATATCGTGTTGGACGATAGGCGAATGAAGGTGAGTGAGATAGCTGAGGCTGTGGGGATATCGGAAGAAAGGGTGCGAAACATCTTGCTCGAAGAATTAGGGATGCGAAAGCTCTGCGCAAGATGGGTGCCGCAGTTGCTGAATGCCGATCAAAAGCAAATGCGCAAATGATTTTCGCACCAATCTTTGGACCGATTCAACAGGGATCCGACCGATTTTGTGCGGCGATTTATAATCATGGATGAGACATGGGTACACCACTGCATGCCAGAAACGAAATAGCAGTCCAAGCAGTGGGTGGAAGCCGGTGGTTTAGCGCCAAAGAAAGCGAAGTCGATCACATCTGCCGGAAAGGTGGCCAGCGTGTTTTTGGTATGCGAAAGGGATCCTGTTAATTGATTATCTTGCAAAAGGCAGAACGATTACAGGCGAATATTACTCCAACCTTTTTGACCAGCTGGATGCCAAAATTGCCTGGCTTGAAGAAGAAAAAAATCATCTTTCACCAGGACAACGCACCTGCGTTGGCGATGGGAAAACTGCGGGATTTGGTGTATGATTTGCTCGGCCAACCCCCCTATTCTCCTGATTTGGTACCCTCAGACTTCCATCTGTTCCCAAACTTAAAAAAAATTGTTTCTGGGAAGCGCTTCGCGTCCAATGAAGAAGTTGATGAATATTTTCATAATCTTCCAGATTCTCACTTCCGAGAAGGAATACTGATGTTGGAGAGGCGCTGGATCAAGTGTGTTGAAGTCAAGGGAGATTATGTAGAAAAATAAAATCATTTTTTAACTGAAAGTCGCAGTCTTTCATTGTCAGGCCGAGAACTTTTCACCTTACCCTCGTATATAACCCAAAATCGTGAAGTTGTATGTTATTAAGAGTTTACTGTTTCGTACAATATATCCAAGCATTAGAAATGATTCATTTTTACTCTACATAATACGAATTACATTATTACGTACCTTTGAGTCCTCTTACAGTGAAAAAGCTAGTACTTCTTAAAACCTAACATAATCTGACTAATGCGAGCACTTATATAGTCAAAATTAAGTAAGATTAGTATTACTAGAAAAAGCAAATGAATTTTATATTGCAGCTTAAAATACTATTTAATCCTCATTTAATAATACATAAAAGTATTATTGACCTACCGTTACCTAAATGCAAATACAGTTTTATAAGTACCCTGGCTTGATTTTAAAAATGGTAATATGTGTTTTATAAAGCACATTTTTTTTGTTTATAGTCTCCTCAGAGATCGACGCAGTTGCTTTTCCAAGCTTGCAATCCCGTCTCGAAAGTGGACCTCTTAGTAATTTTGTAATATTCCTCTATATTATCTCTTTGTTTTGTCCAACCAAGAAAGTTTTGAATTTCGGTAACCATGGGGACATGGATGTGTGAATAAGGTTCACTAACTCTAAAAGTGCTGCCAGTAATAACTTTTACTTCTCAAAATAGTCAATCAAATTTTATGCTACTATTTTATACCGCTTTTCCTAGAATATATTTGTGTTATGTAGTCCACTACTTAGATTTTTTTGGTTTCTCTCTCTCTCTCTCTCTCTCTCTCTCTATATATATATATATATATATATATATATATATATATATATTATTTAAACAACTTAGTTCACGGATTGAATCGCTTCGTAATTGAGAAAATTCTCGACGTTTCGACATCGGCTTTGATGCCATTTTCAATAGTTCAGCTCTTCACTCGCGGTCTTAATCTGCCTACTCCCCAAGGAGAGCTACGAGTCTTTGAGTAAGCCTGTAAGACAGCCTTTTTCTTTGCCAAATACATTCTTCAATCTTTTATTCATTTCATTCGTCTTATAGTTCACCTTTTTCAGCTTTTACTCATAGATATCTGGTATTGTCCAAATTCATTGACAGTTCTGTTTTTTTGCATATTCTTTTAATTTTGCGGGTTATGCATTCCAAGTCTTTTTTACCTTAGGCCAGGAAGACCTGGATGTCGTGAAATTATGTAATTTAAATACTATTTATTTTATTACTAATTAATTCATTATTAATATTTATTGCTATATATATATTGGAACATGCTCCCCCCTCCCCAATCATTAAGCACATATTTGACATAGACTTTAAAAAGAGTCAGCAAAAAATCAACAACTTTGCCTAAGATCTTATCTTATATTAAACTCTTTTTTTAAGTGTTGCTCTTTCTTATCTTTTATTGCATTCGTATAATTCTTTTGCAGTTTTAATTTTTATGTATTCCTTTATATTTATTCCACCGATTCTCACAACAGTGAAATAGGTATGTCATCAGAGGCTTTCTCTCGGTCTGTAAGCACTCAATGTATATCTCTTCCTATATTAATTTTTTATTCAATGATTTGTCTCGGAGCAAACATATTGTCTGTACATGATCTCCTTGCTCAAATTCTACTTATTCTTTAGCTTTATGGCGCTTGTATGCTATCTCTAGAAGATCTCATAGCACTCTTCTATACAAGTGGCTAAACATCGGCGTTACCGTGATTTCTCCGTAATTTTTAGATTTTTGTGGTTCTTTTTTCTTCTATATTAATCTTATATAAACCATTTCTGAGGTGCCAGGTTGTCATTTATATATTTATTAAATAATTTAGTTATCATTATTTTTAATTTTTTTGTACCGTTCTTCAACATTTCTCATGTAATAATTCCTGAGCCTCCAGATTTTCTATTTCCTATTTTTCGTATAGTATTTTATTGCTCTTCACGCACTTGTACAATAATTGTTAGATATTGGTTTTAGTATTAGTTTTATTTTTAACTCTTCTAATTTTATCAATAAATTTCCAGACTTTTGTACGCCTCTCCTTTTCCAACCAGAACTTTTACTTCACTGCAGTTATCTTTTCTCTTACATGACTCTCTTCAGTTCTTCTTTTATATAATTCTCTTTGTCCTCAATTGATTTGTTTTTAATCGCCACATATTTTGGTTTGTTTTTGCACTGTTATTTCTTAATATGCCCATATAGTTGTTCTGTATCATCAAGTTGGTGTTCCTGCAACTTATGATCTACTTTTTGTTTATAAATAAATCTTGCTAAAGTTACTTAAATAATATTTGCATATAATTTTCCTTCTCTTTGTTTTTATAATTGTTGTTTTTTGTTTAGGTTTATTTTTCTATATGGGAAATACATTTTCGCTTTAAGCACTATTCTCCTCTATATCATACTATATATTCTAATCTGTAATTGATTTTAATCTACTTGTTGGTTGTGTTAAAGTAGAGAGAACGTGTTTATGTTAGAAGAAACCACCTGTAGTTATTCTATACGTATAAATCTATCAGAGAGCGCGACAGCCGCGATGTAAAGGCTTCGGGCTGCCAGACTAACGCGCGGTGGGCCCTGGGTTCAACTCCCAGGTCAAAAATAACGGCAAACATCGAGTGCTCTCCGGCCATCATACAAACACCTTTGGCGGTCGTAAAGTACATTCTCCTTCTTCTAACGGGTCACACTAGCCACCTGCCCGGGGTACGCTTAACATGGCTCATAGTGCTACACGAAATGTGTAGTTAGAAACAGGCTAATAGCCTATATATAAGAGTAGAAGAAGAAGAAGTATAAATTTATCAGTTTATTTTTAATGTCGTTTGTTTCCATTTCTCCAAATTTACCTAAATTCTCGTCTCCCCTTTTTACTCTACCCGAAAATTAATCGCAAAATAGATTTACTTATCTATTTTCTCTAATTTTGTGTAAAAGCTGCTTAAGGCCTTAGTGAAATGTTTCTTTTATTTGGACTGGTTCATCATTACTTGATCTGTGTAGTTCAAAAATTGGTGTTCTTTTTCTTATAATGTTGATATGTATTTTAATTACATTTTCATTTGTAGTTTGGAATTTTGTTGTTTTTTCTTAACAGTACTGCTCCCTTTGAGCTCTACCATATTTTGATACTATAGCATATAATAGTAACTTTTTCCATTGTTTCACAACTTTTATTTTTAGTCCTTTGTTAATATTATCAAATTTATTTTCAGTTTTTGATATTTTTTATTGTATTCCTTATTTTTTATTGTTTTCTCTGCATATTTCAAGTTGCTACATTCATCAACAGTTGCCTTGTTTTAACTTGAAAAATTAAAAACTTTAATTGAGAGGTGCTTTTAATCTACACAGATTATTTCCACTACTAAAAGTGTATTGATAATTTTCCGCTTGTTCTACTATACTAATTTGATCTTATTTTCTACTGCCGCAACCGTTGGTTATTTTCCTCTTAATTTTAAGTAGGAGTCTTTACACAGTGTTATCAGCCGAGCCAGTTGAATCTTTTTTTAACTTGGCTTGGGACGGACATCGCAAGAATGTAAGGCAAATTAGTACATAAAACGCAAACATATGTATAAAAATAAGAAAAAATTGAACAACAGACCCTTTCAAGTAAATGAAATTAAAATCTACAATTTTTGTTTCACAAATTTACTGATAAATATTAAATATCTTCAAACCCTAAAATCAATTTTTTATTACTAAGTGCTGAACTTCTATAATAAGCTATACCTTTTTTGAACGGCCAGGTAAATTTCCATGGTAGCATAATTCTTTATTTATTTGTTTTAAAACAGTTATACACGTCTGCAAAATGAGTTTGCAAAAATATAGGAAGTTTTGGATTTTGGCCCATTAAATAGGCAATAGGATTATATCACGTCATAATACTATATGTTCTTTGTTTATATACCTCTTAAACAATGTATAATTAAAAGCTAATTGTTAATTAACACAATTTACATTATCTTCGTTAAACTGTAGTCAAAATTCTAGCGACTACTAGGATGATATAATCAAATCTAAGGTTAATTGATCAAAAGTTGACAAATACAGCGCATGTACAGAAATTATACAGAAAATAACTATATGAAACGCTGAAAAACGCATTTAAGAAGATAGCAATTTGAATCTGTTAAGAAAAATATTGAAAATATTAGTAAAAACAAAAAATAAATATATGTAAATGACACCTAAATTATGCAATACCTTGATATTACCTAATCAAAAACTAATTATAATAATATAAAGAACGATGTTAACCATACATTGTTTTGTCGCTAAGTTTATGCTGATTTGTAAAAAAGGGAAGAGAAAAGCAAAAATGCCAACCTTGCGGTATACGCCTTGCTCCCCTATTTTTTATTCCTTTCATGAATAGCGACAACGGCATTCATTGCCGTCTGCCATAATTGACACTTCCTGTACAGACGGGGAGGTGTCATCATATCGTATTAATTAAAAGCCTCGCTGAAAAAGAAGGGGAGTGAATGCTTTTGACGACGCCGTATAAATTTATTACAAATCGTTCTCTTTGTTACGTAGTCACGTCCCGGCCCTGTAAAAACGTGCAATCGAATTTTATTTGCTGCTATCCAATTAACGTTAACATTCTCCTCTTTTAGGGCGACGTTTTCGATTTCGAGCGCTCCGCGTTAAATAATAGAGCATGTGCAAATGTAAAAGTGGAAAGGAGAAATGGGATAAAGAATTGCGGGTTAGGAATGTTTCCGACAACTTCCAGAAGCTAAAGATTGATGTCGTTATTGAGTTTTAAAAATCAATGGCAACTCAGCCGGCAGATGGATTCCGGCCGCAAAAAGGCCTTCGCACATCTACGGATGTATTAGTACATGGGAGAATCCTTTAATCATCTTTATCCGTTTTGTTCCGTGCTCCCACGCGAGACTCGGGGCCGGCCAAAACAGTAGCGGGCTGAAAGTGAATTTGTCATTCCCACTTTCGTGGCAGATAAAAGCTGGAATGCATCTCGTAAAGATTCCGAAAACCCCCATTACTGCTCCGTACACACGCACAGCCGAGATTTGCAGCCCGGGGAGCGGCTCCAAAATGAAAAAGTGCTCTGGATCCTTGTATTACCGGAACAGTTCGCTGTAAACTCTTAATTTTGCTGATGCCGGGGAAGCCGCCGACTTTTATTTTTATTTCTTACAAGGCGCTCGCGATCGTTGTCAGGCGGCTCCGGGTTATGCCGGCGCTAACCCAGATGGGCTTCGATTTTCCTGCCTTAAGAGAGATGGCTTCCAGACGTCGCGAAGCTGTCCGAATGTGCTGCTGATTTCGGGCGTTTCAAGTGTTTCTTCTCTGCGGCGCTACAGAGCGACTTATTAAATAGCGCTCGCACTTTCAAGAACTGCTATATTGAAGTATTTCTAAAGATAACTTTAATCATATAAATTTCTCTTTGCTGATATCTCCGAATTAAGTTCCGTGAAGTCTGGCATTACTCTAAGATGTATGAGAACCTTAGAAATGTAGCAATAAGAGCAAAAACTTTAGCGCTGGCAAAATTAAACCGAAGAAGGACTTTCCAAGTAATATGCTTTAATAGAAAGCCAACCAATTCGTCAAATGGGGACTGTAACTTTAATGGTGACACCTAAAAAAGCCATGGTAGAACATTTTTCTGCAAAATATTTTTTGTTAATGTCCTTTAAGCCTTAAGCACGCACTTTTTATTTGTCTCTTAATTATTTATAGTAATAGCTATATTATTTATAAAATATGGTTTTATTTTTGCTAAACGTAGTAAAGGCAAACTTATTTTGTTATTGTTACACTTGCGCTATGAATACTTTTTTACATAATCAACATTTAAGATGCTTTTCCATTACTACGAAATTTATTACAATTGTACGTTAGTCAAGCTGAAGCCGATTCGAATAATCTCTCGTATATTAAAGTGAGACTTTCAAGGAATTGTGTAATATTAAATTTTTTACCAAAGAAGATGCATAAACAAGTGCAAATAACCTTAAAAAATTAAATTTGCTTATATGAAACTTAGTATAATTAAAGTAAAACAGTACTGAAAATCGAATTATTCAATGCAGTTTCTTAAAATAGCCATGACTTTCCTTCTTGTTATATGCATCATTATTACTATGATTGGGGCCCTCAAGTTATTCTTGGTGATATGATCCATCTCTTTGACATTCGCCTTGACGGCGGTTCCTACGTGATAGTTAAGGTGATTGCAGTTGGGGCTGGAGGGTGGCCACAAGTCAGGAGACCAATGATTACATAAACCATTATAGAGCCATGCCTTGCCTTGTGGGCTGGAGCTAAGTCTTACTGGAACACGAACTCCTGCTCAGTGGCAACCTGCTCTATCTAAGACTCGAACACTGTCTCTAGCAAGTTAATATAGCTATCGGCAGTCACCTTCAAACCTTTCTCAAAGAAGTGGGGCATCACGATATCCCTTTCGCTGTTCACAAGCACCAGTCCCATCACAAAGGCATAACGGTAGATACTTCAGAGGTATCTTAGCAGATCCAACAATTATTTTGGCGATTATCCTTGCTGTTTTGGATGAAGTTTCTTTGTCCAAAAAGATATCGCTTAGAAGTGCTTGAGCCTTTACTTTCCTGCCTTTTTTTTCCTTAGTCAATGGCGAGTTCTCAGAACGAAAGAAACTTTCATTTTTTGTTAGCTGAATTCATGGACGAATTCATTTCTCTCTTGGGATCAGATAACTAGCTGTGGTGGTCGTATTCTTGGATCATTTTGTAGACAATCGTAGCTTGTTGATTATATAAAGCTAGCTTGTTATTTAATAAGGAATTACGCATGCACGAAAAGCTAGATTGTGGATTTAAAATTAAAATATAACTCCGGATTTAACTAGACAGCTCTGTAAATATGATGGCGTCTGTCAATCAGCATGTTAGTATATTAGGCACTGCTTACATTTTGCATTTTATTACTTACAATCTACTCTTACAAGTTGAATAATAAATAAATTTTATCATACATATGTCTTGAGCTGGGATCATTGATATTCTTCCAAGAGTATATACTAACTTTGATCAGTTAAAGAGCTAAATCTTGTTGCCATATATGCTTCAATCTTCTTAGAACTGTTGGTTGGATTGCGAGTTTATTTTCATGTCCTGTTAACTTATAATTGTGCGATTTTGCAAACCTCTCAAATGTGGCAACTATATACGGGATCTTTAGGTCTGTCTGGAGAGTATATGTGTATATATATATATATATATATATATATATATATATATATATATATATATATATATATATATATATATATATATATACATATACTCTCCAGACAGACCTAAATTAGGGAGCAAATTAAATAGTTTAGCGAGATTAACCAACAAATTTATATATATAATTTAATATTTAAAGCAGAAGACACATTTTATGCATTTGATAGGATTTTCAGACTCAAACTTGATGAAGCATTACAAATATGAAATATTGCATTCAAATATCGAATTCGAGCATAAATGTCCTTTTGTGATTAACGAGCTGATCGTTTTTCTGTGCGATAATGCAAATTCACTAACGGCGAAACCGAGCACAAAAAATAGTTTAATTTGTTAGGCAGGAAATTGTCACCGTATCCAGCATATTCAAAATATATAATCCTGTCAGATTTCTATTCTTCCGATCTCTAAATGACGATTTGCCAGAACGTCACTTTAATATATTTAAGGAGATTTTAAGAAGTTTATTAGTTTTAAACCGGGGCAGCGTCATTTTACGAAGAGGGAACTCATCACGTACCTGAAAGATGTGTTCGATATTATTTTTATTTTTTTTAATTTAAAATATTGCCAGATCAACAAACATTTTTGTTACACATAGCATTGGTAATAGAAATGTTAATATAACATTAAACAAAACTTGTGTGACAAAATAATGGTCACAATAATTTAACTTGTTGGTATTGGCTTATTCGTTAATAGGATTTGTTAGCACTATATCCTGTGGTAATTTGCGTTGAAGCCTGGTATGAATGTTCGTTTTAAAGAGTTCATAATGAACCGCGCCACTACACGCACTTGAGTTTAAGATTAATTTTTCCGCACATCTTTTATCAAACTGATCGACGGGTAGGATGCCTAGCTCTTCGTGTAGCTGAGTGTTACGTATGTACTAAACGGTGCGTTTACAGCAATTCTTAACACCTTGTTTTGAAAGCGTTGAATTTTTTGCAAGTGTGTTTTCGATGTATTACACCACACTGGTGATGCGTATAATATAAGAGGTGGTAGTAAGGTTTTATACAATAACGCTGTGCATTTAATTTTGAGACTAGACTTGCGATTAATGAGCGGGTATAGCTGCTTTAATCTAGTGTATCCTTGGGTAAGTTTTTGGTTTATGTGATATTTCCAACTTAAACGGGTATCGAGATATACCCCTAGGTATTTGATTGCACCATCATTCGGATTCCAACAAATTGCGGTATTGTCAATGCGTAAACAATTGATTCTTCGCAAAGTGAAGATTTTCGCTTGGCATTTGTCGGGGTTTATGGTGATGTTCCAGAGTTTGTACCAGGAAGATAACTTGTTAATTGCATTCTGCAGCATCGCAATTGCTTCAATAAGATTGTCCGCTTGGGTAAATACGGCAGGGTCGTCCGCAAAGGTAGCAATTGTTGCATTACGCTCAGGTAGGTCAGAAGTAAATATGTTCAAAAGCACTGGGCCCAGAATGCTTCCTTGTGGGACTCCTGCTCGACACATTTTGGTTTCGGACAGTGTTGTGTTAACTTTAACTGCAAAGGTTCTATTGTCTAGAAAGGAGAAAATAAGTGCTTTAAGGTATACAGGCATGGCTATGTCTAGGATCTTTTTTTAAGGCCTTCGATCCACACCTTGTCGAATGCCTGTGCTATGTCAAGAAAAACTGCTGTAGTTTAATGTTTGTTATGAAATCCGAGTTCGATAAGCTCGCTGATTCTTTGTAGTTGAATGTTGTTTGTTGAATGGCCTTTTCTAAAGCCAAATTGAAATTTAGGCAAGATGTTGAGATTTTCAATGTGTTCTAGCAAGCGGTTGTAAGCAATTTTTTCAAGAATTTTTGATAACGACGTTAACAGACTTATGGGTCTGTAACTGCTTATTTTGTTTTTGTTTTTTCCTGGTTTTCTGAACATTAGAATGTGCGCAAGTTTCCAGGACTCTGGAAAGTACCCTAGTCTCATGCAGGCATTGTAGGTAGTACATAGATAAGCTATAGCCATCAATGTGAGGTGTTTAAGAATTGTATTGGTGATCAAGTCGTGGCCAGGAGATTTCCTTTCGGGGAGCTTTTCGATAATATCCTTCAGTTCGTTAGGTGAAGTTGGTTGAATTTCATCTGGAATTGGCACCCTTCGTTCAATATCGTTTATGATTTGTGTGTTGTGAGTGGGCGTGCAAGTGATTGCAGGTGTGAATGTGTTTTCAAGATGATCAGCAAAGGCAGCTGCTTTTTCGGAGTCGGAAGTGTAAGTGACATTATCAGATACAGATGATAGCGTTGGCAATTCTTCTTTTTGATTTAGAATTTTTCTAGTTGTTTTCCAAAGGCCCCAATCTCCTGGGCTGAAATCTGCTATGTGTTTTGATATGTATTAATTCGTAGGCTGTCCAGTTCTCTTTTAATTTGGTGCGTTAGGTTGTTTAATTTATTTTTAAGTTGAGGGTTCCTGTTTCTCTGCCATTCACGCCGAAGCTGGCTTTTGTTTTTGATTAAGTTAATGATGTATCTGGGGGGATAATTGTAATTTGTCGGATGAGTCCATCTAGTGGTTGTACAAGCTAATTTAGCACTATCTTGAATTGTTGATGTAAAGTGGTCCACGGCCGCATCAATGTCTTTGGTTGTTAGTAATCGTGTTGGGCAGTGGAGTTTACTATTGAGCTGAGTTTGAAATACGTTCCAATCGATTTTGCCATTAGTTAATTTTGGAGTAGATTGTTTAATGATTAATGTGTTGGTGAATGACACCAGTACTGGGAGATGATCAGAATTTAGTTCTGGAATGACACTTTGAAAGATAGGTTAACCAAAGTTTTCAGGAGAACAATATCGAGTATGTCAGGCTGGTGGTCTTCTCGGTACGGGTAATAGGTGTAATCATCTGGTGCCAAAATTTGGAAGGTGTTTGCTATGGCAAGATTTTCCAGTTTAATACCTTCGGGGTTTGTGGCTCTGCATCCCCACAGGGTATTTTTGGAATTCATATCTCCTAAAACTAGTACTGATTCAGTAGTGTCAAAAATTCTTTTTATATCTTCCTCAGCAATTCTTGTGTTTGGCTGCCTGTAGACACAAGCAATTATTACACTACTCTGATCATCGAGTTTAACCCTTATTGAGGTAAATTCAATTTTTAAATTAACAATTTCTGGAAGTTGAATGTGTTCATATTTCGTTTTAATAATGATCGCTACGCCACCAGCTGCTACTCTGGAGTTTCGATCCTTGCGATAGATATGATAACCTGGGATTCGAAATTTTATGGTCTCATCAAGATGCGTTTCTGATATGCAGGCGATGTCCACATTGTATCTCGCTGAAAAGGCCATAAATAGAGAGCGCTGATTGTTGATTCCATTTGCATTCCAGTTAAGGATGGTTACACTTTGTATTGGTTTGCTTTGGTTAAGGTCCATTGATAAGCATTGGTAAGAGAGTGCTAATAATGAATGTTTTAATTTGGCTAAGGTACGGCGTAATAAGATCAAGGAGAGTTTGAATGAGATTGTCGGGTAATGCTGATGGAGTGGATGAGGAGGTAATATTGTTGTTCTGGTCCGCTTTTAAGCCTATCTGCAAAGGTCTGTGTGTTATTGATGTACGAGTTTCTAGGTTGGGCTCGAATCCGTTGTTTTAGTAGTGTAATATGGTGTGAACAGCCACGATAGTTTGCGCTGTGGTTGCCTATACAGTTAGCACACTTTGGTGGTGCGTTTGGCCTCTTTTGACATTCGGAATGTAGATGATTACCAGCACATTTTACGCAAACTGGTTTTAGACTGCAATAATTTTTAATATGGCCATACTGTTGACATCTGTAACACTGAGGTATATTCTTGGATTTTCTTCTAGCTTCAACAGTAACTACGGAGTGAAAAATTGCTTTTAGTGAATATATACGTTTCGCTTGCTCGTTATTGATTAGCTCTAGTGCACAAACAGGTAGAGGTTTTCTATCTCTGATGTACAATCGTGTTACCTTTGTCACAGGCACCTGACTAGCTAGTTCAGTTTTGATTTCCTCATCTGTCAGAGAAAGTGGAACATTTTTAATTACTTCGGAAATTGGTTTGTCATTTGGGTTTTGGTAAGTATGATATTGGATTTGATTTTCTGTAAAATGTTTGGTTAATTTTCGAAAATCTTCGTCTTTTGTTAAATTTATTTGTAATGTGGTTGTGTTATACGTTGTTGTGAAGGTTCCAGCAGCTAGTTTTTGTATGTCTTCAATTAATGCTTTATGATTTAAGGTGTTTGGTAAGTAGATAGGTGGGACTTTGATGGTTGGTATATTATGAGTTTCTGGCTGTGATTGTGTTTTATCGGACAAGTTTGAGTCATTTTTGTTGGAAGATTCGCCATCAGCTACTGTATTTTCCAAATGGGCTGGTAGATCTTGGGTGGTCCATGCATACCGTTTTTGGACTTCATTAACGGGCGGTGTTAAACTGTCTATTTTGCGCTTGTTATGCGCTTGATAATCCATTTTTAATTCATTTACCGAGATTGTATTAGTTTTGTTGAGAATAAGTAAAATAAAATTTACTTACAATATTATCTACGGATAGCTTTAAGGTCAAGCGTATCGCACTGATATCAGGCAGGCCAAGGAACGTCTGCACTGTAACACTGCTCGTACTCGACTCCGATATTATTTTAAAATGGTTAATAATTATTATGTACACCTAATAATTAACATACTAGCCTTACGTAACATAGCATTTTAGTTATATATCTATTGTAAATTGAAAATGCTATGGATGTTTTGAATTTGATACATAATTAGTGTATTATTCTAAGCAATATAATTCTGTTAGCTGCAGTTTGAAAGTACTGAAACGATTTCCGTACATTCGTTACTGCGATGTGCTGTTTCCATTTTGTTTTACGAAGTTATGTGATCAGCTCAAAATATTTGTGACTGGAATATATTAAGCAATCGTTTTAAATCTTACACATGTGTGTGCGTATGTACGGTGGTGTAAAAAAGTTTTGAAACACTTCAAAAATTGAGAAAACATGTAATGCACAATTTTCAAATATTTATCAGTTATTCGCTCTTTATGTTGCAAGAGTTGTTAAGCAACTAAAATAAATAGGGTATTAATATTTGACAATTTTTACTTTTGATAACGAAGTCGCATTTTTTGGGCTAGTTTCTGTAGACTTCTTTTCAAAATACTATAATAACAAATTCGAATCAGAAACTTAATTTATTATGATTTTATTATGTTTTTATAGGTTTTGATATTTGATATTCTTTGTTATAAGCTTTCTGTGTAATTTGGAGATCGCTAATCAGATTTTTTGTTAATTTTGTTGGCAACTGTCAAGAGTCAATTATTTTTTCTGATTATAGATTTCATCATATAATAATAAATAATAATAAAATTTTCATCTCCAAAAAGTCGTTTCCATAAGACGGAGTGTTACTGTGCAATATTTTAAGGTACCTTTATTATTGCATATGCTATATGAAGTCAACCAACTCCTTGAGCAGACATGTATCCTCATGCCATTCCAGCCGCTAAATGCTTCATTGTAGGGAGTAAATATTTGGAAAATATTCTTTTCTATAAAATTTTCTAGTGTATTATTCATTACTAAATATCATCTTCTGCTGCTGATCTGTGATTTATTGCTGTGTTCTCTGGCAGTCGAAATGGACAACTGGTTTGTTCCATAATATACATCTATTTAATCCATAAGTAAGTAATCTTTATCTTACAGTGGATATACACCAAGTAACTTTTACAAGCTTTGCATATGGAATTATGACTTTTATTGGACAGACTTGTTCTTCTTAAGGTAGCAATCATCTCGAATTGAGCTTTTTTTGGATTTTCTATTATATGGTTTTTTAACAAGATAATGAGCAGGGATGTTGCTAATTGCCTTGTAATTGAAGATAAAAGAGAGAAAATCTCGTATATAAACATGATTTTTGACATAATAACCTAAGTTATGGTAAATTATACAGCTAAAAGTAGAAACTACATCACCTATCAGGATATATCTAACAAAACACTAATGCAGTAATACATATATACGTACGCACAACAAATATTGTAACCGTTCTTAAAAAAATCGAATCTGCAAAAAAGATCGTAGGCTTTAAGAAATTTTTTATTTATTATTTAATTAGCTATTCTTTCTGTCATAAAAGGAGTTTGTTATGTCATACATTTTACAGCGAGTTACATAATGGAACATTTTGTTTTTACTATATGTGTTCCTGTTCTAATTACGCTGCTTTTGTCTTTGTTTGAATATTATTATTCTTTGTTTGCCGAGCAAAATAAAGATATTTGCTCTAAACTTTTAATATAAGGATATGTTTTCATACATGTTTAATCCACAAACAATTATATTAAATGACAATCCAAATTATTTATTTGTAGTTTACAAATTTTTTATGCGCATTATCATACTCAAAAATAACCGTAATAATTGTCAAATATCAAACAAATGGTTCTGTTGAGCTATTGTTGACGTTTTCATCTAACTGGCATACGTATTAGACTCAAATTATTAAGTCTTTCTAGACGATATATTTGGTTTGGGGAAGTAACTTAATTGATTAAAGTGACATAATTTCGAACGATCTGAAATTTTCTATACATTTTATGTAAGACTGTATTATCACCAATATGCGTTAACCATCAAATGATTGAGCAAGGTCAGAAAACACCCGACCATTTTTTATTACCGTTAATGCTGATTACCTTCCTAGTAACTAATTGTAAGTAAAATCACAGAATAGTTTAGAATTGCAATGTAAACCAGTTTATTATATCTATGTAACAGCGCTAAACAATCCGCGCGACTCTTTACATTTCTGAATTTTGCATATTGTTTTGGGACATTTTGGTGAGACCGTTAATTGTAGTCATTTATTTTTATATAATATTAATCTTTTATTATGGATAATTATAACACAGTAGCAGACAATGCAGATTCTGATAATGAGCTCTAGATTTCTTATGCATAGGTTTCTCAGGGTCAACATTTTTTAGTTTCGCAAACTTGCATTGCCAAATGTTAGAATACACAAACACTCTTGGTTTCTTAGATTTGTAGGACTTATGCAAAATAAAAAAGTTTCTCTAAAGTATTTACTTTTAATTTTCATTGATTATTTAATAATACGCCGTAAAGTTGACATTTACTTCGTTGGTGGCATTGAGGGTTCCTGAGTCTAACCGTTAACTCCTTTCTTCTTCGGTGACAGGTCGTGGATGGTGGATAGTCTTTGTTTGGCCTCCCCATTCCGCTTTACAGAAGAATAATAATCTTCGAGCACTTGCTATCAATTTTCTAGCTATAGAAACCACAGATGCTAGGGTTATCCGTGTCCGAGGTATATCATAAACACAAAACGTCACATAGTTAATATTAAATTTAATTTTATGATAGAGCTAGATTCTAAGAAAACATATAAAACAGAAATAAAGACAGTGATTGCTTTATTTTAAAGATTTCTACCGAACTGGGCATCAAAACTTGAAAGATTTGTGGAATGAAAACTTTTTCGAAATGAACATTCTTTTACAACGTTGTGACTAAAATAATTTGTAGCACATTTCAAAGAAATGAATATCAAAAACTTGTTCTATTCAATGGGCGCTGTAGCTTCCGACAATATATTCTACGCATTAAAAATTTGGAAATATGGAATATAAAATTTAAAATTGACTATTTGAAGTTGTTAAATTTTAGTGCTATGAAATGCACAGAAAGAAATATTACAATTAGTTTTGTGATATTCTCTTAACTGACTATTGTTTTGAATTAACAATTTTAATAAACACTCGTTTATTTAAATATCCTCTATAAATAAAATCTGTTAACTTGATCTCTTTTCAAAATTCTCATTCAAAAATGTGCTCTGCCAGCTGCATGGCTTTTATAAATAAATTGTTTTTCTACCACCATACTCCAAATATATGTTCTAAAATATAACCCAAGATAATATTATATTCTCTATCAATATAACTTTTGGCCCACCTTGCTAGAATTGAATAATAGAATTGCTTTCCTAAACGTACAGGTTTTCAGATTAAAGACGAGATTTTTACAACACGCTGTGTAGACATGGGGACCGATACATTCCTATTCGAAAAAGAGCGACTGTGTATTCAAACAAGGAGAATGTGTCGTCCTCACATGTTAGATAAGGAGTATATACGCAAGCGTTACAAGGGAATGGCTACTCGAGAACAGAAATGAAAAGAACAATAAAACCTAACAGATCCACATGCAAAACAACCGAAGTCAGTCGTGGAAGATAAAACTTTTTTACATTATATTAATAGTTACGGGCATTATAAGGTGATATAAACAATGATTTCCTATCATCCTTATCACACGAGTGTAAAATAAAAAGCGCACAAACAATAAATTAGTGTTGGAAAACTTCCTTCTGAAAATTTCTGCCACAGTTGTGGACAAAACGTGAATAGTTTCCAAACTCCGGCCATAAGCTAACAGGCCGAGAAAGGGAAGCACGATGCACCTTTACATTTATTTAAGTTAGTTAAATTGAAATTAGATCTTTTGTTCTTGATATAAAAACGTTAAGGCTCTGCGACTAGATGGATATTATTAGTGCATGTTTGTAAGCTAATTTGACAAACGGAGCCGCCCTTTCACATTTAATTGGGAAACATTTTAAAGCAATCGTTAGTCTTCCCAAATATCATCAAAAGTTCAGTAGAGATGCTCGCTTTCAATACCAATATCTAGGACGAACACGGTTCGAGTTCACGAGCTATAAGGCAACCAGCAGCTGACAATTAACGGAACATGTAGCAAAGTGGCTATTAGTTAAAATTTAAAAAGGCTTCTGAAATGTGGGTTTCTCACCTATTTGGTGCTAAATAAAAGGCTACACAATTTAAAATTTCTTAAAAGTTTTTTTTCGGTTACAAAGAAGAGAGAGACGAAATTTTAAATCAGATGTGTACAAGTACAAATGAGCAACAAACGATAAGTAAATAAACACAAAATACAGCCAAAACAAAAATATAACAAAAGGTAATATATGATGCTCTTTGAACCGAACTGAAAATGAACTTGCAATGTTTAAAATAAATGTATAAATTTTTTTTATCTTTTTATCAGGATTATGTCACCACCTCTTTAGTACCATAATGTAACACAAATACGTTTGCAGGAAAAAAAGAACAGGCAAAGCAACAATTTCTAACATCAGTTAGAAAAGCTGTAGCACAAAATTTTATTTCGCAATGAATGCAGCACATAACGGGATATTTAAATAAAATCAATTTTACTTTTGACGACCGTTTACATTAACTTCAGTTTAATGTCTATAAGAAAATTTTGTAAATTACTTCACCTATTATTCCTTCGCGTTTAAATGTTAATTGGTATAAGGGGACGTAGAATATGCCCACTTCACTGCTTCTTGAGCATTACTTTATGGAAGCATCTCTTAAAGCGCTTGTTCGCAATAATAATGGCATTACGAAGAATCGATTACCTATAAACAGCAAATAATGAACGAGGCGCTTGTACTAAAAGCGCTTGATTATATTTTCGTAAACTCTAAATACTTTAGTATCAAGCAGAATGTAAAGACACGTGTTTGGCGCTCCGTTCGGTACCATTTATATAAATAAAATAGAGAGCGGTTATAAAAGGTATTATCTGTTGGCTGTTCTCCAATTTTAGTTTTTACTCGAATGTCAGATATGAGAAAATTTATTAGAGGATAAAAATGTTAAAATAGTGTCATTATCACTATTCATTTTTAAAACATAAAACAGTTTACCCTTTACAGTGTTTGCATAGCGACCAAGTAAATAAAATTCTATAGATATCTGATAAGTATCACTACGTTATGCGCATTTGAATATTCCGACTGCAGCTAGCAACTATTCGTTTCCATTTAAACGGTGTTTCATAATTCAATAAAAGCGTCGACTGTTGTAAAATTAGAATTATTGTTTGTGAATTATTTATTGAAAAAGCTTATATCTATTCTAATGCGTAATTTTACAAAGTAAAATACTTTGCTTATCAGTCTTTATTTCATTTTTTATGTTTTACTTATTATGCATACAAATGACGGGAGAAAATATCTTTTTTTTCTTTCTTTGGCTTTTTCCAAAACAGTGATGTTCCGAACTTCCAATAATATTTGTATCCCCAGTCTTCTTTATTTAATACTTTCTCTTTTTTCTCACATTTTCTAAAATGACGGGCATAATAACTCAAAGCTTATCTCGTCGTATCTTGATAAACATTTGCCCAGATCTATGTTATAACAATATTTTCAATTTGAAATGATTTAAAAAAGTTTTTGCGGAAAAAGCACTTTTTTATGTTTTCTCAAATTACTGGCAAAGGTTTGCTTTTTTGTTTTAGTTCCTTAATAATGATTCTGTTACGACCAGAACTAAGTAAGGGCTCAAATGTCAGTTAAACTGCTTCAGTTAGCTTAATACTAATCATAAAACGACCTCGAGGTTGGTTATCAGGATAAATTTCCAATTATAGGAATAAAACACTTTCATAAGCAAATGCGTAATTTTTTATTTATTGTCAAAAATGCATCGTTAATAAAAAAACTGAAAGAATATGGAAGTATCTTCTCTAAGAGAATAACATCTCTAATGATTGCGCACAAAATTTTTGACAATATCACGAAATGGAGCAAGCTGATTTACTTTTTTTGCTGGCCTAATGTTAGAGTTATCGACAGAAGGCAAAGTATAGGAATCTTTAATCTTTTAATATTCATCACAAGGCCAAACTTTTCAAGCCCATAATTCAAATTTTAGCAAAATCTTACCTAATTTCTTTGTAAGTTTCTGCTACGGTACAAATGGAAGACCTGATTTCTACAACATCAGTAGTTTTTAGGTCCGTTTTTCTGGAATTGGTTGTTCTGTCGCTGCGAGATTGTGTTTTTGAAGCTCCAATACAAAAATCCAATTGGACAATATCGAGTTATTTAAAAACACAAAAAAGTAGTTAAGTAGAAGAAGCAGGATGTATTTCAAATATGGAAGGATTGGAAACGCAGAAAAAGCTACTGGATCAGTGAGTAACGATAAATGCGATGAACAAAAAAATATGCAAAAAATAAATCAAGAAAGTAAATTTAAACAACTAAACTAAGAGTTAAAACAAAGGAAAAAAGAATTTCTTTAGCCATATAGCAAATGAAAAAAAAGTACAATGGAAATAAGCGATTACATTATGTTTGCGGGTGGAGTAAGAGATTTATTTTTGGAGTCAGTTTTATGATTCACAATAAATGGAAAATCAGATAAAGTAATTTGAGTTGTTATTGAACACCTTCTGTTACATAGAGATAAAAATTAGGATATCTAAAAATCAGTTTGGTAATGAGATAAAGAAAAAAGAACTAAATTTTACGAAGATTTTAAAAATTTATTTTCAAAATCCGTAAAGATTAAGAGATTTTAGAGCAAATATAAAAAAGAGCAAATCTATAAACCCATATTAGAGGCATTTAGCTTACACTTAGAAAGTAATGAAAACGGAGAATAGTATTTACCAAGGAACACAAGCTACGAATTGTGGAAACTTTTTATGAGCATATATATATATATATATATATATATATATATATATATATATATATATATATATATATATATATATATATATATATAAAGGCACCTGGAGATCGCCATATGGCAGAAATGTTAAGCAGGTAGTTTAGTTGAAGAGCAACACAAAAATAGAGTCATGGATGTACGAGCTTTAGGAATGCAGATATTGATGCAGGCCATTTTTAACAGTATATAAAATATAGGAATAGACGTTAACGAAAACGAAAGAAAAAACAAAGATACGAAATATAATATAGATTTGCTTACAAATAAAGGACATACTAAAAAGTTAAAGATCTTATAGATCAAAAACTGGCCTAGAAAAATAAGAGTAACAATTTAAATAAAAAATGGGAAAAAGTAGGAGCTATTTTATTCGGGGCAAAAGTATTAGTAACAAAAAAAGTAGAAAACAGAAAGGAGTAGTTTGATGAAGCCTATAAAGAAGTTCTAAAAGAAAGCAGAATTAAAATTAAAAATGTTAAGAGATAACTTGGAAGATAATAACGAGTGAGGCTAAGCAAACATGCAGACGAAAGAAAAAATACTGTATGAAATTAAAACTGAAAATAATGGAAAATAATATTAAAAATAAGGACATTAGAAACTTATATAAGGAAGTCATAAACGAGAAAAAAGAAAACCGTGTGAAGATGATTTGTATCAAAGAAGAAGACGGAAATTTGATAGGTGATATAGAACAAGAAATAAAGATAGCAAAATTATTTCGCAAATATGTTTTACGAATAATAAAGAAGCGAGGGATTAAAGATTGAACGCGGTACCCAAGAAACCGACATAAAACAGCTAGAAAAAATTAAGTAATAGCAAACTAAAGAATAATAAAAGCCCAGGTAAAAAATGGGATTGCGCGTAAATGTTAAAACGCGAGGAGGAAGAATGCAGAAATGTATTATGCGAATAATAAGAGAAGAGAAAATGCCGGGCCAATGGACAGCAATTATTCACTGTTGAAGAAAGGAAGCAGTCAAGAATATGACTACTACATAGAATTAGCCTGATAGAGGTCATTTATAAGATAATAGCTACCAAATATCTTTAAAGTATAATGCGAAGGTTTCCGGTCTCCGGCGATGTGAGAAGCATTGATTGCTAGAGTAACGCGTCCGGGGCCACGCGGAAATACACGAACGATCGTTGCTATATATTTCGTAATGTCACCAGAGTGAGACGGAATTCGTGACTGGCACAATCATTGGTGGGCAGCAATAGTAACGATTGCTACAAAAAGTTCGTAACACTTGCATTCTCTATAGTAGCCAAGCGTAGCTAGCTGGATTTTCTAGTATTAATTAAGGTTAGATTGGAAGGAAGTATAAAAAATATAGTTTGGGATTACCAGGTGGATTTAAGAAAGTACAGGTCAGTGTTAGTAAATCTAGAAAATCAGTAAAGAGTACAGGATTGACAATGGTGACTGTCTTTATAGATTTTAAGAAAGCATACAACTCAATTAAAAGTCACAAAATTGTGGAAGTCCTGCAAGGATTTCAAATAGATAACCTGCGTAGACTAGTAAAAATATCTTTAAGCAATACAAAATACAAGGTAAAAGTAGAGGACTCATTAATAGAGAGTTTTGAAATTACGAGAGGATTAAAGCAAAGAAACCCGCTCTTGACATTTTAATTTAATTTAGTCTTGGAAGCCGTTAATAAGAAAAAGTGAGCTACAAACAAAGAAAAGTATATACTTCAAAAGCTATTAACGTATGGCATATGTGGATAATATAAAAATCCCGGATAGAAGAGAGATTTGAAAAGTGTGATGAGAAAATTTAAAATAGAAACGAAAAGTTTGAGGCTGCAAATAAATTATGGAAAGGCGAAATTTTTGGATTTAGGAATGCAGAATCAAAGGCGGAGAAAAAACCTGATTCTAGAAGAAGAGCAGGGGTTGAAACAGGATAAAATAAAAAGAATAGAAATTTTTATTTACCTGGAAACTGTCTTCCATGAAAATCTGGGGAAACGAAGAAGAAATAAAACACAAATTAAAAACATGGGGCCGGCGAAGAGATTGCTCTTTAAGCAATTCCAGAACGAACTTAAAAATTCGAAATCGAATATCTCGAAAATTATTTGAATTCAGCCTAAAATTTCCTATAAGAATAACATTTAAAATCGTATTGTAGAAAATTTTCCCGAAATTCGAAGTCGAATATCTCGAAAACTATTCGAGATAGAAATTTTTTAATTTCGAATTCAAAATCAGCGTAAAATTTTCTTAAGAATCAATTTTCAAATTTCAAAAAATCTAAAATTTTGTGATGGACCGACAGACCGACCGACAGACAGACATATAGAATTCAGTAACGAACTTTTTAAGTCTGTTGAAAAGGTTCAACAAGTGCTGGGACTCTCATGAGCTTTCTAACGTCAAGAAGGGCACTAAAAACCACAAAACTCAGAATTTGTAAGACAGTTGTCCGGCCAACAGTCACGTTTCCATGTAAAACGAGGGCAATTACTAAGAGCGTATTAGAACAAACAGATGTGTAGGAGAGAAGGATGCTGAGGAGAATATTTGAAGAGAAGATAGTGCTAGAAATGTGGGAGGGAAGAACCAATCAGGAGTTAGTTGTATGAAGTTTATAATTATTTCTTTTAATTAACTCCTAGGTAATTTACAATCTGTCTAAAGGACAATAATTAAATGCGGTAACACTAACAATAGAAACAATAAACATATCGCGTAGGCAGGGCATCCAATGATACGTGTATCTAAAAGTTACATCTTAAAAAGTCTTATTTTAATTTCCACTAACAAAGTCTATTTTGATTGCTGCCGTTGGAATCTATTTGGAATGTCCAAAGGTTTGAAGCGTTTGAGTTTACTTGTATCATTTGCTTCATCAAGAAGGTTACGTGCTAGTTGATTTGGATGCACTAATGACTTTTCACTGTAAGTCACACTAAGTTGTTTGGCAACTTCTTTAACCGTAGGAATTTGTAGGTCTCTTCTTAGTGTCGCATTGGTCACCAACCATGGGGCATTGATAACTAGGCGTAGGACCTTAGACTGGAACCTTTCTATTATTTCTATATTAGAATTTGCAACAGATCCCCAGAGCTGAACTCCATAGCTCCATATTGGTTTTAATATTGCCTTATACACTATGACTTTATTTTCGAGAGTAAATTGCGACTTTGTTTGATGTTCAGTTGCTTTTTTTTGTTTCTATGTGGGGTCTCCATATTAGCCTTCTGTCTAAGGTGATACCTAAATATTTAGCCTTTGTATCTTGAGGTATAGGTTGCTGGTTAAGATAGATTGCTGGGCAAGTTGATCTTTTTGTAGTGAAAGTAACGTGTACAGATTTTTGTTCATTTACCCTAATTCTCCAAGTTTTCAGCAATTTCTCAATATTTTTTATATTTTCTTGAACGAGATTAGTTGCAGTTACGGGATCTCTGTGTGATGCTATCACCGTAGTGTCATCAGCTAGCTTTATAATAAACCAAAATTATTAAAAATAGTCAAAGCCCAGAGAATTTGATAGATGGGACATATTTCACGGGCAAAAGAAGGAATAATGATTAAGAAAATTCTGAATGCGTAAGCTATAAATAATATGGGGAGAGGAAGATCTAGAGTCAGCTGAAAGTGACAAATTAAGGATGACTTAAAAACACTGAGAGTTACAAGATGGAGAAAAGTGGCAGAAGATAGAAAAAAATGGTGAAAAGTAATGTAAAAGACTTTTGAACAATAGTTATACAAACCTTACTATAGGCCACTAGGCCTGTTGTGCTTATATGCAATGTATTTTAATAGAAATTAGACCTACGATAGTTTTTATATGCTGGTTGATACATCCAATATCTAATATTTCGTCTATAAATAAAGTATTTTAAAAATTAATGGCAGATTTTGCTGGTTCTACTTGGTTATTTTAATATTTTCCCGAAAAGAAAATCACACTCTTAGCTGAATCTTTCTTAGACTCCTTACTAACATACTTTGTTTGAGGATCATTATCCTGTTCTTTTACTTCATTTTTTTAAATATGTGTTACTTTCTATTTCAAAATTCTTGTTGAAAAGGTTATTATCATTTCTATATGATTTTTTGAACTTTTTTTGTAGAAATCCAGAAATAAATAAAGAAAAACAGTTAATTTTATGTATCTGAGAAATAAGGCTACGAAACTATGTTTTTTAACAATACTGATACATTACATTATTGTTTCATGTAATTTAGTTGTTAAATGAGTAGAACAATGTACTGTAATTAGTATATTTCAAAAACACCTACCCCACCAATTGAAAAATCTCACCTGAGTCAATATGTCTGATTGATCACTTTTGTTATTGTGAACAGTGAAAAATTGTTCGACTAAACTGACTGATAAGAATTTAAACCTCACTTTATAAGAGCTACTCAACAGCGTTAATAGGAAGATAGAATGTGGTAACTGTGCCTATTGGATCAGTTGTGTCGAATGGATGGTTATTACGTATAAATTGTTTCTTCTTCTTCTTCTTCTTCAGCCTATTATATAATCCACATCTGAACATAGGCCTCCCTTTTAATTTTCCATTTGTTTTTTTCCTTTGCTAATCTCTGACATTTTTTCCCAGCCACTTTCACTATATCGTCCGCCTATCCTTTTAGAGGTTTTCCTACACTTCGTTTTGTAGCTCTAGGTCTCCAGTTAATTATAATGTTTATCCAATGCTCATGTGCGCAGCCGAATTCCATTTGTTGTGACTAATTATCCATATTACATCTTCGACCCCAGTTCTCCTTCTTATTTCTTCATTCCTAATTTTATCTCTGAGGCTTACCTTTAGTATTGCGCGCTCCATGCCTCATTGTGCTACCCTCCGTTTATTCGCCAAGTTATTTGTTAATGTCATGGTTTCTAATCCATAAGTTAATTACCAGTGTGATACATTTGTTATATACTTCACGTTTTAGATATTTGGAATTTGACTTGAGTACGTATGAAAGTCGTTCGAAAGCTGCCCATCCTAGTTTTATTCTTCTGTTTATTTCTTCACCTTGATTTTCCTTTCCATGTTTAATTGTGTGTCTTAGGTATATATACTCTGTAACTGTTTCTATCTGTTTATTAACTTTCTACAGCGGAGCTTATAGAAAGTTAATGAGATTATCATCCTGTCTGTCTGTCTGTGTATCTGGAGACACTATAACTTCCGTTCTATCCAACTAATTCACGTCAAACTTGCCATACGCACATCTTAGGTCAGTACCTTCCACCAGATTTATTTTCAGCCAAATCGGTTAACGGCAACCGGAAGTGACCGTTACGATTTCGGAAATTTATTATACTCACATATGTCATGTAGCAGTTCGCATTTAAGTTTCGAAACGTAAAGACGTGTGTCCTACAATTCGAAAGATAAGTGCTAGCGCGGTGACCTTTCGCCTGGACGGGCAGTGATAAACATAAACTCTTCATAATTTTAACATAATAAAATTGTAAATAAATTGCTAATCAATAACAGTACATATAATCGGGAACCCGGTTTATACCGAGGATAATCAACAAAAGAACAACAAATAAAATGCTACCAACAGGAAATGGCCGAGTTATGGGATTTTTTCCTAATTCACAAAATAATATACAGGGTCAACCTTATGTTTTACATCCATTAACTAATATACACGGACAAACAATGATTAACCCAAATATGTCACCACAGATTTATCCTCAGAAAACAAATTTATCCTTCACAATCTACGAGTCAGTTCTTTCTTCCGCCCAATCAGGAACAATTTATGATACAACAAAACTCATTATTTCATACAAATAATAAAAGAAGACAACAAGAATACACGCGAATGACTTCAACTAGCGAGAAAGAAGATAGTACTTATACCACCCAAGATAATCCATGGCAAGTAGTAATAGGAACTAAAAGAAGGAAGAATAGGATTGACAAAAACAATGTAGACAAAGAGTTACCATAGAATAATGCATTCGATGCACTAAAAGATAGCCAGACAGCTAACACTAATAAAAACATTACAAACAAAGATATAGCTAAACTCCCTCCCATATATGTGTATGGTGTGGTAAATTTACCACAAATGATCTCAAAATTAAATAACATAGTTGAAATAGAACAATACTCAGTTAGAAGTATGGCCAACAATACAGTAAAATTAACATGTCAAAGTTCAGAACCTTCAGAAAATAAGGATAAATATAAAATTAAAAAAAATGTTTGACAGTGTTATTCAAATTGAACTACCAAGAAAAGTCAATAATTTAGTGCAGTGTACTAGATGTCAACTATACGTACATACAAAATCTTACTGCAATCGTCCCTATCTATGTGATTAAGTGTGGCGGCCAACATGCCACAACAAGTTGCAAAAAAAGTAAAAGCACGTCAGCAATTTGTGAATTGTGTGGAGGCGGACACCCAGCTAACTATAGGGGATGCGAGTTTTACCAGAAAAATTACAAATCTAAAACAAACAATTATCAGCCTAATCAACAAAGCAACACAACACAACAAAATCATCCGATGCTAGAAATTTCAAGGTAACTAAGCCGCGAGATTCAACGCAAGAGAACAACTTGACCATGACACTCAACAATTTTTAGAAGAATTCGAGACAATGTTTAACCAATTAATTCAACAAAATAATATGATTCTCAATATGTTATCAATGTTAATTGGTATACAAACTAATGGCTCTTAGAATAGCTCTGTGGAATGCCAATGGCCTGGTTCAATATAAAGATGAAATCCAGTTATTTCTAAAACAAAACCTAATAGACATTCTTTTAATTAGTGAAACTCATTTCACCGAGAAGACCTACTTCAAAATACCTCAATATTCCGTATACAACAAAAATCACCCAGATGGTTCTGCACATGCAGACACAGCTATAATAATAAAACAAGCAATAAGACACTACGAATTACCTAAGTATGCTGAAGACTACCTACAAGCCACCTCTATTCGTGTATATATTCAACCATGTGAAATAACGGTCAGTGCAGTATATTGTCCTTCAAAGCATAATATAAAAATACATCAATTTGAACCATATTTCAACACTCTAGGCGTCTAATTTTTGGCAGGTGGAGACTACAATAGCAAAAACATTGTTTGGGGATCCCGAACAACTACCTCAAAAGGTAGGGAGCTATACAGTCTTATTCAAGATAAACGTTATTCCTATTTATCTACTGGGTCTCCAACGTACTGGCCAGCAGACATAAATAAATTGCCAGATCTACTAGACTTTTTTGTCACCAATAGTATTTATTCAACTAACATGGAGATCACACCTAGCTATGATTTATCATCGGACCACTCACCGATAATATTGACCTACAGCACATACCCAATATATATACAACCTGCACCTAGGCTACATAATACAAAAACAGACTGGGACAAATATAGACACAAACTGATAGACACAATAAATATTAATCTAAAACTGGTAAATCCAAATGATATTGAGGAAGCCACAACTAATCTTATCACCACTATTCAAGAAGCAGCCCAACAAGCTACTCCTAACATAACAAAAAGACATTCTAAACATTCCTCTGGAAATTAAGATATTAGTGCATGAAAAACGAAAAGCAAGAGCCAAATGGCAAAGAACACGTGCCCCAGCAGACAAAACTATTCTAAACAGACTTAGCAACAAGCTTAAATCAAAACTTAAAGCTGTAAGAGAAGAGTCGCTCAAAACTTACCTATCGAATTTGAACCGATATGATAATTCTATATGGAAACCGATGAAAACAATAAACAAACCTATAATAAGTATTCCTCCTCTAAAAGTTGAGTAACAATCATAGGAACAGTGGGAAAAAAGTGATAAGGAGAAAGCAGAATTATTTGCAACTTATCTTGCTGAAATATTCCAACCTCGTGAAAACGATCCGGATGAAACAATGATTACATTCTTAAAGTCACCAATGCCAGTAACTCAATCTATTAATTCCGTCACACTTAAAGAGGTAAAAAATGAAATAAAGTTCTTGAATCCAAAGAAATCACCAGGTATGGATCTAATAACAGCAAAAATGCTAAAAGGACTACCAAAAAAGGTATAGTACTCTTGACTTATATCTTCAATGCAATTCTCCGTATTGAGTATTTGCCCGAAGTACTAAAGACCGCAGAGATAATCCTAATCCTCAAGCCCGGTAAAGATCCCAATAGTGTAAAATCTTATCGACCCATAAGTCTCTTGTCGGTCATTTCAAAATTATTAGAAAAACTGGTTCTTAAAAGAATTGATACTGAATGGATTCCCAATTACCAATTCGGATTTAGGCAGTCCCATTCTACCATACAACAATGCCATTGCATAACACAAACCATCCTCTCTAATTTTAACAACAAGGACTACTGTATATCAGTATTCCTAGATGTAAGCCAGGCTTTCGAAAGGGTGTGGCACCAGGGTCTCCTATATAAAATCGAAACTCATCTACCAGCATACTTCAACTTACTTAAATCTTATCTAAATAATCGACAATTCAGAACAAAAGTAAGACAGGAAGTTTCCGCTTTCCTTACAATTAAATCTGGAGTACCTCAGGGTAGCGTGCTGGGTTCTCTACTTTATCTCTTATTTACCTCAGATCTTCCAGTTTCACCAAATGTCACAATAGGTACAATCGCTTAATGCACTGTCATCATGGCTAGCCACAATGAAGTTATTCGAGCATGCACTCTAATCCAAGAATATCTGTATAGTCTAGAGCATTGGCTTAAAAGGTGGAATGTAAAAATAAACGAAACAAAATCTGCACATCTAACATTTACCCTACGCAAAGACCCATGCCAACCCATTTTTCTTAATAACATAGAAATACCACAAACTACAACAGTAAAATATCTAGGGCTACACTTGGATGCTAAATTAAATTGGAGAGTACATATCAACAAAAAGAGAAAGCAACTGGACTTAAAAGAGAGAGAGTTGACTGGTTGATCGGAAGAAGGTCCCCACTATCTATTGATAATAAGCTATTGTTATACAAAACAATTATCAAACCCACATGGACATATGGAGTGGAACTATGGGGATGTGCCAGTAAAACGAATCTCGCAATAATTCAAAGATGTCAATCCAAAATACTAAGAATCATAGTTGACGCCCCATGGTATATAAGCAATGAAATGATCCACAACGACCTGAAGATACCAATTGTACAAGAAGTCATCCATGAGAGAAGTGTCGCTTACCGTAAAAAGTTAGAGATACATACAAATCCTCTAATGCAGCCCTTAATGGAAGACCCTACAAGAAGAATCAAAAGACAATGGCCAGCTGACCTATAAAATGGAAGAGATCCCATCGTTGGGTGCGGTCTCATCATGTTTTATCTAAGTTTAATTGTTAATACTTAGATTGTAAGATAGCAAATTAGCTTATAGAAAACTCTGTGTTTTGATTGCTAATTAAATTACAAAAAAAAAATGTCATGCAACATATTCGACAGTATTTTTGACGCTGATCATTGTGGAGACATTAATCAACATCTTAATTTCTTTTAAAAGTTTTTATCCTAATTTCATCGCACCGCTATAGAAAGTTTCCTTTATGGTATTACACCGTTCTTGTTAATATTTGTTCTTGGTCTGGCCTCATAATCTTTGTTTTCGATGCGTTTACTCTTAGTTCGACATTCTCCGATTCTACTACCAATTCCTCTATTTTATTCTGTAGTTCTTCTATATTATTTGCAATCAGAACTACATCGTCTGCGTATCTTAGATGGGTGAGTCTTTTGACGCCTATATTAATAAACAGCTTGGGTGAGATCGTATCTCCCTGCCTTACGCCTCCTTTTATCCGTGGAGATATCTTCACTTATTTTGATTGTCAGGGTAGCCTTGCTGTAAATATTTTTAATTAAATTTGTGTAACGGGAATCTATCCTGGCGTTGTTTATTGCGTTTATTATTACTGTTATTTCTATAGAATCAAACGCCTTCTCGCAGTCAATGAAGGCTAGGGGTAGTGGGACGTTGTATTTTGTACATTTTTTGATGACGCTACGTATAGTTTGAATATGATCCGTGGTGCTAAACCCTTTTCTGTAACCTGTTTGTTGTGGTGCTTGGTGCAGTTCGAACTTGTTCCTTTATGTTTGTTTTTTGTCTGTTATAATGTAATCTATTTGATTTTTAATAACTCCGTTCGGACTTACCATATTCATGCCCATTTTCTTTGCTGTGGTTTTTCAAAAAAGGTGTTTATCGCATATAATTGGTTTTCGTAACGACTAATTTGTTTCCTCTGTCGTTCCTACTTTCTAGTCCAAAGTTTTCCGATAAATATAATGTCATCTTTCTTCTGCCTTTAATTTTTACGATCCATTTATCTATTATTACCGTGCACTGTGATTTTAATTCTTTTAGTCTCATTGTTATGTCGTCGTAGAACATGTTAACTTCTTCATTCAGATAGTTTTTTTTATGGGGGCATATGTCTGTTAGTTTATATTGTTATTTAATTTTAATATAACATACAAAACTCTTTCTGATATTGCTTTTAATTCATCGATCTTGTTAGCATATTTCTTGGATATTATCAGAGCTATTCCACCAATTGAGGATGGTTTTCGTATTTTTTGAAATAGTACGTGTCCTGATTTCAGAGTATTGCAGTTTTCTTCTTTTAAGCGTGTTTCTCTTAGTTCCAAAATATTCGCCGTGGTGGCTTAGTGGATAGATCACTAGACTACGAAACCAAGAGTTACGGGTTCGAATTCGCTCCAATTGATACTGGCATTTTACTGGCCCTTCAGAGTATAATAGGGCCAGATACTGCCTGTTACGATACAGTAGGCTCTAGATTGTAGCAGATCTATTCCTATGCCAATTGAGGCACTGGTTTTCGACTATTATTATTATAATTATTTGTACTAATTTCAGATCATTGCATTTTTTCTAAGAGTTCTTATATCTATAGGTGCAATAATATTCTATTTGTACCTTTGTATTGTTTCTGAGGCCGTGAGTGCTTAGTGGATAGATCACTCTTCCAGAATCATCGAGCTTCTGGCAGTTCGAATTCGGTACTTTTCCCTATCATCACTGGGATAATTTCGCTCACTTGACTCATCTCATAAAATATCTGAGGCAATATATAGGCGCATTTACTAGCGCTACCACTTACTATTGTTAGCGTGGTAATTGCTAACTAGATCTATGCCATGGACTCCCATAGTAGTTCAGATATCTTCTACGGAATCTAACTTATATATTATCCAAATCGTTCTAGAATAAGTAAAAGTAAAACATATCAATGATATTTAGGAATCAATTCTAAATAGTCCAATAAGCAATACAGTTTATAAATATAAATTTCAAATAATGTAAAACAATCTTTAAAACCAGGTATCAAAATCTAATCTGTTAAAGCTTCTGCTGTGACATTATATTCTACCACTGATAACATTATATTTTAAAACATTATAAATCATATGATTTAAAGTCAAAACTTACGTTAAGGTTATCACCATTTTTCGTGTTCCAAAGGAACATAAATTTTCAGTTTTTTGTCCCCTATCAATATTAGAACTATTTTCACATATCTTGAATCCACTTAATCACTTTTCTATCATTTTTTTACAAGTTAAATCATGATGTATTTTATAGATTAAAGGTGTACAAAATATCTCTTTCATTATTTTACTTGATGCTCAATCGATAAATTTTCAGCACTTAAAGGCAGTTTTTATATGCCTGCAATCTCGCGCTTCGCAATTACGCGAGCTCCCGGCAGGTCAGTAAGCGAATAATTTGTAAATATGGCCTCGTCTTAGCAAAATAATTTTGCAAAACGGGGCGCAACTGCGGCCTCGTTTGTCTAATTTTCCGGCTTTTATCGCCTGCGAGATTCATGCGGATAACCTGCGTGTGGGGCGGCCGGCATACAAAAAGGTGAATTAATACAGCTTTTTTGCTTTCACTTGCTGTCTTCCAATTACATATTTTTTGTCCGGGAAGGGTTCGGGTAAGTAATGTTGTTTTTGAATAATGCGCGCCCGTGTACATAAACCGGCCCTGAAAAATTCACCGATTAGGGTAGAGGGCCCATTAAACATTGAAACTGCTGGTCGAATCAAATTTGCGCGCCGGGAAATTGGGTTATGTTTACTCTATATTTTACAAATAATAGTGCTTTTAATTGATTCCCATTTTATGCAATTTTGTGTGCTGGATGTAATATATTATGAAATGCTTAATTTTGTAAGGCTTGCCAAATTTTTCTAATGTATTTTAATTAGTAAAATTTCTATACATATTACTTACACATTTTTCAGTTATTTAGGCTTTTCAATAATGATAAGAACTTTTTCTCCAAACTCTGGCCGTGTCGCCAAGTATATGTGTAAAGATAGACTACAGTACCAAATAATGCAACCAAGCGGCGTTGCTGTGCGCGCAGTGTTGCGCGTGCAGTTTGAATCATAAAAGATGCGGTTGTATGGCATGTATTCGGAGACTTTTTGAAGCAGACGAATCATAGTTTTGGCAGGAGACACCGAAAAATAACCGCCAGTCTATGAAATGGTAGCATAGTGGAAGGTCTAATCTCAAAAAGCCACGGGAGGGACTGTTTGTTCCAAAACAAATGACAATTGTTTTTTGGATAGGAAAGGGATTCTGCTGAAACTGGCTACCCCATGGTGAGAGCATTATCAGTGAGCGACATATTCAGCAACGCCATAATGAAAAATGGAGGAGCATCGCGTTTATCTAGCATTTTCAGAATTTTGTGCCAAACAACTACATTCTGTTTAACGAAATGAAAGAAGCAGTGCGTGATAATAAGTTATCCAATGGCGAGCTTCGATCGGCTGTTTACTGTCGTGCTATAGCGAAAGCAAATGTGCACTGAAATTAAGAGGAAATAATTTTAATACAATTCTAATAAACTTCTTCTTAACTATAATACCAATTATTATAATACCGAAGTTAAGAATTATCTTTATAAATCGTATAATCGAAAATAAAAAGATAACTTTTTCAGTAAATCTCCTATGTCTTTCTGAGTACATCAATATTTATAACAGAAGTTAAATTTAAATGCATTTATAGACATTTGTTTTGTAAAGACTGGTTTTTCATTTAGCTGAAATTTATAAAATGGGCAGTTAGCAGATTTAAACCAAATTTGGTACTAAGTTATAAAGTTTTGCATTATTATAAAGCCTTATGAAACTCTCAATCATATTATCATTACATATATTTAAGGCAACTGTTTGTATTCATATATATCTGCCGCAATCGAAGGTCGTTAAATTTAAACGTTTTTTATTAAGATGTCATATATCAACTATTACGCAATGCATATGGGATATTTCCTAGTATATATAATTTTGCCAACAGTCATATATTATGCAGATAGTTAGAACCCAGTTTGTAGGCAATACAAGAGATAGCTTCAGAGTTATATCATTTTGGAGTCTATTTACGGACCCGGAATTCTGTCATTTTTTGAACTCCAAAAACCATTTGCCTAGTGGACGTAAAATTTTATAAAAATACGAATATTATCGTAATATTAGTACGATTGTTTTTGTTCTGCAAATAAATATTTATAGAAACAGAGGATTAATATTTAATTTTAGTTTAGGTCAATGGAAGAATATTTTGTTTGTCAAATCGCAGATTTGCAGTCTTTTTTGGTTAAATACAAATAAGCAGATTTCAAAAACTAATGTAATATTGTGCTGTTATAATTGTTATATATTTTTATTTGGCTGAACTAATATCATATACCTGAAAAACGTCTATTGTGACTTGATTCACGAATAATTTAATTTTTAATTGCTTTACTTTACCTGAGATCATTTTTAACATAAAAATTAATTAAAATATTTTTAATTTTCTAAGAAATTGTATACTTTATAATGCAATTTTTAAGTTTCTGTTTTATCCTAGTTAGTGTTCTAATAGACGCGCACTCAATCGTTTTTTCATATTAT
Organism: Sinelater perroti; assembly: GCA_036346155.1. Lineage (NCBI taxonomy): Eukaryota > Metazoa > Arthropoda > Insecta > Coleoptera > Elateridae > Sinelater > Sinelater perroti. Next base: position 5,884,183 of record JARFIY010000359.1, read on the forward strand.
TTCGCAACTTTCTTGAAGCTTTTAAAAGGAATATAATGTTATTTGAGATACATTTTACATTTATTTAAATGTCAAAAGCCCTACACAATCTTTTTACCTAAAGTTTCATACAATTATTGGTAGCAAGTACCATTCCAAGATGTTTGATTTTTTTCGCAGTAAAAATTTTATTATTAAAATACGGCTCTATGCATTGAACTTTACAAACAGTAGATTTTAACTTTGCAAAAATTTATATTATATTTAATCATCACTTTTTTACACAGCTTACAAATATAATCTACATAAATGTAGCTTCTTAAATTCTAGTTGCTGAGCTTCCTTTAGTATGTAGACTATGTTTTTCTGTCTTATAATTATTTTACGCTATGGTGGGTTTAGTTTTAATAACTACACTAACAGAATTATTTTTAAAGACCTTTAAGATGTAAACTATTCAACTGTATTTATAATTATTATGTTGCTATATTTTGAAATCACCTGTCGAAAAAACAACCTAGAAGAAATTTGTAGGCGAATCAATGCTAATTGTATAGACGTATACAAATTACTTTATATTTACTTTTTTAAGTGATTACATTTTTTAGCCGAAAACCGACCTTTAAAAATTGCTTTGTAAGACTTGATAACCTTTTTTTAAAGCTTTTATATGGAATTTTAGTAATTTTATAATTTAAAAAACTGTTTTAAAATTTACTCTAAATATTTTCTTTTTAATTTTAAAATTATCACTAACAACATAAAAATATAAGAAACCAATTTTTTTCAAATATCATTTAACTAAGTGTGGCACATACACTTAAGATAAACGAATAACGATGGTAAAGCATGTGTGTACTACAAGGTGAGTTCAAGTTTTAAGGTCTCCAAATTTTTTCTCAGCAGTGAGAGTAAGTATAAACCAAATTGAATTTGTAATATAGCTGACACTATACAATGTACGCAGGTCGAATTACCGCAATTGCAATGAATGTTGTTTTGTATACTTAAAGTAGCAGCATTTAATGTTCAAGAACAATGTGTAATCATCCGTTTCCTCTTGCCTGCTAAAATTCATCGCCAATGGAATGAGATAAGCGAGTGGAGCAAGCTGTTATTGAAGACCGTCGATTACATGTGCGTGATATCGCCTCTAAACTTGGCATTTCCGTAGGATCTGTGGAGTCCATTTTGCATGATGACTTAAAATGCCGAAATTTTCTTCAAGGTAGGTCTCATGAATGCTGACCGACAAACACAAGGCTAGGCAGGTGACGATGTCTCCAGACATGTTAACACATAATGCCGCCATCCATTTCCGACTACAAAAGGCAATCTACACGCTTGCTCATTTTCCAGTAGAGCCACTGTTGCATCAGCAATTTCCTAATGAGCAAAACACATCTCTAAAGAAATGTTGTTATCAGCCATGGAATAATGCCAACGACTTTGTGAAAAATGTGTACGTGTAGATGATATTACGTCGAAAAGCAGCAGAAGTTTTAACTTTCTTGAGCAAATATTTTTTTAAAAGCAAAATGTTTAGAACTAGACGTCCAAATAAGGTATGTGGAAAATATAAAGAAAGCAAAGATAAGAAACAAACAACATGGTGGTCAGAAGAAATAAAAGAACAAGTTAGAATTAAGAAGGTAAAGTGGAGAATCTGTATAAATAGCAGAACAAAAATATGAAGAATACAAAGAACAAAGAACTAAAGTCAAAAAATTAGTTAGAGAAGCAAAACAGCAGACATGGAAAGTGTTCGGAGAAAAACTAAAAAAACAAAGCAATCAGAAACTATTCTTCAAAGTTTTAAAAACCTAAGGATAAGCAAAAATACAGATGTAATCGCAATAAAAAATAAACAAGGTGCAATATTAAGAATTGAGACCATAGTTATGCAACGATGGAAAGAATACTTTCAAGAATTGCTTGAAATAAAAACAGACCACGCAAGAAAAAAATGAAGAAACCTTAAATGAAACAATAAATAGAACAGAGCAAAAGAACACGAAAATGGAATTATTAAAGAAGAACTAGCGACAGCGATAAAAAAAATGAAAAATGGGAAGGCATCTGGCAATGACAGAATTACAACAGAAATGATTAAGAAGATAGAAGAAAATGGACTACAAATACTACTGAAAATAATTAATAAAGTCTGGCAAGAAGAGAAAATACCTAGAAAATGGGAAATCGGATTAATTTTGCCAATATTCAGAAAGAGGGATGTAATGGAATGTCAAAATTACAGAAGTATAACCCCACTAAGTACCCCAATGAAGATACTTGAAAAATTATAGAAGTTAAACTAAGCAAAGAAGTAGAATCCAAGTTATTACAAGTACAAAGTGGGTTTAGGAAGGGGGATAGTATACAGGACCATGTATTCACAATTAAAGAGATTATAAACAGAACTTTGCATGATCAAAAACAATCTACCTAGCATTTATGGATATGAAGAAGGCATTTGGCCGAGTACCGAGAGCTAAAATATGGGAGTGCTTAATAGAGAAAAACATAAATGAGAGATTAATAAGTATCACAAAATGCATGTACAAAGAGACAAGAAATAAGATAATAAGCAAGAACGCAGAGTCGGAAATTTTTCACGCATATGAAGGAGTTAGACAAGGTGGATGTCTCAGCCCACTACTTTTCATTATCTTCATGCACCATTTAATACAAATTGCGAAGGCAAGAACAAAACCTTTGGCTGTGGGATATAGAAAGATGGAGAAGGTTGTTATATCCGAATGTGCATTTGCAGACAATGTAGCGTTAATAGAGGGAAATGAGAAGGGCCTTAAGGAAAATTTGCAGGTGTGGAACGAAGTATTAAGCCAAAACGGAATGAAGTCAAAAACTAAAATAATGGTAGTAACAAATGAAAAGAAAAAAGTAAAGATCCAAACAGATGAAGAGAAGATAGAACAAGTGAACAACTTCCAATACCTGGGAGTAACTATAGAAGAAACAGGAAAACAAAGTATAGAGATGAATAGAAGAATAGTCAGCCAACAAAGTGTATCATGCACTGAGTAAAGGCCTTATCAATAAAAAAGGAATATCAAGAGAAATGCAGATGAAGGTATACAAGGCAGTATTCAGACCAATTCTTACCTTCGGATGCGAGTCATGGGTGCTAGCTGACCAACATAGAAGTAAGATAAAGGCAGTTGAGACGAATTATCTGAGAAGAGTAAAAGGTGTAACCAAGCGTCATAGAATTAGAAATGAAGCAATTAGAGACGAACTAAAAATGGAACCTGTAGAAGACTTTATTAAAAAAAGCTGGGAATGGTAGGGACACCTACAAAAGATGGAGAAAAAGGCGCAGACACGGATGATCTGGGAATCCAAAGTAATAGGTCCAAGAAAGAGAGGAAGGCCAAAACTAACTTGGAATGATGCAATTGAAAAAATACTGAAGAAGAAGGGAAAATCGTGGACAGAGGCTAAAAGATTAGCAGCAGATAGAAACAAATGGAAAACATTTATATCGAACTGAAGGAGTTATTGTGTGTATGTGACAGCAATGTTTAGTGAAATATAAGACTGTGAAAAACTGTAAGTGTAACCTTACACCCTTATGGGTAAATAGGTTTTTGATTATATATATATATATATATATATATATATATATATATATATAAATAACACAGAAACGGTGATAGGAAAATTCGGCGAAGATAAAAGAAATAACAACGGAAACAGATTAATAGAATACTGCTCCCGTAATAACCTAATCATAACAAACTCATTCTTCCAGCACAAAAAGATACACACAATTACAAGAGAGGTTAAAAGCAGAAATGAGAGATCTATATTAGAATACATACTAGTAGAAAAAAATAACAGGCAGATGGTGAAAGATGTTAGAGTCAAAAGAGGAGCGGAGATATACAGCGACCACTACCTATTAACGGGAAAGATAAAGAGACCTGAAAATCAAAAACAAGCAATAAGAGAAGAATATGCAGTTCAGAAAGAAACAATACGTATTTATAAACTACAAGAAACAGAAATAGCAAAGAAATACGAGAACATAATAAGAAGAGAACTACTAACAGATGAAGAAAAGCTAGAACAGATGAATGTGGAAGAGATGTGGAAGAAGATAAAGAACACTCTAATAAACGCAGCCAGACACGCATGTGGTGTAATTAAGACAAATAAGCATATGAAGAGAACCGCCTGGTGGAGTGAAGAAATAAAAGACCAAGTTAAACTAAAGAAGAAGAGGTGGGCAGAATATTTAATGAAAAGACAGAAGAGGCATATAAAACATACAAAGAACAACGTATAATAGTAAAACATATGGTGACAGATGCGAAAGAAAAACGTGGCAAGACTTTGGGAAAAAGTTAGAAAAAACAGCAGAGAAACCAAAACTATTCTATAAAGTTTTAAAAACTTAAGGAAAGGAAAACACCAGATAACACAGTAATAAAGGATAATAATGGAAAGGTACTGTCAAACCCAATAGATATAATGAACAGATGGAGCAATACTTCCAAGAACTCCTACAGACCCAAGGCACGAATAATGAAGAAAATACACAGACAGAAGACAAACAACAGCATAGAGAAAACGAAGAAGAAGGTATAACAGAAGAAGAATTGACAACAGCACTAAAGAAAATTAAAATGGAAAGTCACCAGGACATGACAGAATCACTGGCGAAATGTTGAAAAAATGGGAAAACAAGGAACAAAGGCGTTTTTAAAAATGTTTAACAAAATATGGAAAGAAGAGAGTATACCAAAAGATTGGGAAGTAGGACAGATAGTACCAATATTTAAGAAGGAGATAGGAAAATATGTAACAACTATAGAGCATAACGCTGCTGAGCATACCTTTAAAGCTGTTCGAACAAATAATTGAAGGTAAACTCCGAACTGTCATAGAACCAACACTAACAGAAGAACAGAGTGGTTTCCGTAAGGGTAGAAGCGTACAAGACCATATATTTACAGTGAAACAAATAATTACAAAAATACTTCAATACAACGAGAAAACCGCCTTTGCATTTATCGACCTCGAGAAAGCTTTCGATAGAACACCCAGAGAGAGTATGGCAAAATTTAAGCAACAGAGGAATAAGCCCAAAAGTAACGAGAGTAATTAAAAGTCTGTACCAAAAGACAAGGAACTACGTGATAAACAATAACAGAACATCAGAGGAGTTTACTACAAATGAAGGTTTAAGGCAAGGAGGGTACTGAGTCCGACATTATTTATCATCTTTATGGATGAAATAATACGAACATGTCACCAGAGGATCAGAGGGTTAAATGTAGGATATAGAAAATTACAACCTATATTTATACGAAACTGTGCATTTGCAGACGATATTATAGTAATGGCAGGAAGCGAAGAAGAACTACAACGAAACCTACTGATATGGAACGAAGAACTAACAAATAACGGTATGAAGATAAACGCCAATAAAACACAAGTGATGCTTATTGGGAAAGATCACCAGAAGATAAAGATGCAAATAAATGAGAGGAAATTAAACAGATAAAACAGTTCAAGTATCTAGGGGTCACTATAGATAATAACGGAAGACAGGAAATAGACATATCTGAAAGGATAGAGAAATGTAATAAACTATATTACGCAATGAACGCAAATTTTATAAACAAAAGAGAAGTGACACAAAAACCAAACTTACGGTGTATAAAACAATCTTCAGGCCTATTATGACTTATGGATGCGAATCATGGGTATTGACACAAAAATGAAACTAAGATTAGAAGCCACAGAAATGAAATACTTAAGAAGAGTGAAAGGCGTCTCCTTGAGGGATAAAATCAGAAGCAGTCAGATTAGAGCAGAATTAGAAATTAACCCAGTAACAAGCTTCATTGAACAAAGACAATTAGCGTGGTGGGGCCATTTACAGCGGATGGATCAAGATAGACAAGTCAAACGAATATGGGAAACGAGGAAAGTAGGCAAAAGAAAAGGGAAGACCACAGGAAACATGGGATAACACTATAGGAAAAATACTAACAAGGAAAGGAAAAACAGTGGAGGAGGCGAAAGCAATGACAAACAACAGAAAAGAATGGAATAAATTTGTTCATAACACAGACAATCCAGTTTAATTCAGTTTAATTAAGTTAAGAATGTAGATAAGTATTGTATAATGTACATACAAGCCAACACCAATAAGGTAAATGGCTTTTGATTTATATATATATATATATATATATATATATATATATATATATATATATATATATATATATATATATATATGTATGTATAAGATCCCAGTAATACAACCACATAAAAATCTATTGTAATTGACCAGACAATATCAAAGTCTGTAAGAAAACCAGAGATAGTTCGCCGAAATGCGTCTTATGCAACGGTGTACATCTGGAAAACTATAAAGTAACAGGTATCTTGTTGCCAACTAATAAAACATAATAATAAATACGGATGCTATAATAACAAAACTTATATCTCGATGTTTCAAGGTAGTCTTTAAGGCTATCGTGTTGACATATATCGTTGTTTCGTTAATATGTAATATAGAATTATTTTTTGAACAGTAATGATTGTTTGACCGTAAGAGTTATTATCAAGGTGTTGTATATATATACTCGAAAAACAAATCCATATCACGAATTACTGAAATTTTGAAAAATTTTGAAAAAAAAACTTTCTTTGGCCGACAACGATCCACGTCAACAAATTAGACCACACGATAGCCTTAAAGACTACTTTGAAAAATCGAGATATATATATATATATATATGTATATATGTTTAGAGTAGTTAAAGTCTACAATACTAAACATATCAGTTAGGATTTAAGAATAACCACAACAATGAGACTTGCAAAGCATACCGGCAGCTTTTTACAGAAGAACCGACTTAATAACCATCAGATTTAGATCAATTTCTAGAGTTTCCTGTTCTTCTATATCACAAATGGCATTTCAGATGTAAAACTAAACTTCATATTTCACAGTCGTATGTGCCACTATCGGTACAAATATAAAAATAAAGGAAACTAGCATTGTACTAAATAATACATTCAGTAACTGTAATTTATTTAAAGAATACACACACCATTAATTGAACAATAAAAAATATTATAGAAAAGGTCACAACGTATTTTATTACAACATTGCAGGAAGCTCATTGCAAGGGAGCACTACTACACAAGGCAGAAGAACAAACACAAAGCAACCCTGCAGAAATAATGATGATAGCTGAAAAAAAGCAAAAACTAGATAGTAACAAAGCCAACATCTAGTAGACAAAACTACTAACAACATATTAGTGAATAAATTAAATTAAGGTTACGCGAGACCCCTCCTAAAAATAATTATATATAGAAAACTGTAAAAGGATCTAAGTAGCCTACCTCTAATGTTTCTCATATTTGCAATTCTGATAACAGTAAGCAAGGTCAAATATTAAAAAATCCAAAATGCTTTTGTAGTACCTTGTTCAAGTTTGTCAGCTACATACAAATAAGGTATATGTAATGTCGAGCAATTTTTAAATGCATTTTTTCAATTCTCTAGAGTCGTAGTGGCGCATACCTCACGGGAATCTATACTACGGTTTATAAAAATACTATTTAACTCCATTCTCAGGCTAACTCATTAGTAAATTTAACTTTTAAGTACTCCTACATCATTCTACCAAACAAATTTGATTTTTTACCAGTATATAATCCGGTTGTCAATAATCTCTAAACTTATGAATTCAAAAAAATGAGAGAAAATGATTTAGTAGAAGAATGCCACCACATCATTGTAATATAAAAATCCTTTGAAGAATAAAGGTATTTCTCGGTTATTTTTTTAAATGTTTTTTGTTTAAAATCAAACAAAAACTGCCACATTAATGTTTTCAACCACTCTGAATATAGTTATTTGGATATGACGAAAACATTTTAAAATATACTTTTACTATATTAATTATTTTACAAGAAAGTGTCTTAGGTTTGGTTCTCACCGACGATACTGCAATTTTTGTCACAAACTAAGGCTCAACTGCTGCTTCGAAACAACTTTAGAACCATATAAGTCTGCTTCAAGAATGGTTTACTAAGTGAGAAGCTAAAATACATAAAACAAGTTTGCACATGATTTTGACTTTAATCTAAAAATGTTGAATTAGCTAGTTGGATGAAAACTTCTCTTCTGTTTGAAAACAAAGTCTATAGGTTATCTATAAAACTATAATCAGATCAGTTTGGATATACGGATCGGAACTGTAGACCTGTTCCGGTATGTCGAATTTAAAAATTATTCAAATGCCTTGTTAGTTTAGAGTTCCAAGACAAATAGCAGACACACCATCATATATAATAAAATCAGAAACTTTATACCGACCCAAAGTCGCTTTTTTTGTAAAAGAGGCAATTCAACAACCCGCAATAAAACATTATTATCATCTAGGACACCTTAATGTCCTAAGTAGCCCCAAGATATGCTAACTAATTAAAGTTTCCTGGGTAATACCTCTAGTCTGATCTCTACACGTCAATTTGCCGTTAACTCGGCTCATAGAACATATATCTATTACATAGTAAGTGCATGTTGTGCATTGTTTCGACTTTCATGTATACTCTCAATTAAGTCATACTGCAACAAAAGAAGTTTTTAAAGAATAAAGAATTTATCACTGATCGAGGAACAAATTAGAAAATATGTAGAAGTTTAGGGTGACCGTGCACGTTTTATAGCAGGTTGTTATGGCGTAGGTAGATGGGAGGTCTCCGTTACAAATAGTTCACTTTAATAAAATAAAGCCTGTTGTCAGAAAGAGAGATAGACGATTTCGGACTACTTGGATATCCGAAAATATTGATGCAGTCAAGCGCTACATTTTGCAGTCATCTAAACGCTTTTCTCGCAAATACGTGACCGCACTTCAGCTCTTTGATGGCACTGCGCGGCGAATTCCCTATCAAGATTTTTGTCTTTTTTCAAGAATTGTTAGAAAGTGATCGGCATAGTGAGCTATGGTATTTTACAAGGCACATTTCCATCTATCCGACTGGTTAAATAAGCAAAACGTTCTACATTGGAGTAAAAACAATCCGAGGGTGATCCAACAGAAGCCTTTGCGCAATTTGGCGGGCAGTGTCACGGATGGGAACTATTGGGTCTTATTTTCCTGAAGATAGTAATCGGGCTTTCAATTCTGAGCGATGCGTGAGCATGCTCCAGAATTTTTGTGCCCAAATGTAAATAAATTTTAAAATGTCTTTTTAAACATTTGTTATAGTTTTCCTATTAAATTACTGGCTTTTTAGTTGTTATTAAGTTATATACTGCGTTGTTTTTGTTCAAAAATTGATAATAAGATTAATTGTAGCTTTAAAATCTATACTAACTATAACCCGCGTTTTGCTATTTCTCTTTTTCTGCAGAACTAAGCATAGGTGATATATTTATACTTCGTTATTTCCAAGTGATAAAACACTTAATATGTAATGTAATAGAATGTATTCCATTTGATAGTATTCTCGTATCCCTTTTAATGTAGAAATTTTCTTTACTGGAGCCTATCGTCAGTGCCTTTATATAGGTAGCAGTAACTCTGATAATCGTGAATACTCCGCGTCTGCCGACTTTATGGTCCATAATCGAACGTAATACATAAATTTTTTTCTCACTCAACCTCTCGTGTGATTTGCATCTAAAAATTTATATGCAGTCTTGTTATTTGTATCTGTAAACTAATTTTTAGAATGAAGTTTAGTTTACTTTAATTTAAGGGGGACGTCCGGTTTTTTTTGGGTGAAAATTGGTCAATTTTCATAATTTTTTTTTATAGAAATCTATTTTATTTAGAGATATGAGATTTTATGCATTTGAAAAGATATGTTAAAAGGCATAAAATACAATTTTTTTGAATTATATTATTTATTTCAACTCCACCAGAGGGCGCCGAAGTCATCCCCTGAAAAACCGTGAGTTGTGCGGTGGACAGGATATCTTTGCAGCAGTATTGCCAAAATAAAAAATCAAACGGCATCTTAAAGTAGACATATATATCTTGTCTGTATTCTACAATCAAGTTATTAAGATCAGTAGGAAAAAAACAGTCTGCAAAAAAAATTCTCGGAAAAACATCTTTTTACTCTTCTAAAGTAAAATAAAATATTTTAGGTTCAATTTGGAGAATTGGTTGTAGAATACAGACAAGCTATTGTTGCAATAAATACACAAAAAAAATTAGGTCGATCGGATTAATGGTTTCCGAGAAATTGTGTCCACCGCGCAAAAAACCCTCATTTTGAGAAAAACGCATTTAGAGTTTTTTTCTGTTTCACATTCAACTATTTATAATTATAATAGACAAAATGCTTACCAATCATCAGTCTGCAATTCCTGCACCACAAAGTAGTCCTTGGGCCTCTTGAAAAAGTTCTTCTTGCTAATCAAGCTCCATTTTTCTCTTGACTTTGAAGGATTGCTGAGATTTTTTATTAGCACATGAAACTTTCATTTTTATTCCTACCACACTTTGTTTTATTTGGATCTTTACAGGATCCTTTGTTTTGCGAAATTTTAGACGTAATGATTTCAAATTCACGACGTAACTGGCGAGAAAACTCGTTGAAACTTGCACCGCGGAAAAACTGGCGGCGAGCATGCATGTACTGGTATAAAGTAGGAATAAATTATTAAAAACATTGCGATTCTGAGGTCGTTAGCTTTTTGAAAATATAAAAATCTAAAATTAATTTTTTGATTCAAAAAAAAACCCGACGTTTCTTCCGAAGAAACAAATCACAACTTGCAGGGCGGAAAAAATAGCTTGGCGAGCGTGGAAGTATATAGGTATATATACATGTATATCTTTGCGGTAAATTGAGATATAGAAAAAACAAAAGAGCATTATAATCCTAGGGTTTTCAGGTTTCTGAAAAAATAAACATCTCAATATCGATTTTTTGGCTAACAAAAACCAGACGTCCCCTGAAGCGTAAATGGCCTCGGCAAGTCCAATGCAGATTTTAGAAATTAAGGACGAATAAAGTAGCAGAGTAATATTTAAAAATGGCAACTTTTCTGTAGCACAAAGGGCAAAATTGCTGCTATAAAACTTGACATTTAATGTACTCTTTTACTGTATGCTTGACGTTTAATTAATAAAGCAAGTGGAGAAAAGTACCATATTTTATAAATGAGACGTCTTGTTAAAAAAAGAATTTGATAGTTTGAATCGATGTTTTGTGCATTTGGGTTTTGTGCTTTGATATTTAATAAAAAGTGCTATAAAAACATGGGATTCAATTTTAGAAAAAAACATTTTATTTATTTATGGGTTGGCAAAGTTATAACACTATTTTAAATGTTAAACATAGCCATTAAATATGGAATAGGGTATTTGATAAATGTCCTCCACGGCTCATTTGACACTTTCGAATTATTCTGACAAAATTCTCGATTTCACATAACTGTTAACTCGTTGTTTTAAGAGATAAGTTGCCCATTAAATTGTTGCTCCAACAATTGTATAGTTTCATGCGTCGTATGACAGGTGACGCCATCCTGCTGGTACCACAAGTTATACAAACAGAATAGACACGCCGTCCAAATGGAACCACAGAAAATCCAGTACTACCTCACGATAATGTTCACCATTAACCGTCGCTGCGTTTCCAGCCTCTTTTTCAAAAAGAAGATACTCAATTACTCCACCAGCATAAAATTAACATCAAATTGTTACTCTTCAAGTATATAAAGGCTGTTTTTGAACGACCAAAAAAACTTTCTATGCCTTAAGACGGCCCAATTTTCCCTTCAAATCGCCCTGAAGGTCGTTCTAGTTACGTGTATGTTTGAAGATGGCGCAATTGGTTTTGTATTTGTATTTTTGATTCGAAAAACTTAGTCTTAGTCGGGACGCACTCCCATCACTTGTACCTTACCATTTCAGCCCTTTGCGAATAGATGGCGCAAATAATGGGCAACCGATGAAAATGCTTGATAGAATAAATTTATTTATAGTCCAGGCGAGGTGCAAAAAATGAGTGATTTTTTAAAATAATTAGTTGCGGCACTTTCTCAACGTAATAATTACGAGAAAAATCGTACGAATCGAATGAAAATGTTTTGGACAAAATCCGATTGTAGGATCATTGCGAAAAAATTCAAAAGGTGCGAAAAAGGTTTTTCGGCTTTTAGACACGAAAAAAAACATTGAGTAAAAAACAAAAAATATAACGTTATAGCGCTTGAAAAGACGAATAAAATTATTTTTGGATCATTAAAATTGGTTGATAACTTTTTCCACAAAAAAATAAAAACCGCGAAAAAAAGCGATTTTTCGATGTTCAATTACTCACTTTGTAATTATCCTAGAAATGTCTTCCGGAGCTCAAATTATAGGGTTTTCCAACACCTTTTTAAAATTAAATATTTGTCAATAAATATTCATAAGTTTTCGCGCAAATTTCGAAAAAGTAAAAACAACTACTTTAGTAAAACGACCCCTATTTACTTGTCGAAAACAATGTGTAGAGCGCCCGTCCGAAAGCGCAAGCGTGCGCCGCCAACGCGGCCCACCGAAATTATCCCTGCGAACGCTCGGAACAAAGCGCGGCGCGGGTATACTATATATATATACAGCCAGAACACTGCCAGCGAACGCTCGCGCTCACCACAGCCGAGTGCTTACAGGCAAATCAAGGTGTACTTTCGCTCACCATAGCCAAGTCATCCCCGAAAGAGACACCAGGAAACGCTCGCGATTACCACAGCCGAGTTCCCCGGTCAAACGGGTCGTTATCACAGCCAGGGAAAAAAGGCACTCCCAATGTCCACTAGGGAATTACCATCGAAGGCCCTTCGGAACGCGCTGAGAAAAGCTCTCCGCCGCTCGCCACTACCGAAGCCTGTATCACCGCTTCCGCGGTTTCTCGATTAAAGACTCGCCGGGAAACGCCCACCGGCGAAGGCAAGGTCCCCCCGGAAAGCGCTCCGATTTCCTTCGACCAAGAAGCAGCGTCTATTCTTCTAGGCCTGATCTCGCCTGATAGGTGCAACCTTAGACGTGGTGGCAAGTTTGGCAGACGTCACCATGGTAACCGTACCATCAACAGAACACGAGGTACGTAGCGCAAGTCGGGATGATGCCATCAAGACGCTAATCAACTAGGTAGCGCAACTAAAACCCCAAATAAATAACCGTTCTCACGAAAAAAACATGGGATAGACCACAGAGACGCAACCGTTCACGATCCAGAAACACTAAACACGACATCTGTTAGTACCATTACCGCTGGGGCAACAAAGCACAAGAATCCTCATTGCCATGCAAGGCAGCCAAGAACTAGGGAAACGAGACGAGCAGTCGACACGCTGGGAAGCAATCGCCGCCTATACGTAACTGATAAGAAATCGAGGACCGAATTCCTCGTGGATACCGGTGCCGACGTGTGCGTTTTCCCAAGAACCTTGTATCGTGAAAAACAAACGCCGTCCGCCTACAAGCTATACGCAGCTAACGGATTAGCAATCGAGACATAAGGAATGACGACCCTGGACCTCGATCTCGGTCTCAGACGAAGCTTCCTTGAGGTTCATAATCGCCGATGTCCAAAACTAATCATCGGAGCCGATTTCTTATCATTTTATGGACTATTGGTGGACATGCGCAGTCAACGAATATTCGACAAATGCACAACTCTGACGACGACGGAACGCCAAGCGGACGTTGCAGGCCAAATCAACATCAACGAACCATCCATTTACGGCACCCTACTCCAGGAATTTTCAGATATCACTTGACCAGCTAGAGTTCTAACAGATTCCCGACACAACACCCTGCACCACATCCTAACGACGGAAGGGCAGTCGGTTAGGTGACCCAGGCGTCTTGCCCCAGACAAACTCAAAACAGCCAAGGACGAGTTCTGCCTAATGATACAGCAAGGCATCGCACGACCTTCCAGAAGCCCGTGGTCATCGCCGCTTCATCTAGTACCCAAGAAGAACACAAAGTGGAGACCATGCGGCGACTATCGCGCACTAAAGACTCGCCCAGTGCCAGATAAATACCCGGTTCCACACGTGGAGGACTTCTCACAGCAACTTCATGGCAAAATATTTTCAACAATCGACCTGGTGAGAGCTTACCACCAGATCCTCGTAGCAGAGGAGGACGTACCGAAGACGGCCATAACAACACCCTTCGGGTTGTTCGAGTTTCCTGCAGGAGTTTCGGACTTAGGAACACAGCCCAAAATCGATCGATTTCGTCACTTTGCTAAAGCGAAACGTTAGCCAAGCTTATTTGTTGTTGATTTATTTTGTTTTTAAATTTATTTTAGTAACCCTTTGTGGTGTAAAAATAAATATGATGCTAAATTATTCAACTAAAAGACCTTCACGTGGTGAAGGCCTTATGTCAATTGAGGAATATGAAAAGACATCAGCTATCCACTAGAAATTGAAGTAGAACCAAAGCCAACATCACCCATCAGTGGCTATCGTATAGTGGAGCTTAGTTATGTTTTAGAGTGGGCAGTAACTCTACAATATGAGCATTCAAAATCATGTACTCTAGGAAAACTGAATATCAAAGAAGAAAGGCGCAGAACTTTGGGTTTAGTTAGCCAAGTGGTTTTTGAATGTACGATGTGTTCAAAACAATTCAAATTTGCGACAGAAAATCCAAACAAGCCACCCATTTTAAATAAAGCAGCTGTTTGGAACTGGAAGTTGTTATAGTCATCTTGATGAACAACTTAGCTGTATGGATATTCCCAATATGTCAGAAAAAATGTTTTATAATATTGAAAATGAACTGGGGGAAGTAAGTAATCCATAGTTTTAGCGTTTTAGCCTGATTGTTAATTATAATAATATGCAGGAATGGAAAAAGTGTCTCTGGAAATCGATGATCGCAGCTGGTGAAAAAGAGCGAGAATATGCCATATCAATTGGAAGTCTTAGTGAAGATAATATCCCGTGCATAACAGTATATATTGATGGATCTTGGAGCAAGAGATCTTATGGCAATAATTATAATGCTCTTTCGGGGATGGTCGGCATAATTGGACGACACACTGGCGAGTTACTGTTTGTAGCTGTTAGAAACAGATACTGTTCAATTTGTACTCTGCTGCTAACAAAATGGTCCTCCAAAATCTCATCACTGCCATAAAACTGGACGCATTCAGCTCCTGCAATGGAGGCAGATATGGCTGTGGAGGGTTTTAGGATAAGTGAAGAAATGCATGGTGTCCGATACACCAAATTCGTGAGTGATGGAGATTCCTCAGTTTTCGCTAAGTTGAAAGAAAATGTTCCATATGGAAGCCAAATTAAGAAAGTTGAATGCACTAACCACGCTTTAAAAACTATGGCAAAAGACTACATCAAATAAAAAAGATACCCATATCAATTTCCAAGGACGAAAATTGCTGACTGTAAAAAATTGGTTTGCTGCAGAAACGAGCAAAGTGTTCTATATATGAACATGCAAACAAAGGTCCAGAGGCATTGCAGCTCTTGAATCAGTTACAGGCAATTTTAGAAGTAAAGTGTATTTTTGCAGCTTCTAAACTGAAAGTAATACATGTTCAACTATGGACGATGTTTTGGATGAAATGAAAAAATGAAAAGCCCATCTGCTTAGAAAAAATAACAAAATACAACTCAAGCGGAATCACGTTTACTACTACCAGGTAAACCTACATTATTACGCTAAATTCAAAAATGACTATATATTTTAAATCCAAGGCCAACTAAATATAACAGGTTTAAATACGTGTTATTTAGTTGTCTATGTAAACGACTACGTTCCTATTTATATAGAGGAAATAAAAAGACCCAACATTTTGGAGCAAGGAAATGCTACCTATTTTAAAAATTTTCTATGAGGAATTTGTGGCACCTGAACTTGCCCGAGATAATTTAGGCAAGGGGCTGCGTTGCCTGGACCCTCCATTTATATTGGAAGCGCAGAAACTTCAGGAAGAAAAACAGGCAAAGGAAACAAAAGGAAAGTGAAACAGTCAATGTTCCTTTTCAATAAAATTTCTATTTCACCATCACAGTTAATGTAAATAATATACATTACCTGATTATTTAATTTATTCGCCCTGTGGTTTTTCTTTTTCCGAATTACGGAAACACAATTGTAGCCATGCCCAAATTGGCAATATCAATGACCAATTGAATATTCCGTCATTCTTATTTGTTCTGAGATAGATATTTGACCTTACCAACTAAAAGTCTGCTTATTTTAAAAAATAAGGTTTCAAATCTTAACAAAAATAAGTATAATTATACAAAAAATAATAAAAACTACAATCGAATGTCAAATCGTAAAATTCAACTCGGAAAACTTTCCTAAGAATCCTAATCAAATGAAGTTCGGAACAGGCAGAATGGCCTAAGCCTTGACGACAGAAGAAGAAGAAGAAGAATCGCAAAACTGATAAATCCAAAAATTTTAATAATCTGAAACGTAAATTCGGGATGAGACTAAATCAAAAAATAACTATCTAATACTTTAATCGTTCTATAGAGAAAACTGCAAAAATTATGAATTTATCGTACATTCAGTTTTGTTGTGAGCCATCTTTACTATAGTGCCTGAACTTGAGCTAAAGTCTGAAAGGTGTTGTTCCATGATATACATGAGCAACAATGGCGATCACGAACCAAATAACTGTCAAAGCCATCAGTTTTAACAACCTCCTGTTTTAAATGTTATTAATTTCTTGTTTTTGACCACAAGGTCTTTTAATGTAACTTTTAAAGTACGGGTTAACATTTTAAAATTTTAATTGTAAATAATTTTTTTTAAATTGATGCAAATTTTAATGATTAAATTTAAAAATAATTTCACAATATTTGATTGTTTAAACCATATCACCCCGAAGTCCGTGACTTTATTATTGACTACAATTTTTCCATTTGTCAATTTGATGTGCCAAATTAAAAGGACGTTGTTTATAAAATAGTAGGCTGAATTCATTGTGGCGCCCTCTGGTGATTCTCATGAATGGATGGCCCCTCTTAAATGCAACAATTTTGCTTATTGACATACACACCAAGGTAGAAATGCTAAAGATAATTTATTTTAGAAAATTTTCCGTCAACTTCTTGATTTTCCAGATAATGGACAAATACTCAAAGTTTTAAATGGTCATTTGGCTTTGGTTGAGTGCATATGCAAATTTTTATTAAATTGTTTAGTTGCTGGACGTTCCGTCACACTTGCAATGTTTCTAACTGAACTGCCGATACGAGTTCGGCCTGTTTTTTTGTCTGCAACTAAACTTGTTCGTTCAAATTTTTTAATGTCTTTTTACATTTGTTACATTTGGTGCACTTCCAAAAATGTCTAATGCATATAATAATGAACATTCTCCCTACTTGTAATGAATAAATGTAATGAACAATCACTCGCTTGTTCGTTGAGTAGCTCTCCATGTTTACTAATTAAAAAAATTACAAAATATCACCAAGCAGAACGGTGTAGAAAAATAAATAGCGTACAATTGAAATTCTGCGTTTATTTTGGGACATCCTTTATTATAAGCGCATAGAAGTTTTAGACAGACATCAAGATTTGATATACTTCAATACTATAATTAATAAAACATAATATATAATATATTTAGTTAATCTAGTTAATTTAATGTATGACAAATGCTCTGTTTTATTTGCAGTATTTTGGCCAATCTTTTTAATTAACTTATAGATTGAATGTAAAGTCCAAAGTTAATAATAAACGGCTCGTTAAATCGTTGAAATTGCAAAACGCCTATATATTAAGTTAATAATACCCAATTCCCGCAGCGGCAAAACCTATGTTTATGTAAAGTTATTTAATTCAATTACTAGCCTGCTTAACTCATATGAACGATAAGTTGCCTTGAATGTTGGTCTTAACGTAATGGGAGGTTTGCACGCAGTCATTTGGATGCGAAAGCATTTAGGCGCCGTGACCCTTAAGACAGGAATTCAGTGTACAAGGCAAAGGAACCTTCAGTATAATATGCCCATTAATATACTACGGTGTCTGTAAATACTCGACATCAATAGATTTACGGCCTAATAATTGAGACGCGCCATTGAGGCTAACTGCCGTAAATCATCTGTTTGTGTGTACAATATAACCAAGTTAGCAGAGATTTAGAGCGCGTTGCCTCTATTTGATTTTAAAGTGTGATTGTCTTTTTGTTTTCTGCTTGCATTTCTACGAAATTAAATTTCATGTTTAATTTAGTAGTGTACATAAATGAAAAACAAATATACTGATCATTTTACGTGAGTGGAATAATAAAATGTAATTATAAAATAACTAAAATCATACGACATAAACATAAATGAATACAAGTTGTAATTAGTTAAGTAAAAAAAGCGTAAGTAATAAATAATAGTCCAATATTTTCACAAAAAATATTAATTTTGTTAAAAAGTAAATTTACACCGAAAGCTGAGTTTAATTGTTTAGCTGAGTGTCAGCCGGAGAGAAAGGTACAATAACAAATTGGATGTATAACAAGTTTTGGTACGTTAAACTTTGTTTTGATGATAATTTGTGCAAAATTGGACCGTTTTCTAAATTAATAAAAGGTGTCCCAAAATTAACGCAAGATTTGAATTAAATAGAAAACACAGTTTTTAGTCTTTTGATTGTAATTTTTTTATTGAATCATAAAGTACATAGGATAGGGTTATTTATGAAATAACACATTGGGAAAATGGCCTCCACGGCTTTGTATACACATACGCACTCGTTTGTCGAAATTTTCCATGACCATTCTGCATAAATGTGACTGAATTTCGTTGATGCAACGTTGGATCCCCTCCTTTAATGCACGCGTGGTTGTGGGTTTGTTGACATAGACCTGTGATTTTAAATAACCCCATAAAAAGAAATCTAATGGTGTTAAATTACACGATTTAGGGGGCCAATTCTGGTCACCGAAACAAAAGAGAGTACACGACCTGGAAATGTTTCATGCAGTAATTGAAGTGTTTCACGGGCTGTATGGCATGTGGCACCGTCTTGTTGAAAACACATATTGGCCACATCAATATCATCCAATTTCGGTAAAAAGAACTGTTATCATGTCGCGATATCGAGCACCAGTAACAGTCACTGCTTGACCAGCCTCATTTTCAAAAAAGTATGGTCCAATTATGCCTCCAGCCCAAAATCCACACCAAACAGTGACACGTTGTGGATGCATTTGTTTTTCGACAATCACATGTGGCTTCTCAGAACCCCAAAAGCGGCAATTTTGACGATTAACAAACCCATCAAGGTGAAAATGTGCTTCGTCGCTTAGGATGATTTTGCTCGAAAAATCAGCATCCATTTGTTGATGCTCAATAATCCATTCAACAAACTCTCTTCGCTGTGCATGGTCATTAGGCTTCAGTTGTTGTGTTAATTGAATTTTGTAAGCATTGAGACACAAATCTTTAGTGAGTATACGCTGTAGAGAACTTCTTGAAATTTGCAATTCTTGTCCACGACGCCGAATTGAGGTTCCTGGATTGTCACCGACACTCTCACGCACTGCTTCGATGTTGACATTTGAACGGCTTGTTTTTGGACGACCAGTGTGTTTGGCGTCTCCAACGGATCTTGTCTCTCGGAATTTTTCAATCAATCTCTTCACAGTTGACGAACTTAAAACACTATTCCGACCATATTTTGTATGAAATTTTCGAACAGCGACCGCCAAGTTTTCATTATTTTTGAAATAATTGTTCAATAATGAAGACACGTTATTCTATCGTGTAACGCTCCATTTTTACTGACCTTAAACTGTCAGCTGTCGATTTGTTTTTGTTTTAGGGTTGTCTACACTTTACTGCATAAATGGCGGCAAATTTAAATCTTGCGTTAATTCTGGGACACCCTTTATTAACACTTTTTTTTCTTCCTTCCTATTATTTATGGCTTTATATGACGTTTCTTTACATCTTTTTACTTTTATCTGTGAATCTATAATTTCTACTCAAATTTGTTCGTGGCTAATTCCGTTGTTTGTTCTATCTTTTTATCTCTTTCCTTTCCTTTTCTTGCTATTATTTCCGTTTGTGTCTTTCTTGGCCTCTATCGTTTTCTTTTTTTATCTTTACCAGCTGTCATTACTCTTTTAATAAGTCCGTTTTTCTTCTTTCTAGTTATATGTTCTAGTCATTTTTTCTATTTTCTCTATTACTGGTTCTTGTTCTATTCTACTTCTAATTTTCTCCTTTGTTATGTGATCCTATTTTATTTTTCCACACATTCATAATTATTTCATTTCTACGAAATTTGTTTTTACGTTGATTTGGGATATAGGTAATACTATGGGATTGTGTTGAATATTTGTTTTTAATATTTAATTGCATGAGCGAGCGAAGCGAGCAACTGCTCTTATACACTGGTATACAGTAGGTGAATGCGACAATCTCCGTCAGTCTGTTGCATCTGTAGCACTTTTACTACGAAATCGATCACTATGAAATTTTTCACAATGACAGAACTCGAAGCGAGTGAGGTAAACTCATAATATGTTTTAAAATCGGACAACTGGATTGAGAGTAATTAGCAAATCCAGTCCCCATAGATTTGACATGGAAAAGGTTCAGCGACTGTTTTCACAGTTTATGCAATAATACGTTCGTAATTTTAACAACTCGCTCTTGAAACTCCTCAAACAGCGTGCGAGAACATTACTAGTATATATTATCTTTTTTACCATTATTGTTTTATTTCTTGAAAAATACATGTTTCTGGTTTTTCTCATTCTATTTGTAATTTCGCTACTTATTTTTTTATTACTTCTTAGTATATCTCCTAGAGATTTGTATTTTGTCACCATTTCTAAATCTTAATATTTGCAGGTAATTTTTTATTTCTTATATTTTACTTTTTCTATTATTTTTAAGTTTTTTAATTTTGCTATTCCGTATATTAGTTTTTTTTATTGTTGTTCATAATCTGCTGTCAACATAATATTATCTGCATTTAATAAAATCTCTACTATTATAAATCTTAAATTTAAATGTGCTCTAACTATTTGTAATGTTGTATTTTTTTATATCTTTAATTAATTCTTCTTCTTCTTCTTATGGTGCTAATCTGTTTCGGACGTTGGCGATTTATTACGACAATTCGTACTTTGTCCATCGCAGCTCTGAAGAGTCCGGTAGTTGTTGAATTAAACCATGTTCTCAAGTTCTCCAGCCACGATATTCTTTTTCTCCCAGGGCCTCTCATTCCTTCCACCTATCCCTGAAGGATCAGTTGAAGAAGCTCGTATCGCTGCCCATTTTTTTAATTCTATTATACGCTTTTATCTGTAGTAGTTCTTTTTCTTTAACCATTCTTTCGAGAACAGTTTGATTAGTAATATGGTCTGTTCACGGGATTTTCAAAATATGTCGGTATAGCTACATTCCAAATGCTTCAAGTTGCTTACAAGAAGCCTCCGTCAAGGTCCAAGGCTCTATTCCATATAGCAATACCGAAAAGACGCAGTATCTCAATAGTCTGATTTTGGTTGGTAAAGATAAATCGTGACATTTGAATACTTTTGACATCTTCAGAAATACGGTTCTCAATTTTTCTATCCTGCTTTTTATTTTTAATGAGTGGTCCCAGTTTTCATTATTTGTTGTTCCCAAATATATGTACTTTTGCATTTTTTTTTATTGGTTGGTTATTTGCTATAAGTTGGCCAATGATAATTACATATTACTTTTTCTTCAAATTAAGTGAAAGTCCGTTTGTCTGACTGGATTTTACTATTACGTTCATTAGGTCTTGTAGATTCTCTAGCATATCTGCAAACATTCTGTGTTACGTTATTTAGTATTCATTGATCTTGAATTCTGTCGTTCTAACGACTTCTTGAAAAATTCTTATTGCCGGACACATTTTCGTTATATACATCCTTTGCCGGACACATCTTTTCTTTGAATGCGTGTAATCTGTTTGGTTCAGTTGCATTCTATAATTCTTAAATCTCTATCTTCCAAACCGATTTCTTTTAGTATCTTGATAAGTTTATTATGACGTTAATTATTTTAAAGTTTTTTTGATAATCGATAAAGCAGGCATGAATATCGCAATCAACATTCTACATCTTTGAAAAAGTACTTGATACTAAATCAGCTTCCTTGTTTCTTTTATATTCCTAACTCATTTGTAAACTGATTTGTTTTCTTAATTTAAGGATACTCTATGTATTATTTTAGGAAGAGTATTAGAGGTTGACATTAAATGATAGTTTGTGAATATTACAGTCGTGGCGTTTAATTTTTAGGTAGCACTATCGTAGATTTAACCATACTTTTGGTATTAAATCGGTAGAATATGTCTTTTAAATATTTAACTACTGAATGCTTTGTGCGTCAAATAACTTGAGAATTCAGGATGACATTGTCGCCTGAAGATTACCGTCTTTAAGTTGTCTTATGCTTTGTGACTTCATTTATTATTTCAGGATATCTACATTTTGACATCTGAGTTGTTCTGATCTATCGTCGTCAAGTTGGAATTATACATTTTCCATATGTCTATTTACTTTAGTTTTTGGATAATTTCCATCCTTATTATGTAATTCCTTTGATTGGATTAATATGTCCATGTTCTTTGATTTTCTTATGCATATTAAATAGGTCTTGTTTTGTTCTAGAGTTCTCCAAATAGTACATTGTATTTTAAGCCAATCTTCTTGCTGTCTATTTCCTATCCCATTTTCTTGAATGTTCTGTATCTTATTGATGTTTCATTTTTTTCTTCTTCCGTAAATTCTAATTCTTATAGTCTGTCATCTAGATTTTCTTTTCTCATAGTGTTCAACTATTTATTTAGTCCCATATTGTTAAATTTGGATAACTTTTCACAATTCTTTGTATTTTGGTTTCTGTATGTCTTGACGTCTATTTATTAATTTTGATACAATTTCACTTATTCCTCGTTCTTCCAACCTTCTCACGTTCCATCGTTTTCTATTTATTTTTTTCTTGACTTTCTTGAGTTTGATTTTAAATCTTGCAGACAGTGATCCAAGGATATGTCGGCGCCAGGGTAAGTTTTTAGTGACAATCAACTGTTGCGGAATCTTTTGTTTATATATTTTTATATTTATATTTATATAGTCGATTTTTATATTACCAGGTCGGTCTTGTGGTGAGACCCATACTCTATATAGTTGCCTTGATAGGAGTTTGAAAAAGGTGTTAAGAATTACGTACTTTTCTTCATCTACAAATAACTGCAACCTTTCTCCTAGTTTACTTCTTGTGCCTAAACCATGGTTACCGATAAGCTCGCCTCTTTTTCCATTCCCGATCTTAGCATTTAAGTCGGCCATGATTATTATCATGTCATGTTTATTAAATTGTTTAAGTATATCTGACAGTGTTTTATAGAATTCTTCTATTTCCTCATGTGGTTTATCGTCGGTAGGGGCATATACTTGAACAATATTTAGTTTTACTGGGTTGCTGTCCAGTTGAGTAACTAGCGTCCTTTCTGAGATTGGTGTAAAATTTGTAACATGTTGTATTTCCTTAGATATTATTATATCAACTTCATGTATGTGTTGGTCGTTCTTGTCTCCAAAATAGTAAACTTTATGTTTGTTGATTGTACATAGGCTACCACATCTCACTGATGCCCATTATATCAATTCCGAGTCTAGTCATTTCTTGGATGGCATTATTTATTTTCCCTTCTTGGAAAATTTTTCTAACATTCCATGTATAGACTTTAGTAATATTCCGGTTTATTTTTAAGGTGGCTTCCTTATTTATTGTACAGGGATTTCGCTGGTTGACGACCTGAGAAGCCCTGGGCTCTTTCCCTGTCGAATCTTGGTTTCCTAGTCTATGATCAGTACATATTCTCACTCTATCATTCCTTGCCATTTTGATTTCTCTTGGGAGTATAATGAGGTAGTTTCCGTTGCTCTCCTCATCGCAGTGCTACAGCCGTGTTAATCATAACATGATGGTCGCCTGTAAGTATATGATGGCAAACCTGTTGAGAAGTATCCTTCTGCAGCCTTGACTTATTAATGACATAGCTGCTTCCCTATGCTATGCTAGTGTTGGTCCGCCCCTGGTATTTTATTTCTCAGGTACCATCCATACCTGAGAAGCTTTCTCCTATCCACCACCTGGAAAGGCGTCCGATGGGGGACTAGGAACCCTTCATGGGTTTAATTAATTATACATTAATATTACAAATAATAAAAAACCTAAGTTCGCTTTATTTTACCCCTTGCTTTATTTCAAATTCTTCAAATCTTTTTCCTTTTATTTGTATTGTGGCTGTCACATTTTTGTCTTCTTTTTCCTCTTCTTCTTCCTTCTTCATTCGTACTCTTGTTTTTCCCCACTATTATAGTAACTCTTTCCACCTTCTTGGTGGTTTTTCAGATGATCGTTTTCCTAGTGGCAGTTTATCTCTGGCTATCCAGATTAATCGGTCTCCATTCATTCTTTGAATGTGGTTGTTCTATCCTTTCCTTCTAACCGTAATCTATGCACTTACTGGTTGTATATTACAATGGTTCCATATGTCTTTGCTTTTTACTCTATCTTTGTTAGAGTCTTTATCTTGTCTGTTTCCAGCATCTATCTATTTTTTGTGTATCTCCCCTGGTTTATGCACTGAATGTTATGGTCGTGTCGTAGACTTGTGAATCTGACTTTTGACCTCTATATTTATGTACATTGTATATTATTTTAACTATATCTATTAATTTATAAGTTACTGTGTATTCCCAATAGTTTTAAACATCCTAAATAACTTTTATTTGTACTGTATCGAAAGCAGATTGTAAATCTATTAATGCTCGATACAGCTCTTTCTCTTTCTCTATTACTCGAACTCTAACAAGTTTTTATAGACACAATACGTTAAAAATTATGTTCCTGTGAAAGTCCTTAATCATTTCAAAATGTTAATTAAAGGTCAAAAGTATTGTTCATTAGTAACGTACAGTAAAATATTTGAAAAATGTTAAATTGACAATTTTTTTAGTTGCGGCCCACTTACTAGCATTGCAGGGTCCAGAGCTTGTTGTGCCTTGTATTCTTATATACTATGATGTCACATACATCAATGAGTTTCCAGTGAATTTAAATAACTTGCCCACTCGCCCTGTTCCCAGACAAGGCATTCACTTTTGACTAGCGGCGGACTAAGTTGGTATATTTACTATAATAAGCAGTATTATTGCAAAAGGTTTTTTGTCACACTAGTTACTATATTTATTTGTCTTTCTTTATATGAAATAACTCTAAGAATTGTCCAATTTTATTTTTAAATACAGGAAACCTTTTTTACTTGCACCTTTTTTATATTTGTTTCAACTATTACAGTATTAGACATTTTAGGAGTTTGAAAATACTAAACTTCCTCTATATAAATAGAAATCATGAAATCTGGCGTAAAGAAAGAAAAATTTTAGTATAATGCGTTAATATTGTGGAAAAATAGTATTTACATAATTTATGCCTTTTTGCCAGCTCAACAATCATTTCATGACAGAGCTTATTAATTAATTATGCAGTACTTAACCATTGCAGTGAATTATTTATCGCTAATTGTACAAGCACACAATTGTTAGTTGATTTACAAAAAAAAATATATGTAGATTGTTATTCGCTATTACTGCTTAAACGAACTATTAGTAATTTTCTTTTTAATATGGCTTAGATTGATCGGTCGTAATAAGTAATATTATCGTAAAGTTATTTGAGGATTTTGGTAATGAACTGCTGTACTATAGGAATTTGTGCTTCCTCACGCAATTGAAAATTTTCTGTGGACCATTTTGCTTTGACAATCACACCGACTATTTTGTTGTACAAAATCTAAAGCTTATTTGGGTTTGTTTTAGATCTGGTTCTTCGTGCGCTATCACCATAACTGAATATCGGTCATATTATTGATATGTAATTTAAGGTCTCAAGTTTTGATTTTAAAATACAATTTTTTATTTTAATTAAAAATAAGATTTTTTTGTATTAATTCCATTTCAGTTATCTGTCTAAGTATGAGGTACTTTATTAGGAATTTTTTTGACAGCTCATTTAAACCTCATATTCTTGATATTTAAAAAGAAGGTCTGCTATTCGATAACATTCCATCATATAATACGTAACAACGTGCACAGTTCGACTAACTTGATTATGAAAATTATGAAAAAACATTTTTCGTAAATTACAGGATATTTACGGTCGTCGCAATCGAAACTGAAATAAGAAATGTAATTAACAAATTTGAAAAAACTGGTGCTGTACTTGGCGTAAATCATTAAAACACTTGTGCGCCCAGCTCCTTTACAAGAAAATGTTAATATGGTCCGTGACAATGTGAAGAAAGATACACAAATATCGTTTTCAGGGCGTTAACAGCAACTAGGTATCTCTTTAATTTCAACATGGCAAATTTTACGAAAGGATTTATACTTAAAATCATACAAAATTCAATTAACTCAAAAATTAAAGACGCCCGACCATTTAAAACCACGAAATTTTTAATTTTATGTTGCAACAAAATATAAAATTTTCAAAACACATTTTTGTTTATATATTGTAAACAAACAAAATTGTAGAATTTGGAAAGAAAAATTTTGAAAGATCCTCCAAGGTTTAGTGTTGTTTTATAAGCATACTTTTAAGATAACAATAAAGATGCTGTTAACGTGAATCTACCTCGATAGTCAAATCATAGTTGAACAATATTGATATTCTCAGATTATATGGATCCAACAGGATGGTATGTCATACAGCCAAAAAAACAACGACAGAAATTACTTTGTTGTGTGCGCTAATCATTATTATTTTGCATATTACTATCTAGAAGCAATTAAACAATTATGTTATATCTACAAATCCTATAAGCGTATATATGATATTTTCAAAACCTTCTGTTGTTTCAAAGATTTTGATCAATTGATTAGTATGATCTGAATTCAAATTTCAATTGAGTCCCGTGATTTATTAGTTTTGCGTCTTGCACTGTTTGTTTCTACGGGTCACACGATACAACGGCAGTCGAAGCATTCCTATCAACCATAACCACTTACAAGAAAATAAAAATAATAAATGATGAAAATGCCATAGAGGGATTTACGCTACTGTTAACTGAAGAAGCAGCAGTTTGGTGACTTGGAGTCAGCGATAGCGTGAAAACCTGGAACGAGTCGCTAGCGTTGATACGCTCTGCCTTCGCGCCCAAAAGACCAGCGTATAAAGTTTACGATGAAATTGTATGCGACAAACAGCAAAGCTCTACGAACACAGGTCTATTTCTGGCCAAGAAACGAGCGTTAATGGCAGAAGTTCCCAAGCCTGCACTAACCCAGTCGCAATGTTTAGACTTGCTATACTTCTCGCTGTACTTTCACATCAAGAACAAGATACCTCGTGACTCAATAGACTCCTTTGATGATTTCATTACGAAGGTACGCCAAATGAAAACCGCAATACTTGAGCGATCTACCAAACCCTCAACTCTGACAACTTCATCTGTAAAGAGGAACCGATGTAGCTTCTGCCGCGCTTTCCGGCATACTGAATATGTTTGTCATAAGAAGACTAGACCTCAGCACCAGGCGCCGTACCAGAGTCACGGGAACAAAGAACCTCACGGCCACCTCCTACAACAACATGTTACGACTGTGGTGAACCCGGCGTAGTCGGGAGAAAGTGCCCCAAATGTAGTAAAACCAAAATTTGATCAACCGAGGTTGAATTTCATTTTTTAAACCGGAGCCTCGCGTCATTATAGCGAAGGAGGCCCATTGTTGAAATCTGCATCAAGGACACTATGGGTAAATCAGTTTTATTTAGAATCCTGCAAAAAAAACGAGCAAGATTTACCCTAGAAAAACCCAAGCAAAAGGTGCAACGAGCCCTAGTACCAGTGACTCTTTGTGGCCGGACGGTCCCCACAAATTTCATTGCGCTGCCAGAATCACACGATAATCAAACCCTATTGGGGGTTGTTTTTATACAAGATGCGAACATGGTGTTAAACATGTCGCAGTTGCTGTTCCATTTTTTGGAACACTACCAAGAAATATGGTCTCCTAAGTGGAGAGGAAGATGACGTGTCTGTATCCACGGCACAGACCTTACTTTGCAAATATGACAATGCCCCGTCAATAATTTCAAAACTAGCTCACCGGACATCGGTCGAACCGATGTTGAGTCCGTTGTTGGCAAGCCGTCCACCACAAACACACCAAAAGAGCTCACTGATGATGGTTCATACAGTCCGCTCCCGTTAATCGATCTAGATACCTCTTTAAGTATGCCGAGACGGGACTGGATACTCACCCAGATTTGTAGGTTCCCTGTTCCGAAATACGCAACAGGATATTAATAATGCCGATGTGGTCCTATGCCAAGGAGTGAGGCGCTATTTAGTTTTAACTTTAATATTGCAATGATAGCAGCGACAGATGTACATGATGACCCAGATGATAAGGTCCATAAACTCACTCAAGTACTGGAAAAAAATTCGCGTGTCTCGTCTCTAATGGCGAACCCGCTAGCTTGGTGGAGCATTAAATTGAGACTGGGAATTACGTTATGCCCCCATACAGATTATCTCCACAGCGTAAAGAGATCTTAAGCAAAGAAATCGAGCAAATGCTTAACGAAGCCATTATAGTCCCCTCAAAATATTCATGGGCATGGGGTTGTTATGGTCTCCAAGAAAAATGGCGAAATGAGAGTTTGCATCGATTACCGTCAGCTGAACAATATAACCATAGCCGATGCCTACCCCTACCTAGAATTGAAGACCTTCTGGATGAAGCCAAACCGACTCCGTTCATGACATCTTTGGACCTAAGGGCAGTCTACTGGCAGATTAAATTACGTTGAAAATCAAGAGAAAACTGCTTTAGTGACGCCATTCGGGTTATATCACTTTAAGCGAATGCCGTTTGGTTTACGTAATGCGCCAGCCACCTTTTAAATATTTATTGATAGGTTATGATTGGAACTAGAGGGAGTAAAATTACTGGCCTATCTTGATAACTCAATATGGCTGTTTCCTACTTATACGCAGCATCTAGAAGACCTGGATAAACTTTTTCATCTCTTGCAAGAAAATAATGTCGTTGTGAACAAGCAAAAGTGTCGATTTGATCAAGAATAAATTTCCTGCCTAGGACACATCATCACTAAAGCAGGTTTATGTTCAGAGCCAGCTAAAGTATCGGCCATTATAGATATACCTGTTCCGCGAAATGTTCGCCAAGTACAATCCTTCCTACAGACCTGTTCTTTGTATCGCCTCTTCGTACCCAATTTTGCAAAGATTTCCAAACTACTCACGCGACTAACAAAGCAAAACGCTGCCTGGACCTGGGAAAAGAGCCAAGAAGATGCTTTCCAGGAGCAAATAACACTAAATCATATACCATTAAAACTGATGCCTGCGACCACGCCATCGGTGCCGTTTTGGTCCAGGGGGAGCGCGCCGATGAACACCCGGTAGAATATACCAGTCGTCTACTGACCAAAGCAGAACGAAATTATTCCATTACGGAACGTGAAGCACTAGCCCTTACATGGGCTGTATCAAAATTTTGAGGATACATAGAAGGTTCTTTAGTCGTAGTAGCTACTGACAATCAGGCTTTAAAATGGCTGATATCTATTAAGTCCCCTACCGGACGACTTGCCAGATGGGCACCACAACTGCAACCATATAATACTATGACTTATCCCAGACTTCACAAACGTGATCGCCGACACTCTCTCTAGGCCTATATACTTTGAAATTTCTCATAGCCAAGACATAAGCATAGTCTCCATAGATATGCCTCGCCGCTCTGGAACAGAAAGGGGAAAGATTTTTTAAAAGTATAATAGATGCGTTAGAAAAACCAAATCAAGAAGATGGGATTTATTGGTCAAACAAGGGCTACATCTTAAATAGTGGGATGCTTCATCAATACGTCCAGGATAGTGACAGCGATACCGTCCAGTTGGTGATACCCTAACACGAAAAGAAGGCTGTACTGTTACGCTATCACGACGAACCGACTGCAGGCCATTATAGAGCAGATAAAACATGTTGCCGTATTTCAACAAAATATTACTAGAAGGGTATACGCAAGGACATTGAAAATTATATCAAGGACTGTCTCAAATGTCAACGATGTAAGCCTAGTAATTTGAAGCTTGCCGGTTTACTACAAACTATCGTGATGACTCAAAGATTTGAAACTATCTTTTGATCTTTTGATCCAATGCTGGATAATAAAATGTGGATTTATATTGTCGAAGATGTAGCTTCTCGTTGGATCGAATTCTTTACCTTAGAACAAGCCACAGCTGAAACTTGCACAGACGTTTTACTTAACGAGATACTTTTGGGGTATGGAATTCCTAGAAGAATAATAAGCGACAACTGAACACAGTTTGTTAGTTCAATAATGCAGAAATTGGTTTATTGCTTTGATATCCAACACGCATTTATGCCAGTATACCACCCAGAATCGAAACCCGTTGAAAGCAAGAACCAAGACCTAAAGACGCAACTTGCAATCTTGGTAGAAGACGACCATCGAGTTTGGGCCGATAAGTAGCCGTGCAGAGCCCGCTCCCCGCGCCGCATGACTCCGCGGGATACCTGGCCGCCTATAAAAACACACTCTCTGTATTGTTTACATATTTAGTTTTTGCTAGTGTGCAGCCCGATACTTTTATTTTTTTTATATGGCTGCTTAATTTATACTAAACATATAATGTCACGTGATTAAGTGACAGCCTTTATATATTCAAGATTTTTATTAACAACGCGTACCTTCAACAAAATTAAAGTATCTTGTTCTACTACAAAAATTATAACTAATATTTCCACAAATACAAGTTATAAATAAATAAATAATTGAAAAAGGTCAAAAACAAGTAATATTTCCTTGTGTAAAAATTAAAATTAAAATAATCAGATATCTGACGAAAATACACGTAATCGATTAGGTAACGGATTCAAAATGAGGTTTTGCCAGATGTAACAACGCAATAATAAAAATATTACTAATATAAAAATATACTATAAAGTTTAAGAAATAAGAATATGAGATATACTTATAAATGATATGTATCTGATATGACAAGTGACTGGTATCCGAGTTTAATGTGAAAATTTCACGTAGTGTAATAATTCAGCTATCTATTACATAGACGTGAATATAACATAGTATTGCTACTATAAAACTAATATACATTATTATTAACAATTGCAAATGCTCTTCGTATGACTTATTAAGAATTGATAATTAAAAAATCAAAAATCAAATGAAAATTCCTATTTTATTTGATTAAAATGTACATGTAATTGGGTGTATGTTAACACAACAACAAATTAGCTTAGGGTTAAAATTTAGCTATTTAGCAATTTTACTCTAGTTAACTTTTACATTATTAATCTCTAGGTGTGGTTTAACCCATGTTATAACTTTACTCTGCTACGTTAATTAATTCAAGTGATAAAACTGCTCTATCACTACTGTATAATTTAGCAGCACGGCATTATAAAACTGCCAAACTTTAAACGACCTGCACATTTATTTGTTTTACAAATGCTGAACTACGTAATAAATAATAAAAAATGAGTGAACTTTATTACACTGAATCTGCAACAGAAAATTTTTTCTAAAACTTAAAATAAATAAGCATAACTATTAAATAAATTCAGGACTATGTACAGATTCTATATCGTTAAATGTGGCTTAATAGTCACAAAATGGAATACGAACAGATTTTTTAAGCTTAGGGTTATGATTATAGCAAATAATTGCAGTGGTTTATATATTTTTATTTTACTGCCCATATGTTTACAGAAAAGTTTTTTTGGGCACAATCAATAGCGGGCGCGACATTGAAAAAACTCGAATACGCAAACACTGATAAATCCCCCGAGGCAATCCCTCAATTTTGGAAGATGTCCAGCCCGCTTACAGTCGTGGAAAATATTAAAGCTCCACACAGCCACGTCGGATATGCGCGGAGGGCGTCTCAGCACGATTGTTTTCGTGTGCCTGATTTATCGTCCGGGGTGCCAAAATTCGCATTAAAATTCAGGGCATAAATGCGGGCGATCGCGAGCGCCGGGCTGTCTGAAGCGATCCGAATTAGACGCAGCCGATTTGTTACTTCCACTTCGCATCGCGGGCGAACGTATCGACGCCGGGCGCCGAGACGGAGACCAAAAATGCGGGAATAATTTGCCCGAACGCAAACACTGCCAGCGAAGCGCGGAATTTCATGCCCGCGCCAGGTCCACGTGCGCGGTTCGTACCCATTCGGATTTAATTATTCCTGTGCTGAAACTGAAGGACAACCATCGCGTGCCCGAAATTTGCACGGCGAACAATAAAATGATAAATGCCCGGGTTATCCCGCTACTGTCCTTTTGTTTATGCGCTTGAAATGAATGGCATTGAGCGGGAATAATAGTTTCGTGGATCAGATGCGCGTTGAAATTCACGAAAATTACTTGGACTATTTGGTGATTTATAGATGCTCGGGCAAGCACCTAATAAATCATGCAGCAGGAGCATCTAACTATTTTTTGCAGATTTACATTTTAATTTGAAATGCAAAATATTAACCCTTATAGTTAATTAACTCTTATAGTTAGTGACAAATGCTTCACTTATTCGATCCTTTTGGTATGACCTTAGGAAATGTCTGTTACAGAAAACGCACAATTTGTATCATACTCATACACTTTTAAAGATGGAAGAAAACAAAGTGCATTTTATACACTTATTGCTTTTCTATTACCGGAAAGGCAAAAATGGCACACAAACAACAATAGAGATATGTGCTGTTTGCGGAGAAATTTCTTTAGCTAAGTTTAGAGCTGGGGATTTCAAAAGACTGATCGGGAATAATCCGCGATATACAACATAAGGTTAGCAGAGCTACTAAAAATATTGAAGGCCACCGGCCAAGAGCATTTAGTGAAGTTTGGTTATGTAAATCGTTACTATGTTTAGGTTCCGTCCAATTTGCTTTGGGGAAATTTAATGCATCGCATTTTCATCTGTGGCGCTCTGTACATATGCAACGATGACGCACCGTTTTTGAAGCAATTAGTGGCCTAAGATAAAAAATTAATTATTTACAATAACGTTCAGAAAAAATAGTTCTGGGGTAAACAAAATAAACCACGATTAGCTATCCCAAAGGCTAGTCCCTATCCGAAGAAACTCATACTTTGTGCCTAGTGAAATTGGAAAGGGATCATGTATTATGAACTTCTACTAAACAGCCAGTCAATAAATTCAAATAAGTACTGTTAATAACTGGACGAATTATATATTTGAGAGCAAAACAATTGACTCAGCAACATGCCCGAGTTGTAAAAAAATGTGTATCCACTCCAATAGCATTCCAAGTAAAGTTCAGTGTACTCTCTAAAAGCTTAAAAACTGTGGTTTCAAATGATACCACTTAGATTAGAATCGGATCTGTTTTGACAATGTTATAGGCCTAAGAATATGTGTAACAAAAATAGTTGAAGGAGAAGAAGTGATTATGAAAAAAAATGAAATTATTAGTTGAAATTAATTTAATGTATTTTTCAATTGCACTTTCCAAGTGATTACGCACGGATCGGATGACTTTTCTTATGGTGTCTTAAGGGATTGCTTTCCACTCTTCCATCAACGACGCTCTTAATTTTATCACGCTCTTTGGTGCAAGATTTCTAGCTTGGAATCTTCGCTCAAGCTCATCCCAAACATGCTCAATTGGATTCAAGTCTGCCCTATACGGAGGCCAGTCCTTTTTCAGTATACCGATGTCAGCCAGGTAGGTAGTGGCCAGTCGCGCGTATGGCATCGCGGATTTTCCTACATTAGCATGAAATAGTTGCCAACAAATCCCGCAAACGGAACATGTTTCTCCAGAGTGTCCCTGATGTAGCGGTTTGCTGTTAAACCTCCTCTGCGGCATCCACTATGCAAGAAAAAAACTTAGTTTTCCGTGCATGGAAATGCCCACCCAAAACATGCAAGAGCCACTTCCATATGCAACAGTTTCTTGATTACAACAATGGGCAAATCGTTCCCCTAATTTCTATAGTCCCGGGTCTCGTTGCCATATAGGCACAGCCTGGACTCGTCGGTGAATAATATCTGTCTCGAGATGTTTGCGAGAAAATTTCAGTCGCCTGTGCTTTTGAATTGTGGTTATCTTAAGACCCGTGGCTCCCTTCTTTGGGATCAGCATGGCCGCCTTAAATCTTCTTCTTACTGTCCAAATACTGGCAACCACACTTTTGACCGCATTCAGCTCTTGCTTGAGGTCAACGCCAGTCATCGACTTCTGAGAGATATTGAGACGAGAAATAGATCGTCTCTCTCCGTTGTCACGCTCCTACGGCCGCTTTTTATTGCCGGTGGACGTAGCCACCGGCTTCCCCATACCGCCGCCACACTCTTGGCACAGCTGATTGACTCAGATTTAGTCGGTTTGCCACAATGCAACTGCCTGGGTTGCTTATGCGGCTGTAGTATCCATATTTCTTACGAATAATTGGAGCACTTACGTCATTTACTTCCGTCAACTTCGGATAAGTGACTGAGTTGAATTATCGGATTGCAAGCGTACTGTAGACCAATCACAAAGATCACGCACGTTCGTTCCAATTAGTAAGATTCGTAAAACCCCGTTTGACGCATTTTTTTTGAATGCGTCATCTGGTTAATGCAATAGCAACAATTTTTTAAAGCTCAATAGTAAAGATATTCCTTGCACGTTAATGTTTTTATTTTTATCTTCCTTATACTGAAACAGGAGACAAAAATGCGCGTGCAGCTAGTCAGTTGATTGTTTTTCTCTCAAGGGTAGATGACGATTAGCTAATTGAAAGAGCGTCGTACTACATCAAGTTAATGCTAAAGCTCATGTGTCGCCGACAAAAATTGTTGGAACTTTGCTGGAATGTACTGTCCCACCCGCCATATTTATCCGACATTACAACTTCAAATTTTATTTATCTAGGTCTTTACGAAATTCTCCCGATGACAAGAACTTCAACTCTTTGGAAAGCATATGAAACCACATTGAAAGGCTTTCTCGCAAAAATTTGAGCAATTTTGGAAGAATGGAATTTAGAAATTGCGTGATTGTTAAAGAAGGTGAAAGGAGGTTGTTGAACAAATAGGAATTGTTGCATGGCAAACCAGGAGATAATTTGTAAATCCTTTCGCACAAAAGATGAGAGGTGATCGGTAGATTTCATTTTAGTGTAATATGATAAATTGATTTTTATTTTTCCGTTATTTGTTGTTCAGTTTAATTTCAAATTAGTTACGTACAATGAACTAATGAACTAATGAAAAACAAAAACGGTGTGATACCGTAAAGGAAACTTTCTACAGCGGTGCGAAATCGTAACGGTCACTTCCGGTTGCCGTTAACCGATTTGGCTGAAAATCAATCCCATGTTTCCTTCAGATATCGTTGCATATTTTGAGTAATATTTTTCCATGCAAGATATATATGTATATGTGACGCATTATGCAAGTACCTGGAAAAAGACTAAAGTTTAATTTTTTTCCTCAATATAAATTATTATTTTTCATTTGAACACTGGCGTATCACTAAGTGCGGTTCGACCCGTTAGATATCAAGCGACCACAAGATATCTGGTGCTCTCCGAGTTAGTATTGCTAGCTTTATCCGTATCTGTTTCCGAAGGTCTGTATAATTTGAATTAATTTTGCAACAGAAAATTGCAAAGCAGGGCTAATGGCTCATGATCAAAATTACTGGTATCCAACTATTCCAACAAACTTAAATGTACATACTGGTCAAAGCTCCTTGACATCTTGCGTATTCGCGTCTGTTTATCCGGCTTAACAAACCTATCCACAGTTAAATACAACATATTACTTACAATCTTATGTTGCTGCATAAATGTCAAACTAGTAATCGTATCCACCATCAACAAGTGTTTCTGGAAATTAGTGGCAAACTGTCACAAACAACAAAAAACGAAGTAGGATCACGGAAGCACAAACCAAATCAGAAAACCAAAATTACTTGCTAGGAAATCAAATACTAACCAGCAACCCTTCAGGAGAAGTTAATTCGAGTAATCAAAATAAACGAGACAAAGTAACTTAATTACACCCCCCATCTTAAGACCAAATGAGCACAAAACAAAATTTATTTGCATATAGAAATATAGTAATACTTTCGTAAGTTAGAAAGTTCCCAGTAAAATTATAACAACCGTTTCGTTCTGTAACAGCCACTATTTTACGAGCAGCTATTCATTAGTTTCTATTATAAAACTTCAGTAACTTTAGGGTTGTTTTTCTTCTTCCTGGTAGTTAACGACTGTTATGCATCATTGGCTGCGTTACAAGAAGCCGACTTTTTAAAACAATGCTTTAAAGAATATATGCTGAAAACAATAATACCAGAATATAACTACTGTTAATCAAGTTTGCATTGATTTGTATAAGTATTTTTACAAGATAATATGTAAATTCTCTAAATTTCTGCAATGTATACCCAATAATAAAACATTGATTATAATTATATTTATCTTCATTATAAAATAAATTTTAATTATACATAATTAGTTAGAACAAGCAACCAAGAATTACAAGTTTCGTTAAATCTTTGTTTTACTTTACATGTAAAATTTTTGTTTGCTTAATAAACTTTAAGGATAACTTTAGTTGTACTTTTCACCTTTTGTATCATAGTATTACAAAGCCAGTTAATGATAATCTTAACTATTAATACATTTAACTTTTTTAACAAGTTAACTTGATTAAGATTTGTTGAAAACGAATTAAATCGTCGTTGCTTATTTATGACAAAGGTTACTATTAATTTTGTTTTAATAATATACTGACAATGAGTCTAGTATATAAAAATAACTGTAAGGTAAGCACGTTTTTGTACACATTGTACTCAAACATCTGTTACAGTAACCCCTTATATTCTATTTGAAAACTGAATTTATCTCACACAACAATGCAGATCTAGATATGCGTAATGAAATTGGAAAATATTGTTAACTTAAATAATTATTCAAGTAAAACTTTAGAACAAACAAATAAAAATTATTTGTATTTTGCTTATATTTATAAACTTTATTTGATGTGAAAATAGCGTATGTTTTTCAAATGAGTGCAACTTTGTTGATTTTTAATATAAAACACTTAACGCCAAAACAATATGTAACGAATGCACTTTTGATAGCGACTGATTATATAATTGCGAAAGATAATGCTCTTCTTATTGTATGCACATACGAAATCTTTTTCTAAAGTTTTGCATCTCACTTGCCAACTTTTCTTCTACCACTGTTGCAATTTCTTGGCGATTTTCTATTTAAGGTAACTTGAAGAAATAAATTGCAGACATACAAATGTAGGAAGCTTGGGGAGTAAGGGATATCGCTGAAACGTGAGATTATATAATGGTGTGGGTTGTGACTCCATCTTGTTAGAAATTTATTTTTTCATGTTGACCTGTAAACGTCAAAGTTGTATATTCAAAAAATAGGAGAGTATACTACTCTAGAGCTACTATTACTGCGGCTCCTTTTTCTTTAAAAAAGTAATATTCAATGATTCCTACTTTCAAACTACCAAGCTGTTACCTTAATACTTAGGAGGTTTATGATGAAATTCTCGTAAGATCTTTGACAGTTTTGCTTGTTGACTAACCATCCATCATCAGAAACTATAATTTTAAGCATTTTTTTTATAAAATTCTTTGTGTTGAAGCAAATTACTTTAAAGCAGCCTATAAAAAATTAAACAAGCAACGAAATAGGCCGAGTCGTAAGGGAATAACCAGTTCATTTCCTCTTCACAATCAATCTAGTTATTCCAAACGATTTAACCTATCAAAGTTTTGTATTATTATCAGGAATTACGACCATGCACAACGTTGAACAGTAACAAAGGAATCGTTATTAAAAAAAACTGCTCAACGTCAAAAACGCGATTTCTCTGATCCACTGCGCGATGTATACTCTGAACTACTCTTGAGAACGGACCTGTTTAGCTCGCATTCTGTGACAAGTGTCAAAGTTTGTCAGTATGCATCGCTCGTGTCGAGAAAACTTTAAGTAATTTCCGCGAACAGAGACTGGTGGCCCGCCAGCGTGTTGAGAAAATGAAGTGTTGCAGTGGGTTCCTTCCATCGCAACGAAGCTGAGATAACAATTTTATCCTACAACAAGTAACTTCTGCCAGAAATTATATAAAAAAGCAGTGGAAATTAGATATTAGGTGTTACTTATTAAGTAAGACGTACTTGCATCGCTGCTTGCGTCAAAGGCATAAAGTTGTGTTCTTCATTATCCACTTGAGTGACAGACGGCCAGTGATAAGTTATTGAGCTAAAATATGTACGAAATAGGCAGCTATAATTGACGTGCCAAATATCGAGTATCCAACCACCTCACCAATGTTGGATGATCAACAACTAATCTCTTGCTTATATCAACAAACCATATCTTAATAACGGCATTAGCAGCAGCATCAAGCACAAGTACCTCAGTAAATACATCTACGGCAATTTTCAAATATTTACCCAACAATCAATAATAGCTCAGCAAATCACAAATTCAAAAGAACAGTAGAACAGCTAAACACAAGAAAAACGAAACGCAATAGACCGATCTTAATCACAACCGCAAACGAACAAGAATATTAGACTACCGGCTGAATACCCCAAGTACCTCCAACCTTTATAAAGCTCTTATTGATACCGATCCAGAAAAAGAGATGATAAAAATAAAACTTCCTCCAATATCCCTTTATAACGTGAATAACCAAAAACTCCTAACAGATGTGCTCAAAGAAAAAGCTAAGTATAATTGTTATGTCAAACTAATTAGTACTACTCAAGTAAAAATTTGACTAAGCAAAGATGAAAGTTAAATCATAATTATCAAAATGCTGAAAGACAAAAACACAGAATTTTAAACTCTCCAATCGAAAAATAATAAAAGATATAAAGTATTTCTCAGAAACATCCATCCAAAAACATATATTGCAAAATTAGCTATCAAAATAGCTGAGCATGGCTATAAAATTTTTAACATTTACGTCAGACACAGAGTCGCCAAAATCCCTCTTTCGATATTTTTTATAGAGCTACAACAATCCAACAACAATAAAGAAATCTTTAATATTGAATTTTGAATGAAATCTAAGTTAAGATTTAAAACTCGGTACGATAAACGAAGAGTTATATAATACCAACTCTATTAGGAATTAGGCTATTCAAAAAATTATTGCCAAAGAACGCCAAGGTGTGTTAAAATGTGCAAGTGAATATTTAACCAAAAATTGCGAAAGAAAAATCAAAAGTAAAGACGTAAAATGCGAAATTGGCTGTTTAGTAGCTGTGCAGTTACAAAAAAGAAAATATCTGCCTCTTAACTAACTTGTCCAGACAAAAATATCATACGCCAAGAAAGCAGCTGAACGTAATCTAGAACAGAATTCAGCAAACAATCAACAACAAGCTATCCAAAATGTGTAACAACAATAAAAGGATAGCAAACTAAAAGCATTAATGGTAAAGATAATAGAAAGAATGCGTAATCTCAACCTGGTTACTTTTACGGTTAGCAAAATGAATCATAATGTTTATCATTTTAAAAATATTAATCTGGAATACCAATGACTACAAAACATTGCTAGGATATTTGGAGAGGCAGGCGTGTAAATAGCCGTGCCCTCGTGGTGCGGTGTGGGGAACTAAGTACGGCCCGTTTTGAAAAGTAAAACGTTGATGCCCAAATCGTCCCTTAAACGGCCGGCGCGAAAGCGGATGGGGGCGGCTACCGATATCAACCGATAAGTAATTGCCAAATCGCTCACCTGTAATCGGCTGGACTTCGGCTTCGGCGGCGTTAGTTTCACGGTGGCCACCTTGTTGCGATGTCTTCCTGCCTGGAACACGATTGCACTGGCCGTGTTACGGATCGAGTATATCTTGCGGGATAGTTATCTGCGGGTTGGTTAAACACGACCGATTTGGCCGCGTTGCGGGTCGAATAATATCGCGGGCTTCGCGACTGGCTTAGCGGTAGATCATTTTCCGTAAATCTTAATTCGACAGCACTTTTCGTCTCAAAGAGTGCCGCCGACGGCGTATGCAGACTCGCCGGCTGAGCAAAAGCCCATATGCCGTTTTGCGTGCGATAGCAAAACGTGGCGGCAGATATCAAAGCCACCAGCATGCCGCCACGATACAAAAGCGGTTCAAGAGCGAAAAGGCCGCCACACCAATATTAAAATATTTTTATCTACAAATGATATAGACCTAATGTTAATATCCGAACTTCATGTTACAACCAATACCTACATAAAAATACCAAAGTACACAATATATGCTATACTTCAACCCAGTATTCCAATGGCATTGCTCATAGAAAAATTATAAAAACCAAGATCAAACACCACAAACTATAAAAATTTTAATAAGATTATCTACAATCTACTGTCATTGCAGTTTTAGCGAATAACAGGGAAATCATATTTTTAGCTGTCTACTACTGTTCAGAGCATATTATTAAAAACAAACAATTTGCCGCTTATTTCAGCATTCTTGGGCCCTGTGTTATATCGAGTAGGGACTATGATGCAAAATATCAAATATGGGGCTTGAGAACAAGGTTAATTTGTTGCAGAGAACTAGCCCGAGCTTCAGAAGAACATAATCTCCACTACTTATCCACGTTTCAATCAACCTATTGGCCGTCGGACTTTAACAAGGAGCCCGATCTGGTAGGTTACCAAAGGCTACTTAAAATCTGAAATGTGTTTGGATCTCTTCTTAGTCTCGTCATTATATATAGCATACAAGTGCCACAAATAGAGAAACCCCAAATATTGTCTACAAAGCACGCAAAGTGGGATTACTTTACGGAACTGGTTACCGAACGAATACACTAAAATTAACCACTAAAAACGGAAAATGGCTTATTTGTCGCTATCAAACACCTTATTCACTCAATACAACAATCGGCATGAGATGCGACTCCAAATTATAAAACGCCCAAATAATATTATATTGTCTTATTTCCGTCAAACAAAAATAGCGGAAAAAGGAAGATTAAGAAAAATTTGGCGAACTACTAGAAACGTTTTAAACAAAATTAAGCTTAATCAAGCCGTCCCAGAGTTAAGGGGACTAATCAACTTTTGCAACCAAGAAATACAGAAATACCTAAGTAACCTAACCATAACATGGATCATTCATTTCGCTTTATAAAAGGCTACCACAAAACTCAAAGGGCCAAAACAAATAATAACGCCAATTAAATAATGTGATATGTCGGCACATAATTTTGTGCGACACTTAAGTTCATTAGTTAACCCAAATGAAAAAGAAGAATAATTTATACTAGAAAACCTCCAAAGAATTGAAGAAAACGCTCAACCTATAAAGCCAGTAAAAACTAGTCGACAGTACGAAGAAACAAAATTTATGCTAATTAAGAACTATAGCTCTGAATGTGTCATTTAATAAAAAACGGTAAAATTATATCTTAAAGGAAGCTACACAAACTCAATAGCCCTGATAAATGTTTGAAAAGATAATTGGATTTCTAAAAAGCCAACGTTTTTTATTACTGAAAAGTTTTCAAACTTAAAGTAACTTCAGTATGATAAAGAAATATCTTCCTATAAAAGAATTATTAATACCAAACTAATAAAGTATCTAGGCCACAAAAAGGTGTGAAGTCAAAAACAGATTAATCTCTTAACCGAGATAAACATTTTAGGTTTCTTAAGAAGTAGCATGTGCTATAATTGTGGACTGCAATTTATTATTAACTTAACTTTAATAAAACTCTCTAAATATACACACGACAATCAAAATAGTCATGTTAAGTACTCGAACAATAAAAAGCTTTTTAAAGCAGTTATATATATTATATATGAAATATTTTAATAAAAAAATGTAACCTGAAAAAAATTAACATTACAAAATATAATTTTAAGTATACAGTAAGTTACAAAACGCTCTAAATTTGACATTTAAGCGAAATATTGCTAAAACATAATACATAACGTGATACTAAAGTAAACAATAAAAATAATTAACATACTTATTTGGCAT
The DNA here is from genome assembly GCA_036346155.1 of Sinelater perroti. Lineage (NCBI taxonomy): Eukaryota > Metazoa > Arthropoda > Insecta > Coleoptera > Elateridae > Sinelater > Sinelater perroti. The sequence continues at coordinate 5,926,292 of JARFIY010000359.1, forward strand.
AGGTATTTTTGTAATTTACGATTTACACATTGAGGAAGAAACATTAACATTATTCTTTACAATGTTATAGCATTCATTTTCAAGAAAAATAAAAGCTATTTTATCTCACAGAGAACACAGTTAGCATTTGCGTGAATTGAAACTCATTTTCAATTTATGCAAATAAGAGAGCTGTGATATTTGTTAAAGTAAGCTACCCTTTTAAACTAGCAAACCTTCGTTACAGTCACGAACAAGGTCATTAAAAAAACAAAACGAAGAAGTACAAAGTATTCAAGAAAGAAATTGCACAATTACTAGTACGTGAACACTCAGTAAATTTAGAATAACAATATTGTTCTACTTATTTTAGTTTGCTTCCTTTGGAGTATTGGACTTAAATGAAATTACATAACCTCCATCTGTCTCTGCTAATCGTGTTCAGTTTATTCCAAGATTTATTTGTTTTTTTAAATTTATTGTTTTCTTTAATAATTTTTTCTTGCATTTCTGTTTTTTCTGCAAATTTGTAAGCTTTAATGCAATAAGCATAGCCATAAATATTTTTTAATTTATACTGAAGTGTGTATTTGTTTTGGTTGCCACACTTTTTAGATTTTATACAAGAAACTTCATTTTATAAAACAGTATATTTATCTTGCAATTAATTTAATAAGTTTTACATTTTATACTTATAGAGGACTGCATCCAATAGCACCTGTTGAACAATTCCAGTTAAAATGTTTTTAATACTTTATGGATTACTCTCTCGCTCACTCTCTCCCTTCCTCTCCCCCCCCCTTTTGTCTCTCGGTCTTGTTACTTTAATATGTAAGAATCTGGTGACATGTTTTTGGTGACGTACATTATGGCTCTCCATGCTTCTCGGTCTTGGGACGCTCAGATTTGCTTCATGCGTACACGAAAGAGAAAGCTCTTTCGTGTTTCCAGTTTATTTTTCGTCCTACCATTAGTTCTTCTAATTAATTTCTTTTTGAATTTTGACCAAAGTATCGAATGTATGCCTGGCTGATTTTGGTAGAGAGATGTATTGTGACCTTAGTGTATAAGTTAGCTTTAATATTAGTTTATATGTCTACATTTCAAAGGCATCAATTTTTCTTTTGTGTGGCGATTTTTACCGTCCAAGTTTTGGCATTATATGTGGCTATGGAAACACCAATGTTTTTATTAATTTGAGCTTATTGTTTTGAGATGTTGCTGAGCTTCTCTAAATGATACTTAATTTTGTGACTGTGTTTCGAGCTACAATTATTCTTCGTTTGATTTCTTTGTGACGTCCTCTTTCATTTGTAATTAACGATCTTAGGTAAACGAATTCCTTCTACTTTAAATCCAGATACTTCTATTACGTCATTACCGATATTTGTTTCTGTTGAGCATTAATTTGTTTTCTGTTTTCAATGTCTAACTTTATCACAACATTATTAAGTTCAGCATTGATAAGTATATTATCAGCGTATCTCAAATTATTTATTTTTCGACTACCAACGGAAACATATCTATCCAAATTATCCATAACTCGTCTTATGTATATCGTTCAAGTACGAGTTGAAAAATAATTGGCACATATATATAAAATTGACTCTTATTCTCGCGTGATTATTTTGTATAGACTTATATGTGTAAATTGCGAGAAAATTTCCGTACTTTGGAATATTCCCATAGTTTATTCTAATTTACGCAGTGGAAAGCTTTAGTGTAATCGAAGAAACACAAATAAGTGTTTATGTTTATGTAGGGTTTTTCGATAATTTGTCTAATATTTAATATTTGTTTACGTGTGCCTTTTCTTGGTTTAACTTTAGTTTAGTTTTCGAATATTTCCGTTGGTAAAAATGATTTTAGTCGGTTGTTGATTATAACATGACTGATAGTATGACTTTTAAAAGAAGTATAAACATCGATTCGTACCACTCATTTGGCTATTTTATCGACTCCAGCAGATTTTAACACATAGTTTTATCATACCTTCTAAAGCTTAGGCGATTATATTATCTGAATCTGGTGCCTTACGTTTTTTCAATGTTTTAATTGCTTTTTCTACCTCTCGTTTTAGTATATATAGTTCTTTTTCAATTGATATGTTATTCTGTTAAAATTAACTTAAATTTTAGCTTTTTTTTTATAAAATTTTACTAAGTACTTTCTCCAATAAGAGGTTTGTGCACCAATACAATACTAGATAAATGGAACAATGTTATTGTGGTACTGTTTTACAAGAAGGGCGATATAACTGAACTAGAGAACTACAGTCCTACAAGTCTTTTAAGCCATCTATACAAACTACTTACAAAGATCATAGCTACAAGACTTAAGAAAAGATAGACTTTTAACAAATACTGGAGTTTTTGTGCCCAACTTAGGACATTTTAAAAAGCGTTAAAAATTGAAAGATCCATTGAGTACAAAAGACCACTAGTTCTAGTCTTTGTGGATTTCTAAAAGTTTTCGACGCAGTCGAGATTGAGGAAGTTATGAGAGCATTGCAAGAATGCCGTGTTGACTATAGCTAAAACTACATGAAATACCAAACGCATACCAATTGGAAGGAAGTTAGATAAGGCGACACGGTGTCTCCCAAGTTGTTTACTGCAATACTGGAATATGCTTTTAAAAAGCTAAATTGGGAAGGAAAAAGTCTAAACATAGACGGACTGAATCTCAAAAATTTTCAATTTGCGAATGATACAGTTTCAATGTCAGACAATCTAGCCGATATTTATTTATGTTAAAAGAACTTTACGAGGTATACAATGAAGTAGGCATGAAAATAAACAGCTCCAAGACAAAATATATGACCAACTTAGTCCCTAGTGAGAACTTAAAAATTGACAATAATGAAGTAGAATTTTCTTTTTCTTCTATTCTTTAACTCTTCGATTGGTCAGCAGCTTTCAACTTTACTTTGCCGCAGGCAGATTTTTTGAATTTTGCGTAATTCTTGCACCAGCATTCTTCATTACCTGCTTCGTAAACTCGAGACGAGGTCTACCCTTGGCTTTTCTACTCGATATTAATCCTTCTATAATGTTTATTACAAATTGATTGTTTCTATACAGATGTCCAATTCATCTGTGTCTCCTTCTGTTTAGTACTTATATTACGCTTTTATGATCTCCTATTCGATCCAGTACCTTTCTATTATTCTGTCTGTCCATTTAATTTTCAATAACCTTCTCTATAGCCACATCTCTAAGACCTCTAGTGCCTTTACTTTTCTTTTACCAATGTTAACGTCTCGGAACCATAGATTGTTACGATCCAGATCCATGTTTTTACTAACCTAATTATATCTTTCAAACTAATGTTCCTTGATGTTCATAGTTTACTTTTATTACCAAACATCATTTTTGCTTCTCTAATTCTGCCTATCACATCTTCTGTAGATCCTACCTAAGTATTTATAAAATTTAACGTGTTTTAGAGATTCGTCTTTTATTTTAATTCGTATTTCCTCAGGTTCTTTAGAACATATCATTACTATCGTTTTTGATCTTATTTGTTTTTTATTCTTATCGGTTTTGCCTTTGTCTTGTTTATGCTTTCTTATTTTCTCCATTAACTCAATTATGTGGTGGTTGATCCACGGTTTCTTTGGTTCTTTGTGAAGTTGTCCGAGAGTCTCTTTGGCAGCCGATTTTAAAGCTGTTTTATGTTGTTCTACTTTTGCTCTGTTGTACTTTTTCCCCTTGTTCTTGTCTACTTCTCTTTGGCATTCCGTTCTTGTTTCTTCAATTTTTAGTTATTCGTTGCCCAACTATTACTTATTGTTTTGGGGCTAAAACATCATTTATGTTTATATATATATATATATATATATATATATATATATATATATATATATATATATATATATATATATATAGAGTTGATTATGTATACCTTGGACACGAAATACAAATTTCCAGAGACAACTAAACATGTAAATTGAAGAGAAGGGTTACTCACGCCTGAGCTGCTTATGGAACACTTTGAGAGATCCTCAAAGGTGATCTGCCGATGTGTTTAAAAATACAGGTTTTCAATTAGTGCGTGCTGTCGGTTATGACATATGGCGCCGAAACTTTAACTTTAACTACTGCAACGGCTAAAAAGCTTAGAACAACACAGCGAAAAATGGAAAGATCAATGCTTGGCGTGTCCTTTGCGCCAAAGGACAGGCGCGACTGATATATAGTCACACAGACAGCAAAGCTCAAGCGGAACTTGGCCGGGCATGTGAACTGGATGACGGACGGGAGATGAACGAAGAGGCTGCTTAAGTGGAGGCCAAGAGCCGGCAGAAAGACCAGAAAAAAACCGCCTACACGATGAACGAATGGTAGAAGAATGGTCGGTAACTGGATTAAGACAGGTCAAAGCAGAGAGGAATGGACGAAAATAGGGGAGAGCTATGCACCACAGTGGACGCAAAAAGTTGATTGATGATGGTGATGACTTTCTCCAAATCCCGGCTATGTCTTCTGTATCAGTGATGATTTGGCCATATTTATTTTTTATTAGTTGTGCGTGGTGAAATATCTAACCTTATCATATAGCCTTCGACTTCCGTTACTTTCTATTTTATTACATATTATGATATTGTAGCTGTTTTTATTTCTACATGTATTTTAATTTTTTATCCAAATGTTTCAGTTTTTTCAATGATTTTAATATTTGTGTCTTTTGTCGACACCATCCATTTTTTGAGTTCTTTTATTAAGGATATATGATTCGTCATCTAGTAATTATTTTTCTCTGTTTGACTCTTTTTTGTTTCATTGTTTTATTCCTTCCGTTATCCATTTTTTTATAGTACATCATAGTTCTTCTTGGTCATCTGCTAGGTTTGGAGGGCTAATCTCTTTGTTTTTGTTATAGTTTCCCCAATTGGCATTTCTCTTCTTTGGTAGATGTTAATTCCTTTAATTTAATTTTAACTTTAACAATTTACGACTAGAATAACAAATTGTTCCCTGTCTTGATCTAGCATTGATGATTGAGTTTTCCATCTGGCCCTTATTAAAATGAAATTAATTTGGTTCTTAAATTCCCGCGACGGTGAACTAATTAATTCTATGTGTAGTTGAAAACTTGTATTATTATTTTTTTCACTGAATCCGTACTTTCTTAGGATGTTTCGGAGTTGATGGTTGTTTTAGTAATACGTATTTTGGCGTTAAAGTTGTCTATTGTTATCAGCATGTTTATTTGCAGTAATTTACTAATGACGTTTTTAATTTGGGTGTACATTTTATCCATTCCATTATCAATGAAAATTGAAGCGGGAATATACATTTGGATGATATGAAGTTTAACTTGTTTGGAGGAAATCGTGATTTTGATGAGTTGATCACTGACCTCAGTAGTATCTGTATTTTTGCACCCGAGATGTATATGGTGTGATCTATTGTGTTAAAACGTTCTTGGCATCTGCAGTGTATTTCAGATATTCCGGATATTGCTATATGATTTTTGAGCTTCATTTCTATAATATATAATTTTCCAGTTTGTAAAGGTCCTCTCGTATTTGATGTGGCTATAGCCATTTTTTTCTAAGCTGTAGATACTTCGGTATTCCAATCACCAATTTTACACGCGCTGCCTAGTATTTATGGTTATTATATTACTCGCCAGTTACTAGCTAGGCCACATTGCTAAGCTTATCACCATTTTATTCACAACCATAATGTTTTCATAAAAAAAACAATTAGGTGGTTTCTTATCTCTAATAATTCATCCGTTTAAAGACAAAGGGTACTTCTGTTAAGCCGTTTCTAACATGGAAATCCGACGTTAATGTGCGTACTGGTAACACCCATATCTGGGAAGCGTTTTCCTACCCGCCACCTCGGGAGGGATCCGATGGAAGATTGGCAATCCCACACAGGATGCATGAGACAATTAAAAGAAAATGTTGCTTACTTTTGGAAGTCTTGCCTCAATGACTTATTCCATTGGTTGCACAAAGAAATGTATTAAAATAGGTAAACACCTACCTCTTAAACGAATCTTCACTTTATTTGTATTTGATATATTTAGCATTATTCCAGCATTTATTTGATCGTTAGATCTTTCAGTTTTAACTCTATGCGAACACATATTATCTGCAAAATTCTCTATTTTTAATCTTTCATTCAATTTATTTTATGCTTTATTATCTTATCTATCAAAAATACATAGCATTTTTTGTTGATGCTTGTATTTAAAACATATTTTCAGTAATTATAGAAGTTTTATTTGTAGCTACAACAGAAATATTTATAGATAACTGTTAATTCACTTTATTAAATAATGAGTAATATAATGTTTTAAATATTAATCTGCAATGTAAGAACTTATTTGATTTGATTAAAAATGTTTACCAATAATTAGTATGGATGGGTAAGTCAAGGGTTTAGCCATGTATCTTTTTATTAAGGCAATATTTGTGTTGCAAATTTTTCTCTGATATTAAAATTTTATCTAGATGGACTGAACTTTTTATTTAAGCACGAAAAGGAAATAAAATCAAGGTTTACAAAATCTTCTCCTGTTGTGCGCCACACAACCGCCTATTACACAGAAAGTTACTGCAGCTACGTTACCAGATAACACTACCATTTTCGTTACAGATAAAAATCCGGCGAATTCACTGGAGTGCTTTGTAGGTGGAACGGCGCATAAAATAAGCTAAAGTTATATAAACAGAGTTCGCTAATTACAGCTGCACATATCCTCAAAATTTAGCGCAGATAGTTTCGCCTAAAAGTCTTTTGAATAATGAAAAATACTTTTATTTAATTGATAAAATTCAAAGAAATCTCCGGTTGAAGTAATATATTTGCTATAATAAAGCTCGAGTGCCCGGAGAAGAGATGCTGCTCTAACACTTACGGCAACCCGGAAAGTTTTCCAGTTCGCCGGCACGACTCGCCCTCCTCCCAGAGACAGCAAAAGTGAACGATTGCGAAATAGCGCGATCTGTTGAATGCCGCATCCGCAAAGTTGGAATCCGGGCCGCGCGATTGCGGCATAAATTGAAATGCAGAGTGGCCACCGGCGCTGCAAATTCGGCCGAATAGTTGCCGAAGAATTTACCGGCGCGCGCGAGCTTTATTCATTAAAACTTTTTCGATATTTCTGGGGCGGCCGCGCGTTCGTTACGACGTGATTCCATTAGGCGGCAAATGACTAAACGGCGCGTGAAATAGAGACGGATTTTTGCGAACTCTAAGACCTGTCAAGTGTTGAGCAGATTCCGGGCGCGTTGACAGTCAATTTGCGTTTGCTTAAAAAATGAAGTCGCATTGAGGCGAAGGCAAGCGTGAACACACACGCGAGCGGCTTCCTTCTTCCCGTCTTGCCGGGAATTTAATTTTAGTGAATACCGAATTATGGGGCGGCAAATATTCCGAAATTTTGTTGCCCAAACACGTGGAAAATTTGCAAGGCTTTCGTGATTTTCATCTCAAAGAATTGAAATAGATAGGGCGCGCGTTCATTCACGCATTCACTAATTTGAGGTTTCAAATAATTATCCATAAGTTCTATTCATATAGTGGGTTTTTTAGTAAATTGTCATTATGTCTCACCATACATTAAATATTATTTAAATGTGTCATACAGGCTTTGTATATTAAAGTGACTCTGAATGTATCCATTAAAAATTTATATAGTATTTCCATTAACAGAGAAACACAATATAGAAAAACATAACCAACTAAATATTTATCAAAAGTTATTTGTACATCCTAAAACATTAAACTGATAAAAAAAACTATAAAGGGGTGTAAAATAGACACTATTAAAAATTTTTTAAACGTTAAAAGACACTTTAATGACTAGGCTGGTAATGCTATCTATGCAAAAAAGCAAAACCTTTAATTTCAATATCTTCATTATACATTATACTACTCTGTTAAGACATAAAGTGGTTCTTTAATTGGAAACTCGCCCGAAAGTCGTAGTTCAAAAAATTCTATTTATTGTCTTAGCATAATCTTCACTGACCCTTACTTTTAATTTCAGTTTAATATCTCATATAGTTTACTAGTTGTAATAGTTTATTTACATCTTTTTTTTGTCTTGTTTCGATTTTGAAATGTCTAATATTGTTAAACTTAAATTTTGAGTTAAAATAAAATTAATACTATTGAAAGCTTTAAAATTTAAATCTTCATCGCGAAAAACTGTATTCCAGTGACATAAACTGTTCGGAGAATGTTGTGAATTCGTAATAGATGAACTTCATTCTGGTCGTCCATCAACATCGATAACTAAAGAAAATATCGCAAAAATTAAAAACAAAGTAATGGGAGATGTTGTTAGTATATCAACGCCATTTTTAGTGATGTTTTTGGGCTTAAATTATTTATCAGCAAAACTGAACAATTATTATTTAAGTACGCGTTTTTCAAAAAGAATTCTATAAATATTGCTTCAAAAGCAATGTATTCTCCAGATCTGTCACCATGCAAATTTTTCTCGTTTAGTCGATCAGAAAAAACATTTTAAGAAAGCAAATTTAACTCAGTTAAATCGATAAAATAAAAATCGAATTGTTAAAACAATAAAAAAGTTTTTTGAGGTGTTCTTCCATATGGGGCGCAGGTAGGTCAATATGGGTCTCGGTATTGTCTGAAAAATTAACGTTATGCACTCAATACAGATTGATTTTCTATATATTAGTGTATACAACTTTCCAAGTTTGGGGTAACACTCATTTAATTTTTTGTTCACATGCTACTTTCATCCAAGTCTAGAATCTAAATAGATACCCTAATATTTAATTGCTGAGTCCTTGCCGTTCCATTGGATCCTGCTTTGATTTAATCTTATAATAGGTGACTGTGTGATTTGCATCAGAGTGAAGATTTTTGCCTGAGTTCTTGTTGTATTAATTACAATTTTCCTATTGTCAAACCATTCGGTCATCTCCTCTAAGGCACTTTGTAAGTGATTAACCCCTGTTTGAAGATTTATGCTTTGAGATAGGACAACGGTATCATCCGCGAACATAGCCAAGGTGGTGTTGCTTGTGATTTGCAAGTCGTGCACGTAAGTGTTAAATAAGATTGGCCTCAATATACTACCTTGCGGTACTCCCGCTGAAATTGGCCTTCTGTTGGATGTGGTGGCAAACACTCTCACTGATAATGCCCTGTCTTTTAATAATAATAATATAATATTAATAAATTAATTAGAGATTCCCAGTTTTATTATTTTACATCTCAGTCCTAGATGCCAAACTTTATTGAAGACATTTTGAAGATCAATAAAAGCTACCACAGCCTATTTCTTGTTCTCGAAGGCTATCTCAATTGATTCAGTGCATTGTCAAATGCTTTTTTTTGAATCACCTTTGGTGATGGGGTATGATATTACGCTCATGAATATCTTTTGAGTCCACTCGTGTAAGTATAACTCTTTAAAGTAGTTTAAAAAATAAGGATAATAAAATTATGGGTCGATAACTTTCTGGTCTGTGTTTATCTTTGTCGGATTTATGAAAGTATGTGGGCACGTTTCCATTAATTTGGAAAATATCCAAATCTAAGCAAGCCTTAAAAATACTTGTTAGAATGGCTAAAGACTTTTTAGTTAGTTGTTTTACTATGCCGTTTGTTGTTAAGTCTGAGCCAGGTGATTTTTTGTTGTATAGTTTTGAAATGAATTTATTAATTTCAATCGATGATGTCGGTTTGATCTCCATTGGGTTCTGATTATTAAAATTATTGTTTGTTTCAATTACTTCTGCAATAGTTTTGGTGTGATGTTTGCGTCATTGGGTGTTAATACTTTTTCGAGGTGCGATGCAAGTGCATTGACTTTATTTTCGTCGGTAACGTATGTATTTCCATTATCAGTTAGGGATGAATAATGTTTGGTTCTCTTAAAAGGGGAGCCTCCCGTAAAAATTTTTTTTGCATTTTTTGCGTTCAAAATTTATTTTCTACTTGAAAATATATTTCCAAAATTTTAAGCCAACAGAAAGTCCTAAAGTCCCTAGGAAGTCACCGACATGATGCGCTTCAAAAGTACCAAAACCAGGTAAACGCGCGCGCGCCCTCAACGGTCTTTACCTTTTAATTTCTCAGCCTAATAAGTTTGCTGGTTTACTTTGTGAATAATAAAGGCACTTCCGTCAATTAAAAAAAAAACAGTTGAAAGACGACGCACTCATAGTAAACATTTCTACTTTTAGAGAACGAAAACTTCAATCGCGTTTTTCCCTAAAACAAAAATGATAACCAATCAACTTGAAATTTTGTACAGATATTCTTTCACCTATTGGTCTTTGCACAAACCTAACATTTCGTATAAATTGTTATAATAACTATTGTTTTTAACAGTTTGTTTATAAAAATCAGTAATTTTGTTTTTTCTAAATTTTGGTTAGTTCGAAGCGGAATAACTTATTTTAATAAAAAAATTATTTAATTGTTCAGGTAATTACAAGGACCTGGGATTTCCACAGCACGCAAACTCGAGGAGCCAAGTTCAATCATATATAGCGCCACCATTTTGTTTTTTTAACTCAATAAAAATTTGTATTTATTTGAACGTCTATTTTATTAGATAATTTGATTCATTGCAATAAATGCCTTCAGTTTTTGTAAAAAATTATTGAAAAATCTGTTGTCTGGAGGAGGCTCCCCCCTTAATGTTTTCTTAGTAGCCTGCCACATAGTCGCATCTCTTGGTTGAAGTTCTTTAATATATTTGTTGTATGTTAATACTTTTAAATCTGACCGTCTACTCCTTTGTCATTTATGTCTATTCTTGTTTTTTAGTTTAATTAAGTTTACTATTTCAAGTGGTATGTGAAGACACTTGCGCTTTTTCTGTTTCCACTGTGTAAACACGAGTTTTTACTGCTTTTGTGTACTGGCTGACATTCTCGTCTATATTATTAATCAAGTGAGTAGGTCCAGGAATGTTTATGTTTTTGTCTAGCTCGCATTAAAACTTATTCCATTCCATTTTGCCTTCTATTAGTCTAGGTAATCCGGGCATTTGCTGAGATTAATTTTGAAAGGATATAATTACAGGTACGTGATCTCAGTCTAGTTCGTTTAGGACACTTTGATAGATAGATTTCTAAAAGGTTTTGAGTAGGATGACATCTAAAAAATCGGATTGTAATCTGGTCCATGGGGATAGTAGGTATAATCGTTAGGGATCGATATTTGTATGTTTTGGTTACCCAATATTGAGTTTAGTCTGGTTATTAGCTCTACATCCCCATTTAAATTTGCAGTTTATATCACCAATTAATAATATTGGTTTTTTTGTGTGATATATTTTAATAATGTTTTTTAAGTATTCTTTGATGCGGTTGTTTATAAACTGTGTAAAGTGAAATTTTAGCTTTATTATCTAATATCACATTTATAGCTACTGTTTCAAGATTTTCAAAATCTAGATGCTAACGAATGATGAGCTAATTTTTTCTTGATTACGATTGCTACACCTCTTGGTGCAGTCCGCGTTTCTCTGTCGTTTCTGTATATTTCGTAACCTGGTAGTTTGAGGGTTTCTGTATTTAAAAGATATGTCTTTGAGATGTAAGCCACATCTACATTATATCTAGATAAAAATTCAATAAATACACTGCACTGTCTTTATGCCATGGGCGTTCCAATTAAGGACTCTTACGTTATTAATTGTGTAATTTTATTTGGATCCATAAGAGTGTAGTAGATGTATTAGTATTGTAAAAAAGAGCATAATTTTATCAATTTGTGGTAATATTTTGTAGTCTTGTTAATCTTGTATGTGCAGTGGTTGATTATTTTGTCGGTTATATACTTTTATTGGGTTTGGTGGAAAAGGCCACCCTCGTGTTTATTTTTTATTTTGATTTGGTGGATTCTGTTGATGACTTATTTTTGGTAGTAGTTAACAGAATGGAGTTCTTATTAAATTAACGCATTGAGGGGGATCGGTAGCTTTGTTAGGACATTTATTATACTCATGGTTATTTACGCAGCGGGGCTCCATTTGGCAGGAATTCCGTGTATGTCCATAAAGTTAATATTTTTTTCATTGTGGTATGTCTTCAGATTTCTTCTTGTTTCTACTTTTATTATGCTATGTTGTGTTTTTTTTAAGTTTATAATTTCTTTAGCAGTGTTGGAGTTTTCAAAGTCCACCGCAAAATTAGCTTCAAAATAGTATTTTTTATTTAGTGTAGCTGGAGGTGAGAAATCTAAATTATTTCTCTTACCCATTATTGTATGATAAGGAACTCCCCGCAGGGGTTTGTTTATAGCGGTAATATATTAACGATTTTCAGTAAGCAAGAGTTTATTTAAGTAGTGATAACTTCACACTTACGATATACACTTGACCTCAGGTCAGCTCACACACGCGTTGCTTTATCAGCAGGTGGAGCGTTTCGGGCACTGACACATAGGACGGCTCGCTCCGAAACACAATTATTAAAAAATTATATTATTTCAAACATACTTTCTTTAACCCAAATAAATTTAAAGATTATTATAAACCAAAAGACATAGTTTTCAAAATAATTTCAATTATATAAATAAATTTTTTTAACAAACTTAGAAAATATATACCATAGTTACAAAAGAAGAATAATTGTAGAAAATTTGTAAAAAACGAAGACCAAAAGATGTTAATTTCAAACATCATCTAGAGAAGCTATAAATTGGGAATGCTTTTTTCTTTAAAATTACAAACTACATACAAAGTCGATACGCAATGTAATTAATTTTAATGTGCTTGTAGAAGATGCTAAACAATATTTTTATTAGTATAAATGTAACCATAAATGGAGCGTTTGTTACTCTAATAAAGAAAAAATGAAAATGAAAAACCTACCTGGAGGGTTCAAAATTTTGTTTCAGCTTTTCGTTTTCTAAAATCCCCAGAGAAAACTGAAAATATCTAGGACTAAAAAATTAACATTCTTAATGTCAAGGTGATGTTTATTATTACCAAGGTTGCAACATTGCTACATAGCAGTCTAGGGTAATGCAATTTTAATTTGCAGATATAGACTCGACAAAATTGCCACTACAGTACTAATCAACCAATAAAATAATGTAAGTGGTGTTCCAGTCACCGTTAGATATGCAAGACAAGTCAAATAGTAATTAGGCTAACTCTTTTTGTCCAAACAGAAGGATGAGGTCTTTAGATCTGACGGTTGTGGGGGGATGTTAGGTAAATTGTCCGATTCAACTTATCTACCTTTTAGGCCTTTGAGTTGCATCACGGGTCAAGATGCAGTGCAGTATCAACAGTTATACGTAATAAATTTGAAAAGTCTGCAACAGAAGTACGGGAAAGGTTACGGGAAAACCTACGAGAAGGTTGCTTCATCGAAAACGCAATCGTTTAAGTAGCACAAAGTGTTCAGGAAAAACAGAGAATGTTGTGGGTGAGCAACGCACAGGACTCCTATAAATGTCTTACACTTCGGAAAATTTGGATAACGTCCATTATGTAGATGCGAAAAGTTTATCCTAAATTGATTTCCAAGGTTTTGACTGCAAAGTAGAAAAAACAGTGTGCCGATTTTCTGTGAGCTTTTGGGTCGTGCAAGAAGTGAGCTTGAGTTTTTTGGGGAAGTGATATGTGACGAATTTTTGAGACGAAAATCCTTGACCAAAGAACACTTAAATGAGCAAATCGAAAGTAAAATCGATGTTTTTCTTGGCTCTAAAAGTACGAGTTGCGTTCAAGTCCTAAGGTCTCCAATTTTTTTCTGAAAGTTAAAACTCCTGTTACTTCTCAACGTAATCTCCGTTTAGGTGTACGCATTTTTCGCAAAGTCCTCGTTATGATTCCATGGCTACTGAAAATACTTCTTTAGAGATGTGTTTTACTCACTGTAAACTCGCTGAACCGGCAACAGCAGCTCGATTGGAAAATGAGCGGCCACGGAGTGTCCTTTATGGTCAAAAATTTATGGCAAACTTACGTATTAATATGTTCTGTGACATTGCCACCCGCGCAGCCTTATGTTCGTCGGTCAGCATTCATGGAATCTACCTTAAAGAAACTTTTCCGCTCTTTAGGTCATTATGCAAAATGTATCCTACAAAAATGCCAAGTTTAGAGACGATATCACGCACACCTAATTGAGGGTCTTCCATAAAAACCTCCTCCACTTGCGCAGTCATGGTTTCAGTCCGGCTGGGTCCTAGCCGATACTGCTTCGGTTTATTGCCACACAACTGCCAACCTTCTTTAAACTTTCGCACCCATCAATACACATTTTTAACATCTATAACACATTCCCCGTATGTGTTACTCAATTGGCGATGCATTTCAATGTGCTTTACACTACGCAAGAGGAGAAAGCGGATGATTATACGTTGTTCCTTAACACTAATCGTTACCATTTGAAATATATAAAACAACACTCACTGCAATGACGGTAATACAACCTGTGTATATTGTATGCTGCTGATATTTATATTACAAATTCAGAAGTGTTTTACGCGTCTTTTAAAATTAACACATTGTTCTACTTACTTAGACCATAGTACTTGAACGGTTGTATATTAGTATATTAGTAGGCACAATAAATTCTTGAGACTGTATTGTTAGTAGGTGCTTTCCAACGAAAAAAAGGTAGCCAAAGTTACATTGTCTATAGAGCCTAATAATGTTTGCTAATACACGACGACCAAGAAAAAATATTTTTACAGTTCCGGGGTATAACAATTTACTGGCAAAATCTAACGTTTAAAAAGTAATGTTTCAAGATTACTAAGAGATAGCCCGATACAATTACATTTAAAATAATTTAAGAATCCATTTACAATTCAGTATTGTTTTATTTCTGTTTTTTATTCTTAAACAAAGATTTATAATTTTTCTGACACTCATAATTATACTACTGTTGATTGAAATTATAATACCAAAATAAATTGTTAATTAACTACCAAAACGTTGTACATTTATTGAATAGTGTAAGGCAAATAAATAATTAAATTTATAAAACATTTTTTTTATATATATTTACATCTATTCAATAATGTACGGCTCCACATCAGATTTTTATGACCGTCTCTATTATTTTTGGCAACAAGACAAACAATAAACATATGTTGTTTTTGTGGACTATATTTAATTTATTATTGACATGCTTCTATAATTCCGCCAGATGCCTTAATAACGCTGTATTCTCCGTGCAATTATATTTCAGATATTGTTCATCGGTGAAAGGTCAGGTGATTGAGCTGGCCATAGGAAAGTTGATACTCTGTTTTGCAAAAACAAGTTTAATATGTTAGGTTTCACGTGTGGCCGAGCGTCATCTTGTTGAAAGAAACCGCAAACTATAAGACCATGTCTGATTAGTATTGCTGCTTTTAATTATGACTAGAAATAATCTACAATTATAACAGATGTAGTCTTCTCACTTTCTTTCTTTGCAGCTACCGCGTATTAATAGCCGATCATAGTTTAAGTGTAAACAAAAAGAGATTTATTAGAAAATACGATTCTATGGTACTCCTTTATTCACAGACGCATTTCTGTTACCCATTTTAACCTGTGTTATCGCTAGAGAGAAATTAGTGGTATTTGCAAGAAAAAACGTCGTACTGTAAGTCCCATTGTGAGTAATCGACGTCAAAGAGGGGAGGTAATATCGTGTAACGTTTCGCCATTGTTGCGCTAGAGCATTAGTCGCTTTACGGTTTATAATATCAAGCTTCTGAAAATGAGAGTTCTTCCCGTTGGTTGTCCTGCATACTATTCTAGAACCCGATCTTTATAAATTAATACATTTTTTAACCCCCCAGTTCTATATTTATGCCACAGTATTCTTGTGGCCATGAATTCTTTGACCCATTTCTCGTAAAGAAACACCCCCTTCATGTACGTCTCTTTCAAATTAATTTACTTGTTGATAATGTACCCTTTGTTAACAAAGAGGTAGCTTACACCGTGTACGTTGCACGTGCAAAATTTAAACGGTTGAGAATATTTTATGTTTATTTTATACGTGATAACGCTACTTTCTCAGACATCATATCTAAGAAACGTAGAACCAAACCTCGGACAGACATTAACATATAGTTCTCAAACTTCAAATGTTGTCTGATTACACTGTACTTACTTTAATATAAATGTTTCCTTGCATTATAATTTGGTTTCAATAGCGCTATTATAAAAGTATAATTAAATTATTATTGTATTTTTGTAAAAGGACTTCATTAAATACGTGAAATTAGCCCTTTAAATTTTTTTCCTGATAAAAGGAATCGTCCTAAAACAAATACTATAATAATGATGTAAAATGTTGTGTAATACCTTTTTGAAGTAGTAAAATTTAATTATAAGGCATCTAAGGTAATAGCTTTTAATTTCTCAGGATATGAATTTTTCAAGTTTTGACGTTTATATACCAGCAGCTTTGGCAATCTTTTTGCTTCTTTAAATTGGTCATTTTAATTTTTTTCGTTCAGCGTTTTTATTTTTGCTCTGTCCAACTGTACTAGTGTACTTTATCGTACCAGTTATTTTTCTTACTTTTTTATTTGGAAATTTTTACTTTAGAAATTATATGTGAAGTGGAAACTCGTTATATTTTTTATAGCGCATTTTGTTACTCATTCACATCTTCGTTCTTACTTTCTACCTTTAAAATTTTTTCTGCTTTGTAATTTTATTTTTCTATTTATATGGTTTTCCTGTAATTTATATATTTATTTCATTTAATTTATTGTTTCCTTAGTAACTTATTTTTGAGGGTATTTTAAGATTTATTTTTGGTTTTTTATTATTATTATTATAATCGTTACCCTTATACCTTTCGGTGTCGGGTTTACATTCTTATTTATTCATATTACATTATATATCTATAATTACATTTTATTTTTATTTTTATTTTTCATCTATAAATTTCTTCCAATCTTTTCTATTTCTTGCTACTCTTTTTGCCTCTTCCCATGATTTTCCTCTTTTTTGTAGTATTTCTTCTATCACTTGGTTCCATTGTTTCCTTGGTCTTCCCCTTTTCCTTTTTGTCTGTGTCTTGGCCTCGTATACTGCCTTTACTTGTCTTTTGTTATTCATTCGCTGTATATGTCCCCACCAACTGAGTTGCTTTTGTTCTATAAATTGTATGATTGGTTTCACCTCTAATTCTTTTCTTATTTCTGTGTTTCTAATCCTGTCCTTTCTGGTTACTCCTAGTATTCGTCTAAGGTATTTCATTTCTGTAGCTTGAATTTGGTTTTTTTGTCTGATTGAGAGTATCCACGATTCACTTCCGTAGGTTAGTACTGGTCTGTATATTGTATTAAAGACTTTTATCTTGGTTTTATTACTTATTTCTTTCTTGTTTATGAATTTTTTGTTCATTGCATAGTACAGTTTTATTGTTTTATTTATTCTCTCGTTTATTTCTGCAACTTGTTTCCCTGTTTTGTCTAATGTTATTCCCAAATACTTATGTTCCTTTACTTGTTCTATTTTGATGTCTTCTATTCTGATATTTGTTCTAATATCCTGTTCTCCAATTACCACTATCTTAGTTTTATCTATGTTTATTTTCATGCCCTCTGTTTCTAGTACTTCTT
The DNA here is from genome assembly GCA_036346155.1 of Sinelater perroti. NCBI lineage: Eukaryota > Metazoa > Arthropoda > Insecta > Coleoptera > Elateridae > Sinelater > Sinelater perroti. The sequence goes on from JARFIY010000359.1 coordinate 5,943,823, forward strand.
TCCATGTATTTATATTTTCTTGGTTAAACTAATTAATGGTTGATGTCTATGTTTTGTATCTGGCACTTTTTATAGTTTCTGTACATGCATTATGTTTTTATTATATTGTTATTCTGCCATTAATACCTTTTGTATATTTATTCTTGGCTTAGGAATTTTAAATGTAGTAGTTTCTTTATTGCCTCGTTAATTGACTTTATTCATTTTTATTTATACTCTTGTGTACTATACTTTCTCATGGCTGGTTTATTATTTTCTGTACTACTTTTGCATGTTTTACAATAATTTGTATATAAAATTTTGGCATTATTTCATATAACTTTTTAGTTTCTCTTATAACTTTTTTTTCTTTTCTGTATAGCCTATAGACGAGTATAGATACGTTTATTAGACTATAAAGGGGTGTTTTCCTTTATTATCAGACAGTATACAGATTTGCCTATTTTCTTCAAGTCTACCAGGTTAGCTGCTTTGGCGTTCCCAACAAAAAAATCTACACATAATATGTTTTGTATTAATTATCCTCTGTTGAGAAATATGTGTTTGTTTGTTTCTGCAATATTTTTATTTTTATGTTTGTTTCTTAATATACTAGTAATTTCACTTTGTTTTTTAAATTTTGGAAAGTAGAATATTATGACGGATTTTCGGGAAAATTAAGGCATGAGTTTAGTAATAAACATAATAAAATAGGTAAGACTAAGATGGCTGGGCTATTTAGAAAGAATTTCAAAATCAATAAACATCTAAGAATTCCTAGAAAGAAAAAATAGAAGAGGGTGGTTTCAGTAGGAATGCTAGAATGTAAAAAAATTTAAAACTAGCCAGTGATTTTAAGCAATTATTTCTCACTCTTTAAAAACGAAGTTTGGATATATAATAAAATGAAAGGTGTTTTTTAGTTATAAATTATTATTTAAGAAAAGATAAATTTAATGTATCTAAAAATATCATGTCTAAATTAAGACGATAATATGCCAGAGGTGAAGGTTCTCTCTCAATTTTAGTAACGAGTAGTCCTAAACATTTTAGTGAAGTGCTAAAATAGTGAAATTGAGAGTTATTCAAATACAATATAATTAACGCAGTCATCAAGGTCTTATACCAATGTGGATTTAATTTTTCAGTCCAAATAGTAACTTAGTAAATATTTATTTAACTCTAACCAATCAGTTGTGAAACATTATAAGCATGTATCAGATTTAGTTTGCAAATTTTTAAGTGATTAAAATTTATGAAAAGTTACAACAAAATATAAATGATAATACGTTTACTGTATTTTAAAAATGTGTTATTTTTAATATCAAAAATGAAGTAATTTACAAAACGGTTTTTGAGTGCAAAAGAATGCAATATTTTCTGTTTTCCTAAAAGGCAATAACATTATTTTAATCACTAAATATAATTTTTAGTCATACATTGTAGAATACGGTAACCTCACCATCATAATAATAATAATTATTATAATGATAAAGCTAAAATTAAAAAACAAATGTAAAAAGCATTAAACAAAGTATAAAAATTGACGTTTCTTAAAATTGGAATTTTTGATATCAATTTAATCATATTGTTTCATTATAAACAAAATAAAAACTTTAATTGCGATAATTTTTAGCTTCTAATAAATTTATTTACGTATCCACTAAATAACAGCTTTTACATCGTTTTGGATGCAGAATTATATAATAATTAATTTTACTAATAAACTTTCTTTGTAGGCCCAGATATAAGATTTTTATAATAAATTTAACGATGTATAATACAATAAGTGCAAAGAGCAAGTATTGGTAAATTAAAGCTGCAGCCTATAATATATGAAATTACTACAATTTACAATTAACTCCAATTAACATCTAGTTAAAAAGAAATACCCTACCAATTACAGAAAGAATATAAATAAATATTCTGTTGCATGCTACTGAGTTTGAATTAGATATCAATTAATTTCGATTCTATTGCAAATTTTATTTGGTATCCTTTCCCATACGTTTTCTATGTTCATTCTGTTAATATTTATTTTATCTTATGATAAAATATATTACATCCCTAGAATGGATGTTTAATTGCTTTATAGCTCAGTTTCCACGTTCTGTAAACAAAAGTGTCTCTGCTTTTTAGGAAAAACTATTTTTGTTCCATAGTGTGCACGCTCTTAATTCGCAAGCAATTTTGGCCCTACAATGAATGTATACACGCTAATATTCGTATCTTTATACAAAAATTTAGTCAGTTCAACGGCACTAAGATTTATAAAGCCAAACTTGTTTTACTTAAGGCAACACTACCTCTAGTAAGGTTTTCCATGGTTGTCCACTTTAAAAGATAATGAACAAATGCATTACTTATATAACAATACCCCCAAGCAATTAAATGTATGCGAATAATTTATATTATAAGAAAATATTGCTTCGCAAGAGTGGTGTAAGGCTTTATCACATCACCACATCTCTAATGAAGGCAACAGCTAGGAAAAGTACTATCAAAACAAAAATTATTCAGTCAGGCACTGGTGTGATGTGGATTTAATAAAATGATCCATGTAATAATCAAAGTTTGAATGACTTTAAAACAGATGTCAAACAGCTTGGAACTTTAAAAGTTCTCAAATGAAAGCTAGGAACATTAATTCAATACTAAAAATATCTTATAATATTTCCTCAATATCTCAAGGTACTAGTGATAATTTGCTTACTTAAATAAGAACTATATATTTTCTGTTGATTTTAAAATATATCAAGTACTATACCTAAAAATTTAAAAAGCAATCTTTCAAATTTTAACAAATTTAATTATTTTATTACACAATGCTATGTGTAATATTAAAAGAAAAATAAAACAATTTACTTCAATCGTAGAAATCACTGTATATTACTATACTGTTGGAGTAAATTTCAAAAATTTATAAAAAAAAGACAAAATACGTAGGAAAAAATTGCTCCCTCAGAAGCCCTGACACGTGTCGATATATTCAATTCAATAAAAACTTACAAAACATTTCTACAAATATTAAAAATGAAACATCATCTTGCTGCGCTATTACTCATTCATTTATCTCTTTTAAGCAGTATAAAAACAGAAAAAAAGCTTTTAACATCGTTCCTTAAGTTTTTGGAAAATTGAGTGGACACAGCAACTAATGAACGAAGATTTATTTATTATTTCCATTAGATCGAATTTGTATTGCATTATCAAGATATTGTATTGTATACCGGCAATATTTGAGCTGATGTGTTAGTTTCACCAGCTTCCTTTAGATTGCATAACTCAAAAATCTTTAATTTAATCTAATAAAAGTCCAAGTAAGTAGGTTATATATGAGGATGGTTTAGTAATTACGGTAATAATGCACGTTAAAGACAATGTTTTAAGAAAATTAATTTTATTTTGTTACAGTCTTTGTTAGAGATTACTAACTTTTGTAACGAGTCTTCAATTTTTGAAAAATATTACTGTCCCAAAGATTGTAAAATACTCCTTTTAAGGCCATTTGTATTGGGCGAATTTTCCCGCTCCGAGTACAATTTTTAGAATTGAGCACAGAAAAGTCGCTTAGAGCTAAACATAGGTTGCACACTTTTTAATTTTAACCATTTTTAATTCAGTTCTTCTTTTAAACGGTTTGGTTATTGCTTCCGGTCCCTAAAACGGTTGGTTATTACCTTTACAACGGGCAAGTCGATTTTTTTTTCTCAAGGCGCTTTTTGCTAAATCCGGTCTTACGTAGTGGACGTTTTCAATAATATTCTTTGTGATAACTTTAACTGAACTTCCAGAACAGGCTTCAGTGCAAGTTCTCAATTTATTTTAAAAATATATGATCTAGTTAATTTAGACACGCTTTCACTATTTCATTATACTTTATCACTGCAAGAAATTGTTTTTTCTCTACTTCTCTGGATATTTTAGCAAACCTCTGTACAATAAAATCAGTTTCACGGAAATTTAGCACAACTAATAAGAAATTATTGTTTGTCCTTAAATTTCTAAATAAAAAGGTAATTTTTATTCAAATTTTATAGTATTTTAGGAAATATTCAAACATACGTATATATCTTATGCTAATTAAAACGATATAGGTGTACAAATAATATTTTTTAGATGATAGGGTACGGTCTTATTATTTTTAAATATCAAATAAATTGTGAATAATTTGAATGTGTAAAATATTTATTATGTTTAAATTAAAAATTGATATGCATTACAGAAAATAATTATGGCTTATTTTGGCACCACAGTTCCCATTCCATCGCTACACCTTCTATTCGTGGAAGTAAGGTTACATCAGTAAAATCTCAGTTAAGCTAGAAGACTGGATTGTGATTTCCATTTCTGAAGTGACACAGAAAAGCTTTTACAAATCCAGCGCTATTGATTTTCAGTGCCAATTGAAATGTGCGTAAAACCTAAGTGGAAAATAGCACTTTATTTGCTTGCTGAAATTTCGACACTTCAGTCTTTAAAGCTGAACGGTGTCTAAAGTTTTCCGGGCTCATTCTTGACATTATATGGCTTCTTAATCTTCGGTTTTCAGTTGAAACCATGCTTTGGTTATTAGAGTAGTGCTTTCGCGCATAAAAATCTCTAATTATAAATATTAGTTATCCGAAAAGTTAATGTTTGAAGTCAACTTTAACATATTTAAGGAGAATTCTGCCGAGCGCTAATTTGAGTTCATTCGAGGTAGGTGGTAGTAGCTTTCTGCAGGAAATTATTTTCAAAAAATAAGAGAAAATGTTCACAGGATGCATTACAAAAAATGCAAATTTGCGGAGGTTTATTTATATACAACAGATTTTCATTTCTTAGCTTAAAATATTATAAAAATTAATTTTTAACTCAGCTATTAAAATGGTAGTTAAAGATAACTTGAAATAGAAATTACTTGAACTTAGCTGTACTTCCGAGCCATTTGTCTCTTTTTATGCCCTTTTTTATTGCAGACCTGGCATAATGTATCTTTCTAGAGTCTCTTCCTTGCCTTTTCTGTCAGTAACCTACACAAAAAAGATTTTTTATTGTATTATCCCCTAATTTTTCATTTTGCTGCATTAGTGCTTTTTACACGAGGTTTTCTTGCAATGCAAGTTTGAGCTATATATTTGAACTTCTAAATTTAATTTGGATTTATACCAACTTGAGCTTTTTTTTGATTGTTGAAAGTAACCATATTTTAATAATTACAGATATTTAAATGCAAAGTTTTAAAAAGTGCCCAATACAAAATTGCACTAGACACTAAACTACGTTTTAAATAAATTGTTGCATATTGGGTTCGTAAAAAGCGGATTTGCAAATGCAAAGCGCCTGACTAAATATATTTTTTATGTTTATTGTGGAATTTCATCAAAACAACATTTGGAGCTGACGCACATCATTTAACCGTGCGTAATGAGGTTGCTGTCTGGCCCATCCTTTCCTGTAGAATGCCAGTAATGACAGAAGTTTCAGTTTAATGTCTGCCAAGCTTGCGCTTTTACGTCGAAAATAAAGCGAATGGGCGTTAAGAAAAGGGCGGCAGAATAGAACGCAATTAAGGTTGCCACGTGCTACTTATGCGTTTGATAAGCCGAAAATAAGTTGGGGTTAGCGATCGCGTCACAAAAATATTATATGGTACTCACAGGCAATTAAAATAAAACAACTAACCAAGATATTACAGATAATTATGACTTAAGAAAGGATATTGTACAACTAATTTTTTAAATAAACTTGAAATACAAGTTATTATTTTAAATTAAAGGCATGTGTAACAAAACTATAAGCAGTGCGGCATTTTCCTTTTACTTTCAATTTCCTCTGCAAATTAGAAACATTATCATGAAAATATAACAAACATAAATATAAATCATTTTAATTTATTCAGTTTGCGTATTCAGGAGCGCTGCGGTCTATTTCTGCACGGAGCTTTCGGCATCTCTATGCTATTTTTGTTGAAAACCCATCTGCCTCTCGGGTTTTCTCTAAACCACACAAAATCAACATAAAAATTTGGCACGAAAATATTGCAATTAAAATGCCTGTCTGTTATAATTCAAATTAAAAAAAGGTAGAAAACTTACTGTTTATTTATTCCACTGACATCCTGGGTTTATGGATACTAAACAGACGCAGATTGTTATTGCCGTAATTTTGTTGAGCCCGATGCTAATCCCAGATAACCTAAAATTTCATTTGGGCCGCTGATTTGCCCCCAACCGCTCCCTTTTTCATGAATTAGCGCGATTTGCCGGGATAGACCGGCACGATCCCTTTGCCAGGGGAGGAATATAAATTAATTTGTGTTATTAGACGCAACAGTTTTAGCCAAATCTTAGCGGCTTTGCGAGGGAACTCAGAAGTGTCATGTAATAATATTCCGGTCCCTGATCGTGTAATAATATTGTTCTCTGCCAAATTTAACTCCCAGTTGCAGCGCAAGCGAAGCTAAGCTACGTGTTACAGCGAACCTTCGTTTTCGTTCGCAAACTTTGAATTTCTGCGCACATTAGGGGCAAGTTGTTTTCTCGTTACTTTGACGCTGCCCTGTTAAAAGACTTAATTAGCACCTCTTCAAGCTTTTAGCGCTACTAACATTTTGCCATATAAGCACGCAAGGAGAAAGCAGGAATTTAAACTCGCAAGATTACAGGCCCAAAATTCACCTCTGCTACTTTGGAGTAATACAATAGTTACGTGAGTTTTAGATATAATTTGCTTGTAAAAAAACAGAAAAGTATTGATCATATTGTTATTACAAAATACAAGGAGCACAATAATATTGTTTTTCATGGGTGTATCAAATTTAAATGCTACTTTTTACATACTATTCACTCCTCTTTTAATGCGTTTGATCTAGCTATTAAAAACACTTTGGTTCCACTTTCGTCAAAGACTTGGGTTAATCATACGAGTAAAATCACTTATGCACGATTGTCTCTACTTGACTATTTTTTACAAACTGTTACCCTCCTAAGTTGTTCTTCAAAACATTGAAATAATTCTTCATTATCTAATACGTAATGCTTTCGAAATGTCGACGTAGTCTGGTAAGAAGATAGTTTGTATCATAAATTATTGTTGTTATTATTATTAATATACACAAATGTGTTTAATGTAAAGTAATGTTCAATAATATTGACGCTTTTTATATAAATAAATTGATTGAAACACTTATGCTTTATGACCACATCCAAACTATTTTATAAATTGTCTTAGCGGAAAAATTCATTAAAGTGTAAATATTCATAAGATGAACCAATTAATTTTTGAAGAGGCTACATCTTCACTTTTTGACATAAACGGTATATATATTACATAGAGTTCAGTCACTGTAATCGGTGAACACGGACTACAGGGAAATCTTTTCAACTTGTCAAACATGACAAAACTGTACCATAACCTGATTAACTATCCAATTATAGTTATAAGTAACTACTAACTATTTCTTTTAATAAAAGCCTACGTTTGTAGGGTTATCCAGTTAAACAAAGCTAAATGTTAACATACGGGTTAAGTTATTATTGTTCCATATTCCTCAACCTGTCTTTCATAAAACGCATATAATTGTGAAGCTGAGGTCATTCCCTGCTAACCTGCTAAGTCAAAAGCTTTAACTTTAACTTATGTAATACATATCGGAACGCTCCGTTATTATCGTAAAGTACTTATAAATGTACGAGTACTAGAACATCTCGAAAATTATCCAGGAATCCAGAATAGATATTGGTTGCATAAGTAACACTCAGCGGAACAATACCGAACCGTCGAATATCAAAAAGCTAACAGTTCAAGTGCAAGATAAACCACTGTTTATGTAAATATAGTTATATGAATACATTTTATATTAGTGAATACATTTTTAGATCAAGTCAAAATGGATTCTAAAAACAGAAAACAGCTTTTTTTCTCCGAACCTTGAAAGTTTAATGGAGACAGTACTTAATGAGATTGCTTCATGTAATCTGTTAGAGATAATAGTGATTAGAAAATAATTTAAAGGGCTTCTAAAATATATAGACCACCTATTCCAATGACTAAAAAATCCTAATTTCAAATTGACATGTAGTAAGTGATAAGCCGATCAAGTAAAAGTGAAAAGTGTGAAATAATGGCCAGTACAGATAAGCACAAGATCAATATTTTTTGGGGATTGTGCACTGAAAGCAGACGATACGTGCTTGGATTTGGCAACATTTTTACACCTTTAACGTGATTAACGGAAGGTGATTGAAATTTTGACTGGAACAAAAAATGTCAAGAAGCTTTCAAAAGCTTGAAACTTGCATTAATAAATATACCGATACTGAGCTACTCACAACCAAAAGGAAAATTTATTTTGAACAGAGATATAAGTAATGCTGGATTCGAAAGCTTGTTGTTACAGTTAGAAAATGGCCAATAAGAAGTTATCGCTATATTACTAAATTTTATCAAAGGAAGAGATCTACTTGCTGTTGACACCTCTGCAGAGCAATTTTATAAATATTTGTAGAGCAGAATTTTTTTTTGACGATTGACTGTGCTGCACTAAAGTGCTTATTAAATTTTAAAAATCGAGAGTTTTAAATAGCAGGATTTAACAATATAACTTTAAGATGGACTTCAATTACTGGTTGCAAAGGATAGAGTTCCAGAAGTATTTCATCAACTCTCTGATAGTGTGTCCGGTGACTATATGATAATTGCAAGGACTTTGGAAAATATTTGCGAAAGATTTTTTGGCGAGGAAGATGTTAAAGATTAGTCTCAAAAATGTCTAATAACGAGTAACGGTACGTAAAATAAACATAAGGCACCAAAGAGATTGTATAAGGTCAAAAATTGGTATTGACATAACTAGTCCGTTCTCTATAAGTGACAGCGAAAATATATTTATTCTTGTAGCTATGCATGAACAAAGTTTTGAATCAACAAAGCTAACGTCGTTGCATTCAGTCAGATAGAATGATTGTGTGCATAAACAGGATAATAGGGAAGTATCTGTCAAAAATTGTCTTTACCTTTATGCTGGCGTAGATACTAGAATACATTTATAATACTGTTAAATTACTCAGTAGCCAATATAGGAAAGCGGAGGTGTGAGCTCATAATATTTTAATTCCTAACAAGGGCATCTGATTTTAAATTAGCCGTTTTAGATTCGAATATAATGCTATTAATATACAAACATACTCTCCTTACAACAAAATGAAATTTTATGTTTATGTAATTCTTATTTACTTCAGTTTTTATTGAACGCAGATTGGGTTTACGTGAGAATTTTGATTTAGAATTGTGTTTATTTCCTTAAATTTACTTAGGATGTTTATGTAAGTCCTTAGTTGTAATATAAAAACAAATTTTTGTATAACACCTTACTTCTTCTTCTTCCTAAAGTTCTGATCCGTTTCGGATGTTGGAAACCATGATGGCAAGTTTGCCATCTTGATTTTTTCTTGGAAATGCACTTTGTGTCTTTAATCAGGTGGTTTTCCGTTGCCTTCCTGATCCCAATGCCGTTGATCTTCTTATCGATTCCTCCGTCTTAGAGGGAGATTTCTCACCCTCAGGACAATAGGGTGCCCATCCTGACCCGGGAGTCAGGTTTGTTTGCTTATACCGGCGCACATTCGGTCTCCAGAGCTACGTTTGCCACCAATCCTTAGGTGTTCCCATCCTTTACCACGGGAGGTGTAGTTGAGTTTCTCTATCATCGAGCTTAAGACCTTACGGCATTTCTTAAACTCTCCAGATCTTATAAAGGACAACACCTTACTATATTTTTATTTACGATGTTCGAAACATTTCCGATCTTCAAAATTTGAGAAAAAGATAAGGAGGAAAATATTTGGTGGAATAAAGGTGATAGATAGACGAGAAAGAAGGACTGGCTAATAACTAAAGCAGTTGTAAAACAAATCGGACTTAATCGGCATAGTGAAAGCGCAGAGAATAAGATGTATGGGACATTTAATGACTATGTCAAAGAAAGGCATTCCTAAAAATGTACAAGACACTTGACTGAAATCAGAAAGATGGATATTATGGTAGAATTAAGTACAATACAACCTAAAATACCATAAAGTGGTGAACTAAGCCATATGCTTTTAAGGTTGCACAATTTAATTGGTTTAAATTAACATATAGAGATCAAAAAAATGTTAATTTTTTAAAATACTGAAGTGATCTAAAAGGTAAATAATTTACTAATCTATTTTTGAATTACGTGGGTTAGCACTACTAGTGTAATAATGGTTTTTGCATCTTAAAATAGTCGTGTTAGAGTTATTGCAAAATAAATTGTACAGAAGCTTTCTACAGTACAGCTCTAAGAAAATGATGGTCATTGATACCATTCGAAAGGCATCTGGTTATTCTCAGTTCGTTATAATTAAAATGCAGAAACGTTAACATACCGAAATGTCCCACGCTGCGCTACATCGTCCATTGGTCGGTCTTAATTACTTAATGAATATGATCGGTTTGACCCAGTTAATCGCCAACCGGATAATAACGTGATAGCGCCATCCCAACATTCAATAAAGCTTGTCCAGTGATGTGTAGATAATAAACAAAAACTTTCGGCGAACGAGATAGTTTCAACAATCCCTTTGTTGTCGATAAATATTAGCAAGTAAGTACATATAGGTTATATATTGGGTGTTTCTCTTAATACAGGAAATATATTCCGAAAACTTTTAAAATGATATAATTGTTTTTTTTTAATCTAAACAATAACTATAGCGTTTTTGAAAGAAGCCTAAATTTAACGTAAAATGTGGAACAGTTTCGTAATTTTTATAATTTTTCAGATATTTTTATAATACATATTATATGTTTATATAGGGATATTAAAAACAAGATAAATGTTAAAATAGCTTTATTGAAACAATATTAAAAGGCAAAATCTAAGGAAAATATATTAAGTTATTTATTTAGTTAACACAAGTAAATATTTAGATTATTATTGAGTGTCTTTAGAGACGAATTTTGAAATTATTTGGCCTTTGTTTTGAGTTCTTCAAACATCGAAAGTTTCTTAAATTACTCTATGAGCATTGTTTTGTGTGTTCGACGGGTTTTTTCAAAAAGTTTGCTTGGTCTAAAGAATGCCTTTAGGATATCTAATAATCTCACCACAATGTTACATTAGTAAGTTTAAAAGGTGTTTTATATTAATGTGCAAATTTTTAAGAGTTCGGTAGGTTGAATTGTGTCGATTAACTAACCCGTTTAAATTTATTTCTCTTAGTTTTATTGCTCCAGACGATTTTGGGCGCATTTAACAAGTATTATTTACAAAATTGTTTCTAAGTTATTCTCATTTATATACTTTTTTTTTAAATATAAGCTACAACAAATTTCTAGAAAATGTTTATAATTATGGAATTTTTGTACACAACATTTACTTACTTTACTTGCAAACCCACCATACCCTAAGCTTTGATATATATATATATATATATATATATATATATATATATATATATATATATATATATATTTATATATTTACATATATTTAAGACAAATCTGTTTGTATTCATATATCTCTGTCACAATCGAAGGTCATTGACTTTAAACGTTCTTAATTTGTTTACGGTTTCATATATATATATATCAATTCTTACTCAATGCATATTGGTTTTTTCTAGTATATATTATATTAGATGATTATTTATATTTCTTTAGAATATTAATTAATGTAGCACATCAAATGTAGATGTTGTACCGTAATTTAAACTTGCCATATGGGGATACACAAGTGTTCCCACAAGCATTATAAATTTATTAACTAAACTTAGCAACAAGTTATTACGCACATATATTAAGCGCATTATTCTCATTTGATCACTGTTATTCATGCTATTGTTATATGTATTTAAATGATTTGTAAATAAACAGTAACAAAAATAATTATAGTTAATGTAAGCATTAATGTACCAGTATATTGGTATCATGCAATAACAAAAGAGACTGATTTATTAAACCACATGGTTCATTTTGGGTATTGTGCAAGGTAGCTCAAGTATGACTGGGACTGATTTGCGTATAAACAAGCCGTACCGCGCAGTAGTTGTGCGACCTTGAGAAAGTGAAGCCACAACCTCCACCTTCTCTCCTGCTTGGTTTAAAAACTGTTCAGTCCTGTTGGGTAGTTGCTAGAGTGATAAATAGATAGAAGATACCGTGAAGCGTAGAACGTAATTGACAGTGTAGGGAAGAGTATCTTTTACGGACCCGTGTGTTTAAGTGGTGTAAGTGCTTCAGAGATGATAGAACGCGAATGGAGAATGAACCGCATGATCGTCGGTCGCGAGCATCCGTCACCGCGCCAAATATTTATAGTAAAATGGTGCAGCACTATCAAAGAACTTAGACCAATACTGTGTATAAGTGTTGGCAGTGTAGAGACATCGTAAAAACTCACTTGCACTGTTGCAGGGTAGGGAATCACGCACTTTGATAGACGTGATCAAAATGGTAGGCATGTAAGCTGCCACTCGTATCCTATAGCAGTTTTAAAACGAAACATGCATTTTTAAAGTCTATAGTGACCGCCGGTGAAACGTGGATGCATTACTTTTTTTCGATTCATCACACGAGTGGCGGCGTATTAGTTCACCAGGAAAAATGATGGCAGTTATTCTGGGACTGGTTAGAATTTATTCATATAGACTTTCTGACGGATGCCAAAACAGTCAATGAAGATCATTACTCAAACCTCCTGGCAATAGACGCAAAGAAAATTATTCGATCTAAACGGAAGACAGATGGAAAGCAGGTAGCCTTCTTACAAGACAATGCACGCTCCAATACTACCAAAACAATGTAAATCATCGATAAATTAAAATGGAACCTTTTGCGACATGCGCCAAACAGATGAATTAAATTCAAACTAATGTAACAACTTAATTTAAATTGAAAACTTTATCAATTATAAGATTAGATGAGCCGTAAATTAAAAAATCCCCTTAAAACAAATAATCAACTAGGTATATAAATAAAATATACATATCGTATTCATATACGTACACATACTTATACTGTAACAACGGTGTAAAAATCTTTTAAATAACATGAAATGGCTAAAATATAATATTACTTTGATAGTTTAATTGATAGTCCCATAATTTGTCAAATAATTGTTCTTGGGGTAAGATATCTAAAACGAAACGCAAGTAGGGTGATTTTGAGGTCAAAAGTCTCCGAATATCTAATGGCCATGCAGCAAAACGGCGAGAACAAAAATTATGTGTACACTCTAAAAGAATATCAGGTACTGAATGTGACAGTCTGAAAGATTTTAGCATAAAAAACAAGTATTTTTTCTGTCAAATTCAATTTTATTTTTGACCTAGTCACCAACCTCTTTAACACGTTCAAATAGTAAAAAATTAAGGGTATACGGTTGCAATGTTTTCACTTGATAAAAATCTCTGTCCTGCTAGTCAAACTTTGAGCTTAGGATCCAGAAAATAGTCGATGAGGGCCAGATCTGGTGATATGTTAGGTGGTCAATAAATTAAAAATGCAATTCGCGCATTCGACCATGAAAGTGTGAGCCGGCGCGTCGTCTTCATGGAAGAACACTTTTTCCGTTGCAAATAGGGCCGTTTTTTTAGCAATTACTGATTTTAACGTCCAATGACGGTGCATAGTACAACCCAGTTATTGTTTTCCCTTTTCTAAGTAGTCGATGAACAGAATTCTCTGGCTATTCCAAAAAACAGTCGATATCACCTTCCCGACCAATGAAACCGTCTTCGCCTTTTTTTAAGCAGTCTACTGTTTTGGCTGTTGTTCGTCTCAGGAGTGTAATTGTGGACCTGAGTTTCATTGATAGCCATAAATTAGCGCAAAAAGTCCGATTCGTTTTGCTGAAACCGCTAAAGCAGGGTCTTGGAAATGTTCATTCGAATGAATTTTTCTTTAAGTAAACAAGCGTGAAACCCAAAGCGCACAGCTTTCTCATGGTCAATTCTTTAGTCAATACATGATAAACGCGTTCTTTCGATATGCCCATAGCCTCTGATATCTCTCTAAGTTTGATTCGACGGTCGTTCAATGCCGTTCGGTAAACTTTTTCGATGTTATCGGTGGAGGTTGCAGTTAATGGCCGTCCCGAATATTCATCATCGGCCAAGCTGGTACGACCACATTTAAATTTAGCTGCCCATCTTTTCATGGTGGCAACTGATGAGGTAGAGTCATTGTAAACGGCACCTAACTCGACTTTAATTAGACGTATTCTCTGTCAAATTCAAGTACTTAATTACAGCATGGCTTTCGATTTTTTCAATTTTTACAAAAGCATTGACATTTACTGATACAAACAACTGCCAAACAATAAATAAACGCCCAAAATGGCTGAAATTTTTATAGATATCTTTCAAAATATGTATAATTATAGTATCAAAATTGTTTTGACGAATAAGGCAATCTTCATATTGAGGCTTAAAATTTTTTAAACTGCCCACGTTGAAAAAGTACATGTAAATAGAGGCTCACTTAACAGATGATCTCTATGGATCGGTTGCACATTTCTAATACGGAGTCAATCTACAGTTAGCTAAGTAAGAGCGTGTCCGGGTTAATGTGGAGGAAAAATTTTAAAACTTTTGAAATACATAGCTACCTTGTACAACAAAGATGCTATTGCAGCGGGCGACTGCGACGGCCAATCAAGTGTAACGATGCTGGACTGCTCTTTCCACTGATGCAAAGCTTGCTGTGGTGTTTGGGGTTATTATTATTCTGCAGGATCCAGTCCTCTTTTTTATGATGTTTCGGTAACAAATATTTTTATAAATTTCAACCATTTTTGGAGCATTGAGGTTGTACATAAACAGATGCAACGTTCTGAAACCCAGCTTTGAGAAGCAGTTCGAAATATGCACTTTTATTGGGTGTTTAACGATACCTTTTACCAACATGGGTTCGCATAGCTATGTACGATATATTACACCTTTTTATTTTAATTTTGCTACTTCTTGACGCAATATTAAGCCCAGATTCGGCAAAAACTAGTGTATGATCTGTTTTTCGCCTTTACTGAATACTTTGCCTATCGAACCATGTTCTAGCAAGTTATCTTTTTATATCGCTGCACATGCTGCAAATGTTTTCCACTTCTTCATGTACTTAGTAGCCGTTACATGAAGAATTTTTGAACCTTTTGGGGGTGTACAGAGAATTACAGCCTTGTATTACAATACGTACTTATAGCGCTTTACACGTTTCTCTAGCAAGAATTCAATGCTAACTGAATCATAGACATCGATGACAAAGATCTCTTCTATTGACCCACAAAACAATTAGGACGTCAGCTTTTATCAAGTGCTAATTATACCAAACACGCTTGTAATAATTATATTAGATGTAAATTTACTGAATAGTGCTTTTATTATATTGAGAAAGTTCGTATAAATAGTAATGTTTCTTCTCTTTTAATTTCCCAAATGTGCTTAAACGGTTTTTCGGAAGACTACCGTTTCAGCTGCATAATTAGATGCTTTGTTTGGTAAACTCATATTTTTAGTACTTTCTTCCAATATATTGAGTAATATACTCTTGTTGATGAGTGGGAGTCATTTTTATATTACATATAAATCTAGTCAGTAATCGGAACTCTTGTTCATATGGCTATTAGAGCATATACAATTTTGTGTACTTTGCTATGTTTAAACATATTATGACAGGTAGTCTACTTGGAGGAATGAGTAATTGAACGCAAGGAAGTATGTCTGAAAGTGATGTAGGTATAAGTTGTTGAAAGCAAGTAATAAAACATTGAGTAGGGGTGGTGACTGCTATGCAAGAGGAATTTATTTTTAATGGCGATGAGAGGATCTAGACAAAGATGGACTTTATATTTTAATTGTTGCAAGTTTCGGCGTTCCGAAGGCGGTAGTTTCTTCACCTGCACTATACAAATTGTTGATTTTTATAAAGACGGAACATTGTAACAGCTTCCACGCTTCATGTGTGAGTGATAAGAAATCTTTTTAACGGACTTCTGTTGTAAAGTTCATATACGGGCATTCCAACGAAGCTTAGCGTTAAGACATTGGCAAAATATGTGCACATAAGTGAAAGTCTATAGAAGTAAACACAGATGGATTTTAACGTTAAAAATTGAAATACGTGTATGAGAGCTGCGACCGAAACATGATCAATAGCTTGTAAATTAGTTCATCTACAGTAGATTCCGATGTAGCCGTGGTAGATATATATGTACGTGGTTAGTAGTTAGAAAGTGGTCATTGTGATAAAGATTATCTAGAACCGATCAGATTAGAGTTAATGCTAGCAGGGGTAATGCCAGCGTTAGATTTATAGTACTATATGTGTTGCTATATGAGTCGAAATATATAGCATTGCCTTTATTTAAAATAATCAATCGTGCTGTATATATCAGTTCTTCGACCTGTTTACCGAAGTTGTTGGATTAAAATAAATTATTCCAAAAAGGATGACGGCTGTTAAAATCTCAGTCAGCAACACAGGGCCTTGTAATTGTCTTATTGGGTTTCCCATTGATATTACTGACCATTAACTATCAGCAAGATATATATTACAGATGGTACATTCTATAGCAGTGTGCAATTGTATTGTGACGACCTGCAAAGATGTCGTTAATTATGTCAAAGTAAAAGTCATAACGGATCCTATAAAAAGTGCTACTCCTCCATGAGCTCGGCATATGTCTTAAATAGTATAAATAATATAAGAATAACCTGTAATTAAGGTCTGAGAATTAATTTATATGTTTAACTCTTGCACAGTTATAAGAAAGGGATCGTGTAGACGGATAAAGTGACAAAGATCTTGATAGTATACGCTAAAGCCTTCTACATTTTATTGTATAATGGAAGCAAATTTTAAGAAGGGGTTTGTTTTCTTGGTTATCGTTTTAGCCAGATTCTAGTCCGTTTCTTACTTTTTCTCCTTTTTTTCTAGATAGTAAAATAATAGGTTATCTACGGATAAACTAATTGTAGTGTCACTTACAGGTAGAGAGGAAATGAAAAGAGCATCCTAGTTGCACCCCTTTTCCTATAGCGGTTTCAGAGAAATAGGATACTATTTGAGTAGTAATTGGTTGTTTACCGCTTGGGGATGTTTTGGAAGTTTGCTTAGTTGAGAGTATATTTAATTATGAAGCTAGCTTATAGAATAATATTTGTTTACCATAGCCATTATTGCAGGTACTCATTGCTGTATCAAACATATCATATCTTGGACGATTATTTTAAATTTTACGGCGTCAGTAAAGGTTTTCTTAGTGTCAGGTAAAGAAGTGTATTTCCAAAGAGCTTTAGAATAGCTTATTTGTCTATGGCATTAATTTGCTGTAGTACCGTTTATTTATAGATGGATAGTTACTTGATCAGCAGGAGCGGGAGCTGTTGCAATCTATTTATTTAATTTTATCAGGGCAAGGTTTTTTGACCACAATGACATAAGGATTCAAATCGACACTGCAAATATGTATAGACAAAACGTTGACATTTGATATAACGAACGCGTACTGAGAAACGGTGGATACCAGCAATTATGTACGATGGAAGATTTAGACACTGAAGCCATTTTGTTGCCATCTTGTATTTAGGTTTATCGTCAACACAAAATAACTCCTTGGTTTTAGGCTTCTATACATTAAACTGAGAAGCCTTATGTAGAGAGTAATGTCGTCTGTCTGTCCATCCTTTTATTTTTCAATTTTTGATTAAGGCAGCTTCCAAACTGGAGACAAGTTTTTATTTGTCATTTCTGATATCTGTCAAGCTTTATAATTTTTATCTGTGATAGATAGAGATATAATGTTTTAAGTATTGAACGGAAGTGACCGCAAATTTTTGTTTACGTATAGAAACCCGGACATTGTGGGACCGGAGTTTCACGTCCGTACTTTTTTAATTTAATTTTAATTTGTTAACAATATTCTTAAATTAGACAAGCAGATTTCTATAAACTACAATGTTTCTGGACGAAATCCATATTTCATATGGACTAACTGTAACATCAAGAGTTCCCTAATATTTCATAGTTGTAGGACTTGGGACAGGCTTGATGCTTATTAATAGACCACTTTCCATTTTCTTTACTTGAGTAGGAATGCCGCCAGCAAGTTATTTCAATTTTTTTGTAATCATAAAGGGACTAACTTGACTAAGTTTCCTTAGTTTCTACTACGAGAAATTTGGATAGTAGACCTATATTGCTATTAGGGCCACAATTAGCAAATTTCCGGTTAGACCTTTGTAGCGAAACTTTACTTTCAATGTCATTTTCACTGACTTAAGAGGACAAAATATCCCCATTTGAAAAGTTTGGTGCTTTAAGAGCGGCACCACCTTCATTAGTTGGATTTGAAAAAGGTATGTCTATGGCAAGTAGTTAGGTCGGCTCCGGCAGAGCACCGCTTTACCTTATCAAGGCTACTTATTCCTAAAGGCCTTCCGGCATTCAGTAAGCTCCAATTGCAACACGTATCGTGTGCCAATGTTCAAGTCTCGGCTCGGGTCGCATAACACTTTACCTTGCGCCCATTTAACGTCGGGGATACGGGCTGCGGTCATGGGGTTGCTAACACCCGTGATTTTACAAGTCCTCGATGGGGATTTTTCTCTTATTATTCTCAATTTATTTTGTGACACTTTGGGGACAATTTAATAATGCTAATTGCTAGTTTTACACCTACGTGGAGTTTTAGTAAGTTTATTTACGTGTTTACATTCTTAACAAAAATATGTAAATGTTTTCTAATACTGTCATAATTATTTATTTATGTTTTAAATCTTTTCACTGAGGTGAATCGTAGTTTCAAAAACTCAAGAGTTATTTTCTGTTCAGTCACGCTGTACAATTATTCACTAGAATTTTTGTAAAAATAATATAATAAATATAAATAATGATAATTCTTTTTAAATACCTTGTTTTTTTCCTTTTTCTGCACTGTTGCTTCTTTTCTGTGTTTAATTTCTAGTAAAAATAGTATTTAATTACCACATTACAATTATTTTAACCGTAAAATAATTGAAGGGCATTCTATTTTGTTCAAGTGAAACTTGATGTCTTTAAATAAATTATAAGAAATCCAAAATATTTTGTTAAAAAATTATAGAATGTTAAGACCTACAGATTATTATTGCAAATATTTTTATTGTACTGAATTGAGCCAATTTATTTTTAAGTTTTTAACTAAAAATATATAACTTTTTGATAAAATAAATTAAGTTTTACAATTTTCTTTAGTTTATTAATACACTTATAATCCATAAAAATTATATACATGCATCAACATGAGATCTTATAATCACAATCACAAATTTTTGGTTTGAAGTAATGTAGCTTTCGAAACGCGAATTAATTCCAACTCCAGTATTATAGTAAACGCTTAATCAGTGCTTGCCTTGTGCAAGTAAAAAACTGATGAGTTTATAAGAAATAATCTTGTTCTATGTTTTTTAGGGACGATTTGGTAGTAAAGTCATTTGAAAGTAACCTACATTACGGATTATCGTTTGCGTTCCTGCGAGAAATTTTTTATTCAGTTCGTCGGTAATGGGGCCAAGACTAGATACTTTTTGAGATTGAAGTCGTGCTTAATCGTCTCTGACATTTAATACTTCCACTTGTTTTTCACAACATACAGTTTGAATCTGCTGTAGCATTTAGCTTAATTTTACTTAAATTGTTCTCTGTGATAATATTCAGAATAGAAAGCTTTGATCCAAATTGTTTTTAAATTGTACGTTATCAGAACTCACCATGAAATTAATCACATCCAGTTTAATTGTTTGAGTAAATGTTTAGCAGTACACATTATGTTACACAATATTTAATGCAATAGAATGAGCAACCAAACTCTCAAAAAGTGACAGCGTGATATTGATGAGATTAATTTTGAAACTCATTATCCAATACACCCCCAGTCTACGAGTTGAACTTTGTTCGTTATCATAATCTTTCTTTGAGCATGAGGGGTGTCCGAATTTCTTTATTAAAATTTTATAAAGAATTTTGTTAATCATATTTTCGTTTACACTATAAAAAGTACTATGATTTTTAATTTAGTTTTTTAGTAAAGTAAGCATCGACAAGAGAAATCATTAGCCTCTACGAAGAAAAAATATTTTAACTTATTATTATTATGAATTTTAAAAAAGGTAACATCATAATAAAAAATCTGAAATAATAAACATCACAGTCATTGTTTAAAGTACCACATATTATCAAACGATAATTATTCTCAAATGGGAAAGTACAAGTTAATAAAAGAAAAACAGTTAAAACAACAAATGAATAATAAAATAAGTATATAAATAAATAAAGAAAAATTAAATTAATTTCTATAACTAAAATTTTAATGAAAAAGAAAAATAAAAATGCTTTTTTTTAAGTTTATTATCTTTCAGAGTATTACTTTACTTATTTTTTATGGATAAAACTCATCACTGAAGTGCCTCATGTCATATAATTGCAGTGTTACCTGTAAAATTTGTCATTCAATAAGAAGGTAGTATGTTGTTAAAGAAGTTTGGCATTGTTTACATTTAGGCCGTATTTATCTATTTGTGTTGTAATTTTGGACCAAGTTTGTTTATTCTAGTTGAACTCTATGTATTTTGACTAAATCTTGTCTTTCAAACACAGATTGTGGGTACTGTCAACATTTTTTTTGTTGACTGCTATAGTCATGTTAGTCCTAGCCAATGTAACAGTTTGTAGTACTATAGTAACACGAGTAATTAGTAAGATTTAGTATTATTTCTAATTTTAAATTTTTTTTACTTGGTTCCCTTCTTTTGCTAGATGAACGGCAACTTTTGGTAACAGACTTCACGTGTACATATCTGTATGACTTATGATGAGTACATTTATATACTCCATAGACTTTGCTGTACGTGTTCAGTTTTAAAATTAATATTATTTTGATTTATGGCACTGACCAGAGCTATTAAAAAAAATCAATAGCTAATACTTCTAGTAATCGTAATCTATTTCTCTCGAAAGCTGCTCAGTTCGTAAGCATAATAATTTTGATAGAGTTTGGCGTGTGAAATTATGTTTAAAAATATTTAAATTTTTATGATTTTATTTTGCTTCTATTTTGCATGTATAAGAAAATATTAACTTTTTTAGGTTATTGATTTTAATAAACCGCATTAACTGATTATTTACTTTTTTGCCCAAATGTTAGACTTATTGGTCTACAATTCAATCCACTAAAAAAATCTGATTAGTTTTATTATCAATGCAATAATTTTGCAATGGTTTTGAAAAATAAGTACTTGCTTATTATATTCCATTATTCCGCGTTTTACTTTCATGCAGTAAGGAAGTGTTCCGAGCTCGTAGTAATAAGTAAGTGTAACGCGCGGAAATCGTTGACCCTCGGGTCACCTATATCAGTATACCTCAACTGATATAAACTATTTTTACGTTATATATTTTTGAAACACCAGCGAACTAATCGCAAGTCATCAACATGAATTACAATAGCAGCAATTATTATTATCAACTGCCAACAACCGCTCAACAGGGTTTCCAGCCTCCCATTAATTTCAATCAGACGACAAGCCAGGTAATACCACTATCTCCTGTTATAAATGCTTTTTATATACCTATTAACCAGCAATATATAGCCCACACACAAATTTCAAACACATTTTTCCAAACACCGTTACAGATACATAACCCTATCACATCAACGCAATCAAATAACATGCTTAATAACGATGCAATAAGTAACATGAATTCCCTCAGATTCTGAAAACGATATTGAATTATCTGATACACCAAGTAAAGATTGGCAATGTGTCAGAAATAATAAACGTAAACGAATATCTAAACAACCAGCATCAGCGAACACTATGATACCTACTATAGATAATAACAGATACTCGGTCCTCACAAATCTTACTGATGCGACTGAAATAGAAAATACATCAAACACATAGCAAAAAATCAAAACCACTCAAGGTATTTGTACAAGACGAAATTATAAAGGTCGCAGCACTAACAGACTGCAAACAGACAATACAACAATCGTAAACACTGTATGATGCCAACAGTATAACATACTCAACACGGCTACATTTATATTCGTAATCACACTCATGAAAGAATCTACATGGTATCACCGATCAGATGTAAGAAGACAAAAGACTACCGCAAATGTGCTCTGTGGCGGAAAGCACCTGGCTAATTCATCAAGAAATAGCTGTACCTTACTAAGGAACGGTCACAAAGTTGAGATCCGTAACCATCTTAAACACCGAATACACAAAACTCAAATGTTCTCAGACTGGAACCGACTCATAACAAAGACATTTATAACCTCAAGGTTTTACAAACCAAATTATAAAGGTTGAACCACTACACAGAAATACAACATTCGTACAGTGTATGACGTGCCAACAGTATAACCATACTCAAGCATACTGTAACCCCCCATTTGTATGTGTAAAATTCGGCGGCTCACATGGTACCCGATCTTGTAAGAAGACAAAAGACGTACCCGGCAAATGTGCTCTCTGTGGCGGAAAGCACCTGGCTAATTATCGAGGCTGTACCGTACATAAGGAACTTCAAAATAAGTTAAGATCCAACACATCCTTACAAACTCGATACACAACATCAAACATGTTCCAACAACGACTTCATCAAACTTACCCAATCTTCCCTAATTATCACAACCCATGAACATATAGTCAGACCGTGCAAGGAAATACAAACACTACACAAGCACAACCCCAAGACGTAACCCTACAAAAATTTCTAGAAGAATTTAAAGCTATGTTTTCACAACTGATGCAACAAAACAACATAGTAATAAACATGTTGTTCACAGTCATAAGTAAACTTATAAGATAATGGCTAATTCACTCCGTATATCTTTATGGAATGCTAATGACATCCTGTCAAAAATCTATGAAATTGAACCATTTTTAAAGCTAAATAATATAGACATCCTACTAATATCTGAGACATACTTTACAGACAGGTCTTTTCTAAGAATAACACACTACACATGCTATAACACAGAACATCCTGACGGTACAGCGCACGGAGGCACAGCTATATTAATACGGAGCTCAATCGCTCACAATGAACTGGAAAAGTACGAAGAACCGTTTCTCCAAGCAACTACTATTTAAGTCTACAAATTATCACATGCACTAGTAATCTCTGTTGCGTATTGCCCACCCAGGCATAGACTTTCTAAAGACGTCCTCAAGCCATTCTTTCAATCTCTTGGCAAGAACTTTATATGTGGAGGTGACTATAACTGCAAACATGCCTACTGGGGATCTCGTCTAATAATTACCAGAGGCAGAGCCAAAGCATATAAATATGAACTTATCCGCGAAGAAAACTATGGCTACCTAACCACCGGAGAGCCCACGTACTGGCCCACGGATCTAAATAAGGTACCTGATTTATTGGATTTTTTATCACCCAAGGTGAGTCATTGCTACAATTAGCACTACAATTATTAAAAGACAACCTAGACCATTCCTATACAACCAAAAGACCGACTGGGACGAATTCAAAAGGCTTTTGCAAGAAAATATCCAAACCAACATCAGCCTGCGCACCCCTAATGATATAGAGGAAGCCACAGAACACTTCACTACTACTGTTCAATCTGCAGCCTGGAGGGCTACGCCCAAACTTCTAAATACGGTACGACAGGATGGAAATATTCCAAATGAAATTCTTGAACTCATCAAGCAAAAGAGGAGCTGAAAAAACGATATTTAATAGACTAACCAATGCCCTCAAGAATAAACTCAAACTGCACAATCAAGAAACATTTCAACACTATCTAACTTCCTTGTCCCAAGCCGACCACAGTATCTGGAAAGTTTCTAAAGCTAATAAACGCACACAGGCTGTTAATCCACCTTTAAGAAAACAAAATAATGACTGGGCTAAGACAGATCAAGAAAAAGCAGATCTCTTCGCTCAGCACTTTGCCCAAGTTTTCACCCCCTACTCTACTGCACCCGATGTTGAAAATCAAGAGTTCCTTCAGACGCCACTTCAAATGTCGCTGCCCATCAAAAGCTTCACCTATACTGAAGTGCTTGATGAAACTCGCCATCTAAACAATAACAAATCTCCTGGGTATGACTTAATTATGGCTAAGGTGCTTACTCAACTGTCCAAAAACAGTGTAACGTTTTTACGAAACCTGTTCAACTCCCTACCGAGATGCCAATATTGGCCATCATCGTTAAAATTTGCCCAAATTATTCTAATACCAAAACCTGGTAAACCTACTAAAGATGTTACCTCTTACCGTCCAATAAGTCTCCTGCCACTGCTCTCTAAGCTGTTAGAAAAACTTATAATCAAAAGACTGTATGATAGTGACATACTGGAAAACTGCATACCAGACCATCAGTTTGGATTTAGGCGGTACCATTCCACGATTCAGCAATGCCATCGACTTGTAAATATCATCAATGCGGCCCTTGACGCCAAGTCTTACTGCCCTGCAGTTTTTATAGACATTAAACAGGCATTTGACAAGGTGTGGCATGATGGCCTATTATATAAAATTAAAAGTTACTGCCAAATGAATACTACCTTTTGCTAAAATCGTACTTGAATGATCGCTAGTTCCAAATCAAATATGGCCAACATTATTCTGACCTCCGACCAATCACCTCAGATGTTCCCACAACAAATAATACACACTTAGGCACATACGCAGATGACACTGTCCTCCTTTCCACTCATACCAATCCTCATATAGCATCCTCTAACCTACAAACCCATCTAACTCATCTTCAGACCTGGCTTGCTAAATGGAGAATCAAGGTCAATGAAACGAAAAGCACTCACGTTACCTTCACTCTAAATCACTTCGACTGCCCCCCCCCCAGTTTTTCTGAACAACATACCTATCCCTCAAGCAACAGAAGCCCGCTACTTAGATCTTCATTTAGACCGACGACTCACCTGGAAGTCTCATATATTGAAAAAGCGTAAAGAAATTGATCTGCGAATCAAGAAAATGTACTGGGCGCTTGATAAAAAGTCGTGTCTTTCCCTCGAAAACAAGATCCTGCTCTACAAAACAGTAATCAGGCCCATATGGACTTACGGCATTGAGCTATGGGGCTGCTCTTGTAAGTCCAATGTTAACATTATTCAACGCCTACAATCCAAAACCATCAGACTGCTAACAAATGCTCCGTGGTATGTCAGCAACTTGACCCTGCATACGGACCTACAAGTCACAACGGTAGAAAAAGAACGTACCAAACGAAGTAACACCCACTTTGCGCGGTTGCACGCTCATCCCAACACCCTTGGGTCCAACCTTCATCAGGATCCCCCACCGAGAAGATTAAAAATAAAGAAATGGCCCAGTGATCTTAAAGGAGTGCAACTCTAATGAAACGGGATAACATCGCTGGATGGACTCCCCCTCACGTCAAATGTCATCACATTAGCTCATAGAACATTGATTTATTGTATTACGTTCTGATTGTTAATTTGCTTATAACCAATAAAAAAAATATTCTATTAAATATTGAAAATAAGTAGATCCTAAATTTCTGAGCTAATTTTATTTGTAATACTGTCTTGAGCTAGCGTCAAAGATTTGTTATGTATAATTTCGTTTGTAGTTCGGTCATCGTGAAGGGAACGTTGTTATAATGCTTTACAAAAGCTAATGTCTAAAGGTTGAATTTTGTCGTATTTTAAACTATACATGTTTAGGTGTAAATAAATGAGCTGCTGGAAACTGCAATGTGGTCTGCAAACAGATTTACAATTTTATTTCTATCTGCTGTTTATTCTTTTTTTATTTTAAATATGTTACAGAAGGTTTTTTCCTATTATTCCTCAAATTCTTTTCAATAGTCTTAAATACTACTGTTAGGTGAAATACTAGATAAACAAGCCTTACCAGCTGTTACCCTATTTATGGCTGCGTTTGAGTTTTATTGAATAAAATAGAGTTATTTTATTATATTAAGGGTTGTATGTTTGCTTCCAATGGCCTTCTATACTTGCGAATTTCATCAAAGGTAATCTTAATTTACAAGACTGGTTTTTAATATTGATTTTGTGAGAGCATGTAATATATTATACATTAAGTTATACATATTTTCTTCTTTCATTAAGAAATTTAGTTCAATTATAATTTTTTTCATATTGTGGCTAGATAGTTTTGTGAAAAAGCCATTTCGTTGCAGGGAAATGATCGCTACCATAAAGATCGTTAAGGACTCTGTGTATAATTATATGTTAGTCGTGATTATGTACATATATCGTTAGATCAATGCACGAAAAAGAGCTGGAGATGCATTGAAGTAAGTAAGTATTCATAAGTATGAGCTCAGAAGATCTGAGTATCTCATTAATATATTTTTGTTGCATTTTAAACTATTATTGATTATTGAGAACATTAATATGTCTAAGCAATATGAATTGTTCTGGTAAATGTTGCATAATCTACTGAATACCGTGAGTATCCCCGTTAGCATTTGGCAAGCAAATGTTGCAACTTAGTACTGCAGTGGAAAATAACATTTTTACAACTATAACTTTAATATGGTTATCAAATTTTTAAATTATTTATCATAATTATAATCACAATACTTCTCCGTTCTAACATTGGGAATTAAATAGTTTCTGACTAAAGAATACTTTTTAGGTCTTTTTTATCAGCTAAATGAAAGCTTTTGAAACCATGTAGATGTTAGGTTATATAATATTAATAATAACAAATAATAAATCGTTACAGCCGACAAAAGTAATAAACATAAACATAAATATTTCATTGAGTACATTTTCCATTTTAAAAAAGAGCACAAGTAACAAGAATTAATAAACCTAACTTATTGATCTCCTGGGTTTACCTTTAGGCAAACCATTACTTCCTTTAATCCCCAGTTGAGATCTTTTAGAAATTACTGAAAGTACAGTATTTTTTTCTTTAGAGTAGACAAAAATATATGCTTCTCTCTTTCTCGTTTTTGACATTTTAGACCTGATTTTGCATTAGCTGGAAGAAGGGCTGCTTTGTTCCATAAGAGCATACTTAATTTTTTTTAACTTCTGAACTGTCTTTAACGTGTCGATTAGTTCTGAAATTAAAATTTGCACCAACTGATTTGGGCGCAATACTTTTTCTAACTTCGATGTTTTGTACGGCTGCCTTTTGTTTGTAAAAGGACAGTTTTTTTGAATTAATTAAATGGATGCCTTTACAGTTCACATAACCCGAAGCTTCTAGATGTTGTTCTGCTCCGTGTTGGAATTTTTCACATTAGTTTATTTATTATTGCAATAACGCGCGACAAAACTTCTAAAACATCTGATAAGGGATGGAATATGTAATCTAAAATTGGGAGAATAAAATGCAATTTAGTGAGATTATTAAATGTTAAAATAAAGTTTACCATTGAGTTTAGAGGTTATACCCTAGACTTTAATGACACCTTATTGTTTTAACTCTTTCTTAACTTCTGCTATTTAGAAATTTAGAAGATCACAATAGAAAATAACACTTTTGGACACGTTAGACTCCATTAGAGCAATATTCTATTTTTTTAGTTTTAAATGAAGTGCACATCTACCATAAATTAGTAAACTATCTTTAATTTTCTATACATACCTTAACTCCCTTATAGTACCATAAAATGGTTTATTCAAGACAAAAAGATTTTCTTACAATTTTTACTTATGTTTTTTATTACCAAAATTTGAAGGGTGGAAAAGTAGCCCAGAAAAACGTGGAACTCAGGAAAGGCAGCTTACCATGAAAAGGCAACTTCTATCAGAGGCTATCAGGTATCTGATGGGCATTGTTAACAATTCATTTAAAAAGGGCCATGTATTTTTGACACAGTACACATGATTTATTAAAGTAGTTTAATCTATTTTTAGGTCATTTAACTTCCCCACTGCTAACTGCAGTGGATATTAAAGCCCCCACTATTATAAAGTAGTTCCTTTGAGGAGATCTACATAATAATAACATGAAAAATTTTACGTTTTTTAAATCCAAAAAATATATAAATTACTAATTATATCTTTAGCTTTAAGACAAATTAAAACATGTCTGTAAGAGAAAAATACTAAAAAGCAAAAATTCATTAATAAGATATATTTACTTCATATAAAAAGAAATAAAGAATAACAAAGTGTGCCATGGAACAATCATACAGACTACACCCGCAAAAAAGTGTATTAAAAATATTTACAAGGAAAACTAGTGTTGACCTACTGTTTCTCACAAAAATAATTCCAATTGTAAAAGACAAAATACAAATAAATCAATATTGATTTCAGCAAAATGCAGCCACCGTCCATCAGACATCTTCGTCACAAAAGTCTTTGGAAAGAGGTTCATAAGTCTGGACGCTCCCCATAAGATAGAAGTTGGCATCGATGTGCTCTCAAATACCCCGATTTAAACGCATGCAATTTCTTCTTTTGGGTTTTTAAAATAGGGTTTATCTGAACAAACCCCAGTCTATCCATGAACTTAAGAATCGCATCACAGAAGATGCTCTAGTCATTTCTGCGGACATCAGAAAAGTCGTAATTGAGAGTTTCGCGAAAAGGGTTGAAATGACCATCTCCAGTGAAGGCAGTAAACTCCATTTATTCATCATTGTAATAAAAAAAATTGTTATATAATTTTGACGAATTTTAGGCTTCTATAGATTAAAACAAGAAGAGAGTAATGTCGTCTATCTGTCCGTCTGACCGTCCTTTTACTTTTCAACTTTTGATCAGGCCAGCTTCCAAGCTGGAGACAAGATTCTATTTCTGACATTTCTGACACCTGCCAAGCCTTATAATTTTTGATCTGTGATGTGACAGATAGAGACGTAACGTTTTCAGTATTCAACTAAGGACCATAAGTCAAGTCCAGACGCCAAAAATCAGCCTGATAGGAAAATCTCGAGACCGGTTTGACTGAAAGTGGCCGCAAATTTTTCGATTCCGACCGCTAAATTTTTGCCGCTACTCACTTTTATTTGAATATAATTCATTGTCATTCGTTTCAATAAAAGTTCGTAAACCCTATAGTTTAGTTTTATACATAGGGTCAGCTCTGTTTTACCTGCAAAGCAAATTTTTGCTTGTTTTTGTCTCTTTTCGGCTATTAGGATGTGATCTATCAGGTTTCCTGTGGTTCTACCAGGGATTAGCTATGCTACTTTATGTTATATTTGTGTTGTGTGTTAACTATGTAGATATCTGTTTTTGTTGCTAAGTTTTTCAGTCTTGTTCCATTGTTGTTCGTTTTGTCATGCACCCTTTCTATTCAGCTACTGCTCCTTAGTATTCTTCTATTCGCACGTTTGCATTAAAATCCTTATGAGAATGAGTGTATTATTTTGGAGTTTCTTCATAGATGTATTTTATTTTATTATAAAACTCATCCTTCTTTTCTCCATTACTACTTCTGTTGCCCATATGCGTTTATGACTGTGATGTTGGCTATATCATTTTTTAATCCAATGTAAGAAATCCTTCCATTTGTTTTTTAAATTTCATTGAATTTCTTCTCAAAATATCAAAAATTATATTCCATTCGATCCTTGTTTTTTTTCACCTACATACATCAGCATATATTTTTTTACCAATTTTACCTTTTCTCTTCCATCTTATTTCCTGCATAGCCAGTATTTCTATTTTATATTTTATTATTATTATCCTAGCAACTCCCTTCATTTTTCTTATAGCTCACATAGTTTTTATATTATCTATTCTTATTATTGCGTTTTTCTTCTTCCTGTTTACCAGTTTACTCATTTTCCTTTTCATTGCCTTGTCGTTATCTTTTTAACCGTTCCGTTACCTTCCTTATTGGTATTTTAATTTGATTCTAGTGATTTTTCTGTTATTTATTAAGTTCTTACTCTTTGGGACCTTTAGTTCACTGTACGTTTTTGTCATATTGGTTTATTTTTTCTTTACTTACATTATTTTGAAAATCCCCTATCCCGTACATCTCGTTATTAACAATTATTTTGTTGTATCCGAGATAGCCTTTATATCTAGTTGTTTTGCCTTTTTTAAATGGAGTATTAAATGCTTTCGTTTCTTTTGGACTTTTTGGGAATAATTATCATTAAACCATATATATTTTTCTTTTAGTTCTTTTGGAACCTTCAAATATTTTCAAGTTCTTGTTCCACGTTTATAGTTTAACAAGGATTAATCTCTTCTTGTTTGGCTTGAAAGTTTCCAGTTTCGTTATTTTCTTTATCAATTTCTACTCCAGTTTTTCTAGGCATTTTCTGCACTTTCTCTTTTGATTCCCTGTTCTTTTTATTTATATCTGTAATCCGTGCACTATGATATTATTTATCCTTACCTCCCTCTCCATATATTCCAATATTTCCTCCTGATTCTTAATTGTTTTTTTTCAATATTTGTTTTTCCGTTTCAATTCACTTATTGCCCTCGTACTCTTATCTAATTTCTCGGGGAGCGTTGTTAATTTTGTGGTTGTTTGCGCACATATTCTTTTTATTTCTCCCATATTCTCGTTTTCAGATCAAATTTACTATGTTGCTTTTATTCTGTTTCTTTTTTAAAAAATTTTAAGTACGGGCCTTTACCTTGTTTACTATTGAAAGTGACCTTGAGCCGTCAACTGCTTTCTTACGTTTAGCACTGCAAAAAGGACGACCCCGGCCGACCCGTTAAAGGTCAGCGCTTATTAGTGTTTATTACTGCAAAATTGCCTATTTATACTACTTATTTCTTAATTCTACCTTTAATTTGTTAGTATCTAAGCTTATTTCTCCTTCTGAGGCTTATTACACTAACACTTTAATTTTTATGTTACTAATATCTTATATATTCTTATTTTAAGTTAAAATATTTTTCACTGTTTTATTCGCTTATTTACCAGGACCTCTATTGAGATGACAGTGTTAATATTATTAAAAAAAATCAGATAAAAATGTTGATGTAATAAATTCTAAATTTAGTATTAAAAGTCGTCACATATTTCATACGATTTTGAAGTGCTCAGCGATTACACAGAATGTTATTTGCAAATTAGAGTCTACCGGACGTGTTTATTCCTATCTGCGTTATTTGATTATTTCTGCTCAATGGAGTAACCACAATATGGACTGTTTAGCTATTACCCACTTGTGTGATTCAATTGTTTCCTTGGAAATTATTGTATAACAGCATATTATAATGAGTAGAGACTACTTTTTATATGCCAAACTATAAAACATTAACTATAATTCTAAAATGTAATTTTATGCGTGTAATAAGATGTGATAATTGTTTTGTAATAATCAATCAGAACTATAATATAAACTACTTTTTATAGATTTTTATTAATTTAAAATAAATATACCTGGTCACCCCATCTTATCGACTTTATATTTTCATCCATTTCTTAAATTGCAAAGAGTTATTTATTTGTTATCGTTTTAATATAAAGCTAACTTGTGGTTTACGTAACGTACATCTTGGGATAAAATAGACCATTATAAAAACTAATCTGCGGTGTGTGTGTAGTATTAAAGTTACATGCTCGTATACACAAGATAAAATTGTTTTTTGACGTTCAGCGGTTTCTTGGTTTTATATCCTAAAAGTAATTTCCCAAAGCAAACTTACCGAAAACTGCCACAAAAAGTTATTTGTTTTGACTAAGCAATTGTTTATTCTCTATAAGATCAGTAATACTGTTGTAGACATGGCATTTCTTTTTATCCATATATAACTAATTGGAAATTGATAGTTCAAATTTAAGCTTGATGCTATATATATATATTACAAATTTTTATTAAAAACCAAATTTATAATACCAATTAACTTTAGTTTATCAAATAGAATTTCTTAAATGATAAAATTGTTAAGTAAAGGTTAATAATAAAATCTATTTTTCTTTACGATTCCGGTCCTTAACAAATTTCAAGTATCTGGCATCTTTGTGTAAAGAATTAAACTTAAGTTAATGGCTTCTATTTAAAATAATTAAAGGGCATTATTTCACACAAATTTGTAATTATATTATATATAATAGTAGAGGCGACTATGTATTTTGCTATGTATGAAATGTCAGCTATAGGATCAAGGTTTCAATATGTTGGCCCTCGGTGACCCGGTTGTCGTACACAATATCTTATTTAACCGCATTGTTACTGTTTATTTGAAATGAACGTCGGAATTCACTTATTTTTAGTGTCTTAGGCTATCAGCCAGACACCTAGAGCCTCAGTTGATATCGGGTTTATTAATACCGAAGCTAAGTTTTTAATCGATGAACTATAAAGTAGCGTATATTAAATATAATGTTCGCGCCAATCTCCAATTTATTTGGATTTTAAATTAGGGCCGTCTTTTGGCTTCCTTCTGTATACGCGCTTTAGATTTGATTTGAGATAGCGGCGACCAATTTGTCCGCTTGCGCGGTGCGCCGATACATGAAGCAAAGCGGCCTTCGACCGTGTCCCTGGCTCTTGGCTCTTTCGCTCGCTTCGTTTTGAATTTGAGTTGTGATGGTTTAGAAACTGGCCGATCGGCTTTAAATTTTCCGTGTCCGAGGCCGTTTTGACCGAGAATTCGCCGGGGTGTTTTGTTTTGGCGGCAAGAGTTTCCACATCCCGGTGGCCGTTTGTTGAAGCAATTTTTATTGTGGGATTCGATATTTTGCCTGCCAGATTTTTCTCTTCCCAGAGGTCATTGTGTTGGTCGATTGCATTTTGGGAATTAAAATTTTGTCGGCGAAAAAACTCTGTCCGATTTTCTTCTGAAGAGGAACCAAGAAGGAACCTTGTTGCACTAGGAAAGATGCTTCCGATCGGCTCCGCTGTGAATATTGGGGTAACTTGTCCTATCTTTTCACCCACACTTTCATTTTCTTTTTGGATCCTCCCAGGATTATAACACAGGAAACCGATTTATGCAGGAGAACGCCGCTTCCAAAAGGTGAGTATTTTAGCTTTGGCTTTTGACTGAACTTGCTTTGTTTAAATTTAAAATTACGATACAATCCACTTTGTGTTTCACATTAGCAAAATAAGAATTCAAGTTAACCAAAACGAAATGGCATATGATGATGTATACCAAAATTCTTCTTCCCGCCGTATCTTCTTATTAGAAGAGTCGTGATCATTATGGTACATTATTCATTGTATTTATGACGATGTTTTTCCATCTTGGTCAGTTCTGAGCATCATGATTGATTTGTTGTATTGGCTTCCGTATTGACGTTTTGACTTGATTTAGCCATCTCTTCGGCGTTTTTCCTCGTAGTCTGGTGCCTTCAGCGCGTCTTTCCATCATTAGTTTTTCAAGGCTATTATTGTCACGTCATGATATGTGGCAGTAGTATTTTAGGATTTGTCTGTACAATATATTAGAGAGGCGATCATTTATATTGGGTTCTTGTAGTACAGACAAATTTGTCCTCATTGCTGTCTAAAGCATTCTCAGCATGCATCTCCAGCACCACATCTCAAAAGCGTCGTTTTTTGCGTTTTTTCTTTCTTTTACTGTCTACGATTTGGCTCCATATAACAATATGGGTAAACCAAAGTTCTTACCAGTGATACTTTTATTTTGCTTGTTATTTGTCGATCTTTCCATAGTTTTTGTAACTTAGTTATACTATTTTTACTCATTTGGATTCGTTTGATTATATACCAAAATTAACGGATATTTATTTGTTATAAATTTAAAACTATGTATAAAAACTTTATGAGCAATGAACGCATGAAGCTTATATTTTCTTATTGGGCAATCTAGTGATAAAAAGGTATAACTAATAGATACATATAAATCCTATGTATATGAGAAAAAAGTAAGGACAAGAACATTAATATTAATCGATTTAAAACAAAAACGGCACTCTGTACAACTTATGATATAAATAAATTCTATACAGAATTCTATTGAGACGAAAAGAACAAATTTTATATTTAATAAATTACTAAGACAAAACTTGAAGAAAGTTATCTAATTAAACTTGATAAAACCGAAAGAAAAATGACTAATTTAAAGTTTAATATTAAATTTTAAGGGATAATTAAAATACCTAGAATCAATTAAGAGCGTAGATAATATAGAAAAACAATCTGCTGTCAAAGCTAAACAAAAATAAAATAAATAAAAATATAAATTAAGCAATTTTTAGCGAACAGAGAAGATAAGTAAAGAGATACATCTGGCTTTTTGTCATAATAGAGAAGGTTGTAAAATAAAGAGCAGTTATCTGGTTTAAACCTGTATATACATTAATTTTCAATGACAAGCAAACGAAGCTTGTGTTCAATGTTATTATAAACGATACAATATATTTCACCACTATTATGCTGGTATACCCATGTAACATTAATTTTAAAGGCAAAATATTAAAAATTTAAAAAGGCTTGCTTAATCTCTTTAAAGGCATGCCTGTCATTGGCTTTCCAAAAAAGTTTATGAATTCTAAAATATTTAAAGTAATTAATAAAAGGTATTGTATTAAATATACATTATTAAAAGTGTACATTTTATTTGCTTATAATAATTTAAAATCAAAGTTCTTTTGCACCTGTTACGTTTTGATTTTACTTATTTTTTGTAATTTTACTATTATCTTTAATAAAACCTTAAATACATAGTTTTACATATGGTGAGGCTCCCATATGTTTATTCTAATTATCGAGCTTGACTTACACATACATACAAGTACCTACAATTAAACGCAATTGCTCACATACACCACACACACACACAAGTGCATGCGCGCAAGTGCACACACACTGTTTGATAATTAAGCACGGTTAAAGTAACTCGATAAACAAAACGGGAAATAAAACAAAACAGAGCTGTGTAAACAATGTATTCGGCAAAACGAAATTAATCACAAAGTAACAATTAAACAAACAAAGAAATTGAGAAAAAACAAAAAACAACTATGATTAAATAACTTCAAATATGGTGGACGGCAGGTCAGTTGTGCACTCTCCAGACTCAAGTAATGGTCTCTGGTAGCCTGGACGGCGGATTTAGGCGTGCTCTTCGTTGGCGGCTTCAACCCGGGGGTGGGTTATTCTTGGCCAAGTACTAGAGCACGACGGACGAGCCGAAACGTACAACAGGCAGCGACAGCGTACAAGCACAGCGCAATAGAGCACCTGGTCAGCTGGCTGGCGACTCCGTCGCTCACGAGGGTTTAAATGGGAATGCCGGGCGGCGATAAAAATCTCGTTTAGTTGTGGCTAGGATGGGTAGCGGTCAAGGTTGCAGGTAGAGATGGAATTTGGGACAAGGGTTGAGAGATGAGCACCAAACATACCGCCCACCAAAATTATCAGAGAGGTGATTTTCTTAAAGCAACAGAAAGTTAAATAAACTAAAATAACTGAGGGAATTATATCTAAGACTTAATCAAGATTGCCGCGGCACCGCTAAGGGACACAGTTTAAGTAGGGTCGCTTGACACACCCATTGGTTGTAAGCACAGTGGCAACACGAGCAATGTCGTCCAGACCAAGATGTAATAAAGGTTTTGCCTGCGAAATACGAATTGCTGGCAAATTTCCCATTGGAGGTTGTACCCGATGTAGATTAACTTTAAAGCAACGAATGCATTTTGCTAAATAACTTCGAACAACCTGACGTATTGAGCGAACCTTTGCCTTACTAAATAGCAGGTGGTGTTCACACCAGAATGCAAGTTTTTCTTATGGACATTTTTGACTATAAGTTCTGTTAGCTTATGTTTACGGGGGAGTAAAGCGGGATATTTTGTGTCGTACGGCAGGTTGGCTTCTTGAAGTCGTCCGCCCACCCTCAACGCACTATTTTGGTCCACGAAAAGAGCCAATCTCTGTAAGGATTTGGCACACGGCAAATTGTTGCGAAGTTTATCTAATTCTTGGTGATAGAATTTGGCTTGAACCATTTTTATTATCATCAATAAGGCATTGAATAATTCTAACTCGCTCAAGGCCCCTGTTTGAGAAGGGTTCCTTTCACGACAGATATTGAAAAACTAAAACATAACTCTACGATCCCCTGAATCTTTCGTAACCATGAGAATTGAGTCAATAAGTTGTCAATTAACGAAGTTTCGGTTTGGGCAACGAATGACACAATTCGTTTTTCAGGCGCTAGTCGTCTAGGCATGTTGATAAGGTATTTCCTAATGACCATGAATCGGAAGGTTCCATTAACCATGAGGGACCCGCCACCATAAGGAACAGGGTGCGAGATCTTGAGGCAATAAACCCCGGGATGCGGGGTCAGCAGGGTTGTCATGGGAACGAACGTACTTCCACGAACTGGGTGGTACTCTTTCTTGTTTATGCGTGACTCTGTTGTACACAAAAGTCTTCCACTGGTGAAGAGAAGAACAGAGCTACGAAAGGGCAACGGTAGAATCACTCCAAGCAATGACTTCATCGAATACAATACATCACTTATAGGTTTCTAGCACGAATGCCACCAGATTGGAAAGCAATACAGCGGTACATAATTCCAAACTTGGGATAGACAATCGTTTTAAGGGGGCCACTTTCGACTTTGCCATTATTAGAAATGTCTTTATTGTTTGATCTTCATCGGTACGCTGAACGTAAATTACACTTGCGTAGCCCGCTTCAGAAGCATCGCAAAATGCATGTAATTGATACGTTGATGTGGCAGGCCCAGGAATTGAAATATTGCTTAATAACGGCATGGATGCTTTAAAAGTTTCCCATTTTGTAACGACGTCTGCAGGTACCGGGTCATCCCAACAAAGACCTAATGTCCACAAATACTGCATTAATCGTTTGGCAAAAAACGTCACAGGAGCTAGGAAGACAAGTGGGTCATACACTCTTGCTAAGTCGGACAAAATTGTTAGTTTACAACAAGACTTGTTAAGCGGCGTGACTGAAAGTGAAAATGCATCTGAAGAAGACAGCCATTGCAAACCTAAGACCTTTATAGAACCAGAATCCGAACTATCGAAGCAATGTTCGGGAGGCAAATCACTTAGTAGCGGGGTGTAATTACTTGACCATTTAAGGAGCTCAAAAGAACCCCTTTTTCATAAATCGACTTCGCCTAAAGTATCTGCGCCAGTCGCGATGTCGTCTACATACAAATCAGTATGCAAACATTGTGAGGCAAGAGAGAAGTAATCGTGCTTTTCATCGGCTAATTGAAGAACACTTCTAATTGCCAGGAATGGTGATGTGGAAACTCCATACGTGACAGTATTGAGTTTATAACTGCTGATTTGTTCTGAATCCGAAAATCTCCAGCGAATCAATTGAAATCGGCGATCTTCCTCGTGCATTACTATCTGCCGATGCATTTTACGGATGTCACAGGTAAAAGTAAAGAGATGCCATCGAAATCGAAGAAGAATGACGGAAATATTGTTCTGTAGCATTGGACCAACGAAAATGGTATCGTTCAATGACACCCCGGTATCTTAGGGCCGTGGGATTGTTCTTTCAGAACGCAATGGTGTGGTTTGTAGAAACAATCAGGAGAAAAGGACGGGACTTTTCTAACAAGGGACATATGTCCAGAAGATATGTACTCGGCCATAAATGCATTGTACATTGTGCGAAGAACTAGTTCTCGGTGGAACTAGCGCTCTAGGCATTTAATACGTCTGTCCGCCATTTCAATGGTTTTTCAAAACGTTGGGGGATTATTTTCCTTAAAAGGTAACCGATCACCAAAACAGCCGAAAGGAAGGCGAAAATGCATTTTGGAAAACCAATTTTCCATTAGCTCATCTTCTGGGTATTTGGCTGCAAGATTGGGCACCTCATCTATTTCCCAAAATCGTTAAAAAAGACTGTCAAAATTTTCCATGGGCGCTAAAAAGGAGTGTTTGATTGGCTGATCTTGTGCTACTGACGTTGAACCTATCAATAGCCAACCAAAGGTAGTATTAATGGCTGCGGGAGGTCCATTCACCTATGGAATGACACCATCTCTCAATATCGAGGCATAAACATCTGCGCTCAGCAATAGGTCTATGGGTTCGGAAATAGCCCAATTTGGGTCGGCTAACTGTAGAGCCCGCAGGTGAGGCCACTCAGAAGGGTTTATATTGTACGTGGGTAGGGGCGAGCGAATTTTGGGCAAAACGATAACTTCTAGATCCAGGAGGCAGTTAGTATCGATTGGTCTAATTATGCAGGAGGTAGAGCTGTGGGAGTCTCTGACAGATACTTGATCTAAACCACGCACGACTGTGGTAGAAGACAATCGCGGGAGCTTCAAACGCGTAAAACAGTCTTTACTGATGAAGCTGGATTGTGACCCAGTATCAACCAGCGCTCTTACCCTTTTCTACCATCGCCGTAGACAAGAGTACGGTCGTGGATTGACCGTTAGTCAGATTAATGCTAGCGCAAGCATTGGTTGTATTGGTGGCAGTAGCAGTTTAGGGCGCCGTGGTTTGAGGAGGATTAAACGGCTCACTGCGATTTATCGGCTTGAGATGAAGCACGATATAATGTTTTTGACTACAATGCTGGCAGGAATATTTGGAACTACACTATGGCACGTGATGCGTGCTTTGTAAGCAGTTAAAACACAAACGAAGACGGTTAGCAAAACGCTCTTGTGGACCGAGTGCAAGAAACAACTTGCACCGGTAAATGCTGTGTGAATCTTTACAAAATCCACAACATAAATCAGAATCGACAGGAGAGGTAGTGGCACCGGTTTGGGTGACAAAGTTTCTAGTTTGTTGCATCGAACGGTTTCGTGATTTAAAATTCACTTTATTTGCTCTGCCGGCAATACTGTGGCATTAGAGGGGTTTGATCCTTCTTTCGATCCCGACGAGGCCGGACTTAAAGCAGGGAATATTTGCTCAAAAATGACTATAATATCAAAATAACGGTTATCTATCTGTTTGCGTAACGTGTCCAGGTCAACAAGCTCTTCTTCAATTTGCTTGGCTCATTAATTTTACGAGTGTTGTATTGAAATCAGCATATAAGCCGCCGAGCATCTTGTAATTCAATTTAAACAACCTTTGTACCGATGCATCAATTATGGCAGCTTCCGCAAGCTCGGACAATTTCTAATTCGGCTAACTATTAGCGTTTTGGTGGCCATTAATTCGCGTTTGTTAGACGGGGCCATTTTCAACAAAAATTGACAAAGAATTAATTCTAACTAAAGCGGATTTCTACAGGTAAAGCAAAAGTGCTCGGGCAAAATATAAAACACAAAAGGACCAAAACGCAGGTAACAAATTAGGGTGCGAAGGGTCGACCTTGGACACAAAACAGCAAGGCTAACGCAATATTTCGGGTCGCAGCAACACAGGAAAAACTAGCTAACGAAATTTACACAGCTCGCCTTTAATTTTATTCCCTTTTATTTAATGCAAAATGATCTGGATTTTCCGGACTAATTCAATCCGGCTCGAAGGACCAAAAGAATGTTCGATAATTAAGCACAGTTAAAGTAACTCGATAAACAAAACGGAAAATAAAACAAAACAGAGCTGTGTAAACTATGTATTGGGCAAAACGAAATTAATTACAAAGTAACAATTAAACAAACAAACTATGATTAAATAACTTCAAATATGGTGGGCGGCAGGTCTGTCGTGCACTCTCCAGACTCAAGTAATGGTCTCTGGTAGCCTGGACGGTGGATTTCGGCGTGCTCTCCGTTGGCGGCTGCAACCCGGGGGTGGGTTATTTTTGGCCAGTTGTACTAGGGCACCACGGACGAGGCAGAACGTACAAAAGGCAGCGACAGCGTCTAAGCACATCGCAATAGAGCACCTTGTCAGCTGTCTGGCGACTCCGTCGCTCACGAGGGTTCGAATCGGAATACCGGGCGGCGGTAAAAATCCCGTTTAGTTGTGGCTAGGGTAGGTAGCGCTCAAGGTTGCAGTTAGAGATGGGATTCGGGACAAGCGTTTAGAGATGAGCACCAAACGCACACGTTATTTAAATTATAATAAAATTATAATATAAATAATTTGTCTGTTAGAATTAGACACTTAATAAAATATTGGCTTGTAACTTTTACTATGACTTACGTGAAGTTACAAAAAGCAAAAATTACCTTTCCCAGTATGTGGTGCCTACAATGAAACATGAAGGAAGCAGCCTGATGATCTAGAATATATAGTTATGTAACTAAGTGCAGCTATTAGAATCGCGAGATCTAAACCCCATTGAATCTATCTGGGGCATATTAAAGGGGAAGGTAAATAAGTCTAAGACATCAAGAAAACGGTTCAAAGGAAGGGGACAAATACATTTGAAGAGTGTAGGAAGTTAGGGGTTTTTCTAAAAATAGATTTCGTCAGGGTCTATTAAAAGGCGAAAGAGAGTGATAAGAAGGGCGGCTACCCTAAACCTAACAAGATTAGGAGCCTCAACTTGGTAATACAATATGTATGCATACCAAAGTATAAAGGAAGGTGAGGCGGAACGGGGTATAAACTTTAAAACTAACTATAACACAGAAATTAGCGAAAGTAAAAAGAAATCAACGACAATTTTGTTCTTTATTGAACAATTTGTAGTAAAAAAAGTAAAGGTGAATATAAATTTTGTTTTGAAAATTAAATACAATAATAATATTAAAGAAACAGGTATCGAAAATGTTACTCATATGAGTTATAGCCCTCATACATTAGCACAGCTTCATCGTTTTTACTGTCCAGTCCAGCATACAAGTTGCACACCCACTTTTTGCACTACTGACGGGATATCCAGCCCTTATTACAAGAGGAATAAAAAAGACTAAAAATTCAGCATCATTTTTTCTCGCTATTTGGTGAACTTACTATTACAGTTTTTTCTTCTTTAGCGTTACTTTTGGTAACTTTATCACCATTTTGGCATTATTTTTCTTCTTCTCTCAATATCTAGTGTATCCGCGTGGTTCAAGCGTGTGACTGCGATGCGGACGTACCCGAGTTCATTTTCTCTGATGTCTGGTGAGTGGTCTACTCAGTCACTAAAAATAATTGGGTACCTGCATTCACTCCAAACAAGGGGTAATAATGGTAGTCGTCTAGGACGTGGTGCATCTCATCAGAGATGGTGCGCAACGAGCGAGCAAAGATTAATGATTTTTAATGCTGTTATACGATTGGGCTATTATCCATCTCAGTGGAAAGTATCTCAATTAATAATGATTTTAAAACTAGGAAAATATCCGTAAGAAACAAGCTACTGATTTATCAGCCTTATGCCTATAACATCTAAACTGTTCAAAAAATTGTTTTTACAAAAATAAAAACCAATATCAGAAAGAGAAAACTTTTTCCCACAACATCAGTTTGGATTCTTAGTAAATTATTCCATTATTGAACAAAAATAAAGCAAGATCTAGAAGCAGGCAGGTATTGCTCAGAGATCATAAGATCTGGAACGACGGGCTGCTATATAAACTCAAAATAAAACTACCTCTTGATTTCTATTAAGTTCTAAAATCCTATCTAATAAATAGGTTTTTCTAAATAAAATTGCAAGATACCCAAACAACCCCTTTCCTATAAAATCAGATGTTCTGCAGGGCAGCGTTCTTGGGCTAGTTTTGTACTTGCTCTATTCAGCCGACTTACCAACCTTTACATTAACCTCAACTGCAAATTTTGTCGACAATACTGCATCTAGCAAGAATTTATGTATTGCATTCAGAAATCTTCAAGGACATCTAAACTAGATCCAGATATGGCTTCAAAATGGCCATGCTAGCAAATAAAACAAAATCTACATATGTTACGCTCACACTAAACAAGCATGCCCTTCTGTTAACTTAAACAACAATGCACTTCACAATTTTATTGTATATAGAAAGTACTTTTCTGAACGTCTTTATTTAAAAGGTAGGCGTAATGATATTGAATGCAAAATGTATCAGCGCCTTTAACATATTACTTCATAAGTAAAGGAACTATTGTCTATAAACTGTGCTACTAGCATTTGTGTTTATAGATTACTCTTGAAAAAATAGGATGATCTTTAAATCGATAAACTACAACTTTTAATTAATATTTGAACCTTGATCATTAAAAAATAAATAGATAACCATAACAACCGAAAGAGAATACTGACAACCCTACCAAAATCAATTGTGTGGTACACTAAGCCAACGTATAAACATTGTCATTATAGAATTTTTCTAATTATATAATATAATAGCAAAATATGAGATAAAACTGTTGATAAAAAAGGAATATTATAGATAATTTTATTCTGAAATAAATATACGTTTTATATACAGTAGTTCACGTTGCTCAATTACCTTTATACCACTGGCACAAAGATGACAAATGTTAAAAAATTATGAAAGAAATGAGGCTATAAATTTCAAGAACAAGTTAGAACACAGCAGTATACAAAAAAGAATTTCAGAAAGCGTAATTTTAGTGTTACAGCGCAAAGCATCATAATATGTATAAGCTATTTGTAAAAAACCACATAAGCAATCTTCTTAATGCTTTGTAGAAAAGCATAAACGGTGCTTTCAAAAATATTTCTTAATATGAGATAAGAGATTAAGAGAGAAATAACCCAAAGCATGTTTGTCTAAAAAACTTCACAAAACGTAATTGAATAAAACATTTGAAAATTTGAATGTAAATTATCAATAAAGCACTAAATCGGAAAAATAAGTGCCACGAAGAAAACAAAAAAAAAATAGAACTAGAATACTTACTGAGTACTGTGGTCTCTATACAAAAGCATAACTTAGATAGTTTTTAATTACATCATAATAGAGGGCACTTAATTTATTAATTTGCTATGTTTTATACACAGAATATGTACGATATGTAACAACAATTTACTGTACATTGTTTTAGATATGAAGATGAAATTTAGGTAAAATATTTTTGGACACGAGCTAATTCGTAGGCTTATTGCAGCGTCACAAAATCTTCGACCTCCCGCGAGCTTCATCAATGCAGCTGATTACTTCGCACCTAATCCCCAGCAAAACAGCTACACGTGTCGAAAATTGAATTACCTGATATTTCCTGCAGAGCAGCTTTGAAGTCGAAAGCACTTGATTGCGTCGCGTTTTAAAATCGCAAGCTTGTCGGAAAGCGAATCTTCTGGCTAATCACCGGCATCTAGAAGCCCAATTTTAAGGGAGCAAAAATGTGTCTTTTTAATAAGTTGTTATCGCCCGATATTTGAAATACATTTTTTGCGAAAGATACTCCTTTTTGATATCCGTCTTTGAGACAGTAAATACCAAGTATATACTTTTTTTTTATTTCATTGTCTGCTTCGGCCTTTTTTATTTTGCAAGTTCTGACTTCTAAATATGGTTACTTATTTTATTATAGATAGATTTAGTACAAGATCGAGTTTTTGTAAGTTTTTCTGTTAAGATAAGAAATTGTAAATTATTACATATACACTAGGAAAGTTGTGGTATATGGTGTAAGCGCGATAGCACGTAATGACAGGATTGAGTGTGTTCAGATCCAAATCCAGGATATAGTTTCTCCTAAACTATAGGAGCAAAAAGCTTGCATTGTCATCTTGGTGAAAAAGGGCAATTTTGTACTACAACTGTGCAAGCGGTTTAAATGTTAATCAGTGTTTGGGGAAAAAGCTCCTGTACTGGAAAATTATTGTTTTAGTCTTAAGAATTTATTCTGGTGGTGTACAGAGTTCCAGAAATTTCAGTCTAAAAGAGAAAAATATTGTTGCTGCTAGAAAGACACTGGAACTCGACAAGCATGTGACTTATCCCAATATAGAAAACTGTTTGGATATTCCTGCACTCGAAATTTTTCACGACCAACTTCCACCGAAAAAAATTTGTTTTCTTTGCGTATGCCTTAACCGACTAAAAAATAACTGGACATGTTATGTGGTGTCGTGAGATACTTGACAAGTTCGAAAATGGAATATTTTGCTATATAGCAGTATGGTAGTCAGTCACAAAACCTTATGTTATAATGTGACCATTAAAATTTCAAAAAAAGTTTTCTAATGACGAGGCTCTTTTAATGGCGCGGGATAACGAATTCGCTCGAATCTGCTGGTAAACTAGTGGTTCAAGAATTGGTTTCGAAGAATGCGGAAGTACATACAGTTTAGCGGAAGGAATTTCAAGAAGTAGTGTTTTTACAATAATAAGCGTTAATTCCTATTTGT
This sequence comes from Sinelater perroti, assembly GCA_036346155.1. Lineage (NCBI taxonomy): Eukaryota > Metazoa > Arthropoda > Insecta > Coleoptera > Elateridae > Sinelater > Sinelater perroti. The sequence goes on from JARFIY010000359.1 coordinate 5,987,901, forward strand.
AATGATTGTATAAGCTAAATATTGTTATTAATTGTAATTTCTCTAAACCTTTTGAAATTTATATATTGTCTAAATATGTTTGAATAAGTTAAAGGTTTTAATTTATTTGAACGAATGGAATTGTGCTGTCACTCTATGATTTAACATTTACTATCTCATTTAATAAAACTCAAATGGTTTATAACACACCTATTATACTTATTATTTTGTTATTCACCTCGTTTTAAATTAAGACAATAATTATTGCACATATTGAGTCATATAATATGTACTTTTATTTTCATAGTCAATAATACGGTAATTGACATTCATAAGATACATTCATTTCTATAAAATTGTTACTTCAAGTATGTTAAGATATTGAATAACTTTCATATTTTTATGCGGGTTGCCTTCTTAGCTTTGTATTATTGGATACTAAATTTTCTGTATATCTTTCTCGTCTCTTAGTTCTAACCAATTCTTTTTGTGGTTTTCTCTTTTATGACTCTCTTTTTACGTCTTTTTCTGTCGTCTTCTCTATTTTTCTTTGCTATTAGGTATAGCATTTTCTGAATTAATATCTTTAATTAATTTTCTTTATTTTTACTTTTTACATATGTGTTATTTCGTCTTTTTTCCGTGCAAATGTCTCTATATACTTTCACGTTCTTTTAGTCCCTATTAAAAAATTTCCAAAGTATTAGAATACGGTCCATTTAATTTCATTCACTTTAACTTAGAATTCTCCATGTCGCCTTGTATATCTTTTTGTTTCTTAAAAATAGACACTCATTATTTTTATATTTCTTTCTATAACCCAGATAATTAATTAACATTATTGTTGGGTTTTCTAAGTTTGCTTTTCCTACTGTAACTTACAGGATAAAGTAATAAAAATATGGCTAAAAGAAGATTATTAATACAACTAAAAGATATAAAATAAAAATAAATAATTTTATTTATGATGTATATAAAAATTCAGAGCAAGCAATAGGTACACGTTTAAGATTTTCTTGGAAGACTAATTGAACATATCTTTCGCACTAGTCATACTGAACCTAAGCCTTTAATAGGTCAAATGTGCGCTATTTTAAATAATAAAAAGATTGCAATAATAATACCAAATAATTCAAGCTGATAAATTATGTGTTTTTTAATATCAGTTTAAAATATTTTCAGATAAAAATCTTATATATTTCAAATATATTAATATATGTATTATATATTAGATCTACATAATAAAAAACGCGTAATACAAAAAATATGTAGTATTTATCTACCGTAATATGTGTTGGGCTCATATATTAACGAGGTATCTTGGCATGCCCTAAACTACGCATTATTGCCGCTACGCTGTTTTTAGTAGGTATCTGTCTTTGTAAAAAACCAATGCCGTTTGGTGCGATCTGCACTTAATGCAGATCAAAAGTGGAGCATATTAGCCAGTGGTGCTATTAACCCTAGCCGGCAAAACACGTCGAGTATTGCTATTACCAAATACAAAATATTTTGAGCAATACGGTGTTATATCCAGGAAAGTAATTTCCATATAAACGTATAAAAGTTTTATAACGGCGGTAGTAAATCGTGACAACTTATTTTATAATGGAGGTGCTGTACCTTATAGACGAGTTGCCATTAGTTAACTTTAAATTATTTTTTATCATCAGCATAACAGGTAAAAATGGGATATGTGTTTTGGATACAAATTGTAATTAAACAATATGAAATTCACAGACAAGAAAGTAAATGCACTGCTATTTAAGAAACGTACAAATTTAATAAAAAATTAAATGTGAAGCATGGTTAAGCCTAAATATCGCTTAAATACCTCCAAACCATTTTCATCGCGTTAAATGGGTGACATTTTGGATTTTATTAATCTGTTTTATCCATTTATTTACATTTTTTAGCAATTCGTAAATAAAAAGGGCAACAACAGAGGCGTCTTGAATTACGCCCATAGATAAAGCTATCCAATTTATTTAAAGATTTTAATACATCGCTAATATGAGTTTTTCCTCTATTAAGGGACAAACGTACACTTGTCTAACTTTCCTTAATATCCATGACAATGGTTTATGTTGTAAAGAGAGATATGTAAAACATTTGTACAACATAAATCCTATATCAGGATAAAATAAAATAGAAAGGCTGATCGCATTTTGAGCAAACTCTTTTAATAACTATTTGCAAAAGTAATCAAACATTTTTCTATAAGTAGTTAATTTTATATAAATATTTGATAAAATATAGCTAATTTATTATGGGGGCTATTTACATCTAAACAATATTAAAATAGTTAAAGGCGGCATTACAATTCTATACTACTTTAATTACATATTCTAAGTGAATAAAAAATATTCTAAAAACGAAACCAGAGCAAATAATAAACACAATTCTTATAGAGACCTTAAAAAGCAGGATAAAAGGATTTCATCAGACCATTCAAATTATAAGTGTATAAAGAAGCAAATAATTCATAGTTCAAAATCTGGACTTAAATTAATGTAAATATTTTTCAACTCTTTTTAAAGTACACGGAAATATTTACTTATACCTACTATTGTATTTTATCTATGATTTATTAGGTATCATTGATATAATATACATTGTGGGATATCTAAAGGTTAATTGTAGAAAGATGTGGCAAAGAAATTAAGCCAGTTTTACCACTCATTTAAATACTAATTATAATTCAAAAATGAAAAGGCATGAAGGCAAGGTACATTACTATCTATTAAATGCTAAATAATGAATAAAAAATATTGCGTTATCCTTTTTTAGAGTAATTAAGGGCTAATCTTAGTAGCCTGTTACCACAGTTACTTCCTACTTCATATTAGTTGCCCAACTGTCAGAGTCAATTAAAGAAAAACGATGTGAAAACTTATGTTAGTGTCTTTTTCTACAAGAGCAACTTTACCTTATTACAAAGCGTTTATTTGCTAAAGCAAAAATTACAACAGCGTTTGTTTTATTCACATAAAGCCTATTGACAAATGCTTGTTTCCAGAGCTATACCTAAATTATGTATTCAAAAATATTTTAAATAACTCCCTCATTTATATTTATAATACGACAGTGAACAAAAACACATCTTCAATAAGCAATGTTTAAGTAAATGTAAATTAATAAGATCTAATTATGCTAAATAAGATAAATTACCTGTAAAGTTAGGCAACAGGTAAAGGTAGTACCTACTAGTGTTAAGTGTTTTTCTAAATATCGATTACTTCCTAATCGATTGGTTTTTCTCTAATTTGTAACAAAAATAATGAAAAGGGGTTATTTGATATACGTGATAGTTGGAAACACAAGACCGTATTACACCACCGTTTTTTAAAATTGGAGTAGCAAGCAAAAATACAAATTATTAACTGAAATTTTTCAGATTTACTTAATAGTTAGACAAATAATTGATTAAATTTACAAAATATTTGTCTATAAACATTTATATTTATTCGGTAATGTACTGTCCCAACTCGAGCTTTTATGACCGCGTCCGTTTTCTTTTGGCATCAAACAATGAACGTCTGATAAACTGCATTCCTTTTATTATTGACGCACTTATAGTTCAGTCAGATTCTTTTAAGCTTGTGGATATTGTCGTACCCTTTGCGCAGTGATACTCCAGACACTTTTGATCAGTGAAAAGTAAGTTTATTGGGTTAGTCATCGGAGAGTTTTTACTCTGTTTTCTTCAAGAAAGTTTAATATGTTAAGTGCCACTTGTGGTCGTGAATTATCTTGCCAAAAATTGCTTGGGACACCCTCTGAAAAAAGTATCCTAAGCTGTAAGACCGCATCGAGTTAAGTCTGACAGGTAATGTTACCTCTGATTCTGATTGGTGGTAACCTGCTATCATAATTGATGGCTTACCATATCATTCTACTCATAGTTGGCGTTGTACGTCTTGTACTAATGTAGTCAGCTTGTATCCTTCTTCTTTGCGTATCGTTGTTTTTTTTTTAAGAAAATCTTAATTTATTAGAAAAGGCTATTCTATGTTATTCATGTAGCCACAGAAACCGTTGATAATCTTCATTGTCGGTGCAGTAAAGTTAGAGATAGTTGTAAAAAAGGACATTAAAGGACGTCAAAGGTACTGGAAAATTGGTACCATATAATAGTCTACCATTGTGCACTAGGGTACTTAAAATCGCGAAATGGTCCGCAAGCCTCTGAAGATGATAATCGTTTCAATTGCTTATCTTTCGTACTGCCCCAGGCGCCTCGCTTCAAACCACTCGTTGTATGTTTGCGTCACGGCGTCATGGCGACAAATTCTTCGAACTATTTATTGTAAAAATTATCTTTGCGTAAATCATCAAGTTACACCTGGTAAATCTGAGTACCTGAAAATATTTTTATGGTTAATTTTCTAATTATATATCTTGAGGCGCGGACTACGGTGCGGGCGGACCCGGGTTTCATTCCCGTAGCTCTCTGATACTTGACGGGTGGCCTTCTCAGTCAGTGAAAATAATTGAGTACCTACGTTTACTCAAACAAGGGATAATAATGGCGGTCGTCTAAGGCGCGGTGCTTGATGCGCCCCGCATCAAAGACGGTGCGCGACAATCAGACAGAGAGCAAACATGTGAGAGCTTTAACATTTCAGTTTGCAGGTCGTGCTCTCACGCGGGGCGTTAGAGTATTATCATTATTATATTTAAGAAACAATATAAATACACGTCGGCCATACATAAATATATGATTCTCTAATTATATTTTTTCTGATTATCCCGATTAACCAGTATATTAAAATGCATTTTATCGTAATCTTACCTTATATTATTGGATAAATTGGAGAAAAGCTGTTATTGATTATTATTTTCTTCTACTATTAATATATAATTATTTATTATTTAAATAGACATATTGAAGGTGACAATATAAATACATTTTACTAAATACTGCAGCATACTGTATTCTGAACATTTGATCATGGTTCAGTCCACTATTAGTCGATAGTTTAAAGCAAATATCACAATCATACTATTTATTTTTATAAAAAAAGAATATGCGTTTTCAATGACGTTTAAGTCTCCCATTCAATTAAAAAATTAATTCAACACTTAAACACAACGACCAAGATGTATAATGTAATTTTTCTCAGGCAATATATCATACTTATAGCTAATAAATCCAATGGCCTCGACTACAAGCGATTCTTAAATGGAGCAGGGGTGCAAAGAATCTCCTGGTCAGGTAAAATCAAGTATAAAACATTCTAAACGAGAAATATAGGAATATAATTAGTATGTATAAAGCCGAAAAGGTCCACAACACAATTCGAGAAATAAGAAGATTACAATTAGGATATTTGGGATAAGTGAGATGCGTTGGCCTAACTCTGGCAGCACAACAATAGATAACTGCACTATATTTTCTGTATAGCCCAAGACACAAAAATTGGATCGCTATAAATGTGTCTCAGAATGTAATGGAATACTATGCATAATGTAATACTGTATTCAGACAGGATAATAAATATACAGCTCTCAAATAATTGTAAATATAAACATATGTACTTTCTAATTCAAGATTATAAGGATGAACAGGTAGAAAAATTGCATTTTAGCACTAACAAAAAAGCAGGAAATGACTAATAATAATGGGTGAGTTCAACGCAAACTTGGCAAAAGAAATCAGGAAGACATTATTGAACACCTAGATGTAAGAATTTTGTTTATAAAAACAACTCATATAGCCAGGACATTATCCAAACTACCAAAACGACGTTGTATATGTCGACATCCCCGGCTGATAGATATAATAAAACAGTCTAAATTTAAATTGATTTCATATATATTTTAAAAAGGGATATGGGAATGCTGTATTATCAGCAAACATATCTCGGGGTAGATATACATACAAGTCATAATTTCATAGTTGGGAAAATAAGATTCTGTTTAAAAATGGTTAAAAAGAATGCAAGTAATATATTACGATTAGATAAAGGAAGGATAAATGATAAAAACATTAAACGTAAAGTAACAAACCAAAATAAAAAAACATAAAAAGTTTTAACAAATACCCAAGATCAGAATAACATAAAACGAACATGAAACAGAATCAAAGATACCATTAAAATAAACAGAAGAGAGAAGGAACAGAACAGTTAAATGACCGAAAGTGTTCTTAATCTCATGAACAAAAAATCAAGGTACAAATATAAAAATGATATAAAATATAAAAGAATTAATAACGAAATTCACAGAAAAACAAGAAAAGGAAAAGCAATTTGGCAGGTTAAAGAATGCACAGAAACCTTGCTACACATAAGCTATTTTATCTACATCAAAAATTAAGAAGTGGATGGCATTAAACGAACACAAGCACTAGATAAACTAAAAGGCCACGATGGAAATATAATAATAGATACTACACAACTTAAAAGGTTTACAGAATACATCTCAGAATTATGCAACAGTAGATCTGATTATAACCTTACAGATACTATGACGGAATCATCGATCAGTATAGAAAAAGTAATTAACGAAATTCATCAATTAAAAAAGGGGTAAACGGCTGTACCTGACCAAGTGAGCAGTAAAATACTACAGTTAGGAAAAAATAAAGTAGAGACATTGACAAATCTTTTTAACTCTATATATAGGGTTTTATATTAAGGGAGTTCAAACTTTAAATTTAAATAAAACAAGTTGTGTATGAAATATAATTAAATCTTTTTTTTTATTTAAAAGAGTATTTGATTACATTATGTATGGAATATGATATCGCCCAAATGGCCGCCGCGGCTTCGCTGTGCACAAATCGGGCTCGATATCATTGATGGCATCAATTATCTGTGGCATAGATGACCCGTAATTTAACGTAGACAACAAGAAAAAGTCTAATGGCGTTAAGTCATACGATCTCGGTGGCCAGTTGACGTCCTGAAACGCGAGATAACCATGCGGTCGAATTTGTCGTGCAGACGATTCGTTATTGCGTGTTCTGTGTGACACGTAGCGCCGTCTTGTTGGAACCACATGTCGTTGAGATTTAGGCCAAAAAAATTCATCGACTTGTACCTCTCGCCGGTGATCGTTACGGCGGAACCAAGTACGGGCCAATTACGCCGGATTAAAATCCACACCAAACAGTGACTTTCTCTGGATGCATTTGCAACTGGTGGGTCTCATGTGGATTGTCATCTCCCCAAATCCAACAACTTTGCTTGTTGACATAGTCATTCGTCCAAAAATGGGCCTCGTTGCTGAATATAATTTTTCAGAGTCCACAACTGCTCCAGAGCCCAGTTAGCGAATATTTGACGCTGCTTGTGGTCGTTTACCTTTAATTACTTAGTTAATTACATTTCTTATGGGTGCAGATCTAAATTATGACGCAAAATTCGCCAAGTTGAGGTCTGCGAAAGACCAAGTATGTAGGCGTGACGAGAAACTAACTACCTTGGGTTATCCCGCACACTCTCGTTCACTGCAGATCTCACGATTCGAAGACGTATAAGAGTTGTTTAATTGTTTACTGAACCAGTGGATTCGAATTAGTGTACCAAACGACGAATAGTTGACTCACCACAATGATTGTGCTTACCGTAAAAATCACGTAGCGCATAGAACGTAGCTCGAACTGAGTAAAGTTTAATGATTTGCACATTTTGCTCAACAAGTAAACTTTCAATGATGATTTTTCCAAATTTGACAGTAGCTTCACCAACATGGCCGCTATACACTGTTAAATTTTGAGCGCCCCTATTGAAAAACCTTTTATAACACTGAAACGATACCAACTGATTACCTTAAATCTACATTCATTATTATACCAAAAAAAACTAATTAAAAAAAATGCAGACACTTTCAATCTAATAGCTTTCTGAGTCGTATATTAAAAGTATTTCTGAGAATGATGCACAAGGGAGTATATCAGAAGATCGAAAAAAGAATGAGCCAGAACCAATTTGGTTATTGAAATGGACTGGAGACTAGAAAGGCTTTATTTAGTACACAAGTGTTGATACAGAGATGTCGAAACGTTAAATATAATATTTACTTGTTTTCAATAAATTTCTAAAAAACTTTTGGTAAGGTACATCACAATAATATGATAGAGATACTAAAAACAGCACAGACCAGACGATAAATATGAATGTATCATAATTAAATTGTACTGGCATCAAACAGCGGCGGTACGAGTCAAACATCAAACATCAGACGAAATCAGTATTAAATGAGGAGTTCGTCAAGCGTACATTTTGTGCCCCTTAGACTTTAAACATATATTGAACAAGCACTTATGGATGCAACAGAAGAAATAATCATTAATGGAAAAATTATCATCACACATTTATCTTAAGCAGCAGCGAAGAAGATGCACAGAACCTAAGGACTAAAATAAACAATACATGAGAAGCTTTTGGTTTGAAGACTAATATCAAGAAGTCAAAGTATGTGATCATAAGTAAGTAAACCAACATTATAAACAACGGTATTACCATTAATGTCATAAGGCGGGACTCTTTTGTCTCGCTAGCAACATAATGGCAATGGTGAAATAAAGATCCAGATAGCAGAAACCTGAGCGATTTTTATTAAGATAAAAAAGTTTTATGCAGATTTATCCTTAAAACTAACAATGGGAATGGTCCGTTGTTACGTCCCACATATTGCTTATGGGCATGAAGTCATAGACAGTAAAACGATGTTAAAAAGAACAAATACATTTGAGATCTGAGTATATCGTCGATTACTAAGAATTAGATGGATAAAAAAGAGTCACTAACAAGAACACCACTGATGGAATGGACAAAGAGTTAGAAGTAGTGAAGACCATTAAGTGAAGGAAGCTGGAATGTTTCGGTCACGTTATACAACTTCCATAGAAGTACGAGCTGCTATATTTAATTATAAGAGGTGAAGTGGAACGCAAGTCTGCGCCAGATAGAAGAAGAACTTTGTGGTTCGTAAATTTAGGGCTATGATACGGAATAACTACGATACAACTATTCCGAGCAGCTATCGATAAGACTATTACCTTCAGTACAGTAGCCAATATTATTATGACCATCGACCGTTAAATGGCTACGTACTACAAGAAGAAGAAGAATAAGAAATTCACATTTATAATAAAACGCTAATTGTGACATTTAAGCAAATTTGAAAAAGTCCAGACAAATTTTATACAGAATTATATATTTTTACTAGTAATAATAGTAGCAAGCATGCGTCAACCGTATTCAAAATTGTTTTTCAGTCAAATCTATATAGTTAAAAAATCTATAATTACTTTGCAGTTATTTGCGTTAGCAACATTTTGTGCTAGTTAAAATCTTGCAAAAATATTCAACGATTTACTTTTAATTATTGATTTATTTTTGTCGATAGTCCTGCACACGTAACCATAATTTTAAAAAACGCTGCTTTAGTAACAAGCATAAAATCAATATTTTCTTACTGCTAAAAATGATACTAGATACATAATTAAATATTCGTATAAGTCAATATTATGTCAGACCCACATTGAAATTATATATACTTTTATATATAGTAAGATACTAAACTGATAAATATTTGTTTTAGAAATTGATGTTTATTTAATAATTGTTTACTTTTAATTTAACTTGATATAAGTGCCTGCTTACGTTTAAAATACATATTTAGATTTTGCAAGTTTTCCAAAGCATTGGTATAAAAAGATAACACTAAAATTTTTTATTGAAACTGATTTCTCAACATCACAAACAGCATAAATATGAAACAATCTTAGTAACATTTGTAAAAAATAATTTTTGAATTCTATAATGCTACAAGCTTAGCCTCCTTATTTTTTATATATTACACTTACAACAGTCCTGCGTTTTTAGGATTGCTTTATAGAATGTTAACTTTTATTTATCACACATTAATACAGGGATGCGCTTTATGAGTCGAACTCACTCCGGTTGCACTACATTTGCACATTTAATAATTGTATAAAGTTTTATTTTGTTATAAACTCATTTTATTAGCAATCAGAATAAATACTGCAATTCTATGAGCTAATTTTATGTTATTACTGTTTAATAAAAGTCATAAGGAGAAAGCAGCCACTGGTGAACTTCCTACTTTAGTTCACTAAGTCTATTGGCCATTTTTTCCTTAATCTTCTGGTTTCGTGTTCCTGGACTAGGACGTTGACTATTATATTCGGGTGATTTTCAATAGTGTAATGATGTTCTTCAGCTTTTGTTTTCATAAAATCAGCTACTAATGGGATGATAAAATCGTTGTGGATGGTTGCATTTGACATAAGCCAGGGGGCGTTGGATATCATTCTCAAGATCTTGGACTGGAAGCGTTGTATTATCTCTATTGTTGATTTGCTGGCGCATCCCCATAATTCACAACCGTAGATCCAGATTGGATAAACTTATGCTTTTGTTGTAGATTTGTTATCTATTGCAAGTGCTGAGTTTCTCCCAAGGAGCCAATACAATTTTTTAGGCGTAGATGCATTTTTTTCTTATATGAGATCTCTACGTCAAACGTTTATCGAGGTGCAGACGTAGATATCTGACCTCGTCTGCCTGAGAGATCGGTGTATTGTTTAGGTAGACTTGCGGACACGTTGAGTGTTTCGTTGCAAACGTGACTTCGACCAATTTATCCCCGTTTACCCTACTTTCCACTTGTTTAGCCACTTTTCGAGCTGGTTTCTTGGAGTAGTTCGGTTGCTGTGTTCGGGTCTTCGTTGTACGACAGGATTGCTGTGACATCAGCGAACATTCTGTACTTGTTTAACTCTGTGATGGGAAAGTCGCTTGTATATAACAGGTACAATAGAGGTCCGAACATACTACCCTGAGGGACACCCGCATTAATTCTATATATCTGGGAAGTGTCACTAGCGAGTTTGGTTTGAAAGAATCTTTTGTCCAAGTAAAAGCGCAAAAGCAGGTAGTAATGGTATGGAAGTAATTTTTTTATTTTGTACAATATACCTCTTTGCCAAACTTTGTGAAATGCACAACTCACATCTAAGAACACTGCACAACCGTAAGTTTTGTCTTCAAGTGCACCGCGTATTAAGTGTGTTAATCGATGGCATCGTTGAATTGTTGAATGCTGGGATGGGAATCCAAATTGGTGATCTGGTAGCCATTTACTTTGAAGTTCACTTTTATTAATGCGTTTTAATATTAATTTTTCAAACAACTTAGAGATTATCGGAAGTAAACTAATAGGTCGGTAGGATTTTTTTGGCTGGGAGGTTTACCCGGTTTAAGGGTTAAGATAATTTGGGCAAATTTAAGTAATAATGGCCAGTATGCAAGACAGTATTCTATTGAACAGGATTTGGAGATAACAAAATTCTTTCTCAGGTAAGTGCTTTAATATAATTCCTGCTATAAGGTCATGGAGATTTTTTGTTAGGAAGTAATTTTATTTGGGCTTCAATTTTGTGGCTAGTGAAACTCTTTATTTGGGGTAAGAATTGCAATGGAGTTTCTAATGGTTCATTATGATTAGGTTCAAAGGTAGTTTGAAGGTGCAGCGCGAAGGCTTCAGCCTTTTCTTTATCAATTTTCGGCCATAATCCTGTTGCACCTTGTAGTGGTGGTATGTGCTCTTTGGGACGTTTGAGGTTGTGGTTGTGTAAGTTTGGAAAGTTTTATTGCGAATCTGTTGAAGTCTTCTTCTTAGTTTGTTATTCAGTTAGTTAAATATAGTTTTGTCTGCAATGTTGCGACAACGTTGCCAGGCTGTCCTGGCTCTTCTTTTTTTCCTTACTATTTCCATTATTTCAGTTGAGATGTTAGGTGTATTGATTTTGTGCTTGTAGGACTAAGGTGTTGATTTCGAACAGCTTCCTGAATAGTTGTTATTAGGTGGTTCGTTGCATATTCTAAGTCTTCGTTTGTTTTTAATGCCAGGTTCATGTTAATATTTTCATTTATATGTGTTTCAGAAGTTTCCCAGTTGGTTTTTTTATTGCTGATAGTAAGTGTGGGTTCTTTGTAAAGTATAGTTGAATTTACTGAGACTACTACAGGGGTATGGTCGGATGAAATGTCGTAACTGGGAACATTGTCCATGGAGTTTGAGGACATACCGTGGATGACGAAGAAGTCAAGTAGATTTGGTGTTTTATTGGAGTCAGTTGGCGAATATGTTGGGCTGTCCGTTGATAGGAAACTATAATTGTTATCTGCCATGAGTTTGTATAATTATCTACCTTTTGTAGTTGTTAAACGCAGTGTGTATTTTTATTGTATTGTATTTTATTATATATATTGTGTATTGCCCAAAATAGGGTTGTAACATTTATTTGGTTATGTTAAGGCGTGGCGAGCAATAGGCGACGGAAATTACTATTGGCATCGGAAGTTTTTCTATTTGTATTATAGCACCTTGTAAGTAGTCTGTTTGAAAGCTTGGTGATTTATGTTTGATACTATTGCAAATTATTATAGTAGAGCCACCATGGGTTGCGTCGCCCGGGTATTCTGTATGATATATGGTAAAATGAGATATTTTTAAATGTGATCTTGTGGTATAATGGGTTTCTGAGACTAACAAAATATCAATGCTATTGGTATGTGAAAAGTTTCAACTTCTAACTTCCGTTGAAGCACCGCGTTGGCATTCCACAACCCAATTTTTAAATATTTAACCATTAGTTGATTAGTTTATTGATCACTGTAGTCAGGATGTTCAGTATCATGCTGTTTTGCTGTAGTAGTTGATTGAACATAGTTTTAAATTCATCGAGGAATTGTTTAAGATTAACGTCTTCAGCTGGCTGGTTTTATACTATTTGCAAATAGGAGGGACATGGGGATTTGGTCGGTTGATAGTGTGGTGATTATCTTGTGGTCTTAGGGGTGGGAACTTTTGTCTTGTTAAGTTTGAGGATCTTACGATTGTGTGTTGCTTATTAGATTGATAGTTATTTTGCAGCTCTTGATAAATTGTGCATACTTTATAGTTTGCTGGGTGTTGTCCTTCGTTTTTTGGCAGCTTTTTGTGTCATGCCGTCCAGCACATTTTACGTAGGCAAATGGTCTGTTACAATACTCCTTTGTGTGTCCGTAGTTCTGGCAACGGGTGCATTGCACTATATCTTTGTTTATTTTTGATGGTTTGAATATTACATGTTTATTTTCTAGTTATTTTATGTTGTAGATTTCCTTGTTATTAGTGGCTGATTCAAAATCTATGTAAAAGATTGGTAATGGGTCTTTAGTTGGCTTATTTTTTTAAATTAATAATATTTATAGCTATGTGTTCTGCTTCTTTAAAGACTTTTTTAATATCATCTGTTGGGGTAGTGTGGTGTAGTATCTTAGAACTACCCTATATAGACGATCGTCCTTCATTTTCCTGCATGTGTTTGATCATCTTGCGGTAGGTATCAGGAGGAGCTGTGGTAATTTTGACGACGTTATTGTGCAGACTTTTGGTCTAGTATTGTTCCTCTTTAGCAACGGAAAGTAAATTTTTTGTTATTTTGTTGAAATGTAGAACACCATAAACGAAAATGGGCGGGGCGTAGTTGTTTGTTGCCGTTGTTTATTATTCTCATCGCTTGTTTTATTTTCTGGGCTTACGGCTGCGTATCTATTTGCATGCATTAGTGTCTTTTTTCTCTGACCGTGTGTATATTTGACTTGTCTAATCGTTTTCGCTTAGCGACCCTTTGCCAATCAATATCAGGATTATTTTCTATTTCTTCTTCATTATCTTCATAATACTCATTTGAGGTGTTGCTATTTTGTATTAGTTGAGATGAAGATTTTGCATTCAATTGGAATGTAGATAGTTGTGTCTGCGGTATCTAGGGAAATTGTTGGTATTATGAGGACAATAATGCTGAATTAGGGGGCAGTTGATATGTGTATTGGGTTTGCTGGTGCATGTTTGGGGAATGCATAATAGGCGGGAACAGTGGTGGTTGTGATAACGTAGGATTTCCATTAATTTGCTGCTGGTTATAAGTATTAAATGCACCGTTATAGCCGTTGCCGGCCAGCAGCATTTTTATTTATGTAGTAGGTGTATAAATAAGTTCTCAGCTTTTTTCTGCAAAATTAGAGTTTTATTTAAAAACAAACAAAAAAAGCTTAAGTATCAAAGTATTCTCCGTTGGCATCGATGACATTTTGTCATCTTTCGGGTAGCTTGCGAATTCCCTGGTGATAGAAGCTCAGCGGTTTCGAAACGATAAAGTTATCGATGCATTTTCGGACTTCTTCTTCTGTTTTGAAGTGCGTATCAGCCAAGTGATACTGTAAAGATCGGAATAAATAATAATCAGAAGGGGCCATGTCTGGGCTATACGCCGCATGTGGGAGAAGTTCCCAGCCTAACGCGTCTACAGCTCATCCGTGTCAAATGTTTGAGGGCGTCCAGCGCGTGGTTGATCTTCAAGACTAAACTCTCCTCCGCGAAATCTTTGGTACCACTTTTTGCACGTTACATGACTTAGAGCATTCTCACCATATGCAGCACAAATCATTTTGGTGACTTCAGCAGCGTTTTTCTTAAGATGAAACGCGAAGTGGACAGAAAATCGAATATGCTCTTTTGTGATTGTCATCGTGAACACAGCTGATTATTGAGGTTATATGCATAAAACGCCAAATCGCATGATGTTTCGAAAGACCAAATGTCATTGCTTCAAAACCGCAAGAGGTCGGACTAATACGTTACATGTAAACGGTGATTTGCGTCTTGTGAAATCTAAAGCTAAGAACTTATTTATACATCTACTAATATAAATTATATTGTAGTTGAAGCCTTTAAATAATTAATTGAGAAATCACTTACAGTTTATTTCTGCTATTGTTCAACCTTTATTATAAATAAAATGCAAATAAATGACTATTTTTAAAATTAAATTTTATTCGCAAGGACTGCATTGCCGCACAATAATTGTAAATTACAATATTGCTAACGTAACGGTCAACTATACTATAACGACACTAATTTATTTGCACCAATGTTGTTCGATGTATGACTTCATGTATTTGATTGCCTTATATTTAAACGCGTGATTCTAGAAAAACTAGAAGGTTCTTGAATTTAAACTCGGGGCAGTACTTAAAATGGTGCAGACGGTGATCGATCATTCTGGAAAGTTCCTGAATAATTACTTGGTGATATATTATTTCTATTACAATATAATTATTTTTAAATTTATTTTAAATGAATATACGATTTTAAAGTTTAATAGTTTTTAACCTATTCAATGTCTCTCTGATTGAACTCACTTTTTTTGCTTACTCAATTCAAAATTTTGCGACTCTAAATCCTAGTGCCCTAGACTGTAGCTTACTTAGACTATGGGTTAATCAGATATTGATCATGATACTACTAAAATAAATGTAGTGGATTCTATGTTATAATAATTAGTTTAAAATATTAATGTATTTGTAACTTATTAAAAGTGAAAGAAATAATGAATCCATTAAGAGAATAACAGGAAATCATTATCTTATTACTTAGAGTTTAAATTATATATATAAAAAAAATTATGAGTGCTGCTGCTGCTGCTGCTGTCACACAGGTCAAAGGTCAAATCGTTCGTGCCTTTCCGTGCCGACCCGAGCGCCTCCGAAGGACAAATTTCGGCCCGGCGACAGGCGCGACCGAGGTAATATATTTCCGGAACCGCAAGCCATGGAAAATTTTCGTTTGAGAGCGGGTAATAAAGCACTTATATATAAAAAAAAATTATGAGTGCTGTCACACAGGTCAAAGGTCAAAGGTCGAAGTTCAACTCTAACTGGGTATATGTAAATGCGTTTGTCATGGCAACGGCGTAAGCCGATTATGTCAAACAGAGCTTTTTAATCGTGTTTTTATTTATTTTTAAAAACTACTATGCGAAGGGGCTCAAGCATATCGGAGTTGGACAAGCTCTCCGGGGGGCAGCTGTCAGACCTCATTAAATTAAATTAAATTAAAATAAAATGTACTCAGTATAATACTCTTTTATTGCCCTCATATAGGTTTCCCTATCCCATTAACATTATTTGACTTTATACCGTATTTTCATTTACTATTATATTAAATCAGATTGAGCGATTTTTTTTGTTGAATTGTGAAGCCAAACCGATTACCTTTTGATAACCTTATTACAATGCTAAAGTAAAAGACGAAATTTTTCCTTTAATTAAAATGTTCTAGAGCCGGTTTTTGGGGTAATAATTTTATAGTACAGAAATGTACAGTCATTATTTTTAAATCTTAAAGTAACATTTTTATTGAGTCTGTAACGTTCGGATTTCTTTTTTTGTAATAAGTTATGTTTTATAGTTCTTTGTAATATCTTATAAGTTCAGATAAAAAGAT
Source organism: Sinelater perroti (assembly GCA_036346155.1). Classification (NCBI taxonomy): domain Eukaryota; kingdom Metazoa; phylum Arthropoda; class Insecta; order Coleoptera; family Elateridae; genus Sinelater; species Sinelater perroti. Next base: position 6,004,191 of record JARFIY010000359.1, read on the forward strand.
GTCTGTAAACTTTAAACATTTCGTTAAAAGCTGCCAAATAGGCCTGCAAAAAGTACCGCTCGGCGGCTTTTAATAAAACCGGCTTTGGTACGAGCTATTGTTGAAACGTGCATCATTAAATAAGCATCGGTAACAGCATCGGCCCGATATGGACGCGGTTATGTGTACTGGTAATGGATGAGCCCGTTTTCCACGTTGTTTTTGGCCCACGGCGGCTTATCTGCGCGTGTGGAAATTCCGAATGACCGCAGCGGTCCAGCAAAAGGGGTCGTTAATGAAAGTATAAATCTGGGCGCCGTAAGATATGAACTTCCAGATAATGTACCGGCCGCGCGGTCGTGTTTAGTACAAATACGTTTCCGCTCATGGAATTTACATGTGGGCGTTGCCGGAAGCTATAGCAGCCCCTGCTTTCCGATGTTTTGCAAGCCGTAAAGCAATTAGAAACAAAGCATGTGCGCTATTTTTGGGAGTAAAATATTGGAATATAAAGGCCCCCCCATACTTTTATAGACATGCTATTAGTATTCAGTTGGTGTACTATAAGTTTTATAAAAAAGCACACGGACGTACACAGCATAATGATGGCATGACAAAAGATTTTGTTTTTCATCTTTTTTTTAATATTACATTTCAGATAAATTGACGCAATAGGTTTAAGACTTTATTAAAGTTTTTTCGTTTTATCGTCGCCTTTCAGAATTTTTTAAGTGGAAAGATTATTAAAGAGAAAATTATTAAAACTGTATCTTCAAATTTCTTATAAATAAATTCTCTCTATTAGAACATTCCAGCTTTCCATTTTCCACAAAAAATTTTTATAAAAAGTTCAAAGAAGTCAAAAAAGGTAAAACGTTTTAGATACAAAAAATATTGATGTTGCTTAGTACAAAATTCTATATTATGCAAAAATTTTATTATTATTTTTGTCTATTCGAAAGCATAGTGGAGATATAATATAAGCATTTACTAACAACTTATATAAAGTAGATAAATCAAATTTAAAACGTAAAATATGATGGATAAATTAGGAACGTACACCTTACTTGAATTATATAATCAAATATGAAGCGCAGACAGGTTAATTGTTATCACTTCATCTTGTAAAACGTGTTTATTCTATTTATTTGTATATATTAAATCTTTAATTACTAATATACCAAGGTATAAAAAAAAATCTTTACATTATCTGAATGCAATGAAACGTTTATATCTGTACAAAGTTTTACGATATGTTTTTGGACATATTGCTCTTTTAATCAAAAGCCTATATGATGGCAGCACCACTGTACAGGGCCTGAGTAACTAGAGGTTGAGTAAACTGCAGCCTTTGGCATCAAAATTTGGGAAGCACAATTTTGAGTTAAGTAAACAAAAAAGTGAGCTTAATCAGAGAAACTTTGTATTCAAAGTTATAACTATTAAATCTTAAAATCGTATATTCGTCGTTCATCGACGTGTAATAAAATTTTGAAAACCTTTATATTGCAACAGAGACAACATACTTACTTATTCTTTGGATGTTGTCGGCCCTTCAAGGGCCATTTCTTCTCTTCCAAGTTTTCAGACTGCTCAACTCCTATCAGGGTGAGTTAGTTAGACTTGCGTCTAGTCATCGGCCTTGCTAACTTTTTCTTTCATCTCCCTTCACTTCTATTCACCGTTAAAATTCGACAGTTACCTCTCCGCTTTTTTGATGTTTTTTACATCGTCTAACCACCTTCTCTGTGATTTTCCTTTAGGTCTTTTACCTTCAAAACCCTTTTTAAAAGTGCTTTTGCAACCCCTCTCGTTTACTTTTAATCGTATTCACTATACTAGGCCTGTTGTACAACCGTTTTAGTTTGAAATTATATCTTATTCGCCACTCACCGGACGCACTTTCTTCTTTTTTATTAAGGGTCCGTGCTTCTGCTTCATACATTACAACTAGCCTCATAACTGTTTTATGCACAATAACTTTTGAATTGCATGAGATATTTTTTAATTGAAATATTTATTGTAATGCATAAAAGCACCTATTCCGGCTGCTATTCTCGCTTCCATGTTGTCTTGAATTATATTTATTTAACGTCCATATAGTAAGAAACATAATTAAGAAGAAACTGCGAAAAGGACAAGAGTTCCATTTGATGTTTATAGACCTCAAAGCAAATATTATGTAAAATATATAAGGAAGTTCTAGTAAAAGTCCAGATAGAAGGAGAAAGATCAAAAATGTTCATCATAGAAAAAGGAATAAAACAGGGTGACAATGTGAGTCTATTATTGTTTATAATAATAATGAAGAACACAGGAAAGCAGTCATGTCATAACCAAAGAATAAGTGCTTTTGAGCATTTGGTACCTGTAAAAATAGACTTATTTTTATATATACTAATCTCAGGCTCGAGCCAGAAGATGCAGAATCTAGTAAATATTAGGCAAGAGGAGATCAACAAACTGAAAATGGTTATTAATATAAACAACACTAAATACATGATAATAAATAAAAAGGGGGGAATAGTAATATTAAAAATAACCGGGAAGAGGTAGAACGATGAAATTCTATGCAGACGAAATATATGAGGAGCATAGCAGGAGTTACAAATCATGATAAGATACAAAACTAAGAAAACTGTAGATCAAGTGACAATAATGAGAGAAATAGAAAACAGACAGTTGAAATAGTTTGGACATCTAGTAAGGATGGCACAGAAGAGGTTGGTAAAAAGAATAATAGAAGTATGAGTGGAAAAAAGAGAAAAAGTGAAAGACTGAGGAAGACATGGATGGAAAGGGTAGAGGAGATAGAACTAAGAAGAAGAAAACATTACAAGATATGATGAATAATAACCAGAGATAGATAGAAATGGAAAAATGGATGAGAGATAGTAGCATGGACTGATAAACCCGACACCCTTTAGGGTACCAGAAACTAGTGAAAGAAAGAAAGGAAGAATTATATTCGCTTACAGTCACTACCGCCCCTAAGTATTTAAATTTCCCTACCTTCTCGAACTTGTTTTAGTTTATTATCAGGTCTTTTTCTTCTCTTTCTTCTCTAGATGTTACCATAAACTTGAATTTGTTTTGATTTATGCTGAGACCTACTTTTTTTGTGGCTTTTTCCAACTGTATAAACATTTCTTGTAATTTGGACTTGTTTCTTGTTTTAATAATCAAGTAATCAGCATATGCAAAGATTTGGGTAGTTCTATTCATGATAGTCTCTTTTCTTACTGCTTTTACTTGTTTTATTATCCACTCTAATATCAAGTTAAATAAACTCGTGGATAGAGAATTTCCTTGCCTTAACTCTTCCTTTATTGTGAATTTTTGGGATTAAATCTCTTATACCTTTACTCTCGCTTGCGAATCTTTTAAAAACATTTTAAATAGCTCTATTAAATTTGATGGCACTTCTAATATATTTAATATTTCACATAACTATGACCCTTAAGCCGAGTCGTATGCTTGACTGAAATCTATAAATAAGTAGAATAAATCAAGATCCTTTTCGTAACTTTTTTCCATTACCTGCTTTATAGTAAAGATCTGATCTAATGTGGATCTCCCTTTCCTACATCCGCACTGATAGTCCCCTACCATACTTTCCATTACGGGTGTTATTCTTCTTACTATTATTGAGCTTAGTATTTTATACCCATTACTTAACAAGGCTCCTCTATAATTTTCACACACCGTTTTGTCACTTTTTTTGTGTGGCGGGCAAATGATTTTTGTACTGTAGGCTTCAGGCATCTCTTCATTTCCAAGATTTTTTTAAATTAAACTGTACATGTTTCTTTCCATTTCCCTGTTTGAGTACTTGAGCATTTCCGCTGCAATTTTGTCTTTACCTGAAGCCTTAAGATTTTTTAAACGTCTTATGATTTCTTTCATCTGCTCCTCTATTGGTGTTTTTATTTTATCCTCTTCTTATTATTAGTTCTTGTGCGTTTGCACTTCCAATATTTAGAACTGTTCCGAAGTATTTCTTTTACCTCTTCATTCTATTTTGTTTATCCTCAACAAGTTCCCCTTCTTTGTCTCTACAGAATGCCATTAGTGGTTGAAACCCCTTCTCTTGTACTTTCACTTCTCTGTAAAACTTTCTTGTGCTTTTGGCTTTAGCCATATCTTTTACTTCCAATAACTTTTGTTGTTTAAATTCTGCATGGCTTCTTTACACTTTCTTTTTTCCTTCTATATCTCTTTCCTTTCTTTGCTTGTTTCCTTTAGCAGTGCAAGTTAGCTCTGTTTCTTTCTTCCATAGCTAGCCTACATTTTTCGTCGTACCACGGTTTTTTCTTACTGACTATTTTTTCCTAACATTTCCGCTGCAGACAACAATATCTTCTTTATTTCTCCCCAGTTTTCGTCCACTGTTGTTTTCTTTTGCCTCTTGGTTTTGATTTTTTTCTAAAATTACTCCTCTGTATTTTACTACAATTTTTTAAACCTCCACCAGCCTTTCTAGATTAAATTTTTGTTTTTTTTCTCCAACACCTCCTTTATTTACTACAATTCTTCCTTTAAATTCTACACCCACCAGAAAATGATCGGAGTCGCAATCTGATCTTCTATAACTACGGACGTTCAGTATATCTGACATATGTCTTGCGTCAATCACAATGTGGTCTATCTGATTCTTCGTTTGCCCGTCTGGGAATATCCATGTCTCTTTATGAATTCTCAAATGTATTACTAATCATCATATTATTTGTTCTTGCTAAGTCTATTATTCTTTTCCCGTTATTGTCGCTTATATGATGTAGGCTGTGGTTCCCTACAATCGATGCGTAATGTTCATCGGTTCTCACTTTTGCATTAAAGTCCCCCCATAATGAGTTTTATGTCATGTGCTGCTATATCATTCACGGGTTTTTGCAGCTGTGCATAGAATACATCTTTCTCGAATTCTTGTTTGTTTTCTATGGGTGCATGCACACTGAATATGCTAATATTTCTGAATTTCCCGTTCACTTTTATCGTAGCTATTTTCTTATCCACTGGCTTAAAATCCATTATTGCGCTTTTATATTCCTTATTTATTAAAAAACCCGTTCTGTACTGTCCCTCTTTTGCTTCGCTACTCATTATAGTGTAATAATTACCTGCATCCCAAATGCCGCTCGTTTCCCATCTTGTTTTTTGTACCGCCGTAATGTGTATTTTATATCGCGAGATTTATTCTTTTAGATTTTGTAGAGACCTTGGTCTCATCGAACTCCTCAGATTTCATGTTGCTAGTCGAATACTTTTTTATTTGTTTGCCTTTTTTGCATTATCTTGATTTAATTTATATCGTTTGCCTTCATCTTGTCGTTCGTCATCTCTATTTGCCATCTTATTTTTTTTTAGTTTTTTTTGGCGTCCCTTGTTAGGTTTTTGTGATTAACCTTATCTGTTTTTTATTTCTTCGTTCTCCATGTTTTCTAAAGATCTTTCGTTTACTGTCCTAACTTTCAAAATTTTTGTCTGTGTTGTATTTCATTACACTCTTTCCTTAAGCACGCCACTACTTCCTGCGTTCTTACTGCCTTTATCTTCTCTCATTTCCATTTCATTAGAAACTGTTCTAGTGTATTGACCTAGCCGTTTATTATTATCTTATTTTACGTTACATTCTCTTGTAGTCCATGATTCTTTGCTGCTTTCATAGTTCTTGAATTCTTTTTGAATTGTCTTTGCTAATCCAGACATTTTTCCTTTTGAGGTTTTTGGCTGCCCTCATAATTTTGTGTTTTCTGTTAATTCGATCAAAATCGGGTGTTCTTTTAGTTCTCCCGCGGTCAGCTTACCTAACCTTCTAATTTCTTGCACTTCTTGCACATTTATGTCTACTCCCATATTCCGCAATAATACTTTAATTTTTGTATTCCTTTCTAGCTCTGGTTTATTTTCTTTTTCATGTATCCCCTTCATTTTTTCCTATTTCTTTTTCTAGCATTTCAATCCTCTCTTCTTGATTCGTAAATAGCGATTAGGGTTTTCATTTTCTTTCTTCATTAAAGCATTTTCTAATTTCATAGTATCGAACCCGTCTAACTTATTATCTGTACTTTGAGTTCACTCCTCCAACAAATCCAATTTATTTAGCTTCAAGTTAATTTTCTCAATTATTTTTTTCCATTATAACTGATACTAGTTATGTTTTAATTTGAGTGTATTTACTATTTTGTTATTTCTTATGGTTGGTTTGCCTTAAACATATTCTAAAGAAATTATTTAGCTACTTTTCAGAATGATCGATTACTGTTTGCACCAATTCTAGCGGCGCCTCTGAGTTAAAATTCCAAAATCTTCTGATTCATTTTAGAATCTCACGTTCGAATATGAGGCAAAGCAGATGGGCATTCGCAGCAGTCGAATAGGAGAAGATATACAACGATCAACAGTGGTGAAAATAAATTAGTGTTATAGTAATCATTAACCGTTGCGTTAATAATATCGTAATTTATAATTATTGTGTAGTAGCGCAATACTTGTACATAAAGTTTAGTTTTGAAATAGTCGTCGTTCAACTCACATTTCACTTATTTTAAAAAATAAATAATTTGTGATAAAAATATTCGAGACTTGATAAAAAAAAAACAAGTAGAGCAGAATTCAAATAACGTTTTAAAGGACATCTTAAATAGCAAGTTGCTGTGATCTAGAAAATACCAAAACTAAACACTATTTTCACGTAGTGTGCTGCAATCATAATCGTAGCCATGGACTTCAGTGAGTTTACGCCTAAATTGTAATACATCAGATGTACCAACAGGCTTTAAGATTACAAAAAGAGTTCTAAAAATACTTTTAAAGAGGTAAATCCAATTATATCATCCGATGACTAGGCATTGTGTTGCGTAAATGATGAACCTCGTAAGTTGATGGCCTACGATGGCATTCAAGATGCTCCTGATTTTAAAAAATATGGAAGACAATATACCACTCAAAAAAGATATTGTACCAGTTAGTAGTATTATAAAATTTATTGAATGGAGCACGCATGAAGAGAAATTTTGTTGTTTTATTCAAAATCACCCAGATGAGCATTTTGTACGCCGTGCAAACTCTGTGGAGGAAGGGCGTTCTTAGCAACTAATTTTTTTAATAAATGGAAAAATAATATAAAAATTTAAGAATTTATTAGTGAAATCGAGTTTCAGAAAGAATGTAGAATAAGAAGGAAGTTGTGGTTTGACGAATTGTTCTCTTGAGAGTTGTTAAAGTTGTGAAGTTTTTAGCTTCCCTTGGACTTCCAATTCATAACGATAATAAAACCATAGCTCTGTAAAAATTGGTAATTTTTGGCCTCGTAGAACTAATTCCAAAATGCGATCTTTTTACATTAAACATAAAGCAAAATTTGAAAATAATCCACGAGGTGTGTTCAATAAAAATAGTATGATTTTAAAATAAAATAAAATAAAAAATATTTTAGATACAACCAAACTTTTTATATTATTTTAAAGCATAGTTTATTAATTATGTTTTGAATAACACATCGTTTAAGTATCCACTCAATTTTCGATAACTGTGCAATATAACTCTGGTCTAATATTACGAATGCAGCGTTAGATGTTCAATCTTATGCATCAAGGGTTCGTTGCTTGTTTGCATAGACTATTAATTTCAAGTAACTCAACAAAGAGTAATCTAAAGAAGTAAGTCACAACTTTTCGAGGGCAACTAATAGTTGCTTCTTTAAAATTATTTTTAGCCAAGCTTTTCTTGCAATACATCAAAAGTGGCATTAGCACTGTAACATGTAGCACCGTCTTGTTGGAACAACATGTCCTCCAAATCAATTTCATTTAAATTTGATCACAAAAATCTGTTAATACCAATCGGTACTACTCACCAGGCGGTGCATCTCCTACATGGTTTAGAAAAAAGAATGACCCTATAATGCCACCATAGCGTACAATAACCTTTTGCAGATGCAAGGGCTTCTCGTGAATTTTTTTTGGATTGTTTTTACATCAAAATGCGACAATTTTGTTTATTCAGATACACACCTAACCAGAAATGAGTTTCATCTGACAAAATAATTTTTTGCTCAAAATTATGATGCGTTTTCAAGTTGCTTTACAGCCCAAGCAGCAATGTCACGGCGCTTAGGATAATCCAATAGCTTCAATTCTTAGGTCAACATGATCTTATACGGATGTAAACCCAAATCTTTTTGCAACCTATCTCTTTCAGTAACAATGTTCACTGAGTTTCTTGTATTTTCACGTATTGTTGGTATTTTCGCATTGTGAAGAGTAGACTCCTTTTCAAATTTTTCAACGATTCGACGAAGGGCGATTATGTGGGCAGTAGGTATCGCGAAAATTGTGTGGTCCACTCTTCACAACAAGTTCGCTCTAAAGCTATAAAGTTTTATAAACACTAGTTGAAACAAAGATGAGTTTTCAAGGTTAAAAGACAAAGTAAAATTAATATATTGACGACAAAACAAATATTACCAGAAAGATGAAGTTTTTTGGTGAAAACAAAGATGGATTACAAGTTTTTTAGACAACAGTCTTTCTTGATAAAAACATTTCAGAGAATCAATTTTAGCATAACAGGTTTAGTAGGAAAAAGAAAAATCTATACAGAAATACATAATGATTTCATATTTTTATGGGAAATCACTCAAATCAGTTATTAAAAAAGTATTATCCTGATTTAAACAAAACCTTTTGAGAGAAATGTGTGCATTTAGAAGCATTTTTAAGAATTAATAAGTGTTGACAAAGAAGATAAAAATACCAAACCATTAATATAATCAAAACCATAGACTTTTGACACTACTGCAGTCACTGGACTGTCTAGAGTCTACTTCTCCCAATCATACTTCAAATTTTTTTCTAAGTATGCCAGTTATTTACTGCCTTGGAAAATAATCTTTTTCAGCTTTTAAAAACGATATCAACGATAAAACAATGAAAATTAGGGGGGCCAGTATTTTTATACATTGAGAGTGGCCAGTAAAAAATGTTTTTAGATTAAATGGACATTTGTTTTTATTTTTTCACATTAATGTGTGAATGTATGTGAACATTCTATTGAAATATATGTATGCATGTAAGGAAACTTGAAAAAATAAATATTTTGTTTAAACATTGAACTTTTTTGTAATTTTTTGATAACGTCCGGATGAAAAATTGTCGACTTAGGGCCCCAACAACCTTAATTAGGCTCTACCACCGTATTACTAAAAGTTTTTTGGTAAATGAAAGCTTGAAGCTAACATTGAATAAACATGTATTATTTTTGTGCTTTTCTAACATTTGTGCAAAAATTTAAAAGATTTTTCTTAAAGGACACGGAATAAAAATGATGGAACAAGAAAAATTAAACAGAAATAAAAGTTTTTTGACAAGACTGCTTCGAATAAACAAATAAATATAGAGTGACTCTTTAGAAGTTATAGCTGCAGATAAAACTACATTAAACTTGTCTCAACTTAAACAATCCACAAAGTTCAAATAAGTAGATTGAATTTAAACAAGACTGTTGCAGTATCTTATTGATGCGAGAGAAAATTACGCACCTGAGTTTACTTTTTACATATCTCCTCTACCTTCTTATGCATTTAATACAGCATATAGGTAACCTTTTGATGCCATTAAAGGAAACAGACGAATTTCTTTATTTAATTATTGCTTTTAATAAGGGGCCATAAGAGACGGTAGTCTCAAGTAATCAAGTGATCTAATTTTAAAGGAAACGCACATATCTGATTGAAATGTTGCATTTTTTGCGCGTTAAGTAACATTCGCTTTTACCAATGTACTAGAGTGATATTGTTTCGTTAAAGTAAGGTTTCATTAAAACTTCGGCTTTGATAATTAAAAACGCGATTACAATAACTTCCTCACAGACAACTACGCCCTTGCTTTGCGAGGCACTTTTTTATTTTTCATTTGTTAATTGGTACTTGAAATGATTAAGGAAATTCTAATTATAGATTAGTATTCAATTTTTCTCTTCTTTGCAAAGAGTGAACAGTTGTTGAGATATCTCAAGTCTCTGACACTTTTCATTAGTGTTAAAGAGAAGGGAAGCTTTCGGACAAAATTTTAAAATGCGTTTAACGTATTTTGTCAATTGTTAACTGCCGTTTACCCTCAATAGATTTACCACCTTTAGCAAAGTTTGGTTTCTTTAAAATGTTCCTCGTTAAGTATTTAAAAAAGAATGTAAGTAGTAGTGTTTGAATTTCTTATTACATATAATAAATAACAGCATTTTATTAAGGATATATAGGCTTTCCATAACTTGCCTAAACTGTGCAATACTAATTTTCTTGCAATAGATTAAATAAATAACTTAAATGAAAAGTTGTTCGGGGTATTCTAAAGGCGTTGTTATCCTTTATCAAAAATAAAGGCCAGAGAAAAACAAATAACAAAATTTATTAAGAGTATTGTTGCAAAATTTCAAGTTTTAATTTTATATTTGCGAATTGCACATGCAAAAAAAAAACAAAAGAAATAAACAGGAAATATGGGTAAAATAAATTGTTGAAAGTGTAACCAGAAGAAAATTATCCGAAAACAAGAAAGGCAAGAAACGAATAAATCTATCTTGGGATTTTGATAACAGCTTTAATAAAAAGATAAAATCTACAATTAACTACTACAAGTTTCAGACTGAATATAAAATAGAACCAAGAATTAATTAAAGTTATACAAAAGTTTAAAGCCCAGGGCAGTATTAATAAATAGTGCCGACAGCGGACTCGAGTTAAAGTTAGTTTCAGTAATTTACAAGAGCATTTCTCTAAAATGATTTCTTTTTTAATTTATTTTATTTGCAAATTTAATTAATAAAGTGTTGAATAATAGTTTATTCAGTTTTACACTTAAAATAGTTTGGATACCAACAAAAATAATGTTAATAAAAAGTTAGAATAATGATATTACTATGTGTGTGTGTATTTAAAGAACTAAATGTAATATAATGGATTATGAGCAACAAACAAACAGAAAACTGTTAATATTTGTTCCGAAAATGCGAGGAACCCTTAAGAGTCCAGAAAGATTATGTAATAAAAAATTTTAACATCAGCTTTAAGTGAAATAAATAAGTAAAAATCAGAAAGATAAAAACTAAAATCTTTAATGAGCTCTACTTCTATGTTTTACAAGGATATCTGTGTGGCTTCTATTTGAAAGAATTTCTCACGATATTTACTGCTATAGAAAGCGCGTACCAGGTATACTTAATTGAATTAACATTAATCACTAAAGCTCGCACTGCTGATTGGTATGCGAATAATTATTCTAGTTGACCTACGGAAAGCAATTGAATTTCGACAAATTAAATTAATGAGCCTGAAGGCCTAACGCTTTATTATTACCAATCGTAGTAGTCGCTGTACGACAGTACGTACATTTTATATATTAAGAAGCAGTTTTAATGCTTAAATAAACGATGCACGTTTTATATAATTCAAGCAAATGTAATTACTAAAATATGGATCGATAATTATATTATGAAGGTTATTAAATTTTGGCTCTAATGCATTTGATTATTTAAAGTGTAATAACTTTTTCATCTGGGTTGAGGACTGGTTTATACTTTATCAGATTATTTTTTTATATTTATGTCTAAGGTACAGTCTAAAATAACAATTCCCTACAAATTGCTTTTCAGTTATTTGTTGAATTTTGTTAATTTAAATTTTTTGCTCATCATATTCAATTAACCAATTTTGCGACGCAACTTAAACTTGAACTCTTTAGTTTTATTATTCCATTAAGCAATGTTATTTAAAACATATTTTTTTAATAATGAACATAACACAGTTCAGTTTTAGCCTAGAATATTCTTTTTCAAAAAGCGTCAAGCTTTACATCGTGATTATTTATTGAAAAATACATATTTTACATTTAAATTATGCAACGGGGCATTTATAAATCAAATGCATGAAATAACAAACAATTAGCATGTAATATATTAGCTATCTGCATTTTCCGTGTGATACACCAATAAAAATATTATAAGACTCATGATAAAAATTTTCATTTAATTTTACCCTTGGATGTACACTGTGTGAAAGTAAATGAGTAAAACAAAGTTTCTGCTGTTTTATGCTAATTTTAAAAATTACAGAGGCGTGCTGAAAATTAATGCCTCTAAATTTTTTGTGACAACTCTTAAAGCTTTTTAAATAAATAAAAAAAAAAACTTTATTAACATTCTACATCTTTATTCTTCATGTTTACATTATTTATTTCTCAACATAATCACCCTGGTGATGAACACATTTCTCTCAACGAGAGACCAGTTTGTTGATACCGTAACTGTAGATTGTTTGACTTTGTTAACGGAACCACAACCTCACCTCTGCTTGCACAGCATCATCACTATCAAAGTGAACTCCTGGAAGGTGCGCTTTATGTTTTGAAACAGATGAAAATCGGATGGGGCCAAGTCGGGACTGTATGGAAAATAATCGATGACAGTGAACCCAAGGCGTCATATTGTTTCAGATGTTTCAACGCTTGTGTGTGATTTGGCATTGTCATGCTGAAGGAGAGGGGGCTCTATGTGTGGACGAACTCTTCAAATTCATGCTTTCAATTTTCTGAGGGTCTCGCAGTATTGCAGAGTTTATGGTGGTGCCTTTAGGCATGAATTCCAAATACACCACACCTTGAACATCCCAGAACACTGTGAGCATGGCTTTGCCTGATGATGGCATGGTCTTAAACTTTTTTAGCGTTGGTGATTCTTTGTGGCGGAACTCCGTTGATGCTCTCTTGTTTTCGAGGTCAAAATGGCGAACCTAGCTTTCATTACCTGTTATAATGTTAAGGAACCCACCATTCTCACGCTCAAAACGCAAAAGAAATTATTGACAGATGTCCAATCTCCTCTGTTTTATGCTTGGAGTGAGCATTTGAGGCACCCACCGTGCACACAGTTTTCTGTACCGCAGTTCTGCAATCATGGCCTGAACATGCTCTTATGATATGCTACACTTGCCCGAGAGCTGTGCCTGTGTTAATCCAACGATTTTCTCTGATAAGTTTATCAACCCGATTTTCATTAGTTTCGTCGGTTCCCGTACACGGTCGCGCACTTCGAGCTCTGTCACAGACGTTGAGGTTAGCACCACCGTTTCTTTCATTACAAGGACTAACAACCCAACGTCGCACATTACTGATGTCGATACAATTATCACCGTACACAACTTTCATTCTTCTATGGATTTCAATTGAAGGCACGTTTTCTGCGGTTAGAAACTCGATTACAACACGCTGTTTCTTATGCACTGACATAGTTACGTTACACACCGCTCTGTTACATGCTACAATTCGGAGCCCTCTAGCGGCAGAGGGTTGCAACTTGCGTCATTGAAGCGAGAAAGTCGACCGAGTAATATGTATAACATGTAATACCTCATCCGATATTGAGAACAGAATAAAAAATTCGGAGGCATTACTTTTCAGCACGCCCTCTTATATTAGAGCACTTTAGATTGTGACGTTTTACTATTTAATTCAAATAAATATGATTGCTCCGTACTATTTTGTTTAAGTCCTAAGCATCTTTACCACCTGTTATTTTTTTGATTTTTCTTTAGCTTATGAGATACACAATGCGGACAATTTTTTTTAAGATAATGAAAATAGTGAATTTGAATACATAACATTTTTCCATCTACACCCACACTCATTATAATCAAAAGCTAACGCTTAGCGGATCTTCTTTTACAAAATCCTTCGTTAACCCTTCGTTGTTCTCCAAGGTTTTCTCTGTCATCTATAAACGGTTGATAACACTGAAACATGTACATGCAACAAACATTCAACGACGTATGTTTGCCACAACATTGTCTGTATGCTTCGGAATTGGTTTTCTTTAGCTTACAAAAATAATTGATTACTCTCTTGTTCTATGGTGTTGAAATACTCTTATGGAAACAAATTGAGATTAGTTTAATCGATGTGACTTAATTTTGATTTGTTTTACATAAATATAATATGAATTACAGGTAAACAGAACATTCTGCTTAAAAATTTTACTATCAGATAACAGATTATGCTTACATAAGTAATATAAATGACTGGAACTTTTCAGATATACCTTATATGTTATTGGTAGCGGAGCGAATACTAAAAAAATATTTTCTATAACAGTCATTTTTTAATGGCTTAGGGACGGTTGGTGAAGACCGCAAATAGCTCATGCCAAATTAATTGAGCATTTTTATTTATTGTCTCCAAAATGGACAAGTTTCAACCCTTACCTGCGATTGGTTTACGAACGACTAAAGCAGGCAGTTAGCGTTCAACTATTGGAAGAGGCACGTCGGCTTGCATTAGGGTAGCCCGGGCAAACGGTGGCCAGGTGCCTGCCACGGTACCGCGTATATTAAAATATACGTTTCGCATATCGATTGGATTTATATTTACAATTCACTACCCTAAAACCTTATTGATACATATCAATAGATATTATTGTAAATTTAATTACCTAGATGATTCTTTACTAAATGACGCATCTTACATATTATTTTATTTTATATATGTACATGAAAGTGTTTTAAATAAAAGCTGAAGGTTACTTGTATAAATAATTACTATATATAATCTCCAAAGAAAAATTACAAAATATCTTTACTATAAGTTTCTCTGTTCTGCCACTAGTGGAAGATTTTATTATAAAAAATTACTGAAACTTATTTTTCTAAATACATTTTTATCTTTTCATATTCTTAATATTTATTACTTTTCTTAGGCAGTAGTATAAACTTACTTAATTTGTAATTTATACGTACAAACGCTTTTATGCTATTTTCAAGAATTTAGCTCTCCACTCTACAAGAAGAGCTATGAGTCTTTGAGGAAGACTAATCTGTTGTATGTTTTATTTAACTATTTATAGGACGCTAATTTGGTTTGGCAGGAGATGCACGGAGACGGAAAAATTTTGTGTAATGAATGGTACGGGATAATAAGGGGTGACACATCTTTCCTTGTACTCAAGTAGTAAAGGCGTTTCTCTATGTCAATTTCCTCGTCAAGAATGCTGCTGACGAATAAAAAATAGTAGCAATGCTTCTTACAAAAATGGTTTTAAATTGGTGGCTTATTTCTTTATTGTGACGTTGGCTGAGGTAATAAAATTATCTATTTTCTTATTGGCCGTAAAATCTAAGCGTATATTTTTCCTGACTAATATGCGTCTTATTTAACAATAACCATTTTTTGTTGGTCAGGAAGGTCTTGAGATTGGGGGTTGGTAATTTTGTTTATCTTTCTAATTACATATGATAAGGTTACTGTAGTTGAGTGGTAGTAATATTTTGAAGTTCTATTTTTATTTTATTTTTTCTTTTTCTTTAACCCTCATTGCGCCCAGTATTGGGCATAGGTCTCCCTCAAATTCTTCCATGTAGCGCGATTCTGTGCGACTCTCATCCATGGCAGTCCTGCTACTTACTTAATGTCGTCTTGCCATCTCATTATTGGCCTGCCACGCTGTCTCTTGCCTGTCCATGGTCCCCATTGGAGGATTTTAACGTTCCACCTACGGATCTTTGATCCGAGCTGTGTGTCCTGCATATTCCCATTTCAATTTCGTCACTCTTTTCACTACGTCCGCGACCCCAGTTCTATCTCTTATCCATTTATTTCTTTTTTTGTTTCGTATTGTAATTCCAATCATTGCTCTCTCCATTGCTCGCTGAGTGACTTCCAGTTTTGTTTTTACTTGTTTCGTTAATGTCCATGTTTGAGCGCCGTGTGTCATTATGGGAAGTATACATTGGTCATATACCTTAGTTCGCAAGCGTTGGGGTATTTTGTTGTTTTTTAAAATATAAGCTAGCTTTCCAAAAGCTGCCCACGCCAGACGTCTTCTTCTATCTATCTCGTGTTCTCTGTTTTCCTTCCTTAATGTTACAGTTTGTCCTAGATATATATAATACTGTTGACATTTTCTAGGATAGTTCCATTTATGTTTATTTGTGGGTTCTCAAGACACATTGTCTTCGTCTTATTCAAATTTACTTTTAGACCTATTTTCTTAGACGTTTTTCTAATTCGTTTATCATAATTTGTAGGTCGTCTTTGTTGTCTGCAAATAGAACTACGTCGTCGGCAAATCTTAAATGATTCATTTTTCCCCATTTACATTAATACCCTATTTGACCAGTCCAGATTTTTAAATATTCCTTCAAGTGCCAAATTAAATAATTTTGGAGGCATTGTGTCTCCTTGTCTAATACCTCTATTAATTGAGAATTTATTACTATATGCATGTAATTTAATTGTTGCTGTAGCGTGTTTGTATATATTACTTATCAGTGCTGTATATCGGGAATCTATTCTAGCACATTTAAGTTCCTTCATTATTGCCCAGTGTTCAACGTAGTCAAACGCCTTCTCATAATCAATAAAAGCCATGAACAAAGGCAGGTTATATTCGATGGATTTCTCGATTAGAATTTTAACAGTAAGTAAATGGTCACAGGTACCATATCCCTTTCTGAAAGCTGCTTGCTCTACTGTCTGATAATCATATAATTTTTGTGATAATCTGTTAGTCAAGATCTTTGTTAACAATTTATAGATTTGAGAAGGTAGGCTGATAGGACGGTAACTTTGTAATAGTAATGCGTCCCCTTTTTTAAACAAAATTATTATCACGGCGTTATCCCAGTTATCTGGTATTCTTCCTTGTTGTAGGCACATGTTAAATAGGATTTTTAGCTTGGGGATTACTATTTCTTTGGCTTCTTTGATCATTTCTATTATTATATTATCACCTCCCGGCGCTTTATTGTTTTTCATCGTCTGCAGGGCATGCAAAATTTCGTCGACATTTTTAGTTTATCTTGTCGAAAAGTCGACGACTGTGGGAATAAAGTATTGTGTAGCTTGGAATTTCCTGCTGTAAGTATGTCTAGAATATAGAAGCGATAGTTTTGCTACATTTACATGGCGAATTAAAAGTGTAATGTGGATATGGTTTATGTTACTTATAATAAAAAAGTATTATAGACAACCGATAGATTAAAAGAAGGAGGCGAGGGCCTTTGATTTAAAAGCGGCTATGAAAAGGTATGCTATGGCAGGGTAAGGAGGACTGTTAGTTTGGTAGTCAAATATATTTTAAAAATTAAGGTAGATATTTGATAGGTGCTGTTCTTTATATTGTAAGCTGATTTTTATAGGTGGTAGATTTTAGGGACAGAAATATTGGTAAACAGAAAAACAACATGCAAACTGACTAAGGCATAATTTCACGTATAGCACTGACTTTAATTTTTTTTTAAATTGTGGAAATTTTGGACATAGAATGAGGCCGAGTTATAGGTATAAGATCAGACACAATTTTTTGGAAAATCGTATAATTTTGAAATTCTAGTGGATTTTACTCGAAGCTATAATAAGGAGTTTCTTAATATTGAATGATGGATTTGGTTTTATAAAAGTTTTTTTCTAGGTAGGTAGTGGTACTGTTGCAACAACAGCTGTAACGTTGCTTGCTTTTAAAACATGTAATTTAGAGATTTAGAGGTTTTATTCACCAAGTTTTCAGGATAACCAAAATAAGGCGTTTTATATAAGATATATTTGGTGGGTATGCGATTTGAGGTAACGGCAAAATTATAACTTTTTGAAAGAGTCTCAATAGCATGGTCTAGAAGTTTATACAAGATGATATTGGTTACTGATGATTGGATACTAGGTAGTTCAAAAGTTTTTTATAATATTCTTTAATTGTATCTAGCCATACTATTTTAAAATAATTACTAGCAAAAATCAATTATTTTATAACAAAAAATAAACTTGTCTTAATATATAAAAGTAATAGGAAATATTTACGTACCGTTAAAATTTTACAAAACTTCATTTGGGCATGGAATCCTGACAGAAAAGGGCCGGAACAGAAATTTTGGCTCAAATTCAAATTGTAAATGCTAAAGGTCCTGTTACCGTAAGCGGTAATAATGTGCGCTCAGTTGTATTTTAATCAATAAACAAATTTGTAAGACTGTTATTAAAACATTAAATTTTCTTATAGTTTTACTAGAGACATTGTAATTTTTTACCTGTACTGCAGAATAGCAAGAAACATGCAGTGATATAATTATGTATTTGTTGTTTGTAAAAAGCAGTTTTACCTGTCAAAAAAAAACTGTGTCTATATTAGTAAATTTAATTACCTCCCAATGTTATCGATTACATGTAATTCAAAAATGTACAACTTAAAACTGATAACCTGACAAAATTGTTGTTAAATTGTTAAATTACATGTTACAGTATTAAATTCTTTTCGAATGTTTAATGATCGTAGAACTGGCTACATAAAAGAGAATTTTATATGCTACATTATAAAATAAACACAAAATACGTTTTCTCTCGTGTAAATGTAAACATATATAATGTGTATGTTGCTGCTAAATAAACTTGAAAATGCAATATACTTAGTGATTACAAATTTATGGGATTTTTATACGTATATATTAAAAAATTTATACCACTATGCTCTTAAAAATTTATATGAAATGCATATGTACTGTTTGCTTAAAATTTATAAATATATAAAACAGTTTTGTGTCACATTTGCTCACGTAGTTGAAGAATATATTTATATTAAAAAAGGTGCTATTAATTTAATTTTTCTGATATTTAGAAAATTAAAAATAGTTTTATTTAATTAAATTTTATTTGGTTAAATAAAAAACCAAGGCAGTGCAAAAAGTTAATTAATTTAATTAAACTTAGTTTCACTGCCTGCTTTAACAAAGTTAAACAATTTAAAACTTTGCTTAAAAATAAATCTTAATTAAAACACAAAATATCTAAGAAAACCTTAAAAAGCCATAGTCAATGTTTTTCTGGGAATCGGCAAATTTGTTTAGTGCATAAAAAACCCGTTCTCAGTAATAACCGATTTGCTGTATCTTACCTGCTGATTTTATTTTCGATTTCTCTGCAGGTGTTAATTTACATCTTAAGCATGATTACACTGAGGTTTTATTGAGAAGTATAGCAGCATCCTTCATATCAAAGATTTCTTTGTAATTATTACTTTGTATAAACCTGTTACTCGGCGTCATTTGGTGATATACAACAGTAAAACATGTATTTGTTATTACAAATTTTTATCATTTCAAAAATTTTATCCATGCTAGTGATTATAGTTGACCATAATAAAAAAAAGTTTACTACAAAGAGGCATAAAAATATTAACAACATTTTCTAGTAGTATTTTGGGAAACAAAGGTTCCTCTGTTCTCCTGTTGTTCCTAGCTTTTATTAATCTTGTTTTTAGTATATGCTAAAGCAGATTTATACAGCAGTTTAACGTATAACTCAAGTTCTTCCATTTTACCGACAAAAGTAATTAAAGCATAATGGAAATATGCAACAACGGTTGCTGCAATTACAAGTTTATGTACCGGATTGCCACCGGCAGAGTAAAACGAAAATCCTAGTTCACGACCGTGTAAGAAAGGCCAAAGTGCGTCGGCTTTCTGCCTTGCTTATTGCGTGAGGTTAAATGAGTTTCTTTGGTTTAAGAGTGGCCCATTAGAGGGATAAAAGATGAGCAACTCGGAGAAGTACGGGCGGCACCCTTTCATTTAACACTTCCAGTAGTTTCCATTACAGGCAGGCCTTCATATTGCCCCACTCGAGCCACCGTAAATTTTAAAATATTTAAATTTCCTAATAATTTAATGCCGCGCCCAGCGAGCAACAAGTTAATTTAGTTTGCCGAGCACTCCTGCTTCATATCTTAAGTTGCGAATTTTGCACGAGGAACACCTGTATTGATCACCCCCAGACGGCAGCTTCGAGCCAGAACTCCCGACGCGCGAATTTATCGCTGGAATTTTTTAATAAACGAGGTCACTAGCACAAAGCCAGCTTTAAAATTAATGAGGGTTTTGTGATTTACTTGTTTGTCTATATAACGCAATCAATGTTTTACAAAATTTAGAATTACCATATGTTCCAATAAACAAGTGAACAGAAGATAAACGTTTTAAACTATCCTTTTATAATGTACTACGCGTAGTTGGAAGCGGGTACGTATTTATATGAAAATCCGCTGTACACCATATTGAATCTATATCTGATAGAACTTTTTCTACTAGTACTACTACAACCGCGTTGAATAATATTCTTTATTTCCTCAATAGTCTGCGGTCTGCGTTAAAAAACATTAGCTTTTAGATGTCCCCACAAAGAGAAATCCCAAGGAAACAGGTCTGGTGACCTAGCCAGCCACGGGATGTCACCATATAATGAGATAAGATAGCCTGGAAACATTTGTCCCAGAACTTCTTAAAAAATTGCGTGCGTAGCGCCATTTTGTTGGAACCACGGTGGGGCATTCTCGTGTGTTTGAATGTTACGAAGTCTACCGTGTGATTTTCATTGTAATGCTAAACTTATCTTTCAGAAAGTGTGTATCCATAACCTCATGGTTTCCTTGATCGGAATTCTTCCGTGATGACTTACTCCAAAATTCCTTAGAAATAGCCGCTACGCCACAGTCACAGAATCACTATTTTTAAAATAAGTATACAATACACACGCACGTGTACCACTACACGCCACGATGGGTGTTAAATGGAATGCTTTGTGCTGCTCAAGAATGTACTCGAGGGTCGTCTACCAATACATAGCGCGCGGTGGTCAATTCAAAAAGAAAAGATCATTCTGTCGGCCCCCTTGATATCTTAATTTTTTTTAATTTTCTAGACATCTGCGAAAAATTTCTTTATGCTACTGCAGGTAAGATTTTATCGTCATACTTAATTTAAAAGACAATCAAACCGTTCGACTACTAAAAATCAATGTTTCCAGGAGAATTTAAGAAAAAGAGAATTTTATTTATTTATTTAAATTAACGATTTGCTTTTTTCACTTTATTTACTACTCAGAGTATTGCCTTTTTCTATTATGTCTTTCATAATATTGAAGGAGGGAGTGCTGATCTTTTAATTTATTTAAATATTGACGTAGAATTGTTTTAGATAATCCGTATCCTTTACCGAATGCGAGTACAGCTTTTTTTCTTTAAAACCACTTGAAATATTCCTTACACAATTTCTTTATTGCAAAAACGCTTGTTGCTTTTTCATACATTTTCTTGGTATTTCATGTTAGAAAAGTATCAAGCAAATTTCCTTTGTATGTCAAAACAACGAAGCGGCTTCGTTTTCTTATTCGGTACGTTACTGGTTTAATAAATGATAAATATGGGGTTTTCCACGACACATACTACGTATTTTGTATTTAAGAACATATATTGTTTTTAAATATAATAACTGCAAATGTACTTTGAATACCATTACAGAAAAAATTATAAACATTCATAGCTATGTCATTTTAATGCCTATATGACTAAAACTTTTTTGCATTTACATTCGTATTATTTTGACGGTACTAATAAACATATATATTAAAAATTTACATTTCATAAGAATTAAGAAGTCAATGGTCTTTCCACACAGGTGTGGTAATTATCCCCCACTGAATATACAACTACCATCTGTGGATCGAACTACCTCAGCTAGAGTACTCAAATTCACAAAAGTTCTTTTATCAGAAAAGAGTAATAGCCATCTTCCACAAAAGAGTCTCGGTTGAGTTAGATCAATCTAAACTGGGGAGTTACAACGATATGTCGATAATGTCGATACGTCACCAATTAGGGATGTCACTCAACTTTTAACTAACATGAGCGCCAGGCCCGTTTACGTTGAATTGCGCCATTGGCCCTAACACATAATAAATCTTTACCTATGGCGCATCGATCAAGGTCAGGAAATTTTCGGGAACATTATTAAAATCTAGGCGAAGAAACGCCTCAACAAGGAAAAGTTAAGACATTTTTCCGTGTATGACTTTGCTACTAAAATTGCTATGTTTTATACATTTTTTTCACTCGCTTCCCCTCTCTATTCTTCAGTTCTTGATCCTTTGGTATTTTAATCTGACTTTGTCACTGGTCCTTACATATGCGTGCCTCTAGTTTGGTATGAAATCTTCCATTTATTATTGTAAGAATCAATGATACGAATTGGTTACACGGCGACAAATGCTAGTGTATTTATAGCTCTTAGCAAGGATTCATCGTCTGATTATAGTTGAGTACAGATAGCAACTTGTAATATTATTTGATTCGACCTTACGTATTGTTTTTATCATTAAGTACTTTTAATTAAATCTCGCCTTATTGTTTAATGCAGTTGGAAACCTAAACCTCCCCATTTACGGTACTGCTAAAAGATTATCGAAAAAGTTCGCTTCAGTTTGCCAGCATTAGCCAACACTTCCACAGTTTAGTCTTCGGCTTGCTCATTATCATCAAGTGAATCATACGCTGAAAGACCAGACACTGGAAGAGTTCCTCTTAGACACCTTGGGGTCACGTATTACTTTAGTCTAAACCATACAAGATGCATTTCTCATGATTTGCTAGTATTCGTTTTAGAGGCAACTTTAAGGTTCTCTCCTCCGTAAACGATTCTTCAAGCCTAAAAGGTTTCCGCTTGGTGTATGCATTATCGGGTTTACATTTGATATGGCACCGTCTAAATTTTTAGCGTTGAGCTGATATTGCCTTTTTATTTTTACAATTAAAGCGTGTTTGTTCTCAAGTAGCCAGACAAGATAGTAGAAGTAGCATGACTATTTACAGACCTTCTAACTCTAACTGCAGAGCGTGAGCCTTCGCATGTCGTACCGGGTCAGTTCGATCCGAATGAGCCAGATGGTCTAGCGGAAGACCCGCGATCTCTCTGATCGCGTTCCATGTCTACAGCTAGAATTCGATCATGGATAAGCGTATTAAGGGCTTTCTCCTCTAGGCCGTGCTTATGCCCTTTTCCTTTCAAAGAAAATGGCGAGGAATTCCATTAATATTATCAACTCAGCCTTCATTTTTACTTACGTTCGGCATCCTACTATGTTGTTGCCTTGTAGTGCGACGCGCTAACAACTGCGCCACTGTCCCCAGTGGTAAACAGCGTCTGACTATTGCATGCATATGGATCTTACACTTTAGTTAGGCGCATATACATTATCTGCATGTTAGAAATATGAGCGGTACTAGTCTAAGGCGCATGCGCAATGTTGCAATGTGTCCGTAGGCTGTTCTTACTCTTAAATTAGTATCACTATTTTTATTTTGCTGCATCTAAGTGCTTTTCCTTGCCGATTCATTTTTTTGGCCTACTTTTTAGAAATGTTTTCTGACTTTAAAATGGCCTCGATCGATATGCCATAGGATAAAGTTTATTATGTGTCGAGCTCAATAACATAACTCGCCGCGAAGGGGATTAGCGTGCGAAAAACGTATATGTTAATTAAAAGTTGAATAACTTTACTAATTGGTGACGCATGGACATGATCGACATATCATTATGGACAGATGACCCTGGTTTCGATTGCATCAGGTTTCATTAATCTAGCTCAACTAAGATTTTTATGGGTGATCGATTTTTTTTAATTATAAATATCTAAAATATTTTTTTTACAAATTTATCACCAATCAAAACATAACAATTCTATGAGGTAATTTGATAAGTTAAGTACTAGTACAATATTGCCTATGACGTAATGAGACCCGTTCCATCGAAGGCGTCCTCTTCATCCATTTCTTAGGTCAGCTGGTCAGTATCGTTTTAAGCTTCTGTCATTGCGTTCTTCCAGTAATGGGTGTAGAAGTATGTTGTTGTCACTTTCCAGTTTTTTATGGTGGTTAGTACTTCGTTGTCTAATAACGTCTTTAACCTAGGGCATACTCAGGTCGTCATAAAGGGTTTGATTTGTGACGTACCAAGGTGCATTTGCAATCATTCGTAATATTTTGGATTAAGGTTGTATTGGATTTGCTCGTACGTCCCCAAAGTTCTGCTCCGTAAGTCCAAGTAGGTTTGATGACAGTCTTGTACAATAATAATTTGTTTTCTAATGATAGGCTTGACTTCCTGCAAACAACCAGTGCAAACCTTTTAAGTCCATTTGTTTTTGTTTTTTGTTTATATATTCTTTCCAGGTTAATTTGCTATTTAGGTGAAAGCCTAAATACTTAGCAATGCTGGATTGTGATATATCTATTCCATTAAGGTGAACTGATGGACAATGATCTCTCCTCAATGTGAAGGTTACTTACTGAGAATTAATTTGTAATTTATTGGTGGCTGTTATTGTGCCTTGGTCTCTGACGAGAATCACTGCATCGTCCGCGAATGTACTTGTTGTAGTGTTGGCAATAATTGGTAGATCGGATGTATATAACACGTACAAAAGTGGTCCTATAACACTTAAGTATGATTTGAGAATTTTAAAGTAGGGCAGAGGCAATTAATGTCTAATTTTGAATAATAAGCCTTTATGCCAAACCTTCAAAGGCTTAGCTAACGTCTAGAATAGTTGATGTGCAATATTCTTTGTTTCCAAGTGCTTTGTTGATGCTATGAATAATCCGGTGAGCCTTTTGTACAATAGAATGGTCACTTTTGAATCCAAATTGATGGAGGGGCATCCAGTCTTCCGGTGCCTGAAGATCTAAAATGTAGCTATTAAAAGATACACAAAAGGAAAATATGAACAGCTCATACTAGAGAACATTGAGGTCTAGGAATAGAGAAACCTGTCAGTAATCAAAATTAAAATTATACAATAAAAATTTCATAGAGTTGAAATAACTATATGTGAAACATTTAAAGTTTGCGGAATGGCAATACATACATTTAACAAGAAGTGCACAGAAAGATATTATACATATAAACAAATGAAAGGCTTTACTGTGTAAAGACTTGGGTTATAATCAACAGAGATAGAGCCCTTATCTCATTTCCGCTTAACTATTAGTCTCATTCCGTCAGCATTTAAGATTTCTTAGCTACATTTATTTTGAGTTTCTGAAATGTTAGTAGTTTTCTATATAGCTGTACGATCTGCAAAGACTTGCAAACTCACTTTAACAAGATGTTTTATAACTTCTATTGTTGATGGCTTTGAACAAAATTCTTTAATGGCCCTTATATAAATTAGATTTCTAAATCTAAAATATTTGCAACTGTTCTACTTACCTTACGTTTTTGGGGTGAAGACTACCGATTACCGCGTATGTTAATTGTTTTGTGCGTACATAAAAGTAGCGCAGCGTTTAGAATTTTTAGCCACATAAAGAGTAATTTTAAAGTTTTAGTTAGTAAAATAAATTTTACATCAGAAAAACAGTTTTTTTACGGTGGAGAGATTAGGATATACGTCTAATAATTACTTTGTTTTAGCTATGCTACTAAACACTTCGTTTTGCTATTTTTTTAATGAACAAAAATTTTTCTGTCCTTTTCAGCTCAAACTTGGAGCACAGATTTCTAAACCACATTTTTTCCTTTTTTATAACTGCTTGATTTCCAAACGTCAGCAAGTTTCTGATAAAAAGAGACGAATTAGAGAATAATAACTGGCAATACCTAAAATTTTTAAAAATTCAAAAATTACTGATCCATAAACCAAAATTGTGTTATAACATCTCAGCGTATATTGCATATTGTGGCACAATTTTACTTTTTATTCTTGTATATTGTATACTGTCACATTTTGAAGACAGATCAGCAAAAACAGTTCTTTATTTGATTGTTTTTAATTTGTCTCTATCGTACTTAATATTTTTCGTTGCTACATTTTAATATGTTTTTTATAACTTTTTATTTATTTTAAACTATAATTTATTAGTAATATCATAATTGTTTCTTAATGCCTACAAGCTTTACAATTACATTAAATTTTCCGCACTTTTTAAAAATTTAGTAAGTACTTTATTTAGTTTGCATTTATAATTTAACTTGCAGCTATTGCAAATTATAATGAACTAATAGTCATTTACTTAAAACTTAAATCCGCTTTTGCAAAGTCGTTAGTTGTTTGAAAAAGGTTTTTTTCCACTACTACTTTAATAATGCTAATTGGGATTGATGGTATTTACAGAATGAGATACAAAAGCTTAACAATTTTTAAATACAGATTATTGCCAACTGTTTCAAAGAAATTTTAAAATTTTAAATGAGAGAGGGTAGCTTATTTTATGTAGTTTCAGAATTCATAAAAAATAAATCAGATCATATTTTGTTTTTATGATAGGAATGCTTTCATTAGATGGGAAATTGAACAAAGCGATTGTTTTGCATGCTATGAAATTTTATATCGTAGCTAGCTTGCTACCAGTAACATAAGTTTTGTATCTAATATATTAAATGAATAGTATTACAAATCAAACATAACTGAAAGTACAAACAAATTGGCTTTCAAAAGAACCGCTACTTTTTACTATTTATTTTTGGAAACCTTCATAAAAATTCTAGAAAGTGCCAGGAAACTCATTTTTAGAAATAGATAGCACAGCCATTGTCATACATTCCTGAGTTTTCCTCAGGTCCGCGATACGTGCGCCTTTCATGACTTTTTACAGGCGGAAAAACAGAAAAAAGTACTTCGGAATCAGATCAGGAAAGAAAGCATGTATTTTGATTTACACATGATATTGAAATCTGCAGAAGTTCCCAACTGTTTTATTTTTTGGTCGTCTGTTAACTTGTGCGTCACAAACTGGGAACAGATCCTCTACTCACCCAAAATTTGCGCCTAATGGTACGCACCCTGTTTTTGCTAACGCCTCATACATTTTATAAAATTATAAAACGAAAATGTAGGAAAATTAATTTTGCGTGTTAAAAAAGGCATTGAGTGGTGTTCATATAGTAGAAACTACTGATAAGATTGTAAATATAAAAACAGCAATTTGACAAGCGTGCTGCAAATTTCAAATCAAAACCTCTGTATAGTTTTGTAATGTTTGTCTATATATAGATATTTTTGCTCAAATTTTTAAATTACCATGTATATTTAATTTTGCAATCGTCATTTTGAAAGAAGCACATTTTTAAGACACTTCTAATAAATCAAACCCGCATTTAACATAAATTCACTAGGATAGAATGACACACTCTTAATAGAATAATTTACTCTATAAAATTATACAGCAGATAAATATTAAGAGTTATAATAGTTGATAAAGAAATTTAGTTTGCATTTATTTAATTTATTTAAACATTTTTTGCATATAATTTTGTAAATAGTTAGAATTAATGAAATATGAAAATGATACTCGCAAAACGTTTACTTAAAATTTAATGGTTTTTCAAATGTGTTATTATAAACTTCTTGCAATCAAATACTTTTTGGGTGCAAAGCTATTTTTATTTTTAGATTTTGTAATACTCATTTTTTATGAACTTGAAGTATTTCTTTCCGTTTTCTGTATATCGGTCCATGCAACGTAACAAAAATAACCAACCCCTTGATTGTTTAGAAGCGCGCTAAAATCACGACACGTTATAAGCTATGAAATTCCATTGACCTTGTGCAAAGATAGTGGTTTACACTGAAAGGGAGAATGCAACACTACGTCTAAAGATAATAAAAAAGTGTCTTGCAAAGCTGTTGATCACAGATTTGGTGAGTAATACAAAAAAAAATGGCGGCCTAGAACTTGGCGACGGCTCAAAAACATCCGCAGCCTGTAAAACTCATAATGTCAGACAGCTCGTAAAAGTGAGCTAACAAGGCAGGTGACATGTATTGTGTTGTATAAAATTCAATTTCCTTTTGTAAAAACCTCATTACGTAACGATATAGTATGGGTAGCTAATGCTGGTTTAGCATGAACGTTAGCCTAAGTTGTTTAAAAAAAATTCTTTGAAGTGACAAGACCGTATTCTATGACAATGGTTTATCTATGTTCATAATTGCCATTATATGGTGTCACAGAAGAATGATGGAACTCGACCAAAAGTAATCATGTGCTGCAGAATTGCGGCTACAAGACTCATCGTCCTATGGAGTGTGAGTGACACCATAAATGCAGACCACTAAATACAGATTTTTAAGATTACATATGATCCACACATCTAACTGGGAAAACAGTGGCGACTTAACTTTTATGCAAGATGATTTAACACCCCATTTTATTTTTGCTGCGCATGCGTGGTTAGACCAGCACTAAAATACGGCAGCTGAGACGACACGATTCTTAAGAATGGCATGTAAGAGGTCCAGATTTCTATTAATGTAATTTTTACCTACGGAACTACGCAAAGAAAAAATGTACAAAACAAAGCCTCACACGCAGATAACTTGGAGGTACAGATTTAGGGGATTTCAGGAATATCCTTTCAAAAGACTATACATTCCATCTCCCAGCGTTTGAAAATACCGATTGACACTACCTGTGCCTACGTTAAAATTTAAATATTTAATTTTATTTTTACGTAATAAAGTAACATACATGTATAGAGTTTTCCAATAAGAATGATATAATTTTGAAATTAATGTCAACCATCATGCGGTTGGTTCTCGGGTTATAGAGCCGTGGTTGGAGTTTAGAAACTCTTGACATTTTCGTCCACAACTATAACGGATATCTTCAGAAGAAAATCTTCTAAACATTTTTAGGCCACGGCAGTTGTGGACAAAACATCAAGAGTTTCTGAACTCCTACCATGGCCTTATAATCCAAGAACCAACCACACGATGCACCATAACACCGGCTATGAAAGCCTTTGCATCTATTAAATGTGAAAATTGTATAATTGGCACTGGTAGTCATTTTTGTTTAGTACACTCTGACAATTCAGTAAAATGAAATACACACTTCAAGAACGTTCAGTTATTGTCCAAAAATGTTATGAAATTTTTTTATAAACATTCAACGTGCTCTTTGCAACAAATCACGAGGAAGCCCTTACATCCGCAAAAAGTCACTGTATGGTGCGATATGTGGCATGGTAGCGTCATAGAGCCATTCTTTTAACAAAACAAGATAGCAGATGCAATTACAGTGACTGCTGAGTGGTACCGATTGATGTTAATATATTTTTGTGACCAAATTTAGATGAAACTGATTTTCAGGACATGTGGTTCCAACAAGACGGTGCTACATGTTACACTGCTAATGCCACTATTGCCGTATTACAAGAAAAGTTTGGTGAAAGGATAATTTCAAGAAATGCATGTTAGTTGGCCTCCAAGAAGTTGTGATTTAACTTCTTTAGATTAATCTTTGTGGGGTTATTTGAGATCAGTTTATTCAAGCAAACCACAAACCCTTAATGCATTAAGATTGAATATCAAACGCTGCATTTGTAATGTTAGACCCGAGTTATTACACCAAATTATTGAAAATTGGGTTTATCGAATTTGCTTGTATGGACGAAGTCGAGATGGACACTTAAATGAAGCTATTTAACATAATGTAAGAGACTATCTTCGAGATATAATAATATAAAAAGTTTTGTTGTACCTGAAATAGTTTTTATTATTTATTTTAAAATCATATCGTTTTTATTGGAAAACAGTTTACAATTTGTTTCAATAAATTTATTGACCGCACCGCATTTGAGAAATATATCGACGTTTTGGCATGCGCTTTGAAGTCATTTTCCAAAATTTCGCTGTCTGATCAGGGTCCCAATCTGCTTACTTTCCAAGAACAACTATGACTCTTTCAATAGGACTGACCTTTCGTGTGTTCTGCTTTGTTATTTATAGGGCTGGAGGTAAAAGTTTGGTGGAAGTGTTGTTTGGTGGGAGATGTATTGGGCTGTGGAAAGTTTGTCATAATGGGGTGTTGCGTAACTGATGGTATGTGATAATGAGGAATTTTCATATGATGGGTAAGCGTTGGCTATCGTCTATTGTGTTCAGGAATTGTGGGCGTTTTTCTATTTCAATTGCCTTACGAATAATCCTGCTGATAGGGCAGGAAATCAGACCAATTATTTTTACTTAAGAGAATTTAATTTTGTGTCCCGTTGCTTTACGATGTTTGGGAAGTGCCGAATCATTATCGTCTTTCCGTATGGCCAGAGAATGCTTATATATTCGGCTAGATATTTGTCGGTTTGTTTGACCTACATAGGTCTCTTGGTAGTTTCCAAGGTATTTTATAAGCTCCTTGGGATTTACTGAGCCAGTTATCTTTGATTTTACATTGAACTCTCTTTGTTTTACATATTAGCCATTTTATTTATACGGGTTGCTAGGTTTTATTTTAATGTCGTTTATTAGCATTTATAATTATCAGATGTTAATGTCAATAGAAGTGTTTTTTAATATTCTCTTTTTTTGTTTGCTATATGCAACTTAGAATTTTTCTTATATTTTTAATTATGAATGCCCTTTTTATTATATTTTCTACTATGTTCTCCATTTGTGCATTTATGGGTCATGCGTTCTATCCTGTTTGAAACCACATTTGTAGTTTAGAACCACACAACTGACGTCAGAAGAAGTGAGCCATAATCAGAAGAGATGATAATCTGGTGTTGTTAAATTAGGATTATAGGTGAGATTAGTAACAATTCGATTTCATCAAATTCCCTAATTTTTATAGAGCTCGCTGAGCCATATGTGATTTCATGTTACACATCTACGGCAGTATCCATCTTTATCATATTGCAAGATACAATTTATACCAAATAATTATTAATTTTATCTGTTTATATTACAAAGAGAAATCTACTTTTTATTACTAGTAATAATTTTGCAAAAAATAAAATATCTTGAAAATTGTTCTATCGATATACCATAAAAAATTTCTTTACTTTTTGCCACTTTTCGATTTTTAAAAGTCTAATATTGTTGAACATTGCAATTGCCATAACTTTTGCGTAAAAATTAAAATTACTGCTACTGTAACGTTTAAAATGCCATAGTTAACATTCGGTGATTAATTATTATTTATTATTAAAAAAAAAATGGGGCCGGTGAAGAGATTGCTCTGTAAGCAATCCCAGAACGAACGTAAAAAGACTTTTCGATTTCGATT
Source organism: Sinelater perroti (assembly GCA_036346155.1). NCBI lineage: Eukaryota > Metazoa > Arthropoda > Insecta > Coleoptera > Elateridae > Sinelater > Sinelater perroti. The sequence continues at coordinate 6,035,040 of JARFIY010000359.1, forward strand.
TCGAATTTTCCCGAAATTCTATCTCGAAAATTATTCGGCATAGAAATTTTTCGACTTTAGTTTCGACTTTATTTTCGAATTCAGCGTAAAATTTCCTATAAGAATCATATTTAAAATCGTAATGTCGAAAATTATTCGAGATAGAAATTATTTATTTTCGAATTCGAAATCAGCGTACAATTTCCTATAAGAATCCATTTTCAAATTTCAAAAAATCTCAAATTTTGTGACGGACTGACAGACAGACAGACAGACATATAGAATTCAGTAACGAACTTTTTAAGTTCGTTGAAAACTGTATTCCACTGTCATAAGCTGTCTAAAGAAGGTCGTGGGTCCGTAAATAACAGAAGAAAATATTGAAAAAATAGAAACAATGTAAAGGAAAATTATAGTTTGAGTATAGGAGATCTTTCTAAAAATGTTGGCATATTAATAGTAGGTGTATAAATAAGTTCTCAGCTTTAGATTTCATAGGACGCAAATCACCGTATTAGTCCGCCCTCTTGCGGTTTTAAAGCAATGACATTTGGTCTTTCAAAACATCATGCGATTTGGCGTTTATGAACATAACTTCAATAATCAGCTGTGTTCACGATGGCAATCACAAAAGAGCATATTCGATTTTCTATCCACTTCGCGTTTCATCTTAAGCAAAACGATACTGAAGCCACCGAAATGATTTGTGCTGCATATGGTGAGAATGCTCTAAGTCATGCAACGTGCAAAAAGTGGTACCAAAGATTTCGCGGAGGAGAGTTTAGTCTTGAAGATGAACCACGCGCTGGACGCCTCAAACATTTGACACGGATGAGCTGCAGACGCGTTAGGCTGGGAACTTCTCTCACATGCGGCGTATAGCCCAGACATGGCCCCTTCCGACTATCATTTATTCCGATCGTTACAGCATCACTTGGCTGATACGCACTTCAAAACAGAAGAAGAAGTCCGAAAATGCATCGATAACTTTATCGTCTCGAAGCCGGTGAGCTTCTATCGCCAGGGAATTCGTAAGCTACCCGAAAGGCGGCAAAAGGTCATCGATGCCAACGGAGAATACTTTGATACTTAAGCTTTTTTTTGTTTTTAAATAAATCTTTAATTTTGCAGAAAAAAGCTGAGAACTTATTTATACGCCTATAAGTTCACTAGATGGAAATTTAAGTGACAGTTTAGACTTTTATTAACAAAACTGTGTGTTTTTGCGAATTTTTTGCTAAAAATTTAATAGACATTGCCCTACCACCGCTATATGTTTCAGATATGTTATCATGCGACTTTTTACTGTTCAGTTGATTAAAAAATATACTTAAAAAACTGGCTTTGATTCAGTTAAACCGATAATCGGAGATGCTGATGGAATTTCCAAATAGTTAATGTGAAAAGTGTTTCCAAGATTCAATTAAACATTAGCATATATATGTATGGCAACGCCTTCCGATACTTTAAAAGAATCTAAATATATTTTTTATAATATATATTTTTATACATAAAGCATTATTTTATCTTTTCAAATGTTTTGTGGCGTCTTAAAAAAAGCATTATGTCAATTAAGGAACTAAATCTTTTATTATAAAGAGAACATTTTAATGATAGAAACATATAACAATTACATGGAATATTATCATCTGTTTGTTAATTCTGATTGTTTTGCACTAGTTGCTTTATTCAATTTATCCAATTGAGGAAAATGAAAAAAATATTTTTTTATAACTGACTTACATAATGCAAAAATCAAAACTTCCAGTTATTAAAAGAAATTTTAAAAAGCATGGAGAAGGGCATGTTGAAATTAATTGTGTGTAGCACACTGATTGCTAAGAAAATTCTCTTAAAATGTGAACTAGTACATATTATAAATATCTTAAAATATTACGTTTTTGTTGGTTCTGTTTTGTTTTTATATACGATAACTCATGACTTAGAAACGGTTTGTCTGGAAAGTATCGGGAATAATTTTTCTAGTCAAGCAAAAAGACTAGAGGAACGTGATTTTAGGCAAGATGCGAGAGAGTCTTAGGCAAAGAATACGACCCGGCTGAGAGTTACCCCCGAGTCTTGAGAGAGTAAGGATTGCGCTTCTTGCAAACCGTGTTTTCGTGACGCGTTACAAAGTCGACAAGCAGCGTACGTTAGAGCAACGTTATGTGAATTTTTGTGTCAAACGCAAAAAATCCAACTTTGAATCCGATAAGAGAAGCATCCGATAAAAGATCATCAATAGATAGGCGCTCCACCACAACTCGTCCAGCCACATATCGCTGCTATTTGTGGGAATTTTTGGTAATATTAATATGTTAAAGTTACTACAATCACATTACAGTTCTTTCTGTTTCCAAAACTCAAATCCAACCTGAAAGGAACCCGTTTTGGGTCGGGAGAGCTTCAAAGCGTGGCAGCCACGATGACAACGCTGTATAGATGCAGGAGGAAATTATTTTGAATAATTTTAAAGAAATGAACGACTACCTGCAATAATTTTGTTTTTATTCAATCATTTCCGATACTGATCAACCCTATAGACTGTTAGTTTAAGTGATATCAATATTAAGCGTTATAATATGCTCAACTCTGAGTGTACGTACATTCAATAAATTATCTTTTAAAAAGTTTATAAATTTAGATATACCTTTTATTTCTAAACATCTTTGATGAATTGCTTATACAGTTCTTAAACAATAATAAACCTGCAAAGCTTGCAACGCATAGCGAAGTGGAGAAGCAGTCTCCCAAACTAACGCTGACCTTTGACCAATCAGTTTCAAAATCACTAGCAAACAAGCCTTTTTGGCCACCTGTCGATTGGTGAAAACAGAAATTGGAAATTCCCAGCCGTTCTCGAGTTATTGCTCGGATGGGCGGACAGACTGACAACATGAAGTTAGTAAGTGATTCCGCTTCGCTTCGCCACTTAATAACGTTGAATTGGTTAGAATTACAATAGAACTTTGACACATTAATAATTATTTATTGTTATTTTTTAATATATGTTGTAGTTTTTTCAATGTTTTATTGATATTTTTGAATATTTTCGTTATAAAGTCAAAAATGTCTGTTTTACTTTAAAAATTTGAAAATATAGATATAACTTAATAAAAATAATTGCACTCAAACATGTACTAGATATTCTAATTATATACATAATTAACTCCCTGATTAGTGTTAGATAAGACTACAGCAAGCAGTTAATTACCAAAAAATATTAAAACTAGTTACATTTGCTGAAATTGGTTTATTCGTGTAATTATAGCTAAAATTATATTATGATTATACCGCTTTCTGTATAACAGCTTTGAAGTCTGTATTTTGGATTACCTAATCGAAATTCTGTTTATTGCAGTTACGCTTCAGCTAACATTTTGATTAACATTTAAATTTATATCTATTTATCTATACACCACAAATTAATGTAATTAGGAAGAATTTCGTAAAGAATAAAATTAGAATAATACTAAAATACAATGAGTTTATAATGTAATGTTAGCTAAGGCAAATATACAAAAGTTGCAGTTCTATTATTGTAAAAATATTAACACAATAATTACAATCAACACTTTTAGTCGTGCATAAATTTCAAACAGGAAAATATCAACTTTATATAAAGCATAGATATGTAAGACATACAGTTAATTTTATGTTAACGCAAATTTTATAACAGTGTACTTGTTTCAGGTAAGTGTCTGGGCACTTTCTAACACTTCAATAATTACAAATATTGGTAAGTACTAAATAAAAAACTTTAATAATTTAAAAAATTTTGATTAAAAAGCTTTAGCAAAATACTGGCATTTTAGTATATCGAAAGGTACTTTAGAAATTTATTTTATTTTATTAGTAACTGCTAAGGCAAATTTTGTAGTACTTAATTATCTTACTGCAAAGTATCAAACAGATATTAAACAATTTTTCATATTAAGTGTACTAATTGATGTTTAACTTTCTTAAAGATAAATTTATTTACACAAAAACTGTAATTATAATCTGCGAAATATAAAAATTATTATTCAAGTAGCTTTTGTTGTTTGTGGTTTTGTCTGATCGTGCAGGGGAATGACACAGGCTCTTTACTCGTAAAACGTTTCTTGTACTCGACTTTGTTAATTAAACGCAAAATTTGATATTTGTAGCGCTTAGCATTAATAGGAGTATTATGTTATATATAATATTCTGTTTGCAATATCGGAGATTGAGTTGAATAGCCTTATGCTGTTATTTCTGATATCAAACTCACCTAAAGGAGGTAGATGTATTAGAAAGGCTGTCAACCTGGTTGTTGACGAAACTAGCGAAACAAGGTAAATAAATAACTTCAAGGAAAGAAACATAATGCAAATAGCATGTAGTCGCTAAATAATAAAAATCAGGAAATTGAGAAGAAAGTTAAGGGACAGAAATATGGATATGCGGATGATAGGGAACAAATAAGGAAATTAAAAGCAAATGAGACGTGGTAAATACCACTTAATATATAGTGCAGTTCAAAGAATCAACTGAGTAAAAGAGGGAGTGATATTAACAATTCTTAAAAATATTCTCGCAGTATCAGAACTTGATGTAACTATTGTGCTGGAGAACTTTAATACATAAAGAGAAACAAGATAATATATAGAGTGAAATAACAATACAATGGAAATGTGATTGTAGTATGTGGATATTGATAAAAGTCTGCTCGCAAAATAACTTTCAAATAAACAATACCGGTTTTAAACAAAAAAAAAACATTTTAAATATATTTATAGCCCAAAAACCACTAAGTCAATTATAGATTATATCAACGAATTCAAAAATAGCAACATACGTAAGATATTTATGTTCTACAGATGTAGTATCTTATTGTGATGACATAAAAAATTATAAAATAAGTCAAAATAAATGTAAAACAAAGACAAACAAAAATCTACAAGGCTAATCTATAAATGAGAGAAAACTGAATGACAATTACATAAATATAGTATACAATTTGAAAAATATTTTATTAAAACTTATCAAATGAACCATTTGGATAATATAGAATTAAAAACGATCACTTAGATTTAGTAAAGAAGTGGTTTTAAAGTGCAAAGAAAAAACAAATATATATGAAAAAAAACTCAAGAATGTTACATAAAACATAAAACAATATGTAATAAAACAAAGATGGTATTACGAAAAAGAAAATAAAATAGTATTCGTTTTCCATTTCACAAGTAATGGAAAACAACTTTTACGGTTTGCATAATAAAATTTGGAGAATAAAATTTATAAAAGAAACGAAACGAAAATAAAAGTAAGAAACTGAATCGATAGATGTAACAACTGACATTAGATAAGGAGACTTACTAAGTTCTTTACTATTTAATATTATATATATACAAAGTAACAAAACAAGCGAAAATAAGAAAGTATTATGAAATGTCATTCTAATATCTGAGAATGCAGATAACTTATAGAGCTTATTAAATCAATTTAATACAGCAAAGGCACTTCATATCATAGTACGAGCCGAAAAATAAAATCAGTAGTAATTTCTAAAAAAATTAATAGAATTATATAATAACAGCACGAAAGAAGTAAAAGAAAAAACAATAAAACCAAATAAAATAGCAGAACATTGAAATGAAAATAAGTATATGAGTACTGAAATTAAACCCCGCATATACATATAAATTCATAGCTGGGGCAGTTACAGCTTATACTGGCTGAGATGAAGTCAGAAACATGCTAAATCTAAAATGCCTAGAAACAATTAAAATATATAATATTTCCACGTAATAGACTACGAAAGCCCTTTGGGGTCGTAACAGGATAGATCTTCTACAATCTAGAGCCTATGGTACACAAGGATAGTAACGTGACTAGCGCTACGTACCGACCGCCTATTATTACCCCAGAGTTTGACCTCCAGGTACTCATTTATTGCAGCCTGAGTCGAGCTGGGCCGTAAAAATACCAGCGATTGAATTGGCGAGAGCGGGATTCGAACCCGCATCTCCAGCTTTCGTAGTCTAGTGACCTATTTACATACAAATTCTCTGCAAATAAATAATATATAATAATAAAAATACTAAAAAAATTGCACAGAAAAACAAATATTCATATTACAGGTTAGAAACAAACCAAAATATAAATAGAATGTTCAAATAGCAAATGGTGAAAATGAAAGTTTCTATATAACAATTATTACAAATGTGTAACTATGGGTGTACAAATAAGTTTCCGCCGTTTTCAAAAGATGGCGCCACCGATAAGATAACATCGAAATTGTCAGCTGTAAAAAGTCCTATAGTATATGTTGACATCTGGCAACAGTATAACCTTTTAATACCTCTGACTTTTTGCTAGCATCACTTAGTTTTCATCGTGTTAAGATGTCAAGTTTTGAGCCAAATAAGCGTCATTTGCGGGTATTGCTAATTTACTTCTTTAATTTAAAGAAATCTGCAGCTGAGGCGCATAAGCTGTTAATTTGAGTGAGAGAAGTTGTCGGGAGTGGTTCCAGAAATTTAAAAGTGGTGATTTTGACGTGGAGGACAAAACACGTAGTGGAAGGCCCAAAGTGTATGATGACACAGAATTGGAAGCTTTACTGGAGGAAGATCTGTGCCAAACGCAAGAAGAACTTGCACAAGAGTTAGGAGTGACTCAGCAAGCTATTTCACAACGTCTCAAGGCCCTGGGTATGGTTCAAAAGCAAGGAAATTTGGTTCCTTACGAACTGAAGCCAAGAGACGTCGAGCGTCGCTTATTCGCTTGCGAACAATTGCTCAAAAGGCAAAATCGAAAGGATTTCTGCATCGAATCGTAGCGGGAGACGAAAAATGGATCCACTACGACAACCCAAAGCGTAGGAAGTCATGGGGTAAGCCCGGGCATGCCTCTACTTCGATGGCCAAGCCAAACATTCATGGCAAGAAGCTAATGCTGTGCATTTGGTGGGTTCAGCTTGGAGTAATCTATTACGAACTACTCCAACCTAATCAAACCGTCACCGGGGAACGTTACCAACAACAACTGATGCAATTGAGCCGAGCATTGAAGATTAAACGTCCACAATATGCCAAAAGGCATGATAAAGTCATTTTTCAGCATGACAACGCTTGGCCACACGTTGCAAAAATCGTAAAGGAAACGTTGGAAGGACTGAATTGGGACGTCCTACCCCACCCGCCGTATCCACCAGACATTGCTCCTTCAGATTACCACCTATTCCGGTCGATGACTCATGGTCTGGCTGAGCAGCACTTCACTTCTTACGAGGAATTGAAGAAATGGGTCGATTCGTGGATCGCCTCAAAAGAAGAGCAATTTTTCAGACGGGGTATCCACTTGCTGCCCGAAAGATGGTCAAAAGTAGTAGAAAGCGATGGGCAATATTTTGAATGACATTATTTGTACCTTTTTTTTACAATAAATTCTTAATTGTTTATAAAAAAACGGCGGAAACTTATTTGTACACATAAAATAACCAAATTACAAATTGATGTTCATTATCGTGCACTAAGTTGAATGGCGTTTTGTGCTTAGTCTCTTTATCCGCTTGCTGTCATCAAGTAGGTTTATTGCCAGTATATTTGGATGATTTCATTCACTGTGGGTACTTGGAGATCATTGTAGATTTCTCTATTCATAATAAATCAGAAGCATTCGTATTGTGCGTAGTACTGTAGATTGTAACCTTTCGATGATAGTAATATTTAATTTCAAAGTTGCAACCTGTAAGCCGGTACTGGTCTGAGGATAACGTTGCACGTAAGAAATTTGTTTCGGGTGAAAGTTAAGACTGTCTTCCCAGTAACCAATAATAGTTTCGGAATTTAGTACCTAATTGTATGCGTTTTTTCCAAACGTGTGTGCGCCAAATCAATCATTACAGAATGTAAGAGAAAAATACAATTTTTAAAATTTACTATCGCTACACTTGTAGGTTTTTTAAGTAACTATTTTGCTAAATACCAATAAAATAACAAATAACTTATATATAATTAGAAGATACAAATTTTTAACAGTAAGTTGTAGAATTTCTTCGTAACATTTAGTTTAATATCCCATTAGAGCTTCTAGTTAGAAGGTGTGAAGATTTAACTGGAAATTTTATTGATGACGCTTTTTTATTTCAACAGGTATAAAAAAAAAATTATCTACATTGAAGGATTGCAATTTATACCAGATGATTGGTTTTCCCTTTATAATTATGATATAGAGTGATCAGTAATTGGTGTCGGAAAATATCTACTTATTAAACAACAAACAGAAAAGGTAGAAAAGTGCCACCTATCATATAGAATAGTTAGCTCATTAAAGTTTAGTAGCAAATCATTGTTCAGGTGACTAATTAATTGTAAACATGGAATCTTCAATCTTTAAAGAAAGGCTGCTTATTGTACAGAAATTTTACGAATTTGGAAGAAGTATTATTTAAGGAGTCTCTCTTAGGCAAAAACAAAAATTGTAAAAGGACAATAAGCAGATGAGGAAGAGTAAATTAAATTTAGGATAAAAACGTTCAACAATATGAAAAAAAATTGTTCTCGCTACTTTTAGGCTGATTCAAAGATTTTAAACAACTGGCCTTGTCTGGGACGCTTGACCCCCATACTCTAGTTGGCCATCTACTGCTGTGATATCACAAAATATTTAAAAGGTTTGTCGATTCGGCTAGCAGTTCACCAAGCGGGGTTCAGCTATGGGAGCATCCAAACTATCCTGACAAAACATTTTAAAATATCCCCGTACAGAATTTTAATCCACCAGCCGACGATATTCAGAAAAGTTTATAATTTGTTTAATTAATGATCGAAAAAGTGGAAAACGGTTCTATTGATGTTTCGAAAATTTGCTTTAGCACAATTTTTGCTCATTTTTAGTTGCAAGATTTTATTAACAAGCAAAACGTGCCACTGGGGTACTAAAAATCCTCATTTGCAATTTTTAAAGCCTCCCAAATCAACAAAAGTAATCACCTGGTGTACAATCTCAAGGAAAAAGATTCTCAAATCAATTTCTTTGAAAGCAATGTAAATTTTCAAAATTACCGCTAAATGCTCGAAGAGGAGTTTCTACGGGAACCGAAGAGAGCTACTATGGTCAACAGTTTATGCAGGACAGTGCGAGGCCTCATCGTACTCTGAAAGTTTTCTTCTAACTTCTGAATAATTTGGAACACGTGTCATAGGCCTAGACATTGATAATTTTTATGATGGAAAAAACATATTCCTTTGACATGAATTCATGTCACATTTTTCTATGGGGATACCTGAAGGATCATGTCTATAAAAGGTCTCCAAGAACACTCTAAGATCTCAAAATAGTTATAAAAATAAAGTTTTGCCTATTGGAAGAGACACCCTTTAAGCAGTAAATGAGGCATTTGAAAGTAGGCTGCGGTATCTTGTTGCTAGTCAAGGTTCACATTTTATAAACTTGATTAACTAAATTGCAGACTATGCTTTTTTGTATCAAAAATCAGTTAGCTACGTGAAAAGTTATAATGAAATAATTTCCGACACGTATTATTGATCACCTTGTACATAATCTCATAATTCGTACAGTGAAATTGACTAAAATTATTATTTTTTTCTTTATTATCCTAACTCTACAATGAAGACGATGCCAAATAACAAAGACTTTGAGTGACTATAACTTCTTGTTATTTAAATGACCAATTTATTGTTGCTTACACTATTTTGAGTTTTACTGAACTAATTTATATAAATGTGTATGATGGTGTGCTGTACACAGTACAGAACAAAAATAGAATAATATAACGTAAGTAACAAGTTGAAAATTTTCTAATGAATAAACAAACCAATACGAGAGATTTTGAAACAGAAGAAAAAACACCGTACAATTTACCATGGCAACAACGAATACATTTGTATCTATTATTTCCTTAAACGAAGAAGAAGATCATGCATTATAAATCACAAGGTCGCTATTAATAAGTTAAATATCAGCACAACAGGCCTTAAGGTGAGAAAATTTTTTCCAGTTTTCTCTTGTTCTTAGCTTCAGTCTTCCAGTTATTCACTTTTAGTTCTTTCAGGTTTTCTTCTATACACTTTACCCACTGCCTTCTAGGCCTTCTTCTTCTGTTTATTCCTTGCAGCTATTGGTAAAGTATTTGACGGGATATTCTTGTTTTTCCATTTTTACTAACCAATTCAAGCGATTTGGTTTTATTAGAATTACGATGTTAGGTTTACGGTAGCTTTCGTATAACGCTTTGTTTATTCTTCTTCTTCAGAGTCCGTCTTCTTTTATTCTTCCGTAGATACGTTTTAACATCTTTCTTCGAACACCTATAATTTAGATTTTTCCTTTTGTTGCAATGTCCAGGTTTTATCTTCCGAAGGTTATTTTATTTTCGAGGAAGTTATTTTTTGGCCTTAGCACTTACTTAGAGCTCCCGCACTTTTTAAGTTACTGCTTATTTTTGCCAATTTCATTTATTAGGTCTCCATCACCTCTTATCTTTGTTTCCAGATATGTCACAGACTAGACTCGTTTACTAAGTATTTAGTTTTACTTTCATTAATTGCTAGCTCGCATTTCATCGATTCTGACTGTAATTTTTTAACTAAGGATTTTAGTTTTTGGATCCGGGCCACAATCACTACATCTTCTGCATATGTTACTAACTGGTATGTATGCCTTTCTCAGTATGCTGTTATTTCTCTTAATATCGCTTTTTCTTATTATTACCTCAAAGACTAGATTAAACAAGGTTCACGAGATTGGATTCCCCTTCCTTAGTCCAGGTTTTGTTATAAATTTTTACGATAGTGTACTTGAATTTTCACTTGGTTACTAGTATTATTTATTGTTTAATAAAGAACCCTTCTACTAATTCGTGTAGGGTGTAGTAGTATTAGCTATTGTCATTTTTATCAGCTCGATTAATTATTCAGGGAGATTTCGCTCCTTTAGCGCTTGTAGCATTTTTGTTTTACTTACACTATTATAAGTTTGTTTAAAACCTATGAATAGCATATGTGGTGTAATCATTTTTTTCAAACCTTTTTCTCAGGCTTGTCGTATCGTGTAGATTTGATCCGTCACCGATCTGTTGCTTCGGAAATTGAATTGATACTTGCTTATTTCTTCTTCCGCTTTCACTTTAATCGTTTATTTATTGACGTTGCTAGTATTTTATAGCTTACATTTAGAACTGCAATGGGTCTGTAATTTCTATACTTTAAATAGTGGCATTTGCTGTATATTGAACTTATTATTGCTTTATACTATTCGGTTGGCATTCTTTTGTTTGTTTATATTTTCTTTATCAGTTTTAGGATTCCTTCAGTTAATTTTCTTTCTTCGTATTTTAATAGCTCTGCACATATATCAACGCTACCGCTGCTTTTGTTCGCTTCAATCTTTTATAGCCTCTTCGATTTCCTCTTCCGTTGGTGGTGGGTATATTTCTTCATCTTGTGTAACAATTATCACTTGATCGTTCTTTGCTTGCTCCTGTTTTACGTTTGTAAGCAAGTGTTTATAGTATTGACGCCATCTTTGTACTACCTTAGTTTCGTTTCCTATTATGTTCCCTTTGTGGTCTCGGCACATCGTTATCTTTAGCTGGTACCCCTTCTTCATTAATTAAATACTTTTATAAAAGGTTCTTAATAAGAAGATACCATGTAAAAATTGTAAATGCATTTGGTATGCAAGTGATGTTAAATAAGATTAACAGTTTTTAAAGAAAATTAAGACCCATATTTTTGTGTTGTGAATTTGAGATTCCTTATGAGAGAGCATATATGAAAATTTTGCGACATGATGAAAAAATAGGCAAATTTAAAATACGTATGGAAAATAAACCCACAAAATTGATTTAGTATTTAAAGATTTCCTTCAAAAAAGGTTTATATTTATACTTAAAAAGCAAACAAATTTTGACGATGGTAACGGGCCATTAAAAAATATTAAACTTGCAGAATAATAAGCTTAAAACTAGGGATCAGTCTCTGCCAAATTATAAAAGATAGGTATTCTAATATAAATACGAATAAAAATCTTAAAACTGTTTTAATTAACAAAAGAAACATTGTAATTCTAGGTTGACTAATTTGAATTATATGATTCAAAATTGTAACAAATTCACAAAAACAAAAATTATTGCAATACATTCTGTGTCTCATTTTATTCTACGTCTTAAGCAATTAAGGAAAGGCATCCTTCCTATATGTAGACAATTTGAACACTATAAATTTGAAAAAAATAGTTGTGTTTAAATTCAAAACTGATTTCAGGCTTTAAGTATCGTAAGAATTGAGGCAGATCGATGCTTCAACAAAATTCGATAAATGTGCATTTCCTCCAATTTGCCCATTTACCGATTGATCCTTATTTTGACTGCAAGAATTAGCTTACAAGAACTTCAATGGGTCTGCTAATTTTTACTAAATATTCAATTTAGGATATTAAAAGATTAATATATGGATTATGTTTATTTTTCTATCATTTAAAGTTAAGTTTCCTTTATATATAAAATCCCGATGCTTAATTTGTTGTAAATTTTTGCTCTATCGATTTATCTTCGTAATGAGATGGTGGTTTTCATAGATTTCTTCATCTAATTTTGAGGAACAATTAAATTACGTTGCTTTACCATAGGTTTTAGTAAATGGTTAATATCAGTAAGAAAGATCTGTATACTTATTTGCATTAAATGTTCCTGGTACTCGGCATGGGCTTATTTAGTATTACTCATATTAAAACTTGTTAAAAGTTTTAAAACAAATAAATTAAAAGATGCATTGGTTGGTCGAAGTCGAGTTAAATGACGTTTGTCACAAGAACAAAAGATATTAAGTAGTAATATTATAGAAAGCATATATGAAATTATGAATAAAAATAGGCAAACTAAAATACATAAATAAAAACAAAATTTTGCATTAGTATTTAAAATGTTGCCTTCAAAAATTATTTACACTTAATGAATAATTTTCATGGTACGGCTCATTTAATATTTAACACCTTTCAGAAGAATATGCTAAAATAAGGAAGTCTTGGATTATAACAAACTGGTATTCTCAATAATAGTAAACAACTAAATACTGTTTAATAAATAATAATAACATGAATAACAATGGAATCTGTAAAATCAACATTGTCAATTCACAAAATATGAAAACCTGTAACTGTCATAACATAACTTATAAAGATAAATTATGAAGCATCTACAAATATTATGGCATCTAACAAAATCAGATTTACATTTAGAAATAACTGACATATTTAGGAAAAAGATTATTGGATAAAAACATTGAATAACATAAGATTTATACACACGAAAGTTATTGTAATGTTTTACTAAGTAAAACAGTCAGAAATATCATCATTTCACGGAGCTGATATTAAAAGGGATTGGGTTTTAATGATAATAGTGTTAGATGCGAAAGATGTTTGTCACTGCTAAATTTTAGTATTTAATCCATATTCCAGATTTAATAAACAGAATACTTTCAATTGGCTCATTCTGTTTGGGTCCATTTTCCCGAGATCAATAATAAACAAACTCTACTAAACGAAGAAATTTTTAGTACTTACCGTCAAGCATTTAGTTAGCCAATAATATTTCAAGATATATGCCCGATTTCTATGTTCTACTCTGGTTCGGAATTTTTTTAAATCATATGCGTGATTTAACATAATTGTTTTCGATAAGAACGTCGTCTTTAGGATGTTTAGAGTTTTTGATGTTTTGTATGGATTTCGCAAGATAAGACGTATTGTTTAGTTTTTATTTTCATAATTGTAATATGTTCTTATATGATAAAACATTACCGATGAACATTTTCTCAGTAAACTTTTAAAATCGGCCAGTCTTCAGATTATTTCTGATTTTTCTGAGAATTCTTTAATGATGTTCATTGTACTGTAGTTTGTTTAAATATGTTACTGTATACTTCATTTATTAAGTATTTAATATTTTTGCTTTTTAACCATAAGGGTATTTACGTAAATCTACCATTTAAGGCTTACAGTTAAATACAGGCCTATGAAAAAGAAATTCCTGTATAACTTATTTGCATTAGAGCTTGATAATTAGTCTCTGGTACTAATCCATTCTAGTAAAAATTTCGCTTACAAATTTTTTGGGAGACTTAATTTAGTATTAGATCAGTATTACATCTTTGCAAGACTAATGTTAAAAAAGTTTTAAAACCAAATCAAAGTTATGCGAAGGCTTTTACGGCATGTTACGTGTGGTTGGTTCTTGGGTTATAAGCTCGTGGTCGGAGTTCGGAAACTCTCGACGTTTCGTCCACGGTCTTATAACCCGAGAACCAAGCACACGATGCATCAAATCAAAGTAGGTAAATATATAAATAGAAAAGCAGTATAATTGCATAAAATTATGAAAAATAATTAAATTATGTATGAATTCAAGAAACTGCAAGCAAATTGGGAAGTCATAAATAAGAAACGAGATGGGATTTTACAAAATAATAGCTGATTACTCAATTATTCTATCAGTGAATCTAAAAAAATCAAAATAGTTGTAAAACAAGAACATATACAATAAATTATTTTACACTTAATGAATAATATGTGTCATTTCTAACCTAACACTATACTGCTGGTAACTGATGATCTGTTAGGCCTTTAATACTGTTAACTAGAAACTGTATTTTCTTTCTGGAAGGTAGAAAGAAGAATACTGTGTCGCTCAGAGAAATACTTTTACAAGAATGTGTGATTAACTGTGGATTACTCTAAGACACAATACTCGGATTAATTTTTTTTATTTTGCTTGTAAATGATTTTAACAGTCAGCATGAATAGTAAAGACTCTAACTAGAAATGTGTTGACTGTTCTAATATTTTGAATAATAATAACCAATGTAAGTTTACAATGGAATCTGTAAAATCAAGTCATTGTCGAGTTGGTTTGATTCACACAAAATAAGGTGCGAAAAACCTGTAGACTGTGGCCGATAATCATAACTTATAAAGTACTAAGATTTTGATTTGATAGTCAATCTACGCTTAAGATTCTTATTTAATGCTTTTGTAAAAGGTTATCATCGATAAATTATATCTTCTTGCTGTCACAAAGTCTAGACTTTTACATTTTAGAAATAATTTACACCACAGGATACAGTATCTTATCAGATTATGTTCTGGAAAGGAGAAAGTACCACTTATAAACTATTGAAATAACATAAATCAGCAGTAAGTTATACATTCAACGTAAAAAAAAAGATTATTGTAGACCTCTATTTTTGTTTATCGGGTGTAGATGTAGCAACAGATCACAATCCAATAATAATAAAAAAACTCGAAATACATTTAAAGAAACTAAGATCGCAGCAAAATAAAAAATAGCTCTAAGTACCACAGTTAAAAAATCAAACAATAAAAAACCAATTCAAAGCAAAATTAATAAGAAACTAAATAAAACGGAAACAAATCCAGATGGAAACTCGAATAATAAACAGCAATAATTTAAAAGTAAAATAATTAATTCTAGTAGAAAAATATTGTAGATCCCAACAACATGAAAAAAGAGTGGATGACACCAAAGACGATTTAAAAATAGGTACGACATGTATAAAACCATAAATAAAAAAATAAGAGAAGAAATACACGAGGCCAAGAAGAAATGGTTTATAGATAAATATGCAGAAATAGAAGAATTACAAACAAAACATGATGACTTCAACTTACACAAAAAGGTTAAGAAAATGGCAGGTTTAAAGAAATCAAAGAAACCTAACATCTTCTCAGACAAAAATGGTAAAATAGTTCCTAAGACACAAGAAAAATTAAAAAGATGAAAAAGAAATATATCCAGTAACACATTTTGATGACGAAAGACAACACACGAAACGGAACAAAATAGCGGGCCATGTACAGTTGAAATAATAAAATTAATTGAAGAAGAACAAATACACATATTAGTAGACCTGTATAATGCAGTACACAATATAGAGTAGCTTAAATAGACGTTTGTAGCTTTACCAAAAAAGGAAAAAGCAAAAGAATGTAACGACCACAGGACAATAAGCTTAATTAACTTCAGTTTTAAAATATTCCTAAATATAGCACACCAGATAATTTTAAGAAGTTAGAACAGGGCCTTAGTGAAATAGTTTAGTTTCATAAAAACAATTAGTACAAGAAAGGCTCTGTTTGCATTTAATGTGTTAGCTTAGAGATGTATGAATGTTAATCAAGAAATATATGTGTGCGTACTTGATTACAATAGAGCATATGAAAAAGTTTATCATAATCATCTTATTCAACTATTTAAAAACACAAATATAGATATGAGAATAACACTTTATCTATATTTTAACTAAACTGCTAATGTAAAAGTGGATAATAGTAATCAGAAGAAATCCAGATATAAAAAAGAGTGAGACAAGGATGCGTACCCTTGTCTCTGCTTTTCAGTCTATATTCAGAGAAAATAATCAAGAACGCTTTAGAAGAAACGTCAGTTGGGATAAAAGTAAATTGGAAATGCATAAATAATATTAGATACGCAGATGACACTACTCATTGCACAGTTATTAAAAGATCTACAAAGAATATCTGATGAGGGAGTAGAAAGCAGCGAGGATAAAGGTCTGACGCTTAATGTTAAAAAGAACATTTATAAGCCGAAAAAGCATAAAAATATAAATACTGAGAAACAATTGTCAATGAAAATAGTGAATACAGAGAGGAAATTAAGACAAGAATCAGAACGCTGAGATGTTACGAATTTTTAGTAGTATTTTATGGAATGGAGGTTTAGACAATGAAAAAACATATCAGTGGCAGATTAGAACCATTCGAGATGTGGGCTTACCGAAGAATCCTGAAAATAAGCTTGATAGAAAAAGTAACAAACGATGAACTGCTTAGAAAAATAAACAAGCCGAAAAAGCATAAAAATATAAATACTGAGAAACAATTGTCAATGAAAATAGTGAATACAGAGAGGAAATTAAGACAAGAATCAGAACGCTGAGATGTTACGAATTTTAGTAGTATTTTATGGAATGGAGGTTTAGACAATGAAAAACATATCAGTGGCAGATTAGAACCATTTCGAGATCTGCAACGTTAAATAGAATCCTGAAAATAAGATCGATAGAAAAAGTAACAAACGATGAACTGCTTGAAAAATAAATATTAAAAACAATTAAAATAAGAAAATTGCAATATCTGGGCCATATAATGCGAGGAGGGAGATATAAATTTCCACAATAACATTATATAAGCAAAATACAAAAAAGTAGAGAAGAATACGTATTTCCTAGTTAAGTAACCTGAGAAAATGATATAACTGTAGTTCTATTAAACATTTCAGATCTGCAACGTTAAAATACGAATAACCGTGAATAGTCAAGGGATGGTACTTAATAAAGATTTTTGTTTTAGGAGTACTAGCTTCATGCTTGCTTTGTATTTTCTAATTCAAAAGAGTGAAAAAATATTTCGACTCATTTAGAGCAATAGCTCAAAATCACTATTATGACATCTGTTAAGTAGGGCTCATAGAGAAAGACGTAGACTGCAAAATGTTTTAATTCATCAGATAACTTTACAAATAAAAATATATATGCTACCCTAAAATAGGTAACTATTAAATTTGTTTAGTTTTACAAATAGTCAAGTGGTTTGTAATAAAATATTAAGTACAACAACTAGAAAATAATAATAACAATTTATTGAATTTTGAATAATTCAGTGCATTACAATTATTATAATGGTTGCGATTTGACTTTCGTAGCGTAAAGACGGGCTATTTCCGCTTACTGCTCTAAAAGTGCAAATGTCAATAGTCATCGCATGTTTTAAATTCAGGCCGTTGGCGGTTAATATTAGTGAAAGTACAGTTTCTACAACAAATATAATTTAGTCGAAAGTATTAAATTTATTACAGAACCCCTGTTTGGGACAATTATGAGCAGTAATAAAAGAAACAGTGGTAAAATCTTACTATCAGACTATAAACCAAATAAAAAATACCTGTTCCAACCACAAAATTTAATCGCAAAAATAAATTCTATATTAATAGAAAACAAACTGAAAATGTTTGCAAAATTATCTATCAAGGCAAACACACCGCCGCAACAATCAACGCAATGGATACTTCTAATCAGTACAATAACACCAGAACCCGCTGAAAAGAAAGAAAAATCTTACCATATATCTACACAATGCTGAAAACCTGAATACCAGAAAATACTACTACTAAAAGATAACACCAAACTGAATTTTCAACAGTTCACAAAAACTATCAACTAAGATTAAATCTGACAAGCATAGAACCTAAGTTGTTACACTTTTAAGGAACCACAAGCTAAAAATGTTTCAGTAATAATTCGGAATATTCCCGTATCATTGACTAAAAATTGAAATTTGAGCTAGAACCCTAAAATACCCCATTATAAAAATTGCGCAATTATATAATAAGAATAGATGTTCAATCCCATTATGCACAGTGGATCTTAAAAATACACCACAAGACTTATTTATAACGTAATCAAGGTTGAACCGAGAAGAAAATCTGAAGAAATTCGGCAGTGTAAAAATGTAAATTATATAGCACACGCGTAAGTACAGTCAATCTCAACTACAATGTGTGAAATAAACAGTTGTTTATATATGGTTGAGCCACCTATATATTAATTGTCTCAAAAACAAAATGAAGACCACAGTGCATTAATTACTTGGAAAAGCACATTGAAAACTATAAAGAATGCAGTTATTTTCTTAAGATAAAACAGTCATTAAATAACAGCCACAGAATATTAAACAGATCATATGCAGAAGAAACTAATACTAAGCAGGATAGTCTATGTATACCAGCCACTTCTTCTAGTCAACGCCAAAGACGTTCACCTCAAGCCAATACCAACACTGCTGACGCTCCCCAAAAACAACCGACCTCGTCACAATAAACTAGCAAAGTTGATTGAACTACTCATCCCACATCTAACACCATTGTTAGCATCCATACTTTTACCTTACTAACTGTGGACCCAAATAACCAGCAAATAGTTACTAAATTAACTTTGACCAATTGAATGCAAATGGTTTTAAATGCAATGCTCCATTTTTATTGATTTCTTGGCTCCCTGTAACATAGAGATTGCATGCGTAACAGAAACGCACTTTATTAATACTGAAACTTTCGGTATCCTTGGATATCAACAATTAGACCTCGATAGTAGCGGCCGTAATAAAGAAAAAGTTAAAACGTCACATACTTCATCTCACTGATATAAAAACTTAGAAACTATTTTATACAATTATACGTGGCAAACATTGCCTCCTAAAATTAATATTCGCGTACAAACAGCCTAACAAAATATTATTGGACCTACATAAAAAAATTGATCAACAATGCAGAGCTCACAATGCTTTTAGGTAATCTAAACAAAATAAATACACACATGGGATGCCAAGCTAACTAACTCTGAGATGCATAAGACTATACATCATGGCAAACTATTTTATACTTATATCAGCCCCAAATGAATTTATCTATTACCCGCATAGGGCTGACTATCAACTTGTATTGATATACTAGACATTGTGTTACACCGAATCTGCAAAAAAATTTTAACAAACGGTAACCATATTTCCGTAATCATGTCCTTCTATGACGTACCTCAAAGAAACCTACCTATACCTAAACTTATTGATGGAATAACTTACTGAAAAACCTTTCAAAAGACGTTTGGTTAAAAGTTAAGTTAGGTGGGACCACTTCAGTCCCCTTTTAGCAGCGACAAAGCAATAACACGATATACAATTCCAATACAAGAAAGCGCACAAATCTACGACACCAAAACAAGAAGTACTCCTTCGCACAATATAACACTTGATTATATAATAAAGCTAATGAAATCAAAAATTAATATCAAAGAAAACGTCAAATGATAAAATTTCATTACCACAAATCATTACATAATAAACTAAACCATCTAGTGAAACGAGAGCTAGATAAACATTAAATAACAAGATGTAATAATTACATTCCTGTGACTCCACCATGCCGCAGAAAACCAATTATCTACCCATTAGTAGCTAAGAACACGACATAATCATCAACGAAGAAAAGTTAAACTTGGTCACGGACCTAGAAAGGTTTTAATTCTACATACAGAACACTACTTCTTTTGATACTAAATAGCATACACTGTAGCTGACTTCCATTTGAGGGATACTACTGAAATAAGCCTCGAGTCCGCTTAAGAAATTGGACTATGCATACGACGACTTTCAAAACGCAAGTCCTCAGGACTAGACGTGATAACCAACAAAATTTTGAAACATCTATCCAGAAAGTAATAGCCTACCTAACCTCAATTTGTAACAGATGTATGAGAATAGGATACTTTTCCTTACCCTGGCAAACTACAAACGTATTACCAATTTATAAAACTGAAAAGTACAATTACAACCCTGATAGTTATCAACCAATTAGTTTATTGTTTACGTTAGCCAAGCTACTAGAGGAGGTGGTTTTCACCCGACTGCAAGATTTTATACTCGAAAACGAAGTCATCCCGCTTCATCAGTTTGGGTTCAGACAGTTACCTTCAACAGCTCATCAACTTATCAGACTAACAAAGATAATCGAGAAGGGGTTCGAAGAAAAGAAATACACGGTAGCAATTTTTTTATATTTAGAAAGAGCCTACGATAAGGTTTGGCTGGGGGGATTCTTGTATAAAATGATCAAACTAAACATTCCGGTCTACATAATAAAAATCACAGACTCCTTCCTGATCAACAGAACGTTCAGAGTAAGGATCAACGCAACACTATCTGGCAACAAAACACCAAAAGCAGGAGTTTCCTAAGAGAGCCTTGCACAGCAAATTATTAAACACTAGCCATGCTTGCAGATGATGCGGCGACTAACACAGGGCACTACAATCGAAATCACGATAAACCATCTGAAAAATACAGTAAACATAACGTATGACTGGTATAAAAAATGGAAAATAAAACAAACTCAACTAAAACCCAGGAAAATATGTTCACACTTAAGGGATGCACCCATCTTCCAATAGTTAGATTAAACAATGATGATGTATTATGGACTCCAAACGATGTTGCAGTAA
Source organism: Sinelater perroti (assembly GCA_036346155.1). NCBI lineage: Eukaryota > Metazoa > Arthropoda > Insecta > Coleoptera > Elateridae > Sinelater > Sinelater perroti. Next base: position 6,056,102 of record JARFIY010000359.1, read on the forward strand.
AGTACTTAGGAGTCTACCTAGATGCGAAACATAACTGGGGACATCACTTAAACAAAAAACTTATGAGTGCCACATAAGACTCATTCTACCTTTATCAATCAAAAATCTCACCTTAGATCCGAATGTTCGCTACTAATTTATAAGGCGATTCTCCCACCTATACTAACTTATACGTGTCCAGTTTGGATAATATACCCAAAACAGCATTGAAAGAACCTCAAATCATGCAGAACAAAGTACTACGTTTTGCAATTAATTGCCCTTGGATCATAGGCAACAGCCAAATACATCAAGAGTTAAATGTTGTACTAATCAGAAACTACATCCACAAACTAACTAATCTTTTAAAATATTTCATCTCCTCTGATCCTATGTTGGTTATTTTTTTGTTTTGTATTCTCTCCTGTTCTTCTTGTTTTTTGAACTGTACAAGTTTTTATAAAACTTTTCTGTTATTTCTAGCATAGTTTCTCGTTGTCGTACCTCTTGTCCTCTCTCATCTTTTAATACCACTATTTGTTGTTTTCTATTACTTATTAAGCTTTTCAATCCCCTGTTATTTTCTATTATTTTTTCTACTTCTATTTCATAGTAGTTTTCGAGATCCTTTCTTACTAATCTTCTCGTTTCTTTAGCCATTTCTCTAAATTCGTCATATTTACCTTCTCTAAATAACTTTCTTTTGTTCCATTTTAATCTTAGTTGTTTGCTTTAGTTTCTACTTTTTGTTTTTTCCTTGGTGCAACTTTATCAGCGTATCTTTCATTATTTCGTTCAGTATGGTACTTTGATCATCTAAGTTTTTACTATTCCATGTCTCTTCTATTTGTTGCAGTGCATTTTGTAGATCTTGCTGATATTCGTCCGTTTTCTCCAATAATCGTTGAGTGTCTGGTAGATTATATTTTTCTTTTCTTTTCTTTTTGTTATTTAACTATTAATATTTATTTTAGCTCTAACCATTCTACGATCACTGCCTATGTTAAAAGAATTTAGCGTTGTTACATCTTTTACTATATGCTTATCCTTTGAGAGAATATAGTCTATTTCGTTCTTTATTCGGGTGTCCGGAGATATCCACGTCCATTTACGTTGTTTCTTCTTTTGAAAAATGAATTCATTGCATAGATCTTGTGGCGTGTTAAAATTCAAGCATCATTGTTCCGCGCTCGTTCCTTTCATCAAAACTGTAGGGTCCTATATATTCTTCGTTTTCTTCTTGTTTATTGCCTAGCTTTGAATTAAAATCGCCTATGATGAGGGTATAATTAGTATTTTCTTTGATAGAATATCATTGATGCATTCGTAGAAGCTTTCCATTTCTTCATCATCGTGGGCAGTTGTTGGGGCATAACATTCTATTATTTTTAATTTGTGTTTATTTGATATTTGTATTGTTACTGATGCGACTCTATCTGTTTCGCTATCTAGCCTGGTTATATTGTGTATTAGTTTTTATTGATCATAAAACCTACCCCACGTTGGCTTTCGTTTTCTGATCCTCGATAATACAATAAGTTACCTGATTCGAGTATTATACTTTCTTCTCCTCTGCGCCTTATTTCGGATAATCCAATAATATCCCACTTTATTTTAGTTAGTTCATGCTCCAGTTCATATATGTGTTGATCGTGTAGTAGTGTTCTGGTATTTATGGTTCCAATCATTAGTTCAGTTATTTTTGGCAGCCTGTCCTAACCTGGGATTCTTAGCACCCTGGTCTGCCTCATTATCCGACCGCCGCCATGGTCGGGGATAAGCGGACCGCCGGGGACTCGGGGCCTTTCCTTAGGGTTTAATATCATCATGAAAGGTATTTTGGCATTAAAACACCACGCTTACCATGCGGGTTGGTGAGTTGGTTTAGGATAAGGTACGGTAAATTTTGTTAGGTATGATAGGACTTTGGGTAGGGACTTGATTTCCTCCTGTTATAGGAGGCGGAGGATAATCAAGAGCTCACGTAGGCAGGGTCGCCACCCCCTGAAATAGGTCTGTCCTTTACCGGGATCGCAAAGAAGTACCTATTCGCTACAGATCACAATCCAATAATAATAAAAAAACTCGAAATACATTTAAAGAAACTAAGATCGCAGCAAAATAAAAAATAGCTCTAAGTATCACAGTTAAAAAATCAAACAATAAAAAACCAATTCAAAGCAAAATTAATAAGAAACTAAATAAAACGGAAACAAATCCAGATGGAAACTCGAATAATAAGCAGCAATCATTTAAAAGTAAAATAATTAATTCTAGTAGAAAAACATGGGGCCGGCGAAGAGATTGCTCTGTAAGCAATCCCAGAACGAACTTAAAAAAACCTTTCGATTTCTGGAAAATTATTCGACATAGAATTTTTTCTTCATTTTCGAATTCAGAGTAAAATTTCCTATAAGAATCACATTTAAAATCATAATGTCGAAAATTTTCCCGAAATTCGAAGTCGAATATATCGAAAACTATTCGAGATAGAAACTTTTTGATTTCGATTTTGAAATCAGCGTAAAATTTCCTATAAGAATCCATTTTAAAATTTTAAAAAATCCATAATTTTGTGACGGACCGACAGACAGACCGTCAGACATATAGAATTCAGTAACAAACTTTTTAAGTTCGTTGAATATTGTAGGGACCAACAACATGAAAAAAGAGTTGATGACACCAAAGACGATTTAAAAATAGGTACAACGACATGTATAAAACCATAAATAAAAAAATAAGAAAAAAAATACACGAGGCCAAGAAGAAATGGTTTATAGATAAATATGCAGAAATAGAAGAATTACAAACAAAACATGATGACTTCAACTTACATAAAAAGGTTAAGAAAATGACAGGTTTAAAGAAATCAAACAAACCTAACATCTTCTCAGACAAAAATGGTAAAAGAGTTCCTAAGATACAAGAAAAATTAAAAAGATGAAAAAGAAATATATCCAGTAACACATTTTGATGACGAAAGACAACAATAGACAACACACGAAACGGAACAAAATAGCGGCCATGTACAGTTGAAATAATAAAATTAATTGAAGAAGAACAAATACACATATTAGTAGACCTGTATAATGCAGTACACAATAAGAGTAGCTTAAATAGACGTTTGTAGCTTTACCAAAAAGGAAAAAGCAAAAAATGTAACGACCACAGGACAATAAGCAATTAACTTCAGTTTTAAAATATTCCTAAAATAGAACCAGATAATTTTAAGAAGTTAGAACAGGGCCTTAGTGAAATAGTTTAGTTTCAGAAAACAATTAGTACAAGAAAGGCTCTGTTTGCATTTAATGTGTTAGCTTAGAATGTATGAATGTTAATCAACAAATATATGTGTGCTTACTTGATTACAATAAAGCATATGAAAAAGTTTATCCTAATCATCTCATTCAACTATTTAAAAACACAAATATAGATATGAGAATAACACTTTATCTATATTTTAACTAAACTGCTAATGTAAAAGTGGATAATAGTAATCAGAAGAAATCCAGATATAAAAAAGAGTGAGACTCTTGTCTCTGCTTTTCAGTCTATATTCAGAGAAAATAATCAAGAACGCTTTAGAAGAAACGTCAGTTGGGATAAAAGTAAATTGGAAATGCATAAATAATATTACATACGCAGATGACACTACTCATTGCACAGTTATTAAAAGATCTACAAAGAATATTTGATGAGGAAGTAGAAAGCAGCGAGGAAAAAGGTCTGACACTTAATGTTACAAAGAACATTTCTGATTTAAACAAGTCGAAAAAGCATAAAAATATAAATACTAAGAAACAATTGTCAATGAAAATAATGAATACAGAGAGGAAATTAAGACAAGAATCTGAACGCTGAGATGTTACGGATTTTTAGTAGTATTTTATGGAATGGGGGCTTAGACAATGAAAAAACATATCAGTGGCAGATTAGAACCATTTGAGATGTGGACTTACCGAAGAATCCTGAAAATAAGCTTGATAGAAAAAGTAACAAACGATGAACTGCTTAGAAAAATAAATATTAAAAACAATTAAAATAAGAAAATTGCAATATCTGGGCCATATAATGCGAGGAGGGAGATATAAATTTCCACAAAACATTATATAAGCAAAAATACAAAAAAAGTAGAGGAAGAATACGTATTTCCTAGTTAAGTAACCTGAGAAAATGATATAACTGTAGTTCTATTAAACATTTCAGATCTGCAACGTTAAAAATACGAATAACCGTGAATAGTCAAGGGGATGGTACTTAAAGAAAAAGATTTTTGTTTTTAGGAGTACTAGCTGTGCTTGCTTTGTATTTTCTAATTCAAAAAGAGTGAAAAAATATTTCGACTCATTTAGAGCAATAGCTCAAAATCACTATTATGACATCTGTTAAGTAGGGCTCATAGAGAAAGACGTAGACTGCAAAATGTTTTAATTCATCAGATAACTTTACTAAAAAATATATATGCTACCCTAAAATAGGTAACTATTAAATTTGTTTAGTTTTTACAAATAGTCAAGTGGTTTGTAATAAAATATTAAGTACAACAACTAGAAAATAATAATAACAATTTATTGAATTTTGAATAATTCAGTGCATTACAATTATTATAATGGTTGCGATTTGACTTTCGTAGCGTAAAGACGGGCTATTTCCGCTTCACTCGCTCAAAAGTGCAAATGTCAATAGTCATCGCATGTTTTTAAATTCAGGCCGTTGGCGGTTAATATTAGTGAAAGTACAGTTTCTACAACAAATATAATTTAGTCGAAAGTATTAAATTTATTACAGAACCCCTGTTTGGGACAATTATGAGCAGTAATAAAAGAAACAGTGGTAAAATCTTACTATCAGACTATAAACCAAATAAAAAATACCTGTTCCAACCACAAAATTTAATCGCAAAAATAAATTCTATATTAATAGAAAACAAACTGAAAATGTTTGCAAAATTATCTATCAAGGCAAACACACCGCCGCAACAATCAACGCAATGGATACTTCTAATCAGTTACAATACACACCAGAACCCGCTGAAAAGAAAAGAAAAATCTTACCTATATATCTACACAATGCTGAGAAACCTGAATACCAGAAAATACTACTACTAAAAGATAACACCAAACTGAATTTTCAACAGTTCACAAAAACTATCAACTAAGATTAAATCTGACAAGCATAGAACCTAAGTTGTTACACTTTTAAGGAACCACAAGCTAAAAATGTTTCAGTAATAATTCGGAATATTCCCGTATCATTGACTAAAAAAAAATTGAAATTGAGCTAGAACCCTAAAATACCCCATTATAAAAATTGCGCAATTATATAATAAGAATAGATGTTCAATCCCATTATGCACAGTGGATCTTAAAAATACACCACAAGACTTATTTATAACGTAATCAAGGTTGAACCGAGAAGAAAATCTGAAGAAATTCGGCAGTGTAAAAAATGTAAATTATATAGCCACACGCGTAAGTACAGTCAATCTCAACTACAATGTGTGAAATAAACAGTTAGTTTGTATATGGTTAGAGCCACCTATATATTAATTGTCTCAAAAAACAAAATGAAGACCCACAGTGCATTAATTACTTGGAAAAGCACATTGAAAACTATAAAGAATGCAGTTATTTTCTTAAGATAAAACAGTCATTAAATAACAGCCACAGAATATTAAACAGATCATATGCAGAAGAAACTAATACTAAGCAGGATAGTTATGTATACCAGCCACCTTCTTCTAGTCAACGCCAAAGACGTTCACCTCAAGCCAATACCAACACTGCTGACGCTCCCCAAAACACAACCGACCTCGTCACAATAATACTAGCAAAGTTGATTGAACTACTCATCCCACATCTAACACCATTGTTAGCATCCATACTTTTTACCTTACTAACTGTGGACCCAAATAACCAGTAAATAGTTACTAAATTAACTTTGACCAATTGGAATGCAAATGGTTTTAAAATGCAATGCTCCATTTTTATTGATTTCTTGGCTCCCTGTAACATAGAGATTGCATGCGTAACAGAAACGCACTTTATTAATACTGAAACTTTCGGTATCCTTGGATATCAAGTGCAATTAGACCTCGGGAGAAGTAGCGGCCGTAATAAAGAAAAAGTTAAAACGTCACATACTTCATCTCACTGATATAAAAAACTTAGAAACTATTTTATACAATTATACGTGGAAACATTGCCTCCTAAAATTAATATTCGCGTACAAACAGCCTAACAAAATATTATTGGACCTACATAAAAAAAAATTGATCAACAATGCAGAGCTCACAATGCTTTTAGGTAATCTAAACACAATAAATACCACATGGGGATGCCAAGCTAATAACTCTGAGAGCATAAGACTATACATCATGGCAAACTATTTTATACTTATATCAGCCCCAAATGAATTTATCTATTACCCGCATAGGGCTGACTATCAGCTTGATATACTAGACATTGTGTTACACGAGAATCTGCAAAAAAAATTTAACAAACGGTAACCATATTTCCGTAATCATGTCCTTCTATGACGTACCTCAAAGAAACCTACCTATACCTAAACTTATTGATGGAATAACTTACTGAAAAACCTTTCAAAAGACGTTTGGTTAAAAGTTAAGTTAGGTGGGACCACTTCAGTCCCCTTTTAGCAGCGACAAAGCAATAACACGATATACAATTCCAATACAAGAAAGCGCACAAGAATCTACGACACCAAAAAAACAAAGAAGTACTCCTTCGCACAATATAACACTTGATTATATAATAAAGCTAATGAAATCAAAAAATTAATATCAAAGAAAACGTCAAATGATAAAATTTCATTACCACAAATCATTACATAATAAACTAAACCATCTAGTGAAACGAGAGCTAGATAAACATTAAATAACAAGATGTAATAATTACATTCCTGTGACTCCACCATGCCGCAGAAAACCAATTATCTACCCATTAGTAGCTAAGAACACGACATAATCATCAACGAAGAAAAGTTAGAAAACTTGGTCACGGACCTAGAAAAGGTTTTTAATTCTAATACAGAAGAACACTACTCTTTTTTGATACTAAATAGCATACACTGTAGCTGACTTCCATTTGAGGGATACTACTGAAATAAGCCTCGAGTCCGCTTAAGAAATTGGACTATGCATACGACGACTTTCAAAACGTAAGTCCTCAGGACTAGACGTGATAACCAACAAAATTTTGAAACATCTATCCAGAAAAGTAATAGCCTACCTAACCTCAATTTGTAACAGATGTATGAGAATAGGATACTTTTCCTTACCCTGGCAAACTACAAACGTATTACCAATTTATAAAACTGAAAAGTACAATTACAACCCTGATAGTTATCAACCAATTAGTTTATTGTTTACGTTAGCCAAGCTACTAGAGGAGGTGATTTTCACCCGACTGCAAGATTTTATACTCGAAAACGAAGTCATCCCGCTTCATCAGTTTGGGTTCAGACAGTTACCTTCAACAGCTCATCAACTTATCAGACTAACAAAGATAATCGAGAAGGGAAAAGAAAAGAAATACACGGCAGCAATTTTTTTATATTTGGAAAGAGCCTACGATAAGGTTTGGCTTGGGGGGGATTCTTGTATAAAATGATCAAACTAAACATTCCGGTCTACATAATAAAAATCACAGACTCCTTCCTGATCAACAGAACGTTCAGAGTAAGGATCAACGCAACACTATCTGGCAACAAAACACCAAAAGCAGGAGTTTCCCAAGAGAGCGTTGCACAGCAAATAATTAAACACTAGCCATGCTTGCAGATGATACGGCGACACTAACACAGGGCACTACAATCGAAATAACGATAAAACATCTGAAAAATACAGTAAACATAACGTACGACTGGTATAAAAAATGGAAAATAAAACAAACTCAACTAAAACCCAGGAAAATATGTTCACAGTTAAGGGATTCACCCATCTTCCAATAATTAGATTAAACAATGATGATGTATCATGGACTCCAAACGATGTTGCAGTAAAGTACTTAGGAGTCTACCTAGATGCGAAACTTAACTGGGGACATCACTTAAACAAAAAACTTAATGAGTGCCACATAAGACTCATTCTACCTTTATCAATCAAAAATCTCACCTTAGATCCGAATGTTCGCTACTAATTTATAAGGCGATTCTCCGACCTATACTAACTTATACGTGTCTAGTTTGGATAATACACCCAAAACATCATTGAAGGAACCTCAAATCATGTAGGACAAAGTACTACGTTTTGCAATTAATTGCCCTTGGATCATAGGCAACAGCCAAATACATCAAGAGTTAAATGTTGTACTAATCAGAAACTACATCCACAAACTAACTAATAATTTTATTAAAAATTTAGTGATGTGTACAAGTGCAACGAATTTAAACCTCGAAAGAAAGAACATATACACAAGGCTTACAGGTAAGCTACCGTAAGTAATATTAGTACCTACAATGTAGTAAGGTGGAGGTTTGAATTTATTCACTTAATCTTTTCTTCAAATTGATGTACTCTTAGATATAAATATTTTTATTGTACCAAAGTCGTGTATTGCATCTTGTTTGCAAACCCAGCTAATCTATAATAAAAAAATTATAATTATTAAAAGTCTGTAAATTGTTTTAGTTATGATCACACAATTAGGAAAGTACGATAACTTGATATGAAGGGTGTCTCAAAAGAAACACCACACGTAATTTTAGATAAAAACATTTTATTTATTTATTACTTGGAAAAATATGACAATATTTTAAAAGGTATACAGGGTGGTATCCAAAAGTAGTAGGACTGATTTTTATAAAAAAAATTTATTGACCATTTTGGTACATAGACTTAATACTCTTCAAAATAGGCCCCTTGGGCATCCACACACTTCTGGTAGCGAGCCTTCCAGGTCGCGAAGGCCTTCTGGAAGTCGTCCTCCGGGATGCTGTTCAGTGCCCTCGTCGTTGCCGCTTGGACTGCTTCCACCGAGTCGAAACGATGCCCCTTGAGCTGCCTCTTGATCCGGGGGAACAGAAAGAAATCCGGCGCTGCCACATCAGGGCTATAGGTGTGGGGGAGAGTCAACGTGGAAACGTCGAATTTGGCCAGGAGATCCCTCACAATCCACGCGCCGTGGCACGGCGTGTTGGCATGGTGGAGCTTCCACTTCCCCACCAGGTTTGGTCGCACGCGTGTAATCCGATTTCGCAGCCGTGTGAGCACTTCCACGTAAAATCTTGCAGTTACAGTCTGTCCAGGAGGTACACACGGTCAAAAAATGCAATCAACATCGATTTCACTTTTGATTTCGACATTCTGGCCTTCTTTTTACGGGGTGATTGTGCGGTGTGCCACTCTTTGCTCTGACCTTTTGTTTCCGGGTCGTATTTGTAGCAAAACTTGATGGCGTACCGCTGCTCCAAATTTCGCTCCATTGCAACTGACGACGAGACGTCACAACAGGAGGTCACTAAAACAGTGGTCCACACTCAACTAACGCACGCAGGCGACTGCCGCAGGAAACCTGTTTCCAAGGCTCCCCTCCATAACATCTAGCCTTGCAGACCCCCCTCCATCGCTCCGCGCGCGCGAAAAAAAACAGTCCTACTACTTCTGGATACAACCCTGTCTATTGCTATTAAACGTGGAATACGATATTTATCAAATGTCTTATGCGGCTCATTTGGCACTCTAGAATTCTTCTGAAAAATTTTTAATCACTTTTAATTCAATCGCTTTAATTTAAAAATCATTTTTATTTTCTTAGCGTAAACTTTGGTTTTTACAAAAATCAAGAGAAAAAATCGCACGGTGTGAGGTCGCAAGATCTTGGTGGCCAGTTCAGTTCGCTCTTTTGGGAGATAATCTTGGGCATTTTAACTGATCGTTTGGTTTTAGTTCCTGAGTTAGTAAATCCTGAACAAACGCAGATGCACATTTTTATGTTAAAATCCGTTGCATCGTGCTTTTTCAATGTTTAGTTGCAGTTACCGACAGCGCATTGAGGTTTCTGGACATTTCGCCACGATATCGTTGGCAGGGCTAATGTTTTTAGGTGAACGAGATTCGGCCTGTTGTCTGCGACCGATCATGTTTGTTAAAATTTTTTAATAAGTCTTTTTGCAGTTATTTTATTTGGTACGTAATTCGTACATAGCCTCTAGGAAACATTCTTAGTGCTTATAATTAATTTTAATAATCGTCACTCGCTTCTTTGTCGAGTAGCGCTGCAAATTAAATAATGTGTGTACTACAAAATATTATCAAACAGAACAAACCGGTAACCGTGCATAAAAAATGACCCAGCTTTCTTTTGTGGCACCCTGTAGCAGTTCATAAAATTTTATTTTGTTTTCCTTACTTGCATCGCATTCTATATTTTTTATTTTTTCCTAATAATGTTAAAAATTTGCAGTGGTAGAAAAATATATAAAACGTTGATATATCATGTTTTTATTTTATGCTGCTAATTTATCCGCTACATATCAATTGATCATTTTTAAAATATGTGTTTATACTATTATTTTTTATCGCTAACTAAGCAAGATGATTGTTTTTTATATCGCACTATAAATGATTAAAAACGGCTATAGACATTTTTAAAAAGCGATGTACCTCAAAATACATAACAAACAAAACCACAGCATGCGTTGAACCCTACCTCCCAATGAGAAATAGTTTAAACGGCGCTTCGAGCAGTTATTCATCAAGGATTATAAACTCGTTTCCAGTGTTTGCGCACGACAACAGACATTTAATCCACTCGGCTTAAGAGATCAATAGAATTGTAAATATCTATCTTCTCTAAGTAGCGTGTTCGTATAATTACGTAAATTGCTTGTGATACCAAACAATGGCGCCTTCAAGGCCCGCGTGTTCTGAATATATCGCCCCTCGTTTAAACAGCCTAATATGCAAAGTGACACACGTAACGTCCTATGCATACGCGTGACACAGTGCCACGCCGAAACTGTCTAAAATAGGCAAATCAAGCACGAGAATTTGCTATTATGTGCGTTTGTTGCTGATAGCAGTACACGTTCCGAGCAAATAATAACTACAAATCAATACGCCATTTATCTTAACAGAACTTCAACTTACACAATTCAGTTGTATATTAATGGACCAAATAGATCTCTAATCAATTAAGGGCCTAATTATCTGTTTATTGTCTAGTGTCCCACTATTGAAATTAAAGAGTTACTACATTTCCTTGAATTATTTTAGTTTCTAACTAAAAAAACTATTTGCAATTAAAAAATTTACTTTTTTTATAAGTTTTTCAGTTACTAAAATGTGCCTACAGCAAACGTAGTAACGTCTGATTAGTGCGCTCCAAGAGAATATTAGGAATTCGTACTGCACCGATAAATGCCCCTATAAAGTGGATTTAAGGATAAGGAGTAGCTGAAGCACGGATAATAGTCAATTATGTAAATAGCAAGAGCTATTGCGCCTTTACACCTTGCTGATGCCTTGAAGTGTTGGATTTTCTCATAAATTCTGCTTTTTTATACTTTGCTTTAAAGAAATTGTAATAAAAAGTTATCTTTAAAAACTGACAAAACTGTGTTTATATACAATTATTGTATCACGTTGAAAGTGTTTGTATGTTTCTTATTACATAGCAGAAATTTATGTAACTTAATTAATTACCCATAGTCAAAATCCAAGAGAGAAAGCAAACGTTGCTAGAGTGACGTTAAATGTTTTTTAAAATTTAAAAAATTATCATTATATTTTCCAATTTCATTTTGATGTGTTAAATATTTTATATGATACAGCAATTTACTTACATAATTTGTTTTTTAATTATTAAAATGTCTAATATTGTTGGATAAAAAAGTTGCACTAAATTTTGTGTTAAAATGAAATTAATGTTACTGAAACATTTAAAATGACGCAGAAAGCATTCGATGATCATGTAGAAGATTCGTTCTGGTTGCCGATCATTAGTAACCGAAGAAAATATCGGAGAAATTAGAAACAAAGTAATGGAAAATCGTCATTTCTCTCTAAGAGAAGTTGTTGAAGATGTTAATACATTATTAGGTTCAGCAGACTCAATTGCAAGTAATGTTTTGGTCTTGAAATGTCTGCCAGCAAAACTTAGGTATCATTATTTCGGGGAAACTTGTGGGTCTAAGTTGAATCGATAAAACAAAAGCTGAAAAAAGTGTTCGTGAAAATTTCAAAAAGTGAATATAAAAATTGTTTCCAAGCTTAGATTAAACGTTGGGGTCTGTGTATCGCAACGGTGGAGGGGTAGTATATCACTTCAAAGGAGAAAATAAATTTACATGAATATACAAATAATATAAAGTGATCAAATGTATGGGAAGAACTGGTAAATAACTTCTATAAGGTAACCAATAAAGTTCTTGCCGTTTTTGCTTTGCCATTGAATGAAGGGAGAATAGGTATGCAATTAGTGTATCACGCGGTTTAAAAACCGGTCGGTCGAGAGTAAAAATATCAGTCGTTATAAAAGCAGGTCCACCGCGCACCGCTTTACTACTTAAAAGTGGGTTTATCAGCAGCTGCATCAAGTCGCCGAATATGTCAAGCGTTTGGGGATAGTGCTGTGAATGAACGTACTGCAAGGGATTGATTTTAAAAATTCAGGTCAGAAGATTTGTCCCTCTCTAATGAACCTTGCAGTGGACGACCACAGACCTTGGATGACGAAGCCCTGCAGGCGGCCATTGAGAAGGACAGTAGTCTAACGTGTGGTGAACTTGCAAGGCATTTTAACGTTTCTAATGAAACGCTTAGGTAAGACGTACAGATTGAGCAAGTGCGTTCCGCACGCGCTGTTGGAACTCCACAAAAGACAACGAGTAGCAGCCTGTATATCGTTGCTTTCTCGCCACCGTACCGCATCCATATTCAATCGAATGCTTAACAGTGACGAAAAGTGGATCCTCTATGACACTCCCAAACGTTCCAAACGTTGGTTGTTACTCTAGGATACTGTCCCTCACAGCGCAAGGTTACCTATGCATCCACGCAAGATTATGCTTTGCGTCTGGTGGAAAGCTCGTCAAGTGGTTCACTATGAGCTGCTACCAACGGGCCAAACGGTCACTGCGGACCTGTATTCTCAGCAATTGGAACGTGTGCATCAGGCATTGCAACAGAAGGAGCCAGCATTGGTGAATCGCAAAGGTGTACTCTTCTTTCATGACAACGCCAGATCGTATGTTGCTCTGGTGGTCAGGGATACCATATAGCGACTTGGTTAAGAGATTTTGCCATCACTTCTTGGTTCACTGACCTTGCTTCGATTACCATCTCTTCTCTCTGGACAATCATCTGTAAACCTTCGCTAATCGATTGACACCTCTTCCTTGCGTCCAAATCATCTTCGTGGATTAACAGCTGGAACACGTTGGCAGAAGGTGCTAGCCGATGGCATTACTTTGAGAACAACAACAGGCTACACTTTCTGTAAATCTTTTTCTTTTTGGCCATTAAAAACGGCAAGAACTTTATTGGTTACCTTGTACGTAAAATATTGAATATGGCCTGGGTTACAAGAAAAATCTCTTGGGACTAAACGAAGGCACCAATATTGCCAATCTATAAAAGGGGGGATCTCGGAAATTGTATTAACTACAAAGGAATTTCCATATTAGGGGTAGTAAGTAAAGTATATAAAGTGAATATTAGAGGAAAGACTAAGATCAATAGTTGAGACCACACTGACACGATGACAACCAAGTTGGGTTTAGACCAGGGAGAGAAACCACAGACTTAATATTCAGTCTGAGACAATTAGCTGGAGAGACACTTGCACATAATAATAATTTGCAACAATCCTTTGATAGTGCGCCAGGAGAGAAAATAAGGGAAGTCTTGGAAAAAAGAAATGTCAACCCAGCGTTATTGGGAGGCCATTCAAAGTGTCTATGAAGTTACAAGAAATGTAATAAGAACACATAATTGGTATTTAAGAAGTTCATAACCAACAAAGGGGTACATTGAGTACAAAAAGTGTTGAGTTCTTTGGTGTTTATTACGTTGATGGAATAAATCTCATAAAAATGTAAACGGAAAATAAGTAGAGCCAGGGTAGGGATAAGACAATCGAGACCAGTTGTGATTAAAAAATGATTTATGCCGATGATTTAGTGATACTAGCAAACACATAAATGATCTACAAAGGAATATAACAAGCTGGAATAAGGCAATAAATGAGTACGGTATGCAGATAAATATAAGTAAATTGAAACAAACAGCAACTGTTCGTATTAATAATAGTACAATACAACAAATTAACAATTTTAAATATTTGGGATCGATAATTAACGCACAAGACACTTACTTACTTACTGCTTGGTCCTGACGGTCTTCTAGAACCATGGCCTCTCTTCCGAGCTCTCCAACTTTTGATCCTGGACAGGCTAGTTAGGCCTGAGCCTGGTTTTGCAATTCTTTCATATTTTTTCTTATACTTATCTATTTGGCCCGGTCTCTTGCCAGCATTCTCCAGTTTTTGACCCCTGCTTTCTTTAGATCCCTTTCTACCATGTCTAGCCATCTCGCCCTTGGTCTTGCTCTTGGTCACTTTCCTTCCAAATTTTCCGTGAAAATCTTTCTAGCACCTTTTTCTTCTTCCATCCTCTGTAAGTAATTTCACTGACTATACTTAACGCGTTATACCTGTCTCGTAACTCAAAATTATATTTCTATGTTCCTCCACTGGCTCGAAAATATCCCTTAGCACTTCGCTCCATACATTGTTAACTTTGTGTTAATGGAGATGTCCTTATCTTTGAAAACATATTTTAGTGTGTAATAGCATCTATTTGCTGCCGCCAGCCTCACTGTTATGTCTTGTAGTATTTGATTCGTTTTAATTATTACTGCCCCGAGGTACTTAAATTCCGTCACCTGCTCACAGTTGTTTTGATTTATTGTGAGCGGTTGCCGTTGTACGAAGCCCTTCCTTACTGTGATCATATAGTTACATTTTGTTTTGTTGACTCTAAGCCCTACCTTGGCTGCGTTTGGTCTAAGTGTCCACACACCTCCTTTAACTGATCTCGCTATTATAACCTAGTTATCCGCGTAGGCGAGGATATAAAACATTCTGTTTATGATTTATTAATCTGGGCTCTCCTTAATACTTTTTCTAGGACCAAATTGAATAATACAGACGAGAAGGGATTACTCTGCCTCAGACCTTCGTTTATCCCGATACATTCTGATAACTGGTCCTGTACTCTCATTATTGCGTTGACATCTTTAAAACAGGTCTTTACAATGTTTGTTATTTTATCTGGTACATTTAGCTCTTCTAGCACTATATATATTTCTTCTCTTATAACAGCTTTATAACGTTTGCTGAAGTCAATAAAAAAAGAAAGAAGGTGATATCTTGCTTATAGTTTTTTTCTAATATCTGCCTCATCGTAAAGATATGCTAAAAAGTTGATTTGCTTCTTCTAAAGCCGCATTGGCACTGGCCTACATCTCTTTCCATTATTAACTCTAGCCTTTTCGCTATTATTGCACTTAAAACCTTGTATCCTACGTTTAACGGTGCTATTTCCTCTATAATTTTGTAATACACTTTTGTCTCTTTTTTATGCAAGGGCAACTTAAATGTTATTCTCCAACTGATTGGCATATCTTCTCTTCCACACCCTTCTTATAAACCGGTACATTTCTTTTTCCAAATATTTTCCCCATATTTTATTATTTCTCCTGTTACCTGATCTGTTCCTGGCGCTTTATTACTTTGTTTGCTTATGAATTCTTCTCGCACCTCATCTTTTCTTGGCAACTCTATTTCTTCTTCAGCTGACTTTCCCTGTTCGGGTTTTCTTGTTATCGGCTGTTCACCGCGACTTCTTCCGAGTGCAGAAGGAATTCAAAATATTCTTTCCATAATTTCATATACTGCTGTTTACTACCTACCAGATTTTCTTCTGTATCCTTAAGCAAATACACTTTTATAAATTATCTTTTATTCTTCTGTTGCTCAGGGTTTTTCAGCTATAGGAGCGTTTGTTTCTCATGATGCCTTTTTTCTCACAACAAATCTTTTTTGCCTTTTTTCTGCTTTTTTATATACTTCTTTGTTTTCTTCATTTACTAGATTAATCATTTTAATCTACGTTTCATTTCTTTCCTGAATTGCTTCTCTGTATTTTTCCTACTATTTCTGCTGCTGTTTTAATTACTACGTTTTTTACTTGTTCCCATACTTTCTCTATGTTCTTTTCTCCTTCATTGTCTTTGCTTTCGCCAATTCTTTCCAACTTGTTTGATATTTTCTGCGTGTACCTTGCTGCTACTGTTTCTTCTTTTTTCAGTTTGTCTGCATCATATTGTTCTCTTATTTTCCCTCTCTGTTCTTTATTAATTGCCACCTTCTGTTTGTATTTGACGCGTGCCAAAAGAGGATCGATATCAGAACGGCTCCCCTGCAGCTCCTTACATCTTGCATATCTGATGCATGTCTTGCATCACTTATTACATGGTCAATCTGATTTCTCGTTATTCCATCCCGGCGCATCCATTTTTCTTTATAGATTTTTTTTGTGCTGAAATCTTGTACTACAAATGACCATATCATTATTTCATTACTCATGCAAGACCGTCTTTCCGTTATTGTTTGATTATGAGCCTCATTGCCTATGTTCGCATTAAAGTTTTCTGATGGAATTCTATCATCATACTGTGGAATTTTATTTAATATTTCCTATACCTGTGCATAAAAATCTTCCTTCTTTACATCTTCCTTTTTCTCTGTAGGAGCATGTACATTACAAAGGATATGTTTGCAAATTTAGATTTAACTAAAACCGCTATCCTTTCATTTATCGGTTAAAACTGCATGATTTTGCTGCACTACTTACTATCATATAATTTCCCGACTTTATTATCCCATTTTCCTTCCATTTCATTTCCTGTATGGTCACTATTTTCTAATTTGTAGCGATTAATTACCTGTTTCAGATTTTATAAAGCCCCTACTCGAAATAAACTTTTAACATTCTATGTTGCCAGTATTGTACACTTTCTTTGCTTCTTTTGTTGTTTTTTAAAAATAGTGGTGTGTTCTCATTGTTGTTATCATTGCGGTCCGTTATTTTTTTCCGTCCGGTTTTCTTTTATTAGTTTTTTGTTCTCATTGCTGTACTGGTTATAGTCCTCATTTGTTTCTTAAATTCTTCATCTTCTGTATTTCCTGGAAATCTTACACTCAAAGTCCTTGCTCTTAAAATCTCATCTTCTTCGTAAGTCTTTTTATCTACTGTATTCGCTTGTATTACGCCAAGCGTAAAGCCCTTCCCGTTTGCTATAAGTTTATTGTACTTTATTTCGACTTTGTGCCCTTTTTCGCGGGCTTGCTTTGCGAAAATGGTAAGCTTCTTGCGCTGCTCGCGTATTTTCTTTGAGTAGTCCTCTGAAATCCATGTCGGTTCGTTTTAAGTTCTTAGTAGCTCTTACGATCTCCATTTTCTTCTGGTATTCTCATAGCCTCCTTACCTCTTCCCTTTTAACATATCTTTTTTATTTAGACTCATTTTCTTAAACACTTCACCTATTTTCCCTTTCACTGTTTTCCGTCTCCTCTTCAGAGTCTACTACTTTTTGAACTACTATGTTTTTCTTTCTAATTCCTCTTTTTAAACTTTCTATCTTTCTGTCCTGCTTTTTCGCCTCCTTTCTTAATTTCAGGTTCTCTTTTTTTAAAGTTCTTAATTTGTTTGCATTATTATCAATCTTTTCGTTCAAGCCATTGAAATGAGTCTTTATGTCTTCTGTGTTGTAATTCCGCCTAACATTGCTAATATTTTTTCTGTATCACTCATTTTTACCTATTTCCAGTTGCACGGTTTCTTTGCTATCGGCGACAAATATAAACTTTACTTTAATACTGCCCTGCACCATGTTTCTATTTATAAATTGACAGCTGTTTCTTTTCCGCGCGCACTCGACACACCTTATCAGCGCCCGATTTCTAAATTTGATTTCCTCAACTTATAACTAATATTACCTTACTTTTAATTGTTGATACTTGATCCGCCACCCCGCAATTAATCACTTTCACCTTTTTATGGCTTATTTACGCCTTTAAGCACCTTTTATAAGCTGATTTTACGTACTTCACTCCCATATTTATCTTGACAGTTGGCCAGGATCGGACTCGCAAGAACACTTAGAAATTCTTACAAATATAATTTAACGCATTTAAAAACTGTATGTCGTGCTTATCCAATAATGGAATAAATTATTAGAATTCTTCTTCAGACACATTTGTATTTTAAATATTTGGTTAGTAAAACATTCTACTTCCTTGTTCAAAAACATGTTTTTTGATTTTTATTGTTTTATTAATTTAATTTAATTTGACGAAGTCTTCTAACTAGTTTTAGCACTAAATTTTATATAAAATAGGACCACGAGGTTTTCATAAATAATTTAATTCTTTGGTAAGCCACGTTTTTGGTCTAATGTTAGGTCTGTAGCAGCTGTATTTAAAATAACTTTCTCATTGTTAATTCTGCATATTTGACATATCAGGTGCAGTAGCATTTTATTAAAAAATAATACTGTAACAGTTTTAGAAAAATATATTGTAATTAGGCTAAACCCAGATACAAAATTAAAATTTTTTGTCTGATTAAATAATAGGAAGCGATAGATTGTTTAATTTTTTGCATTGAAACAAAGAACGACCATTGTTTTAAAAGAACATGTTTTGATAAATATTAGTTTTATTTCATGGTGTTGCAGAAAATCATAGTTGCCATGTTCATAAGTTGTAAGGATCAATCAAATTATTTATATACACTACAAAACAAGTTTATAACAATTAGTAACTAACAAAGTATACATTTTAACCTTTTACAATAAGGAGGTAATAGAATAAAATTAATAAAAATAAATAAATTATTGTTCTGTAATTAAACTTAACTATAATGTTCTATCTGCTTGTTGCAAAATAACGTTACAGTTTTAATTCACAATGCCTCGTATAGAAACTCGATGATATAGTGGCAGATTTGCATTGATTTCTGACCTAAGTTAAGAAACTTGTGTAGATTAAAGTGGATCCCCTGTCCTATAAAATAAAAATATTAAAACATAGAAGAGTACCAATTATATTTACAGCACATACGTAATATATTTATACTATTAGTGGAATACTTATATAATGCTTTCTTGGTATTATTATGGAGCCTATGCAACCACGGAAGGCTTTGGGCACAAAATCACCCAGTAGAACATCCGTGCTTTTTGCGATTCGGAATATGGAACCAGTGCAATCGTCATTTGTATAAAGATCGACGCAGCCCCCATTTAGACGGATCGACTGAGGGGCATCACCCTCGAGAGCTACACATACGGGGTTATAGGCGTACGTATATCTCATGCCAGGCCCTTGAGAAAAAGGCTCGGCATAAAAAATAACGTCGATCAGATTACTGCCACTGTCCTGTTCATCGGACATATGCAAGCCACCGACCAAAAAAATCGCTAACACTTGATGTACTTTCATTTTTGCTAAAAAAGAAACACGTAGGCGCAAAGGCACTTTTACACGCCGCCATCATTTGTACAGGTCGTAAAAAACAAAGCTATTGTTCATAGTCGATTAAACTTGGTCTTAAAGCTATTGCAGCTGTTACAGTAATTTTTATTACTTGGTTGTAATTTTTATTGCAAGTGGTTATATACTTCCTAGAACATGTTTTGCTTTAAAATATTCATTTTATTTTCAATAGAATATAAAATAAATAAACAAGACTTCTATTTATTAATTCACTTAAGGTAAAAGCATGAAACCCTTTTAATTATATATATTATTATATATATCATCATCAATGCCGTTCAATTCCGAGGGATTACGGCTAACGAAACGCTCTTTAATCCATTTAATAAGGTGGATTGCTCCTCTTGCACATATGTTTTTAAAAATCTATGTTAGTCCTTGCTTCGTTTGTAATTTTCTTCCATTCTTTTATTGCTTTGCATTTTATTTTCCAATCTTTGATTTTCAATATTTTTATATCTTCCTCCACCTGATTCCACCATCTAGTCCTTGGCCTTTCTCTTGCTCTAGGTCTTAAGGGAGTCCAGTTTGTTATTCTCTTTGTTATTTTTGTTGCTTTTCTTCTCATAATATGACCCAGTCATTCTAGTCTTCTTGGTTTTATGTCTAGAAATATTTTTTTCATTTAATTCTTTTTCTATTTGAGCATTTTTCTGTAATCTCTTTGTTCATCTCTTGTTAGGACTGGTCCCATTATTGTTTTCATTACCTTTCTCTCAGTTTTTTTAAGTCTTCTTCTTTTTTATTTATGATTGTTGTTTCCAGTGCGTAAGAGATAACTGGTCTAATCACGGTCTTGTATATTTGGATTTTTATTCTTTTATGATCGTTTTCTATTAATGTCAAAGATTTGGTATCCTTTTAAGATTCTTTCTTTTATCCTTTTTTTGCATTTGTCCTATCACTGCTCCTAACCATTTGAAGTGCAATACCTCTTCAAACTTGTAGTTTTTTTGTGCTTCTGTGTCTAGTCTCTCTACTGCTCAGTCTTTTTTTGTGTTTCCGATAGTTGTAGCATTGTCGGCGAAGGCTATTATTTGCGTCTCATTTTCCATTATATTCTTCCTATTTGGGTTTGCTTTTCTTAAAATGGACGCAAGTACTAGGTTGAACCAGTGTTGGGAAATTGGGTTTCCTTGCTTCACTCCTTTGTTAATGCTAAATTCATCTGACATTAATCCTTGAAATCTTACTTTGCCTTTGTTATTTATTAATGCTATTTTCAGTATTTTTACAAATGTTCCTACGACTCCCAATGTTCTTAATTCTTGCAGTGCTTTAGTTCTGTTCATCGAGTCGAACGCATTTTGGAAATCTATAAAAATCTTTGGCTTTTTCGGAAATTTACTCTATAGTATGAATTGCGGTTAAAATTGATTTCTCTAGTCTAAAGCCATTTTGATAGTTTGTTAGTTTGCTAGTTATGAGGTTTGCTAGGATTTTATGCATAGTGTTAAGAATCGTTAATGGTCTATAGTTTCTGCATTCTTTATCTCTCTTTTTGCGGATTGGTGTTATCCCCTGATCCCATCTAAGCAGCATTTTGTTCTGTGTCCATATTTCTTCGATAAGTTTACATACTTGCGTTTAGATTGTTTCCCCTCCATATTTCAGAAGCTTTGCTGCTATTTTGTCCTCCCCTGTCGCTTTACCGTTGCAGTTTCTTTTTATTTCTTCTCGACTCCCTTCAGTGGGTCAATTTATTATACCTTCTACTTCAGAATTTTCTCTTGTGTTTTTTTTTAATTATTTTTAATGCCTGGGCTCGCGGCTTCTACCCCTAGCATTCCCTTAAAATAATATTCCCAGATTTTTATCGTTTCCGTGTTCTCGTATTTTGTAACTCCGTTGGTATCTTTTAATACTCTTGTTTTTATGAAGCGTTTGGTTGGTGATTTTACCTTTTTGTAAAATTGTTTTAAGTTGTTATTACTTCTGTCTTCTTTTATCTCTTTTAATTTCTCATTTAATCAATCTTTTTTTTTTCTTTTTATACATTGCATTGTTCTATTCCGATGTAATTCATATAATCTCCTGTTATGTTCTTAGTTTGTGTTTATCCAATTTAGTCTTGCAGAATTATATTGCTTTCTGAATTCACTTTCACTCTCTCATTCTCTTCACTTATCCCAATTCTTGGTCCCTTTAATCTAGCTAGGTTTATTAATATCTCTACATTTTTTAGTTTTGTTGAAAGGCCTACCTGTATTGGCCTTCTTTCATTTTCTTTCCCAGTTCCTAACCTGCTTTTTCTACTACTTCTTTCAGAAATTTCTTTTTCATTATTTCATATCTTCTTTGGTCTCTTCTGGAATGTCGAAAATTATTATATTCCTTTTCCTTGCGTTCCTCTCTGGTATTTCTATTCTTATTTCATGTTGCTTTGCCACTTCCTCCAGGATTTTTATTTTTTCCGCTTGTTTGGAGTTTGTGTTTGCTTTATCCATTTTTCTTTTCATTAATATCAGTTGTCTCATAATATCCGCCAATGTTATTTCGTTGTTTTTTGTCACGTTGTGCACTTTAAATTGTAATTGTACTTCGGATTTAATTATTTCTTCACGCGGATCTGCTCTTTCCTTTCCTAGTTGTACTTGTTGTATAATCACTTTCCAGACAACTTTACACTGACTAATGTAAATTTTGTTATTTAACTGCACGGATTTATTTTTTTTATGACATTCCACTTCTGCAAATTCCGAATTTTGCGGGTTTTGTACTCATGGCTTTTCACTCGTGTGGATGCGTTTTTAAATTTTGCGGATTTTAAATTTCCTTACGTTGGAGTTTCTGCATACGCGTTCGCGCCATAAGTTACTCGCGCAAGCAATTTCGCTTTTATGTCATCGTGCACTTTGTTTTCCTGTAATCTTTTACTGATTTTATAGGTCTGCCGCTTGAAATGCTTTCTTTAGGATAATGTAAATTAACGATATTTTACTTTCCCGAGTTATTCTCTTTAGTTTAATTACTTTGTAACACTTTATTTAGATCATAAAACACCAGCACTGTTACACAACAGACTGGCTGGATAAGGTCAATCGACAGATTAAAGAATTAAAATTTATCATATATGTATATATTAACTGTAGCAGTGCTTTTACAATTTAATATTATGCGACTGTTTGGACAACTGCTTTGAAATGGCTTTTAGAGGCATTTCCGAGTATTAAAATTGTGTGTGTAACCGAATAAGTGATTACTTCAAAGGAAGTCTCTTAATTAATATTCAATATATAATGTCGTCAAGGTAAATTCCAACAAATAATAATAAATACGTACGGGTTCAACTATATGATTTTTGAAAAATTTTGTACATTTCGGTATTCACGTTGATGCTGTTTTCAAGAGATTAGTCTTAGTTATACTTGTAGAGTCTCGATCTGTCTGCTCCCAAAGGAAAAGTATTAGTTATATAAGACCCATAGAAAGCGCGTAGATTTCAGTAACGGGATTGACATCCAAGTAAGTAGGAAATGGAAAAATTTCTGATAAGAAACTCGTACTTTGAAAAAAGTTTAATTTAATATTCTTGTAAGAAAAGGGAAATAAAATATTGCAGTGAATTACAAATATTTGAAAAGTATAAAATCTGACTTTTTTCAATTACAATATTACACAACAATATAAAAAATAATTTTATTTTAAAACAAAACACAAATTAAAAAAATATTTCTAAAAAAATTTAGAAAAAATGGCACAAAATAATTCCACGCATTCACTGTTGTGAAATACCCAATAGAACCCGAGCGCGCTGTCGTAGTTCCGAAGAGATCTACATAATTGCGGATCTGAATTCAATTTGTGGCTTCCTCAGGTCCTATGCATGTCGTTCTACAAAATCTGCTTTTTTTTTTTGAACCAAACTGTTGGCTTTATAAATTCATAGTGAATTTGTAGCCGAAATATTCTAGAGATCGTAAAAACCCATCGACGAATGTTTCTTACTACATTATATTTTTTGCTTAGTTGGTCTAATAAATCTACTCTCATTTTGGTTTTGTTGTACATAGTGGTTATCTCCGTTTCCTTAATCTCTCCTATTTCTTCGTTGATAGTGGCGTCATGATGCATACTGGAGATTATTCGATTAGTATTTGCTGCTGGTTCTACTAGCCTAAGAACAATATTGTTTTCAGACTTATTGAGCTTGAATAGTCCTTCAGGTTGAGTACCTACATACGTTTTAAGGTTAATTATATATCCGGATTTCACATCTACTAGATCAAACATTTTCAGACCATATCGAGCTGGCTTACTCGGAATATATTGTTTGAGTGAGCAACATACGCGAAACTCAAGAAGTTGCTCATCAGTTGCCAAATATTCACTCGCTATGAAACATTTTTGAAAGTGTGTCAAAAAGAGTTCAAAGACCTTTTTAAGAGTGGCCATTTTATCATGTGTTTTCCACTGGAGTCTGTTTCTAATATAATCGAAACGTACCTATCTCAAAAGGAACCTAAAACGTTTTGGCAGGCAACAACTGTTTGCAAGAAGATCTCAATAAACCAATTATTTACAGAATTTCAATATATTCTCTAATCCCTATTTTACCTGTTACTCCTTCATCTCGCTCTCGTTCAAATTGCTGTTGAATATCTCAAATAAAAATATTCGTGCAAGAAGCGATTGTGTGATAGTTATGTCAAAAAAAGACTTAGACAATCCTTGATTTGTCATTCCTAGCAATTCCTTTTAGCTCAGATACATGGATGATGATATTCTGAGCACGTGTTCTAATATGTACATTAGCTGTTTTTTCTCTCTGTTTTGTTACTTTGTTTTTTCGTATGTAATAATTGTTGTTTTCTTGTAAATCATCGTTATCGTCAGTGTTTTTATCACCGCTTTCACCCTGTTTTCTTGTTCTAAAAATGACTTATGTTCTCTTTTATTTACATTACTTTTCTTTGGGGTTATCAATTTTATTTTTACTTTTATTCTTAGCAGCACTTTTTTCACTTGATAAGTCATTGTACCATTGCAGCCAAACATCTGGATTGTTTGATGCTTTAGTTTATCTTTTCGTCTCCTGAGACGTTTTGTGGTAATTTTCGGTGAGATTTAAGTCAAAATCTAGTGCAAATTTCACAAATCAATAGACATACTTACGTATTTAGGCGCATGGGCTACTATTGTAGCCCAGATTAATTTATTTACTAATAACTCACACGTCTTTTCACTAGTGGTTGTAGATTACTGTTGACCAATAATGTATTTTTAACAGTTACGTGAATCTGCGCGTGAACAAAACCATTTCTGTATAAGTTGCAGGGCTTAAATGATAATTTAATATTTTACTAATAATTTCCAACTTAATTCACATCGAAGAAAACAAAGTGAGAGCATTATACAAAATATGCTTCTTTTGTCGGCGATGGTGACAATAAGACATTTAAGAGCATTGTAGATGCACAACCTTACAATGACTTGATTGTAAAAAAGAAGGAGTGCATGGACCACGTGAGGAAATAAATGGGTCTACGTCTGTGTAATTTTAAAAATAAATTAAGTGGCAAGCTTGTTAACAAGCTTCCAATTTTTTACGGTTTAGCCATTGAAATCATAATAACAAAAAATAATTAAAAAATGATATTTTGGCAACGTTGCACCACCGTCTGTACGACAATTATCCACCGGCGCCCGGTCTTGATGTTCGTGACAGGAAGCGAAAGCGATGACTTACTGAGACGTTGCTTAGGCGGATTTAATCAAAACAACAATGAAAGTTTTAATGCCATGGGGTGGAGCATGACTCCGAAAAATATTTCTAATAACAAAAAAACGTAGCAAAAAATTTATTGACATGCACTTTGACCTATGTAATATGATTAAAGTGATGAAAATTTTACGAATGTCCGTAGATCAAAACTGTTATAATTTTTGTATGGAAGCCGATCAAGTGCGCAGCTCAAAGGCAGAGCGATAGCTGAGTGACGGTGAAAAAGGTAGGCGCAGCTGCAAAATCTTCCAGAAAAGAAGAGCAGGAAGAAAGTAATCTAGAAGGCCAGCTTTATTGTGTTTGGATAGCCGAGTAACGGTAAAAATGATCAACATAAAACCATGGTACAAAAAACTTTAATAGCCTTTTTGTCAAATCTACTTTTTGAAGTTGGCCTGCAACATCAATAATTTCTACTCAATTAACTTACAATTTTAGCTTCTTAAATACATTTTTCATAGAAGGAAATAGGACTTTTCTTATATATTAGTAATAGCATTTGCTATTAACAATTTCCAACATATTTATATTATATATAAAGATGGGAGCAAATATTTTTGAATTGGAAAAATTAATTTCATATTTTTTCTTTGCTTTGTTTGGTGAATGCCGATGAACTATCGCCTTTCCTTACAGCAAAAAAATGTTTGTGTATGAGCCTTGATATCTAAGATTTGTTAAAGTCACTATAAGATATTTCGTAAACTTCTTGGGATTCGAAAGCGTAACGGTCCTTAGCTGAACGGATGACATCAACAAAATTATATTTTACTGGTTCACTATGCGGTTTTTTTGTAAGATATACCATTAATTTAAAGTAAGAACGTTTTTACTTGGCCAGAAAGGTTATTAAATCTCATTATTACTCTGTTCAAAGACACTCAGCTGCAAAATCCCTTATTATCGCCTAACTTCTATTTCTGTTTTAATAAATAAGGGAACAAAGTACGCCAGTCTCTTTCTATAGCCGACAGTTCTCATTAGAGATTGAAACCGCAACTAAAGAACTAACTAAAATCTCTTCATAATAAGATAAAAATGTATGCGAAAACCTCGGCAATTGTTAATTAATTTTTAATTACAAAAATCTTTACTTGATTTTGAACGTGAGTTTAACAAAACAACTATAAGAATAATCCAATAAATATGTTTTTATGTTAATTATCAGATACAGCTATGCACGTATCTATGACGTCATTAACATCTAGAATATTCAGTTAGATTCGAAATAGCCTGATCCGTCCTCGCAGGGGATCAGCTTTTCTTGACTTCTTGACATGGCGACATAAAAGAAATAATTAGACGTAGAGGCAAAATTATGTCTATAATTTGATTTTTTTCTAGCTGGGATATTTCAAATAAGTTTAACATTCGTTTACTCAGTAGTACAATTAGACTACAATAATAATTATAAATAAAAGCATCAATGTTTCTTCCCTGTTCCCAATGACATTTAATTAATAAAATATTACAAGCATAAGTACAGATAAAATAACAATAATTTTGTATATTAATCAAAAGTGGCAACACATATGTTACAGAATTATTGGAACATTCAGGTTTATGACGGTTAGGACGAGGTTTTATATAACTTACTTACTCAATCTGTACGTTTTATATCCCGCCAGTAGTCTAAGCATTTTTGTGCGGAAAGCGGTGGCTCATAATCTTGTTCATACCGCCTATGCTCAGATTACTCACACACATGTGTAATGTGGCTTTGTTACTTCAACTCATAAATTAGTATTTCGAGTGAAGTAGAGTAAGTTCTAATACAACTATGAATGTCGATCTCTTGACCCCCGTGCCTCACAGCTTTTATATTTTGTGTAAATATTATAAAAACTTCAAAGCAAAAATTAGAGGATAATATACAAAAAACATTAAATAATGTAAATGAAGTAAACTAAAACGGCCTTAAAATAAAATAATACATGTTTATAACTTTAGTTACAAGGAGTTGTCGTAAATATTTTTTTGTCTAATTTTTTTAACTCCAATTGACCATACAAGCTCTTCTTAGTACGGATAATAATTATTTGTTATAAATATTTGATTATTTAAATAAACGTAACTCTCTGACACGCAGAGAGTTTTCCAATGAAGAATCTCTATAAAGGATTACAAACTAGAAGGTAATATCTGAAAGAAAATATAATAAAGGCTCATTAGGTGAATCTATTAAGAAGATTCGCCGATTTTTAGCCTTTTTAGTTGTTTGTCTTAATTTTCGCCGTCTAACAGCATTCGTTGGGGTGCACCTGGAGTTTAGCACTGTGAGTCGTACTGAATCTTTCAATTTCGTCATACACTAATGGAACTTTAAGTTACTGTAAATTAGTACATTAGGTACATACCATGGAGCGTCAACTATAACTTGGAGCACTTTGTTTTGGAACCTTCACAGAATATTCAAATTAGAGTTACTGACTGTGTCCAATAGCTCTATCCCGTAGGTCCAGGTATGTTTTAATATGGTTTTATATACAAATTGTTTACTTTCTAGCATCATGGAAGAATGCCCTTTGAGCATTCAATAAATTGTTCTAAATTTGAAACCGAGTTGTTTGAGTTTGCTAAATATGTGTATCTTCCATGTCATTCTTCTATATCGATGAAGACCAAGGTATTTAGCTTCATTCATTTGAGGTATTTACTGACCGTTGATCGTTATCGAAGGGTAATTACTTTTTGTCAGTGTGAAGGTGACATATACGTATTTGTCTGTATTCGCTTTGATTTTCCATTTTTTGTAGATAAGTTTATATGTCATTTAGATGTGCTTGTAGCAGAGTCAGAACTGGATTCAACGCTAAAACAGTGGTGTTTATCCACTAGAGTGTCATTCATAGAACGCTCCAGTCTCCAGATGATAATAGGAACAAGTCAATAAATGCATCTTGTTATTTTACGTATATTGACGTCTGTCAGTTAGGAAAGACATTAAAAAATTATAAAATTGATATGAAATCATGCAATTCATTTAGTAGCTCAGGCTTTTATTCCAAACTTTATCAAAAACACACTGCTGAGCTTTGCTTGGTTCCCAAGTCATGCATAACTCGTTTAATAATTCGTTGCACTTGCTCTCTTGTTGTTCTGTGAATTTTACGGAACCCGAACTGATGACGGGGAATTAAGTTTTTTTTTCATCTAGAATCGGTTGCAGTCATTTCAACAAGAGCTTTTTGAAAACTGGATAAAAGAGGCGGGAAGCTTTTAAGCCAATATAACTGCATAGGATTTTCTCAGGTTTGGGCATCATAATCTGAGCCACTAATCAGTGTTAAGGAAAATATTTTTCTGTTAAAATATAGTTGATAGCTTTAATACATTTTCAACCTACTTCAAAAAAGGAGCAGGTTTTCAATTCGACTGTATATATATTTTTTATGGCCGTTCGGGCATAACTTCTTTGTTTATGAACCGATTTAGATTATCCTTTTTTCGTTGGAAAGGGGGTACCTTAAGGGTCGTCTCATTTTAATTTCATTGGCATTGGACCTTAGACTTCGAAGATACACCAGGAAATTCCTCAAAATCAAATAGAAAATGTACAGTGATTGAGATATTGGTAGGTTTATGACAATCCAAAAACAAGGTAGGAACCTAACCATGGTCAAGGACGTTCTGGACTAGACTTGGACTGCGAAGGCACGACAGAACTCCTTAACAATGAACAGCACAAATGCAGAAATTTAAATTGACATTTGAAGTTGTTCTTTTTTGTTAAAAATTGTTTAGGCATTTCTTTGCAAAGTTTGCCTGTAATTAAGTCAAACCCTAGAGTCTTTTTTGAAATTATTTCTTTGTGAAAAATTGTCTCGATTTTTGCAATGGTAATATGCTGAAGTAGTGGACACATTTGAACCGGCGCATCAAGTATTTATGGAATGGAGTTTTCATCTTCAGGGGTGGTTCCCATATCATACGGTTGAGATGCTCAGCAAACGCGGCGGCTTTTTGTGTAGTCCTTCTTAATCAGGTATCGTCTGCATCTTTAGGGGCACGGTTATAGTTTGGGGTTCTTTGAATTTTTTTGTCGGCTTCCACAGTGAGTAATTCGCAGCCTGTGTAGGGTCACGTTTGCTTAAGTATTTCTGAATACAATTATTCTTGAGTATGGTTTAGTGACTTAATTATTTTATTGAGTTTTTGTTTGTCGTCATGAAAATGCGTTAGTTGCTCTGTTCTCTTTCTTGGAGATTAGATTTTTAACATTTATTGATATTACTTCTTTATTATGCATTTCGACTTGGTCAGTTGTTGATTGTTAAGCTGCCATTTTAATGGTTTTTCGAGTGCTAAATCAATATTTTAAGTAGAAATTTAAGTAAAAAGTTTAACTCGATAAGTTTGTCTAGAATAGTACGAAATAGATCCCAGGCGGTTTTTCTGCTGTAAAGAGACGGATCTTTTAGTTTCTTGAGTACATGGTTAATATAACCGGTGAATGATCAGAGCTGAGCTATAAGCACAATTTTACTAAGAATTTTGTGTACTGATGCCTTTAGTGACACAAAATTCTGGATGATTTGGTAACCTATGTGGGTTACTTGAACAATAATCGGTTGTATCTAGAGAAAGATTTCCGAGATTATTGGTTTTTATGGCATTCGGGTTTTTGCTGTAGTAGGTATTATAATTAGATATTTTTAAGTGACAACGATCTAATATTTTTTTAAGCCAACATCATGCATTTTTAAAAATAGTTGGAGTTATTGAGCACGTTAGCACAAACCATTTGCGTTACAAATTTTTATTTACTGAGCCATTATGTTAAATTAGTAATTAGCGGTGTTAATATGTTAAGTAGTATTTCTATTGCTCCATAAGTTTGTTGACCATGACTTGTAATTCAAATAAATCGCTGGAGAGTTGTGTTGATGTCAAATGAACTGATGGTTTTTGTGGTATTATTGAGTTGTGTGGGTTGTGTGTTTTGTTTAGATACTTGGGTATAAGTTGTACATGTTTCAACCTAATAGGAATACGCCTTTGGCGTAATGTTTAAATGTAGTTGTGTATATATTATGAAACCTCGATAGTTTGCTGAATGGCTGTTGTTGAAATTTGTACAGACAACTTTGTCATTTCTGGTTTTCTTGAGGTTGTGTGATTAATGGCAAATTTAACACAGTGAGGAGTGTTATTGAATTAATTTTTTTGTATGCCCATACCTCTGGCACCGCATGCATTGAGGGATCTTTCTTCTAATGTGTGGGACTTCAAACTGTACGCACGTATTAAGAAATAACTTAATTTTATAAGTTTGTTGTCGTTTGGTTTAAGATAAATAAAGAACAGGAAAAGTTGTCTTTTAGTTTTACGTTGTTTTATGTTTCATACCTTTATGACTTCATGATCTTGTTCTTGTAAGCTGAGTTTAATGTCGGCTATATCTGTGGTGGCATGTAAATTTTGGTTTTCTTTTGGTTTTTTTGTTTGTTGTTTATTTTGATTGCTCAATCTATTTTTTCTTTCTGAAGGGTGTCATATCGATTGCTGCTTGGTATTGGATCTCTTAACCGGTAGTTTTAGTTTTTTGATTTTGTTTGTGCTTCAGTACCCCTACTTCGTTTTTTGTTGTGTGTGGCCGTATGCTATTGATTTCCGGAATGCTTGTTGATGGTGGGTACGATGATTGATTTGATATTTGTACAGCAACAAAATTGCAAGTAATATGTTGTATTTAACTACGGATAGGTTTGTTGAGCTGGATAAATTTGTAATTTAAAATATACAGACCTCCAAATATAGTCGCGGATAAAGCTGCTGATAATAACTCGAAATGCATCGGCTATATTGTGGTTATTTGATATCTCATGGATCGGAACGTTCTAAGCGATATGTTCCGATATGTCCGTTCAATGTTCACACAAAAATGTCCGACTAAATAATAATCATTTGTACGTTATTGGATATTCAATTTGATAATCGACTAAAGTTAGAAAAAAGTAAATATGAATTTGCTGTTGTGGGAGTTAGGGATGTTAGATATTTAAGAATAGGAGGCTTGAATTTAATTTAAAGTTTAACAATTACAATACATTGTAAAAAAGAAAACTACTGATTTCAAAGTTAAACGGTCAAATATCAACAAGTATAAATTGTGGAATAAACTTTTTTGTATTACATTTGGAGTTTTTCTACCTATCAAAAATGCCGATTATAATTTATGAGGTTTTACGAAATTTGGTAAACCTCAAGAGAATAAAAATTAGGAACCGCTAAAGCTGGCTAAGAATTATCAAAATTAATTTAAACGCCCTTGCATAAGAGTTAATAATTATTGTTATTTGGAATATGGTATTAATTATGATAGCTTCACAGCATATAGATGTTTCAATCATGTGGAAATAAAAATCTGGAATTCG
This sequence comes from Sinelater perroti, assembly GCA_036346155.1. Taxonomy (NCBI): domain Eukaryota; kingdom Metazoa; phylum Arthropoda; class Insecta; order Coleoptera; family Elateridae; genus Sinelater; species Sinelater perroti. The sequence continues at coordinate 6,087,766 of JARFIY010000359.1, forward strand.
TAAAAATCTAATAAATATGTCGTTTTCTTTAGTATTTATATGCTTCGTCTCATTGAATTGATTAGGGACTATAAATGATGCAGTTAAAGGGTTTATAAACATGAATATAATATGTAGTAAAGCAAAAAAAAATGAGAAAAGGTTAAAAAGTGTAGTTTTTAAGGACAATATACAGAGACACAACATCAAGATTGCATAACGTCGCATTCAACCTTGTGTGACTTTCATTGTTGACGAGTATACTTTATTATGCACAGTTTTTAAATTGCATTTTACATAAGGGTAAAGTGCTTATGAACATCTGTATCGCAGCTCGTAAACAAGCAGATGCAGTTCGTGATGCAATATTTTGCACTGCGATGCAACCAGCACATTTTCTCATAACCTCTGCTGCCAACAACACCTTATTCGGGCAGTTTACTATATTACGGAATTTATGAAACCTCCCGCTGCTGCACTTTGTTTTTATGTAGCGCACTTGCAGCAAACGCTTAAGTAATTGCAGTTGTGCTGCAATCATGATGTAAGACTTACTAATATACGTTATACGGTTTATTACGCCGCATAAATCGCATGTACAATTACAATTTGTACATCACTTTCCTCATTAGAAGCAGCTGAACTTGCAGCTGCGGTTTGGTATATTTATTTACATACAGTTATATCTCATAAAGTAGAGAGCAACAAAAGCTGCAAATCTCGTTATAACCGAGAGCGTCATTTAATCCAATCCCTTCGTTTAATGAACTCGACGAAATCAGGCGCGCCTGGAAAGACAGGCTCTTGCAAAAATTCAAATTATTGCGGCGAGCGAGGCGACGGCGCTAAGCCACTCGCTTAAGTCCGCCTGGCCAGGCTCCCTTATAGAATTAAAGCTCCGAGGATCTTCTTTTCACTTGTGTCGCATAATGAATAGCCCGCTGAAAGGGGCCCGGCCACTTAGATGTGACGTAATGAGCACTCCGACATTCGCATCATCCTTTGTGCGGGGGTCCGCGCCCGATTCAGTCGCCCTGCATATTTAAGGATGTTTTCGGTGCTTCTTTTAAACCAGTGGCTATAAAATTAAGGATAACAACGCTCGTTAGCGGCACCAGGAGCGCAGCTAGTTGACCTCTCGTCCGCGGCCCGGTTTTTAATTTACCTTGTAAGAGGATTTGCACAAAGGGCGAGGCTCTTTGATGCTTCCGGTGTAAACAGACGCAATACTTGAGAACAAAATTTAATTTAATTAAAACAAACATCTGTTGGGTATGACGTGTTAATTAATAACTTAAAGTTTTAAATAACTGATTAGCATTAAGTTAAATGTGTAAATGCTGTAAATTTGGTACTTCAAAGTTAATTATTTGTTTCCTTTTTTTATTATGTAATTCTGGGTTTTTCCTTGTTATTTCTAATAATGATCTTTTTACAAATTTATTTATTTTAAAGAGATACCCCTATCTAAATGTCGTAATCTTAAAACTATTATGTTAATATTTTTATAAACCTTATTCATACAAAAAACTAAATTAAGAAATTAAGCACATTTATTTTTCACTCTTTTGTAAACGAAGAAAAAGAAGGTGGCAAAAATTATAAAAAAAACCTCTTAAGTTACTATAAACAGCAGAACGCTTTGTTTAGTTAATATTTAATTAGTTTTGCTTCTTTGTGTTTTTTTAAATTAATTCTCAACATTTATACAATACATTTTGGAAAAATTTGATCGACTAAAATAGTAATCATTGATTCTTATTTTTATATTTTATATGTTGTGTAAATTATTCAACTATAAATTATTAATTCTTTATTAAAATTTTGTAAGAAATTAATCAATCTCATATTGCAAGGTACTGTAATTTGATTAACATTTTTAGAATTTTTTTCTCTGTTGTATTATGTCTAAGAGCCCAGCTCAACCCATTGGTGTATGTGCATATTACTAGGCGCAATAAACCTTTGTGGTATCAATATCATTAAGTTCGCCCCAAAAAAATTGTCAAAGTTTTTATGTTTTGCGATTTTAATATAACAGGTTCATTATTGTTAAATTAATATACGATTTTTTCTATTGTTTTTAGTTAAGTAAAAGTGTAATAGGAATATTATGAGATTTTCAGAATTATTCTAAATTATAAAATTTGCTATAGATAAAAGATGATGGGGTTATATCTTTTTACTAGAGAAATGATACATAAGTAATTAATTTTGAGCTTCCTCTCTTTAAAATTTATTGTTTTTGCAATTCTTTTTAAATTCTAATGTACCATATACATACACTGGTTACAATTATCATTCAATATACTATATTTATACAATTATAAATGAAATTATTAGTTATATGGTTTTTATCACTAGGTTCAGCAATAAAATTTGGACGCATTTTTTAAAACATTGTTGTGATTTCGGCAAAACCTATAAGTAATTTCTTGGTTCAACTTACCATATATTATTTAATCTACGTACGGCCGACTTAAATGGCATGTCAGGATTAGAAGTGCGCTGTAGTGTGTGTATGGCGTGGATAGAGATCGTTTTATCGCTACTAATCGTGATGACTAAACTTGTAACTAGAGAAAGTATTAAAGCAATCAATATTTTGTTTAGATTATGCCGACAGTTTGGTAGAAACACGTTATTGGAGAGCCAGGTATTTAAACGGCAAAAGACGACTTGCGCTGTACCTTCAAACAGAGCCGACGTGTTACCCGAGTACTGCAGCCAGATCGAGTTATCGCAGTGAGCATTAACCCATATGCGCCTTTCGTAGCAAAATAATTTTTAAATTTACATATCTGAATAAGTGAACCTACATTAATAAAACAAATAAAGAGTTATTCAACCCTTCGAGGTTGAGTAATAACAATGTTCCAAAACTTCTCTTCTTCTTCTGTATCCTTATACCCCTTGGGTATCGGATATTTATTCTCTTAACTACTCTCTACCCATTTTTTCCATTCTTTCCGGTCCAGTGCTAATTCTTTCAACTCCTCCTTCGTCTTTCCCCTTTTTCTGCCCACTTCCTCTACATTCTGTAACCAGTTTTTCTTAGGTCTTCCCTTTCTTCTCTTCCCAATCCTACCTGCTTCCATAGATTTCTTCACTAGTCTACTGTGGTCCATCCTCAATTTGTGGCCGTACCAGTATAGTTGTTTCTTTTCTATCTTTTTGGCAACCCATTCTTGATCTATCATTTATGGTATCTTACATGTTTGTTTCTCCCTCTGTCGAACTGGTCTTTCCAGTTATTTTTCTAAAGTATTTCATTTCCTCGGCAATTATTTTACTTTCATGTTTTTCTTGCATAACCTATGTTTCACATGCATATGTCATTGTAGGTAAGATCGTGTTGTAGATCCGTAGCTTCGTTTTTTTTATCTATTTCCCGTTTCCAAAGGTAGTTTTATTTAACGCGTAGTAGATCTTTCTGCTTGTATTAATTCTTTTGGTTATATCTAGGTCTATTTTACCGTCGTCTGATGTTATACTGCCTAAGTAATCATATGCCGTTACTTTTTCTACTCCTTTTCCTTTAATTTCTATTCTTCTTTCTTTTTCTCGTGCCTTATCGTTAATTATCATCATTTTACATTTATCCGTGTTAACCTCCATTCCCAGTTTATCTATCTTTTTAGACCATATTTTTGTTAATTCTCTCATTTTTCTGTAGGTGTTTGATATTAGGACTATGTCATCCGCATACATACTAATCTGTTTATATCCTATCATCGTTTGTTGTTGTGTGGATTTCACTCGGGTGTTTCTTAATAACCTGTCCATCACGACTGTGAACAGCAGGGGACTGAGGCTGTCTCTTTGTTTTATTCCTAGTTCCATTTTAAATCTTGTCGATTTCTTTCCATTTATCTTGATCACTCCCTTTACGTTATTATATATACTCTTCACTACTAGCATCAACTTTGCTTGAACTTGTTACTGCTCGAGGCATCTCCATATTATCTTTCTGTGTATTGTATCAAAAGCTGCTTTTATGTCTATGAAAATTACAAACAGTTCTTCTCCTTTTTCTTCTTTTTTTTCTATTAATTATTTTTCTTAATCTTCTTTCTATTACTTTTGTATATAATTTAAAACAGGTGGAGGATAGGCAGATGCCCTGTAATTCTTACAAAGTGTGAAATCGTCCTTCTTGTGTATCGGGATTATAATATTTTCTTGCCAATTCTCTGGGATTTCTTCTGTCTGCCATGCCTCATTGATTATTTTTAGAATCCATTTCTTTCCTTTGTCTCCCAAATACTTTACCATATCTGGTTCAATGTCATCCTGTCCACACGCCTTTCCTGTTCTAATGTTTTTCATTGCTTCTTCCAGTTCTTCTATTTCTATTTCCTTCAGCGATTCTTCCTCTTCTTCTTCATCTGTTCTTTTATTGCTATCTGTATTTTTGCTTCATTCACACTATTCTTATCTTCAAATTTATTTGTGTAGTAGTCTGTCCAGATTTCTAATATGTCATGTACTTCAGATTTAAATTCGTTGTCGTTATTTCATATGCCCCTTATATTTTTCTGTTTATTTCCTTTCAGCATTTTTATTACATTCCAAAATTTTCTATTGTTTTATTGTATGTTTGGTTTAGTTCCCTACCAAACTCCTCCCAAGTTTTTCTTTTCGCCTCTCTCACAATTTCTTTCGCTATATTCCTTTTGTTTATATATATTTTTTGTCCTGCTAGTTTCGCGTTTCTCTGAACCTTTTCTGTGCCATTTTTTTATTCGTAACTGCTTCTCTTGTATCCTTATTCCATCATCTAGTTTTTTTCAGTTGGTTTTTGTTATATTTCCTAGTTTTGCATGTCTTTTTTGCTATTTTATAAATTGTTTCACTAAATGTTTGCCATCTTCTTTCTAGGGTCCAGTTGGTATTAACTTGTTCTAGTTTTTATAATTACTCGTCTATTTCTGCTTGAAATTTAACTTTAGTTCATCATTTCTTAGATTCTGTATTTGTATTTTTTCATAGTCTTTTTTTTGCATTTCCGTGTCCCCTTTTAGCATTGCTGTTACCAATCTATGTTGTATTACGATTTCCGCGCCCAGTATCGTTTTAATCTGTTGTATTCTATCGCTGAGTTCCTGTGTATATACTAGATAATCTATTATACTTCTAGTGTTTTTTCTTCCGCCGCAAACGTATATCTATTTTCCATAGGTTGGTGCCAAAAGCCATTTCCTATTATGAGATCGTTTGTTTGGGAAAACTCTAGCATTCTCTGTTCATTTCTATTTATAATCTTTTCTCCATATTTTCCTGTGCATCCTAGCCCTCTATTTTCATCTCTTCTAATTCTTGCGTTCCAATCCCCTATGAAGATTATTAGGTCTTTCTCTTCTCTAATTCTATTTAGTGTGTTCTGTAAATCTGTGTAAAAATTTAAGTTTTCCTCTTCATCTGCTTCTTATATAATTGTATTATACTTATCATTCCATCTAAGTCTATCTCCGAAGCCATTAATCTTGAATTTACTGCTTCTCATTACTTTGTTATCTAGTTCTTCTGATATTATTATGCCTACTCCTTTTGTTCTCTGTTTTGGATGTCTTCCTGAATAATATACATTATAATTACATTTTAATTGTTTATTATCTACTTCTTTGATTTTTGTCTCACTTAAGACCATAATTTTAATATTATATTGTTACATTTCTTCTATTAGCTGGCACTCTTTTCCCGTTATTGACGTAATATTCCATGTTCCGATTTGTATTTGTTTAAGTTTATATATTCTATTAATTTCTGTATTTCTAATTTCATCGTTTTCCTTACTCGTTATTCCTTTTTCCTTGCAATTATCTACTTTGGCGTTTTTCCTGTTTCTATTCTGTGCTAGTTTTTGTACGTCGTCCCTTAAATGTTATTGTTCTCATTTGTTTCCTGAATTCCTCGTTGTTTATATTCCGTAGTGACTTTTCGCTTATAGTTCTTGCTTTCCGGGTTTTCTCTGAGTAATTTTCCGTTCTACTTGTTCCTTCTTTTTCTATTTCTGTTTGTTTTGCATTTTCTTTATCTTGTATTTCTAACTTCTCTTCTAGCTGTTGTAGTGTGCATATTTCTCCATTCACTATCAGCTTGTTATAACTAAGTTTTATATTGTATCCCTTGTCTCGTACCGCTATCATATGTTTTAACACTGTTCTTCTCTCTTCCAGTATATGCTTCGAGTAGTCTTCGTTAATCCATATCTTCTTTCCTTTTAAGTTTTCCGCCTTCTTTAGGATCTCCTGTTTCTTGTTCCATGTTGCCAATTTTATTAAAACTGGTCTGTTCTTTTGCTGCCCTTCTTCTACCCTTCCTAATCTTTTATTTTCCAGGGTTTCCGTTTCAATGTCTACGTTGACCCCCATATCTCTTAAAATGATTCTTATTTTCTATTTCAGTTCAAGTTCTAGTTCATTAAATTTATCTTCAATTCCTTGTATCTCCCTTTCCAATATATCGACACGCGTACTTTGTATATCTAGTTGTGTCTTTAGCTTTTCATTTTCTTTCTTTAAACCCCCATTTTCTAATCTTGTTTGTTGCAACTTTTTACTTATTGCGTCCACTTATATCTTGCGTTTTGGTGTCTAAATCTTTAATTTTGTCTAATTTAGAATTAATCTCTTCTAAAATCTTTTCCATTATAATAAAGGTATTTAAACAAATTCGCCTTCTCTCTGTTCAGTACTTTACACTTTTTTAGCTTTTAACTATAACTTACCTTCAAGCAGCTCTTAAAATTAAAATGTATGTGTGTCCTCTTAAATTATCAGCTAGGCCAAGGGGTGGCTCCAGTTGATCCCCTCGGAGAGACTTCCTCCCTACCTGCTAGGTATTCAGAAGTGTCGAGCACTTTTCCACGATAAATTGTGAATTATTACTCAAGCCGTAATTCACACCTACTTGTCACACAAACAGCAGGACCGGTCCCTGTTACCTATACCTCTTATAAATCAGTATTGAGCACTGAACTTTTGGTTCTTATTTTTGTAATTTCCCTAAACTTATTTTTCTTAAACCTATTACATGTATTTTATTTCATCTTGCTGAAACTTAAATTCGCCTTAATCCGACCCTGTATGCTATTTATGCTTAGTACAGGTGGTACACGTCCGTGACCGGGCTTATTACTTCGACTCGTTTGAGGCCGACCACCTCTTATCTTTATACCCGCATTATAAATTTACTTTCCTACTGTTAATTCTAATCTTACCTTGGTTTCTGCTAGCATATAGTATCATATCACATTTATTTTACCTAACCACTCACCACCTTACAATTATTTCGCATTAAACACCCATTTATACCGAAATTATTTGCGACAGACTTATTTGCTTTCACATTCAACTTCGCCATGTTCCAAAACAACCAAGAAAAACATAATTCTAACCACTTGTCTCCATCAGTAATAAATAACGTAGTAAAACGGTACACGTGAAATCAAAACGGACTTAACGAACATAACCGTTATTAGCCTTTAAAAATAACTCAAATTGACAACACCTCAAAATCAACAAACCAAAGCATCAGCCAAGGAAACATAAAAAGATGAATTGCGCCAATATTTATTTACAATCTAAATAACCACCAGGAAGCTAGATACGACATTAAAAAGATTACTGAAAGTAAAGAATTTACATCATCTAGTAGCAAATATTTAAAAATCAATCATACCTGTTATGACAGCTACCGAAAGCTTACTGAATTCTATATGGAAAATAAAGTAGAATTATTAGTTTTAAAAATCTCGACGAAAAACGCTTATTTGTGATAATAAAAATAATAAAATTAAAAAAAAATCAACGTAACTCTATTACAAAATAAGAACAAAACTCCACCCCAATAAGTGTAGCAACTTTAAGGGCAAATGAGTTAGCTACAGAATTATTGTATATGTAATAATTACTCCAAAAATAATAAGCAAAACTAGTAATACATCTAAATGCCAACAATGCGAACTCATAAAAAAATCTATTGCGTGAAAAAACCGTGTTGCAGTTAAATGCCAAGAGTAACACCCGCTTAACATTTGCAGCAAAAACCCTGCTGTGATAATTGCAGAGGAGCACATCCGGCGAGTTACAGAGAAAGTCCACATTAAAACAAACTTTTGAAACAACGATACCTATTAACAGATTCATACGATAAACCAAAATATGTCGGATTATTTTTAAATACACCCAGTTATAGCATGTTACACAGTCAAGCCGTATGGTACATTGAAAACCAAGGTTTAATTCGTTTATTTAAAGATTTTTTAAATTATTTGACAGCATCATTAATAGGTAATTTAATCAGCAACAACACGTTTTCAAGATGCTGAGCTAGCAATCACAATGTTAATAAATTTAACAACATTGTAATAATTCATCGGCTAAACATTCTGGTACCTAATAAATACACGCACTATCCCAAAAAAAGAAATTATCAGTTTGATGTGTTAGCTACAGTAATTGCTACAAACTTTCACTTTATAATTTAACAAAATGTAATTCCAGAACTTAACTCGGATTACCTTTCGGTACTTATAACTTTTAAAACCACTCCTGTGTTTGATGTTCGATTTTAAAAACTGATAAATAGGAATACTGATTGTGATAGACTTCAAAAAAACTTAGATGAACTATTAATGAACGCAAGTCAAATTAGAAGTAAAAGTGAGATTAACGCAAATGTAGAAACCTCACAGCAACCATCATAAAGTCCGTTCATTTTGGTACTACACTTTTCCGCCCCCAATTTACATTTTGAATTTAATTAAATAAAAAAATCAATTAAATAATTTAACCCATCAAATGAGAAGAGAAGTAGATTCTCCTAAATTAATAAAGTTTAGAAACAATACTTGAGTAGCAAAAATAAGGCATCAGATTACGAAACAAAAGAAAAAGGCAATTATTAAAGCCAAAAAAAGTGCATGAGATAAATTCACTGATAAACTGGAGCACAGCAGTGCAGGAAACCAAAAACTCTGCTGTACAGAGCTATAAAAACTTTTCGTACTAAAGAAAAAAAATACACTAAAACAAATTAAAACAAAAAACGGATAGGTACTAACCAACAGCAGCTGTATATTTAAGAAGTGAATGGAGTATTTCGAAAATCTCTTGAGAACAAATCAGGATGAAGAACCACTCGAAATACATGAAAATAATATAAATCACAAAGGCGTTGTAACATTAGAAGTGTTAGAAGAAACCATTAAAACAGTCAAACTAAGAAAAGCTACATAGACGAGCTTGATAACTTCTGAAATGGTGAAGTTTTTAAGTGACGTAAATAAAAATTTGTCTTTTGAATTAAATCATAGAGCTTCGTGCGAAAAACAAGTACCGGAAGACCGCAATTAATGTGTCGATTTTTAAAAAAGAGGATAACAGAGAATGCACAAACTATAGGCATATTTCCTTTAATTTGTCGGGGAAAGTGTACTAGCGAATTATTGAAAAACACCTACGCACACAAATAGAACCTTTCTTATCGGAAGAGCAGTGCGGGTTTAGAAATCACAGGAATACTCAAGATCAAATATTTATAGCAAAGCACATAATAGACAAACAACTGGGGAAAGACAAAACCTTGTTTATGGTATTTATTAATCTACGCCAAGCGTTTAGCTCATTTCCGAGACCAGAACTTTCAAAAGCCTTACATCAAAAACACGTAAGAGAAGATTTTATAGACGCAGTTAAGAGTCTCTACAGAAATAACAGAAATATTGTCAAAATATAAAAGGAAACACCTGACGAATTTAGCACAACTAAAGGGGTAAGACAAAGTGCCATATTAAGCTCACTATTATTTGTTATGGTGATGACTAAAATCATTTTACGAATGTAAAGGTAGGGCAAAAAAATATGGTCTAGGGTACGGAAATTTAGCTATACATCAATTAATGCCCTCTCTTTTGTTGATAATTTACTGTTGATAGTTAACGACCAAAATAGTCTAAGATGGGATCTAGATGTAAGTATAAATCCCTTCAAGAACATGAAATAAAAATAAATTCTAACAAAACAAAAAGTTATCTAGTATCATTAATATTGTAAAATCTTGACTTTAAAATAAACGAGGCGATCGAACAAGTGAAGAGTTGTCGATATCTAGGAACTATACTCCAAACCCAACGCAAAATAGTGGATAGTCAAACTTAAGTCTGAGGCACGTAAAAAACCAGTACTATGCAATAACAAAAATTTTTTTAGAAATAAACAACTAAAATACAAAGACTCAGTTGTATAAATCAATTTTCATACCAACTTTCACATACAGCTGCCAATCCTGGGTGCTAAACCAAAAGAATACTCAAAGAGTGCAAACCTCTTCTTCTTCTTCTTGTGCCATCTCCATTAATGAAGGTTGGCAACAATTGTGGCGAATTTGTCTCGGTCTTGTGGTGTTCTAATTAATGTGTGTGTGTTTAAGCCCGTCCAGTCTCTTATTTTCTTCAACCATGAACATTTTCTTCGACCTGGGCCGCGTCTTCCTTCTATTTTCCCTTCTATCATGAGTTTTAACAGTTGGTTTTTGTGGTTTCTTGTGATATGACCAAGATAGGCGGTTTTCCTTTTTTTAATCGTATTAACTAATTCTCTGTCTCGGTTCATACGTCTGAGTACTTCCTCGTTTCTTATGTGTTCAACCCACGATATTCTATGCATTCTTCGGAACACCCACATCTTGAATGCTTCCAGCTTGCTAATCTCTTTTTTGTTCAATGTCCAAGTCTCCACCCCGTATAGCAGTATTGAATAAATGTAACATTTCACAAATCTGTATCTTACATCTAGAGCGAGGCTTTTATTACATAGCAAGTTTCTCATTTTAGGAAAGTCATTCTGGCTGTCTCTATTCTGGTTCGTATTTCTAGTTCTGGGTCTAGATTGTCAGTTATCCAGCAGCCAAGGTATTTAAATTTGTGGACTTGTTCTATATGTTCATTGTATACATTTATATTGACTGTTGTGTTTGGTATTCTGCTCACTACCATTGTTTTTGTTTTCGTTGTATTAATTTTGAGTCCGACAGTATCTCCTTCGGTTGTGATACGGTCCATTAAGCGTTGTAGACCCTCAGGGCTGTCGGCAATAATTACGGTATCATCCGCGTACCTCAAATTGTTGAGTAATCTTCCGTTGACTTTGATACCATCTTCCGAGCCTTCAAGTGCTTTTTGGAATACTTGTTCCGAATATATATTGAACATAAGTGGTGATAGGACGCATCCCTGACGTACCCCTCGTTTAATAGCCACTTCAGTTGTGATTGAGTTTTCTAATCTTATTGCTGCTGTTTGTTTTTCGTATATGTTTCTAATAATTGTGATGTCTTGTTTATCCAGTCCTTTATGCTGTAGCACGTTTATTAATTCTGCGTGTTTTATACTGTCAAATGCTTTGACATAGTCAATGAAACAGAGATATACCTCCTTTTTTTGATCTCTGCATTTTTGCAGTAATACTGTTAATCCAAATAAAGCCTCTCGAGTGCCAAGGCCGTCCCTGAAAGCCAAACTGTTCTTCGCTTAGGTCTTGTTCACTTTTTTTGCGTATTCTGTTGTGTATTATTTTTAAAAATAATTTTAGCACATGGCTCATTAAGCTAATTAATCGGAATTGATCACATTTGTTCGCATTAGTTTTCTTTGGTATAGGAATGAAAATTGACTTTAGCCAGTCGTGTGGTATGTTTCCTGTTTGCTATATTTTATTGAACAGGTTTGTCATTATGTTTATGTTATCTTCATTTATGAGTTTCAGGAATTCTGCATAAATGTCGTCTGGTCCGGGAGCTTTCCCGTTTTAGTTGCATTTAACACTTTAACTACTTCTGCTTTTAATATGTTTGGCCCGTTTCGCCCTTCGCGGTGTACGGGAGGTTAACTTCATCGTCAAACAATTGTTGTACGTAGTTTGTCCATTCGCTGTTTAGTTCTTCTGTTGTAGATATCAGTTGGTTGTTATCATTTGTTAGCCTTGTTGGCAGTCGTTTTTTAAAGTTTCCAGTAACTTCCTTTACTTTTTTATGTAAATTGAAGTTCTTCGAGCTCTTGGCATCTATTGTTCATCCATTTCTCTTTTGCTTCTCTTGTTGTTCGTCTTATTTTGGTTTGGGTTTGATTGTACCTCTGTTGGTCCGAATTTTTATACATTCGTCTCTCGTCCATTAGTTCTAAAATTTCCTTTGTTATCCATTCCTTTTTGTGATCGTATTTTGATGCTCTTACAGTTTGGGCTTGTATATTGTTTAGCGTGTTTTTAAATTGTTTCCAGATATTTTCTATTTGCTCTTGGTCGTTTTCAGCCTCTGTTTCGCGTATTTTTTTGAATTCGTTGTTTAGTGACGCGGATATTTGATCTTTTTGTATCTGGTCTTCTAGTATTGCCATATTTGGTTTTGTGTTTGTCTTCTTCCTTATCTTTTCTAACCTAATTCTGATGCGTGCTACTATAGGGTTATGATCCGACCCCACGTCTGTTCCTGTGTAGGTCTTTGCTCCAAGAACTCCATTTCAATATCTTTTGTCTATTAGGATAAAATGCGGTGATTTCGAGGTATAAAGGCGTCTCGGAGGTAGTTTAAACCATGTGTTGCTTATTACAAGATTTTCTTCTTGACAAAATTGTACTAATATGTCACCTCTTGGGTTTCTGTCACCCAGTCCATACTCACCTACTACATCTTGAAGTGGTCCTTTTCCGATTTTGGCATTGAAATCGCCCATAATTATTGTTATCTCATCTTTTTTTATGTGTGATTTTAATTGTTTTATTTGCGTGGAGAAATTGTTTATCTCTGCGTCGGGTTTTTCTGCTGTTGGTGCATATACCTGTATTATGTTAACATTTTTTGGTTCTACCTCTGAGATGACAATTCTGAGGGCAGTTAAGAAAATTATAAAAGGAAAAAAACTCCAATGCCAAAATTTGAGAAAGACTTAAAGTAGTCATTCTAATTACCTATATTGACAGAAGCCAGCTGCGATGGTTTGGACACATCAGCCGAATGGAGAGTGACCGACCATGAAACAACCACGAGCGGGAAAATAGACGAGGATGACCGAAACAGACTTGGAATGGCGTATTCATACGATTCTGCCCAAAAGGGAACAATCTGATGGTTTGGACACATTAGCCGAATGCAAAGTGACCGACCATGAAAAAACCACGAGCGGGAAAATAGACAGGGATGACCGAAACAGACTTGGAATGGCGGTATTCATACGATCCTGCCCAAAAGGGAACAATCTGGTGGGAAGGACAACTATAGCTTGAGACCAAATCGCCTGGAGAAAGTTAGTAAACAAATAAATGGAATATTTAGTTTTATATTTCTATCACTAGAGGGTGATGCATTCAGTACATGTAATCTTACACTCTATGAGGGTAGAAGAGAATTTGACAATATACAAAGGTTGTCGCAAAACTATTGAACGTATCGCTAGCGAACAATGCTACCTATTGACATGTGACCAAATCAGGTGTGCAAAATAACCATTTAGATAATCAGAATACAAAATTTAACCGTTTCCGTTCAGTAATATTCTCTGTACAGATGTTGAAAGAAAACAAATAATATAATACAACCATTTTTACAAAACATATATTTTTGTCAACTGTACGCTTACAAATCGTCATCATCACTAATCTCTGGGTTCTTTTCGAAATATTTTTCATTGCTAGCTACGCATCGGCGCATGCTTTCGACCTATGTAACGAAAATCGTTTCCTGAAATTCCTCTGCTTTCGTGTTCTTGAAAAATGTGTGTACGGCATTCTTCGCCTTGACATCTGATTTAAATCTTCGGCCTCGCAAGTTCTTTTTAAGCTTCGAAATTAACCAAAAGTCGCAAGGCTCCGCTTTTCTATCCATTTTACGAATACGAAAGACAGTAAGGTTACATTCAATAATTTGCATTGAAACTAACGCTGTGATGAGACTACTGGGTGTTTTAATGTTCAAATCGTTGTCAGTGTCGTCAGATGAGTTGATTTACAGATCTGCTTTGGTTGCATGTCGATAGATAGTGCTGTTCGCAAGAACAAGCAATACTCTCAGTGGTTTTGCGACAACCGTAGTATAGGGAAAAAGTGCGGATCGTACACTTTTGTTTTTAGTAAATCATGTACCCTTTAAATAGACCTGCAAAGCTTGCAACGCATAGCGAAGTGGCGAAGCAGTCTCCCAAATTTGAGAACCCTCTAGTTGACCTTTGACCAATCAGTTTCAAAATCACTAGCAAACAAGCCAGCCTTTTTGGTCACCTGTCGATTGGTGAAAACAGAATTTGGAAATTCCCAGCCGTTCTGGAGCTATTGCTCGGACGGACGGACAGACGGACAGACAACATGAAGTTAGCAAGTGACTCCGCTTCACTTCGCCACTTAATAATCAGATTAGGTTGCTCTCCCCAAAATACAAATATTTTGCTTTTTCACTATTTCAATCACATAAAATGCAGCCACATCACTGAACCATCACTTGACTAAAAAGTCTTGAGATGACAGACAAAATTCAATGCGAGATCTGTGATCGTATTGGAGCAAGTGTAGTAAATAAATAGATCACTTTCAAATGCTTATGTAGTATGCACCACACAGCTGTTTAGGGAATTACAAGCTCCCGGTTTATTCTCGATGTGTGGACGTGTGGTATATGTGGAAGTTGGGAATGGGAGTTGGCTTAAAATTAAAAATATTGGGCTATTTATTGCGTATATTTACAGTATCGGAAAAAGTAATTGATTTTTTTTAAAAATCGCTTTAGCTTTCTAATCAAGAACCGCCCGTAAGATCCTCTGGAATGATGAGAGCAAGTTCTGGTTGTTTGAATCCGACGGCGTGCAGTGGGTTCGACGTCTTGTGGGCGAAAGAAACAATCCGAAGTACCAGAAGCCGATTGTGAAACATGGAGGTGGGTCTGTAACGGTGTGGGGTTGTTTCAGTGCACTTGTTCGGATACACGGCACCATAGACCGCCTCGTTTATGGCAAGTTGTTGCAAGACCATATGCTCTCATACGCATGCGTAAGCATGCCTCGCGACTAGGTATTTGAAAACGACAACGCCCCGAAGCACAAATCGGCCCATGTGACGAAAATCCTGGAGAAGAAGAAAGTGGGCGTTTTGCTCTGGCTTTCACAGTCCCCGGACTTGAATCTGATTGAGCATATTTGTGATAAGTTTGACGTCGTTTGGAAAGGAAATGGGCCCGAAACGCCAACGAGCGATTCCAGCAACTTCAACAAGAATTGCAGAAGATTGGGTCAAATGTGACTGACCTATTGATGGCTTTCATCCCCAAACGTTGTGCGGAGACAATCAAAAACGATGGCTATGCTACCAAATATTAGTCTGTTATTAGGCTTTTGTTATCTTTCCCGGTTTATTGGTTATTTTTTGAGTTGATGGTAAAATTCAATTACTTTGTCGTAGTCAAAATCGTCCACCGGCCACTTGCTATGGAACTTGGCGCCTAGTGACGCTGTTCTTGTGTGGGATTCTTGCCTAGAGGGGCATTGCTATTTGCAACTTGGTACCAGTTGCGGGCGTTTTTTGATTAGAAAGCCAGAGCGATTTCCAAAAAAATTAATTACTTTTGCCCGATACTGTAATTGTTGTACTGTAATACTCTTTTCAAATAGCGAACAAATCAGTCATAACGCCTGATAATCAATTCTTTTAGAAATTTGGTAATCGTCAATAGAATATTTATATAATACATTCTTATGCGAAATTATGAAAGAAAATTATGTTTTATTGTATCGTATTAGTGTTTAAACTAGTTATGGTAAAGAGCTCATACAATTTTTACAAACAAATTTATAAATGTACATTTCAATATATCATATTGGAAATTTAATTAAATATCCCCTTTTTAAATTGTTACTTAAGAACCAAAAGCTTCATGAATAATAGTTCTTACGTCACAATTATATATTTATAAGCATTATAGCAGTAAGAAACTTTACTGAATGTTTAACAATCCTTTTCACTAAACCAACAGCTTGTAAAGCAGTGTAAATATTAATATTCAGTTAGCTATCCTACTCAAGCTGGGTCCTGATGAATATTAATTACACTTAACAATAACTTTCACTAAAATCTCAAAATTTATTTACGGAATATTTTTGGAAAACATCTAGATGTAATTAATATTCCAAAGAAAACGCAAAGAAAACGCAGAAGTTACACTAATTTAATTTAGTCCAGCTGCGTATCCTATTTCTTGACGCATATCAACTCACTTTAAGCTAAAAATATTTTATTACAAATGAGAGCGGACAAGAGGCCCAATCAAAAGGCACATTATTATTTCTTTGCGCCCGATGAAGTCAAAATGTCAGCGGTAGGTGATGACATTTCCATTTGAAATACAGGCGACATATTTGTTTTCGTTCGGGGATGTTTGGCCCACTTTGCGACACCCAGGTGATGAGCCGCGTGTCAGCGGGCTGAATAACTCGTTTGAGTCATAAAAAGTAAACACTTCAAAGATAATTATGTTTGCAGGCGACTGCGTCGCAAATTCCGTCGCTGCGTATATTTTGTCCGGAGGCGTGCGAGATTAATTGCATGCGTCATATCGAGTCGGAACTGGTAACCCATAAAACGTATTCTGTGTGTGAACGAGCGTTCATGTCAAAAACACACCTACTAATTACCCTTTGAGTTCCTTGCTGTGTTCAAGTAAAGCGTAAAAATTTGAAGTATTTAATTTAAGCTGTCCAAGGGATTGTAGGTTAAGAGTAATCTCAAATAAATTTATTTATCTAGATAATTATTTTTTGTATTTTGTATGTAACTTCAGAATGATCGATTAAAAAAAAACAACAAAAAAATAATTCTATCGCAATCAAACATTTGCAAGTACAGGGTTTGTATAAAAAGTATGGGAGAAATATATTTATTTGAAATACTTCAAAAGTCTTCAAAGTACATCTCTTGAGCGTCGACATACTTTTGCCAGCGGCTTTTCCACGACTCGAAGGCTCCCTGGTAAGCGAATTCCGGAATGTCTTTAAGGGTACGCGTGCAAGCTTCTATGACGGCACTTAGGGTCCCATTGTGGTGTCCTTTGAGAAAGGATTTCACTTTTGGGAATAGGAAATAGTCTGCTGGTGCCAAGTCCGGACTGTAAGGGGAATCGTCTAAAAAGCCGTTGTAAAATGTCTTTACTTCTGCTTTTGGCCAGTCAAAACTTTCGGGACAAGTTTAGCGCAGATCTTTCGCATCACCAAATTTTCAGTGATAATGCTGTGCACTGTCATCTTGTTAATGCAAATTTTATCTGCGACCATGCGCACACTTAACCGATGGTCTTAATTCAGCACTTTACGCACACGTTGCACGTTGTCGTCGGCTCTTGAGGTCGACGGCCGTCCAGAGCACAGCTCGTCCTCCACACTCTCGATTATCTTTAAAGAGCTGTGCCATTTAAAAACTGCAGACGACTGGCGCTTAGCGCATCTTAAAGGTCATATCTCTCAGTACCGAGCATGCGCGGTGCGAGAGCGCTCCGATGTACCTTAACGCAAGGAAAAATTGTTCCCGATATCTTTTATACAAACCTTGTATATCATACTCTTGTACTTCAGTACTGTATCAGCAGATTTCGAATAAAA
Source organism: Sinelater perroti (assembly GCA_036346155.1). Lineage (NCBI taxonomy): Eukaryota > Metazoa > Arthropoda > Insecta > Coleoptera > Elateridae > Sinelater > Sinelater perroti. Next base: position 6,105,377 of record JARFIY010000359.1, read on the forward strand.
TGTTTACAATTGAACAGTGTTTTGGGAGGATATCCAAACCAGAGAATCTAGCGTTGTTATAATCCCTGATGTCTATCATTTTGACGAAAAACTTTTTTAACTGTCCCAAAATATTTTATTTCTCAATTCTAAATATTTTCTTTCAATTTCTTTATTTTATTTTAGAAAATTTAAAACGCAGCTACCCTTGACAAAAAATTCATAAAATTATAAAAAGATATTTAAATATTATTTTATGTACTTTAATATAAACACAGAGCTACTGATAAAGGTTTTATACGTTTTTTAAATATAAGAAAGCTTAATTATTAAATCTTAAATATTAAAATCTTTTATGCTAAGACTTAATAAAATAAAAAGTTTCCCAGTTATTTTTAAAAATGCTATTAGATAAGAAGGATCATTACTGTTCTTCGTGATTTGTCAAGTAATTAAAAAACGAATGATGGCAGATTAACATTGAAATTGCGAATATTTTTCTTTTTTTTTGAACTACATGTTATTTAAATATTTTCTTTATTGTTATTATGGTGATACCTATACTATATTTGCGTTGTTTTATAGTAGTGTAAAATATGTATATATATATAGGTGTATAAATAAGTTCTCAGCTTTTTTCTGCAAAATTAAAGTTTTATTTAAAAACAAACAAAAAAAGCTTATATATCAAAGTATTCTCCGTTGGCATCGATGACCTTTTGCCATCTTTCGGGTAGCTTGAGAATTCCCTGGTGATAGAAGCTCACGGCTTCGAGACGATAAAGTTATCGATGTATTTTCGGACTTTTTCTTCTGTTTTGAAGTGCGTATCAACCAAGTGATGCTGTAACGACCGGAATAAATGATAATCGGAAGGGACCATGTCTGGGCTATACGCCGCATGTGGGAGAAGTTCCCAGCCTAACGCTCAGATGTGTTCTTGCGTCGCCTTCGCAACATGTGGTCGGGCATTATCATGGATCAAGATGACTGCGACTTCCAGTAAATGGCCTCTTTTTTTCGATAGCGTCGCTCAAATTAATGAGTTGCTCTTGGTAACTGTTTCACCTGGTTTCAAGAGTTCATAGTACAGCACACCTTTCCAATCCCACCAGATACAGAGCAAATTCTTTTTGACGTGAATATTGGGCTTTGAATTTGATGTCGAAGGTTTGCCATGGTCTACCCATAATTTTTTGCGCTTGAGATTGTCGTACAAGATCCACTTTTCATCGTCCGTAATAATTTTATGTAGAAAATCCTTTTTTCGGTTCCTTGAAAGCAAATGGAGTGCGGTGTCACGCCGTCGATTTTTGTTGTCTTCGGACAGTTTATGCGGAACCCATATGTCTTCTTTTTGTATCTTACCCATTGCATGCAAACGTATGGAAATGGCTGGCTGGAGTGACGCCAAGCTGTTCTGCAAGCTCTTTTTCAGTTTGCGCATTGTTTTGATCCAGCAATGTCTGCAGCTCATCCATGTCAATTGTTTGGGGGAGTCCAGCGCGTTGTTGATCTTCAAGACTAAACTCTCCCCCGCGAAATCTTTGGTACAACTTTTTGCACGTTGCATGACACAGAATTCTCACCATATGCAGCACAAATCATTTCAGTGGCTTCAGCAGCGTTTTTCTTAAGATGAAACGCGAAGTGGATAGAAAATCGAATATGCTCTTTTGTGATTGCCATCGTGAACACAGCTGATTATTGAGGTTATGCCCATCAAACGCCAAATAACATGATGTTTCAAAAGACTAAATGCCATTGCTTTAAAACCGCAAGAGGACGGACTAATACGTTACATATAAACGGTGATTTGCGTACTGTGAAATCTAAATCTGAGAACTTATTTATACACCTATTAATAATAATAATGTTAAGGGTCTAACGGCCCGCGTGGGAAAACAGCCTAAGAACTGAACGATTAAGGCTCTCATATGTTCAATTTTAATGCCCGGTTGTCGCTCACCATCTCTGATGCGGGACGATGTGGTAAGCACTGCGCCTTAGACGACCGCCATTATTACCCCTTGTTCGAGTGAACGCAGGAACTCAATTATTTTTAGTGACTGAATAGGCCACCCGTCAGGCAAAAAACCCGCGCTTCATCGACTGGACTACTCCAACGTAAAGATGTATATAATTTACTATTAATTAATTACCTAGTGCTTCAGGTAATTTTTGTGTATACTACCAGGACTAAATTAAACCAAAAGTATTAAGTTATTGCTTTAAATTGATCTTATCGTAAACTTGGCGAGAAAATACATTTTCTTTTATTCTGAAAATACAGTGTTTAAATAGCAAAGTGAGTAATTTTTGCATTTTAGTTACTAAGAAGTAACACCTTTTTTCCCATTTCTAAAAATATTTTTTAACAGTTATTAGTTATTATATTACTAAAATAGATAAATAAATACCTATACTAATCATTAGTTAGTTATACAGAGTAACCCTTGAACTTCGAGTTTTATTACGACTTTAGATTTGAAATCATAATACACTTTTTCTTTTACCCCTTCCCTTCTTTCATCTTATATTAAATTGGTAGTTGCAGTAATAAGTATATGCTATTTTTATTTTTATTTTTCTATTTCTTCTTAGAATAAACCAGCGGCTTGTTTATTTATTTGATTACATGTCATTATTGGTCGTACACGGGTTTTATATATACGTATTTTACTCTTCTTTTGCATGTGTTTATTGTTCCATATAGTGTCTTTTAACGCTGCAAATATTCTTGTAGTCTTATTTATTTGGTGTTTACCTCGTTAAATCTGTCTTGATGTGCTTATTCAGTTATAGTGTCATCTGCGTCTTTATTTTGTTTTGTGTACCGATATTTTTATATTATATTTTGTAGCGATTACATGGATTTTCTGTAATGATATTTGTAATTAATCTCTGTTTTAGACATTATTACTGCATCACTCGCGTAGAAACGCATTTTTTACTTCTTTTTTAGTGGTTTTTTATCCTTACCCGGCCGTTATCACTCAAATCAATAATTTTATTCATCACAAGACTGAACAGCAGTAAGCTTAGAAAGTCAACCTGTTGTATTCCTGCAACCTCTGGTAGATCTTCTGTCAAGATGTTGTTTATTAATACCTTTGTCATCGTGTTTGTGTTCAATTCTTGTATTACCCTAACTATTTCAAGTAAAATATCTTTTTCGTTAAGAATATTAATGACATTTGCAAGTCTAATTCGGTCGTAAGCTTTGGTCAAATTCATAAAACATGTAAACGTTTATTTGCTAAATTTATGGACTTTTGTATGACCTGTCGAAATGCAAATATAACATTTGTGACTGACCTGCCTTTTTCTGAATCTCTCCTGCTCTTCATAAATTGTGATGTATTTTAGGATTACGTTTTCTATGGCGCAAGTAAACAATTTTGTTGTGGAATTTAGGAGCGTTATATCTCTATAATTATCTAGTATTTTTTGTCGCCTTTCTTAAATATAGGGATGGTTTGCTTTTTCCATTCATTCGAAACAGTACTTGTATTTATTATTTTTTAGAATAACATTGTCAATTAGATAGATCTTTGCCGTCGTATTTAATTAGTTTATCTGGTATCGCATCCGCTTCAGACGCTTTCCTACTTTTTAGCTTTCTCAACAGCTCTGTGCCTAATGATCTCGCTATTCGAGTTGTTGCGCCTTCGGTCATTATATTCTTTTCAAGGAACATGTTGTTTTCGTTATATAGATATCAAAGTATTGTACCCAAGTATTCTAATTTATAGCAAATGTCTGAGAGTATTCACTTATTTCCTTTAGGCACCATATAAATCGGGTTTCATAACCGTAGTGAAATTAGCTCAGTAATTATTTTTCAGTTCTCTAAACTTCGTTTCTGATTGATTTATACCTGTTATAAACTACCGGTGTTTTATTGATTACGTATTTTAAATATCCGCCCAGTTTTTGTTTGGATAGTTGTTTCACTTTTATCGTATCCATGGTTTAGTACTTTTTACGGTCCGGTTCACCGTTCTTTTTGTTACAGCTTTCTTTACGATATTATAAATATTACTTCTGATCTGCCAGCTTATCTCGACGTCATCTTCAGGTTGTGTACTTTTTCTTCAATTTTTTGCAATATTCTTTTGGCGTAGAGATCTCTTACGGTTTCATCCACCATTGATTCGATATTGAATTTCTTTGTGTAATTGTTTTGTGGTGTCCTTTGTTTGCATCGATAATCTTACATTACCAAATACCAATCCGTGTCCGGAACCCGTATCTGTTTGATATTATATAGTACATAATTGATATCTGGAGTTAAACCGTGTTATGTTGGTTGATACTTGTGAAAAAAACGCGTTGTTCATTTTCTGTGCAGAATTATATTAAACTTATTCCATTTTAATTTAGTGTTGGCTTATTAAATCGTTATATTATGCCTGCCACTGGTTCTTTCCCTATCTATTTAGGTCACCCATTATAAAAGTTTTTATACCTGCCAGTATCCTGTCTATTTCTTCTTGAAGTTGCATGTAGAATGCCTTTTTATTATCTCTAAGCTTTCTAGAGTCTCATGCATACACACTAATTAAGTTAATATTTTTCCTTCCGATTTTTAAGGTAATCTTCAAGATTTTCTCAGTAACATAACGAATGTCTTCTATATGTTAATCGTATTCGCTATTTATAATCAAGTCTACGCCGCCTGTTTGCTCTTTCGTGTTTGTTCTGCCATTGCATTTGAAAGTACAGCCTGGATACCTAATTTTGCGTTTACTCTTTCGTAAGGTTTCAGAAACTGCGCATATGTCTATTTAATGCGTCTCCGTCTTTAGCACAGATTGCAAACGTGGTCCTGTGGTTGAAGGAGGCCGGGGTGCGGACGGACCCGACGATCAGGCACAGCGGCGAACATATGAGAGCCTTAACTTCTCAGTTCTCAGGCTATGCTCTCACGCGGGGCGTTCTTTACAGCCATAGAAGAAAACTCGGGTCTAAGACAAGCGTTTACGATACTGCATTGCTTCCATTATCTCGGCCACATAGTGCTTGAAGAATCAATTGCTCTTCATCGAGCTCGCTAACTTTTGTTTTAAGCAGTTTCAGTTATAAGATGTTATCTTTACATGCGTATTGGATTCATCTTTACAGGTCAATAAAACCGCCACTCTAAAGAACTCATTTCGTTCAAACGACCGCCTCCATCGACTATTACTGCATTTATGTTTGTTGACTCAATATTCTTCAAATACATATATCCATCGAAAAGCGCTTATTTATTTTTGCTTGTATTTTAAAGTTTAATTAAAAATGCAGTTCGATTTACTTTTGGTATCAATAAAATATTAATATTTGTATAACAGCAAAAATGTATTGCTACGTGTGCCTTTTAATTATTTGTTCCATACTTCCAGCAATTTTTGTAATAATAAACATCACACTGCTTGTGCCAACAATCGTGAGTGCAAGGCATATTATCACAACAGAAACGAATCGTTGCGCGATAGCTCGTGTGGAGCAATAAATCGATACATATTTGTCCACAAACATAATAATGAAGGCGCGCTATAGAGCAGAGAAAGGCGTTGCATTCTGGGCCCCGAGCTCTCTGATGGCCCGTTCCTTTGCAAAATATACACAATAAGCATTTTACACGAACGTAAAATTTTATGGGGTCGCAGCTGATTCCATTTCAGCGAAATCGGGACCAATCTTTATTCAGGCTGACAGGAAATTTATTCAGTTCATCTCTGGCTGCCGAAGCTCCCCGAGTTAAATACACAATAACGGCGGATAATTCTGTTGATACTTCAGATACCGCAGCACTCGGCCGCTCAAATGCTCTGCACACAGCGTTAATAGCTCCAAGTACACTCATTAAGGACTGGACGGTAGACCGTAGTAGTTGAATTGGTAGTTAGAATACATTTTTTGTGCCCATTTAAAGACAGACAAGGGTCTTGTACGTGCCTAACTTGTTTAATAGATAAAGAGACCGCTAAATCTGAATTACCTTTTTATGCCTGTAAAATAATTGCAATAAAAAGTATTAAAGTAACCAAAATTAATATGAAAAACTAATGAAAATTGTTAATGTGTTGGATTAAACTCTGAACATTTACTGAGTAAATTTTCGATAACGTGCTTTTTATAGTTACGCCTCATATATAAAATATTTATTAATTTTCTGGGTACATTTTTTACTGTAATTAAATATTCAAAAAATTGAAATTAGAATTTGGAAAAAACCTTTGCTCTCAAATAAATTCATTTCTCACTCTTGAATCAGTTTTTTAAGAAGAGTTTTACTTGTTATTATAATTTTGGCATTTGTCATACGTTTATTAATATAAATTATTTATTACTTTATTTATTCAATTTGCCCCTAACAGGTGTCATATTTCTTTAATTCACAATCAGCTAATGCTAATACTATGTGGCCATTGACAAATTAAATCCTAAAAATTATTTTATCTTACATTTGCATTTTATTTTATATTGTTGGCTATCTTTCCAATATCGAGTCATCGAGGTAATTTCCGAAAAGAAATAATCAGTAAAAATAAGAAGACAAATTAACTGTACTTTTATGAAACTTGGCTTAATTGAAGTAAATAGTAGTAATAATCAAAGTATTCAATTTAGCCCTCATCAGCGGCCACGATCTTCTCGAGCCGGGAACTAAACATGCTGCAGGCCAACAAAACTTCCTCGTTGTCCATATGTGTCCTTAAGTTGTCCTTGGTGTTATAATGCCTATCACTGATCTTCGCCTTGACCACATCCCACACGTAGTGGTCAAAGAGATTTCAGTCAGGACCGGGGAACGGCCATAAGACGGGGAACCAATCGATAATAAAAATTGTTGTATAGCCATGTTTGAGTTTTTCTTGCCTTGTGAGATGGAACGGTGTCTTGCTAGAACATGTTCTTTCTTTACACCTACAGAGATTAACAACTGTTTCCAGTACGCTAATGTAACTGTCGACGGCCACCTTCAGGTCTTACTCAAAGAAGGGGGGTGTTGTGGCATTTCTTTTGCTGCTCACAAGCCTCAGTATCTAACTTTGTGGCGAGAAACTGTATGCTTGACGGTAGAGATTCAAAGGGAACTTGGTAGATTCAATGGTTATTTTGACGATTTTCCTTCCTGTCCTCGATAGATCTCAGGAAGACGGTGCTGTCATGCTTGTGCATCAGTCAAGATTTGGCGATTTCTCAAGGCAAAAAACTTGTAACACAACTCCTAGTGCACTGCCAGAATAACCGTGGCTCATGTTACACTCATTTATTTTGGTAGCTCAGTCATGCTTTGCCTAGGATTCTAATAGATCTTCTCGTTCAATTTGCGGACGAATTCGTCACTTATCGTGCGATCAGAGAGCTTGCTGTGGGTTCGAATGCAACAGTTCCGTTACGACAAACCTAAGTTGTTGATTATGGAAATTACTTAATAAATGATTTTGCATGCCCATAAAACGATCCTTCGGATTTCATGTGATATATTTTAAAAATTCCGAATTTATCTGAAAGACCTTGTAAATCAAAAAGGATAAGAACTTTTTTCAGAAACCAATTCACAAATGTTTAATTTCAGTATTAAAATATTGTCAAAGGGAATTACTATAATTTCTAAATAACTGTTTGCTTAACAGAGTTTAATAATTAAATTAGCGCTTAGTATAAAAATATTTGAAAAACATTCAATATTATCATTCCTTCGCAGCGTTTTTTATTATTAACTTTTAGGAGACTTGGTTGCAGTCCAGACTCGTTATTTATTGGATACAAAGTTTTTGCAATTTCCCTTGCGACTAGGTTTATTGCTCTACCTATATCCAACACAGATATTTTAACTTTAATAAATTGATTTGGTACCTTTTAAAATCTTTCTATCTTCCCGTACTGCACATTTTCTGCTGTACTAAAATTCTTCGTTAATTAATTACTTTCGTTTCTAGTATTTGTTTCTCTGTATTATTAATTATAGATAAAAATATTCAAAGAAAATGTATAAGCTATTGAGGAAAAGTAAATGTATAATTTTTACTGAAGAGGCAAAATAATGTTGTATTTAGGTAATTTTTAAAACATTCTGGGCAAAATCGAAAATACGAATGCATCGTTTAGAAAAGAGCACTGGTACAACACAGCAATAAAAATAAAAAATTTAAAAAAATAAACAAACAAAAAAAGAAAATGAAATATATTTGAAAATTTAAAACAAACAAAAAATTAAATCAGAATTAATGGATGATATAGTAAAAAAGAAACAAAATTAAAAATTTTGTAATTAAAAACTTCGTTTATCTTTATAAAGAAACGACAACATATTTTTTCAAACGAAAATACAGTGTATAACAAATATCGACTTTCTGTAACTAACGTAATTAACAAATATAAATTTTATCAAAGTTCTTTATAAGATATTAGAACACGAAAGGAATATATTTTTTACAAAGTAAAAGTGCTAAAAAATTTACAAACTCATTTATTTGTCTGTAAAATCTATACAAGGGTAATTCGGAAAGAAATACCCATTCAGCGAACTTAAAATATTGAACCTCTAAGATAATAGAACAGAGTAAGCATATAAACTTACAATTACACTAAAAATACAAAATACATGCATTACCTTAAATTAAAAAAACAAATTTGGTGTTGTGCCCTGGAAATATTGGAATTTGAACAGACATCTTGTTTTAATGCAACATAAAATACGACACGAAAATGATATTCCAAGTCTGAGTCACCTTGATCTTTAAGAACGTTTTGAAAAATATTTGTATAATCTTGGAATAGCATATCTTGGTTTTCAACAACCAATAAATATTCTCTGAGAGCATCACCAACTTGAAGTTTTATATAGCTAGCTAATAATTGATGGAAAAGTTATCATTAACCGAATCATTATTCGATTCGGTCGTCTTGTATGTCAAGTCTTTCTTTTCGAATTAATTTATGTTTAGCTTCCAGAAGCTTTTCGGACATTTCTCCGATGGGTAGTTTAAATTAAAATTTAACATCCTACCCATGAACGAGTATTATATAAATAGACCGACATGAACATATTATACCATGAATATTCCTGAAGATAGAGGTCTCTAGTTTCCTTACAAAATATGTTAAATTTATCAAGATTACTTTTCTCTTTACAGTTTAATATTATCAAATACAGTTGTACAGGATGGACACGATAAACTAGCAGCAGCACTTCATTCATTCGCACTACGTATTTTCACTTTCTCTTCTACTCTGCCTTTTATTGATTTTTTGAATACTCTTCAAATGTTTTTCTCGGACAACATTTACACTTTCTGTGATTGATGCAGTTAAATTTTTCGGAACCAACACATTTGAAGCTAAAAATTTCTATTTCAAAAAATTCTTTTTTAAGCGTGACCACTTTTTCCATCGTTATAACATATTAAGCGGCAAATATTTATCGGAATAATATTGTCGGAATCTTGAATATTACAAGCGTTTGTAAGCAGTTGCTTTATTATATAAACTTTTTCGTCTTTTTTGTGGAAACCCAAACTTTTAAAAGTTTACTAAAATTTATTTTATCCGAATCTTTTCCTGAGAAGTTTGTAAGTATTTGCGAGATTAAGTATTACGTACTAAATGGGCTGTATAATAGAAAAAATAAAATATATGCTTTTATATATTTTCTTGGGGTTTTATAAGCTTTAAAATTTCTGCTGTATAGTATCTTGTAAAGGTAGATAACCAATCGTTATATAAGCAGGAAAATACAAGAAAATATATATAATTGCATATTTAAGTTTATTTTCTCCATTATAACAATATATAACAGTAGTTAGTTTAAATAACTGCAATTTCACTCAGAGTGGAATTACAACAGAACGACGTCTATTGCCTGAACTTTCTTTTGTTTCCCACTTATCATAAAATTACAAGGTCATTATACTAACAAAATCTGGCTACCTAGTATCATTTTACTGATTTAACTATCAACTGTTAGATATTTTATTTTTGATTTTTATCTACGGCTTGATACAGTGTACGCTGTATGGTGTTGTTCAGTAGGGAGTGCGGAATCGACGAACAAGAAGATTGTGTTTTAATTTACTTCCCGTTAAATCAGTCGCTATAGCATATTCCACCAAATTGAAAGTGCAAAGTTTATCAATTTACAAAATTTATACTACCTGTACATTTTCTCCAACTTTCACGGTCTATTTTGTACAAGGTAGTGCACAGAAAATTTGGGATACCGCAAGCTCTATACCAGTTTGGTGCAAAAACTCTGTCTGAGAGCACAAAACACACCCAAGGAGTTTTGTTTTGAGCTTTCTCATCCGTTATGCCGATTATGGAAAAAATTTGAACCGAATTATTATATTTTATAGCAACCGGTTCTAATAGCCAATATGATTGCCAACCTCCGAAGCGGAGATGGCACTTGAAGAAGAAGGTTCTAAAGTCCAAAGATATTTTATAGTTGATTTATGCTTACACTACACTTGTCTAAATAATTTAAAAAAATAAAATAGAAACGTTTGATAAGAAATTTGCCTATCAGCAACACAAAGATTTTTAAAAATTTTTGCAGAAGAATAATTTGTGTCATCCAATTTACAAATTTTTAACTTTTAAAACTTTTCTATTTGATAAGTGTCACAAATGTAAAATTTTATTTTTAAATCCATTTACGGCTTCTATAAAAAGTAAAAACTATAGACATCCAAACATTGATTGATTTAAAGAAACACATAAAGCAATACGAAGTTTATTAATTAAATATATAAAAACGACAATGGTGTAAACCATAAAAGAAACTTTCGACCGCGCTGAACACTATGACATGAACCAATGAACAAGAAATGAATGAGTCTGAAAGTGAAGAGCCAGTCAGAGTAATGAAGGATGCTAGTGTATGGTTTCAATCATAGATATTGGTTGAAAGTATCCAGACACTGAGCGAGTAGATTCAACTTTTTAGTTTTTCACCCACTTTCAGATTAAGCTGTCATCTTACTGGTTACTTCCGGTTGCCGTTAACCGATTTGACTGAAAATCAATCCCATGAAAGATACTGACCTAAGATGTGTGTGTGTACCAAGTTTGAAGTGAATCCGTTGAATAAAACGGAAGTTATAGTGTCTCCAGACACACAGACAAACAGGCAAGATGATAACCTCATTCACTTTCTATAGCGTTCCGCAGTCGAAAGTTAATAAAACAATGGAAAAAAAATTATGCATTGTAAATAGTACAATCGTAAAATTCAAATGTTGTGGCTTTTACTACCATCGTGATCAAAATTTCCAACAAATATATAAAATGAGAAAAAAAGATCGCAAGCGCAACTGACCTAATTAGAATTTTTATAATCGTCTTAAAAGTTAAATTCTTTAACAGCAAATATTAAACGATATATTATAAATTTTATAACTGCATAGCTATAATGAACAATTATTACAATGAGACAGTAAAATTATAATTGCTTATCAGATTTTCTATGATCTCCAACTTTACATATAAGTTTTTTTCTTCTTTGTTTGAATACCATATCGGTTCCTCAACCATTTATAGTCACTCTGCTTTCTATTTTTGTTATTTGTAGGTAACATCACAATTTGTTCTTTTTAAAACATTGAGTGTGACAGAATATTTGACTTGTATTAGGGTCGGGCCTTTATCATTGTACCATATGCACTTATGTAATTACTTAATTAAGCATAAGGTAGTATAAGTTACACTCAAAATATACACACTCGCGATGCAGAACACTAGCAGTAACAGCGTTAGGGTTGATTGGCGAACCTGTAGGGTGTCTAAAGGAATGATTTTTCGCAACCTATCAATGTTGATGCTGATGTCCAATATATTGATGGCTAAGAGATTTGAATGGTTCTCAAGTTTCTTGGGGTACTTGGCACTGAAGGAACTGGCTACTTCCTTGACAGTATTCATGTTTAAATTCCTTTGGACGAACGAATTACAAACATACCATGGAGCGTTTATAATCATTCAAAAAAGCTTTGGCTGAAATCTTTTCAAGATTTCAATATTAGATATATTTGCAGTACGTCTATATTGGTTTTATGACTATTTTATATACGAGAAATTTATTTTCCAATGTCAGTTCTGAGCTTCATCCTATGAATCTATCAAATATTATTTAAAAAGTTGTACAAACGGATATTGTAGAGTGGACTTAATTTTATAATTTAGGGCATCATGCTGCACCTTATCAAAAATCTGTGATACGTAGATGAATGCTACAAAGCAATGTTTCTGTGCTTGTGAGTCTCGTTTGATGCTAGCTGCAATTTTGTGAATCTGCTCTGTTGTTGCATGCTTCTGTTGGAAGCCAAAATGATATTGATATATTAAGTTATTTAGTAGAAGCTTTTCTAACACTTCAAAAATTATTGGTAGAAGACTGATAGGCCTGCAGAGTCATTTACTTGGTTTGAGAATCAGTATTATCTAAACCAACTTTCATTGCTGTGGATAGTATTCTGTTCTCAAGATTGCGTTAAAGATATTTAGCTGTTATAACCGCATATGGCTCAGACTGGTAATTGTCTTAATATCTTACATATAATAACTACATTAAAAAAAGTGCAAAAAAGTCTATAATCAACTCAAGTGCGTGTAGTGGTGCGGTTCATTATGAACTCTTTCGAACAAAGATACACACAAGACTCAAACGTCAACTACCTCAGGACATTATATTAACCGATCGTGAAAATTACTGAAACAGTCACTGAAATGTTTGCTGAGACAGCTAAAAGTCTCCTTATGTTATGTAATCAAAGTCATGTATATAATTTACACAACATCACTGCTATGTATAACAAAATTGTATTTGTTGATCTAGCAATAAATGTAACCTTTAAAAAAAACAAACATATAATAAGGTTGTAGCCCGGTTCTTTTTGATAATGAATTATTTGTTGATTACATGTAATACATCTTTAGGTCGAAACGCTTTGGTGGGATTAGCCATTTGTATTGGAGCATCTAGTAACCGATATACATTCGCTTCATCCAGAGGATTTTTAAAGAGATGTGGAGTAAAGACTGTAAATAGGTGTTCTGCGAAACTTTCCGTTTTTTTGCCACTATGATTTGCCTTGCTGTGATCGTTTTTACGAATTGAAGGTATTCTGGTTTAAGATTTCTTTATCCACTTTGTGGCCTTTCAAAGCGAATAATCTTTTGAAGCAGATGGATTATGTAGGATTTATCTTTTAATTTGCCTAACAACCTCTTCAGCTTCTGTACAACACTATTAAATTTATTTTTATCTTGTGGACTTTTTGTTAACTACCGTATTTTCTTAAATTGTCTCTACTCTCTGATTTGGTGTAGTATATTTACAGATACGTAAGTATCTTTTTCTTTTGTGGAATTTTTTGCTGAAAATTGTATATTTCTGTTTAAGTATTCAACCGCCACGTATATATCTTTTTCAGTTTTTAAGAGGATTCGGGAAGTAAAGGTTGCTGTAAGTTGTTCTCTAAAGTATGTCAAATAAATGTACTCGTTACCAAGAGAAAATTGTCTTTCTACTTCCAATATTGTAATACTAATAGTGACAATCGCTGAAGTATTATCAGATAATAAATTAAGACATGATTACGCTTTACTATACCCTTGTGCTAAACCATTTATGATACAAAAATCTTATAAATCAGGAATTTTATTTTTATCAGTTGGTCAATAGATTGGATGGCTACTGGTTATGAAATCTAAATTGTTATGTCATTGACATATAAAGAACTCCGCCCCTTGGGGTAGTGAATCTAGAACCCCAGTGGTGAAGTTCGAATTATAATCTCTCCCTGCAATACACCTACGTCCTAATGTGTTGGAGAATGCTGTAAACTGATATCTGGATATTTTATGTCTCGGTGAGCAATATACTGCCGTTAATGTTAGAGAGCCATTTCAATTCTCTACAACAATACTTGCAGCTAGGGTGTTCTTCTTTGAATTTATGTTCGGATAAGGTTCCGCAGTTAACTATGTTTCAACAACTTAGTTCACGGGTTGAACCGCGTCGTATTTGGGAATATTCTCGACGTTGTGGCATCCGCTTTGATGCCATTTTCAAGAGTTTAGCTCTTCACTCGGGGTCTTAATCTGCCTACTCCCCGAGGAGAGCCATCAGTCTTTGAGTAAGACTGATCTTTTGTGCGTCTCGCTTTGTCATTTGTAGGGCTAGAAGTAAAAGTTTGGCGAGAATGTTGTTTGGCGGGAGATGCATTGAATTGGGGAAAGTTTGATGGATTAAGGGTATTGTGTAATTGACGGTGCTGGGTACTAAGAGATTTTCATATGACGGATATACGTTGGATATCATATCTTGTGTTCAGATACTCTCGTAACAAGAAATCCTTCTAATGTCAGCTTTTATTACATTATTTGTAGAAAACCCACTTATACTAACCGCTACCTAAATGCCAAATCCCATCACCACCCTGTCCAAATTCATTCAGTTGCAAAATCCCTCATCACCAGACTTTCCGATATGAAAAACCGCCAATCAGAGATTAAAATTATTATTACTACTCTGTTACAAAATCGGTTTATATATATATGGTTTATATATATATATATATATATATATATATATATATATATATATATATATATATATATATATATAATGCATTTCCGCCTAGTCTCCTATGTTACGTGACCATAATACTGTTTTCTTCCGATGCTGTGACTAAATTAATTTGATTTATGTAATTAGTTCTAAAAATCTGTACTTAGTGTTTTATAATCCGTATTACAGATAACACATTCTTTTATTTTTTAGATTTTTTTCTAAGCACTGCACTACTTGTTTGTTTAACAATTTATTGTATACGAATTATCCTAAGATAGAGAATTTTAATTCTATACCTTAAGGCTATCCGTACGCAACATTTTATTACCCCCTAACTTGAGTTTTGTTATTAAAGTTGTCATAACAAAGCAAAGTTTTTTCTTAATACAATCTTACTCGACATTTATATTATTTGTTCGATTTCTATGTCGAAGTCTAGTTCATTTATGTTACAGCTTAGATATTTAAAACTTCAATTCTATTTGTCACTCATTCAAATTGAATGAAACATCAAAGTATTATTTATGAGTTATAACCATTAATTTTTCTTGTCATATTTATATTCAATCCCATTGTTTCCCCTACCATATTGGACGCTGGAAACTTGTCAAACTAATGTTTTACCCCTTTACAGTATAATGCTAATATTTTACTAACGTAATATTCAAAATATGATTCAATAGTAGATTGCAGCTTTTCTAATTAAATAAATATGTATTTTCTGTATTTGATACAGCAAGATTAAAACTGTTACTATGTTATTTGTTTCTTAAATGTTTTGTAGTTGCATCCGAGATATTTAAATTTGTCCGTACCTTTGATCGTTATGTTTTCATCTACCTGTAAGTTACCAATGTCATCTTCTCTTGTAGTGAAATATTCTGTTTTCTGGATTTTGATGTTTAAACCAACTTTAACGTATTTTTCATTGAGTTTTCTGAGCATGAAATCTAGGTATTTCTTATTCTACACTACGACTACCTTTTTGTTCAAAAATTGTAGGGTATATAAATGGTCATCTCGAACTAAGACTCTCATTCCTTTGCGCTTTCTTTTTTGTTTAAGCGTGTGTATTAGATAAAGTTTGAATAATGACGGTGATGTTGAGAATCCTTGCAGTAGACCATTTGTTGTTTGAAATTTTTTGTCCAATTTGTGTTCCCATTTGATCGTTATCATATTGTTTTTATAAAAGTTTTCTACGACTTTAATCAGTTCTCTTTGTAGTGCCATTTTTCCTATTTGTTTCCACAGTTTTGTTCTGAGTATTGAGTCGTAAGCTTTTGTAATGTCTATAAAAGCAATGTGTACTTTTCGATTATTAGCTTTATTATTCTCCATTAACTGTCTTAATGTGTATACGTGATCGAGGCATGATTTTATTGCTGTAAAGCCTACTTAGTCGTCTATATTGCCTTTTATTTTCTTTTTGATAACTTTCCCGTATAGTTTTCCTATAGCCAAGATTATGCTAATGCTTATGTAGTTGGAACACCTTGCGCGAAAACTCTTCTTAAAAATGGAAATTATGTAGGCTTTCATTCACTCCTCTGGGAATTTTTCTCCATTTATAACCCTCCTAAACATGTCTGTCAACACGCTGTAGAGCTTTTCTAAACCATACTTAATGATTTTGTTTAAGATTTCTCCTGATCCGCCTGTCTTCTTGTGTTTTGATGTTTTTACTGTTTTTTCATTTCCTCGATTTGTAGTTCTATTTGTGCAGGTTCACTATTATTTCCTTTGCGTCACTGTTTCTTTGTAAGAACTGTTCTCTCCCGATAACTGTCAATAGTACTACTCTCATTCTTCTTGTTTTATGAATTCTCTACATGTTTTCTCTTATATTTGTTTTAAATGCTTTAATTGTCTTCTAAGATTTTATACTTTTTGTATTTCTTGTATATTGTTCTATGTCCTGACATCTTCTTTGCTATTTATAATTTTTTTTTTAATTTACGAGTCTTTTAATTTTTCTGTTCTTTTCTTTGTATGGTTACCAGTATTCTTTTGTTTTTGTATTCAGATATTTTTGCTTACATCTTTCTGTTGTCTGTAATGGGGTTTTCTTCTTTTTAGACAGCTGCTTCTTTTAGTGTATCATACTGGAATTTAATTAGTTTGTAAAACAAATTTTCTTTTATATAATTCCCTAATTGTTTCGTTATTAAACAGGGATATTTCCAGTTTTTTCTCTTTCACTTTTGTTTTTAGTTTTTCTTTTCTTTTTTCTTTTTCTTTCCAAACTTCTTTTCCTCTTATGTTACTGTGCCATGAGAACATAGAGCACCTCTTTTAACCATCACATCTTTTATTTTAATAGTTAATAGTGGTGCTAACTTTAACTATTATGTAGTCTATGACGGGCTTGATGTTTTGTGATTTTCGTATCCGTATATATTTACGGATGTCCTTATATTCGTAGAATCCGTTGATTACTTTAAGCTCTTCTTATTCACATAGTTCTATTAGTCTTTTTCCATTGTCATTAATGACACCTTCTCCAAGCTGTCTTACTGTTCTATCGTTTGTTTTCACTTCTGTACTTCTGTTTAGGTTGCCTGTTATAATTCCTTCTTGATTATTTTTTACTTCTTTTATATGTTTTTTTTTATTTTAAAAAAGGTCCCTATAGTGCTGTCGTTTGTTAAACCGTATGTTCCAATTATTATAATTTCTCTTTCGATGGCTTTTAAGGCTACTTTTAAGTTGTTCATACATTTGAAAAGGGGATATTGATTTCCTGGTGATAAGCAAAATGAAAAAGAAAGGAAGATATAAAAGGTACCTATACTGTTGGAGTAGAGACAATAAATAAAAGAGGTCACAGGCCGAAATGGATATGTTACTCAAGAGAAAGTGGAGGAAAACAATAGCAGTCTGGGAACCAACTGATAAACAAAAAATTATCTTAAATGTTCGTTGCTTAATTTTGATTAGTTACAAATTTTTCTCTAATTATGTTCCTTAAAATGGCTATTTAAAATATGTATTGATTTCTAAAAAAACCTTATTTTGCAAAACATACATTGAAAATTATAAGTCAAAATAATCCATATAAATAAATAAATAATTAAAAATACTAAACATGGGTTTTTAAAGAAGTGAAGAATTAAAAATTTTAGAGTACTTCTATTTTTTTTATAAAAATCTGTGATTAAGCGTTTGGTTTATTTTTTATAGTTGTGGTTATACTAACTGTAAAGATAAGTGAAAACTGTATAAAACTGTAAAAAACATTAAATGTTTGCTCTTTTATGTAATCTATGGAAGTCATAGTTAAAACTCTTTTTGTTGGCTCAGTTGCTTTCTGTACTTTTCTGTTGTCCATTTACTACTTTTTTCGGGAATTGTATTTTTTTAAATTTATATAAATAATCGAATCTAATTTTTTTGTCGAAACCGACAAGGTCATTTTAAAAATGTTTACCAAATAAATGTTGTGTTAAGTATAACAATTATATATATAATATTTCACTAAAACATATTATCAAATAATTGAAGAAAATATCGCAAAGGTGGCTAACATCCCTCATAATTATATTTGTAGAAAACTACACAAGATTTTCTTGCACTATAGTGCCTCATTTAAAAAGTAAAATAACGTAAATTTATTAATATAAATGATTTTTAAAATGTATTTTGACCTTTATTTGTCAAATGGTACATAGCAAAATCAGTAAAGCTAGTGCAATAGTCAATCTCCCATTAGAAGTACTATTTTAAATTTTGTGCATTTTTATCTATTCATCTTATAGCTATATAGTTAACAAAAATAGAACAATACACATACAAATGATAAAAATTTTATAAAGATAGTTTGTCGAAATAAAATGTCTTGTTGAACAGCAATTGTAAAAATAATCGAAAAATTCGAATTTGATGACAATTTTTGGGATGTAGAGTCTAAACCGTGGTCGGTTAGACAGATCTGTTGGAAATATCGCCGCTGCAATTGAATGTTTTGCAGATGATTTATATTTATTCAAACTTATGCTACCGGATCATAAACGATGCCATATATTTGTTAATCGGGTGTTAGAAATGCCAGAAACTTTTTCAAAAAGTTACCTTACTGACAAAGCCCATTTATTTTTCCCTGAGTACGCCAACAAGCAAAATTGTCTTGATAAACCTCTTCATCGGCAATGAGTTACAGTATGGTGGGCTTTTTAGATTAGTGGTGTTATTTGTCTGAATTTTATTAGAGAGTGAGACTGGTGCGACCGCTACGGTCGTTGGTGTGCATTATCGTGAAATGGTGGCCGCCTCTTTTTGGTCAGAAATTAATGCCATAGACGAGTACGATCTGTATTTTCAACAAAACGGTGTTACATGTTATACAAGTCGCAAAATAACTGCGTTATTGCACGCAAAACTGGGACAAGTAATTTCCCGAAATAGAGACTTCCATTGGCCGCCCGAATCATGAGATCTAATGCCATTTTTTATTTGGAATTATATGAAATTGTAAGGCTTGTATCAATGTTTCAGCAGCAATTGAAGGACTAGAAAACAATATTAAAGCTGAAATACGAAATAAATAAATGAAACGAAAAAAATATAATTTCCTCAAACAAATGGCCGTTTATACAAAGAGCCGATGTAGCCACGTGTAAAATATGGTATTTCATAATTAGTAGTAGACGTTGTGTCCCATATTTGAATAAAAATATTTCAGTAATTTTTAAGAAATAGCTTTGTTTATAAATTAAAATGGTACGTCTTAATGGTAAACCTTGTACATATACTACCGTCAATAGTGTTAAGACTGTTATCAAGTACTCTTAATATACATAAATGAAGATACAATTGTAAGAAAAATTAATTGTGTAATATTCATTTTACTTTAAAATAAACAGAAAACTAATACTAACAAATTTCTGGTAGTCGTACATCAAAAATGTATATTTGGTTTATTATTTAAAAGCGTATAGAATTATAGTTTTTCTCTAATACCTTCTACAAAGATTTTTAATGCTGGACTGGATAAGATGGATATCGGGCGATTCCAGCTGTCATTTCGTTTTTTTTTAAATCTAAGGGTTTTTGCATTACACAACTTTAAGAAAGCTTAGATAAATGCTTTAATTATTACTGTTTCAATAAACGGATTTCCAATTAATTGCAGTTCAAACAAAATTACATGCTTTTCTAAAATAATTTTGTAATGTTTTTTCTTAAAACCAAATTTTTATTACGTCCCCGACCCTCGCAGTCTAAAAGGATCAGCACACAATAAATGAACTACTGTCATGTTAAACAGTTGGTACTATATAATCTGAAAGCATTTTCTCTTAAGACGGCGAATAAGAATGTGACATTAAGAAACAAACATTTTAAATTTGGATTCGTCCGTCCACAGCGCTGTGGATTATTCTTTTTATGTTTGTTATTTATTCTTATTCATTCATTCTAAATTTTTAGAGGTTATAATTGTGAGACTGATCGTAACACTAACGATATTTTCTTGTTTTTATTTATCTCAACACATCTATTTAGCTTGTTATTTTTCGATCCTGAATAGAACTTGTAGCTTCAGGCGTTTCCGAATTGTTATGGTTCCCTAAATACTCGTTTTCTGATACTTCGCTATGGTATTGTGTACAGTAGCTGTGGACGAAATCTGTCGTACAGTTTTTTTCTCGTGGTGTAGTATGATAATAACACATTCTGGATAAACAATAATTTAAATGTGTGACGCATAGTTATTAACAACTGGTAATTACGAATACTTCCTTGCTTTTCGAAACAACTGCTCACAAAAATTGATTTTTAATTATTGCAGGTTATTTGACAGTTATTTTTAGTACTTTTAAAGCGCAAGATATTTTTTATAACATAATCTTCCAATTTATTTTACAACAAAATGTTATTTTACAGTTACCGCATATTTATATTATATAACTACAACCTTAATGAACAAATAGCGCTAGACATAAACTTAAAATCTTTGAAAATATTTTGGGTGGATTCTAACAAATCCTCTACATCATGGTAGTTTAACTAGAATTTAACTGAAAGGGCAGATGCAGATTGATATTTATAAGAGTATTAATGAATTCTCTATAAAATACTAATAAGTAATAATTAAATAAAATATAACTATATTCTCTTTGATATTCCATGATTGATATTGTATCCGTTAGTAGTAAATTATGAAAGCGGGTTTTCTAAAAAAGTTAACTAAAAGAGAGGCAAGAAACCATAAACGTACATAAATAGTGCACAATTATTACATTAAATAAGCCACAATTTCGCTAAGTTTGGCAATATACAACAGATGTAATATTGATATATTAAGACGTATTACATGAAAAAGTATCGTAATAATGGTGGGAGATTGACATGCAACTAGTGATTATTGATGTGAGAAAAGTAGAAATGTTGGTTTTATTGAAAAATACAAAAATACGAATGTGCCAAAACATAACAAAACTAATTAGATAGAACGCTCAAAAAATATAAAAATGTATATGTAGCCATAGAATGGAGTTGGATATCTTTTGTATCTTAAACTGTATCGTCAAGCTAAAGCTCAAATTCTGAAGGTTAGCAGCACAAAATGTACATTTATAAATTAGTTTCAAAGAGCACAAAATAATAAAAATATACAGAAACAGATTTGAAATTATTGATAGACCCACATTTGAATAAACATATGATGGTACTGAAAATTGATTTTTGACTTCCAGAAAAACTCGTTTAATGTCTGATGTATTTTTCTTTATGGTAAATATTTGCGTAAGCACATAAAATGGTTGTATTATAAAACATT
This sequence comes from Sinelater perroti, assembly GCA_036346155.1. Taxonomy (NCBI): domain Eukaryota; kingdom Metazoa; phylum Arthropoda; class Insecta; order Coleoptera; family Elateridae; genus Sinelater; species Sinelater perroti. The sequence goes on from JARFIY010000359.1 coordinate 6,126,706, forward strand.
TTGAAGTATTTAACATATTTTATAGAAATTATTTAGAAATGATGCAGTAATTACAATTTGAGAAACCAATTTGTCTTATAATTAATTTAATTGGTGATAGTTATCAAAAGATGTTATAAATAATCCAAGCCAAAAAACTGTTAACTTGATTGCACAAACTCGCTTCTGATTGTTGTGTAATGTTAGTATTGCGCCATATACTCCCCTTCAGAATTTACAAGGGATGAAAATAGATTTTAGAGCGTCCTCGTTACATTTCACCTCAAACAATGTCACTGAGAAGATAAGACGAATTTATGGAGATTTATGTCGTTCGTTAATTGATTGCGTCTGGGCCAGAACACATTTTTGTTGTGCTTGAAACGCTTTTGTCAACGAGCTAACAGTTGTAACCATTGGATGCGTCGTTGCCAAGTTACAGCGGGGGCCCAGGCCCAGCAAAGTTTAAATATGGGCTTTTCGGAAAGCATTCGATGACCTTCAACGAACAAATCCAAGGTTGATCACTAGACGTTGAATAAAAACTTGTGTGCATTTGCATGAGAATGCTCGGTACTTTTCTTGCATGCATGAGTAATATGGCATTTACTAACACAAAATTCAGATTTTTAAAGGCTTTTTGCTAAGTGTCGGTATATTACAATTGTTGCTTGGAATTTTTGGTGCAACCGATTAACAACTCGTTGATAAATTGTTGAATTTGAATAGCAATTTGATAAAATGTTACTATGCCGAGGAATAACTTAAAATCTTTGGTTTAATTCGAAAGTTTAGATCCTTATATTACTTTAACCTTGCTAACAGTAAAGGGTTAATGCGTTTTGCTGTAACAGAATATCCGATAAACTCGATGTATAATTGTCCGAAGATTTATTTGCCTTTGCTGATATACAATTCTAATTCATTGAGTCAAATATAAAGTAATTTAAACCACTACAGAAAATCTGCATAAAGTATGCTTAATAGTAGGTTAAGCTTATTTTAAAATGGATTTTACATTTAATGGTGTGGTGTGTTCTATTAGGAGAACAAAAGTGGTAGCTTTGAGCTTCTCTGTAATTATACGCCAAATTATCAAAACCTGCTGATTTGATTGTGCAATTTAAAATATTCAGTCCAAATAGATCAGAAAGTTGCCAATGCAAGAGTAAGTATTGATTCCCCTTATCCAAATCCGTGAGATGAATCATTCGCTTGGTTATGAAACAGAAGAGTTTAATCTTGTTTCTGGGTCGATTAAATGACATCGTTTGCAATCGACCTGTAAATTGTAATTCTTGAGGAAACCGATAGATTCTTGTGTGCGAAACATTAGCTATAATAAATGACTAAACAAATTTGCAACTTAAATCAAAATTTGAATTGAACAAATGTTGACCATCTTAATTCTTGTGGCGTTGAATTGAATTGTTTCATCCAGTTTATTGTTGCAGCAAAATTTTCGGCTACAAAATAGAGACTTTCGCCAGTATCGATGAAAAAATGACTAAATATTTCTTGTCCGCGCTCAATTAGCGATTTGTGTTATTAGTTTGGGAGAACGTCTTTGAAATTACGCAAAAGTTTATTTTTCCAGTTTGGTGAATGAGACGGACTTTTGATACTTGTTAGCTTATTTATTAAATAATCGATGAAGTAACATATGCCCCGGCGGCTTAGAGTGACTGAGCGCTATCTAATAACAGAGCTGATTCAACAGAAACTAAATTCTGTACAATTTTGTGAGTCTTTTATAAAGGTCACTACAAACGTTTAAAATTGCAAGATCTTTTAACAATGTCGATAAAATAATGCGCATTACGTTCGATGGAATATGAATCTAGAGCATTAATTCCCAAAGTGGTCCAGGTGGACCCCCAGGGGTCCACGGGAGACTCAACGGGGGTCTACGTTGGCGTGACAAGAAAATGGGGGTTCACAAGTCGTAAGCGGGGGTCCACGAAAATTTATCTGGTTTCGATAGTGAAGAACTAAAATGTTGGCTTGAGTTCACCTATCAATGGAGGCAGATAATATTTTAAGAAGCTCAGCGACTGTTACTTGTAAAAACTTGCATATTCCATATTCAGTACAACGTGTCGAGACTTGCAAAGCGCTGCCGCTGACGCCGTCCGCAATGCTTGTTCAGACGTGCAAAGGGACGAAGTACGACTTGTGGTGTGTGTGCTTGCAATCCTGCATGAACTTGTTTGATTCTCCACCAATATAAATACGATTGCCACGGATAAACGTCATTTATTTGTTTCCCGAATTCCGAAAAGAAAAGTAAAGTGAAGTGAATCGATGTTAGTGTTTGCCACTGTCGGAAAAGTAAGTACTTACCTGCCTATTTGTTATACATACTTTTATTTTATTTATTATTTATCTATTTATTTTACAATTTATTGTACACGTAAGTAAACAAAAAATGGACAAATTACAAAAAAATACGTAGGTACAAAAGGTGAGGCTTATTCGTAAAAGAAATCTCTTCTAACCCACCTGCGATAGGAGATATATTTATGTTGTAATAAGTATATTTTTAATGTTTGCGTGTAGTAGGTTCGTATTAAAAATTATATACTGAACAGAGCCATTATTAGATACTCCCATAAAAGAACAGAAAGCCGAGAAAGGTTGAACTTCTTGTCCCTACTTTAATAGTAATTTTTTTTATTATCCGACTGTGTGGTGGTTCACTAATAATTAAATATATTTTCATAAATTGTACGTGTCTTTATATACTACATACTCGTAACGTGTATCAAAATAATAAATAAATAATTAAAATCGCAAAGTTTTGATATCAAAATATTATTTACAAGTATTTTCTATCGAATTTACAGTAATATATCAAAATATGATTAATGAAAAAATGTTTTACATTACATTAAAATCGGTTCAGCCGTTTTTATAAAACTTAATTATTGATCTTAGCAGTTTATTGCTTTTAATAATTAGAATCAATTTGCCGCCGGTACTTTGTTTATTTCATTGCAATAATCAATTAATCCTGTTAAAATTGCCATATCATGTTAAGTAAGACCGCCTTAGGATTACTACAACAATGTTTTTTTTTTATTTACAGGTAGGTAACTGATACGAAACATGGCTGAATCTAAGAAGAAATGTCGACAGTACAGTGTTGATTATTTAAAATTTGGTTTTCTTCCATCAAAAGCAGACAAGCGATTGCCCATATGCCTTTTATGCGACAAATTTTTGAGCAATGACTCTATGAAACCAACGAAGCTCGAAGATCATCTAAGATGGTGTCATCCTCATAAAATAGGTAAAGATTTGAAATATTTTCAAACATTGAAGGAAAATATGAAAAGAGACCCAGCGTGCACAATATGTTCGCTTCAATGTCGGAAATTAACGATGATGGTTTGCGGGCATCTTACAATATCTCATTACTTATAGCGAAATCTGAAAAATCGCACACCATTGGAGAACAGTTAATTTTACCAGCTATTGAAGAAGTTTTAAATACTGTTCTGCACAAATCCCCATTTGACATACCCAAAAGAATTCCTTTGAGTAACAACACTGTACAAAGACGTATTGATGAAATGAGCTCTGATATTGAAAGTTTCTTGTGTAATTATCTGAAAACAACTCATTTTTCTATTCAACTGGACGAGTCAACTTTACCTGGTAATGAAGCATTATTATTGGCATATGTTCGATTTGTTATGGACGAAGAAATTCATGAAGAGCTACTATTCGCGAAAACTTTGGAGACGGACACTAAAGGTGAATCAATATTTAATGTCCTGAGTGATTTTTTTAAGGAAAAATCGATTCCATTCACAAACGTTATTTCGGTGGCAACAGATGGAACTCCTGTCATGGCTAGGCGATGTGGTGGGTTCATAAGCTATCTTAAAAGAATTATACCAGAGGTAACTGCAATTCACTGTGTCATCCACCGACAATACCTAGTAGCGAAAAATTTGAGTGCTAAATTGCACCAATCGCTTCAATTTGTGATTAATGCAGTTAACAAAATAAGAAGCAATGCATTGAATACTCGTTTATTTGCACAATTGTGCGATGAAAATGATGAAGACTTCCAACAATTGCTCTTACATACTGAAGTACGCTGGTTGTCGAAAGGTGCATGTTTAACAAGATTTTTCTCACTTTTTGAATCAGTTTTAGGGTTTCTGGAAAGTAAAGATCCAGATTTAAAAGAAAACCTGATCAATTTGAATAGCGTATTTGACAGATTTGTTCAAAAAATTTAATGACATTAACTTACAATTACAAGGAGACAGCCTCAATTTAATAAAAACAAAGGGTGTAATTTCAGCTTTTCTTGGAAAATTGAAATTTATGGAGCAAAATAATAGTCGGCGCCAATTTTCCCAGTTTTCAAACTTGTCACAGGTAGAATGCCTTGATGAGGATATTCATACATACGTTCAACATTTAATTGCCCTGCATGATGACTTTAAAATCAGACTTGAAGATATTCTGACGATGGAAATACCACCATGGATCATAAATCCACTTGATGAAACGGAAGTGGAGAATGTGATATTACAAGAGGAGCTACTCGAGCTTAGCACTAATGAGGAACTGAAGGTGAAATTAAAAAGAGGGTATCAAACATTTTGTCTGCAGGCAGAAATACCCGAAAAATATCCTGGACTGTGGGGAATTGCGAGAAAGCTTTTGATAGCGTTTCCCTCGTCATATCTTGTCGAGAAAAGTTTTAGTGTCGTTACAAACCTTTTAACAAAAAAAGGAGCATATTGAATATCACAGAACGGGGAGATTTGCGGTTATTCCTAACAAAACTGAAGCCAAATATTGATAATTTGCTGTCAATCCATCAAGTACATCCCTCCCACTAAAATTATGACTATTTTGTGATTGTCATTGTAGAAGTTACGTTACGTTATTAATATTTTATTTTAATTATATTACAACTGTTATATTACAATGTAATATGATAATAATTAATAGCGTAATAATTACATATTTGAATAAATACAACACAAGGAAATATACTATTTTTCTTTTTATTTTTACTACTCCGAATGGGTAGTTTTCTAAATAAAATATGTGAGAATTGATTGTTTTCTTGTATTGTGGGTAGATGTCAAAGGAGTATAGTTGGATGGAATGACTTTTTGATTGGTTAACTTTACTTTTTTGACATCCACTCATAGCACAATCAATTAATTAATTAACCAATAACTCGGCCGCAACGTAAATTTCCATAGTTAGATCTGATCTTCACATTTTTTTCGAGTTTTGGGAATATGGTAGAAATGTAGCTGCAGGGGGTCCACCGGAACCAGCAAAACTTTCAAAGTGGTTTATGAGAAAAAAAAGTTTGGGAGCCTCTGATCTAGAGCATCTGCAAAAACGTATAATCGACTATACTTGCAGCATTTTTCCACGTGCACCAAAAATAGCGATAATTTATTTTCTCGAGATTCACTTCAGTCAGCACATTTTGTAGGAATCAGAAAAAGTGTCTATCAGACTCTTTTCTAATACCTTATATTTTTCGTTTTCCAAAGGGTTGGCCATAACATTAAATATAGGCCAGTGCCTTAAGGTTGATACCACTAACGATGTAGTTGTATTTTGTTTAATTCATTAAAATTATTGATTCTAAATCTTTCTAGAAAGGTGTAAGTTCAAAAAATTGGCAGTGTCGAATTTCTTTTTATATCACATGGGGGTCGCTATTATATGACTTAAGAGAATTAAAGGAACAAATTTATTTTGGTGTAACTGATTTAATTGGTAATAGATACTGCAATGTCATCCACACTTACACTTAAAAACTGAAAATTGCTGCTTGTCATGTGACGTTAGTTTTTATCACATAATAAATCCTTTTTTGTGATTATTAAATTATGTGGCTATTTTTTTACACATTAATGTACGCAACGTAAGTTTTCTCAAAAAAAATGCTATATACCAAATGTTAAACAGCGTTGAAGCTTATTTTTAACGTGTTTATATGTTTCAATGAAAATATCACAAAACCAAGTTATGCAAATAGAAATTGAGTAAAACACAACTTCGATCCCGCCTATTATAAAAATGATGGTTCGCTGCAGATAACAACGCATTGTGATGAACTATCGAGCGAGCCAATTTACATTTTCCACAATTTCAGCGGTACACATTTATGGCTGGTGTCTGCCTTATTTTGAAACGGGAGAGCTAAATATGTAAAAGTTAATTGGATATCCTTTTGTAAACACGGGTGAGAATTTTGCGGCAGGTAAACGAGAGCGCCAAATTTAATTAGCGACCAAACGTTAATCTAATTATTTTTGATGGCTGGTTCGCACTTACTTAATTGCTAATCGCCAATTAGTAGAGAAAAGTCTGACTGCAAACCAAAAATTAATTAGTGGTTGCGGCCGTTGTAGGTACTCACCTGTAATTTTTGCGAAGGGCTCCCGCAGAGGGCGGCCGCTTTTCATTAGGGCTTAAACAAATTGCCCGCAGCTAAATTCGAGTTCGGTCTAATTCGGACATGTTCTGCCGGGGCGTCGGTTACCTAAGGCAACACTTGCGAGACCCGGCGATAACACGCGCATCTGTCTGAAAATGCCCGATATTGATTGGCAAGTGGCGGGTTTCAAATTTCAAGTGGCGCAGGAAATTGAGCCTGTTCGGCCGAAACGGGAGAAGATTAACGCAAGCAGCTCGGATTTTGGATATTGAAATTTTAAATGGCGCTTAGGTATTGAAACTATAAAACTAGATTTTTCAATATCAGATAAATTGGAGCCGCGGAAATTGAAGCACACGTCTGCACGCGAATTGGAATTCGGATATGACTGCATTACAAACGTGTTATCCGCGGTCGGCCATCAACTGCAGTTATACCGGGCTACAGATTTAAACTACAGAGAAATTTCAATCCGACACTTCCTGAAATGTCAGCTGCCTATTATTTACACTAATGTTTTAATTTGATACTCATCGAGTTCTCCAACTATGTAAATATTTGTAATATAACAACCGCACCAAATAATTTGTGTACTTATCTATACAGGGTGTCCACGGGATGTTTCAAAACTACGTATATGGTACATTGAAACATTTTAAACGAAAAAATTTAAATAAACATAGATCGAATTCTCAACCGTTTCTAGATATTGATGAAGTAAATAAAGGTCTTTAGGGGTACTTGGTCGTTCTAGCTCTTCTTTTCTTTTTGTGACCAGTTATCATTCTACCTAATACTATGATTACTAGAGAGCGGATTTTCATATAGTGCATATTTTATGCTAAATGGAGTGCTTTGTTATTTCCTGGATAATTTAACATATTTTTGTTTCAAAATTTCCTAGACTAAATAGTTTTATTGTGGTATCCTAAGAAGGCGGCCAAAAAAGAATTAAAACCCCTACTAATTATCTAAGGTTGTGATTATGTAAATTGCTTTTGGTAAGAATATTTGTGAGAAGTATTATAATATACCTGTGAATGTCCAAAATAAATAGTTTCATTACGGCTTCTCAAGAACTGGAGCACATTAAATAGAAGGATCTAAAACCCCCATTAATTATTTAAGGTGCATTTCTTTAGCAAGCTATTTATGGCGGTATTATTAAACAGATAAATAGTTTGTTACGATACATTTGCTTATGAAGAGAACGTGAATATATCAAATTTTGAAGATGCCGAAAGTGAAAAATAACTTAACGTCCACTTGGGTAAAAAATTTGCCCGAATTTCGTATGGATGGCGATGAAGGTGATAGAGTATTTTACAAAGTATGCGAATTAATTTGGCCCAAAAATACACGTGTAAAATTGTTTTTTTACTAACCAATCTCAAATACTTTAAATTCAGCATTCTCCTTAAAAAACTTCAAGATAATAGTTTTGACATTTCTAGAAAAACTTGGTAACAAAATGTAGGACGAAAGTACACTGATGAAAAGATACGTTAACAAACTATATCTTGAAACCATTAAAAGTATAAAATAAATTGTAAAAAAACAGTGTGCGTGCGTGTGTGTGTGTGTGTGTGTGTGTGTGTGTGTAACGTTTATATATTTTTTATAGTAGACGAAACTACTGATACTCCCGGAAGCCTTCTAATCGGTTGTTTGAAAGAAGACGTACTTAGTAGGTCTTATTTAATTGCTTGTAAGGTTCTTGACAAAACCAATCATTTGACAATAGTTAGTTTTATTAATAAATCTTTAATACAGTTCTTTCTTCCCAATATATACACAAAAAAAAGTTATTTTGATGCAGTGCGATGCAGCACCATACATGCCAAAAGCTGGGTAACAACTAAAGGTTTTATACAAAAACTAATTCATGTTACATGCCCATGGTTTAAATAGAGTAACAAAAGCAATTCAAAATAAATTTTCCTTAGTAAATTCATTAATAAGTAGCACAAAAAAAGTATTCATAAAGGCTCCATTGAATGTGCAGTTATATAGAGAAAAATCACCCGACGTTCTGTTGCCTCCTGTGTCTGTAATTACACTGTGGGGTACTTGGCTTAATGCAACTCTTTTTTATGTGGAGATTTGAGAAGTTAAAGACTCTAAATTTCGAATTTTCAGATAGTTCTAGTGCTTTTATTGAAAAATCTCAATCCATTTTAAGAAAACTAGAACTACGCGATCAGTTGGCATTTATTATGGTTCATTATTCATTTGTAATTAAATCAATTACAGCACTGCAAGAAGAAGGAATGCCATTAAATGAATCTATGCATTTGATAAACAATTTCCAAAAATTAATAACTACCGTTCCAGGTAATATCGGCAAAACATTTTTTTCTGAATTTAACGATATTTTCGGAAAAAACGTAGGTTATCAATTGCTAGCGAAAGTAAACGACATTCTCAATTTTACAACACTGTAGAGGTTGATATTGATATAGAATACCTATTATGTGTGCTTTAAAAAATGCCCCTATAGCATCTGTAGACGTAGAGAGAAGTTTTTCTGCGTACAAAAATATGTTTATCTGACAAGCGTCAAATTTTCTTGGCCGAAAATATTGAGAAACACTTAATTATATATTGTTTGGCTCGCGGATGTGATTAACTTTAATAATACGTATTTTAGTTTGTTTTAATATTTGTAAAATTTTTGTATAGTTTGTTTAATAAATTTATGCTTACCCTTTATACAATTTTATTTTTGAAACAAAAATTACCTACTTATAATCGGCCTCAATTGATTTTATTTAAAAAATAATAATAATAATAAATATTTTCTTAATAATGCATATTCTTGCATATTTTGATTACATTTTAGTGCATATGTATGCACATATTTTGTCGATTTATAGTGCATAAAATCCGCTTCCTACTTATTTGTAACCAAGTTATATTATCAATTTTAATCCACGTATTGGACGCTTTATTAAAATATAGGTTTGCTTTTAATAATTGCATTTTAAATGTTGCGTTTACAAGCATATTATCACAACTGTTTTTATTTGTAGGACTAAATGTTTAATACATTTCTTGGCGTTTAGAAATAAAGGGAGGCGTTCTATAAAAGTCATTGTGAGGATAGAAATGACATGTTACAAACAGCCAAGTAGTACCTGGCTACCTATCCATCTACTCTAATAGCTACTCCCTTTTCAGGTTTGCCCAACCGGCACCAATTTTTTTTGCGCATTAGATTTGGTTTTCTTTTATTTATTAGAAATTTTTAAATTTTTAGAAAATAGAAAACTAAGTGCGCATTTTATAATTATGTTTGTCGAAATATATAATTTATCTATCTACAAAAGTAGTTTCTTATATATTTTAATTGCCACTATGGCTCTATTTATAAAACAAAAATATAAATAATTGTTCGGAAACCCATTTATGTAAATTCTTCAATAACCTGTTTCTCTTCGGCACTATTTTTACAGATTTGGAGGCTAAATCGTTACACATTGCATTGACTGCACGGCAAGCTGCAAATACTACTTTACGCCCTTGCACATGCAGATAGCACGGAAGATTCATGTATTTGTTTTCATAACAGCTGTGATTCAATGCTTAAATTTTCAGTTGAGTTTCGAGAATTAAATTTCTTTTTAAAGACAGATAATTGAGATTCTAGTAATAACATTTCTATTATCAAATTAATATAAAATTAGAGCAACGCCTACAGCGTTGGGATTTAAAATAACTGCACGAATTTCCTTGGTTTTATAATTTTATGGTAACAACAATTTCAAATAAATATAATGAATCATGTAAAAACCGTGCAGATAAAATGTTATTTAAAAAACAGTAAAATACTTAATGGATACTTATTTTGTAAAGATTAATACAAATACAGTTGAGTAAAGTTAGTTTACAATTACATTATAATTTATGTAGAATTGTCAAAGCAAATCCGAAAAGTAAAATAAATAGTTAAAATAACATTATAACATAAAAAATTAAATTTATTTACATGAAACTTGGCACAATTAAACTAAAGTACATTGAGAATCATACTTTTCAATGTAGTTCCCATCAGCCGCCGCTACCTTCTTGAACCGGGGCCTAAACCTGTTGCAGGTTAACACAACTTTCCCCTTATTCATACTTGTTATTAAGTGGCGAAGCAAAGCGAAGTTGCAGGTTAACACAACTTTCTCCTTTTTTTCAAATTCACCAATCGACAGGTGACTAAAAAGGCTTGTTTGCTAGTGATTTTGAAACTGATTGGTGAAAGGTCAGCTAGACTAGAGGGTTAAATTTGGGAGACTGCTTCGCCACATCGCTATGCGTTGCAAGCTTTGAAGTTTATTATCTCTGTGATGAAGCTGTCCTTGGTGTTATGATGCCTTTCATTGATTTTCGCTTCGATCACACTCCACGTAGCAGTCATCAAGTGGATTGCTAGACTACGTACTCTATCTAGGGCTTGACAACTGTCTCCAGTAAGTTTATATAGTCCACATCTTAGGCCGTTAACTTTCTTTCCATGTTGTTTTTCAGTCAACAATTGTCGTTCTGTAATGTGAAGGACTTGTGGTGCAGGTCCTGGTGCATTGCTAGACTGTTGACCTCACCCTGCCCATTTATTTTGCTATATGCCCAAAATTGTGGTCTGCTCTTTTAATTCGCAGACGAATTGATCACCCTTTGCGATCAGATCGTTTGTTGTAAGTTACCCTATCAGTACTTACCAAGTGGTTAGATCCTATCTACTTTTCAACGAACTTAAAAAGTTCGTTACTGAATTCTATGTTGTCTGTCGGTCCGTCACAAAGTTTGTAATTTTTAAAATTTGAAAATGGTTTCTTATAGGAAATTTTACGCTGATTTCGAATTCGAAATTAAAAAATTTCTATCTCGAATAATTTTCGAGATATTTGACTGCGAATTTCGAGAAAATTTTCGTCATTACGATTTTAAATGTGATTCTTATAGGAAATTTTTACGCTGAATTCGAAAATGAAGTCGAAACAATTCTATATCAAATAATTTTCGAGATATTCGATTTCGAATTTCGGGAAAATTCGAAAGGTCTTTTTAAGTTCGTCTTGGGATTGCTTACAGAGCAATCTCTTCGCCGGCACCATGTTTTTATAATCCAAGCACACAACAATTTATGTCGGCGATTCCAGGATGTAGGGATTCGAGCACGGTAGATCTGCATAGTAGTCTTATCATTTTATCAACTATTATAGGTTGTTGATTATGTTACCTAAAAAAGGATTTCACATGCGCATAAGTGACTTTTCTGCAATACAACCTAAAAAATCTAGAATTTGTTTTGAATAATTAGATAATGGAAATATCATTACGTTAGTCTATTAAGTCGTCTAAAATTTATACATTTAGACATTCAATTTTATTTTGTTCTAAAGCACAAACCAGTTTAGAATGATAAAAAAGAATAATAACATTATAATAATCTCAAATATTCAGTCCTTAACACAGTTTTTCCCGACTAATAATTAAACTAACATAAAGTAATGTTTTTTAGTCAATTTCAAATACCCTGCGTTTTGGCATTGTCTTAATAATATGTTTATATTTTTGGGATATTATATAATAAGTAATTTATTTTCTAAGAAACAACCGTTCTTGTTATTGCCACCTCCATTTACCCTTGTTATTTATTTAATTGAATAACTTGTTCGATAGTAATTTTAAAGTTACCGAAAAAAATTTGATCTTTAAGAGATTAAATCCAAAAGCTTGCTAAATGCGAACGTGTTTCTGACTGCTGTACTTCTGAATAACACAAAATTAAAATTCATGTCAAATGCAATCAAATATCAAACATCTGAATTAATTTATACAAAGAAATATTTTTAATAGAGCAAGTTTTATTCTGAACAATAATTTAAGAAGCAAATGTTTATACTAAGTTCCCTATTTGAAAATTTGGGATGCTATTAATTTGCAACGCGGAGCTGTAACTCTTTTTAAAATTGATATATAAATATACTCAAGTATAGTGACAATTTTAAATTTAACACCCTTCTATTGATTGCAAAATTACTTATGTTAAGATTCGTCCAGTGTTTCTTAAGGGAACTTTTAAATTGTGCAAATTTATAGTCTTTGATCACCTACATGTTGCGTATATATGCCTTTAGTAATCAATTAGATGACTAGTAGATGTTATTTCTGCCAAAATAATGCAATATAAATAATATGAAAAACTTCGATGTTTATTTTAATATCACTAGCTACTTACGTTTAAAATTTCTTTTGATTTATTGTTTTTGTAATACGTTTTGTACCACTTAAAATAATGTAAAGGTTAACAACAAACATTAGCAAATTAGATCTTTCTTAATTTTTAAAAAATATTTCTCTAGCTATGTTGTTGAATTTAAATTACAGCAACAGTTGCTTTAAACTAATGCACTACGGTTTTATAACACAAAATATTGTTTTTTTTAAATCGCATATATCTTTTGCTGCTTCCGTGAATTTTTTTTAAAATCATTCTTACGTATTTTTCCGTACTGTACTGAATTTGTTTTAATTAATTTATTTTTGTTGAAGTCTACAAGACATTACTTCCTTACTTATAAACTGCCTAACTTACAACTATGTGATTATTTGATTATTAACTCTTTTAAATCATTTGTTACTTTTTCCTAACATTGTGAAATTATTTTTCACTCGAATGTCAGAGTACCTGTTAGCAGCAATTTAGTTGTGCACTCTAAATAGCTATGATACCAATATTTTTCAACACGTAACATATTGTATTTGTAATTTGCTTTTTAGGAAGAGATCACCATTTTCATAATTTATAAAATAAATTTTTGTAGTTTGTTTTCTGTCGTGTCCTATATAATAGCGAGAAATTAAGAGGCAGTAATACTATATGATAGTTAATAAATAAAAGCAAGTGTAATTTAAATTCTGACCAAAAGCAGCATGCAAATAAAAATGCTTTTTGTTTGGCTTTGCAAATAATAAAAAAGTTGCTTTTATGAACTACGGACTATGCAAAATAAAACTCTTCTGGAAATAACAGCTTTTAAAATTAAATAAATTGACATAAGGTGCATCGTGTGGTTGGTTCTCGGGTTATAAAGCCGTGTTCGGAGTTCAGAAATTCTTGACGTTTCTAAAAAAACGACTTTCTTCTGAAGATGTCTGCCGTAGTTGGACGAAACGTCAAGAGTTTCTGAACTCCGAACACGACTTTATAACGCGAGAACCAACCACACGATGCACCAAAACACCGGCCGTGAAAGCCTTCGCATCAAATCGACCTAAATTGGGCAAAAAAGAATAGAATAGAATGAGAGCATCTATTATTGGTTGTAGCTGTTTGCCTACCTTTTTATTAGTATGGCTTTCCTTTTCGTACTTATTAGATGTATAGCTCTTTATACTATTATGTCATTAAGCGGGAAAAAATTAATTTCTTTTTGAAAGTCAGAATTCTTACAGAACAATGCAAAATGTGCATCCTTTTTCTATTAAAAGCCTAACTAATACGGAAATTTTATCTTTTGAGGGGAATAGTCATTTATGTTGTTATTAAAAATGAGAGAAAAGAAAATTATAATCGCAAGAGGAACAAGTGGAGATGAATAGTAAAACACGTTTTGTTATGCAAACATAAAAATACTCCATCGAAAGCTGCATAGTGTATTTTAAAACTTTACAAACTGTGTGTCTAAAAATATTCCGCTGTAAAGTATAAAAATAAAAACTGTTCTATACGCACGTGCAAGTATCGAAAACTTATTCTATGTCAGTTCTTAATGTTTAAGCAGAAGAAAATAAGAAACATATTCCAAAAAAATTAAATATGGTGAAAGAACTGCATTAATAAAATTATATCAAAGAGAGTTTATTATATATGCATACATGTTCAATCTAATTTCTTAGATTACAATCCTATAAGCAACAGTAACTGAAGAGAAACTTGTGTTCAAATATTCAAAACAAATAGTATGAATATTTAATTCTATTTTCAAAACGAAAATTCTTCAATGCGCAACATACCTTCTAAAAATTGTACACTAATTTGTTTATCTGTATAGTTTTTGTAAATTCTTATGTAGTTCAAAAATTTCCAAAGTTAGCTATCACCAATTACCAAGTTTAAATTACTGTACTAGATATTTTAATTTAATAAAAAAATTAAAAATATACACATTTTAATTTTTAATTCCACTTCTAAATTTTTAATATCTTAGTTACTTTCTATCCTACTATATTGTGAGTAAAATTCTGAAGAAAGCAGTTAATAATTTATTTTTATTAGTTGATCAGCTTATTAAGTATCTTTTAGCAACATGTTCAAGTGTTCTGAGCACTTTAACTAAATTAACAGCTAGCTAAATAATCGGGAATAAAATTTGGAAGCTAAAATACAAAATTAGTATAGTAAAAGAATGATTTAGTGCACCACAAGCTAAACTGATCAGTATGGAAGGTAGAATTAATATAACTTAGTTACAGAGAAAACAAAATTTTATAATTGTGACAAGAAAAGAGTGGAATACATAAAATTAGAGCTAAATGCTGGTGCTAAAGCAGTTATGGCTTATAACGTAATAACAACCACGAAATAAAAAAGCTCTTTGCAGAGGCAAATGTAATTTAATAGAAAAAGCGGCTGCAAAAGTGCACACAAATATCAAACAAATAAGACCATATACTTCTGTACCTAAGATGTCCAAATAACACAAGGGAAATACGTAAAATAAAAACTAGAGAAACAGTAATGCAGCTACAAATAAAAGTACATATTATTAATAGTAAAAGCCCAAATAATTCAATTAACTCAAACAACAAAGTAATACATGAAGTAAGCTGTAATATTGAACTAATGAAGTAAATTAAAATAAAAAAACAACGATATTAGAAAGCTCTATATTTTACACAAACTGAAAATCTAACTAAGTACAATAAATATTCTTGTCGAAATACAAAGTGTAGAAACATGTAGGAATACGTACGAAGTGGGATTTTATAATCAGCCAAATAAACAATACTTAAAAACATAAATTAGAGAAAGAAGAAAGTTTAGATGAGCAAAAAAATACTATAACTAATGGAAGAAAGAAGAAAATATAAGCACCCAAGGATCTATTTTATGACTCATATTGTTTAATATGTACTCAAAGAAGATAACGGAAATTATTGATGGCTCAGAAGGAATAACAGTAAAGAGAGTTTTAATGAATAATATAAAATATGCTGACGACAATGCTTTGACAGCGGGAAATGAGGAAGCACTGAAAGTTTTACTAGACCGAGTAAAAAACGAACATGGGAATAAGATTAAACATAATCAAAAGTAATGATTAGAAATAATATACAATATCAGAATTAAACAAATTTCTAGTTGTATATACGTAGGCCGCTTAATTAACTTAAAAATAGAATACGAAGATAAAATAGAGAGAAGAATAAAAATTGCAAGAGCAACCTTAATTTAAGACTGCGCCTCCTAAAATACTATGTATGGTCAACTTTATTTTGCGGAGGTGAAACATGAATACTCAAAAAAGACACAACAAATCGGTTGGACAGCCTTTGAAATGTGATCATAAAGAAGCAAATTTAAAATATCTTGTACACAAAGAGTGAGTGACGACGAAATTTTAAAATTCATTAGAACAGAAGAAGAACTGGCGAACTCGTAGACAACATGAAAAGAAAAATTGTCTTAATTTTGACACACAATACGGCACAAAAAATATATAAAATGACATTACACAATAGAAGATAAGATTGAAGGAAAGAGAGGACGAGGAAGAAGAAAAATATCGTACATGGGTAATATAAAAATTGGTCCGAAAAGTATGGGGAATAAATTAATTAAAAAAATTCTTCAAAATAATTTTCTCCTGCATCTACACGGCGTGTTCAGCATGCCTGTCACGCTTTAAAAGCTTCCTGGAATACGGAAACTAAAATGTTGTTTATGGCCTTGATCTCGGCGGTTTGGATCCCCCTCCTCGATCCAAAATGGGTTTCTTTCAGGGTAGATTTGAGTTTGGGAACAAAAAAAAGTCGGACGAGGTCAAGTCCAAGCTGTACGACGGTTGAAACCACATTGCTACATTGTTGCTTAGCCAAAAATTCTCTCACAATCAGCGACGCGGAGATAAGCGCGTTCTTTTTTTGTAATTGTAACTCCTGTGCTTTTAATCGAATACTTAAACACCGATCAAAGTTCAAAAATTTTTTCACTTTCAACAAATTTTTATCATTACGGCTCGTTACAGACGTCCTTTGCGTTCTTCGTCTTCCACGGCTTCTCTTCTCTTACGAAACATGGCTTCTTTTCCGTACACTTTCCTTATCATGTTTAAAATCTCAATTTTTGAGTGTGCACATGTTGCTATATGTCGAATTCGTAATGCGTCACCAAAACACGGATTGCGGAAAGCGCAATCCTCAATCTTTTAAGACAAGTCACATTCTTTACCTAAGACACTCCTTTACCATTCATTTTACCGAAGACCAAGTCCCTCTAACACTTCAGGTTGGCTAGAATAATTATTTCTGATACTTTCCGGACAAACCGTGTAAATGGAAATATACCATGGCGATCACTAACCTCAGAAACTAAGAGAATATTGTTAGGTTGGGTTTTACTCCCTGATGTTTATATTTTTGTGGTAGTGACTTTTTAGATAAAATTTTTGTTTAAATAAAAAGGAAAACCAGGTTGAAATGCAGACTTGTGTTTAAACAACTCATCTTTATTATGCAAATTTGAACATTGTTTTTTGCAATTTTTTAATAGTTTACTAATTGTTGCACTAATTGTAAATTAAGGATTTTTGGAAACTTTTCATTATACTGACAAGAGATCAAGATTAAATACATTATATTCATTGCAGTGATGTCGAAAATATGGCCAACGTAATATTTTGTGACTACTGTTCTTTTACCTTTTGACAAATGCAATATACTTTAAGGCCATGCTTGAGACTATGCTTATCTTAGGAAGTACAATTAATAAATAATAATAAAGTGCACTAAGCATAAATTCCATATTTTTATTGATGCTAATGCTTTTAGTAGAGTATAAAAGTTATAATTTATAGTGTAACAATATTATTTGTACTTACCGACTCCAATATTGCCTTTCTGCGGCTAAAGTAATTGCATTTCGGCAGTTGCAAGCGTGACGCTCTCTGGAAGTGACATAACGTAGCAGATACACAAAGTACAATTAACTACCTGCATACGCGGTTTCGCCATTATCAGACATGCAATTCATCTTCGTAAAGGAAGGTGAGCAGACAGCTTCACAAACTAGACGCGGATGATACGAAGTTTCCGCAAACATCCAAACTACGGATATCTCTATTACGACAACTTTTTGCATTAAATGGATGTCCTGTACAAAGAATGCCGACAAAGTTTACAGGAGCTTGCAGTGCATAATTTACCGACATCCGCTCCTCAACTTCCCGCGCCTCTAATACGTGTTGCTGGAATTACAGCCGCAACTGTATGAGATTTTCATCTGCGTAATGAATGACGCTAATGTGTGCGATGGGGTTAAAGCTAGGACGAGCTGTTGTCCTGCGAATAAAAAGGCTTGCGGAATTATAAGGACACATGGGGCGCGAAGCACGCGTTACGGCTAAATATTTAGCGACTTTTAAATTCAAATTCCGGCGATATAGAGTACATAAATTCTTTCACTTCATAATATTACATCCAGCCCTCTCAAAAAAGGCTTTAGGTAACATATTGTAAATTTTAATAATCTTCCGATGTCCTCTTCTGCTTCATAGAGCGTAACAAATGGAATTTAACTTCCGAAGAAGATTATCTACTGAATTAGAAACTGCACGGTTTTATTGCTTTTAAAATCGAATTGTTAACAGTTACCTTACTAAAACCATTAATATTTAAATATAATAAAATAAAAATTTTCCGTTTATTTTTTATTTGAGAAACTGCGCGGAATGAATTCAGATAATTTCTTGTGTCCAAAATATAACAGAAACGTGCTTCAATTTGCACCATTAACAATGTTTACTGTTATTCACGCTCACATTCTAAAGCTTACTATAAATTTGTATGAAGATTTAATAAACCATGGGCAGCAACAAATAAGGAAATTTATTTTGCGTCTCTTGATCTCCGCCAGTACGGCGAGCAAGAAGCGATGCATTTATGTGTCCCCTATTTTACACCACGGTTGAGATAAAGTTCTAACATTTTATTTCCACAATTTCCTTTATAAGAGTGTGTTCAATGGCCGCATTGCAAGGATTTATGTGTATAGGCGCCGTCTTGGAAACTTACGGCCTAACAAACCACGCCAAATTACTGCCATGCAAACATCGAACAAAGGTCTTGGGTGCGGGTGTTTTTTCTAAATTATTGTAATGTTTAATTTTAGTTGTATGATAAAGACGTGCATTTCAAATCACGTTTTATTAAAATAGTAATTAATAAAAATGAGCAATATTTATTTATTTTTCTTGCAACTTACTGCAAACAATTGCTCTCATTCCATTTGAAGCATATGTGTAGTGAATTTTTTATGTTGCTTTTTACGCTTTATTAGTTTTTGGTATCTATACCTTTTTCTTCTGGTAGGTTTTCGCTTTTTGACAAAAATTCAAAGCGCTATACCATTCCAGTAACAAGGCTAAACAAACAAGAAATGGAAATAAATCGAACGTAATACATGTAGTTGTATGAAATACTTCTGCTGTGGTATATTGTTATGCTTCAAACATAAAAATCTACCCAAACTGCTGCTAAATTATGACCCGAACACTTAAATAAACTCCTAGGTATACTACTGCACAGGTCATCAGGCCAGCTATTGGAAAGTTTAAACTCTGTTTTCCTAAAAGAAGTTTAATGTGTTACGTGCCATATGTCGCTAAACTTCCTCTTGTTAAAATATTGCTTAGGGTATTTTGTAAATAAGAGAAAGTACCACGGTTGTAAGGCCGCGTCCATGTAGGTTTGTCTGTAATGTTGCCTCTAACTGTGATTAGAGATGAGCTTATATAACTCCTCGCGCAATAATAATTATAGTTGTCGTTATAAGCTTCGTATGAATGCAGTATTCTTGCCTGTTTCCTCGCGCCTGCGATCTACTAATACTCGACCATTATTTGAGTTTAAAAAATTATATTTATAGAATACCTGTGTGTTCACAGATCCTTTTTAGTTGTTTACCGTTTTCAGTGCAGTTGTAGTCACAAGAAAAGTCGTTGTACTGTCAGTTTAGAAAAATTTTGGAAAAGATATCAGAAGATTTTAAGAATATTAGGAATAAATACTTAGTGGATAAATATAAGAAAAGAAAAAGCTGGATGACAGACAAGATACTAAAACTTATGGAAGAAAAAGAAAAGAAAAACAATGAAATAGCATACAGAAGCATTCAAAGACAACTAAGAAGGGAAATAACAACAAAGAAAGATTAGCTTAAAAACAATGCAAAGAAATATAAACTTTAGAACAAAACACGACCTATTCAATATGCATAAAAATGGAATGCATGGAAAATGTATATTCCCGAACTTTTTGACGACAATGGACCAGAACAACCTCTAGAGTTCAATATAGAATATAGATAGCCTAAGAATAACAATAGATGAAGTTACAAAGGCAATAACACAACTTAAACACGGTAAATCTACAGGACCAAACAATTTCCGTACTGAATTCTTCAAGTTATTTGACGCAGAAGGCATTCGGTGGTTAATAGAAATATTTAACAAGATATATTCTGACGGCGAAATACCAAAAGTATGGCTACAATCTACATTTCTCCTGCTACCTAAAATATTAAACGCCAAGCACTGCAGTGATTTCCGAACTATCAGTTTAATGAGTCACCTCCTAAAACTCTTCCTGAAAATAATACATCAGAGGATCCTCAAAGTGTGTGAAGAATAAATCAGTCGCACACAGTTCGCCTTCAGGAATGCAGTGGGAACAAGGGAAGCCCTATTTAGTATCCAAGTACTTTTTCAAAGATGTAGGGATGTTAGTTGCGATATTTATGCCTGCTTTATTGATTATCAAAAAGCTTTTAATAATGTGCGACATAATAAACTTATCAAGATACTAAAAGAAATCAGTTTGGAAGATAGAGATTTAAGAATTATAAGTAACTTATACTGGAACCAAACAGCTTCCATGCGCATTCAAGAAGAGAACTCCGAAGATATTGAGATCAAACAAGGTGTCCTACAAAGATGTGTGTTATCACCGATGCTTTTTAATGTATAGTCAAAAAGAATTTTTCAAGAGGTGTTAGAAGGCAACGACATTGGAATTAAGATCAATGGCGAGTATCTAAATAACGTAATATATACAGACGACACAGTAGTGTTTGCAGCCTAGAAAATCTACCCGAACTATTGAACAAAGTAGTAGAATCCAGCCAAACAAAACGGATTTTCACTTAATTTAAATTAAAAAAAATATGATAATCTCCAAAAGTAATAATCATCCTAGACAATTTGTAGTGAATAACCAACCAATAGAAAGAGTAAAAAGGTACATATATTTGGGAAAAACAATTTAATGAAAACTGGGACCACTCATTAAAATAAAAAGCAGGATAGAAAAATCCAGAGCCGCATTTCTGAAGATGTTAAAAGTATTCAGATGTCACGAGTTACCTTTACCAACCAAAATCAGACTATTGAGATGTTACTTCTTTTCGGTATTGTTATGTGGAGGAGAGTTTTGGACCTTGACGGAGACTTCTTGTAAGAAACTTGAAGCATTTGAAATGTGGCTATACTGGCGTATTTTAAAAACCCGTGGACAGACCATATCACTAATCAAACTGCTCTCGAAAGAATTGGTAAAAAGAACTTTTACTAAATATAAAAACGCTTAAACTGAAATATCTAGGGCACGTTATGAGAAATGGATAGCGATAGGAGCTCCTTCAACTGATTCTTCAGGGAAAGGTGGAAGCAAAGAGGAGCCCTGGGAGAAGAAGAATATCGTGGCTGAAGAACTTGAGAACGTGGTTTAATACAACGGTCAAACTCTTCGGAGCTGCAGTGGACAAAGTACGAATTGCCGTAATGATCGCCAACATCTGGAACGGATTGGCATTATAAGAAGAACTGTTAGTTTCATTGTAATCGACATTGAACAGAGAAAGTAAGCAATTCGTGTAATCGTTCAACATTATGGCGTTACGGTATGTAATTGAAAGCTTCTAAAGATAACAATCCTCCTTGTTGGTTGTCCTGCGCACTTCTCTAGATCCAGGTTTTCACGAATAAGTTTCTTATTCAAGCCACAGCAATGCTATGGTCACAAATTCTTCGGTTTATTTCTTGTAAAGCACCACCCCCTTTATGGCTGACAATATGTCCTATTTCAAATTTGCTATCTTATTGATAAAATACTCTTTGTCGACGACGAAGCATTTTTGCACCGTATAAATTACATATGCCAAATAGGAATGGCTGACAACACAGTTATATCTATTTTAAACGGACACCGGTACTTTTCCCAGACCTCGTATCTAAGAAACGATATAACCAAATCTCGAAGGGACATAAAAATTTGGTTCTAAAACTTTAATGTTTTTCTGATCATAGTATGCTTAATTTAATATAAATGTTTAATTGTTATATAATTTTCGAATAGTGTTGCAAATGCAATAAACAATAGTTTATCTTATTAGACACTAATTTAAATTTACATTAAAGTTATAACTATCAAAAAAAATCTTTAGAAATGCTACCATACGTTGTAAGTAGTTTTTATTTTTCAATATACATCTTATAACCATCTTGTAAGCTCAGTATAGATTGTCCGTTCTTTTTTGTAGGTGATAGCGACGTCTATATAAGTATTTATTTTACAGGACATATAAAACAAAAACAGAAATTTTTAAATTTATTAGATGATTCGATAAGCATTTTCAAATGTACAAAAACAAGCATGTATAAACTTTATGGTTCAGTTAGACATATCTAAATATATCTATATGATCACACATATTTTGAAGAACCCTTCTCAAAAATGCTTTTCCTGATATCCGTGCGATTATTATTTTTTATTGTTTCAAGTAGGAAAAATTTTGTGCTAACTTTAAAGCACTTAAATTGTAGTTAATATTTATATTATTTAACACATTATCAACTTTTAAACAAACAACTTATTGCCAATATGTTTTATTAAATATTTATTTAGCATCCACATTTGAAATTACTTTTGGTTAGTATGTTTAGGTTTAATAGATATACATCCTTTGTCAGAAAATTTCAAGAATCGATTTTTAATTTTAATTGTTGGTCTAAAATGTGTAAACTCACTAGGTAGGTCTGTGTTTAGCAACCCACTGTTTTGTTTATTAGCGCATTTAGTTGGAAGTTACACGAATGACATGATGGATGCAAATTCCAAACATACATGTAACATTGAATTTTGCTAAAAACAAACCTTAGTGAAACATAGACTATGATACAGCATAATTGAGAATGCAGTACACTATAATCCCAGAATCGGCCACCCCACAATATCGCATACCGCTATAAATGTGAAACATAATGCAAAAATAGTCTCTCGCCCACTTACAGAGGAACAAGAAGAAACCAAAAGCACAATTGCTGATAAACTATTCGAAAGGGCCAGAATTTATCCTCATTTGTGTTAAACAACAACCAGAACAGTTATTAAAATACCGCACTATTCCGTATACCTTTCCTACCACCCTGATGGCACAGCACATGGCGGATCAGCGGTAATTATCAAAAACTCAATCTCCCATCATGAATGGAACTCCTTTCAAACCGACAAAATTCAAAGCTCTAGTATAAAAATTCAAGTCCTACCCTACCCATTAATCATAGCAGCAGTATACAGTCCACCACGACATGCTATCTCAACTGAAGAATACGCAGATCTGCTAAAATCCCTTGACGCGAGATTCCTCATTGGAGGAGATTGGAACGCCAAGAATGTGGCCTGGGGCTCAAGACTAACCAATCCGAAAGGGCGTAACCTACTCAGAGCAATACAAAATCATAACTGCAACTACATATCAACCGGAGAACCCACCTATTGGCCTACAGATACAAATAAAATCCCCGACTTATTAGACTTCACTATTTCCCGCGGCATAGCAAACACATACACCAAAGTGGAATCTAACTATGACCTGTCCTCAGATCATACTCCCATTCTGATTACCTTAAGCACATCCATTATTACTAGAGAACCATCCCCAAAACTCTGCAACAAAAACACCAATTGGGACCTCTTCAAAAACACACTGGATCACGAGATTAATCTAACTATCCGAATTAAGGACGCCTATGACCTAGACGAAGCAACCTAATATTTAACTACAATGATACAAAATGCGGCATGACAAGCAACACCCAGTGAAACAAACACCTGCTCAGCAGATATTAATATCCCTCGTCATATAAGGCACCTCGTCACAAAAAGACGCAACGCACGAAAAAAGTGGCAACGAACTAAACAAAGGCCAGACAAGACCATATATAATAGACTTACTCATCAACTCCACACTGAACTACTAAAAGCCCGGAACAACAACTTTCAGCATTACATCACGAATCTTTCACCTATTGATCATACGATATGGAAGGCAACAAAAAAATTTAAAAGGCCAATAGCACCGATACCTCCAATCAAAAAGTCCGATGATACATGGGCCAGATCAGACAAGGCAAAAGCTGATTCATTCGCAGACCATCTTGCTACTGTATTCTCATCGCCACAACCGGTAGGAAACAACGATGACACCGACATTTCCGCATTCCTTGACGCGCCCTGCCAAATGTCCTTACCTCTGAGATCATTCTTACCAGCCGAAGTAAGACAGCAAATTAAATTAGCAAACCCACGTAAAGCACCTGGTTACGACCTAATCGTAGGAGATGTATTGCAAAACTTCCCCAGAAAAGTCCTAGTGTTACTTAAAACCATCTACAACAGCATTCTACGGCTCTGCCACTTCCCCACTCAGTGGAAACATGCTATAATCATTACCCTTATTAAACCTGGCAAACCTCCTACGCAACCCTCCTCCTACAGACTCTTCAGCCTTTTACCACTCATATCAAAAATATTCTAAAAACTGCTCCTCACGAGAATCCATGAAACTGTCGACCTACATGAAATTCTCCCAAACTACCAGTTTGGCTTCCGGCAGCATCATTCTACTATCTACCAAGGGCACCGAATAGTTAACAGCATTATGGAGACTCTAGAAACCAAGCGCGTCAGCATAAATGTATGGCTAGACATAAAACAGGCTTTCGACAAAGTATGGCACACGGATCTGTTATATAAAATAAAACTCTATTTTCCAAATCAGCTGTACCTCATACTAAAATCATATCTAACCCAGAGGACTTTCCAAGTTAAAGTAAATAACACAACTTCCGAATATCACGAAATTACATCTGGAGTACCGCAAGGTAGCGTACTGGGACCGCTGCTGTATCTCCTACTAAACAACATCAACAATACTCCGATACCTCAGAAGACGGACATCAAATATCTTGGACTACACCTAGACCATAAGCTCACCTGGAACACTCACATCAAAGCCAAACAAAAACAAATAGACCTTAAAATTAAACAAATGCACTGGCTCCTTGACAGACGCTCCCAACTCTCACTGTCAAACAAACTACTGTTATATAAAAGCATCATAAAACCCATCTGGGCATATGGTATACAGTTGTGGGGATGCGCTAAATCCTCCCACACAAAGATCCTGCAACGAAGCCAATCAAAAATCCTTCGCAAAATAGCCAACGCCCCATGGTACATCTCTAACGAAACACTTTACACAGACCTAGGAATTCCATACGTAGCCGCAGAGATACAGAAGCTTGCTCGAACATACACGAACCACCTGACAGGACATAAAAACCAGCTAATAGAACAGCTTTCTAACCAGCTAACCATCACCAGACGATTAAAACGAAATTGGCCACAAGACCTTCCAGTGTAACTACCCAGAATAACATAGTGTTTAGCCTACGGGGAGTAAGACGCTGGACGGATCCCCCCAATGACATGTTATAAAATTATAAATTATAAATAATTTACTTATTACTCAGGTGAGAGTAGATTGTAAATAAGCAACAAATAATAAAAAAAAATTTGTGTTAAACATTATTGCCGAAGATGAAAATTGATGCCATCCGTATGACCCTCAAACAAATCACCTAAGTGCCGAATGGAGAGGTCGTAGTTCACTAATCTCAAAAAACGTGAAGCAACAACATTTGAAAATAAAAATATGGATCACATTTTGTGATGTTGGTGGCTTGGTATAGTATGAATAGTTGCCTGAAAGACAAACGATAAACAATAACTTCAACATTAACATGCTGAAACGTTTACGCCAAGGAATTTCGCGACGTCGCCCTAATTTGTATCTGCCTCAGCAGTGATTCTTATTGCACGAAAATTTAAAGCGCCATACTGTTGAATTTGTCTAGGAATATCTAGGAAAATATTACATTCCTGTCCATATTAATCCGACCTGTCGCCGTGTAATTTTTTTGTTTATTTGCGTGAAAATATCTCTGAAAGGGAAGAATCATGATGATGTGCTGAAAAACATCACGGGCAAGGCTTTGTCCGCTTGCCTCTATGATCTTCAGAAAGAATGGTAACTGTACATAGATAATCCTAGAGGACTACTTTAATATGACCTAAAACCATTGGTCGGTAAGTTCAATTAATTATTTTTACCAGCTCGGTCCTAAAACTTTTTTAACAAAGGTTGTGTCCAATTCTGCCTAAAGATTTTCAAATATATTTAACGAAGAGTTGGCCGTCAAAAGGTATTTTTGGCATCCTAGGCTGACAGTTTTTCACCTGTCTTTCCTTAAATTTTTGCAAAGTGGAAACATGGAATAATTTATTTACTAATAACAACAGCGGGATAAATCGGTGCGGTGACCTTACGAAAGTAGGATATGCAAAACAATCCTGGAGATAGACAACCATACGTACGCTCAGAGCTCAGCCACGCCACACTTCATATCAACCGTCTTTGTTTACTTTCTGGTTTTTTAATATTGGAAATTTTTAATTTATATCTCTAATTATATTTTCACAATCTTATTTTATATAATGTAACTTTTATCTTCTTTATTACAATGAGTTTTGATTTTACCATGTCTACCTGGTAAATATTTCTCTCTTATTTAATTAATTTTTTTAATGTCAGATCAGGTATTGTTCGCATTATAAAAATCTTGTAAATATATTTTTAGAAAAACTCGTTGACAATTAATGGAAAGATAAGTGAAAGAAAATTAATAGGTGTACAAATAAGTTATCAGCTTTAGATTTCACAGGGCGCAAATCACCGTTTATATGTAACGTATTAGTCCGCCCTCTTGCGGTTTTAAAGCAATGGCATTTAGTCTTTTGAAACATCATGCGATTTGGCGTTTGATGGGCATAACCTCAATAATCAGCTGTGTTCACGATGGCAATCACAAAAGAGCATATTCGATTTTCTATCCACTTCGCGTTTCATCTTAAGAAAAACGCTGCTGAAGCCACCGAAATGATTTGTGCTGCATATGGTGAGAATGCTGTAAGTCATGCAACGTGCAAAAAGTGGCACCAAAGATCGCGGGGGAGAGTTTAGTCTTGAAGATCAACCACGCGCTGGACGCCCTCAAACATTTGACACGGATGAGCTGCAGACGTGTTAGCCTGGGAACTTCTCCCACATTGCCCCTTCCGAATATTATTTATTCTGGTCGTTACAGCATCACTTGGTTGATACGCACTTCAAAACAGAAGAAAAAGTCCGAAAATGCATCGATAACTTTATCGTCTCGAAGCCCGTGAACTTCTATCACCAGGGATTCGCAAGCTACCCGAAAGATGGCAAAAGGTCATCGATGCCAACGGAGAATACTTTGATACTTAAGCTTTTTTTGTTTGTTTTTAAATAAAACTTTAATTTTGCAGAAAAAAGCTGAGAACTTATTTATACACCTATTAAATCAAAAGCAAATAGTTATGTAGAGTTTAATTTAACTAGTTTTAAAACGCTTTAGTTATTCACGTCATTTAAGCTGCGCATCTAAAAGAGAAGTAAAAATTTCTTTGTTTTAGAGCTTTTTATTTCAAAAGAAAAAATTAATTGTCTTTAAATAACAGAACCTCAAGAATTTCTTACAGTTTAATAAGAATTGTTTTTAATAACATGCGTTAGATGTCTACAAAATTTACATGCACGACGAAGCAGCTGTGCGTTTTTCAGCGAGTGTTAAAAATAACTTTAATTTTTTGTTTTTGAGATGCAACGCTTGAATGCAGTAGTTTCGTGAGTCTACACGATTGTAAAATTTAAATTTTAGTAGGTTCTGTATATCGAGTTACTCTACTAGTTTGTTTATTAAAAGTACAAATTCCAAACATTTTAAAAAACATTTTTAAACTTTAAGCTTGCAAAATTTACTAATGTTTTCTCGTTAAAACTAAAGTACCTGACAGATTGCGTAAAACATATAAATTAGTTATGTATATAACTAGTAAAATTTTTATAAAAACAATTTTTTTGAAGATACAGCGAAATAAATGTATTATCGTTGCATTTTTGCTTTTCTTTTCTCTGTACGATTACTTAAGTGGTTATAAACTGGTGTCTTGTAGATGTTTTTAGATATAAGGAATGCGCCTGTTTTTTCATTATCGACGCACTTACCGGCACTGCAGCCACAATGGCTTATTGTGCCTACTAACATGCACTTAAAGTTAGGACATCACATACACCCATGGGTTAAGCGGGATTCGAACTCGCCTGCGCTGGCTCAAGACAAAGGAACGATGATCTTGACCACTGAGCCATTACGGCCCTGAATGCGCCTAACTTGACTGCCATTGTGCAGATTTTCTAATCGAGCTGGAGAGTATTTATTAAAGTTTTACAAATAAAAGAAATTAATCATTTAATTAGTCTAACTCACATTGCAGAGTGTACAGTGTTTAAAACCAAGATAATATACTATGTAGTTCAAATTTTATTAAATGTGTAATGTGGTATGTTATTACTAATAATAGTTAAGTAGATTTTGTTATTACTGATAATCTTCTAAAAGCCGAAAGGTACCTTAATTTGTTGCTAAATAAATTATCGAATGGTACTCTGGTGATGACACGTCAAAGAATATATTATTCATATGACGGAGCTCCGCAGCAAAATACACATGTTGTGATTCAGTACCCAACCCACTCTCTTTAGCTGATAGATGGCTGCGGTGCTGCGATTTATTGGTTGTCACGGTCTTTGCATTAATTTCTCTTGAATTTTTTATAAAGATGGTAGTAAACAAGTTTACCAAACAAAGCTGAATATGGGAAAATACTTAATTGCTCGCATTGTTAGTGCTGTTAATATTACGACGTTATTTAAAAAATGTATGTTTAAATTTGGAGCAGTTATCTTTTAATATTATATATTAGAAATATATATTATAATTGAAATTTTTATACAATAATATTTATTACAATTTACATATAAAAAATTGGATGTTTTAGTTAACATATAATTTGATTAAATTTCTAAATACAAAATATATGAATTAATGGAAAAATTATTGCAGCACTTTGCTAAAAAATTGTTAAAAATGCAACACATAGTAATGCTAACTTAAAACTATATTCCACAGGATTTTTACGTAGTACTGTATAAATGCGAGCATAATTAATTGCGTTGCTTTTACTTTGGAGATTATTTATTGATTTTTCAGCTATCCCAAAAATTGAAAAGCGAACAAAAGTTCAGCAGCTTGCGCTTTCTTCCGTTAATTAAAAGAAACCACTCAACCAAGTTATCTAACTCCAGAAAGTTGCTCGAGGATTATACAAAGTTAGGCTACCAGGAGGGTATCTGAGTTTGTTTTAATTTTCGGTGCGTTTACAAATTTCCTCTTTTATTTAGAGTTCAGCTGGAGCAGGCCGCGATAAGGCGAAATTTATTCCTGTTTTTCGTGGTTCAAAGCCGCCGCATAATTAAATACGTAAACAATTAAATTTAATGAGGCGCAAATTACGCAAAATTGTTTTGATCGCCCTCGTGCGCGCTGTTTTTGCCAAAGCCTCGCCACGGATTTTTTGCTGCCTACTCCTCGTTTTATTATCTCGTCCCGTTTTATAGTGAACACAATCAACATTATTTTTGAAACAAGTATATTGCTGCAATGACTTCCATTACTGCTGCCAAACAGCTCTCGTTGAGCACCACAAAAAGCTCGTATGCATCGCGCAGCGCACCCGATACATAAACATGCCGGCCGCCCGAAGCTCGAATTTTTACAAGCTCCGGTGCATGCTTTGAACATGTAATTTACTGCTAAGGTGATTTTATGCGTCGCAAACTTAGACCAACTTTTGAGACAGAAACTTATCTGGTTTTTCTGCACGTAAGTGCTTTTTAAGAATGCAGTTTACGTTGAAAATAACTCGGCATTCTGGAATGAAATATTAAGATGCATACTAAGGCTTCGATTGTAACGAGGAAGTTTTGGGGCTCTCAAAGCAGAAACTTTGCTATGTAAATACGTGAGCCATGGAGCCGGGCCGCATTTTAATGCATAAATAAATGAAGCTTCCAAGAACGTATTTCATTTTAAATTAAACATGGAAGTTAAAATTCCACCGAATAAAAAGCGAGATAATATGGAAAACAGAAATGTAAGTCAAGAATTGATAAACAGAATACAAAGTTTCTACGGGGTATGCATAAATTGTGTCTAGATTAATAACTAAACTGTTTCAGACAAGACTGGGAGCATAGCAAGAAGAAACTTTTGATCCTCTCTTGTTTTGACTAGTATTAGGTAATGCAATTAAGGAAGCTAAATCAAAGTAGGATACTACAGGATAAATCCCATATATGTGAAAAAATTATTTAGCCGACAGTTTCCAGTTGAATTTTATATCGTAAACATCGGAGGTATCTGTGACTGTAAATTCAAATGGAAACACTAACGCGACCCCGAGGCCGCCTTATGTTTACTAGTCGCGTAGAACAAAAATTATTTACTAATGATAGTAACATTAGAAAAACAATTAAAGACTCTTAGGCCAGATGCTAAAATGTTTTTGCAGCCCTCCTTCGTCAACACTATAGGAAATGATGTCACAATTATGATCATTACAACCTGTGAATTGATCAATACCACAAATATGCTAGTCTTAAACAATAACTCAACAAATGTTATTCAATACTATATGCTACCTAATAAAAATAATTCTAAACAATAAAAAAATAATGCATATGCGAAAAATTGACCACAATATTTAATGTCATCTACTAGTAATGATGGAGAAGCACACACCTTTTTCATTACAAGAACATTTTACAAAATAATGAAAGACAGCAAAAGGCGAAAATAGAAGCAACAGAGGAACCGTTCCTGTAAACATAACTCTAGATAATATATACAGCATATTAACACCCCTTCAGGAAAATGACAGAAGTAATCAAGGTATTATTTGTAAATAAAGTGGTTAACTTATCGAAGATGAAGAAAATGTTTACGGATGTGGTAGAAGAGGAACAATACATTACAAAATATATACTCAATAATACAATCAAAGTTACTACTAGACCATAGAGAGTTATACAAATATACGAGAGAAATAAAACAAGATTATAGAATAGTATCATCCAAATAGAACCTCCCAGAAAAAATAACACATAATGTAATAGACCTTACGTGTGTATAATAAAGAACAATAAAGTACTCCAAGTTGTAAGAAGAGCAGGACCACACCAGCATCATGTGCTTTGTGTGGGGGGTAATCATCCAGTGAATTACATAAACTATAAGTTTTATCAGAAACACTACCAGGTAAGGCATACTAACAATAGGATTAATAAGTAACAAACCAACTCATTTTATGCTAATTCATCTCAGTAGATAATTAGAAACACACAAGCTAGAGGCTATTTAGATACAGAAATAAATAATACATTTCGAAATACAAAAGAGAGTGCTGACAACACTTAATTTAAATTTACAACAATGTTCAATCAACTTATTCAACAAAATGGTTCCTACCATGCCAATCAGTGAAATAAATAATAACTAGAAAATCTAGCCAGCTACGCTTGGCCGCTATAAAGAATGCAAGTGTTACGAACTTTCTGTAGCAATCGTTACCATTGCTGCCCTCCAACGATTGTGCCAGTCACGAATTCCGTCTCTCTGGTGCATCGCGTTGACGTTACGAAATACATATTTCCGCGTGGTCCCGAACGCGTTACTCTGGCAACCAATGCTTCTCACACGACCGGGGACCGCGACCTCTGTACTGTGCTTTAAAGATATTTATGCCTAAACATTTACGAATAGCATTCTGGAATGCCAATGGCCTTAGTCAGTACAAAGATAAAATTAAATTATTTCTTCAACACAACAAAACAGATGTATTAGCAAGTGGTGTGGCGGCCTTTCGCCCTTGAACCGCTTATATCGCGGCGGCATGCGAGCCTTTGATATCTGCTACGTTTTGCCATCGCACACAAAACGGCATATGGGCTTTTGCTCAG
Source organism: Sinelater perroti (assembly GCA_036346155.1). Taxonomy (NCBI): domain Eukaryota; kingdom Metazoa; phylum Arthropoda; class Insecta; order Coleoptera; family Elateridae; genus Sinelater; species Sinelater perroti. The sequence goes on from JARFIY010000359.1 coordinate 6,158,673, forward strand.
CCGACAAGTCTGCATACGCCGTCGGCGGCACCTTTTGATATGAAAGGTGCTGTCGAATGAAAATTTCCCGCAAAGACCTACCGCCAAGCCAGGCGCGAAGCCCGGCAACATTCACGCACCGCAGCGCGACCAGTTCGGTCGTGTCTTCACCCGCATAGATTCACGCACCGCAGTGCGACCAGTTCGGTCGTGTCTTCACCCGCATAGATTCACGCACCGCAGCTCGGCCAATTCGGTCGTGTCTTAACCCGCAAGAATCATTCACGCACCGCAGATACCAGATCCGCAGCGCAGAGGTGGCCACCTAGGAATCGCCGACGAAGCCGAAGCCGATTCAGGTGAGCGATTTGGCAATATTCGTTGGTGGATATCGGTAGCCGCCCCATCCGCTTACGCGACGGCCGTTTAAGGGACGATTGGGCCTTCTCGGTTGACGTACCAAACGGGCCGTACTACGTTTTCACACCGCATCACGAGAGCGGCTATTTACACGCCTGCCTCTCCACCAAGTGAGCCCCATTTTACTTTCAAAACGTATTTAACAAGGTCTGGTGTGCTTGATTATTATATAAAATAGAAAGATATTTACCAAAGTTCTTTAAATCACCCGAATCAAAATTCCATAAAAGAATAAATCACGATGTCCCACCAATACGTTCGATTAATTCACGAGTCCCCAAGGACCCCGTTAAAACTATTGTTATATTTATTGTTCACTTCTAATCTTCCAACGAGTGATAGTATCATAATGGGAACGTTTGCAGATGGTACGGTGATCCTCGTTTAAGAATATTTAAACACGCTCTAAGTAAGGTTTCAGAAATGGAGAATTAAAATAAATGAACAAAAGTAGCCCCATGTGACTTTTACGCTATGTAAAGAACCATACCTACTAACTTATGTAAACAACACAGAAATTTTTCATGAAGCATATGTAAAATATTTGGGTCTTCTGGTTACCTAGATATAACTAAATTGGAAAACACATTTCCAAAAATTAAACAAATGGGTATGAAACAAAAAAATGTATGGGTTATTATGACGGAAGTCTCATGTATTTTTGGAAAATGAGCTTCTGCTTTATACAACCATAATTATTTCCATACGGGCTTACGGAATTGAATTATAGAAACGTACCAGTAAGTCCAGTTCTCAAATCATACAAAGATAGTCAGAAATATTAAGAACCATTATTAATGTCCTCTGATATGTCATAAATTAGCTTGAAACTCATACCAATTTTCTGCTACAACCTCTATTAGAAAATACAACAAGAAGACTGAAACTGAAATGGCGAGCAGATCTGTAATTTGATTTTTGGAGTTTCTTTTACTGGAGGGGATTTCATGAAACCATAATACAAGATTTGCAATAATATATCTGGTCACCATATTAGTTTATAGTTTACAAGGTACTCTGCTGATTTATATTGAATAACAAAATAATTAGATAGCATGGTTATTGCCGTAAAGAGCTAAGATTTATAGTTTAATTTGAAACAATAGGCTAAGAAACTTATTTCGTTTGACCATTGTTTATTGCTTTGATAGTGAAAAGTGTAAAATAAAAATTAAAAAGAGATCACACTCTTCAAGCAACAAGTTAATTATGTTCCACCGTTATACTCGCTTTGCAAAGTACCTACACGTATGTTATGGAGTGTCAAGGAGAGTTTTACAAAGATCTTTGCAACTTAAGGTATAAGCAATAAGAAAACATATTTCATTAACATAAATGTAGTTAACTAATAAGTATGTAGAGAATTTTAATTAATATCTATTGAGTGAAGTGACGATAAAATTAAAACGCTGCCTTACATAATCTATCACCACCATACTTTCAAAACTATTTTCATCTATAATTCAAGTTTAATTTGTGCAGTATTAGGGCATAGTATAAGAACAAAGAAGTTCCTTTTAGCTAAACAACAACTACTTCATGTGTACTTTGGTTAGGAAATGGTATTCAGTAGCATGGAATTATACAGTGATGTTGTGAACGCTACAGATAACCATCTTTTCAAGATATTGCATGTTTCGTCAGACATTGAATTTCCTTCAATTTATGGTTATGTTGACGGGCCACTTACAAATGTAGATCTCCCGATTGCCCACAAAGATAGGTATGAAAATTATTTACTCAAGGTGATGGTGATATGTTGAACAAACCATGCTTTCTGTAATTCTAATGGGAGCTGACCGATTTGTATTTATGACTCAAGACTTCTGCAAAGTACAGCAATATACAAACATTTTGATAGTAGTTTTATTTTCTAAAGCAGTCATTCCAAAACAAAAATAATGGTTAATACTTCCTCTAAACATAAATGCATAAATAATCTTCGAGTAGAACCAAGAAAAGCTGCCAAAATAATATTAGCGTTTATCACAAATAATGCAAAAGGTATGCAAAAATTTAATTAATGATATTTCAATGAAATATGATTGTTACAATGGCAATGATGAAATTGAAACTGTCCAAGCTGGGGCAATAGTAAGGTTAAATTTATATATACATACATAAATGCCAAAAAACGGTACTATATGAACCAAAATTGTCTGGACCATTCAGTGAAAAACGCTTTTTGTCTGAGAAAGTCCAAGTTGAACAATCAGTACCATAAGCCAAATGAAAGTTTGCAAATCGGAGACGATTTTTTATATGAAGTGTCTACATTGGAATTCGGTTTTTTGGCATTCCTGTGCGAGCATCGGAGCCTCTTCAAAACACGTCGCATTGTTCGCTCTGAGCATTTCAACTTGTAGTTAACTCTAGAATGGTAAACATATTTTTTAGCTCTTTAATGGTAAACATCGCCTGTAAGGCGGCTTTTATAAAAAAAACGCATATTTTACTTAACAAAACAAAAAATTATTAAAACAAAAACAAAAACATATTTATTTCCTATTTGATAACACAAATAAACAAAAAACTATTTGTTTTTTAAATAACTTAAACATATTAAATCAATATTTGTAGATCACATATTTAAGTCCGTGATATTAAGAGATCTTTAAAAAAACAAAAAAAAAATCCATTCAAAATTAAAAAAACTAATGCATCTTATAGACCTTAGATCTAGTTAACATATTTAAAACTAATATAAAACTTATACCTTAAAAAAACGTCCAGAATAAAATAATGTTTGTGATTTTTCCACCTACTTTTTAACGGCACATTGCCAACAGTTTGGTGACCTATGCTCTACGCAGTAAGTTTTGTTGCATGTTGCGCAGAAATATAAGCTCATACGCTTCAATTTCGGAGGACAGAAATCGCACTTTGATCTTTTGCTCTTTTTTATTCCTGGTTCGTTTGTGTCATCGTCAGCATTATGACCAATTGCTTCATTTATTGCTGCACGAACTCTTTTCTGCATACAAGGCCTTTCTTCCAAACGGATGGCGCACCAATCTCTACATAGATCCTTGGATAATTTCTTGAGGAATTCTCTTCTTGACATTGCCTTTATTTTCAAAACTTCACAATTGGATACATAAATTACATAGCTATTGAGTAGAGCCATATTTAACATTCCATAGAACATACAAAGTGGCCAACGCCTAGTTTTACGGCTACAGCTTGAGTGTCCACACATCTGGTCAAAAGTGTCCACAGCACCTTTTGTTTCATTATAAGATTGAATTATTGTTGGCTTACCAGAAACTGAGTCAACAGAAGGCTTGTCGTGTAATGTAGAAAGCAAAAGAACAGTCTTTTGAGGTTTTGGCTTGTAGCTAACTAGAGTGAGCTTTTCGTGGAATCCAAAAAGAGATAGATGTCCCAACAGGACGTAATGAACTCCGCAGGAATTTCTTGTTTATTATTTCAAATTGTTCCAATAAGAGTAAGTTGGTGGTTGAAGCAATTGCTCAGCTGGCGGTATAGATGTAAACCAGTTATCGGCAGTTAAATTACGATTTGTCCCATGTATAGTCTTTGTAAGCAGCTTACAATAGTAAGAGCCCAATGGTTCGTTTATAGTTGTTCCGGTGGTTTTACCTAAGTACGGTGATGCATCAGTCATATATTTTGATCTTACATCGCACACTAAAACTATCTTTATTCCGTATTTGGCCGGTTTGTTGGGAATATACATGCGGAATAGACAACGTCCCCTGAACGCCAAAAGTTGTTCATCTCTTGTCACGTACGATCCTGGTTTATACAGCTCTCTACACTGCTTAATAAAAATTTCCCAAATATATCGGATAGGAGCAAACTTGTCGGGTTTTTTCTGTCGTCTCGAGTGTTACGATCGTCGAAATGCAGACACTTGACAAGAAACTCAAATCGTTTACAGCTCATTGCAGCTAAATTTTGAGATCCACAAATCGTAGTATCAAACAGCTCATCAGTTGCCAAGTGATTATTTTTCAGCGCGCTGCTCAAGATAAATATGCCAAGAAGAGCACGAAGCTCTTCTATTGAGACCTGTGATGTAGTAGCATTCTGAATTTTGTACTTGGTAGCTGCTTCGTCAATATATTAATTAGTGCGCAAAAGTACTTCATTTATCAATTCTGAAGTAAAAAACAGTTCAAAACCCTTCTACAATGCCCTTGGCTCCTGCTTTTGGCCCTGCCATTATATGGACTATGTTTCTCGAAGGAGTTCTCCCTCAAAACCGATACCGATGGCCTAATTATCCAATTCTTACAAGGCTATTGCTCTCCATTTTGCGACGTGCCTACAGCTTCCTGAGCATGAGTCGGTGTATATTGTACATTGAGATCATTTTGATTAGACACAACAATATTCTGCATGTCATCGTGACTGAATCAGTGACGTAAGTTGGATCAGCCTCACTATCATCTGACTCGAAATCTACTCCCAAATCATCGTCAATTTAACTTCCATTAAAGGATATCTCCTCAAGCCATTTTAGAAGCTGCGCTTCAGAAGTAGCCATTTTAAAAAACTATAATAGTTGAACACAAACAACAGTTTTTAGCGAAAAATCACAAAAACTGCACAAGCGAATATGTTCAAAAAAATTATCTTTAGTGGTAAACCTCGCCTTACAGGCGATAAAGTATGTATAAATCAGCAACGCAACGGAGAAAAACAGTACACGTCTGCACGCAAGCTCGTATAACACCCAACTGAGTTGGCACGAACGCACGCTTTAATACGAGTGAGCGATCTGGAAATATCGCAAAAAAGAAAAAATGCTTCGCCTCACAGGCGATGTTTACCATTCTAGGTTAAAACGGCCGATTTTGATGTGACTCGATAACCCTGCTTAACTTCTCTGGTAGCAAAACGCTTAATTTTCCGCTCTGCTTTGGAAACTGTTGATCGTGGCCGATCCATCTTTTTACGACGAACACAGGGGAGCCAATTTCTTGATTCCACTGCTGTTTCAGTAATCTTCCAATATATCACTATAAGATTGTTGGAGATTGTTCGTAGAAGCTAATATTAAAAAGTGACTCGCAAAAACAATCAAAAAAATCATAAAAATAATAAAACTGCAGGGGTCTTAACTTTTGTCGCACTGGATTTTAAATTAAATTACTTGCATGAAAACTTATTACAGATTTTTGTGTGAGTTTTGTAACTTTTACTAGTATGAGTATACCCTGAAATTTTCCGCTCAAACGGCTAAGTAGTCAGTGAAACTTGAGGCTGGTTCAAACTTTTATCGCAGAGTGTAAGGTCATCTTTCAGTGTAGTTATTTCAATAAACTCTCCATCGGTTCTATAATGAGAAGTATCAAGCCTTCTGTTTGCCTTATAGGTTGTGTTTTAGTTTGTATACCTGCTTGTATTTGGAAAAATGGTTCTTCCCAGAAATACGTTATTTGTCTCTGCCACAGCTGATGCTACTATTTCTTCACTATAACTTTCTCAAAGGTTTAACCCATCCGGTGTCGTATAATCCTTTTTTAATATATCTAATATAGACGTCCTCTACTTGTTTCTCCTTTTCCCCTCACTGCACTTATCTCTCGTGTATTATCTCTCTTGGGCCGCGAAGAAAATAACAATTTAATTAGCACTACACGTTAGCTTTCTTTGAATTATATTTCAGCATTATATTTCAACAGACTAACCTGTTTCCATAGTATATATAAACGTATTACATTGCTTATTTTGCATAATAAGGCTAAACATAATTATTTCCTATAATGTGCGTTATTGTAACTCAAGTCTACGGTGCATATGTAAATAAATGGTAATAAGAATTATAAGATGTCCCTTTCATATATTTATGATTTTCTAGAATTAAACAATTATAAGGATTGAGTTTTTGCAGTACTTCCTGCCATACGGCTTATTTATCTTTTACCATAACTTTGTTTAATATATAGGAAATGCAAAAACTACAAAAATTTTATGTTATCGACTGGATTTGCAAAATTACTTTTATTGATAGTAGAATACAACGCTTTTGCAAGTAAAAAGTTGCAAAACTGCAAAGTTCGTTGGTGAAATAGAGGCCAGATAGACAGTTTTAAATATCTAAAAGTAACTATCAGCGCTAAAGGAACATTTAAGAGAGAATTAAATATCAAAATAACCACAGCTTATTGTTGCTAGGATTTGTTAACAAAAAAATCTCCATGAAAGTTAAAAAAATAGTTTCCAAATCAGTTTATTTGCTGGGACTTTGTCAAAAAGTGAAAAGTTTAGACCACACGCAGTCAAGTTGAAGATTTTGAGAAGAACAAGAGGCATCATAAGAGTCGATAGGGTGAGAAATTGAAGAATCGTAGGAAATAATACAAGAGTATCTTTTTAGATTATTTAGTTGTCTTTTCGGATTAAAGAAATAGAATTTTACAAAACTAATGTGAAAAACTAAGTTACAAATAATAAGGTCCAAAATTAGATAAAAATGCGATATATGGTAAAGTATAGCAGAAGAAATAGTCAAAACTTATATCAAACTTCAACAACATAAAAAGCTTTAGATTAAGTAATTGGTTTTTCCCTTTAAACGACCCAATTTACACAAAACATATAATTACTTTGGATTTTCTTGTGACTTGGTAAGGGTGCAATCAAATAAAAAAAAAGGATTATAAGAAAGTTGTAATACTTTATTATTTACTAACAATATCTGTGTCCATGTGGACGTGGGTTTCTGTTCTAAACAACGGTCCTCAAGCCCAGACAGCCGGTGGCCCACGTGTGACCAATTGACATCAAAACCTAAGGCTCAGACTGGCGACCGGGTTACCTGGATCATCTGAACAATTTTCATCCTTAAGCAACCAACCACATCGAAGAGCTCATGCGTCTAGTCCGTCGCGCACGTGCGACTAATTGGGCCACTTCCATTACCGAATGAGGATCTCACAGCTACAGCCAACGAAATGTGTCTTCGTTCAAGCAACCGTTAAAAATATTTTCAAATTTATAATTTTGAAGTTGTTTCCAACTGCAACTCCGATTTAAGTTTTTAACATATTTAATGTTGGTAGGCTAAAAGATTTAAAAAACAATTGTTTCGATAACATTACCTTAAATCCGCTATCTGTTTGGTACTCACATTACTTATTATATTTTAAGCATTGTAAATTTAAATACATTCTTTTTGCTAGCAGTTAGATGTAGCAATAGTTTGTAAAGAATTCCTCTGAGATATTACAATTTTTGTTAAATTTGTATTGGAAATATTCAAACAAATATTCTTTATTACTTATTTCTTGTTGGTTCACTTTTTCAAATTCTGAAAATTTAGGAGTTGTGCTTTATTTCCGTCTTTGAATTTCAGATGAGTAACAGCCTACAAAAAGCTAACAAATAAAAATACGAACTTGATGCGTTTATTTTGAAAATCTTCTAAAACTGTCGATTTATTTATATTAAAAAAATTATCTGCAGTTATTATGAAAATGATATTTTTTAATACAATTTTAAATTTGTAACATTTTTAGACTTTTACATGCATTATTTTTATATACATATGTCATAATACTAATATGTATATAGTCGTAAATTTAAAATGTAGATAATTTAAAATCAATTTTTATTTTTGTATAGGAAGACTTTAATAAATGCGTAATATGTTTATATTATGCATACATCATATGTAGCTACGCTTTTATGCCATGATGTACTTTGATCACAATCTTGTCTTATGCAGGCTCAATAATCCTTCTTTGATCCATCTGAAACATTTTGGAAAGTCGATCCAATCATACGCGCCTACTTTTAAGTCTCCGAACTTATGATGGGAATCCTGATAATTTCTAAAAGTAGTTTTCGATAGCTCTCATATTTTTTCTATTGCTGTATATTGCCCGTCCCGAAAAACAACGAATAGCTTTATAATACAATTTTTTTGTTTTAGCTGCTTTTGTGTAGTTCAAAAGTATTATATATTAAAAATATATATAAGCTATTGCTTATTTAATTGAAAGAACATGTGAGTGGTTATTAAAGTATTAGAACTAATTACAAAATAAGTCTTACTAAACTTGTTTTTATATTAACGCACGCATAAATAAATAAATTCCGTCTTAAGTTAAACAGCAAGGCGTAGCAGCATATTACATGAATTTAGTTATTAGATTAGTATACATATTTAGAATGCATAAACTGCAACATTTTTGTTATTCAGATATGTATGCTATATATGGATGTTATGTATTATATAAATGATAGTGCTGCGGTATTATTTTCATATCTAACGTTTTCTTTTATTATAACTGAAATGTAGATTTTATTTAATTACCTCAATCTCAAGGTTTTTTGAAATCTATCGATGTCTGGTTTTCAATAATTTTCACATCTCTTTCTGTTTTTTTTCAAGTCTCTTTTTTGTGTGCGCTTTTTTCTATTAATTTTCCTAATCATTTTCTTTCAGCTTTTCTATTTTTTCGGAGGATTCATTCCATTACTTTTTCAAAATGAAGGTTCATCTACTCTCTGAACATGTCCATATCAGCTTACTTAGACTTCTCCAACCTCATTATATCCTTTATTATTTAATTTCAAACTCACTAATTTTAAAATTTTTGTTAAACGCTTCTAGTAATCTATTTCTAATATTTTTAACTCTTCTTTTGTTTTACATAATTCTTTTTTACTTTCTCTACCTATGCTTCTATCTCACGATACCGAATTGAAAACTCTTCACGGCTTGTTGGTTTTTTAATATTCTATTCTTCATTCCACTGTCGTTCATTCTAATCTTATTTATATAAACCTCTTATATTTTTATTCAACTTCCTATTTCCTGGTCTTTATTTATTTGTTCTATTACCAAATATTTTCTTTTACTCGTATGTACCCCCATTCTCCACTTTTCGTACTTTTCAACTGATTTTTCTACCATGTATTTTATGTCGTTTCATCCCTGTACTATAACGAGTTGATCGTCCACAAAATGTATTGGATATAAGGTACTGTCATTCATCTCTCTTTCCGTCCCTCTGTGTTTATTTTTCTACACTTACAGTGTTGCCTCCACATACATTTTAAAAAAGCAGGTAATACTGCTTATTTTAGTATTGCTACAGCTTGTTTCCTACCCTATTCCTTAGGATTTGATTTTTATATTTATTTCTATGTATTAATGTTGTCTTTTTCTTTACATTTAGTTAATAAAGTATTCTAATTTATTATTCTAATTATTAGTCTTGCTGTTAATATGAAAAGTTTATTTATGCCAGAATATTTTCTAGTCTAGGGGTTTTGCTGTTTTTAAACTTTTTACTACTTTTCTTATTTAAGTTTCACGAATCAAAGAGAACAGATATGTGAGTGGCGATAAATATCCTCGTAAACCGAGACTTATCATACATTACGCGCCTCAATATCTTAGTAAGATAAGAGATTTTAAGTGTAATTAAAAAGGAGTGAATGAACTTTAAATAAATAAAGAAAGTGATTAATTATTTTCATAAAACACAAAATACCACACCACATTCGACACACGACATAAATAAGATAGCAATTTTGTAGGGCAGACGGAAAAATGGTAAACAGGTGCAAGGTAAGCCGCGGTATCACAAACCGGATGGTGTTATTAAATAAAGAATCTTAAATTAAAGAACATGGAAGAAATTTTACAGGATATCAACAATAAACTTATAAATATGGATGCGCGTAAAGATAAAGCTACAGAATGATAACATAAAAAAGCAAAACAGTACTGGAAAAGAGAATAGAGATTCTTGAAAGAGAAACACGGAAAAAATAATACGTTGTCCAAGGAATTAAGGAAACAAAACCAGTAGTAGACACCAGTAATAATATTAGAAAATTATTAAACGAAATGGATATTGAAACAAATATCGAAAAGGAAACAATAGGACTACGAAGAATAGGAAGGAAACTGCAAAATAGAACTATACCAACACCAATTTTAATAGAATTTGAAACTTGGAGTAAGAAAATAGAATTATTAAAAACGGCAAAAAATCTAAAAGATAAAAAATTTGAATTTCTAGGGATTACAACAAAAAAGTACAAAAAAATAACAAATACTGATTCCCTACATGAAGAAAGTTAGATCAAAAGGACATAATGCAATAATAGACAAAAACAAACTTATAATAAATGGTAAAATATACATCACAGAACAATGTCTAGATAAAATTGAAAAACAAAAAGAAAATTAAACAATAAAGAGACAGAACAACAATAATAACATGACAACGGAAGAAATGAAGAAAAAAGACAGGACGATAACCTAGAGATCGCCGATTAACGAACATAGAAACGTAGAGAAACATAGCACGGTGAGGGCGAGGAGGATTACTATGAAAATAATAAAAAAAAACTAAAAAATATCAAAGGAGATGGACTAAACCATGATGACAAGGGTAAAGGAAAAAGGCAATGTAAAAGAGATAAAAATAACGGGAAAAATGAAAAATATACGTACGAAAGAATGTACATATATAAGAAAAGAAATAAAAACTGAAGCAAAAAACAATAAACATAATGACAGCAAGATAGAAATATGGAACGTACAAAACAGTACGGAGAAAGAAGAAGAGCTAGTAGAAGAAATAATACAGCAAAATACAGAATACTCGGAATCACAGAAACAAAGAAGAAATGGTTTAAGAAAATACATAAAGAATACCGAATGCTGTGGTCGGGAGTGGACATGAAAAAAAGAACAAAAGAAGGAATCGGATTTATGTAAACGAGCGAATACTAACAGTCCAAATGAAATTGGTAGATGAGGAAATATAGACAATAATTGCGGCGCACGGGAAAAATGAGGAAAAAAAGGAGAAGAAAATAAGTTTTATTATTTAGTTCTTCGTATCTCTTTCCTCATGGTCTTGTCTATAAAAATATTTTTCACTTTTTTTTGTTGGTCTTTGTATATATTGTTATCTTTTTCTTTGCTTGTGTTAATTCACTTTAGAGAGTTTTAAATCTCATTTTATTTGCTATTTTGCCAGTGCTCCTTGAATTATTTACTTACTTTTTATTGGTTAGGTATCGTACTGTTACGTGTTATGTGTTTGTACAATTTCTTATTTGCCATGTTTTCATCTTCTTTATTTATATGAATAACATGTACTTTTTTACATTTGTTTTCTTTTATGATAAAGGATACTTTATTTTCTTTCTGTTTCTTTAGGCACTTTGCTGCATAAATATATAGGGCCCTTGTTCTTCTATCTTTTCCTATTTTTTTGTTTTTATTTATTTGTATTTATTCTGATTTTATTGTGATTTTTACCATTTTCTTACTTACACCCTGTACATTCTATGCTATAACTTTTATATTCCTATATCTTAACATCTGTCCGACTAATTTATATTAGGAAATAAACTTCTTTTAACGTGTATTGGAGTGCTGGCTCAATAATCCAACTACCAATCTGGTTGACTGGTCCCATTTTTATTCACGGTAAGTATTTCATATCCTCACTATCCTCCCACAATGCTGAATTGTAGTACCGGCGAGTTTCCGTAATTCTCATAGGGACGCTTCCGATGGTGGTAACTTGAAATCCACACACGGGGTTATCTAACCCTTATAAAAAAAAGTTGAATTAATAGTTCAAATTGTATTTCATTTCCAATTCAATTAAAATGTATTAAAGTAAAGATACACATTGCTAAGTAATATACTATATTATTTGACAACCGCCTTCAGGCTAATATTACAATTTTTAGTAGTTTTTGTATTAACTTAAATTCGAAACTCCATTTTCATATACGTTTTTTGAATTATAACTAAATCATTATTATATTAATAATTTTATAAGTTCTATTACTTATTACTACATCCACAAATAGCCACTACTACTACTTCTTATTTTGTAGTTAAAACATCATTGGCGTATAGATCAAATCCTTTTTTTAAGATAATATGAGTCTATTTCCTAAAATAACTTATGATGTGATGATGTTAGCGACGATAACAATGTCAGGAATGTTTTGTTTAACTTACAAGGGTTTGATCTTTTCATTAAATAAAATTTCACAGATTTTTCTCTTTTTTTAATTATTAATGCTTTTTTATTTTGCATCCAACACAATAACGCCTTCAGCATCAATAGCTGCATTTTCAGATCTATCCCCTTACACAAAAATCAGATCCAAAATGAGTGCTTTTAAAAGCAATATTGTTTATTTGCATACCATTATCGTTGACAAGATATATTTCTTTGTCATATACTAGAACGTTGTTTATTTTTTATTCATAATATTGAAAGCAGTTAAAACAATATTATCTTGATTGATCCTATTATTGAATTTATTTCTCAAATTCTGATCAATTAGACATGGTATATTTAGTCATAATTTATCAACAATTTGAAATTACTCAACTATAATATTAAATAAAAGGCCAACTTATTAAAACTCGCAGCAAATTAGAAAGTATTTAAATTCTATGGCAGCTTGTTCTACCGATTAACTTCATGCAAATTAGTAACTCAATTATATTAATCTGCTCATAATAACAGGGTAACTGTCAATGTCCAATTACTTTTATTTTCAATTTTAAATTAGAGTCGGTCGCATTTCTTTCCCACCTGTATATTTTGGATTTGAGATATCGGCGGCGAATTTGCACGACCACGTGGAATGCTGCCTTCGCGCTCTGCCTGACTTAGCTTTTTTTCGCTCGCTTCGTTTTGAATTTAGTTGTGATAGTTTTAAAAAGCAGGCGACCGGTTTAAAATTTTCCGTAAGCCGAGAGCGGTTTGACCGAGATTTCGCCGGCGTGTTTGATTAGCGGCAGAAGTTTCTATTTCCGCGAGGTCGTTTTGTTGAAAGCTAATTTTGTGGCGGAATTCGATATTTTGCCGACCAGATTAACCTTTTCCCGGAGGTCGTTTTGTTTCCCGATTGCATTTCGGGGTTAAAATTTTGCCGGTGAAAAAATTCGGTCTGATCTCCTTTGTATCTGACCCGGCGAGAAACGAAGAAGAAACCTTTGCACCAGGAAAGACGCTACCGATCGGCTGGGCTGTGAAGATTGGAGTAAATTGTGCTAGCTTTTTATCCACACCCTTATTTCCTCTTGCTGGATCCCCCAGGACCGTAATCACAGGGAACCGTTTTTTACAGGAGGACGCCGTTTTCCAAAGGTTAATGTTTCAGATTGCGCTTTTGTTTGAAGTTCCTTTGCATAAATTTAAAATTACGATACAGTCCACTTTTGGCCCTAACAGTAACTATAAATACCATTTCTATTATTTTCTTTTGAGGCATGCATTTTAGTGTGATAAAACTGAATGATATTGAAATTTATAATATGGTGCTAATATTAGTAAAACCTTATTTTGCATCTTACATCTAATATAATTATTTTAATCATTTTAATTTTTGTGTAAACTTTCTAACTGAATGTACAGTAAATTGGAAAAATATTGTCATCCGATCTAAAGCAACTGAACTAGTAGAGCGCAGAAGACGTCTCTTTGATCGCTACCTGCATTTGCCTAGGATGAGGCTGATCGACAGCGTAAGGTTGTACGATTGCTATAGAGTATTTATGAATAATTCTATTAATTTGGCACAGTTTTGTAAAATATAAAATTATTTTTATTTTAGTATTTATTTACAATAACATTTCAAATAACCAAATAAAACTGAAGAAGACATTAAAAAAGAAATAACAAAAGCATAATTAGGTAATACGATAAGATATATAAGAAAAACAGCACGATATAACGGGATAACCACCGAAATGATAAAAATCATAATCATTACAAAAAGAAAGATGCTACTGGAACTTTTAAATAAAATTACAAAAATAAAGAAATACCGAGGGAATGGAAACTAGCAATATTTCTAACAATCTTTAAGAAAAGAGACGTAAAAGAATGCGAAACCCGTAAAAGTAAGGCTGTACTAAGTGTATTTGAGAAAATTTATAAGGATATACTAGTGACACTTTTAAAAGCCAACATATAAAAAATTTTAACAAAACAAAAAATGGATGTAGAGAGAGAAACAAAAAACAGACAAAGCGCTAACAGAAAATATAGAATCGGTCTGTAAACTTATATAAAGCTACGTAAAAACAAGAAATGGAACAACACAGAAATGTGAACTATATCAAAGATAGTGTGTTTTGCATAAAATAATAAAAAATATAATAAGAAAATAAAAAAATTGTTACTTTAGTTTTAATAACAAAGAATGTAGAAAATCTATAACATAATATTAGCTTTAGAATAAAGAACTTAATAAACATAGGTTAAAAATGAAGTAAAACAAAAATAATTCTAATACTAAGAAGTACATATATATATATATATATATATATATATATATATATATATATATATATATATATATATAATATATATAAAAAATATATATATATAAATAACAGATTGAATACTATTACATAAAATTAAAAATGTAAAAATTAAAAGGGATTAGATACACAGACCGTCAAAAAAAGAACAAAGGAATTTATTGCAATGCTGTAAATTAATTTTATAATAAATGTTACGAGACTAATAAAAACATTAAGCTTTATGGAGTAACCAAAAGAGAGAAGAAGAGAAAGAAACAAAATAGGAAGATAAGTAAAATAAAAAGAACTAGGCCAGAACGAAGCACAAAAAGTTGCAAACAATATAAAAAAGACAAAAGAAAATAAAGGAGACAGTAATTAAAAAGAAAATGAAATCTGAACACTGGTATTACTATTATTCGAAGAAAGATTAGGTAAATATTTCAAAAACAAAAAAAAATGTTCAAAAAGCACTATTTAATATTTGAATTTATCATTGCCAACATATGCACGTAAAAAATCAGAATCATTAAAACTTTTCTGAGAATTTCTGCTTGACTTTTTATATTTTATCTTTTACATACAATTGAAGGATTCATTGTCGTGTTAAGAATCAAGTTATGAATAAAAATAATTTTAATTATATGATTATCAAAAAAATCGATTTTATATTTCTTGGGTTTAATAAATAATGTACATTTAGCTACATATTGGTTTTATTAGACAGGCAAGCACTTTGCTATTGATCCCAAAATACAATACATAAAGTACTGACAAGTTGAAGAATGGGTACTAAAAGAAACATTAATATAATTATGATCGTTTAGAAATGTTTTCCGTATTACGTATTTTATGTTCTTAATCTGAATAAAGATTTCTAATCTCTTTTTAATAAATAGCTACAAAAACAAATAAATTACATTTTCCTAAAATTAGTTTACTAAACAAGTGAAATTAGTAATTTATAATTTATACTGCATATACGGTGAATGCTGTAGAAATATAAGTAAGGCCTTTGCTTGTTTAATTCAAGAATTAGTTTGAACAAATTTATTTTATAGATTCACATAATGTAACGATTAATTTTATTTTTTTAAGTAACTCTTTTGGTAATTCTTTTAATAATATTTGCTGTTTGTTCTTACTAATAATTTCTAATATTAAGAAGCGCCATATTGCGAATATTTTTAAAATGCACTACAAAATTCATTAAATTTTTATTAGTCATGTATTTGTTTTCAGAATGATTTAAGTAATATAGGCAACTTGGCCAAAATATTCAAAACATAAATTACAACAATATTTATTTTAACAACTATAAAAGTGTGTGAGCAAAAACATTAAAACAATTTAATTCACGCTTTTACGGACCACAGATCCACTAAACTCACTCTAGCCGGTTGGTGTGCTTTTAGCATAATTCTAGTTTAAATTCTCAGACAACAATTTAAATTAAAATGTCGATAGATGCATGGATAATAAATTCAGCTAGCGGATTAACATGTATAACTCCAAAGCTTTAAAATACGGCAACTGTACATTATAGCACTATATAAGTAAAGCGATGTCGTCGAATAAAATTGAAGTTAAAAATTTTAAACCTTGGAAATTAGCAAACTGCCTTATCGTTAGTACTTCACTGGCAGTACGCGTGATGTGTGTAAGAATATTTTAATATTTTGTTTGACAAGTAACAATTATTAAACTTTGGAATTTACGATCAATTTAATTGTAAGTGGAATTTAATGCAATAAATTTATAAAAATGGTACGGGATTTTAAAAAGGAAAATAACACTGGAATCTAGTGCTATCACCTTGTTTATCATTTACTGCAATATTTCTGAATTCTTACTGCAGTCTTCCGAATAAAGTATTTAAATAAAACATTAGCACATTATTTTTAAAAAATTAATGATGCAATATACTTAAAATACTTGTTTGCTAAAATTTTTATTGTATTTGCATTTCATGGTAATCTTAATTAAAATAAGTTATTAAATACGCAATTTACCTTGTTAATGAGACATTAACAAACTGGGACTAATTGTTCATTCCAACACAATATTTTGGAAAAAACGTCATTAGATATTAAAAAATTTAGTTGTTTGATACTGGTAGCATAAGATTCGGCACTACGTGCAAGTGATATCAGGCGATAAAGATAATTACGCAACCATTCGGTGGAAATGATATAGATTTCTGTACTAATCTGATAGGGTTTATTTTAACAAAGTCACACCCACACATAACCCACAACAGTACGCTCTTATACAAATATACAAAAATATCAATTTAAATATTTACCACAAGTTTATTAATCCCCCAGCAATTGTCACTAAATAAACGTTATCCAAATTTGTAAACATATAATACTGCACAAACACATAATAAAAACTCGCTTTATCAAAAAAATCCAGTTCATTATCAAACCCGTCTAACTTGGGCATCTCAAAATGCTGCATGACGCATAGTCGAAAGTAAAGAATGAAGTCGCAATCCTGAAATATCAAGCCTAATAAAACAACGCTTCTGGTAGGTACGGCTCTTTAAATAATGAAAAATTAAAAGAAGAAGCGGGTGACAGTGAATGTGTAGATTTTTTTTTATTGTACAATAAATTAGCAATCAGAATATGTATTCTATAGGCTAATGTGCTAACATAGGATCTTAAATATGAAAATCCTTATCGGTCATGATGAGGCCTCTACCATCGAAGAGTCCTCGTCGTTTTCATCGGATGTCGTTTGGCCAGAGACGTTTTAGCCTTCTGTTGTCTTGAGGATATAGAAGTGGTCGTATAAGAGGGTTGCTGTGTGTTGTAAGTCTGGTATGATGGTTGTTGCTTCTTTGCTGGATAACTTCAGTGATGTATGGGATGCGGAGGTCATTATGCAGTGTATTATTAGACATATGCTATGGAGCGTTAGTGAGTTCACGCAGGATTTTGGATTAGGATCTTTGGGCAATGGAAATATTTGATTTGCTGGCACAGCCCCACAATTCAATGCCGTATGTCCATATGGGTAGTAATATTACTTTATATAGTAAAATTTTTTCTTCGAGTGGTAGATGCGATTTTCTTTCAAGCAGCCAGTGTAACTCCTTGAACCTCAGATCTATTTGTTTCCTCTTTCTGGTTATGTGTTCTTTCCAATTCATTTTTTCGTCAAGATGTAGTCCTAGATAACGCACTGAAGAAGATTGTGTAATGGGAGCATTGTTGAAGGTGACCGAAGGACATCTACCTTTTCTCAGTGTAAAGGTTACTTGGGTTGATTTTGATGCACTAATTCTTATTTTCCATTTGTTGACCCAGTTTCCAATTAGGTTTAGATGGTCCTGCAGGTAAGAAGCTGCGATTATGGGATTTTCGTGACTAGCCAGAATAGCGATTAAGGTATTTGTTGTGGTTGGGAGATCTGCTGTATATAATGAGTACAGCAGGGGGGCTAAAACGCTGCCTTGTGGTACTCCAGCTTTAATATCGTATGAGTCAGAGAATTCACCATTTACTTTAGCTCTAAATTGACGGTCTTTTAAATAGGATTTAAGTAGGTAGAAGAGAGAGGGGAAGAAGGAGCTTGATTTTATAAAGAAGGCCATCATGCCAAACTTTGTCGAAGGCTTGGCCTATGTCCAAAAAAAGCCGATGTACAATATTCTTTATTTTCCAGGGATGTGTTAATTTTGTGAACTACTCGATGACATTGCTGGATCGTTGAGTGCTGTAACCGGAATCCGAATTGGTGGTCAGGGATAACATCTAAAAATGAGTTCATTCTGCTGTGGATTAGTTTTTCCAGTAGTTTGTAGATAGCTGATAACAAGCTTATTGGTCTGTAGGAAGATACATGATTTGGATTTTTGCCAGGCTTGGGGATCATAATTATTTCAGCAACTTTTAGTTGTTTGGGCCAATACTGTAGTCTTAAAACCGCATTGAATACATATGTGAGCATTACAATACCTTTCTTGGGGAGTTCTTTCAACATTTTTGGTGTAATCAGGTCAGGACCTGGAGCTTTTCTAATATTTAATTGAGTTATTACATCTATGATTTCTTTAGGAATGATTGGTTTTATAGGTTCTGCGGGAGGAGGATTGTTGTTTAGAAAATCGGAAACTTCTTGATTTGGTGTGTTATCGTGAGGAGTAAATACTTCTGCTAGATATTGGGCGAATAGGTCAGCTTTTTCCTTGTTGCTTCTTGCCCATGGCCCCGGGGTGGGATCTTGCTTGCGAACTGAGGGGTTTGCGTGAACTGGTTTGAGAGCTGCTTTAACGGGTCTCCAGATGGAATTATCACAACGATTCAAGTTTAATATGTAGTTTCTAAACGATACATGTTGAGATTCCTTTATTTGGCGTTTGAGTTTCCTTGTTATTTGGTTATAAGCTGTTTTGTCGGTTGGGGAATGGCTACGGTGCCATTTTGCTTTGGCTTTTCTTTTTTCTGCTATTAGTTTTTTAATTTCTAAAGGGATATTAATGTTACTAACATGAATTTTCGAGGGCGGCGTTGCCTGGTGAGCGGCTTGTAATAATATTGTGGTTAGGTTATTTAAGGCATCCTCTACATCATTGGGTTCTTTTAGTCTTATTTTTAGATTGATGCTCTCGTTGATTTTATTCCTGTAGTCTTCCCAATCAGTTTTTGAATTATATATCTTAGTTGGCTTTTTAACATTTATTATAGTTGTGCTGGCTGTTGCTATTACTGGTGAGTGATCGGAAGATAAATCTAAGTTGGGGACAATGTCCAAATAGGAGTTTGAAATGTCATTAGTGACGAAAAAGTCCAGGAGGTCTGGAATTTTCCCGGGATCAGTTGGCCAGTAAGTTGGACTGCCCGTTGATAAGAAATTGTATTTCGCTTCGTGTAGGACCTTGGCTAATTCTTTTCCTTTCGTGGTAGTAGTCCGTGATCCCCATAGGGTATTTTTACTATTGTAGTCGCCACCAGCGAGAAACTTAGTGCCAAGCGTTTTAAAGAATTCTTCAAAATGTTCTTTTTTAAGTTGGTGGCGAGGGGGACAATATATAGCACTTATGGTTATGTCAAATGGTAGAGTTTTAACTTTTATCGAAGTGGCTTGTAAGTAATCTTTTGCATATTCAGGTAGTACATAATGTTCGATGGTGTATTTTATTAATATTGCAGATTCTGCGTGAGCTGTGTTCTCTGGGTGGTTAGTGTGGTAGAATTTGTATCCGGGAATCTTAAAGTATGACATGTTGGTAAGGTGGGATTCGCTGATTAAAAGAATGTCAATTAGGTTGTAGTGAAGGAAGGTTTTTATTTCTTCTTTATGTTGTAAGATACCATTGGCGTTCCAAAGTGCTATTCGAAGGAACTTAGCCATTACTTTTGTCCAATTAACACGGTTAGCATGTTTAGTACCATGCTATTCTGATGTAAAAACTGGTTAAACATGTTTTTGAATTCTTCTAAGAACTTATTTAACAGTTCGCTGATGTTATCTTCTGTATTAACATTCTGTGATTGTGGTGTGTAATTAGTATTATTGTTGGCTGTTTTAGTGTAGTTGTAGTTTTGAAGTGGGTTGTTAACAATAGGTGCAGGTGTTTGTTGATTAAAATTTGATAATGTTGGAGTAATATGAGGATTAATATTGTTGTTTGAGACAGGGTTTCTTTTGTATAAACGATGGTAATATTCAGAACCTCTGTAATTCGCGGGGTGTGGACCTCCACATAAAGCGCATGTAGCTGGGGTGTCCCTAGTTTTTCTGCAACTGGCGGTACTGTGCGTATTGCCACATTTTACACATTTAAAGGGTATGTTACAGTATTTCTTGGAGTGTCCATATAATTGACATCGTGTGCATTGTATTACGTTGTTTTGTTTTCTTGGAGGTTCGACTTGTACAACGCAATGACATAACGTACGGATATCGTAGACTCTTTTATTATTGTCTGCTGGTTCTAGGTCCACAAAGAACATATTCAGCGGTGTTTTGTCCTTTCTGCTTAGCTTACCTTATGCCCTTGGGATTCGAGATCATCTATTATATCTTGAGTGTCCATGGAATGATGTAAGTATTTTATTACCACTCGAAGAGCTCTTTCCTCTTTAGGTTGGTAAGTATGGTGAATGATATTGTTTTCTTTCATGTACTTAGATAGTTTCCTGAAGGTGTCAGGGGTGTTACAATTTATTTTTACTGTATCATTGAACATACTTCTAGAGGAGAACTGCTCCTCTTCAATTATTTCATTTAATTTTTTTATCATTTCTGGGAAGTTGGCAACTCCGTATACGAAAATGGGAGGAGGTCTAGGGATGATAACTGCGGTTTGGTTGTCGGTGCTTTCTGGGTTAGGATTTAAGGCACTAAATTTATTAGATAATTGTATGTTAGTCGGTGTTATTCCTTTGTTTGTGAATGTTTTTCTTCTCTTGACACTTTTAATTACTTGCCATGAATTTTCGTTTGATGAATTTGCAATTTCTTCATCGCTGGTTGATATCATTCTTTCTAGCTGTGTGTTGTTAATTTGCTGTGGGTGATCATAAATGAATTGTTGTGGGGCGTGCTGTGATTGTAGAAAATATTGAGATTGTTGAGGGTTTAGATTTTGCATGTAAGGTTGTAGTAATTGCTGTTGGTTAGGTGGGAATGTATAAGGCTGTGATAGGAACGTTTGTGACATTTGCGTCTTCGTAGCTGGCTGGTGTTGCATAATATTTGTTGATGTTATTGGGTTTTTAAAGGTGAAACAGTTGTTTAACACTGAGTTAAACGTTGAAATTAAATTAATAAATACATAAATTTGCCTGACCTTAAGCGAGCTACGGCTGCGGCTCCGCCGTTGAGATAACTCAGGTATAGCTCGGCTCGCACGTTCGGTCTGCTTGAAGGCACTAGCAAGAATGAATGTGTAGATAAGAAAGAATTCAAACTACCACCAATAAGGTTATAAAATCACTAATTCAACTTATAAAAACAATAACAGGAATAACTATAAAATTAACATATTATATAATATATAAAAATACAAAATTCCCCGCTAACAAGAGAAAATACGAGAAAAACTTCAGAATAGTCCTTAAGAATCTATACCCATCAACCAACTTAAATGGTAAAGAATAAAAACTTAAAACATAAGATCACAAATTTATGAACATTGCAAGCATCCATTGTAGGATAGGATCAACAAAACACCATAACTTTTGTTTTTATTAAACTTAAAACGGTTGAAATTAATAAAAGTATCATTACTAAACTAGTTCATTCTATAGTAAAATTAAACTATCAGATGCTAATGTGGGACAACAGTCACACTAAAAACTTTTGTAATAGAAATTCACAATACGTTCAGTACGCTTGATACAGGACGAAATAACTCAATCGCACGAACAAACCCCCACTTGTACAGCAGCAGAGAACACCATTAATAAGTTTGATAACAATATTAAACAACATCTATAATTTACGTAATTCGGCAAATCCGCTGACTTAACTAAATTAAAGAAGGTGTTAAAAAACCTAATGGAATAAATAGAAACCTTAATAAATCCTTAAGTAGTGTCGCCTCAAAAACAAACCATGGCTCTATAGCTTTTGATAATTGAATGGACCTAGCCATGGACATCCCACACCATTTATACCACCCAACACCTGGGTCATATCGTGCATGCTGATTCCCCAATTATAATAAAAACATTTTTTTACTTACAATTGCGAATTTACAATCTACTTTTGGTATAAAGTAATAAGTAAATTACTTGAAATTGACGTATTTGGCATAAGTAGGGCACCATCCACGATTTACTTAATAAGATATTCTAACCAAATGATTTAAGGTGCATCTTGCTCTTGGTTGCATAACCCTTGATGACTTCGAGATGAACGGGTTTTTGAGGTCGTAGTGGACGGTTTGATTGCTGACGTACCAAGATGCATAAGTTAGAATGCGCGATGTCTTCGATTGGATGAACTGCAGTACTTTGGTGTTGGATGGTTTGCTGCATCCCCACAGTTCAATCCCGTAGGACGATATAGGTGTTATGACTTTATATAAAAATAGCTTGTTTTCTATTGTAAGTTTAGATGATCGATCGCCCGATTAGCCAATGCATACTTCTGGTTTTTAAATAGAGTTGTTTTCTTTTGGCTTTTAAATGAACTCTCCAAGTTAGCTTTTGATATAGATAAAGTCCCAAGTACTCCATTTCAGTTTTTATTAGGATGGGTTGGTTGAAGATGGCGACTTGAGGGCATGTAGAGTGTTTCATAGTGAAGGTAATTTTACTTGATTTAGCGCTGTTTACTTTGATCCGCCACCGATCGAGCCAGCTCTGTAGAAGATTTAGGTGTGACTGGAGGTTTTGGGGTGCGTTATTAGCATTGGTATTAGATGACATTATTGCAGTGTCATTTGCAAAGGGAGCAATTTGAGTATTTTCTGTAGTTGCTATATTTTCAGTATAGAGAAGATAGAGAAAGGGACCGAGCACATTACCCTGCGGAACACCGGAGGTAATAGCGTGGTAGCTTGATAGCGAACCGTCGAACTAAACTTGAAAATGACATAAAGTTAGATAGGATTTTAGGAAGAGGAAGATTTGGTGAGAAAGCTTCTTTTTGATTTTATACAAGAGCCCGCAGTGCCGTACCTTGTCAAAGGCCTGTTGGATATTGGATATTGGAAACCGAATGAGTGGAAGTTAACTTATCTGAAGGGGTTATTTCTTTGATTCTGTATAACAGTAATTGCTCAAAGATTTTAGATAGCAAAGATAATAAGCTTATTAGCCCATAAGAGGCTGCTTTTTGCAGAGGTTTTCCAGGTTTTGGGATAATAATTATTAATGCGAATTTCCATTGAGTCAGAAAGTGAGAAATGGCAAACATTCGATTGTAGATTGTTGTAATCAGTACTACTGCCTTTTTAGGGAGATTCTTTAATATAGTCCCTACTATGAGGTCATAGCCAGGGGCTTTGTATGAACTGATTTGCTTGATTTATCTGTGTAGTTCTGTAGGTGAGGCAGGTCTCAGAGGTAGGGATGACTGTCTCGGCGAGTTCAGTAATTCCTCTATCTCAATATGAAAGTTAGGATTGTTAGATGGTTATGGGTGAACATTTGTGCTAGGTGTTCTCCGAAGGTATTTGCTTTTCTTCATTTGAACGAGCCCAACTTCCATCTAATTTTCTTATGGGTGGTATGTGAGTAGCTGTCCTTTTAAGATTTTTTGTCGCTTTCCAAATAGTGTGATCTTCTGGCGATAGGTTGTGGAGGTAGTATGCAATAGATTCATTTCTGTTTTCTTGAATGACATTCGGAAGTCGGTGAGTTAGATTATTAAGTGTAGTCTTATCCTGAATATTTCTGGATCTTTGCCATTTGGCACGGGCTTTATGTTTTTCAGCTACAAGCTGTCTAATATGTAACGGTATATTGTGGATTTCGTGTGTTCGTTTAAGATCTATTAATATATATATATATATATATATATATATATATATATATATATATATAATGACAAATACTATGAACTTTTCACGACATCTAGAATCTATTACAGTTACGATTCAATATTGGAAAGAAAAATTAAACGTATTATCAGCCTATTATCTTATAAGATATTACATTAAACAGTAGCATTTCAAAAATATTTTCTAACACTAAATAACAAATTTATCTAGGGAGGAGACTTTAACAATAAACACAAGCATTGGAGAATAAGAATATCAATCAAAAAAGAAGAGAATTAAATAAAGCCACAAGTAATAACAAATAAGACCATTCGTCCACAGTTGAACCAACCAGATGTCTATTAGATGTGACGATATCACTTGATCTGCTAGGCTTTTGTGTTACAAAAAGCATAAATTTAAACTACTATAAAGTTAAATCTGGTTTAGAACTGTTATTTAATGACTCGCCAATAATAATGACGTTCTCTGCTCAGGTGTTATGCAAAGAGAATCATTTTACTCTTCATAGAATATATAAGAACTGCACCCTTTACAGTGACGTAGCTAATAAAATGTTATCACTCAATCCTTACAAGGGAAATATCCCAGTGGAATCGCGCCGATTTTAAAAAATTATATATCATTTTAAAGATCTCAAAATATAAACACATTTTACAATACAACATGGCTTGAATACGCAGTCGTTTAAAAAATACAAGTGTTTAAAAATTTCTATTCTAACAAAAGGCTAATTTTAGACACTATAATTTATGAGAAGCTTAGTGTTCCGGTCGGTAATAGTGCTGCCTATCTCTTTTCTTTTTGTTAAGAATACTAGAGTTCGAATCTTAGATAGGGAAACTTGTTTAAAACATTTGTAACTGCTCTTTAATATATAGATTAATAATAATAATTAAAGTTATTTTTTAATTATCAGAATTAATTTTACAATTCATTAAAATTAATTTCAAAATAATTTGAACCGGAACTACCGGAACTACCGGAACTAAAAAAGTCTATAAGCAGAAGATGCCCCATTCAAGTTACAAATAAAATAGCTGAAAACCGCAAAAACGTTGCAAGCTACAAAATACTAACAGCTGGAATTAAATATATACTTCCAAATATAGAAAATCGCTCGGATTGGAGCTAAATAACGAGTGAATACCGTAAGAAGACTCTTTAGAGTACTTAGCCTTGCGTAAAAACATTTTCACAAAAATAAAATAGCTAGTGTTAAAGTTTCGGGAAATGTACTATGTGCTAGACGCGATTGTCTACTGAATGTAAAATACCACTATATCAATTGATGATTATTAGGCCTATTTGGGGTTATGGAATACAACTGTGTGTATATCGTTTATATCAAAAGTGGTGCGATCTTTAATAAATGCCCAATGGCTCATTACAGAGTAACCTAGGTCTTTCAGCGGTAAATAAAGAAACCAAAATTGTAGTGTTCGTTACCGCGATGGGTCTAGTGCTAATCCAAAGTCAGTACTGGAATGTCTATTGGACTCTTGATGAAAATTCTAAGCTCAAAAGATTCTAAGTGATGGACTTACAAAACAATCCTGTATAAGACAAAGTGTAGTACCAAAATATCTGGTATGATAAGTTATAAATAAACTAAGGTAAATTAATAAATCTTTATTAAATAAAACAGTAACCGTTTTAATATTTATTTTATTTTTTTGTCTATTTCCATTAAAAGCATCCCTAACTTGTAAAAATTACAAATGAAGTTCACATGCAATATTTCTTTGATCAGTCAAAATATACATTAAGATTGTTTAATTTCCTTTTCTTATGCACAACAGTTCAGACGTGTATTATTTATGTTTTCATCAATCGGAAAAACAGATGAGAAAAAACTACCTTCAAATGCTCTTGAATGTTTTATAACTTCCACAATTCTCGCCAGATTTAGATCAAACTTATATATTTGCTTCTTAGACATATATCTAAGTACAGCCTAAAAATGGAGGATATAGGACAAGGGAGTAGGAGAAATACAACTGTAAAGGTTTTTGATTACTACCTATAACTCACATTCAATTCTGATTAGATTCACATCAAATCGTTACATTACGAAATCTACCTACCTCTTGGGGGATTTAACACAAGAGATTTTTTTTGTTACAATTTGCCTCGGATATGTACGGCTTTCTATTACACATGTTGACTTTGTATAGATATTTTGGTTTCTGTTGCCAATACAATACCTAGAACAATTTGCTAACAATTTCGAAGTTTGCTTTTTTATAACTTAAACGCTAATTTTGGTCATATTGATTACAAAAAACATGAAATTGAAATTCACGAATATGTATTTAATTACAACTCGTTAGAAATTTTCAAACCGAATAACGTAATGAAAATGAAACAAAACTCCTGTTTCAGAGTTTGACAAAAAAATTTAAAATTCCACTTGAAATCAGCGGCAAATATGCATTTTATTAATGCCCGGAAGCTAAACAGCATTCCCGAATACTTTTTTTGGGATGTATAAAAGCTAAAGTAAAGTCAATAAAACTTCATTTGAAACGCGTTGTTGGAAACGCGCCCCTCGCGCCGTAGAATTATATATTCGAATCAAAGCACAGCGAATTATAAGCTCCTTTGTGAATTATCCCAAATATCAGCTATTTTTGATATAAAGGCGCAAAGCAATTGATGAATTTACAATATATTCTCTAAAAATTTGAAAATAAGTAATAAGGTATGTCTAGCAAATTAACAAGTTATTTTTGTAAAAATCTAAATATTGTTTCCGTATGTTCAAAAAAAGAATGACTAGTAAAGTTGTATACAAAATATAAATAATGATTATTATCGTGATTTAAGTTAAAAAACTATATATTTTTTTAGCAATAAATTCTTTTTATTAAATAGAACAGTGCATTAGACTTTCTCCATGTATTCTGCAAAGAAGTGTCTATAATGACTTATTTTATTCAACCAACTGTGTGGCGATTTTTCTTCATTTATCTATCCTAGTATTATTAATATTTGTAGTTGTCTTTGTGTAGTATCCATCGGAGACGGATTGTAAATCTATGTTTTCTTTCTGTCCAAGATATTTTCAACATTCTCTGTCAACATCACATCTCGAATACATCAATCTTTGGTTTATCTATCCACAACTTTACTCTGTATAGGAAGATTAAAAATAAAAATGTTATAGCTAGCATCACTTTTAGTGTTTGTTAGTATTTTCAAGTCTTGATTAATTTTATCATTGTATTTTGTGCAATTGCAATCTGCCTTTTAGTTTTTTTTAACTGTCAATAATGTTAACGTATGTATATTTAAAACATGTTGATGTACAGTACTATTTTAATCTTTTGATAACTTCAGATGATTGTAATATTCTATATTCTCTCGCTCTTTCTACGGCAAAGCTCCTCCCCTTTCTCTTTTAAGTCTATAAAAAATTGTGTCAGTTTCTATCTCTTGCTGAGCTTTTTTGTATTATTTAGTTATAAATAAAGTTGTATTGTTCTTCTCCATATTCAATACTACCTTTTATTCTTTGTTTAATTATTTGTCTATACAATTTTTCTATTAATAATATTGTAGTACCTATATTATTCCAATATTCCTTTTTATGCATTGAAATACACTCCAGTTTCCTTTCTGTGGATCCTTCATTTTTATAAAACATCTGTTAAAAAGTCATTGTAATAATTTAATGAGTCTATTAATTTATTAATATGGTTTACTGACTTTCGCAGTTTTTTAATTGTTTCTGGTGTGCTATTATTAGGTAGTCTCTACATAGTTTATTGTATTTTATATTCTCGACGTTTTCGGTTAGTAAATTTTAATAATATCCTTTCCATTATTAATTTGTTTTATTTCTATATTAGTTTTTGTTGATTTTCAGCCTAAGGATTTTTATTACCTTTTTTAGTCCTTGTTTCTTCTTTGTCCAGCTCTTTACATATGTTACTCCATTCTTCATATCCCTAATCATGTCCTTTTTTACTGACATTGTTATTCTTATGCCTTTTTTTTGATCTTGTATTCTAAGATTTCTATTATTTGTGATAAGTTTTGATCTTTTTTAAATAATGTGGTTTTATAAATTGCTTGTATCATTTCATAACTGTCTTTCACATTGCCTTGTATTCTTTTAGTTAATTTATTTTTTTTTAAAAGTCTGTTAAGTAATTCTGCCATAAAGTCAACTTTTATTTCGGACTGTTTTATGTTATATCAACGCATCTTTTATTTGAAGTAGTCGTAGACTTTTTAATCACGTGTTTTTATGTTTGTATTAAGTAATCTGTTACAGACTTTAATGTATTGACAAACAACAATCTGTTAAGATTAAATTTGCTGTATATTTCTTCTAATCTCTTTTCTTTATCATTGACTACTTTTGTCTCACATTTTGTCATTACTAAAGAGTATAGTTCTTTTCTTTTGACAATATTTGCTAGTACAAAAGTTAAATAATTTTTATTTTTATTCTTTGTGTAAATATGCGCAACATCCATAAAAACACATGCTGCTATGATATACATACTATGTTTAAATATCTGCAATTTCATTGTTGTTAATCTTTTATTTATCTATCTCCAGTATTTAATATGGCTTTTATAATTTTTTTAACTTTTGCTAATATTTTCTTTAAGTACTTTTCTATAAAACCGTATGTAGTTAACGTATTTTTTACAGGAAACAATTTACATCAATTGATTCAAGGATTTCTGATTTTTTGTTTCTATGCCCTGGGTACTCCATTTGCTAAAATTAAATGCCCTTTTCTGTTGCTTTAACTGACATCAGAATTTTCATCAACATCAGAGTTTTCGCTTTGGTATTTTGACAATTTTTTTAGTTTTAAAAGTTACGAAGGGATCATCTGTGTCCCCAACCCCCACTCGGGGGATCAGAAACTTAATTTTGAAATTTGTATCCCCTAAATAGTCTGCGGTTTGCAACCTCAGAGAACTGCCTTCCTTGTTTTGACTCTTATACCTCTTTTATTTTTTTATTTTTTCCCTTCAACAGCAGTAGATCCGTTTTCATCTGTAATATGCAGAAATTTCCGCTTGGGATTTACTTTAGTTAGCTAAACCCAGCGTGTTACTTCTTGGCACATTTTCTAATAATTGTCGAATATTTGTTTAATTGTCTAATGTTCTCTGAAGTCAATTTCTTTATTCTTGATTTGAAGTATTGTACTATATTCAGATTAAATCTGGCGTTTCGTTATCGTTGTCTGTTTGCAAATTTCAACGACAATTCTGCAAGAGAAAATTATGATCAAATTGGTATTTTACCCTAGGAACAGTTTCGGGTTGTATTCAAACGAGCAACGAATTCTGTTTAGAATCTGTCATTATAAAGTTCATTTAAGTGGTTAGGCCACTTTAGCGGAAAAAATAAGCATATTTTGGGAATTTTTCAATTTTCAACGGAGCAATAAAATAAATCAAAATTCTGAAAAAGGTCTTTTATTGTACAAATCATAAACTGTAAAAATTAATTTTCCAAAGTAATATGAAAGAAAATGGAGGCTGCACAGCTATTTGTCGACTATACCGTTTTTTTTGAAGGGTGTACGGCCGGACAACTGCTCCTGCAATTTTTAATTTACGTTGACCAAAAAATAAAATTTTCGACTATACATGTGAATAGCTAAGGATTTTTTCGATAAATCGATTTTTTCAAAAATTGCGCGATTTAAGAAAAGTTCAAAATTTTCAAGAAAAACGTCAGAAAATTATTTATAAAAGAACAACTATGCAATATATCGAAAATATCCTACGTACTTCCATGCAGAATGTAATTGTGAATATACAGTTAAAATTTTAAGTCAATCGGTCAAGATTTGTTCGAGAGTCCGGCAGACTTGAAAAATGTAGTTTCCAGAAAAACGTGTTTGAAGTTTTCTGTACTGAAAAATCATTAATAAATTTTGGTTTCTTACCGGAAGTACTTTTTGACTTTTTCATTTGCTGTAAACTACTTTTTCACTCGTTTCTCAAATGAAACTAAATACTGAATAACCTAGCGGAGAACGTTTGCCCCACTTTTGAAAGAATAGAACGACACCTTAAGTATTTCTATGAGGCTGACGGGCGCGTGTCTAACGATTTATTGGATTGCGTCGATGGCGGGATATTTGTAATATCTGATTGACCAGAGTTCAACGTCAATCATTTAAAATATCAATCAAATCACATGCAATGTCAGGTTTTAAACCGATCGAGTAAAAAATAAAACATTAAAAGAGGTCGATACATTTGTAATTAAAAAAAAAATTTTTAATTATATTATTTTTTTGTAAATTTGAGTAATAAACAAAATTTTCGTAATGAAAAATTTTATATTCTTAATATTTTTATAAAAATTTATTAATTAAATGAAGAATTTATAGACAGCATACTACTTGTAATATAATTAACTATTTATGTGAAACAATACAACTGATGTAGTACTAGGAAATCTTGTAAAATGTGTATTGTATCGTATTGTTTTTTTATGTATACTTTAGCTATTTTTGTATTTATTTATAGTATTATAATTGTTAAATTCATACAGTATATGTCATTGTATTATGTCAATAAGAATAACCAACGAAAGATAATGCTGTATTCGATTTTTGCTTTGCGTTATGTATATAAACACCGTTATTTTCATTCGAACAGCCATTGTCCAGCGTAACTCATATGCCCTTTTAAATTTTTGAAAAGTGCGTAATTGGGTAATAAAATTTCAAAGGTCATACGTTATTGGATCGGTTAAAAAAATGCCGAAGGCATCCAAATCTTTCAAGAGCATCGTATTCAATGATTGCCCAGCTCAATGTGTATGCCTTTTTGAATTTGAATTAATTGAATAATTACACAATGGAATCCGAAAGGGCATACATGATTCGATCAGCGAAACTTAACTTCAACTTTTTCCCAGTATAACGACGTATGCCGTTGCATTAGACCTTGCTAGTACGTATGCCACTAAGATATATAATAGGTACAATACAAAATAAGAAATTATTACAGAGGCATACCTGATTCGATTGTTTAAAAACCAAATTATTTTTTGCAAACGCGACGAGCAATAAAAATTCTCGAAAGCCGGCCCACGCGTATGGCGATTTTTTTCCGCTTCATATCGGAGTTAGTAAATCCTTATCGTACACGTGGCATACGTAATTCGATTGATAAAAAACATTTTTTTTTATTCAAATGTAAGGACTGACTGTAACCTTAGGGACCCGCCCTACGCGTATGCAGCACGTTATCTAGGCATGCACGACATACGTGATTCGATTCGATTAAAAATTGTTATTTTTTGCGATTTAAAATTAAATTGCTCGCGACATGTTCCACTAACCAGATTTTGCTTAGATCCAAATTTCAACGTTACCTACTAAATGGCGAATATCCTGAAGGGCATACGTGGTTCGATTGGTAGTGAAAATCTGTCGCTAGCTGCCGGTCTATTACTTTTAAGTTCTTACAAAGCGTAGATAACAATTCTAAAAAACATAACATCAAGCAACGATTTAAGATTTTTTGTAAACATTTTAAGCGCTCAATAAACATCTCTTCCGATTCCCAATTGAGTCCCCGAAAGTTCCAATGAAGTGTAAGCTGGTGAAAGATTTTTAAAATTTTTATTCATTTGCGGCTTCGAATATTTTTTATATATAACATTGTTTCATACACATATTGCATATATATAGTTTTATTAGTGAAAATAAAATACAAATTTTTTTTACCACAATGATAGAGTTTAGTGCACTGTTTTCAAAATCACTGCCTTTACTAGAGATGATCATTTCAACCCTTTTCCCGAAACTCTTAATTTCGACGTCTTTGATGTCCACAGAAATGACCAGCGCCTTTCCTGGTACTTGAGTTTGTCGATGGACTGGGGTTACTTCCGATAAACCTTATTGTTAAGATAACCCCTTAAGAAGAAATTACATGCGTTTAAATAGGGGTATTTTGGAGCCATTGGATGGCACTTCTATCTTATTGGGAGCGTCCAATCTTATGAACTTCTTACCAAAGACTTTTGTGAGGATGTCAAAGATGTCTGATGGGCGGTGGCTCCATGTTGCTGAAACTAGTTTTGATTGACTTGTATTTTGTCTCTTACAAATGGAATTAGTTTTGTGAGAAACAGTGGGCCAACAATTCCATAGGGATAAATTCCACACCTTTTTTTGGATGCAATCGACAAACTTCGGTCAAATGTGTGTTTTCGATACTCTAATATCGATAATTTTGTTTGTTGACATAGCTATCTAGTTGAAAACAGGCCTCATCCGTAAAATAAACGAGCTTTATGTCCAAATTTTTGGTTCAAATCATTCCCATAATCACTTTTGCAAAAGTGAATCTTTTGCCAATATCGACCTCAGAGGCGTTTACATTTCAATCTTATACAAAAATAGATTTAATTTCTTGGTGAGGATGGTGTGCCTAGAGCCCATATACACATCGAGTTGAGCTGCGTTTTTAGACCGCAGTTATGGGCTCTTCTTTGTAAAGCTCCCTAGCAGTGACTGATCTAATTTTTTATGACAAATTGTCATCCAGTACACTTCTTGCCTTCTCAAACTTTTCAATCGGCCTATTATAATATGGTAAAATAGACGATTTAATTATAGGGCCCATTTTATCATAGTGTTTTTTACCGTTCTCTTGTAAAGACAGGCAAAAAAGTTTGCTTATAAAATTTGGCCTTAAAAACATTTAGCGCTCCACTAGCACTTCGGCCCTTTTGTAAAAGGCGCGCACGATTAAGACTCTTCCTTCGGTTGAATATCTGGTCTCAAATGACGACATATTCAGTGTTAGCCTAGAGCGTATACAAAACTCCAAACATTGACTTAGAGATAATTAGCTGAAAAGTTTGACCATGATAATAAAAATTCTTTTGCGTGACATAATAAAAGCCCTGTACAACTCTTGTGATTTTTTGTAATCACTTTTGAATATTTTTAACAATGTTTCCTATTACTTTTAAGTCACCAATAATTTTAGCCTCTATAAAATATTACTAATGTTATTACAAACCTATCAGAATAGATATGTCTTTCCTTTTAGGTAATTAATTAAATTATTTTATTAAAAGTTATTAACTAGTCTACAGTTTTTAAACCTGATGAGGTATTGAAGTGTTTTTATTTGTCATACTCTATAGTGATTTACATTGAATACTCGATTTTTTGTCATTTTAGGCTTTTATACATTAAAATGAGAAGTCTTATGAAGACTAATGTCGTCAGTTTGTCCGTCCTTTTATTTTTCAAATTTTGATAAAGGCAGCGTCCAAACTGGAGACCAGCTTCTATTTCTGTCATTTCTGACATCAGTCAAGCCTTATAATTTTTGATCTGTGATAGATAGATACATAACGTTTTCACTATTCAACTAAGGACCATAAGTCAAGTCCAGACGCCAAAAAATCAGCCTAATCGGTTTGACCGGAAGTGGCTGCAAATTTTTGTTTATGTATATAAGTCCCGGACATCTGTGGAACCGGAGTTCCACGTCCGTACTTGTTTAGATTTACTTATATTTTATTGATTTATTATGTTACATAACTATTAATAAGGTACCACGACCAAATATGAGCACTGTTTAAAATATGATTAATATTGTTATTTCTATTTAAAAATTATAGTGCACTGTAAACATTTAACTTTCCAAAAGCTTCTTCATAAAAAAACTCTACAGTTTCACCGCTAGAAGGAAGTGTAGTCATTTTTTAACTGTCAAAGTGGAGTAGTAAAGCGTGTTGTTATAAATTGCAATAAGTAAATTTTTACACAATACTAAATTAAAACATTGTCAATATTATTAGTTAGATACTTATGTAGAGCGGTGGGGATGTAGTTGCCATGCAACTGATATGGTATAGTTTTTTGTGAAAATTTGGTGTAAAAAAGGTATGAGACCATGAAACCAAACACGTGCAATGGTCCAAATATGGGCACCTGTAAATGCTCCAACATGCTGAAAGTGTTACTATACTACCTTGCGGAAACTGCTTTCTATGTAAAGAAAACTTACAGCGAGATATGAGACAGTGCTCTTTGTGTCAACGGTGGCTACATGAAGAATGCTGTGGTTTAACGTCAGAGGACGTCATACCAAACATTAAGTGTCCCTTGTGTGAATATAGTGATGAGTGTTGTAATTAGGCTCAAAAGTTTTAAGTTTACCTTAATATTATATTTTTTAAATAGTATAAGTACCTAAATGTAATTTATTTATAAATTATTTATAAATTTATAAAGTTTGGTCAAATTATTTTAATTTACACGAAATTACTTTGTATATACCTAAAACACAGTTACCAACTACTAGAAAGGCTTATGTTGAAGAAACTAATGCCCATAATCAAACATCAGTTTGGTTTTTGGCGAAAGTACTTCACAATCCAACTAGTTTATAGAGTATTAGGTATAATTGGACAAGATTCAGAAGAAATTAGATGTGTTGCTGTTTTTCTCGACGTAAATCAAGCATTTCACCGAGCTTATTCAAAATTAAACAGTCCTTGTCCCATCAACACTATCTGTTGTGAAAGAAAACCTATCTAATCTACATCTGGTCAATGAGGATGATGAATAAATAATTACAGTTACCTTCATAGACGACTTTACTAGCTTGGAATCTGGGCCTGCTAAAGATCTAAAGCAGCTTTGGATGGTGTCAAAGTTAAATAACATTCATCTCAGAACCCCTTAGTTTTACAAAAAGATAGTTGAATTTGCGGAGAAAAATGTTCACAGGAAAGAGGAAATGCCACTTGGTGTAAGGTCTTTGTGGAACCTTCTTATGATTATTCTATATGGAAAAAATGCTGGCAATGCTTTACATTCTAAACTCGGATTCGAAATATTCAGTCTGGTCATCATGATAAGGTTATATTGAATTTCGTTGCTGTAGATAACTATTTTAAGATGCTGTATGAACTGTTCCAACCTTATTGGTCCCAGTTGACACTCTTCAAAGTTTTCCGCTGGCGCGAATGAACCCATCTTAGATTTGCTTACCATTTCTTTCTTGGGCGCTAGCTTCTCCACAGTGAAATCATCCCCGTAAATTGGTAAGATAGCTTGCTTACCAACTCGTAAATTGATGATGTTAAACAGTACTTTGTAATTCGAGTAAAATAAACGATACAGAGGATTGTTCGTTTTTAACCCTAGTAAAGCTCGCTTATCTTTTTGAGCTGAAACTTTTGGTATTCTGGTTTCATTTGATTTTATTTTTTATTTTATTTTTTATTTGTTTTTATTTGACCACCATTGGGTAGAGATCAGCATATCTTTTGTCGTCCCGATAAAGCACGTTAGTCTTACCGATTGTTTTCGTATAGATTCCTTTTCCAGAATTCTTAGAATTGACAGCATTCGAAGAAATTCCAACCAATGTTCAGTTTGATTCAACACTGATGGTTTATTAGAAATTTCAAAATTCACATTTCCTGGCATGAAATAACGACACTTCCATTCTAGCACATAAGTTACAAGCAAAACTTGATTCCCTTCAGCCATTGGCATCAGATTAGAAGCCTCAAAGAATGTCTCAGCAGGAAAAGGTCGGAAGACGTTGGTAACCCTTCTGATTACTTTTTTCTTTACTTTATAAAAAAGATACCACACTTACAACAACAAAATGAAATCTAGACCGGATTCTCAGAGTTGCGCCTGAAAGTGCAACGTTTATGTTTTTTGCCAGAGCCGATTCCTTATTCTTCTTCGTGTCGTATGATGATAAAATAACATCCATAAACCATCTGCCAGGTTCCGTTAATTGATGGTTTATAAGCCTGCCTGCCATGCTGCCTCTAGGAAACTAAATCGAAAATTAGTTTAGGTAAGAAAAGCAAATTCATTCTTACCTTCTCTGAAGCTTTAATACGAAGCGTAATTCCGGAAATGCTACTTCCAAATTTGTCTTTGAATCTTTGTTCTAATAATTCTTGCAGCTCGTGCTCTGTACGCTGAGAGGAATTCTCGTTCCACACCTCCTCAAGTAGGTCATCGTGATCAGTGGTCCATTTATCAGGCTGCTTGACCTTGATACATCTCTGTTAATAAACTGTGTCTCAAGTACATTTACCCCATTCCTGGTTTTGATTCGAAGAGTTGTTTCGGAATACCGCGATTTGAATTCAGATTGTAAAAAATCTTTGAGTTCTTTAGCAGTTCTTTCTTGGTGTGCCTATACACTTCTTAAAATGCGGCCAGTTCTTCTAAATTGGAGTTTATCCAGTCGAACTTGACGTTTTTCGAAGCCATGATACAGTTTATTAAAAAACTCACAAATTTCACCAAACTTTAAGTAATAAATCAAAACAAATAACTGGTTTTTGTTACAATAACAATTAGGTTTAGTTAAATTATCGTATTTAAAATAGGTTTGACAATACAACTTCTGTTGAATTAAAGAGAAAACTGAAGATTTCTCAATGAAAACGTTTACTCTCGTATGACACCTAAGCCTGCGCTGTTGTTTTCGTACGCAACGCATGCGCAATGTTGTACAATGGGTCGTTTCGATGTCATGTCAAACTTGATTGACTGTTAAAAATTAAGTTTTCTGACCCAAGTGTCACTTGACCTCCAGTTCAAATTTTCTCTATCTTACTATAAGTATAGTTTAATTTTTATTATGTATAATAAAAAAATGTTTGCATTTTTGTTTGCAATTTAATATTTCTTATAATTTGATAAATACTTATATTATTTTTCAGTGTGTTTATTACAGAGATTAAAGTTTTATTACATTTATTTCTTAGGGGTGCCCATATTTGGCCAAGGCACCTTAATTGTACAAATTTTCAGATTTGTGTCGATCAACGATCAAAGATACACGATAGTTTTGCGTTAAACCAAAAAAATCCGCACACGGACGCCGATTATGACACAGAATGCCTATGGAAAGAATTCTTTGCCTACAGTACAAGTGCTTAGATGAAATAAAGCGTTCAAGGAAAGACAGAAAAGACGTCGAGGGCTCGGGAAGTCTCAGACTACAGACAATTTTCTAGAACCAGTTGTTAAAATTCTTCCATCCTTAAGGAAATTTAATTGACATTAATAATAAATATTAGGCAATAATTAAGTTACCTGTTTTTTTACTGGTTTTTAATTAAATTTAATCGCCTACACGTTTTTTATTCTTACGAGTGCTTTATTACCTTACGCTTAGTAGAAAAACGTAACATAAGCAAAATAAAAGATTTAAGACTTCAGAATTGAATTCTATTTTGAAGAGACTGCAAGTGAAACTACTCAGGTAAATTAATAAACAAAACTTTACAAAAGGCTGGTTGTCAGGTTAAAGTCTAAAGAACTTTCAAAGCATTTCACCAAAAGTTGTACGCTTTTAAACAATTTAATTATTTTTGGGCGTTTGCAATTACTTTTTATTTTTAGCACATGTTGTTAGGTATATAACAATAATAATGGTAAGGCTCTACGCCCCGCGTGGGAGCACGGCCTGCAAACTGAGAGGTTAAGGCTCTCATACGTTCGCTCTCTCTTCCCGGTCGTCGCGCACGATCTCTGATGCGGGGCGATGTGGCAAGCACCGCGTCTAAGACGATCGCCATTATTACCCCTTGTTCGAATGATTGTTAGATATATACAAATAGAAATAATACATAGTTTTTATATATTTTATTTATTAGCCATCATAATTAACATTCTATGGGCTAATGTGATAACATAGGACCTTAAAATTAAACAGTCCATGGCGGGATGGGACTCTTCCACCGAGATTTCTACTTCTCATTTGAGATCAATAGGCCAACATCTTTTTAATCTTCTGGCATCGTGTTGTAGTAGGAGTGGTTGTTTGAGTGGATTGACGTGAGATCCTAGTCGGATATGATGATTTGCGCTACGCTCTTGTATAACAGTTTGGATGAATGGAATATTGAGGTCATCGTGTAACGTTTTGTTGGTTACGTACCATGGTGCGTCAGTCATCGCCCTAAGGATCTTGGATTGTGAGCGGTGGATAATATCTGTGTTTGACTTACTGGCGCATTCCCATAACTCAATGCCGTAAGTCCAAATAGGTCTGATTATTACCTTATAAATCAAGATTTTATTTTCTAGCGACAAACGGGATTCCCTTCCAATCAGCCAATTTAGGTCCTTAAATCGTAAGTCAATTTCTTCTTTAGGATGTGCTCTTTCAAGCTAAGTTTTTGATCGAAGTGTATTCCTACATAACGTACTGAAGGTGATGCAGGTATAGGTATTTATTTGATGCTAACTGGTGGACAATGGCCCTTTTTTAGCGTAAATGTTACTTGAGTTTATTTACTTTCACTGATTTTTATATGCCATTTATTTATCCAATCTTGTACAAGATTTAGGTGTGATTGTGCATATGAGGATGTAGTTATTGGATATTCATGGCTTGCAAGAATGATTGTATCGTCCGCGAAGGTTGCGATTGTAGTATTAGGTGTAGTAGGTGTATCTGATGTGTACAGAAGGTAAAACAGGGGACCCAACACACTGCCCTGTGGAACTCCAGCCTTGATTGGAAAATTGTTTGAGAATTCACCATTTACTTTAGTTCGGAATTGACCATCAGTTAAGTAGGATTTGAAGAGTTCATAATAAGATGGAAGGGCTTGTTTAATTTTGTAAGGTAGACCATCATGCCACACCTTATCAAGCTTGCTGCTTGTTGTAGGAGTGAAATTAGTGTATTTATGGCTTCCTCTAATTCAACGGTATTTTTAAGGGATACTTTTAGATCTGCAGTTTCATTGAGTATGGCTTTATAGACTTCCCAGTCAGTCCTTGAGTTGTGTAATCTGGGTATATTTGTAACATTTACTACTTATGTGGCAATTGTTGCAATTATAGGCGTGTTATCCGAAGGCAGGTCATAGTTCGGTTCTATATCCATATAGGAGCGAGCAATTCCATTTGTTACAAAGAAATCCAGCAAACCTGGTGTTTTCTTTAAATCAGTCGGCCAATAGGTTGGGCTGCTCGTGGATAGGAATCTATACTTTTTCTCTTGTATGGTTTTAGCCGTAAATACATAATGAAGTAAAAATATGAATCACTTAATCTATGTTGCTGGTAAACAAAATGATTTAGTTTATTTTGCAATAATGTTATTGATAAATAATTAACAAGGATGAAGAACTATTAACACTGCAGCCTCAAAGATTATTTTAGGACTAGCCTATTCAATTATACATTGGAAGAATTTAATATCCTTATCAGACTAACTAAGTAGTCTTTCACAGCTGTAGCTTTTGGTAAATTGATCCTACTAGAAGTGTTCTTCAGTGTGTAAGTTTGTTTAGTCCTTTCTATTATGGACTTTACAAATATATGTTTATCCTATACTTTTGTGCTAAAGTGTAATCGGATATCAATCTAGTTACACACCTAATTTTTTTATTTCTCTTCCAAATTCTAATGGTTTTCGTAGCATTTACTTATTCAATTATAAACTGCGGTATTGGTTGCTTCATACATTAATTCAGATCTAGTGATCTGTGATCCATTTTTCTCGAACACATCTTTTTATTTCCTGATGTAGCTACACACCTTGGTTTCACGTTGGTATTGTTATTGTTTTGCAACTTTTTAAGAAGTTGTATGCAATTGATTATGAGATAAAGCTTTTCAAAATTTATAAGATTATGTACCGCATTAATCTGTATTTTATTATGATTGTAAATGTAAATATTATCTATCAAATGATGAATAATGATTTGTGTTGTCAGGAATGTGAAAACAATTATGAATGCCCTATAAATAAAATATAACTAAATCTAGCACATTAAAAAGAGACTTTTAACAGAAAACTAATAAAATCGATTTTCTTATGTAAAGCTTATAGTATTAAATTGCATTAAACCAAAACAATTCTATTCATTAATACCAAGAATTTTACAGTGAAATAAGTTTGCGCTTTCAAAATGGCAAGACTATTTTATAAATTTAAAAAAATCTGCCGAAAAAGTCGTTGCTACTTTGTTATGGTCTTACGGGAGAAATATTGTAAGATTATTATGTATCATTTCTTCTAAATGCAATAGTAGAATATACCTGCTTTAAAGTTAAATGTAGAAAATCTTAGTACCCTACATTTCATTGCGGTGTCAGCTTCTGTGATGTAAAGAACGCAAAAATTAAATTAAATATAGTAGGTAGCAGTACTTGTAATTGAACATCTGCAAGACTTAATCTTAACTCTCAATTACGTTTCATAGTTTTAGATCGTTTTCTGTAAATATTTGTCGTTAATATTTATGTAGGTCTACTCAGTATTACAGTGTAACGGAATCAAAACAAGTAACTAAGTGTTATGCGTAAAAAGTGATCATTTAATATTATATTTTGTTATAGAACTATAAATTTTTGTTATGTTATTTTTAAATTTATAAGAAGTTCTACTTCAATTTTTCTAAATTTTTATCCTTTTGTAATTTTATAATTCGCTGATATATTTACATTTCTTCTTCCATCTTCATATGATTCTTTTGGCTGAACTCTATTTAAAGACTATTCTGCTATCAATGGTAGCCACTTAGACTGAGGCAGCTATAACGTCAGTCTTCCTTTTTCGTCAATGCATAGTCCCACCATATTTCTTATTCCCAATGACTGTATCTGAAAACTTCTCTATTTTTTTAAGCTTCGTAAACTGTTTTTGTTATGTAGTGCTTTTATTTTCTATATCTTTTTCCTTGTGCTTCAATTGCTTCTCCATATCTATGTTGTGTCAGATTTTATGCCCTGTTGTATTATTTTTCTCTGTCTTTTAAAACCAGTATAAATGTTTGTTTATTATCCTATTTTTATTGCTTCTTTACATTCTTTTTCAAACGAATACCTTTGTATTTTATTGTTAATATTCCTAACATTTATATCAAGAAATTTCATTCTTTCTAAATTGCTTTATAAGTTTTTCTTTTATGCCTTGGCAAGCTCTGCTTCTCATTACTTTTTTATATTATTTTTACTTGTTACATACACTTGTGTTACATTTTTTATTTGGACATTTCCGCATAACTTTATATTTTTTTATAAAGTATATTTCGTTTTGCAATCTGTTTATACAACAATAAGCAAATTTTGGGTTAAGAGTTAAGTGTCATGAAATAATAACGTGAAGATTGAAACGCATCGGTTTACAACACAGAAGTTAAGAATAAGGTTAGAACAATAATAACCTAATTAATAACTTAGTTAAATCTATGAGGTAGGTCGAGCGGTTTGTATCTATGTAACCTTTGAGTGTTTACATTATTTTCAAGTAGATTCAGAGCTAACTCATTAGAATGGTGTTCTGGGTTGTTTAGGTATTTTTCACTGAACTTTGTTATCATATTTTTTACCGTGTCCACTTTTAAGTTCTGTAAAATGTCTGCGTTTCGAACAAAGTATAACGCATCACACATAGCACGTAGCACTTTACACTGAAATATTTCTAACATTTGCATGTTGGAGTTGGCAGCTGTACCCCACAGCTGGATGCCGTAGGTCCAGATGGGTTTGAAGACTGTTGTAAACCAGGAGCTTGTTAACGATAATTTGGATTTTCTACCAAGTAGCTAGTAGTGTTTACAAAATTTCATACCAAGCTGTTTGCGCTTTTTCCAAATGTGGGATTTCCACGTAAGTCCCTTTATGAAGGTGCAGGCCTAGGTATTTAACCTTTGTCAGTTGAGTTAGCGGAATATTGTTCACAAGGACTGCAGGTTATGTACCTTTACATTTTATAAATGTTATTTGTAAATATTTTGTTTCGTTTAACTTAACGTGCCATTTTTTGGTCCATTGTATTACTTCATCTAGGCTCTCGTCTAAGAGATTTACGGCAACAATCGGATCTCTATGCTTCACCATATGTACTTTATCATCAGCATAGGTAGCAGTAAATGTGTGGGAATTGGTTGGCAAGTTTGCTGTGAAGATGAGGTACAATATGGAACCAAGTACACTGCCCTGTGGCACGCCTGATTTAATTGGATGTAACTCAGTTTGGGCTTGTCCGTATTTTACCTGAAAGTATCGTTCCACTAGATAGGATTTGATGATAGTGTAAAAAGGGTGTGGTAAGAATGCTTTGAGTTTGTACAGGAGGCCCGTGTGCTAAACTCTGATAGAAAGACCTGATTGTCATCTAGGAACGCAGCTGTACAGTATTCTTTTTCTTCAAAGGCCTGGTCAATTGTGTCTACGACCCTATGAATTTGTTGGATAATGGAATGATTAGCACGAAAGCCGAACTGGTGATCTGGGATAACATTGTGTTTCTCCAAGAGCAGGGTTAGTCTTCCAGCCAATAACTTTTCTAGTAGTTTACTTAGAACGGGCAATAGACTAATGGGCCTGTAAGAACCAACTTCATTAGAAGGTT
Source organism: Sinelater perroti (assembly GCA_036346155.1). Taxonomy (NCBI): domain Eukaryota; kingdom Metazoa; phylum Arthropoda; class Insecta; order Coleoptera; family Elateridae; genus Sinelater; species Sinelater perroti. The sequence goes on from JARFIY010000359.1 coordinate 6,201,202, forward strand.
TTCCGAGTTTGGGAATAAGTATAACCTGCGCTACCTTCCATAGTACTGGAAAGTAACCCATCCTCAGGGCAGCATTATATAACATGGTCATCATAACTACGCCTTTGCGCGGTAATTCTTTGATTAATTTCCCTGTGACTAAATCATAGCCTGGGGCTTTCTTAGATTTTAAGTGGTGTTTAATTAGTTGCTGGACTTCTCTAACTGTGAATAGTTCCATGGGCAGGGCGAGTTAGTGTGGAATTTCCTTTTCCTCATCGACGGTTGGAAAACATTTACAAGATGTTGAGCAAACACATCGACCTTTTCTAAGTAAGATTGCGCCCATAAACCATTAGTTTTCCTTAGGGGAGAAATTGGTTGATTTTGGTTTTGTATTCTTTTCTTTGCCTTCCAGAGAAACTAATCTTCTGTTGGGATTAAGTTCTTCAGGAATTCTTGAAACTCTCATTTTTAGCGGCTTTTATGAGTGTTTCCAATTCTGCTGAAGCTTGATTATATTTACGTTTGTCCGATGAATACTTGAAGTGTTGCCAGATTTTCCTGTCTTCTTTTTTATGCAATTTTCTTCTTAATTGCAATAGGGCCACGAGCTTGTAGTTGTTTGGGCGATATTATGGGAGTTGCTTCCAGAGCTGCTTCTCGAATAATTCTTGTAAAATTATAGACTGCTGATTTTAGTTCTTCATCAGACTGAAGAGAAATTTTTATTTCTAGCTGATTGTGGATAAACTCTATAAATATTTGTACAGTTTAAAAAGGTGCTTTTTGTTATACATCGTTTTAAAACTTGTAAGACCTTCTTTTCTTGCAATTGCTCTGTTTCATTCGTCTATCCTGACCTTTACATTTAGAATGATGTCTAATGCTGTTTCTAGTTTCCTATAGAACATATTTTATTCCTCTTCGTTTTCTATGAATAGATAAACGTATATGGTATTGAAATTTCTTCATTTTACTTCTTGATCTTAAATAATTAACTCTTTCATTTGCAACTTTGTAATCTATTATTGTAGTTTCCAGGTCTTTCTCTAAATAATCCTATCACAAATTTATTTGATATTCGTACCTTGTTAGTTTATAAAAAAAAATTCTAGTCTTATACTGGTGTTTTTTTCTTTTTTTTTGTATTTAATCGCGTTAGAAACCAAACATTATTTTATATTTATATTTTTGTTTTTCTTTGTCTTTTTCTACTAACTGCTTTTAATCTGAATTGTTTTTAACTTTAACCAGCGTATTTCCTCTTTCATCCCAGTGGTAATTTAAAAAAATACGGGCATTTAAAAATCTAACTAACCTCATTGTATGCTTCTGCCATTTTATTACACATGCATTTGTATTTCATGTTCTCTATTGGTTTACAATTGTTATATGTTATATTTATAATAAAATCTGCAATTTTTTTTTTAAATTATTATATAGAATTATATTTTACTATAGTAGCCATTTTATTACTGTTCTTTTTTATTGGTATAATTGTATTTATCAAAGTTTACATATTCATATTTACATAGTTATACAGGCTGGCCCAAACTCATATGTAAGTAAAACTAAATTGGTTGTTAAATCGGTTGAAAAAATTTTGTTAATTGAATATCTGGTTTAATGAATTAAATTTTTGAAATGGTCCTTCTCAATAATCACAAGCTGGAGGCATGTGAAAACGTCAAAAACCCGCACTCTCATTTCATTTGTAATTTAATTTTAAAACGTCAATGAGGCGCTCCTTTAGTTCTACTTTGTAAATTGAGGTAGAGTATTTACGTTCTATTTTTGATGTATTCACACAAAAAGTAGTACAAGGGTTCAAATCGGGAGAAAGGGGCAGCCAGTCAATACCTTCTTCTGTGACTTTATAGGCATCCAAAGTAATTATTCTGTCGTCTAAATGATCAGAAATTCAGATTATCTTCAGTTTGATGTGGACTAACGCCATCTTGTTGAAATCAAAAATAATTCATAGAACCTTTTTGCTTTTGGGCCAATAACGCCAAAGTAACTGAAAATACACGATATAGTTAAGTGTCTCGGATGCAAGATCTAAGTGTTCTGTGCCCCAAATTCAGAAATTTTATCTATTCACGTAATCATTTAAGTCAAAATGACATTTTTATGTTCCAAAGATTTGTCCTCTATTATTTCAACGACCAAGTTAGCAAAATCAAAGCGTTAGGGCTCGTCTCAGGACTTACCGGCTAATTTAATTGGATTTTTTAAGGAATGAAGCTTGTCTTCTTTTACTATTCTTTGCAATTTTGATCTTAAAATGTTAAGTGCTTTAGATATCTGTCTTATTGATGTTAAAGACTTTTGAAGAAGTTTGTAGTTTGTCCATTATTCTTTTAGTATTAGTAAGGGCACTACCAATCGAGAGTTAACCTACAAAATTCGACGTATAAAATTACAATTTTAATTTTAAATAATTTAATAAATTTTCAAAATGTTATTTAAAATTTAATTCCTTTCGCTTATTTGCCGATCAATAGTTGAGTGTTTGTCCACTTTAGTCCTGTATGTTTTGCATGTTGATGTCAAGACTTTGCCTGAAAGTATTCACAGTTCTATGATTTGGATCCTTTGGTTAAGACTATAAGTGGTCTTAGAACTAGCTATTTTGAACTGAGAATGAATGGTATACTTGTGTTTTTTTAAATTTAAATTTGGTTTAATGTTATATGTTATCCTGCAATACATAAAAACGATGTGCTAAAGAAAATTTACATAAAAGATAAAAGTACGTTATTTATAATGAGACATAAATTTGTTTTTTGTATAAAACTACCTTGATTTATAAAATACTTCTTATATCGTTATATATTCTATGTATTATTAAATTGCTAAACGAATAACATGAACAAATTTTCAATAAGAAGTTTGGCCATATCAAACATTTTGGGTGTTGCGTTTTTATCGTCGTAATCCTCTTTGTAATAACGGCCTGTTGGGACAATCGCACATTAATTTGGGCGCTTTTAATATCCGAGCCGGAAAACTATAGATGAAAAATATACTCCATACTACATTCTTACACACCAGGGGCAAAAAAGGAATTCGCGGCGCTTTATTAAATTCGACCCTTAAGTGTGTGTCGCGTCAGTTTTCGCTTCATAACAAAATAATCAGAATTCCGGAAACGGAAGCTGCGTAATCCGGACGAACGGCCGACGCGCCTAGCTTCAAAGAAATAAAATTGAGTCGGCGGAGTTTTATCTGACACGCAAACTATTCGAGAGCAGTAGGAATCTCGGCGACAAAACCGAGCGCCGCGATTTCATCCCCGGAAGCGGGGAATAGTTTAAACGGAAAGCGGAAGCTGGTTGCCCACCGCGATCGATTGCAATTGCAGCGGAGCGCGCGGTGCAAGGGCACCTCGCAGGTGCCGCCGCCATCCTTGGCTTCCGGCCGAGGCTACATCGGTGATTTCGCCAGCCATCCTTAATTAAGCGATCCGGGAGTGACTTTTGTTGGCGCAAATCGCCTGGGTTCGCGGTGCAATTAATCGCATGCATTGTTGCACTCGAGCATCCAGCTTGTAAGCTTAGTGCTTTATCAGATTACAGCTGACGACTTGAACCTACTGGAATTGTATTTTCAAATACATTACTTTTTTAACAGTATATACATGGCAAACTATGATTTTTTCTTGTAAAAAACTTGATGTATTTGAAATGTGGCTACACCGACGTATTTTAAAAATCCCGTAGACAGACCATATCACTAATCAAACTGTTCTCGAAAGCATGGGTAAAGAAAGAACTCCTGCTCAAGATAAAACACGTAAACTGGAATACTTAGGGCATATGAAAAATGGACAGAGATACGGGCTCGTTCAACTGATCCTTCAGGAAAAGATGGGAGGAAAGAGAGGCCCTGGAAGAAGAAGAATATCGTGGCTGAAGAACTTGAGAATGTAGTTTAATACAAAAATTGCAGGACTCTTCAGAGCTGCGGTGGACAAAGTACGAATTGCCGTAATGGTCGCCAACGTCTGGAACGGATTGGCACCATAAGAAGAAAATACTATGATCTAGTTTACAAAAAAATACAAATAACCCCACAATAAAATATTTAATTTAATTTAAAAATAAATAATAAATATCTTATGCGCAGCTCTTAAAAGAAGTTATTTTAACCAGACCACTAATATATGTACATCAAAGGTGATAAACATTAAAGTTTAATATTTAAGGTAATAGTCGAAGAAAACATTAAAAAGACGGAAAGTATTTTATTTGAAAATGAGAAAATAATTGTTAAAAATGCACAGATGAGATTTTATATAACCATTTGTACACTAATAAACCGTAAATGCTAACCGGATGAGCATCCGGTTGCTTTTGTATACAGGGTAATTCTAAATACATAAATACACAAAGTTAAATCTCAAAGTATATATATATATATATATATAATAACAAAGTAAGAGTTTGTATAGTCTAACGCATACCATTTAATATCATAGGTGAGTCATCAAAAAACAATAATTTTGAAATGAAAATATTTATGTCTTTTCAATATTATTGTGTCAAAGCATTAGTTAATTAAAGTTTATTGTCAGCTTCCATTCTTTAAAATGAATTACACAAATGCTGAAATGTACGATATGCATTTTGTTTACGGCCTTGTCAATGGCGATTTACGTGCAGCTACACGTATTTATGAAAAACGATACCCGAACTCCACAAATGAAAGACATGGTACTAAATGAAATCGAGTAACATCCTCCTACAAGCACTAGAAAAATTACTTCTACAGTCAACAGTTGTATTCCTATAACATTCTATGAGTACAGATAATTTTGTCAACCAATTTCTCGCAAAAAATGGCTTTGTGTCAATGGACGCAACATAAAATCGCACAGAATTTTCAATTTTGGCGCAATTGTATTCTACACCGATGAGGCTACTTTCTCCAGAAGCGCTATTATTAATTTTCATAATAATTACATATGGGTCAAAGAAAACCCGCACAAAACATTAGTTGTCTATCATCAATACCAATTCTCAGTTGATGTGTGGGCCGTAATTGTTGGAGATCCGTATTTTTTGCCTATGAAGAGGAACTGCCGTTGCTGTTAGAAAAAATTCTCATATCAATTAAAATTACAAATGCACTTTATGCACGATGGTGCTCCGGCACATTTCAGTGTAATTGCTCGTGAGCTTTTGGACGGTAGCCTCCTCGGTCTCTAGAATTAAATTCTCTAGATTTTTTCTCTGGGACACCTTAAATTACTAGTTTATACAACTGTCATTGAAAATGTTGAGAAATCGCATTGTTGCATCATTTGAGACAATTCGAAACAACCCCGGTATTTATGAACCTGTTTACCATTCATTACGACGGAGGACAGAAGCCTGTACTGCAGTTGGCGACAATCATTTTCAACAATTTCTATTTTTATTACCTACCCTTATATAAACTCTTAATTGATTATTAAACATCTAATAACTTTAAAACTAAGCCGTTTTTGACGTTTATTGATATAAACCTTTATGATAAAATAACTCCAGAAATTAGCTTTTAAAGTTTATCGCATATATTTAGAGTTAAATAAATATTGACCAAAAGTAGTAAATACATACAGTTGTAAAACCAAACTACTACAGAGTCAACTTCAGCAATATGTGGATCGTAAGATATTGCAGTGCATCACAAGTCGCCAGCTTTCCATAAAATAAGCTGGATTTGACTTATATTCATTCCTTGGATCAGACTGTAGCTTTTTGAGATGTATTCTGGAAACAAAACGAAAACTTTACTAGCGTCTTGACGTATCTATTTACAAATAATTTTTTTTTTATAATTTAAAACATAGAACAGTAAAAATTCTTGTTTCCTATTGTTGAACAAACGATAGAATTCATTTAAGAGCACAAGGTGTTTAAACAATACAAACACAACATTTTGTCAAAATCCTTGGCACAGAATATTTTGTAAAATATATTTTAATAATGGTTATAGTTATAAACACCGACCGAATTTTATTGTATTAAAAACGCCAAAAATTGCGTTAAAAATTTCAAAAATTGCACTTTAAAAATGCATTTTGGCGTACGTACTATTTTATTAACTTTCTACAGCGAAGCTTATAGTAGAAAGTGAATGAGATTATCATCCTCTCTGTCTGTCTGGAGACAAGATAACTTCCGTTCTATCCAACGGATTTACTTCAAACTTGGCATACAGACATCTTAGGTCAGTACCTTCATGGGATTGAAATCGGTTAATCGGAAGTGACCGTTATGATTTCGCCCCGATGTAGAAAGTTTACTTTACGGTATTACACCGTTCTTGTTTAGGAGGCAATAATATACAAATAGAAATACATATTAATTAACAAGAATCATTTTTATACAAATTTTTGATTGTAATTTAGAATAATATACATTTTTAGACTTTCTTTCGTAAAACTGTGCCTTCTGTCATTTAATATGTGTTTGTAGGTAGAAAAGGGCCGTTCCACCTTTACACTAGTAATAGACGCATACTTATGCTTGGGTAAATGCTCTACTTTAAAATCTGTCTATTACTTCACCGCTTAGCACTCTCGCGTAATTAGTAAGGAGATCGTATCTGACATTTTAATCTAAAACTGCTGCCAATTTTGTCTGTAATTTTTCTTCCTTGTCTCCTGGAACCCTAGCTACTTTTTTTTGGCTTTTTCTATTATATTCATACTATCCCACAGTATCGTGTCATGCTTCTCCAATTCTCGTATAGCGGTAGGTATAAACGCTAGGTGTGTTTTATATAAATACAAAGTCGTATTTAACGTCAGACTCCACGCGCAAATGTTTTAACTTTCTTATTGCTTCACATTCTTTCGGTAAACTCCCTATTATCTTCAAAAATTCAAGTTGTGTAGCATTAAAGAGTGCTGCTCCTAGCCCTGTGCCCCAACAAATAATTATCGGCTCTGGAGTTAACGCGGTGTCTAGCATAAGTTCCTTATACTTTAGAATCTTTGAGGGAACTTTAAAAAAACTTTTTTCTGGGGTAAAATTTCAAATTAGTTATCTGTTATATTTTAAATTGTATAATTAGTTATACATGTCGTTGTTAACAAATTTATTTCAATTTGGAAATAGTTCTCGTACACATTCCGCGATTTGATTTACTCCATGCCCAAGACACGTAACGTGTATGATATTGGGATAAAATATTTTAAGACTTTTACCGGCCTTAAGCATGTGGGTTGCTGCGTCGCTAAGCAACAACAACAGTCTTGTATGGATGTAAACGACATTAAAGTATTGTTGTAACTGACAGATCGGCTCATAATTAACATTCGATGAGCATTTGGAAGTCACTAAGTAAGATCTTTTTGATTCCTCTTTATTCAATACCCCAATTAACAAATTTGCTATATGGTATCCTAAGAAAGATACAAATTACTATCCGAATTATTTTTTAAATTAACCTTGCATTACCTCCTACAATCTGTAGGATTATTATCTAACATTATGTAAACGTATCGATTTATAATTGTCTTTTTGATTTTGTCTATGGTTTGTGCAATAAATACATGGTACGTAATTCTTCCGCAGTGTACTTTCATTTGCTACAGATTTTTTCGTATAAGTATATAAAAAAATTCTTTAAGAGGTTTCAGTTGAGCTTATGTAGCGGGACGTTGCTTTTCACAAAAGCATCGCAGAGACTGCTAGAAAATTTGTCTGTTTTGTGCGGCGTTGCAGGTGTAGTTAATACCGTCTGTTGAAACGTCGCTTTTCTAAAATTTTGGAAGCTTCTTTATGGGCCTTTAATTTTTTTTTTAATTTGTGAATTTAAATATACAGGTTGTCCCAAAATCACCGTCTAGTCGGAAACGGGTGATAGACCAGGTGGTGACAGTTATCAGAAAAATTTAAAAAAAGTCTTAGTAGTGTACTTTTAAAATTATAGGCATTCAAAAAAATTCGATAAATGGACACCCAGTAATGATTTTTAAAGTACTGCGACTACTACCATTCGAGCTGACGGAGAACTTGAACGGCGAGGTTTATTTAGATTTTTTATAGAACCATTTGATGTCTTCCGCAATTTTTTGGCGCAGCTCGGCTAAGTTTTGGATTGGTTTGGAGTACACTTTTCTTTTACGCTCCCCGATAAAAGAAATCTAGGGGATTTCAGTCAGGTGAACTGGCTGACCACGAAATTGTATCAGACCGCCTTATCCACCTGCCACTGGGCGAGCATAATACGCCGGGCAGCTCTCTTGTTAAAACCACATATTTCTATAAATGTCAAGTGGTACGTCTTCCAATAAACCTGCCAAATGGTTTTGTGAAAAGTCTAAATAAACCTTGCCGTTCAAGTTCTCCGGCAGCTCGAATGGTCCAATAATTTTACCATTTAATAAGTGTTAAACCATTTTGGAATCCGGACTAAATACATCTTTTAAAATTATTTGTCAAAATAGGGTTGTACATTTTTTGTCAGTACAGTCAGTTAAAGTTGGGCGATTTAATAATTTTGAGTACACGGTTTGGGTAACAAAGTGATATTTTCTTTAAACCTGAGGCAGTTGTGTTTTAATTTTAGACTGTAAATTACAGAAGGGGTATTTAGAGTTACATCACACATAAAAAATAGAGAATAATAAGATTTGTAGTCACGGCATTTTAAAGATCATCACAGGGTGTCAATATTCTCCATTTCTTTTTGAATGTCTATAATTGTAAAAGTACACGACTAAGATTTTTTTAATTTTTATGGTAACTGTCACCACCTGGTTTATCACCTGTTTACGGCTTGACATTGATTTTTGGGACACCCTCTATAATACAATGCGAATACAACTAAAACATTTCTTACAACAGGTAAGTAGGTATTCCACTTATTCTAGAAGTAAATGTAAGATAAATTTACCGGTTTTATTATGTGCGTCAATTAAAAACCTCTTGCTAGTGCGAACTGACTTCTCGCTACTCTTACAATAAATAAGTTTTCCGATGGTAATACAAATTTTCCGATCCCGATTATAAGGCTTAATCCACGAATGAATTATATTACAAGTCTACTTTACTTGTGGCATTTTGTCTGAACACTTAGAGCTTCTAACCACAAATGAAGTTAATTTTGTATGTAATCATGGTATAAGAATTCTTCTTACCTATACCATACCATGGTATATAGTCAAAAAAAAAATTAGTTTTCATTAGACGCTTAGTTAACTGTTAATTTCGTCATTGGAAAGACAATTAAGAAAAACCAATTTAAGGTGCAATTAAGAAAACCCAATCATAATAAATAAAGCTGTCTATTTCAACGAAAAAGATATTAAAAAGCAAAATTGTTGAATAATTGAATTTTTACCATAAATTACAAAAACATCACAAAAACAACAAAAATTAAATTTACTGCAATTGCTAATAAAATCCTGTCTCTAGTTATAAATAAAATATAAAATTAAAAAATCAAACAAACTATAATTTAAAACAATGGTACGATGAGCTCTCCCTACAACCCCTACAACATGACATTTTGATAATAAGGTTTTTACATATTCCGACTTAATAAACTTGATATTCCACGTATAGCCATATTTGTTCTTTCTTGTGGTTATTTTTTTTAAGAGAATAATATAAAATCTATAAGATTTCTTTAAAAACAGCTCTATCTATTAGTCAAAACTTCATAACTCGTTTAAAATACGTTACGAATACGCATTACGTACTTATATAAACCACTTGGATCGAATCCCTATTTACATATCAACAGGAAATCCACCGTTCATAATATGTGACATAATAAAATGATCTGTGCATTTCATTTGAATTTCTGAAAACATATTTAGTTGAAGTTTTCTTGATTAATAATGCAAGTATTTTCATAGCATGAAAAGTTTGTAAACTGTTAATTAAGGATATGGCCAACACACTTAATTTTATTACAATAAACAAGTTAATAGCAGTAACATTCTGCGTATGTATTCTTTATTTAAGATCGCAAATTTTCGCTATGCTTGACGAAAACAATTAAAAAGAAAATTTATTTTACTGGAAGACTACATTAAAATCCTTTATCGATTAAGGAACGGAGGTAAACATTCGCCTGTTGAAAAATATTTAAATATAGACGAAGCTATAAGAAATGAAAGTAAAATTAGAAAAAGTGTTGTGGAGGGATGTCCGTACAGTGCAAAACGTGTGGCACACGAAATTTAAGAAAACCTCTTTGTTCGCTATTTTTGTTTATTGTTAAAATCGTTAACATATTATTAAGGTGTACTGATTCAACCAGATGCTGTAAACAAACTGGTTGATAGATAGCGCTCATTTTAGGCATAGTTATTAAGAACAGTGCTAGCAACTTACCCAAAAAAGGTTTTTTTAAATCATTAGCTGGGGTTTCTTAAATTACAAATTTCCGCTACTTTTTTGACAGAATGTAATTAAAATCATAAAAATGTTATTGCTTGTGGTTAACCACAGTAAAGCATTGGGCGGCTACAACGTGAAAATTGTCTTTTTCCCCCCTAACTCTAACTTGGAATTCCCCCTTGGACCAAGAGATACTTGTAATTTATGCTTTTAAGACTTGCTGTGTTTGGCAAACATCTGAAACAACTTTCAATACATTATAAAATGGAAAGAATTTTTATTTTAATTTGTCATAAAACAATATCTTCAGCTTGAAAATAAATAAAGACATCAATAATTAATGCAGGTTGTAAAGCTTTGTTACCACACATAGTCCAGAACAAAAATGTTATCCCATCTCCACTATAACAGAATAGTAAACTCTTTTTTACGTTTAGAGAATGAAGGGCTTGTAGACATGAATATTCAAGTTCTAGGAATTATTTTAGGTACATACTTTAAATAAAGTTAATGAAACGCATAGATGTCAAATTCGTTGAAATATAGAAACTCTAAAGCATGAACAATAAATTGATTACAAAATTAAATTTAAACGATATGGAAAGGGGAATAGACTTGACCAAAAAATTAAAACTATACTTAATTGACAAGATCATTTTTTAGTGCGTAGTGGAAAGTTTAGAAGAGAACTGCAAAGCTGTTTAGCTTATTAACAAGAGCTTTTGTCAAAAGTATAAAGTGAAGGCACTCTAATGTTTACGGATAATTCAATCAGACTTAATAATGAAAATGCATCTGATGACGACTGTCAGCCTATTATTAGCAAGAGTTAAACCGACAGTGGTTTTGATGATACAAATTAATTTATTGTTTTTCTTAGCACTAGAATTTGCATAGTTTAGTTTTACACAACTAGTTTTAATTTTTTGTTTATTGTATTTTTGGTTTATATGTTGATGTATTATTGTGATATTACACAAAAAAAGAGACAAAGAAATATGTAGTTATTATAGAGGGGTTGTGTTACTAAACTCAGCTTATAAAATATTCTCCACAATACTTCAAAGAAAACTGACAGAGTACATAAAAATAGGTAAATACCAATTTGGATTGGAAAATCTGTAATATATGCTATCCACATAATCAGGCAAATACTAGAGAAAGGTAATGAGCAAAATATCACATTACACATGACTTTTGTGAACTTTAAACAAGCTATTGATAGTGTTTCCTGTCAACCATCTCTCAAGATTTGTATCAATTTCTTCCTAGAAATTGATACAAATCTTGAAAGATGGTAGAATACTGCAAAAATTAATAAGATTAATAGAAGCAACAAGCACCTATGCAATAATAAGAACACTAGAAGGAGATACCGATAGATTTATTTTCAACCAAGAAATAAGACAAGGGGATTGACTGTCAGCCACTCTATTTAATGTAGCGCTGAAAAGTGTGATAAGAAAACTAAATTGCTAGGGAATAATAATCAACAAAGAAGGGCAAATAATAGCATACGCGGATGACGTGGTGATAGTAAATAGAACGGAAAGGAAACTGAAAGAGGTACTTATAAATTTAGATGAAAAGGCAAGACAAATGGATATAAGAATAAATGAAAATAAAACAAAATATTTCAAATATAGTAGAGATAGTGCAGAAATAAAGAGAAACTTAAAAATCAACGAATATGTATAGGAGCGAGTGAATAAATTTAAAAATTTAGGAGCAGCCATAAAAGAAAACGTACAAAGAAGAAAATGAAATAAGGAAGAGAATACAAACGGGTTTAAAAGCAAAGCATGGTTCAAAAGCAACAAAATAACCAATAGTACAAAAATGCAAAATATAAGACACTGATTAGACCGGTAATGATTTACGCTATGGAAACAATGTGCTTAACAGGACAAGAAAAGGACAAATGATAAGAACAATTCTAGGACTAGTAAAAATTAATGAAAACAAACGTAGACAAAGAATGAATCATGAAATAGTTGCAAAAATGAACAGTGAAGACATAATAAAATTTATCAAGTTTAGAAGAGTAGAGTGGCTAGGACACATAAGCAGAAAAGAAGAAGACACTAAAGAAATTACTGGAATGGAAACCAATGGACGATAGACCAAGGAAAGGCCAAGGTTGAGATGGATGAACAAGGTGAAAAAAGATCTAAGGACAAACTGAAAGAGAAGTCCAAAAACAAAAGATAGTTACAGTGGCAAAGACACACACAGATATAGTGATAGTTTTAGTTAAATTTAAGTAAAGTAGTAAAAATGTGATGAACAATAAGGTCACACGAAGAATCATTCACACTAATATTTCTTCCTGAAACTCCAAATATCATATACATATAATCGTACGATAAAGATAATTTCCCATCACAGAAACAAGTTTCTACAAGTACTCGTTAATATTCAAATCGCATGCAAAGTTGCAGCGTAAAATGTTCAGTATTCTGTTTTTGATTTAGATGAAATTGCGAGCTCTTATTAGCCTTGCCGGCTACAATACAGGTCAATTGCAGTATATTGCAAAACTTTTCCAGTATCTAATACCCAGTACTATATATTAATTTATCTTGCTTATGTATGTATATTGTTCTTATCATATTTGCTCTATATATTGCAGTTTATTAATTTGTTAGTCAATGTTGTTAAAACCTTTTGCATTTTCATGTAAGAGCCCAATTACTTTAATTTTTACTTATTACGAAATAGTATAACCATGTAAAATGTATATTTAATAGTACATAAAACTGTTATTTAAAAATTTGCTTTAATCTTCTATTAGATTCATATGTGCGTTGTGTGCGCACCTGTTACTCGATAAATTTTTTAAAGCGCAGCCACGCGTGCTAGCATAAAATCATTCAAATTGCAAACACAAGCTTATTAACACGTACAGTCTATTTTTATTAAACAATTTATGAAACGGTTATTTTACCATATTAATTTCTAATTAAAATTGCGAATATGACCAGTAATAAAAAACAGAATTAAAAATCTAATACATGGAAAAAGTATTGTCAAAATGCAAATAAAAAATTGATTTATGAAAATGAAACTGAAAAAATGTTATAGAAAACTAGGATTATAAAAGGTAAGCTGATAACAGAAACATGGAACGTAAAAGAGCAAAAAGAAGATTAAAATATTAATTATCAATAATTAGTAATCTAAATAGAAAGATGGGGCGACAACAAATTATAAAAATAGTGCCGTATTTTTATAGAACATCCGACAACATAATATTTACAACTGACTTTTTTTGTTAATAAAATAGAATAATATAAAACAATAAACACTAATACTAGAATGTAATAATAATAATTCCACCGAGTATAAATAGGTATAAGCAAAATGTATTAGAAATTAGAAAAAGCAAGTATTATTATATATATCCATAACAGAAAAACATATAAATACCTTGGAAGCAATATTAGTTTGAAGACGAATAAAATGTCCACAGAATGTAATCAAATATTTTCGTAAACAAATACATAAAGAGATACGAAAATCGCTTTGCGTAAATACTCCCCATCAACATTAACATGGAAAATGTTTAAGATGTAACAAACAGAAAATAAAATTAATATTCAGGTAAAATAAAAATGGGTTTAAGAATGTTAAAAAATAAAAAAAAATTTAACAAAAGCCTAATTTACGGTATTGAAACTAAATTGTTATTTATAAAATTAAATGTCAGTACGAATATACAAGGCAATTTTCACTTGTTAAATATATACAAAATATTGACCTCACTTAGATTAAAGAGAGTTTCAATAGATCACAAGAAGGAAAAAGAAAGTTAAGCTTACAAATACATAAAATATGCATACAAGGTTGACTAAAACATACGAAAATAAGGATAGTTCAAACAAACGTGCAGTCGTTTCAACCACTGGTTCTCTATAGGTCAATACCTGTAGAGAACCATATTGTAAATAAATAACTACAATTAGTTATTTACAATAATTTTGTGAAGAAAGTGCAGTAAAAATTTTGACTTAAAGAGAAACGCAGTTAAAAGGCAAATTTATTACAATTGCAAGCTTATATGGACTGGATAGTAGAATAGAAACGAAACACTAAAATTACATAACACATTACTTAAATGTAAACTAATATTAATATTTAGTCCTAATGTCATTTGGACATTAAATCTATTAGTCTATATTAATCTTTCTTCGAAGTGCAACGATATCAAGCCTAAATTAGACCTCTGATTAATTCCGTGTTTATGCCATATGTTTTTTACAGCATTAGAATCCGAATGTTGGACCACCTAGGTCACTCTGTTAATTTTATTTCTGGTTATCCACAACTGATTTACCCTATGACAAGGTACACCATCATCCTAAAAAATGAAATATTTATATTAAAATGAGTTTTTTCGATAGGCAATATGTAATTCTGAAATACTATTATCAGGTGCCACGTTTTATGCATTATCCAAATACGATATATAGTGGACCAATTGTTGGGACAGGCATATATTCCCTATACCATGATAGAGATTGGATATTTAATTGTAGGGAATACAAATTTTCTGACTTCCATCATCTCGATTTATTCCTACCGTAACATCATTCTGAAATGAGGTTTTCTCAGTGACCTACTACAGGATTTACCAACAGAATTTTAAAAAATAGCAAAGACTACTAATGCAATAATATCAATTAAATAATTTAAAAAATTAAGAACTTATTGACGGTAATCTGCCTTTGACAGTTGACTAAGTTAAAAGTTAATAATCAAAAACATTAAAATTTTGAAAAGTGTCCCCATAATGAGTCTTTAACGCCGAACAAAAACTACTCGACCTAAGATCTATCTACAAAGAGGCCAAGCGCGATTTTTTACAATGAATACCAACATACGATCAGACTTGAGTCCTTGCTATTAAAACACATAATCATTGCTTAACTCTGCTGTGATTTATACTTACCGTGCAAAAAGACAAATAATATCCAGATATGTACTATACTCTCCGTGGCCCCTCATTTTCCAATCGAGCCACTGTTCCATCAGCGATTTTCCAATTAGCAAACCATACCCCTGAAGAAGTGTTCTCAGCAGCCATGGAGTCATGGCGACGATGTTGTGAAAAATGTGTACGTCTAGATGAAGATTACGTTGAGAAGTAACAAAAGTTTCAACTTTCTTGGCTTAGTATTTTTTCAGAAAAAATTTGGAGGCAGAACTTGTTCAGATGCTGCTGTTCCACTTTTTATATTATCTCTTTATTTTTTAGATCTAACAGAAATTTTTATTTCACGCCATTGGTGCGAGAAAGTGTTGCCAACAAAAAAAACAGCGTGGTAGCTGACAGTTGAAAGTTATTAGAAATGGAGCACTACACAAAAGAATAACGCGTTTTTATTGTTGAGTAATATTTTAAAAATAATGAAAGTTTGCCAGCTACAGTTCACAATTTTCGTACAAAATATGGTCGGAATAGCGATTTTAATTTATCAACTGTGCAGATTAATTAAAAAATTTAGGAAGATTAGATTAATCATTGACAATAGATACTCTGGCCGCCCTTCAAAAAGTCGTTCAACACAAAACATCGAATCTGTTCGTGAGATTGTTACTGAGAGTCCAGGAACATCAATTCGGCACCGTGGTCAAGATTTGAACATTTCGAGGAGCTCTCTACAGCGTATTTTCACAAAATATTTGCATCTTCATGCTTAAAAAGTTCAATTAACTCAAGAACTGAAGGCTACTGACCACGCACAGCGAAGAGACTTTGTGGAATGGATTATGGAACAAGTGGATGGTGATTTTTCGGAAAAATTAATTTTCACCGATGAGGTTCATTTTCATCTCGAGGGCTTTGTTAACCGTCAAAATTGTTGCATTTGGGGTTCAGAAAATCCACGAGTGATTGTTAAGCAACAAATGCATCCACAACGTATCACTGTTTGGTGCAGATTTTGGACTGGAGGCATTATCGGACCATTCTTCTCCAAAATGTGGCTGGTCAGGCAATAACAGTTAATGCTATCGTAACATGATAATCCAGTTTGTTGTGCCTAAATTGCAAGATGTGGATGTACACGACATGTGGTTTTCACAAGACGGTGCCATATGCCATACAGCTTACGAAACAATTCAATTACTCCATCAGTCATTTCCTGGCCGAGTAATTTTCCGTTTTGATGATCCAAATTGTGCGATTTAACGCCATTAGATTTTTTTCTTTGGGTTTTTTTGAAGTTTAAGGTTTTTTTCAACAAGCCCACGACCACCCACGCCTTGAAGGAGAAAATTAAGCGCTGCATCAATGATATTCAGTCACATTTATGCAAAACGGTTATGTAAGATTTCAGCAAAAGAGTGCCAGCAAAGCCGTGGAGGCCACTTACCCGGTACTCTATTCCATATATAACCCTACACTATACTTTATAAAGCAATAAAAAATTACCATTTTTAATTAAAAAACCGTATCTTCTATCAAAATTTTAGGACACTCTTTATAAGAGGTATATAAGGAGTAGTACTGCATACTATAATTTATAAGAATTTCAAAATTACAGGGATTTTTGTACAATGGGTTCTTTATACCATCAGCTTCTAGTAGAAGCAGAAATATTCGGAGCTATGCCAATAATTCCTGCAGCTGTACGAAACGCCAAGTTAAAAAACGCCAATACATGAAATGACGGTACATTGGAGATTGTCTTAAAAAGTCACAGCCTATACGATTGTACGAGTTATTGAAGCAACACAATTGACAATGCTTTAACAAGACAATAAACATCCAGATGTCAGTTGCCACCTTGCAGGCTCTCGGATACATCGTACTGTCTTCATATTTTACTGATTTTTGTCAAGCTACTCTTTTTGACCTAATATAATAAGCAGTGCGGGGTAAAACATTCTCTTTGAACGACGAGCTTCACTCGGCTATCCACAAGTGGTGCTACACAAAAATAGTTTGCAGTAGTTTTGCGGAAACTGTCGGAATCACAGCAAAAGTGCACAGGTATTAAATGAAAACACCTTTAATGAAATGAAAAGTTCGCTGCTTGATAATAAAAGATTAGTAAATAGAAAACATACTGCAGTGTTAATCATTTTTGAACGCCTCAAGAAAGAATGCGTCTTTTTATATTTAAGGTAAAATTTGTTAATAAAACTTTAATTATAATTTACTTAACTTTAGAAATAATTGTAGGCGGCTATATACAGTGCCGTTTATAATTCTCTATGTTAGTAAATGAACGTAATATAACCGCAGAAAAATAGCAAAATTTAAGTCAAGTGTAACTGCTGGGTGGTTGTAAATTCCTATTCCTATTTATAATTTTCTTACATATTAAAAAGACGTATGCTGTACTAATGAAGCTAACTCCTATTAGTTTAATTTAAAAAAAAACATTTTTATTTAAAAATGCTAGATACACATTTTGTTGATACTACAGTGAAAATTATATTACGTAAGCAAATTTTGTTTTTAGAGAATTATTTATGAATGTACGTTTACATTTATTTACGATGCCCTCAAAACCGTTTGTGCAAGATACGATGCCCTCTTGTACGAGTTACCTATTTGAATTAAAAATACATTGCCATAAAACACATTTTTGTTGCGTAGTTTGATTAAAATATATTTTTTATTTTGTACAAAAAAAATTTAAAGTACATAACATTAAAGCAATAATCAAGTTTCATATTTCGTTTAGTTAATTAACTCAATAATTTAATCAACTAAATGAAATGAAAATCGGTTTATAGTATAAAAATAACGAAAAACCCTAGTCGCAGAATAAAATATAAAACGAAATGTGCAAACTGTTATTTGAAATAACTTTTTCGACGGCAAGGTATAAAACAGCTCCTACTAAAACCGTAAAATTGAATGACACTTAAATAACATCTCAGTCGGAATCCTCCCATCTGTTCAGCAGTGTTGACACCATTTTCTTTATGCTTTACTTTTTCTCTCTCAACATTATTCTTTAGCAAATTAAACTATTTCAAGGAATTACATTTTCATGCACTTTAATATATTCGTTGCGTTTGCGAGCGAATCGATGCATTACTACCTGTACTTATTTTATTTAACATATGTACATTTAAAGATACTAATGCATTTAAATGAATTTTTAACGTAATCTTAAATTGAGTAAGGCCTACAACTAGTCCATTAATACAAATATGTATGCGTATGCCACTCAGAAGATTCTGGCACCGTACTGGCCTTGTCAGTAAATTTACTTATGATAGCATCATTAACAAATTAGCAATTGCATAAGCAACATAACATAATTTATTATAGAAAACCTTATAGTAACGCACAACTGACAAAACTTAGAAAGCAAATATTATATTTATCAACACCAAACATTCCTAGAAACCAATAGAAAACATTTCAATTCTTTAAATTACATTTATGTGACATAAAACCAAAACAGTGCGTTTTAGAATTTATGTATAATTATTAAACAAACCCTTAAATTCGACTATAAATTCAAAAATAACATAAAAGGGTTTCATTTAAAATTACGAAGTTGATGTCGATTTCTGGTATAATCGGAAGTACGCCCTTATATATTTAGAAGTAAAGAAAAAAAGACGATGAATTAATAGATAAACTTTAAAGAATGATCAAGATAAAATAAAATTAAAAGATAGTACAATTTATTTATTTTTTGTTATTAGTGTTTAAAAATACTGAATTTCATACTTACAAACCGAAACATGGCAAGAGTCTTCATGTTGTATTAGCACATATGCATCACGTAATTGGTATGAAGAACATTAAGTTTACAAGACGAAGGAAGTAATATTATTAAAGTATAAAACTTAAAGCTGTAACGTTATAATCGCATATCTATAACAAAAAACAATAATAAAACTATATTATATAAAAAAGTTATACCACAATATGTCGGAAGTGTAAACACACAAAAAACGACTGCAATAACAATCTGCTTTGTGTTAACTGTCCAACATTCTGCCAATTATTGTGGGTGTTTAATATATAAATAATATTTACATAAATTCAACCAATATTGAATCAAAGAAGAACTTTTATTAAAATAACAGAGCCAGGTACCACGTATGCACAAATAACCAAACTAAACAAAACGGCATGTTCTAGCCTTGCCTACTTCTTCACAACAATTCGGTAACTTAACCGTTAAAGTTACAGAACACATGAAGACGTTACTAAATTCATTAATAACCTTAGTTGCTAGATTGGTGTAATAATATAATGACCCGATTATTACAGAATGCAATATGTAGCACAAATAGTTTGTGACAACAACTACTAGAAATTCAAATTGTTTTAAATAATTATAATCTTAGAATCACATTTTACTATCAGAGACAATATAAAAATAACAAATTTTAATACATGAGGCACTAGGAAAATTTTGCTATACACCTTTAACTTAATATTTCAAAATACTTTCCACCCCATCCTACCCTTCTGCAACCTTCTAAATCAGTTCAAGTCTCCTTTTCTGCGTTTTCTCCTTTTCATAAAAATAATGCCAGGTTTCGTCATTTGTTGCTGTTGAACATTCGGGAGGATTAACAAAAAGGCCATAACCAGTAAAAATTACTTGTGCAGAAATGCACAATCTTCTATCTGATGATCAGTGTCATGCCTGACGGATTTCAACACTATCCTGGTAGCAGCGATATTTTCTTCATGCCAGATGAGGATGGATATACTGATCTCGGAATCTCTTCCAGCACGAAATTTTATCTCTATAACTTTTATTTAAATATATCCATAGATTTTTTTTTATAATGAAAGGTTTTATTAGCAATCATAATTAACAATCCTATGAGCGAATGTGCTCGCTTAAGTACTAAATATTTACAGTACTGGAGAGGCAGGCGTGTAAATAGCCGCTCTCGTGTTGCGGTGTGGGTTACGTAGTACGGCCCGTTTGGAACGTCAACCGATAAGGCCCAAATCGTCCCTTAAACGGCCGTCGCGAAAGCGGATGGGGGCGGCTACCGATATCAACCAACGAGTATTGCCAAATCGCTCACCTGAATCGGCTTCGGCTTCGTCGGCGATGGTTCCACGGTGGCCACCTTGCTGCGCTGTCTTCTTGTATGTTGCGGGGTATTAAAAACACACGACCGAATTGGCCGCGCTGCGGATCTCGTATGTATGCGGGTTGAAAAGACACGACCGAATTGGCCGCACTGCGGAATGCTTATGTTGCCGGGCTTCGCGCCTGGCTTGGCGGTAGGTCTTTTGCGGGCAATTTTCATTCGACAGCACCTTTCATATCAAAAGGTGCCGCCGACGGCGTATGCAGACTTGTCGGCTGAGCAAAAGCCCGTATGCCGTTTTGTGTGCGATGGCAAATGTAGCAGCAGATATCAAAGGCCCGCATGCCGCCGCGATATAAAGCGGTTCAAGGGCGAAAAGGCCGCGACACCAAGTACTACGACATGATAAGTGTCCTCTTCAACCGTCAGTTAGGTCTATTGGCCAGCTTCTTCTCAAACGTCTGTCAGGACGGTCTTCAAGTAGTGGATGAAGCAAAATGTTGCTGTGGCTTTTCAATTTGTCATGATGGCGGATGCTTTGTTCTTGATGACGTCTGTGACGTAGGGTACTTTTAAATCATCGTGGAGTGTCTGGTTAGTGACGTACCAAGGTGCATTTGCAATCATTCGTAGAATTTTCGATTGGTACCTTTGGATTATGGTTATGTTACTTTTGCTTACACACCCACAAAGTTCAGCTCCGTATAGCCATACAGATGAGAGGACAGTCTTGTAGAGCAGCAGTTTGTTCTCTAAGGACAAATATAAGTTTCTTCCAATCAGCCAGTGCGTATTTTTTGTTTTTAAGTCAAGATGTTTGCGCTTTTTAGTTATGTGTTCTTTCCAATTAAGTTTACTGTCCAAGTGAAGTCCTAAATACCTGGCCGTATTGGACTGCGGTATATTTACGCCATTGATGTTGACTGGTGGATATTGATCTTTCCTTAGCGTGAAAGTGACATGCACTGACTTATTTTCATTAATTTTTATTTTCTATTTTGTTACCCATCTTTGTAACTCATCTAGATGGTTTTGTAATTTAGTGGCGGCTGTTTGTGGGTTTTGGTCCCTGGCTAGGATTACTGTGTCGTCTGCGAACGTTCCGGATGTAGTGTTGATAGTTAATGGTAAGTCACATGTATAAAGCACATACAAAACTGGCCCGAGTACGCTTCCCTGTGGAACACCTGCTTTTATTTCACATAGTTCAGATATCGCTTGATTCACTCTTGTTTTAAAAACACGATTAGTTAAATACGATTTAAGTATTAGGAAGTAACTTGAAGAAAAGTAGCGTTTGATTTTAAATAATAGGCCTTCACGCCAGACCTTATCAAAGACCTGGTTAACGCTCAGAAAGATTGCTGTGCAGAATTCCTTGTTTTCTAGTGCTTCATTGATGACCCGTACAATTCGGTGGGTCTGTTGCAGAGTCGAATGGCCACTTTTAAATCCAAATTGATGGAGCGGTACCCAGTCGTCTGAAGCTAAATCTTGGTTTAATCGTCGAAGGAATAGTCGTTCTAACACCTTAGATATCACAGACAGTAAGCTGATTGATTGATATAAAGATGCTAGTTTTGAACCTTTTCCTGGTTTCGGTATAAATATGACTTCAGCTGCTTTAAATTGGTTAAACTAGTAGTTGAGTCTTAGTATTGCATTGTATGTGTAGATTAAAAGTATAATTCCTTTCCTTGAGAGTTCTTTTATTATTTTTGGTGTCAGTTGATCCATACCAGGCGCTTTTTTGACATTTAAAAGCTTTATTTCTTCTTTGACATCCTTTGGGGTAAATATTCGGATCGGTTGAAGATTCTCTGGAGAGATAGTAATATCCTGTTCTGTTTCTAGATCAGGTTGATTGTCATGTGGTGTAAATACGGTGCTTAGGTGTTTTTCAAACAATTTTGCTTTTTCCGCCTCACTGCATGCCCATTGTCCTGTGATAAGCCCATTTTTATTTCGCAGAGGTGGTACAGGCGTTTTAGCTTTTTTATCGATTTTATTGGCCTCCATATACTGTTGTCGAATCGATTTAGACTCGTTAGGTATTCTTGAAATGATTGATCTTTTAGGTCTTTAAGTTTTGCTTTAAGTTTGTTACTAGCCCAATTGAATGCTGTTTTGTCGGTAGACGCATGACTCCATTACCATTTTGCCCTTGCTTTCCATTTTCAGCTATAAGTTGTTTTAGTTCTATAGGGACGTTTTTCGATGGCTGTTGTACATCATTCTGCGGTGTGGCACTTTGAACTGCTTGTTAGACCTGTAAGAGCTTCATCGATCTGCTTAGGAGTTTTAAGGCTGATATTGAGTTTTACTGTTTATTCTACTTTGTCTCTATAGTTTTTTCAATTCGTTCTTCTGTTGTGTAGTTTGGGTGTGATGTGATTATTGGTGTGTGGTCCGATGAGAGATCAAGGCTTGGGATTACGTGCAGGTGTGAAGCGGGGATTCCATTTGTGACAAAAAAGTCCAGAAGATCTGGAATCTTATTTGGGTCTGCGGGACAGTAGGTAGGGGTCCCAGTTGATAAGTAAGAATAATGCTGTTCTGATAATGCTTTATAGAGATCTATGCCTTTTTGAGTTATCAATCGAGATTTCCAATGTGTGTGTTTACTATTATAGTCTCCACCTGCGATGAATTTAGATTCCAGTATTAGGAAAAATTCAGAAATATTGTGTCGAGGTGGACAGTATACTGATGCTACTGTTAATTTATATTGTGACATTTTTACTTTAATTGCTGTACCCTGCAAGTATTCTCTGTCAAATTTTAGAAGTTCGTAGTGACTAATACTATTTTTAATGAGAATTGCACATTTATAATTTTTAAAAATACTTTTACAACTCTCTACCCTTTTGAATCATTTCTTTATTAATTGGCACATTTCTCATTACATAAATCTTTAAGATTACAATACTAAGAGGTTGTGCGCATCCTTGTAATATTAATTGCTTTATCCTGTGCCTATAGTATTAGAAAATTATTAACCGACATGAACAAATTAAGTCTTCCAGTTTACAAAACCGTTAAAATCTCAACAAACTCCAGGATCCAATTAAATTTACTATTGAAAAACTGTTGTGCACAATCGCAATTAGTAAGTTATTTTTAACACTTTCGCCGCTGATAAAAAAAGAATGCCTTCTGGGCCAAAGTAGATGGAGAATTATATGAATGAGATAATAAATGCAGCTTTTTGAAATATGGCTAAGCCTCTTGAAAAGATGGAGAGGTGTGGAACGAAATTATAACATACAAAATAGTGTTCATATTGATCAAGACTTATTATTTTAAAAACTAAATACAATCTGATAAGTTAATAAATCTTCAGATAAAACATTGATTATTTCCAAATAAATTGCTCTTTTTCCTAGGATGATTGCCTTTGTACCTTTTTTAATAATATATATTTACTACATTAACCAATACTTTATAACAAAAACAAACTTTTTTCATAAACTGGACTTTATATTCTTTATTTTTGAAATTGTTTGTCACAATTAAGGTATAAACATCTCTTATTTTTTATTTATTTAATTGTAATACAAACGATTTATTCTATTTTAGTTATACCAACATTAATATTTCTTTATTAAATTATATCTTGACTACATTTTTTCTTGATTTAAATCCTATATTGCTTTTTGCAGAAATTTATTTCATTCATTTCACATTTATCCTTCTGTATACTTTTTTTTAATTTCAATGGATTTCACGTTTGTTGTTTATTAAATTAAAATTAATATTTTTGTTTTCATTTTAAGGATGACTTTACGGTCATAGTTGAAACATTATTTATGGATTTGTTTTTAACACTTCTGCTACTTTAAAAATTGTATGGTTAGATTTTAGTTTAAATATAAATTTTAATTATATGTCGTCTTGATAAACTGATTTAGCAGTTTTTTTTACATAGATATTCATTTTGTTTGATTGACGTTCTACAAATTTCCAAAATTTTTCCTTGTTTAATGTAAATTTTTTCTATTATAATGCATTTATATTATTTAGGGATGTTTATCTTTTTAGAATGATTTACAATACATTGTTTATGAGAAGCTTGCTTTTTATCTCATTCATGTTATTTTTCAAATTCAAATATGCAATAATGGTGTTATCTTCCAAATCCAAAAAGTTTGAAGCGCCCTGTAACTGATTCTCCGCAAACATTTTTAATTTTAATCTGAAACATAAATATAACATTTGCTTTATCTTTAGAAATAGTGGATGCAATGCTTTTTATTGAAATAAACCGATATCGGGAAGTCACCATAACATATCAATTGACTTGCTCGCTACCCAACCGTTGCTTTTCCTGCCGTTGGTTTTATCAAATTTCACCGAACAGCACCGCCGCTAATACAATAAAAGAGCAATGCAATAACTGTTCTCCTTATTTCACGGAGCAATAACAGCGGGCCCGTTTGCTGCGTACGGCCCAGACACGCATTCGCAAAACCGATATTCGATTTCCTATAAGTTGCGCACCAAATCACAGCCGTTACGTTTTACAGGCCGTGGCCGTAAAAAAATCATTCTCAGAAAAAATATGTATTCTTATTGAATGAGTTTTCTCTGGGCCACTGCGTGCGTAGCATCAGCAAACAATACATCTCGGCTGCCGAAATTGGCGCGACTTCGCTCTGCAGTCGGGCGTCCAATATTCCAACGTTGCATTACAGAAAAAATGAAGCGTTTCAATACCGCGCTAAAATCCCACAATTTTGCTTCTGCACAGAGCACAGCTGGCAATTTCAGCGTTTGAGGAGGTCTGCTGATGGCAAAGGCCGCTTTGATTTCTTTGTGGAGATGATGAAAAAGCAGCGATTATGACTAATTTATTGCTTACTGGGACTTTTCCGTGAAAAACTCATTATTCTGTAAAATAGAAGCTGAAAGTGTACGCTAAGTACCTAGTTATCTTAATCTACATTTTTGTATTTGTTACTACAATGTCAGATTTAAATTTTTAAACAAAATTGCTAAAGAACTTTGTTCTTTATCTTCAGTACATAAAAGCTTTCTAAAGTAAAATGTTATAATCTAAAACAATTTATGATTAATACCAGTATAGATTAATTACTATATTATGAAGAAATGCAGTTGGGGGAAAGGAAAGAGGGCCAAAAAGGACAAAATCTATGAAACATGCATATTTTGACTTTGTTGAGTATTGCATGGAAATAAGAGTAACTGTAATTTTCATTTGTGCTATAAAGTATTTGTAAATGACTGTGGTATAATATTCAATAATTAATTGTCTGTAATACTACAAAAAATATCTCGAGAATAAGTTTTGTAAAAAAATTAATTTTGTAAGTCTGAGTTATTAAATTTTGTAAAAAGTTGGCTTCTCATTGAAATCTACCTTATTAACTTCATTATGTTCGTAATTAAACTCCGCTCGATACCCACTTTATATAAATGAGGTTAGTGACCCTCGGGCTTTTTAAGGGGAACCAATAAAAATGTGCGCATTCTGTTTTACAACAATACTATTGAACTCACTGCTTAATCATTTCATAAAACATGTTTCAAAAATGATCAATATTTCAATGATGTCTAAATTTAAATTATTTTATTTATTTTATCTATTTAAAAGCGGCCGTCCTTATTTAATTAGAAGACACCGCAGCGTCATTTACGTTAATTCTTTTGAATCTTTATTTGGAGTTATTTTGGGAAGTATATAATTTGCTGGCACACGGTGTTCTTCACAATGAGCGCAAAATTCTGAAGCAATACAAGACAATGTTCTTAGTGAATGAACAGGACCGAAATTGAGGTATAAAGCGGTTGCAAGATATACGATCTGCCAGAGAGGTAAATAGCCCGCGTCACAACAACAAAGAAGAATAAAGCGATTTTGCTGAAATAAAGTTCTGCTAGAAAAAAATGACTGGTATGGACAAAAGAAAATTTGGATCAAGATTGAGATAATGTTATCTTTACTAATAAGTCTTCTTCTTGGGCATAATCTTCCTTATTGAAGACGTGATCAGCAAAGAATAATAGAATCCTTTATTGGACAGTAAATTATCTTATAAAAGTGCACGTTTGGGGTTGCTTTTGTAAACGAATTTTAGTTGCTACTTTCTGTTTGCGGACAATTTCAACGCCTAGAAAATGTGAACCTTTTAGCAGACATGTTTTTGGATTTGGCAGAACAAGTCTCAGTGAACTATGCAGTGCGTGGAAACAACAAAATAACCGAAACAACTGATGAGATGGCAGGCAATAACCTTAGATGTTGATCCTATTGATAATAGTGGTCATAAATGAAAATGAAGCTCAAAGAAAGGCCAGTGTACACGGCAAAGCAACTGTTACTTCAAAGTAAGAAAATGTGCGCATCGTTGTAAAATTATTGAACAGAAAACCTCCTGAACAATATGGAAAATAGATGTCATGAAGATAACTGTATCAGATATTATATATTTGCACAATTACTCATAATGCGCACTTCAATAAAATAAAAAAGTCTACATTATTTTTTCAAGATTAAAGCAGTCACTTTGTGTTGAACAGACTTAAACGATGACTATAATCTTAAAAACATATGTAGATCCGCATATAGATCAACAGAAGCTGTATGCGTGCAATTCAAAATCTTTTGTAACAATAATTATTCAAGTTCGTCATTTTTTCCTTCACAAACTTGTCAAAGTTGCTACAAAAATATTCTACATCATGTGAAAAATTAGGTTTATTGACATGAAACGCTTTCAGTCTGTATCACCAATTTACTAATTGGTAGTAGTGAATGCCGTCGTCTTTAGTTTTTAAAATCAGAACCACAATTCTGGCACTAGTTTGTGCCGTAAATTTCTTAAAAAGACCACTAGACACGATAAATCGGGTTATCAAACTTTGTATAAAGATTTTTCTAAATTTTTCCAGAAATATTAGTAAATAAATTATTGGATTGTTGTTCCTTGTATACCAATTTTATAAAACACAAAAACTAAATCCAATAATCTTACACAATGAAAATGTAACACATTTTTATATTTTCTATTTGCAATTGATATATTATAATTTATTATTGTGTTAAAAACACCACAATAATATAAAGTGTCGGTTGCTTTTGATATACTTTATATAGATTATGCAGAAGACTTTGAAAGCATATCGTGAGGTAAAATCTAAAGTGCACAATACCGTTACCCGCAGGCCGCTACTTTCAGCGAATGTGGCTGGATAAACATTGTTATGTTGTGTCTTGTTTTTAATTTCTTCTTAAAGTAGTAATTTAAAGATATATATGAAATAACAAATTTAAAATTTATTATGGATCTTTCAATTTGTGTGATTACAAAGGCACGTTCAATAAATCTCTAACCAAGCAGAAATGAAAATTATGTTATAATATTAGTTGTATTATATATTTCTTTGCTAATTACATACCATAATGTAATTATTATTTAATTTTTCTGTTATTCCATAAAATATAATAGTTTTTCAGTTTTCTTTGTTTTATAATTGAATAATGTTAAATTACGTGTATTTTTTGATTTCGTCTAGGATATTTGTAATATACAAATATTTCTTTTGTTATTTTTCACCAGCATGTTGTAAGAGATTATTATCACCGCCCTTGGTTATGAACCAAAAAGGCGTGCTCCACGTTTTCAAAGCATCTTTGCCTATTCCCTTTTAGTTTACCATCAAGACAGATAAAGTACAATCAGTTTTGAACTTGCTGATTTTATTCATAGGTTAAATATGTAAACCGTTGAGACTCCGTTTATTTTTTAATTTGTAACACAACGATTTTTTGTTTAGAACTCATGCGGTTAAAATGTTTCAAGATTCATGAATTTAGCCATTGGTTCTAATTAGCAAGCAATTTATCTATTTAGGGGTCGGCAATTTCATTCAACGTCATAATTCAACAAGTCGTAAAGTTATGTTTGCGCCACATAAAGATCCTAGCATCGAAAACGTTGGTTCTAGAATGTCTTAGCTTATTCTTGCATTCAACAAATAGGAAAACTTGTAATTCGGTTTCAGATCACTAAATGATGCTTCAAATATTAATCTGTAGAGTTTTTAAAATTTAGAACTGTATATGACTTACCATTCCAAACCCAAATTTACAAAATAAATTAATCGTTTATTGTTTGAACAAAATCTTACTGCTCAAGATGATTAAGAAAAACTTTGACCTTAGAATTTGGAATGCTTGTATGTTTAAATTTGCCGTGACTTACGTGAATTGTAGATTCGGACTCGCGCTGTTTCAATAATAAGCAAAAGTTTAATTCTGTTTTAGATGCATTCAAAGCTTTTGATAGAATTTTACTAGAATCTTTACATCCATAGAAGAGGCCATAAATAAGTTTAGATTTCGAGCTACCGTAACAGTTAAACTTATATTTCTAAGTGCAAGAGCGCGAACTGCTTCCTCAATTTTATAGCATTTAAAATACATAAACGTTTATTTATTTTATTGGTTTGATTTAACTATTCTAGTGTGTGAAATCTATTCTTCCATATTTAGAAATTTTTAAAATGTTATTTTTAATATGATACCATAACAAATTAGTCATTATAAATATTTTACTCGTTAATTTATTAAAATTGGATTTATGTTGTTTTAATTTTTTCCAGTTTTGCACATAAGCTATTCAATCAAAGCAGTTTTAATACATATCCTTTATTTTGATTTTAAACTTTGATAGAAGGCACATAAATTAATAAAAAATGTTTCTCGATTATATTCGGAGCTTGCGTCTCCACAAATTTTTAATATTCATCTTTCAAATAAATGTTTAAGTTGTACCTTTAAACGCAGCAGACGCATCAGCTGCGTTATCGCTGCGGACAAAAATCAGCTACACCTATTTGTAATAATAGGTACGCAGAAATAAATTTAATTTTAATTTTTGTTCTCAACAGAGAATTTCCTTGGTCTGAAGCTACCAATTTGTAATGAAAACTGGGAAATCAGCAATATACATAATCAGCCTATGGAACCATTTAATATAACGCAGGTGTCATTACTTAATTTTATATGCTATCCTACTATATAAAAGGCATTATCACAAATGTATTAATAAAACAAATATCGATGTTTAACAATTATTATGAAGATCCAAAACACCAACAGTAAAGCAAGTATTAGTGAAGAAATTACTCAATAACTAGTGAAACTGACACAGAGGTAAAGAAACACTCTCGACAAACTCATGCGAAACCTTTACCACCCGATATAGGTTCACAAAATATCTGAAGAACTAACTAAAAAGTGGCACAGGGCCAGAAAGGTAAATGTCCGATGCAGAGTAAGCAAACCTCCACTACCGTTATTCTTTATGATGAATCTTGAACTAGAAAATAATAATAAATTAATACACAAATTAGTATTTGCCAACCAAAATTCAAATAGAGCCGACCAGTTCTAAAAAAAATTAATCCATTGTGCTATATGCCAGGAATACAGTCACTCTATCTAACCTACTGCACTGAAGTGTAACGTGAAAGAAATCGCATGATACAGAAACATGCAAAGAAGGCAGTAACGCGCCAGCAACATGTGTGTTGTACAACGAAGATCACTGCAAATTACAAAGGATGTGCTATCTATCGAGACCTCATAAAGTAAAAAATAACCCAAACAGACGACAAAGTCCCCTAACATAAGTACAAACTACCCTAACCTAAAACTAATCTTTCATCTAAAACTCTCTTTCAAATTTAACTTTTACCTATCTAAATAACCAGAACAAAAATATATAACAAACCCAACATGCAAGAAAATATCAAAAAAAACAAGAATTAAAAAATATGTTTAATAAACTTCTTAATCAAACTAACCACAGTTGTAAGAAAATTAGCCCAATAATAGATTCAACACCAAGAATTCTTGCTTGGAATTCCAACGGGCCAACAATAGCAAAGTAGATATTATGTTAATTTCGGAAAGTCGTCCAACAGAAAAAAACATTTATCAAAATTCCACGGTACACCCGGATACTTTGCGCGCCATTCCGTTGGAAAGCCACATACAAGTTCAGCGATAACTATTAAATTAACCACAACTCATTATATACTACAATATTTTCAGGCAAATAAAATCCAAAGTAAAATATTGAAATTAGAATTACCAAACATACCTTTAACTATCGCAGCTATGTATTCTCACCCACGCCACAATATTTCATCAGAAGAATATAAATCTTTCGCTTTCTTGGATCTCGCTTACTTGTGGATATCTAAACTCACTACATTAAAAGGATGATTACTTCAATTATCATGAAACAAAAATTTAATTGTTTTCTCTACTGGTGAACCCATCTATTAGCTTACTAGTTTGCTTGATTTTGCCATAATAAAAGGTAAATTTGATATCTACCATATGAGTCTAATCTAGATTTAAGCTCATTTAAGTCCCACAAGGCTCTGTACTTGGACCGATATTGTGGAATGTTTTTTACGATGAAATACTCAAAATAGATATAGATAAGAATGTCACTCTCGTGGCTATTATAGCACGCGCAAAAACAAAACGCCAACCAGAAGACCACACGCAATGGAGGAAGTGGGAATCAAGCTAGCCCCAAGAAAACCGAAATGGCCCTCCTGGCTGGAAGGAGGAAGATAAAAGACATACAGATAACAGTTGCAGACAATATCATCCAAAGCAACATGACAGTAAAATATATAGGAATATACATAGATAAGGATGCAAGGATGACAACGCATATCAAAAAGATATGAGAAAAAGCCAACGAAAAACTAAAAAATCTATCAAGGCTGCTACCTAACATGGAAAGCCCAAGGCACAGAAAGAGGAAAATACTAGCATCAGTGGTGTCCTCAATAATCTTATACGGAGCCACTATATGGCAAGAAGCTCTGAAATTCATACATTACGAAAAAATGCTGGAACAACTTAACAGGAAGTTGGCAATAAAAATAACAGCGGCATATAGAACGGTGCCAACAACGGCAGTCCTAACGCTAGCAGGATTACCACCTATAAAATTGAGGGTGAAAGAAAGAGTGGCGACACACAGACTAGGCGAGATTTAAAAAAAAACAGCAAAAAAGACACCTTAAGAGAGTGGCAAAACACGTGGGATATTTACGAAGGCTGGGCTAAGATCTTTATTAAAAACACCAGTTGGGACCCCACAGGTTTCGTCGACGAAGCCTGATCTAGACGCCAGGCAGTCGTATAGAACATTCCACATGTTTCTGCGACAATAATCAAAATATTTAAATAATTCAAAAACGGTTAAAGTTAGAGGCTGATTTTTTGCGCCGAATTAGCAAATATAGTTGTGAATGTGTTGTGCAAGTTTCAATGAAATTGGTTGAAGCGTCTAGGAGGAGATAGAATTATAAGTTTAGGGAGATAAGACAAATATATATTAGATAATAAATTGGAATAACAGGGGATGGGGGGAAACGGACTACCGTCTAACACAAGCTTTTACGGGACACGGTATATTTGGGTCATATCTGCAAAGAATAGGAAAACAAGAGCATAATCAATGTTGGTACTGTGATAGAGAAGATACGGCGGAACACACGCTCTTCTGCTGTAGGAAATGGATTCAACAGAGGGAGACCACAAACAGGAAATGCGGAATCGAGGTCACAACAGACAACGTTGCGGACCTACTTTTAGAGAGCGAAGAAAACTGGAAAACGATCACGAGTATGTATAAAGAAATAATGAGGAAGAAGGAAAGAGAAGAACACAGAAGGGAAAAGGAAAAGAAACAACAGTAAAGACAGCGCGTATCTTTGAAACAATGCCAAAGGCGGATTCCAAAGATACCCGACTTAAAGAGGAGGGGTTTTAGTCGGTAAGAGTCCGACACTACCTAGTCAATAAGATCCATGACCGGGTGTCCATGAAGGATTTCCCCTCCACAGGAAAAAAAGATTTAAGCTCTTAACAATAATAACACTAAGCGCAAACAAAATATAGAGGAAGCTGCTACCTGACTTTGTTAAGACTCAATTAAAATAAACATCCGCTTAAGTCACGAAATAAAGAACATTTAAAATAAACTACCCCTAATGTCTAATATATGCAAAAAATTTCTTTTTTCTCGAATAAAAGAAAGAGTATCTATAAATGATGTAATTCCGGGATCTCAATTCCGCTTTCTGGAAAAAGCAAAGAAAGTCTTGAAAAGAAAAGTCTATGCTACAGTCTTTCTTGATATAAAGCAATCATTCCAATAGATTTACTAAGAAGGATTATTATTTAAAATTAAGATGTACCTATTTTTCCACCAAAATATATATCCTAAAATCATACCTCAGTGTTAGCTAATGTCAATAATGCACTATCTAGAAATAATCTGACGTAGCACATTGCAGTTTCTAGAACCATTCCTCTAAAACTATATATATAAATATTAGCTCTGGTAGAGCTTTTAAAAGCTGAAAAATTATTTAGATGTGTTACAGAAACTATTCCCGGTAGTGGAAAATAAAAAGTAATTAGTTAGAAATTGGTACAAATTTCCTTCACAACCAAACGATGCCAGTGTCAACTTAAACAATAAATTGATCTCAGAAAGAACGGTAGTAAGACATCTCTGGCTTCATCTAGACCAAAAGATACTTGGAAAAACCACATTAAGACCAAGAAGGCCCAACTAAACTTAGAAAGAAACAAATATCCACTTTGTAGAAAGTCAAAATTTATTTATTTGTAGCATTACACATAAAATACATTTTCTATCTTAGCTTTGAATTTAATCCGTTTACATAACATATAATTAATAATCGACATCAGATAACCAAACATAAAAGTATTCTTAACAAGATATAATGTCTTTCCATTTCCTTCGATCCGTTGCTAGGGTCCTCCAATTTCTGATCCTTTTATCTGCAAAGTCATTTTCCACTGCCTGATTCTATCTTATTCTCGGCCTACCTTTCCCTCTTATCCCCTCTGGTGCTCTCCAGGCCACATTCTTTAAATTTATGTCATCCTTCATTCTTACCAAATGCCCTAGCCATTGTAGTCTTCTATTCTTCAAAAATTATTGTCTTTTTCCCGCCCAGTATCCTTCTTAGGATTTTTCTCTCCCAGGTTTCTATTTTTCTCTGGAACCTCTGGTTCATGGCCCATGTTTCGCATCCATAGGTTAGCGTTGGCCTTAATACTGACTTATAAATCCTAAATTTTGTGTTTCTGAATAACCCCTTTGCTCTTAATATTTTATACAGCCCTCCTGCGCATTTGTTTCCTTTTGCTATTCTTAGATCCACTTCCTTTTCTTCTTCAATTTTATTGGATACCAATACACGTAGATAAATGTTCTCTATTTCTTCAAAAGCTACAACCCCCAGATTTCTCTTTGTTTTTGAGATGCATAGATTTTTTGTGTCTTTGTAACCTTTTTTGAACTTAAGCTCGATATATTTTGTCTTGTCCTTATTAAAATGGAGCCCCATTGTTTCAACAGAATCCATCAGTTGTTTTGTGACCTCTTCTAGTCCTTTTGTATTTATAGCCAGTAGTACCACGTCATCAGCGTAAGCAAGACACTGATGGCTTTTGTAAAACAGTGTTCCTTTTCTATTTATTCCGCTCTTTCTAATTACCGCTTCTAGTGCTAGGTTAAACAGCACGCATGATAGAGGGTCGCCCTGTCTTAATCCTTTTTCTATTTTGAATTCTGCGCTAAGGTTTGTACCACTCTTGACTGCTGCGGCTGTGTCTTTTAGTGTAATCCTTATTAATTTGATTAATTTAGCCGGTATTTTTAACTCTTCTAGCGCTTTCATTAACTGCTTCCTGTTTATATTATCATATGCGCCCTTGAAGTCAATGAATAGCATATGTGTTTCAACGTTATATTCGTAGCAGCCGTTCAGGATTTGCTTTAGCATAAAGATTTGGTCTGTTGTGGATCTGTTTTGTCTAAAACCCCCTTGGTACTCCCTTAGCTCGACTTCCGCGTATTCTTCCAATCTTCTCTTTATTATTGTGGCCAATACCTTATACGTGACATCTAAGAGTGTTATTCCCCTGTAATTCTCGCAAACCCTCTTGTCACCCTTTTTATCGCCTTATTCCAGGACCTTGGCATTTTTTCTGCTTACCATATCTTTATTATCATATCAAGAAGCTGTTCCGACAACATATCACCTCCGTACTTCAGGTTTTCCGCCGCTAATCCATTTTCACCCGGTGCTTTATTATTTTTCATTTTCCCCAGTATTTCTTTTACTTCATCCATTCTAGGATTTTCTACCGCTACTCCATCATTATCAATCTCATCTTGCTCTTGGTTTTCCCTCGAACCTACATTTAAGGTTTCCTCAAAGTACCTCCTCCATCTTTCTAATATGTTTTCCTCGTCACCCAGTAGATTTCCGTCCTCATCCTTAATGTATGGAGTTCTGCTTTGGTCCCCTGAGCGTATGTCCTTTACGTCCTTGTAGAAATTTCTAATTTCTGTAGCTTGATATTTGTTTTCTATTTCTTTTAGCTGGTCTTTCATATACCGTCTTTGTTTTTGCCTTAACAACCCTTTCACTTTACTTCTCTGTCTAGCATAACTTTGGTAATTTTCCTCAGATGGTGTCTGTAACATTTTTTGTCTAAACTTTTTCTTTATCTTCAGCTCCTGGTCACATTCCCTATCGAACCATTTTTTTTCTTTTTTGGGTTTTGCCTTGTGATATTTCTTTGTGTTGCGTACGTTATTGTATTTTCTAAGTTTCTCCACTTCTCCTCTACCCCCTCTCCGTCTGCTACCTTTTTGCCTAACATGTATTCTATGTCCTTCTTATCCTTCTCATCCTTATTTCAGATTTACCCCTTATCCTTACTTTCCTTTTTGTTGCCTCTATTTTTTTCGACTCTATGCATCTAATTTGTACTCCAACCAGAAAATGGTTGGAGTCCACGTCCGCACCCCTATATGACCTCACTTTCTTTATCATTTTTTCATGTTTCGCTTGCACCAGGACGTGATCTATTTGATTGGTCTCCTTGCTTCCCGGTATAATCCATGTCCCTTTGTGTATGTCCAGAAAGTAAAAATTGAACCTAGAAAATAAGATAATAATATGCAAAGTCATCTTTAAACCGACTTCAAATTACGAAATTGAGTTTTAGAGCTGCGAAAAAACAATTAACATTGAAACACTCCAAATCTTTCAATCCAAAATACTCCAAAAGATAGCAGATTTAATTGCTCTGTTTGCCAACAAATTCAAGGAAAGAAGTACGGATCCAGATAATCTAGTAAATTAGGTGAAGATTAGTAAACCGTTGTTGGATGATACTTAACTCATGTCAGCCCCACCCCACAACATTTGCTTAATACTGTGTACAACATAACTTTATAGTCGACTGCAAATTTTCAGTTTCGATACAACAATTTTTAAAATAAGATCAATACATCATTATAAAAATTAAATTTAACTTCTTTTTCTACAAGGCAGCACATTGTTATTTTGCTATATAAAATTCAAATTTTACATTCAAATTTCCAAAATTTTTATAATTTGTAAAAAGTAGCATATATGTTGGTATTGCAAACGTTACAAAGTTCTATGTCCCAATTTTTTGTAATAGAAATGTAAATTTAAAGAAAATTAAATGATATAACTACGTCAAATTTTACATTGCACCTTACTTGTTGACGTGTTAAGAAAAAGTACAGAGATGATCAATAAATATAATGCACGTTACACAATCTGTCTCTTAGTAATTAACATGAAAATTATAATTCAAAATAAAATATTATTATTCTATAACATTATTTATTAAAGTTAATACATTTTGTTGATAATATTTAGTATTCAGTTTAACACAAAATTTTCCTTATAGAATTCTATAAAAATGAGTAACGGGTGCCGCAAGCTTGAGTTAAATTTCGGTTGTTGTGGTATTGTAACAAGCACCCAGTGGAAGCAAATCCCGAAAGCGCGTCAGGGATTGTTCTACTATGCGCTTTGCATCCCACATTTCATTTTAAAACGCATAAGTACAGAACCTCAACAAGAACTGTCCATGCTTGCAACAAAGAGCCCATTCACAGTCATCGACCTTAACGACTGCGCTTCAAATTGGAAAAACTGCGGCGAGTGACAAGCGCATCTCTTAGAGAAAGCATATCGATAAATTCCCGCGTCGCGCGCGGCGCTCTAAAGAAAATTGAATTTGTATTGATGGCTATCGAGTGCTCTCGCGCTCGAGCCCGGAAAGTTGCAGATTTACCAACCTCCGCGGTTAATTCTGCGGCGCGCCCAACCTAATAATTTAATAAGGGTCATGCTTGAAGCACGGGCGCAGCAACTTGCAATTAATGAACTTCGACCCCGTAAAAATATATCACACGGAAAGTTTCAAATTTCCGGAACATCTGAGGTCAATTTTAAGCGATTTCAAATGGGGGCGTCGGGCTTCCGCTCGGGTTTGTTTAATATTTTCTATTATCTGACTAATTTATTGCTTCCTTGCAATTTCGGCGCTTCCAGCGTAGAATAAAGCTTATTTGCTTTGCTTTCGCTTCGTCTTTTTAGATTTTATTTCTGATTACATTCAGTGTACTCACTTTCACCCGCTTTGTTATGCAAATTTATAACAGCTTCGTTATTATTGAAACACTACGGAGTAACTACACACGAGATACTTTTAAATGCTACTACTAAACGTACTTTTTAAGAAATCATAGCAAATGACTTGTTAAGTGTAAATATAATGATTAATTATATAAGGTTATTACAATAAATAAAATATTTAGAAAGCAACAGCACAACAATGGTACAAAATATATAAATTATAAAAGTATTTGGTAAGAAAAGAAAATAAGAATTAATCTTACGTAAAAAAAGGAGAATTTCTATCACACAAGCTTTTCAGCGCTTGCTAGACAAATATCTTTCCCATTTGAACGCTACATTTGCTTATTTTACAACTAAGAATTTATTATACTTTTGAGTATCTAACAATTTACTTAGTTACTACTCATAATATTCTTTTTATAACTATAAGCTTTGTTGTCGCTATAAACACTCGTGTTTAAGCAACTGTTGAAGACCGAATTAGTATAAAAAAGATTTATAACCATGAATATTAATTTATAACAAAAACGATTTATAACCACACAATATTCATGGTTATAAATCTTTTATACTAATTCGGTCTTCAACAGTTGCTTAAACACGAGTATTTAAAGAGGCAGTGCGAAATGGAATCAACTCACTTTTAGCAAAGAAGTGGAAATACAAAAAAATTTTTATTATTATTATTATAATCGTTACCCTTATACCTTTCGGTGTCGGGTTTACATTCTTATTTATTCATATTACATTATATATCTATAATTACATTTTATTTTTATTTTTATTTTTCTTCTATAAATTTCTTCCAATCTTTTCTATTTCTTGCTACTCTTTTTGCCTCTTCCCATGATTTTCCTCTTTTTTGTAGTATTTCTTCTATCACTTGGTTCCATTGTTTCCTTGGTCTTCCCCTTTTCCTTTTTGTCTGTGTCTTGGCCTCGTATACTGCCTTTACTTGTCTTTTGTTATTCATTCGCTGTATATGTCCCCACCAACTGAGTTGCTTTTGTTCTATAAATTATATGATTGGTTTCACCTCTGATTCTTTTCTTATTTCTGTGTTTCTAATCCTGTTACTGTTCTGGTTACTCCTAGTATTCGTCTAAGGTATTTCATTTCTGTAGCTTGGATTTGGTTTTTTTGTCTGTTTGAGAGTATCCACGATTCACTTCCGTAAGTTAGTACTGGTCTGTATATTGTATTAAAGACTTTTATCTTGGTTTTATTACTTATTTCTTTCTTGTTTATGAATTTTTTGTTCATTGCATAGTACAGCTTTATTGTTTTATTTATTCTCTCGTTTATTTCTGCAACTTGTTTCCCTGTTTTGTCTAATGTTATTCCCAAATACTTATATTCCTTTACTTGTTCTATTTTGATGTCTTCTATTCTGATATTTGTTCTAATATCCTGTTCTCCAATTACCACTATCTTAGTTTTATCTATGTTTATTTTCATGCCCTCTGTTTCTAGTACTTCTTTCCATGTATTTATATTTTCTTGTAAAGTTTTTTCCTGTTCTGCTATTAACACCACGTCGTCTGCGAAAACTCCCTCGGCTATTTCTACTCTTTCTAAATTTCTATGTCCTACAAACAACTTCTTTATGTTTTGTTCAGTTTTTCTGATGAAATTGTCCATATGTATATTAAATAAGGTTGGGCTTAGTCCTCCTCCCTGTCTTAATCCCTTCTCTGTCTTGAACCCTTCTGATTTCCTATTGTTACTTATTATGTAATTTGTGTTGGTTTCATATAGGTCTTCAATCACTCGTATAATTTTGTTATTTATTCCTTTTTCTTTCAGTCCTTTCCATACTTTATCTCTAGGAACTGTGTCAAATGCCTTCTGCAGATCTATAAAGGCTAGGTAAAGATTTTTGTTTTGAGGTTGTCTTTTCTCTATTAGTTGTTTAATTGTGAAGATGTGGTCTTGCGCACTTCTCCTGGTCTAAATCCACTTTGCGGTTCTGCTAGTTGGGGTTCTAATATTATTTTTAATCTGTTATTGATTATTTGTTCATATATTTTATAATAATGTTCAGTAGCGTTATTCCTCTATAGTTACAGCACTGTTTTCTGTCTCCTTCTTGTGTATTGGCGTTATTAGTGCCACTCCCATTCTTCTGGAATTTTTTCACTTTGCCATGCTTTGTTTAATATTTCTAGTAGTACTTCCATCCCTGTCTCTCCCAAGTGTTTAATCATTTCTGCTGTAACTTTATCATCTCCCGGTGCTTTTCCATTTTTAGTTTTCTGACTACATTCCTCAGCTCGTCCATTTTATTTTTCAATTTCCTCTTCTTCTATCTGGTTTGTTTTCCCTGTTTCATTTGTAATAATTCTTGTTGTACGTGTCTGTTGTCCTAGTAGCTCCTAAAGTATTCTCTCCATCTTTCCATTATTTCTGTGTCATTTGTTATTGTTTCTTGGTTTTTGTTCTTTATGTATATCTCTTTTCTCTGCTTTTCTGTTCTAAAGGATTTTATGATTTTGTAAAATAATTTCTGGTTACCTGTGCTATCTTTTCCATTTTGTTTCCAAAATCTGTCCATAATTTTTCTTTTGCTGTTGCTACTAATTCCTTTACTTTTTCCTTTGATTTTATATAATTCGTATTGTTCTGTTGTTTTGCTTGTTAAGTATTTTTCCATTCTTTCTTCTTCTTCATGGTTTCTTCTTTTATCTCATTTGTCCACCAGGCTGTTTGTTTTTTCCGTTTTCCATCCTATAAGTTCCACATATCTCTTTCACGGTATTAATTAGGATTTCTTTAAATAGCTTCCATCCTTTTTGTGCATCTGCCTGTTTTATTACGTCCATTTTGTTCTTTAGTTTGTTTTCTGTTTTCTGTTGATATATTTTTGCAGTTTCTTTATTTCTAAGTTTATATGTTTTTATTGCTGTATGGCTTCGTTTTATTGTTTTTAATGTTTTTTCTATTTCCGTGTCATTTTGTCTTATTTTTCCTATAAGCAAGTAGTGGTCGCTATAGATTTCTGCACTTCTTTTCACTCTTACATCTAATATATTTTTCTTCTCTTCTTTTTGTGCTAATATATAATCTATGATTGATTCTTCCCTCTATTTATTTGTACTCTAGTGAACTTGTGTATTTCCTTGTGTTGATAGAATGTGTTGGTTATAATTATGTTTTGTAATTGACAGAAATCCAAAAGTCTTTTCCCGTTATTGTTTCGCACTTCCTCTCCATATTGTCCTATTATTTCTTTATGTTCTTCATCTTTCTTCCCTACTCTACTATTGAAGTCGCCTGCTATGTATATACTTCCTTTTGCTTCTTCTGTGGTATTTGTTAATTCTTCCCAGAATTTTTCTTTCTCTTCTACTCTTTCATTTTCGTCTGGTCCGTATATTGATATTATTGTCATAATCTTTCCATGTCTATTCCTTAATTCTACTAATAGTATTCTTTCCGATATTGCTTTCCAGGTACTGATTTGTTCAGTTATTTTTTT
The DNA here is from genome assembly GCA_036346155.1 of Sinelater perroti. Taxonomy (NCBI): domain Eukaryota; kingdom Metazoa; phylum Arthropoda; class Insecta; order Coleoptera; family Elateridae; genus Sinelater; species Sinelater perroti. Next base: position 6,241,612 of record JARFIY010000359.1, read on the forward strand.
GTGTATTATACAGCCAACTCCACCTGCTGCTCTTTGATCGTTCTGTACTCCACTGTATATTAATATGTGCCCGTTTGTTAGACTGATTTCTCCATTTCCTTTCTTTTTTGTTTCATTTATCACTAATATTTCTAAATTTGCTGCTTCAAATTCGTTTATTATTTCCACTTCTTTTCCTTGTATACTTCTAATATTCCAAGCTCCTAGTTTCCATGTATTTAGTTTCTTTTTTATTTGTATTTCTCTTTGTTTTCTATTTCTTTTGTTAGTGTTTCGTCTTTCTCATTTTTTGTCCCTATTTTCCATTTTCCAATTTTCCATAATTTGTATTCCGCTTCATTATCCTTTTTCTTTGCCATTTTCATCATCTCTGTTATTCCTTTGTTTGGTTTGTTCAATTTTTTGCTATGGTTACGCCCTTTTCATCATCATCCCAAATGTAGGCTTCTCCATCAATGGTTATTTTCCTGTATCCTATTTTTACTTTGTGTCCTTTGGTAATTTCTTCCTTAGCAATTTTCCTTATCTCAGCCTGTATTTCTCTTTCCTTTAGTGTTAGATCATTTTCAATATATATCTTACTACCTTTCAATTTGTATTTGTTCTTCATAATTTCTGTTTAGTTTCCCATGCATTTACTTCAATAATATTTACTAATCGTCCCTCCTTGGTTTTTATGCTTATTACTTTGTTAACTTCTGCTTCTACCATTAATCTGTCCTTTAGGAATTGTTTAGCCGCGTTTTGTTTCTGTTGTGGGTCAAATCCTATTCCTTTTATCACCACGTTGTTTCTCCTTTTCTCCTTATCCATACCTTCTATCTGGTTTTCTAATTTGGTGATCCTATTTTTAGTTGTTTCTTCTCCGTTAGCCATCTTTCCTCTTTTTTGCATTTCTCTCTTAGTTTACGTGTTTCTTCGGTGTTTTTCTTTATTTCTTCAGTCATTGTTAGCATCATATTCTTGATTTCTTGAAATCTGCCATATTTGTTATTGTCGGCTTCTGTTTGTGTTCTTCAGTTGGTGATCTAATTACTTTTTTGCTAGGCTTGAATATCTCTATTTCTTTCTCTTCACTGCTATTTAAATCTATGTTCCTTTTAACGCTGTTACTCATTTAAAATTTACATAAATATTTACACTAGTACTTTAAATAAATATTTACAGTTTTTAGTTTCAAACTCCGATAATCGCGGGTCGGCTTATCGCACAGTTCATTCGCTCAGGTCGACCTCTAATACCCCGTTGCGCTCTCTCGATTGATAAAGTCGGCCGTTATTGAAGGAAAGTTTGGTTTTAGCTTGTTATAACTCAGTTTAAATTGCACTTCAGTTTTAATTATTATTTACTATTGTTATATTGTTTACTTCACTTATGTCACTTCTGCTTACCGGTGTTCTGCACTTCACTACGTTCAATTTCAGTGTGATAAGACCCGTATTCGGATTATTTATCGCCACTATTAAATTCGTCCGTGTTCCGTGCACGACCGCCGCGACAATATCACAAAAAAATTTAAAAACTTTATATAAATGGCAGAACAAACATTAAAGGCGCACCATATTTTAAAGGTCTAAATACAGCCGAGCAAAAAATCATTTACTAAGTCTATGATATAGTTTTAGCCAACAAGTGAGTAAAAGACAGGGCGTTAATAGAAGCCACAGGTACATCCATTGATCAAGTTTATTATATATTGCATAATAATTTAAAAAGGCTGACGAGTCTCAAACTTAACACGGATTTGCATGGGAACACCTTTGCGACTGCTTTTTAAGGGTTTTCTTGCAGCGTTTTGTGACTATTGACACTGGATAGATAGGATTTGAAAAAAACGGAATGGTTGTGGCTTTTGAGCGCAAAATAAGTAGTTCTGATTCACTCTCTTAAGAAAGGAAAAGCCGTTACTGGCAAATGCTACGTGGAATTTTTATGAAAATGATCATAGAAAAAAGTACTGCTCTACTGTGACAACGCTATGGTGTATTCAAGTTTTGTCACTGGATCAAAATTGACTTATCCCAGGTTTGAAAATCCCAACTCGCGAAACTCAAAATGTTCCTAGTTGAACAAAAGTTTCAGTCAAATGAAAAAATGGCATAGAGCACATGTGTGTATTTTAAAGGCCTGTTCAAAACTTATCTTATGGAAGGGATAGGTGGTAGATACAAAAGAGGAGGAAAGAGAAAGTAAAAGAGACAGATATGTTATATATGGAATATTACATTGATGTTGATCAAAATATTATACCTGTATTACTTTCTTTATTAAAGACAGGTTAAACTCATGTTAATTGAAAAAAAAACAAAACCACCAATAATATAAATTATACTTACTGTTGATTACCATCTCAATATCTACAGACCTATACTAATTTGTATATTTTCTAATAACGGGAATATTAAAACTAAAGGACGATACTGAATAAATTTAATTGACCATTGCCAACAGCACTTTGAGTTGTGTGTACCAAATATAATTGGTTTTATTAAGGGAATAACTAGATTCATTCAATTTATTAGCATCTCTTGGACAATCTCTGATCTCTAATTTCTGTTATAAATATTTTACGCCACTAATTTAGAATTGTCCTTGTTATAACAAGAGGGATTTCTACTCTACAGTAGGAGTCAGATATGCTGAAAAATTAAACAAGACCTTTTCCAACTTACAAACGTACTTAAGCCCCCGTATATTATCTGCATACAGGACTGTTGGCTTTTTTTATAGATTTGAAAATCTAAGCACTGTTAATCCCTATTTTTAAGAATAATTTGTTTTATTCTAGCGTTCTGTACTATACCTCTTAATATAAAATAATCTGTGAATACCTTCAAACATGAAATGGAACATTAATAAGTACAATACATTGCGTATTCCTCATACCATTTTTTAAATAAATTTTTAAGTTTATTTTTTTGTCCAACTTGAAGAGATGTTACTTTAGTTTTCATTATACTAAAAACAAATACATTTTCCTGAAAATATGCTTTTAATATTTTAGTTTTCATAGTGCATCAGTATAATTCACAGTTCTTTAAACATGTGGTTAATATTCCTAACAACAATTCTTTTTTAACTTCTTTCCAGTTGAACAAATTCGTACAAGTATTTTGGGATTTTAACCACTGATTTAAAAAATAAATCAAATCATTTGATGGTAGAATCAGAAGGCCTTTTAAAATCAATAAAAATCGTTAAGGTACTCCTAGTTGGTAGTCTTGTTTTAGTGTGTTACTGAGATAAAAAAAAAACTATTCAATGCAAATTCTAAAGCTCCAAATTCTGTTTGGGCTTCCAAGAGTAATTTATTGTCCTTAACCCACTTTATAAGCCGCTTTAGCAGAATTTCGGTAAATAATTTGGCCGGAAAATTTATTGGAGCTGTACCATTATAGTTCATTAGCTCAAATCTCCATTTTTAAACATTAGACAATTTATTTTTACTTCAGACTGCAAAAATAGTTTTAGATAGCAGGATAAAGTTGATTATATTTAATATATAATGAGTTCATGAGGAAATCCGAGCCTGTAAGTACTTCGTTTGAAATGTTTCCGGATCTTAATGTTTAGCCAATTATTGCAAAATTTAATATTTTTATAAAGACCATTTAAAGTAATATCCATATAAAGAAGACAAAAACACAACTTAAATCAGAGTTTTATATTTTATTTAGCTAATGAAATACTTGAATCACTCTTAGTGATTTAAGTATTTAAGTACCACCTGTTTTGAACGATGTTACTTCGTTACCTAGAGCCGACGTTAAAACTATTTCCACATGTGACCAACTGGCGTCGGAACTAAAGGACTAAACCACGACTCTGTCTGTCAGCTAAACTATCTGTACTACATAGACCATTTTCATTCTTAAGCAACCAACCACATCGGAGGGCTTTAATCTTTAGACGGTCCGTCGTTCACGTGTGCCCTACTGACGATTGGACCAAAAATCGACATGATTCCTATCGATTGCCGATGCACTTGGACTACTTCTATCGCTTGAACAAGGAGCTCGCGGCTGCAACTATCAAAATGTGTCTTTCAGATGTCTTCTCGTTTGAGCAACGGTTAGATGTACTTACCAATCATAACACTTTAAAAAACAGTTTTATTGAGATTTTGCAGAAAAATGTCAAGTATATTAAATTGATGACTTATTTGATAAGAATTTATCAGATTCCAAGATTTGAAGAGTGCAATTTTAAAGTTTTTATATTTAATTGTCTTTTTATTGAAAGCTCCACAACCTCAAGAAATATCTATAAGTTACACTACCTAAGACTGGCACACATTCACTTACATCAAATTTTCTTTTACTGTTGTTTCCTTTAACTTACTCTAGATATGACTGTATGTAGGTTTATTATTATTTCATAGTTTTTTTTCATAGTAACTTTTGTTGTCACTTCTAAAACTAAACATTTCTGGACGTCTGATATGCTTGAATTTTTTTAATCTGCTCTCAGTAACCATTGAGTTTTTGACTTTATGGCAGACGTGATATCCTGGAGTATAAAGTTTGCTGGTTCACTTAGATTTATTTTAGAAATACTACGTCTTTGTCTGCATTACGTCTAGCTCAAATTGCTCTAAATTACAGACGTTGATTGTTGTCATTTGTATTATTTAAGGATAATTAAGCATTTAGTTCTTTTTTACGGTCCATTAATGAACAGTCGTGGAGAGGTGCCATAAAAGATGTAATTTGAATGAAACAAGTTCTTATTTAAAAAGACTTGCATGAAATTAGTGGGTATCGGATTTTTAGATAAAGTTAAATCAATATTACTTGAATTTAGCCCTTTTTAAGATTTATCTCCAAACACCCGTGTAATATCTACCTAACAATTTTCTTCAGTTTGTACACTTGGACCGGCCATCGAGTTTCAGACTACAATAATGCTTAGTGTAATTACTTTGTCGCGTCTGTGATACTATAGCTTCTACAGTAATTTTAAAGTGATATAGCAATGTTAACGGAAACGCGTGTTTAGTTCCTCTCCTCTAATATATAATCGAGTTAATAATTTTGCTTTTTATTCAGTAACCTTCTGTAGATAGCGTGAATATATTATCGTATGTTGCAAAGATTCCACATGTGATGTTCAACGGAACTTAAAAAGTTCGTTACTGAATTTTATGTCTGTCTGTCGGTCTGTCGGTCCGTCACAAAATTTGAGATTTTAAAAATTTGAAAATGGATTCTTATAGGAATTTTTACGCTGAATTCGAAAATGAAGTCGAAAAAATTTTACGTCTAATAAAGTTCTAGATATTCGATTTCGAATTTTCCCGAAATTAGAATTCGAAATCGAAAGGTCTTTTTAAGTTCGTTCTGGGATTGCTTACAGAGCAATCTCTTCGCCGGTCCCATGTTTTATGTCTGCTATCTAAGTATTGCGATTTACTTTATTTTTCAGATGTAGTGTTTTTTTTTTTGATCACTCTCTGCTTATCGTTTTCCTACTTCGGATATTTTAGAAAATTATCTATCAATTTTTATTTATGTATCAGTGCGCAAAAATAAATATAATAAAACTTAGGGTAAAGACCTAGCTCGCACGTATTATTATTGGACAGCATCCGTTGCGGTACTCGTACGTGACCCTCGCTTAAATATTATTAGGCTGGCCTCACGCGTCATTTTTGTCGAAAACCAACTGAAGGGAGAACGATACAACTTTTATTGACAGTTACCCACAAAATGAGACCGTCGTATCTGATATTGTCCAACAAACTGAAATAGTTTACAGCTGTCGTATCTGATACTACCCGGTGTCTTTAGATAATCCGCAAAAAATGAAGATGGTCAGAATTATTTACATCTCGACGCTCAATCGCGCGTGTTGTACCTCTATACTATAACCACAAAAAACAAAATGACCAACAGTGGAACAATCCTTGTACATTTTTTGTTTTATATCTTACTTATTTAAGAAATTTGTATTGTAATTTTAGGGAAAAAATAAAATTTATGAAAACTAAGAAATAAGTAATAAAAATTTAGCTATATGGACTTAATACATTTTTTTACAAATTGAATTCTACCAAAAAACTAAACGACTCTTTTCAAATACTAAGAACAAATAAAAGTATATTTCTTCCTCTAAAGATATTAAATACATTTAGTTTAGTATCGGGCGTGTTTTTGAACTCTACATAGTAACTGTAAATTGAAGTTGTAAATAGAAGTACGTTAGTGTGTGGTGAAATATGGCGTCTGTATTAAACTCTAATTCATTACATACAACACATGTTTTTGACGGCGAAGATGGGACGCAAAAAACTATGGGATGGGCTGTGTCCGCATGGGATCCGAAGAACAATAAGGATTCTCACCACTGTTTGAATTGAAAGAAAATTTTTAGATCAGACTATGATCAACTAACATTTTTTTATTGTCAGTTATTGGAGTATTAAGGAGTTTCGAGACAACGTCAGATGACTTCGAACCTCGGGTGAAAGTCTTCGATAGTTTCTTAGTAGCCAATGTGATTAGCCAGACAACAGAATCAGACCGATGTCGAGCTATCTTCCTCTCCAATATTGGGATAACGACCTTCTGCGCGTTGTCTAACCTGGTCGCGAAACGTTTCAAAGTCACTAATTGTCGACAAGAGCACGATGAATCAATGTTCGCGCACCTAACGGAGCTTCAAAAACTGGCCACTACGTGCAAGTTTGCGGATCTCAACGAGCGACTTTGTGACTAGTTTACTCATGGTTTGTTTAACGTAGCAGCATAAAAAACCTGTTTTGGAAAGAACGACGATGTGAAACTAGATGAAGTGGTGCAAATCACACTTGCACATGAGTCTACCGAGTCCATCGTAACACTCATTCGTAACAGCCAATTCAAGCCCTCCACACAGAAGCAAACAGTCCACCACTACTTTTAAACCCAGAAAGAGTTCCAAATCTGTAAGTCCTCCAACTATAGTTTCATGTTATAAGTTTAAACGCCATCCTAATCCAAGAGTCAGTTCAAGTCTTATCTAATCTGTGATTTAAAGTTATACAGCACAGTAAAGGAGTGTTTACACAAGATTATCGTTTGATATTCTAGCAGAAAGCATAGATACTTCAAAACGTACTACCATTCCAAACAGCAGCAAAGTTGTAAATAACGGCCATGTTGAATGTTGAAGTCAATGGTCATCCTTATCAAATAGATAACGACAGCGGTTGTGGAAAGCAAAAGCTCAATGAAGGTCTTTGAAAAAAAATGGCTCTCTAAAATTGTACTCGTCTAAGTACATCTTTCGTACTTACTTGGGAACCTTCTACACCATTGGACATATCTTGTGCAAATTGAAGTACAGCAAGCAACGGCAGCCTCACACTGGAGTCTCTCTTAAAAGAGTATAATGACCTATTCTCTAAAGATTCGTCCGAATTTCCAGTCCCACGTCACGAAATTGCAACCGCAGGAAATCAAGTATGTCAAAACTCGGATTCTAGACGTTAACCAAAGCACCAGCCAAAGTGGTCATTGAACAGCGCGATAAAAGCTCTGGGTCCTGTTACCTACTCTCTGGCACCTAATTTTAAAGCTCACTCATTGTTACATACAATCTCATGTGGCGTTAAAAACACTAGGTTTGCGTTGTACCCTATTTTATAGCGTACCTTACAAAAATAATGAATAAATCAAACATAACTAATACAACACAATACAATTAAAATACAAATTATGAGAAAAAGAAACAAAATACAGAATTACATTTGTTACAATTTATACAAAATATCTATTGCAAAATTTTATATGATAGTATTAATAACCAATGAAAAGGGTAGGAACAATTTTATATGAATACTAACCGCTGGAAGCCTGCTTTGCTGGGTTATACATTTTATTAAATATCTTCTCCCTGATCTGATGTGAAATACAAAAATAGAATGGTCCTAGAGACAATTTCTATAGCAATTAGAAGATGAATTTTGTAATTGTTCAATTCCAGCAATTTCAATGGTTCGACCTTGTGTGTAGAGTTATTTTCTATGTAGCAATAGAAAATAATTCTATGGGCGTGCACGAGTTCCCAATAATGAATTGCAATTTAATGGACACTTTCATAGCCAACTATCTCAGTCCACAATTAAACAACCACCAAAGTAAAATGATATAAACCTTAAGTAGGCCAAAGCCAGTAATCATACCAAAAATTATTTGAATCTGTTCAGCTATAAGATTTATTAGTTTATTAGGAAATAAAAGTAAATAAAACCAAATTAGCTGGTATAATCATACACGAAAGAACAGTAGCTCTTCGCTGTTGTCTTTGATAATACCTATTAAAAACAAATAGCCCTACAAGCAGTACGAAGGCAACTAAAGCAAAAACTGTGCACTGTTCACACAATCTTGTGCTTTCTTAACAATTAAAGTTTTATTTGTTTATAAAGTCATTAAAACTTTGAAAAAAATAATTTAAACTAAATTTTGCTCTGACAAATTAAATATAAATATAATTTTCTTTAAATAAATTAGAAGTAAAAATTTAGACTACACCTTAATAGCATTAGAGTATTAAAAATCTGGAAATTTAGTTAGAACCTTTATTTTTTAAAAATACTATAATTTTTCAGCATACTTTTAAATATTTTGCATTTTAATTTCTTATACGCTAAAATGTATGTTAAAATGTAATAATTTTTAAAGAATTTAAGTAACGCCGTTCAACTAATTTTGTCAAATAAAATGTTTAAGGAGAATTATAAAAGATTTCATTAACAGATAAAATTGTAGATAACATTTATTTTAAAGGCAATGGTATACTCTAGTTACATATGTTGACAGTTTTAAATGCTTTACCCTATTTTATTTTACTAAATAAACTGATAAAAAAGGTAATGTTATTCTAAAGCCTATTTTTACAGAAAATTTTTAATTCCAAAATATGACATACATTAGTATAATCTTACTTGTGCTTCTTTATAAGAAAGCAAGAATAACGGACACACTTTTTATATCGTTATATTGATAATGATATCTATAAAGCTTACTTTACCAAGTTGTAAAAGAAGCTTTTTAATACTTGCACAAAAATCAATTTTTATTTATTATTTGTTTCTCCGATTTCGCAATTATCATTGTTCTTAGATTGCCAATTAATAAAATTGACTAGAAGTTTGACAACATGATGAAAATGTGTTTATCTTGTTAATCGTTATAAATGCCAAGTTTGCTACCAGATGGTCGGCAGAATCGTTTTGTCAAAAAGTTATGATCTCAGCTTGGTGCAATGTTAACGCTATTGTGCACTTTGAATTGATTTCGAATGGAAAAGCTGCAAATACCAAGCTATGCAGCAAGAAAGTAAAACGTGTTTATAAAACCTTTAAAGCAAAAGTTTCCAACTTCGATTAATCACAAACAAGACTTTCTTGAACAAAACAACGTGCCTGCGCATCGTGTCACAAAGACCTCAAACAAAAATATTTACAACCTGGATCTATGACACCTTTTCACAGTTGCTGTTTTAAGTTTTTTGATCAAACTGAAATATCGTATAAAAAATTATTTGTTTCAAAGTTGGCAGATTGGTACCGTAGACATATTCTGCAACTTGGACAGATCTTGCAACTGATTAATAATGCTGAGCCGTATTTTGTTGTTGCTTTTTATATTACACATTAAGAAAATGTCTTTACAACTTAGTATTTATGCACAAACTTACTTAAATCGTAACCATATTTCGAAATTTATGTTCGAAAAAATTATCCTGTCGGGACTGATCTATTAAAAAACTAAAGTTACGTTTGGACGACCGCAATCAATGTAATACAGTAAATTTTAAATTAAAATTAAGTTCAGTTTGTGATTTCAAAGGATTGACGTATTCGCGTTCTGTGTGATAAGTGAACACCTCTGCTGTGAAAGTTATAAACTAGGCCGGCTGGCTTGCAGGTCCTCGCCGCCGCTTTTGACGTTTCTGCCGCCACAATCACTAGCAAGCTAGAACAGCTTTTATCCTGCGTTAGGTATTAGAAACTGCTATCTGATATAAAAGGACCAGACGTACTATGTGCGTTAACATAGATAATGATAACGAATTGTCGTGTGACATGCGGATCAAGTGCCGTTTTATAACGGTTGTGATTGTTTATCGTTTTGGAAAGTAACAAAAAAAATATTATTGTAACAACCAAATTATGCCTGTACAAATACGGCAACAATTCATGCCGAAACGAATAAATCAAAACCATCAAATGCAATGTATTCCAAATTATCGCTATATGCCAGCAAACAATGTACAATAAAACGGAAAACATGGCCGTAAAGAAACTAGCAACATCACTCAAAGGCAACCGAAGTCTGCTAAACAAGCAAAATACTGGCTAAATCCTACAGTTCCTTACTTATCAAATGGATTCAAATTGAGAGCATAACGCAAATCCAGCGGCCAGGGAACCCAAACCACTTCCAATATTCCTATCGGGAGTTAAAGTCGTCAAACCACTTATGCGCTTACTGGAATCGATCACTATAAATGAATATACATTAAAAATAATAAATAAAGTAGTAGAAATCCTACTATGTACATAAAAAAAGTGCGCTATATAATTAAAGCCTTAACTGAAAGAAATAACGAATTTTCTATCACCAAAAACATGAACGAAGCTTCAGGGTAGTTCGTGTATTCATCTACAAATCTAGAAAGCTAAAAGAAGAAATAAAAACACTTGGCCATGAAGTCACCAATATCACCAACATAAATCAAAGAGGCACAAAAATAGATGTACCACTGTTCTTTGTAGAGCCGAAAATAGCAAAGATATTTACAATATAAGCAGATCGAGTCACACCCAACGTAAAGCGCGAAATCCTCCAATGCGCTAATTGCCAAAAACATAGGCACACTAAATATTTTTGTAACAGAAGCTCACGGTGCGTCCAAATGAACTGGAAGCCACCTCACCCCAATGTCAACATAAAGAAGTAAGTTCTAACGTTAAATGTATGAACTACAGCGGAAATCATTCAGCTAACTATAAAGGATGCTTAATTTATAAGTAATTGCAACAGAAAATGTACCACCCGCTAAGAAATTAAGGACATTAGAATCCAGTACATAGCCAGGAATCCGTAGCTACAAATGAAACAAACGAGCTGCAAGAACTTAAATAAATGTTAAAAACTCTTATAGAGCAAATGAGCAATATGTTAACGTTACTAACTACAGTCTTTTCCAAAATAAGTAATAGATTTACATCTTAAAGTGGTTGTCTGGAATGCTAATGGATTAGCGTACCACAAAGACGAACTTGTCTCTTTATTTTTAATCACTGCATAGACGTTATGCTAATCGCCGAATCTCACTATACGGATCGTAGTTACGTAAGAATTTCAAATTACACAATGTATGCACACAACACCCAGACGGCTATTATTATTAGAAATTTTATTAACCATCATAAACTATCTAAATCCAGGCCAGCTGTAGGTTACCACAGTAAGACCGCTAATACTCTCAGCAATAGATCAATATGAATATTTTCAAACTTTAGGTAACAGGTTTATCTTTAGTGGTGACCACAATGCGAAAAGTACGCAGTGGGAATTTGGGCTAACCATAACCAAAGAAAGGGAATTATTAAAAATATCCAACAATAACGAATTTCACTATATGTCCACAAGCGAACCTATCTACTTGCTATCGGATCTAGCGAAATGCCCCATTTACTCGACTTCTGTATCATAAAAGGAGTAAATCCAAACAACTTCAAAGCCGTATCTTGTCTCAACCTCGCAGGCGAGCACTCGCCGATTCTACTAACAGTGGAAATACGTGTGACTCTCAATTTGAAGCTTCCTGGTCTCTACAACAAATAAATGGATTGAAATTTTTCGGAAAGATAATTGACGAACTCTACCGCTCGATGTACCTCTAAAAACAAAAGAAAATTTATTAACTGTAGTAGAACTATTTAATCAAGCCATTCAGTAACCTGCACGGAAAGCAAAGCTATCAACCACCCAGAACATTACATCATCAAATCAAAAGATCGTCCAAAAACGTAAACTGTAAAGAAAATGCCAAACTACCAGGGACTCTGACGATAAAAAAACTCAATCTTAAAACATTGGACCTGAAATAACTTTTATCGGACATCAAAAATGAGTCTCTATAAAACTACTTACAATACTTATCCCAAAAGAAAGCTACATAATACTCCCTCTGGAGGGCGACAAAAAGATTAAAGCAACCACAGAAATATAAAACCCCATTGCGTCTTCCAAATAATATTTTGGCGAGAAGTAACGAAGAAAGGCTTCGTGCATTTGCAAACCATTTTGAAACAGTTTTTACAACATATAATTATAAAATCACGTGCGATGAAAAACAAGCACCGTTTCAATTGCGCCCACCAATCTCAAGCATCCAACATACACAAGTCCAGACTATGCTGACTACAGAATTAAAAGCCAGCAATAATGCTTGAGAGAATTACCGGAAAAAGTATTTGTGTTTATCGCCTATCTCTTTAACGCAGTATTGCGATTGAGACATTTTCCAGAACAATTAAACGTCGCTGAAATTATCCGTATACCAAAACTTGGAAAATATCTACTGACCTGTCTTTGTACAGACCAATTAGTCTGCTCCCTCTCGTATCCAAGGTTTTTGAAACATAGCTGTTAAGAAAATTATTACCTATCATCTTGAATAATAAGCTCACACCTGATCATCAGTTCCGATTCCGGAAAAATCATGCCACAATTGAACAGGTACACTGAGGAGAAGACCTTATCGACATACGCTAATGCTCGGCCATCTTTATAGATGTGGCACAAGCCTTTGATAATGTGTGGCATCAGGGGCTTTTATTCAAAATCAAAAGGACACCACTCTCAGACTGTTGCGAAATCCTCAAGTTGTACTTAACAGACAGGCATTTTCTCGTCAAATATGGAGATAGTCGCACACTTGTACTCTCAATACACGCGGTGTACCTCAGAGCAGTATGCTGGTTCCATTACTATACCTATTTTTATGACTGATTTTTCCACCACTGCTTCCACTATGGTAGCAACATTTGCAGACGACACAGAGATACTTTCTTCTCATCTTAAACCCCATATGACAAGTAAACATCTACAGGAACATTTGTAAGAATTAGAAGCTTGGTAAATAAAGGAAAGTCGGTGTAATAGACTTTCGCCTTAAGAAGAGATAGCTGCGCTTCTGTACTGCTTAGTGGTAGATCAGTACTGCAAGACAAACATGTGAAATACTTAGAACTCCACCTAAACAGACGCCTGATTTGAAAGGGGCATATTTTTACAAAAGGCGAATTACAGAGTTTTAAGATTTAAAAGACGTATTGCTTTTAGGCCGAAAGTTTGTCCATTAATAACAAAGTTTACTCTGTAAAAAGTTTTACCTATGGTAAACCTATGGTAAACCATGGTAAACGCTGCCTGGTTTGTCCCAAACGATGTTATTCAACGTGATTTAGACATAGCTTCAATCAGAGACGAAATACAGAAATATAGTATCCGTTATGCTGCTACTTGCCTTAGTAGAAGAACTTTGAGAATTGAAAGATCGGTGAACAACGTAGTACCCATTTGACGGTGACCTCGAAGAATGTTCCTTAAAGCCGTGTTTAGCGATGTTTCCTACCATTTCCAGTATGGTAGCAACATTTGCAATCGACACAGGAACTTTCGCTCATCTTAAACCCCATATGACAAGTAAACATCTACAGGAACATTGGAATTAGAGCTTGGTAAATAAAGGAAAGTGGTGCAAGAGACTTTCGCCTTAAGAAGAGATAGCTGCGCTCTGCGCTTGATGGGATTTACTGTGACAACACCATGTGAAATACTAGAACCCATGCCTAAACAGACGCCTGATTTGAAAGGGGCATATTTTTACAAAAGGCGAATTACAGAGTTTAAGATTTAAAAGACGTATTGGCTTTTGCCGAGTTTGTCCATTAATACAAATTTTGTAAAATTTTCCAGCACCTTAATAGGTAACCATGGTAAACGCTGCCTGCGTTTTCAACTGAGCAAAGCCCATATGCCTTAGCTTACAGAGAGAAAGTCAGAATAAGTCCCAGCATGCTCTGCCATAGAAAGACGTGGCCAGCTAACTGAAACGAATAAAACATTCCTTTCATACCGCTTTGCTTGACAATATAACTATAATGCGTATTGTGTAATAAGTACAGTGTAAACTTAGCAATACAAAACTAAGTTACTGAATCGGAATTCTCATTCGTTTGTTTTCCAGATGTTTATGTTATTTTGTATGTATACTATCTGATCAAATTTAATCTGGATTGGTCTATTTAAACCGCGAGCGTAAACTGAACTGTTAAATTATTTCTAGGTTGGTACACCCTTCTTTGACATTCGTATGAAGTTTTAGCGAGATACGTCAATTAGTGTGTGTTTGGCAGCCTTTTGTTTAAGACGCGAAAAGTTGTCTGACAATTTTTACTATGGAAAAAATTGAATAACGAGTTTGCTTGAAATTTTCGAGCACAATTTCCTTACTTTTTCGATGTTACCGACGTTAATAGGGATGGATGGACGACTCGCATGAGATAAGTTTTCTACGACCCTCACTGAATGCTTTATGCCACTCAAACACTTGCGTTCTCGATAAAGTTGACTCCTCAAAACACTTCTGCAACATTTTCGATAATTCCGTAGCCGTAATTCCATTGGAAACACAAAATTTCAAGCAAACTCGTTGTTCAATTTTTTCCATAGTAAAAATCGCCAAACAAACTTTTCGCGTCGTAAACAAATGGCTGCCAACCATACACTAATTGACGTATCCTGCTCAAACATCACACGAATGTCAAAAAAGTGTGTAACAACCTAGAAAAAAAATTTACCGATTCAGTTTACGCGCGCGGTTAAATGGACCAGCCCGGGTCAAATTTGATCAGATGGTACGAGGGCGAATCAAATATAAATAAGACTTATTTTTTAAAAAATATTTTATTTGAATCTCCTGATTTAAAAACACATTTTCCCAACGCGTAGCTAATTTTGAAATGCCTTTCTCGTAGAATGAAGTTGGTCGTGTTTCCAGCCAATTGCGCACATAGACCTCCACCTCCTCATCGCTGTCGAATCTATGCCCTCCCATGGCTTCCTTGAGAGGACCGAATAGGTGATAGTCGCTGGGCGATAGGTCAGGACTGTAGGGAGGGTATTCAACTGTGAACGATGCAATTTCTGCTCAATTGTTAGAAGGCCCACCTTGCGCACACCTTACGAAACCATAGCTCCCCTGTGATGATCGAATAAGTGCTGCCATAACTTATTCCACTCTCAGATGCAATCTCATCGATAGTCAGACGCCTGTCACCCTCAATAAATTGTTGGACGCGGACGATGTTTTCGTTGGTGATCCTGGTGCGAGGTCGGCGATCATGGCTCTCATTTTCAACATTCTCACGACCCTCCACGAACTTTTTGTGCCATGCGAACACTCTAGCTCGTAACAGTGTCTCTTCCTTGAACTGCGCGGTCAATTTCCTCAGGATTTCAGCCGGTTTTACACCTTCCGTGGCGAAAAATTTAATGATAATACGCTGCGCAATTGACGGCGGCACCTCCTGCTCAGACATTGTCACGACGGGTACTGACAGGAATGAACGAAATCACCCGCCTTCTTCCCCCACTCCTGACATCCCTACCCAACACCTGACGAAGCGAGAACTCTCGCGAGTTAATATTGCGCGCCCGAGATCAAAAGTCCGTTTATATTTGATCCACCCTCGTATATTACTGTCAAATCGATTACTGTATGTCTCTGAGAGACAGGTTGTAGACAAATAAATAAATTTAAAAAATTAAAATCAAAAGAACTTTAAAGGACAATTAAAAGCACAATAAATTTTGGTGATTATTTTATAAAAAAAACATGGAAAAAAACGGAAAATTTCGTTTACTTTTAGCAAATGTTTAAAAAAGTAACGAGTTGCAGTTTTGTAAGGGGGACTTTGAAGAAGGAAACAAAATTTCTCATTGGGTCGGTAATGTCTTACCACTATTCCAAAGATTACAATTTCGAAATATTAATTACGTTTAACGTAAATGCGCTTTTATATATTTTAGGTAAGAGGCTAACAAGACTCATGATTTTACCAAACCAATGAAACAGTCAAAGTCACAGATTTTTTCAATAGGCAGATTCCTTTGACTGCTATAAAATATATATCGGATTGTTAAATATTTATTACGAGTCATACACAATACTTATAATAAAAGTAATTTCTTTTCTTTTGGGAGTTAAAAGGTGATCAACTTGGTTTATACGTTTTCTTTTTATATAGAAGTGCATCGGTTAGTTGGTTGAGTGTCTATAAAGTGCCTCAATACATTTATAACGCTGTAAAATATATGGGTATTGCAGAAGTGGTGACTATTTTTTGCTAATAATTGTAAATAAAAACAATTAACGCAATTATAAACAATTTGATAAGAAAAGTTGCACACAATTTGCGTTAGGCAAAAATTTAATTTAAAATACTAACAATGAGTTGACTTACAATAAAACACAAAATTAGTAAAAAAATGATAAAATCATCTAGAAGTTACGGGAAATTCGGAAAACTTATTTACAAGTAAAAATTAGTACTTATTTTGGACAAATATATAATTTTCGTTTTTAAAATCAATTGTGTTAAAAACTTGTGGTTTTTACACCGATAATAAAGAGTTCAAGGCATAAGTTTTAAATTAGTTACAACTTATATTCAATAAACATTACTGAATTATACCATAAAAGTATCTAGGAGAGTAGCATTGCTAAGAAATTACTCCTAGATAACTTAAAATTATTAAAAGGCTAAAAACAATAAACGTCCAGAAAGATATCATTCATGTATGTATGTATTACCGTTTTCTCTTGTAATCAAAATGAACGTGGTTTTAAAACAATAAAAGTTTTAATTATAGATATTTTGAATAAATTATAGAATTAAATTTAAATAAACAAGTTGTTTCTTCAATGCTAACATCTCGAAATTTTGTTTTGGCCTAACTTTGCTGATTGTCATTATGCCAAAGAAGTCTAGACTTACGTATAAAAATATTAATTTTATGCGGCTGGGAAGCAAATTATCAATTAATTTTAATTAATTTGTAAGTCATTGCAAAAGCGCAATGATGATAGCGCACATGAAATGAAAAGCAAAAGAAAAATTCTAATAACATGTAATTAGTAAATAAACACACGATTTTGTACCCCAAAAAAGATATACATAGCTATTAACTGTTAATTAATAGTATTATCAAAACCAAAACCATACAAGTAATTTTTTGTATCTGATGTGCTTGTGAAATTTTTTATTTGAAACAGAATGAAATACGACTGAATTTTCATAAACACCAATTATACAATTTTGACGGATAACTGAGCTACAGTAATAAAGATGTTTAGCCTTTTTTATAACAAGACGGAGTTTTGTTACATAATGTTTTTATTACTACTCACGTTTTGCTGATAATGAAGAGAAAGGTTAGAAATATTGAATTTCAGTTCAATGTCTGAACGGTATAGTACGATCTGTGCTGATATTTTTGATACAATCTAACACAAGTCTATTAATTTACTTACATAATATCAATTTGCTAAATTTTTATTTTTATTCTATCCTGTATAAAGACAATATAAAGACAAAATAATTTTATAGTAGTTTATATAGTACAGTAATTTATATTTATATATTATTTTACATTATTAATATCAACACAAGCTCTAATTACATGTAGTACTGAGTAATCGGGCTACGAAAACACAAATGAAGCGCGTGTAAGCTATCTCTTTCATAACCATAATGTACACAAAAGCGGAACTTATGTCTACATTTTGCATTCACACTTTTCTCTATAATAAAGCAGAAGCTTTTGATAAGGATGAATGTAAATAGCGGCCCCGAGACATTCTCCGCCTCAACAGTTCACCTACGGAACTGCTCCGATCCGATGAAAGACCTGGGTAAACTTATGGACTTTTCATATGCAAAAAGCGTAATATTTTGTATACGCTTCTCCAATAGGGCTCGCGAGTCGGAAACGAATGCTGAAACTTTTGATATGTTAATGAGGCTATGAAACGCCACCTGCTTGAAATATTCGGGCGACATTACCGGCGTCCGCCGTTGTAAAATCCTTGGCCGGCGAAGGGTTAACTTACACTAAATGAACAATTTCGGGCTCTGCCGGACGCTTAGCCAGCGAAATCCTCTTATTAGCTAGCATTACGTGATTCGCAATAAAATTTCCTGCCGCCCCTCGCAGATTAAGTTAGGAATTTGTAATGCAGAGTTGAATTTCGGCACCGGCGCCTCCAAAACTTTAAAACTTTTCGACTTCGATTGCCTTCGTTACTCGCAGAAGTAATTCACTTGTAATTATCAGTTTTCTTCTTTTTTAACAAAATTAACAATAACCATATATTAATAAAAAGAAAACCAACCAAATTGAAACATTATAATTTGTTTAATTCATACTAAAAATTTTATTTTGCAATTTAGCAATGGTTTAAAGTTTCGATATAAATAATTATATATTAAAATAAATTTTCACGTATTTTTTGAGTTTTGCTTTAGCTATCTTTTTTTAGTTTTTTCTTTACTACAACTTAACGAATTAAAAAGGTAGAAAATGACAACCAGAAAATACAACAGTACAAAGTACACATATATAAAAATAAATGAAAAAATAGTACTAAACTAAATAAAAAGATAATAATTATTTAATAATCAAATGTAAACGTACGAACAACTTTTCTACATAATAAACTTTTGTACAGTTCTTTTAAACGGAAATACAGATTATACCGTTTTTAACTAGCAAAGTGAAATTTTTTAAAACGAATTTTTAGGGCAAATTGAAATAAAATGTTCCAGATCAATATATGCATTTATCAGTCCTGCAATGTGTTTTTTTAATAACTATATAAAATTAGATTTACTACTTTGTAAATTATTTTTATTACTACACAAAGCAGCAAATATTTGAAAACAATTTCTCTAGTTTCAAAGTCCCAAGAAGAATTATTATCTATGTACTTACATTTCGGGAGGATTTTGATCTAATTAGAAATCCGAAAAATGATTAAAATTTATTAAAAAGCTTTTCAGCTTTTTTAGCACTTATCTAAACTACGGTTCTATTCCTTTGATAAAAAATTAAAATTTATTTTATTTTAAATCTTTTGAGAGATTTTAAAGTTAATTAAATATTATTTTTACATACATACAAATGTAAATGTGTAAAAAATTCTAATAGCAAATAATTTTTAGAATTTATCAAGTTTGTCACTTAGAGGCAAGAAACAAAAATAATGCCAAATATAAGTAACAGTACAAAAATAATTAAAAATTTTGAAAAGTATATTATCAGTGAAAAAGTAATAGAATATCCATTTATTCATAAACTAAAATTCAGGATTATCTTTTAATTACAACCTCGTGACAAGACCCGACCTCCTAAACCTCTCGAAACGAATAAAACAAGTAGAGTTAAGAAACTCTTTCAACCCCCCCAAAAACACCAACTGAACTGACAATAATTTTAGAAAAAAATCATGAGCACTAGTCAAAGCTATTTACATAGTGAAGGGCTGTCCAAACGCATCACCAAGAGGAAATCCTTGTTTCATTTTTTTAGCCGATACTTTTAATTTAGAGACAATAGTAGAAGAACATAGGTGAAGAGGCGTTCGTCCAGTTAAATAAACTGTGAGTTACTTTACCAGGCTTTAAAATATGAGGAAGTTAGCATAATGATTCGGGGTGCCATTTCTTATGGTGATAGATCAGGTTTATTTTGTGATGACACCATAAGCGCTTGAAAATTCGTTACAATTTTTAACAATGAACTAGCCCGTCTTAGTAATAACATTTTCGTGAAGAAAAGCGACCCTTGCTATCGAATGTGCGTAACTGACGTGTAACAAATTTAAGTTGTCAGGCATTAAAACCATATTATCTAAGAAAACATTGCCAAAAAATTACGAAATTCTAGTGCTAAAGCTCAGTTAATGGCAGCCGTGACGTACTATATTCCAAAAGTTAACACGAAGTTCAGTCAAGTATTAATTACAGGTCTTAAGTGTCTTTGAGTAAATGATGTATTGATAAAATTAATTGTTTAACTTTTGTACTTGTCTAGTTTATTCTAACATGTTAACATAAACAAAATGTAATGTGCATTAATGAGGGTGGCCTCACTGGTCAAACCAATTAAGAGTTAGACATCGATGAGTAACTACCTGTAGTATGTGAATGTAATATTTACAATTAATGAACGAGTAGAGCAGCGAATGTACATCAAATCTTGCGCAAAACTGGGAATATTTGTCCGCAGAAACTACGAGGGCGTGCTAAAAAGTAATGCCTCCGAATTTTTTATGTGAAAACTCTTAAAGATTTTTAAATAAACAAACTTTATTAACATCCTTATTTTTTATGTCTACATATTTATTTCTTAACATAGTCACTCTGGCAACGAACACATTTCTCCCAACGAGAGACCAGTTTGTTGATATCGTCACTGTAATGTTTGACTTTGTTGACGGAGCCACAATCTCACATCTGCTTGCACCGCTTCATCACTATCAAAGTTAACTCCTCGAAGGTGTTTTTTAAGTTTTGGAAACAGATGAAAATCAGATGGGGCAAGTCGGAACTGTATGAGGATGATCGATGACAGTAAACCCAAGGCGCCAAATTGTTGCAGATGTCGCAGCGCTCGTGTGTGGTCTGGCATTGTTATCCTGAAGGAGAGGGTGGACGGACTCTTCGAATTTGTGCTTTCAATTTTCTGAGGGTTTCGCAGTACCTTGCAGAGTTTATGGTGGTGCCTTTAGGTATGAATTACAAGTGCACCACACCTTGAACATCCCAAAACACTGTGAACATAACTTTCATGTTGATGGCATGGTCTTGAACTTTTTTTGGTGTCGGTGATTCTTTGTGGCGGAACTCATTGCTGCTCTTTGTATCCGGGGTCAAAATGGTGCCCAGTTTTCATCACCTGTCACAGTGTTATTAAAGAACTCAACACCTTTACGCTCAAAAAGCAAAAGAGATTGTTAGCAGATGTCCAGTCTCCTCTATTTCATGTCAGGAGTAAGGATTCGAGGCACCCACCGTGCACACAGTTTTCTGTACCGCAGTTCTGCAATCATGACCTGTACACGCTCTTGTGATATGCCATGTTTACCTGAGAGCTGTGTCTGTGTTTTCCGACGATTTTCTCCAATGAGTTCCGATTCCGATGGGTCTTGTCGGTTGCTGTACGCGGTCGTCCACAGACGTTGAGGTTAGGACCACCGTTTCCTCCATTACGAGCACGAACAACTCAACGTCGCACATTACTGTTGTCGATACAATCATCACCGTACACATTATTTTATGGATTTCAATTGGAGGCATGTTTTCTGCAGTTTAAAACTTGATTACAGCACGTTGTTTCTCACGCACCGACATACTTGTAGTTACGTTACACACCGCCATGTTACACGCTACAATTCGGAGTCCGCTGCAATTTGCGTCAGCAGAGCGGGAAAGTCGACCGAGTATATGCATGACATCTAATACCTCAACCGATATTGAGAACAGAATAACAATTCGGAGGCATTGCTTTTCAGCACGTCCTCGTAATTGAATGAATTAGAAGACCTTCGCAGTGAATACAGCTCAAATAAAGGCATGGTATAGACGATTTAGAAATCTACTAAAAGCGGTCCACATCTTGAAATCGCCAATGAACAGAATACTTTAAACTGCTGCCAATAAACCATATTTATTCAAAAAGTACATATTCGGAAATAAGACATAGGTCTACGCTTATGATCTGATAACAAGGACTCAATTAGAAGCATGTAAAACCGCAAGATGCTTACTTTAAAGGAAACAAGTTACGTATCTGGTACTATTTTTATTAAACCTGTATTATAATTGCATTTTTAGTATTTTTATAACTTAATACCATAAAAACAATTTTGCACCCACCTTATCTCAAATTTTTGTATATTTAGAGAACAATTACAAATATCTTCATTATTTAGACAAAACATGTGTTTGATTTTTAATTTTTCTTACATACATACACCTCAATCACAATATCTACATACATTTGCACATTAAAGAGAAAAAATAATACTCCCAACAAAAGCCCATTTTATCTAAAAGTGATAAAATGTTTATTTTTCTTTCGTCTTTAAAATTAGTTTAAACATTAAATTTTCATTGTTTTTAGCCTGGAAAACTTATCTTTGCTTCAAAGTGTGTTCATAAAAGGTTTTAAAATACTATATAGAATAATGACACTTGTGTCTATATTTTCTTCTTGAAGTCTTTCACTTACTCCTCAAGACTTTACAGGATCATGTTCCAGCCACATACTAATCATTCCATTTACGACTGTCAAATTTTTCCAATATTACAGTCCTGTTATACTGTGCATTTTTGGTGTGAATACTATTATGGGTAATCCGTGCCAGAACATCGAAAATCTCCAGTTACTACTTTACGATACTTGACTAGCATTAGGATAGGCACGCCACCCGGTTGTTGACAAAGGTTTTAAAGATAAGGGGTCCTTTTCAAGGCGAGACTGCAAGACATCCCTCTTTTGGTTAAAAAGCTAAAAAAGCTATAGATTTGTTGTTCTAAAGAAAAATGTTCAACAGAATACTTGCTGTTCTCCGCACCTCCAAAGCCAAGTAGTTGTAAATTGTTCACACAGATTTATGTGGCAAGAGGGTTTATTGCTATTATTCTAGTTTTAAGACCTTTATAACATCCAGATATGTTGCTGTCATTGTCGTGCCTCTCTTTTGTAGAGTTATTTACAGCAAGACCCACAAAATCTACGATCGACATTATAGCATTCACCATCTCTTCGCCTTTATAGCCAATTAGGCATAAACGTTACAAATCGTTCAACAGAAGTTTCCGTAAGTAGCACATACCGTAACACAAAAATTAATTGGTCTGTGTACCACACAGTTGGAGTTGAGTCCACAATTATGGAGTAATTACAATCTCTTAGACAATATCTGCTTTAACTTAGCTTATTAACTGTATAATGAATTCTTTCACAGTTGTATATGATAAGTATAAGGAAACACCTCTTCCTTTATTTCCAAATTTTGCTACATGACTTGAATTTTTCTTACAGAGCCGAATATTTCATTATAATCATGAATTGGCAGTCCATGGGAAGTTAAAAAAGTAACAACTTTAGCAACTTTTAAGAGAACATTTTGCCAACAAAGCTGCTGCTGTTGTTTTGCTATTTTACAAACCACTCTTTGTGAACTCGACTTTTACTAATTATATATATAAAAAAAATTATGAGTGCTGCTGCTGCTGTCACACAGGTCAAATGTCAACTCTAACTGGGTATACGTAAATGCGTTGTCACGGCAGCGGCGTACGCCAATTATGTCAAACAGAGCTTTTTAATCGTATTTTTATTTTTAAAAACTACTATGCGAAGGGGCTCAAGCATGTCGGAGTTGGACAAGCTCTCCGGGGGGCCGCTGCCAGACCTCGTTATATATATAAAAAAAATTATGAGTACTGCTGTCACACAGGTCAAAGTTCAACTATTGCTGTCACGCAATTGTTCGTGCCTTTCCGTGCCGACCCGAACGCCTCCGAATGACAAATTCTGGCTTGGCGGCAGGCGCGGCCGAGGTATTATATTTCCGGAACCGCAAGCGATAGAAAATTTTCGTTTGAGAGCCGGTAATAAAGCACTCGTTCTTTCTAAAAAGATTTTTTATTGCCACATAGGGGCGGGTACTTATTGATAAGTTGAGTCGTGTTTTAATAATAATAAAGCCACTTTTTCGGAAAGCTCATGACATTTGGAAAGTACCATTATTGTATTTTTTTCAAAAAATCTCTTCTGAAGCGAAGATCGCGATTTTGTAAAATAATATGAATTCAAGAAGTGTACGTTTTTCTTCTTGCAAGACATATATATCTCTTAGAATAAAAAAAGGTGCAACTGAATCGGTCTAATATATTTTGTGGCAATCTCTGAAAATTATTAGACCGCAGTTCAGAGCCGAGCATCGTATATGATACAGCTACCCCTCACGTCCAAAGCGAATATTTTTGGCGTTTCCATGTCGGCGCTTCGGGACGTTTTCGAGTCCCTTCTGGTAGGTGCAAAATAGGCATAAATTGCGGAGGTTCGAAGTAGTGACAGCGAAGCGAATTTAAATGCGGAAGCTGCATGCAACATAAATGACGTAAATAAATACAATGTGATTTTTTGTTATTAATTGTATGTGTTGTATAACATAAATAATGTTAAGTAATTTTGATTGCCTATAAATATAATAAAAAAGTAGTTTGAGGAATTTCACCGCAAAGAGCGGAAACATTGCAATGTGAATTACTTCCTCTCTTGTACATTTTAAAATGCACTTTCTATGTTCAGAGTTGTTGTCATAATCGTTTATTAAATGGTTATTTTTCCAATCATGGCGTTCCTTAGTTGCTAGGAACGTCGTTACTCCGTAGAGTTTGAATGGCGCACAAAATAATCGCCCGGTTGATTTTGAATGAGCCAACCAATTTTGCTTAATGCGTTCTCCATTTATTTTTTGTAAAACAACTAATAAATACAAAATATTATTGAGTTGCTTACTGTTTTGATCAATGCAATTGTATACTATCAAAGTTAAAAGTATTTTTGAAGCTCTGTGAGCTCGAAGCCTCTTCACTTGAAGGTGAATATTTCACGTACTATAATTTGAGCTTGAAGTCAATGAAGCCGATAGCGATCATTGTGACTGCTGTACACTACGCGTAAAGGGCATTTAGTTTTGATATTGTTTTTTATTATAGCATCCTGCCATTCAAAACGCCCTTTGGAACATTTTTTGAATTCTACTTTACTTAGTTCTTTAAAAAATCATCTTGCCTCTCATTGTGCAGCCTTTATGATAAATGGAATGCCGAACTGAACGCTAATTTAATTCAAAACTAAACCTTATACAGGGCTGCGCTACTGCACAATAATTATAAATTATAGTGTTATTAATACAACGGTCAACGTACTATAACAACACTAATTTATTTTTACCGCTGTTATTCGCTGCATGACTTCTCCTGTTCGACTGCCGCGAACTATCCGCCTTATGTTCAAACGCGCAGTTCTAGAACAAATCGGAAGGTTCTAAAATTTGAACTCAATAGCATCATCGACCATCCTGAAATTTTCTAAATAACTCTTCTGTATGTTCTTTCTGTTACAATATAAATATTTTTAAGTATTTATTATACGTTGATAAACAACGATTGATTTCAAAGATTCATTGTTTAATGCCCTATTCGAAGTTCCTCTGCTGAGCTCATTTTTTCGTTTCTCTAACTCAAAATTTTTTGCCCCCCAAATATTTGCGCTGTATTTAGGCTGTAGTTTGCTTACTCAGCTTATGGGTTAAACAGGCTCTGGTAACAAAATGCCTGGCTCTCCTAACAATATGCAGTAAAATACAAACTTTTGATTATAATAACCAAAAAAGTTATGTGTGTAAGTGTGGTTGGATCTGCATTTGGATGATTAAGATTTTTTGTTATTTTGCTAACATATAAATTTTTCAAGATTTGTACCTTTAACTACAATATTTTACTATGAGTTGGAATCATATTTTGTGAAAAAGAATAAAACCGGTAATCAAAATATTGCAGAATATTGCATGACCTAGTTTAGTTGTAAAGCTTAACGAAGCGGTGTTTACGTACAACCTTCAAGGGATACCTGCAGCAAAGGCAGATATTTCCACCCCAGAACTCGGGCGCATTGTTGTAGATCTAGTGTATTCAATAGGAGCGGCAATAACAATCAACAGAAGTAAAAGGGCTCGAGGAAGGCTGCAGGCACAATTAAGATAGATGCCTTCTCTAGAGACGATCCGAAAATCCCTTTAGTGTTTATCTCGGGGCGCACCGGCCTTAAATAGTCGGGCAGCAAAATTGCCACTGCCAGAGGTAGCTGCGTTTAATTAAATAACGCTTTCATTAGCCAGCCGGAAGAAGTAATGTCGCATAAAAGCACAAAGAAGACGAAACCGGTCTTTTGTTTTTCCAACCACTAGTTAGGCAGAGCGATACGTTTGCCCCAGGCGAACAACAAAGCGGAATGAGCGCGGCTCCGCTACATGCTGGGAAACACGGTGTCTAAACAATTTTCGCCGCAGGTTCATAGCTCTCGTCGCCATACTTTGCGCATCAGCATGTCGCTCCTCGAGAACTGACTGATCAAAGCGCGGCTCAAGAAGCACGTGTGCCGGAATCAATCAGGCAAATGTAGCGAAGTGCTCCGCTAAAGCCCTGCAAAACTTCCTTGTTTAGTTATCAAGTTTAGGCGGCCTGTATCCTGTACCGAAAACTATTGAATTAATGTGCGAGTCCTAGTTAATTGGGTTATCTTTATAGGGGTAATTTAAATTACCAAAATATGAATTTTAAGGAGGCCTTAAAAGGAAATCTGCTTCGCATACTAAAATTGGAGGTTTTAAAAGTTTTCATTGTTCTTGTTTACATTGCTCCTGTTTTTAGTTCCTTATTTCTCCACTTTCTTTGTTTTCTCGAGGCTAAATGCGTTCCTAACAATTTTATAATGATGCGAACACTACAAATTCAATTTTTATATTTCATATTATTATTATTTTTATGTCTATTTTAGCTGCCTATACTTTCTTTCTATACACCTTCTACTACTCACTAATACTCTTTAACAACTCATAGTAGGATATTTTCACTTTTCTTAGAAAAATAAATTTTTAAAGATATTTCTTGACTATTGGCGTTGTTATTATTGCTTATTATTATGTATTATCATTCATATAATTGATTGTATTACCATCAAATTTACTTTTTATTGTTTTTTCTAACGGATTTATGATTATTGCTATTTTTTGTTGAAAGCCCTTTGATCTATGTTTCCGCAGTTTTTATTATTATTTTACGATGATATTTCTTAAAAAATAAAGATCTATTTGTTGTTCACTTATAATTATTTGTTATTTGTTTAAACAATTTAGTTATTAGACTATTTTTAGAACTCAGTTGTTATGTCTAATTTATTTTTAATTATTTACTTTATTTCAAAAGTAGACACAAATGCAATACTCTTAGAACTAGTTATTGGTGAAGTTAGAATTTTATGAGGAATATAGTTAAATACATTATATTTTCTATATGCCATACCATCATTAGAAACTTTGCAAACGAAAGTGATCGCTTAATATTGACCTTCAACTTTTAGCATACAAATGTCATTTTTATTTTTTTTATAATTCTTCGCACCATCAGTTTTTTTTGAGCTGTTACAATGTTGCACTTTAGAATAGATTTTGTTTATTTCTTTAGTAATTACACTGCTTTGTCCACCTTTACGTTTATTTATTTAAAACCGTAATATGAATAAATGTAACTTGCATATTTATACATGTAATTTGGTTAGTTACTGTTCTTACCGGAGCCGTGGTGGTTTAGTGGATATGTCGCTAGACTACGAAACCAAGAGTTGCCGGTTCGAATCCCGCTCTCGCCAATTCAATCGCTGGCATTTTTACGGCCCAACTCGACTCAGGCTGCAATAAATGAGTACCTGGAGGTGAAACTCTAGGGGTAATAATAGGCACGTAGAGCTAGCCACGTTTACTACCCTTGTGCACCGTAGTCTCTAGATTGTAGCAGACCTATCCTGTTACGACCCCAAAGGGCCTGTTACGGGGAACTATTATTATTACTGTTCTTACTGTAAATTCAGTCAAAATCATGAGACACCAGAAAATCTTCAGAGATAATATTTCTTCAAATTAAAGTGTAGATAATAACAGTTTGCTTTGAATGTAAAAAACCTTAAAAATGGTAGTCCCATAAAAGTTTAGCTTTCCTCTTGCACGTAGAGGAAAAGTTGCCACATTATTTTATTCTTCTTCCCACAGCCCCAATTGTCTTTTTACATTTATATAGTTTGTTGTATTTCTTAGGCTGTATATGGTTCTTCGATATTTTCTTCCTTTATTCCAAAACAGCTTTCGTTGATTCAAACATTCTGATATCCCTTTATTTTATGTTCTTCTTGATGTACGTTTTCTCTCTTTTTGATATGCGCGTGCTTCACGTATCTCTTTTAGTTGTCTTTTCATTCTTACTACGCCCACACCGTTTTAATTATTGTCATTATATTACTTTTAGGATTTAATCCATTTAGTTCTTTTCTTTCCCTTTCATTATAAATTTTGTCGTTTCTTGTAATATCTTTGACGCTCCTGAGGTATTTCATTTTCATAGTATGTACTTTGGATTTCATTTGTTTTGACAGAACCCAAAATTTACTTTTCTGTATCAAAGCTGATTTGTATATTATATTATAAGGTGTTATAATTATTATTTTGTTAAAGATTCCTTTTCTTCTGAATACGTAGTCCTAAGTATTTGAATGCTTTTAAATGTTCTAATTCTCTTCTATTTGGTTGTTTTGATGCCTTCTGTTCTTTTTTTGATATAACCATTACTTTTATGTTGACAGTATTTATTTTCATATTTCTACCATGTAAAGCTTTGTTTCATATTTCTAAGTTGTACTGTAACTCTTGTTTCTTACTTGTCTAATTAATTAGGTACTCCACAAATGCGCCTTCCGTCATTATCATCATATCTATATTCCTGTATTTTTGTTTTGTTTTCTTTATATATCATCTAATACAGCGTTCAACATTATTGGATTAGTTTTAATCTTTCAGATATAAATTTCTTGGCCTGCATATTCCATGTTCCTGTATAATTACTTGTACTTTTGTATAAAATGATTATAATTTAACGAGTTTTACTATCTACCTCCCTTTCTTTCAAACTACTCCAAACTATTAACTTTGGTGTACTGTTCAACTTTTTCCCCGTACCTATAAATCTTATGAGCAGAATAATGTTTACGTTCTCCTCAATTAATAGTTTTATATCTGTTACGGCTAAAAGTGGACTGTATCGTAATTTTAAATTTAAACAAATAAACTTCAAACAAAACTGAAAGACGTTTGGAAAACGGCGCTTTCCTGCAGAAATAGGTTCCCTGTGTTGTAATCTTGGGGGATCCAGGAAGAGAAAATAAGGGCGTGGGTGAAAATATAGGACAAGTTACCCCAATCTTCACAGCGGAGCCGATCGAAATTGTCTTTCCTGGTGCAAGGTTTCTTCTTGATTCCTTGCCGGGTCAGATACAAAGGAAATCGAACCGAGTTTCTCACCGGCAAAATTTCAACTCCCGAAATGCAATCGGGAAACAAAGCAACCTCTGGGGAAGAGATTAATCTGGTCGGCAAAATATCAAATTCCGCAATAAAATAGCCTTCAACAAAACGGCCACGGAAATTGGAAACTCTTGCTGCCAAACAAAACACGCCGGAAAACTCTCGGCCACGGATAATTTAAAGCCGGTCGCCCGCTTTTTAAACTATCACAAATCAAAATTTAAAAAGAAGCGAGCGAAAGAGCTAAAAGCCAGCAAGGCCGCTGCTTTATATATCAGCGCTTCACGTGGTCGGGCAAATTCACCTCCGTTATCTCAAATCAAAACTAAAGCGCGTGTACAGAGGGCACCAAAAGACGACGGGCCCTAATTTAAAATCCAAATAAAGTAATTGGAGATTGGCGAGAACAATATCTTTACTAAATTTAGTCTGTACCTCTACTAACTTACATTTCACACTGTCTTTTAATCTTTTCTCTATTATTATTTCATATATTTTTAAGCTTACTATAAGTATTGTGATTTATTTGTTGTTAGTATATTATTTGTTATTAGTTTTTTTATACGGGCAACAGTGTTTTCATGATCTATTAAACAGAATTATTAAAGAGTCAATGGCATATTTTCAAATTTTTTACTATTATGCAATCGTGTCCCGTTACTTTCTCTCTTTTCAATTTCTCACTGTTCTAACTACTACCTCTATCTTTATGTCTCGTTATTCTCTATATTCCATATTATTATTTGAATTATTTCTTTATTTCTTAGTTGTTCTTTTTCTGTTATACCTTATTCTATATTTACCATATTTTCAAAATATTATTTACTAATTCCTTTTCGTTTTTATTTTTTATTTTTTATTTTCTACATTATTTTTCTTTTTTTGGAGTTTCTAAAACTCTAGAAAATAACTTCTGATTTTTCAAGGCATTACGCTTGATTTTCACTATAACCTTCCCATGACTGTTATATTGCTTTATTTGCTATTTATTTAACTTTTGATCTTTATTATTTATAGATGTTCTAGTTTCCTTCATTTTTGTATACCAAATACGTTTTCCATTTCTGCTTACTCAATTTTATTTTTATTTTATTTCACCATTTGTTCTTTTTCTTGTTTCTATGTAGTCCTTTACTCTTGAATATCTCTTTTGGTACGTTTATCAGTATGTCTTTGTTTTTTTCTAGAATTTATCTGGAGTTATATTATCTTTACCTACTGTAGCTTATGTTTTTATTGTTTTTTTTCTTATACCTTTTATTTTCGGTTGTTGATATTTTGTACACGTTTTTCACCTTATATTACCATTTTTGACAGTACCTAAAAGAGCCTGAATAAATTTCAAAACCCCATTTTACCCTTTATTTGTGCTTTTAACTTATTTGATTTATATATGTTTAAATATAATAATTATCTTTTAAACAAATTTTCTAAACCTATTGGTATCACTTTGTATATTACAATCGTTCACATTTTATCGGATGCTTTTATTTTTTTTATTACGCAACTCACTTTAGGTTTGATTTTTCAAAGTGTTGCACATAGTTGCAAGCGTACTCGGATCAGGATTTTCCTGGTGAAAACCGCTTGTACAAGAGAGCATCCACCCTCGTTTTTGCGGTTCGCAACGCAAAATGCGTGCACCGAATTCGTTACAAAGACAAAGCATTTCGCCGCGGAAGAATCACAAAAAGGAATTCAAATAACGGTCCAGCACCGGGACGTTCCGCTGGAAAATGAAGTTGCGCAATTACGACGGAAAATAAAACAAAAACTGGGAAAGGAGCAAATTAAATGAAAGTAAGCGATCTCCAAAGAGAGTAAGTCGCTTAGGTTCGCCCTGTTAGATTTGATCAGCTGCAAACAAATCGATGATTAGATTGTTAGGCCAGCGAATAAATTTTTGGGCGGGCCTTCTGCATTATTTACTCGAGGCAATCGATTTCATCTTGTCTGATACAAATCGTCAGCGCCACTTTTCTTGCCGAAGCCCTTTTAATCTCGAGGTTCTACCCGGTTCCGAGTCAATTTCACGCTAGGAGGTAACAGTGGGATTAAAACTAACAAAAAAGCTCTGGTAAGTATCAAAGGATAATAACCCAGTAATCTGGAAGCAAATATGAGCAAACTGCTGTAGTTTTGTGAGAGCTGCCCACTTTATAAACGCATTAAACGCTCTTTTATGTTGCATTTAAATGAACATCGCATAGTTATTTTAGACAACAAATGTGTTTCTATTGCAAGTGAGCTCGATGTCGTTTGATAAATTTTACAAACGTGCCTTCAACCGCCATAAATTACCGTTAAAGAATAAAATTCCATTAGGCCGCTGGAAGCTTGTGAAACGCTTATGGACTATTATATAAACTCTTACAAAGCATCCCATTTATTGATGCAAATAACCTTAAGTAAGAAATCCATTCTTCACCGAAGTCGCTACCAGATGGTTGTTGGAATTTAGTTTCTTAGGCCTTTGTTCAAATGCGTGTTGCTAAATCAGCCCAAAGTAAATTTTCTGCAGAAAACCTACATTACGGGTCGCTCTAACGTTGCCTCCATTATCTGTTTTTGTGCTTGGAGTTTTAAAAAATATGCTATGGAAATGTAGTGCAAGTTTCTTTAAAATAAAAGTAACGTTTTGTGGAGTAACCTATTGCACATTTTGTTTTGCAAGAGATACTTACAAAGAGATCCTACTCATTAGGGAATCGGAATATTCCTCGTTAACGAAAGCTTATTATCGATAAGCGTAGAGGCAAAATAAATATAAAAAAAAACATCGTAAATGATGCAAAACAATCTAAAACAAAGTTGATTATTGATTACACTCCACTGCAGAGCTTAAAGCGAGTATTTAACGGTATTATTCTAAATATCGAGATACAATGAAATTATTTAATTTTGTTACCGACAACCCTTTAAAAAAACTAAAATTATTTACTAAAATACATTAAAAACAATTTTTTAAAAATATTTATAATTAGTTTTTGTACATAAAAAAGGATAATTTATTTACCTGAATAAAGAATTTTTTATATTAGGAAGACAAATTTTGTTTCTTTAGATTTCAAATTTGATTACTTAAGTGAAATGATATCTTGCAACAAGATGTCCAAAGTAACAACAATTTTATTTGCTTGTGTTTCTGGACTGTAAAAAATATATTACATGAATTAAATATAAAATCATCTATTTAAAACATTACTTAAATTATAATTTTATAGATATTATGGCTACAGAAGCATATAGAAGGATTAATCGCAAAAATATATTGAATATTTTTTAAGATTTTCAAATTTAATATAATATGATTTTTTCATTTCCCGCAATTCCGGACCATATGTTCAAATGGGTTTTAGAATAGTTTTGTATATCAATAGCTTGTTTTTTACAATTAACCAATAGAATTTCCTCAACTTGCAGCAAAACTATTTTTTTCCCTAAATATATGTTTCTCCAGTTCAATTTCCTTGTTCAAGTGCATGCCTAGATATTTAACTTCCATCAGTTTTACTAATGTTTCTTTGCAAGTGATGAATATGTAGCGATTGGCCTTAATTTGTTTTAATTTGCCATTTCCCTAACCATTTTTGTACCTGATCTAAGTTATTTCACAGGCTTTTTATAATTTTTATTTGATGCTAAAATTGCTCCATTATCAACAAATGTTGCTGTGATGATACCTGATGATGTTAGTGGATCAACAATATATACATATAAAATAGTCCCTCAAACGCTACCTTGGGGTACACTAGCATGGATAGGTTATATGCCAGTAACTACCCGAAAATACCTGTTGTTGACATAAGACTTTAAGATTGTGAAATAATTGACTAGCAGTATACAATTAAGGTTGTGTAAAATGCCCTTATGCCAAATTTTATGAAATGCCTGCCCGATGTCTAGGAATACCGCCATAAATTTCTCAATTAGCGGTTACAACTAATAAGCTTTTTGGAGAAACGAGGTGACTTTTTCTGCTTCTTAAATTGAGCATTCTATTATATTTGGCATAAACACATTCTTTAGATGATTTGATAATATACTTAAAAGTAATATTTAGGAAAATCTGCCGAAATACAAATAAAGTAACCGAAATTTCTCTTGAACTTCATTACATATACATTTATTAGTAGATACTTGCAACTACAACTTTTTAGTTAGGGGTTATTTAAAGAGTAGAGTTTACCAGGATTAACCGGTGAAAACAATCGAGAACCTCAAGTAAATGGTTCGAGATGAAGTGGCACAAATTAGACCGGAAATGCCGCGTAATATGATGACGAACTTTAGGATCCGCTTGAACTAATGCTTATGTTTAAATGGACGTTATATTTCAGATGTAATTTTCAAGAATTCAATTATAAAAACTTAGTTTCTGAAATACTTCGGCGGTACAATAAATTTGGGAAATATTAAATATTTTTTACAGTCAAAATCTTCTTTATTCTACCCCACCTTTTGTATTAGATTTTCTTAGATATAAGGATTGAGAAAAGCAGTAATATCAGGTGTAAAATAAACATAAAAGAGTTCCCAGCAATTTAAATTTGGCACGTGTAATGAAAATGCCTCGTCATCGATGAAGGCTATATTGTCAATAAGTAGCGAATTTTGAAAAAGAAGGTATTTATAGCTTACACGAAAGGAGTGTTTCTTTACAAAAGATAGAACAAAGAATTGGTCGCCATTAATAACATTGTGGTAACAAATATGGAACTTGTGAGTTGAAGCGTATATTCATTTGCAAAACTTGGGGTCTGGAACAATATCCAGGACAACCAACTGAGAGAATTATTAGCTTCGGAGGCTTGTGATTACAGATAATAGAGCGACTTCAAGTAGACTAGCGCTTCTTTGTTCGATGTCGATTACTTACAATACAATTAACAACACAACGTACTTTCTTGTGACTTTTTTGTATAGCCAAATATTACAGTGGCTACATGAGCGGCCTAGAATCGTCTTTTCTCATAAATCCAGATTTTCTTTATAACAAAAAGATCGTCGGATATTATTATCCTGTAGGTGTGGACAAAGGAGCAAGAATATTGCATTCGTACGAGATGTACGGTTAATTAGTGGTATTATAGTATTAGTAGGTATCAGTTATGATAGCAAGTCTCCTCTAATCAGAATTAAATCAACATTAATAGTCTTTTAACAGGATAAAGCTCAACTTTAAACTTTTTTCAACGAAACAATGTCAAAATTTCCTATGGTTGGGCCGAACACTTGACCTTACACCGATCAAAAATCTCTGGAAGATCATTGCGCGAACCTTCATATTGCATAACCTTCAAGAAACCTGACTGAATTAAAGAAGCGTCTCAATAATAAACGAAATTCAGTTGTTAATTTGTATTTTACGTACATAAGCTATAAATCTCTTGCTGTACAGATCGGAAATTTCATTCATTATAAAAAACAAAAAATAATGTTAGCATAATATTCTTTAATAGACTAACACTAATTTGTGTGACGACTTCAAATGTGACTTTCAGTCGCTCCTGATAAGTTTGGTGAACATCTGAGATAATTCTGACTAAATGTTATTTAGTCATAAATTCTTCGATTTCAGAAGTAGGTGTTTCGATTGTGGGAGCGTATACTTACATTATATTAATGTTGATAGGGTTATCTTTCAGTTGTG
This sequence comes from Sinelater perroti, assembly GCA_036346155.1. Classification (NCBI taxonomy): domain Eukaryota; kingdom Metazoa; phylum Arthropoda; class Insecta; order Coleoptera; family Elateridae; genus Sinelater; species Sinelater perroti. The sequence continues at coordinate 6,276,539 of JARFIY010000359.1, forward strand.
CATGGTTTCATTAAGAGTATAGTACAAACTTTTAAATATAATGATTCAATTTGTTGTTCACTATAATTACTGCCTTTGTTACCTAAGAGTAATATACGATTTTGCCATTAGGAATCCGGTAATCTTATTTTACTGACTCCCAACATTTTTAAATTTACTGTACTCATCTCTTTAATATTCCTGATAAATATAGGCTGCAAAAAGTATATGCTTGCATATCTTAATAGTTAAATTCATATTTTTCTACTCAAGGATTTTTATCATCTTCTGGTTACTTAAAACCTGCCGAGGACTGGGGGCTGTAGTTAAGTTTTACACTTTCATGTAATTTTCTTGTTATAAATAATATAGTGGTTTATGTTGCCTTCTGAATCGCGATACTGATTACAGATTGTAGCTTCTACGCTGTCGCCAACAAGTTCTAAAAGTAAGGCTCTTCCAAACCCCTTGACTTTCCTCTTCATTTTCAGTATTTCGAAAACCTGTTCCCATCTTTAAAATTCATTTATCTTCTTCTTCTTCTACTCTTATATAGGCTATTAGCCTGTTTCTTAACTACACATTTCGTGTAGTACTATGAGCCATGTTGGGCGTACCCCGGGCAGGTGGCTAGTCTAACCCGTTAGAAAAAAGAGAGAACGTACTTCACGACCGCCAAAGGCGTTTGTATGATGGCCGGAGAGCGCTCGATGTTTGCCGTTATTTTGGCCTGGGAGTTGAACCCAGGGCCCGCCGCGCGTTAGTCTGGCAGGCCGAAGCCTTTACGTCGCGGCTGTCGCGCTCTCTAAAAGTCATTTATAACTAGAGAAATTAAATTCAATAGTTGTAAGTGGCCCCTTATTTAATATGGTCTGTATGTCTATACAGTTTAAAGATGTGTAGCCGCTGTACTATATTTACAGTTTGTTAGGAGTCACAGATGAATGTCCATAGGTGAGCAGCTCTCAGTACGACTACACAGCTATCTATGTAACCTGATAGTACTAGAAGTAGAGGTACTACATCTAACAAGCATTCTATACATTAGAACCAACACGATAAACTAAAGGTAAAAGATACGGACACAGAAAGTATAATAATGAAGCGCAGAATTTTACAAGGTTACTGTACCCAATCTTTACCCAAATAGTTTTTCTGTGTGCTTTACATTACTGCAATTTAAGAATAAAAATAAATCATTCATCATCATAACACTGCCATTGGAGTCTACTGCAGAACGTAGGCTTCCCTTGAACGTTTCCATTCCGTTCTATCCTACGCCGCTCTCCACTATGAAACTACTGCTCTTTTGCTCAAAAATAAATGGAGAAACACTAATAATATAACATACGCTGATACAGAGTGTTACTTGCAAATAACCTTAAAGCGCTTCAAGTGTATGAAGCAAGCGCACAAATGAAATTAACAATTAACACTAATAAAACGAAAATAATGCTAGTAATTAGAAACTGAAGAGCGGCTAATTTCAGAATTGAGGACGTTTAGAAGGAGCGCAACAATTTAAATACTTAGGTTGCTGGTTACGCTCAGAATTAAGTTCAAATATAGAAATAAGGAGCGCAGTAGAAATACCTGGATACGCATTTATTAAAATAAAATCACTCCTGACCAACAATTAGTGGCCTATATTGTTATACAGAACAGAAACTTAAACACTAAATAAACGAAATACGGTTAAACTAGAAGCCTTCCAAATGCGGCTAATAAGACAAATACATAAGATCCCATGGACGGCCAGGTATTAAAGCGCATGAATTATATTCAAAATATGTTAAGTACTGCTTGGGTCATTTAATAAAAAAATAAAAAATACAAGTTGATTTACGGTAAAGTTGAAAGTAAAAGGGTAGAGGTAGAAGGAAAACGGTTCGGCTAAAGGCATGAACGTTTAATAAATATTTAGGACAACAAAATAAAGGGAAATTAATCACCAACCTCCAAAAGCCGATATGTTAGGAAAAAGAAGAACAATTCGTTTGATGAAAAGATTACAATCAATATTTGTATAAACTTGGCGACAAACTTAAACTCTTATTACTCATACTTGGATCAAATCGTTCTGTACAAATCTGTCTATAGCTTCCAAGTTTTCAAGCGTTGCGAAGTAATGATTAAGGGATGATCGTGAAACTTTTTTCGCCTGATAAAATGTATATTTAAACAACATAAGATGTAGCTTCAGAATCCACCGTGCTACAACTTTCCGACGTCATAGTTTTTTTTAGCAATAAGAATAAAAAACAAAAAAATTCGAGTTTTACCAACCAAAGGAATAAGCAAGTTTCAGGAGAAAATACAGTACAACAGGAAGTTTACAAACAGTAAGAATAGTAATGGAAAAACTGAATGAAACTGACCATTGTGGATGGCGTTTATAGACTTCAGGAAAGCGTTTGATACAGTGGAAATAAGTGCATTAATGTCAGAAATGAGAAACGCAAAAATAGATCAAAGATTCATAAACTTAGTTGAAAAAATGTATAGTAAAGCCACCTTGAAAACACGATTACACGAGTTAACAAATAAAGTAGAAATACAGAGAGGAGTTAGACAGTGGGACATCATATCACCAAAGTTGTTCACACTAACGGCTAATATGGGAAAATAAACACATTGTATTATTCGCACAAGAAGAGAAAGAACTGAAAGAAATAATAAAAGAACTACAAACAGAAACAAGAAAGGTAGGACTACGAATGAACATGTCTAAAACTAGGTATATCACAAACCAACATAGAAGAATCAATAACAATCGATGAACAAAACATAGAAAAGGTAAAGACATACATATACTTGGGACAGGCTATCACAGCTGGGAGTTAAATCAAGAAAAAGAAATAAATTAACGAACAAAGTTAACGTGGGCAGCATACGGTAAACTAAAATACATTCTAAACATAAAAATACCAATACGACTAAAAATAAAAATGTACAACGAATGTATACTACCAGTCACAACATATGGATCGGAAACATGGGTATTAACCAAAAAAACAGTAAAGAAGCTTTAAATCCACCAAAGATTATCAGGAATAACATTAAAAGATCGGAAAACAAACAAATGCATTAGATATAGAACGCAAGCTGAGGATATAATAAACAGAATTTGCACTCTGAAATGGAACTGGGCCAGGCATGTTGCCAGACATAAGGAAAATTGGAGTAGAACGACCACAAGGTGGAGACCTTGGGGAGAAAGAAGAAGCATCGGAAGACCGCAACAACGATAGTACGACGACTTAAAAAAGACAGCAGGCCTAAATTGGTACCAAATAACTCAAAACAGGGAAAAATGGGCAAAACTAAGAGAGGCTTATATTGAAAAGATAAAGAACGGCTAAAGAAGAAGAAGAATATTTTTTTTTTTTTTATTAAAAACACCCATTGAGTGAATTTATTATATAGCAATCTAGTAGATACATACTAATGAGCTATTTGTTTTTAACTTAATTTACTACGGTTTAAAATTGCAAAGTACTTATCCTACGACAATCACTTTGGTTTTGACATTTATTGGGCACTATTTTTTATTGCGCACTGGATTATAATTATTGGCTCACTGCACTAAGTCAAGTGGTTTCACTCTTTTTAATCTTCTAGTTAAGTCAACATTATTATCAAGGAGCTGGAGAACCTCAATATTGATGTGCTGATGTAGACGTTGTTCATGTCTTTCGGCATACCTTCTGATAGCGTTGTCAACGGTTTCCACATCCAGGTCCTTATGGAGATTGTCATTGCGAATGTACCAGGGGGCATTAACGATACCCCGCAGCACCTTATTTTGGAACCTCTGTATGATATTTCGATTACTTTGACTGGTACAACCCCATAGCTGAATACCATAAGTCCACACTGGTTTCAGGACTTGTTGATAAAGCAAAAGCTTATTATATACTGTCAGGGCTGAATGTCTACCCAATAACCAGTACAGTTTTCTGTACTTCAGCTTGAGTTCTTCACATTTTTTCTTAACATGTGGTTTCCATCTAAGTTTTGCGTCAAGGGTCATGCCCAGATATTTAGCTGTATTCTCATACGGTACTACTTGCTGGTTGATATATATTGGATTGTGCTCGATTCTTTTATTAGTGAAATCAATATGCACCGATTTGCTTTCATTTAATTTAATTCGCCATTTTGCTGTCCAGCTTTGTATTTCGGCAATAGCTGTTTGTAATTTTTCAGTTGATTCTATATTGTTGTCCCCAGTAGCTAGAATTGCAGTATCATCTGCGAATGTGGCAACAACATTTTCATTGAATGTAGGCAAATCCCAAGTGTATAGAAGATAAAGGAGTGGCCCCAGTACACTTCCCTGCGGCACACCTGCTTGGATTTTCCTCAACTCTGAATAGATATCTTCTTGTTTGACTCTGAAATAACGTTCAGATATGTAGGATTCTAAAATTTTGAATATTGCACAGGGAGAAGCATTTTGAGCTTATGAATTAGGCCCTCGTGCCAAACCTTATCGAATGCCTGTGCAACATCCAAAAATATCGCCGAGCATACTTTCTTTTCTTCTAATGCTTTTTCAATCACATCTGTGATTCTGTGCACCTGATCAATCGTGCAGTGCTGGTTCCGGAAGCCAAATTGATGATCCGGGATAAGATGTTTTTCTTCGATGATTGGTTTTAGTCTCTTCAGTAGAAGTTTTTCAAACAATTTAGACATAATTGGTAAAAGCGATATTGGCCTGTATGATGCTGCTTCATGAGGTGGCTTTCCTGGTTTAGCAATCATGATTACTTCGGCTACTTTCCACAGCTGTGGTACATACTGTAGTCGGAATGAAGCATTGATCAAGTTGGTGATTTTAGTTAATGCCTTTTTCGGAAGTTCTTTTAAAATTTGACCAGTAATTAGATCGAAGCCAGGGCTTTTTCTGATTGATATTAGTTTTTATTTCTTGTTTAATTTCAATTACAGTGACAGGTGGAATTTTATTTTTTCTTTCTTGCTTGATGTCATAGGGCGGTGGTGTTTTGTCATCGTCAGTTAAATTGGGTTGAAATATCTTTTCGAGATTGTCGGCAAATCTTGCAGCTTTTTGTTCATTACTTCTGGCCCAGCTCCCGTCCTCATTTTTGATCGGAGGTATTTGCATAATAGGTCTTTTAGATTCTTAGTGGTTTTCCATAAAGAATATTCAGTACTAGAATCATTAGTAAGGCCACGCAGATGTTCACTGATGGTATCATTTTTTAACTGCTTAATTTCATTTCTTAGCTGAGATGTAAGATTATTCAATTTAGTTTTATCTTGCTGAGCTCTGGTCTGATGCCATCTCTTCCTCGCTTTCCTTTTTTCTGATATTAGTTCCAAAATTTCTTTAGGATAGTTATGACCTTTCAGTCTTCTTTTGATTTCTGGGGTGTTTTAACATTATGGCAGTTAACAATAAAATGTCGTGGAAAGAAAAAACACCGTTAAATATGTTTATGTTAACATTTGATAATAACGAAGATATTGAAAAAATATAAGATTACCGAATTTTAGGTAGTACGGTTGAAATAGTTCCGGTAAAGGGTCAAAATTAATTCCCAATGCAAAAGTGCCAAGCATTTGGGCACACACAGAAATTTTGTGCAAAAGAACCAAGATGCGTTAAATGTGCTGGCAAACATAATACAGTTAATTGTAAAAATTGGAGAATCAGAAACCAAAATGTGTGAACTGTGGGAGGAACACCCTGCTAACTATCGAGGTTGTGTAGTTGCAAAAGAACTACAAAAACTCAAAAATAAAACTATTATAAAGCTACACCAAAATCGATAACCAGAAAGAACATACAAAACGTACAAACGAAAATGTACAAATAACTAATCAAGAGAAACCAACTTATGCTCTATGGCTACAAACAGGACAAACAGTCAAATAAAACTAAAACCTCAGAAAATAATGCTGACCAAACATTACAGCTTATACTTAAAAATTACACAAATGGAGAATTCATTCCTGAATATGGAACAGAAAATTAAAAACTTGAAGGAAGTAATAAAAAAAAACTTCCACGAAAACTGAAAGAAACCAAAATGACTAACACACTTAAAATTATGTGTTGGAATGCAAACGGATTGTAACCATCAACAAGAGCTACAAGCAATCCTTGATATAAATAAGATAGATGTGTGTCTGATATCAGAAACGCACTTTACCAAACAATCATTTATTAAATTTAGGTTTATATAGCCCTCAAAACACAAAATCAAATTTGAAAGATATGAACAATTATTCAAAACCATAGGAAATCGATTTATCATAGGCGGTGACTACAAAAAACACACGCACTGGGGATCGAGGCTGATTACAACTAAAAGAGAACTGCTAAAATCTGTTCAAGCATATGGATGTGAAACTATCTCAACAGGCAAACCTACATACTGGCCAACAGATCCAGAAAAGGTTCCAGATCTGCTAGATTTCTATATCATCAAAAATATATCAAGCAATTACATGCAAATAGAAGATAACTTTGAATTGAGCTCGGATCACTCATCGATTGTACTGACGCTAAGCGAACTCAAAATGAGAAACGCAAGAATAGATCAAAGATTCATAAACTTAGTTGAAAAAATGTATAGTAAAGCCACCTTGAGAACACGATTACACGAGTTAACAAATAAAGTAGAAATACAGAGAGGAGTTGGACAGTGGGACATCATAACACCAAAGTTGTTCACACTAATATGGGAAAATAAACACATTGTATTATTTGCACAAGAAAAGAATGAACTGAAAGACATAATAAAAGAACTACAAACAGAAACAAGAAAGGTAGGACTACGAATGAACATGTCTAAAACTAGGTATATGGCAAACAACATAGAAGAATCAATAACAATCGACGAACAAAACATAGAAAAGGTAAACACATACATATACTTGGGACAGGCTGTTACAGCTGGGAGTTAAATCAAGAAAAAGAAATAAATTAACGAACAAAGTTAACGTGGGCAGCATACGGTAAACTAAAATACATTCTAAACATGAAAATACCAATACGACTAAAAATAAAAATGTACAACGAATGTATACTACCAGTCACAACATATGGATCGGAAACATGGGTATCAACCAAAAAAACAGTAAAGAAGCTTTAAATTCACCAAAGATCAATAGAGAGAAGATTATCAGGAATAACATTAAAAGATCGGAAAACAAACAAATGCATTAGAGATAGAACGCAAGCTGAGGATATAATAAACAGAATTTGCACTCTGAAATGGAACTGGGCCGGGCATGTTGCCAGACATAAGGAAAACTGGAGTAGAACGACCACAAGGTGGAGACCTTGGGGAGAAAGAAGAAGCATCGGAAGACCGCAACAACGATGGTACGAAGACTTAAAAAAGACAATAACTCAAAACAGGGAAAAATGGGCAAAACTAAGAGAGGCTTATATTGAAAAGATAAAGAACGGCTAAAGAAGAAGAAGAATATGTCTTTCCATTTTTAAGGATTTAAAAATAGATTAGCAGCAATACATCTAAACAAAACTTTTAATAGTAATTGTTTGGTACCTTGATTCACATGAATAAGTTATTTTTATATTAAAGATGGTTGCACTAAGAAAATATGTGTTATCATTATATCTCTTCTCTTTCTGTAAAGCGAGATAGAAAGGTCGTAAATTTGAGAGAATTGCACAAATTTATGCCAGAATCAAAGGTGCACATCGAAAGGTTGCACAAAGAGCTGTACGGATTTCAGGCGAGCTACAAGAAATGAAATTCGTTTCCTGAGTGATAACCAATATCTAATACTACAGCTGCTTCAAGTGCGTTAAGGTAATAAATATTACTTCCCCAAACTGTAATAAATATGCGTGTTCCTTTAAATGACATAAGAAATTCAATTAATTATCGTTTGCATTGTGCAATAAAATTGAAGTTAAAATTTCAAATCGCAATGGCTTTCCCAGTTTTTATCTTTAAAACATTTTCGCTCCGTAGAAATAGATTTGTAAGTAAAATATATTTATTATTTGAACAAGGAAAACTTAGAGTCAATTTAAAAGCACTTAACTACAAAAAGTTCGAAGAGAGGGAGAGCAGAGGAGAACGTAGTTTTTCAAAAAGTTCCTTTTATTTGCGCTACTCCCGCCGAACGGCTGTCTGCTGAAGTACGGCAGCAGCAAATAAACTAGCTCATCCACAGAAACGCGAGCTTGGTTTATTAATGCGGGCAAACAAACATGGGCCTACAGGTAATTCAATATTAAGTTCAATATTTATACGCAGCAGAAAAACTTGGCAACTTGCTAGCACGTTAAGTTAAATGGAGTTTGCAAACAGCTTCGGTATTTGCTAGACTCGACAAATATTGTGAAAGCACAAGTAGTTCGTGTCGCACAAAACCGTCGCCGGATTTCGTTTATAAAACTTTAGAAATGCCGTGTTCGGCTGATAAAGTTAATTGGCTTTATATTGGGTTTCCGCGTCGCTGAGGGCGGCTTTTGTCGGAATAATGTCAATAGCATTAAAATTTATCTTGCAGAGCCCTTTCAGCCGGTTCCAACGTGTAGTTTTCGTTTTGCAGTTAGCGCCAAAAGTAGCCATACAAGTTATTTGTATAGGGACGTTGTGAGCGCCAGCAGCCCTATTATAGTTAGTGCCCTGAAAACGTATTATTTGTAAATTCATTTATAACAAAAGGATACACAATTTTGTGGTTGCATGGTTTGAGAAATTTATTTTTAATTTACCATTACGTTTTATGGTTGTAAATAATAAAAATATATCATTGTTAAGATCTTTTAAATGTAAATAAGAAAGTGGAATCACAGCACTTACTACAAAAAAAAGTTAAAGCAAGGTTTGTTATGCACAATTTTAGTATTTCGTCATTTTTATGACCTTTATAGTTCCCATTTATCAAAATTATCGAATCTACTAGAAATTCTCGAAGACCGGCAACAATACAGTGCAGACATTGGTTAGCTAGCAATTTCTGCCATTGTATGTGAGCATTATATTTTATATTAAAAAAATTCTTAACTAATTTAAAAAATCATTACCAAAAACCTATTAAATAATTTGCTACTTTTTATAAAGTAATATCAAAGTATCATTACAACGGAAGTACATAATGATCGACGAGCTATGAGTAAATTTAGAAATTGCAAATAATATTTCTATATTATATTAAATATTGTAAACTGAATAAAAATTAATATAATGTGTATATAAATAACACTAAAGGAGAGGTGACAGTCAAATTTTAGTACACGGGATACTGAAGCGTATTAAATTTGAAATTAATCAATCGTATCATTAATTTTTAATATGCATTTTAACATCCTGTGGACCAAAAAACAATTTACAGAAGACAGATGAATCAACTAGTCCTGCCATAAGGGGCACTATCTTCTTGTTAAAGGAAAAGCTTTTAACGTCTGATTTCTCTTTATTATGCACAGCTCAGAACATTTTGATAGTTAGCTTTGCAACGATTGAAGACAAAATGAGCCGAAAATACAGAAAAGTACAAATAATCTGAGTACCAGTAGGAGGGTAATTTACATCAAGCGATCTGAATGCAAGAGATGTGATGAATTTATCCTTGAATTGAAACAAAAGATCGATCAGGATTCTGTAAAAATTAGGCGTGGCGAGGTCGACAGTAAAGTTAGCAGTGCACCAGCACCTGTACTATAACCCTTTTGTCCTGAAATACCGCGAACTGTTGGCTGAGAAAGAAAATGGACAGAAAGTTAACCGCCGAAGCACTGATAAACGACATCAAGAACGATAGCCCTGGCTTGGTGATATTCTTTTGGATAAAAAGAACTTTATCTAGAAAGGTAATTTTAAAAGTGACCGTTAGATCTGCCAAGATGACTCTGAGTGCTTATTGTCATACATACAAAGTTTCCCGACTCTGTCATGGTGTTGGGACTTGTAAGCAGCAAAGGAGATATCATGACGTGTCACATTTTTGGATAAGGCCTGAAGGTGTCTGCCGCTAGCTATATCAACGTGTTTAAAACAGTTATCAAGCCCTGAATAGATCATATAGCTGGGCGGGAGTAAATGTTCTACTATAGTAAGACCGCGCTCCAGCCGACAATGCAAGGAACACACAGATATGACTGTACAACAATTTGTAGTACCACCGGTTCCCCGACTTGTGAATTCCCTCTAACCTCTACTACAATCCCGTTGGCTATTACATGTGGGGTGTTCGGGCTTTACTACCGGGCGCCCGTGCGCCTTTACAAAAGATACTTAACTTGGCGCCGCCGCTGTATCGGAGACGCTGGGCCCCTCTCTCGGATGCGCCGCCTCTGTGCCTTAGCGAGAATGGGTGCACGCGCTCGCGTGTGTCGCCGGACAACATTCAGCGCAGAGACTTGACTCGAGCCCGTTGAGCCTTCCAGACATTAGCGCCAGTACGCTGCTTTCAAGGGAAAGAAGACTGCGTGACAGGGAAACAGATCAGTGTAGAATCGTGATGATTGGGATGTATGCGTCCTCTTGTGTTGTAAGGGCAGTATGTGTGCCTTGGGGAAGGAGTCACGGAGCGATCGTGGCCCTTCTGCGGCGTAGTGCTTTGCGGCAACCCCGTGTTGCCCGAGCCTGCGTGACAAGGACACAGCTCAGTGCGGAATCTGTACGTTTGTTGCGTATGCGTCCTATTGCTGCCGTGGCCCTTCCATCCTGGGGAAGGAAACACGGAGCTGCCTTGGCCCTTCCATAGAGCCCTGTGCGGCAAGAAGGCCTAGCTGGACACCCTCACAGGGGAGCGGTGTCCGTGGGGGCAGGATATGCCTAGCTGGACACCCCCACAGGGGAGCGGTGTCCGTGGGGGCAGGATTCGCCTAGCTGGTCATCCTCACTGTGGAGCGGTGTCCGTGGGGGCTGGACGGGACGGCGCATACACTCGCCCAGGTAGAGAGCTCTCATTGCGTGCGGAAAGGTACCTTGCGGCTTGCGTAATTGCGTTAGCGCCACTATCGGCGTTGCGACACGATGATTTGTATTGTCGTTTACTAGTGTTCATTGTATGAATTGTATTTAGCTTAAGTTTTACAACTACCAATAAATCCTACTCTTGCCCCGGCTTTCCTCTCTAATCGCGAGAGGTTTTATGTCTAGGCAAGTAGTAACTTTCGCGTGATCCTTTGTGTTTTATTGATTGAACCTGCGCTCACTCAATCCTTACTAAATCTCACCCTTACAGTAATTCTAATTAACTTTCACTGTATCTTGGTCATTTGGAATCTAAACATGGGGTGTGGTCGTAGCAAAGGTCAATGAGAGGCAGCATAACACCAAGGGCAGTTTAAGAACTTTCGTCATAGAGGTAATATCACTTATAGAACAGGAGAAAGTTGTATTAACCTACAACCTGATTTTTAATGTTTTATGTAAATTCAATTGCGCTATTTCAGAAAAAAGTTTAAAATCATTTAAAATGTTGTTGCTAAGCATATTATTTGCTTTTAAAATATAAAAGTACAGTACAACTTTTAAATTGAAAGCATAATAGTCGCAACAGTCCATCGGTAGCAGTTTTACGACATTAGGTAGGTTGAGTTCCTTTCTGGATAGCTAACACAGTTTATTAAAGCCATTCTGTAGTTGCTTATTTTCAATGGTACAATGGTACCAATTCCATACAAAATGAATGTATTTTTGTCATGCTTCTTTAGAAATTTAAAAAAGTACACTTTTTGATGTAGCTTTCAATATTTATTGTGAAATTTGCAAATGGCTCACCAAAAAAGGGCCTTTCCAATTTTATTAAAACACATTTTAAGTTCCTCTGTAGAAAGTTTCTCTTCTATAACACATTGTAAGACTAAGCATTCGATAGTAATGGACTCTGCAGAGTATTAAAAAGATGCTTCAAAGTTCACTACAAACTTATTCATCTGAATTTATTTTTCATTTTTTATTGTTTAAACAAATAGCAAAATTAGTGCATTTATATACTGTTACTAACTTCAGGCTCCTTTAATTCCAAATAAAGTTATATAGAATAGTCTGTGGGCAGAATTTAATTGTTTAAGTCATACATAACAAGGGGTTACCGGCCAAAAGGTATTTTTGGCGTCCTAGGCTGACAATTTTTCACCCGCCTCCCCTAAAATTTTTGTAAGGTGAGAACGTATACACTTTTAATTGTATCGGCTTTTTGCCTGAATCGGAAACGTGGAAATTTGTCGCCCATCTATAATGGACGTAAGCAAAAGCCGCCCATAATAAATACGTAAAAGTAAAGTTAAACCAATGCAAAGCTTATGGTCTCGTTCATAATACAATTCCGTAATTTTTACGTTTTACGTTCATACGTAAGAAGCGGTTCAACTTTACGTATTTCTTACATTTATTTGCAGTAGTTTTATTTTTCCTTAAATTAATGTTGGCAGCAGTAACAGCTTCAATAAAACAAGTTTTCTTAGACTTTTGTGTAATTTATATTATATCTGGTTCACTAAGCGCTTGTAATATTTGTAATGTCTATTTTTTTGAGAGGAAGATTATTATCAAAAGTCTTAAGTAATGGAACAATTTTACCATTATGTAACAAAGTGCCGGCAGTTGCATTGTAATGTTCTAATTTTATTTTTATTAATTTCTATTTGATATTGGCATATGTAGTGTATCGGAGCGAATACTCGAAAAATATTCCCTATAACGGTCATATTTTGAGTGGCTTTAGAGTCGGTCAATGCAAAGGGGAATTAGCCCGTGCCAAAGTAATCGGATATTTGATTTCTTTTACCTACCAAAATTATAGGAAATATTTTTCTTTGTTGTCCCCTGATGGACCAGTTTATACCCTTACTTGCGACCGGTTTACAAACGACAAAAGCAGGAGTTAGCATTCAGCTGTTGCAAGAGGCACATTGGCCTGCATCAGGGTAAAAAGCAGCAAGCAGTGACAGGGTGCACGTCTACCTACGGAAATTTGGTCGATAGCTATTTTTAGCTTGTCTGCCACTGTACCGCGTACATTAAAATATACGTTTGGCACACCAATTCCGTTTAGATTTACGATTAACCACCTAAAACCTATAGTAGCTTGTTAAATTTTGTCACCATAAGATATTTCGCGAATGAAGTCAGTTATTTTATAGACAGACGTAAAAACCATTTGTATGTTTTGTTTGTTTCGCATATTCTATCAATTATAACACTAGTGTTAGGCAAAAATGCATTTACTTGGTCGAGAAAGTTACACGTTTTGGGATTTTTTAATATTTTCAATGATTTGGGTCAAGTATTTTTTGGATTATTCGTATTATAGTTTTGTCAACAGTACGAATTTCAGTCTGTCGGTGTTTAGTGTCGAAAAATTTGAGGGATGTGGTAATAATCAAATTTGCAAATGAGTGGAATTGAGCAGAGTGATAACGAGAATTAGCGTTTAAATAACGGTTAGTATGAGTAGACACTCTGTAGACAGTATATTATAAACAGTTGTTAAAAATTATTTATTTAGATTTTGTGAAAATGATATATATTGCAGATGCCATAATATCACAACTTTTAAACAATATCGCTGTAACCGAAGAATGAAATATAAGGAGTTTGCATCATGATTGCTTTGAATTGTTTGCAAATATTCTTTGGAGCGATTAAGCCGTATTACAAGTTAGATAAACTGCGTGTCACATGATAATGGTCCGTATTTTGTGCATGGTAGCTTAATACGAACCGCTGCCTTTAAATGTTTGCAGAGTACGTGTGACCTACGATATCTGGCTGTGATAGCATTGGCGACATTATTTCTATTCAACATGATACACCAGACCATTTTAGTCTTACAGAGTGCATATGTGGTTAGACAATACTTTTCAGGACGTTGGCTAAGACGACGCGAAATCATGAACGACCTCCAAGAAGTTCATATATCACTTCATGTAATATTTACATGTGGAGCTAAATAAAGAAGTCGCGGCTGCAAAAGGGATATGAGATATAACTGATCTTATGGACACGATAACTACTGTAATTTAAATAAAAATTTATATACACAATTAAGCCAGCTAAAAAAGGTATGGGAGAAACCACCATCAAATGTTTTGATTTTTTATAATTTCCACAGCTCTCGCCAAATCTATATCAAATTCAGCGAATGTGTTTGTTAGGTACATACCTAAGCATAACATAAAAATTGAAGTATTTCAGATTTGTTACGCCCAACTTACATTAAATTGTTATTTGATTTTCATAAAATCACATTGTTACGAAATCTATCCACTTTTTTGGGTCTTTGTCATAAGGGTTTCTTTGTTATGAGGGTGTCCAGGAAAGGAAAAATTGTTTTATTGAAATTTCACTATAAACTTGCTATTAGTGTGGAGTTTGTTTAGAAGGAAATTGAATTGGGAAAGCATATGTTGTCCATGAGGTTAGATAGCAAAAGTATCATTAACGTACCTTCATCTAACAGGTAAATTTCAAGAAAGCGGAAACTAGGGCTTTTATTTCAAAATTAATCATATAAATGTTTGCCACGACAGGTGAAAGTAAGGAACCCCTATGCGGCACTATTGGTTTGGCGCTAAAATTTGTTTTTATAGGTAAAATAGGTAATAAATAGACAATTGATTTGAGAGTGTCGTCTTCTAGAATGTAAGTAAATTTTATAAATTGCAAGGTCCGATCTAAAGAAATATTTATAAACAGGAAGGCAACATCAAAACTGTTACGTCAGTTTTACGTATGAAAAAGTATTAGGGAATTTCTAAGAAACAGTAAGAATTTCACACATACTATAAGACTTATTCTGGAAGGGATTTTGACCAGCTATTTGACTGAGTTGCGTGTAGAAAAACTAAAGGCATTGATAATAAGACAAATATTATAGAACTATCAGTAGCATAAAGCACATTTACATAGCTGTAAAAATATAAAATACAAATGTTATTCTACAACACCATATACATCTAAGACGAGCAAAAAGCAACTACAGAAAGTATGCGAATTCATTTAACGATCCAACTATTTAATTAGATATATTTAATTTACCATGATCTTTGTGTAATTGGTTGTAATTACAAAAACAAATTAAAAACACTTGAATTAATGGTTTTACATGCCCCAAACATCTGAATTAAACAACCATTTCTTCTTTCTAAAATTAAAAAAAAATTAAAACTTGGTTTTCAAAGCAACAATACGGGAGTGAGGTATATTTTAATTTTATAATACATTTTATACTCTTTAAATTTGCCGTTTTGTATTAAATATATAGAATGTCGTCATTCCAAAAGAACTTTATCCACACTATCCGCTTAATCTGACTGCACTTGAGTATTTTCTGTGAAGTTATCTAACAGAAAGAGTGTAGTACAACAACAAAAACTGTAGACGATTTAAAAGTAAGACTAAAGAAATTCAGGTAGTGACAGCGGCGTACCGACAAACATCTTTCTGGGATCAAATGGGGATCACTCAGTACGTCTCACAAAATGAGGAAAGTTCGTTTCAAAATGCATTACAGCATTTTCATTAACTTTAAAATATTACATACATGTCAGATTACATAAGGAGTGGAAAAATCTATTTTAAAAAATTATCACCTTACTAAAAGTGTTAAACATACATTTATTATATAATTTAATCATAAACAATTTACAATTTAAAAATGTGAGATTAATCTGAATAAAATACGTTAATAAATGTCTAATAAAGCCACTGAGTGAGTGGCTTAATAGATATAAAATATATATATAAATAACATTAAAGTGTTAGTAACGAAATATCAACTATTAATTTGCCTAATATACAGTTTTCTTTAATTATCATTTGGAATATGTTCTATCTTACAATTTTGTTTAATTTTGTTGTATTAAACTTATAAAATCAATACAAATACCATTTTATATTTTGATGATTTGATTTCTTTAGTTATTTAAATTTTTAACATTAGTAATTTAAAAGAATTGTCGTGCAGCAAACAAGAACTGCGACCTTTTAACTGCATTTGCACCCCACGCGCGATGTCCATTATTTACAGTGCACTTAATATTCCCGGCGACGCACTCAAAGGATTAGTAGATGGCTGTAGCGAGTTAATTATTCATATCTAGGATCATAAAACTAATTCCAACGCTTGGCATGTGTCTAATAAATTTTGAGTTGCGTAAATTGATAAGATAACTCGGGGCGCAGCCACCCGAGGTGCTCGCCTCCTAAGCCCTAACCCTAGTTCACAAGTCTATGCAGGCCAACAAAATTTAGTTCGAGGCGAATTACATGGGTTGTAATTGTCTCTTCAAGAGCAGACGTAAAATTTAAATTGAGTTTTATAGGCGATGCCAAGCAACAGCTTCCATAATTACTTCGAGTGGATGAGCAACGGAATAGTTACGGCGCGGCGCATTGGGAAAGATGCTAATGCAATTAAAGAGCAGTGATGAACGTATAAATTTTGGAAATCTGATGTAATTGAACCATCTGTAACTTTTCCTAGTTGTGCAGAATTCATATGCAAATTAGTTCTGCGTTTCTTGTTGAAATTGGCGTTTATTTAGTAATAGTTCAATCATCTCAATTTTGTTAGCGTTGCCTACCATCTTTCGCGGTATTTTATTATAACAGTGTTATTGGAGTATTCAAAATAGCTTATGTTTAGTTTAAAAATGTTTTTATTATATAATGTCCTATTATTTAAAATAGGTGGCTATGCTTAAGTAACACGAACCATACCATAAACATTTTCAGTCAAACGTAAGTGCAACTTTCTGTAACCCTTTCTGTGTAACGTAGTCAAGTTATATTAAGCAGTAGAATAATTTTAAAATTTTTGTAATAAAATGTTTTTTAACATGCTATTAATTTGATTAATTAATATTAACACAGGTCTGTTGTAACTGTGTTACTTGAGTTTACGTTCTTAGGCCACACAATATGTTTTTGATCATAAACAAAAATATTTTTGGCGTGGATTTCGGCTTTGTAACTAACCATTATTTATTACACTTATAGTTATCACGTAAATTCTACTTTTTATTACTGGTGATAAATTGATTCAAAAATAACTTTTAGGACAGTAATGTTAATGCTTTATTTGTTTCGTAAAATTTATAGCAAACCATTTGCTCCTCTACAAAACTTTTTTAAATTGATACAAACGATAAAAAGTAATTAGCTACCAAGGTATTACAAGATTTGTATTTGTTTTTATGTCGTAAAGCTTACTACCTAACTATACCAAATTTAAAAAGTTTGACAAAATGTGGTCAATTTATAAGACCAAAGTCACACGTAAAAAATTTGAAACTACCTTCACATATTATGTGTGTAACCATACTTTCCTTACAATTTTAAATTTTGTACAATTTTTTATATTAAATTAAAAAGCAAGTTTTATAATTTGATTCAAGAGTATTAAATCAGGCTCAAACTTGTATACAGTTTACTTAGCGACCTCTAGGTTTTAATCATTTATAAATTATGACAATGAAAGGTACTTGCAATGTCACTTTAGTCAAAAACGCGTACACGGTTTAAATATCTGTAAGTAATTGAAAGAAATTACTTCTATACTGAAAGATGATTATCATCATTAGCTATGTTTAAGGGCTATAGGGAGTTATAGAATATTCAGTCTAAAACACGGCCCAAGGGCAGACTATAAAAAAATGCTCTAGTCCTATAGACATATTATCTATAGCCAAATAGTTAAACATTCTGAACAATCATCTTGAAACAAGAGAAGGCTGTTCTGTTTGGGTACCCCATGGCTTAATTGTCCCGCCAATGGTAAGTCCTATTTTGGTGTATCATGAGATGTTCAATAAATTTTAAAATGGAGCGTCTTTCTATGTCAGGAATATCGTAACAGGCGACGAAACTTTACGCGGAAACAGGTTAAAAGAAAAGGTATCTTCTAATGGCATGAAAGAAAAATCCCCGAAGAAGTAAAAAAGTTGTTTCGATGACTAGTTTTGAATAATGGAGAAGGGCATACAAAAGAATTTTGAAAAATATGAAAGTTAACACTCTGTAGATGTCGCAGTTTTTTAAAGTTTGAATTCAATATTTTTTCAATTTGAACCTAACTGTAACATAGTACAAATAAAAAAAAATAAATAAAAAAACATTAATTTGCAAATTACTATCTTAAATTTTTAAGTTCTAAAAAACGTAATTATATAACTTCCATTTTTAGCTTTACGTAATGATTTTTTGTTAGATTTGCAGATGTTATTTAATTGCTAAAATATTTGAAATATATATATATATATATATATATATATATATATATATACAAAAGGATCTTCACAGCTGACGCTGCCTTCCTTCACTCAGCCGTTTCTTCCACTCCTTCTTGTCTTCCCAATCTCCGTCTACTAGCCTCTTCTTTCCATGGCTTCGTCCACCTCATCTCTGAAAGATCTTCGGGGTCTTCCTCTCTTTCGTTTTCCTGGAGGACTCCACTCTGTTATTTTCTTTATCCATCGATTATTGTCCGTCCTTCTAACATGGCCGTACCATATTAATTTCTTTTCCTCGATGTAAGTCAGTGTGTCGTTTTCTACATTCATTCTCCTCTCTATTTCTGTATTTCTAATTCTGTCCAGTCGTGTCACCTGGCAGCACCTTCTCCAAAATTCCATTTCTGTGGCTTTTATTTTTCCTCTATTTTTCTTATTAATTATCCAGTTTTCTGCCCCATATGTCATAATACTTCTGATAATTGTGTTATATATTCTGTGTTTTGTATTTTTGTAATGTGTGTGTTCCATAGAATGGGATGTAGTTGTCTGATACTTATTCTAGTTTGTCCTAACCTGTTCTTTATTTCTTCTTCTGTAGATGTATTTTTGATATAGTAAAGCCTAGGTATTTGAACTTATTTTTCCCTCTTATTTCTACATTGTCGTCTATTTCTAAGTTTTTTACCTCTTCTTCTGTAATCGCTAAATATTCTGTCTTGTCGAAGTTTATTTCCATCCCGGCCTTAGTGTACTCGTCTTTTAGTTTTCGTAGCATATAACTCAGGTCCTCTTCATCTTGGGCTATTATCACTTGATCATCTGCATAGCTTAGTGTATAAAGATGTTCATTGCGCACTGGTATTCCCATTCCCTCACATTTCCTTTTCCAATTCTTTAAGGTATCTTCTAAGAATATCTTGAATAGGGTTGGAGATTTGCAGCATCCTTGTAGGAGCCCTTTTGTTGTCTTAAAGTAATTACTGATCGTCTGCCCCACTTTCACTGCCACTTGATTGTTTCCATAAAGTTGCTGTATTGCCCTGATTAGACTTTTGTTGATCCCTATATTATCATCGCTTCCCACAGTTTTTTTCTGGGAACCGAGTCGTACGCTTTTCTGAGGTCTATGAAGGCCAAGTGAATG
Organism: Sinelater perroti; assembly: GCA_036346155.1. Taxonomy (NCBI): domain Eukaryota; kingdom Metazoa; phylum Arthropoda; class Insecta; order Coleoptera; family Elateridae; genus Sinelater; species Sinelater perroti. The sequence continues at coordinate 6,295,870 of JARFIY010000359.1, forward strand.
TCCCTGTTTTTCGCTCTTTTCTTTGCTATAAGTTGTTGGATAGTATATATATGTTGTCTATACAGGATTTTCCGGCTTTGAATCCTGTTTGGTCTTCTCCTATTTTTTCATGAATATTGCCTTCTATTTTGTTTTTTACTATTTTTGCATAAATTCTTCCCATTAGAGAGATCACACTAATGCCTCTATAGTTGTCACATATCCTGCGATTACCTTTTTTAAATATCGACGTTATATACGCTTTTGTCCATTCATTCGGTAGTACATCCCCATTTAGTGCTTTACGAAACATATGTTGCATCATGCGTAGTAATTTCGGGGTTCCATACTTTACCATTTCGGGTACTATATTTTTTAAAATATCTATGTCATTTGTAATAAAATGTAGGGAATGTGCAAAATAATTTATAATTGGGTCCTACCCGAATGAAAATATCAAGATTGGTGGCTTTCCTGTTTAAAAGGCGGCTCTATATTGTTGCAATTACAATTGTGATTGCTTTGAATGAACTTTTTTGTTATTTCTTTAATTATTCGAGATCTGCCGCGACAATCTCGCCAAACTGTAAAATTAGAAGAATACAGCCGATGTTGACGTATTTCTTCAAGATTTACATTTTTCTTCATCGACAAAACTGTCTAATGAAAAGTAAACTTTAGCTTTTATTATAAAAAAATATATAATATTGCCTCGTATCTGAACTGTTACAAATTTATCTTGTAGATTTACATTCGGGGCAAATTATTTCTTGCATAGAAATAAGGATAAATTTTACTTACCAAATTTAAATATTTTCTTGTACATATCCTATTAATAAAATAAATCAGAATAAATAAAATCAAATTTTATTTGATAATAACAAAAAATTAGTACACTAATTGGTACTTCTTAAATTATTATCATTAAAATCTACTTTATTTTCATTATCGAATTCAAAAATATAAAAAAAATGGTATTGGTTTTAAATTAATTTTAAACATTGTGTTTATTTTGTTGTTTTTCAATTGTTTTTTTCAGAGAATAAAAAACTAAAACAGAGCAAATATTTTCTGTATAGATGAATTAATCTTAATGCACTTTATCCAAAAACCTTTTTCCAATACTATATAAAAAAACAAATAAGAAATTTCTAAAATGCCTCATGTATGCAAAAAAATAAATATTTTATGTTAAATACACAAAAACATACAACAAAGTTTTAAAAGACATCAAATAAAAGCCTTGTAATTTTGATGTCCGAAAAACATGAAATTGCCTCCAAATCAGGGCATTACTTATCTCAATTTTTGATCTAAAAGCAATACAATATTGTATAAAGCTGTTTCATAGAAATGGGCAACAATGTATGAATCGTTAAAATGTCTTTTTTTGTTATCGTGACATTTGTAACAAATTAATTCTAATCAATAATTGTTCAACTGCAGTTAAATTCCATAAATGTAATTTCCATTATAATTTACACAAAAAATTGCAAAGATAATCTGAAAGTTACACACCACCATAAAAACTGAAACAGAATTATGACCTTTTTTGGCGCACTTACAGGCACTGCAGCTCAAGGGCTTATTGTGCCCGCTAACATGCACTTAAATGCTAGGACATTCACACACACCTATGGGTTGGACGAGACTCGAACTCGCCCGCGGCGGCTAGAGGACAGAGCCAACTGGTTGAAACATCTGAACTACCGCATTCCCGAATTATGACCTACCCTGGCATCTTTTTTTATCTTTTTATCAAGTTAAATAATAGAATAATTTGAAAATCTATTAAAAAGATATAAAAATATTGTACCTTTTGTTGGTCCACATACCTTATAAATTAAGCTTTCAATTGAATATGTGCTAAGTAAGGATGCAATTCGGTTCAGATAAGCGACGCGACCGAACGCAGTACTGGATAACCAAATACGTAACCGCGAACGCATTTCCCCATAACCGATTTGTTAGTTCTATAAAATTTCCCTTGCTTTGTAAATACAAGGCTTAAAATTAATTAATAATCATTCTACCAAATATTAGCATCGCCAACCAATCAAGTTGGATAGTTGAGCCATTATCAATGCTGTGGCAAACATTGCAAAAATATTGCATTTCAGTATTTATACTCTCAAGCAACCTACATTAATCAGTTAATCATCGACAAATTCTATTCAAAATTATCAGAATATGCACACAAATGGCACCAAGTCAAAGAAGGTAAAAAATAATGTGCTTAACATTTAAAGTAGATTCAGACCGTTGAACCAGGCTAGCTCTAAGATCATCGTGAAAACATAATAAATGATTACTATTAAAACATAAATAATGATCAGAAGTTACTTAACCCTTTCTCTTTTTATATGACATTTACCAATTACGCTAAAACGATCAAAAATTTTCATAAAAAGGGGACAATATGCTACACAATCGTTAATACAATTAAGATAAGTACAAACCGAAAACTTACATCAGACCTTAAATATAAAGAAGTCGTACCAATTAATAGAAGAGATAGAATATAGAGCAGTACTTAAAATACAGCACTCTATGAATACTTAATAAATTAAAAACAAATTAAAAGTGTTGGTACACAAGGCGCAAAATATTGTCAATATAAATAGTAACGAAAGAGATCTAACCTATGTTCTTCCATCTAATTATCCACAAGGTCCTACCATTATCGTCAAAAGTTTCGATGGATTACTAATGGAAAATACAGTCTGCAACCCAGCAAAGCATTCTATAGACAAGTTTATAGTTGATGGAATTATTCGAAAAATCCAATTTAGGAGTTAAATTAACTACTAATAAAGGAGTTATACCAGACGATTTTGGCAAATATATAGCTATTTATATAAAAGTAGGCCAACATACTAAACTACAGCTGTAAATAAAATACCTAACTATAAATTTTTTGACACAAAAGTCTAGTAACAAATTACTATGATGACACATGCTGACAGTTGCCCCCTCTGTAAGTCAAGGTAAATAAAGCCCCCACTTTATAACAACCACACGAATTAAAAAATATTTAGGCAATACTGACAAAACTGATAAAAAAAAGGAACCAGAGGACAATTTAACATTATATTAAGCACCGCAATGATAAAAGTAGTTTAAATAGATTAATCAGGAGAAAATTGGCATTAAGAAAATAAAAAAACAATATGTTAAGTAATATGTGAGTATTATATTTCTCTTCTTACAAAATGATGCACAGTATAGAAAACTATAAAAAGAAAAGAAAAAGCACAGAAATTCTAATCCATGGCATGTGGGTAAAAAAGGAAATCCTGAACTATTCTCAGAATATTTATCGAATATACTTCAAAGGAATTCTTTCGTCATTACACCCGACGAAGATCGCAGGGTGTTACAATATCTAAATGCTTTTCCACAATTATCTCTACCGACACAGAACTTTACATTTACATAAATAACAACAGAGGCTAAAACGTTGCGCGATAAAGTAGCACCTAAATTAAAACTTATTTCTGCCAAGCCATTAAAAAAAAACTTATTTGTTAAGCAAATATTCAATGCAGTCGTAAGGTTACAGTGCTGTCCAATTCAGTGAAAACTTGACCAAATAATTTTAATTTAAAAGACGGCCAAGCCTACCCATGAAATTACATTTATAAACCCATAACCCGCATCTATTTACTAGAAAATATAACCCTGCCCCATTAGTCTTTGTTGACGGCTTAGATATTTTCATTAAAGGAAAGCTAAACATCTTAGTATACCTAAATAAACAGCAATAATCAAAATCTCACACTTTTTAAAAACAGAAAAGACTACCCCGTAAAATGTGTTGAGGGAAAACATCAATTAACATTTAATTAAAGTGTTAGTGTCTAAAGCTGCCCTAAGTCCAGTGTAAATGTTAAACATTAAAGTCCTGCAAATATTTCTAAATAAACCTTAGCGCATGAGGAATAAAACGTTAGTAAGGAAACCCTGTGTAGGAGTTTTGATATTCCCTAAATCAAAGAGGAGATCAGAAGATATACATCCAAATTTGTGGCCAGATTGCTAGTGTTTAATTTATTATATAATAAAAATATGATTCGAAATTTTGTGAACCTAAAACTTTAGAGCTTATTACTTAGTATTAGTAGCTGCAGAAGTCTGTCGTTTAGTAACTTTTTCTCTCAAGTTAATATATGTAAACATAACATATTTATGTTAGCTAATTGTAAATGTGACATATTAAACAGTGATCATGTTAAAAAAAAGAAACATACATAAATATACATGACAAAAATACAAATAATAAAATAAATGACTCAAACTATAATACATGTACGTGGAGAAAAACTAGGCTTAAATACAAATATTATATAAACAGAATTTATGGTATTTAGCAGTCTAAGTTACAACACTGCAGTTCTTAATAAGAAGAAAATTAATCGTGTAAATGGCTTGAAATATCTAGGACGTTCAATAGTGGAATATTTATATCCAAAAAAGAAACTAAAAGGCGAATCGAAATTACTTGTGCTATATTTAACAAAATGCGACTACATTTTTGTAATGACAGCATAAATCTCAAGTTAAGACAAAGAATGGTTCATATTAAGTATGTTCTACACTGCTATATGGCATGGAAGCCTGGACGCTCAAGGTAACAACCAGGCACTTGGGAAGTTTTAAGATATAGCTACATAGGAAAATGTTAAGAATATTGTGGATCCAGAGAGTTACTATGGAGACGTACAGCAAGAAAAGAGAACCATAGAAAATTAAAGGGGAGGACTATATCCACAAGTGGATTAAAAGTCTGAAAAGAAGAAGAAGAAGAGAGTTACAAACATCAAACTCCTATACAGGTATCCAATGCAAACTAATAAAACAATAAAACGCAAAACAGTCTATATTAGGCATGTACTACTGTAACTTATTCTAAAGGGTAAAATTGAAAGCAGGCGTGGAATTGGCAAAACGTAAAAAGCCACTTTATCAAATTTGACCTAAAAACTGTTTTTGTTAATAGTGTTGGTTGATTATAAAAATATTACACGATGCAACTGGAGTAACCCACTATTTATTATTCTTCCGTGTTATTTGATTTATTTCAACTAATACTGGTTTCTACTGTCTTTTCTATATTCATATCTTTAGTTCTTTCTCCTTCTATTATAGCCTATAATTCTTTATAATTTGTAATACCTTTCTCAGTTCAACACTTATTTATATTTTTGTCATTTAAATTATTTATAAATTATTAGAACAGTAGAAAAATATTCACCTATTATACAGTTTCCTGTTACACATTATAAAATTAATTTAAAAAATTTGGAACTGTTAAATACACACATCACTTTTTAGAATACTTTTAAGTTTAATTTTTATTTAATTTAAAATTGAATAAATCCTTTACTTGATTACATAAATGATGTAAATGTGGAGTTTAATACCATTTTAGGATTTGCAGGGACGGAATCTAATTATACTACTGAATTTGTAAGAATGGCGTCAAATAAAAAGAAAGATTTTTAGAGAATTTATAATACTCCCAGCTGAGCTGCACGCTCTTGCGCCAGGAATGAGTGCACCCTGTTTCCAACACTTCAGTAGTTCGAGATTCCGCTAAAACTGTTTACAAGCTCAGACGGTCCTTCGTCTACGTGCAACCAAGTGCTATTGGGATCGAAGGCCCATCTTCATCGTTGGGCGCAACTGGTGGTGGGACTAACATAATTTCGTCAAGCCACCTGGGTCACTTCCATTGTCCCAACAAGGAACTCGCATCTGTAAGCAACCCTATTGTGTCTTCCAAATGTCTTTTTGTTCACGTACCGCTAAAAATGCTTACAATGTAGAATTTTTTGCATCTTAGTCTTTACTATCTACGGGAATGCTTCATTTGACTATAGAAGTTTAGGATATTTAGTTCTAAACGACAAAGGTGAGCTCAATAGCTACGTAAATTTAAGTTAAAAATAATTCAGCTTGTAACAAAAATATGTTGCCCATATTTAAAATCAAGCTGAATACTCACAATTTAAAAAAGAATTATAATATACATCTAGAAGTCACTGGTTAGATAATAACATTTTTCCAGCTTATTAAATAAGACTAAAATTTGTAAAGACAACTGCACAAAGTATTTTAATTATTGATGTGAGGAGTTGCCAAATAACAGAAACAACATATAAAGAGGCACAGTTAAGCAAATTTTAGAAAAGTTGTCAATTTAGCTGAGTAAAAACACGATAGGACAAACAAATTGTTCTTGATGCGGTGTTAATAATTAAACTACAAGCAATTTTTGTTAGATTTGTCAAGAAGGAAAACTTATACATAAGAGTGTTTAACATATTTTAGTGCCTGGTGTCAGCTAATTACAATATTATTTGCGATTTAACATCTGTTTAATATGAAAATAACGGAAACTCAAAAATTTTACATGACACCTATTCTGTATGTAAAGAAAACAACTTGGTTAATACTTAAATAAGCTGAGAATATTTTTAGACATATTTTATGAAGGTGATATTTTTATTTTAGATTCCTCTTTTTAATGCTGCTGCCAATAATTCTCTAAATAAGCAAATTTTTTAGGTCAGGTGATAGATCTTATTAGTAGTTGTAACAAAAAAAATATAAAAAATGTATGTTTGTTTTAAGAGTTTATTGTAAGGCTAATATGAAGAAGCAAACACCAACATAAGTATTTGTATAGCACTGTATCTGTTTTAATTAAAAGCAAACTTATTTTCAGACCACGTAACTCAACACAACTGTAATCGTTTTCCCAAACCTTAATCATAGCCCAAATCAATATTTTGAGAAGCGTGAAACGAGCCTCGAAACTCATTTAATTATGTATGTATGTATGTACGTTTGACATTTGCTTAAATTTTCTTGTTATTAATTCGCTCCAATGTAGTAACAGCTTAGGTTGTTTATATCAAATTTATTTGGATATTTTGTGCGATAAATTTGTCTTACTTGAAACATAAAAACCAAATTTAAATAATTCTTAAGTAGTTCAAGCAGGCCATTCAGCTAATTAATTACTATATACTAAACCTAACGGTTAAATTAAAGGCATTGCGTCTGAAACACATATTATCTATTAAAAAATTAAGATAGTGGTATCATAAATGAAGTATTTAGCATCATTTGACTTTTATTATTATGGTTGTAATCAAAATAAAAAGTCAGATTGCAGAAAAACAGCTAGCAAGTACCACTTTTGAATTTGCAAATTTTTGTGAAGTTGTTAAATGTTCAAATTATTTAAAAACTACTACTTTTCATCCTATCTGGGGTATTGGGAAAACGTTTGTAATTAGTACAATCAAAATATCCATCAAAATTAAGTTCCAATTTTGTATCAACATTTACCAATTTGTCCAATTCACTTTAATTATTTTTCATAAAGTAGACTGAAAATAAATAGCATGTAAATCTTCTGTTATCTTGTGATTCACTTGCCTAATATGAATTTTATTGTATACTTGCCAGCAATTGTTTAAACTTTACAAATTTTGTTATATAAATTGCCATATAATGTGTAATATATAGTGATCAAAATTGAACTTTAAGATTTGAGTTGCATGCTTTTTTTCATTTTTTTTTTTATTGCCAGATCAACTAATATTTTTGTTATACACAGCGTGGATAACATAAATAAAATAAGATTAGACTATAACTTCAGTGACAAAATAATGGTCACAATGAGGTTAAATGTTGGTATTAGCTTAATCGTTAATTGGATTTGTTAGTACAGTATCCTGGGGTAATTTGCGTTGAAGCCTGGCATGAATGCACTTGAGTTTAAGATGAACTTGTTCGCACATTTTTTAATAAACTGATCGGCGGGTAGCATGCCTAACTTTTCATGCAGCTGAGTGTTACGTATGTACCACGGTGCGTTCACAGCAATTCTAACACCTTATTTTGGAAGCGTTGGATTTTTAGTAAATTTGTTTTTGACGTGTTGCACCACACCGATGATGCATATAATATTAGTGGTCGTAGTAAAATTTTATGCAGTAAAACTGCGCATTAAATTTGGGGCTAGATTTGCGATCGATGAATGATTGATTTCCTTAATCTAGTGTATCCTTGGGTAAGTTTCTGGTTAATGTGGTATTTCCAGCTCAGACGGTTATCGAGATATACCCCTGGGTATTTGATTACACCATCATTTGGATTTAAGGGTATTACATTATTGTCAATGTATAAGCAAGCAGGATTGTTGAGTCTACGCAAGATAAAGATTTTCGCTTTGCATTTGTCGGAGTTTATGGCGATGTCCCAGAGTGAACCAAGAGCATAGCTTGTTAATTCCATTCTGTAGCTTTATAATTGCCCAAAAGGCTGCCTGCTGCCTTGTGGGACCCCAGCACGACGACACATTTTGGTTTCAGACAGTGTTGTGTTAACTTTAACTGCAAAGGCTCTATTGTCTAAAAAAGAGAAAATGAGTGCCTGTAGATATGTAGGCATATCAATGACTAGGATCTTTTTTTTCAGTCCTTCAACCCACACTTTATCAAATGCCTGTGCTACATCGAAAAAAATTGCTGCAGTGTAATGTTTATTTTAAAATCCAAGTTCAATGAGTTTGTTGATTCTTTATAATTGATGACTTGTTGAATTGCCTTTTCTGAAGCCAAACTGAAACTTCAACGTCAACAGACTTATGTAACTGATTATTTTGTTTTTGTTTTTTCCTTGTTTTCTAAACATCAGAATATGTGCAAGATTCCAGGACTGTGGAAAGAAACCTAGCCTCATGCAGGCATTATAAGTAGAACATAGATAAGCTATAGCCATCAATGTGAAGTGGTTAAGAATTGTATTGGTGATCAAGTCGCAGCCAGGATTTTTCTTTTCGGGAAGTTTTTCTAAGTCTTTGAGCTCATTAGGCGAAGTAGGTTGAATATCGTCTGGGATTGGCTCTTAGTTAAATATCGCTTTTGATTTGTGTGCGGTGAGTGGGTGTGCAAGTGATTGCAGGAGTGAATTTGTTTTCAAGATAATCAGCGAAGGCAGCTGCTTTTTCTGCGTCTGAAGTGTAAAGAGTATTATCAGTTTCGGATGATAGCGTAGGAAATTCTTCTTTTTGATTTAGAACTTTTCTAGTTGCTTTCCAAAGTCCCCAATCTCCTGGACTAAAATCCTCTGTGTTTTTGCTATGAATTGATTTGTAAGTTGTCAAGTTCTCTTTTGATTTGATGCGTTAGGTTGTTTAATATTGTTTTAAGTTGGGGATCCCTGTTTCTTTGCCATTGACGCCGAAGTTGGTTTATCTTTTTAATTAAGTCAATAATATATCTGGGAGGATAATTGTTGTCCATCGGATAGATTCGTCTAGGAGTAGAACAGGCTAATTTAACTTTTTCTTCAATTGTTGATGTAATGTTATCCACAGCCGCATCGATGTCTTTAGCTGTTTGAGGTACTGTTGGGCAGTGGAGTTTGCTATTGAGCTGGCTTTCAAAGACGTTCCAATCCATTTTGCCATTAATTAATTTTGGGATAGGTTATTTAACGGTTAATGTATTGGTAAATGACACCAGTACTGGGAGATGATCAGAGTTTATTTTGGGTATGACACTTTGAAAGATAGGTTTATTAAAGTTTTTCTGGAGAACAATATCGTGTATGTCCGGCTGGTGGTCTTCTCGGTACGGGTAGTAGGTGTTGTCGTCAGCTTAATACCTTTAAGATTTGTGACTCTGCATCCCCACAGGATATTTTTAGAATTTACATCACCTACAACTAGTGGTTCGGTTGTGTCAAAAAATTTTTTGATTTCTTCTTCAACAATTTTTGTTTGGTTGCCTATAGACACAAGCTATTATTACGCTGCTCTGATCATCGAGTTTAGCCTTTATGGAGGTCAGTTCAAGTTTTAAATTACCGATTTCAGGAAGTTGGATATACTCATATTTGGTTTTAATAATTATCGCTTCTAACCCGACACCGTTAGGTATAAGGATATATGATTTTAATCATTATTATTGCTACTCCACCGGCTGCTATTCTGGAATTCCGATCCTTACGATAGACATGATAGCCTGAGATACGAAGGTATATGGTTTTTTGAAGGTGAGTTTCTAATACATAGGCGATGTCCACCTTGTATCTCGCTAGGAAAGCAAGAAATAATAAGCGCTGATTGATGATGCCATTTGCATTCTAGTTAAGGATAGTTAAATTTTGTATTGTTTTTCTTTGGTTATGGTTTATTGATAAGCATTGGTAGGAGAAGGTTAGTAATAAATGTTTTAATTTGGCTAAGGTAAGGCGTAATAAGGTCAAGGGGAGTTTGACTGAGGTTGTTGGGTAGTGCTGAAGTAGTAGATGAGGTGGTAGCTCTGGGTTAGTCCGCTTTTGAGTTTGTCTGCAAATGTCTGTGTGGTATTTATGTATGAGTTTCTAGATTGGGTTCGTATATGTTGTTTTAGCAGTGCAATATGGTGAGCACAGCCACGATAAAACTGTGATTGCCTGCACAGTTGGCACATTTTGGTGGTTCATTTGGTGTCTTTACAATCAGAATGCAAATGGTCACCAACACATTTAACACAAACTGGTTTTAATCTGCAGTAATTTTTAGTATGGCCATACTGCTGACATCTGTAGCATTATGGTACATTTTTGGATTTTCTTCTAGCTTCAACGGTAACTCTGGAGTGTAAAATTGCTTTTAGTGAGTATATTCGTTTTGTTTGCTCGTTTTAATTAGTTCCAATGCACAGACGGGTAGAGGTTTTCTATCTCTAGTGTACAATCCTGTTACCTTTATCACTGTTACCTGACTAGCTAGTTCAGTTTTGATTTCTTCGTCTGACAGAGAAAGTGGAACATTTTTAATTACTACGGAAATTGGTTTGTAATTTAGATTTTGGTAAGTATGATATTGAATTTGATTTTCAGTAAAATATTTCGTTATTTTTTGAAAATTTTCATTTTTTGTTAAATTAATGCGTAATTTTGTTGTGTTATACGTTGTTGTGAAGGTTCCAGTTGCTAGTTTTTGTAAGTCTTCTATTAAGACTTTATGATTTACGGTATTTGGTAAGTAGATAGGTGAGACTTTGATGATTGGTGTATTATAAGCTTCTGGCTGTGACTGTGTTTTATGGACAACGTCTGAATCAATATTGCTGGAAAATTCGCCGCTAGTTAATTTATTTTCAAAAATTCGCTGGTAGATAAAATTTATTACTGGTTAACAAGTCCTGACTGGTCCATGCATATCGTTTCTGAACCACATTAGAGGGTGGTGTTAAACTATTCATTTGGCGCTTATTAGGCGCTTGATAATCCATTAATTCATTTACGGAGATTGTATTTATTTTGTTGAAAATAAGTAAATTAAAGTTTACTTACAATGTTTGCTAGAGACGGCTTTAAGGTCAAGCGTATCGCACTGATATCAGGCAGGCCAGGGAACGTTTTCACTGTAACACTGCTCGTACTCGACTCTGAATTGCATACTTGGAAGTTTACATTTGTATATTTGGGATTCAAACATATGGCAAAGTCGTTATGGTACCGTATTTTGTGCATCAATATCATTCAAGTTTATTATAACATTAGGCGATCAGTTAGGATTACACCAAGAAAACTTTGCCCATTATTTGGACCCAATAATGTGCCAAGTGAACGTGCAATTCGTGATCTAATCCAAAAGTTTAAAATAAGTGGTATGCTTATGGACAAAGCAACAATCGTTCAGGTGACAATATTTCTCGAATAAGTATATCTGAAAAACTAAGCACATTAATTCGTCGCCGCTCACAGCAATTGAACATTTTATAATGCACTATGCAATTTAATTTAACAATAATCTGCATTTACAAGCACATAATTAATAATTAATTGACTCAAGAACTTAGTGAAATAGGCGCGCATTTGTAAACTGAGTTTTAAGCAACACAACAGTTCATGGTGTTTTTTGCAAAAAAAATATCATTTTTTCTAATTGGCTTTGTAAATCGTCAAAATTGTCGCATCTCGGTTAGTGGAAATCTACATTCTATTCACGAAAAACTATCGCATTTACAAGAATGAACTGTTTGGCGTGCATTGCCCCGTTTTTTGAGAACTAAGCTGGCGATGCTGTTACTGACAATAGTCTGCGCTATCACGAGATGCTAATCAATTTTCCTTCACTTAAACTAATGATTTGAACTTGAATGACATGGGGTTTTAGCAATACGGAACCACATGTCACATGGTACGTAAAACATTCACTTTAGTTCAAATCCAAATTTCTGGCCATGTTATCTTGCAGAGAGGTGAGATCGATTGGCCACTGCAACCTAATCTCATGAAACTGTTTTGTCTAGGCTTATTTGAAGGAAAACATTTATGTTAAGAAAATCTGCAATTGTCCAAACCTGAAAGAGAACATCAAACGTTTAACGCTAAAATAGAGTCGCTTTTATGGAAAAGCATTAAAGAAAACTTCGCTAAAGGAATAGTCGTATGTCAGCGAAATCGTGGAGGACATTTGGTCGATATCATATTTCATATGTAACTCCTAAGCCTCTACCTTACTCTGCTAGCAATAAAATTCGGATTGTTCCAATATTTTGTATTTTATCCGGGAAAAACGCCCTGAAGTTCAATTTGAAACACTTTATATTAATATGAAACAAGAATGGTTTAATATCGTAAAGGAAACTTTCTACAGCGGTGCGAAGTCGTAACGGTCACTTTCGGATGCCCTTAACCGATTTGGCTGAAAATCAATCCCATGAAAGGTACTGACCTAAGATGTGTGTCTGTTAAATTTTAAGTGAATCCGTTTGATAGAACGGAAGTTATAGTGTCTCCAGACACACAGACAGACATGAATTTTTAAAATCGTAACGGTCACTTCTGGTTGCCGTTAACCGATTTGGCTGGAAATCAATCCCATGAAAGGTGCTGACCTAAGATGTGTGTGTGCCAAGTTTGAAGTGAATCCGTTGGATAGATCGGAAGTTATCTTGACAGGATGATAATCTCATTAACTTTCTACTATAAGCTCCGCTGTGGAAAGTTAATAAATTAACTTTGTGGCATAATTTTCTAAAGTGCGTAAATAGTAATGTGGTATTCAAAAGTATAGAATACGACAAATGAAACTCATTTGTAAATTGAATTCTAGCTATAATTAAAAATTCGTGTTTATTTTATGGCATTTTGTATTACTATTAAAAGAAATATGTACATTTAATGTATTCTATTTGATAATAGAACACAATTTTGTTGCTTTATTACGTTATTTGCTGAAAGCGGATTTAATTGCATTTTATTCATTGTTTTTAATTTTTACTTGTAGATTAGATTCTAAAATACTTCCTTTGCAATTTTGTTATGATATACACTTTTAGAATACAGTGAAAAAGTAATTATAAATTTAATATTGTATTATAAATTAATATATACCTATGGATTTTGATTTAATTCACTATCTGAGTGTTTTAATACAAATTACTATCCTATTACTTGGATTCTCAATAACTAACATTGGTGCGTTAACTCAAAAAGGAATGATAAACAAGGTATGTTATTAATTCTGAACCCTTATCAATTAATTGGGACGACGTAAATATATTTATTTGGCCATTATTTAAATTACCAGTACATTAAAACAACAGCGTGCTCTAAAATAATTTTTTATTGCTTAGATTATTATGGTCGAGTTAAATTTTTATCGTTTTTTATAGTATTTAAATAAAAAGTTCAAAAATATGTTTATTATAAATAATTAACATTCTCTCCAATAAGGAATTATGTTAATTTTTAATTAAACCGTAAAAGCAGCGGTTCCAAAGGGAATTTGCTTATTGCCGAAGTATTAGTAATTAATTTTAATCACTTAATGGTTTGTTCATCTTTCTCATAAGCTCGCAGTCAACCTTGGGTACGTACAAGGCCTACAGATCGCTTTCAGCTTGTTTAAGATAATAAGTCATTAATTATTGTACAGAGCAGCCATTATAAGTTATAAGTCAGTTGAGCCAGCTAGTGGCAGCTAGCACACAGCAGTGAAGCTTTATCTCGGCGGCCTATATTATGTTTCATGGTAATCAACTTTCCGCCTATAATACTGCTAATTTCGGAAATAGTACCCGCTGAAGTGCTTGATTTACAGATAAACGATCGGATCGCTCGGAAAACTGCTGCACGTCAGCAAAAAATGTTTGGAGAATGACGAATGCGATTTCATTTCACGAACGAAATTAATGCGCCTTCTTGTTTTCAAAGACTATTTATTACCTGATTTTTTTGTCCCTTACAGAACGCCTGTCAGAAGTAAACAGTTGTGACAAATCGCTGAACCAAACATTTTATCAATCACCGTCGCGTGATTGCGTGTATGCTTCCGTTTTGACCTGTTACTAATTGCTGCGGGTTCAGCTTAGAGCGAAGGTTGATGCCCATACAGATGAGGTTATTGTGTTTTAGAGGCTCTAAAGTATCTTTTTACGCACTGTACGAACATTTAAAATAGCAATGCATACAGTTTTTAGAAATGTTTCTTAAAAGTGCTATAAGCAACACTTTAGTACTGCAGCATTCTTTATGTTTGCGTATGTTTTAGCTCTATCCTCGTATTTTACTTTATTTTTTGCCGCCAAGGATTGTTTGTGCAGATGTTTGCTTAGCAAAGTTTATTCTTATCTAACGTTCCTTTTCTGACATGTTTATGAAGGTGAAAATACATTGTTATTTCTTTTTGAAGCTTTCTGTTCTTGTTTTTAGGCTTTGAATTATTACGCTTTTGGTAGATTGTTCCTACATGATGTAGTAAAAACTTAAGCCCCGTATCAATAGTAATATTACGAAATCAATTAAGATTAAACTTCAGCTCTCGTTCGCCTTTCCTCTGCTTCTTTTCATTTTAAAAACTAGGATCAATTATGAAAACTAATGTTAAAAATTTCTTGAGTAGCGCTTATAGTAATATTTCTGTTTTTAATGAAATTTTCTCCACGAAACGGTGGATAGCATCGTATATCTACACATATATGAACATTCCTTAGGTACATTCACCGCCGGCAAAGCAGAATGAAAAGTAAAGACGAGGGTGTACTTATAAAGGATGGGCTGATATAATAAGAAATATTTTTATAAAAAGGGAGGCGTAAATTAATTTCTAAAACAATTTAGTTACTTTAAAATTCCACAACAAATTTTTGAAGTTTACATAACCTACCTTAAAATGTTATGAATCAAGAGGAAAAAATAATGTAATGGCAATTTTTTAATTATTTACTAATTTATTAAAACAATTTTTATATTGTAGTATTTTTTAAATAAAAAATTTATTTTAGTTTATTTGTTATGTAAAAATGCACTAAGAAGTGTAATTATATTTAGACATAAATAACCAATTAGTATTTAATAAAAATTTTTTCTTAAAAACTGTAATATACAGAAAAGGTAGAAAATGGATTTTATATAACAAAAATAAAATTAGGAAAATTCGAATAGCTAAAGTAGTGACAAAAATTGTATCAGAGGAACAAAAATATGAGATTGCTTTCAGTTTAGATGAAAGAACGGGAAATGAAAAGAGATGTAATGAGTGCGACTATCATCAAGAAAAAGGTAGAGAAATGTTTGAAGAACTGAAGAAATAAATTTCCCACTTGTTACATGAGGAGGTAGAATTCAAGCCAATCACTGAATGGTTTAAAAAAGTTTAAAAGAAGATCTGGCATTAAACATATAGTAATACACATTGAGTCTGCTAATGCAGATAAAGAATAAATTGAAAAGTTTTGTCTTAGACTTCGAGAGTTTATTAAAAGCAAGGATATTGTTTACAACAAAATGTTTAATTGTAATGAAAGTGGTTCATTTATACCAAACCGTACCTACATCATGAAAGATAAGAAAAATATTCCTGGGCATAAACTTATGAGCGACCAATTTACGTTACTTTTAGGAGCTAGCACTAGTGGTGATACAAAGATTAAGGGGTAACGCCACTCTAGACCCCATAAAAAAGCGTTTCTTTGTCATTTTTTGCATGGAAGAAAAGGTAAAAAAAACTGTTGAAGTATGTTATTAGACATATATTGAAGAATAGAAAAATTTTGTTGAAAAACATTTTAAAATGGCGGCTCTACAGCCATTCTCCCAAGGCAGGTCGGCGTCGAGGCGCTCCGCGGCACGCACTAGAACTGGTGCAAATTTGAATCTGGAACAAACTAAAAAATTTCTTCTTAATCTACATGAGTATATTTTAAAAATATTGATTTTTGTGTAATTGGTAAGTATTTGAAGTTGTGTCCGATTTTTAACGAAGAACAGTGGTTATTTGTTTATAAAAAAATTCTCATTAATTGTTTTAAAGATGTGGTTAAAATTTTAAATAAAAATATTAAAAATAGATCCTTTTCAAAAATAGCATTTCGAGAAAAACGCCTTTAAAGTTTTGAAACGAGTTTTACATATAAAAATGAGAAATTTCGTTTCGGCTTTTTTTGGCCGATGTCGTTTGGATACAGTTGTTTTGTACATTTTTTTTAACCTCGTACACTCTTTTGCCTTCTATTTTTACTTGTAAGAACTTTTATTAAAAAAAAAATAGTTTTACACACAAAAACTTCTATCATGACCGACTAAGCAATATCCTTCACGGCAGGTGTACTAATGTTTTACTAATGTACTTTTGCTTGAAAATTTTCTAATCGAATAAACAGTTTCAAACGGCAACTAATAGTGTATTAGATAAGTTAGAAGTCAGTAGCTAAGACTTTACGAGGTACCTTCCGAGCAGGCATGTATTTAAACACAGATAGCCGTATTAAACACGGCCGACACGTTTGGGAATAGGCGCGATATTTCAAATAATTTTTTTTTACTAATAAAACATTTTGCTACATATTTTAGAAGGTTTACAGTATTTTTTAAAACAAAAAATGGTGTTACCTGTTAGGCATATCTTGTTTATTACTTTGAGAATTCTAAAGAGTATAATTAAAGAAAAAATTCCAGTGATGTGGAGATACGATGAAAGAGCATGGGCCATGTAGGTTCTCTGCAAAAAAGGCTGGGTAACGTTTACTTTTAGATCAAAGAATTATCATTAAAAGCACCACTGCTATTCAACAGCGCACCAAGAAACCCAAAATATCTTGAAAATTTGCCGGAAGACTTTCCTTGGGTGATAGTGCAGTTTCTGTCCATAAATGAAGAAATTATTGCTGGTTTTAAGAAATCGATAATTTGATTCTCCTTAACGATGACATTAAAAACTTCTTAAATGTTATCTCTTTTAAAAAGAAAAATTTGATATTCTTGAAGTAAGTTATCTGGCTCATTCAAGAGGCGCAGTCATAAGTAGCCCAAGAACATTTTAATTCCATTTAACGAAAGTTATGAATAAATTGCGGCAACTGTTAAAGGTCTGGAATTAGAGGAGAATGAAGATGGCATTGTTCTTCTTCTACTCTTATATGTAAGCTGTTTCTAACTACACATTTCGTATAGTACTCTGAGCCATGTTGGGCGTACTTCGGGCAGGTGGCTAGTCTAACCAGTTAGAAAAAAGAGAGAACGTACTTCACGACCGCCAAAGGCGTTTGTATAACATCTTGAGAGAATTTGATGTTTTGTCGTTCCAAGACAAAAGAGGATCATTACCGGCATTTGCTATTAAGATCTTCTGAAGTGGAAAGATGGTCTTAGAATGGCACCTAAATAAATTGAGAAAGTAAGCTTCAGAATTTTTGCAACGACTAAACTAGATTGATGCAAAAGTTCAACCTATTTTTATTTTTTACACGTGACATCTTAACAATTATGATATCATTCAAAAGCTAAAATGTTGATATATAACAATTAAGTATTTATTCTTCAAAATAGAGTCTATCAGCCCAAACATTTCAATTAATAATCAGCTAATTATTCAATGCCTCTTCGATAAGTCTCAATCTTTTGAAACAAAAAACTCCTAAATTCCTTCCTGGTACAAATTTTTCTGGCAGCAGCGGTAACTTGAAATTCCTTTTTTACTAATTTTACTAATATATCAAAAGGACGCACTTATAACTTACAGTTATAGTAGAAAGTTATATATCAAAATTATAGGGAGATCGCGGGCTTTGAATGATATCACAATTGTTAAGAAGTTACCTGTTGAAAATACAGACAAAGACTTTTGAATGAATTGAGTACTATTAATCACTTCTGAAGAATTACGAAGAAAAGAAAAAACAATCTACATCGGACTGATTCTTTAACGCCTCACAAACGAAAAAACAAGACTGATGAAAATGCAAGACTGTACTTGTATGTATTATTTTTATTACGTATAAATAAGTAAAAAAGTCACTAATGTTTTTGAGTCCCTAGAACAAATTAATCAATGGTCAATTCATGATCGGTTAACGAATAATTCTGGTAGCGAACATCTTAAAATAAACTATGTTCGCTAACCGATCACCCATTGTATGTGGTGTAATTTAAATTAAACCTTGGTTCTAAATATTATTCCAAATTTATAAATAACTATTCTATTTTTTAAAGTGTCATATCTATCAATGCACATTGGAAACAATTACAGTAAAATTTTCTCGGCTTTATGGTGCTCTGAATAGTGGATAAGTGTTTAGATTTGTCCAGTCCTTGATGTTTTTGAGTCATGTATGTTTCTTCCTACCTTAATTTTTCTGGAATTTTTCCTTTCATGATCAACTTTAGAAGTAGATAATTTGTGTTTCGGAATATGTGGCCAAAATATGCAACTTTTCTTCGCTGCACTATAGTTTGAAGCTGTCTATCACAACCTCAGCGTTGGTCATATGGATAGTCCAAGGTACCTTTAGTAGTTTTCTAAAGATTCATATTCTAAACATTTGTAGCTTATTAATAGGATTGTCTGTAAGAGTTCACATTTCGTCTCTATGTAACAACACGACATACATATAACCCTTGACAAAGCGGCAATTAATTTCAGGTTAAGGCTTTTGTTAGTAGTTTTCTCATATTGAGGAATAATTCCCTTGCTTGTTCTATTCTAAGTATTCAGTTATCCGACAACCCAGGTACTTTGGGACATGTTCAATAGGTTTGCCGGTATTCTACTTACAACCGTCACTTTTGTTTTGTCAATGTTAATTTTCAATTGTAGTTAACCTCCTTTAGACGATTTTCTGTTTATTAGTCGTTGTAGCACAACGCATAGTGCAGGTTGTTGATAATTAATCTATTTATTGTGTTATCGTCATTTAAGTCTAGCAAGGCGCGGGCAAAAATAGCATCCGAGTATACGTTAAAGATCAGGGGGACAATACACACCCTGTCGTACACCGCGTTCAATAAGGGTATTTTCTGTTATCGTTTTCGACCCTAACAAATGCCGTCTGTTGTTTATAGAGCATTCTAATAATAATTAAATCGTTTTTGTTTATGCCCTTATTTTCAAGAAAATTTATTAGTTTGTTATGGTTGACATAATCGAATGCTTTTTTATAGTCGAAAAAGCTCATATATACGTCTCTTCTCTGGGCTGTCAAAATCCGAATTGACAACATCTCATGTTTTCTTCACATTTTCGGTGTATTCTAGCCAGTTTTATTTTTAAAAATATCTTGAGAACGTGACTCATCAAGCTGATTGTACTGTATTGGTCACATTTGTTAGCACTCACTTTCTTGATAATAAGGATAAAAGCAGGCTGTAGCACATCTAGGTAATCGATCAGTCTTGTAGACCACATTAAACAATCTTACCATGTAGTCGATACTATCTTCGTAAAAGAGTTTTATAACTTCTATACACACATTATATGAGCTGCTTTGTTTACTTTAGTGTGTTTTATTGGCTACATAACTTTGTATCGTTCTCGACCGATATAATCGCATTTTTAAGGTAACTCCAACTGTATTCTATATTTGGGTTTTCGATTGTATTTAGCATGTCCCCAATTTCAGTGTTTACTTTTACTTGAGCTTTGTTACGCATTTCTTCGTTCTTTAACTTATTGATGTTAAGTCTTTTCTTTAAGGGTCACCGCAGTTTTTTTTTATATTTATCTTGAGGTTTCAGATTACCAAATTATGGCCCGACCCAATGTCTATGCCTAGGTATGTTCGTACGCCCTGGGTGTATTATAATTATAACTATTACTCGTCAAAAATTTAATAATATTCTCGTTAGATACATATTTATATAAAAAACACTACTCACTGTGTCTTTAAAATAATAGTTAAATTTAACCTTTGAACTTTATGCCAAATTATCACATCTATAAAGTTTAATAAATGATGACCATCTACAATATAACTCATATTTATTCAACAGACTAACATGAACCCAAACATTTTAAATAAATTAATTATTTTTCTTACTTATAAGTGCTGTTTGGCTGTTAGGGTGGCTTCTGGACTATAATGAATATTATTCGGCAGTATTTCAAGTTTTATTTATATGAACGATTTTGTTAGTGTAACTTCCAGTCATCGTGCTTTCCATGTACTTTGAAAAATATTCTTTAATTTTTCCATACCTATTTTGGTAAAAGCCTTTGTGAATATTTTTGGAAGAGTTTTAATATTGCACAGATTGAATACCGTAAAAAATTCTAGATTTAAGACGTTTAATAAAGTTCGCCCTATACCAAATACATTGAATTTTAAAAGCAACATTTTCAACTAACAAACGTTGCTTAGGAATGTATTATTTAATATATTTTCTTATTAGGTCCTTTTATTATTTACAATCTGTCATTAGTAACTAGACATTCAGTATATCAAAGAATTAACAATAAGAATAACATGAACAAATAATGTGTCTTGGATAATAAATTTTATTATTATTATTATTAATATTGTTATTATTATCAATAATCTTAGTTACCCTGTGGGTGTTAAGATTCAACGTAAGATTCAATCAACTTAAAATCTGTATAGTCTGTCCGTTCTTGTTAATACGTTTTGTCCATTCTTTTTTGTTTCTTGCCATTCTTGTTCTTTCGTTCTATGTTGCTCCTCTTTAGATTTAGATTTTCCACTATCACACTATTCCTTATTTTTCTTGTTTTCCTCTGAATCTCTTCTGTGTTGTTTTTGTTAATCATACCCTTTTTGTCTGTCTTTCTTCCTCCATGCATACTATGTGTCTAAGCCACCTTAATTGTTGTTTCTCAATTCTTTCAAAATAGGATGTACATTTAGTTCTTGTTTTAATCAGTTCAGTTCTTATTTTGTCTTTTCTGGTAACTCTTTTCATCGATCTCAGATATTTTATATCTACGACTTGTATTTTACTCTTTGTCTGGTTATTTACAGACCAACTTTTCCATCCATAAGTTAGTAGAGTAGTAGTGTTTGTAGACTGTATTGAATATTGTGCTTTTTGTTTTATTTGTTATTTTCTTTCTTTTTATATGAAAGTTATTGCTTTTATTTATTTGTCTTGTCATTGCTTATTTTTAAATTTCTCTCTTTTAGTACTTTATTCCAAATATTTATGTTTACTTGTAAGTCGTTCTTTGCATATATTATCAAGTTGTCAGCGAAGAAATTCTCTGCTATTTCCACCATTTTTATGTTCTTATATTCTACTCACAGTTTCTTGTTAATACTTTAATTTCTTTTAAGTATTATATTGAAAAGTATCGGGCTGAGTACTCCTCTTTGTCTTAATCTTTCTTAGTTAGCAACTCGTTTGACTTTATGTTTTCTGGTCTCACGTAGTTTTTAATTTCCCGGTGTATAACTGTTATTCCTCTTTCTCTAAGGCCATTCCATACTTCTGCTCTCAGTATGCTATCGAAGGTTTTTTTCTAAATCTATATCTACACACAATATATATATATATATATATATATATATATATATATATATATATATATATATATATATATATATATATATATATATATATATTATCGTTTCTGGTTTTTTCTATTAATTGCTTCATTGTAAATATATAATCTTGGACTCCTCTTCCTTTTCTAAATCCGCTCTGTGAATCTTTTAGTTGTTGCTAAATTGTTGTTTTTAACTTTTTTTCAGAATTATTTTATTTATTTTTAACATAATACTGAGCAGGATAGTTCTCCTATACTTCCTATACTCTCTGCCGTCTCCTTTTTTATATATGGGTAATAGTATTCCCACTTCCTAGCCCCTTGGTATTTTTTGTTTATTCCATATCTTATTATAATAATTTTTCTAAAATTTCTAACCCGTTTTTATCCAAGTTTTTTTATCGTTTCTCTGTTATACTGTGGTAGCCTACCGTCTTGTCAGATTTCAACATCTCATTGGCTTCGATTATTTCTTCTTTCTTAATCCCTTTATTTTCTACATTCTCCGTATTTTCTATGGTTTCCAATTCCTTCTGTTGCTTGAGTTATGATTAGTTGCTCTGTGTTTAGTATTTTTCAAAATACTTCTGTCATCTCTTCGTTATATTCTCCTCTTTTTGTAAGATTTTCCATTTAATAATTTTATGTATCTATTTCTGTTCCTCCCAGGGTTGTTGTTTCGCTTCTTCCACTATGACTTTTAATCTTTGTTCTTTAAATTTGTTATAATTTTCACTATTCTTTTCACTAAGACATTTTTTTTCATTTTGCTTTTTTCAACTTTACTTTCTTTTTAATTTCCTCATTTCACCATTTTGTTTGTTTTTTGATTTTGTCTGTTTTGATACATTCACATCTTTTTTACTATTTTTCTTATTAAATATTTAATAGTTCTCTACATTTCTTCTACTGTCATGTTGTTTAAGTTTTATCTAATTTTCTTCATTTTGTCTTTATTTTCTCTTTGTTTTTGATTTTATATCTTCTGAATACTTTTTTTACTAGCTTATTTTTATATTTATTATTTTTGTCCTAATATTTTCTTTTGGTGTCGTTTTTTAATTTTTTTTTTTGTTAATACTAGATAGTGATTGGAATATAGTTTACATATACTTCTTACCCTTGCGTCCTTTATTTCCCTTCTATAATATTTATTAACTGTAGCGTAATCTATTATTGTTCTTTTATTTCTATTTATTACTTCTCTAGTATATTTGTGTACGTCTTTGTGTGTCTAGAAGGTGTTTATTACTATTAAATTGTTAAGTTTACAAAAGTTTATTACTTTTGGCTTTTGTAATTTCTGGCTTTTTTTCCATGTATGCTTGGTGTATTTCTTGTTTCATCGTTTTTCTGCCTACTCCTCTATTTAGATCTCCCAGTATTAATAAATTTCCTTCACTTCTAAGCAATATAACGATAAGTAAATAAACACAATTGTAATAGAGACAAGCTTGAACTAAATCTAAGTGAATTTGTTTGGTAAGTTTATTGGTTTAAACCTCTTGAGTCGACGTGTTCCCTTTTCATCATATAGAAAGTCCACTGTCATCTTCGGCTAAACGGATAACCTATACCGAAATCATATGCTGAACTTTGTAATTTTTATGATGGTAAATCCTGATGAATAAGCTCGTTCTATATGTACAACGGAGTACGACACGCAGCACCTTTGACTGAAATCTTAGAAGTGCTGCTAGGTTAAATTTATAACCAGATGCATGTAATTGCAACCCACACCGGTTTCAATATTACGTTTTGCAGAACTTTTTGCCCCCTAATTGGAATAGGCGACTCACTAATTTTGTTCTAGATATTTTTTCTTTCGCCTGTCAAGATAAATACCTAGATTTGTCACTTCTTCTGTCAGTGGAAATTGCTGGTTGTTTGAGGTAACCGGAGTACAAGTATTCTTACGTAAAATGAAAGTCGCAAGACTTGATTTAACTCTATTTGCTCTGCTACGCCTTTTCAAGAGTCAGATTTGAATTTTAGTTAAATTATTTGAACATCATCTTTGGAATTACTGTATCATCAGTAAAGGTGGTTGTTATTATCAAATTTGTAGTTGAAATATTAAAAGTGTACAATAGATACAGTATCAGTCCTATCACGCTTTCCTGATACATTCCTGAATTGATCGAAAAAAGTAGGGTGCATTTTTTTAGCTTTGCGAGAAAATACCTGTTATCAAATATAATTGTAAAACACTGTAGTAGGAGTAATGCAGTTTAAATTTAATTTTGTATAGAAATTTCATGTGCCATAACGTATTAAGGGCTTCAATAATTAAAAAAGCCGATGACGCTTCTTTGATCAATATGGATTAGGTCAATTACTCTGTGCACTCTAATCCAAACTGGTACTAAATCTTGTAAAAAATCTCTCTTAATCATCTTACTAAGATTTTTACAAACATTTTTGACAAAACAGAAAAGAAACTGATAATTCGGTAAAAATATGCCTCGAATAATGTTCCAGGTTTCAGAATTAGATATACTTCTGTGACCTTCCAATAGTCAGGAATGAGTCCTTTTCTTAATGTCACATTAAATATGAATTATTAGATCATATGCGGGTGACTTTTATATTCAACTTAATAAGTAAAGTTTTTCTTACTTTGTTTATTTGTATCTTCTTAGCAGGTAATTCTATCCGGAAGGGGATGTCGGGGTATTCTTAGATTTAGTTTCCTTCTTCTGAAAGGATTTCAATATAAATATTTCTTTTAAATGGCTGGAAAACACAGTAGCCTTGTCTTGATTACTTGTGCCTAGATTTCACTTAGTAGTTTGGATAAAGGAATATATTGTTGTAGTTGCTTATTTTTTTTGTTGCTTTCTAAAGTAAATAATATGTTGCCTTCTTGATAAACACAGTGTTTTAATAGTCTTGGATTGTTTCCTCCTTCATATTACATAGGATTATTTGCAATTTGCTCTTGAATTTTGCCATATATTATATAAACTTATATATATTTATAAGCTTACGCCTCTCAGGAGTTTTCAGTTTTACTAGTACATGAAGGGTCTTCCAATTATCAAAT
The DNA here is from genome assembly GCA_036346155.1 of Sinelater perroti. Lineage (NCBI taxonomy): Eukaryota > Metazoa > Arthropoda > Insecta > Coleoptera > Elateridae > Sinelater > Sinelater perroti. The sequence continues at coordinate 6,320,688 of JARFIY010000359.1, forward strand.
TAAAATAAAACAAGCATTTGCCGAGTAGCTTGTTGATTTTAACCAAGTTTAAAACGCCGTCTTCAGTTTTGAGTGATACATTTACAACTAATATTCTTTGAAATTCTTCTTAAAGTATAGTGTCTCAAGCAATTAAGTACCTGAGTGCTAAGCCCCATTATAATGGAAAAGCGGTCCAACGATATTTTTAGGTTTGATTCAGTTTTGAGATAATTTCAAATTTGTCTTTCACTACACAGAAATCAATGAGATCAGGTAATTTACTGATATCTGTAAACCACTAGGTTGACTAATTAGTTAACAGAGGATAAATATGGTACTCGTTCATTGTTTTCAGCAGTATACTTTCTTTGGGTGCAATTATCCTAAATCCCAAGTGGTAATATCTAGCATTGTAGTCTCTTGCTCCAATAGATTGGCTTCTAAAAGTATTAAAAATTAAATTGTTCTTGTTTTATGACTTTTTTAGATGAGCAACATATAGCAGAAATGGTCAAGGTTCCTAACCAGTCTTCTACTTTTACACTTGTTGCTTGTATATCCTGTGTTTCGGTGGTTTCGTGTGATTAATCAAACTTCGTATTATGACAAAAGAACCCGCATGTGCAGTAACATTAGAATCATGTGTACTGTAAATAGAGTAGTTATAAATTTTTAGGTAGGAAATGCATTGAAATGCTTTTAGTTTTTGCTTAGATTGGCAGGGATCTACGGCATTTCATAATGAGTCATAATTTTTGAGACGACTGTGCTTAAAAGATTGGTCATGGTAGTTATCTATTCTATAAGTCGTATTAACATATTTCTTAACTTACAAAATATCTTCTGTTTTTGTTTAGATGTGTCTTGATGCAACATTTTACATTATAGCTGGGATGATCATTTTTTTAGAATATTCTTGTTTCTTTTGTTCTGTTTAATGAGACAGGTGTTGTTTGATATGTTTGGTTAGCATTTGTTTTCTTTTTAACATATAATTTCTAGTACCTTACAAATACTTATCGATAAGATAACATCTGTAATTGGCTGGTCATTTTCTCACACATTTTACATCTTTACTTTGTTCTTTCTTTTGGCAGTCTGTAATTAAGTGATTATCTGCATACTTTACATAACGTTGAGTTCTACTACAAAACTCTTTGTATAGCAGCATCCCTCACATTTTGTACACTGCGGTATTTTTCTATTAGTATGTGGATGTTTAATTATGAAACTTGTGTTAATTATTATTAATTAAATTTTTTTATTCATGTTAGTTTTTTCATTATAATTGTGTCACCAATAGTCATTTATTTTAATTTTATTAGGCAGTTTCATAGCTTGTCTATTCTGTCGCTATTTACCATGCATTCTGTGTTAGATGCGGGAAATTTGCATTACATTGTCGATATGTTACGCCGTATTATTGAGCTCTTAGATTTATAGCTGACATTGTGGTATGTATTTGAAGTTTGGTTGCACTTGCAATAATGATGTAATTTGTGGAGGCATTTGTATATGTGCTGCACTGACGTACCTAGCTGACACATGCATTGAGAGTTTCTATTCTGGTAATAATATGCCGGTCCAGCAAGTCGCGATGAGTGGATAGGATAGTCGTTAGGTACTAACGCCGTTGCTTCAGATTTGTGATCACATATCACTTAATCTGCACAACTTATCTTGCCAACATCCAAAGGTAAAACTCAATATTTCAAGGGATTCGAAGCACCTACCATGCCCCCACGCCACAAAATCCAAATGGAAACTCAAATCGAAAATAAGCAATAAATATAACCGACCTTAATCGCCTTTCAATTCTGAAAACAAAAAGGGCGATTTCTATTTAAGATAGGTTTTATTATCTTAGAAATAAGTTTTAAAAATAAGAAATAGGGATAAAACACTTTTGGTATTTTTATTGTGCAAAACATAATTCTGATTGTGCCTCTTTGATCTAATGTTATATTTTTATATTAATGTTTTTTCTTGGATGTTTTAATAACTTGATACAATTCTTTAATTTCACACCACTGAAACAAAAATTGAAAATTAGCGTTTCGAATAAAACTATTTAATTCATTTATTTATTACATGCGCTATTAATATAAAATATTACTGACATTTTGTCTTACATTTTAAAATGACACTTTCGATTATTCATTTGAAAATGTTTAAATTTTGCTAAATTTAATTAGCAACATTTAAGAGAGTAATGTTAAATTTAAAAAATGTATACACAATGTTTAGTTCAGCATAATTTAGTTTTTAAATCAAGGCAGTTCATAATTACAAAGAGGAATTGCTAATGCAACAATAGATTTGGCATAAAGAAGATATTTAAACACATTATAAAAAAAAAGTTAATTTAGGTATTTGATTTTAATTAGACTTTTATTTAATTCAGACAAGCTGCTATTGTTTGATAACTATTTTATAGTTAGCAATTATGCGATCACATTTATTTTTTCTGGTAATATTTAGATTTCTCCAAATCAACGTTACTATCAACCAAAGCTCCACATCTACATCAATTATCTTACAAATAAATTTTATCGAATCCTTATAGCATGCTGTGGAACGATCACATAACCATAAAACTAAAGCAAGAGGTATTAAATTGGAATGTGCACTATTAATATCGTAAACACGACGCAGCACGTGTATATTTATAACGCCACGATTAAGCCCACAAAATATTAACGTGTTAGTTACGGAAATACGTACACTATGCAAGGTAATAGGATCATATGAGTGGTACGACTAAATGATTCTAAAAATTGTACTGAGTAAATCACATTATGTCAATTTAATTGTTAACGTTTATCAAAGTAAATATATTTATGTATATGCTTAAAACCTTACAAGCTACAAAAAAAAATTTAAGTTAATTCATATAAAGTTTATAAAACCTTGTCGTAAATTTTAAAAATTACAACATACAAGTTTGAAATGATGTCTGATCTCGTTTCCCCGCTTATAAAAAACCAAAATGAAATTTTTAGAAAACTCCTGCGTAAAGAAGTGTGATAAAAAGTTCTGAAACACAAAGAAAGATGTTAAGCTACTTGATGAGGGATGGTGGAAAAAACAATAAAATTAATTTCATTACTTGGTGGCGGATGGCGCCAACAACAAAGAAATAAATCGGGCCATTTGGTAACTTTAGTATATTCAGTCATTTGGATGTGTGTTGTATTATTATGAATACTGTTGAATACTGGAGAAGAGATGGCCAACAAAAATATTGTTAAGAGTTTCTCGTTTTAGAAAAGTCTGGGAACCACTGATCTAAGAGGTGACTGCCAAGGTGTTTGGTTAATATTTAAAACAAAGTTTATTTTTTTAAACCACACTTGATGTTTGCTTTCATTATTTTTGTAAGATTACAGCGAAGGGTTTTATTTATCTCATACCACGTTTCAATTTTAAACAATGGTTTTTGATTACATTGAATTGGTATGTTAAGGGCAACGCATAAGGGCGAGTAATCTGACGAATAGTGTAAACACAATTCTATTTTCGCATAATTATGCACTGTACCTTTAATATTGCAAAAATTAACTAAGTTTGGAATTTTTCTTCTACATGAGGACTAATGGATGTTGTCCGATAGAGAAATATCGGAGGTTATTTGTACTGATTTTAAGAGTTCTCTATCATTATAAGTTATTAATTAGGAGCCCCATTGTTGATACTTTTAAACAAAAAGTTAGCCAAGCTTTATATAGAAATGAATAAATTGCCTTTTCTAGTACATCTAAAGAGGTATTTCTATTTCCTTATATATCTTAAAATTTTTGTATATTTCCGTATGTGTTTTGCTAGAAAAAGTGCATTTAGCAGGAGTGTTTTTCGGTTTCACACAGAATGCACTGTTTCAACCAAATATTTTGTGTTGTAAATAGTAAATTCTATTTGTAAATTTTGTTTCAGATATCAGTAGTATATTTCGTTATATGCGTGCCCCCACATTTAACAAATTTACACATTAGGCAACCTTTCCTTTTTGACAAAGTGACTGAATTACTATTTTAAACTTTATAGTATTCCTTCTTGAATTTTATCAAAACTAAATCATAGGCAGTGGCACTTTTATGGCTCTGTATTTGACGTTGTATATATTTACCAATCGGTGTACGCAGTCTTCTGTTTTTTTTAAGTCGTCCAAATCTGTTGAATAGTGAAGATTTTCTATCACAAGCTTCAGGTTTCTTTCCTTCTTCAGTTGATAAGGAAGACGCATTTGTAAATGATTTAATATAGTTATTAAGACTCGGCATGTTTTGACTGGTATTATTTTAACCTTATCATCCGCATAGTAAAACTGTTTATAGCGTTTTTATTTAATTTATCTGTGATTTAATGTTTACTACGTGCAAAATAATAATTGGTGATGGTAGTGATGGAGATTTGCTTTCACGATAGCATCTATGTTTACTAGTTTTCACTTTACACAACGTTATCTATCCTAAGTTAGAAGTCATTCGTACGCTTTATGAATTTTAAAAGTAAATAATATTGCATTTGGTATTGTATTTCGGTTGGCTGTGAGTAAGGCACGCTAGAAAATTGATTTGCGTCAGTCATCCGGCTGACCTTAAAATACGAATTTAATTTACATGCAAATGTGATGTTGTGCACATAATTATTTGTCAAAAAAATTAAGACTCGAATAAGAGAATTTATGGCGCTTTTCAAGCCCCGGAACATGTTTGTACACTTCGAAAGCTAAATGCAGTTGTGTATAATTTTGTGGGATAAGTCAAAACATAACAATACAAAAAATAAGAATCAAAAAATAAAGGTTTTCACGCATAATTTGACCTAATTTGATTAATTAGTCAATTTACTTGTTCATCGTTCTTATCGGCGAGCACATCTTTAAATCCATTCTTGAATTTACAGCCTAGCAAATGATAGGTCTAGTAAAAATAAATCCATTATTTTGCATGAAATTGAAGATTTTATTTAACATACTTATAATGAACCGATTTAGGTCAAATATGCGCCATTTTGTTCGATAACTTGTTGCAATTTTGAAAGTAATTCCATTATGCCTCTCTCACAGAAGTCCTTTTCCCTATTGGCAAAAAACTGTGACAGTCGATTTTCATAAGCTTATCTTTAGATGAATTTTTCACCAGCAAAATAGTTCGTCATGGACAGGAGCAGGTGGTAATCACTTGGTGCCAGGTCCGGACTATAAGGTGAATGCGTAAGAACCTAACAATCAAGCTCCCGGAGCTTCTGGCGAGTCGCTATCGATGTGTGTGGCCTGATGTTGTCTTGATGAAACACAATTCTTGCCCTAGTGGCCAAAATTGGCCGTTTCTGGGCGATTGCTTTCTTCAGACGGTCCAATTGCTCACAGTACAGGAATGAATTAAGAGTTTGGCTGTAGTGGAGCAGCTCATAGTATATGATTCCTTGCCAACCCTACTAAACGCACAGCAAATCATTCCTGGACGTCAATCCTGGCCATCGTTTGCGCCGGCTCACCGCGTTACAACCACGACCGTTTTCGCTTGACGTTGTCGTAAGTGATCCACTTTTCATCGCCAATCACCATCCGCTTCAGAAATGGGTTCACTTTGTTGCGATTCAGCAGCGATTCACAGATGAAGATTCGGTCCATGAGGTTTTTTGCGTTAACTCGTGTGGCACCCATACATCCAGCTTCCTTTTGTATCCAGTATTCCAAATGGTTCCAAACGATTTTTGGTGCAATGTTTAGCTCCTGGACGATAGAAACAGTGCTTATATGATTATATGGTCGGACTCGACCATTTTCATGATTTTATCCACATTTTCGACAATTGGTCTTCCAGAACGTGGTGCATCTTTGATATCAAAATTACCGGAACGGAATCGACAAAACCAAAACTCCTTTTAAATTAGTTACAGTATCAGAACCATAAACACTATTCACATTTTCAGCCGCCTGGTTTGCGTTTTTACCTTTATCGAAGAAAAACTGTAAAATATAGCGTATTTCTCTTTGCTGGTGTCCATCTTTGACGTGAGCTCAAACAAAACTGAGTCAACCATTCACAAAACTGTTAGATAAGTTTTTTTGGTACGAAATATCAGCTTTCCAAAGCCATTTAGTGTAAACCGATCGGAGTTTTAGAGCGCGAGATACAATTTATTAAACCATCTATTGAAAAAAAAATGAATTTCTTTTTACTAGACCTATTATTTCTAATTACAATTATTGATTAACTTAAATTACGATTAATTTTAGTTATACTATAAGCCATTCCTTATATAAATCAAATCACGTTGCAAACCTCATAGTTGACAACATTTTGGATAATAAGGTTTGTGTTATTTACTAATTACAGTGCACAACTAAACACAATTGAGTGAGATCGCGTTTAGGAAAATGTTACTACATTAGTTATTATTACTGATTATTATATTATTTTTATAAAGTATACATTGTAAAGTATTTACAATTATAAAAATATAATTTTTAAAAATAATTTCTCTATTAAAATTTTTAATCTTATTATTATTTTCTAGAGTATAAAAAAGTAGCTATAGATACTTTTAATAGCATACCGTAACAGTTATATCTGAAAAAATACACTTGTACAGTAGTTTTTATTGAAGGCTATTACACCCACGCAAGATAATACTATAATTTGGTATAGGGTAATGTCCTAATACATATTAAGGGCATATTTCTTCAAATAACGCTAAGAACTATAGCTATAGCAAATAATAAAATGAAATAATAATGAACAACCTTTTGGAATTGCTTACAAAATATACAGTTCTAAATAAACGATTCTACTATTAGTACAAAGTGCACGACGATGTACTGAAAGGAGATTTTCCGAACTACATGCAGTCGAGTCCGGTTATAGAGGACTCCGGGTCGGAATAAAAAGGGGTTAAGTAACAATTTGGATTTAAATGCTTTTGACATATTTTATTGATGCAATATTTATTTATATATATTATACGCAATTGTTTATATAAAATTAATATTAAGTATTTTTATTATCACTATAATTATTTTGCTATACTAGATCTATAATTATTTATTTTTCTTATTAATAACATCGGTTATTTTTGTCTGATTGCACTTAGATTTAAAATGAATTTTTTAATTTTTATCTTCAACATTCGATAAGGTTTTCATGCGAGTTTTTCTGCCTTGGCATAGCTTTAATTTATTTTATCATTTCTAAATCTAGTTGCATTCTTCTTTTTTTTAAATATGTTTATTTGCCAGGTCAACAATAAATTACAATGTTATTCATGGCATTGTTATTAATAGTAATGTAAATAATAACAGTAAAACAATTTATAATTTATGGAAGTAGGTAATTCTCTTACAAATTAGTTTGACAATTGAACTTGGCTAACCACTGTCTGGGGCAGATAGGTATAAATCTTGTGGTAGCTTACGTTTTAGTCTGTGATGGGTATTTTGTCTGACTATATTATAATAAACAACGCCATCGCTTTCTTTTATGGTTTGAAGAATTTTTTGGCACTGGCACTGATGAAACTTTGCACTGTAGGTGTGTCAAGTTCGTAGTGTAGCTGCTCATTGCGGATGTACCACGGTGCGTTCACTGCGATGCGAAGAATTTTGTTTTGAGAGTCTGCACTTTTTCTATGTTGGATTTCGCGATGTTACTCTAAATTGGTGGTGCATGAAGCACTAGTAGCCTTATTAATGATTTGTACATCATGATGGTACATTTAAGCTTAAGCGACGATTTCTTGTTAATTAGGGGATACACTGGCGCCAGTCTCGCATAACCTTGGTTTATTTTGAGATTTACATGAAGTCTCTAAGTAAGTCGTGTATCTAGTAGCACTCCTAAATACTTAACGGTAGCATCAGCTGGATCCCAAGGAACGATGTTGTTATTGATTGCTATGTTGGGAGGGTTTCTCATTCTTCGTAGGGAGAATGTTTTTGCTTGGCGTTTGGTGGAATTAATTTGGGTGTTCCATCTGTTGTACCATGAGCATACTTGATGTATTGCATTTTGCAGTTTCTCTATGGCTTGGCTGAGATCGGTGCATTGGGCCAGGATTGCAGTATTATCCGCGAAGGTAGCTAAGATTGCCTGTGTAGTACGGATGTCTGATGTGAAAATATTGAATAATAGCGGCCTTAACACACTTCCCTGCGGTATGCCTTCTTGAATGAACTTTGTTTCTGAAATTATGGAGTTTATGCGTCCAGCTATATTAGGTTTTCGAGGAAAGAGAAGACTTTTGATTTTAGATAGTTGGCTGTTCCGATCTTGAGTATTTTGCTTTTTAAGCCTTCTAGCCAGACTTTACCGAAGGCCTGGACTATGTCGAGAAATATCGCTACAGTGTAGCTTTTGTTTTTGAATCCCTCTTCTATTTTTTCGGAAACGCATTGTAGTTTATGTTGCGTTAAATATGTTTTCCTGAAGTCAAACTGGAATGGTGGTAATATGTTAAGTGGCGTTATTTCGTTCATTAAGTGGGAGTGGATCTTCTCTAAAACCTTTAAGAGTGAAGTCAACAAGCTTATTGGCCTATACCTGTTAATCATTTTTTTGTCTTTACCCAGCTTGAGAAATACCAGTATACGGGTATGCTTCCATGCTTTTGGCAAATATTCCTGTCGGAGACATGCATTGTAGATTGTTGCAAGATAGGCTAAGGATTTATTGGTGAGCTGAGTTAGAACTAAGTTAGTTATCAGATCATGTCCAGGGTTTTCTCTTTGGAATATTGTTAATTATAGTTTTAATTTCTTGAGGGGTAGTGGGAATTATCGGTTCAGTTATCACTGGCAAATTAGTTTCAATATGGTTAATTATGTATGCTGTGTGGTTTGGAGTGCAACTAGTTATTAGACTGAATACTTTTTCATAATGAAATGCAAAGGCTGTTGATTTTTCTTCGTCGGTAGTTAGTGTTGTATTTTCTACACTTAGAGTTGGAATTTCCTCGCGTTGTTTTAGTGTGTGCTTGGTAGCTCTCCACATTCCGATGTCGCCTGGTTGAAGATCTTCAATATATTTTTGATATGTTTTGATTCTCAGCTCATCCAATTCGGGCTTTAGGCTATGAGTTAGCTTATTTAGTAGGCGTTTTGTTTTCAGATTTCTGCTTCTTTGCCTTTCTCGCCTAACTTGACTTTTTCTTTTGATTAGTAATTTCAATTGGTAGATATTTTTGATTTTGTTTTTTATTAGTTTTGGAGTCTAGTGTTGCCTCGTGCACGCTATTGGTTATTGACATTGTTAATTTAGATATTGCGTTGTTTATGTCTTCATTATTGCTTAGGCTGGTTGGGCATTTCAGCTGGTCATTAAGATTAGTTCGGAAGTATTCCTAGTTTACTACCCCGTTTATAAGTCTTGGTATTGATTGTGCTGATAAACGAGATTATTACTGGTAAGTGGTCAGAGTCAAGCTCTTCTATTACGTCGGACAGGGCATTCTTCTTAAGAATGTAAAAGAGTAAAAACTTTCTATATTGGGTTTTAAAGCTGCGGGTAACTCCTTGGTCCATCGGTTGTATGACAGATGTAGTGTTCGGTGGTAGAAACACTAAGTTAATATTTTTTAAATTTTGAATTACCGGATGAGCTGGACAGTTGGCCACCACTAGTAATATTTGTTGACCTTTACCTTGCAATTCTTGGTCTAAACTCCTTAATTCCTCTTCAAAAATATATGATACCATCTATGACTTGTTATTGTGTCGGTATGTAACAGAAAGTCTTTTTACATTTGTGAAGCATCTGAGCTTTTTAAAGCGGCCAATTGTCATAATTTTTATTTTTCTCTGGCCCAAGCATATTAGCATAGACAAATAGTGTCGCTTTCTTTTTTGAATTTTGTGTACAGTTTTCTCCCTTAAATCTTAAAGTCTTATCAGGCTTTATTTCGTAAAACAGTCCGGATTCATCAGCATTGAAAACGTCTTCTTAAGAATATGTCTTACACAGGATTGGTCAAGTGTCTTTCACCCACCTTAACACTTTGTGATGGCAAACTTTTGGCCTCACTACTAATTTTCCCACAACAAAAGGTATGTCGTTTTTTAAATCTGTCCAGCCATCTTTAAGGGCACTGGAACTCTTCTTCAGGCTTAAGTCGTTTGACCAGGTCATTTTCTTGGCTTTTAATATTTCACCGGTTACAGACATTCCTTGACGTCTCTATAATTTAAACCACTTCAACAATACCCTATTAGCACAGAGCAAAACTTTTTGTCTGGGAACAACATTTCGACCGACCATATGAAATCGATAACAAGAACTGAGGGTGGTTTACAAATTATACACTGGTTTAATGAAAAGATATATTTTTAAGAAAAATATTAACACTAACAAACCAAAAGATATGTTAAAAATCAGGTAGTTACAAAGGTTGGCCAAACCTGTTCATTGTACCAAGAATATCTTTATACCTGTACAGTCGCTGATCGGAATTAACGAAAACCATCCGAAATTACTTCAATTCTTTTGAATTTTACTTAAAATATTTCATACTTAACACTATTGGTAGTCAATTATAACTGGTCTTGACGTCAACTACATATATCTGGACTTTTTTAACATTAGAGGAGTATATATGGGACTGACACTTAGTAAAACGGTCAACTATATCTAGAGTCCACTATAAGCGGACTCGACTGTAATCTCAAAATTCGTAGAATTAATTAATCCAATTTGAAGGCTACATAGATTTCTAAAATCTCTAAATCCAACATCATGCATGTGTATAAAATTTTTTACACCCTTGCATAATTTCGTATAAAATATTCGAAATGAAATAGACATTTTCTAATAAAAGCTCAATCTGTTAGTACTTGTTTAATTTTGTTTTAAATATTTTATAATAAAAATCTTATTAAATCATATTATAGTATATTTTTCTTACTTCCAAGAACGTGATACAAAAAATAAAGTGGTAAATTATAATACACCCAGTATCATTGAAGACGTAACACATTAAAATATAATTAGCTGATTGCAACTCAATTTAATGTTAATGAGTTGATACCCTAGAATTGTGCTGTTTTTGATGCTTATTAAAAAGGATTACAATACAAGAATGGACAAATCGCAATGTTGCGAAACAACCTGCTTAATATAAGTTCAAGTATCAAATCCACCAGCCTAAAGCAATTACAAGTAGAAAGAACTTAATGTCCGCCTAAGTAGCCACAACATCTTGTAAAGCAAAAAACCTTAATATAAAGCCCCGTAACATGGCTACAAAGCAGATGGGGCCTGCGATAATAAAAGGTCGTCCAAATTTATCGTCCGCCCTCAAAGTCTCTTCAAAAGTAAATCTCATATTTTATTGCTGACCAAACCGCACGCCGACCTGTTATTTTGCAAAACTTTCCCAGTAAACAGCTTTTAATCAACTCCGTCAACCCCTTGGCGGCGGCGGCTGTGCCCGGTCTATTTCAGAATTTAATAATGCACATGCCGGCACGGAACTATTACAAGCTTAGTTCGTCGGCCTTCGGCAGAACATGCATTTTACTTAAAAAGGCTTTAGGATGCTTGTAATACCCTGAAATCTCGGCGCTGAAATTGATTTCAGTAATCCGTGAAATTTACCGATCATGCGGCGTTCTTTTAAGCAGTTACCTTGTACGATGATAAAACGTATACAGGCGCAAGAAGAACTTCTTTTTCTATTGCTTTAATTTAAATTATTAAGCACACTAGCATAAACTTTCTTATATTAAAACTGATTTTTGGTTTTTGGTAGCTTAGCAATAATTTTAGCAATACAGGTTACAGATTTAATTTATTGACTCTTTTAAGTGAATGCGCTTAACACTGGGACTATAAGTATCATATTTACAGGATTACTTTAAAAATACTTTTTGAAATAAAATATTTGCTAGATGAAAAATACGAATAATACTGTCATCTTGGTGCCGCAAGAACGTACCGATAATCTTGCTTTTTGTGAATCTGACAATTTTCATTTTCAGTTATGCAAATGGAGACTTTTACGAAACGCAAACTAGCTTAACGAAGCTGTCGCCTTTGATAAACGGAGCGCTTGGAAGCGGAACGGAATAGGAAAAAATAATATCGGTGTATCATAAATATCGTTATAATAGATAATTTGAGGAGTATGCAACAGATACATAAATAAAAAAAGGCCAGATTAAAACTTTAGAAGTCAGTAAAATAAATTGTAGTTATATTTTCTAGAAAAATCTTCTAATTACATACATTTCATAATCTTCAACAGTGCATTTCAAAAAAATTTAAAAGAAGTATAATTATAAAATATTTAGCAATAATTTTATTATCTTATTTTACTATTAAAATTTACAATAAATATTATTTTTAAAAAACATTTTTGGCGTTGCGTAGTACTTAAGTAAATTTGTTGTTACACTTCAAAGATTTTTATATCTACATAATCAATTTCCATCTACCCTTACGATGTAGAAATTACAAAATAATAATACATTTTGTCCAATACGAGGGTAAGGTGAAAAGTTCTCGGCCTAACAATGAAAGATTGCGACTTTCAGTTAAAAAATGATTTTATTTTTCTACATAACCTCCCTTGACTTCAACACACTTGATACAGCGCCTCTCCAACATCAGTATTCCTTCTCGGAAGTGAGAATCTGGAAGATTGTGAAAATATTCGTCAAATTCTTCATTGGATGCCAAGCGCTTCCCAGAAACAATTTTTTTTTAAGTTTGAGAATAGATGGAAGTCTGAGGGTGCCAAATCAGGAGAATAGGGGGGGATGGCCGAGCACATCATACCCCAAATCCCGCAGTTTTCTCATCGCCAACGCAGGTGCGTTGTCCTGGTGAAAGATGATTTTTTTCTTCTTCAAGCCAGGCATCTTCTCGCGAATTTTGGCATCCAGCTGGTCAAGAAGGTTGGAGTAATATTCGCCTGTAATTGTTCTGCCTTTTGCAAGATAATCAATTGACAGGATCCCTTTCGCATCCCAAAACACGCTGGCCATGGCCTTTCCGGTAGATGTGATCGACTTCGCTTTCTTTGGCGCTGAACCACCGGCTTCCACCCACTGCTTGGACTGCTGTTTCGTTTCTGGCGTGTAGTGGTGGACCCATGTCTCATCTATGGTGACAAATCGCCGCACAAAATCGGTCAGATCCCTGTTGAATCAGTCAAAATGTTGGTGCGAAAATCGTTTGCGCATTTGCTTTTGATCGGCATTCAGCAATGCGGACCCATCTTACGCAGAGCTTTCGCATCCCTAATTCTTCGTGCAAGATGTTTCGCACCCTTTCTTCCGATATCCCCACAGCCTCAGCTATCTCACTCACCTTCACTCGCCTATCGTCCAACACGATATCATGCACTTTTTCGATGGTTTCCGGTGTGGTTGCGGTTTTTGGCCGTCCTTCACGTGGGTCATCTTTGAGGGATGTGCGACCACGTTTAAATTCAGCTGCTCACTTTTTAACAGTTGACATGGAAGGAGCAGAGTCCCCGTAAACTTTTGCCAACTTCGGATGAATTTCTTTAGGGGTTAATCCATCCAAAACGAAGAATTTTATAACCGCACGATATTCAAGTTTATTCATTTTAACAAAAAACATGCAACATGTCTACTGAAAAAATTCGTGTAAACAAACTACTTGAGCGAACAAGTTGAAACTAGTCATACGAACCAATGACAAATGCACCCAAGCAGGAAGCATAATTTTTTGCCGATTGCAGCACCATCTCTGTGTCAGGCCGATAATTTTTCACATTACCCTCGTACATAAAGTAAAATTAATTATCCCAGTTAAAAAAAGGAGAAAAAATAAATTACAAGTTAATGAAAAATAATTATTTACTGCGCAGAAATTTACACTATACTTTCTTGTCTCTTGCCATGTCTTTTACTTTCATCCATATTTTCCCTTTTTTAGAAGATTTTTTTCTATAATATTATCTTAGGTCTTCTGCGGTCTCCCTCTTCACTTTTTCTCTGTAATGCTAGCTTACCATATTTGTTTTACGATTATGTGTCTTTCCATTCTTTGTGGGTGTCCCCACCAACTTAGCTGTCGACTTTCTATAAACTCCAATGCCAATTTGATTTCAAATTCTTGTTTTATTTGACTGCTTCTAACTCTATCTTTCAGTGTAACTCCTTTAACTTGTCTTAGATATTTTTTTAATTTTTGTTGATAGTATCTATAATTCAGATCCATATGTCTATAGGTCAGTACAGGTCTAAGTATATCTATCGCTTGTCTTCTTCTTTCATCGATCGTCACCCCCAAATAATTAAACTGTTGAACTTGTTCCATAAGTTTTTTATTTATTTGTATATTTATACTGCCATTGCTTTGATTTTCTGCACATATATTGTCATTCTTTTTCTGGTTAAAACGTCATTCCACATTAGCAGATTTCTTTGCAGTTCGTTTTCACTTCTAGCCATTATAAATAATTACGTCATCGGTAAATACGCATTCGAATATACATATTGATTGCAGATTCCTGTAACCAATATTTTATTTTTGAGTTTTGCGGGATATTACCTTAAATCATTTACAAACACCGTAAATAATACGGAACTCATTACTGCTTCTTGTCTCAACCTTTTCTTGGTGGTAAATTTGGTTGAGTTATAGTTTTTACTGATAACATGATTTCTTGTAATTGCTTACTACACTTTTCAGTTTAAAGCTTGCTCGTACATATTCCAAACTGTCCCATACTTCTGCTTATCGCACTTTATCGAATGTCTTTTCTAGATCTATAAAGGCAGAAAAAGCTTTCTTATTGTATTCGAGAATTTTCGTAATTATCTGTTTGAGCTTCTCCCTTTTCGAAACCCACTTTTCTGCTGTTTTGTGTTTGGTTTGCCATCTTCTCTTTGTTCACATAATTCTTGAAAACATTCTATCTATCTATTATTTCTCTCTCTTTATTTTTTGTTTACGTCTTCTTAGTCTTTTAAGTACTTTATGGAAAAATTTTTGATTTCCCTTGCTATTGCTTGCTACTGTTTCGCCGAATTCTTGCCACGACTTAGTTTTTGCTTGTATAATCATATTTTTATTTTTTTGATGTTTGCAACTGCTGCAGTTATATTCCGACCTATTTGACGGATGTTTTTATTTATTCTTTTTTATCTGTATTTCTTGCTCTATTTCTTCAGGCTACTATGCTGTTATTGTTATTGTCTTTATTTTTTTCAACTGTCATCTGTTCTAAATTTCTCGTTATGCTTTAATTTTCAACATTTATTATTTTTTTACATTTAGCTGCCACTTTTACCTCTTGCAATTTATATGAATTAATAGTTTCTTGCTGCCCTGTATTGTAACTATTTCGTATTTTCATGGTATTCTTTTGCTTTTTTAAACTTTCATACTAGCAGGCGGTAGTCGTTGCATATTCCGCGCTTCTTTTTACTCTTATATGTTTAACTTTTATTGTATTATCTTTTTCTGTTAATATACGATCTATTATAAATTGCTCATTTCTGCTTGGCATTACTCTAATAAATTTTGTGTATATCTATATGTTTATAAAAAGTATTAATTACTATTTATTAACTAATGTATAGTGTAGATGTCTATCAGTCTCTCTTCATTATTCTTTTTTTTAATGTATTCTTGTCTCCTTTTTTGTTGTATTTTTTTTATTCCCACCCTATCATTGAAATCTCCTTGTATCTGTACTGGATTGTGTGATCGTTGTCAAATCTTCAGAGAATTTATCTTTTATTTATTTTTTCTCGTATACTGCAAACATTGTTATTTTTTCTATTTTAAAGGAAAGTTCTAACGTTAATATTCTTTCTATCTATCCTTTTCAATTTGTAACGTACTTACTAATTTTTTTACATTAGCCTTGTTCCTTCAGTCCCTCTTTTATTTTGTAGTACTCCACTATATAGCAACATATACCCGTTGGCTAGTTCCATACCTCCACTCTTTTTCTCTTTGTCTTTGCTATCGCCAATATATCTAGTCCTTTCCTATTACATTCATACACTACCTCGTTCTTCTTTCCATTTCAGCTTTATATATTCCATGTTTCCAATTTACATCTGCCAATATCGCATCGTATTATCACCTTTCGTTCATCTTTATCAACCCTTTTGTGTATCCGTTTTTGGATCGTTAATTTCCATTTGCCATTCTCTAAACGGTTGTTTTTCCTAATTAATGTGTGTTTTTTCCGTCTACAAATAATTTCTGGAAACCCATTTTAACGGTTTTCTTTATCTTCTCTGCGTCTTTCATTTCTTTTATTTGTTTTTGTATCCAACTTTCTTTTTCCGTAAGATCACTTGTAATGTATATTTTCTTTTTGTAAAATTCAACTTAAACTTATTTTTCATAACTTGATCAAAGTTTTCCATTTCCACTATATACACTTTTTCATTAATTTTTACCGTTCTTCTTATTTTAATTTCTGTTTCAAGATATTTTTAATATGTTCACAATTTTTTTGTCTATTTTCATTCCCGTAATATCACATTATTTCTTTTGCTAGGTTTGGTTTTCCTGTATTACTGTTTTCATTTCTTCTCTCTATATATTTTTTGTTCTCTTCTAATTTTTTTATGTGTGGATAGTTTTCATAAACGTTTTTGAACCAGCCTCTTGATCTTCGTCCTCGCTTGTCCTTTCATTTCTCTCAATTATCATTCTCTGAGTCCTCATACTGTTCTTAAATACGTCTTTGTATAGGTCTTGTTTTCGTTTTTGCTTTTGTTCTTCTTCATCCGTGGCGTACCCTTTACTGTTCATATTAAGTTTATGTTTTATTATGGTTCAAATTAAAATATTAATAAGTAATAATATTCCTTTTATGTACATTTCCTTTCTACAATATTCTTTTTTGGCTTGCCTATTCAAACACCTTTACAGCGTAAAGTATTATCAACCAAATGGACCCTTCCAAAGTAATAAAACTTGCCTATAGGTGTTAGTTTACTTTATTTCTAATATCATTCAAAATTTAGCAATAAACAATTTATTCTATTTAGCGAATGTTAGTCTTCCTCTACTTATTCTATTTATGTTCTAATCTATTTTACCTCCATGTGGTCGTTAGCTTGCGTATAAGTTTCGCCCAAAATTTGAATTTATTTACGGACCAGCTCAGTTGTGTGTACTAACTTACAGATCGAAACATAGTCAGATTTTTATACACTAACATTTAAATATTTTATTAAATGATTTAAAAATCTTTATCAATTTGAGTATTTTACTACAACACAGCCTTAAAAACAAAACACGCCACGCATCTTACTTAATATGATAGTTACAAAATAACATTTTTAAATAAAATTTTAAAAATATACATATAAATGCGTTTCCTTATAGTACACCTGTTTTCACTTGACATTACTTGGAATATCTGTCATATTTTATTTGAAAATATCTTTCAGTAATGTAGGATTTTAACATTTAATTGTACGGACTAGGCGAAGTACTTTTTAATTTTTTGTAGTAGTCCAATATGCCACATCTTGTTAAATGCCTGCTTTACATAAAAGAATGATGTTACACATATCGCCTTGTTTACAATTGTGTGTATTTGCTGTATTGTAGATTGTCATTTTCTAAATCCGAATTGATAATCAAGTATACTAGATAGCAATTCTAGTTCATTTCGAATTTTTTGCAATAACAGTTTTTCAAACAATTTTGATGGGGTAGTAGCAGATTAATGAGGCAGTAAGAACACGTTTCAGTGGTCGGTTTCTGAATTTAAGGATTATTATAATCTAGGAAAATTTCTACATTAGCGGATAGTATATCAGTTTAAGAATTCTGTTCTAATGATTGTTAGCAGTACTATTGCCCTTTTTGGTAGTTGTCTGAGTATTTTAGCTGTAATAAGTTATATCCAAGTCCATTGTTCTATTTTATGTCTTAGATATCTTCTACAATCTCTTTAGGGGGAAAAGGCCTGATTGGTAGCAACATTTGACACAGAATTTCTAAAAATTCTTTAAATTCATTGTTGTTTTTAATTAGGTTGGATTACAATGATGTGAAGACTTAGCTAAACTAATAAAAGAACGTGGTGACATTTTCTTTGTCAGATTTTGCCCAACTTCCGTCCATTTTGCTTTTAGGTGATATTGACATTGGCGGCCTTTTAAATATAATTGAAAATTTTTATATTATATGATTACCTTTAGATAAAGAAATAATATGGTGTTTTAAAGTCATTTTTATTATGTCTGTTAAGACTGTAAGCAGTTTTCATTATAGATAAGTTGGTCAGCATTATTTTCTAATCTCTGCCATCTACTTCGTACTCTGAATTTTTCAACTATCAGGTCACTTATGTGGAAAATGTTATCTATTTTGCTTGTCTTTTTTGTTCGTAATGGCGTCGAGTACCAAGTTGCTTCTTGTTTTAGAGTGGTAAAGTATTGTACTGAGGCATGTAATTTATAGTTCTGTTTTTGATTCTCATATTTGATATATTAATATTTATATATTAAAATTTTCCCAGTTAATTTGTTTTGTGATAAATGTAGGAATAATTAATTTATTTATCATATGCTTGCTTAATATTGCAATAATCTAACTATGATCTGATGATAGATTCAAACTAGATTTGATCTGCATGTAATTTGTTATTAGGTATATCGTTGAACAGAAAGAAGTCTAACAGGTCTGGTACTTTGTCTGGATTATATGGGCAACACGTTGGTTTGAAGATAGTACTATATCTGCAGTTTAGACTAATTATGACTTACAAAATTTTTTATAGGTATTTGTAAGTCTTGTTTCCTCATTTTTATGTTTAGCATTTCAGTCCCTATCTGCAAGAACTCTAGGTCTTTTAGATTGGAAGATTATTATGTATTATGTCTTGAAAAGAACAGATCCCGAATGTTGCAAAAGGTCATAGGTTAACCTTAATTTACGACTTGTATTTTATTTGTTTGTAAATGCAGTAGTTTGTGATAATTAATTTATTTTTATTTATAATAACTGCTGCATCGTTTTGGTAAGAAATATGGTACAGTTTATAACATGAATAATCAATTCATCGTATCACCATACTTATCATGTTTAATATCATTCTGTTTTGATCGATAATTTGATGAAACAGTATTTCATTTTTTTTCTAGAAACGTTGGATATTGTACTATTATGTTTGACGATTATTGGTTTTGAGTGAGAATTTGGGAATAGAAAAGATTTAATGAAATTTGCGATTTATTAGAGAAAATTCTTTATATTTACTGATGTTATTATGTGGTTAAAACGTTTGTTTATTTATTACAATCTTTAGAGTTGGCAATATGGTTTCCCTTGCACGGCGCTTACTTCGCAGGTGTATTTGGTGATTTTTTGCAAATGGTTATATTGTATTCGCAAGCGTACGGTTTTGCGTGTAAAACTGGCATACTGCGCACTGAGAGTAGTATTTTTCATTCTTGATGCCTCTACTGCTAGTCTGATATTACATGGGTATTTGAAACCGTAAATATTTTTATTATTTTGTTTTATGTTTGATGTCAACAAAGTAAAAGTTGGGTGTTTTTTTTTTGTTTTAGAATGCTCAATGTTTAGTACATTGAGATCTGTATGGCCTTCCTTCTGTAATTACTGTTTGATTTTATCAATTGATACTGAATTATGTAGGTTTTGTAATATTTTACAGACTATTTCTTTCCTAATTTGGTGTGTGTGATATACTATTTTATCTTGCTGAAGTTGTTTGACTAATCTACTATATGTTTCGGACGTTGTCACATTGATTTTTATTGTACCGTTGGATAACGGTTTACTATAATATTGCGCTTTTCAGTTACTAATGTAGATAATGTATCATTTTTGGATAGCTCGTTATGGCATTCCTGGCGATTTATAAATCTTTAGTTTCTATTTTTAGTATTAATTGAAGCGTCTACAGTTTATTTGTTTACAACTTTTCATTAGTTAATTGTGTAAATCTGAGTTTAGTGTTTAATTCAAATGAATTTATTAGTACGATTACTTTGGGTTTGCCACGTATATTTAGTTCCTATTTCAGAATATTTTTCGGTGTTGCTTTCAGTACTCCGCCTCGATGAATCGTGGTTAGTTATATATCAAAATCTGTGTTGATAAATTTGCGGGTGTGTGTATTGATGTATTGCTTAACCTAGCTGTTGTAGTTGCATTACATTTTAGCCGTTTTGTGAAATTGGATATAATGCTATTGAATTTGCTGTTATTGTGTATATAAATTTAGGTTAAGATTGTGGAAACATTTCTTCTAAGGCAGGTTTTCTACTTCTTAGATGTTTATCTTTTGAAATAGCCATGTACCGGTGCGAGTTGGTTTTATGTTCTCGTTTTAACTTTGCACTGTTTACTTTCATTTTGTGTACTGGGTTGCCCAAAAAATATCCGCATTTTTAACTTTTACCAACTAAGTTGATACAATTTTGGGTTCATTGAAAAGCTTGTTTTCCCTTCAAGATATTTATTTCTCAAAATACAGTTCACCCACTTCAACACACTTCGCTCAGCAACTACCGAGCTACTCTAATACACTGCGAAACCGATCCAAATCTTTTGAAAAGCAAAACTCCCGGGTACTATTCTCGGGCTCTGCGACAGAGTTGAATAAAATGATAAGAAAGGAAATAAAAAATAATTTGAAAACATTGCACGAGCCAAAAATTCATGACGCCTCTAAAAAATAGGGGAAAACAAAACAATGACAAAAAAAGATTAGGAGATACAGTAATGATATCACTGAGGAATACACAATAAAACATAATTACTATAAAAATAACAAAAGAATTTTATAAGGAACTATAAAGCACAAAAGGAACAAAATATTGTAAATATAAAAAAAATATCATAAATGTGAACTCCAAAGTAATGCCTGATATCAAAATTATATGAAATATAGAAAGCCTTAAAATAAACAAAAATAAACAAAGCATTGGAAGAAGACCGAATATTTTCAGAAACGAGCAAGGAAGGTAAACAACCATTGCTGAATGAGCTCAAAATAATATTCAATTAATGTCTAGAAATGGAAAAAGTACCGAGAAATTGAAACAATACTATTGTCATATTTCTTTTTAAAAAAGATGACAACACCCATTTAGACAACTACCAACCTATGTCTTATATCTCTACTATATAAATTACTAACAAAAATTATAACTAACATGCTCACTAAGAACTTAGACGAATACTAGCCATCAGAAGAAACGAATTTCCATAGTGGTTACAGCACACAAGATCATTTACAAGTTGTACGAGACTTAATCCAGAGAATATCACTTGTCTCTGTGCTTTGCCTTTATAGATTATGAGAAGGTGCTTAACTCAGTTGAATATTAGGCTATCATAAAATCTTTACAGAACAGTCGAGTGGATTCTAGATATAGTAAGCTAATAAAAGAGATCTATGAAAACGCTACTTGCATAATTAAACTATACAATACAACAAATGCAATTAAACTGGAAAAAAGAGTGAAGCAGGGAGACCCAATCTCCCCTAAATTGTTTATGTTATGCCTGGAAGATGTATTTAAGAATTGCTTGAGGAAGAAAAAAAGTCTTAATATAAACGGCAAAAAGTTGAATCATCTAAGATGCGCCGATGATTTTTTACTTATAACAGACAACTTACAAGAATTACAAGAAATGCTAAATAAACAGACAAATGTTATTAAACTAAAAATTAACAAGAAAAAAACAAAAATAATGACAAACAACCTAGTAAATCAAAGAGTGAATATGCAGGTAAAAAATAAAAGTATCAAAGAAGTGAAAAATTACATATATCTAAGTCAATATATTACTATGCAGACGGATAACCAATTAAAAAAAGTAGAGAGAAGAATAAAACTGAGTTAGGTAGCATTTGGAAAATGCTGAGGTATTGTAACAAATAAATAATGCAACAGATAAAAAAAAATTTTAATCAGAATATAATCCCAGTATTGACTTATGCAACAGAAACGTAAACTCTAACCGCAAGGAACAAACAAAAGTTAAGAGCAGCCCAAAGATCTATGGAGCGGAAAATGTTAAAAATATCTCTAAGAGATAGGTGAAGAAATTTAAAAATTAGGGAAATAGCAAAAGTGGAAGACGTGATTGAAGTGATACTTAAATTAAAATGGTCATGGGCGAGACATATTACCTGTATAACAAATAATAAATGAACGAAGAAAATAATCCAGTGGAGACCGCGATTGGGAAACAGACAAAGAGGAAGACCGCCTTTAGGCCGGACCAACAACATAAAAAGAACAGCCAATTATGACGGGATGCAAAAAGTACAAGACAGGATCTGTGGAGAGCACTTGGAAAGGCCTACATCCTTATAAAGGCATATGATGATATGATGTTAATGATGATTAAGAAATAATTGTGTACAAAGTATAAAGTGTAAATACAATGTTTAAAATTAAACCAAATACATACATACACATATTTTACACCCAAAAGCAGCACTATCTGAGTAGTACTGCACCTCATATTAGACTGTTGTTTTCTTTGTGGAAGCATATTTAGTTGCTCATAATAATTTTCCATTGCTTTTTTATGAAATTAAGCTCGGAAGATACTGAAAATATTTATGAAATATTTAGCAAAGTATGTGCCAGCGTGGTCCAACGCTGGGCTGTAGTGCGGACGAACCAGGATTCATTTCCTTCCGGAGCTATCTGATGCCTGGCGGTCGGCCTACTCAGTAACTAAAAATAATTGAGCACACGCGTTTACATCGAACAAGGGATAATAATGGCGCATTAGAGATGGTGCGCGACGACCGAGCAGAGAGAACGAACATATGAGAGCCTTAACCTCTTAGATTGCAGGCTGTGCTCCCACGCGAGGCGTTAGAGCAGAGGCTCCCAAACTTGTTTTTCTCATAGACCACTTTGAAAGTTTTGCTGGTTCCGGTGGACCCCCTGCAGCTACATTTCTACCGTATTCCCAAAACTTGAAAAAAATGTGAAGATTAGATCTAACTATGGAAATTTGCGTTGCGGCTGAGTTATTGGTTAATTAATTAGTTAATTGTGCTGTGAGTGGATGTCAAAAAAGTAAAGTTAGCCAATCAAAAAAGTCATTCCATTCAACTTTACTCCTTTGACATCTACCCACAACACAAGAAACCAATCAATTCTCACATCTTTTATTTAGAAAACTCCCCATTCGGAGTGGTAAAAATAAAAATAAAAATAGTATACTTCCTTGTGTTGTATTTATTCAAATATGTAATTATTACACTATTAATTGTTTTGTTATCATATTACATTGTAATATATTACAATGTAATATGTAACAGTCGTAATATAATTAAAATAAAATATTAATAACGTAACGTCACTTCTACAATGACAATCACAAAATAGTCATAATTTTAGTGGGAGGGATGTACTTGATGGATTGACAGCAAATTATCAATATTTGGCTTCAGTTTTGTTAGGAATAACCGCAAATCTCCCCGTTCTGTGATATTCAATCTGCTCCTTTTTTATTGTTAAAAGGTTTGTAACGACACCAAAACTTTTGACGAGGGAAACGCTATCAAAAGCTTTCTCGCAATTCCCCACAGTCCAGGATATTTTTCGGGTATTTCTGCCTGCAGCCAAAATGTTTGATACCCTCTTTTCAATTTCACCTTCAGTAGCTTCTCTTGTAATATCACATTCTCCACTTCCGTTTCATCAAGTGGATTTATGATCCATGGTGGTATTTCCATCGTCAGAATATCTTCAAATCTGATTTTAAAGTCACCATGGAGGGCAATTAAATGTTGAACCTGCGACAAGTTTGAAAACTGGGAAAATTCACGCCGACTAATATTTTGCTTCATAAATTTCAATTTTCCAAGAAAAGCTGAAATTAGACCCTTTGTTTTTATTAAATTGAGGCTGTCCCCTTGTAATTGTAAGTTAATGTCATTAAATTTTTTGAACAAATCTGTCAAATACGCGATGTCTGCTTTCAAATTGATCAGGTTTTCTTTTAAATCTGGATCTTTACTTTCCAGAAACTCTAAAACTGATTCAAAAAGTGAGAAAAATATTGTTAAACATGCACCTTTCGACAACCAGCGTACTTCAGTATGTAAGAGCAATCGTTGGAAGTCTTCATCATTTTCATCACACAATTGTGCAAATAAACGCGTATTGAATGCATTGCTTCTTATTTTGTTAACTGCATTAATCACAAATTGAAGCGATTGGTGCAATGTAGCACTCAAATTCTTCGTTACTAGGTGTTGTCGGTAGATGACACAGTGAATTGCAGTTACCTCTGGTATAATTCTTTTAAGATGGCTTATAAACCCACGACATCGCCCGGCCATGGCAGGAGCTCCATCTGTTGCCACCGAAATAACGTTTGTGAATGGAATCGATTTTTCCTTAAAAAAATTTCTTAAAATATTATCTGCCTACATTGATAGGTGAACTCAAGCCAACGTTTTAGTTCTTCACTATCGAAACCAGATAAATTTTCGTGGACCCCCGCTTACGAATTGGGAACCCCCATTTTTTTGTCACGCCAACGTAGACCCCCGTCGAGTCTCCCGTGGACCCCTGGGGGAATCCTTTGGGAATCAATGCGTTAGAGCCTTACCATTACCATTCAGTAAAGCACAAGCTTTGTTACGTATAATAGTATAGAATAGCAACTTTGTATATGATTATAATGATTTATAACATGTTAAAAATTTTGTGTCAATTGCACTACGATTACTTTTGCTTCTATAAATACTGCACATGTCACACAATTACAACTACATTAAGCGATAGCCATGTAACATTAGCATTATTAGAGAGCTTTAAATGTTTCCAACAATGAAAGTCGTTTACTTCCAGATTTACGGCGTTCTCTTGTTGAATAGTGTCTAGCAGGATTTTATGAGTGAACGAGTAATCTGAATATGTTCACGAAAGCAGTAAATGAGCGGTAATAATCTTGTTTAGGGATTACTTTAAATAATACCAGAGTTTTTTGCTTTTAATTCTAATTCATCAATTTGTCCTTTTTTATTTCAAATTAAATAGGTAATAAAATAAAATAAACATGCAAATTGAAAATTAACTTTATTAGTACTTACAATTTTCTTATTTATTAAAAAACATATGCATATATTTTAATAACGGCTATATAATCCAAAAATTGCATCGGTACATTCTACCTGTTTTAACAGTCGATTGTCGTGTAATGGAGTCTTTGCTTCTAATTGTTTTTAATTTTAAATAAATTGATTATTTTTCATGGTGAAAGTTTTGCTAAACTTTGTATAATAAAAAGCTGGGTAGTTCTTAACTAAATCTTGCGTAATGCAGCAAATTTACATATTTCAGAACGTAGCGTTTCAATTTTATGTAGGGGCGCTTGTATTTCCAGGAATTATAGTACACCAAATTCAGAAACAAAACATTTTACTTTAGAATAATTGCTTTTCAAAGTGCTAGTTGAATATTCTGGCACTATCGCGCTATTCTAATTCATTATTCATACTGAAATAACACTGACAACTCTCCTACCAAAAGGTATTGCGCTGTATAATTAATGTTCTAGTGAATGCAAAAACAGATACGATATAAATGATTTAACCATAATTTGGTATTACTTCATCAAATAGGAATAATAAGTGATTCAGTATTGAATTGAGGCAGGAAATGAAAATGAACTACTCTGATACTGCGCTAACAAATAATTTGAAGAAATTTGTTTTTAAACGCAAATAGGCGCGTGGGTTATGATCTACATTGATGCTGTACATAATGAGCTATAAGTGTAATTATATGCTAAATACAAAGCAAGAAGAAAATAAGAATATCGAATATTATTACTTTGTTTTCTCCGGATAAATTACATAATTAAATTAATTTACATATAGAAATTAAAAAATAGTTGTAACAGGTATAAATATACTTTGAAAGCTCAATTCATGATAAGAGTGTACTTTATTATTATGGTAATACAGATTATCGAAATCATAAAAACAATGTTCGAATTTTCGTAACAACAGTTTTATTCTAATCCTTGATTATACTATCTTTTTTCAAATATAAGTACCAACGTCTGGAGAACTACTACATGAACAAATAGTGAAGTTACATACATTACGGATAATTTCAACACAATAAGTGAAAGCCAATAATCTAACATTGTAGAAAGTTTTTATACAAACAAATAATTATAGATGATGTCATCAAAAAAGCGTTGCTGCCTCATAGAATTAATTAAAAGACAAATTGAATTGAGGAATATCAAGAATATACCCTAAAAGAATGAAGAAAAAGAATAAAAGATAGAAGGTGGATTATATATAAACACAGGAAAAGTATAAAAAATGACCAAAAAAATATAAGAATCACTAGAAACCATTGCAGCCAAGCATAGGTGAGTAGTAAAATCTAAAATAATCTAAAAAATTAGAGCAAGTTTCCTTCAGATGTGATTTTAAATGTCTAGCTGATATAAAGTCAAACGGAATACACAACGTGTTTCGTAATAAATAAACATAATAATAATAAAAAAATTTAAAGCATGAAAATATTGTTACGGAAATTAATAAAACCATAGTCAGCAATGTGAACAAAATCCAGATATATTGCCGAAATAAAGCTACGAAAAGCAGCATGAATTACTAAAAATGTAGAAATATAAAATTTTGAAAGGTGATAAATGAAAATAATATTCGATTTCTAGTAAAACTCTAACACTGCACATATAATAGTGGAGAAAAACTGATAAGCCGATTAAAATCTAAATTTTTAATAACATCTTAAAACTTATAAACTAAACGATACAAAAAATGCAGACTTATAAATATCGTAAAAACGTTTCTCCAAATAATACATACATGAATTAAATAAAAATGAAAGAAAGGCTAGAAGATATACAATTATGATATCGTAATTCGTTTAAGTCTAGAAAAACATTGTTAACCTTAAATTTTTTATTCGAAAAATGTAGAAATCTAAATTTGTTGGTCTACTCCATAAACTATTTGCAAGCTTTTGACACAGTTAAGTACCTAGTCAATTGATAGCAAATATGATAAATGCAAGAATATATAATAAGGATTTCGAATCATATAAAACAATCTTGTGCAAAAGTAAACAATAAATAAATTATCAACATTGACACCCAGAGCAGCGTAAACAACGTCCACAAAAAATCGAAATTAATAAATCATGAAAATAAAAATATGACGAACGTTGCTTATGACTAGAACTCTTAATATATAAAACGTCTAATTTACTTGTCGTTCAACTTATAATCCTGGATCCAATGAATTTAAACAACAAAATAGTATCTTGCACAAGTTTAACGAAAACCCAAATATTTAACATTCAAATATATTCAGAAGAATGTACTGCAGTATACGCTTCTGTGTATTAAGATTCAACCGTATAAAAGAAATGTACCTAGTGGTAGAAAACCAAAATTAGGAAGGAAAAGGGGTCTATGTAACTCGAATTTAGAAAAAAGATATAACCCAAAGGTACAATGCATGAAAAAATAAATGTTCATGTAGATTTCGTACCTAACGTATGTTCTACATTTAAATTCCACAGCATTCCATTCACAGCAAGATTCCATGCACGAAAGTTGCCCAATTAACATATAAACAAATTTCTCATTGTGGACAATAAAACATATATATCAAGATATTTTTTCGTTAACTTTTTGGCTAGCAATTTTCGCCAAAAAAGAACGTAGGCATATAAATAAGCAGTTTAAATAAAAATTAAATTAGTTTGCCAAAGATCAGATTATGTGGCAGACGATTTGCAGAGCTATCGTCTGATAATTCAGAAAGCAATAAACCAAAACTCCTTCTATTCTCCCCTATTATAACCAGATCTAGAAAGTCCTTATTATGGAAATAAATCATTAAAATGGTTAAAATCAAACAGCGCTTGTTTGATGTCAAAGAAGCAAATCCTGCAAATTGTCTCAAGTTATGTTCGATTAAAAAATCTTGGGCTATTGTTAAAAGAAAACACAATAAAATAAAATAAAAAATTACAGACGATCTGAATATAAAGATTAGAATTTAGTACCTTCTAAACTGTTTAATGTATGAAATATGATGAAAATCTCAATGCAACAATATGTAGTTTTTTGTAATTAAAATAGCTGAATAATTATACTATATATAAATGTATCAAAATTAATTTTAAAATTAAACTTTTTTAAATACTATTTCGAATTAAGCTAAAAATTTTATTTGTGTTTTAATTGCTTTTTCAGTAGCCTTTAAGACAGTAATCTATTCATTCTCTAACCTTACTTAACATGTATTTAAATGAATATTTTAAAGAACTACTGGAAAATTAGCATTACAAAATAAAATTTAGTAGTGAGTTAATTAATACAATCAGATATGGCGACGATACAAACATACTCTGAAACAATCGTCCAGAACCTTATAAGTCAAATTATCATGACAAGAAAAATAAGATTGAATATCAATATAAAAAAATCAATTTTCTTTAGTCGTCAAGCATATCTAGATTTTCATTAAACTTAAATGGACAACAGAAGGGGTGATAAGTTTTAATTATTGAACCTAGTTTTGTAAAGAGAACATTGACAAATAAATCGAGCTGAGGATAATAAACTGTTTCTTTGGTGTGTAGAAAAATTGTTGCTAAACATTTAAACACTAAAATGCTTAAAAGATCAAATGTCAAGTGTCCACTTTTAACAATTTGGCGACAGGGGAAAATGTTGTATCCGAGACTCGTACTTGTAACACTAAGTAGAATTTTACAAAGGGCAAAATAGAAAATTCAGGTATCAGAAAAAGCAGACATTATAGTTACGTAACGTACAAGACCGGGCGAGACTTTAAAAGCTTGAATATCTGTTTCGTGTAGTGGAATATAGAAGCGCCATGAATGTAGCGATTAGGAACCTTTGGGGGACCAAGTATGGTAGTTAGAAGATAAAGATAAAATTTTTGCATTGTGCAAAAGAATAATTATAATTCTAAACCATTTGGGGCTACTACTGGATAAGCATAAAACAACTAGCAATAGTAACTGTAATACTTTTTGCTAGATGTTTTTTTTTTAATAATTAGAAATTATATCTTATAAGGAAAGTCTGTTAAGCAATCCGATGCACAATTAGGTTGAATCATTCGTTCCAAAGTTATGTTAAAAAATAATTTAATCTGATAATAAAATAAGACAATATACAACATAAAATCTACAATAAGGAAATTTTATACCTTTTATAATATTTACAAAACTATTTTATTTTCTAAATAGTATGTTTGCACTAAGTGGTCGAACTATATTTGCAACACTTTTCTTAGTACATCAATAACAACATTCTTAATAGAATTATTGTCAAGAATCAATTACAGGTGCATCACTACCAACTCCAGCTACAGTAATTCACTTTTAGCTAAAAAATTCAATCGCGTGCGAGCAGTGAAACGGTGCGGGCACTACGTGAACGCTTCGCTATATGTGCAACACAGCTGACTGTAAAGCTTTCTTACAGCCCTCCTTTCTGTAGTTAAGCTAGTAAGTTACTTATAATATTAAAATAAGTTATAATAATACAATCGGCAATGACCTACCAATGGAAATACAAACAAATAAACGCAAATCGGATGCCTTATCACCTCCGATAAATGCAGTTTAGAAACGATACATGTGGACACCACCACAATTATCACAAAACAAATTCTATTTGACACCTCATATAGAAAATAAATTAACGAAAAATCAAACCGACACAACTACTACAAATAAACCAGAAACTGCAGCATCAACAATTAAAATTCCGACCATCTATTTGCAAAGCGATATCAGCCATAAAGAGCTGGTATCCGATCTTGAACAGATAACAACAGGCGAGTTCACAACATTTTGCAATGCAAATTCAATAAGAATAAATTTAACAAAGCAGGAAGATTACAGAAAAATAACCGTTCACCTAAAAGAAAATCAAATCAAGTTCCATAGTTTACAAAACCCAAACAGCAAGCCACTTAGTATTGTAATTAGAAGCGTCCAAATTTTGCTCACAATTCAGGAACTCGAACACGAACTTAAAATGCTACCAATAATTAAAATAACGCGATTACTTACCAAGGATAAGCAACCACTGTCCGTATGCGCAGTAGAGTTAACAGATAACGAAGACGCAAAAAAATATTGAAACTAAAATCATTATACCATTCAATAGTTACTGTTGAGATAAGAAAGAAACCAACAAGTATTCCTCAATGCACCGTTGCCAACAATATTTTCACACTAAAAATTATTGCACCTTTGAACCCCGGCGCGTGAAGTGTACAAGAAAACATCTTTACAATCAGTGTCCTAAAAAAGCACAAGATCCACCCATGTGCGCTAACTGTGGGCAAAATCACGCAGCGAGCTACCGCGGATGCAAACATCATTTAGAGTTACTCCAAAAAAGAACGGCAAGCCGACCAAATCTTAATAGACGGCTACACACAGAAAACGCATGGAACACCCCCATAAACCTATCACAAACTCAAACGCAACATAATAATCCCCCAAACATAAGCCACAATACACCCAATATACCCCACCCTGAAGCACAACAACAAATCAACAACACAGAGCCAAACAACTTAATCAAAATCCTAATTGACTTCCTAACCCCGTTCATCCCTTAAATTAAAGCATTTATCACAAACACACTCCTCCCTCTCCTTTCCAATGGCCCATAACGAACAAAAAATAATAGAAAAACTAACAATCATTAATTGGAACTCAATGGCAGAAAATCTTAACGATCACTATTAATTTCCTTCATGGCAAGGTACAATGTGGATATAGCATGTGTTACAGAAACCCACCTCTCATCAGACGATAACCTCAAAATACCAGGTTACCAGATGCACCGAAAAGATCGAATATCAGAAAAAGCAGCAGGAGGAGTAGCCATATAGTCAAAAAGCAGATCAAACACAACATCGTACCCGATCCAGCTACACCAAACATTGAAACTGTTGGCATTAAAATACTATTAAAAAACCAAAGTCATACACTAATTAGCATGTATAAACAACCAAAAAAGAAATTAAATTCAGCAGATCTGCTTGCAATGTTTAACTCGTCCGAAGCTACTCTTGCAGTAAGGTGGCCCAAATTGTAAGAACATGCTATGGGGCTGCAGAGCGACAAACCCGGAAGGCATTAAACTTGAGCAAATCTCCACAGAGATTGGATTTCTAATTCTAACCCCACCTGACTAAACCTATTACCCAAATCGTAGAGATCACCAGCCCGACATCCTAGATATGGTCTTCCTAAAAAAATTTCCAACTGCAATCCATCGCCCAGTTAACGATGAGGTCGATTCGGATCACCTTCCAGTACTTATAACACTCACAACTGCTCCACACATAAACACGCAGGCTCCTCGCCTAATAAACGGAGCAATAATCTGGAAAAAATTTCAAATAACTCTAAATGATGATTTACATTATTCACCTGAACTGAAAGCACCAGAAGGAATCGACGTCGCAATATCAAACTTTACAACTTTCATTGTAAATAGTGTACTCAAGGCAACGTCGAAGAAAGAATTGTATCATAAACCCAGGCACTATTATCACCCAAACTACATAACCGAACTTATTAAAAAAAGAGCCAAACAAGACGTCAATGGCAACGAAGTCGACATCCGTCTGATAAGCGATCGCTCAACTACCTAACAGCTAAAAAAAGAATCGGACAAAATAAGAATACATTGAAGAGCTTGAACCGAACGACCTTGGGATGCGGAAAGCAACAAATAGACTTCTAAAACAGCACAACGAAATTCCAACAATCACAAATGATATCAGCAATGACTACACTGATGCAGAAAAAGCCTCGGCATTCGCCAACCATCTGGAAAGTGCCTTCACACCAAAAACCACATGCAGTCCAACAGAAACAGCATTTACAATTGATTACATCGAAAGAAGCCTACCTGTCATCACTGAACATATAGAATCAACTTCGCCTCACGAACTGCAAGCTGTAATCGCCAGAATCCCCAAAAGAAAAATCCCCGGTTACGATCTCATGCCAAATATCGTGTTAATACATTTAACTATGAAATCCATAGCTTACCTAACATAAATATTTAATGCCTGCCTGAGGATGGGCCACTTCCCAAAAGAATGGAAACACGCCATAACACTGCTATTCCCTAAACCAGGAAAGGACAAAAAAAAACCTTTAGAAAACTACCGACCTATAAGTCTATTAACATTTCCATCCAAACTGTTAGAAAAGTTATTTACGCTCGCCTCAATAAAGAAATAATCTCACTTAACATACTTCCCCTACATCAGTTCGGCTTCAAAAGAACCTGCTCAACCACACACCAACTTCAGAAAATAGTTAAAACAATCGAAACTGGATACGAAAACAAACAGTAAGCAACAGCCGTTTTTCTTGATGTAGCACAGGTCTTTGATAAGGTCTGGCTCGAGGGACTGTAAAGAAAACTATTGAAACTAAGATTACCCAACTACCTGAAGGCAATGCTATTCTCTTTTCTTGAGAATAGAAACTTCGCAGTGAAAATAAATGCCGAAGGCTCAGATACTAAAAGTATACGAGCTGGAGTCCCCCAGGGCAGTATACTGGGACCACATCTACACATGCCAAATGTAGAAGCCACTTTAGCAACATTTGCTGACGATACAACCATAATTACACTAAGCAACGATCTAACAAAAGCAGCTCAACTACTACAGGCCGCTATAAATAAATTATGCAAGTGGTTTAGTGACTGGAATATGCAAATTAACTATAGCAAACGCCAGGCGAAAAAATATATACACCTAACATTTATGTCAACAACCAAATGATAGAATGGAATACCTCTGATAAAACAGTGAAATATCTAGAAGTACTTTAATACACAAAACCCTCTTGGAAGCAGCATATCAACCATAAACTCAATCAGAGTTATGCAAGACTAGCACAGCTATACCCATTATCAAATCGGAAATCAAAACTAAAAGCCAAATGCGCAATCATGATGTACACTTCCCTTATAAGACCATAAGCACTTTATGCAGTGCCAATCTGGAGTATTACATCAAAAACAAACTTAATCAAACTACAAAGGCCACAGAATAAAGTTCTAAGAATCGCAGTCGACGCGCCGTGGTTCATCAGAAATACTCAGTTAAATTATGATCTAGGAGTTCCAACAATAGAAAGGCACAAAAACAAGCACCAAAAAATTTCTTTGCAACATCAAGGCATCCAATTGAGCAGCTCACTATAACCTTGGAAAGCGGAACATTCACTCTCGGCGAAAATGAAGACTCCCCCAAGACCAATTTTTATCAGACAAAGAGATGTCCGTGGAATCAAGGTTTCAGCTTAGAGTCACACGTTCAAGTGTGAATGGATGAGGTTTCAAATAAAGTTTATCGCACCTGATAAGTGGATGCCTAAAAGTCCGGATGCTGCTACGATAGACCGTTTCGTTTGCGGGTATCTTAATAAACGTCTTTAGGATGTCAAAACTTAAAACACTGGCCTTAAAAGGGATTTGAAAAAGGCTTGGAAGGAATTGCCTTAAGAACTTTTCAACAAAGTTGGCTAAAGCGTGTCTATCTAATCTACAAGAATACGGGACCTCATACCGAGTAGCTTTGAAATTTTTTGCATTTGATTTTTAAACCCCTCATCTTCATTCTCTCATTTTCGGCATCTATCCCTTTTCGTTTTTACATCTATATGTACCTTTGTCATCTTAATCTGCTGTCACTTGCATTTCCATTTCCTTTATTTAACTTCTATTCCAATTCATGTTGTTTTAATTGATCAATTGTGTGATAGTTTCATTTATCTTAAGTTTTTATAAGCTATACCCCTCCTTTATGCCCCTTACTTCTTGCAACTTTTATATAATGGTACGGCTCTAACTCCCCAAAAGGCCTGCATACTGAGAGGTTAAGGCTCTCATACGTTCGCCATCTCTGATGCGGGGCGATGTGGCAAGCACCGCGCCTTAAACGATCGCCATTATTACCTTTTGTTAGAAGTGAACGCAGATACTCATTTATTTTTAGTGACTGAGTAGGCCATCCGCCAGGCATCAGAAAGCACCGAGAATTGAACCCCGGTCCGTCCACATCGCAGCCCGCGCCTTGACCACTGGACCACTCTGGCGATAACTTTTATATACTCAAGCGATATTTTCCTCTTTCTGAAAATTTTTCGCGCAATGCTCATTATTTCCAGTATTTTTGTCTTGGAGGTTTTGCCGCCTGTACAATTTCCAGTTTTTTATTATTTGTTGTCAATTCCATCAATACCAGCTGTGTTTTTTTACATTTAACGTTTGTTTTTTGTATCTGTTTAAATTGTTATATTTTTCTAAGCTTCTTCTTTAGTTCTAAGTCCGATTCATTTATTGTTTTTTCAGATCATGTACCACTATTTTGTTCTTTCTCTAGTAAATCTATTAAGTCGTCCATTCTTTAGATTTTTTGTTTGATTTTTGTTTTTATTTTTGAAATTGCATTTATTAGCTTTACTTTCATTCTAGTGTTCACTTTTATTTTATAGCGCAAGAAATGTTCATCACGGTTGTTTTTCGATGAACTCTAATATTCGGTATTAAGGTTATCACGTCGCGTCCCGCTCGTTTCTCGTTCAGTGCACGACCTTCGGCCCGCTTTGCCATATTTTAGTTATTTGTACTATAAACTTTAATTTTATTTGTTTATTCTTATAGCTACTTTCGACATTTATACACAATTCCAAATAAAAGTTTAAATTAAATTCTATACATTTCTCACTTATTTCAATCGTACGCAGCGACTTTTTCTACACCGGACTTGACGGTGGTTTGGAATGTTCTTGAAGCCCTTTAACTGATAGTTTTACAATATGAATTAACAATATGAACATTATTAAAATTTTCAAGATATACACAATTATTGGTTGAGTTTAAAACTTAATTTTAAAAATTAATAATTAAAATATGTCTTAAAACAACCTTATCAGCAGCACTGTTATAATCATCATCATCATTATGTATTAATATCATTATCATTAAATATATTTCTAAAAGAACTTATATAGATAAATAACGCTAAGGGGCTATTTGAAGTAACCACATACAATTTATTTTAATTATCCTGAAACAGCAAAATAGTTAAACATTGTAGCGTTTTAGCCCACGAATAGCTTTAGTTAGCTCAAATTACCCTGTTGCTTTAGTGCTAATTAGCTTACAGTACTGCTGGCATCAAATTTTAGTTAATAATTATGTTCATACGTTTACATATTCTCAAATTACAAAATTTAATGTAACTGCTAAACCAATTTACATCAATCCTATTGATGCTTATAATTAAGTTTTGTTGTTAATCATTTATAAATGCAGACAATGATTCATTTATTTTCAAAAGCACTCAGCATATGCCGCCGTCTTTTGCAATGGCAGTGCCGCGGCCTCATTCCGTTTTACTGCCGGCTATAAAAATTGAAAGCGCGAATGCATTCTAGGATGATATTGTAAAATAATATCCCGACATCCGCTATAAATAATAACGAACCAGAAATGAAAATGCCGTCGGGAAAGTTTCCGGTCCAAATCTCTCCGCGCCTTAACCTTTCAGACATCCATTGAACTTCCCTCGTACGTTTCGAATCTCCAGCGCGGACGCATAGTAGAAACGTACATAAAATAAGCCCCACTTCGGCGAAAGGTGTTAAAAACATTGCTCAGTAAGTGCTATGGGAGCTATTCTAATATATATTACCTCCAAGAAAGCCGTAAACCCTTGACGCTTCAGTTTCATGTTAACACCTACTCACGCAGAGCTTTCTCCGCAGGACGGGCTGCCCCTGGAGGGAGGGACGATGACTGTGAGCCCCGACGGCAACACAACGACAAGCACGCTATCCTTCACCCCAACGGCCTCCGATCACGGCCTTACGCTGTCCTGTCGAGGATTCAACCAAATGGTTCCGCACAGCGAGATGAGAGACACTTGGATGCTCCGTGTCCTATATCCGCCGAAGGTCACGCTCACGCTAGGCCACGGCCTCGACGCCAACAACATTAAGGAGGGAGCAGACGTCTACTTTGAATGCCATTTGGTTGCCAACCCGTGGGTACGTACGTCACTAATTTCATTGGCATGCACTAGATTAATTAATTTCGCTACACGTTTGGTGGTTTCTGCACATACAAGGCTTACAGTGCACAATGTATAATAAGGGATCACCCCTTTTGCGCTTTCATAAATTAGAGCAACTAAATTGCAACTTTTATTATACGCGTGTATATATATATATATATATATATATATATATATATATATATATATATATATATGAATATAATTTTGGGTGGTTTCAAGATTTTGGAGGGACAAAAAAATTATTAATATAACTTCTTTATTCCTGTTGATTTATAAAATGTAAATTAAAAAGTTTTTTAAACGTATAAATATAACTTTATTTTTTATTAACAAGGTTATGTTTTAGTTTACACTTATTTGGAACAAATAAGACATATGATGTCAAAAATATTAGTGGTTTTAGAAGCAACGGAATGTGGTACATATGTGTACCAGCAGATTTTATATTGAGACTGATAGTTACCATCAGGTAAAAACAATAATATTATTCGAGAATGTCATTTATTATAAATGTATAAAATACTAAAAAGCTATTACTTAATATGACATAATGTAAAACAATTTTTGCACAAAGGTAAATTGTATTCCTTATCAATAGTTTTAATTTTTGTATAGCGCTTTTCTGGATTGGTACAATCCTACATAGTCTTCTCGTTGGAACCTTCTGTAGATAAATGCAGAAAGCCGCATTTTTTAATGATGCGATTTTTGGCAGTGGCAAATTAGTATGTTAAGAGCAAAAATAAATGTCGGATGCGGAACATATTTTTTTAAATTGCCGGTCGTTGAATATTATCTGTAGATTCACTGTAACCATTTTAAGACAACTGTAAGTCTTTTCTTATTAATTTGGAAAATTTTCGGCCACAATCGTAGAGATTTTGGAACTAATCTTCTTGATAAAAACCAGTTATCTTTTGTCCGTAAAATGCAATCGCTTCCGGGCAGTTGGGCGACTACTTTTGGTCAGTGTTATTTTTTTTTGTAATTTTGGTTAACTCCAGTTTGTAACCGTAGCTCATTACTAAAAGGTTTTTATGTAACGTAGTTTCATTTTAGTTTATCTTGTAGAGTGGGTATATTTCAATTATTAGCTAAACAAGTATTTAATGCCGTGTAGTTGATTTCTAATAAATTTACACTTGTAAAAAATCTATCAATATATAGGGTAGCTTTTGCAACCTTTATTTCCCATAAGTGGTTTTACAACTGGTTTTCTTAGAGTAATTTTATTATTTTATCCTGAATAATTTTTAACGGGAACATATTTAAGTCGTATGTGTAACCAGAATATGCATCGCATTGAAGCCACAATTTAAGGCTCCTTTTACTTAGTTTTGAAAGCATGTACTGCTCCAGTGAAAAACGTTCTTTGAATTTAGACATCGATTCGTCTATACTTAAAAAGAGGCATTTTCTGAACGTATACTTCAAGCAGAAAACTAATTCTTTAATGTAATATGCTTTAAAGGTTTTTCCGGGGGAGCTAAATAAAGTTTAGAAGTTATGCATATATAATTGTTCGATTTCTCATTGATCCCTTTTGACTCCAATAATATTTTTAGACCAGGGAGGTGATTGTATATCATTATAATCATATAACTTGAAACTGTTTGTGTATTTTGCCTTTATCGGTTGCTTCTTATAGATTACGAGATTTATTCAGCAAATTAAAACATTGATTAGAACAGGAAACTATTTTCAAATACAAATAATAAAGAAATAGTTTATGAAAACTGTCAATAGAAGATGATTGCCTTGTAATATCTATAAGAATTTTATATTTTCTTTCGACAAAGATTGTTTTTTTAGGTTGAAATATGTTATTAATTATTTTCTAAACAAAAAATGGGTTTACATTAGTTTTTTCATAAGTTTCTTTAAATTATTCTTTTCCTTACGTACTACAAAAAGTTGTATCGTCGCTTAGTGAATTTTACAAGTTGAAGCTCTTGAAAAAAGGCTTCAAAAAAATATTTTCTTATCCATTATTAGTTTGTACGTAATTGTCTAGAATCATCAGAAAAGTCAGATTCATCAGATAAATGTCCTGCATAATACTCGAACTCACTCTTTTTCAAATTTTTTATTTTCTAATTTGTTGTTTTTATAATTAATATCAACAAAAATGGCCAAAATAAGAGCAGAAACAATATTTCTCTATTTGTTACGGCTAATTATTAGGTTTCTATTGCTTAACTGCTTAATTACGAAAGTGATTAAAATATGTTTAATTAGTAACTAAAGATATATTCATGAACTCGGCTTCTTCCTCTGACTGCAGCAATATGCAATTGTATGTTTGATTAGCCATTCGCGAAATATTGACTTTAGTACACCTTAACAATGTCGTTTCATAAAGCTCTTTATTTGGAAGAAAATTAAATTCTATTCTTAATAGCACATATTCTTCGTTTTCCGCTGTCACTTTCAAAATTTTGTAATTAAGCGGCCGCATGTATATACGTGATAAACTGCATTTATAAAGAGTTTGAAAACCATACCAATATAGTCAATAAATTGTATGACATGGTTTTGACAGGTCGCCAAATGATTATATTTAAAAAAAGTTTCTTTAAAATAGATGTAAAATTTTAATCAGACAAAATTCGATACATTTCAAAATATAATTTGTGACCATAAATGAAACCTAAATTTATCACTAGACACTAGAAACTGAAATGCAATTAAATAGATTAAGCAAAATGAATCGGTTCTAGGAAAAGCAAATTATATTCAATAAGCTAAAAATTTAGTATACAGCATTTTTGATTAAACTGAAAGCAGCAGTTAAATGAAAGAGATCTAAAACAGTAAACTCAATGCATTATCGCGTGGATCCATGCAAGTTCCATGTTTCTGGAAGAGTTGAGAGAATTACGAGATGCATTCAAGTTATAACAACTCCAATTTTTTTCTCACAAACTAATCACACGAAAACTGTCAAACTTGTGTCACTTCTCGACTTAATCTTCTTTAGAAGTCTTCTTTGATCACTGGAAAATTGCTAATGCAATAGCGGCACGACTAGTGAATTTGCGACCATGGACATTGTCCTTCATCGTTGGAAACAGTCAAAAGTCGCTAGGAGCCAGGACAGGTGAGTAGGAAGCATGAGAAATCACTTCAAAGTTGTCAGCATTCGTGGCACCCACCTGGAAGATACTTTTCGCATTTTTAGGTCTTCATGCAGACTAGTGTGCACAGATCCCACGGAAATGCCAACTTTAGAGGTTATGTGTTCCACACTCATTCGGCGGTTCTCCAAAACAAGTTTCTCCACTCGCTTGATCATGTCGTCAGACCGGCTGGTGCAAGGCCGAGATTGTCTTGGCTTATTGTCAGACGATGTCCTGCCTTCTTTGAACTGTCGCACTCACAAGCGCACATTAGACACATCCATAACACCATTAACACATGTCTCACTCAACTGGCGATGAATTTCAATCGGTGTCACACAACGCAATTGGAGAAAACGAATGATTACACGCTGTTCTTGTAATGAAAACGTCGCTATTTTAAGTATCAAAAACAGCCCCCACTCTCGCCGCTGCTGCTAGAGTTCTGTGTGCCGTGCAGTACTGTTACGCCTTCACAAAGGCTGTGCGCGTATTTTGATATAAACGGCATGTTTATATCTGTTACCACTCCTGAGAGAAAAAATCACAGGTATTATAACTTAAATGCATCTCATAAAGTATAAAAGTCTGTAAATTTGCGTCCGTAAATGTTTTTTTTTAGAAAGGAATTGAGAATCTTAAATAATATTTGGCCCGATACATTGTAGTTTAATTGGATTACGTTAAAGAATAAGATAGACTTAAGTTACATTTATTTTGTTTTCATTAACATTATAAAAACTTTTAAATCTATCTTTGTAGGTAATAATGTATCTAAACATAGCTGCGTTTTTTTACTATAGAATATATTCTAACTGACTCGTTATAGTTAATCATATGTGATAACTATTGTTTTGACTTTTATCGTAAATTAAAGTGTTTAAATAGTTTTCATCGGCGAATCATGGTTTCCTAAAACGTGGAAAGTCGCCCGAATCAAATTGACCTTTTAAAAAATAGTCTATATAGATATGTCAGAAGGGTTCGTTTTCCCTTCTTGTTGTTCATTTATAAATTTGCAAAATTTAAGGCATATTCGTAACCATAATTTTGTCACTCTAAACCACAATCATCCAACAAAACTTCCAAAACCACAGTTTTTCCATACTAAAAACGAACACTATTAACGTATCAACGTGTAAACATATATTTCATTCTATTAGTGAGATCCGACTTCAATGCCGTTGCCTTGAAGTTTTGTGGTCAAGTCATTTAGTTGCACAACTACTTGCTTCAATATTTATATTAACAATGTTTCGTTTTAAAACTTTTAGTATATTTGCAATCTTCTACTGATTAAGTAATACATTTGGTTAAACTTATTTTAGAATTCTTTGTTTTAAATTTCGTGAAAATATGTTTGCTTGTCGTAACTATTCTGAAATTGCTCCGTCTTATCTTATATTTGTAATTTATAGAATTTTTTAATGTCAATACGCTTGATGGTATTTCTCCTTTATTAAAATTTTTAATCACATTTAAAACATTTTGTAAATTTATGAAAATAAAGCCATTGTCAAATGGGTTGTTGTTTATATGAAGTGTAAATTTTTTATTTCTTCTATTTTTAAAACCATCTAAAATATAAATATTTCTTCAAAATACTATGACGTAATTTATTCATTTTATTTTAAATCTAAACCATGGGGCCGGCGAAGAGATTGCTCTGTAAGCAATTCCAGAACGAACTTAAAAAGACCTTTCGATTTCGATTTCGAATTTCGGGAAAATTCGAAATCGAATATCTGGAAAATTATTCGACATAGAATTTTTTCTTCATTTTCGAATTCAGCGTACAATTTCCTATAAGAATCGCATTTAAAATCGTAATGTCGAAAATTTTCCCGAAATTCGAAGTCGAATATCTCGAAAACTATTCGACATAGAATTTTTTCGATTTCATTATTGAAATCAGCGTAAAATTTTCTTTAAGAATTACTCATAAAATCGCAATGTCGAAATTTTCCCGAAATTCGAAGTCGAATATCTCGAAAACTATTCGAGATAGAAACTTTTTGATTTCGATTTTGAAATCAGCGTAAAATTTCCTATAAGAATCCATTTTAAAATTTTAAAAATTCCATAATTTTGTGACAGCGACAGACAGACCGACAGACATATAGAATTCAGTAACGAACTTTTTAAGTTCGTTGAATATCGCTAAACCATACTCTAATAACACAGTCAATTTTTTGTGAAGCTAATTTAATATAAGCCGATTCTTATCTGCTTTATTTTCATGTTCTAACAAAGATCAAATCATTTAGATAATTGAGAAGAGTCCCGAGTTAATCAAAGTAATTAAATATGCCATTAGAGAATTAATTAAATTATTTTTTGGGTAGTCTGTCATTTCCCATTCGTTCAAAATGTTCTTACCATTGTAGTCTTTTATTTTGTCCATAATGTTGAATATTTTTAATTCTTTAATTTCTTTATTACTTTTTTTATGTCTGAAATTGTATCCGGCGGTTGGTCGTAAGAATCGCATTTTTGATGTAGTTATTCTGAGTTTGTTATT
The DNA here is from genome assembly GCA_036346155.1 of Sinelater perroti. Taxonomy (NCBI): domain Eukaryota; kingdom Metazoa; phylum Arthropoda; class Insecta; order Coleoptera; family Elateridae; genus Sinelater; species Sinelater perroti. The sequence continues at coordinate 6,362,427 of JARFIY010000359.1, forward strand.
TTTGATAATCGTCTAGCATGTTAGCATGTTAGGCTTGAGACAGCTGCTACTTTATAGAACTTTATTATTGTTTTCTTCTGTACTTTGTTCTTGAGTGTTCTTTTTATTATGCCATTGCAGTAGTTAAATTTTTAATTTTTTTGGATGTCGTCCTCTCCCATGAAAGATATTGAACAGCCCAGAAATTTGAAGCAGTTTACCTGTTCGATTATTTTTTCGTTTAGTAATATCTTTGATCGGACCGATTCAATGCAACAAAAAGCCATTACTTTCTTTTATCGGTGGATATTTTTAAGTCAAATGTTTTCATTATTTGCTGTAGTTTATAAGCGGCTAGTTGACGTGAATTTTCTGAATTTGCAACTACAAGCTAATCGTCTGCGAATATAAATGCGGCAACGTATTTTGATTTATTTAGATTATGAGTATAAGTTTCTATATTATCAATCCCCAACATCGTTAACATAGAAGTTGAATAGCATTGGGGACAGGCTGCATCCCTGTCTTAGTCCAAGCTTTATGTTTTCTGAATTGTTTCTATCGAATGTATTATTAGTTCTGTATGCGCATATAAGTTTTTAATAAATTTAATTAGATGTATGGGTATGCGTCGTCTGTTTATTATTTCCCAAAGTTTTTTTGCGGTAGTTTTTGTCGAAAACTTTGATGTACTCTACGAACATTATGTGTGTTTCTTTGTTGAATTTCCGATATTTCTCTATTATTTGTTTTGTGTGAATATATTATCAGTACAGGATTTGTCTTTTCTGAATTATGTCTGCTCTTGTAATATTACAGTGTCTATTATATTTTGCATTCGTTTGGTTAATAATTTGTATATATTTTATATGAACACGCATTCCTCAGTAATTGTCGCATTTCGATCGATCTCCTTTCTTAAAAATTCGTTTAATTATCGCCACATTCTATTCATGAGAGATAGTGATATCTTCACTTTAATTTTTCCGAAGCATATTTAATAAATTCGCTATTAATTCCATCCAACCTGCAGACTTTTATATTCTTAGTGCATCGCAGCGCGTCATTTTGTTCTTCAGTTTCTATTGGATCTACTTCTATCTTTTCCTTTTACTTTTCTTGGTCCTTTTCGGTCAGTTCTTCTATGAACCATAGGTTTTAATAATACTTTAACCATTCAGTGGGTGTTATTATGTTTATTTTTTCTGTGCCTTTTTTTCGGTATCCAGGTGTCTCATAATTTTATATGCCATTTGTTGTCGTACATGTATATCATTCACTATTTTGATATATCTCATTTATTTTGTTGTGCTTGGTGGTTTAGGTTTTTACAATTTGCGTTATTTTATTATATTCTGTTTCATTTCTTTCTGTTCTATTTTGTAGCCGTAGGTGATATACCTTGTTTTTATCTTTAACTGTATATTTTTTTATTATTGTATTTTGTGTTTCGCTTTCCAAGAGCTTCTGTTGCTGCTTTTTCAATTATGCTTTTTATGTTCTCCCAGTCTTCTTCTACATTGTCAGATTGTAAGAATCGTCCAATATGTTCCTTTAGCCTTTCTTGATAAAGTGTTTTAACCGACTCTTTTTGGAACAATTCTACTTTCCATTTGTGTTCTAATGATGTTCGTTTTTTGTTTTTTATCCAGTTTGCGTGTAGTCGTACTTTAGCTTCTAATAAATAATGGTCTGTATGTACATTTAATTCTCTCTATACTCGTGTCATTAAATAGTGTGGCAGTTTTTTCATTTGCTAAGAAGTAGTCAATTATCGATTTTTTGCCTCTTGCTTCCCAAGTGTATGTATGTGGTGGTTTATGTTAGGTATTCATAATTCTTATATTTTTGTAGCAAGCATGCTGAGAATTTTTCCATTTTGGTTAAGCTGATTTTCGCTATTCGTTCCAATGATATTTTCAAATTTCTTTCTACCGATACGAGCGTTAAGGTTTCCGCCAATTAATATGTAGTCATTCTTGTTTATTTGATTAAAATATTGTTGTACCTGTCTCTTTTTTGTCTCTGATATTTTTCTTCTTGTTAGTTCTTCTTGTAATTCATATAGTTTTTTATTTAATTCAAGTAGATTCCAGGTACCTATGTGTAGATAGTCTTTTATTCCATATTTCTTGTCCTTAATTCGTTTGCGGTTGTCATCTGTAAGTTCCGTCCTATCCAAGGTTATTCTTAATTGCGTATACATTATTTTTGTTTGTAATTTGTGATTTTCCAATTAGCAAAAAGTATTTCCATTATTCCAAATCGTTGCCTATTTCATTAGCCAAAGTTGTAGTGTAAGTGAGTCTTTTTCTTCCCTAGAGAGGAGACCACCCTTTCCAAGTATTCCGTTCTCGTTTGTTTCCGACCTTGTTTCCGACCTTGTTTCCACCGAGGTTAGTTATTCAATCTTCCACACGGTTGCTCGGATTTCCAGAACTCACCAACGGGGAGGTGAGAGTCGGGATTGAGTAGAAGAGGCTAAGTCGGTGATAGCTATAAACTCGCCGTATGTTTCGCATCCTACTTTTTTGAGCCCCAACATTTGTTTTATTTGTTAGATTTCGAAACTAAGCGTATTGTATAAATTTAACAGTTAAATATATAACTGCTACACATATGACATACATGTACACTAGAAGTCTTTAAGCATTTTAAAATATATAACTTCGCGTACTTATTTGTCAAGTATCTCTAACTAATTATAGTTCACAATTTTCTTCATTAATGTTTGTACAAACCAAATTATAATAAAATTTAGCACAATTTACAAAAATAAATTTTTCAAATATATTTCTTTTTCTTCTTCTTCTTCTATCCTTCTTTTACCCTTGAGGGTGTTGGATAAATATATTTCTTGACTCTCTTAAACATTATTTTGCCACGAGGTAAATTTGTTATAGGCCATAGTACTACAAATTTTCAGAAGTCAGTTGGATAAAACGTCAAGGCTTTACAAAAGCAAATTTTTTAGGGAACCATGAGTACGGTATGAAAACAGTAGAAGTTAAGTTTTTCATAAATATTTTTGTCAGATTTTTATTCCAAAAAGAAGGTAACTAATTCATTATTAAGGGGCGATCTTTATGTATCTCTTATAAACTTTGAAAACATTTTGAGCGTTTTGATAGTAACTATTACCTTAAAAATGTTCACAAGAAGCTGTCGAATATTTGGTAATTTCTCAGTGTCAGCTTTTCTAGGTCTTACTTAAAAATGTATACGTTACTTAAATTTGTCATAAAAGCAAGGTTGCAAAATAATTGTTATATAAGGTTAAATAAACATAAGTGTCAATTGTATACATATGTAGTATGTCAGGCAGTGAATTTATCAGGAATGTTATTTTTGATTTGAAAAGACTTTTTAGATAGTCAGAAAAATAATCAATTACAAAGATATGTACTATAAGTTTAAATCTTCCTTAAGTTAATACATACATGCCCAGATAATAATGAATGCGAAATCTGGCAAACCGCCCACTCAAGCACAATCCTACAGACCAATAAGTCTCCTGCCTCTCCTTTCCAAACTTCTTGAACGGCTACTACTCAAGCGCATTAAGAAATCTGTAGACCTAGACTAGCTTATCCCACTGCACCAGTTTGGATTCCGTGAAAGCCATTCCACCATTCACCAAAGCCACCAAATCATCACTCATATAATGGAAAGCATGGAGAAGAAGAATGTATGCCCAGCGGTGTTCCTAGACATTAAGCAAGCGTTCGACAAAGTGTGCCATACTGGCTTGTTATACAAACTCAAATTACACCTCCCCAGTCAGCTATACGTACTACTTAAGTCATACCTCACAGACCGAACCTACCAAGTCAAAATGAACAGTGCAGTCTCAGATATCCATCCAATCAAGTCCGGAGTCCGCAGGGCAGCGTCTTGGGACCACTGCTATATCTAATTTATACATCAGATGCACCAACCACAGACAACACTATGCTTGCGACATTTGCTGACGACACGGCCATCCTTTCAGTCAACCAATCTCCTGAACTTGCTGTGAAACATCTCCAACAGCATCTAGACTCACTGCAAGCCTGGTTCCATAAGTGGAGAATTACAGTCAATACTGATAAATCGGCTCAAATAACCTTCACTATAAGACGTATCGAATGCGCTCAAACTAGCATAAATAACACCCCAATTCCAATCCATAGGGAAGTAAAATACCTCGGCTTGCACCTCGACCAAAAACTCAATTGGAGCTCGCATATCAAAGCCAAAAGGAAGCAATTAGATCTCAAAATCAAACAAATGGCATGGTTACTTGGAAAACATTCCCAACTCTCTCTATCAAACAAGGTTTTGCTGTATAAAGTCATCCTGAAACCCATATGGTCCTACGGGATCCAACTCTGGGGATGCGCCAAAGCGACACACACTAAAATCCTTCAAAGATTCCAGTCCAAAACCCTCCGTATGCTGGCCAATGCACCATGGTACATAAAGAACGACACCCTTCATAACGACCTAGCAGTTCCCTACGTAGATAGTGAAATCAAAAGGCTCTCAACTAACTATAGCAGTAACTTGGCAGGACAACCTAACCAACTCATTGAACAACTCTCCAATCAACCGGACATCGCAAGAAGGCTCAAACGACAATGGCCGCTGGACCTCGCACAACCTAATCAAAACTGATGTAATCATTAGGGAGACTAGCACTGGCTAGAGCTCCCCGCATGACATTGTATTGTTATATAATTTTACTTAATACTCAAATTAGGAGTAGATTCTAAATACGCTGGTTAAATTAATAATAAAAAAAAAGTTAATACATACGTATGATAAGTTTTAAAATGTAAGTACCAATGCAAGTTAATTTTATATCAAGGTTTAGCTTAGTTTTAGCAAATATTTAAAGCAACATTTGTTACGTATTAACAAACACTAGCTAAAACCTTGGCCACCCCCAATATATAAATAAATATAAATAATTTAATTACTTTTCAAATTCCGATACCAAAAAGTATCAATCGATAAATTCAAGCAAACCTAATCTATGCAAATTAACCAAGCTTTCGCAGCTGTACGACAATAAATATAAAAAGCTAATGTTGATAACTTTATTTTAGTATTATAGTGAGAATAGCAGTTAGATTATGATTTTTTTATTGATAATTTATGACAGAATTATTTCTCAATTTTTCAATTATGTTTGTTTTTTACATATATTTACTAAGTTATCTTTAAATAAAAAGTATCTGGTTTAAGGAACATGATTTGGACAAAACTTATTTTAGTCATAAGGCACTCACATGGGATACATTTAAGACTGAACTGCTGTGCTATGTGAAAATTCCCAAACATGTAGTTATTGTTAGTGGTTCGATTTAGCTAAAATAGGCTTTTGAGATGGGTAGAATAGATTAAACAAGAATGCTATATAATTTGAATTTAGAAAGTGTAAAGTAGCTCCCTTTAAGTAGCCCCATGTTATGCATAACTATTCTAACAAATACGTGATTTATTTTCCTTTAATATTTAGCACTTTGAATTTAAATAGTACATAAAATGTATATTTAAATAAAGCTTATTTATAAACTAAATTTTTACAAATTTTAATCGAATTTAATTTTATTATATTACTTATATAATAGGTGTATAAATAAGTTCTCAGCTTTAGATTTCAGAGGACGCAAATCACCGTTTACATGTAACGTATTAGTCCGCCCTCTTGGGGCTTTAAATCAATGACATTTGGTGTTTCGAAAGATCATGCAATTTGGCGTTTGATGCACATAACCTCAATAATCAGCTGTGTTCACGATGGCAATCACAAAAGAGCATATTCGATTTTCTATCCACTTCGCGTTTCATCTTAAGAAAAACGCTGCTGAAGCCACCGAAATGATTTGTGCTGCATATGGTGAGAATGCTGTAAGTCATGCAACGTGCAAAAAGTGGTACCAAAGATTTCGCGGAGGACAGTTTAGCCTTGAAGATCAGCCACGCGCTGGACGCCCTCAAACATTTGACACGGATGAGCTGCAGACGCGTTAGGCTGGGAACTTCTTCCACATGCGGCGTATAGCCCAGACATGGCCCCTTCCGATTATCATTTATTCCGGTCGTTACAGCATCACTTGGCTGATACGCACTTCAAAACAGAGGAAGAAGTCCGAAAATGCATCGATAACTTTATCGTCTCGAAGCCGGTGACCTTCTATTACCAGGGAATTCGCAAGCTACCCGAAAGATGGCAAAAGGTCATCCATGCCAACGGAGAATATTTTGATACTTAAGCTTTTTTCGTTTGTATATATATATATATTGATGAGCCACTTGATTTTCCGTAAAGGTGTCTGTGCTAATACCCAAAATTAACACATACTTATACGTATTTATATTCACAAATTCTGAAATGAACATTAAATAAATTTAAATTTATTATAACCACACAAGAGTACAGTATGTACATTCAATAAAAATACCAACATATGATCCAAACATGTAATCAATTATCATGCTCTTTTCACATCCACCACCAGTTATTTCAGCTATCACAATTTATACCCCCCTTAATAAGTTAAAAGAGCAATACACCATAACGAAACTTTAACCTCAATCAGTTGAATCATATTGACATGTCGCAACCAATGCGATGATAAAAACGAAGAAAATAAATTCAAAAATAGGCATGTCTGGCAAGCCTTAAAACTTAAACTCCTATACCTAAGCATCCACAATAGGTACAAGGAACTAGTTAACAAAGACGCACAACCATACCAAACATCTAATGAAACAACGAACACAAATAAACCAACAAAACTACCGCCAATTATAAACAAATAGTTAGAAAAAATAATACACCATACATAATAACTGAACAAGAACAAAACATATAGCATAGTAATCAGAAAATTTCGTCACTCAATATATTGTACAGAAATAAAGAACAAATATGACACAACCATATAGTATGCAACGTAATTAATATCAGATGCAAAAACAAACTTTCGCTCCTTTGTACCTAAAGAAAACAACTAAGACATGTTTAAAGTAAAGTCGGCGTAGAAGCACCGCGATTGAAATAAACATTGTGCAATATACCAGATGTAAATTTTACTGAAACACAAATATCTATTGTACAAGGCCGTACGTATGAGTTAAATGTGGAGGAAGAAACATTATATTCAACAAGAAACAACGTTCTTGCAAGTTGTTTCTTATACAGTAACAATCACCATGCAAATTATAAATAGAGTTAAATACCTATATAAATACCACAGAAAGCAAGAGGAAAATTCACAATTCAAACATTAACATAACAACCAAAAACAATAGAAGTCACTTATTTCCCAATACAGACCCAACCATCGCAAAAAAATTCTTAGATGTAAATAGTGACAAAACATTTTACACAAATGAGCAACAATTCGCAAATATAGGAGAGCAACTGACAAGTTTCATAAACGATTCAAGTCCATGTTTAACCAACTAATTAACTAAAACAGCGTCATACATAACATTCTAAAAACAATCATAAGCAAATTTGCACAATGATGGACAAATAAGAATTGCGCTTTGGGTTCCTAAGGGCTTTCCAACGATAGAGTCAAATTAATTTATTTCTTAAAAACAAATCAGATATTTATATATCTTATTTATTAATTATTCATTTTTAAAACTTATTTTACCCGTCTTGACGAAATAGTACACGGTAATGCAACTGTAAGAGTACGACAGCCGCGAGGTAAAGGCTTCGACCTGCCAAACTGGCGCGCTGCGGCTCTGGGTTCGAACCCCGGCAATGACAAAAACATCTAATTCTCTCCGGCCGTCATAAAAACAACTTTGGCGGTCGTAAAAGTACATTCTACCATATCCACTCGCCAACCCGCCCAGCAAACGTGGCATTTAATTGCCAAAACCCCCAAAAAGGGAGGCCTATGCTCAATACTGGGCACTATAAGGCTGAAAAAAATGCAACTCTTATATATAAGATCCCCATCCATCACAACTACCTTACTACAAACAAGATTTAATCTGCAAACATCCAAATTAATGTCTTGCTTTAGTGTTTGTGCTTCAAAGCATTCTATATTTTCTACTAAGTTTGAAATACTTTTTCTATCGTTAGGTTCTAAATTTATGGTGAGATGAGATTTCAGTTTCATACACACAGAATAGACCTCTAGACTCGTCACAACAAAAAGAAAAGACCCTCTACAGATGATAACTAGCAACAACTGCAAACAACTTTTAACTGAAGAACCAATATACTGGTCTACGGGTGCTAACAAAATATTAGATTTACTGGATTTATTTATACTTTATAGTATAGTCCCAAACTATACAAACATAGAATCCAACAATAAATTGTCACGAGATCATACGCTAGTCACTGAAACCCTACATACCTTTGTAATAAGTTAACCAACAACTTCCACGCTTTATATTAAAAAGATAGACTACGAAACTTCCGTTCCTCCATAAAAAATCAAATAACCTTGATCGTTCGGATAAAGTAACTTAATAAATTAGACAATATAATATACCTTACAACACTAATACAAATACTCTTTGAACTAAGAATAAAGAGAAACTAAGGACCAAAAACAGATGCCATAGAACACGTAACAACAATGATAAATGTATTTATGATAAATTGAAATGTAAGCTAGAGCAAACCCTAAGAAGTGCGAAAAATGGATTATTTGAATATTGCTACTCTCTCAAAAGACGACCGCTCTATCTGAAAACCAGAAAGAAATTGGGCTTAATCAAAAGCGGAAAAGGCAAATGTATTCATCGAGCATTTTTCAAAGCAACTGTAAATAATTATAATAATTAAATTAAAAATTTTCTAAATATGCTGTGCCAAATGTGTACTATTCTGCAAAGCCACTTTCTCTAAAAAAATTCTACTTATGTCAAAAGTATTTGAAAAGTGATTATTAAAGAACATCGGAGTAGACATCGATCTAATAGATCATATTCCAAATAACCAATTTGGTTTTCATAAACGGTAATGCAAATACTAACTCAGAATTATTAACCAAATTGCAATAAACCTCGAGAAAAATAAACTTTGCACAACACTATTACTAGACGTGGCACAAACATTTGCAAAGCTTGCAACGCATAGAGAAGTGCCGAAGCACTAACGCTGACCTTTGACCAATCAGTTTCAAAATCACTATCAAACAAGCCTTTTTGGTCACCTGCCGATTGGTGAAAACAGAATTTGGAAATTCCCAGCCGTTCTCGACTTTTTGCTCGAACGGACGGACGAACGGACGGACAGACAGACAGACGGACAACATGAAGTTAGTAAGTGACTCCGCTTCGCTTTGCCACTTAATATAATAACAATTTCCATTTCATATTACTTACCGTTAAAATTATTTCTTTCTTACATATACTACTAAATTAAATATAATACCACTTTAACTGAAGCATGCCTCTAGAAAGCGTCCTAGCATCCTTGTGCCTTATCTACACGGCGAATTTTCCAATAATAGAAAGCACTAAAATCGCCATATTTGCAGAAGATGCCGTCTTTTTAACAATCTATGATAACTTTACAATGGTATCCTAACATCTTCAAAATCATCTTAACTTCGTTAAAGAGTGATTATCGAAACGTAGAATAAAAATAATCAACACAAGTCACCTTCACCAGAAAACGTATTGTTTACCCCCAAATTGCTCTACACAACACATCAATCCCAGTCCATACCAACGTCAAATATGTTGGTCTACACCTCAAACAGAGGCTTACCCGCCAGAAACATTTAAATACTATACGACAACTATCCCTAGAGAATAAAATTTTCATTTACAAAATTACCATCAAACCTATATAGACCTACAATATATAGCTGTAGAAATGTACAAAATCGACAAATTCCTAAATAATTTAACGATTCCAGTCGAAGGTATTACGAATAATAACAATGCACTTTGGTATATTTCGTATTATATATTGTATACAGACTTAAGAGTTTCTCTTGTATCACAAGAAATCCAAACTTTGTCAACAGCTTACCATGAAAGACTACTAGGTTATGAGAATAAATATATCTCCGAACGACTCTATCTGCAAAATGTACTTCAAATATTAGAAACAGAGTTATCAAGCGACTTACCACCGTTATAAAATGACACTGAAATTTATATATACATTAGTACCTTTTTTATTAACATATTTATTACTACTTATATCTAATAAAAATTGGGTTTAAATAATACACTTTATGTGGCATAAGGGCCTTCAGTACAAGCTCAAATATATAGTTAATGACTCTCGCTCTCTCTCTCTCTCTCTCTCTCTATATATATATATATACCCTCCTAAAATCTTACCTTACCGACAGTAATTTTTTCGTGAAGCACAACGGTGCAGTCTCTGTCCATTACCCCCAACAGTCTAGCGTTCCGCAGAGAAGCGTGCTTGATCCGTTCCTCTACCTTATATACAATGCCGACTTACCTGAAACGGAAAACACTATTATTGCTGCATTTGCGGATGACGTTGCTATCCTATCCTCAGATGATGATCCTGTAACATCTACCCAAAACATGCAAATTCACCTACGAGGGTAAGGTGAAAAGTTCTCGGCATGGCAATGAAATACTGCGACTTTTAGTTAAAAATGATTTTATTTTTCTACATAATCTCCCTTGACTTCAACACACTTGATCCAGCGCCTCTCCAACATCAGTATTCCTTCTCGGACCTGAGAGTCTGGAAAATTGGAAAAATATTCATCAACTTCTTCATTGGATGCGAATCGCTTCCCAGAAACAAATGTTTTTAAGGTGCGTTGCCCTGGTGAAAGATGTCTTTTTTCTTCTTCAAGCCAGGCATCTTCTCGCGAATTTGGGCATCCAGCTGGTCAAGAAGGTTGTAGTAATATTTGCCTGTAATTCTTCTGCCTTTTGCAAGATAATCAATTAACAGGATCCCTTTCACATCCCAAAACACGCTGGCCACCTTTCCGGCAGATGTGATCAACTTCGCTTTCTTTGGTGCTGAACCATCGGCTTTCACCCACTGCTTGGACTGCTGTTTCGTTTCTGGCGTGTAGTGGTGGACCCATGCCTCATCCATAGTGACAAATCGCCGCACAAAATCGGTCGGATGCCTGTTGAATCGGTTCAAAGATTGCTGCGAAAATCGTTTGCGCATTTGCTTTTGATCGACATTCAGCAAATGCGGCACCCATCTTGCGCAGAGCTTTCGCATCCCTAATTCTTCGAGCAAGATGTTTCGCATCCTTTCTTCCGATATCCCCACAGCCTCAGCTATCTCACTCACCTTCTCTCGCCTATCGTCCCACACGATATCATGCACTTTTTTGATGGTTTCCGGTGTGGTTGCGGTTTTTGGCCGCCCTTCACGTGGGTCATCTTTGAGGGATGTGCGACCACGTTTAAATTCAGCTGCCCACTTTTTAACAGTTGACATGGAAGGAGCAGCGTCCCCGTAAACTTTTGTCAACTTCGGATGAATTTCCTTAGGGGTTAATCCATCCAAAACTAAGAATTTTATAACCACACGATATTCAAGTTTATCCATTTTAACAAAAAACATGCAACATGTCTACTGAAAAAATTAGTGTAAACAAACGACTTGAGCGAACAAGTTGAAACTAGTCATACGAACTAATGACACATGCACTCAAGCAGGAAGCATAATTGTTTGCCGATTGCAGCACCATCTTTGTATCAGGCCGACAACTTTTCACCTTACCCTCGTAAATCAGCTTAGTGAATGGTACAACAAGTGGCGATTCAAGATCAACCAATCTAAATCTATCCAAGTAGCATTCACCACCCGCACCGAAGCCTGCCCTCCTGTAACAGTGAATGGAGTCCTTGTACCAGCAAAATCAGATGTTAAATATCTAAGGTTACATTTAGATCAACGCTTGACTTGGCAGAAACACATGCAGACGAAGCGAAAACAGCTGGATCTCAAACTCAAACAGATGTATTGGCTCATGGGACGTAAATCAAAACTTTCCACCAAGAATAAAATTCTTCTTTACAAAACGACGCTAAAACCTATTTGGCTTTACGGTGTACATCTCTGGGGCTGGTCCAGACCTACCCGATTAAAAACCATACAAACATTTCAAAACGAAACACTTCGTGCGATTGTGAACGCGCCGTGGTATATTAGCAACCTAATGCTGCACCAAGACCTGAAAATCCCATACATTACTGAAGTAATTGATACCGCTGCCGCCAATTATCGAGACCGCCTTACAGGAAATCTTCATAGATCTCATAGAGAACCTATACACGGATGCTCAACAGAAGACCTAAAAAAACATGGCCTGCAGACCTACCCCAACAACACTAAGTAATAGTGAAATATAAAGAGAAACGTCAGTGGACATTTCCCTTTCAAGACAACGACTTATATCACATTTACTCAATACTGCTAGCGAAGTAGATTGTAAATTTACAGTATGTCAGTAAAAAAATATACTTTAGAAAACAAATATACTGTTAAAATTTCAAATATATGGACAAATAAAAATAATTTTTTTTTTAAATTTTGCTATTAAAAAAACAAAATTAACTGTGTCAATTTAATGTCTTCACTACAAAATATGGGAAACGTACAATTAAAATAATCAGTGCAATTTTCCGTTTTATAATTTTCTAATTTATTTAAAGCACAGTACCATCTCTTTAAATTTTCATGGCAAATAAAGCTCCGTCGTCAGCATTCGAGGACGGATGGAACTACATTAGTTGCTTTTGCAAACTGTCGTAAATGACAAGCAACAGCGTTCCCTAATTAAAATATATTAAGGGCAAAATGATATTACTACTTCTGGTACATAGCTTGTCACTTCAGTTTGTGCATGAAATAAAGTTAACACATTCTACAACGTATATATGTAATATTAGAAGCATAAATCATAGTGCTTTGAAAATTGATAGTTGTTTAAAAAGAAGGGTATGCAGTAGCTCAAATACTTTATTAAAAGGAGAAAATAATTAACTTTATACAGCTACAGAATCTTTTTATCAAATTTTCTAATTGTTTAATTATTATTTAAGATAATTTTTTGAATTCATTAATATCAGGCAAAGTTAGTACTTTTAGTCATCTACTTGCTTTCAAAACTACTGCAAGTAAAATAAATTAGATTTTGCTTAATTGTTTTTCTTATATTGTAGTGGTTTTGCTTTTTCTTTTTTATTTCCATGTTTTTCTTTTAATATTTAATTTTACTGTTTACTTAAGAATGTTAATTATTAAAATTTTTTGGTATTAAATTTGGTTTTTAGTTGGAATTCTTAAATATATATATATATATATATATATATATATATATATATATATATATATATATATATATATATACCTATGCTATTACGATTCTTTCAGTAAATGTATTATTTAAATATTCACTTGTAAACTTTCTCCTTTTATTATCTTTTTATTTTCTTCCTTCTAGAGTTTATCGTGTTTCATGAAGCAAGTTTTGGTTACCAAATTTAATCTTTCTGCGCTTTTTTCATTTTATTGCAGTTTTGTTTTATTATGCTTTATATGTGAAGGTTTTGATTTTAATAATTTACATAAAACAATATATTTTTAGCTAGTAACTTGTATAATCAGCACACTATTATCCTTTACTAATATTCAGTAATAATCAATCCTCTTCAATGTTTACAATTTTTTCCTAAAAATAGAGCAATTCTTCAAATCCATGATAAAATTGCAGACTGCAGCTCCTTATTACATAACATAAAATGAAACTTCTTCACAAACACAATTGTAACAAATATTACATGTACAATTGTGGTGAGATGTTATCAAAAAATCAAAGACAATCCTACTGCAACTTCATCATTTTTATTCTGACCATTAATCCTAGGATTATACGTAGAGCTTTTGATTGTGTACTATTGACTATGAATAATTATTTTGACTTTTGAAGACACATTTCTAAAGAGTTGAACGGATACGAGTCTCAAGTTGCGAAGGCAGGATGTTTTGCTTTTTCTTCCAGACTTTTATTTTGCTTAATTAATTTTCGTAACTGAGTTTTCATATGCTTTGAGTATTTTGGTTTCTAAATTTTAATGTCTAAAAAAACTTGCAGTTACAGTGCATTCCGTTTAGAACTTCGACGTTCGCTACTTTCTATGTCCACGCTATTCTCAGCATTTGGTGGTATAGCCAAATTTTTTTATTGTCCCCTGAGTTAAAGTTTTTTATTCCATACACCAGAATGGGGTGTATGTAATGTTTAAACATTGGCGTACCCAGATTCAAACTCAAACAATGAGCCGTCAGTAATTTTGGTATTTTCACAAAAGCGCTTTATGCTTTTTTTAATTTTGTCAGCATCTCTTGGTAATGATTCCAATCTGAGTTTAGTAGCATATCCAAATATTTATATTGTTTTACTTTGTTGTTTATTGTTAATGTTTAGAAGGTGATATCTTGTCTTTTTTTAACATTAATGTTGAGCCCCGTATTCCTCACAAATTCTATTAACTTTCTCCACTAAGTATTGTAGGTCGCTGATTTATTCCAATAATTATTTTATCTTTTACACTCTTAATCTTGCTTCAATATAAATGTTAAATCCCTGACGGACACTTTTTCAAATTTCCAGTCTACTTCCAATACAGGTTGGCAATTATTCGTTCATTGTAATTAATGGTGCTTTTTAAATGATCATTAGTTTGTCATCTCTGTTGACATCTAAATATCTCCGAAACAAAACATTGTACAAAAAAGTGCTGCTTGTATCTCCACCTCAATTCTGAAGTTAAACTGCAGTTGTCTTAGGACAAATTCGCATTTTTGGAAGATTTCTTAATGAATTATTTTGGACTGTCTATAAATGACGACGCCAACCACTTTTGCGGTATAACACCTGTCTTATATATCGCACTAAAACGGTATGGAATAATTATTCTTCGGTCATTAAGCAATCTGGTCTTTGATGTTTTTTACTGCAAATGTATCTTTGCTATGTAAAATGACTGATTCTTTATTAATCTGTCGATATGCTTTGCTCTTTATGTTTTCGACTTTTATACGCTTTATTTTTATGTTAGGGTGTTCTTCCCATTTTTGTTTTGCGTGCTTGCATTCCTACTCTTTAGATTTTTGCATTTACTATATTAACTTTCTACAGCGGAGCTTATAGAAAGTTAATGAGATTATCAACCTGTCTGCCTGTGTGTCTGGAGACACTATAACTTCCGTTGTATTCGACATATTTACTTCAAAGTTGGCATACACACATCTTAGGTCAGTACCTTTCATGGGATTGGTTTTTAGTCAAATCGGTTAACGGCAACCGGTAGTGACCATTACGATTTCGCACCGCTGTAGAAAGTTTCCTTTGCGGTATTACATCGTTCTCGTTTAATATTGATTTTGCAGATTTTTGGATTTTAGGTTTTCTTAGCTATAGACTTGCAAGCTTGACTTGTGGACTTTTTGTTAGTTTTCTTCATCACAGGATTATGGTCCGAGTTCACATCAGCACTCGGGTACGTTTTTACTACAATTTTTTTCCGTTCTTAAATATTTTCAACGAACTTAAAAAGTTCGTTACTGAATTCTATATGTCTGTCTGTCGGTCTGTCGGTCCGTCACAAAATTTAAGATTTTTTAAAATTTTAGAATGGATTCTTATAGGAAATTTTACGCTGAATTCGAAAATGAAGTCGAAAAAATTCTGTCGAATAATTTTTCCGAAATTCGAAATCGAAATCGAAAGGTCTTTGTAAGTTCGTTCTGGGATTGCTTACAGAGCAATTGGGGCCCATCCACTGATGGGTCACCAGGATTTATTCAATCAGATCTTCAGGCAAATTACATTTTAGTCTTCTGTGAGCTACCCGTTGGTTGTAGAGCTCCACTATGCATTGGTATTTGTGGTTTAGAGTGCGGTTACGGCTATTTCTGCCTGTGGTTCTAATTACTTTGTTGACGTAAGGAACACCTAGGTCATTATGGAGTGTCTGGTTGCTGGTAAACCACTCTACATTTGCTGTTGTTCGTAACGTCTTCGATTGGAATGTTTGTAAGATTTTAGTATTTGAAGGCTTGCTACAATCCCATAGTTCAATCCCGTATCTCAATACGGGTTTCAGGATGATTTTATATAATAAAAGTTTGTTGTTTAAGGATACCTGAGATTTTCATCCGATTGGCCAGTACATCTTGTTTACTTTTAAGTTGAGTTGCTGTCGTTTAACTTTAATATGAGCCAATATATATATAAAGACAATTGTCTTGTAGTAAAAGTTATTTATGTAGATTTATCTCTGTCGACTTTTATTCTGCACTGGTTTAGCCATGTGTGTAAAAGATTTAGATGTATTTGGAGTTTTTAGGATGCTCGGATAGGACATGGATCTGATGACATTATGGCTGTGTCATTGGCGAAGGTGGAAATTAGTGTGTTGTTTGTGGTTGGGACATCTGATGTAAATAAAAGGTATAGAAAAGATCCAAGGAAGCTGCCCTGTGGGACTCTGAAATTAATAGTATAGTAGCTTGATAATGAATTCTCCATTTTAATTTAAAAGTGTCTTTTATTCAAGTAAGAATTTAGCAATTAGTAAATTGGATAAGGTAACTTATTTTTATTTTATACAGTAGCGCGGAGTGCACAACCTTATCAAATGCTTGTTGGATATCCAAGGACACAGAAACACAAACTTTTAGTTTTAAAGTTTATACCCCGTTCCGCCTCACCTTCCTTTATATTTTGGTATGCATACATATTGTATTACCAAGTTGAGGCTCCTAATCTTGTTAGGTTTAGGGTAGCCGCCCTTCTTATCACTCTCTTTCGCCTTTTAATAGACCCTGACGAAATCTATTTTTAGAGAAACCCCCTAACTTCCTACACTCTTCAAGTGTATTTGTCCCCTTCCATTGAACCGTTTTCTTGATGTCTTAGACTTATTTATCTTCCCCTTTAATATGCCCCAGATAGATTCAATGTGGTTTAGATCTGGCGATTCTAATAGCTGCACTTAGTTACATAACTATTATATTCTAGATAGTTTTCCTTCTATACTTTCTGATGTGGTTTACAATTCTGTGACATTGTTGTGCAGTAGAATGACTGGATTACAAACCAAACTGATGTAGTGGGATTAGCTTGTTAATTGGTGTTGTTTCCTCTATTCTGAGTAGCAAAAGTCGTTCAAATATTTTAGTAATTAATGGCAGAAGACTAATTGGTCTGTATGAACTGGTTTCTTACAGTAGCTTTCAAGGATTTGGCATCATAATAATTTATATATATTTCCACTGAATTGAGAAATGTGACATAGTGAACATACGATTGAATATAGAAGTAATAAGTACTATTGCTTTTCTTGGTAGTTGTTTAAGTATTTTACCAACTATGAGATTATATTCTGGCGCTTTATATACATTTGTTAGTTTTTTTTCGGTGAACCTCGGCAGTAAATGGTCTTAGAGGAAAAGATAGTTGGCCAGGTGAGTTGAGAAATTCCTCTACTTTTTCGTCAGTATTTAGGTTATTTGGTGAGAGTGGTGTAAAGACTTGGGCAAGGTATTCACTAAAGATATTTGCTTTTCCAGCATTAGTACGGGCCGAACTTGTATCGCATTTTCTTAAAGGTGGAACTGTTAATGTAGGCCTTTTAAATTTTTTTGTGGCCTTCCAGATGGTTTGATTTTCTGGTGATAGATTTGTAATGTAGTAACTGAATGTTTCGTTCCGATTTTGTTGTATTGCGTTGTGGAGTCTGTGCGTTAGTTTGTTGAAAATGGTCTTGTCTAATGAGTTTCTTGACCTTTGCCATTTGCTCCAGGCTCTACGTTTTTTTGCAGTTAATTGCTTCATATAGAGTGATATATTAAGACCTTTTGGTGTCAAATTTTGTTTTTTTTTAGAGTGGGCTGCCAGGCTGCTTGAATGAGCTTGGTTACGTATTCTACAGTTTCATCTATTTCATTTGAATTATGAATTTTGCGGTTTAATTTGATGTTATTGTTAATATTGCATTGAAAGTATTCCAGTTAGTTTCCCTACTGCATAGTTTTGCTAGAGGACTTTTTCTTATTACGCTGGTGCTCAAAGTAACTATAATAGGACCATGATCTGAGTTTAAATCTGCACAACTTTCTATTTTACTATACGCGCTAGAAATTCCTTTTGTAACTGCGAAGTCTAGCAGATCGGGAAATTTGTTTAAGTCTGTCGGCCAGTAAGTCGGCTCGCTGGTAGACAAATGCCGCAGATCGTTTTGCTGAATTATTTGAAGTTACCTCCTTTCATAGTAATCAGCCTAGAGCCCCAGTCAGTATGTTTGGTATTCCAGTCTCCTGCGATAAGAAAACATCGACCTAATGGAAGTAAAAACTCCTGGTATTCTGCAGGTTACACTATAAACAGCTCCGATGATTAATCGTGAAGGTAGTAATTTTGTCTGTATTAGAGCGCTTTGAATTTTATTATTTACGTATGGCGGTAGTTCGTAGTGATTTATCGCTGATCTTACAAGGATCGCTGAACCGGCATGAGCAGTTCCGTCAAGATGATATGCGTAATAAATTCTGTAGTATGGGATTTTTATGGCAATGTTAATAGAGAAATGACTTTCTGAAATTAATAATATATTAATTGTGATTATATTTAAGAATAAAGTAATTTCGTGAATATGGCTTTTTAGGCTATTAGAGTTCTAGACTGCAATTCTTATAGAATTAGCCATTATTGGTTATCTTGTTGATGACTGATAGGAGCATGGAGATAATCATACTATCCTGGTTAATGAGTTAAGAAAACATATTTTTAAATTCGTTTAAGAAAGTAGTAAGTGTATCTGCTATTTCGTTATTGTTGGTCTTGTCGTTTGCCACTTGTGAATTGGTTGGAAAATTTTGATGAGGTAAGGTTGGTTTACTGTTGCGTTCGCAAATGAATTAGTTAAATTTGTTTTGTATAAAACTTAAGAACTCTATAAACAGTACATTTCTTATAGTTGGCTGGATGACTGCCTTTACATATTTATTTAGCATGTGTCCCTATCCTTTGTACATAATTTGCGGTCATGTGATCCTCCACATTTTACACAATTGAATGGCTTTCTGCAATAGGACTTGGAGTAACCGTAGTGTTGGCACTGAAGTATATTGTTTTTGATTCGTGGTGCTTTAATTCTCATTTTAGTTCTTTACAGGAATTTCATCTGGGCCCAAAAACAACGACAAACTTAGGCAAGGGGTCCTTACTTACTCTACGTTTTATTTTAATAATATTTCTTACTGGGTTTTCTAGTTCGTTTAATTTATCCTTAATATTTTGGGTAAAAAGTGAATGGTGTAGGTCTCGAATTACAACTATGTACGCTCTTTCTTATTTAGTTTGGTATGTGTGAAATGTTTAATTCCTGTAGGCATTGACAGAAAATGTATTTATTTTGACCGTATTGTTTGCTAGTGTTTTAGAGTAATATTTTTTATCTTCGATAACTTTGACAAGGTTATCAGTCATGGCTTGAAAGTTATTAACTCCATAAATATATACAGACGGAGGTCTAGGTTCTTTAGGTAGTGTATTATTGTTGATATAGTTTTCACTTGAGTCGTTGGTGGGTTCTGTTCCAGAAAAAGGTTGAAATCTGTTAGATATGTTAATTTGTGATGTTTTTATTTGTTCTTATAAGATTTAGTTTTCTCTTCTTGGCAACAGTTAGCCAAGGATGTTTGTTGACCTTTTCGCCATGATCTGCGGTCATTGTTTTATCATCAGAGTAAGTTATATTTTGTTCTGTATTATTGTTGTGTTTTGTTTGTATGGCGTGCTGGGATTGGGTCTGGTAATTTTTGTTAAAGTTTAACGTGATTGGATTTGAGATTTGGGGAGGTTGTTGATGCGTTGGGAGCACGGGAAATTGATTTTGGTACATTTGCGTCAGTTGGAAATGTGAAATTTGACTTGACTTATTTTCGTTGATTGGCTGCAATTGTGTTTATTTTAGCATCGTGAACACTGGATGCGGATCGTTATAGTTATTCGGAAAGTTATTGAATGTCTCGGGTAACATCTCGGCTGTGTTTATTTTACTGCATAGATAAATAAGTTTGTTTATGCAGTATAAACTTGTTGTTTACTACGATATTAATTAATCGGGTTTAGAATATCACAGTTTTTAACAAACTGTCTTGCACACGCGCTTATCTTCCTGCCAACTCTCAGAGATAGGAGAGCGGCAGTCGACACAAACTTAAGAAAAATAATAAACTTGAAATTAAACTGATAAATAAGCTGATAAATAAATTCGCCTGACCTTAAGCAAGGCTGCGGCTAAGCCGTTGCTATAGCTCAGCACGCACGTTCGCTCGGCTTGAAGGCACGGGCCGAACTAATAAACTAATTTGGAAATACAAATCTTAACTTTTTTCTTATAAAATATCATACAAACTATTCAGTTTCCTTAACAGCTTTATTTATCGTAAACCAATAACACAAACATTATGCTTATTTTATATTATAACTGATAGTGATTTATTTTTTTTTTCGTCAAAAGTAATGTTAGCTTTGTGTTAGTATTTATGATAGAACTAGATATATTATCCTTTAATTGTTTCAAAGAATTATAAAATAGTGTATTTTTCACTCGAAACGTTTTTTCATTATTAACTCTTCTATTTTAGGATTATCGGTTACTATAATAGAGTAATGAACAAGCGGGTGCAATTACCTTGCTTTACGCATGCACATTGCAAGTACCTACCTGTTGTCTAAACCGCCCAGTAGACAACGCAGCCGTTTCTCTTATTGCTAATAAATAATTTATGTGCTATAAAA
The DNA here is from genome assembly GCA_036346155.1 of Sinelater perroti. Classification (NCBI taxonomy): domain Eukaryota; kingdom Metazoa; phylum Arthropoda; class Insecta; order Coleoptera; family Elateridae; genus Sinelater; species Sinelater perroti. The sequence continues at coordinate 6,383,216 of JARFIY010000359.1, forward strand.
ATTGCTCCTTTAGTGGATTTCGACTCGCATGGCTGCGCGCTCGGCTGCTTTAAAACCACAATGTTTTGCTTTATGGCAGTATCAAAACTTAATCTTGCCGGCTTTGAGCACTACATCTTCTCCCCTACCACGTTTACGACATGCGTATAAATAAATTAGACGGAGAGACAGGCTTTATATTTTGTCATTACGTTTCTGGTCTTTCAGATGTGTACCTTAATCCATTGAATTCCTCTTTCAACTCGGTTTGGAATACTCGATAACGCAGGAGTAAATTAAAAGGCTCTGCTTTGATGGTTGGTAATTAAATATCTTTATGCCCTAAAGGGCTGCGTTACAAGGCATTTAAATTTTATGGGATATATTATTTTTACACCGCAAGTAAATGATGTTATGCCGATTTATTATGATTTTGCTTAGAATTGCTTAACAACTGTAATTTAAATATTAACGATAATAAATCATTTAAAATATATTGTTATTTTTATACCACATATTCTTTTCTTTAATGCATATTTAATGATTAACATTTCTGCAAACCCATAGATATACATGAATATTAAAAAATAATAAAAAAATCGATTATCACATTTTAACTTAGAAGCAACTACCAAAAAAATAACATATAATAATGTAATAACAAACAGTTATACATTTACACACATAATAAGGATAACGACAAATTGTCATCGAGATTATTTTTAATTTTAATCTGACTACTATTGTGAAAAGTGATTCTTGAAAAAAGCATTATGTACCCAAGACTGATTGCTTGTCTCTTAATAAGCTAACCTAATCTTTAATGAGTGGTAATATGTTATCTTTCAGTTTTCTTATTATAGTTGAGTATTTTCAGCTAGTTCCAACGGTTTTGATAATAGTTATTTATAGTTATTATCACTATTCACAAATTCTGTTTTGGTAACCACAATCACCGGTAAGGTCATTAAACTTTCAAAACCCCTTTATTGTTGTAAGTACGTCAATATCTTTAATACTTTACACAGCGATTGAAAATATTATAAGGGCTTACAGACAATTTTAAAATAACTTATAATTAATCCAGTAGCTAGTAGAAGTTGTCTGTCAAGACAAGAATAGCTCTACTTTGATAATTGTTCTCTTGCAAATAAGTCCCCATGGTCTTTAATTAAAATTGAAGCATAATTATATAGCTTTACTTAAACACAATATTATTTAAGCCAAAAAAATTACCAAAAAAATATCTTGCATTGTGACAACGCCTGTTTCCATATGCAATCCTATGTGAGCAAATACATCGCCAAGAAGAAATGGAATCTACCCTCTCGTGCACGTTATTCTTTTACCAGGGCGCCACAAATTATCAACTTCCCGCTAAAAAACTACCAAATGGGCGAAATCCAACGATTTCAATCAGTTGGTGCCTGACGACAAACCGTGGATTGCAAAGATGAATCAGCGCTTCCTTTCCCGTGAAATCGATCGTCTGCTAAGCAAAGGATCAGCAGTAACTGAAGTTCATGATAATTATGATCTAGAACGACAATTATAAGGTATTTTGTTTTTTAAATAAAACTGTATTTCAAAAACGCGGGACAATTATATAGCAGGTAGTCCGGAAAGTTTGCAAAAGTGAAAGGCAAAATTTTTATGTGTTAATGTTTATTAAGCAATTATGTGTTCACCATTTTGTTTAACAACTTTCATGCCATCATCCTACCAAAACTGTCTCTGGGTGAAATATTTCTTCTGGTGCTTTTCTATGTCTTCCAAAGAGTTGAAGTTCTTGCCGTTAAGAAAATTTTGCTAAGATAAAAATATATGAAAATCTAAAGGTGCTATGTTTAGGAAATATGATGGTCGGGGCAGCACATCCTAGAGAAGCTGCAACATTTTTTTAGCGTAGTGAGAGAGACATGAGGTCTATCATTATCCTGAATGAAACACGTCGCCTTTCGCATTAGCTAATTCTGAACGTTTTTTCAAATCGCGACGAATTAAAGTCGTCCACTTACAAACGGTACTTACTTTAATTTATCGATCAGTCGTTCAATAGTAGCTGATAATACAAGATTTCTTTCCAATCCCACCAGATAAAAAGCATGACTCTTCGAATAGGGACCAGATGTGGGGGTAGCTAATGGTGGTTTATTTTGCTTACCTAGGTCCACTCTCATACTCAAAAGAGTATAAGAACGGCATAAGTCAATTTATTACAAAGAATAGAATATGATCTCAAATTATGCGTATTCTATAATTGACGTATTCAGACATTGTCCAATGCCATACACTAAAAATCGGCACGAACTTTCCGGACAACCCAAGACATACTAAAGTAATTTATTCGCCTGAATTAATTTTTAAACTAGCTAAGCTAGGTGTTACAAAATTTATAATCTGCATGGTCCCACTGTATATTTTTATTAATACATTTATGACAACATATTTTAATCTGTTCGTCACTACTATTGGCTTTTTTCTTGTTTTAATTTATTTAAAAAATGACAAATTTTCTATAGTAGCTTTGAAGGGCTTATCAGCAATACGTAGGAAGCATTTATTTGAAGGCTAGATGGTTTCAGCTTGACTTGCTTCTATTCAGAACATTTACCTGCGTAAAATTACAAAATCAAGTGTAAGAGCGATAATTAATGTTTTCAAAGTTATTTTTGTATTTAAGTCTACTATCCTAAACATTTAATACACTTTATCCGACAATATTCTGAAACTTGTAGGCCATCACAAACAGTTATTTTGTTTAATCTTGCAAAATGGCTATTAAGGACTATTTCGATCTCTTTATCAAATAAAAATCTTTAGCTATTAAGGAAAGCTTGAAACTCGGGAAATAAATGGAGATTAAAAGAGCCAAATCAAAGGAATGAAATAGGTAAGCAAAAATCGTAATCCCCATTATTTTCCATAATTAAAAAATTTGTGTTGTTTTTAAACAATCGCTAACTATAAACATTTTGACAAATTAGTTTTATTTTCTTCAGTTTCCTACCAAGAGATGAAGCTTATCAAAATTATGTCTAAGTGTTGTTTTGTATACGATCGTTACCTCTTTAGAGAATAGCTAATTATCAACTTTTGTATAAACAGTACGCACTTCATTGACACAGGAGTTGCCTCGTTTTTATTTTTAATTTTATGGGTGTTCGAGTTTAGATTCACTTTTTAGTTAGAGTTGTTCTTTAATTTAGTCTTCTAACTCACTATAAAGTCATCTACAATTTTTTTGGGAGGGATATTGTACAAATAACAATTTTAATGTTTTAACATTTATTTCTAATGGCCTATTTCACAAAAGATTTTAAAAAAATTTAAATTAACGGTTTTTAAAATAAATAAGTAATTAAGTAAATTGATATAAACCAAACAGAAAAATGTTAATATTATTTATGTAATTCAAGTTTATAATTTTGCTAGTGACGTAATAGAATAAGAGCGTGTACTATTGGTTACAAGCGTTTGCCTATTTTTTTATTAGTATTTCTTTCATTTTTCCACTTATGAAGATGATAATAAATTCAGAACTTTGCAAAAATTTGTCCTATTATTTTTTAAAAATATTCTGGAGAAATTACGTTTTTTGATTGAAATAGTACATTTTAAGCCTCTATTACAAGTAGTAAAACAGCAAAAATTAATATTATAATTCTTCTATTTCTAATTTTAACACGCACACAAAGAAGTAAAAAGCAATTCTTGGTGGAGGCCCAGTAATAATGAGAACGCGGAATAGGCGACAGCGAAATAATACGGCTAATAGCCTCGGCTTGCGGCGCACTAAATAAAAGTGGAACGAGCCGCGGCGATCCTCGAACTTTAAAAGCGCATTTCTATAGCCGCGCTTAACTGCCTTAGCAACCGCGAGAAATGTGGAAATGCTTTCCGAAGGGCGGGCCGAAGAATTGCGCGAATTCTTTAAATTTGAACTTTAGCACGCATTATCACGCAATAAATTCCGCCGCCGCAGAGATATGCCCCATTCTTTATGAAAGTTGCGCCGGCCTTTCTGCCGGTTACAATTCGCGGCTGGAATCTGTTCGCCGGCTTTCGATGAATTTGAATATGAAGCAGCCGTAACAAAAACATTAAGCCGCTTCGCAATGTTATTATGAGTTTACGAGTTTAATTTAGTCTTATTTTATCTGAATAATCAGGCCTGAAAGAGGCCCGCGGGGTTTGCTGCAGGCTTTAATTTAATTAGCTTTTTACTATTGTGTTGTTTACGCCGGTGTTTTGGCAACTCATTTGCGAAACATTGGCTGGGGTATGACTAAATTTACGCTGGGCGTAGTTTTTATTCGCTTTCGAGGTTACGCAATATTTTTACAATACTATAGAAGCAAAAGATATCACAAAATTGTATTTGTTTATAGATTTTAAAAAAAATAAATATTTACCAGGCTTGAATGAATTAATAAAATTAAGGTAACAAATGACATAAACAATAACTTAAAAACTATATTATTCAAGCCTTAAAATTACCTAAAATGTTATATTAATAAAAATATTAATCAAAATAAATGTTCCTTGTAAGGCAGCGTCAATAGATCAAAACTCACAGCTACTTCAACATCTAGTGACACATTAAGATCCAGAACAATCAGAGTAATACGAAGAAATCACATTTAAAAGTTCTGGTAAATACCTTGAAGAAAACATAGTTTCAAGAAAGAAAATGTAGAGGAAAGATGTGAAATAGTAAAATATTGGAAGAGTTATGAAAAAAAGCATTATCGAATTTGGGCTTATTAATACATCCTTTTTCCTTGTAATATGAATATTTTTGAATTAAAGAAGAAACTGTAAACTATACGGATTTGTTTTGGTTGCAGCTTATGGAGCAACTTCTGAAGGTTTTATGACAGTTTTTTGCTCTTTCTCGATTTCTTTATATACGAGGCATACTTACAAAATAAATTTTCATCGCCCACAATATTTACGCAACTGGAGGTACCATGATAAGTCTGCATAGTAATGTTGTACTAATAATTATATCACGTGCTGTTAGTCTGTACGTAATTATTTAATATCTACCTTGTTATAAAGCATAGTTGGTGATTATATTTCTTAATGTATCAAACATTTTACCAATAAAAAAGCAGCTCTTCAGACATTCTAGCAAATCACTAAAACCAAGGAAGTTTAAAGCAATACTTATAAATGTTAAGTAAAAGTTTGTGAATACTGTGTTGATTATCAATTTCATAAAGCAAAAAACATCAAAAATTGTAATGGCTTACACTAGAAAAACTAAAACTACAAGAATAATCAATCGGAAAGATTTTGAAAACTTGACATTTGATTTCTAAAAATATACCTAATATTAGATAAATTCCTTCTGCTTTGACCTTTTTTCAACTATTTAGCACAGTTTTTATGTGACAAAGTGACAACAAATACTTAAAAGTTTTCATTAGGGTACTACATATACAGGCTAACTATGGAAACAGTTAATGCAATAAGTTACCAAGTATAAACTATTTGCTTGAAATTTTATGTAACAACTGCCGACAAAGTTGTTTTTGATATTTAAATAAGTAAGGCTGTACTGTAATTTATTTTGATAATTCCAAGTACAACATATGACTTGGATATGTTACCGGAATATAGTCTGATATCATATACAACCTCACCATCACTGTCAATTTTAAAAGCATTAAAGTATTGAACTAATCGTGACGTCATGAAGGCTGTCATCTTTTCTTAAGTTATTAATATCATCTATACTTTTTCCAAAATCTACTTTACATTTTTTTATAAAAAAAAACTGCAGCAAAATCTTGTGCGTTGGTCTAATATAATTTTACTGCAATAATCTGTAATAATTACCAGTACACCGTTTAAAAAGAAATAATAGTATTCTATGTTTCTAATCTAATGTTTGTAACTTTTTTTGACAGTTTTTTGTGGACAATATGAATACTTTTAAATTGGATGTGTCTCAGTTACTTAATTTATGTGATTTTGATTTAGTTACCGTTGAATTGTGTTATATGTTTTGTATATCATAAGGTTCCACCTTAACTACAAATATGAATATTAATTTTAAAGTTGAACCTAGTGAATCCAATATACGAACTTTCCTGCGCCTTTCCAAAGTCTTTATGTTTCCCAGTGTCGACACCTTCTGGCAGGGGGGCCGGAAATTCGATTTTCTCCGCAACTATCAGCCTTCAAATAAATAATTCAATAAGTCAAAGGTGCTCGAAACTTCGGCGGCCTACAGAAAAATGCGATGACAAAACTGTTATCCCTTTATGATTGTTTGGAAACTTCGATGAAGACCCGACGAGAGCCGCGTAGTTGCTTGAAATTCTAGAGCCGACGTGTTCTCTGACCGCTATTTTTGTAACTCGTTACCTTGTTGTTTGTGTCTCGTCGGCATGCTTTATTATGCCGGGAAAACAAGTTTATCTGAACTTATCCGCGTTTTCTGAAGAATGCGAACTGAAACCGCGATTCCACATTCAGCGGACGTATTTCATTATAGAGCCGAGCGCTTGTTTGCGACAATAATAGCGCGACAACAAACTGCTGTTAGTCTTGATTAATCTCCAAGTACATTGTTCAAACACAACCGCATATGTGGTGCTCTAGTTCTAGTCAATTCACATCAAACAGCTCCTGGAAACTCGATCTGAATTTTCTAGGATGTCATTTCAGGTTATCAGAACAAGTAGTGTGATAATTACGTTGCCGCCAATTTGCTCGTGTGGTTTGAAGTATTTAAGTGCGAAGCCGCAAGTTTGAATAAACTTTCAAGTGGTATGAGATTTCCGATTCAGAATATGTCGCCTGGAAATGCATCAATACTAAAAAGCACTCACGTGTCTGTTGAAGAGATTCGTAGCTTTTAAAGACCTAAAAAAAGTACAGGATGCTTTGCAACAGTGAACATACGTTCTTTCTAAACGTAACCTCGGAATAGTTTAATTATAGATCTGTAAATGCAATATGGCAGCGCAACTGACATTCAAAACTCGCTACTCGCTTTTATCGGCTTTCCATTCACAATCCCCTCTGTTCCGTCAACTATAAACTGTCGTGTAATCCAATTAGCCGTCATGTTTTGTAACCGATGCAATACAGATATGTTATTGATAAACATTTATACGTGTACTATAATTTTTTGCATTTAAAAATACCACCACATTTAATTTTCAACTATCGCTATTGTATTTTAATAGAATTATCTTTTACTGTTTGTGTAAGTTTCAATATAAAGCTTTATAATGCATCTTTTGTCACAAAAAATATAAAATTAAAAATATAAAATTATAAAACTTTATTTTCATTGTACCAGTAAAAGTAGTTTAAAAATTGTTAACGAGGCTAAATGTTGAATTAAAAATATTTCTAATTTAAATAAAGAGAAGCTTAGGAGCTTCACATGTTAAAGGAAATTTACTTTCTCTAGACAAAACTTTAGTCTAAATTGAGGAATAACAAGCAACTTACTTCAAAAGCCTACATGAAGCTTTTTTACATAACTGCATATTTCAGAAGTAGTAATCTGTAGCTTAATAGAATTTCCATAACTTTTGAATATTTAGCGAAAGTTTATATCTTTAACCTTTAATGAAAGTTTTTGCTTCAATACTCCATAACTAGGTACTTATTGTGAAATGCGGTCAAACAGAATGTTGCTGCATTTTAAATAGCAAAATTTGGTCATAAATAAATTTAGAATTTTATCGCCAACAAAAGCTTTGCTTAAATGTTACATTAAGTAGCCTAATCAATAATGTTTATTTGCGGATTTAAAAAAGCTAAATCGAATTTCTGAACTTTCTGCGCTGATCTCCAAGCTGTCAACGTAGCATCTTGTTTTCCGCAGAATACAAGCTCTTCAAGTTAATGGGCATCCTGCCTTATGCAAATTCCAATTGCCGTTCAAAGGCTGTTTCGTACTTTGCTTTGCGTGACCCGATTCCGTTACTCTTTATCCTGTAGGATTTTATTTTAACTAAGTTCGACATGCAACCAATGTAGCATTGTAAGGGCACTAATTTATAAAAACGTATGTTTTTAACTAAAAATTGGACATAAGTGGAAAACATACTCAATTTATTTGGGACAGAAGAATAAAAAATTTATCTGATATCTTGAGAACAATAAAGCACCCAGCAAAACTCTTGCTCCTTACTTTCAACAAATCGCAGACAAATTTTTGCGGAGCTGGCAGCGCCTGATAAAGAAAATTGAGGCAGTCGACTTTGTAAATAAATTGTCTCTAAAAAATAGAAAACAGACAGGGATTCCGCTCCACAAATGTTAAATACAGGTTAAATTCCAGGTCAAAATATAAATTATTTATGTGCAAGAAAATTACGTGCTAATTAAACTGTATGTGCATTTTATGTTAAATTCTTAAAATTAGTCATAAAACACTTAATAAGTATTACTTTTCTATAATTATTTCAGGTACTAATCCATTGTCGAGATTTATTAGATTGAAAAGTTTTTTAGTTGTTTATTCAGCTGTCTTTTTTGTTCTTTCTGGGTTGTCATAGAGTTTATTTAGTTATGAACATTTTTACTTTGCCGCGTACCGAAGAAGAAGCAGACGTGTTGTTGCAAGAGCATGGGGTGCTACCACTCGAACGTCTGTACGAGAAAGGCCACCACATAAAGCTTTACTTTAGTTCACAAATTTTTTAGATATATAACAAGTCTACGTGTCGCATAAAAGTCAACATGAGAGTTGGAAATTGGCTGTTTATTTTTTTTATTGTTGGGCCAAAGACTGGTGCGAAAAAGAACTAGGCATGAACCATAACACAACCGTGGATTGGAACATCTACATGCATGAAGCTGTTGCCGAGGACTCGATTCGACGCTATGGTGGAAAGACTTGTAGCAATGATGAGAAGATTGTAGAAGTAGACGAGTCGATGTTCACGAAGAGAAAGAATAACGCTGGTCGTGTGCTCCCCAACAATGGATCTTCGGAGGAGCCTGTCGTGAAACACACCAATGTTTCTTATTGGAGGTTGCGGATCTCAATTCATCAACTTTGTTGGCTGCTATCGAAGACAACGTTGCCGAAGGTTCCACGATCTACTCGGATTCTTGGAAAGGTTACAGAAGGTTTCGAACATTTTAAGGTCAACCACCGCTACAATTTTGTGGATCCAGACACTGCTGTTCACACTAAAGGAATGTGAGGATAAGCTAAATGATGCAACAAACGGCACGGAAGCACCGCGCTTCATCACTTGGAGTAGTACTTGGCTGAATTTATGTGGTGTCAGTTGATCAGAGGTGACAATGTTTTTGAGGCACTGTTGGAAGCAATTAAAGATTTTTGGCCTCCTGCATCTCAACTGTAATTTCTATTATTAATTTGTAAATATTTAAATCATTTTTATCAAAAATTTATTTTTTGTAAAATACATTTCGATAACGGAATAGTACCTTATTTCAATGCTAAACCATAACTTACAACAAATCTGTCACAAACGAAGGAAAATTTTAAATTCTATAATTTATTGATTAATGCACCTATAAAATTATAGACTACTACTCGATTAGTAACTATAATTTATTACTCATAAAAGAAATAAGGACGTTTATAAATCGCTCCGAAGCAATTTACCCATTTTGGGAGGTTTCGAGCAAATAATAATACTATTTAAAGCATAACGGTGAAGGTGGAAATAATAAAAATAAGTGTGCCAATTAAAGTAAGAGAAAACTGCTAATTTCTCAGTTTAATATTTAAGTACGTGCATCAGAGGAGACTTGACCTCCGAGAAGTAGATTCGGGCAAGGCTCTTATCGCTGAGCACAGCTGTACATACAATATTGTAAATAGTAAATACGGAACAGAGCCGCACTCAGAATTCCTAAAACCAAACCTAAAATATGGATAGTTCTGAGAATGAGTTTAATACATCGGAAGATGGAACAAAGAAAAGGAAACCATCGGGACAAATAGACGTATTCAGTAGAAGTAAATTAACAAAGAGATCGCCAGAAAAAAGGAAATCAAGACGATACATTACAAAAAATGTTTGTTATGATGCAGAACCTCACTACAGAAGTCAAAGAAATTCGTAAGAACCAACAGGAATATAAAGACGAGATCAAAAAATTACAAGAACAAAACGAAAGCATCAAACGTGAAAATGAACATATGGCAAGGGAACTAAAAGAAATAAAAGGAAAAGTTGAGAGATTAGAAAACGAAAAAAGGAGAAATAATTTAGTGATACAAGGCTTAGAAATTGATAACGATGACCCTAAGGTTTTGAAAGAAGGCATATTGAATGTATTCAAAGAGAAACTGGGAATAGAAGTACCAATTAAATCAGCTAAGAAACTAGGCCAAAAAACCTGTCTAATCGAGCTAGAAAATTCCAATGATAAGAAAGTAGTTATGATGAACAAAAGCAAACTAAAAGGGAATAAAGAGGTCAAGATATTTATCAACGATGATTTATCCAAGAAAGACAGAGAAATACAAGGCATAATCAGGAAAAGGGCCCAGGAGGAGAGAACACATGGAAAAACCGCTAAAATAGGATTTAGAAAGTTGTATATAGATGGAATAGAGTGGAGATGGGAAGAGACAAAGAAAGAGTTAAGAAAAGCAAGAGAAATAACCAACGGCGACTCAAAAAACTGATTACAGATTTTGGATTGCACGACAAATATAAAGACGACGACCAGGCAATGAAATGGCATTTGAATAGGAAACAACCCAAACACCAAAAAGACACAAAAACAAGAGAACCTAAAAGAAATTTGAAAAGAAGCATGAAACATGGAATTTAGCAACATGGAATGTAAGAGGAATTAGTGGGAAAGAGAAGGAGCTAGTAAATGAACTGAGACAAATTGAGATAGAAATAATAGTAGCAACTGAGACAAAAAAGAAAGGCCAAGGAATGATTCAATTAGAAGATAATTATATTATGATATACAGCGGAGCCCAAGAAAATCAGAGAGCAAAAGGAGGTGTAGCATGCATTGTCAATCAGAAATGGGCAAAAAGAATTTGTAATTGGACATGCATAAATGAAAGATTAATGTCAGTAGAAATAGGGGAAGACCAACACAAAATAACAATAATAGCAGTCTACGGCCCAAACGAAGACGATAATGTAAACAATAAGGACCAATTTTGGAACGAACTAACATCACTCACAGAAGAAAGTAAAGGGACAGTAATCACAGTAGGTGATTTTAACGGAAGAGTAGGAGTAAAAAATAAGTCAACGGAAGAATCACTAGGCAAATTTGGAGAACAAGAAAGAAACAATAATGGAAAAGAATACTCGACTTTTGCAGAGAGAACCAATTCATCGTCACAAATACGTTTTACGAACATAAGAAAATACATCAGTACACCAGGGAAGTTAAAAGTAGAGACGAAAAATCAATAATCGACTACATCCTAATAGAAAAGGCCAAAAGGAATATGATTCAAGACGTTAGGGTAAGAAGAGGTCCCGAAATTTACAGCGATCACTACCTGTTAGTAGGAAAAATAAGACACATGGACAGAAAACAAACAAAGAGAAGGAAAACTTGCAAAAGAAAAAGTTTATGAAAAGATTAAGACTTACATGCTCAAGGAAGAACAATATCAGACAAAATACCAAGAACTAATACAAAAGAAGTCGAAAAACTGGACGAAAGATTTCTACACGAAGACATAGACAATAAATGGGAAATATTTAAAGAATTTTGAAATCTGATGCAAAGGCAGTATGTGGGGTAGCCAAAATAAATAACCAAAATAAACAAACAGATTGGTGGAATGAAGATATTAAAACGAAATTAAAACAAAGAAACGGAAATGGAAAAATTATTTAAATAAGAAAACTGAAGAAGCATACCAAGAATACAAGGAACAAAGGAAGAAAGTTAGAGAAATAATAAAGACAGCTAAAGAAAAGTCATGGGAGAAGTTCGGACACAGAATGGAACATAACAGCAAAGAAAACCAGAAGCTATTTTATAGGGTGCTCAAAAATTGTAGAACAGAGAAGAAAACAATACTAAACCAAGTCAAGAATAAAAGAGGTAAACTCATAACCGAAGAAAATGAAGTGATAAAGATATGGAAAGAACACTTCCAAGAAATCCTAACAGTAGATGAAACGGTAACAAAATTCAAGAGAAGATGAAGAAGGAGAACAAAGAGCAAAAAGAATGGAAGTAATAACGGATGAAGAACCCACAATGAAGGAACTATGTGAAGCAATAAAAAACATTAAGAATGGGAAAACACCCGGACACGACGGAGTAGAGGCAGAAATGCTGAAAACTATGGGAAAATATGGAGCACAAATATTCTTAGACATTTGCAAAGAGGCTTGGAGAACCGGTAGAATACCAAAAGAGTGGAATGGGAATCATATTACCACTGTACAAAAAGGAGATAGACTTATTGTCATAACTACCGAGGAATAACACTGTTGAGCATAGCATGCAAGGTTTATGAAAGAATTTTAGAACAGAAACTAAGAAAAGTCCTAGCAAGACAACTAATAGACTCTCAAAGCGGATTCAGAAAGGGACATAGTATACAAGACCACATATTTAGCTTAAAAGAAGTAATAGAAAGAACACTAAAACAAGACAGAAAAGTTTACCTAGCCTTCATTGATTTAGAAAAAGCTTTTGACCGCGCACCAAGAAAAAAGATCTGGAAGAGCCTAATTAGAAGGGGTGTAGGAAAACAATTGCTTAATGCCACCAAAAGCATGTACCAAAACTGCAGGAACTATGTAAGAACTAGATACTCACAATCGGAAGAGTTCATAACAAGCAATGGCCTAAGACAAGGTGGTGTACTAAGCCCTCTGCTGTTCATACTACTCATGGACGACATTATTAACGCATGTAGGTCAAAAGTAGCGAAATTATGTGTAGGATACAGAAACATGCAACGAATAAACATCTCGGAATGTGCGTTTGCTGATGACGTTGTGATATTCGCACCAAAGGAGAGGGACCTACAATACAATCTGGAAATATGGAAAGAAACGTTAGAGGACTACAACATGAAAATTAACATAGGCAAAACTAAGGTCATGGCAATTGGTAAACAAGAAGAACAGACAAACATAAAAATCAACAACAGTAAATTAGAACAAGTCAAAAGTTTCACATATTTAGGAGTTACTATAGACAGCAAAGGAGGACACGAAGCTGAACTAAACAAACGAATAGAAAACACTGCCAAGTTGTACTACGCACTAGGAAAGACATTCTTGAACAACAAAGAGATTTCTAGGAAAACAAAACTCACCATATATAAAACAATTTATCTACCGACATTGACATTTGGGGGGGAATCGTGGGTAACAACGAAGAGACAGGAAAGTAAACTACAAAGTATGGAAATGAAATATCTGAGGAAAGTACTAGGAGTAACCAGAAGAGATAAAATACGAAATCAAATAATTCGAGAAGAACTTAAAGTAGAACCACTGGAAAAAAATAGAAACACGACAGCTACAATGGTTAGGACATCTACTTAGAATGGACAAAGATAGACAGGTTAAGAAAATATGGGAATCGAAAGTAGGTACTAGTAGAACAAGAGGAAGACCACGAAAACATGGACAAGAACAATAGAAGAAAAAGTTCTTCAGAAAGGAATAACATGGCAAGAAGCGAAGGTAATGGCACAGAACAAAAAGGAGTGGACCAGATTAGTACATACGAGTAGAAATCAAGAATAATTTTAGTTTTAAATATTATGTCAAGAATTAGTTTAGTTTTATTTTGTAAATACATACCTTTACACTGTATGGTAGGGAAGGTCTTGATAATATATATATATATAAAAGAAATAAACTGCACAAGTAACATCTAAAAATATTTATCTTGCAAGAAAGCAGATTATTATGATGAACAACATTTTAAAACATTAGAACAAAGCATTTCTCTACAAGTAGATTTCAAGATAATGATAAGTCTGGAATGAATTTAGTAACAATTCTTTTATGTAGATACACAGGAAATTGAAGATACTCTCAATGGGATTCTATTATCTTTCAAAAATTTACTGTCTATATGTCAAATAGTAAAAATAAAAATTTTAATCAAATTGCCTTTAACATATAAAAAAATTAATAATTTTTTCCTCAAGAAAATCAACGATAGAAAGTTAAAACCGCTTCTGAACAAAAATTACCAACATGTACTTTGTATAAGAGAGAACATCAACGAAAGAAAAACAAAAAATGTTTAGTACTATAAAAGTAAATAAGGAATGCATGCAATAGGTTTTTACATAAATCAAATATTGACAAAATATATAGTGGTGATCAAATGTTACACTAAAATTTATTAAAAATTAATTAAAATTAAAATTAAAATTACACAAACACCTAAGACCAGTGACAATTCAAGCGTATTTACCTAAAAAAATTAGCCACATACAAGGAATTATACAAATTTTATAAAAGTTAGAGAAAGTCATATAAAATATTGTAAACAAAACTACTGATTATAAGTTCCTTTATGCGAATAGCAGAAGCTTGCAGAGAAGAGTACGAAAATGTAGGATTTGATATGGAAGTAAGGAATGAAAAAAAATTTAGTTAGTTAATTTTGTTCAGAAACAAAAGCAAGGAGAGAAAGAAAATGTTTTTAGACATCGCTAAATGGAAGCAACAGAGACTAAATAGAATATATAACAACCAATACCCAATCAAAAAAATAGAAACAAGCACAAAAGTATTACGTCAATTTGAATTTAAAACAAATTACAGATTATTGATATAGGCATTCATTAATTATAAAAACGGAAGTTCAACGACTAAACGTAAGAAATAAAAAAACAAACAAGAAAGTACTAGATTAAACAGGATTTTAAAAAACAGTGGAAAGACATGCAAAGCAAGTCAAAAAAGTAAATAAATATATGGTACTATAGAAAAAATAATACTGGCAGCATAAAAGGAAGTAAGTGTAAAACAAAAGATCATAAATTAAGTATAAAAAAAACAAAATAACTAATACAGAAAAGGGAGAAATTAGAGCATTAGCAAAATACAATACTATAATAAACTAAATAAGTTATATAAATAAAACAAAAGAAAAGACTTATAAAAGTATGAAAATAATAGAGAAAGTAACAGGAGAATCAAGTTCGATTAACAAGCTGAACGAAGAAAACTGATAACAGAAATAAGGAATCATCAAAGAGACACTTTAAGGAAAAATAATTTGTAGTTAAGGAAGCAACTAAATACTACACAAATCTGTATAAATGCAACAAATAAAAAGAAAGTAAAAAGTAGAGAGGGAATATGAAGATATATATCATATAATCAAATAAAATGGGGGAAATAAGAAGCAGCAATTGTAACACTTAAGAATAATGAGAGTCAAGAGAAGATAAAACTAAAAAATGTTACCATTATAAGCAAAACAATGAATTAAAAAACTCTGACAAAATTCAAAAATGAAAAATACAACTGAAATTTTAAGAATAATATTAATACACAAGATAGAAAGTGAAAATGAAATAAAAACTATAGATCTACTAACAAAATATAAAGTATTTTTGACGATTTAAAAAAATAATAAAAAATAACAATTAGACAAAAAACAACCATTAGAAAATGTGATTTTTATGAAAAAATTTTGACCTAATATCATGTAAAGACAATAAAACGAATATTAAAAAATATATAAAAGATATCTAACTATACATTCGAGTAATTGATTTTGAAATAGTTTTTGATAGTTTACAACATAATAGTATAATAGAAACATTAACAAAACAAGAAATCTTACAGAAATATATTAAAATATTGCAACAAATATACAAACAAGAATAGATTTAAACCAAGAAAGAGAATATTTTGAGCTAAAGAGAGCAGTAAGACTCTATTTTTAAAACTATTTAACTCTGTATTCAAAAAACTAGAATGGGAAAACAAAAAAACACCGGTAGAAGAAAGCAGATTAATAAACTTGCGTTTTGCTGACGACTTAATAATACTAGTAGAAAGCAGAAAATGGTTAATTTTAATATTGAAAGGACTAACTCTAGAAAATGGAATCAAAAATAAACCTAGAAAACTGAAAGTGTTGACTAACAATGACAATCAACGAAGTATAATTATAGACAGAAGAAACCAAAAATGAGAGAAAGAAACCGTATACTTATTCAAATTATAACCTTTGTTGAAAAATGGAAAGTAACTACAAAAATTAGAATAAGTTTAGTCTGAACGGAATTTGGTCGGTAAAGTAAATACTAAAAAGGGGGGTATCAATCAAAATTAAAAGCAAAATGTTTACACGTGTTTAATGTCAACATTAGTATAAGAAACTGAAACTTGGAATTTAACGAACGATTATATTAGAAACTAACAACCCATACAAAAATGGAACGACCAATATCGGGGCTAAAGTAACCAATATAGTGAATTTAGAAAAAATTATAAGGAGAACAGAAGAGAGCTGCCGAAAACAAAAAGTAATGGACTAGGCTATAAATCAAGACTCTGAGAAGATATATGGGCTTATAGGATCACAATGTAGACATTAACTTTATGTGCAAAAAGAAAAGAGCGGCCAATTAGACGTTGGGTAGATAAAATAGCAAAGTTGTCTACAACCAAATGGAAGACTAAAACTAAATTGGGATGTATAAGCAAAAATAACTTCACACAATAAATATAAAAACAGAAAAGTTATATAATATATAAACAAGAACAACTTGTATTTTATTTAAGTAACAGCTTATCATCTTTAGCGACTATAGCAATAAACTTAGTAGCAAACACCAAAATAGAAGTAATAATCTGAGCATTTCGCTTAAAAAAACAAAAGAGAAGAACGTCTTACAAATACTGTGTAGATTGCTACTGATAATCCGATATTAAATTTATTACTTTTTAACTAGCAGAAATTAAAGATCATCCGTTAAAAATCCTAAAGTGTTGCCCAAAA
The DNA here is from genome assembly GCA_036346155.1 of Sinelater perroti. Taxonomy (NCBI): domain Eukaryota; kingdom Metazoa; phylum Arthropoda; class Insecta; order Coleoptera; family Elateridae; genus Sinelater; species Sinelater perroti. Next base: position 6,400,142 of record JARFIY010000359.1, read on the forward strand.
TAAGTTTCCATATCATCTATAAATTTTAGATGGCTACATATGCCTTATCATTGTACATATATACATATAAACACAAAATATGAAATCGTCTAGGCAATTGAGTTATTAGGAGCGTTCTAAAAAATTACCACTTAAGGTCTTTCTTTTGTTCTGAACGTAAATGTAAGTCTAACCCAAAGCAACTATAATTGAAGGAACACTGAAAATACAAGAGGATTAAAAAGACTCACTCAATTAGACAAAGCATAGGCAATATAACCACAAGAAACTAAGAAGATTAAATCTGAAAGGAAACTAGTGGTACTAGTATAAGAGTTCTTAAAGTTACATATGTCTTGAACTGTTTAATCCTACTATGTAAGTTCCCAACTCAATTAACTTACTACACAAACTAATCTAAAAATTAAACATAAGAATGTCACAAAACTATAGAGAAGCCTCTAGTCGATTAAAACACAAATACATAATCACAACCAAGACCATTAAGAGAAGCAAGAATCTTACGCCAGCTATGCAAAAAAATATGTACAAATATTAAATATTTAACAAAAAAAATGAGTGAAAGTACATTTTCAGACTTATCTTTCAGAGCAGATCCCAAAGTTCTTTAACTACGTAATTCTAATCATACATAAGAATTAAAATATAAGTGTATATATAAAACACCCGAGGGATAAATGACAAGCAATACTGTTAACAAAAAAATACTAAAAGAGATACTTATAGGTCGATAGATCACCTTATTTCTGGGCTACACTGAGATGTTTTAGCCAGTTAAACATTCTCTACTTTAAAATACTTTGAAAGGTATAAAGATTCCCAAATTTTATTATAATCAAACAATGTTATGATCAACAATAGTTTATTTGTAATTATCTTCAATACATTTAATGATTATATTTTAAGACGACAACATATGCAGTTCCAGATAATTGCTGTCTTACTTTTTCGTTATATCGTTCAGAGAAAATTTGAAGATTTGTTTGTTAAGGGTACTAATATTCTCTATATGGGTAAGCTATAATAGATATTGAGAATACAGCAATGAATAAATTATTTACAGATACTATATTAGATTATATATTAATTATTTCTGATTCTACGGAAAAGTTAATAGGAAACAACTATTAGGATTATAAAATTTCTTTATAAAGATATATATCCCAACATATTTGGTAACAGAAGAAAAGTTCCAAAATATCGGGTTGGGAGTAATAGATAAAAATCGAAGAAAGGAATTGTATATTTTTAACTTTTTTAAGTCTTAAATGCTTTTTAAGTGTAGCTGCTTGGTTAATAATTATAAAATAATTAAAAAATTCTTTTCATTAAGTTACTTGTTACTTACTTAGAAAAATACAAATATAAATGCCATATCAACACAGACTTCTAAATAATGGTTTTTATAGTTTTTAGATTTTTATTTGTTTCTACATATAACAGCTTATTTAAAACGTAGCAGAGTAACGTATTGCTAAATCTTTGGTTAGCTAAAAGCTTCATAATAATCCTGTTTTTGAAATACTACGGTTTGAGGATTGTTTAAACTTGTACTGTAATTTAAAAAGTGCTCAAAAGATAGTGTTCAAGCAAACAATACAAAAAGTTTACACAGATCTACGCAAAGTAATTAATAATTTATTAAAGTAAACATGATTACTCACTAACAAATCATATCAAAGTACCACTTTAGTGAATAAATTTTTTCAAGTTGGGAATAATTACATCATCCTTCCATTCGCTTGATTTCAAACATCAAGGATTACCATATGCGTGTATTACTTCTTTATACATTTCTTTGTCTTGTACTTTATGAAACAATTGTTTAGCCATAAAACCAGTTTATTCTCATAAATTACTGGACTATGACGTTTCCTTCATTTGTATTTATTTTATTATTTATCTTTTTTGGTTAAGGTTATTCTAAATAATTACAAATAAAAAATTTCTAGTCAGTTAACATGGAACCAACACACATTTTCAACAAATAGACTGCATTAACACTCCAACTAACAAAAAGGTGTGTCCAAATAAAAAGTGTGTGATTATAAAAAGTACTAAATTTATTTAAACTACATAAAATGTTATATTTTATTAATTATAAAGCAATGTGAGAAATAATCAACAAACAACAAAAATAACTACTATTATAGATATATAAGCAAATAATAAAAAGGAGAAAAGGAATTTTTTCTTTGAGAGACTAACATGTATTATAGAAAGCACAACAAGCAATAAGGAAATAACCATAATAGGCAAATTAAATAACAAAATAGGGAGAAATGATATCGATGTGGTAAGGTGACACGAATGTCTAATTACAAATATATTATTTCATCATAAAGACGTCGAAAGTATACATGAGTAGACCCACTGATAAATCTTAAAATCTATTATAGACCTGATAATTAAGAGAAAATAACGAAAAGTACAAAGTAAGGAACACAAAAAAATATACATATGGGTAAAGAAGGGCTGTCATTAGAAATCTGTGAATAAATTTGACTAAGCTTTATCTGACGCAGTGAGGGTAGTTTTTGACATCAAAACTAAAAAAGCTAAACGTATAAATAAGTTACACCGCCAAAATAATAGATGGCTATATAGTAATACTTTGCAAGAACAGAAAATTGTAAGTAAAAAAGGAAGATCTAATAAAGTATATAAACATTAATTGTAAAATAACAGAAGATACTCGAAAAGCACTTCAAAAGACTAAAAACAGCAAGTCATCAAGACCAGACAACTTTATACAAAAGAAGACGATGTGTTTTGCTCTAATTACAGAAGAAAAAGCGTGAAGACGTCTACAGCAACACTATTTTTTAGTGTCTTAAAAATTAAAATAGAAAAATTACAAATAAAGTAAAAAACGAAATAGTTTTAGAAATGAAGAATTATGTTTAAATAACATATATTGTACTAGGCGAGTAATAGAAAATAGAGGGATAAAAAAATCACACATATGACTCATAGATATTGAAAAGGCATATGATAGCGTACCCGGATGTGACTTTTCGGAAGCCATCAAAAGTGTGAATACATGCACAAAGTGGATACTGATAGTTCAAAGATATACAACACGAAAGCACATTTAAAAATAAGCAAAAAAGTAACTTTGTAAAAATAACAAAAAATTTTATTGGTGCAATAGTTTTGGGAAAGGGAGTTGGAAAAGAGGCAGCCCAACTCTTTCTTGAGAAATTTATATAAAAACGGCTATAGAGGAAAAAGACAGAAAGACAGATATGGAAACGGAAAGTAACAAACCCAATTTTTATGTTATCGTATCATGCTGATAAGTTTCATCTTATTATTCTTAGAAAATTTTAGCAAACTTTCCTAAGTTGAAAAATGTCGTTTCTCAAACATAACAATATAAATTCTTCTAAGAGGTAATTTATAAATTATTTGTCATTTATGATAACACTTGCAAGTACTAAGCAATTTTAAATTATAACACAATAAGAATTTTGTAAATGTCATTTTGGGAATGTTGTATCATTTAAAGATTATAAAACTTGTAAATTCCAAATTAACCCAACCTAATTCAAGGTGGAATATTCTAGGGTGACGGATGTATGGCTAAAGAAGATTTAGTCGTTAGTAGCTGAACTCTATATACCATGTGCTCAACATTTTATATATTAATTTGGTATTACATGCGTACTCTACAGCAATCTAGCATTATTTCTCTAATGGTATGTGGTACCAATCATGAGTGACTCTTTAAAAACAAAAACCTATTCAAAATGCCTTATTGTTGTGACCACTCGTGATAATGCAACATCATACTTTCATACATACTTCAATTGCATTCTTGCCACCTCTTTTTCCGACAAAAAGCAATCACCAACGTGTGAGCCGGAAAATTTTGATATAGGCTCTAATGCATAATGCTATTAGTAATGTGTCTGATCCAAAGAAGGTCCATGACAGCCTACTTGTAAAAACTTACAATACATCACTAAGTGTATTTCTGTACACTTAAAAAATTGGCAAATTTTACGCCAATGCTGAAGCACTAAAAATTTTCTATATTGCCCTAATTTAATTCATGCCTATATAGAAGAGATTTTAAAAAACCTTTAATACCAGAATTTTCTAAAATCTCTTCTATACCGGAGTTGAATGTATATTAGACGGTTAAAAATCCATAAAGACAAATAACTTGTAGGTTTGCATTACCAGTTTTAACTTTTAACGTATAGTACATTAATAAGCATATCAAGAAAGTATATGACACGTGCGAGCACATCTTTACATTGCTATACATGCCAACGTCCATAAAATCGGTGTATATTTGTGATAAGAAATCCCATATATAAATACCTTGGGAATATGTCAATTGTTGGTGATCCACATAGCTACATCTCATGTATACCTAATCTTTAACTTTAAAATGATTTAAGAATATCTTCATAACAACAAGAAGCTCAAGCTAATATGTTCAAAATTTTGTTGGATCTATAACCTATTGCTTGGAAGATACATTCACCTCTGTAGCGGATTTAAAAGTAATTGTTTGCTTTTTGAGCGGTTTGGTTAACGCTCAGCATCATTTACCCATTTGCTTCCAACCTCAAAAGTCTCCTCCCCCTCCACACAGACACACTTTATATTTTCTCCAGCCATACTTAAATAGACCGGGTTTATGTTATTTAAAATGAGCTACGTAAGAGAGGTGCAAATAAACTAAGCCCCATAAATTTCACTACCCAAACAACATTTCCATATCCTTTACCATTTATCCCCCCCCCCCAAAAAAAGAAAAACGAAATACTAACAATAACCATGGGTCATCACAGCAATAAACGCGATAAAATGAGTCAAAAAATAAAAAATAGCTAGCTACACAATAACTAGAAGCTTAACAATAGAACATAAATATAAAAACTCATGATGGGTCTCCTGATTTAAGAAAACATTTAAAAATAAGGGCATAATTTCTAGCAACTGAAACTATTTATCTCACTGAACAATCCCTTTATAATAAGTCTAAAAGAAAGAAATCTACCAAAAGATAAAAACATTTTTTATTAAAGTTTTTATGCGTAATATAACTTATGTCCCATCTACATCCCATATGGACCTATAAAAACGTATAATATTTACAGAATTTCGTAAAGCAGTTGTCACCATCGCGTTTTCTTTTAAACAACTTTTATTGTCATAACTCGGTTTGTTGAGTTTACATGCATATTTCATCAAGAACGCGATATTGATGATTTTCTCGAAGAAAATATCTTGATAATTCTAAATAGTGAACATATGGCTCAATTTAGTGTACGTAATTCGATGGAGTTAAGTCTTTGTTATCCCTTCCTGTCTGCTGAAACTATTTGTTCAATTATTTCATAGTAGCGATTACTTTCTAATTTTGATTGCTCCACAAAATAACATAATGATACTTTAGTGCTTCTTGTTGCTTAATTAAAAAATCAGGTTGAGATAAATAACAAAACGCATTTTTTCCATCAATCCTTACAAGTAATATCGACCAAGACCTCCTTCAATTTTCTTCTTTGACCCATAGTTTTTCTTACGCAGTAGGCAAATTGAGACCCCGAGTAAAGAACTAAAACCGCTTGAAAATTGCATCGAATTGGCATGGATGTTTAAACGTCGGGAATTTTTTAAAAATCTACGTAGTCAACACGTAAATCTAATTGTTCATTTATCTTAGATATCGTGACATGAAGACGTTTGCAATAGGTAGCATTCTTACAAAATTTAAACTAAAATAAGTTTAAGGAAAGCCTAAAATACAATTTTCATTCATGGTGTGTTCTTAAATCGAGAAAATGTTAACGACATAACAGATATTCCTTTAAGTGTTGCAGTACAACTGCCTGATCACTAATCACTCTCTAGTTAGTTCAGCTGTAATATTACCATGATTTAAATGCTACAAATAACGAAAAAAGCACATCCTTTTTCATCATCAATAATGACAATTGTAACAAGGCTATGGTCTAAGTCTGCTACATTGAAGCGCGGTTTCGACTTCTTAGTCAAAAGTATTGGCAAACACCAATTCTTCGGCCTTTATGCAAACATCTCTGGCAGTTTGTTCTCCATTTTTGAAATTAATGGATTAGGGTAGCCATTCGCCCAGGATATGCCCAATATGGCCTATAATACCGCACGACTGTGCGATTAGAAATAGGCCAGTAAAAGAACTACGACAACTATAATACACCATTTTCTCTAGTGATACTTATTTTTTACTTAAACAGACCATCGGACCCATCATCACTGCTGGCTCAACTGTCATTACATGGTGAATTAAAACTTCTTGACGAAAGTAACAGTTTTTGGACAAAATCTCTTATTCTAAACTATGACGAGAAGTAATTGTCATTTCACTCCCAAGTATAGCAAAAACCTAAGAAAAATAGAAATATTTAGTCTCTGATGAGTTGCATAAGCAAACATTCTGAGACAATGGTAAGCAAGCGTTTAATCTAGATTTGGGAAAATCAATCACTTACTCGGTACCAAGATCTGTTTTTTACCCTACTAACACGAGATAGAAGTATTCTTTAATTTAAAAAAGGTTTATGATGTGACATGACACTACGGTCTGCTAAACAGCAATTGCTACAAGACCTTCTTTCTGGACGTAATTTTAGAATTCAAAGCTCTGGCACCATCTCTAGTTAATATATTCAAAAGAATAGTATTCCTCAAGGTTCTATTTTTTATTATCCTCTTTGCTTTCAATAACACTACAGACAATTTGGCCTGATGATGTACATGTAAACGATTTGTACATATATAACATTTGATGGGTTTATAATACAAATTGGATAAATCCCCAAAAAGCAATAATAAGTAACGGATAATATATTTCGTAATTTACCCTCTCCCTATCAAAAACTTGTCCTGCCCATTTAGCCTATATTTGGATTTCACACTTCTTCTTTATAAAAGCTATGTGTATTTTCTGTGAACAAATTTTAATTTCTAACAGGCTCTTGCAGAAGATCGTGAGCAGGAACTATAATTTTTGTTGAATATTTTTTATAGCTTTGGTATTATTTGACAGCTCAAAATCTTAAAAACATTTTATTAGTTAACGCTTATATAATTCGCTTCAAATAGACCTTAAAAATGAACAAATTCGCTTGCTGCTCGATGTTTAATAGTAACTCAGATTTAGCACTTAGGAGTCAACCAGAAATAAATCTTTTTTCGAAAAAGTAGCAAGACGTCATCAAAGTCAATGTAGAATACTTCGATTATTAATTTTGTCTTTTTCTAAACTTAGTTTATGTACAAATATGTAAGTTATGTTTACAACCTCTTGTTATTAACATAGAATGGTCACCTTAACAATTGAATTGAAAATGTATCCATTTTGAACATATTGTTCAATGTACATGAGGATCTAATAGAAAGGTTCTAAAACTTTGTATAATTATTATCTACATAAATTATACATCTGAGAAGTTCACCCTTCCTATCAAAGCCTGCTTTGTTGCCATTTAGTCGCAAAAGACTATTACAAATAGTCTAATGCGGCTTGTAGGTATTTACCACTCCGGATAACATTGAGTTTTTATTTATTTCCATTTACTCTGATGTGGTAACTATCCAATACATATTATTGTCTGTTTGACTTAAATATACACAAAATCAGATAAAACTGAATTATTCCGTTATGCTACCACGTCAATTTTAACAGTTATCCTAGTTATGTCTTGATATATTTAACAATTTGGAACTAATATAGTCTTCATAAAGGCTATACTTTACCGATAAAACATAAAACTTCTTCTTGGAAATACTTCAGCGACTATAATACCTTATGTATTACACAGATTCATCTAAGAACAGTGTAAGTGTTAGATATTCAGTTTATAGTAAACAAAAACTCTTGATATTCACCTTACCTGTCTATCATTTATTACAGAATGTAATACTTGTCTTCAATAAATCTTTTAGTGGGGTTTCGACACATCCATTATTGCGTTAATATATACTATTTTTGAACATATCACGGCTTTAAGATGATTTACTTTTTAGATTCCGGAGCATAGAGGAATTGAAGATTATGAGCATCTGTTCCTCCTTCAAAACATTTTTCCCCAATTTCTTGGACGTTATGGCACCATTAAACGATTGATGTAAAATCTATACCACAATGAAAAGTACTAAAAGTGGCTCAAAATATCCTTTAAAAAGAATAATTGTGTGAAAATCAGTCACCTTATAAGCAATAGATTTATAAATTGTAACACAAGTTCCAAACATGTTTATGGACATTTCTTAACAAAACCACCTCTATTAACAGGTTATGCATCGAACGAAAGAAAATAACTGCAATTGTCACATAGATAAGTCTAAAAGCAAATTATATTTACAATTTTAGGGCGGTAATTTATTTTTAACTTTATTTGTATTTAAAATCTGCTCTGATGAGCAATAAGTAAATCAGGTGAATTTACAGAAAGAGTACATGTTGGATGCCGTCCCAGTGGAAGGCTCCTCCTTAGAATTACTTCTAAACTATTACATACAGGATAATATTTAACACACAAAACAACTAGTGTAGATCTGGAAGATCCAGGGGAGTGAGTCTTTTTAGCCTATAAACTGAATTGCTGTTATCCAGCAAATTCACTGCAAGATAGTTTGTGTGATTTTCTATCACTCACGCACTTCACTTCGTCTTTCACTAGTTTCACTCGGAGGTCCCGATGAATGACTTCATTTCTAACGTACCACGGTGCATCTGCTATTACCCTTAGGGTTTTAGATTGGAATCTCTGCAAGATCCCCAAAAATGGAGTTGCTTGTAGTTCCCCATAGTTGCAGCCCGTATGTCTAAATTGGTTTTAGTATACATTTATAGAGTAGTAACTTGTTGTATAAAGTTAACTTGGATTTTTTACCTAATAACTTGGTTAAGTATAACTTGGAGAGCTTTAGGCCCCGTTGTTTTCGTTTAGTAAGTATATGTTTTTTCCAAGTTAGTCTGCGATCAAGGTGCATACCAAGGTATCGGACGTCTTCGGCTTGCTGAAGTGGTGTATTATTAAGGGTAACTTGTGGACATGTTTTCCTCCTGAGTGCAAAGGTGAATTGGGTGGACTTGCTTTCGTTTGCTTTTACACGCCAGAGCAGAAGCCAATTTTGCACTTGGTTAAGAGAGGTTTTCAGGTTTCTTGATGCTATAATAGGATCCTCGTGAGTTGCAAGAATTGTAGTATCATCTGCAAATGTAGCCGTGGTCGTAAGATTGGTGGTAGGTATATCTGCCGTGTATAGTAGGTAAAGCACAGGTCCTAGTACGCTTCCCTGCGGTACACCGGTGTTAATAGGATATAGTTTTGTTAGTTTATCCTGAAACTTTACCTGGAAGTACCTATTGCTCAGATAGGATTTGGTCAGTTGAAAATAAGTGTGTGTCAGGTTTTTCTTGCATGCCAGACCTTATCGAACGCTTGTCTTATATCGAGAAAAGCGGTGGAGCAATATTTTTTCTTTTCGAAGGCCTGGTTTATTTCGTTTACTACCCTGTGAATTTGCTCAATAGTGGCGTGGTCTTTCCTAAAACCGAATTGGTGTACTGGTACTACATCATGATTTTCTAGGATTGGTTCGAGTCTTCTGAGTAACAGTTTTTCAAAGATTTTAGATATTACAGGCAGGAAACTGGTCGGACGATGAGATGACAGCTCTTCATGAGGCTTTCCTGGCTTAGGTATAAGTATTATTTGGGCCACCTTCCATTGGGCTGGGAAGTAGCTTAATCTTAGAATAGCATTATAAATGGCTGTTATTTGTCTGTATCCTTTCTTCGGCAATTGTTCCAGGACTTCTCCTGTAATCAGGTCATATCCTGCTGATTTCTTAGGGTTTAGGTCGCATGTAATTAACGACCTTACTTCTGTTACCGTAATCTTTTTTATTGGCAGATTTAGTTGATCCGGTGTCTCTAAATATTGTTGTATTTCGGCTTCTCCTTCTGGAGTTAATGCAGAAGGAAAGGGCTGAAAAACATGTGTTAGATGTGCTGCAAAAGTATCGGCTTTTCCTTGCTCACTCCTAGCCCAACTTTCATCAGGTTTCCGAATTAGAGGGATCGCTTGCTGTGGTTGTTTTAGTTTCTTCGTGGCTTTCCATAAGGAATAATCTGTTGTTTCGGTAGCAGAGAGGGTTAATAGATAATACTGTAGAGCCTGATTTTTTTGATCTTGAAGCATTGCTTTCAAATTTCATGTAGCATTGTTGAGGCTGTTTTTATCATTCGATGACCTAGTGTTCTGCTAAATTCTGCGAAGCCTTCTTTTCTCGGCTATTGCTCTTTTCATTACCATAAGTAGAGTATTGCGGGCATCGCTCACTTCCGAAAAGTGTGTTGAATCCCATGCCGCACCCTGTATAGTACGGTTCAGGTGCTCTACTGCATCATCGATCTCATCGGTGGTCTTGAGGGGTGTGCCTAGATCTATTTTTTCGTTGACTATCATTCTAATGAAGTCCCAGTCGGTATTCTTGTTGGTGAGTCTAATTGGTCTAGGCCTGTGAAGTATTTGGGTACTTAATGTGATTATGATTGGGGAATGATCTGATGTCATATCAAGGCATGATTTGATTGTTAGGTAATTTTGTGCTATGTTTTTGGTATCACAAAAGTCAAGTAGATTCGGAATTTTAGCCCTGTCCGTAGGCCAGTATGTGGGTTGCCTGGTGGTGAGATAGTTGAGATTATTGTTGACGAGCGATTTTAGCAATTCCCTGCCTTTAGTGGTGGTTACTCTAGCACCCCATTCCTGATGTTTAGCATTGTAATCACCGCCGGCAATGAAGCGTGGACTAAATGTGTTAAAGAATTGAGTGCAATGCTCTGTTTTTATGTTATGCCTCGGGGGACTATACAAAGCGGTAATTGTAATTGGTCCTGTCCAATCTTCTACGATCACGCTGGTAGCTTGAATGTGCTCATGAATGTACTTATCTGTTTGGTAATGCTCGATGGAACTTTTTATAAGTACTGCAAATCCTCCGTGTGCAGCTCCGTTAGGGTGTTGTGTGTCATACATAATATAGTTGGGTATTGTAAAGTAACTTCTGTCTGTAAAATGGGTTTCGGATATTAAAACTATATCTAAATCGTGATTAGTAATAAACGCCCGTAACTCTAGGGTGTGGTTTGACAAGCCATTGGCATTCCATTCTGCAATCTTGAGTGTTTGAGCCATTATTGCAGTTTGGAGACGATGACTGTGAGGAGATTTAGCATTGTTTTTAGATTGTCAGCAAGTTCTATCATCATTTTTTCCAGTTTCTCAATGTGAGACGTTTGTGGCACGTTTAAGTGGTGAGAGGATTGTTGTCCATTTGACACAACTTGAGCGAATGTTCCTTCATTTTTGTTTGGCATTTGTATGGGTGCGGTAGTTGGTTGCGGTGCAAACCCTCTAGGACGTGGTGATGGAAATTTTCTCTGCTTCAGTTCCTGGTAAACTTGGCATCCTTTGTAGTTCGCAGGATGTGAACCGTTACATAAAACGCACTTTGGCTGGGTTTCCTTTGATTTACTACACGTGCTGGTTAGGTGGTTTGCGCCACATTTTACACACCTAGGTTGGTGCGTGCAGAATCTCTTCGTATGACCATATCTTTGGCAAGTGGCGCATTGTGGGATTTCTCTTTTGTGATGAGGTGGTTCTATTGTAATTTTGTATGTAATAAATATTTAATGTCATATATCTTTTTGTTAGATTCGTTGGGAGCTAGATCGATAAAGAACATTGACAGTGGCTGATTAGTTGTTCTGTGCTTCACATTGTATATATTCAGAACTTTATATCCTTGACTTTCTATCTCAGCTTTTAATTCATTAATATCGATAGAGTAGTGTATGTTCTTGATTACGACGCGAAAGCTGCGCTCTTCTTTCATCTGATATGTATGGAACTCTACTTTTAGTTCTATTAGTCTAGCTACTAATTTCCTGTAAATATCTGTGCCATTATTTTCACTTGGTTTCTTCCTATAACTTTTGAAGTGTACTTTTTGTCAGTTGTGGTGTTCAGTTCTACAGTCATTGGGTTGATATTTAGCACGTCCAAAATAAATATTGGTGGTGGTTTTGCTGTTTTTGTAACTACGGGTGTGTCTGCTTCCATTGTATTATCTGATACTGGGAGAGCTTGAGATCGACTTGTTAAGTTAAGCCGCGATTAGTCTTCTGAGACCTTTTGCTTCACTATACGATTTTCGTCATCTGCATGATACGTTTATTTTTCCTCGAGGTAACAGTGGTCCATTCTGAATTTTGCTGATGTGACGTAGATGGTTGATGATAGGGTTGTTGCCATAGTGTAATAGGTGCCGCGTAGTGTGATGCTACATCTTGACCTACCTGTTGATTGAGTGCAGGTTGCATATAGTGAGGTTGTGTTACTTGGAATTGGGGTTGCACCACGTTGCCCGGAACCTGAGGATACTGTGTTTGATACTGCATCATTGGAGGTTGTGCGTAAGGCATGGAGTATGGTTGATTAGTGCCAGCCATGACAGCTGACACTAAAGCTGAATGACTCACTTCTGATCACTATCTTATTATATATTAAATATAAATTGTTTGCAAATCGTGACTACTATTAATCATAAATATAAATAAATATGCTTAAAATTGCAATAAAATGAAATTATTAAAATTAAATTTATCACGGAATCGTTATCACTTGACCCGTCGCGCACGGAGATTAGCACTTGCTTGCTCTACGAATGCCAAATGCGAACTGACGGTAATTTGAATGTCTAGTATTATAACGATAATAAAATAAGTAATGTATTCTTTGAACAAAATTGCCGATTAACTAAAATTTACAATTCAAAGCAAACGATAGGATCTAGACCAAGTATTATATTGATCTACAATTATGCACTTATATTGTTTCAAACCTTCTCATTTGATTCACTTTAAAGAGCACTAAGAATTTATTATTTTATATCTGAACTAAAAATGAAGGACTGCGTATTTCTGAATATTATTTCGACAACAACGTTTTTTTTTTCTGAAGTTACAAATAATGTTATGTAGCAAATGCATTTCGAATTTAATAAAACAGAAGAAACATACATAAATCCTAATATAAGTTTTAAAATTATAGAGTTGTCCGGAAAATGTCTAAATACGTAATACTTATAAAAAACGCAGGATTTGTGTGCATATCCCTATGTGTGACATTTCAACAAATCCTTGGAAAAAATGTTGCTTGCGATAAATTAATTTGTGTCATTCTTATACCTTTTTGATAATAGGAGAAAACAAAATGCATTTTATATGCTTAATGCTTTTCTATATTACCAAAAGAAAAAAATACACACACAAACAGCAATAAAGATATGCACTGTACATGAAAAACTTATTCAGCTGAAGGAATTGTTCCAAAGTGGTCTGCAAAATTTAAAACTTGTGCTTTCCGCTTTAAAACCAATAATTAAAGATAGGAATGTCCAGAATTAGCTAATAGAAAAGGCATGGTGTACCATCAGAATAATGCTAGACTTCATATTATTTTGACTATCCAATAAAAACTGTTGGAGGTTAACTAGGACACACTGCCCAACTATTTACTAAACATTGTATGTTTAGACTTTAGTTAATTTAAGTCTTTGCAAAATTCTCTCAATAAGAAATGTAACTCTTTGCAAACCCTAAAAAGCCATTTTTAAAATAAGTTACCCAGAACCCTAAGAAGTTCTGGAAGGATAAAATCTCCAAATTGTATGAAAGATTGAAAATAAAATAGTGAATATATAATTGAATAAAGAAACATCGACACATAAAAAGTGTGCTATTGAATTTTGCTTAATAATCGGAACAAACGACCACTCAAATAACTTGCTGAAAGCAGGACTAAAGGTTGAAAATATATATGCAAAATATTTTCAACTGTAACGAGTTTATTAAAACGTATTTTTTGCCAAATTTGAATATATAAATGTCTGTGCGTTTTTACAAAATGCAATTTGACTACATGTATTGCTTCTGTCAGATCTCCGCTCAACTTGTTGAAGCTCGAGTTAAGGCATGTTACAGGTTCTATTATAAACGTCGTTTTCAAAATCAGCTGTTCAATAAGATAAAGGTTCGCATACATTACGGATAATAGGCGAACGTGACGATTTGCTACCCCAGCGCCTCCGCACTCCTTTAAAAGAAATCTGCGCCGCTCTTGCACACGTGACCGAAATAAATTTGTTTGACCTGGAGCCGCATTAGTAACTCTGACTATTAATTGCATTTTTGACAAACTTTATAATAAACTTTATTAGTTTTAACAGTCTCGATATGATTATTATAACATTAAACACAATTTTAGCACTTTTTGCTTTCAGCAATACATTTAAGCAAATGCCAATTCGTGGTAACCCGAATATTAAACCTCCACTACAATGCTTTTAAAATGCATGCTCAGTCCAACCATGAAACTTCCAACATGAAAAGAGCATTAAAGCGGAACCTCTGTTTCATAGTAGTAAAAAGACCATCCCGACAAAAATTATATCATTGACGTAGTTTCCTGCACACAACTAAGATAACCCTGTAATTATGGCAAAGCTCAAATCATTTTAATTAAATTTTATGTGGAGGCGTCCAAATATTATTTTAATATTAAATTCCTGCAACAAGGAAGGTCGTTAATGAGCAGCGCGTTTTATAAATGCATGCTAAACGCAATATGCGCAGGTAAAAGGCCCTAAAATGTAGAACTAGGTAAAGAAAGGACAGGTAGCTCCGATAGCATTGCGTGTAATTGCAATCTTTCGCCTGTTTCCATAACATTTGCATAACCTTATTATTTTAGGAAACTCCTGTTCTGAGAACTATTCCCGGACTGCATGAAAAACAGCCGATTCGTGACAAAAATAGAAGATTCCGTTAGAACGCGAACGGACGTAGTAGGCAAGAAACTTTATTCACTGAATGGCTGAATTTGCATTTGAAGTAGCATAATATGCCTTAACTTTCTTAGGACTAGTGAAACATTAGCAGAATTTATCTTGGTTTACAATTAATAAAAATAACAGTAATTATAAAGCACGAATCGCTCTTGAATTCATTTCTAATTAAATTTATATATATATATATATATATATATATATATATATATATATATATATATATATATATATACACGCAATATAAAAGTTAAATATATTCAAAAATAAATTGAACGTATTTTTAAAAATTATGCGTGCTTACTAGAATTAGAAAATTAAATTAAATTTCACTTAGTAGTAAATACTCTGTTAAATTTCTTCGCGTTTTACCAGCTATATAGACATTTCCATAAAGACGTTCTATCAAAAAAAAGGAAAAGAACAATAACACTAAAATTTGTTATTTGTTAATTAACAAAAAGCTTACGATAAATAACCCCCTTAAAAGTTGTAGGATGCTTTAGAACAAACTAGTATTAGCAATTTATAGCCCTCAATAAAGGCTATCATATATACATCAAGAACAAGTATAAAAGAAATTTAAAACAACCACAAGACTGAAATCAAGAATATTATGGTATAATTAGATATAAAATATACTTAAGAAACTAGAAAAAAATGTACAGGTACATTCATATATCAATCAATTATTTAAACGTTACAATTCTCAGATGATCAAGTCCTTCTCGTTCAAAAATGTGTGACTAAAAAAACTAAAGATGAATACAAAAAAGTAACTTAGTAATAAATTTAGATAAAAAAATTATTTATTTTTAGACGAGAAATCGGAAGATCTAAAAAACGAAAAAGGGTATTTATGTATATGTGGCAGTTACAAATATCTAAGAATAAAAATAGGAAAACTAGAAAAAATAAAAAATCTATTAAAAAAGAATAAACCAAAAAGGAAAGCTGTTAAAAAATAAATGAAATATAGTGAAACAACGAAAAATAGAAAAGAAAATGCAATATATGCGATATAATAATTAAAAGTATAATTTTATATGGGATATAGATGTGGAGACGAAGCAAAGTTAAATAAAATAGCGGCAATAGAAGTGAATGGTGATGATGAAATAAATAATCGGTCTAAAAAACAGTATAACACAGCACTTTGAATATAAATAATTAATGTGGAATAGCCACTTCAAAATAATTGAGGAGAACTAATTACTTAAAAGGATATTAAAATGGATATAATCTAAGCGAACGAAAGAAAAGAAGAACCACTAGAGTAACCTACAGGAGTCGGGGGTTTTGAATAGATAGTACACTGTAAGTTGTGAATGTAGACGGTCAAATTAAGCAGCTTTTTCCCTACATTGGAATGCCTGCTTAGTCACAATAAAACAGTGGACGTTACAAAATCGTCCATTTGCTTACGATAGCTTTATTCAAAGTAGAGAGTCTATAATAGCAACGCAGCAGCGGTTTCCCGTCAGAACATTTTCAATAAACCAAAACATAAATAAAAACTTACCAACCTCCAAGCATATGGCAACACTCCAAGGGTGAATTAGGTACTAGCCAGAAGCGTAGGACGGTCTGCTTGAAGGCATGTTGAGTTTAAAATCTACAAAGTACTATTTTTTCGAAACCATTTGACTTTCGTTAATCATCCTATTTATAATAAGGAAAATTATGTGTAAAATAAACTATTCAGATAGCCACTCCCGGCTCAATAACAATGGCAAACATCCAATACCCTCCAGTCGTTATACGAACGACTTTGGTACTCGCAAAGTGCATTCTCCTTTTTTTTTAAATTAACGGGTTAGGCTAACCAGCCGCTAGGGGTATGCCTACATCATAGTACCGTATGACTGTGGGAGTTAGAAACAGGCCAGTAAGCTATACAAAAGAAAGAAGAAGAAGATAGATTTGATATAATGAAGGAACGGTCTGCGTGCACGCATGCAACTTTCACAATAATGGACATAACATCATCGTTAGAAAAAGGTAATGAAAAATATGTGCAAATTACATGGATTTGCCTTTCTTGTTCTGAAGTGCAGATCTGAAGAAGTAGTTGAATTACTTGTGCTAAGTACTCTGCAAATGCTGCTACCTTTTCACTGGCACTTCTCACCCAAGTTCCAAATGCTAGTCTGATAGGTGGAATTGTTGCCCGTAGCCGTTTTAACTTTTTAGTGGCTTTCCATAACGAGTAATTTGTATCTTCGGCAGCGGTTAGTTTAGTCAGATATTCTTGTATTGCTTGGTTTTTTAAATTGTTTAAGAAAAATTTAAATTCCTGTGTTGCCTTGTAAAATTTTCTCTTGTCTCTTGGCTGTCTTGTATTTTGCCAAGTTTTTCTCAGTTTTTTCGGCTACTTTTTATCTAAATAGCTGTGGACGGTCTTCTACGTGTTCTTGTTTTTTGTGGTCAATGGTTGCGGCCCAAGCCGTATGATTGAGTGAGTTCTACAGAATTGTGTACGTCTTTTTCTGTTTTAAGGGTATGTTTAGATAAACATTAGTATCAATTAGTTTCCTGTGTGTATTCCAGTTAGTGGCGTAATTGTGAAGTAGAACAGGTTTTCGTGTTTTGAACGCTTTGCTATTGTATTTGATAATTACATTCAGAGCATAGATTGAAACATGATGTAGCGTTAATATTGCTAGTTGCTACTGCTTTTATGATGCAGAAATCAAGCAAATCAGAAATTTTGTTAATCTCTGATGGCCAGTAGGTAGGTTCTTCAGTTGATACGTAGTTCAAGTGATTTTCATTCATAGCTTTGAGTGGTGCTCTGTCTCGGGGTAAAGTTAATCTTAATCCCTGTTGTTCATTTCTTGCGTTATAGTCTTCACCCAAGATGACACGTGATTTAAGGGTACTTAAAAAGTGGTTAAAATCTTTTTTAATTTTGTGCTTTGGTGGACAGTGTACTGCTGCGAATGTACTTCTGCAAGTACAATACTCATAGCTTGAAGCTATTTATGTTGATATTGGTGGATGCCTTATCTAGTTCTTTACTATCACTGCTGTGTCCCCATGAGCAGTGCCATCTGTGTGGTGTACAGTATAAATAGAATATTTGGATATTTTTATGTATAATTGTTGGATAAAATGTGTTTCTTAAATTAAAATAATTTCAACGCTGTGCTAGGTTTGCTGCATTCCATATTGCAATGTTTAGGAATTTAGCCATTACGGTAATTTAAAGATCATGATAGTGAGCAAGTTGAGCATAGAATCCATTCTTTTTATTAATTTAACCATTATTGCTTCTATTTTGTTTGTCTGCTGTTTAATTCATGTTGATATTCTGCCTGTTGCAGTTGTGGGCCTTTTTCGCTAATTTTTTGGGAGTAGGATATACCCGGTTGAACCAATTGTGAACTTAGTTTGTTTAGGCCTTACAGGTGGATTTGGATGCATTTGGCGTTTTACTTCTTTCTTTCCTTTCACCATTTTATGTAGGATTGTCTCCTGTGCATTTGATGCATCTTGGTGTCCTGTGGCAATCGTTTTTGGAGTGACCATACCTTTGCCAGTTTCGATATTGTATGACCTCACGCTTAACGTGTGGAGATTCGAAAATAATTTTTGATTTTAACAAGAATTCTATGGCGTATATATCTTTATTGTTTTGGTTTTGTTCTAAGTCCACGAAGAATATTGGTAATGGTATTTTATTGACTCTATGTCTGATATTCTATAAGTTGATTACTTTATTACTATAATTATTAATTTCTTTGGAGAATTCTTCTAAGTCGATTGTGAAGTGCATGTTGCGTAGCACTTCTCTGAACTTTCTTTCTTGTATGCTGGAAAGAATAAAATTCCGTATATTTCATTTTTAGGATTTTTGTAAAATTTTCCAAGTCTTTTACATAATATAATTTAATCTTGTCTTGAGTGTTACCTATTAACTTGATAAAGTAATTGTCTTTGGCCTGAATATCTAGCATGTCTGTTAGCAATTTAATTTTTTTACTCTGCTTCACGGTTTCTTAATTGTCTTTGTTTTCTGACAGTTCTTCGTATCTGTCGGATGCTGTTAGAACATCTAACCAATAGTCACTTAGATTTTTCTGTTTAGTGCGTAGTGAATCCGCACTAGGTCATTTTTTCTCGAATTTTGGGTGTGCCATTCTTGCTACCAATCTACCTGCATTGGAATATTTCCATTTTGCTGACTTGCGGCTTGCAGTGGGTGTACTAATTGCACTTGATACAGAGTTTGTATTTGAGACGAAAAAGTTTGATGTACTGGTGGTATAGATAATTGTGATGGTTACTGGTACTGCATAGGATTTGGTTGTTGGTAGATACAACTGTTATGGCTCTGGTCAACACTCTTTTGTGGAGCGGGTGGGTATTGTGACCCAAAATAGCAGCCCTATTTACTTGTGTTTTATTCATTTTACATGTTCGTTATAATTCCTAGCACTATCACAAATTGGAGCCTTCCATCTGTATTTAACACTTAACTCTTTAGCTGTTTGTTCCCTGGACTGGGGCCAGAAGTGGAAGCAGCAAACGCGGTGAGGAACTGCAGGCCAGATAAACCAGGCCATATCGGTGACGGCCGCGGAGCCATACCAACACGCCGTGAGGTCGCAAGCCTTCACTCGCAGAGACCGCCCAGTTTCCACATCGAGGGTGGCGTCCACTAACAAATCAGTCACTTGTAAAACGGAAACAAACCGACGATTCAACAAGTAACTCCCCAATTCCTTTTGAAAGCACGAGCCGAACTCAAAGTTAAAATATCATGAAATAATAGGCCTATACGTAATATATTTCTTACATATTGAAAGGGTTTTTTTTACTTTTATGCATATTATGTTAAAGTTGTTTTGAAGATTTTTGTACTTATATGATAACGCACACCTTAACGTAGAAGCTAATATTTTAATGTGTATATATTCAGGTCTTAAATAATTTTAACAGATAATTGAAATCTTAAACATAAATTATTAAAATTTTAACTTTTAATTCAAAAAGTAATATGGAGATGTCTTGGGAACAAATTCGCTTAATACTCATGCACGTAGGGAAAAGTGCTAGTGAAGCAGCGCGTAAGATTAATGAAGCTTGAGGCGATGATACCGTTGCAGAAAGGACGGCTAGGAAGTGGTTCGCGAAGTTCAAAGCCGGGCTGTCCACAAGAAGCTGATTGTCAACATGTTCTTGAGATGGTCGAAGAGAATCCGTCAATGTCATGCCGAATGCTAGCTGAAGAGTTCGATTGTGGCTTTAAGACCACCGACAACATTTTGCATGAACTCGGTAAGTACTCTGGAGCATCCACCATACAAGCACGATTTGGCTTCCAGCGACTACCACATTCTCCGATCGATGGAGCATATTTTGCGCAACAAGAAGTTTGAGGGAATTGAATTGTAAAAGGACGTCATCAGCTTCTTCAATTCCAAACCGGTTGAGTTCTACAGTCGAGAACTCGATATCTTACCCGAAAAGTGGCAGGAAGTTATGGAGGTCGATGGAGAATACCTTGATTATGTTTTGCTTTTGTTCGGAATAGAGTATTGCAAAAATTATATTAAAAACTAAAACGTCACGAACTGTTTACACAACCTATTATTATAATTTTTGGAACCCTGATGTGTTCAATATTCCGACACTATGATAATAAAAATTAATTTAAACACAATATTATTTTATATTAATTGGATTGGCTTAGTTAGACCCGGTTACGGTCCTGGCAAGTGATAGGAAGATTGAAGAGCGAATGCCTCTCAGTTTAAATATAAATAAGTGAAAATTTAATGAAATTAAATTCAAATAGTGATTACACTAAGGTAAAATAGGTGAATAGTGTTAATATAAACAACAGATAAAGGTAAGATTAGCGAGTAGAAAACTTAAAATAGATCGCGAAGGAAATAAACACCGATAAGAAGCGACAGCTGACCGGCTGAGCGCGTGAACGAAACGGCGGAGCAATACCAAACCGCGGGCTTTTCAAAATACCGCAGGACCGTATTCCAAATCTTACATAATTTGAAGAAGTAACGAGCTTTTTATAAAAAGAGAACGGCGAACTCCGAGGAGTGGATCCGGGTCGGTTCTTAGTCGGTTTAGTAAAAATGGAAAATAAAGACGAATATACCCAAAGTATGATGAAACTACTACAAGAAATAAATGGAAAATTAGACAAAATGGAAGATAGTAACCAGAGACTTGAAACTAAAATAGATAACCTTCAGGCAGAACTAAATAACGTAAGAATGGAAAATGAATTACTGAAGAAAGATAAGGAACTACTAGAACAAAAAACATCAATACAAGAAGAAGAATAGAGAAACTAGAAAGAGAAATAAGAAAGAAAAGAATAATAATACATGGAGTGGATGAAGGAAATGAAGGAGAGAACGGAACTAGAACTAAAAGAAAGAGTGAGAATTATAATAAGAGATATGGGAATACAGATAAATATGGAAGAAGAAATAACAGAAATCAGAAGATTGGGAAGCGAACAAAGAGGAAAAAGAAGACCAATACTAATAGAACTAAGGGCCACAACAAAAGATGGAGATACTAAAAGCTACAAAAAATTAAAAGGAACAGAAATATACATGGAGGAAGACTTCACAAAAGATATACAGGAACAGAGAAGATATCTAGTGAAATACATGAAGCAGTATAGAGAAAAGGAGATCACGCAATACTACGATACAATAAATTAATAATAAATGGAGAAATTATGTCCCTGGAAAAACTAAATCAAATAGATAGACAGAAGTATAAGGAAGTAGAACGAAATGACGCAGAAGACGAGTATGAGAGAGAGAAGAACACAAAAAGGAAGAACAATGAGTCAAAGATCCCCAGAGAGCAACGAGGAAGAGACACTAAGAGATAAGTTAACTAAAATAACAAAACAGGACGGCATACAAAAACTAGTAGGGAGCGATGGAGGAAACTAGACACGACAAGGCAAAGAATGAAGGCTAACGCAAATGGAAATAAGAAAATTGGCGAAATGGACAAACCTAAACAGACGGAAACATATAATATACAAAAACATAGAAGAAAAGAGGACAAAATTAAAAAGAAACAGGAAGAAAAAATGGGGAGAACAAAAGAAATGGCAATAGAAATATGGAATATAACAACACTAAAAGGGAAAGAGATAGAGGTAACAGAAGAAATGGATGAATATGGAATTGATATACTAGGAGTAAGCGAAACTAAGAAGAAAGGAAATGGGGTAACAATGGAAGAAAGAGCAAAAGAGGGAGTGGGAATCATCGTGAATGAGGAAATAAACCAAAAAGTCATCAAATCAGAGGCAATAAATTCGAGAATGATAATCTTACACTTGCAAATGGAAGAAAGAATAGTAATTATACAAATATACGCACCAATAGAAGGAAGTGAAGTAAGGAAAATTGAAGAATTCTATAACGAATTACAGAAAAACATAGATGAAGTGAGAGAGGATACCGATAAAATAATAATAATGGGGAACTGGAACTCTCGAGTAGGCAGAGATGTGAATAGAGGGCTGGGATGTATGGGTGGATATGGAGAGGAAATAAAGAATACAAATGGAACTAAAATGATAGAATTCTGCCAGTTAAACGACCTATTGATAGGAAATACTTTCTGGGAACAAGAACTAGAAGACAAGTACACGTTTGTGGCAGAGGAGAGACAGGCCAAAAGTATAATAGATTATATAACCTATACACCGGAATTAAGACATAGTATACAAGAAATAATAACCGAGAAGAGGGCGGAATTAGGAACGAATCATATATTAGTAAGAGCGACATGAAAAATACATAAGCCAAAATAGAGAACAAAATAAAATTTATAAAGGTAAAGATAAATAAGCTAAAAGAAGAAAAGACAGGATAAAATATCAAGAAGAAACAGACGAAGAGTTTCATAGACAAGAAATACAGAAAAGTGAGTGGGCAATGGAAGAAAGATGGAAAGTATTTAAAGAAGTAATATACTCAAAGGCAGTAAGTGTCTGTGGGATGACAAAAATAAATAGTAACAGGAAAAGAACAAACTGGTGGAATGACCAAGTAAAAGAAGAAATACGGGAAAAGAAAAAGGCCTGGAAGAAATACATACAGACTGGACAGCAACAAGATAGAGAGCAATATATAAATAGGAAAAATAAAGTAAAACAGGCAGTAAAAGAAGCTAAAAAGAAAAGCTGGGAAGACTTTGGAAGAGAGATAAATAGAACATATAAAGATAATAATAGAATTTTCTGGGCCAAAATAAGAAAGATGAGACGAAGCCAACGAAAAGAAATTAGAGGGATTAGAGATAAAAACAACCATATTACAACAGACAAAAAAGAAGTAATGGAAGTATGGAAAGACTACTTCGAGCAGAAGTTTAAAAAGAAAGGAGACAATGAAGAAAGGAAATCAAACAGAGAAAGGGAAGAATCAGGAGAAGAAACAGAACAGATAACGAGAGAGGAACTAGGACAAAATAGACCCGGAAATGATAAAATGGATGGGAGAAAAGGGTAAAGAATGGTTCTGGAAAATATGTGAGGAGGCATGGAGAACTAAGAAAATTCCAGAAGACTGGGAAAAGAACTTGATAGTTCCAATATATAAGAAAGGGCATCAGACGGAATGCGATAATTATAGAGCCATTTGTCTCTTCTCGGTGTGCTTTAAAGTATATACCAGAATTCTGGAGGGGAAACTTAGAAAAGTGATAGAAAATAAACTAGAGGAGGAACAAGGGGCATTTAGGGCAAATAGGCAAGCTAATGACAACATATGCATATTGAGGAACATTATAGAACGAAAAATAGAGGAAGGAGATGAAATACTGCTTACCTTTCTAGACATAATAGCAGCTTTTGATACAGTTGAGAGAGGAAAAATATGGGAATGCTTAGAGGAACTGGAAGTGACAAAGGAACTAATAGAGGCCATCAGAAGTATATACAAAGTAGTTAGAGGAAAAATTCAAATAGCTGGACTGACATCCGGGGAATTCAAAATGGAGAGCGGCATAAAACTCAAGCTCAACATTAAGAAAAGTAAAACAATGATAGTGAATCAAAACCAGGAGAGGGGACAAAATAGAGAAGTAAAGTGTAAAGGGCATAATATGGAAAGAGTCTCAACATTTGAATATTTGGGAACAATAATAACAGATGATGGCCGAATAGAAGCAGAACTGAGTAACAGAATGAGGAGAGGGAATAGGATCTACTATGCATTACATAGAACGATATTGGGAAAAAAGGAGATAGACCAAAAAGTGAAATTAATGATACATAATGCAATAACGATACCAACAGTATTATACGCCAGTGAAAATTGGACGGTACAAACCAAACATGAGGGTGTAATAACGGCCATAGAAATGAAACACTTGAGAAGGATAGCGGATAAGACAAAGTTTGATATAGTACGGAATGAGGAAATAAGAGAAACTTTACAACAGGAACCAATAGTGAACAAAATCAAAAAGAGACAGTTAACATGGTACGGTCATATACAACGAATGAAACCAGAGAGAATATGCAGAAAAGTGTTCGAAGCAAGAAGTGTAAAGAAAAGAAGAAAGGGAAGACCCAGGAAGAAATGGATAAGTCAAATCATTGAGGTGGGAAAAGCAAGAGGAAAGACAGTAAACGAAATGAAAAGTTTAACAAGAGACAGAAAAGAATGGAAGAAATGGGTTAAGGAGGACCGTGACGTATAAATCCGACACTGGAAGGCATAAGGATAAGAGCGAAGAAGAAGAAGGATTGGCTTAGTAAGCTCCCCATTACTAAAGCAAAAACCTGATGAAATTTGAGCTTATCAGTTATTAGATAATATTTAACAAACTATCTAATAAAGTACCGCAAAAATCAAATTCTTAAAAACCAATAAATACGTTTATATATTTTATTTTTTTGTTATTATTTGCAACAAAAAAAGACATTTTGTTTTTTAACTGAATTACATACTTACTAAATCGGTTAGTTTTTCATTTTTTGCACAATAAACGCAATTAAAATGTATATAATTCCTACATTTAACACTTTGAAAAGTATATAAAATTTTAATTTGGAACACAAAATACGAGTTTGCCCTGAACGACTGAAAACTTAATACAAATAATTTCTGAGGCCAATATAAATTGACCTTTTAATCCGCAGCGCCCAACTTTCGTACGCTACCGCGAAATTACGGACGGCGAGAAAAGAGAGTTAGCCGGCGTCGCAGTCACGCCCCGGGGGCATTCATTATAAACCAATATATTTGAAAAGCCTGCGGAAAATCAACCGCGAAGAAAATTTGGTCCCCGATTGGTAAGCTTCTGTTTAAAGAAAGACCTGAATACAAAATGTACGGGGATGGATTATTCAACGCGATACTGCTAAAAGCAGCGCTTGCAGAGAGCGGCTTTTATTCAAAGGCAATTCTGCATTCTACGCAAAACAGTGCGAACTTCGAAACAAAAGGTGGTGTTATTTTATTTACTCGCCCGAAAGCGGGGCTGTTGTGGAATGTTTGAAATATCGTAGCAGAAAAAGGGTATTAGCTCAGATATAATTTTTTCATCTCGTATGCACCACTTTTAAATCAGAATTTCCTTTTTGATAATTTAAATACTTTCACTGTTCTCTGTTTGTAAATCTGTTTACTAGCTAAAAAAAAACTATTTTGTGAAAATAAAATATTACGTATTTTCTAATACCGCTTAATTCCTCAGTAACTATGGATACCATAACAGTGCATGCATGCATTATGCTATCTTAAATAATTAATAAAATAATTATAAAAGAATTATAAAAGTAATTATAAATAAAAGTTTATTTATTTTAAAATAGATCAAATTAAAAGAAAATGCAAGATACAATAAACCGAGAATGCTTTTAATTCGGTGGAACGAGATGTAATGTTGGAGAAAACTCTACAACAAGCTCCTGAAATATATAAGTTCCTTACGCAATGCTACCAGGGTCCAAGTTTTCTGTTCTTTGAAAAATACCGTATTTTATCGTCCGTTGGTGCACAGCAAGGTGACCCCTGTGGACCCCTCCTATTTTGCTTAACAATTCAATCAATAATTAGTAGTTTTTCTTCTGAGCTCAATTCATATTACTTGGAACGAATGTTGGAAAACCTGAAGTTGTTTTAGATGACTTTGAATTTCTTATCAAAGAATGCCATAAAATTGGTTTGGAGGTGAATCCATCGAAGTATGAGCTATACTTCTGTTCAGACCCTAATAGTAAAGTGATCTTTAACTTTCAAAAACTTCTCCCGGGACTTCGAATTATTACTGACAATCTGACTCTACTTGGTGCTCCACTACTCCCTTCAGCCATTCGATTTTGTTTTTCAAAATAAGAAGAAGAAATCAATCTCCTACTCTCACGTCTTTTCAGCCTAAGCTCCCACACAGCATATTTTCTTATGAAACATTCAGTCGGGATACCCAAACTAAAGTTCTTGCTCAGGACAACCCCCCTCCACAACTTTACTACACTATTGAATGGAATTGATGACAACATCTCAAAATCTCTTGAAGAAATAATCAATATTAAGCTTGACGCTCAGACATCAAGAGTTGCTTCACTTCCCGTATCCCAAGGAGGCATCGGAATTAGAAAATTATCTGATATCTACATCTCAGCCTTTTTGTCGCCTGTGAATTCTGTATCAAGGCTAATTTATTCCATGATGTTATTACCCAAGAATAACTTGGCCTATGTTTCAGGATACTTAGACTACATCAGAATCTGGACATCTTATTAGATGAAACACCTCCCATTCCTTCATTTCAAAAAAGTTGGAACATCCTGAATATGAACAGAATAATTCGAACTTTCAATTTCAGTTCTGAAAGAGATCAGGCGAGATATCTTGCCTCCTCTAAACCCAAATCCGGTGCCTGGCTGAATGCAATTCCATGCACAAAACTTGGAACTTTCCTAAATGACAACACTTGCAGAATATCAGTTGCTCTCAGATTGGGATGTAACATTTGCGAGCCCCACAACTGCATCCGTGGAGATAAAGTGGACAAGTCAGGAACTCATGATCTCTCATTTAAAAAAGCAGTAGTCGTCACTCTCGCCACCAGGAACTAAATAAGATTATTCAACAAGCCTTATCATTCATTAACATCCCATGTAAACTAGAACCATGTGGACTCTTCCATAATGATGGCAAAAGAGTGGACAGTTTAATTTTAACCCCATGGTCCTATGATATGAACCTTATTTGGGATGCTACCTGTACTGATACCCTAGCCCCATCGTACATCAAACAATCTAGTGTAACTTCTGGCCTTATCGCAAACAATGCTGCCAATAACAAGAAGAGGAAATACAAAGAGCTCATCGACCAAGGATACATCTTCATTCTTTTTGCAGTAGAGACTTTGGGACCTTGGTCTGATGAAGCAACGGATTTTATCGCAAAGCTTGGAAATTACATTCACCTACTAACTGGAGAGTCCAGATCGAAATCATACCTAAGACAAAGAATTGGTTTAGCTATCCAACGTGGAAATGCAGCTAGCATTTTTGAAACATTTCCTAAAACTATTGATTTAGACGAAATTTTTATTTTAATAATTTGTTTTTCTAAACTTATGATGTTATTAGCAAAGATAGTTCATTAAACCTAGAACTTATAAGTTGTTAAAAGTTACATAAATGTGCTCAAACAAATCAATGCCACTTTACCAGAGTAAGTCAGTTAGACATTTGTAAATAACTCAAATATACTTAAAATGTTCAAAAATGATTTGTACTCCTTTTCAAAACTTTGATAGAATTGTAGATTGAAATGAAAACTGTAATGCTACATGATGCCACGAGACGGTGTCGGCCTACTTGCGTCCGGCCCATTTGCGCCTACCGCCATTTTCGACTTATTTGCGCCTCAGAAAAATGTCAACAAAAACAATAGTTTCATTTGCGCCCAACGTTGCAGCTCTTTAGTTATTACAACTAGATACACAAAATTTTATAATTTTCCAGTGTGTTCTCCTAGCTTCAATGTGTTTTTATAAGTACTTTGATTTTTGTATGCATTTGGAATTAATTTTTGTGTTATATAGTTGTAAATTTTCAATAACAGCAAAGCCGATTCTTGTCTTATTATTTTTTTAAATTTTTTGTTGTTTGGCATTTAAATTAGTATTTACAATATATACATACATGCATAGTCGAGTAGTTATAGTTAATCAAGTTTTTGTATGTAGTATAAGGTGCACAAACGTTTCCCTAAATCACCTGTATTTTTAATTTAATTCTTTGTAATGTTACGTAGTTCTTTTTTCTTCTTTTGCCTTCCAAGTTTAAGTATTGCCTATCGTAAACATAGTCCATATATTCTGCTTCCTTCTTCAAAATCTTTAGGAGTTCAAAAATATTTGGATTTGGTTTCAAGAGTTGGTTCAACCTGTTGCTCCATCCTTCAAGGCCATTATTAGTTCTACATCTGTAGCCGTGACAGTTTTACATTTTTCTCACTATGGTGTTATTTTCCAACCAGTGATCTAAGAAGTAATCGTAAAACGCCTTCAATTTATCATTTTCTGGGACGTTTTCCATTATGTATAACCATCCATCGTCAATATAATTTAATGGCAAATATTCCAATGCAGCACACATACGTATGTGCAACCGTATGCCGTCATTTTCTGTGTATTCTGTTGCAAGTCCCAGATTTTGAATTTTTGGCCGCAAGGCTTGATTGTAATGGAAATTGCAGCCAGAAATTTCAACTTTAGGAAACACACGCTTCAAGGCGGAGATGGAAGCTGTTCGAAATCAATCTTCACAACGATTGGATTCCATGAGGCTTTAATTTTTAATATGGAAAATAATCTGGTGTATGCATCCTGTGTTTTATTTGGAAGCAACGCGTATATAACTAGAATTGAGTTGGTTCCCCCAGAAGTACTCCAAAGGTCCACATAAATGGTATAAATCTGGTAAAATTGCTTACTGCAGCATTTAAATATCCCATCCATAAAAAAGTCAGTCCTTTTTATAATTCCTCTTTACCTTTTTGACTTGCAAAAATAAAACTCTGTGTTCTTCCGTATCATCGACAAAAAAATGTTGACTCATCTCCTATCTTCAATATGTCTTCGGAAAAAGGAACATCCTAAGCTGTTGCAGGGTTTTGTATCACGCCTCGTGCGTTGTTCCGTATTCTATTTAACGTTGATTTTACCGAGGAAAATGCAAGAATCTCAGTCACAAGATCTATGTCTTGATTGAATAAACTGTTTATTTTTCTTTGAAAATCTTGGACATTGGCAAAAAATCTGATTCTTTTGTGGCTCTTCTCTTACCGTTCACGATGCACTTTAACTTCACCGCAGCAACATTGGGTTTACACAAGTGTTCTGTGACGTAACACAGACTTTTCTTTAGTTACCAAAGTGCCTCTATATTTTTCTGTCTTCTCCTTCGTACAGAACCAAGTTATAACACTGTCCTTCTTCCTTTTGACACGATACTGGAAGCCATTTAATATTGCCCATCTAATCTTTGTACCATTATTTACACATTTACCAATATAAGCAAAATGTTGACTTGTTTTTGTCTCGCACTTTATCCTATATACAAAAACTTGATTAACGACTAATGACTAATGAGCTATAACATTGGGTGCAAATGAAACTACTATTTTTGTTGGCATTTTTCTGAGGAGCAAATGAGCCGAAAATGGCGGTAGCCGCAAATGGACCGGACGCATCTAGGTCTATATCCACGAGGCATCTTTGCTGTATCACACAAAAGAACAAGTAATGAATAATTTGCACAATTCTGCAAATACAGTTCTAGACAAAGCGGAAAACGATAGAAACAGACAATTATGAAAGATGATAGACAGCATAACTTCTTTGGAAGAAAGGAAGTGCTTAGGACTGTCAAAAACTGTGTTTCTTTGGATATCGAAATTCAAAGGCAACAAGGGCACTGCTAAGAAAGGAAAAAGTAGCGGAAGTCCGCAAAGTACGTGTGTGTGCGATTTAATAATTCCAAACAGATACACTAGGTCATGCAAGTCTATCTCTATACCAACAGTTGCTACAATCTGGCCACAGCAGACAAATCTTGATTTTGGCACGAAACCCAACAAAGCCCAAAGAAACGCCAGTTTATATATGGGAAAAATTAGTTCTAAGAAATCACAGCCAAAGTGGTTTATTCCGAAAAAAATGACGACTGTCTTTTGATATCAGGAGATTCTGTTTCCCTTCGTAAGAACATTATCAGTGACTGGTGCTGCAAATCACTGAAACGACTATGCTGACGTATTCAGTAACGCCAAGACGGAAAATACAGACGCGGCGCGTTATTTAAATATTGCAATTCACAACCATGTTTGACGCAATGATTTAGTGCGCAGTATAAAAGTTTTCCTCCACAAGGAATTTTAGTTGACTATCCACAAGTGGTGCTATGCTACACCTAAAGAATAATTGGCAGCAGCTTAAGGGCACTGGCGAAGTGATAGCAAAAGCACGCAGCCATTTTTACACTAATGATACACCTATTTCATGGTCTAGTTGATGGTTACGAAAAAATCAAAGAACATTTATTGTGACTCGAAGCAAGTTATTTTAAAAACATTTCAATTTTGTATGGTGATTTTAAAAGTGTTATATCAAACCAAACAAAATTCATAATTTTTATTTAACCACCGATTTTCGACTTTTTAAAGATTAAAGTTGTTTTAGGTTAGTCCTAAACTAGTCAGTCTTTGACATATGAGGTAGCTCCAATCGAGTCAAGTATTTAAATGAATTTCAACTTATTTGATAGTATTTTGTGTTATGGTATGATAGTTACGTCTATTTCAATGAAGAACAAATTGCATAAATCTTTTTTTAAAATTTGCTGATATTTATAGTAGTTTATTTCTTGAATTATTATTAATTTTGTCAACAGCATATTATATTTTGTTAACGGCATTGTCTAGATTAAATCTCTATGTGACCATAGCAGCATCATTGGCGAACATAGCTAAAGATGCTGTTGTTATTGGTACACCTGTAGTAACATAAATTTTGAATAAAAGTGTTTATAGTGTTTTCTCGTAAAAGGCCTGAACATATATTTTTTATTTTGGATGCTTTATATTAAAAAGTAAGTAGATTATTATTTACAAGTAAATAAGTATGTTTATGCCCGGAATCTTTTTCTTCCAGCCTTAGATCTAGACCTTATCGAAAGCCTCTTCTACACTTAGAAAGTCGACTGTAGTATAACTGCTATTTTCAAGTCCATTTGAGATTATTTTGCTAATTGTAAGTTAAATTCAAACTAAGAAAGTGACAAGGTGTTTAATGTTTTAGTAAATTTTAATAACTAAGTGTACATACATACGTCTTTGGAAAACTCTGAAAAAATGGTTAAGGGAATTATATATATTACATGTTAATATCATTTTGTTTTATCGCATTTATAAAACATAACATAAACATGCTTTTATTTCCTAAAAACATTTCCAGTTTAGAAACGTAACTCACACACAGAAATCAAGTGCTATGTTAAGAATAAGATAATATCCTAGTAAATTTTGTTTTAGCAAACAGCTACAAGGCGAGTTATTTGTTTAGACAAGGTCTTCCCTTATAATACTTGGATAGGTTTCTGCGGTTAACTGTGTGTGAACAACTTAGTTTACATGTTGAACCGCATCCTTTTTGAAAAAAATCTTGACGTTTAGGCATCGGCAATTTTTAAGAGTTTAATTCTTCGCTCAAAGTCTCAATCTGCCTATTCCACAAGAAAAGCTACGAGCCTTTGATTAGAACTGATCTTTTACGTATCCTGCTTTACTATTTATAGGGCTGGAAGTAAACATTAGGCGAGAGATGCATTGGCTCGGAAAAAATTTGTTGGTGTAGAGATGTTGCGTAATTGATAATACAGAGTAATGAGGTATTTCCATATCACGGGTAAGCGTTGGCTATCATCTCTTGTGTTCAGAAATTATGGGCGTTTTGCTATTTTAATTATATTTCTGATTATACAGGCTAAAAATTTATTGGAATACCCATTTTGTAGTAGGGTGGTGGTAATGATTTTAATTTCTATTTGGAAGTTTTTTTATATCGGAAAGTCTGATGGTTCTGGTAATGAGGGATTTTGTAACCGAATGAAGTTGGGCAGGGTAGTGATAGAATTTGGCATTTAGGTAGTGGTTAGTATAAGTGGGTTTTCTATAGACAGTGTAATGAAAGCTGTCATTTGAAGGTTTTTTTGTTATAAGAGTATCTAGAAAGAGAATTACTTTGTCCTCTTTCTATATCTTGTCCGTGAAGCCAGATAGCAAAAGTATCCAGCAGGTAGGTTTAAGGTGAAATAAGGTAAAGGACTCTGTTTTGAAGTCAGTTACGAAGAGGTTAGTTATGACAGGTGAAAGTGGGGAACCCATGGGACCACCGTTAGTTTGATGGTAAATTTATTTTAAAAGTAAAGTAGGTGCTGAATCGACAATGATTAATTAAGGGAAGAATATTTTTATTTATATTATAAGTTTACTTCAATAATAATAGGAATCAAGAATTGGGATATTGGCAAACAAAGAGACGGCACCAAAACCGACCATGATATCATATTTGCGTATGGGAAAGGTTTTGAGTAATTCCAAAAAATGATAATAGTTGCGGAGTTAGGATAATGCCTGCTCTGTAAAAATTTTAAAATTTTTTGCAAGGTATTTAGCTAGATTATAAGTGGGAAATCCGAAAGCGCTGAGTATGATACGTAAAAAGATGTTATCTTTATACATTTTTGGGAGACCATACAATAGAGGGATTCTAGAACATTTTTCTTTGGGTATAAAGAGTTTTTTGGTATCAGAGGTTAGATTTGAATTAGTAATGAGGGGTTTGGTTTTTTTGAGGTACGTGGTAGAATTATTAGATATATGGCGATAGTCAGAGGAATCAACTACATTTTACATCTTACCGATGTACTCTGCTGCGTTTAGGATCACTGCCTAACTGTCTGTAAAATTGTAATGTTATTATTTGGTTTCAGAGCTTTTAAAGCACGTAATTCGAAGGTTTTGATAGTACGGCTGTACGTACTACTTTGACTACGTCTCTTCTGGTTTCATTTGCCATGTTTTCAGGAAGAGTGGAAACGAATTATTCTATTTGGGGTATAATGTGTTCAGTGGGAATACGATCTGGCGTAACAACATAATTAAAACCTTTTTCAGGAGCCTGAATAGCTAAATCGCTCACAAGGTAGTCAGAAAGGTTATGTCAAAGCGGTGTCTACAGCATCCTTGTCCGTCTTCCATAATCTAATATCCGGGTTTGTCTATCCATATTATTTAGTTCTCGCCTCTCCATGTCCTCTTTTATACGAAGATTTTAGCTCCCCATCTTCCTCCTTTGCGTAGGTTTCCATTCCCAAATTTTCCGTCGCAGTCTTTCTTCACTTACTCGTCTTATAATGTCTTACAATTTTAATTATTTAATTTCTTTTGGGTCTCAGCAATGTTTGTACTTACATCATCATCATCAGCCTGCAACCGTCCATCGTTGGACGTAGGCCTCTCTCATTTGTTTCCATGCATTTCTGTCTTGAGCCTTCTGGATCCAATCTCTTCCCGCAAAGTCTCGGATATCGTCGCTCCATCTTTTTGGTGGTCTTCCTACACCTTTTTTCGTTAAACGGGGACTCCATCTCAAGAGTTTTGAGGTCCAGCGGTTTGGTTCATGCCGTGCTATATGTCCCGCCCATTGCCACTTTGCTTGAGCTACTCTCTGCATTATATCGGGTATTTTCGTTCTACGCCTTATTTCCTCGTTTTTCAGTCTATCTCTTAGACTCACTCCCAACATTCTGCGCTCCATCGCTCTTTGGCAAACTCTTAGCTGCTCGGCGCTCTTCTGGGTTACCGTCACCGTCTCTAAACCATAGGTTGCCACGGGCAGTATACATGTTTCATACACCTTTCTTTTCAGACTATTGGGAATATCGGAATTTTTGAGAATATGCTGTAGCCTCCCAAAGGCTGACCAGGTGGCTCTTATTCTTCTTCTAATTTCAGATGTTTGGTTTTCCTTTCCAATCCTAATTGAATGACCCAGATAAATATATTCGTTCACTCTTTCAACCGGTTGATTATCAATAAAAACAACTGCATCGCTGTTTGTCATTATTTTGGTTTTATTTATATTTATCTCCAGCCCTACGGTCTTGGATGCCTCATTTAATTGTATTAGCATAGCTTCAAGTTCGTCAATATTGCTAGAAATCAGTACGATGTCGTCCGCAAATCTCAGGTGGTTTAGCAGACATCCGTCAATGTTAATACCCATCCCTTCCCAATTCATTTGCTTGAATGCATCCTCCATCGCCGACGTGAACAATTTTGGAGACATTGTGTCTCCTTGGCGGACTCCCTTTTCAACCTTTATTTTGTTAGTTTGAAGGTCTTCATCTACCTTTACGTGAAATGTAGCCTCTTCGTAGATGTGTTTAATTAGCTGCGAGTATCTGGAGTCAACTCTTGCGTTATTTAGTGCTTGGAGGACGGCGTGTATTTCAATTGAGTCAAACGCCTTTCGATAGTCCACGAACGCCAAGTGAATGGGGGTGTTGTATTCCGTTGTCTTTTCAATTAATGTTCTGATGGTTTGAATGTGATCCATGGTACTGAACCCTTTTCTAAAGCCCGCCTGCTCTACTGGCTGGTAGAAGTCTAATTTTTGAGTGAGGCGATTTGTGATGATTTTAGTCAATACTTTATATATGCACGAGAGTAAGCTTATGGGGCGGTAGTTTTCAATATTTGATGGGTCCCCTTTTTTGAAGAGAAGAATTACCTCAGCATTATTCCACGCCTTTGGTATCTTTCTTTTCTAGTTATCTCGGGTATTTCCTCGGAACCCACGTTAGAAATAGTTTTATTAACCGAGCTCTGTATAGATATGTTAGATGAATATAGCTTTGTGTACAAGTTTTCTATTGTATGTACTATATCTCTTCTGTTTGCTACTACAGTACCTTCTTGATTCTTTATTTTTATTATTTTCTGTTTACTCTGTGATAGTTTCGATCTTAATACCTTCATATTTCTGTTGTCCTCTATTGCTTCTTCAATTTGCTTATTTCTATGTGCTCTTATGTCCTTCCTAATCATCACTTTGACCTTCTTGTTAATTTCTTGAAAATTTTGAGCTTCTCTATTTGTTCGTCTTCTTTCTTCTATTAAATTCAAGGTTTCTTGTTTTAGTTTGCTACCGCTAGGTTTCTTATTGGCACATATTTTTTTAACTGATTCGTGGATACTATTTTTAATTTTTTCATTTAGCGCATCTATGTATAGGTTCTTTAGCTTATCTGTAGGTTCTAGTTTTCGCTGTAGTTGTAATTGGTATTTTTCTTGATTGAGGCTCAATTCTTGTATGGTTGGAAAGTTTTGTTGGTGTTGTAGCTTTTTCCTTTCCAGTTTCGGTTTTATTTCTAGCACCGACCTGACTAATCTATGGTCACTGCCTGTATTAAATCTATTTAGCACTGCTACGTCCGTACATAGTGTTTTGTCGTTCGACATGATGTAGTCTATTTCGTTTTTTGTTTTTTGGTCGGGACTTCTCCATGTCCATTTTCTTTGTCTTTGTTTTTTGAAGAATGTGTTTAAACAGTATAGTTTTTCGCTACTGAGGAAGTTTGCTAACATTTCTCCTCTGGGATTCCTAATTCCCAAACCATATCTTCCAATGTATTGGTCGTCTTCAGACAGCTTGCCTCCTATTATTGAATTGAAGTCTCCTGTGATAACGGTGTAGTATGTTTTTTATTGTCTCCTAGCGCGTGTAATATCTTCGTATAGTTGCTCCACTTCTTCATCGTCTGAGTTTGTCGTCGGTGCATGTACGTGTATGAGTTGCATATTATATCGTTTGTTAATTTTCAGAGTAAGGTATATGACTCTTTTTGACACTGCTTGAAATTTCGTTACTAGGTGTTTTATCTTACGGTTGATGATAAAAGCTACCCCACCATATTTATGGTCTGTGTCTGAGTTGTTCTGGTATAGGACGTGTCCTGATTTCAATATTGAGTTCCTTTCCCCGGGTAGACGTGTTTCGCATAATCCAACGATATCCCACTTTATTTTCGATAGTTCCAATTCTAGCTCTTCTCTGCATTCTTCTGTTCGCATTGTTCTAATGTTGTATGTTGCTATTATAAATTTTTTTGTGTTTGTATGTCTTCTTTGCTGTGGTCTAGCTTTGAGGTTTGTCGAGTTCTTGCCCCCCCCAGAATCCTTGGGGCTGACTGATCGTTGATCAGTGTGGGATTGTGAGAGTGCATCTCTACCCACCTGGGGTATTCCTGTTTGTGAATTCGACTTTTTCATCATGGTTTAAAAGAGAGGGGTTTGGCATTTTCTCGCCGCGCTTGCCGAACGTGTTGGCGAGTTTATTTTCAGCCGCCCACTATGGGAACAGACGCTGTTTGCAGCCGCCCGCTCCGGGTCAGACGCTGCTTACTATGGGAGCCATTAAATCTAAGATTTAGAAGTTGCCTCCCATAGCCTCTCATTTAGTTTAGCCTGTGTGGCGACACAGTTACCGGGATGTGGCCGCTTATGAAGCTTGTACTTACATAATTTTCCTAATTCTATTATTCCTTATGTGGTCTTGTTATGTGAATCTTTTCCGATACATTATCTCTGTTGAACCGAGTTATGGTTTTTTTTTGAAATTTGGTTTAAGGGCCATATTTCTGTTCTATAAATATAAATCTATAATTCTGTTCTACCATATATTGGAACATGCGGTTTTTTATTTTATTCACAATATTTTTGCTCCTCAATAGCAAACAAAGTTTTTTGATAATCACCTTTCTTTTTGAATTTTTTTTTATATATAACTCATTTCTACCGTCGGATGTTAGCGTATCTCCAAGTTAATAGGATTTATTTGTATTTTCAATTATTTCTTTTTTTGTGTGCAAGTTCTGCCCTGGATCTTTATTAAACATATACTTTGTCTTGTTAATTTTTAAACTGCATTTTTATAACCCTTTATTTACTTCTTAAACATATATTTGTAGCATTCTCATCTTTTGCAAATATTACTTGATGATCAGCAAATAATAAGCCATAAAAATCTTCTTTTTCTAATATTTTGACTTCCACTTTTCTAGACCACTGTTTTATTGGTTCATTAATATACACTTTAAACAAAATTGGAGAAATACAGAAACCTTGTTTTGGTCCTTTATTTATTGTAAGTTTATTTGAGTAGTTTTATCTAACTTTTACTCTTTTTGTATAAATTTTTAACTGCATTTACATAACGTTTCTCCATTCAATTATTTTAAAATGCTCCCCACATCATATTTATTAGAACACTGTTCTATGGTTTCTTTAATTCTATAAATATAATATGCAACTCTCTGGCATATGCTATTATTTTTTTCATTCAGAGCTTTATGCAGAAGATATTGTCAATGCATGACCTACCCAGTCTAAACCTGCTTCGTATTTTTGTTTCTATTATTTGCTCTTTTATTCAATTTTTGAGATTCGCTCATAAAGATCACCGAGAGTTAATTTTGCACTAGTTCTAAAATTATTGCCTGTCTTATAAATAGGGTGTAATGTATTTTCACTCCTCTGGTACCTCTTCTGTTTTGATACATAGGGCAAATCATTTTGCTATAGCTTCTAATGTTATTGATGGAGAATGTTCAGTATTCCCCCAGAGCCAGGTGGTCGATGATTCTTCATATTTTTATTACAGTCTTAATTTTAGTTATTGTTATTTTTTCTACTTTTTTGCAGTTAATTTCATATGAAATTTTTTTACGCCTATTTTTTCCTTTTGTTAACTGTTCTTTATAATGTCTACTATTGTTTAATAATGGATTTCAGATAATTGCATAACTTAAATACTTTATAAAATATTATACAGTTCGTACAATACGCGTCGTTAGCTAAAGTCAATGGAATGTATTTTTATATGATGCAAATTTATAATTATCTAACTTTTTTAAAAGCATCGCGCGAAACATTTTTTTGCTCTCTGCTAGTGCTTTCCTATTTGTCTTTTAGTTTTTGTTAACCTGATTATATGATTAGATGGGTTAAGGTAAATAAGAAGATATCGGATATATGGAAAATATTTACACTCGTTATGAGCTATAACTTAAAAATTACATGTTGCAAAATGCTTTTCTAATATGATACCTTCAACATTAGTCACTCGATAATTTCCGATTATAATTATATATATAAAAAAAATTATGAGTGCTGCTGCTGCTGTCACACAGGTCAAAGGTCAAATCGTTCGTGCCTTTCCGTGCCGACCCGAGCGCCTCCGAAGGACAAATTTCGGTCCGGCGACAGGCGCGACCGAGGTAATATATTTCCGGAACCGCAAGCGATGGAAAATTTTCGTTTGAGAGCGGGTAATAAAGCACTTATATAAAAAAAATTATTATATATAAAAAAAATTATGAGTGCTGTCACACAGGTCAAAGGTCAAAGTTCAAAGTTCAACTCTAACTGGGTATACGTAAATGCGTTGTCATGGCAACGGCGTACGTCAATTATGTCAAACAGAGCTTTTTAATCGTGTTTTTATTATTTTTAAAAACTACTATGCGAAGGGGCTCAAGCATGTCGGAGTTGGACAAGCTCTCCGAGGGTCCGCTGCCAGACCTCGTCTTTTTAAGGAAATTTTATTTAATGTAGCAATCTGAAGCAAATTCTTTGCACCTGCGAAACAAATTTTGGCTCGACATATTACACGTTAATATGTTCTGTCAAATTTTAAAACGCTACCTCATCTTCTAGTTCTCTAACTGCTAGTCACCGATCGTTGTTAATATATACGTTTATTGTTGCACGGTGTTCTACTCATTGTTTATCTTCCAGAGCCTAGATCACTTTCAATAAATTTTCTATCTTCAACTTTCTTCTGCCGTGCCTTTATTTGTGCTGCACGCACCACATATTACCAAAGACTTTTTGAAATATTAATAATTTCTGTGGTCAAATTTTCGAACATAGTAATATCTAAAAATACAAACATAAGCAAGGTTAACTACAGATATTGACAAAAAAAGTTATTAAAACACAGACTTGGAAATTATTTTTTAAAATGTCATTTAAATGTGATCCTGAATATTAACGAGACTCTTTTAAATGAGAAGTAAACATTTCTGAACACTGCGCGGTATGCAATCTCTGTAATCGTTGCCATTTCTTAAAGGATATTTTCTTTAAATTAAACCTGAAAGCCCGGATAGCTGCTGTATACTATTGATTTAAGATATTCCTATAAAAAAATCTATAGGAGTTAAATCGAGACTACGTGGGGGCCAGTTTATGTCACCTCTTCTAGAAATCAATTTTTGGGGGGAAATTTTACGAGCTCGTGGCAGAGACACGTTAGAAGTATGCGATGTTGATCGATCTTACTGGGATCGTGTTCTTTGATTATAGCCAGCAAAATTTTACAGTTCAGGTGCCAATAAATTGTTCAGCATCTCCGCATCATGCTCTGAAGTCACTGTTAAGGTGCGGCCCCTTTCATCTTTTAAGAAGTACGGACGGATCATTCTTCGAGCTGTTGTTGAATAAATTGAAATACTCAGTTATCCAATTAACGAATTGAAGCCTCTGGCATAATTGGACTTTAATTCTTGTACCAATTGAATCTTTGCACAGAATACGATGTAATAATCTAGCCACATTCAAAACACTTGCCCGCTTACGAACAGGTAGGCCAGGAGTCTTGCGAATGGATTACCTTACACTTTTCTACGTTTTTATCGGTTTTTGATGACCTTGGTCGTCCCGATTTAGGTTTATCCATAGTTGAACCGATTTTTTCGAACTTAAACACTCATTTTTTAATGAGAGAAATACTTAGCGCTTGATTTATGTTACTCAAATTACATTTTCCATGTAATAATCGCCGAATTATTATTCTTGTAAAATTCGAGCACACAAAACCCACGGTCCGCTCCCGAGAAACGCCCCATAGCGACTACATTCCCGAAAACCGCACTCCCGATTGACATGCATCTCGCGCTCCCTGGTTCCTTGCGTTGACACAATGAGCCAATCAAATCAAAACTATTTTTCAGGATATCCAGTATAAGCTTACCACATTAGGTTTTGTATCTAAAGTAATATGTTTAATTTATACTGTTTTAAATTGTCTGCTATTTTTTTTGTTTCATATATTCTTTGATCGGCCTCTTCCTCTTTTTTGCTGTAGTCTTGTCTTCTATATTTTTTTATTGTGCTTTTGATTGATGCTCTATGAGATCGATTCTACTTATAATTTCTTTCTTATCTCATCATATCTGAGTTTGTTTCTTCTCTTAATCCCTTTTGTATCCCATAGAAATCTCATTTTTGTGGTTTGAATTTTGCCTTTGTTGCACTTTGTTAGAACCCAACTTTTACTTTTCTATCAGTATTGGTTCGAATATGGTTTTGAACACTGAACTTTTCGTTTTTCCAAAGATTTCTTTTTTTAATTTATGTTTTTTGATGCATGGTAGACATTAGCTCCGTTTTTTAGTCTACCGTTTATTTTCGCATCGATTTTTCCGTTTCTCTGTATCTTTACTCCCAAATATTTAAATGTTTGGACATTTCGAATTTTGGTATCATAATTTTATTGATATGTCTAGTTTTTCTTTTCCTATTAACCACCACGTTAGTCTACTCTATATTTATCTTTAAGATAAGTAGAGTGTTTTTTTTATATCTCCAAGTTGTTATAGCCTTGTTCTTTGTTCTTTTCTAATACTTTTATTAGTTCCACGTTCATGTAGCCTACCTTTAGTTTTTTTTTACTTCCTTTAGGGCGTCTTTTTTGTCTTAGTATCTCCACTGTTGTAATTTTTTCAGACTGCATGTTTCCGGTTCTTACGTAGATGTATGTGTTTTCATATACACTCTTTATGCATTGGACTAGTTTAGTATTTCTATTTTTCTATTTTAGGCTATTAATCTATTAATCCTCTACCTTTCCTTAATCCACACTGTGTGCCTTCTAGCTGATATTCCATTTCCTTCATTAATATCCTAGTAGTTATCGATAAAAGTGTAACTGTGTAGTTAGTGCGTTTCCGTCTATCTCTTTTTATGCATATTGTTAATAGCATTCCTATTTTTCAATCTTTAGGACCTTTTCTTCTCGAAATAGTTTATTAAGTAGTTTAGTTAGCATTGCTAGTCCCTTGTTACCTAGATTTTCGGCCATTTATGACATGATCTCGTCATGACAAGTTGCTTTGTCTTTTTTAACTTTTTCGTAGCCTCTAATTTTTAATTCGCGCTCTATTTTTATTTATTTATGTACTCCACTTTCTTTGTGTTATCAAATGCTTGGTTTATTTTATTTCTCTATTTTCTTGAGGTCGTTCTGCCATTGACATTTTTTTTAAATTATTCTTCCATCTCTTTATATCATCCTCTTTTACTAATGACCTTCCGTCTTAGTTTTATATATATATATATATATATATATATATATATATATATATATATATATATATATATAATTTTAGATAACCTTAATCAATTACAGAAAACCTTATGAAATATTAACGAAGATCAACATAAAATAAAATATATAACACACAAACTTAAAAAAATTCAACACGATTAAGGTTTATACCACATGTTCTTCAAGAAATTGATTTGTATATTCAAAAAAAAAGAAGTCAAAATATTTAATCACGTGAGTGACGTACGTGATAAAAAACGTCAGTTAAGAAATGCAGTTGTATGCACTGTTTTCAAATTTTCCTTAAGACAGTTGGATTTACTTTAGATACTTTACGTATTGGTATGTACTACTAGAACAAACAAAAGTTCGTGTGCTCTACAACATTAAATTGCATTCTAAGTTTTCTCTCCACTATTCTGCATGGGCTTCCATTGCTCTGCGCAGCAAATTGAAGTGGGATTGAAGTACATATAGGAAAAGTTTTAAACTTTCAAACCGATTCTAATTGGCAATTTACTACTTTGTCGGTGGTACTTGTTGAAATATCCCCGAGCTCATCAAATATTTATGCTCCGCAAATGTCCGCCCTCGCAACGAGCACGCCAGCCCTGAAGCCCTGCGCGGACTATGACGGCGGGCA
The DNA here is from genome assembly GCA_036346155.1 of Sinelater perroti. Classification (NCBI taxonomy): domain Eukaryota; kingdom Metazoa; phylum Arthropoda; class Insecta; order Coleoptera; family Elateridae; genus Sinelater; species Sinelater perroti. Next base: position 6,442,200 of record JARFIY010000359.1, read on the forward strand.
GAAAATCCGTCGGCGCGGAATTCTGCCGATATTTGTTTAATAAAGTGGGCGAGCGCGGTATTACATTACTTTGTTGTTTTATCTGGGACACACCGGAAATCCGCGCGCTGCCGGCATTCAATTTGGTCGTTGGCGCAGAATTCGCTGCGTTCTCCTAAGCAGTTAATCCCTTATCGTATACATCTCCACCTAATGACTCCAACAGCTTATTCTGCCGATAAGCGCGCCACAAAAACATTTCCGGTGCAGTAATTAGGTTTTCGCTCTGTAATCTTCAACTAAAGCGCCAACTAAGTTTACACAAAACGGTTTAGGTGCAGCTGTAGTTACGTAAGTGACAAGATAAGTTAACATTTACATTTGCTTCATCCCGCGCTAGGTGCTTGCTTATCTGAAAATTGTGGATATTGCGGACAAAATATTCCACATTACAATAGCAAATAGTGTTGCGAGTAACTAAATGTTAGTTCTATTCATTACAGCATTTCTGTTCCAGTATTAAATTGTTCATGTAAGAACTCTCCCAAAGGATACATAAAAATATAATAAATTGTCCAAAATAATATATTATAAAAACATGGGGCCGGCGAAAAGATTTCTCTGTTATCAATCCCAGAACGAACTTAAAAAACCTTTCGATTTCGATTTCGAATTTCGGGAAAATTCGAAATCGAAGATCTGGAAAATTATTCGACATAGAATTTTTACTTCATTTTCGAATTCAGCGAAAATTTTCCCGAAATTCGAAGTCGAATATCTCGAAAACTATTCGAGATAGAAACTTTCTGATTTCGATTTTGAAATCAGCGTAAAATTTCCTATAAGAATCCATTTTAAAATTTTAAAAAATCCATAATTTTGTGACAGCGACAGACAGACCGACAGACCGACAGACCGACAGACATATAGAATTCAGTAACGAACTTTTTAAGTTCGTTGAATATTAATAAACTGAAATGACAAAAACAAATTTACTGAACCCTTCTCAATATTCTTCTCAATCAATCTAATTGCACGTAGACCTATTGCAAATTTCTCAATTCATTTTTGTTTATTATCTAAATTCGGTTGGATTTATGTCGTTGCCCTATCTGTTTAATGAAAATCCTATACTTTTACGAGGTGTGGCAGAAAAGTAATGAGACTGATTTTTTATTTACCAAAGTTTTGATTTTTTTCAAACATCAATGTTATCCCCTTCAAATTAGTTCCCTTGCGCAGCTACACACCGATCGAGACGTTGTTCCCACTGTTAGTAGCAGCGCTGAAAGTCTTCAACCGGTATGGTCTTAAGCATGTCCGTTACACTCTTTTGTATGTTTTCTAAAGTCCCAAAATGACGTCCTTTGAGGACATTTTTCAGTTTAGGAAAAAGGAAAAGTCACAGCGACTGAGGTCAGGTGAATGGGGAGGGACCGCAGGAATGCCTTTTGAGGTCAAAAATTCTGTTATGGAGAGGGCAATATGACATGGGACGTTGTCATGATGGAGCATCCATTTGTCTGCAATGTCTGGTCTCACGCAAATGACCGTTTTTCTGAGCCTTTCAAGGACGTCTTTATAAAAAAAAGTTACCGCTGTTTCATTTTGCGTGACGCACAGCCAAAATACAACTTCACTAATAGCAGTCACAAAAATCACGTAGTTAACAGAACGAGTTGAAACTCGCACTGAGCTATGGGAGGATATTTATACACGTGCTCTATCAAGCACAACAGCGTAGCGTTGCCATATCGCTTGCAGTGTTGCCAGTCTCATTACTTTTGTGCCACACCTCGTATATATATCATATCTCAATATCTACTCTAAAATTTTCTTGATTCATCTCTCATTTGTGCTGTAATTTTATTTTAGCAAGATAATTCTCTGTTTTGTAACCTCAACACCAATTCCTTGGAGTATCTCATTTAAAATGTTATTCCTAAAAGATAAGCTCAACTTTCTTGCTGAATAACCTGCAAATATATACAATTTACTTAATTGATGTCGTCCAGTAGTTCTCAAAATGTGCGGAGTCGTGTTCAAGAAATTGGAAGGAAAGTGGCAAGCAAATTTTCAAAATAAAGCAATAACGTCTTATTAAGACATATATGAAACAAAAATAATGTTATACTATTGAACATACACAGTTTGTCTGGAAAGTATCGGAAATAATTTTTCTAGCCAACCAGCAGGGCAAAAAGGACGTGGTTTTCGGTAGAATGGATGGTAGAGGAATCTTAGGTAAAGAATGCGACCCGCCTCAGTTGCCTCCGAACCCTGAAAGAGTTAGAATGGTGCTTTCCGCATACCGTGTGTTGGTGATGCGTCAGGAACTCGACATGCAGCGTACGTTAAAGCAACGTTATGCGGTAAAGTTTTGTGTCAAACTCAAAAAATTCCGCATCAAGACTTTGAACTTGATAAAGAAAGTCTAGAAAATCTAGCGGGGGCATGTCAAAAACGAGGATTTTTGAATGGCACAAAATGTTTCGTAAGAGAAGAGAAGCCGTGGAAGACAAAGAACGCAAAGGACACCCGTTAACGAGTCGTAGTGATAAAAATTTGGTAAAGGCAAAACAATTTTTGAACTCTGATCTAAAGTGTTCGATTGAAGGCAGAAGAGTTTAATTTACGAAAAACCGTAGTGCCTAAAATTATACCTGAAGATTTGCAAATGAGAAGAATTATCCAGACCACCGTACAGCCTGGACTTGGCCCTGTCCGATTTTTTTCTATTCCCAAAACTCAAATTTTGAGTCGGCAGAGAAAGTCTAAACCGCCGTGACTAAGGGCATAAACAGCATTTTAGTTTCTGCGTTCCAGAAAGCCTTTAAAGCGTGGCAAGCACGCTGGAAACGCTGCGTAGGTGCAGAAGAAAACTATTTTAAAGAATATTTTTGTTTCTATTGAATTATTCTCTATACTTTCCGGACAAACAATGTATATGTCAAAAACACAAGAACAAACAAAGCTCTTCTATTTTGTAAAATCATTAACAACCTTTTAAAAAGCAAATTAAAAAATAAATAAGATATTAATAAGCTGCATGTTCCCGTTTTTTCAGAAATCAAGCTTGGCATTTAATACATGCAATATTATTTTTGGTTCTAAGCCAATTTTTATTTTTTTTACATAAGAAACTTAAATCGTATGAATATGATGATGCAAATTGAATCAAAAGACTGCAAACGTTGTTCGCCTGCTTTTTGTCAGCTTCTGGAATTTTTTTGGCTCCAAAGCTGATCTAGGAAAAAATTTATTTTAACCATCGCACTACTTGATATTTTAATAGGTTTTTATTTCAGGCTTGCCGAAAACAAATTAATTATCCATCAATAATTATCACAACTGCTTTGCATGTCTTTGTAGAAATAGTTGATTTACATTGTGCAAACTGACTTACATAAGCAGAAAAATGTGCTCCAAATTTATCATATTATAATTAAATATATACTGCCCCTCATAGAAATAGACACCTTATTAAAATTTAGTTTTACAGTCAATAACTATACTTTTTGTAATAAATTTTGTTTTATCTAACTCTTTACTATCTCCTTCGACAATATTATTTTTAATGAAAATAATTAGTCACTTGCAGATTTTTTTATAAGAATTTGTTGGGTTGAAAACTATAAAAAAATCTTTTACGTCCTTGAACTGCCACTACACTCGAATATTTTTTCATGTTCCTATCCCTTGTTTTAGATGTTTATTTACATTTACAAAATGTGCGTCGTTCGGAGCTGCGACTTTTGACCTCGCCAATTTATCATCAGACCTTGTGCTACTTACTCGGGTTTTTTTCATGTTTCGTTTTAAAAAACGTTTTTACGGCGTGGTAATAAGGCTAAATGGCTTCAACCGGCACAAAAGCATCGTTCTTAAACAATTAAACAGTGGCAAAATATATGACGGGCCAACAAATACAGATTTAAAATTTTCATTCAAAAACAGAGAATCTTTGTGCGTCGGACTAAGACTGAAAAGATGATTCAAGACTGTATTGTTACAACTGTCAACCACGGAAGAGGGTTTATTTTAGTCTAAGTGTACTTTTTTACAGCTGCTGTTGGAGACTTATGTTAGTAAAAGTTGATGGCCTTATAAGGAAAGAACAGTATAAAAAAAAATTAACGAAAAACACCATACAATCTGAATTACGAATAATTGGGAAGGAATTCGTGATTATGAAAGACAACAATCCTAAGCATACTTTAAAGCTTTGTAAAGACTATCTAGTAAACCAAGAAAAACAAAAAATGCTCAAAGTAATGATAAAACCACCACAGAGTGGTCTATACCCCATAAAATTGCTATGGGATGAGCTGGACAAAACAGTAAGAAAGGGGAGTCTTATGTCAAAAAATAAACTTTGTAGTTTCCTTTGAGAGGTCTTGAAAAATATGCCACTCAAAAAAGAAACAATCAAAAGAATACCTAGAATTGTAAAAGTAGTAATGAATGCAAAGTGCGGATTTTTTATGAAACAAATGTTTAATATTGAAGTTAATTTTTTTCAATGTTTTTGGTTATTGTTATTTGTTGTACAATAATATAATATATAATAAAATGTTTTCTTACATTAAAGCGTATAAATTAATTTTTTATTTAGTGTCCATACTTCTATTAGCGGTAATGTATCTTCCTTGAGTAATTGAATTCACTGTAATAAATTAAGTTTCCTCATAAATCCACTAGTTTTATCTGTGAATTATTATGTTAACATCACGGCCTTAAAAATTACTACTCAGTTGTCATCAAAGAAAGCCAGCTTAACAAATCAAAAACTTAAACGAAACCAAATCGCTTCACATCACTTTCACTTTGTAGAGGAAACACCAAACATTTACATTTACAAGCTTGCGATGGTTGTGTTTTTTAGTTTTTGATAGTTTATTTATATATTTTTAGCTCTGAATCCAAAAATAATCTTCAACTTTTACCATCACGTGAGGATTTTTGGAAAATCGCAAATTTCAAAATTGTTAAAAAGTCGAAAATTATGAAAATCTGATACTATAAAACAGACATAAAGCGTTTTTTTAATAAATAAATGTAATATTTCTGGATTGTACCATGTTTTTTTATAGCAAAACAGTTGAGGAGTCGGGTACGGGGCGGAGGGGGTTTATTGACACCTTAAAATGTCTAATAAAATTGCTAAAAATGAGCCTAATTTTCTATTTTATAACATTTTTTCATTTATTTATTTTTATTTTTAAGAGGTGTTTTCTGGGTGTTTCTTAGTGTATCTACGAAATTGTTTGGTTTAAAAATGACGAGACTGTAGGAGAGCATACGTTAATATTCACCGGATATTCTGTCCATTTAAAAGTGTTACAAAAATGTGGAATTTGTTCTCGATAAAATTAAATACTAAAATCATAAGTGAATTAGGTACGACGATTTTAAAATAATATCGATGCTCCTAGGAAAACAAGGGCGTATGTGAATGGGATAGCAGAGACAAATAAAATCGTTAGATAAAGAAAGATTGACCAAAAAGAGCTCATTAGAACCTGGAACTAAAAATGTGCTCCGAAAAGCTATCATAAATCTGCGTATCAAGTTAGGCTTGATAAAGCAATTAGTCAAACCCTTATCAGAATAAGGTAAATATTTTAAATACGTGACAACTTTTCAGTCTTATCAACCGCCAAACTAAAAAAGGGTGTTTTTACTGGTTCTACCATTAGAAAACTTCTTAAAGATGGTAATTTTGAGAAACAAATGGAAGATGCAGAAAAATAAGTCTGGGAATCCTTTAAAAACATACTAACCAAGTTTTTGGGCAATACCAAAGATTCGAACTTCAAATCAATTGTTGAGAACATGCTGCAGAAATATAAAAATTTTAGTTGTCTCATGAGCTTAAAGGTTCACTTCCTAAATTCGCATTTGTACTATTTCTCTGAAAATCTGGATGCTATCACTTCAGCATGAGAGTGAGAGATTTTATCAGGATATTTAAAAAATATAAAGGAGGTATCAAGAAAAATGAACTACTACCATCATGGCTAACTATTGCTGGATGTTACACCGACACGGACCTCGTAGAGAACATAAAAGGAAATGCGTGAAACAGACCATGAGCTCTCCAAAGAAACTTCGACACATGGAATAAAATTGTAAGTATTTTATATAGTTTTTCATTAAGGATAGGTGAAGGGTGGGGGTGGGGAAAGATTCCAAAGACATGACGTACCTCATAAAAATTAATTAAATAAATAAAAATATATTAATTTAAAAATGCACTGAAACTGAAATGTAAGCTTATTTTGTAGCAATTTTAATTGTAAATTAAGGGATCAACAACCCTGAAGAAGCAGGCGTGCAAATAGCCGTGCCCTCTTAAGCGGTGTGGGGAACAAAGTACGGCCCGTCTCGTAGTAAGATACTGTGACCCAAATCGTCCTTAAGCGGCCGGCGCGAAAGCGGATGTCTTCGTGCCTCGCTTTGCGGGGGAGTTAGCTGCGGGTAGATTGTAACGCGACCGCACTTGTCTAGTTGCGTTTCGAAAGTGTCGCCGGGCTTCGCGCCTGGCTTAGCGGTAGATTATTTTGCGGGAAATTTTGATTCGACAACACATGTCGGCATGCGTTTCAAAAAGATGCCGCCGACGACGTATGCAAGCTCGCAGGCCGAGCGAAAAAGCCCATCTGCCGTTCTTTTGTGTGCGATAGCAAAACGTTGCGGCAGATATTAAAGTCACCAGCACCGCCCCGAACACAGACGGTTCAAGGGCGAAAGGCCGACACACCAAACCCCTTGCCCTCCTTTATAGATCTCTTAATTGTTTATCTATAAGAATGCATAGTGTAAGTCATAAAAAATAAATTAATTATAAGAAAAAAAAAGTTTTCACTCTATTTTGGAGTCTCATATTTTCGCATTTTTCGACTTTTATAAATTTCGAAATTTGCGATTTGCGAAAAATCCTGACGTGATGGGAAAAACTATAGGTCGTTTTTGGATTTAGCGTTAAAAAATACATAGAAATCAATTATCGAAAGTTAAAAACATGACACCACCCAAATTTTTGCAGGCTTGTGTAATGTACCATTGCTTCAAGTTTCAGAGATGAAATACCTGGACATGCATTTAGGCAAAGGGTTAACACACATATGAAATAAAAGAAAACAACTGGGAATCAAATTTAGTAAACACTACTGGATACTCGGAAGAATATCTAAATTGTCACTCCGACATCTGCACCTATAAAGCTCAACAGCAAACACCAACATCAAAATTAATTTTTATTAAAAATATTAACATATGTATGTATAATATAAAACAAAAATATACAAAATACAACTATTTTTATTTTAATAACCATAATTTAATAATTTTGTTCCTTATCACTGCTTGGTGCTAACAAACGTAAATGTTTTTGCTTAAATAATATTATCCTCACTCTCTGAATAATTATCATTTATTTGCGTCTTCTGTTCTCCTTAAAAATCTATATTATGGTTTGTTATCTGGTCCTTTCGAGGTCGTTGTAAGTGTGCTTTTGAATTTTCAGTTTCTTTCTGTTGATGGATCTGCTTTCAAGAAAGACGATTTGCAAATTTTTAACTAAGCTTAGGGCTTTCCGTAATTTTTTAATGTTAAATTAAAAACTTCACAATCTTTTTCCCTTGATGATTTACTCGGAATTGCCTTAATTTATATCTGCTTCGCCAATTTCTTCTTCCTTAAATAAATCTTGAACATATTTAACCCGTGGATACCCATATACTCAAAACCATCGCATCCGATCGATGTAGCAAGTTCTAATATGCCACAATTTTAATATTCTGGCGTTTTCTATCTCAATTGACGATGACAAAATCGTGCAAAAATATGAATTTAACGTTAATGTTTTTATTTCTTTCAACTATACGGATATTATTTCAATACAGTGTTTAATTGAAAATTGCTCTCAAGATTTTATTACATTAAATAATTTCCATTCAGTTATATCTAAATAAGGTCCATTGTAATAATCTTCTGGTATAGTAAATTTTGAAGGAATAAATAATAACTTGATCCAATAGCTGGAGCAGCAAAGTAGGGTTTGGTGACAAACTACTTGCACGTTAACATAACTCAAACCATTGTGGGTGTTTTGGAGCATTATCTAATAGTAACAGCACTTTAAAGTTTAAATTCTTCTTCTAATAAGTTTCAACCTCTGACACAAAATATTTTAAAAACAATTCTCTAAATAAATTGTCGGTTACCTAAGCTTTTAAATTTGCTTTTCAATATGCCGGTTTTGTTTGCATCTTTAAGTACACGGGAATTTAAAAATCGATGACCAAGCAAGGGTTTTTTTATAAAGTTTCGCGATGCGTTACTACAAAAAAGTAATGCACAATCTCTAAATATGTAAATATAATTTTTTTTATATGAATTTTCTATTAGGCACTTTTTCTAGTGAAGTTAATTAAAGGCTTGTTGTGGTATATATCTTGCTCTTCTATAACTTTTTAATTTTTTTTCGATACATCCTGGCAGCTTCATAATAAGCCGATGCATATTCGCTTGAATTTTTAAGCTACAAATTGCAAAACAATTTTTGAAATTTTTTGAACCAACCTTTATTTTTACAAAGCAGTTTGTAAATTTTAAGTCTTTTTTTGATGATATTGCCGTCTAATGCTATCCTATAGCAACAGCCCCTTTAATTTTATTTTTATTTTTTTAATGGCTTGAAATGATGCTTTATTTAAATTAAATTTCAAGTTTTTTGCAATGTATGATGGTTATTCTACCTTTCATAAGACGATACAGGTTTTATTTTTATATGCATTTATCGGGCATAATTTGGAAGTAAAATGAATATACACTCTTAAAAAAAATTAAAAATAAGTCCCTTTTGATATCACAAATACTACTTTACAATTTCTTTAAATGTTTTCTGAGATTTATAAACTGAACACTTGAAGCACAAAACATGCAATGATGCGCAAACTCAGAGAGTGAGTCTTGATAAAATAATATTTAGATATTCACCAATTGTTTGTATTTGATAACGCAAAGATAAAGGTCTGATATTTCACCAATTGTATTTTACATTTGTATGTATACATATGTATTTTGCGCCCATAGTGTGTAATTTAAATTTTTAAATACATACATTTGTTAAACAGTACATGCCCTTATGTTGCGTAAAAGAGTTTTTTATTACCGTGATCAAAATTTTCAGCCAATTTTATATTTGACGTTGTTATAGCTAGGCCAATGTTTAGAGTTTTTTTTACACTCTAAGTCAATAGTTATTTAATCGAAGAAAGAGAGGAGCCAAAGTGATATTACAGCGATAACTATTTTCAATGACAAGTTTGAGAAGCCCACTACCTTGCCTGTCTTTACAATAGTAAGGTAAAAAATGTTATGATAAAATTTGCTCTATAATTAAATTGTCTATTTTGCCATGTTATAGTAGGCTGATTGGAAAGTTTGAGAAGATAGGAACTGTATTAGATAACAATTTGACAAGAACGGACAGATCAGTCACTATGACCACTTCCAAGATCACAGAACAAACTTGGGAGCTTTATGTACAAGAACCCACAACTTTGTTCTCTAAAGGCACAGCTGAACTCGATGTAAGTGTGGCTTTACGCACATCATATTTACCAAAAAATTGAATCTATTTTCATACAATATTCAAATGTAAAGGCTTATGACCGAGGTCAATATTGGCAAAAGTTTCAATTTCGCAAAAGTGAGCATGGAGATGATTCGGACCAAAAAGTTGGGCATAAACAACGTCCATTTCACGTATGAGGCTTATTTTTAACTAAATGGCTATGTCAACAAACAAATTTACCGAAAACCCACATTTGACCGAAGTTCGTCGATTGCACCCACAAAAAGTTAATGTATGATATGAAATTTTCCACAATAGAATTTCGGTCCACTGTTTCTTAAAAATATGTGAATGCAGAAGTTTATTGCACAGGAGTTCTCAAAAAATGTATTCCAATTGTGAGAGTCAAAACACCAGACGACAAATACTGGTTTGAGCAAGATAGAGCCACTCCCCATCGGACTCAGGCATGTTTGACACTCTAACAAAAGTCTTTAGAAAGAGGATCACAAGTCTGGACGCCCCATAAGATAGAAGGTGGCATTGAGTAACCCCCACATTTCCTGAATTTAACTCCATGGGATTTCTTCTTTTGGGATTATCTCAAGTATAGGGTTTCTACCATCTAACGGAATGGGATGGCATCTCGTTCATCACCGCGGAAGAGGAAATGCACCACCTGACGTGCCACACAGACGGATCCAGACTAGAAGACGGAAGAGCGGGAGCGGCGTTCGTGATTCATCAGGAACAAGAAGAGATCCACTGCCAGAAAATTAAATTAGCGGACTGGAGCAGTGTCCTTCAGTGCGAACTAGTGACTATCAGGGAAGGTCTGCGATATTTGATACACTACCGGCACATCATCGCAAGATGTTCGATAGTTTCGGATAGCAGATCGGCATTAGAGGCTCTGAGCACGATGAAATCGTCTTCTGAGTTGCAGTTGGAGGTCTGGACTCTTACAAAAAAGCTGAAAGAAGAAACAGAAGTCTCGTTCCACTGGACAAAGGCGCACGTTGGCACCGGAAAGAATGAACGTGCTGACGAACTGGCCAAGGAAGCAACCGCCGAAGATGGACCTGCGCAATTTACAGCCATTCCGTGAAGTCTTATCAAAACGCGTTTGAAGGACAGAAGGAGGAATTTTTGGACAAATAGATGGCAAACAGCAACAACGGGAAAGTACGCAAGAACGTTTTTGCCTACTCTAGAGACAGTCAAGGTTCGGGAAGCTGCAACCAGCACAGGACAGATGCGAATGTGGAGAGGTGGATAACGCTCTTCACGTGCTGACCTCATGTACTGTGGAGTACAAAGTCAGGGCAAGATCAGAAGGAGTACTAGTAAAAGAAGGACTGAGATGGCCATGAACGCTCGAAGACGTTACGATGCTCTCAACAGAAGCCTGTTGGTGGAACTCGCTGGATCAGTTTTGCTCACTGAACCCGGGGTAGGACGCGATCGCGATTGGGGTTGGGAGGTGTAAGTGAAAAGAGCCGGGACTCACAATTGCGGCTGGCATGCATAAACAGCCTCGGACTTAATAATTCGCGACTTGCTAATGAGACGGCATAACAGATAGAGACTCAATAACCGCGCAGCTAGCATAGACAGCCTGGACTAAAATATGTTACAATAATAAGACGGCTCGTAAGAGATATGCTAGACTAGATAACCGCGCACTTGCAAGAATGCAATCAAAATGATGCTATGACGACCGTATAGATAAGTAGTAGATTTAGAATTGTAACGATAGGACACAAAGAGCAGTAGACTGCTTGAGATCACTTGCCCTGACTCGGGTTTTTCATGGTTTTCCCCGAGTCCTGCACAAAGGCAAATGCCGAAGCAGGTTTTTGCACATACCACGACAATGATAAATAAGAAGAATGTTCAAAAGATATGTAAAGGAAGAAGCAATGCCGGTGTAGTGCCGTAAGGCGGACTGTAAATATTTTTGTAATATTTTCTCAATAAATTGTACAGTATAGGGTTTTTGAAAAAGGATTGAAATGACGATTTCTAATGAAAAGGCAGTCATTTGGAAAACATAATGCACTATACTCATTTTATTCGTCATAATAATTAAAAAAAGAATTAAAATGTTATCTTGCGTTTTTTAATTTTTTAACGTTTGCGTCACATAATGAAGGCCCTGTGTAAGTACACTGTAATACAACAATTTCTACAATTTTCTGATTGTATTAGAGCAAAACCATATTTTAAGATGCCGCACTGTATGAAAGTTACCTGTAATTTAATTTCTGTATTTGCTTTTTGATTTTGTTCGCCGTTAGTTCATTTTATAAACATCGTAAGTCTTTGGTGAAGCGCTGCTCTTTGCCTTTTAAAGCAATCAATTCGTGTTGCTCTGCGATGGTTACAAATCAGTATAAAGAGCAAGTGGATTAATATGAAAAACAAATAAACGAAAATGCGACTGGCGAATAGGTGAATGTAATGTAGTGGATCGGAGATTTCACTTATTTGGTATTTGCGCTTCCTGTTGACTCACGGACATGAAGTTGGCAAGGCCAGCGATGTTCTGTCTTGCACTGCGTCGCCTGCGGTACCTTGCCCTACTGGATGCTAGACTCCTCATGACGATTCTCAAGTTATTTGTTGACGGTGACGGATATTTACTTCGATGCCTCACGGGATTCCATTCAAACGTTTTACTAAGATTTTGTATTATTGTGACACAATTCGCACATTACTTTGACGAATTATTTCACATACAAATTTGTTGATTTTACTATATATTTTTGGACTAAATACGATTCTGTCCGGCTTAAAATATCATAATTGATGCGTACATTTTAATATGCGCTTATTTGGGCACAATAACTGCACAACACAATTTAAATTAATAAACGGTCCACCAAATTGAAATAAAAAAATTTAGTAGCTTCTAATGGCACACAAAATAAAAAAATCTTCTGTAATACCATTTATCTCTATCTATATCTAATGAATGCTCTATATTGAGCACAATCTGCAGATTTGCCCATTTATAATGAAAAATATGTGTACTTCTCAATATTTTCAACGATTTATGTTTGAATATCTTCTGGTATATTATTTTGGGGTAGAAAAGTGTTGTTTTCAATTTTGTGTTCAGCCTATTTTTTACTATTCATTATTTGTATCATTTCAAAAGCTGCTGGTAAATTCAAATCTTAGGCAATTATATAGTAACTAACTAGTTTTTGCAATATTAAATCCAACTCATTAATTTTCTAGGAACACTTTTTCCTTACTTATGGTTTTTGATATAAAAATAGCTTGCTGCTTGTTGAGAGAGTTTAAGCTTTCTTCACAAAAGAATCCTACATACTGGTCTTTTTATTTGGATGTTTGCTATTTAAGTACCCAAAAGCTTTAGTGGCTTTACACTTTTATCTAATAAGACTTCTCAGCAAACATTACACCGTGGTTTATTGGAAATAACGCTAAAACCTATACTTAATGTATTTATTTTGTAAATTTCACTATTTGATGAGATATGACGCCAATAACAAAGAAACAAATTAACTTACTTAGTAACAGATGTTTCCAGTCAATTAAGTGGTCAGTCGCTGTTTTATTACAGATGAAGTTGAGTACTTCAAGGGGCAAGAGGAGGCAGGAAGTAAGTGGCAACAAAGTTCTTCTCAAAAGGGAGTGCCGCTTTAGAAAAGTTTAAGAACCACTTCCTTTTTACATATTCACGCGAACCAAATCTGTCACTGTTAAGCATATAAACATATGGTTTATCCGGAAAGTTTCGGGGATAATTCAATAAAAACAAAAGTATTACAGGTAATCGTTTATTTGTTTAAAATTCTTCAAAATAGTTTTCTCCTGCATGTACACAGCGCTTCCAGCGTGCCTGTCACGCTTTGAAGGCTTCCTGGAATGCAAAAACTGAAATGTATATGTGTAATGCCGGAAATGCTGCAACAAGCACTATTGATTGTAAGTATTAATAAACGTGTAGTTACTTTTATTTGCAATTACAACATACTAGGACCTCTCAAAGACACGTATATACCCTACTTATAGGTCTATATTTATTCCTCCCATTATAATCCTTTCCTGATATTTAATGTTATGGTTTTTTATTGTCTCTTAAACCGTATCAACTTTAAAGTTTGAATGTAATATCCAATTTGGTACAAACTTTGGTTGTGATTTGCAGTACGTTAAATTGATAGCGCTATAGTATTGCTAGGTTGGAGTTACAAGTTGTAGGTTTCATAACAACCTTATATACAAGTAGTTTGTTCTCGTGAGATAGTTTTAACTTACATTCTATAAGCTAATAATATCTTCTAAGTGTGAGGAGAGCTAGCTAAAGTCTCTTGTGCCATATATGTGAATGTCAGGCGTCGGTCGAGATGGATACCTAAATATTTAGACTCCTCTTTTTGTGGAAAGATGTTTCCATTTAATCTGATGGGGGGAGAGGCGTATTTCTCTCAGATTTTTGCACATTAATTCGGATATGCCATATGTTGATCCGTTCTTCGATTTTACTAAAGTGGTTCTGTAGATGTTTTGAAGTAACAATTGGATTGTGGTGTAAAGCCACTAATACCGTATTGTTGGCATAGGTGGAAATACCGGTTGTTGATATGTCAGCTCTAAAACGTATAACATTAGACCGAGCACACTACCCCAAGGTACCCCGGATTTAATAGGAAACAAGGATATGGTGGAATCTTCGTATTTCACGAAAAAGTGTCTATTTGTGAGATAAATATTAAATTAATAGAAAGAATTACGTGGCAGGTTGCGTTTTATTTTGTTTAAAAGTCCAATGTGCCAAACTTTATCAAACGCCTGGGTCATATCTGTAAATGCTGCTGTGCAAAATCTTTTGGTATTTAGGTCAAGCTTTATTTTGGTGGCAACTCGATGTACGTGCTCGACCGGGGAGTGTTGCTGTCGAAAGTCAAATTGACTCGGTGTTAATCCGTCTTCATCAATAACATTCTTTGTAGCGAATGCTTTTCAAATAACTTTGTTATTACAGGCAATAGGCCAATAGGTTTGTACAACACTACGACGGTTGGACTTTTTTTTATTCGGATATTACGTTTGTTTGAGCAATTTTCACTGAACAGAGAGTATCCGTGCCTTAAGATAGCATTACAAATCATTGTAATTGTCCTGATTTCTTCATCAGATAGATGTTTTAGGATTTTTTTAATAATCAGATCTAAACCTGAAGATTTCCTTTAATTTATTATAGTTTGTATAAACTCGAATATTTTTTTTACAGCTTAATAGATAGCCCTATTTCGAATAGTAATTCAAGAACATCGTGAATGTGTGCTTCCTCAGCAGGGGATGATTTAGCGAGGGATAAGGTATGAAGACGGTACTTAGATGCTAAAGAAATGTTCTGGCTTTTTTGTTATCATCTTTTTCCCATTCCCCTTGTTCGGTTCTAATAGAGAATATGTTTTTGTGATTAATTGATTTTCTTTGTAGTCCACAATAAAAAATATTTAGTTGCTTTGGTGGCTGATAAGTTGCTTTGGTAGCTTTAAATTTTTTTTCTTTGGTCATTGAGTCATTTTTTTAATTCTTTGACTGGCGGATTTATATGGGGGCACGCAAGACACCCATCGACAGATAAAATATTATTAAAGCAAAAATTAGAAGCTCATGGGCACATAGTAATCGATATAAACAACATCCGCCAAATAAAACCTAATATAATTCTCCCATTTTTTATATCGATTTAAAGTCAAATCCTAATAATAAGGACATGTACAGCACGTAAGTATGGACATAAATAAATATTTTGTTTCGGATAACCAAGAAGCATAAAGTGCGCCGGTAATCATAGCACAAAAGCATGTCCAAGGAGAGAACGCAATAAAGATGTCAAATGCATTTGATGCAACTTATAAAGGTTGTGCAGTTTATAAGGAATTACCGAAGAAAACCTACCCACCCTGAAAGAAACACAAACAATTAATAATGAACCAAATAGCACTGGACGGCAAAGATTATCATAATATATACATTATACATAATATAAGAGAGTAAAGAAACGCAGCAATAACCTTTTCAATATCTAGAAAATAATGGCTTTGAGGATATCGTAGCTAAAATGATGGAAAAATTGGAACCTATTAAATTTTCTTACAACTGTGCTTATTAAAATACCTTAATAAGCAACTCCCTTAAAAATAGCAGCATGGAACGCCAATGGGTTGGCTAGTCATACCCGAGAAGTTGAATATTTCGTCATAAATCACAACATCGACATGATGTGCATCTCCTAACCCACTTTACATCTAAAAGTTACTTTATTTCCAATTATATCGTATACAATACTAAGCACTATTGCAGAAAATCAAGAGGTGGTAGTGCAACTATCATTAAAAATAATATAAAACACTACAAACCTCCAAACTACTAACATAATAATTGAAGACAAATCAGGTAAGATTATTGTTTCTGTTGTATATTGTCCTCCAAGTTATGCAATCAACAAGGAATAATTCCTAAATTACTTCTCTACATTGGGCAATCGATTTATATCAGTCGGCGATTTTAATGTAAAGCATATCAATTGAGATATCGTCTAATCACCCCAAGAAAACCACAACTTCTACAAGCCTTTTTGCGTAACAAGCAAACATACTGAAAATTATTTAGAGAATTACTAAATTCAAAGCTTCCTCGAGTTCCCTCATTTAAGAGTAAAAATGCAAGCTAGACGAAGCAGTCCAAAATTTAACGAAGTCTCTTCAGGAAAACGCCTGGGATTTAACAAATTTGAGTGTCAAATAACAATGTCCAGGAATTATCAAAGATAAGATTAGAGAAAAAAGAATGCTTGGAAAAAATTAAAATTAAAAAAATAGCTTTTAGAACAACAGACCTAATGCCTCAGTACTCTGCACTACCTAAAACCAAGTAAATGTGTTGTGTGGTTTACATTTCTTTCTTCAATTTTTCTATCATTACTGTTAACCATGTTTTAATAAAGATGATATTGTTCTTCTTTATTTTAAAATACCCTAATTATTTTTTAACTGTCAAAAAATCAAGAGCACACGCCTGTGAAGAAATTTACTTTTACATAGCACAAAATCTTGATGTATAAAGAACAAAGAATCATGAAAATATAAATTTCGTGGCTGAAATAAAGATTTTAAAAGTAAATAAATAAAATTAAATATACCTCGACCGGAGACGGTTATTAGGTCAAATAGACTAAGAAGAAGAAAAAAAATAAATATGCTATTTGTTTAAAAACGCAACAAATTTTTATTTGTAATAATGTTTGAAACTTAAAACAAAATATAAAATAATAAGGTAGAAATTATAGTTGTAAGAAGAAAAATTTCTAATAAATACGTTAAAAAATAATAAATATCATTTGATGTATTTAAAATAATTGTTTACTAGAACACAAAATGTATAATCATATTACATAACATATTTAAACAAATTAATTTTAATGAGACATTTTAAAACGATTTCATTTAAATAACTCATATTTATATGTCTTTAATAAGTATGCTGAGGAGATATTTAATGCAAATATCCAACACGCAGTTTACTTGCAGAGCAATTCGCTGTTTGTTCAGGGCAAACTATAATGCAGCGTTTACATTGTTCCGAAAATAAAATTAAGAAAAATTGTGTAATTTATGAAATATTCATGAATGTTCAAACATTTGGATGAAGCTTTTGAAATTGAATTTCCCTAAGCCCGGTTTTCTAAAGATCAGGTGAAAGAATATTTGCAGGCTTTTACAAATTTATGAATCATTATGAAAGACAGATGTTTTATTTTTCCGCACTGTTCCGTTGTAAAGCTTTGATATATTATACGTAGTGGGTCATGCATAATCTACCAGCATAAAGTTATTAATACGAAAACATTGTAGATCTAGAAGCATTGTTAGTAACGGTCTTATAAAACACGAGTATTTTTATAAATTTATAGATTCCTTATTGTTTGTGCTTCTTTCCTCAAAAAACCCTTCTACGCATTCACTGATGGTTAGTAGGAACTAAACAACTTTCACCGATAATTTGTCACAGATCTGCCGACGGCTTTCCGAAAAAATCTGCATTTTAGAAATTCGACTTATTGCTGAACTATTTTTTCTGTCAATATTTTGACAACTAACTAAAATTTTTATCCTGAAACTAACGCATACTGACCGTCGGGTTTTTTTTTCCTTCATCTATTAAGTACACTATCCTCATCGGTTTAAAGTATGCTGCATAGACTAGGTGAGAACAAAACTATTAATTACGGTAAGGCTGTAACGCCCCACGTGGGAGCACGGCCTGCGAACTGAGAGGTTCAGGCTCTCATATGTTCGCCTTCTGTACTCGGTCGTCGCGCACTATCTCCGATGCGGGGCAATGTAGCAAGCACCGCGCCTTAGACGACCGCCATTATTACCCCTTGTGCGAGTGAACTGTAACTGAGTAGGGTACCCGCCAGGCATCAGAGAGCACCGAGAATTAAACCCGGATACGTCAGGATTGCAGCCCGCCCCTCATCCACTGGACTACGATGGCTCTGAACAAAACTATTAATAAAATATATTTTCATGGTAAAGCCGAATGACCCAACATTCAAACTAAAATTGTAGCCTTTTTCTTCTTCTTCTTCTTTCAACTTCTATATAGGCTCACGTCTGTTCACTTCAATTTATAATTGCTTTCTATCGATCTTTTTCCTATTGATGATTTATCATTCATCACACGTACCAAACGAAAGAAGACCGCGCTTACAGAGTGATGTTCAGGAACTTACGTTACTCAGTACCAATCAAAAACATTAAAAACGAATTACCAAAAGCAGGACACAAAGTGCGCAACGTAGTGAATATCAAGCACAGGATCACTAAAGAACCACTTTCCTAGTTCTACATTGATCTCGAACCACAACCAAACAATAAAAACCTAAGATACATCAACAATACCAAAATAACAGTAGAAGCACCAAAGAAAAGACGTGATATAGTCTAATGTATGCGCTGCCAAGAGTATGGTCACTCCAAAACCTACTAAAATCGACCACCCAACTGTGTCAATTGTGGGAGCCACCACGATTCCAAAACCTGCCAAAAAAATAGAAATACGCCTGCAAAGTGCGCCCTTTGCTCAGGCGACAACCCGTAAAACTATAACGGCTGTAGAGTTTACAGAGACTTAATTGCACAGAGACACGGCATCAGACGATTCCCTAACAACTACACACATATCAATTACCATACTACGCCAACACAGACCACAATCTCCAAATCAACCAACACGCTCACGACTCAAAATAAACCTCTGTCCTACGCTCAAGCAAGCAACAGAACTACACCCTCCCCCCAGCAGCCAGCAGACATAGGAAAACATCTAAATTTATTCTTAAATGAATTTAACACATGTTCACCCAGATATTAAACCAAAACAGCATGATGTTAAGTCTGCTTACCACTGTCATCAGTAAACTCCATAATGCTTTACATCCTTAGAATTGCATCGTAGAATGCCAATGGACTCCTCAATCACAAACAAGAGGTAATAGCCTTTTTACATTCAAACAAAATTAACATTCTCCTTATATTTGAAACCCACTTCACCGAATGCACTGCCTTCCACATACCACACTACTCATTCTACCACTGTACCCACCCCGATGGCACGGCTCATGACGGATCAGGAATCCTAATTAAAAATACCATCTCCCACCATCAATTAGTTAACTACCAAACACATGAGATCCAAGCTACCAATGTCCAGGTAAAGACTGATAAGTGAGATTTGAATGTATTAGCTGTCTACTGTCCACCCTGCCACACCATTCCCTCTGATGAATACGCAAACTTCTTTCACTCTCTTGGTAACCGTTTTATCTCGGGAGGAGATTGGAATGCAAAGCATACTCACTGGGGCTCCAGACTCGTCACCACCAAGGGTCGCAACCTCCTAAGAGCCATAACTGCTAATAACTATAGCCACTTTTCCAGCGGAGAGCCCACCTACTGGCCGACAGATCCAAGGAAACTCCCAGACCTAGACTTCTACATAACTAGAGGTATACCAACGCAAAACTGCTTAATTACCTCGAATTATGATCAGTCATCAGACCACATGCCTGTTATCCTCAGCCTATGCACCACCATCATAAACAAACCTACGAATCCAACGCTGACTACAAGTCACACCGATTGGGACCAATTCGCAGAATACGTTACTCAAAACATAACTCTTGACATACGAATTAAAGACTCAAAAGATCTAGATGAAGCTGTGAAATACTTTACGACTCGCTTGCAACAAGCTGCGTGGCAATCGATTTCCAGTTCTGAACACCTAAAGCCTTGTACCAAAGACACCCCGCTACACATCCCCCAACTTATTAGCGAAAAAAGAAGAGCTAGAGGGCAATGGCAGAGATCACGCCGTATGGAATACTTACACTATTACAGGAGGTTATCTAGACAGCTTACTGCAGCACTAAAAGAAACTCAAAACTCCACCTTTAAAGCATACATTCAAAAGCTATCTTCTGATGATCATAGCCTATGGAAGGCTACTAAAAAATTTAAAAGATCTACTCCACCTAAGTCCGAAAAGAAACCACAATGATGAATGGACCCGCTCCGACCAAGAAAAGGCGGACACTTTTGCAAACCACCTATCCCATGTATTTCAAGCACCAGAACCATCTTCGTGGTACCCCAAATGACGATATTGACGCATTCCTCGACATCTCATGCCAAATGTCGCTGCCAATAAAATCCATTAGCCCGTCAGAAGTTAAATCTGAAATAACCAAACTAAAACACCATAAAGCCTCGGGATATGATGTAATCACCGGCAAAATCTTGAAAATGCTGCCCCACAAAGCTGTTGTACTCCTAACAACAATCTATAACCGAATTTTAAGCCTCTGGTACTTCACTACTGTATGGAAATACACAGAAATCATTATGGTGCATATATCTGGTAAACTTCCGCATGAAACATCTTCATGCAGACCCATAAACCTGCTGCCCATCCCGTCTCAACTATTTGAGAGACTTCTACTTAAACTAATTCAAGCAGACCATGACCTAACAACCTTGCTGCCTGACTATCAGTTTGGTTTTCGCAAAAGCATGTCAACGCTCCACCAAGTTCACCGAATAGCAAATCAGATCTCCAAGAGTCTAGAAGCTAAACAATATTGTAACGGGGTATTTTTGGATGTCTCCCAAGCGGTTGATAAAGTGTGGCACATAAGTCTCCTTTACAAACTTAAAAACATGGTTAGTGGTAACTACTACCTGCTTCTGAAATCTTATCTCACTGATAGGAATTTCTCTGTCAAACATAATGGCTCTGTTTCTCCCCACTAACCTATACACTCTGGTGTCCCCCAGGGTAGCGTGCTCGGCCCGCTCCTTTACCTAATATACTCTGCTGACTTACCAGTTCTGCACAACACTATCATTGTGACATTTGCGGACGACGTCGCTTTCCTCTCCTCCGACCATGATCTGGTAACCTCCTCCCATAACATGCAAACACAACTCAACATGCTCAACGATTGGTACTCCAAGTGGCGAATTATTATTAATCAAACTAAATCTGTTCATTTAACTTTTACCAATCGTAGGGAAATCTGTCCAGGTGTAACAATCCATGGTACTCCTATACCTGTAAAAACCGAAGTAAAATACTTAGGACTGCATTTAGACCAGAGGCTCCAAAAGTTTTTTCTCATAGACCATTTTAAAAGTTTTACTGGTTCCGGTGGACCCCCTGCAGCTACATTTCTACCATATTCCCAAAACTAGAAAAAAATGTGAAGATTAGATCTAAATATTAAAATTGGGTTGCGGCTGAGTTGTTGCTTAATTAATTAGTTGATTGTGCTGTGAGTGGATGTCAAAAAAGTAAAGTTAGCCAATCAATTACATTGTAATATGATAACAGTCGTAATATAATTAAAATAAAATATTAATAATGTAACGTAACTTCTACAATGACAATCACAAAATAGTCATAATTTTAGTGGGACGGATATACTTGATGGATTGACAGCAAATTATCAATATTTGGCTTCAGTTTTGTTAGAAATAACCGCAAATCTCCCCGTTCTGTGATATTCAATCTGCTCCTTTTTTTGTTAAAAGGTTTGTAACGACACTATAACTTTTCTCGACAAGATATGACGAGGGAAACGCTATCAAAAGCTTTCTCGAAATTCCCCACAGTCCAGGATATTTTTCGGGTATTTCTGCCTGCAGCCAAAATGTTTGATACCCTCTTTTAAATTTTACCTTCAGTTCCTCATTAGTGCTAAGGTCCAGTAGCTCCTCTTGTAATATCACATTCTCCACTTCCGTTTCATCAAGTGGATTTATGATCCATGGTGGTATTTCCATCGTCAGAATATCTTCAAATCTGATTTTAAAGTCATCATGCAGGGCAATTAAATGTTGAACGTATGTGTGAATATCCTCATCAAGGCATTCTACCTGTGACAAGTTTGAAAACTGGGAAAATTCGCGCCGACTAACATTTTGATTCATAAATTTCAATTTTCCAAGAAAAGCTGAAATTACACCCTTTATTTTTATTAAATTGAGGCTGTCCCCTTGTAATTATAAGTTAATGTCATTAAATTTTTTAAACAAATCTGTCAAATACGCGATGTCTGCTTTCAAATTGATCAGGTTTTCTTTTAAATCTGGATCTTTACTTTCCAGAAACTCTAAAACTGATTTAAAAAGTGAGAAAAATCTTGTTAAACATGCACCTTTCGACAACCAGCGTATGTAAGTACAATCGTTGGAAGTCTTCATCATTTTCATCGCACAATTGTGCAAATAAACGCGTATTGAATGCATTGCTTCTTATTTTGTTAACTGTATTAATCACAAATTGAAGCAATTGGTGCTCCATTTGCTGCCACCGAAATAACGTTTGTGAATGGAATAGATTTTTTCTTAAAAAAATCACTCAGGACATTAAGTATTGATTCACCTTTAGTGTCCGTCTCCAAAGTTTTCGCGAATAGTAGCTCTTCATGAATTTCTTCGTCCATAACAAATCTAACATATGCCAATAATAATGCTTCATTACCAGGTAAAGTTGACTCGTCCAGTTTAATAGAAAAATGAGTTGCTTGCAGATAATTACACAAGAAACTTTCAATATCAGAGCTCATTTCATCAATACGTCTTTGTACAGTGTTGTTATTCAAAGGAATTCTTTTGAGTATGTCAAATGGAGATTTGTGCAGAACACTTTTTAAAACCTCTTCAACAGCGGGTAAAATTAACTGTTCTCCAATGGTGTGCGATTTTCGATTTCGCTATAAGTAATGAGATATTGTAAGATGCCCGCAAGCCATCATCGTTACTTTCCGACGTTGAAACGAACATACTGTGCACGGTGGGTCTCTTTTCATATTTTTCCTTCGATGTTTGAAAATATTTCAAATCTTTACCTATTTTATCAGGATGACAAAATTGCTGATGAAAAGATTGCTCAAAAATGTGTTGCATAAAAGGCATATGGGCAATCGCTTGTCTGCCTTTGATGGAAGAAAACCAAATTTTAAATAATCAACACTGTACTGCCGACATTTCGTCTTAGATTCAGCCATGTTTCGTATCAGTTACCTACCTGTAAATAAAAAAAAAACTTTATTGTAGTAATATTAAGGCAGCCTTACTTAAAAGGATATGGCTATTTTAACAGGATTTATTTGATTATTGCAATGAAATAAACAAAGTACCGGCGGTAAACTGATTCTAATTATTAAAAGCAATAAATCGTTAAGATCAATAATTGATTTTAATGTAATGTAAAACATTTTTTCATTAATTATATTTCGATTATATATATATATATATATATATATATATATATATATATATATATATATATATATATATATATATATTTCTGTAAATTCGATAGAAAATACTTTATATAATATTTTGATATCAAAACTTCGCGATTTTAATTATTTATTTATTACTTTGATGCACGTTACGAGTATGTAGTATATAAAGACACGTACAATTTATGAAAATATATTTAATTATTAGTGAACCACCACACAGTCGGGTAATAAAAAAATTACTAATAAAGTAGGGACAAGAAGTTCAACCTTTCTCGGCTTTCTGTTCTTTTATGGAAGTATCTAATAATGGCTCTGTTCAGTATTTAATTTTTAATACGTACCTACTACACACATACATTACAAATATACTTATTACAACATAAATATATCTCCTATCGCATGTGGGTTGGAAGAGATTTCTTTTAGGAATAAGCCTCACCTTTTGTACCTACGTATTTTTTTGTAATTTGTCCATTTTTTGTTTACTTACGTGTACAATAAATTGTAAAATAAATAGATAAATAATAAATAAAATAAAAGTATGTATAACAAATAGACAGGTAAGTACTTACTTTTCCGACAGTGGCAAACACTAACATCGATTCACTTTACTTTACTTTTCTTTTCGAAATTCGGGAAAAAATGAATAACGTGTATCCGTGGCAATCGTATTTATGTTGGTGAAGAATCAAACAAGTTCATGCAAGATTGCAAGCACACACACCACAAGTCGTACTTCATCCCTTTGCACGTCTGAACAAACATTGCGGACGGCGGCAGCGGCAGCGCTTTGCAAGTCTCGACACGTTGTACTGAATATGGAATATGCAAGTTTTTACAAGTAACAGTCGCTGAGCTTCTTAAAATATTATCTGCCTACATTGATAGGTGAACTCAAGCCAACATTTTAGTTCTTCACTATCGAAACCAGATCAATTTTCGTGGACCCCCGCTTACAAATTGTGACCCCCGTTTTTTTTGTCACGCCAACGTAGACCCCCGTCGAGTCTCCCGTGGATCCCTGGGGGTCCACCTGGACCACTTTGGGAATCAATGATTTAGACCAACGACTAACGTGACAGAAACACATTCAAACGAAAAGGAAGCAGCTGGATCTCAAAATAAAACAAATGCACTGGCTCATGGGACGCAAATCAAAACTTTCCATCAGAAATAAACTCCTACTATACAAAACCATTCTGAAATCCATATGGTCTTATGGCATCCAGCTTTGGGGCTATGCCAAACCCACTCGTTTAAAACCAATTCAAGCGTTCCAAAACAAACCACTCCGTGCAATTGTTAACGCTCCATGATACGTTAGCAACTTCTTGCTCCATTAAGACCTCCAAATTCCAGACGCTACGGACGTAATCACTACAGTCTCTGCCAATTACCGACACCGGATTACAGGACATCCAAACGATCTCATAGATAACCTCTACAGGGATGGACCGCCCATCAGAAGACTCAACAAAACCTGGCCTGCCGACCTACTCCCATACGACTAAGTGCTAGTGAACCATAAGGAGAATTGTCAGTGGACACTTCCTCTTTCAAGTCAAAGACATACATCCTATTGACTTAATACTCTTAAAGAAGTACATAGTAAATTTTCAATAAAAGTTATAAAAAAAATTGATGATTTATCTCTAGCTTGGTATCTTAGGCGGGTTTTCTCTATCCACGAAATGTAATTGTTCCACTCTTGCCTTTTAGTTTTTATCTATTTGTTTATAGGCTGGTTTCGGATATCTTCATTTCGGATACGGTCTATTCTTGTTTTACCAACTATGTTTTTATTTCGGTAGTTTCCATTATTTGTCTCCTCTGTCGTGTACCTCCGCGAGTTTTCGCTGCACTGGCTGCACCACACTTTTATATATCCTGCTTTTAACTTTGTTAATAAATTTGTCATACCATATGATGCTATTTAACACTCCTAATACCTCGGCGACTTTTATTGCTTATTTTTTTGATATTTTCCACTTAGATATATTTTTTCCTAGATGTATGATAACTTGCTCGATTGTCTTGCTCTACTTGTAATTTACACCTTATGAGCTCTTTACTGATTGTCATACGTTTGGTCTTTTCCGTTGATATTTTTATATTATATCTTTTACATCATTTTAAATTTGCATAAACATTTAGCTAAAAAGCTAAAAAAATTATTTGGAAATTTGTATCAAATGAATAAATCAGTGAATAATGTCAATAACAAACAATCAAAAATCTGATAAATATAATTTTTTGCAACAAAATATATTTATCATTACCGAGCAATACCTTAAATAATCCGACGCAATGGTGTTCTACCATTAATTAAGTGGATTTCAAATCTAAACTAATGGACTTATAGAATACAAAATAACCCATGCACGTTTCTTGATCGCTATGTGCCGTTTCTATGGGTCCTAGATACTCTTCATTTACCTTGATCATTATTTCACTCTTTGTATAGATGTCATTCATGAGTTCAATGAGTTTTTGGTAGAAACCTCTCTTCTGTAAGACTTGCATGATATCTTTTTGCAGTATTCGGTCAAAATATTTCTCTAAATCCATCATGCACATAAAAGCTAGTTTATTAAATTTCAATTATTTCTCCACCACTTACTGTATTATAAAAATAGCATCTACACAGGAGCTTCCTTTCCTAAACCCTTGTTATTCCTCTGCTATAGATATAAATTCATTAATTCTGTTGGTTAATATTCTTATCGGTAGTTTTAAGGTAGTATCTGGCAGTGTTATTCTTCGGTAGTTACCGGATATTTTTCGGTCATCTTTTTAAAAACTGGTACCACTCCTGTTCTCCAGATATTAGGAATTTTTTTGTTTATGAACATTTTTGTACTAATTTTGTTAATTCCTTTTGTAGCACTTTATATATATTGTTATATCCATCAGATTTCCTACTTTTTAATTTTCCAACTGTGTCTTTTATTTCTTCTTTAAAATTTTCTTGTTTTTTCTTTACTATAATTCTATTTTTCAACTGTCTGTTGTTGTTACCCGATGTGTTGTTTTCTATATACAATTTCTTAAAAAATGTTATCTATTCTTCCGAGTCAATATTGTTTATTTCTAGCAGTTCCTTCATGTCCACCTTAATGTACCTTATTACCTTCCATACTTGTTTTTGCATGCCATAAAAGTCTCTTTCGATATTCGTTAAGAACTTTTCCCAGTAACTTTGTTTAGTTTTTTTTATTTTAAGGTTTACCTCATTTCATTGTTAAACATTATCTCTCCCATGATCAGTATTATATCGTCTTCAGATTTTTTGTTTATTTCATTGTTAGATGTGTTATAAAAGTCTTCTTTTCGTATATGAGTTTTTCTTCTTCCGACACATATATTGAAAATATGTACCTGTTCCAAGACAATGTATTGGTTCTGTGAGCATTAATTTGATTTTAGGGAGGGTAGAACGCTAGCCTATTTCCCCAACCCTCCTTCTTTATCTGGGATTGAGACCGACAACGACACTAATGAGCTACTCAATCCACCCATCATATGCCGCGGGCGGAGTTAAAAAAATATAGCCAGTGAGTGTAAATTAGACCCAAATTAGTATGATTATTTCCATATTTCTCGTATCCATTTATCAACTCTCTTTCTCACAGCTTTTTACAGTACATAAACTGAAGCTTTCTCAACTCTAGCCCACTTATCTACAAAGCATGTTTCATAAAATTTCTAG
This sequence comes from Sinelater perroti, assembly GCA_036346155.1. Lineage (NCBI taxonomy): Eukaryota > Metazoa > Arthropoda > Insecta > Coleoptera > Elateridae > Sinelater > Sinelater perroti. The sequence goes on from JARFIY010000359.1 coordinate 6,469,338, forward strand.
ATATTATATTAAGAAACAGCCATCTCCTTTTAATATTTCATAGCTTGCTAGTGCTGATCAAAAGTTCATTTAAAATTTTGTACACAATATTCTTCAAAAACTTTAATTACTCACTGAACGTTTTTAAACGTCTTTACACTTTTCTACTTTGCTAGCTTGGTTTTCAAGTAAAATTTTACTATAAATCTTGGTTCTAATACATTTACTAGAAACTCATGAAAATATTACGATGATGCGGAAAATAAAAATCATTTTAATAGAATACATTTGCATAAACATATAAATCAGTGAATAATGTCAATAACAAAAAATCAAAAAAGTGATAAATATAATTTTTTGCAACAAAATATATTTATCATTACCGAGCAATACCTTAAATAGCTATCCGACGCAATGGTGTTCTACCATTATATTAAGTGGATTTTCAACATCAAAAACTAAATGTATTAACTTAGAAGTACCACAAAATAACCCATGCACATTTTTGCGCGCTTGGTAGCACTCATTTCATGGGTATTCTACAAGAACGTAACAATTAACAAATATCTCGGAACCTAGTTCGTATTGAACTTGGTGAAAAATTGACGATTAAAAGTTAAATCATAAGAATACATGCCCATTCTTCTTAAATAATTTTACATTAGAGCAATGTTAACGATACATTCTAACGGAGGTACAAAGAAAACACGAAAAAAACTCTGTAAGCAATGTGCTTCAAGCATACATCTGCGCCAAGTATAATAAGTACTAAATATACATAGCTGAATAATGTGTTATGAAAATTTTCCTATTTGCATATTTTCAATGGATATCTTAATTTTTATGTACAGTGCAATAGCATGGATCTTTAATTTAAAATTATTTTTTATTTGATCACAAATTTTTAACAATATAAATTTCAGGTTTATAATGTATAAGAAAATATATAAACAATAATAAACAAATTATAATATTTTTTTTCCAAAATCATTTATTATATATAGTTTTGTCTTCTATTGATATACTTTTACGTCTGTAGTAAATCTTATTGCAATTACAGATTAATTTAATTTTTTAGCTATAAAAATTATTCGAACGTTTAAAAATATTCTATAAATAAATGAACAGAATTTTAAATTAATTTATACATAGTTAATACCTTCTTCTTTTTCTTCTTTGGGATTTTTCGATATCTGTCGTCCTTTCGATTTCCAATCATTCCTCTCACCTCTCTCTGTTTCTCACTATCCCTCCTGTATAACCTTCGTTTCCTTTTATTTCTTCCCTCCAGCTTTTCCTCGGTTTTCCCTAGTTTCTACGTTGTTGAGAAATTCTTTACACTGCTTTCATTAAAATGCGAGTCTCGTCCTTTCTCTGAATATGTCTCAATTGCATTTTTTATATTTTCTACTCTACCTTGCTATGCTCCCATTATATATTTAACTTTTTTTATAAGCTCTACCATCATTTTTATCTCTTTCCTTGTTTTTTGTTATATTTCTCTTTTTTTCTCTACTTGGAAGTATTAATTATTTTCCTTAAGAAGTTTTTGGTTGTATTCTTCCTATTGTTTTATAGATAGTTGTTAATAATTGTTTATCGATTTGCTAGTTTGGCCCTAATGCTTTTCAGTAATCTCTGTTCATTTATGGATTTTTTTGCTATATGACTATCTAGTTCTCTGCATACTTTTTCCTTCTGTAACCAATTTTTTACTTTTCTTTATTGATTTTTGTATCTATTTTTATCTACTTCTTATTTATGTTAAGGTATTTCAGGTACAATTTTTTCTTATATCCCATTTGGTTTGCGAATTTGTCATTGTTGCTTGAATTATTTCCATATTTTTTATTTGTTCTGCATAGATTTTATTATGTGTTTGTACAATCATTCTATATAAATAGCATATACTTTTATCTTTAAATCTCTTGGTATTTGGATGGTTCATTTTCATGTTTTTCTTGATGTTTTACTTCTCTACATCTTTTATTTTTATTATTAGAGTTCTGGGTGGAAATATTATCTTGAAAATCAAATGGTGATCATGCATCCTAAATTATTAGTAGAAAGTATTGTCAAGTCATTTTATAAGCTGTTATGGATTTCAGTTTTCTACTACTTTTTTGTCGGATATATATTTCTTTATGTTGACATAAGTCTGTTTTAAGTTTTTACACATATTTACTGGTCCCTATTCATTATTGTTTCTCTATGTGATCTTACTATTTTATCATTTATTTTTCTAGCTGGTCTGGTATTTTCACCTAAAATAGTTAATTCCCTTTTATCGCTTTTTCCTTTTTCTTATTTACACCTCGCACATTCCATGTTCTAATTTTTTAGTCCTTTATTTTAATGAATTGATAATTTGAAAATATTTTTTTTAAATAAAAAAAGAATAATTTTCTTCCATACCTTAATTTGCATTAAATATACTATATGATGGTTTGGATTACCTTTGATAATTTTAATTCGTTACTCTTTTCTTAAGTCTATATGCCAACTGATATTTTTTTATCAATTCCTGGGCCTATCGTACTCTTTTGAGTGCAGTATAATCTGCAAATTTTCAATTAAACGAGTCTAAAAAATATTTAGTCAATTTATGTCTTAGAGCACAAGTAACTGTTATTAAAACATTAAATAGAATTTTTAACAATGTGCATTAGTTAGACAGTACAAGTAAATCAATTAGTAAGCAAAATTTCTTATAAAATTGCGAGAATTGACAACAACACGTCAATTTTTTAAGTTAAAAATGTTGCCTATCAAAATGATCTTTTGCACATTTAGCAATAAGTTTTATTGTTCTTATATTTTCAGTCATTATTAGATATGGTAAAAAATTTTAAATCACATAATTTTTTAAATTACAAAATTTCATTTTTATCCAAAAGCGTAGAGATAACACTTTAATTACATAAAACTTATTTAAATCTATTAGGTATGTTCAAACTTGTTATGTTGCCTTTCTTCTATAACTTTAAATATTGCTGGTATGTAATACCTTCTTTCTTGGTGTTTCGACTAGGGTTGTGTTTCATGAATTCTTCTGCTTATCTCTATGATTCTTTTCTCACTTTTTTTGCTATCGCGCTATCTTTGCCTCCTGTTTGTCATACATTCTTATCAGATTACCAATCCAGTTATTTTTAAGTAATTGAGTGTTGACAACCTTTTTAATGTCTTTATTTTTTACCATTACTTTTGTCCCTATTACTTCTCTTAAATATTTCATTTCAGTAGACTGCAATATTTATAACATTATTTCATTTAATATCCAATTATCTGCTTTATATATTCTGATCGATAGCATATAATATAATATACCGTCATTTTTTGTTTATTATTGCCTTATAGTTATACAAGTTTCTTTTAATGTTTTGGTTGCTACTTTATTTTTGATTGCTAATCCGACCTTTTATTTTCCTTTGCTATTTAATATCATTTTCAAATATATGTTATCTTGTTCTATTTGCTATTCTTCTGATCACAGTTATATGTTTTGAGTATTTTCTTCCAAATCTTCAATTTGGTTTCTAAACACTTGTATAATTTAACTAAAACTCACGTTACCTTTTTTTTATATTCTTAAATTCTATTAGGTCACTTTAGTCACAAAAATGTATGTTTTACACCATTAAAATTATTAAACGCTCTAGTATTTTTACTTGGATGCTCGTAGCATAGGTCATCATCGATTCCTTTAGTCTTTAGACTTTCCAAAATTGCTGTTCTACTAATTCTATTGTTTTGTATTGTTATATTCAATAGGATCACTTCATATGTTATTAGTTCCTTTTCAGTTATTTGTTGTTTATGTTTATCCATATTATATAAAACAAATTTTGATTATCTCATCTTTGTTTCCAAATGTCTCCCAATCTCGATATTGTGCATTGTTAGTGACCATTTTGATCTTGTTTTGTTAAGTATTATAAGTTGTATCTGTTTACTACTCTTCTTTCTATAACTATATTCTACCACTTCTCTGGAACTTTTTCCTAGATATCTTTTATTCAATAACTGTTTGATTTGTTTATTTTGGTATATCCACATATTTTTATTGCATTTTCTTTATTTTTTTCTTTAAACGCCCCCTATAGTTGAACCACGTTCAAACTTATTCTAACTCTAATGCGTTTCTCAAATTATTTTTTGTTAACTTAATATACTTTCCTGTTGAGTTGCACAATAATAGTAAAAGTGTAAATTGGTTGAAGAACTAACGACTAAAACTTTATTGAGAACTAACAATTAAAATAAAGGAAATTTGTAGTTAATGTCACTTTGCGCGTACTGCAGGACACTGTTGCCTAGTTGACCAGAAAGAATACTAACATTTTTTAAACATTTTCTTTAGCTTACAATTTTGTTTAATTTATGTGCATTTGGGTTACAGAAGATAATATTACTGCCCATATTATACAAGGTTTGTATAAAAAGCAATAAGACTCAATTTGGGGAAACAATATATTGAATATACTCGATACAAACAATTAAAATTCTTTGAAATAGAACCCTTGAGCGTCGACATGCTTCTGTCAACAAGTTTTCTACGCTTGGAGGGTGTCCTGGAAGTTCTTTTCCAGAATGCCCTTCACGCAGCACGTTGAAGCCGCTTGGTCCTCTCATTTCATTTTCATTGCTTAATATTTTCATTTAAATTTACCTCTTCTTTGTACTATTCATATTTTATGTGACTAATTTATATTTTTCTATAACCTACTGGAGTTTTTATTCTCTTGGTTTTTGCTTCTACAATGTATGTATTCCTTCCTAATTTATCTCTTTTTCGTCGTTTCTAATTTTATTCAATTGGTTTTATTTCGTTACCACTATTTTTATTTCTTCTTACTTTCCTGTTAGAAACGCCTTATTAACTTTTTTCATTTATACATTTTTTTAATCGGCTTTTCTAGCATTTTTTGGCCATGCTAATGTTATTTGGCTCTCATTCTTTTATTATAATATTATTACTTCTTTTGTTACTCTCATATTTCCCTACTTTTTCTTAAGGTCTTCTATTTCTTTAGCTAAATTTCACAATTATACTACACTACTTTTTTCTTATATTCTACGATCTTGTTTATTGTACTCTCAATTTTTAATTTTATTTTCTTTGCTTTTATCTAGGATTTCTTATCATTTTATATAGTTTTCTCCATTCTTGTTAATTAATTTAGTTTTATTTAATTTTACCATAGTAAATTTTTATCTTTTTTGCTTTAGTGCCTTTTGAGATAATCTTCAAAAGGAAGTTGAGCTTATTTGTATATTTTATTAGTGTTCCTTTTTAGTTAATCTAAGTGTATAATCTAGCATAATATTCAATAATTGGCAATGGTGCTTTCCACTATAGTGCAAATTTTAGACTAATATCATTGTTTATAAACCTTAACTTCACTATAGCATCTATATTTAATATAATCTTTATGAGAAAATACTTAGATTTTTATTCAACAACTAGTATTCTTTATTGTTTTATTAGACTCAAACCATGAAACAGTGCATAAATAAAGCGATTTTAACACCAACTGTATATCATATATGAACATGCAGCACTTACATATTTGATAATAATTCGGTAGCACATACTTCAATAAAATTTTTCTCATAAGTTAAAAATTTTATAAACATTTTTTTATGAATTAATTTATTTTAGTATTCTAATTAGATGTTTTTGAAGTGACATAGTTACCAGTGTAGCCAAATGTTTGAGGCGTTTGGTTACAATGTGCACGGGTTCAGATTCAGTCCTTGGCTCGAACGTCTGATGGAGTAGCCTACTCAGTCGTTAAAAATAATTGAATACCTACGCTCACGTCAAAAAAGGGCTAATAATGCGGCCATCACCCCGTATGAGGGATGGTGCGCGACGACCAGGCAGTGAGAGCGGACATATGGAAGCCTCGATATCTCAGTTCGCAGACTATGTTCCCACGTGGGGTATTACAAATGTTTAAAAAAAGACAAATTTTTAAGCGTTATAGACCAATTACAAAAAATAAACTAACTTTAGTCATAATCCAGAACAGTTTGATTTTAGGAAATGCTTACAAATTGTTGACGGTTAATGGCTAATGTACAAAATTTAAATTCTTAATTTATTGAGTATTATATACTCTTATAAACGTATATCACTGGCATCACCTTCCAAATATATGAAAATAAGGAACAACGTAATAAAAACCATTAATCATTTTATATTAGCAATGCTGCGGTCATGTATACTATATATGCATATATAGTCGATAGGGCAATACTACAAAACCAATACAAAAAGATCTTAAAAGGTATACTTCTGCCGAAGCAGTAGTGGTTTGTAGTGGTTTGTAAAAAAAATAGGGGGAGTATTTCCAGTATGCCAAAAATAATTAAATCAATCTTTGGAAGCAAAGCACGCAAAACTCTAATAGTAATCTACTATTACATCAAGACGAAAAGTTAAACAAAATCAAATATATTATTGGCAGTTTGGCAGAAAAAATACATATTACTGCGATTTTATAATTTTTGTTACACATACCCTGTAATTTACTTTCAACTACTTTCAACGCCTAAAAAATCATTACAATTTCCAATTTTTATTTTATATTTGAGTTTTATTATAAAGTAGAAATATTTTAGAGAATACCTCTTATATGTCTCATAAATGGTTTGCAAGACAATACATCCGTAACAATATGTAGGTAAAGTATATAGTTCTTGACACATTTAAAATTGAATTAATGATCTTGTGATCAAACGAATACGAAATTTTCCATAATACTAATGTAGCAAATTACAGGTCTCTCGAATATTCCAATAACATAATTACATATTAACACTAATACAGCATCAGCAGCTTATGCAGACAAGGAAATGCTACCGGAAATCTTATTAGAGCTCCAGTACAACGCCATAATGGCTGAAAACTCCATTGAAGCTAACGTTTCGGTGGCACAAAACGTCTAATCGTAAGTTTGTTAGCGAGAGCAGATTTCACAGCTCGCAGTTAGGCGCCACTCATTAGAATACCGTCATGCGGGAGCAAATTAGTTATTAATTTGGAATATGAATTTAGGGAATTTGTGCTATAATTCCCAAAACAACGTTGGCGTGCAAATATATAGTTGGGCTGAAAAGTTCGTAGACTAACATAGTAAAACACATTTTTTTGGTAAAATTCGATTTTATTATTCAACATAGTTGCCTTCGAGGGCCATACAAGGATTATAGCGGTCATGCAATTTTTCGATAGCATTTTTATAGTACAATTTCTCTTTAGCCTCAAAATAGGCCTCACTCTCGGCGATTACTTATTCATTAGTGCTGAATTTCTTTTCAGCGAGCATTCTTTTGAGGTCTGCAACAGCAAAAGTCACTGGAGGGCAAATTTTGAGAATAGGGTGGATAGGGAAGCAATTCGTAGCCTAATTCATGAAATTTTGCCATCGTTTTTATTGACTTGTGACACGGTGCATTGTTTTGATGAAACAGCACTTTTTTCTTCTTCAAATGGGGCCGTTTTTTCGTGATTTCATTCTTCAAACGCTCCAACAACGTTATGGAATAATCGCTGTTGATAGTCTGGCCCTTTTCAAGGTAATCAATAAATATTATAACTTGCTCATCCTAGAATACTGATGCCATAATCTTGCCAGCCAACTGTTGCGTCTTTCCACGCTTTGGATTCGGTTCATCGCGTGCAGTCCACTCGCCTGATTGTCGATTGAACTCTGAAGTGTAGTGATGATGTCATGCTTCATCCGTTGTCACATATCGACGGAAAAATTCGTTATTATTACGGTTGAAAATCGCTAAACATTGCTCCGAATCAACGACACGTTGAAACTTTTGCTCGATTGTGAGCTCGCGCATTCCACTTTGCACAGCATCTTTCGCATGTCCAAATATTCATGCAGATAGTCCAACACGCAATTTTGAAATCTTCAGGGTCTCAGCTATCTCGATTAACTTCAATTTACGGTCATTCATAATATTTTGTGAACTTTTTATGCTTTCGTCCGTTCAGCCTCTTTCGGGCGTCCACTGCGTGTATCGTCTTCGGTGCTCATTTCGCGATTAAATTTAGCAAACCACTTCTCAACAGTTGATTTTCCTGGTGCAGAGTCCGAATAATGTTTATAAGCCAAGCTTTGGCTTCAACAGTATTTTTCATGATAAAGCAATGTTTCATTAACACAAATTCTTTTTATCCATTTTAACAATAACAAAGTTGCTTCACTCACAATGCTATATCTCACGAACCAATTGTCCGACAGCTATCAGATTTATACACGTATCATTTGAAGGTTAGTACTATCTAAAAATTTTATAGATATAATTCTAGTAACACCATCTATGTGTTAGACTACAAACTGTTCAGCCTACCTGTTTTATATATATATATATATATATATATATATATATATATATATATATATATATATATATTTGTGTGTGTGTGTGTATCTAATCCTTTAAATTAAATCACATCTATTTCTGCAAACTTTTGGTTTCCCTAAAGAATATGCCGGTATGAATCGGGTAATCGCAGTGCTCTGGAAAACTCTTCTAGTGAGTACCACATCCCTTATTTCTATAAAATAATATAACTAGTGAAATAAATTTTTCAATATCCCAATAATCATTCATGAATAATTTTAGAGCTTTTACAAAAACTGATTTATTCATTAAGAGAGCTTTGTGTATACTACACAACTAAGCTTTTTTTGTAATCGCGCTAACAAAACTAATACCATTTGATTAAATATTCGGTAAGGCTATTCTCTTTTCTGTGCCGTCAAAGGAGCACGCAGCAAAGGTAACCAGAAGGGCTTAGCCTGTGCCTCCGCAGCAGACAAAGGAAATTTCTGCCAGAGCGCATGCAGCTTTGAGGAAACGTAATGTGGACAGATGCCAGTTAAGTGCTTGTATTTGAGACATTCATGGTAGTTCTAAAACAGAATCCCGTTTAATCTGAGAGGATGGACAACAAAGGCGGAAGCGAATTGTTGAATTTTGTTGTTTGAACGGGCAGTAGCCGTCGAGAAATTAATGTTAACAGATTTTGGGAGGACAAAAAGCTTTGCGCATGGGTCAGCTGCGAAATTTGAAAGCAATTTGAACCGGACCCTGTGCTTAAAAGAGGATCGTTAATACACTATTCAAAAGTGAAGCAAACGAAAATAAAAACGATCATATTCGTGTTAGTGCACTATTTATGTAAATAATTTAAATATATATTTAAAACTTGACAAAAATACATAAAATTCCATAAACACAAATAATAATTATAATTATATATATATATATATATATATATATATATATATATATATATATATATATATAGTGATAGTGATATTTGATAGTGAATTAAATTAATCTCACAAAACATTGCATTTCTTTATTGTTAGATATTTCATGTATTTTTAATAGAGTTAAGTGGGTTAAAACCAAATTTTATAAGAACATTTTTTTGTAACAGTCTGATATCAATAAATATAATATTTATTTAATTGAGTATCCCAGAATCATTCTTTTTGGGTCCAAACTATTACTATTAATGTTATATAAATCTGTCGGTTCACGCATCGAATAGGTGCTTGTTGATGAAGAGATTTGCTTTCAAGAAAATAAAACACCTCCTTGCTACTATCGTAATATAAATGTCTGTCTTATTGCGAGATAGGACCGAATGGGTGAGGCGAAAAGCTAGTGTTGAATTTCCGACTAGTCCTAGATCTCAACCCAATAGAATTTTTAATGAGATTCTGCATCTTTCAATAAATCGAACTAATTATTTTATAGATTTGGCCATACTTCATTCCTTACTATTACAAGGTCCTCATAGTTAGAAAACCTAACTTACTCTGTGGCGATAGCCTCTCTTCTGAATTCACAAACTGACTTTTTCCTTTCTGATAAAATTAGTTAGACTTACTCTTGGTCATTGGCTTTACTCTTTTTTTTACATTACTCCACTTTTTTCTATCATCAGTTAAACTCTCCAATTGATTAGTTTTTTGCAATTTATCTTCGAGGTTTGCTATGAAAATAATTTTACTCTAGATGCATTCATCCTGTATAAATTTCTTGGCCTTGGTTGGTTGTCCAACTCTTAATTCCAAATTGTATCTTGTTGGCCATTCACCATTTTCCCTTATCAGATTGTATATTCTCCTTAGAATTTTTCCCCAAGTTGCCAATGCTTTTTCTTTATTTTTATTAAGAGTCTATGCCTGTACTATATATACATATGTACATTACCATCGGCCTCACTACTATTTTACACACTTTCAGTTTTAAATTTCTTGAGGTATTTTTCGATTGAAAGACCTTAATGTATAAACTATTCCTAATAGCTATTCTCGCTTTTATATTGTTCTGTGTTATATTATTTTAGTCATTACTACCTTTAAATATTTATAACCCCCACCATCTCAAAATGTTTTTGATTTATTATCAGGTCTTGTTCTTTTTTTCCTTCTCTTGATGTTATCATAAACTTAAATTTGTTTTAATTTATACTAAGAGCTACTTTTTTGCAGCTTCTTCGAACTGTATAAACACTTCTTATAATTCTGAGCTATTTCTTAATATAATAACTTAATTCTATTTAGTATAACTTCTTTGTTTATTGTTAACAGTTGTTTTATTCTTCATTCTTTTGTTAAATTAATTAAAACTCGTTGATAGAAAATTACACTTCTGGGGAACTTAAAGATTTTTAATAACTTTTCTTAGAATTTTACTTTGTCTACAAATCTTTAAAACGCAGTTTAATTAGTTTTATTAATTTTGGTGACATTGAAACATATTTAACATATATTATAACTACAACCTTTGAACAGTGTCGTATGCCTAGCTGAAACCTATAAATAAATAAAATTGTTTTCAACACTTGCCCCATAATCTCTTTCATAATCTTTTCAATTATTATTATACAGTCTTTTATGTCCAATACTTAACAAGGCTATTCCTCTATGATGCTTACCTATCGTTTTGACTTCTTTTTCTTGCTTTACTGTTAACTCTAATATATTTAGTATCACACCTTTATTTACTGTATTCAAAATTATTTTGAAGTATTCCTTTTTTTGCTTATCCCTTATCTTTATAAAATGTTTCTCGTGACTAAAATATTTTTATTTGTACACCTACTGCTTTACAAATTCTTATTGTTATTTTGGTTTATGCCATATCTTCTATCTTCGCTAACCTTTCGTTGTTTGTATTTTCATTTTTTTCCTACAAAGTTCTTTTACTTTTTTCTTTTTCGCCTTCTATATCTCCTTACCTTTCGCACTTGTTTAGTTTAGTAGTGCAAGTCTAACTTTATTTCTTTCTTTTATTGTTAACTCGCACTCTTCTCATTTTCTTTTTTCTTTTTCATAATATCTCTGAAGTAATCATCAATATATTATTTAGATTTTCCTATTTTTCTTGCACCGTTACTTCCATTTTGCTTCTTCTCTAATTTTCTGAAATTATTTCTATGTATTTCCTGCTATGTTCTTATATTTTTACAACCTTTCTAAATTAAATGATTGTTTTTACTCCGTTGTCTTCTTTCTTTCCTGAAATTTTTCTTTACATTTTTTACTTTTGTAAAAATGATAGAAATTGTAATTTGTCTCTCTATAAATACAAACATCTAATATATCGGACATACAAACATATGTTTTGAGTCAGTCATAATGTACTCCATCTGGTTTCTTGTTTTACTGGTTAGGAAATACATATCTTCCTTTGTGATTTCTTTTGTTCAGGAATCATGTGCTACTAATCACCATGTTATTACTACTAAATGAGTCTATTATATTTTTTTGTTATTTTAACTTATTTATTGTAAACTTTGTTTGCCAATTATCGATCTATAATATTCTTTGATCTCTACTTCTGTATTAAAATATCCCGTTATCATTTAGTCTTATCATAACTATCCTCTCAACCAAAGGCTTAAAAGCTACAATTGTATTTTTGCATTTATTTTTTATGATAAAACCCGTTTCGTGTTGCGCCCTCCTTTTTGCTTTCCTACACATTATAATATAATTATTATTTATATACAAGTTACCACTCACTCTCTTAGATTTTGTAAAGTACCTGTATTCAGCAAATTCCCGAAACTTTATCTTGTAAGCCAAATATTTCTTCAGTTCCCATTTTACTTTCGAAGCGTTAAGACGTACTCGATTCGCTAAACGTAAGAAAGTGCAAGTGAGGTCGCTTATCGGACGCGATAAATGCGAGGCCGCATGCCTGCATTTCTATTTTTAAAGAGGTTAATCTTCAAAACAAGCCTACTATTTAGACTACAATCAAATAAATTCATTAATGGGTAAGCATGTATCCTTCTCAATTTCAGCAAAACCAAATACCTGGATTTCCGCTAAATCTAATTAACTCTCAAAATCCAGTATCCTTCCAACAACCAGGCGTACCTTACGGTAATCCGCAATTCATGCCAACAAATTCAGCGTTTCAAAATAATCATATTCCCTTCCAAACTAGCCCTCTGATAAATTCAAATAACTTTAATTCAAATCCTGACGCTACCATAACTTTAGTCAGTGACGACGAATTTAAAGACAGCCCAGCGGTAGCCCCTAAACATGACTGGCAAACTGTCAATTTCAAAAAACGTAAAATCAACTATCAACTAACAATACAATCCCCAGCTTTGATTCCCACTCCTGTGCATAACCGATTTATTTCGCTTGAAACTGTAACTGGAAATGATGACCCCAGCCTGCCACGCTAGCTATATCTAAACCACCACTAATCTTTATACACGGTGTTAAAATTATCAATACATAATTACTAACCTAAGATACATCAACAGTACCAAAATAACAGTAAAAGCACCGAAGAAAAGATGCGATATAGCCCAATGTATGCAGTGCCAAGAGTATGGTCACTCCAAAACCTATTGCAATCGACCACCCAACTGTGTCAAGTGTGGGAGCCACCACGATTCCAAAACCTGACAAAAAATTAGAGATACGCCTGCAAAGTGCGCCCTTTGCTCAGGCGACCACCCGGAAAACTATAAGGGCTGTAGAGTTTACAAAGACTTATTTGCACAGAGACGATTTCCTAATAACTCCACACATATTAATTACCCTACTACGACAACCCAGACCACAATCCCCAAATGAATCAACACGCTCACGACCCAAAATAAACCTCTGTCCTACGCTCAGCAAAACTACATCCTCCCCCAGCAGCCAGCAAACATAGGAAAACATCTAAATTTATTCTTAAATGAATTTAACATCATGTTCACCTAGATATTAAACTAAAACAGCATGATTTTAAGTCTGCTTACCGCTGTCATCAGTAAACTCCCATAATGCTTAACATCCTTAGAATTGCATCGTGGAATGCCAATGGGCTCCTCAATCACAAACAAGAGGTAATAGCTTTTTTACATTCAAACAAAATTGACATTCTCCTTATATTTGAAATCCACTTCACCGAATGCACTGCCTTCCACATACCACACTACTCATTCTACCACTGTACCCACCCCGATGGCACGGCTCATGACGGATCAGGAATCCTAATTAAAAATACCATCTCCCACCATGAATTAGTTAACTACTAAACACATGAAATCCAAGCTACCAATGTCCAGGTAAAGACTGATAAGTGGGATTTGAATGTATTAGCTGTCTACTGTCCACCCTGCCACACCATTCCCTCTGATGAATACGCAAACTTTTTTAACTCTCTTGGTAATCGTTTTAAATCAGGAGGAAATTGGAACGCAAAGCATACTCCAGACTCGTCACCACCAAGGGTCGCAACCTCCTAAGAGCCATAACTGCTAATAACTATAGCCACTTTTCCAGCGGAGAGCCCACCTACTGGCCGACAGACCTAAGGAAACTCCCAGACCTCCTAGACTTTTACATAAATAGAGGTATACCAACGCAAAACTGCTTAATTACCTCGAATTACGACCTGTCATCAGACCACACGCCTGTTATCCTCAGCCTATGCACCACCATCATAAACAAACCTACGAATCCAACGCTGACTACAAGTCATATCGATTGGGACCAATTAGCAAAATACGTTACTCAAAACATAACTCTTAACATACGAATTAAAGGCTCAGAAGATCTAGATGAAGATGTACAATACTTTACGACTCTCTTGCAAAAAGCCGCGTGGCAATCGACTCCCAGTTCTGAACACCTAAAGGCTTGTACCAAAGACACCCCGCCACACATCCGCCAAATTATTAAGGAAAAAAGAAGAGCTAGAGGGCAATGGCAGAGATCACGCCATATGGAATACTTACACTAGTACAGGAGGTTATCTAGACAGCTTACTGCACCACTAAAAGAAACTCAAAACTCCACCTTTAAAGCATACATTCAAAATCTATCTTCTGATGATGATATCCTATGAAAGGCTGCTAAAAAAATTAAAAGGCCTACTCCACCTAAGTCCCCGATAAGAAAGCACAACGATGAATGGGCCCGCTCCGATCAAGAAAAGGCGGACACTTTTGCAAACCACTTATTCCACGTATTTCAAGCACCAGAACCATTTTCCTAGTGCTCCAAATGACGATATTGACGCATTCCTCGACATCCCATGCCAAATGTCGCTGCCAATAAAACCCTTTCTAGACTATGTCATTAAAAGAAGGACCTTGTAGATACTATTAATAAATAAAAGTGCAAGACCTGTCATTGTTTCTTGTCTTAAGATTGATCTCAAAAAGGTTTTTATTCTGTTAAAAGGTTAGAAGCATCGTTATTTAGTGCAATTAGTCACTCTTCCATACTTAGAAAAGTCTTAGGGCGCTAGCAGTATTAAAACAAGTAGACTTTACGTCTCGTGACTTCAACATAGTAAGAGTCTTCTTTGTTAATACTTTTATTGATTCTTAAAAATGCTGCTAAATACACACATGGTTTAGGAAATGTTCTACATAAATTAAAAGCATACTTCTCCAATACCTGATTTGCCTTCCGCCCTATTCTTTCATTTTTCATTTAAGTGATTTCCCATATAGATTGTTCTTTTCAGTACCAAGTTGAGCTTCAGAGAATACATTCCGCATACTATGTTTTTATTACAAAAGACTATTGTCCATAAAATTCGTAATTTTCATCTCTAGTTCCACCAAAAGGAACTTTTCGATTCCGCGTTCTTATAATGTCTGTTTTATAGATTTCAATTTTACACATAAATTTTGTTTTGTTTTCTAACCGTCGTTTCGGAGAGTGTTTATAAAAGCTTGTAGAATACTGTATAAAGTAATAACCTTTGCTGTGTCTAAACTTTCTTAAAGCTTTCCACTTACTTTTCGACACTACAAGAATATTGTTTTAGAAGTAGACTATTAATGTCATTCATTTCAAGACTATTAAATATTTAAAATATCACATTTGCTTTACACTGTTCTTCTTTAATCTAAACACAATAATGGGGAATATGTGTTAGAGCATCTAGAACTGCATATTAAATTTTACACAATCCTTGTCTGGAATTAGCACAAGTATTCCATTGGGTTGTCACCAAGATTTTCAAAAAAAATGAGATTTTTTTAAGGAGAGGCTGCAGAATATTCCATATTTTGGTTCAAGTACTAAAAAAATTATCGATTTGTTGTTCTAAAGAAAAACAACATAGTACTTGCTGCTCTCTCCAACTTCAGCGTCAAGCAATAGTAAAGAATGGCCCACACAATGGATGTATGGGGATGTATGTGGCCAGAAAATTTACCTCTTTTATTCTAGCCTGAAGACCTTTCTAGCACTTGGACTACAAAATCTACAGACGACATTATACAATTCACCATTTCCTCATTTTTGATAGCCACAGTTCAAAATACACGTTAAAAATATTTCAACAATAGTTACCGTTTGTAGCATATGGCTTGGCGCAAAAGCTAGTTAGTCTATATACGACATTTATGGAATAATACTGAATATTTACAATCTCTAGGACAATTTCAGCTTTAACTTGATCTGTTAGTTATATAATAAATTTATTGATAAATATGAGGAAGCACCGCTTTCCTTATTACTAAATTTTGCTACATATTCGGGCATACAAGGATCAAATTTTGAAATCGGTTCTACACGGCCAAGAAAGCTATCATTTCTATAGAATCTAACATTTCATTATCACCATAAGTTAGTAGTCCGCGGGAAGCTAAAAGTTCCTAACTTTAGGAACTCTTAGGAAACATTTTGCCAATACAAAGCTTTTTCCTTGTACTGCTGCTGTTATGCTATTTGCAACCCACTCTTCGTAAAACTTAACATTTACTAATAAATTTTAAAATGCTCTCTATGTATGCACCATTATTGTCACGATAGTTTATTATAGTTATTTTTCAAGTCATAAACTTTCTTAGTTGCTAGAAATGTCGTTTCTCCATAGAGTTTACAACGTGCACAAAGTACTCGTCCTATTGATTTTAAATAAACCAACGAATTTCGATGCATTTTCCATTCATTAGCTTTTTATAAAAAAATCTGGTACAAGATCTCTTTTTGAGTGGCATGCTGTCTTTCAGATTTTTTAAAATCATAGCCGTCCTTTTGTTAAATGTCAATGTAGGACACCAACTCACAGAGTTAATCATTTACCCACCACAATCCCGGGTTATATATTTGGGTATACCTCTTTTAAGATGTTGTGTGAACTCAAAGCTATTTGCAATTGTAAATTTGATATGCCAGATTTAGGGCTTGAACTCCATAAAGTCGATTGCAATAATGGTGCTGCATACTTCTGAACAAAATATGTTTAGTTTTAGCATTTTGTTGATCACAACATTTTGCCATTTAAGGCTCTATTTGGAATGTTTACAAAATTCGGCTCCACTTATTTTTTTAAACAAATTTTGACCATTTTTGCTATTTATAGTTCAGGCTTTATGATAAATGAAATGTGAATTCAAAACTAAACTTTACACACAAGAGTTGCACAATAATTATAAATTATCATACTACTAACGCAACAGCCAACGGTTACTACACCCATTTATTTGCACCACTGTTGATTGCTGTATGCCTTTTCCTATTCAAGTGCCGCAAATGCCTTATATTCAAATGCGGCTATTTCAAACTAATCAAAACATTCTGAAATTTGAACTTAAGTACACAACTAAAAATAGTGAAAGTGGTTATAAATCATTCTGGAAAGTTCCGTGATAATTTATTTGCGATATGTTATATCTGACATAATCTGAATATTTTTAAAAATTTATGATACATCATTGAACGATAAATGTACAATTAGAAGTTTAACAGTTATAATGTATTCAAATTTTCTAATTAAATTCACTTTTTTACTCACTTAACTCAAAATTTTACGCTCCCGTAGTCCCGCCGTCTTTGACTGCAGATTTCTCAAATTATGGATGAATCAGATTCTGAACCTAAGAACTCAAAGCTATGTGGTTTTTGAAAATTTACTTCTTGGAATAATTTAATTATGTAAGCCATGAAATAATAATAAGCCTAGTTTTTCACATTGTTCAGTTAAGAAAATAGTCAGTTTCAATAAAACTTTGTATTAAAATTTTTATTGATAATCTTAATGCGGTTAATCAAATGATATTTTTGTAATTTTATTTACTACTATGCAGCTAATTATTGTGGTATTACAAGTTCAAATGGCTATAAAATCCTTGTTAGATATTATTTTTGCGGATCTCTGCACCTCAAGTGGGAGGATAAAATTACTCTTTGTTACTTTAATTTTCTTGCTTCTCTTTATAACACAATTTTAAACATTTTTATTACAGTTAAACTTAATAAATGGTTTTTAGTTACTCTCTTTCCAAGTGTATTTTTTACTTCTTTATCTAAACTAAATTTTCTGAATATACCTTTCTTAGAGTATAAATTTTATTTTATATTTTAGTAATAAAGAACCTTTAGAGCCTTATTGTGTTCTAAGTTGCCTACTACATTATTGCTTTTAAAATCTTTTTTAAAAGCAGCAGTTTTTAAAAATTGTATTTTGTATACATATATGTATACATACATAAATATACACACTAACACTGATGGAAATATGGACACTAACTAAAAAATTAATTTATACACTTTAATGTAAAAAAAATATTTATTATATAATATTATCATTGTACAATACGTAAAAAACGAACAAAAATTCTCATAAACACTGGAAAGAACTAATTTAAATATTAAATATTTGTTTATTCAGATATCCGCACCTTGTATTCAATACTGCTTTTACGACTTTAGGCATTGTTTGGCTAACTTTTTTAATTTCTCAGGTGGAAAATCTTTCCAGGTACCCTGAAAAAGATTTCAAAGATGATTTTTGGACGCTTCTTTCTTACTGCTCTGTCTAGCTTAACCGACAGCAAGTCTATGGGGTTGAGGTCTGGACTCTGTGGTGGCCATGTCATTATTTTGAGCATTGTTTTTCTTTTGGTTTGCTAAATACTCCTTACAAAGTTTTGAAGTATGTTTAGAATTGTTGTCTTGCGTGATCATGAATTCTTCCCAGATTATCGCAACCCAGATGGTGTATTCCGTTAAAAATATTTATACTGTTCTGTCCTCTTCATGTCATCGACTTTTACTAGGTCTTCCACACCAGCCAAATAGAAGCACCCCCGTACTAAAACAAAACTACCTTTGTGCTTGACAGTCGGAACAATGCAGTCCTGGATTATCTTTTCACGTACAGAAGTTTCCTGTTTGTGACTGAAAATTTCAAATTTGGATTTGTCTGTTGACTATGAAGATTACCATGAAGATTACCCTCCTGAAGACGGCTCTCTATTGTGCTGACTATTGTTTCGTCACATCACCGGTTAAACTCCACACCAATATCTGGGGCAGTTAATCTTCTATTTTGCTTACACATAAATCTGATGAACTGACCTGCATCGTGATGGCCCAGGGCAATGGTGATCCCTAAGACTTCCTGTCTCTTTGCAGTATTGTAATGTCAAATTTACCGCCGAAACACAAACCCTTAATGTTTTCGCGATAATACGCACTGATAGCCTTTCTCGTTGTAAAGGGAAAATGGCTGGACGAGTTTCTATATAAAAACCCAAGTAACCGGCATTGGCGAACTCGGAAGTCGGAGCTTCGGTCGGCGTACGGTCTTTTTTATGTAAACAAACATATAAAATAAGAAAGAATTTGAAGTCTACTGACAATTCAAGGACGTAAAAGCATTATGTTCTCTTTTATTCTAGTTTTCGACCCAACAAATGCTTATAAAAAAATCTGCTAATTATTTTTATTCAAAACAATATTGTCTATGGAGATGGTAAAGGATCAAACAAAGCAAAATTTATTAGAAAAGCTTATACATTATATAATACATTGTACAACTGAATTTTAGTAAGGTGTTCATGCTTCCATGAGCGGTAATGTTTATATACATATATATTCTCTAAATTTGAGAAAACCCAAAAACAATAATACAGTTGTAATTCATCTAGCTTTATAATAGTATTCTTAAAAATATTTATTGAAAACTAAGGAACTAAATGAATTATAGAAAATTCTTCCTATACGCACACGTCGTGGATAAATAGTGTGCCAGGGTGAAGGAAGCTTTAACTCACATAAACTGCTTTCATTAATTATTCACTTTAAACTTGCGTAGCCGTTCAGTATGTAGAACAGTATGCGATGCAATTACATGTAAATTTTCATGCAACAGAGTTCCAACAATTCCACTCGAGTTAACTGCATCCCAAAGAATTTCAAACAAATTTAATTCACTCGGTAACTGCCGATAAGAGTTATGGACGTGTTCCAGAATTTGTTTCCATTTTGCCTCGTGGACGTCCGTTCCTGTTTTATTGAAGTTTAAGCTTTATTGCGGAAGCCTTGAGCCGCTATTACGCTCAGAATTTTTATTAGGTCGCTTTTCGTATTAGCAACAGTGGGTATTTATTCCTGGCTTGCTTTGGAAACGTCTACTAATTTGTTTTTATTTTTCCGAGCAATTTACTGGTCTTAATTGTAAATAAAGTGGAAGAGCAGTTAATTTCGTATTTTAAACCTAAAATTTATTGGTTTCGGGTAGCTCCCAAGGAAAAAACATAAAAACGTTTAATGTTACACTCAGGTGACTTGCTGCATACCAAAATAATAAGGATAAATAACGTGAAATAATGCAATATCAAAGAAATACCAAATAAACTTTTATTAAAAATTCAAATAAGCTAATATTGAAAGAACGCCTTTTATAACAGCGTAGAACTTCCGAACAGCGCGAAGGGAGAAAGTAAGGAACTCGACAATGAAATCCAACACAGTAGATATCATCCACTACCTTTGCGTCCAAAATTGATGTCGTGACTTGACTCGATTCTCCAAGGTTTTAAAGGCTGAAAGCACTCTCCTACTCGCTTTCAAGGAATTTGAGAGCATTGCATTAATTTATTATGTTTTTTATCTCTCGAAGCGTACGGTGCGCCTGCTCGATCTTCTACTTCTCTTGCATTTTTAAGTGACGTGCCACACAAAAACATAAATAGGCTAATAAAAGAGGATCATGGCGCTAAACGTTATCTGTCACTTGATTCGCCCCAAAGAGTGGGGTTAGAGCGAGTTGCGTAACTCTTCTAGATAGAACAGTCTATTTGCTAACAAACGGCTCTAGCGCACATAAATGTCAAAAACTTGTGTTTTATCGCGGTACCTTTCGCCCTGATGTTCCCTTTCGGCCCTCAATTCCTGCTCCCAGACTAATTCGTTTCTGGTTGGACATTCCGACACAATCACGTACGCTACATCTCCAGTATATCACAGAGCAAACGCCGGCAACCATTTGTAAATCAAAAACTCCCAATATTTTATTTCACACGTCACTGCAGGCAGCTCCGATTTCGATTGAAAACGAGCCAATTATTTGCGAAATGAGAGAGGAGAGATTAAAGGAGACGCATTATATAAAAAATGGCGTTGTTTAAGTTTAACTCGGTAATACAGTTCATCGCAAAGACATTTTTCTACTTGACATACTTATTTAGTGTCGTTATTATTTACGTATAAGCCTCTAGCTTTTTCTCTATAATTTTAAAGAGTGTAAAAATACAAAAAAAATATAAATTTTATTTTTTACTTTCACAAACATACGACAATTAGTTGTAAACATAAAATTTGACTTTATAATCTACCTGGACCTATATTCAGTAGACAATTTAAGCTGCAACCAGCAATAAATATAAAATTACACAAAATAACAATGCTAAATGATCGAATAAGGCTAATTTGCGATTGTGACGGTTTCGAACAGATATTTTTAATAAAACCGTAAGAACATATTAAAAAGAAATTTTAATATTTTGGGTACATTTAAATTTTATTTTTTTGAATAAAAATAAAATATACATATTCTGTTTTAAGTTACCGTAAAAATTGTAACACAAGAACACCTCAAGTGCAACATATTATGAATGCACCTTTAATAAAAGTATAGTGATTCCGATTTGAGCATCTATACCGATCGGATGCTGTGTTCAGTTGTAATTTGAGTTTTTAATAACAAGATTTTTAAAACTATTAAATTGATTAACACGATTCCACATAACTTGATTGAAGAGGACAAGTGAGCGACCTTCAGCCGCTATCTACGCGATAGCGGCGCACGCCAAATGTGTTTTAACATTACTTTAATACTATATAATAAACCTTTGCAGTTCAATAAATAACTGTAAGTACAAATATTTAAGAAAAATGCTACACACGCAATCAGTACAAATAAAACCACCAAAACTAATTTACCAAGGTACCAACGCCATCATAATGGACAACGATAAAAATGAATCTAGCGTAATCAATACAAAAAAAACGCGGCTTATCATCACCAGAAGATACTGATATTAATAAACAATATATGTTTAATAACGATACTCTACTTAAGGAAAACCGATTTTATAACTTACAGAGTACATCAGAAAATTCCCAAGATAACTCTAGCAAATCCCAGCACCGAAGCCAAGACCCAACCTCAACAGAAAACCAAAAGTTCCACCCATATTTCTACCTAACGGCACGCATCACCAGAACATAATTAAGGTCATTAAAGAAATGTTAAAAAAATGATTTTTCCACAACCTACAAAAGTACTCAACAAAGGATTAATTATCTGAACAGCCCTGATGATTATAGAGCACTTACCGAATTCTATGATCAAAACAAAGTAAGTTATTTTACATATCAATCCCCAGAAAATGCAAATATTTCGGCAGTAATAAGATATGTCCCTATCTCTATCACTGAAAATGAAATCTATGCAGAATTAATTCAGTTAAAATATCTATTAACTAAGGCAACCAGACTACTAAACGCAAAGAAAATCCCTATACCCCTTATTGCAATAGAACTTCAAAAAACCAGGAGCCAAAGGAATATTCAACTTAAACAGATTATTGCAGTGCGTAGTTGCTGTAGTGCCACGACGTAAAACTAGCGAAACACCACAATGCACCAACTGTCAACGGGTGGGGCATACTAAAAACTACTGTCATCTCCCACCGCGCTGTGTCAAATGTAAGGAACTCCATTATTAGAGCCAGTGTCAAAAATCCAAAGAAATCAAATCAGGATGTGTCAACTTCGGAGGGGAACATACTGCAAATTATGGAGGATGTCCCTATATCAAATATTTCAATCGAAACACCCACCAACGCTACCAATCGACACAGAACTAAGCTAGAATCAAATCAACCAACCCTAATGCATTCATAACGGGGAACATTACTGCCAATCGTACATATGCTGAAACCGTGGCCAATAATACAAATGACGCTCAACAAGCAACAAACCTTAACCCTAACATCACAAATATCATCCACACTATTCTACAACTATTAACACCTGATATGGATCAAATTAAAACCGCAATAATGTCAATAATTCCAATGCTCTTCAATGGCGGGAAATAATCAGAGACAACTACAAAAGTTAAAACTAGCCAGCTGAAATGCAGATGGGCTAAAAAATCAAAGATCATTGCAAGACATAACATTGGCATTATCTGTATCACCGAAACACACCTTATTCCTAATGAAAAATTTACGATACCAGGATACCGAATCTTCAGAAAAAACAGAGAAACCGGAATAGGCTGGGGCGGAGCGGCAATAATTGCTGAGAATAACCTTTTAATTGCACCTCATGACTTACAGGACGTCAGCAATATAGAAACAATAACAATAAAAATGAAAACAGCAGACAACTCCACGATAAAAATAATATCAGGATATAAACCACCAAATAAACAACACAAAAGGATTGAACTACAAAACATATTTACAAGCACAGAGCCTACTATTCTGATTGGTGACCTTAACTGCAAGAACAGCAACTGAGGTTGCAGGAAAACAAACCTTAGTGGTACCAAACTTGAGAATCTTGCGTCAGAATTAGCAATACAAATAGCCGCACCCACAGAATAGACGTATTATCCATACCGAATAGATCATTCCCCTAACATATTGGACATAGTTCTTTACAAAAATCTAATCACACCAATTAACCAAATGGTCATTACTGAATTTGATTTAGATCACCTGCCAATAATTAAAACCCTAGGCTTTACAATCCAACAATACCCCAAAATTCCCAAACTAATAAACGGCCCAATAGACTGGAACGTATTCCAAGCATCAATTAAAGAATCACTGACATGCCCAGTTGATCTAATTTCACATGCTGACATTGATAACGCTATTGAAAACTTCAAAGAAAACGTTACCCAAGCAGTTCGCAATGCCACTACCACAAATCGATCACGTAGATACTCCGAATGCCTATCCCCCCACCTGAGATATTTAACCTAATCAAGGAAAAACACAGAATAAGAAGATTATGGCAAACAACACGGGATCCTGCAATTAAAGCTCGACTAAACCAATTAATTAGAATAGTAAAGGAAAATTAGACAAACATAAACTTCAATCTTATAATCACTATATAGAAAACTTAGATCCAGGGGACCCAACCATGTGGAGAGCCACCAAGAGAATTCTTTGGCAACCTCAGATAATACCAACACTTCGAGTAGAGTAGTCAAGAATACACAGAGGATCAAGAAAAAAGTGAAGTGTTCGCTGCTCATTGAGAGCAAGTATTTACTACCACCTTTGAGCAAAACAACATGTCGATATTGAACAAGTAAAACAAGAAGTTAATATCAGTGACAACAATAATATTACACTAACAGACCCAGTTTCGCCAGCATAAATCAGAAGGTACATCAAAAAGCTAAAAATCAAAAAAGCCCCGGGAAATGATATGATACCTAACATTGTATTAAAAACCTTCCCCCAAAATCAGTAACCTTCCTAACAGCAATTTTTAACGCGTGTTTGAGAACAAAATATTTTTCAAACGCTTGGAAACAAATTCTGATGTTTCTTAAACCCGGCAAGAAGCATAGCGATCCAACAGCGTACATCATCAATATCCAAGCTTTTTGAGCGAGTCATCCACAGACGTCTGATTAAATTTTTAGAGGATCGCAATGTTATATCTCCAATGCAATTTGGGTTCAGAAATTCCCATTCCACCAACCACCAGGTACTAAGACTTGTAGAAACTACTGAAAGAAGGTTTGAAAATAAGATTCATACTCTTATTGCATTTGTCGATGTTGAGCGAGTCCGGACAGACGGACTAATATATAAATTGTTAAAAATAGGAGTTCCCTCATACCTGGTGCAAATTATACGATTGTTTTTAACTGACAGAATCTTTCATGTAAGAGTAGGATCTTACTTGTTCTCCGCACGACATATAAAATCAGGAGTCCCACAAGGCTTAGTTCTGGGCCCAATACTATTTAACACCTTTATGTGAGACATTCCAACCATTGCCGTTAACGACCTTGCGATGTATGCCGACGACACATCGATAGTAGTCCAAAATGCAGACATACATAAAGCAAAGGAAAATTTCCAAGAAGGTATAGATAAACTAAATTCGTGGTTCAAACGTTGGTGTATTAAAGTAAACGATACCAAATGCGAATGTAAAATTTTTACCCTCCGAAGACCTACAGATCCACCCAACATAACTACTGATAATTCCCCAATACTATGGAACCCTAAAGATAGAACCATTAAATATCTTGATCTATATTTGGGCCGCAGATTAACATGGACCTTCCATATTAACAAAAAACTAACGGAATCGTACACAAGACTTGGCATGCTGTATACAATCTTAAATAGAAAATTATCACTTAAGATTAAATATGGAATACTTATCTATACGGTAATAATCCGGCCAATATTCACCTATGGCTGCAACATCTAGAGCACATCTAAAACGAACCTGAACAAATTACAAATCTTACAAAACAAAGTGCTCCGTATCATCACAAATTCCGTAAGAAACACGCAATTACATAGGGAGATGGGCATTCCAACTATATAGGAATTCATAACTAATACATCCAGGAAATTCCACGACAACCTCAACCAGTGTAGTGGTGCAACACACTATGGACTAGGCGCAAAATCAATACATACAAGACTGAACCGGAAGTTACCAGTTGACCCACTAGAAATCAGTGACAGTGAATAAATAACTCTTTAAAAACATATTAAAAGCAGTGCCAGTGAACACAAACATGTGACATGCGACACTTAAATCCAGTGAGAGGTGCAAATAAGCACCACTAGTGCAATACATACTGACTACTCCAATTAACTGTACCATGAATAGCAACTAATGCTAAAGTATAGTCTAAGAAAATGTTTTTCAATATAAAGTAAATATATTTTGTTTTACTTGCGTTTTTAAAACACTTTTTATGCTTTGGAATATTTCTAAAAGAACAAATGTAAGTTGAAAACTTATCTTCGATACTTAAATCCAATTGCAGAGAACTTTATCAAGTCGTTTAAAAAGTTCTTCATAACTATTCTATTTGAAAGTTCTAAACACATAGTCAGCTCAATAATAAAGTGACAGCTGTAATTTTGAAAAAATGAAAATATAAACAATTTTTTATTGAGATTATGACCTATTGCACAATTACCTAATATCTAGTCCAATCTCTTCTATTACTGATTACAACTTCACGTATTTTTTTATGCTTTAGACGAGGTTTTCTACATAAGATCGCTATATTTACTTAATTTGAAACCATAGCCACTTCATCCTGTGTACTGGCTTTTCTTCGAGCTTCATTTCATGTACCATCACATATTTTCAATGGAATTAATATTTGAGCACATTGCCAACCATTTTATCGTCGTGTTCCTATGCACTGCAGAATTTAGAGTTATTGTCTTCTTACAGCACTTAACTTTCCAGTTCTCTGCATCTCTTTTTCCATGTTCTATTTTTTCCTCTATAACTATATTTTTGACTTTTTATTGTTGGTACTTATATTTACCTTTATCTTTTTGTATGCGTTGATCCATTTTTGTAGAACTGTTTTTTATACCTCACTTCATTTGCTATTTCGTTAATAATTCTTGAATGATTTTTATGTTTTTGTTTATTTTGCCGCTTCGTGTAGATATTAAG
Organism: Sinelater perroti; assembly: GCA_036346155.1. Lineage (NCBI taxonomy): Eukaryota > Metazoa > Arthropoda > Insecta > Coleoptera > Elateridae > Sinelater > Sinelater perroti. The sequence goes on from JARFIY010000359.1 coordinate 6,495,830, forward strand.
TGTTTGTACAATCTCATCTTATTTTGCTTTTGTATTTAATATCTGTGTATATAAATAACAAGCCGCCAGAGTGGTCCAGTGGTTGAGGCGCGGGCTGCAATGCGGACGGACCCAGGTTCAATTCCCGAAGCTCTCTGATGCCTGACGGGTGGCCTACTCAGTCACTAAAAATTGAGTACCTGCGTTCACTCGAACAAGGGGTAATAATGGCGGTCGTCTAAGGCACGGTGCTTGCCACATCGCCCCGCACCAGAGATGGTGCGCGACGGTCAGGCACAGTGAGTGAACATATGAGAGCCTTAACCTCTCAGTGTCCAGACCATGCTCCCACGCGGGGCGTTAGAGCCGTACCATTACCATATAAATAACATGTATCTTCATATTTCAAATTCTGTACTTGGTATTTTGGTTATTAATGTTCATATTGTTGTTTATGTGCTATTCTGTGCACATTTTATTTTTATATGTAGCTCCAAGTGGAAACAATTCTTGAAGTCAATCAAGTAATGTTCCCTAAAAGCATTTTAATAAGATAGAATTATTTAGTCTTTCATTTATTTAATTGTTTTTAACAGAAGCTTTTCGAATACCTTTGACATTATTGGCAACAAACTTTTGAGTCCGTAATAATATTATTTAAGTATGTTTCTATTGCACGTAGTAATAGCAAAGACGTAAAATGATGTTATGAATTGTAACTTGTAATGCTAAGACTCTCTTGTATAAATAGCATAACATATCTACAGCTACAAAATCATAATCTGATGCTTTACGCTTGTTTATTTATTTAATTTGTTGTCTAACCTCAGCTGGTAAAATAGTTTTGCTGATAGTGGAATCTGACATGGTGTATTCAGATGTGTTTTTAAATTGTCATCAGTTTTAATTGTTTGAAGCTCTGGTAATCTAAATTCTTGTTCAATATTTAGCAAAAGCTTTTCCTTTTTATTCGTCTAATCTGAGACGATAAGGTTTTGTAGTTGCTGGAATTGTGAGTGGGCGTTTTGTAAATTTGCTTATGGAGTGATTACCTTGAAAGAGTTTTTGTTGCATATTTTTCTGTTTTGTGTCTCTCTTAATGCGTTTTTAATTGATGGGTTATGTTGTATAATGTACGTATTGTAGACTCCTTCATGTTATAATGTCTAAAAAAATTTCACTGTTCTTTTCCTATTTTTTGTGTCTTATATCTCATTGATTTCTGGAACTAATTGATTAAATGAAGACATTTGTCTATTTGATTTTGCAATAAACATACACATTTTTGGTTTTCTGAAAGAGCGGTGTCTCATCGATAGCTGCCAAATATAATTAAAAAAGCTATAAAATTATTCTTAGAGCAATTCAAGTAGAAAAATACCGTCACTACCTCAATTCTTAAGACGATAGCCAATTATTGCTCATACTTCTTCCAAACCCATAAACTTGTGAAATAAAGCGCAAAAAAGAACAATTCTCTGCAAATACTTACAGTTTGTCCTTAAAAAATACATAGTCGAGATTTTTTGAGTTTAAGTTGTCTTATAAATAAATTTGGTAATAGGATGGCACTGGGGGCAATGGTTTTTACCTGGAAGAAGTTAATTTTGTAGCCTATTCTTTTAATTCTTCTGGTAAGTATCAGTTAGTTATCGGTTTTTCGTTTTTTTTTCGTCTATAAAGTCCAAAAGTTATTCCTTTGAATATTTGAAGCAGAATTTTTGTATGTTCCTGTATCCCATGCAGCCTTTATGGTTAGGTGGATTATCACTGTCGCATAAACCACAATTTGCAAAAGCATCCCAAGATTTTTATCACATATTGGAATTATAACTACCCCACAAACAAAGTTTGATGCAATATGATTTAGTGTACTTATATTCCTAACACCAAATATATTGCGGTGTAACCTTTTTGTTCCCCAAGTCAATTTTTAAGTTACTTATATGTTATCAATCAAAGCCCTTGCTTTTTGTCGTCGATCAATAATATTTTGAACTATATATCCCAATTAGGTTAAAACTTTAAATCGGTGGAGGTATTCGTGTTTATGGTTACTGGTTTCTTGAACTATTTTCTCGAACATTTACATTCTCTATGTGCGAGATTTATTTGATATCCGTTAAATTTTAATAAGCTCCGATGTTTTAAAACTATAAATTATTTTCCTTTTCCTTGCATTTTGATATCCGTAGCTGTGTTCTAGAATTGTTACTTAATTGCGTTTATTTTGCAGATCTTGTGAAGAGCCATTTATATTTTTTATTCATTAAAGGGCAAAGTTATAGAGTTGTTAACTGTTTTAAGTGCTTTATATAGTAAATTAGAATAGGAAGGAAACATAATTTATTGATTACGGATAGGATAAAAAGGCGAAATATTGTTTTTATCTTGTGCTGCATACGGAATATAAGGGTGTAGTTGGCTTCCGTAATGTATTTGCAATTGGGGAAATTGGTGAGTTGAATTATTTGATGAGTAATGAGAAAATTTGTTACACGTACATGTAATTTGAAGATGCATATGCAATTTTTGTATACAAATTGCACTTTCAATTCGCCACACAAGTCTGACTTTTGGCCATTTATCACAAGACTTTCACAAACAAGGAGGCAGTGTCAAATGCGTCCTTGCGTTTGAACTGCAAAATGAGGCATGGGCACTACTTTTGAAATAAAATTTTATTTGAGTACTAGAAAATTGCACACAAGCTAGTTACACGAGCCGTTTAAGATTTAACGAGACACAGGGTTGTGTTAGTACTATTGGTAGTGATTAAAATATAAAACCTACAAACACAAATGTTATTTTATTTCCTACTATTTCAAATTTCTCCCTTGACTCTAATTGTAAGCCTTCCCCCTTAAATAGTTTATATTTCAAATAAAAATTAATTTTGCGGCCCATAACAATATCTCTCAGTTATGACCAACTTAATACAAAATTTTAATATCTACAACTTGTTCTGATAACTTTTGATAATATATCATTACTAATATTACAAAATTACTAGCTCTACTGCTACTAATTTAATTAATAATTAATTGTTATTGTAAATCACATGTCGCTTTCCTAAAACTAATCTTGTATATCGTTTATTTAAAGTGCCGTATATTTTTTGTTAACATAATCTTGTTATATTACAAAACGAAATATATTGTCATTAATTTCACTGCTTATGAAAACCCGATACAGGTGGATGACGATTAAACATTAGATAAAACCTAATTGGTTATCCAAATATTTCCTAAGAGGGGTTGCCCGCAAAAATGTATTTTTAACGTCCTATGATGATAATTTTTCACCCACCTTCTCTCAAATTTTTGAAAGGTGGAACGTGGGACAATTTATTTACAAATGATAACAGTGACCTTATGAAAATAAAAGTGCAAAACGATTCTGAAGATAGGCAACCAAACATACGCTAAGAACTCGGCCATGCCGCCTTTAATTACTTTCTGTTCAAATGTATAGTAAATATAATGTATAGTCTTTTCTACGACATTGTGGAAATGGGCTGATCTGGTATACAGGCGGATCCCTCACTTCCCAAGGAACAGGGACGGGTATACATGGCATAAAACCAAAGGTAAACCATAGCTTACCCTTAGATAGGTACGCTATAGTGTTTCAAGCTGAAATATTTGCGATAATGCAATGCATAATAGAGAATACTAGACGCGGATACACTCAACGACGTATTAGCATCTTAACTGACAGCAAGCTGCCCTTAAAGCGCTGGAGTCACCTCCTATCAACTCCAAACTTGTAAAAGACTGCCTAGCTCATCTGGTCAACCTATCTGAAGATAACAAGGTCAACCTCATCTGGATACCAGACCACTCTGGAGTGGAAAGGAACGAAAAACCAGACGCACTCGCAAAAAAAGGTGCTAACACTCAATTTACAGGACCAGAACCTGTTCTAGGCATACCCAAATGTAGCATACGATCGGCGATAAAAGGGTGGATGCAAGGGCAACATTCATCTCGCTGGGATGCCACACAAGAGCAAATACTAGGGATGGAACTAATTGGGAAACCTTCTAGCAGGCTAAGTGATGACGTACCCAACTTAGGACGCATTTATATAAAACGGGTAGTAGGACATAACAGGACACTGCCACCCAAAAAAGCATCTCCGTAGAATAGGAGAAAACAGAGGTGACACACTCTGCAGATTATATGAAGAAGAGGAAGAAACATCCGCACACATAATCTTTGACTGCCCAGCACTATACCGCAAAGGCAGGAACTCTTTAAGGCAAATCTCTGTGGTAATTTACCCAATCAGTAGACCCTCATAAAGAACATCCTAAAATTAGTTAAAGGCACAGATCTTCCTTAATTAGGAAAAGTGGAGCACAAAAGGCTGTTGAGTCGCAGTGCTAAAATGGGCTCGTAACTTACGATTAACCCCTATGATAATTAAACGATCCATCCACATAACAAAGTTATTAGAATTTTGCGATTGGCCATACTTTGATTTTTATTAAGCATTACTTCCACATGTAATTTTTTTAATTTATTTCAATGGCGATCAGTCTTCCCAAATGTCATATATCAAAAAATAGTCTGTTATACGTGTGACCAAAAAGAAGAATCTGCTAATATTCCCTTCGTAGATTATTTAGTTTCTCTTACAACATTTTTTCAGCAGGTAAACAAACAATACGTGCTCAAATACTAATAATTCCAGGCATTGTAAAGTATTTCAAATTGCAGCGTACAACAAATACCAACAAAACAATGTTTTATAGTTGTGATCTGTGTAAAACAACTTTTCAGATATTAGTACAAATACGTTCCATCGCGTTCGCGGTCACCTTTTAACGTGGCTCATCAAAGACGCCCCGTTGAAATCGCTTAAATTAATAACGACTGCCAAGTAAGCGCTGCTCGGCTTAAAATATTGATTTCCAAATTAATAGTGGCGTGTTCTGTGCGATTTCCCTTAAGCCATTTGAAATTACGCTAACCACATTTCGCAAAAGCCGTCCTTGTTTCGTAAAGAGCAAGTTCGAGCAGGAGCACAAAACGATGGATGCACTTAACAAGTACATGTACCCTCGTATCTCCGGCATAGAGCGGAACCGGGAAGTTTACCGGCTTCAGCAGACCAGGTCCTCCGAGAAACATCAATTATTGTAGCAAGTTAATAACATGCAGCATACAACTTCGATTGCCTTCAGCTTTGCATTATCTATCGGAATATGTTGAGTTGTAATCCCATTACCCCAGAGTTGCCGCGCTGTTGAAAACAAAATGAGTATCTCGGATAACTTTATGGTTTCGGTATATGTGCGGAACTTGTGTTAAATTTAATGACTATTTAGTTCATAATTGGAAGTTGTTTTTAGTAAGTAAATGTAATACAAATTGAAATGGTAATTGGAGTGCACGTTCTATTGTGAAAAATTAAGTTACGAATAATTCGCTAGAAATATTTACAAAATTCTGTAGAAAATTAAACAAAGATTTATTTTAAAAGGTATAACTAATAGTTAGGAAGAATGAAATAAATACTCCAGCTTTATGTTGTCTTGTCTTTCTCGCCATATCACAATGGCCTTATCGAAAAATATTTTTTCTAAGTATTTTATTTCTTCTGCTATTATAATGAATATGTCAAATATCAAGTATCACCGGTGTAATTTTTAATTTCTCCTATTATTGAAGAAAATTATATCCGTCCGAGATGGATTTATAAGAAGCAAGTTTTCCTATCTTTTTCTTTTTATGGTTCCATCACATATGACAGCTAGAAATTAATCTGCAATTAGTACCAATACGTCATATACATTATCTGGTGCATAGAAGCCTGCGGTGAGATACTCCAAGACATTCTCCTTTTACTTCGATGTTCATTCAACTATCCCAATCTTAAGCTAACTAACCAAAGATACTATGCAGAGTTTTATAGAAAATTGTCATTATTGGCATATTTAATAAAGCCTTCTATGTTATTAGAACAAATTACTTATAATAGAACGAGTACTATTTTTTATAAAAACCATTGCGTGGTACAATTTTACTAAACATTTCTATAAACATATCTTATCAGTGTACTTTTCTATACATATATCAACATTAATGAATTACCTCTTGTAGTACTTTAAAAAAAATACCCGAAGCTAATAGGTCTGAAGGATTTGACATCGTAGATCTTTTTCCCACTTTGGATATAAAGACTTTGGTTCTCACTCATACAGATCTATATATTCTATAGCGAAACTTACTTTAAAATTTCTACTTAATGTAGATTTGAGAAGTTTAATGCACTTTTACACAATTGCAAAGACAGTTTCACTTAGATATTATACAATATAAAAATAAATAGATTTTTGACATATTTTATATTATAAACTCTGTCCAATAATTTAAATTTGCAAGCAAGATGTCCGTGTACAATATTTGCTACTTGATTATAGTAGACCCATTCAAGTTTTAAGGTCTTCAATTTCTTTTTCTCAGCAGTGAGAGTAAGTAGAAAAATGCGGATAATTCTAAAATATGCGGGAATATTTCTGAATTTGTAATATAAATGGCAGCACCATACAATGTACACAGGTTGCCGCCATTGCAGTGAGTGTCGTCTTGTATACTTCAAAACATGTAATCACCTATTTTCTCCTCTTGCCTAGCAAAATGCCCATTGAAATTCATCGCCAATTAAATGAGACATACAGTATAGCCGTTATGGATGCTCAAAATGTGCGTTTGTGGGTGCGAAATGTTAGAGAAGGTCGAGGGTTGTGTAACAATGAACCGAACCAGCCTTTTAGCATTGCATGATAAACGACTAGAAGGCTGCACAGGTGGTTTTTCATCAAACAACGCCCCTGTTCATCGGGCAATCCTTACTCAGCATTTTTTCGTGAAAACAACTTTGAAGTGGTGTCTCATGCTACCCACTCACCTGACCTCGCTCTTAGAGATTTATGGCTCTTTCCGACCATAATTAACACTCTCGTGGCCGCTTATTTTTCAATCGAGACGCGGTTGCATCAGTGATTTTGTAAGTGGGAAAAACACACGGCTAAGGAAGTGTTCTCAGCAGCTATAAAATCATGGCGACGACGTTGTAAAAAATATGCACGTCAAGACGGAAATTACGCTGATAAGTAGCAGAAGTTTTAACTTTCTTGGGTAAGTACTTTTTCAAAAAAAATTTAGAAACCTTAGAACTTGAACGCACCTCATATCTATGTGTGTAGTCAGTCGCATAACATTTGGCACCCAGCTGTTATGTACATTATATAAGTACTTGTTAATAGGAATAATCTGATCTTGAATCGCTATCATAAATTATTAAAACTCCTAAAATATATCTGCCTGGATGAGTCATTTGATAGATACTATTTTGTCTACGTGGGTTTCATTTAAGTTATAAGGTTGGTATCCATGCATTACTTTTTGGATTCACTGTTACTTTTACAGTTTTATTAATCTCTTGCCTCAAGATTCAAAGGCTGTGCTTGTCATCTGCTACCACTATTGCTTGGTGAGTATAATTTTCTTGTTATACATATAGTTTTGTAGGTTTTTTATTTGTTTTTGAATAATCGCTCTATGTTTAGGAGACCTTGGCTTTTATGTACGAATCATTAATCTTTTTGTTGTCGATTTAAGACGTGCTCAATATTAGTGATGATTATCCCCATTCTAATTTGAATATGTTGCAAATCTGTTTGTTTATAATTTATTATACAGAAAGTACATATACGAGATCGTATAGGTATTAATACCTTTAAAAGCTTAATTTTGCGCAAAACTAATACCTCTATTATACTTTCTTTTATTTTATAATGGTCTATTCGGCGTGCTGCAGTAGTTCTCAATATTTATAGGTATGCCCTTTTTCTATGGGTTCAATGCGGCCATCATCTACCAGTTGATAGCTTCTGCTTTTAAACTTCATTTATCGTACATTAAGAACTTGGATTTGTCCAAGTCAAACGACGTGAGTATCTGTAGTAAACACTTCTGTGACGTAATATTGTTTGTATCTACGCTTTAGTAGCTCCATAGAGCTTAATGTCATCTATATACATCAGATACGTTATAGGGTATTTGATAGTTTAACTTTAGACACAGAAAGCACAAACTTCTTTGATTTGCATTAGTTTACTAGTTACCATATTTTCATCGTTAATCAGATATATAATGTCATCAATTGGCTCAACATTGCTATTACTATGGGGTCTACCTTGTGTATTTCTAAAATTTGTATAAATCATGTGTATGGCACTAAATCGAACGCTTTATGATAATCTATGTGTGCTGAATAAGTGATCCTGTTTTTTTTGTATAGTCCGTTCAGTCACAACAAAGTCTAACTGGCTGCTTCTTGCAGCCCCTGATTTGCTTATAATAGGAGGACCGGAAAGTAGTGTCGTTTCTGTGCATGTCGAGATTCGATTGTCGTTTATCAGCTAATTGTGTACTTCTATACTTCTATAGTCGTGTCAAAGACATTTTAAGGTTAGAGTTACTTCTTTACTTTTATCCAAGCGCATTAGACGTTTGTAAAAGTCAAAGGTGTTTTTCTAAGTTCAAATCCGGTAATTTTGATCTTTCTGACTCGCATAGATCAGAAAGACCAACAACTTAGACAGTGACATATTAAAGGCGGAAATAGAAGCAAATCCGTATCAGACAATCGAAGAACTGTCAAACACTTTTAACCAACCTTGGTCAACCATTTAAGAACATTTGCAGCAGATTGGTAAAGTAAGCAGAGCAAGTGTTTGGGTCCCGCATAATCTGTCCGAAGAAAACAAAGCTAACCGGTCCACCACATGCAATTTATTGCTTCAGCGGCACAATACAGAAGCGTTTTTTAATCACTTGATCACTGGAGATAAAAAATGGGCTTTCTATGATAATTCAAAACGCAAAAGGCAGTGACTCTCACCGAATTAATCGCCATGAAGTACAGCTAAGCCAAGTTTACACCCCAAAAGGCGCTTTTGTGTGTTTGGTAGAGTACTCGCGGAATCGTTTATTTTAAATGCTGAAACCTGGACAAACTCTAAATGCAGACCATTACTACAAATAGTTGGATCGAGTAAATCAATTCATTAATTGAAAAGTGCCAAGCGATTGTCAACAGAAAAGGCGTTAATGCAAGACCGCACCGCGCAAGACGAACCCTGAAAAAAATTAATAAGTTGGGTGGGAGCTATTGCCTCACCTACCATTTATTCCGATCGCTCCAACATTTTCTAAGTGACAAAAATTTGAAAATTTGGATGATCTCAAAAATGCAATCTCCAGATATTTTGTCCATAAATCAATTGATTTTATCGTTTGGGCATTAAAAATTCGCACACTAGATAGCAAAAGGTTGTTGATAAGAAGGGTAATTACATCAATGATTAATTGATGATTTGATAACTAACGTTGTTAAGTGATTCGATAAGGTTTCCATCTTTTCTATTCTTTTTTTGTTACATTTTTTAGTTTCGTTGGATTACTAATTTGTCTTGTTGGAATGCGTTAATTGAGGATCTATAATCGTCGGAGTACCTGAAGTATCCTGAATGGTACAGTACTGGATGTTATTTTTGTTTATGTACTAAGCATCCTTGGTAACAAGTTAATAATTTTTGTAATATTTTGCGCATAAATCTCTATTGTTTCTAGTTATTTAAGAAAAAATCTTGAGTTAAATGATTAGCTGAACATTTTATATAAAAGGGATTATTACAATATTGATCTTTACATTGTCTAATTTTTCTTTTCAAAGGTGGAGTTTCAGAATGGACAGGTGTTTAATGTGTGTATATATTCTTATTGTTGTCTGTTAGTTTAGTATCTAAGGAAAATAGAAAGAGCTCTATTTTTATTTTGCATTGATTTACTTTCTAGATTTTAATAATTTCGTAACTTTTCCTTGGAAGCTTTGTTTGACGTCATTAACATCAGTAGTAAAGTGCATATTTTCTAATACGTCGTGAAAGCATTTATGCCTGTGAAACTTACTTTTCTGTTTCTGTTGTTTCTTCTTTCAACCAACTCTGCTGCTGCTGCTCCTTTTTCATTATCTTCCAACAGCACCTACTCCCCAATATCGCTGTCTGTCAATACATAATTGGCCTGTACGTGATCGTCTAGCTGCAACTAAGCTTCTGTCTCTTCGTCGATACTCTCTATTTGATGTTTCTCTTGAACATCTAAGGGTGTTCCAGTTTTCCCAAGCATTTATCGTCAAATGTACGTCGAGAACAGAGATTTTTTGGCCACTTTAAACGCTTGGAGAGAGTTCTTGTCTCATCTGGCTTATTTTTGGCCGATATATCAACTTTTGATAATCCTTTAATTTAGTTGTTGAACGAGGAAGATCATGTTTAGTGTCAAGAACACAAATTTAATGTTGGACAACTTTGTGAGAGGATGTGTGGAGTTGCCCAATCTATCCATGGCAATCTTTGTTTCTCTATTTGTAGATATGTGCCCTAAGATTCTTTTAAAACACTGCTGCTGCCATCCATGCATTTTTGTTGCTTTTATAATTTGTCGGTAAACACTTGTTTGTACAAGTTAATAAGACTGTCGACCAATTTTTAAGTTTTTCCCCTACTCAGTCCTGTTTTTTGAACACCATGGCACAGCCCAGTTTCTTCTATGTTGTAATCATTCTCTAGTGAATGGTTCTTCAGCTAATACGGCTAAGTTCTGCGTACCCAACTATCTGCTGCAGTCTTATTCTCTGTTCTCTCCATGTAACTTTTATACGCTATTCCATTACGCTTCGTTCACCTCATCAGCTATCTATCCATTGATTTAAAATTCTCTTTTCTGCTTTTTTGTACAGGTCTTCCGCCTTCGAACAAGGATTTGTTTGCTCACTGGTGCGTTACGTAGACTCGCCTACTTAAACCACTCTAGAAGAGCCTCTTTCACCGTCTTAATCTTCCCCGGTTTATTTCATCATTATTTAAATATGATGGTCTAGAGACTTAATACAACTAATTAGCGTTACTCTGTCGACACCTAGCCTCTTCACAACCTCATGCTAAGGTGCTCCTCCTAGATTTACGTCGATATATTACGATATTCTTTTAAACTTTTAAAAAAATGTTATTATTGGACACAGAGCTAGTTTTATACTTAAAATAGTTACGTAATTTAATTGTCTTCAAAAAACGGTTTAGTAATTTGAAGATGTAAACTGTCGATCCGTTCGCTTTGTATATGGTTGATTTAAGCAGCACGTACTGTAATTAGGAACTTCTTGAAGGTAACTACTTTCGCAACTTCTTCGTGTAGAAGAATTTTCACTTATTTCATTAATTTCACCAAGTCCCGTAGTTTATACTAGTAACATAAATTCGACAAACAACTGAATAAATATACGCTAAAACGTAAATATTGCCAAATGTTTCTATTATATACTTCGGAGAAGTGCACATGCCCACCTTACACGTAAACAAAATCTCAAACGTTCGATTGATTGAACATCAAAGTAAATATTTCTTGTTTACTACGTTGTACCAATAAATCCGATAATTTAGAACAAAAAAACTGTTTCAGTGACAAATTTATTACTTGTTTATGTTATATGGATTACAATGTATTTTGACACAAATTTGTATCGTTATAATACTGAATAGCGATAATGTTTATTATTATAACTGAATTTTTTTAAATATTAAAATATAATAAAACTAACTGTATTTAGTGGAAAATATTGTAAAATTTATCATAAAGGAAATAAATTCGAAGCATATTCTTAGCCTTAATTTTTATTGTTAGCTAGTGACTCTATAGGTGGTTAAGAATCATAATATTTAATTAACAGTGAAGTACCTTTTATTAGGGTAACTAAATATTTAATTAGATTTCAGGGTTAATTTAAATCTTTCAGCAATTAAATTTATCCTTTCTAAATGAAATAGCTACAAAGGATCAACAATTAATTCATTGCGTATTGTATATTACGCTACAAATTAAATTGTCAAAAGTAACGACATTTCATAAAATAAATTTACCCCAAATTTCACTAATATGGTAATTACGATAGTAATAAGAAACACTGTCCTATAGCTAAATACAATTTATTAATAATATTTACTAGTGATAAGAAATAATTAATTATATGTTTGTAAAATTAACTGCTGTAATATAAATATTATTAATTGAAAAACGCAGATTTTATTTAAACATTATTTACGTAGTGAATAAATACCTTAAAACATTGTTACCACAGTTCTAGACAATTCCTTTTATAGTTCCGGATATGCCTATAGAACTTCCGTCCTATGATTGACTACCAAAATAATAACTAAATTTTATCTTATTTTAACTTCAGTCCTCTTTTAATACATTAACAATTTTCCAAATCGGCGGTTAGCATGTCGAAAGCAAAGAACTGAAACTCGTTTTTACAGAATTGCTCCTCTTCGACAGGAAATATAATGTTACATTTGCAAAGGAAAGAGCTAGGCTCATCTTCCATAGGAGATTACCCGCAAGTTTGATTGAATAAGTTACATATTTTCTAAAAGTATATTTAACTTTGAATTCACTGGAAATAAGTATTTTAACTGCGTTAACGGGCATATACTTTGTTTGGGCTTGAAATTAACATTGCGCCTTTTGGAAAGTTCATTTTTTGTGATTCATAAAAAGCGAGTGGAAGGTAATAGTAATTCATTGCACTTTTAATATACGAGTACTACTAATTTAGTTACATTTAATGAGCTACAAGGCAAGTTCGGAAAGATACGGAAAAAATTTCAAAATCCGACCCTTCGTATAGTTCGTCGTTTTCATCCAGCCGTCTTCAACGATATGTACACTCACATATAACAAATTATTTGCATTCTTACTCGGACAGGTAGCGACATATAATTGGAATTGATACAACCAACATTATGTAGCAATTTCGATGTGAATGTGCTACGAACGGGTAGAATTATCGTTAGCTCAGTTTCAATTAAACCACTTGCCTAAGTCTGATCACGACTCTCAGTGCTACTTACAATTAGAAATCTTTTACGAAACTTCTTATAGCACTTTGTGTGATAATACATACCAGTTAATTTTATAATCATTGTCCTTGCAACGTTATAGACCTTACTGTAATAGACCGAACAGTGGTCACATATTGAGCCGCTAGTAGATGACACAGGTTATCTGTTTACGGAATCCACGAGATATAAAAATGAATACACATTTTAATTTCTTTTATATTAGTAATTTGTCTTTTCGTTTGTGGTTTTGTGGTCAGTAGTAACTCTTTAAACATCAATAACTGTTGAACCGTTCATTTGATTTCGATAAAATTTTTAGTGTAATTATTTCTGAATTTTGGAAAATTTGAGCTTGATGTTGAAGATGTTTCCATGTTTTCCCGAATTTGTCTTATAGCTAGAGCCTAATTAGTAGTATTTGAAAAGTGTAGTAAATCATTATTATTGAGTATCCCCTTTTTAAAGATTGCAAAAATGCTTTTTCCATACAGCGTAATATTAATTTGAAGTCTTGAAAAATATCTTCCTGCTGGAAGACCTTTTATAGAAGATGAGTCTAGCTCTTTAATGTATTTCTCCGATCCCGGTTCTTCCCAAATAAACTATGACTTAAAACCCTTTTAGGCACGTAAAATGGCATTTTAAGACACATTAACATTGCTGCTAGTTGATAGACGTGCAATACAATATCATTTTTTAAGGATCTTTACAGTATATTTTCATGTTATTATTTTTACTTGAAGGATTCTCTATAGACATTATGTAAAATGGAAATAACTTTGTAGTTTTTAATTGATATAAATTTTGAAATAGAGATTTATTTGAATTATTTTGACGTGTCAGTTTGACTGCGGATTTGATCTATTATTTAAAACTTTGATGACTTAAAACCACGTAGTGTACACATAGATGGAGAAAACTATTAGAACGCAAACCATAAATATAATATAATTTGTTGATGTAATATTGAAAATCTTATAAATTTCTATTCGCACACCAGTATTTCGCTTATCACATTTTTTTGAAATTACTTTTGAAAAATATTAAAATTCTTATTGTCGTTTAGATTAAAGAGTAAGAACGGTTTACTTCGTGTTATATTTTATGTAAGTTCATGTGTGAGGCTGTAAGAGCTTTTCTTGTTCGTTATATTCGCTCTAGTTTTAACAGGTGGGAAATTCGCTGATACTATTTCTAATGTAGAAAACGTAGTAGAGGACACGGTTCGCTTATTTTTTGGGTGCCCTTGACTACTATTTATTTGATATTTTCTTGCATTTCAAGCCGCATTCTTATACAAAATATAGTAAATGATTGTATGAATTTGTTTGAATTATCCTTTCTTGCTACATCAATGTTCATCTTTCTAAGGAATTTAGCTGTGCTGCGCTATACATATTTCTAGTAAATTTTATACTAGTCACTTTTAAAGAGGTATATCAGGAGCCTCTACATATACAATAAAACTCCTAATTTAGGAATTAATCGCAAATCGGCCACTGCTTTAGGGCAGTTTAGAGAGTCCAAAAATTAATTTCTTTTTTTGCTTAAATTGATGTCATTGAGTTATTCAAGAATATATTTCCAAAGTTTTAGAGGCCAATTTGAAGTATTTCATTAGGTACAGATCCGAGCAAGTATACGAACGTTCAACCGGAGCTGATTAAGTTACCTTTCTCTTGATGCTTCGCTCGAATTAATGCTTACAGAAGGTACAATGAGATTTTAAATGTTTTAGTTTGTAGTTGTGCTACACTCAAAAATTTGATGAGAGTTTTAATTCAACAGTGTGGCGCATCGCCCCCAAATACTTGAATTCGGGCGCTAAAATCGTTAAAATTGCCATCTACATAGCCACAAACATGTTCAATAAAGGCTACGCAACAATTTTAATGATGCTGGAGTTGCTGAAACCGAATACGCTAACCAATCTGAACGACGTGCCGAGGTAGAAGCACCAAGGAGACACTCACTGCTCGTAAACTAGAGCAAATGAAAATTTTAGAAGCGAAAGATATGCACCATGCTTTGCGAATTAGCATTTATTCTCTAGAGTATTGAAAAGCAGTTTAAATAAATGAAAAATATTGCTCAAAAGTCTTTTTAAACAATTTTTATTGCACGAAAAAAGCGATTTTTTTTAAATCGTCAATATTTCATAGCCCAAACATTTTTTTATTCTATTTTTGAGATTTTTTGCTTCATTGACGATGAAAATACATGTAAATTATATTTTTGTTGTATCAAACATGCATTATGGGATTCATCTTTTCCTCCAATTCAAAACTCCAGCTGAGACACGCTTGAATAGTCAGTCGTTGACTCAGCCATTTTACACAATGTTTATGCTTTTCAAATGCGTGTAAATATATACCCGAAACTTTAGAAACCTTTTTTGTTTCTTTCTAAACAATATCAGTGCCTTAAGTTGTTTATAAATACAGACAGCAAGGTTAATTCAATTTATTTTAAAAACGTTGTTTTTTATAAACAAAAAGCTATTAGAAAACTAATAAAATTATTTAAGTTCTTTCTAAAAAGCAACATGTGTGTGTATATATTCCATTGAATCTATTCATCTTTAGTTTTTACAATATTCTTCTAAAGATACTTTTTTTTTTATTTGAACACCTATGGTGCTTACACTATTAAAACTAGTCTGCAAGACCATTAATTTATTTCTGATAATACTTAAAAACTAAATAGTTATCATCTATAGTCCGTTCAATTATGTGATGCAGATTTTTCTTTTAAATTCCCACTCGCGCACTGCCCTTTACTTTTACATAATCACTTTACACAAGCTCGAAGTGTTTGGTCCTCTTCAGACTATGGACAATATTTCGTCTCTCCAGCAGCTGAAGGGCTTCTATGTTTTTGTGAAAATGTAGCCTGGCTTCATGTTTCACACAAACTTCTTAATCTTTTCTATAACCGTAGGGATGTTTAGATCTCGATGCAAGTCAGCGTTGCGTACATACCAGGGTGTATGTTTTATATTGCGCAGTACCTTGTTCTGGAAGATTTGTATAATTTTTTTATTGTTATCTTTGGTGCAATACCGTAGTTGTATACCATATAGCCAAACTAGATTTAATATCTAATTATAAATTAGGATCTTATTGTGTATTGACAGCTTGGATTTTTCCCAAGGAGCTAATAAAGTTGTCTATATTTTATTCTTAATTTACATATTTTCTTTTCTACATGTTCTTTCCACTTAAGTTTGGCATTCAATGTCATACCTAAGTACTTGGCATTGTTCTTGTATGACATAATAGTACCATTTATCTGCAAGGCTAGTAGATCTTTTAATTTTCTATTTGTCAAGCTGATGCGAGTAGATTTGTGCTGGTTAAGCTTTATTCTCCATTGTTTGGTCCAGTCTACTTTGCATTGCTGGCTGCTTATAGTCTCCCAATGGATAAGTTTTGATTTGCGTCAACTGCAAAAAGTTCGGTATTATCTGCGAACGTCGATATTGCGGTTTCTTCCAAATCTGGTATATCGCTGGTATATAGCAGATAAAAAATAGGTCCCAAAACGCTATATTGAGGTACTCCCGCTTTTATTTTCTTTTAGTTCTAAATATTTTTTTTCTTGTTTGTTCCTGAAGAATCTGTCTGAGATGTAGGATGGTAATATTCTTACGTATTGCTCTGGGAACATTTTGATAAGTTTATGTTTCAATTTTTCGTGTCAACATTTATCGAAGGCTTGAGGTGCATCTAGAAAGACGCATCTAGGGCGCATTCTATTACATCGACAATTCGGTGTACCCGGTATATCGTTGTGTGTTTTTATCCAAATTGGTAATTCGGTATTAAGTTACCCTTTTCTATATGTGGTTTAATTCTCTTGAGAAGTAGTTTTTCAAATAATTTTAACATGATTAACATCGGTAGGCGGCTTACCTTATTTAGGCAGCATAATTACTTTTACAACCTTCCAGCTGCCAGGAACATGCTAGCATCGTAAGGCTGCGTTGAGGAAGTAAGTGAACACGACTATACCTTTCCTAAACAGTTGCTTCATAATTTCTTCATTTCCTATGAAGTTAGGCAAAACTTTCCGTAATATCTAGAAGTCCAACATATCTGGGATTTTACTATCAGTTGGCCAATACGTTGGCTTACCCACGGTATTAAAATTAGCTGTTGCTTGGATAGCTTTTCTCAGCTCATTACTTTTGGTGGTGGTTAATCGTGACCATCATTCAGTTGACATGTGTGTTTTTGAGAATAGACGTACATCTATATTCTGGAGATTAAGGAAAACTTGTAAAAAGTGGTTTTTGTTTAACATGCCGTTGGCATTCCATATGGCTATTTATAAGTCTTTTTGGTTCATGATTGTATTTCTATTAAAGGATGAAACCAGTGTGTCTGACTTCTAGCTTATCAAGTCGGTTGTTTACTTGATTTATGAATTTTATCACGTCATGCAGCTTTTGCATTATGGATGGTTTGGTTTTAGAGTAGATTATTTTCTATGGTTTTGTGCTGTTTGTGCATACGATACACCAGATTTAACCTTGTTAGGGACGAATGTCCTTGGTTGAGGTGTTGCTGCAATCTTTGTCTTTGTAGCGTTGAACCTTCTTCTTTGTAGTTCTTTAGCCACAACGCATCCCCTGTAGCTAGCAAGATGGCCCTCAGAGCAGTTTACCCACTTTGCAGGGGCATCTTTTGTTTTAGTGCATACCGCTAACAAATGATTACCTGCACGTTTGACGCAGGTAGGACTGCGCTTGCACAATTTCCAGGTTTGTCCAAATCTTTGACATTTTTTGCACTGCGGTATGAGCTTGTTGCTTCTCAACCCTTCAATTTTTATTTTTAAGTGATTCAGGTATGGTATTTTTAATATTTTATTTATATCCTCAATGTTTTCAAATTCCAGCATGCATAGTGGCAATCGAATATATTTTCGCTCGTTGCTGTGTTATTTTCTTGAGCTTCTAAACCACCTTTAATGGCTTAAATCCTTTTTTAAGCTCATTCCCTAGTACTTTGTATTCCCTGTGCTTTGGCTCACTTGATTCATGGCTTTTACAACCGGTGGTCGACCCAGATTGTCACCGCGGAATACCTGTTATTACTTCGCGTACAGTGTCACTTATTAACCACTGAAAGCGTGCTAACGCTTAAGAGATAGTTGATGAGATTACAATCCCGTCTATGTGTGTGCCTGTCATCACGATAACTCAGAAACTAAAGCTCTGGTTGACACCAAATTTTGCACACAAGTACATCAGACCATATCAAAACATGGGTTCCATTTTCAACCAAATCGAACAATTTTTTTATTGTGTTAGTTAAAGTTTTCGGTAGTTGCAAATTTGGGTTTACACCATTCTCGTAATGTTACACGTTGTAATCACTTTGAGAACGCTCAAAGCACGTCTTTACTCGGTAAAATTCAATGATCTAAAATACAAATGAACACTTAAATAGTTGTTAAAAATTGTTTACCAAAAATAATGGAGGAAGCACTATTTTAATAGTTCATCTTCAAACACATTTTGCAACCAAAGCTTTTTTAATATAAATATGTAAATGATTATTTGTTACATTATAAAATTATTAATAAAATTATATATATAATATATAATTATAAATAAATAATATTTTATCAGTAATTTTTTTAAATACGTCTTTCATATGTCGACACTTCAACCCAGATACCAAATTAGTTTCCTGCAGTGTACGCATTTTGGAATTCTTTGGGGCTTTTTTAAATCTTTGTAACTATAGCAATTATCATGGAATGAAAGTAAATGAATTTTTAGAAATACGCTTTATCTCTGGTTTATTTGCATATTATCTTTCTCGCAGCATGTGCGCTAGACTACAAAGCCTACGACAATAAAAATCTGATTCTAAAACTAAAAGTTAATGTTATAACTGTTATATGCCATTATTTTTTATCTTAATGGTACGGCTCTAACGACCCGCGTGGGAGCACGACCTGCAAACTGAGAGGTTAAGGCTCTCATATGTTCGCTCTATGTGCCCGGTCGTTGCGCACCATCTCTGGTGCGGGGCGATGTGGCGGTCGTCTAAGGCGCGGTCTTAGACGACCGCCATTATTACCCCTTGTTCGAGTGAACGCAGGTACTCAATTATTTTTAGTGACTGAGTAGGCCACCCGCCAGGCTTTAGAGAACATCGGGAATTGAAACCGGGTCCGTCCGCATCGCAGCCCGCGCCTCAACCACTGGACCACTCTGGCGGTATTTATCTTAATGGAATTGACGTAAATACTATTTAGCAAGTTGGCTTTACGTTTCGGCGTTGCGATTTTATGGTATTATCTTTGAAAGCTAGGATTTTTCGTAATATATACATATTATAAAGTAGGTATATAACAAATATATAATATTACAAGAAATTTTTTGTCCAAAAAATGATAGAGCCTACCATCTGTTAAGATCAGATTGACAAAAGTTGCGAATAATGGTACTAATTATTTCCATTCCACTTACATTTTTATTAGATCTTGATATAAGCCCAACCAAGTAAAATTAATTTAGCTAATTGAATTGTCACCGGCCCATAAATATTTTTTTATTGCGGTTACCATTCAATAGGTATATTATATAAAAGTAATTGAAACTGTAAATGTATATGTAATTTAACCTTTTAATTTCATACTTTAAACATTTAAAACTATAAAGCAGTGATTTGTGCATTTGCCACTGCAACTGGTCACAATTAAGATAAAACATGGCAACAAACCTAATTCTATTTATTTAACTAATATTTTATACGAAAATAAATTATAACAAAAAATAGTTACAATAAAAGTGTTTATTTTTATTATTAGAGTTTATCTCAGAATTTCCGTTGCATTACAACTGGTATGTGCACTTTATGCGTATTTGAATTATAATATAGTGCTACGTAATGCCATTAGAAATAAAAGTAGTGAGTTATCTGTGGAGTGTGACAAAGCGAGAAATCATGGTCAATGACGAGTGATGTTTTTTTTTATAAAAAAAGAGAGAGTGACGCCTCAAATATCCATATGAGGTTAGTAGCTGTGTGTGAAAATGCAGTACGGAGTCGCAGAATATTGGAATTTAAAGGCAGTAAGGATTGTGCAGAAAAGTAAAAAATGCAGGCGTCTGGCAAATGTGTGCAAGCTTGGCACTCTCTAATGTGTATTTAAGTTAATAATGGCAAACAGACGAATCAAATTCTATCTACTGGCAAATACGAAACATTTGTTTCGAAGAACTTTACATGTCATTATCTATAGACTTAAAAATGACAAAGATCTACGCATAAAGCATTTAGAGATATTTCAACAGTTGCTGTAGCCACATGTTCATTGAGTGTCTGATCATAGCAGGCGGTGTATGGTTCTGACACAAAAAAAAATCCAATCTATGGTACAGCAGCACATCAAAAGCTCTTGTTCCAAAAGGCTATATTTTTATCTGATAAATTGGATACCATTTCGTGGGGGCATTACTAGCGAGTAATAGAGCAAGTTGTTTAGCAAAACACCCTACGGAAAGGGAGACGTGAAGTATTGGTTTAACATGATAATATACATAATATTTCAGTCTTATTTCTGTTTGATTCAATGAAAGAGACAATGTTTAGTAAAAAGTTCCTCCAGCAAACTTCAGTCGACCGACAGCAAGTAAAGTCGTGATACATTTAAAAAATAATTTGCAGCAACTTTATAGAAACTGCCAGAGAGATAAAAGAATGTAATAGACATTCAATGCAAATATATCTCAAGAAATGTATATTCACTTCTTACTTATAGAAGATTAGTGAAAAAAAAACATTTGTAGATGTGGATATTCTAAATATATATTTTGGAAGATAAGTTATCATACTAAAGTTGCATTTTCCTTTTTGTATAAGTTAACTTTTTGCAGTAGAAGAGGAAGTGATTTAGCGTCCCACACTTTGTGATCAGAAAAGTGCTGACGTTTTAGGATACAGAAGCAAGATCTTTACAAAATTGGTCGAGAGTCTTCATGGCAAATAGAAGAAAAGCGCAAATATCCTCTGCATAACGTTATTTACAGCGATTTTAAATTGTAGCTCTCTTCGCTATTAAATCTTTGAGAAAAACGGAAAAACTAATGTATCTGTGCGGGGAACACTTTGAACAAGTGTTCTGCTAATAGTCCATAGGGCCAATATATTTCTACCCGTCAATTTTCCATGATTACGTCTAACACCTGTTCGTTCTAATTATAATAGATAATTTAACAAGTTGACGATAATTTTACTATATCTAGAAAATCATCCATTACTTCTAACATTTTACTCAAAAAATAAATCTCACTTTCTATGATAATTAGAAATTTAATTAAAATTCAAAAATTAAGATGAAATAATTGTAAATGTGATTTTTCTATAGTTTATTACTACAAACAGTTTTGCTACAACTTATTGCAGAAAACAAAAGTTTAAAATTTTTTAAGACTTTTGTAGCTCTTGTTTTGTTGTTTTATGTGTATTATCAGTTGCTTACGTACTCCTAATTGTTGTCTTACTCATAACCAACACACTAACAAATAATCGAAACGATGAGGTCGCTGATTGCAAGAAAAGTTACAAAATATACATTTTAGAAACGAAACAAATAAGGATATGTATAAAAAGCTACCAATAAATTAAAACTTCTATAGCAATTAATTTAAATAAATCTCTACTGCAAATAGTATCATTAAAAAGAAAATTCACTATTTAAACTCAGGGACAAGACAAACAGAGAGTGAAATATTGCATTACGCAAAAGAAAGTGAAAATTAAATTGCGATTAAAATAAAATTAAATTTCGCATTTATACGCAGCTTTATCCTGTGCAAATTCAATCCCTTACGCAACCTCTGCCGTTTCCACGGGGGTTTTAAATACACAACCTTGTGATGCGTGCTTTTCGTTCATCAGCAATTCTAAAATATGTCTACTATGTAATATCTTCCTACACGCACAAGTAATACATTTATTATTCAACAAATCAAAAATGCCGTATGATAAAAACGCGATTTTTCCAAATCCAGACTCTCGCGGCAAATTGCAAAATAAAACCATTCCGCCCGCGTAATCCGCAAAATTATTTTTCGGGAGCGATAATTCAGAGTTTGAATGCAGGATACACGCAAGCGCCATTACGGCGACCATATACAAATCGTGAGCAACGTTTTCTGAATTTAATATGTGGAATTTGAATCCCGCATTATTGGAATACGGACATGGAAAGAATGCGCCCTTGGTATATTAACAAATACGCTGGTATGGGTGTGCCGCCGAAACTTATTGCATTTTGCAGGGCCGACCTGCAGCCCGAAAATTTTATTATCGCGGGGAGGGCTGTTTGGAATTGGAAATTCATGCTGCTCGCAATTTTTTCGGGCCGGGAAATATTAATAAAATTCCTGAAATCTGCCCGCCTTAAATTCGCCAAACTGGCAATAGAGGTGGAGCGGCGCGCGGCAATCTGCGTACGTGGGAAATCCGCCAGGTGAGATATTTCTCGCGGGATTGAAGGCTGTAAGGAGCAGGCACAATAGCATTAGCTTTAAAAGAGGAGTGCTAGACGGAAAAATTCCTTTTATGGTAGGTAATTTCACGATAAAGCAGCATTCTCAGTGCTCCACTCTTACCACTGCAGTCAGCAACGAAGACAAAATTGTGAAAAATTGTTGGCAGGTGTGTTTAAAAATCAGAGACTAATGGCTGCGTGGAACTAATATTAGAAAAAATTGCGTATTAACATAAACAGCCATATACAGCCTCTGAGTTACAATATTCAAAAAGTATTTAAATTTTGTCACTTAACGCCTACGGCTAGAATGGAATTTATTATGCTCGTATTATGCCAGTATCCTTGAAGAGCTACTTTCACACCTACGTGCAATATAAAGTTACGAGCAAACCTTTCTTTACGATACATATCATTAGATTAAGGGCGAAATGGTTCTTATCCTAAATTCACAGGAGAACATTACTGACTCGTAACTTTATATACTTCTCTTAATTTTTTTAACATTCTTAAAAAAAACATTATGTATCTAGTTTTATGGAAATCAAATTTCCAGAAAGTTGATATATTCTAGTAATCTGTTACACTAAACTTAAATATATATAATTAACAAAAACGACATAATATAAACAATTAATAAAGTTTTACAATAGGAGACAACTTTGAGTGTGTAGTAATTTGTTAGAAGGACAATTTACAATCTATCGGTGCTTAAATATAGACAACAATGCAAAAAATGACTTTTGCAAATTGTACTACGTAAACAAACATAGCACAATAAAATTAAAAAATGATCAATTAAAAAGTGATCAAACAGTTCAATTTATACCTATTTCACGTGTTTTTGTATATTCAAAATATATTGTAGCTTACAAGTCAAAGCAATACTTAAAATAATTAACAGGTCTTTTAAAATAATTTTTCTCAAAGTAAGTACCACACCTTAAATTGAGAAATTACTAAAAAAAATTAATTTATCCGCAATTTACATTTATATCAGCATTAGCAATGTATTCGACACGTTTGATCTGTCTAAATTGTGATTTAAATAGCGCTACCTTCTTATTTTTACTAGAATTTATTTGCCAAATAGACAACTATCTACAAAATTGCTTTATAAGGTACTTCAATGTAATCTTTACTTCTTTTTATTATACAGAAGATGTTACATAGCTTACCCGGCACTTTCTTTGCTGCTTATTTTGTTTTAAATAAAATAAACTGTAATTGAATGCTTAAGGCACTTAAATAAGCACGTATTCATTTACTCTAACTTGACAGTTATAATCAACTAGATTTTTATAAGCTTTAGCCTTAAGAATAGAAAACTAAATTAATCTGACTCAAGAACTTTTGCTATAAGTTTTCTAACTCAATCGCCAGACGGCACAAGACAAAGAAATATTTACATTACCAAATTCGGTTACGATACATTAAATATATTGTTCCAAACGATTAAATGAGGAAACTCCAACATCAGCTTTGCTTCAACGATCGGCAATCTGACAACAAGTAATTGCAAGTTATCAGGTGAAATTGGAAATTAAAAATCATTTACAAATCTCCATTTCATTGTGCTTGAAAAGATGAAGAAGAGCTGCACCTTACTATTTAACTCAAGCACGAGCACAAAAGAAAGTTAGAACTAATTATTAACCTCATGATAATCTTTTTATTGAACAAATTGTTACGTTTAACTAAAAACTGATATTTTCGGTAATCTTAAAAATGAGTAAACAGTTGTCATATCAGGGCTAGACACCAAGATCCGTTCCCACCCATGATATATTTCAATTTGGTGTCAATTTTGGTCATTTAAGCGCTCTGTACACATTGACTTTGTTCCAAGCAATGGCTTTGTGACTACAGAACTTTATTCTGTCTCTATAAATAGAAAGCAGATACTGCTATAACAAAATAACACATATATGTGTCCTAAAAAACAAAGGCCAAAATCCTTGAACTTTATGGATCTGAACTTCTGTTTACTTTATCTGTAGCTCTAATTTCTTATTATATACATTTTTCAAATATAAAGGAAATAGAAAATTCAGTCCAAAAATTAAGGATAAAAATTGGTCGGAATATTATTGCTTTTTAATCCGCACAATGTAGATTAAAATGTCTGGGATACCTTCTTTTTAAATGACGGTTCACATAAAACAACAAACCTATACACATATATTTTAATAAAAAGTAATATACAGTTGGTCTACTTTTTTATAACTTATAACTTATAGTTCAGTACTTTCATTCCATAGAATTTTTACAACAATAAACAACTGTTTAAATGTTTAAATAGTTAAATAGTTCATGTCGTACAAAACCTTTTCACTGGGTACAGTTATTTTATTTTTCAAAATTTTAATTTTTAATTTCCTATAATGAATACAGACAGGCATTTCCTTAATTCAAATATTTTGAATTGTTCTTTATATAAGGACCCGGTATAACAAATTGTATACTATTAATGGTAAACAAAGTAACATATGGTTACCTTCCATGCATTTTAATAAAAAAGTATATATTAAAGTGTATAAATAGTTTTAAAAAAGTTTGAACTCAAAAACTCAAAAAATTATAATAGCAGTGTTTTTGATAATATTTGTAGATTTTAAACTTAAAACGTTTATGAAATTTTGTATAACAGATTTTGACACAGTTCTGTTAACAGCAATCTGTATTTGCTATATCTATATTTTCTGTTTCTTTTTTACTGTTCGCAATTTTTTAATAAAACGAAAATCTTTTAAGTCACATGAATAGATCCGCGCTGTATTATGTTGTACACTTCAAATTGCGACTACAATTGAACTGTTCATGTTGATAAATTGCAACAGCAAGTAATTCATGCAACTAGCGTTTAAATGTAACCACCCTCCTGTCGCAACCGTTACAACATCCAGCCATACAAAAATTTAAACAAAATTAAATCTCTTTGCAAAAAGTGAGAAAAAATTAAAAATTAATATACCAGAAGACTCCAAAAACAAGTAAAGTAGTAACATTTTCCAATTAATTATTCACTGCAAGCCACACAAGAAAATTAAAACAAGATGATAGTAGTTTTACTCAAGGCAACAGATAAAATCCCTTTTTGTATTATTTAGCAATTGTGTTAAAAATTTCCTTGGCATACCTAAAAACCTTAATCTTGTCCAACATATTTTAATTAAATGCAAACTAATGGCAGGTAACTCTTACTACACATTAACAAAATACTTGCAGACAAAGATATAGTGCACTGTACTTATCACATGAAGGAGGATTTAGCTTATAGTGTAGTTTTAGGAAATCTTGGTTACTCTGATCCTACTAAAACAATTAAAGAAGAATTAATAGAAGAAGACATTAACACTCGAAACATTTACAGCATAAAAAGCAGAACCACATTGCTTTTATTTTTTGTGAAAGAATTCGAACTTGAGAGAAACGATAAGAATATTTAAAATCTCAAATACTTACACCACACAAGTATTAGAGTGGAAACATCAAGAAAAAAAACAGAATTAGTTCAATGCATATGATGTCAAACATACAATTACACGAAAGCATATTGCAACAGATCTTACGTTTGTAGAAGCGCACATAAGACCACCACATGTGCTGAAGACTCAAAAAATTGTTTTCTATGTGAGAGCCCTCACACAGTAAATTACAGAAATTGTGGAATCTACATTTTAGCAAAAGTATCAACCTATCAAAGTTTTACCACAAAATAAACTTACCGTAAGCAATCCAGTACTAACCTTAAGTCATATGGTTCCCAAATAAACAATTCAGTTATATTTTAAAATCTTATTCAACCGCTATAGAAATAACAAAGAACATCCGTTTTCATAAACTTAAAAATCTTTTTTGCCTACTAATTTTTGGCAAAATAACATTATCTTAAATATGCTCACTACAATCATAAATTTCTAAGAATTGCAAATGGATTACAGCATCATAGAAATAAAATTGAAACTTTCCTTAAAATAAATAATATTGACATTACGCTGACCTCCGAATCTCGCTGCACCACGAGTACGCATATGAAAATACCCTGATATTTAATTCAGTCAGAGTGTTATTCTCCACGGCACAAGGTTTCTAATACTCCATTTTCTTAATTTCTACAAACCTTTGAACCACCTACTAGGAGCCAAGTACTTCCAAAAGCAGGAAACTCTACAAATGTACGACTAAAAATAACTATAACTTTCTTTATCTACCTACTGGCCAACTGACAAGTGAAATTCCCAATCTTTTAAATTTAGATCACGTAATATAAAACATACAATGAAGTACTCTACCTCCTAGATGATAGAAGACCAAAGTACATTCAGTATCCCTCTATAAATAAAAAAATCAATTGTAGAAAAAAGGAGAGCAAGATTTATTTATCAGCGAACTCGTGACATATTGGATTGTGTGACTATTGTTTCTATACCCCAGCTTAAAACAAAAAAAATACAAGTGGCAAATCATTTTTATGTCTTTGTTGTTAAGGACATATTCCATTTTACTAAACATAACTCCTTATAACTACCCTTGTTCTATTCTACTTTCTTAATTTTGTTAGATGTCGATTGCAGTTTTCGAAGAACAACAAATTTTATTATCTGTATTTACACACACTGTGACATTATAATACATATTTATTATTAACATGGTTTATTTTGCGTTAATTTTGACATTTTTGTGTGCTTTAAGTACTGTTCATAGATCAACCTTATCAATTGTGCGAAAGCTTTTACAAAATGGTGCCTATTTTATTGGCCAATAAATAGCTAACTTGTTATAATTTTTTTGAGTTCTACGCATGTATCGAAGCATAGTGGACGTGCGCGAGCCAATTTTGCCTGCGATATTACCGCAACCGAGTCGCAGCCTTAAGGTCAGACGTATTTATTTATTTATCAATTTAATATTAATCAGGAGGTGCAACTAATTGATTTAAATTACAATAACCTAGCCCCAGTGACTCCGGGTGATCAACAAATTACTCCCATGCAAACAGATCAAGCCCAACAAATGCAATATTCTCAACAAAATTACCATATATTCTACCAATTTTAACAACACATTTCCGCAATTTCCCATTCAAGACGTACATCAACCTTTATCTACCTCAACATTTCAACGCCTCAACATCCCAAAACTCAAACTAGCAAGTAGCCAGATAAACCAAACCAACTAATCTAAAACTACAAGTTACTGGTTAAACCTTACCTACCGCTTTACTCCACTTTAAAATAAAAACTCAAAAAAACAAGAGAAGGGGGGGGGGCAACCAAAAAAAACGAACAAAACCCTCACCGATTTTTGTTTTGGGCGTCAAAACAATTGAACCTTTATTAAAATTCTTGGAAGCCTTGGAAGCTATAGACAATTACTCAATTAAGCCCCGCCCAAATATAAATTTAAAATACTTCCAAAAACATCAGAAACACACACGCAAATAACTAAAGGCTTAAAATAAAAGAAAACACAAAATTTCACACCTACAAGGTTAAACAGGAACAAGGTTTCCACGTTTTTTCAGAAATTTCCACATTTCCACTGGCAAAAATTAATTAAAACGGAATTGCAATCGCTTGCAATCTGGCACTCTATCGTAAAATTTGAACCACCACATTCTAAAAAAACCATACTCAGTGGTCTAGGTGCCAAAAATATAGCCACACGGAAGATTTTTGCAATCGTACACCCAGATGCGTTAAATGTACTGGCTTGCACTCCACCTTACAATGCAAACACAGAACTAAGTACAAGATGTTACTTGTGTAAATTACAACGGGAACCATCCCGCAAGTGACAACGGGTATCCTGTTTACAAAGTACACATCAAAATGTTCCCTTTACTAAGACCAAAAACGATCCCAATTAGAAAAATATATCAACCGAGCTTTACTTATGCCCAAGTAGCCACCAACATCACCCAATACAACGTTAACAATGCAACCCACTTATTAAACTCGGGACCGCCACAACACTCTGACGACATAGCAGAGCTAAAACAGACGATAAAACAATTGATAGAACAGATGGACACCATGCTGAACCTGCTAAGTACAATTGTAAGTAGAATCCGTAATGGCACAACACATTAAAATAGTAGTAAATAATGCCAATCACAAAGAAGAAATCATTCCATTCATTAATATTCAACGTCTCGACATAATACTGATTTCAGAAGTGCACTTTACCGAACGCAGCTACTTTAAAATACAAGGGTTAGCTTTTTACGTAACACAACAGCCAGGCGGTACCGTCTATGCTGGCACCATCATAATTATTAAAAATACGATTAAGCACCACGAACTCCTCAAATATAATGAACCCTACCTACAAGCCACATCCATAGTTGTCAAAGACTGGCTAGGGTCATTTACTCTATCGGCAGTATATTTCCCACCAAGATACAACAAACAACAAAACTATGAACATTATTTCCATACACTAGGCAACAGATTCATTTCCAGGGACAATTACATAGCGAAACATACCCACTGGGGCTCCAGAGTACTCCATAAGTACTAGGAAAGGTAGAGAAGTACAGTTAACTATAAACAACTTAGGAATACTACCACTGACTACAGGTGAACCCACTTATTGGCCTACAGACTCCAACAAGCTACCAGATCTACTTGATCTCGATCTCTAATTTGTAGAAAACATAAACCTAAACTTTTTTAATATTGGATCTTGTCTTAACCTCCCAACAGATCATTCATCTATACTGGCAATATTAGACACCAACATATTACTCAAGGAGGAGGCATCCACACTCATCAACAAACATACGAACTGGAACCTTTTTCGAGAAGTAGTCCAAGAAATTCTGAATACTGATATTCTTTTAAAATCGGCAAAGGATTTGGAAGACTTAGTGGTGGTACTCTTCAATCGGGTTGTCCAAAATGCAGCTCGCCAGGCCACACCGGAACCGGTCACATACATTAATTCAACAAACTGCCCGATCATAGTCACGAAAAAAACCGCAGAAAAACGTAAACTACAGAGGAGATGGCAGATAACAAGGCACCCATATGACAAAAGAAACCTAAATCGGGTTTCTGTAGAACTTAAAATCTGCTATTTGAAATTAGAAATCAAAATGTACAAAACTATTTGAGATACTTGTCTCCGTCTAAAGCCAATGGCTATTTGCTATAGAACGCAACCAGATACTTAAAACAACATCAACAACCAATTTGAACCTCCAATAACACATGGGCTAAAAGCGACAGTGAGAAAGCGAGGACCTTCACAGAACATCTAGCTAAGATCTTCACACCATTCCTGACGAATGAAAATAAAACAGAATAAATACAACATCTACTAGAAATGCCTTATTAAATAAGCCCGACAATTGAACCTTTTAAAATCACCAAAATAGAAATCATCATTTATACAAATGTAAATCCACATAAAGCCCCAGGTAAAGACTTAACTACTGGTAACATTCTTCAAAAACTTCTACATAAAGACTACCAATTTATAACCTTTCCTGAATAATGGAAAATCGTAATGACAATATTTATCCCTAAACCAGTAAAGCCAACCGACCAATTTGCCTACTGTAAATCTTATCAAAGGTATATGAAAAACTGCTCCTAGAGAAACTCTCTCCAATTATTTTGGACAGACACATACTACCAGACCATTAATTTTGGCTTCCGTAAACATTACGTAACAATAGAGCAAATTTACAGGGTGGTAGCCAAAATTACTAATGACTTCAAAAAACGCAAATACTGTGCAGCATTTCTCGACGTTGAACAAGCCTTCAATAAGGTCTGGCATATGGGACTTATCTGAAAAATCAAGCAAACCTTACCTACCGACTATTTCAAAATTTTACAATTATATCTACACAAAGACAGTTTATTATCCGATATAGAAGCGCAATAACAAATCCATACCATTAACTCTGGGGTCCCTCAGGGTAGTGTTGTAGGCCCATTATTTACAGCAGATCTTTTGTCAATAACAGGCAACATAGTCGCTACTTTCGCCGATTACACGGCGATACTCACATCCAACACACATCCAATTCTGCCATCTCAGCAACTGTAGTTACATCTTGACGAAATACAGCACTGGTTCAATAAGTGGCATATCCAAATAAAGGAAAGCAAATCAGTGCACATAACATACACCTTAAGAATATCACATGCCCTTCGGTAACGCTTAATAACAAACAAATACCCCAAGCCCATAGCGCAAAGTACCTCGGTATCCATCTAGATAAGAAACTGACCTGGAAAACCCATATATAGACAAAGCGCAAGCAATTGCGCCTACAACTTTAAAAAATGCTCTGGATGATAGAGAGAAAATCACAACCCTCTCTGGAAAGCAAGATACTCCTATATAAAACTATGATAAAACTCATATAGACGACCTATGGCTTACAGCCAGTATATCCAACATTGAAATAATCCGATGATTCCAATCGAAGGCACTCAGAGACATAACAAACGCACCATGATGCGTTCCTATCGAAACAATAACACACGACCCTCCCAATACATACCATTAACGAGGAAATACAAAAATTTAGTGCGCGTCATAGTGATAGTATCAGTGATCATCCTACCATTCTGGTGGAACGCATGATAAAAGATGACAATGAGGTGCAACCGCAATTAAAAAGCTTTAAATCGCTCGACTTGTCACACAGATTTGAACAATAAGGATAATAATTCAAATTGTGTATTACTTAAAGTTCGCAAAACTAGTATTAAAATTAATGTAGGTGTGATATCAAAAAAAACTATTGACTGTCGCTCTGCGACAGATTGTAGTGTATAAAATAAATAAAAATATTTTTGTTAGAAGCTTATGTAAGTGAGAAATAAAACTTATCGGTTGGAACATATAAGCACAATTGCTTGTTATAGAAAGGTAACTCCTGCTTTCGTCTGCGCAGTACATGATCTCCGGATTTCAAGATGTTCGCACAAGTGATTTGAACCTTGACGAGTCACTGACTATTCTTCATTTACACCTATAAACGCTTATTTAATTTCCTCTTATTAAGATGTATAAAGTATAATAAATTTGATGAATATGTGCAAACAGTGTGGTGTATTCGAAGAAAGTAGGACAAACATGTTATCAACAAATTGAAAACGGCTATCAATCATTTATTTTTTACTAAAAGAGAATCCACATCTGACGAAATTCGTGCTTTTTTGTATATTTTTCGTTTCGTTTTTTTTCCTAAATTGTCAAGGACTACTTTCACTACAAGATGATTTGCAACTACTTAATGGAAAAAATAGGAATAGGCCACAAAAGAACAAGATGTGTCGACGTCAGCATTTTGTAGCATTACCACATAAAGGAGAATGCATTGTTAAATATCGTACTGCTGGAAATAAGACATAAAGCTTTCGTTTGAAGAAGTAATTAGCATTGCAAAAGTTTGGCAGGAGATTTCTGACCGTTTCCTATAGAAATCTAACTTAGCACACCAGAATTTTTTTCTGTTCGCGAAACTAAAGATATTGCTTTAGGATATGCTTGAAATAATATTTCCCACTTACAATTTTATTAAGTCATTCTTACAAAGCAGTGAATTTTAATCTAAACTTAAGAAATTGCGTTTGATCTTTATTTCTTAATATTATGAAAATATTTTTTAAATCAATAACGTAAAATGATACTATAGTTATATATAAATATGTTATTACATACGTTGTATAGATACTTTAGTAATATAATACCTTTTGTTATCTTAATGATTAATATGTTTCACCCAACCCGTTATTTATTTCAGATGAAAAGGATACCGAACTCGTTGATGTTTATAATATGTTTTTCTTGGGATATAAGTTATTTTTAGGTTCCCTGTTCCTCGCACACATTTCAGACGACAGCATTCGTCAGCGTGACACAAATTCCCACGCTAAAGCACATTAACAACAACGGGACGGGTATTGATTTCAAGTTCGGAAAACTTCATATATCATAAAAGAAACAGCTCCACGTGGATGATGCGGGCTATTAAGAGCTAGAACCCCGCTCCAGCACTTTCCAAATCATTTCGAGCATCGTGTGAGCGGAATAGCGAATTTTCTGGGAAACCGCCGTGGTCTCCGAGCCAATTCTTTAAAACCTACAGAGCTGGGCCTTGGTGCGCAGACGGATAAATCTATTCGATTCATGCCTAATTAATTAACTCTCCTGGGACCCTGCAGCTCCGGCACATACTCCGTCATCATTAAATGCGCGAAATTAGTTATTTCGGTGGGCGTACAATTAAAGGAATTAGCCACATTATCTAGTCTTTGGGCTTCTCGCCGTTTCCTATCTCAGGCAGGCCCAATTAAAATTTTCATAGCGGGCGGGGAAAAGGCTTGGACGGACTTGATTAACGAAGAAGTTGTGAATAGGGTTACAATGTGGGCAAGTTTTGGGAACTTTAATAGCAGCCCTTAAAATTTTCAAATGATACAGAGGGTAAGCCCCATGTCAACTAATTTAATTATTTTTACATAACAAGGTTATTCAAAGATATTTCAGGGCTTATTAAAAGTCTGTATGTATATTTCATAAATTAAACAAATACGACAAAACCTTACTTCTAAGCGTACCGACGTCCAAAATAATTTAATGATTAGGTTTGGACGCACTCGCTTCTTTGCTTCTCTCTGCAGTTAAATATTTGATAGCAACCAATTTAGTAGAAAGCTAACATTCAGACCAAATTACCCTCCACAGAAATTACTGCGTATAATAAATGTTAATTGCAGGGCACTAACTCCTTGACAAAAATTTGGTTTACTGTTATAATACGGAAACTTTTATTGTATTAGGCAATGCCAACAAAATAAACTTCAATTACCGATATCTATCCAAAGCAATACTACTTAAATAACTAAATGAGGAGCCATAATAAGGCAATAAAAAAATAACAAAAAACAAATTTAACTCAAATATTCTGGCGGGACAGTTGCTGGTTGATTATACATCCCGGATAGGAAATTAGCAAACAAAATTACATTCTCAGCTAAACCGGAATTTAGTAAGATTGTTACAAAGGATTTCGTCGTGCATAATATACCTTTGAACAAAGAGTTCCCCGAGTTCTCGGCGGAGTTTATTTCTTTACCTGAATAAATTAACTGGCAAAACATGTTTTTTAGTTTATTCTGCCGCATTTGCACTGGTAATTGGGGTTGTAAATGAATTTTTGTAGCACAAAAGTAATAATTTAAATTGTATAATACATTTCTGCTGGGTCTATAAATTAACTTCAGGAAAATTCAAAGAGATTAATAGGTAATCAAAAAGTAAATATAATTTCTTGCAAGCTCTTTTTGTTTCTAACATATTGATACATTATTATAAGTACTACATCTTTTCACAGTCTCATTGTTGAAACCAATATAAAGTGACATGGCTAGAATATAACATATATATCATGACAATTATACGAAACTAGGAGTTGCCCGCCAAAAGATATTTTTGGCGTCCTAGACTGACAATTTTTCACCCGCCTTCCCTCAAATTTTTGCAAGGTGTGAACGTATAAATTTTTAATTAGGCCGGCTTTTTCTCTGGATCAGAAACATGGAACAATTTTTTTTAACTTTATTTATATTTACAATCTGCTCTGATGAGCAATAAGTAAATCAGGTGAATTTACAGAAAGAGTACATGCTGGATGCCGTCCCAGTGGAAGGCTCCTCCTTAGAATTACTTATGAACTATTATATACAGGATAATATTTAAAACACAAAAACTAGTGTAGGTCTGGAAGATCCAGGGAAGTGAGTCTTTTTAGCCTATATATATGCAAATTCACAGCAAGACAGTTTGTGTGATTTTCTAGACATAAAATATACTTTGCACTCACGCACTTCACTTCGTCTTTCACTAGTTTCACTCGGACGTCCCGATGAATGACTTCATTTATAACGTACCACGGTGCATCTGCTATTACCCTTAGGGTTTTAGATTGGAATGCTTGTAGTTCCCCATAGTTGCAGCCCGTATGTCCAAATTGGTTTTAGTATACATTTATAGAGTAGTACCTTGTTAACTTGGATTTTCTACCTAATAACCAGTATAACTTGGAGAGCTTTAGGCCCAGTTGTTTTCGTTTAGTAAGTATATGTTTTTTCCAAGTTAGTTTGCGATCAAGGTGCATACCAAGGTATCGGACATCTTCTGCTTGCTGAAGTGGTGTATTATTAAGGGTAACTTGTGGACATGTTTTCCTCCTGAGTGTAAAGGTGACTTGGGTGGACTTGTTTTCGTTTGCTTTTACACGCCAGAGCAGAAGCCAATTTTGCACTTGGTTAAGAGAGGTTTGCAGGTTTCTTGGTGCTATAATAGGATCTTCGTGAGTTGCAAGAATTGCAGTATCATCTGCAAATGTAGCTGTGGTCGTAAGATTGGTGGTAGGTATATCTGCCGTGTATAGTAGGTAAAGCACAGGTCCTAGTACGCTTCCCTGCGGTACACCGGAGTTAATAGGATGTAGTTTTGTTAGTTTATCCTGAAACTTTACCTGGAAGTATCTATTGCTCAAATAGGATTTGGTCAGTTGAAAATAAGTGTGTGGCAGGTTTTTCTTGATCTTATACAAAAGTCCCGCATGCCAGACCTTATCGAACGCTTGAGTTATATCGAGAAAAGCGGTGGAGCAATATTTTTTCTTTTCGAAAGCCTGGTTGATTTCGTTTACTACCCTTGAATTTGCTCAATAGTGGCGTGGTCTTTCCTAAAACCGAATTGGTGTACTGGTACTAGATCATGATTTTCTAGAATTGGTTCGAGTTTTCTGAGTAACAGTTTTTCAAATATTTTAGATATTACAGGTAGCAAACTGATCGGACGATAAGATGACAGTTTTTCAGCAGGCTTTCCTGGCTTAGGTATAAGTATTATTTGGGCCACCTTCCATTGGGCTGGGAAGTAGTTTAATCTTAGAATAGCATTATAAATGGCTGTTATTTGTCTGTATCCTTTCTCCGGCAATTGTTTCAGGACTTCTCCTGTAATCAGGTCATACCCTCCTGATTTCTTAGGGTTTAGATCACATGTAATTAACGACCTTACTTCTGTTACCGTAATCTTTTTTATTGGCAGACTTAGGTTGATCTGGTGTCTCCAAATATTGTTGTATTCCGGCTTCTTCTTCTGGAGTTAGTGCAGAAGGAAAGGGCTGAAAAACATGTGTTAGATGTGCTGCTAAAGTATTGCTTTTTCTTGCTCACTCCTAGCCCAACTTCCATCAGGTTTCCGAATTGGAGGAATTGCTTGCTACGGTTGTTTTAGTTTCTTCGTGGCTTTCCTTAAGGACTAATCTGTTGTTTCGGTAGCAGAGAGGGTCGATAGATAATACTGTAGAGCCTGATTTTTTTGATCTTGAAGCATTGCCTTCAAATTTCGTGTAGCATTGTTGAGGCTGTTTTTATCATTCGGTGACCTAGTGTTCTGCCAAATTCTGCGAAGCCTTCTTTTCTCGGCTATTGCTCTTTTTATTACCATAGGTAGAGTATTGCGGGCATCGCTCACTTCCGAAAAGGGTGTTGAATCCCATGCCGCACCCTGTATAGTACGGTTCAGGTGCTCTACTGCATGATCGATCTCATCGGTGGTCTTGAAGGGTGTGCCTAGATCTATTTTTTCGTTGAACTAGGCCTGTGAAGTATTTGGGTACTTAATGTGATTATGATTGGGGAATGATCTGATGTCATATCAAGGCATGATTTGATTGTTAGGTAATTTTGTGCTATGTTTTTGGTAACACAAAAGTCAAGTAGATCCGGGATTTTAGCCCTGTCCGTAGGCCAGTATGTGGATTGCCTGGTGGTAAGATAGTTGAGATTATTGTTGACGAGCGATTTTAGCAATTCCCTGTCTTTAGTGGTGGTTACTCTAGCACCCCGTTCCTGGTGTTTAGCATTGTAGTCACCGCCGGAAATGAAGCGTGGACTAAATGTGTTAAAGAATTGGGTGTAATGCTCTGTTTTTATGTTATGTCTCGGAGGACTATACAAAGCGGTAATTGTAATTGGTCCTGTCCAATCTTCTACGATCACGCTGGTAGCTTGAATGTGCTCATGAATGTACTTATCTGTTTCGTAATGCTTGATGGAACTTTTTATAAGTACTGCAGATCCTCCGTGTGCAGCTCCGCTAGGGTGTTGTGTGTCATACATAATATAGTTGAGTATTGGAAAGTAACTTCTGTCTGTAAAATGGTCTTCGGATATTAAAACTATATCTAAATCGTAATTAGTAATAAACTCTAGGGTGTGGTTTGACAAGCCATTGGCATTCCATTCTGCAATCTTGAGTGTTTAAGCCATCATTGCAGTTTGGAGACGATTACTGTGAGGATTGTTGTCCATTTGACACAACTAGAGCGAATGTTCCTTCATTTTTGTTTGGCATTTGTATGGGTGCGGTAGTTGGTTGCGGTGCAAATCCTCTGGGACGTGGTGATAGAAATTTTCTCTCCTTCAGTTCCTGGTAAACTTGGCATCCTTTGTAGTTCGCAAGATGTGAACCGTTACATAAAACGCACTTTGGCTGGGTTTCCTTTGATTTACTACACGTTCTGGTTAGGTGGTTTGCGCCACATTTTACACACCTAGGTTGGTGCGTGCAGAATCTCTTCGTATGACCATATCTTTGGTAAGTGGCGCATTGTGGGATTTCTCTTTTGTAATGAGGTGGTTCTATTGTAATTTTTGTATGTAATAAATATTTAATGTCATATATCTTTTTGTTAGATTCGTTGGGAGCTAGATCTATAAAGAACATTGACAGTGGCTGATTAGTTGTTCTGTACTTCACATTGTATATATTCAGAACTTTATGTCCTTGAGTTTCTATCTCAGCTGTTAATTCATTAATATCGATAGAGTAGTGTATGTTCTTGATTACGATGCGAAAGCTGCGCTCTTCTTTCTTCTGATATGTATGGAACTCTACTTTTAGTTCTATTAGTCTAGCTACTAATTTCCTGTAAGTATCTGTGGTTTCCGCCATTATTTTCACTTGGTTTCTTCTTATAACTTTTGAAGTGTACTTTTTGTCAGTTGTGGTGTTCAGTTCTACAGTCAGTGGGTTGATATGTAGCACGTCCGAAATAAATATTGGTGGGTTTTTTTTGCTGTTTTTGTAACTGCGGGTGTGTCTGCTTCCATTGTATTATCTGATACTGGGAGCGCTTGAGATCGACTTGTTAAGTTAAGCCGCGATGAGTCTTCTGAGACCTTTTGCTTTATTATACGATTTTCGTCATCTTGCATGATACGTTTATTTTTCCTCGGGGTAACAGTGGTCCATTCTGAATTTTGCTGATGTGACGTAGATGGTTGATGATAGGGTTGTTGCCATAGTGTAATAGGTGCCGCGTAGTGTGATGCTACATTTTGACCTACCTGTTGATTGAGTGCAGGTTGCATATAGTGAGGTTGTGTTACTTGAAACTGGGGTTGCACCACGTTGCCCGGAAGCTGAGGATACTGTGTTTGATACTGCATCATAGGAGGTTGTGCGTAAGGCATGGAGTATGGTTGATTAGTGCCAGCCATGACGGCTGACACTAAAACTGAATGACTCACTTCTGATCACTGGTATAAATTGTTTGGAAATCTTATTAAGCATAAATATAAATAAATATGCTTAAAATTGCAATAAAATGAAATTATTAAAATTAAATTTATCACGGAATCGTTATCACTTAACCCGTCGCGCGCGGAGATTAGCACTTCCTTGTGCTACGAATGCCAAATGCGAACTGATGGAACAATTTAACGCCCATTCATGGTGGACATAAGCATAAGCATAATGGACTCCCGTAATTTTTACGTTTTACGTTCATTTGCTGTAATTTTTAATTTTTCTCTAGATTAATGTTGGCAACAGTAACAGAATGTTTGTTTTTATTCTAAAATAGCTGTACCCGGCCACGCGTTGTTGTGGCTTTGCTTTTACGTCCAACAGATAGCGCTTTTTCAAAAAAAAAAATTTTTTTTCTGTCACAGGTGTGTCATCTATACAATACAATAATCAAAATATTTAAATAATTCAAAAACAGTTAAAGTTAGAAGCCTGATTTTTGCGCCGAAATAGCAAATATAGTTGTGAATGTGGTGTTTCAAGGAAATCGGTTGAAGCGTCTAGGAGGAGATAGAATTATAAGTTTAGAAAGAAAAAGAAAGAAAGTTTCTGAAGATAAGACAATTATATTATAAGATTTACTTAGCATATAAGAATTTCTGCATATTTGCACATTTCATAAGCATAAAGCTATCATTTTTAAAATTCCACTTGTCATTATAGATTATTGTATGTCATTATACAGAGTGATATGCCACAAACATTAAGGGCTGACTTTTGGGATTACTGTGATCATAAAGGTTTATTTAAATAAATTTTCAAAACGGCTTAGTTTTATCATGGTTATTTTGACTTCGTCTACTGCTCTTCTCAATAGTTCATTTGAGCTGCAATTATATGATTCGCGCAGGTTCCGTAAGATATTTGTCTTGTACCCACTTTACGTTTTTCTTTAATCTTGTCTTGCATTATATTTCTTAGCAATGAGTATTTGTCGCCTCTCATAATGTGGCACAAATCTTCCAGTTTTCGTTTTTTGGTTGTATTCATAACTTCTGTTTTTTCTCTATTTGATATAGCACTTTGGTATTTGTGTTATGTTTTGTCCATGATAGTTTTATTAATCGTGGATAGCACAATATTTCAAAGGCTT
The DNA here is from genome assembly GCA_036346155.1 of Sinelater perroti. Taxonomy (NCBI): domain Eukaryota; kingdom Metazoa; phylum Arthropoda; class Insecta; order Coleoptera; family Elateridae; genus Sinelater; species Sinelater perroti. The sequence goes on from JARFIY010000359.1 coordinate 6,535,036, forward strand.
TTATGTTTTAAGAAACCTACGGCTGATAACGCATAGTTAGAAATCCACAAGTGGAAAAAACGGTGCTAAATAAAATCGAGGACCGTCCTACTACGAGTAATATAAAAATTATCTCTGCCTTGAGAATAAGTCAGCCTACAGTAAAGGATATTGAAGAATCAACAATTGTATCCCTATCACATTCTACGAGTGCAGTCACTATCGCCAACCGATTTCCCACAAAAAGTGGCTTTGTGTCAATGGATGAAACATAAAAACTAAGTCCTCGGCTTTTGGTGCAAGTATTCTACAGCGAGGTTACTTTTTCTAGAAGTGCTAGTATTAATTTTTATAATAATCACATATGGGCCAAAGAAAACCTGCGCGAAACATTGGTTGTCCGTCATAAACACTAATTCTTAGTTAATGCGTGGGCCGTAATTGTTGGAGATCACTTGATAGGTCCACATTTTTTTCTAATAAGGTTAAGTAGAGAAGTATACCGCCATTTTCTTGGAAAAGTCCCATATCAATTAAGATTACATTGTATTTTATGCACGATGGTGCTCTGGCACATTTCAGTTTAGTTGGCTTGAGTTTTTGTACGATGCATATCCAAATGGATAGATAGAGCGAGGAGATCCACAACCGTCTTCAGACTTAAATTCTCTAGATTTTTTGTTTGAGGTCACCTAGTTTATACGACTCCCATTAAAATGTATATGAACTCAGAAATCGCATTGTTGTATCATTTAAGACGATTCGAAACAACCCCGGTATTTTTGAACATATTCGCCATTCAGTATGACGGAGGACAGAAGCCTGTATAGTAGTTGGCGGCAATCATTTTCAACGGTTTCTATAAGTTTTTTTATTTTTGTTTATTACCTACCCTTTATGATATAAACTCTTAATTTATTATTACACAGCTTATAACTTTAAAACTAAACCGTTTTCGGCATTTATTCATATGAACTTTAATAGTCAAAATAACCCCAGAAATTAGCTCTTAAAGTGTGTCGCATATATTTAAAATCGCCCTGTATATCTAAACACAAATCTAAAATTATTTAATTTTTAAAAATATTTATTTCTTATCCGCTATTTATTACAAATATACAAATTTTGAAATTATATTTTTAAATTATTTTATGACACTATACTAGGGCAATTCGAAAAAAAATCTTCGTTTGTGTATTAATAATAGATATTCGTAGATACAAAACCTTATTACACACGCTAAAAAGCTACAGTAATACATTACTTTTTATCATAAAGATTGAGGTACTTGTCATAACATCTTACAAAGTTTCTACGAAAAACTCTTCGCACAGAAATGAAGCCACTCTTTAAAAACATCTTAAAGCTCAATATCATCGTTACAGCGGTGCAACACCCAGGTCTCATCGGAGGAGGATAACAACTTCTGAACAGAACTAAGAAGTTCTGTTCAGAAGTTGTTAAAACCTATTCTATGGATTTTGTGTTTTTGAGACAGGAGTATTGGTATATAACGAGCACAGAGATTTTCTGCGGCAGCGTTAATTTTCAAATGATCTAGTAGACGAGTAAATTGTAACATAACCTTTTTCGTCTACCTCGCACTGTTTACTGAACTATTACATACAGGACCGACGTCGCTACCCTCATCTATTTCTCGAATATACACAGAGGTGTCAAATTATTCTCGTATATAGAACAGTCTTTTTAAAATACCTTACTGCATTACATAAAAAATCGATAGAATAAAATTGCAAAATATGGTAGATGCTGTCAAAATATCCCAAAACTTGTTTGGTTCTTAAAATTTGCTAATATAATAAAAAGATTAAAAAAGTTGATTTGTTTGTGGCATTGTATATTGTTTGCCAATTTGCACATGTAACTCAAGAAATTTTCAAACTACATGTCGTAAACGTTACCCAAATAGCTTTTATTATCAACTTCAGACAATTGTTTTATCTAGCAGTGTTTATATAGTTAGTATAAACATGTAATCTCATATCTTAAAAGTTGATATCATGCTTTTTAGTTATCTTTTGTATTACGTTTCGTTTGTATTACCTTCTTTGTATATCTCCTTCTTTTGTACGAAATTTGTAAAATCAATGAAAGCATTTGCATTATTTAAAAAAGCGCCAGAAATACTGAAACCCATTGAAGGGTTACATGTATCGAGATTGCTGAAAAACGACGCTTTGTTTAAGAATTGTTTTCTCCACTACTTATCAAGCAAGCAAAAATAATTGAAATATTTATTCCACATATAATTAAGTATATAAATAATTTTTATTTTAAATACAAAATGGCGGCATGGCCGCTGTCTAAGCGCGAACATTCTTTTCCGACAGATATAACGGTATAAACATAGCAAGGCTCCAAGAAGAGCACCTAGAATTAAAAAAAATGTCATTATTTTTGTCAGTTTTTTAATCGCATTACACATGATTATTACAAAATATTAATTTTTTGCAAAATGCCACTAGTTTAAACCAAAAAATTGAATGTTCCACAAAAAATCAAACTTAATTTGTTTATGAAAAGATGTAATTTTCAATTAATCGTCAAAATCGTGTGAACCGCTGTATAAAATCTAATTAAAAAGATATTGTTAAAATTTCAAATCAATCGGATAAAATTGCTTGAGTTATGTATTACACAAATTTAAAAACATGATTTTGAGATAAAGGCGTTTAAAGTTTCAAAACATGTTTACAATACTCCATTTTTCCAGAGCTGCTACTGTGATTTGGAGCACAACACCCCTCGTGTTCAACGTTCCACTCTTCACACTCAGCTGTGTCACTTCGCTTTTTTCAATACTTGCACTAGTTACAGTATTTTGATTTAGTCCAAATATCTATAACCAGTAAACCATTCGAATAAACTGCTAAATCCATAAAGAGGCAAAACGCCTGCTTTCGCTATGCGTTGTCTCTGAAAACGGTTAGTCCACCGATTTGTGCTTTTTCTTTTCTTTGTCAGCAGCTATTCTCAAGTATTTACTTTTGAGGGCGTCTGTAGCTTCCTTAAAGCTTTTTATGGCCTTACTATGCGTAGATTGAAAAACTGGTTTTGAAAAATACATAAACACGCAATATTTATTTATCCCATTCAATCCAATACCCAGTAATTTCATTGCAAAACTGAGACGTCAATTGATGTCATAAGCATTTCGACCAATTGTTGGGCAAGAATCAATCAAAGTATCTCCAGATTGTTTACATGACACACGAGTTTAAATCCGAGACCACGTTTGCTTGTTTCTGAAAAAGTTACATTACCGCCACATTTACACATTTAAACTTAAGCCAGCGCCATAAAAACATGTATAAAATTGATAATTCTATACCTAAATGAAGAATCGATAGGAACGACATCAACGTTTTTATTTTTTTGGCCTGGAAACATCCTCGAAGTCGCTTTCGAAGCGGTGACGCTTCGGTGGTTTTCGATTCAAAATTTTGCTTCTAGACGCGCGTCCTGTCGATTTCTACTACCTTTCCTGTCTTGATGCACTTTATCACTTATTTTTCAATGTCTCTTACAATAATAATCACTAAAATAATGTTACTACAATCCTAGTACACAACATCTACAAAAACACGTACTGTATGTTTATCTATCATATTGCCATATGATAGCCATCCTTTGTTTAGATTTACCCCACAATTATGGTTCTATACTAAACTAAAGATCTAAATCTGTAATATTACGTAAAATATAAATAAATTACATTTACAAAACTAGTCAAATAAAACCTCAGGATTCATCTTTCAAAGATGAACATGAACTGGACAAAACAATGTATAATTGATGGAACGTTAACTCAAGAAGCTAGCTGGATCCAATATTATAAAAGCAAAGTTTTGAAATTAAAAACACTGTTTGTTATCCTGCAAAGTAATATTAGATAAAATATATCTTGTCAAAACTTTCATTTACAAATATAGCCATAGTAAGCTATCATAAAACTAAAAAAAAATACAAAAATAATTCAGCAATTAACAAGGCTACAGTTACAAAATATTAACTTTAATAATATATACTATAAAGCTACGTAACAAATTGTGTATAAAAAAGAAAGGCGAATAACACCACAAAAACTTGAAATTCGAAAACAAACTTAAATAATAGATTAAGATGCCTTGTGACAAAACTATAAAAAGGCAGATAATTTTTTTAATATAAAGCTTTGGCATAAAACCAATTATAGTTAATCGTAGAAATCAAAAATATTTCTAGCCAGACGTTCTCACTTATTGATGTAATTTTGAACTATATTTAGATAAAAAATACCTATAAAATATATTTACCAAATTTTATCTAATACTTTTACATATAAAAGTTTCATAAAAGTAAAACTATACTTGAGGATTGTTATATCTCTTCCACACTCGCACACGCACACTTTTAGATATTGCTTATTTACGTAATAAATATGATTGCAGATTTATTCCAATCTTAAATAAATTACGGTAGTTATTGCCGAGGATTTAGTACTACTTTCAGATAGCACTCACTGGTCAATGCAAAATTATATTGACTCATTTACACATATTGCACATACCTGCTCACGTCGTTTTCTTTTCTTTACTATCGTTGTACTTATTATTTTACACACTTTATTATCAAAAATATGTTATATTAGTAAAAAGGCCCGTCCTACGGACTGGATACATAGATCATAGTTGTGGTTTATATGCCTGCTAATGGCAAAAATTGGCCACGTACATGAAACACCGATAGGTGGCACAAACTATCTGATTACTTTATGATAACTTATGTTTTCACCTATAACAGATCAACCGTGACCTAAATCGAAAATCCAAAATTTTTATGCCAGATTTAGCAACAAGCCGGTTCAAATAAGGTATTGACATTTGAAATCAGTTTGTAACTGTAGGAGGAATTGCAATGTTAGTTACAAAAATTAATATTCTATGAATACGAGTCAATTGTTTGGCATTTGCTTAATGCAAATGTTTCGAGTCATAGTACAAACTGAATAATATTTGAATTATTTATATTTTATATTATATTTGAAGGTAATGCTTATCGTTTATATACAATTTTCTTATCTATAATTTCGTTAATAAAGCTTCTCTGTTTCCCATAACATAATTTTATGTTAACACTTTTAAGATGCTCAATTTATTCCTAGTAATTTTATTTTATTTTAACCCTTTTTAATAAATCACTTAAATAATTAATTAAGTAAACTAATAAAAAATATCCAATATTTATGTTTTAAAATTACAATAAATTTTATTATTATTTTTCATTTAAACAAAAAAAAAACGCAAATTAACTTCAATTGCATATACGAAAATCAACGTTTAAATGATAATAGTAAGATAATATAATTATTAAGGATTTAATTTAGCATTCAATAGAGAATTAGTACAGAAGCCTGTCTATTACAGCTAGTAACCATAATTACAGCGATGGATAATGCATGCAGATTAACACGAACAAGCAGTACATATTGAATATATGTACAGACACAATAGCTACATCTGTAATAATGCAAATAATTGTGTAGCTGCTAACATTAACAAATTTTTGACTTACAATAGCTAAAATAACTATGTGCATACATTTTTCCCATTTTTATTTCACCCCTAGTTCATCTCTCGTAATCCCTCCAAATGCTGTAAACAATCCATACTGTTTTGTCCTTTCAAATCTCTTTTGTATGTTTTATGTAAGTATTTCTTATACCACTGAATGCTTTAGACGCGATTTGAATTTCAAAGTTATCGGTGATGCCAAATTGCATTAGTACGGCCACAAGGCCAAGTGATTATTATTTCCAAGTAAGTAAATACATTCATAACCGAAACTTTAAACATATTTAGTCCTAAGGCACGCGGCTTTATCAATCAGCAATGAGGTTTCCTTACGGCTTAAATTCTCCGTTTACATCCAACACGTACCCTATCAACAACAAATTCAGCTACAACCAGCAGTACTTCCGTTATCTATACCGCAGTTCCCAATAAATTATTAATAAACTAATAGTCAATACCCTTTTATCAATCAACTAAATTATAATCCTCAACCAGCTGATTCCCAGCCAAATGCCATAAATTCATTACAAATGGCACTAGAATCCAGTTACAATGGATTATTTATGCAAGACAGCGACGACAATAAGCACCGGAGAATAAACACAAATGGCAAGTTATAAAATAAACAAAGAGAAGTAACGGGCTAAAAAATTAATATTACTGCACGAATCCGCATAATACCAAAAAATAGATTCGAGTCATTAAACGAAACTACTTCAGCAAATACGAATCCAATAAAAATAACTCCGAAAATACCAAAGCCTCTTCCAAATAGTTGATAACCTATCTAAAAACTAACGATACAATCAAACTAAATGTACATTACTCAGATACACACAGGAAGCTTTTGAATAATGAAAAAACTATTCTTCAAAGATATCAGATGAAGCAAGATAGGGCTTACTGACTAGTCGTTCGTAATATTTACTATTCGATTTCTATCGCAGATATTGAAGAGGAACTGCAAAAAAAAAGATCACAAGATTTGCAGCTTCATAAACCTAAGGCATAGAGAAAGTAAACAACTTTTAATCTGTTTTGTCTTCACCTTGAACCCCACTCAAATAACACAGAGATATACGATATTCAATGTCTATGTAAAATAGCAATCCAAATAGAACCATCTAATAAAAAGAAAGGTATCATACAATGTACAAGATTCCAACTATACGGACACTCCTAAACTTATTATAAACGACCCTTCAAATACATAAATTGCGGTGGTAGCCACAATTCAACTGAATGTTAGAAACTAAAAGATATGCCTGCTAGGAGAGCTTTCTGCAAAAATAATCACACTACCAACTATAAAGGGTGCTCAGTATACAGACTTACAAAAAGCCAGAGATAAGACTAGACAAATTACCAAAAATATCTAACAGTACACAAGGAGGAATTCTACATGTTCAGAAGTACTACAAGGAACTACAACGCAAAACCACCAGACTAACTTAGAAACCCATCTAACCACATTTCTCAGTGAATTTAAACCAACATTTATCTAACCAATTAACCAAAACAATATAATCCTAATCATCCCAATTACTGTCATTGATAAAATAACCCAAAAATAAATCCTTATTCATTACGGATTGCTTCTTGGAATACTAATTGGTTTGACGGTCATAAAACAGAAATAATCAATTTTCTACAACTTAACAAAATAAATATTCTACTCTTCTCAAAAACCCATTTTACTGAAAGGCCAAAATCTGTTACACCAACCATTCTAATGGAGTAATTATTCGCAACACCAGAAAACATCACGAAGTGCCTAAACATCCAACCAACAAAATAACCACGCTAAGTATTCATGTTGTCTACAGACCTCATACGTGTAAACTCATCTCATCTAAAACAGACTGGGAGGCCTTCATATCATATATCGATGAACATCTAAACCTCAACCTCAATCTAAAACATCCCCATGATCTCGATGCTGCTAGAAACTTTATAACCTGCATAATACATAAAGCTGCTTGGAGTTCCACTCCGAAGACCAAGAAATATAAATATATCAATTAATATTCCAAAAGACATTAGAGAACTTGTTGGAAAATAAGAAGAGTCAGATGTTAATGGTAAAAAGTACCGAAAGTTTTTTCCATTAAGAAAAGAGAATAGCAGTTGGGGTAAGACGGATTAGGATAAGATATCCAGTTTTGCAGAACATCTACCAAAACTCTTTAGTTGGCCCAAATAACAATAATAATGATAGCCTAAAAATTGCGGAATTTTTAGACAACCCTTGTCCAGTGAAATTAACAATAGCGCCTTTCTCTTTCGCTAAGGTAAAAAGTAATGAGACTGATTTTTTATTTACCAAAGTTTTTATTTTTTCAAACATCAATGTTATCCCCTTCAAAGTAGTTCCCTTGGGCAGTTACACACCGATCGAGACGTTGTTCCTACTGTCGGTAGCAGCGCTGGAAGTCTTCAACCGGTAAGGTCTTTAGCATGTCCGTTACACTCTTTTGGATGTTTTCTAAAGTCCCAAAATGACAAAAAGAAATCTTGCTCATTAACGATTCTGTCAAGAAGATCAAGACACTTATTTTTTCGAATGTCCTTCTGCTCAATTGTGAGGTTTTTTGGCACCATTTGGCACAAACCTTTCGCATGTGCAAATGTTCAGTCAAAATTTCAAGTTTCTCATAGGCCTGTTTTAACTTTTTAAACGTCACACTTGCCAATTCTCCAAGCTTAACACAAAATTTAATAGCCCAACGTTGCTCCAAATTTCGCTGTTCCATTTTGCGTGACGCACAACCAAAATACAACTTCACTAATAGCAATCACAAAAATCACGTAGTTAACGGAACGAGTTGAAACTCCCACTGAGCTATGGGAGGGTATTTATACACGTGCTCTATCAAGGGCAACAGCGTAGCGTTGCCAAATCGCTTGCAGTGTTGCCAGTCTCATTACTTTTCTGCCACATCTCGTATTTTACCAAATTTCCGAGTCATGTTGTCTCGTAGAGAAGTGACATTAACTAGTCACCGCGCTCTTGCTATCTAACCCCATTAGACGTTTTCCTCTGGTGTTATGGAAAACTTTGTTAAGAGACCTCCACATGTCGTCGAGGGCATTTAGCCGACATCATATTCCATATGTAACTTCTAAGTCTGTACTTTACACTGATAGTAATAAAATTCGAATTATTCTAATATTTTGTGATTTATTTGAGAAAAACAACCTAAAGTTCCATTTTAGATCAGCCTTTATTCGTGTTCTTTCTCAGTTAACTTGACCAGCAACTTTGTGGTTTCAAGAAAATTAATTTACGAAGATATCTTGGTATTGGTCATTCTCATACAATTTACACATTGCAACTCTAAATAGTGAGCCCCTTTAGATTGTCGTGGTAGAGGAGGGGACATCATTTCATGACGTACACCATCGTGGTATGTCAGTCGCAATGGAGCGTTGGAAGTGCAACATCGTGTTACCTGTGTTCGTAGTTATTACAAAACAAATTCTGTCATGGAAGTGCAGCGTATCTGTTGAAGACAGTTTAATATTGGTCGACATGATCACGTACCGTCTTGCAATACCGTGTTGGCTTAGATAAAGATATTTGAAAAAACTGGTAGCGTGTTAAACGTAAAAAAGACATCAGAGAACCTGCAGACAGTGAGGGAAATTGTTGAACAGGGCACATTTTAGGCATCAGTAGAAGAAGTTTAAATCGAATGCGAAAGAGATAAAATTTCACTCTTACAAACTGCAAGTTGTGCAACACAATTAACGAAAGAGACAAATAAGCAAGACTTCCTTTTGCACCACCGTGAGTGGTTTGCTACGGAAAAACCCAGAAATGGTGCGTAATTTGCTAATGAGCGACAAAGTACATTTTTGTTTCTAGCTATGTAAACAAACAGAACATACGACAATGGTCATCAGTTAACCTTAAGGAACCGCAAGAAAAGCCTTTGCACTATCCTAAAGTGACGGTTTGATGTGGAGTCGATGCTTTTGGAATTGTAAGCCCGTATTTCTTTGAAAATGACAATGTACACACAGTGACGGTTAATTCAGAACGTTATATGACTATGTTGGAAGACTTTGTTGAACAAAAGTTACGACAGCTTAACATTGATCCTAAAAATCTATATTTTCAGCAGAATGGAGTAACAGCCCACACCGCGCGGAACAGTATGGCTGTAGTTTGTAAAATTTTCGGAACTGTTATCTCTCGTTTCGGCGAAATCGCTTGGCCAGCTCGGTCGCCCGACTTCAGTGTACCAAACTTTTTCCTGTGGGGGTTCCTGAAAGACCATATGTTTCAGAGGCATATCATAAGTATTCAAGAACTCAAGCAAGCCATTGGTGACAAAGTTGCAGCCATTGTTGAGGACCTACGGAGGCGCGTGTACGAAAACTATAAGAAACATTTGCAACAATGCATTGATGTAAACAGAGGCTATCTTCCTGACAGCTTTCAAAAAATAATTTTGTAATTGGTGGTAAATAAATGGCATATTTGGTCGTATTTATAGACACTTTTACTTATTTTTTCCTGCTTTCGTATTTAATATATGATTAGTTGAAAAATGTCATTTGGCTCCGCGCCACTGTATACTACTTTAGTTTTATCAAGGTCAAGTGTCATATCATTTTTTGAAAATGTGATCTAAGTACTTAATGTTGTCCTAGAATATACAATCCGTTTAGGGTTCAGCTTCAAGTTAAAAATTTGAAACCGCTGAAATGCTTCTCCAAGATGTTTCACAAAAAGCAAAACTGCCACGTTAGTTATTTTGTTTGTTTCTATAAGTCATAAGTTACATAATCTAAACGTCTTGATCATGAACTGCCATAGACATAACTATATTGTGCTGTTTTCTTTTTATTTTTTTTCCATCTTCTAACTTGCCAACAACCGCTTTTATGTTTACAGTAAAGACCTATAAGGATGTCCTCAATTACACTGGTCTGCAAAAAAAACTTTTTTTTCTCCTTCTTTTTATTATGCATGATTATTATCAATTTAATGCTCCAGAATCGAAATATAGTTATAAAAAATATGTATTTTGTAATAGATTTTGTATACATAAAATGCTTTTTTGCTTAAAAATTATAATCGTACACTTAATGATTGCGACAATTTTTACAAAAAAAGTTATAATTCGATTTAAAATATTAAAATCATTAACGCAATTTAACTATTTCTATGATAAATTAGCATTTTACTTTGTAGTTTTCTTCCTTTTTGTTTTCCATTGGAGTTTCGCGACGAATCGACCAACAAAAATCTGCAAGTATTGCTTCTGACCATTTCTCGTTGTATCGTCTTTCTATGTGCAATATATCTTGATGAAATCTTTCACCATGTTCATCTGATACTGCAGCAAGATTTTCAGGAAAGAAATCTAAGTGCAAGTCCAAAAAATGAATTTTAAAGAACATGTTGCATTTCAGAGCTTTATAAGAAGAAATAAGTTCTTGAATTAATTTCTGGTAGTTTTTAGCTTTTTTTGTTTTCAAGAAAACTATCACACGCCTCTACAAAAGCAGTCCATGCTCTTTTTTCTGCATTATTCAACTTTATTTTAAAATTGCCGTCCTTCATAAGCTCTCGTATTTACGGGCCTACAAAGATTCCTTCTTTCACTTTTGCATCGCTGATTCGAGGTAATTTTATTTTAAAGTATTGATAGCTTTCACCATCCCTGTTAATTGCTTTTACAAAGTTTTTCATAAGACCAGCTTTATATGGAGGGTGGTAGCAAAATTATTTAACTTTGCACTAAAGGTTCTTCCTTTACATTTTTGACTCCACGGGTCAAACTTACTCTTCGTAGCCAATTTTTTACTATCTATTGCGCGACTGTCCCATTCGCATAAAAAACAAAATTTGGTATACCCTCCTTGCAGTCCGGTTAAAATTGCTACAACTTTTAGATCAGCACAAAAGTTCCACGATTACTGGGAATATTTAATTTTTTTCAGTAACAACTTTATATTTTCATAGTTTTCTTTCATTTTGTTGCATGTGCGAGGGAGACAAAATAATATTTATTGCCGTTGTAGAGCAAAACAGCTATTAAACTGATTTTGGACGAATCAATAAAAATTTGCTATTCCTCAGATCTTTTAGGCAAACCCAGTTCATGTAGAAGTCCTTCAGTATTATTACAAAACACCAAATTGCTATCTTTAGTAAAGTAACTCCTACAGTCTTCTTGTCTGTTACGAAAATATAAAACTCTCGTACTTTTATCTAACAAATTCCATTGTTTTACTCTTGATCCGAGAAGTTGAGCCTTCGATTTTGAAAATCCTAAATCTCGAACAAGATCATTCAAATCAGATTACTTAAGAAGATGCGGTTCTGTTGATGGACTTGTACATAAAGATGAAGTATAGTGTTTACTCGATTGAGTCTGTTGAGAATGAGTGTCTTCATCATCTACCATTCCATCGCTGATGTTAAGATGCACTGGAGGTAAATCATCATTGCTTCGAGGAACTGATCTTCGTGCAGACGAAATGTTCGGATATTTTAATTTATTCTTTTTTTTTGTATATATCTTTATCATAGTGATACAAAAGTAACAATCGTTTGCATGGTTTTGTGGTTCACTCCAAATCAAGGGCGTTGCAAAGGGCAGGGACTTATGACTTCCTTCGAGCTAACCTCTTAAAGTTCTTGAGCAACTGTTGCAACATATTTTCGGATCCAATTTTTTTTTTCATCGACAGGAAACCCAAAGTAAAGTTGATAATCTTTCACCAGAGTATTGCATTCTGTTGAGATTTTGTAATAAACCACAAATGTAGCAAAACAAATCTAATCCTCTTGCAACATTAAAATGAAAATTCACCGTTAATCAACACAAGTTTGCGCATGTCACATTTACAACTCAAAGGTTAAATGTCTCGGAGTAACAATAAACGGCATTCGTCTTCTTGTGAGATAAGGGGTAAAATACTAGGTTTCACATTTGACCGCAAGCTTACATAGAAAACTTACATTACAAATAAGAAAACACAAGTTAATCTAAAGATACAGCAAATGAATTGGCGAATAGAACGAAAACAAGCTCACAACAAGATTCTCTTTTATAATGTGTTACTCAGGGTTACTTTACGTCGATGAAATTTGCAAGTTAACTACTCTACTCTGAGCGTTACATTTAAAGGAAGAAGACTGAACAGAAGATGACCCACGGAAGTATCACAATACAACTAAAACACTCACTAATTAATGTTTCAACAACTATTGGCGCTTTTTGATTTGGTATTACAAATAATTCAATCCATGTAATTCATTACAACAAGAATATATTTATTAGTGTTGTTCTCTGGAAATCTAACACCAATTTCATCTGTTATCCTTTTTGTTGGTGCTTAGATGATATTTGTATTTTCTCATGTGCACTTTTGTTGCAATGTCTTTTTAATCCCAAAGTGTTCACCATGTAAACGATGATAGACTTCCGGAACTTTATTTTTATGAATTTCTGTGTCACCAACGTTCTCCAAGGTTGTTAAAAGGCCATCTTTTAATTTTAAGGTGTTCTATTATGTTGAACAATCCTTAGCTTCAGTGGTCTGATTTTTTACTCAACAAGATGTCCTCGTTGCGGTGGTTAGTCGTCACAAGCTGTTCCAGCCCAGAATTTGTAGCCACTAGTTCCATCTTCGCAAATGATCTTCTACGTTCCAAAAGTGCAGCAATCATTTCAAAGTAGCAGGGTTTGTTTTTAATGAAAATATTTTACTATAAAAATATTCCTTACTTATAGCAATTAGTAACAGGTCTCTTCATGTCACACATATCATACCACACCATTTTTAACAAAACATCACTGAAAATTTTTATTTAACACCTCTTATATATATATATATATATATATATATATATATATATATATATATATATAAGCTCGTTTTTCTTTAAATAGCTTTATAAATTGTCAAAACTGACGCATCTGAGGTAGTAAAAATTTAATAATAATACAAACGCACAGTTTGGTGTGCATTGTGGGTTGAAGAAATCATTGGACTGTGATTATTTCAGAACAAAGGTGGCACCGCTGTTACTGACAATGATGTACGTATCGAAAAATATTTTTTAATGAAACCAACGATTTGAACATGATTAACATGTGGTTTCAACAATATGGACCCACATGTTACAAAGCACGTGAAGCACTTACGAGATGTGGCAGAAAAGTAATGAGACTGATTTTTTATTTACCAAAGTTTTTATTTTTTTCAAACATCAATGTTATTCCCTTCAAAGTAGTTCCCTTGGGCAGTTGCACACCGATCGAGACGTTGTTCCTACTGTTGGTAGCAGCGCTGGAAGTCTTCAACCGGTATGGTCTTTAGCATGTCCGTTACACTCTTTTGGATGTTTTCTAAAGTCCCAAAATGACAAAAAGAAATCTTGCTCATTAACGATTCTGTCAAGAAGATCAAGACACTTATTTTTTCGAATGTCCTGTTTGGCACCATTTTGTCACAGACCTTTCGCATGTGCAAATGTTCAGTCAAAATTTCAAGTTTCCCATAGGCCTGTTTTAACTTTTTAAACGTCGCACTTGCCGATTCTTTAAGCTTAACACAACATTTAATGGCACAACGTTGCTCCAAATTTTTCTGTTCCATTTTGCGTGACGCACAACCAAAATACAACTTCACGTAGTTAACGGAACGAGTTGAAACTCCCACTGAGCTATGGGAGGGTATTTATACACGTGCTCTATCAAGGGCAACAGCGTAGCGTTGCCATATCGCTTGCAGTGTTGCCAGTCTCATTACTTTTCTGCCACATCTCGTATTTTACCAAATTTCCGAGTCATGTTGTCTCGTAGAGAAGTGACATTAACTAGTCACCGCGCTCTTGCTCTTGCTCTCTAACCCCATTACACGTTTTTCTCTGGTGTTATGAAAATTTTTGTTAAGAGACCTCCATATAAGGGCATTTAGCCGACATCATATTCCATATCTAACTTCTAAGTCTGTACTTTACACTGATAGTAATAAAATTCGAATTAATGCATGTTTTAATTTTAATTCAAACAAATATTTAAAAATAGGTATTTTGAAATTTTATAATAAAATTTTTTCTAAAATTTAGTATTAATGATTTTGGAAATTTTACAAAAGTTTAAATTTAAATTTAAACATTGGAATTAAATTTATGATAATTAGAATTTTATTTGAGTTTCCTTTTTTTTTATTTGCAAATTACCAAAAAAAAAGATCTTCTGACCATTTCCTTGAGTTTTTATTGAATTATCTTGAAATTTCACCTTTCTTGCAAGATTATGAAAGAATTAATGGTCCAAAAAATTAAAGAAAGGCATTTCAGATTTTAAAAAAAGTTTTGAAATTTCGGTAGTTTTTTTGTTTCAAATTATAAACTAAAACACCTGCCTTTTTCCATTTTTAATTTTTTAAAAAATGCCCTTTTAACTTGAATCAAATTTTTCTTTTTGATCCTGATTCGAGGTAATTTTTTTTGTAATTAATTTAACTTTCTTTTAAAAGTTTCAAACAGCTTTTTGGATGTGAAATTATTTAATTTGCCAAACCAAAGGTTCTTTAATTTTGATACGGTCAAATTTCTCCAAATTTTTACACTATTGCCCTTCCTTGATTAAAAACAAAATTTGTACCTCCTTCATTTAATTTAAACTTTAGATAAACAAATAATTTGATATTTTATTTTTTATCCACTTTAATTTATAATTTTTTATTTTTGCTTAGGAAAAATATTTATTCCGGTTGAAAAACATTTAAACTATTTTAAATAAAAATTTTATCTCAGATTTTTAAAAATTTAAAGTCCTTTTTATTCAAAAAAATTCTTTAGTAAAAATTTCTTTTGTTTTTAAATTAACTTATTTAATCTAAAAAATTTTTTTTCCTTTTAAATTTTTTTAAAATAATTACAAGATCTTAATTTCATTAAGAATTGGAAAGGACTAAAAAGTGAATATTTTTTTATTTCTTTGATATATCTTCAAATCACCATTTCATGTTAAGATGCACTGGAGGTAAATCATCATTGCTTCGAGGAACTGATCTTCGAAGAAATGTTCGGATATTTTAATTTATTCTTTTAATATCTTTATATGTGATCAAAAGTAACAATCGTTTGCATGGTTTTGTGGTTCACTCCAAATCAAGGGCGTTGCAAAGGGCAGGACTTATGACTTCCTTCGAGCTAACCTCTTAAAGTTCTTGAGCAACTGTTGCAACATATTTTCCGGATCCAATTTTTGTTTCTTTCATCGACAGGAAACCCAAAGTAAAGTTGATAAGGTCTTTTCACCAGAGTATTGCATTCTGTTGAGATTTTGTAATAACCACCACAAATGTAGCAAAACAAATCTACAGAATTTTTGCAATTCCTTGGCATTTTCTACCTAAAACAAAATAAAATTTGTTATAAAATTATATTAATGTTCTTAACGTGAAAGTTTTTTTTTGCTCTGTAGTAGCAAAAACGCAACACAACAAATAATAAATTGCAACAATTAAAAAATATATTTTTGACTAAAGCAAATATAGATTCAATACGTTTAAATCTTCATGTTCATAATATTTTTATTTAAAGGAGGATTTCGTTGCAGACCATTGTTATTGGTAAAGGGTAATCATCCTTCTTAGTTACCGCATTCAGTTAACAACAAACAACACAAAATCATGTTCGTCCGTTTTTCTTTTTAACTATTGCGATCTGTGATATTGACCTATATACTACATCTTCATTTTATAATTACCTAACCACGTCAGTTTATTCCCTCTTGGAGGAACAAATGAAATATCAAGATATATTTGAACTGCATGATTAAAGTTTGTATTTTAATATTACTTGTGTAATATTAGGTAAATGTTGTGTACTATTTCATTAAATATTACGTATAACTATGCATGTCCTTAATGCGTTACATGTTTTCAGAAAATTTGCTTAATAATTAGCCTTTATTTTTTAGCCTAAGTGTTTTATTGTTATTTTAAACAACGAAATGCTATGCAAATTGTCCAGCAACGCGGCGGAAAGTTCCTAAATTTATGGAAAAACTTGTACTCACGAAAGTCCGTGGATTTTTTCATTAACGTACAAATTAAAATTGCAGAAAAGTGTTAAGAATTTAAACGGCCGTAATGCTTTTAATCTGGGCTTAATTTGAAAAAACTGGGGCTAAGCAAGGCTAAAATGGACCGCGGCATGAAAATTAAAAGGGCTGCATAGTAATTACGGCGACACATAATAAGAGCCGGCGAAGCAGAGAAGCTGCGGCAATTTGCATATTTGATTAGAGATAATCCCGACGCTTGTCTAATTCGATTCGTGCCGCAGGTGCTGCGGGTTTGGTGGTTACGAGACGGCCACAGGTTACTCAGCAACGCCACGGCTGGGGTCATTGTCAGCAACCAGACGCTGGTCTTGCAGGTAAGGCACGCCAACTAATTGCACTGTCGCACCTATCGGCACGCACCCGACGATTTGCAAATCGATGGCAACTTCTCCTAACGTTTAACTCGCGCTCTCAAGCCCCTGAATATATAGGGGCGGAAAGTTCAGGTTTCGCTTAATCATTTCACTAAAAAGCTCGTTCCTGGTAATATAATTTAGGTTTACGGCTTAGACGCTTTTCACTTTATATGGCAGTAGTTTGGTGCACTCATTTTTTACGTTAAAAACTATTAAGTTATTTTTATTATAATTTAATGCATTCCCTTTCGGGCAGTTATTAATATAATTTTGCCAATTACAAAAGTGGTTGGATTTACAAATAGTTATAACACAAACATTTCATGCTAATAACTAACCATCAAAATGCACATGAGTAATCCTAAAATTATTCATTGTGAGTTACCTGCTTAATTATAGAATTCAAATTAAAAGATTAGATTTGTTTTTGATTTTAATAATCAACTTTAAAAATAGAACTTTCCTTCCAGTACTAGATTATATATGCGACTACTGTGGAATTATAAACTTGTTTATTTTGGTTAGCACACCCTTTTATATTTCAAAATCAGATATTTTCTATTTTTTCTTCAGTGCTACTTATAATCTTCTATTTTATTTAAATTTTTATTATAACTAAAGTACCAATTAATTGTTATGATGATAAATATAACATGTGTAGGAGTGCAAAATCTAAATATATTGTAACAAATTTCCGAACGCCTCCGTAGCGGAACCCTTCTAGGAATCCAAATGTAGCACACGTGCCCGCTGAATATTCTAGAAAGTACAAGTGCCACGCCTCTCGAGGGTTGACGACTGTTTTGGAATGTTGCTGAATAGGAAATAAATATCGTACAGCAAGACGGCCAGGGGATTCCAAGTTCAAAGTGTTGACATAGTGTGCCGTTTTATGTCAATGCTTGTATGTATTGTGTATATAAATAGCGTTATAAATTTGCATAACTGAGCAGAAACGTTACAATATCTCTACATATTTGTGTTTAGTAAATCTGTTAGGTGAGTCTAATGGATTGATTCTCTTCCGTCTAAATGGGAATGTCACTGTTTCTTTCCATGCACACCACAAAGCTTCCGCGATCAATCTAGATCCTTTTTGTATTTGAGGTACTTATGATACCCCAGAACTCAATTTTTAGATTAGTTAGCCATTCTATTGTATTTACAAGAAAAGCGCAAATAATATTTGGTCTGACTCTATTCCAGGAGCGATAAAAATAAAACAAAGAGTTCTTCTTCAATATAGTCTTTACATATTTCAACACATTTCTTACATATTGAAATTATCATTTTACTACCCCTGAAAAAATACTCTGAGGTTTTACTTCCAAAGTGCTACAAAGTAGCTTTCTGCAACTCATTACCATGAGTGTTATCGCTATTTTGTTTCTGTTGCTCGAATGTAGCTGGGACGGAACTTTTAACACGCACCTCGTAACAGGTTAACTACTAGTCCAAGAATATTGTTTAGGGTACCCTTTTGTAGAAGTTAGTTCTAAACTACCGCTTAAACTTTCTCAAGACAAACAATTATGGCGACACATCAATACAAAACGGCCCCTAGTCCGCGGCAGACCTTCAATGGTCAAGGGGTGCGAAGAATCCCCGCGATGAATGCTAGGAACCACCCGAAAGTGGAAAACGAAAAAGAAATACCAATCAAAATTGGCACTTGGAACGTGAAAAGCATGTATATGGCTGGGAAGATACACAATACAATCCAAGAGATAAAGAGACTAAACATAAATGTCCTCGGAATTACCGAAATTAGGTGGAAGGAGTCAGGAAAAATGAACATAGGCGACTCAACTGTATATTACTCTGGAAACAACCTACCTGATCACCCAAACGGAGTTGGAATTAGAGTGAACAAAGAGGCAAAAAAATCGGTCATGAATTTCATACCGCAATCTGACAGAGCAATGTTGATCCAACTAAAAGTAGAACCAAAAAATGTTAACATAATACAGGTATATGCACCAACAGCAGAAAAACCCGACGCAGAGATAAACAATTTCTACGCCCAAATAAAACAATTAAGATCACACATCAAAAAAGATGAGATAACAATAATTATGGGCGATTTCAATGCCAAAATCGGAAAAGGGCCACTTCAAGATGTAGTAGGGGAGTATGGACTGGGTGACAGAAACCCAAGAGGTGACATATTAGTACAATTTTGTCAAGAAGAAAATCTTGTAATAAGCAACACATGGTTTAAACTACCTCCGAGACACCTTTATACCTGGAAATCACCGCAAGACCACCCAAGACATGTGATCAGGAATCAAATCGATTTTATCCTAATAGACAAAAGATATCGAAATGGAGTTCTTGGAGCAAAGACCTACCCAGGAACAGACGTGGGGTCGGATCATAACCCTGTAGTAGCACGCATCAGAATTAGGTTAAAAAAGATAAGGAAGAAGACAAACACAAAACCAAATATGGCAATACTAGAAGACCAGATACAAAAGATCAAATATCCGCGTCACTAAACAACGAATTCAAAAAATACGTGAAACAGAGGCTGAGTCGCCCGACCCAGTGTACCAGACTTTTCCTATGGGGCTTCCAGAAAGACCATATGTCACAGAGGCATATCATGAGTATTCAAAAATTTGTTGAGGACCTACGGAGGCGCGTGTACGACAACTTTAAGAAACATTTGCAACAATGCATTGATGTAAACAGAGGCTATCTGCCTGACAGCTTTCAAAAAATAATTTTGTAATTGGTGGTAAATAAATGGCATATTTGGTCGTATTTATAGATACTTTTACTTATTTTTTTCCTGCTTTCGTATGTAATATATGATTAGTTGAAAAATGTCAGTTGGCTCCGTGCCACTCTATACTACTTTAGTTTTAACAAGGTCAAGTGTCATGTCATTTTTTTAAAATGTGATCTAAGTACTTAATGTTGTCCTAGAACAAACAATCCGTTTAGGGTTCAGCTTCAAGTTAGAAATTTGGAACCGCTCAAATGCTTCTCCAAGATGTTCCACAAAAAGCAAAACTGCCACATTAGTTATTTTGTTTGTTTCTATAAGTCATAACTTTCATAATCTAAACGTCTCGATCATGAACTGCCGTAGACATAACTATATTGTGCTGTTTTCTTTTTATTTTTTATCCATCTTCTAACTTGCCAACAACCGCTTTTATGTTCACAGTAAAGACCTATAAGGATCAATACCGATGGATGTCCTCAATTACACCGGTCTGCAAAAAAACTTTTTTTTCTCTTTCTTTTTATTATACATGATTATTATCGATTTAATGCTCCAGAATCGAAATATAGTTATAAAAATATGTATCACGTATACTTTTTTGTAATAGATTTTGTTTACATAAAATGCTTTTTTGGTTAAAAATTATAATCGTACACTTAATGATTGCGACAATTTTTACAAAAAAAGTTATAATTCGTTTTAAAATATTAAAATCATTAACGCAATTTAACTATTTCTATGATAAAATAGCATTTTACTTTGTAGTTTTCTTCCTTTTTGTTTTTCATTGGAGTTTCGCGACGAATCGACTAACAAAAATCTGCAAGTATTGTTTCTGACCATTTCTCGTTGTATCGTCTTTCTATGTGCAGTATATCTTGATGAAATCTTTCACCATGTTCATCTGATACTGCAGCAAGATTTTCGGGAAAGAAATCTAAGTGCAAGTCCAAAAAATGAATTTTAAAGAACATGTTGCATTTCAGAGCTTTATAAGAAGAAAAAAGTTCTTGAATTATTTCCTGGTAGTTTTTAGCTTTTTTTTTGTTTTCAGGAAAACTATCACACGCCTCTACAAAAGCAGTCCATGCTCTTTATTCTGCTTCATTCAACTTTATTTTAAAATTGGCATCCTTCAATTCCTTGGCATTTTCTACCTAAAACAAAATAAAATTTGTTATAAAATTATATTAATGTTCTTAACGTGAAAGTTTTTTTTTGCTCTGTAGTTGAGAATAAGTACACATTTTATCTACATGTATAGATTTTGTGCAAAACTTACCAAAATATCCCGTTTAGAACAGAAACCACCACTATACAACTTTTTAATGTACTGAGTGCCACGAAGTCACATCAAAAACTGTGCACGCGCATGCGTTGATGTAAAAACAATGTTAGTCGATATCTTTCTTTCACTTTCAAACCAGTTTTGTCTGTACAGATACGATTTGAATGGATTAAAGTAGCAAAAACGCAACACAGCAAATAATAAATTGCAACAATTAAAAAATATATATTTTTGACTAAATATATACGTTGAAATCTTCATATTCATAATATTTTTATTTAAAGGAGGATTTCGTTGCAGACCAGTGTTATTGGTAAAGGGTAATCATCCTTCTTAGTTACCGCATTCAGGTAACAACAAACAACAGAAAATCGTGTTGGTCCATTTTTCTTTTTAACTATCGCGATCTGTGATATTGACCTATATACTACATCTTCATTTTATAATTGCCTGACTACGTCAGTTTATTCCCTCTTGGAGGAATAAATGAAATATCAAGATATATTTGAACTGCATGATTAAAGTTTGTATTTTAATATTACTTGTGTAATATTAGGTAAATGTTGTGTACTATTTCATTAAATATTACGTATAACTATGCATGTCCTTAATGCGTTACATGTTTTCAGAAAATTTGCTTAATAATTAGCCTTTATTTTTTAGTCTAAGTGTTTTATTGTTATTTTAAACAACGAAATGCTATGCAAATTGTCCAGCAGCGCGGCGGAAAGTTCCGAAATTTATGGAAAAACTTGTACTCACGAAATCCCGTGGATTTTTTCATTAACGTACAAATTAAAATTGCAGAAAAGTGTTAAGAATTTAAACGGCCGTAATGCTTTTAATCTGGGCTTAATTTGAAAAAACTGGGGCTAAGCAAGGCTAAAATGGACCGCGGCATGAAAATTAAAAGGGCTGCATAGTAATTACGGCGACACATAATAAGAGCCGGCGAAGCAGAGAAGCTGCGGCAATTTGCATATTTGATTAGAGATAATCCCGACGCTTGTCTAATTCGATTCGTGCCGCAGGTGCTGCGGGTTTGGTGGTTACGAGACGGCCACAGGTTACTCAGCAACGCCACGGCTGGGGTCATTGTCAGCAACCAGACGCTGGTCTTGCAGGTAAGGCACGCCAACTAATTGCACTGTCGCACCTATCGGCACGCACCCGACGATTTGCAAATCGATGGCAACTTCTCCTAACGTTTAACCGGCGCTCTCAAGTCCCTGAATATATAGGGGCGGAAAGTTCAGGTTTCGCTTAATCATTTCAGTAAAAAGCTCGTTCCTGGTAATATAATTTAGGTTTACGGCTTAGACGCTTTTCACTTTATATGGCAGTAGTTTGGTGCACTCATTTTTTACGTTAAAAACTATTAAGTTATTTTTATTATAATTTAATGCATTCCCTTTCGTGCAGTTATTAATATAATTTTGCCAATTACAAAAGTGGTTGGATTTACAAATAGTTATAACACAAACATTTCATGCTAATAACTGACCATCAAAGTGCACATGAGTAATCCTAAAATTATTCATTGTGAGTTACCTGCTTAATAATAAAATTCAAATTAAAAGATTAGATTTGTTTTTGATTTTAATAGTCAACTTTAAAAATAGAACTTTCCTTCCAGTACTAGATTATATATGCGACTGCTGTGGAATTATAAACTTGTTTATTTTGGTTAGCCCACCCTTTCATATTTCAAAATCAGATATTTTCTATTTTTTCTTCAGTGCTACTTATAATCTTCTATTTTATTTAAATTGTTATTATAACTAAAATATCAATTAATTGTTATGATGATAAATATAACATGTGTAGGAGTGGAGAATCTAAATATATTGTAACAAATTTCCGAACGCCTCCGTAGCGGAAACCTTCTAGGAATTCAAATGTAGCGCACGTGCCCGCTGAATATTCTAGAAAGTACAAGTGCCACGCCTCTCGAGGGTTGACGACTGTTTTGGAACGTTGCTGAATAGGAAATAAATATCGTACAGCAAGACGGCCGGGGGATTCCAAGTTCAAAGTGACGGCAGTGTGCGAATCCAAGTGTGTTAGATGTGTTGACATAGTGTGCCGTTTTATGTCAATGCTTGTATGTATTGTGTATATAAATAGTGTTATAAATTTGTATAACTGAGCAGAAACGTTACAATATCTCTACATATTTGTGTTTAGTAAATCTGTTAGGTGAGTCTAATGGATTGATTCTCATCCGTCTAAATGGGAATGTCACTGTTTCTTTCCATGCACACCACAAAGCTTCCGCGATCAATCTAGACCCTTTTTGTATTTGAGGTATTTATGATACCCCAGAACTCAATTTTTAGATTAGTTAGCCATTCTATTGTATTTACAAGAAAAGCGCAAATAATATTTGGTCTGACTCTATTCAAGGAGCGATAAAAATAAAACAAAGAGTTCTTCTTCAATATAGTCTTTAAATATTTCAACACATTTCTTACATATTGAAATTATCATTTTACTACCCCTGAAAAAATACTCTGAGGTTTTACTTCCAAAGTGCTACAAAGTAGCTTTCTGCAACTCATTACCATGAGTGTTATCGCTATTTTGTTTCTGTTGCTCGAATGTAGCTGGGACGGAACTTTTAACACGCACCTCGTAACAGGTTAACTACTAGTCCAAGAATATTGTTGAGGGCATCCTTTTGTAGAAATTAGTTTTAATTTTATATTTAGCACTTTTACTTGAAGTATTAGATCAGCGATGTAAATTTTAACAATACGGTGAATAAGTGATCTAATAGTTGTTTGATTTTATAGTAGAAATCTTCGTGTTTACTTTATTGAACCCCAGCGTAATGTTCGCAAATGCTGTAATACAAAAAGTTTAGATTGCCGTTTTATGAACAATCAAAAACTTTGAATATTCTACGAATCAACTTCTCGGGAGGTTTGTCCGTTTTAAGGATCAAGATTTTTTTTGCCAATCTCTCTTCAAGTAAGGGAATGACCTAGTCTTCAAATAGTATTGAAAATATCCATAGTGAGAACTACTGCTCTAATTGGAAGTTCTCCGAATATCTTGCATGTAATTAAGTCTAAAAAATTTAATAGTCCGATATCTCAACGGTAACATGAGACAGATGCATGTACACACAAATATCTATCTAGAAAGAAGCGCCACCTAACGTATGGCATACCTAAACGTCAGGGTAAACCCGCTGATGGTAGTCAAACATCTATTGTAATAGGGGTACATAATGCAGTGGAGCAATTAATTGAACTCTTGTCAAGTGGATTTCCAGTTGTTTGCCTTATTCATCAAGCTCTGCGTTTATCAATAATCAATTCTTTGATAAGTGGAACTTTGTAATTCTCTTAAACTAATCTGTGGGTTTCAGTAGTAGATTTCCTCGAAGCTTTTTGAATTAGCGTAGTTAGATGCTGCACAGCTTCATTTATGTCGTCTTTATCTTTTAAGCGGATGTGTAATATTATGTTATCGTTATTATGTTAATAGAAAAGTGTCCAATCCGTCTTTTCATAACAAAATACTTCAGATAATTATTATACGTCTGTGGTCAGAGTGCAGATCAACATTTGATTCAATTGCGCTATGTATTTCTGTAATTTCCTTAGTTATGACAAGTATAGCAGGTTCACAATTTTGTTTAAATCAGTCAGCCAGTAGAGTGGCTCTCCAGTCGACAAGAAGTTTAAAGTATTTTGTTCCATAACGTTCAGTAATGTTGCCTTTAGCAAGGTTTGAATTTGTTGGATGCGTTGGGGTATTGTTTCTAATAACTTGTGCCATAGGACCGGGTCTGTTTGATACTAATTGACCGTTTCTGTTTATTAAGTCTTGAAATACTTACTTTACAGCTTTTGTATTTTGCTGGATGTTTTCCAAGGCACAGAGCACATATTGTTGGTTTATCTCTAGATTTGTGACAGCTCAGTATGTATATATGTTACGAGGTCCTCAGCATTTAACACATTTAAATAATTTCCTGCAGTACGTCTTTGTGTGTCTTGGCATCTTGTGCACTATACGATATTGCTTTTATTTTTTTATACTTCTACTCTAATTTTAAAGTGAGATGTAATTCTAATTTAAAAATATCTTTATTATTGTTATTTGGCTCAAGATCTATGAAAAATAGAGGTAATGGTTCCTTAGTAACTCTATGTCTGACATTTATGATATAAATTTTGTTCTTTTTTTCAATTTCTTATTTAATTTATGGTAAGGGAATATAATGATGTATGCCTCATATAACTACACAGTATGCTTTGTCTTGTTTTAGTTGATATGTATGGTACATAATTTGCTCTTTCGCTAACGTGATAGATAAGTTTTTTATAAGTTTTTTGGGTAGTGGAGTTTATTTTTATAACGCTATTTACTAATGTTTCGATAGTGAAATTTTCTTCATCTGTTACTTGTGCTTTGTTGTCAATCATAGCTTTGTGGACTATACTTCAGATATAAAAATTGGTGGAGGTTTCGATTTCCTTTTTGTATAATTTTGACTATTGAACATATTACCGTTGTTTTCAGACAGAATTTCAAACCTGTTTGTTATTTCAGTTTGAGTATCGATTTCAGTGGAGGTTTGTCGTTTTACTCTTTTTTTTGGTTACCATTTTCCAGGGATGTTTAATTAGATTTTCTGTTTCAAAGGGAAACCCCTGTGATACACTTGATGGCGAAGGTATTAAGAGACACGATGCGCACCATTGAGCTTTTGGTAGAGATCTAGAGATAGAAATATATAGATTTTATTTTAATCTATGACCACAATCCATACTTTCTCCCCTGAATTGAAAAACTAAAGACTTTCTGTTTTTTCTCTGAAAAGAGTCATGAAAGGTACACGTCTTGCAGATGTGACAGCGAACGTGTGATAGCGATTTCTAAAGAAGCCTTTGTTAATAATTTCAAGAAACTTTATGAAGGTTACCAAAAATGTGTTGCGAAGAATAACTATTATACTGAAGGCCAATAAAGCTAATTTGTTTGTATGTTTTTTTTTTTTCTAATATTATTCACCGAACAATTTAAGCATAAAACATATTACTAATATTAATAATTCACTTTAATCCTCAAATATAATACTTGTTGCTTTACAATGTTTTTTTGTATGATTACTAATAAGAGTTTTATGATTGTTGTCATTCTCCTCTGTTCATATTCAAATGACTATTTTTGATACAATTTGTAAATACTGATATCATTTGCTGTTCTGGCAGAATTATAAGTACTTTAAACCAAATATTTTTAATACAGATTTTCCTTTCCTTCATAAATGGGAATCTCATTTTATATAACTTATAATATGCGGTACATTTTTTATAATTTATCACATAATCCCCTTTACACAGGGCTAATGTGAGTTTTGCGTTTCTATTTTTGTTACAAGCTGTTGTTGGGCGTTCTTGCTCACAATTTACGTACCTAAACCGTTTACAACAGTATTTTTTGACTAATCACTAAGTTTACTTGGTGCTTAATTAGAGGCTTGACGTTAAAGATTTTGTTTGTTATTGAAGTTTGGCTTCTGATCTACATACATAGCAGATCTATAATAGTTTTTCTAATGATGTAAAGTAATAGATGTTTTTGGGTACTATTCTAAAACTTTCACTTCCTTTCAGTTAAAGTATAAATTATTTCTATGGTTATAATCAGTCACAATGTCTCTCTGTAGAGCAGATACTTTTAATGTAACTTTATATATAATTTGCAATTGTGACTTGCTGTTGCTGTCGCTGTCGCTGCGTTTCGATGAATTCTGTAATTGGTTATATAGTTCACTAAATGGCGACTTCTTTGGCTACTCCATTCTCATTTTCATACCGGTTCATTTCTACTTCTTGATATTTTTTTTGTAAAATAACACTTTCAAATAATTTTGTGTACTAATGACTGTTGGAGTCATGTTGTCTTTTATTTTTTTCATGTGAATATTCTCTATTTGAATTATTTGCTGTTATATGAAAATTTGTTTATATATTGTAGTTGTTGATGTTGCGATTATTGCTCGAGTATTGATATAAACTATTCGATTGTAGGAGTGATTATTGAAACTACGATTTGTGATGGTTATATTTGGATGGAGATAAACCGCTGTGAAGTTAGAATTTGAGATATTTATATTTACTAGATATATGCGTCCGCACATGGTGTGCATTTGTATAATACGCGTATTATACCGTCGAAATATTTTTTGCAATGCTATTTGTATGCCATTTGCATACAATTATAATTTTAAAAATTACATATCTACATGATAATCAAAAATTTAAAATAACAAAATAGCCTAGACCATATCACTTAACTTAATGCTGATCACTATTTTTTTAATAAAATTTGTTTTTATTTTGCCAATTACAACTTATCTTTTTGAATATAATTTTGTCACCACTTGCTGTTAATAATAAATGTGTATGTGATTATAAACTATATTAGTGAAGTTAGATCATTCAGGTAGACTAACTAGTTATTCTATTAATTACTTGCTATATTTTATTAGAAAGTCAACACAGACAAACATTTCTTTGCCAAGTTGAAAACAATATTATTAATATTACCAATGCTGCCATAACTTTTATAATTTCGAAAACCGTATTGTACACAGTCGTGGCCAAAAATATAAGGCGCCCAGAACAAATAATTTTATACAATTTATTTGTGCGGATTGGAGAAAAAGTATATCAGCTTTGTTTCCCTTTTTATAGGCTATTATTAGGTATTCATTGTTTCATTGATTTACAGATTTAATAACGTCAGCTATTCTTTCAAGCAAACCCGTAAATACCTTCCGATACTCTTCAAGAGTAATAGCATTTTATTGTTCCAGTAGAACTTTTTGAAACATTTTTTGATGGCAGGTTATGCTTCATTATTTTTCAATCAACGGGGTTTAGATCCGGCTATTGGTCAAACAACCATTTTTCTATGATGTCGGCCATCATGTAATCCCAGATCATCATCTGTGTTTGACTGTAGGTACCACACACTCGCGAAGGTAATCTTCACCCATTCGTCGCACCACGTAACGCCAAAGGCACCAAACACTTGAACAATTGTTAAAATTAGATATGATTTTGTTACACATGTGTTTATGTATAACAGACCTGTCGTTATCATTAAAAGGTTGAGAATAATAAAAACCTCACTAAGTTTACATCAAGGTTAAACTCGTCTGACCACAGATTATTTATTAAGTATTCATCTATTAAACATTGGTGTAGAGCTCAGTGTAAACAATTTTTTGTTTTCTCCGAAGCCCGTGGCTTCTTCCTGACCATGTAGTCTCTCAGGCCTGCTTTTGCAAGCCCCCCTCTTATGGTTCCAGCATTAAGACGCTGATCAATTCGTATACAAATTGTGACAGCAAGTTGATTTAGGTTACTTCCAAATTTTTTATTTAAAATATTGCACTACAAACTTTCAAACAAAACATTCTGTATTTAGTTTAACAACTGCAAATTGATGAGAACATGAAGGTTAGGCATTAAACGAATGCTCACCTATATTAAACTAAAATTAATTTAAAAAATTCTGACTAATCTATGAGTTTTGAGACACTGCACTGCGTAGTTACTGTTTATGAGATCTAATAGTTTAAATCTTTTAGGCGAAGTTGAACTTCGACGTCACTTTCAATTAAGCACTCCACTAGTGTATTTGCATGACCATTAATACGGTTTTGATAATGCACACTGAACCGTTGTATTTCTTCATTAACTAAAACCATTTCAAGATCGCGTCTTATGGTTTCATTGGGAACATACCATGGTGTGTTTACAACAATTCTGAGTACTTTGGATTAAAATCTTCTAAAAATTTTAGAATTTTATTCCATATGTCCATATAGGCTTGATCATGGTTTTTTTTTTTTGTATTGGAGCAACTTATTCTCCAAGGATAACTGGTATTGTCGCCTTAGTAGCCAGTACATATTTTGTAATTTTGGAGCCATCTTTTTGCATTTTGTCCTTATATGCGTTCTCCAAGTCAGCTTTTTATTCAGGTGAATACCGAGATATTTGGCAGTACCAGCTTGCGAGATCTGTTAATTGTTTAGCGTCAGTGGTGGACAGCTGCCTCTCCTTAGCGTGAACGTTACATGGACTGATTTTCTTTCGTTTATGGAGACGCGCTACTTGGGGCACCACCTCTGTATTTTGTCTTTGTTAAGATCGGTGTGCGACAAGAGAATGCCCTGTCGTCAGAAAAAGTAACGACTATGATTCTGGGTCTTGTACGGAGATTCGCTGTGAATAACAAGTTCTACTTGCTATTCACAGCGGTCTCAACACGTTACCCATGTTCGTGTTAATGGGATATGGAGCTGTTAACTTACTGTCATGTCAAACAAGAAAGTATTGAGTAGCTAAGTATGACTTTAACTGTTCGAAATAATCCGTAGGTAGGGTTTTCTTAATTTTGTAAAACATACCTTTAAACCAGACTTTATCAAAAGCCTGTGTAACATCCAAAAACACAGTTGTGCAGTATTTACATTCCTCAAAGTCTTTCATTATTTTGTCTATAACCATGTGAACTTGTTCAACTGCCGCATGGTTTTTCTGGAATTTTCTAAGACCATTGGGTATAACCTTTGTAGGAGCAGTTTTTCAGAGACTTTAGACAAAGTCGGCAGCAGACTGATTGAACTATAGGAGGCTGGTTGATCAGTAGATTTTCCAAGTTTTTGTATTAGAATTATTTCTGCTGTTTTCCATGATTAAAGAGGTTAATTATAAACTGATGTCCTTTTTGATGCAGATTTTGGAGAATACAGGCGGTAAAGAGATCATGGCCAGGGGCTTTTTATGAATTTAGTTGTGTGTGAATCGTGTTTTCTACCTGATAAACCTTAAATTTTTTAATTAGCAATATCATTTGATATGGCATTTCTAGTATGTTGCGGATCTCATTCTCATTATCTAGATTGGCCGGGAATGGTTTGAAAATGTTAACTAGATGACCAGCGAACGTTAAAGCCTTTTACCGTTCGCTTTGGGCCCAGGTATTGTTGGTAGCGCAGATTGGTGCTTTGTGCTTCTGAGATTCCTTGCGGCCCCCCATAGCGAGTAGTCATTTGCTTCCAATGGAGAAGATGTCTTAATTGGTTTCGCACATTTTGATTTCTAATATTAGAAAGTAAGTTTTTGAGCTCAGTAGTTGCATGATTTAAGGCTCTTCTGTCGTTTGGGTGTCGTGTTATCTGCGAGATCTTCGTAACTTCCGCTTCTCTTCAATTTTGTGTTTAACTATAACTAGAAAGTTTATCGGGCTGATGCTTTGGATGTATTCCGGGGACGCTTCCTGATGATCCCCCTCCTGAATAACTTGATTGAAGTGTTTTACTACTTCATCTACATTTGTGTTTGTTTTTAATAAGGTATCTACTTGTAAAGATGTAAAGTAAATGTGCTTTCTGCTTGAGTATTTCAGTAGTGCCCAAGATTACTATTACCGTGGTGTAACCTGTAGAGAGATCAAGGCAGGAAATGACATTAAAGAGGTTCATGTTTATCTTTTTTACAAAGCACAGCTCAACCAAGTCAGGCTGTTTTCTACGGCTTTCTATGGTCCCGTATGTAGGTTTGCCATTGAATAAAGGTAATAGTTACAGCTTTTAGCATTTTTCTGCCTTTAGTAGTGCTAAGTCAAGAACCCCAGTAGGTATTTTAAGGTGCGTTATATGTTGTAGCTATGACGGTGAATATAAGAGGTTTAATGTTATGCTCGTATGTTCCATCAATTGTTTTAACATATGCTTTAATTCAGTCATGTCGTTAGGTTGAAGTGTTGAGACAGTATTCTATTGTAAAGTTGTACTATTAGAGAGTTGAGTGTTGTTGATTAATGCTTGAATGAATGAAAGTCCTGGTTGATGGGGTTTTGCACTTGGGAGAGTTTTTTTCGTACGGGTGAGAAAATTCTTTGGTGAAGTTTCTTATAAACATGGCATCCTTTATAATTAGCAGGGTGATTCCCGTTAGAATTAACACACGTCATATTTTTATATTTGTCTTTATGTTCACCCTGAGACGTAGAATGCATACCTGTGCATTTTACACATCGAGGAGTTCTGTTGCAAAAGTTCTTGGTATGCCCATATTTCTGATATCATATTTTTTGTGCTAACCTACTTAACGTTCCATACGTTGGTTATTTTGTGCCCAAGTTATTGTAATTTCTCCTGGATTACTTTAATTCTTGTGGATAGACGCCAATTCCTTAGAATATTAACGTTATTAACGAGTATTTTTTAGGTGTTTGTGGGAGTATTTTGATTTCATCGTTTGATAAGGCTTTTAACATGTACCCGCTTTTGGATATAACTTCTAAGAAGTTAAGTAAACGATCGATGGATTTCACACCCGAGACGAATGTCGGTGGCGGTTTAGGATCACTTTTTTTTAGATAAAGCCGGATCCTATTCCTGTACATTTACATCTGTGGGCGCACTAAAACGATTTTCAAGGTTAAGCCAGTAGCTCGTAGTTTTAGACTATTTGTTTTAAATTGGCAGATTATTATTGATGTTTTTTTTGGCGGTTATGTTTCTTATTATTAACTATTTGCCATTCTATGTTGTGAGAAACTGTAAGAATTTGTTACTACTGATAGATAAAATGAGACTGATAAGATACGACATTTGAAGTTATAGATGTGTCTGGAGCATAGCAATATGTGGTTGTTTGATTTAAATTTGGGAAATTGTGAACATATTGATAGCTTTGTTGGACAAATTGCATTGGCTAAGCTTATTCTGTTTGCATTGGAGTAGATCGTTGAGACGTCGGCGTTGGTATTGGTTATAAGTTGCTGATATAACAAAAATAAGTTAAATTAATAATAGAAATATCTTACGGTAGGTGACCGCAGTAACAACTGTTGGCTCTCAAATGAATTTTTTCGGTCTTCGCGGTCAGAGGTTACTTTTTGGACTGTTCTTTTCTGACTTACGTGTAATCCAGTGTTCTTAATAAATTTTAGAATATTTTGAACAGTCCACCAAAAACATTTAACATCATTCGTGATATAAAACTGAATCTTTCCCTATTCATGTAAAAAGTGAATCCATAATCGTTCACGTGCACTAAATTTCCTTTTTTAGACATTCTTACTATAACCGATCCTTCAAGTCGCGTATACGTCTCGGCGATAACAAGGCACATGCTTGCACTAAATTCAATGTATATCATTTAAAATATTTGCATACAAAACACACATTTAAGTTTTGCTAATTACATGTTTTATTGACTTTGTGTGAAAGCATACACTATTTACATTTTAAGTTGTAATTATTCTTTCTCTCGCCGGTTTGCTGGGTCATATCTATCCCTTCCGGTCACCAAAAATTTTTTTCATTATGCTTTGTTCTGCAATTCTTCTTGTATATTTTTTCTCTTCATTACCGTTCGTATCCCTTCATTTCAGTTTTTTCTCGGTCTTCCCCTGTTTCTCCTTTTCGGAAGTATCGATTCCATAGCCATTTTTACTTTCCTTATCCTATAATAAGGATAGTAATGTAATCGGTAGAAATTTGACCTACCCAGTTTTTCACGTCCGAACGAATTATAGCCTCAGGACACCAAAAAAGTTGGTTTGGGCCATTGGTTTGTGTGTGTATGTGTCTGTCGGTCTGTCAGTAAACAGGATATCTCGAGAACCGTAAGAGCTAGAGACTTGGAATTTGGTATGCAAGTTACTTGTAGGTAGGGGACGCAGTGCGAAACTTGGCAAAAATCGGCCGAGCCGTTTGGTCGCAAGGTCGCAAAATCGGTCGCAATCTAAACGGTTGAAGATTCAAAAAATTCATGAGAATAAAAGTGATTTGTTATCACGAGATAAACGTGAATGTAAAGTAAAAGTTGGTAAAATAGAAACTCAAAAAAAAAATTGAAGCCCGGGATTTTTGCCAGAATTACCCTAATAATAGGATAAGGAAAGCCGTGTGATGTTTACACCAGATTTTTGATATTCGTCCCTTGTGAAAACACTATCTTGGCTTTCACCAAGTAATGATCCGTTCCACATATTGGTCTTCTGTAAGCTCTTACACTTTCGATTCTCATTCTTAAATCTTGTCGAGCGATGATGTAATAGAATATTGATTTTTTTTCTTGTTTCTTCCCGCTAAGTGTATTTGTGTTTGTTTTGTGTTTATAACACGTTTGATATCTTTATTTGGTACACATGCTTATGATTCTGTTTCCGTTATTATTTCTTATCTCTTTTCTATATGATCCTACCACTTTATCGTTGTTTTTCCTCCCTACTATTCCGTTGAGATTTTCCACTAGTAGTAATTCACTTTTTTTCCTTGTTTGTTTCATATGTCATTCATTTTGTCATAAAAGGAGTTTTTTTCTGTTATTGCTTTGTCATCATTTGGTACGTATATGTCCAGGATTGTCACTCTTTGCCTTTGTATTTCTATATTGACTCTTAGCGTCCTTTCGTCAATTGGTTCCCAGATTTTTATTTGTTTTTGATATTTTTTTTTAATCATCACGGACATTCCTTGTTTTGCTCGTTTCTATTTTTTTACTCCACTCCATATGTATATATATTATCCTATATCTTCAATGCCTTTTCTTTTTTTCTCCGTGAGCACTATAATGTTTATATTCATTGTCTTGATTTCACTTAAGACACTTCCTGCATTTATTGGTTATTGTTCGTTTCCTTCGGTGTCTTTGTTCTCTTCTTCTCTTCTGAGGTTTTATAAACTGCTCCTTCCCCCCTTCTTTGCAAGGTGTGGATTACCACCCTGGGATTTAATTCATATTTCTTGTTTTTCATTCTGCTAGTTTCTCTTTGTTCCCTTCCTTTTTTTCGTGTGTTAGAGTTCTAAGCCCTTCTAAGACCTTCTTTTCCAGCCGCCCATTATGGGACCGACGTCCAGTTTGTAACAAACGCTACTGTTTGCCGGTTTGATCTGCAAGGGGTATTTTATTTCCCTCCTACCTAGGCATTTCCCTATCCATCACCTTGGGACGCGCCCTCTAGAGATACAGGCATCTCCCAAAGAATTTTTCGAGCAAAATATTTTGTAATTCATAGTTTTTTCATTTATATAAATTTAATTTTTACTATAATTGCCAAGATATAGTTAAGCCAAACTTTATTGGTAGATATATTTTGACGTACCTAGTCCTTTTGTAAATCTACATTAACAAATATATATTCTTTAATATCTTGTAGAAGATTCCTTGGGTAGTTTAAATTAAATAATATGTACAACTGATTATTTGTCTTACTAAAATATTACCTATCTTGTTCCTAATTGGTTCCTTTTCTTATTTGAAAACATAATTTCCTTGCAACTTCATATGAAAATGGTTCATAACTATATCAATTTAGCTTTTTTTGGTTTTCATTTTTTAGCTACTTAATTATTTTTTCCATTTTTTATTTGGTCTGTTATTCGCAGATTATAGTTGCTGCCTGAAGTCAGAGTATGTGTCATAACGTAACTCGAGCTTGTTATAAAGTATATTACAAAAATTGATATTTTGCTT
Source organism: Sinelater perroti (assembly GCA_036346155.1). Classification (NCBI taxonomy): domain Eukaryota; kingdom Metazoa; phylum Arthropoda; class Insecta; order Coleoptera; family Elateridae; genus Sinelater; species Sinelater perroti. The sequence continues at coordinate 6,569,597 of JARFIY010000359.1, forward strand.
TTCAATATTGTTTCTATTCTATATTAAATATGTACGTATGAAAAACATTATATAGTTATTTACTGTAATGAATTTGTTCTAGAAATTCTAAAATAATAATTTTAGTTTTGTTAATCATAAATTTTTTTTGCCTTCAAATTATTTGCATAATTTTGATATTTAAAGCATTGACAATAATGAGTTTACTGTTTCCAACAATATGAAAGCCAGCTTAATCATAATTACTTTTAAATCTTCAGTGCTAAGCTTAATTTAGTAATAAGAGATGTAACGTTTAATATTACCTAATTTTAGAATGTCAAAGATTTCATTAATTTAAAACTACCTTTTTTAATTTTTTTTGTTATAGCCTTTATATACCAATAGTTTATAAGTTAATTGTTTATGTTGCATTTTAAATATTTTTATTCGCTGTTGGCGTGTCTTTACGACACATAGGCCTCTTCTAGCTTTTTCCACTTTTCCCTAATTTTAGCTGTTCGCTGCCATAATTGACCTGCTATTTTTTTTTTATCGGACCATCGTTTTCTTTGTCTTCCTCTTTTTCTTTTGGTTTGGAATCGGGGAATCCATTCTGTTAACCTTTTTTGATTGCTCTGATAGAGAAGCACTTCGTCCGCGTTCCACATAATTGAGTATGCCAGGTTTCAGGACTTCCTTGGTTGTAGGTTTGTTGGCCCCTTTGCTCTGTAGGTCGGTTTTCTTTTGTAAAGTTGTGTTTGGTGAGCGAGACTCTAGCTAGTAACTTAAAAAAAAAGATATTCAGAAAAATGAGATTACCAAATACAATTAAATTAATGAAAAGTCTTTAATTATACAACTGCAATACTGTTGTAGTTGTAGTAGTATTAGATTTGATAAATTTAAATATGTTTTATAATCGAGTAATATTACTGTCATTAATTATTAAAAACGCCCATAAAATTTCAACCGATTAGTATTTTAGACTTTTGTGTGTCATGTTGCAATAACTACCTAACCTCTCCTAAAACTTTCTATAGTACATATTCTCAGTCATTTAACAAAATAATTATTTAGCAATATCATCTGCATCTAATCGAACTTGTTTCATTAGTTTACCATCAATAAAAACGGTTCCAATAACTAAAATAATTGTTGTAATGCTTGATTAAAAAAAATTAAAACCGCTTTTTTTAGATTAATGATAACATGAAAAATAATAATGTAAGAAATTTCTTACCCAAAAGTATTACGACAAAATTCTCTAGGTAGTTGTATCCATTATTTTTCGGAGCATCAAATACCAATAAAAAATTTTAATTATACACACAAATCTTAGATGATTCGCTCGTAAACTACCAAAAACCTAATTTAAGCTTAGCCAATTTATATTTATTTATATTATTTTATGGCAATTTTTAAATGTTATATTAAACAGAGGTTGTGAAGGAAAATGTTAAAGTTTTAATAACATCATTTAGATTTAAGAAAACTTACTGAAGTTTAATGAATAAAAGCTTCAGTGCGATTGAGATTATTGATTGAAATAGCGACAAATTCTGTTGTCTAGAACTTAAAACCGAATAATCCGTCACTTTAGTCGAGCTAACTAAAACTATCTATCTGTAGGATATTTTTGCCCCCTAATTCTCGCATTCTCCGGCACAACGCGCTGACGAAAGCTTCCCATTTAACACGCCCCACTGGCGTTTCCGATTGTTTAAGTTTTATCTCTGTCCGGATTTCCAACAAGCTGATCTGATTAAATTCCCCGACTTTCTGCTTTTGCACAATGCCCATGTTTTCCTAACAAGTTTGATTCCACGTTTGCATTTCGGTTGAGCGTAGACATCCGCTGCTAAATGCTAAAAAGAATTTAATCAAACCGCGCCGCTTTAAAACGTCCGCTGGAGGAATTCGTTGCAAACAAAAAGTTTCCGTTTCACTTGATTCCAAATCCTTACATGAAGCTTTCGTTAATCTGCTTCGCAAATGCAGAATGTTATTACTTTTGTAATACTTGAAAGCTTCATCAATATTAATTTTAAGGTAACGAAATGATGCAATGGAACTTCACCCTTTGTTAATCAACTGCTAACAAAACTCTGAATAGAGTTTTTAATATCGTGCAGCGGTGAATAAAATCGGCTTAAGAATTTTAATTTTATTAAATAACAGGGCAGATAAAAGTTGACAGCCCGAGATGTAATTAATGGTTCTAGCCGCATTAGCTAAAATATTTTATGCTGTAAACTCTTTTATGAAATTTGTTACTTGGGTACTTTTAACGAGTTATTAAAGATTTCTATGGTAAATGAGTAAAAAGAACAAGTAAATTTTCGTTCGCTCTTAACTAATTAAATATTGATCAAGAAGATAATGTGTACAAAGACTTATACACAAAAATAGTTATTTAGAATTCTTAAGAGCAGTGACTCTTAGCAGAGCAATAAAGACGACTATTATTCTATTATTAGTAGTGATTTTGTCTGTTGCTCTTAAAAAAAGTCAGAATCATTTTATGTGTTATCTGATACATAATTTTTATCAAAAATTTTAATAAATTTACTAATAAACGATTTGATAACAAAACGAATTTGGCAAAAGAGCATTAACTAAAATTTGGTATACCAATTTTTTACAGATGCTACATGGAAACAATTTTTGTCAATACAGCCAAATATAATCTACCATTTTTATTAGTTTCCCAGTAACGTTTTCATTAATTTGTTTTTGAAATGGGCCACTGGTTTTGTTTTATACAGTGATGATTTGTAATAACATAATCTCTTAGGCCTAACTTCATTTTTATAGTTTTTAATATTTTCAACCATTTAGTGAAATTGTTATTCTGTTACTATTATGTTTTTTATATATTTCAGTGCCATTATAGCAATAGTTTTACCAGTATTTGTAGAATTATCATACCTCCAAATAATTGTTTTTTATTAGCTGCATTCTTTATTTAAAATTATGCACTGGTCAAAATATATATATATATATTATTTGTTATTTTATATATTAAATTCAATTATCAGCGTTTTGTTATCACAGTATTTTTATTCCTCTCTTTTACTAATTATTTCTCAAACTTTTATCTGCCCACTATGCTTAATAAATTCTACTTTTATTCCATTTTCACTTGAAATTATGTATTCTCTGTCTCCTTATTTATTTTAGAGTTTACTTTTTTATTTGCATGCCTATTATACTCAGTAATTGGAAAAATATTGTTTTGTTTATATATTGATTTTATTATTTTCTGTTATATAACTACAAACTTATTTAGTTTCTTTTACTTGCTAATAAAAATACTATTAATTTTCTAAATCATCCTTAACACTTCAAATTCCACAGTATTATTTTTTCTTAAATTTATTTGAATGTCCTATATACATTTTGCTTCTCTATTTTTTATAGCCCACATTTTTCAACTTATTTCTAAATTTTGCCCTGCATTTTCATGTACTATTCTTGTTTTTGTTTTTCAGTATATTCATCGTCTTCCAAATTTTTTACTTTAATATTTATTGTAAAATAATTACTAACATACGTAAGGTATACTTTCTAACGCGCTCTTTTTGAAAATGAGACTAACAGCTACAGGTCATTTTATTCCCCTTTTCTTACAACTTCTTTTAATTTGTGTATAACAAAAAGATGTTTTTCTTTCTCTCCATTAACTGTAACATAAATAGATTCGTTCTTCAAATATCTTCTTACAGCTGCTTGAGTGAAGGATATTGCTTTCGTTGATTTTTAAATAAACAGCAATACGTGCATGTTTCTGTTTTTTTTGTTTCTATTCACCACAATTGACACTACAAAAGAAAACATCTGAATTATTACTTTTGGCAAGTTTTCCAAATATAAGTGTATCTGCCAGTTTCAATATAACTTTTATTTTCATAGTTAGTTTTTTATGTTAGGTGTAGCATTTTTTTACTACAAGCATTACAATTTGGAATAATCATTTTTATCTTTTTAGTTTTTTCTTTTTTAGATCTTTGACGATTGGTTGTGTCGTTTGTAAGCTTCTTTATTTTTATTTTAAACCTTTACGAAAGCCAGTATTAAAAATTAAAACAACTGCATGCAAGTAACTGCAAGAAGGCGTTCTTATATTGTGTAATTTATGTTCTATCTTTCTTTCTTTTTGTGTGTGTATGACATTAAAAATAATTACGTATGCTTTGTCGCTATCAAATAAATTAGATTAAATAAAAAAAAATATTTCATAGTCTTTAGTATTTACTATAAGACTAGCTTGTACTACATCCCATCTCATTCATGTGTTGACTTCTACAAGTCATAGTGTTTATGAAAGACAGCATTCCTAATTATTGAAACAGTTTTAATAGAATATTTTTTAGCGTACGATAGACGCACAACTTTTGCTCCAATAATTATCTATGTGTAATAATATTAAACAAGACTGTAAAGTCTTCTATGCATATAAGAATTTATTGTAAGATAAACAAATAGCAACAAAAATAAAGATATATAGAAGTACAATAAGGCCAATAATCACGTATGCTGCTAAAGTCGTGACTGTCACAAAGACAAAAAATAAAAAACGTTAAATCATACGTGCTATACTAGGACCTATAAGGATTACTAAAGATTAAATACAATCAAGGATAAATCACAAAATACTAAAAAAAATAGAAGAGAAGATATGGGTACGCCACGTTATGATACAATTAATAATGTAATGGAGACCGAATAAAACACGATGCAGAAGAAGACCAAAAGGTAGATGGTTTGATGAAGTAATGACAGATCTACGAACAATATTACTTACAAAATGGACAAAGGTTACACAAGATAGAAACCGTTGGTTTATAAAGACTGATCTCCTCCATTAAATAGATGTAGAGGTAGTTTCAATGAAACAGCTATATTCTTACAGGAATGTTATGGTAGTAATAATAATTATCGCTTTATCGGTATCGAAGAAAAAACTGTTTTTTACTTATTTGGCTATGAAATTCCTATTCCTTTTTTATTGCAACTTTATTATGATATGAAATTAGTGTTTTGTATTTTATGTAACCATATCTAAAATTTGTGATTTTCTAGTTTTTCTTAATGTTGCCATTATCTGGTTTAAACGCATTTAAATAAGGCTGTACAAAATCAAAATTAAATTTATTGTTAGTATCATTAATATTTCTATAATAACCAATCAATAAAGAGTCTGATAATATTGATTTATTTTTTACTATTTTCTTCTTTCGTACAATAAATGCTTGCGATGTATACATTGTACTTTTTATTTAGAACGCAATGATTTACGGTATTTCTTGGTTCAATTATATAGATTTTAAATTATATTTTTTAATCTGCCTTAGTCTTGTTGGCAGTTTTGATATATTTATTTGTTTCTATTTTAATTTTCATTTTTCAATACAAATCTTTAAATTGGCTATTTTCTTTGTTTTTACTTTAAATATTTGGCATTCTAAATATTTTGCGGAAATATTGTAAAACATGTGACTTTTTATTTCATTTTTATCTATTTTGTTGCCTCTAAAATGATAAATTACAAAATATTACTGTCAGATTTAAACTACAAACTACAAAACTTAAAACTCATTTTTAACGGCTTTATAACTCAAAATCATACCACCAGACATTTCTTTTATGGCAAACTGGGAAAGAACAATAAAACCGGTTATAAAAACACTAAGATTTTAATCATATTTTTATCCTACATGACTCAAAAATATGCAAATAAAATAGAAGTACCGCTCTTCTTTCTATGGCCATATACACTTTATCGACAGAACAACCTTCCAATTCGGAAACTATCTGGCATCCCGATGCAGTTTTTATTTGCAATGGGTTTTCGCACTTTGAATTGCCAAAGTATCACACAGCACCAAGTCACTAGTGTAAGAACTACAATCTTATATTCTTCATTCGCTGTTACTCCCATCTATTGTCCTTCATGTTATACTATAACAACACAACAATATAAAGACCTCTTTCAAACATTAGGTTAAAAATGTATTGCCGAAGGTGACTGGAATGCGAAGAACATTTATTGGGGATCCTGAATAACTTTTACTAAAGAACGTAACCTGTTACGTGCAACAATAGAAAACCAATAAATACATCTGTCTATGGATAAATCTACCTACTGACCTACTGATCCCGCTAAAATTCCAAATTTGCTTGACTTTTTTGCAGTTGCGGGTTTCTCTCCATATTACTTTCTTAAAGAAAACTATGCCTTGTCGATGGACTCACGCTTAGTACTGAAATAATAAACCAGCTCTTAAATCCTAGCTTAACTACTAGTTAATAAACGTTAATATTAAACTCGGTATCAAAGAAGCACGCGAACTAGCACAGTAGAGCACATCACACATCTTATCCAAAACGCTGCTTAGTTTTCAACCCCAAGTTACAGCAAAATGCGACATAAATAAAAATGTGTCGCTTACAAACCATGGATTAATGACTGAAAAAAGACGTGCTAAAGGTAGATTAATGCATTCACGCAAGTTTGCAAACAACCATACTCTGAACATATTGACAAAAAAGTAAAAAAGGTATTAATATAACATTAGAATGAGTCATTTTAAGAACACATTGCTAAACTAAACAAAAAAGATCACACTATTTGGAGAGCTACCAAAGATTTAAACAGCCTAAAAATGGCACCTACTCAAAAAGCAGATGGCACTTGGGCACTCTGACAATAGAAAAGTTGAGGTACTTTCTGAGTACTTGATGGAAGTATTTAAATCCTTTGAACCAACACCTACTGTAAAAACCTATAAAATAGAGAATTTCTTAAATATTCCATATCAGATGTCCACGATTAAACCTTTTACTTTTACCAAAGTACTAAAAATGCATAAAACAGCAGACTATAACCAGATAACAGACCAAATACTTAAGCAATTACCTATAAAAGTAATTTTTTTATTAACTAAAGTAGTATATACTTACTTTCCCATGAAAATATACACAAGTTATAGTGTCATCAAAGTCAAATAAGCCACCGCATCTACCAAGTTCTTATAGGCCGATTAACCTATTGCCACTACTATCGGATATCGATACTAATACACTGATACCTAACCACCAATTTGGTTTTGGTGAAAGGCACTTCACGATTCAACAAGCCCACCATATTATTAACTAAACAGCACAGAGTCTTACAGAAAAAAGTTCTGAACTTCAGCGTTCCTAGATGTGAAACTGAAGAATATGTTTCTGAATACCTATTATTTGCTGATAAAGTCTTACTTAACTCATCGTTATTTTACTGTGAAACACAACAGACAAATTTTAGCACTTTAACTAATAAAAGCAGAGGTTTCGTAGGGCAGTGTTTTAGGACCTTTCCTCTATCACCTCTATACCTCTGACTACTACTTTGCCAACGATGCTGCGATACTATCTATTTATAATCATGCCGTTGTCTCTTTGCAACACCTGCAAATACACTTAAGCAAGCTAAGTGCATGGACTGATGTATGGTAAATTGCTATAAACGAGAGTAAATCAGTTAAAGTAACATTTACTACTACAACCACTACGAGCTCTCCGGCAACCATTCAAGGCAAACCTATCTCATTTAATGTAGTAGTCAAGTATCTTCGACTTCATCTTGACAACTAATTTGGCATCAACATTTCAAAAAGAAAAGAATGCAGATCAACCTCAAGTTAAACAAATGTATTGATTCTTCGAACCAAAATCAAAATTCACACTGGAAAACAAAGTATTGCTGTGTAAAACAATTCTTAATCCCATCTGGACTTACGATGTCCAGCTGTGGGGATGTGACAAGAAAACAAGAATAGATATAATACAGGGAGCTCAATCCAAAATCCTTAGAGCTCTAGCTAACGCACCATAATACGTTAGTAATCAGACTATACATAATGACTTTATCGTTCCACTTGTGAAAGAAGATTTACATAGATTAGCCATCACCTACTTTAATAGAATGAGTGAGCAGTAACATTGTGGAGCAGTTGATTGAACTGCTACCAACAAGAAGGTTCAAAAAGCAGTGGCTCATTAACTTGAGCTGAAGTGAACTTCAACTCAGCCAACACAACTTTAGTCGATAGATAAGAATTCTCAAATGACAACATGCACAACACATTTACTAAATACTCATTACTATATTATGGAATAGATTGTAAATTAGCTGTATAAATAAAAGAAACTAAATATGTCTTACGTTTGTACGACAGTCTGGGATCTCTTGCTTGTTTCTTTGTATTCGAATTATTTGGCCTAGTTAGGTTTATATATTCACCAATATTTGACTTTGATAATACATTTATGATATCACATTTATAACAGAACACCACATCTAGTTAGTGCTTACATTATATTGAATGGTTACAAAGGCTGACTATATACAATACTAATTTTTTCGGTTACATTATTAATTAGCGGCCTCAAATCGGGAAGATTTCCGATGAAAACCATAAAATTAAATCTATTTTATGTACATATTACTAACAAAGGGAACACAATCTATTCGGATCACTAATTTTGTTAAAATTTTGCAGGAATAAAATATTGGTATAATGCCAAATTCTATTCGGAGACGACACACTTCCCAAAGTTTTGGAAAAATCATGATTTAAAATTATACCCGCCATATTAGAATAATTAAAAGAATGTTTTTTTTTAAATTTTGCTTACCCATTGTTTGCTTTGTTCTTTTTCTGTTGTTATTATAAACAAAACCTTGTATAATACTATACATAAATAAAATTAATATATTATTAAATCTCTTTTCACATTTGCGATTAATAAAACGTATTTTATTATTGTGTGTTTTGAAGTATATGTAAAAGGAGATATAGCAACAAAATTTTTTGTCACTTTTCTTTGCAGCTTTACAAAATTTGGAGTGATAGTAATTTAAAAAAAATTTCTAATTCGAAATCAGCGTAAAATGTCCTATAAGAATCCATTTTCAAATTTAAAAAAAACTCATATTTTGTGACGGACCGACAGACCGACAGACAGACATATAGAATTGAAAAAAAAACAAAATGCAATGCTAACATGCACTTTATGGGCCCTATTTTATGCAAGCATATTGCTGCAAAGTGATGGAAAATTAAGAAAAAATAGTCAATCATTAATCAGTTTCAACGAAAGCCATGTCATTAGTTGAAATATATAGGCACTTAATTTATGCAATAAGTAAGTTTTAAGTTTCTCCAAAAAAAAATTTTAACGTGATAATAAAATATAAATAATGTATTTATTCACAAGGAACTATAATTCAATAAATTTAATTGTATATTGTTATCTACTTTACAATTTTTTATTTATAATAGCAACAAATGAGAAAGGAAAAAATAAAAGGCCGAGCAACATCCAAACAAGCGATCTCTCCATTGGTAACGCTTTCTTGGGTTACTGTGACTCAATAAATATCTTACTAAAGTAGTATTAATATGGCGTGTCTAATTTTAACTCACGATTTCTCGAAAACGCTTGAGAGGTGTATGGTCTTCGAAAAGCATTTGGTACTCAATATTTTGTTTGTGCAAAAATTCTGCAAAGTCGGTTACCCGAATGATCCGTGCTCTCTTTATAACTATAACTGACCTCAGGTTATACTTAATAAGTAATCTTTTAATAAGTAATATTAAATGGTATAGACTAACCTAATCAACAGGTAGAACTCTGGAAAACCTACAGTACCGATAACGTAGCGCAACATACATCCGCTAGCTTCAAAATTGCAGTTGAAAATCCAAAGTTATATTTGAAAAACACTAATGGTTGCCATAATAATTATATTTTCCGTATTTATACTATAAAATCGTATTTATTTGTATAATATAAAAAAATTTTAAAAGTAAAATTGAGTAAAAATTAAAATAAAAATCATTTATTTTACCACCATTTTCTAATGTTTCGCTAGTGTAGTAGATAAGATATCTATAAGACTATTATGAATGAACAATAAAGAAAGTAATGGGAAAACGATAATGTTCTTGAACTCCCACTTAAAGACTTAACAAAGAATAAAGATCGTCTTTTGCCTGCCGCTTGAAATAAAGCAGTTTTTAGAGGAGACGATTTTAATTTTTAACTTGTATGATAATGAGCAAATAATATGCTCCAGATTAAAACTACTGAAATATCAAAAAACTTTATGCATTGAAAGCAAAAAAATATTTCTATAAGTACGTAATAAAATTAAAAAAAAATATTTTTTTGTAATAGGAAACACGCTATTACAATCTTCTTTTATTTTTTACATAATTGAAAACTAAACAATAAACTAATATTGTGGATTTTTTTACATTTTCCACGTTAGATTATTTTTAAAATAAGTAAGTATAAAATAACATAACAACAATATAATAATAGGTCCTAATAATAAAATAGAAAATAAACACTGTAAAACATAAATTAAATTACTACTCGTGTTAATATTAAACATTTTAGAGGGAACACAATGACAAATATTTAAAAAATTGAAAATCTTAAAGGGAAGTCTAGTTATCAACTTTGGAGACTTAATATTACTTTTAAAACCATTAGATGTAATCATCAATAAGCCCTTCAATATATATATAAAGTTAATATACATGAAATAAACAGGGTTTCTCCCTCATTTTTAAACCCTTATAAAAACATCAACCGTTCTAATATTCAAAAATCATGCAAATGAGTCAAACATATGTGCGAACGGACGTAATGGAAAGATTATGATTAAAAATTTCTAAAAATATAGAATAGCAAACAGCATAGTAAGCCAATATGCTCTAAAAAATTGTAAAAATTGAACAACTATCCCTCTTGTATCTTATTTGTTTAAATAAAGGTGACTGAAATAGTAATATATATTTACATTCAACTTTTTTTTAAACATTTATTAGTTGTTATTATTCTAAGCGTATAAACGCCTGTTAAGAAATTATTTTAAAGCATAGAACGTCAAAAATATGTTTTAAAATATAACTATTTCTACATAACAGATAACTAGTTTAACTAAGTTTAAGGCAAATTCAGATAGAAGATTATGTAATTTGGGATTCTTGAAGATATTTCTCGGAGTACAAGAAGTTTCTTTGATATCGGGAGATATGTTAGAATTGATAACGATAATATTTGTTTTCTTTAAGAGGAAGATTGTTAAGTTTTATTGGGTGGATTGTTACATTATATCTTCTAAAAATTCACAAGGGAAACACTCCCTTACGACTCACCTTGTTTCCTTACATTAATTAAGTCACATACCCCGACCTATTATAAAACAAGTCTCATCCCAGGCACAAAACTTCTACCACTTCTTAAACATTTTTAAAGCTTATTCTATATGTAAAGATAATATAATTGTAACTTTTAATGTTGTTTTCCTGTTTATCGATATTTCCATTCATGAAACTTTGCAACTTCTAAAAACTACTTACAATCCAGAAGGCGACAACCTCAAATTCATTAGACATTGCTTATCCAATACGTATTTTACCAATAACCCTTCTACGGATTTACTCAATTTTTCCTATCATAGCTAACTTTTTTATGGCCGATTAAAAGTCCTTACTTACTCTCTCTCTGAAAACCTACCTGTTGAATAAGGTGCGACAACGATATTTTTGTTATCTGACTTCATGGACAAGGTACCCTTTCTCAGTTCCTTTCCCACCTAAATAAACTCTAAATTAAATAAATGCGAAGGCTTTCACGGCCGGTGTTATGGTGCATCGTGTGGCTGGTTCTCGGGTTATAAGGCCGTGGTCGGAGTTCAGAAACTCTTGACGTTTCGTCCACAACTGCGTCAAGAGTTTCTGAACTCCGACCACGACCTTATAGCCCGAAAACCAGCCACACGATGCACCGAACTTTAAGTTAATATCAAGTTTACAATGGAAATCGATTAAAACAATTTGCTTTCTTTTCTGGACATTCTCATAAAAAAAAATTTCATTCACAGTATCTATCATACTTTCCACAAGAAACTTATGCATAAACTTATTCAAACAAATTCCAGAACTCAAAACCGTCCTGACTAAGTAAAAGCGTTTTTACCTTACATTAGAAGTATGATTAACAGAATAGGCCGAATACTGAATAAACAAAACAAAAGGTTTTTTAAGCCAAGAATAAAATACCTGAATTCATTCGCTTCGCCAAGAACCATTAATCATACGAATTTTAAGGATTTTATAAAATACCTTGTGGTGATTGTGACACAACCTACATAGACTAAACAGACAAATATTAAACCGTATTTACAAAAATAATTTGACTGTACGAAAGAGCGATAATTCTTCATCACTTGTCAAACATAATAAAGAAACCATCCATAAAACTAATTACTACAAATCCAAAGTAGTTGCGCTCATTTCCCACCTAGCAGCAGAATCAGCCAAGATGTTATTGAAAAAGAAAAACACCCTCAATCCCTCAATACTCGAAACGATTATCATTAATTATTCCACGTCATTGGTTACGTAACTGTTCCCAACCTAGTAGATTTCTTTCAACTGCAAACTTTTGCTTCAGATTTAATAAACGCCCAAGTAAAGCAGGCAAAGGACCAACCTTCTTCAATGACATAATTCTCTCCCCATGATCTTTTTCTAAAACCAATGGGCTTTTTAGATAGATTTACTTATTCTTTTTCTATTTTACTTTTCACGATACTGGAAATAGTCTTGCCAAAGACAAGGTAACGCTTATTCTTCTAAGGTTAGAACAGGATTTCTTGTTTTCTTATTTATAGATTAAACTTATATAAATTTGTCATATATTTAATAAATATCTTCTATATATATTTTACAACTTTATCTCCATCCTATTTGAATATTTCCATCATTAAGTTTCTTAGTTTTGCTATCCTGTTGATTCTAGGTTGTGCAAGGGTTTTCCAAATATCTTCTTCTGTTATTTTATAATCTGATTGTCCGTTGAAGGTTGAACACCCTGATTATGAGAAAAAATGCTCAATTCATTTGCTATGTGGGAAATGAAAGAAGGCAGAAACTGCATCTCGTCTCAAACTGAGTGGCGCGTTGCTATTGGCTAATTTAATTAGGGCGGTAATGGAAACTGCTATTTTGACACTGAATTTTCGTTACTAATTGTCTGGCTCGAATTCGAGAACTTAGTGAAGTTTATCACTGAATGCATATCTCTGGCGTAGAAAATCTAGCTGACTATTTATCTCGGGGTTTGTAGCTTGGAAAACTCGTGTTTTTGATGCTGTAGTGGCAGAACCAATCTGGTTGTCCTCAGATAAAGAAAAATAACATATGCAGCGTTTGGTACGCCAAGACAATAACCTTTTTGAACACAAACAAGTAGACATTTCATTGTTATACGTAGAGTCTAAACCTAACTCGAAAGAGTGTTGGATTACAGATTTGTTGCAGGTAATGACAATTGTTCTGTTTTTTGAAATCATTATCTAAAAGGACTGTAATTTTTGAGAACGACTTTAATCGAGCAGAGATTGCATTGTGTCGCATAGCACAAAAATTTCATTTTTCCTGTGATTTTAAGAGGTTGGAAAATAATAATGTTCTAATTCGTTGTTGGTGTTAGAGCAATTCTTATATCAAGGAGTGATAAAGGTTAGTGGTCGAACGACAAAAGTTTCGATCTCATTTAAAAGAAAGCATCTCATTGTGTTACCAAAAAATGACCCGTTTATAGTTCGTCTGGTTGATTACTCTCACAGGTCCAACTTGCATACTTATATATTATACATCTGTTATTATGATGTTTGCATCAGAAGTTTTGAATTTTGTTAGCACGACAAGTTTGTAAACAAGTACGGTGCTGTAATGAGAATTGTTGCCAAACATATAGGTGCCTAAAGAAAGTAAGACGGTATATATTTTTTATTTAATTCTAAAGCTTATAAAGCTCAAACGAGAATTGTCAGAGTCAAGAAATCGGAATCGGCGGAATTTGGAAGGCCAAAAAAATTCCGTAAAGACGTACCTTGCACAGATAGTAAAAACTTTTTAACGAATAAAGAGTTAAATATTGTGCTAGTATAGATTGAAGCCTTATTCAATTCTTAGTCCATGTATCTTTTACGTATAGATTTGTCAGAGGCCGTAGTGTTGACGTCAGTTGCTTTCCTTTGCATAAATGCTCATAAACAAATGTTTCTTTGATACCAGGAATTGTGATAGTGGATCATTCTAATGTGTCTCCTTTGTATTGGCGGTTAGAAGTGATCGATAAAATTGTTCCAGAAAATCGTTCTTATTGTACAGGTAGACAGTACTCAGGGTAGATAAAAGCATCCAGAGATTAATTTCTTTCCTTTGTCTTTAAAATAAGTACATTTTTATGTCAAGGGAAATGAAAATATATACTAGTATTGTTTATAATTAATTGTAGATAGAGATGTTTACTTGTATATGATTGTTTGTTCTCGTTGAATCGTACACCGATTTGATCGAATATGTTATGGATGTCATTTTTTGTTCCGATCAGCTTTTCTATACCGGACCTCATAAAGCTAGAGTTCTACTATTAGTTTGGCAACATGTACTGCACCTTTAGTAACTTCTAAGTTGTATAAGTTGTGAAGCCAATCCTTTAAAAGTGAAGGAGTGTTTAGACGTTTTCCTGGTGGAGATACAAACGGGAAGATCTTAGGTCCTAAAATAAATTTGGAAACATGGAGGTTCAGAATTTTCTTATCCATGGCTATACTCTACTCAGATGCTAATTTGCGTTTGTGATTAGCTGGAAGAATCACATGTCCGATATCGGCGCTTCTGTTTTGTAAATCTGACGTTTTTACGCCAATAATATCAGTTTTGTTTAGTTTAAGTTATCAATGGTTATCGTTCGTTAGCTTGAGTGGTGTGCGGTTTGATTTTATTCAAATCCGTCTGTAAACACCCCCCTTTAGAAAAGCTTATTCAAGCAAAACGGAGATTGTGAATCTCGACGACATGTAGTACGGATTCAAAGGTAAAGGAATATTTATCACTGACATGTTTATTGTTTCTATTTTCTCTTATTTTTTTCCGAACTTTCTCTCCGATCAGCAACGGAAGAGGATAAGGTAAAGTCATCGAGAGACGAGTTCAATTTACGTATTAATTATTAATCTCAATTTCTCACTTAAGTCGAACTAGGTAGATTTCTGTTTACCAAATTTATAAAGTCGGCTATATTCACAAAACAGATACTTTCTGGCACAAACAACAGCAAAAAAATACAAAAATATACTATCAGTTAAAGATAAAACAGAGAGAACGTTAGCCTGACACTGACTCCTAGGTCATAACTAACACAGGACATCAAATGCTCTTCGGCCGTCATGCAAACGCCTTTAGTGATCGTTGAAGTACATTCTCCTTTTTAAAGCAAATTTATGTAGCAGATTTATGTGCAGATTTAGTATGAATTATTAAGTCTGATCCAGAATACTTTCTAGATATGTATCAAAACTGCTTCTAAATGGAATGTTAGAATATTTGTGAACTTGTTATCTATTGCTAAAAAGAAAATTATATTTTTAGATTAATAAAATATAGTGAAAGAAGAAAATTTAATTATAATCTGACATATAGATAAAATTAATACAAAGATGAGTAAAATATTAGAATGAGAGAAATGTAAATTTTATTTTCTGAGGATATAATTTATGTGAATTCATTTAAACTAACAACTAACAAAATACTAGTTTTAGAAAGATTTTAGTTATATTGCTTAAGAGCTAAGGACGGACCTTTAAGTAGCGGATAAGAAACCGACCGCAAAATGTTTATTCATTTACTTTTTCAGTACAATACAACATTATTTGAAAAAAAACAAACACTGTACAGAAGACTATTACATTTCTGAAATTACTCTAATCTGGTGCGAAGATTGGCTAATGCGTGACCACATAACGCTCTCAGTATCAACGCTATTTCCGCAGTAGTCCGTGTTTACAAAAAGCCGACTTTTTCTATTTCCTAAAAAAACAAAAATGACTCAATTATGCTTGTAGCAGATACTACAGCCCATACGATAACATTAGAAGTTACGAAGAGGGTGCTGTTTTTCCTATTTTTTTCTGATCAGTAGCAACAACTTTGCTTATTGACCTCACTGATTAAGTGAAAATTTACTTTATCACTGGACAAAATGTTACGGAAGTTGTAGAAGTGCGATAGCACTTCGTTAGCAAAATTTAATAGATAAATGTAGTTCACGGCCTTCGATTCTTAAAGAAGTTGGATTTTGTAAGTTTTAAGATACAAATCACATTTTTAAATATTAATGGAATATATATTAATGGAATAAATTCTTGCACCTTTTGAATTATTTCCTCAGTTTTACAAAACGTGGGCAGAACATGTTTGCAATTCTTGCTATAGAGCTTGTTTTGAATAACTTGTTCAAGTTCGTGCTTTTGTGTTTGGTATTTCAAACGAAACAAGTTTAGTGTTTGAACCATTGTTGCAGATATATTTACGGTGAATAGCTCTATCACGATTTTCACTCCCTACAGCGCATTTGCGTATTACCGTCGCCGTCCAAACTTCGCATTATAAAAAAAAGAAAAAATAAGTCGTACGCACGATTATTTGACACATTGTAATAAATGGTGACATTAGATTTTTCAAAAACTGAAACTGTTAACTCAGTTTAGGAACTGACTTCCAACTAGAAACTAAAAGGTTCTTATACGTTTATATCACATACTAAGCTGGATCCATTGGTGATATTTACGTCAAAGTTATGGTTTTTTACGTCTTACCAAGTGATAGATTTTCAGCAACTTAAAAAATTGTTCACATATAATAAGTGGTGATATTAATAGGAACAGCGCAACTACAGACGAGATAAAATAACTAGGTATATGATAAGAAAACTGAGTTAAATTATTATTAGAGAAATTTTATATTAGCAACTATTAATAAATAAAATATTTTAAAAATCTGAAAAAAATAGTTTTTAAACAAAATTGTAAAAATTGAAACATCTTAAATATATTTAAACCATTAAGTTGTTAAAAGCAAAATAAATTAAAATTCACTAATTTGTAAAAATGGAATAAAATGAATATTTTACAATTTAATTGAATTAATATATTTAGTGAAATTTTTGGTTTTGGTAGGAGTAATTAGTGGAGACACTGTGATTCGTAAATTGATTTAGAACTGACGACAGATTCGACTTCACTGTTAGGCCAAAAATTAATTTAGTTTTAAAAATCCCAATGCCTTTTCTAATCAGTAAATACTAGTACTTGCAACTCTACAATAATAATTTCGAACTGTAACAATCACTTAATGCTAGATAGATCTTTAAACGTTCTCAGGTCGCGCATCAATGGTTAATAGAGTGCAATACGAATAAACTACCCAAACTACAACGCATTTATTCAAGAAGACATATTTTTGTTTGTCTCACGGCATCACGAGTATTTTAAGTAGCCTGTAAGAATACATTGTCTTCAGATTTCGATTTCTGAAGTAGAATTTTTGAAGTGGAGAAAGCACGGTCCTTTCTCATATTTATCTGTTTGTTTTAATATTTTCGATTTTTCTGCAGCTTTATTCACCCACTTTTTACTTAAGGATTTTTTATATTGCTCAATTTTGTTTTGTATTTCGAAAGATGATGGTATGGGACTGATACTGCAAGAGCGAAGAGGACGCCACCTAGTGGAATTAAGATATAGGGTAGGGGTCAATGTAACTGCTGAATATGGAAACCCTAGCTTGCCTGCAAGGGATCAAAAAATGGTCATACTTTATAATGGGCACATCTCTTCTATCTAGTCACGTGATGTTACTATCGAGAAATCTGGGACTTGGCAGATATTAAAGCACTTGATAAGAGCTTTCAAATGATGTATTACATGTGTCTATAACCTAGATGCAACATGGTGAAAAATCAAAAAACTCAATCTGATCATAGGTTTTTCGCTCATTTCGGCCATCGTACATGATTTATAAATGCATATAGCATTGATCGAAAATACAAGTCTTCAAACGATGCCTTATTTGTGTCTTTACGTTGACTTTGATTTTGACCATTTTTGTCTGCTTTTGGTTATTTTCGGGTTTAAAACGTTTTTATAGGGTTACCCCGTAATACTTTTGTTTCTTTTCTCGAGACCTTTCAGAAAATATATATTGTAGGCCAGATATCCAAAATCACGCCCTTACTGTACAAGGTCACAGGTATCAATCCCATGACATCCTTCTTTTCTTTGTTTGCTTAAAACTTTTGTCTTATCTTCTAATCCAGGTGTATTGCGTTTTAGAATATTTACTAGTTTAATGTATATTTAGAAAATTAAAACAGATGTCAATAATTAAAAAAGCAAAGTTGACATTACACACAAAGTAACTTATATCGAATCTCAGCAAGGAAACCAATTCTTATCAACTTATTTTTAAAAAATTTTGATTATACCTTATATTATTTGAAAAATTGCATATTATCGTAAAAAGGTATTATTAGCCGATCGAAAATTAAAAAAAAATGTCTTGAGAAAAGTAAACCAAATGCCAGTACTTTTTAAACATATTTATCTCTTTCAGAGCACCTTAACTCAATAAAATAATAGAAATAATAAAATAACAAAATCCAGTCATTCAAATAACAGTCACAATAAAAGAAGCGAAAACATTTAATTAAAAGGAAAACAGCAAGTTGATAATTGGTAACTGTAATATATGATCGTTTTGATTAGTTACAGGAGTAATTAATGCTGTTAATTTTTGATATATTCAAATATAACTGATACAAATGAACATCTTTCTAAATATTTGTCGAAAAATATAATCTTACAGTACTATTCTCTTTATTATAAGGGTAATTCGGAAGGAAAACTCCGCTTATTTATCAATAACAGATACGCGTAGTTACAGAAGCCTTCTTATACACATTAAAAATCTGCAACAATACATTACTTTTCAGTATAATCGCTATGCAAATTGAGAGCTTATCATGTACGTTAGTACATCCATATTTAAACATGCCACACCACTGATGGTTAATACCTTCACTCAACGTACTTGGTCAGCAAACATTACCTAGTTTGTAATGAATCGCAACGAAAACTGAAATATCCTTGTCAGCCGAAACGATTTATTGAAATAAAAAAGCTGCGTGCAATGAAAAATCCTGCTGCTTCAGGTGGGAAACGAAAGAAGAAAAATTGCCTAATCCCATTGTGTTATTATTAAAGACAGATGTCATCGTACACTACACCATTTTTGTTAGCATTTGCAGAAATCGGCGCAGGCACTAAAAACTGCTAAGAGAAACTTCAGGCATGGAAGCACTTTCTATAACAGCGTGCGACGCGCCGGGAGCTAGTATCTAAACGTCGAATTGATAATCGAAATTTTGAAAGCTGGGACGCTTCGCATGGCGACAATTTTAACGCCAAAAGCAAAATTTCCGGCTCTTTGTTTTGCCTGTAAACATTGCGTGCAGCTTTTTAGGGCGATAATCGGTTTGCATTTTTAGCATATTTTGTTGGCTTTTATTTACAACACTGAAAATAAAAGCCGCGGCATAAAATGCCCCCCTAATGGTTGTTACATTGTTGGTTTTATATTTATTTTCATTTAAACTCTAAGCGGGCAAAATAAAACACTTAAATAAGTAGACAGCTACAAAATGCTCATGAAGCAATGCTTCGAAGTATGTAATATAGCATAGCGATTTTTAAAGAAAAATGTGCAGCAAACTTTCTTAATTAAAATTTTAATAAACAGGTGTACTTATTTGAAATTTGCATATTCTCTAATGGAAATCTTCTGGAAACCTGCAGCTCTCTTTTATTTTTAACCTGCATTATTCTGCGCCTTGCCACTGCTTTAGCTTGCAAGAAAACTAAATGCTTCAAAACAAACTTCAATTACATATTTACACTTACTGTTGGACTTTAGTTTTGTCTGCAAAGTAATTCTGCATTACTTATTCAGTGAACTCACATGATCGATTAAAATTTACTTGGAACTGTAATGAAAATTCCGGATTATTGGGAACTGTTATGAAGCTATTCATAGCACTACAACGTTTAGGTTTAATAGCATATGTTCCGGTTTAATAACAATGCATATTGATCAGTGAACTACAATCGCAACGAACTGCATTATTTTCGAGCTTTCAGCTGCCACTCATGTATACGCTACACGTTGCATATGGATTAGCCTTTGCATTTAAATTTATTTTAGTCGCTACTTTTAATGAGATTCACTAAATGCTAAGTTGTTAAATGCAAACTATGTTCTACTTTGTAGTGGTATTAATAATTATTCCTGTGCCTTCTTTAATAATCGTTGCATTCAAAAATTCTTACAATTAGTTATTTTTTATTAGTCACTAGTTTGTTTTTTCTCGTTGGTAAATTACTTCATCCGTTAGTATTGCAACAGTAACGCAACAATATGTTAGTGTCTGGAAAAATGTAATTCTTGAAGACATGTTAGTTAATCTGCAATTTAGCTATTAGTAGAAAAGTTACAGATAACATACGTAAACTATTATAATTTATGAGTACAGCCTTATTTTATAACAGTTACTTAAGTGTAAATTTTTAAAAATTTGACACAATGTGTTGGAAGTAAATCGACCTTTTTTACTTCATCATATTTCATGAATCATCTACTAAGCTGTATTTTGTGTACACAATGTGAGAACGACATATGCTAAAAATTACTACGGTTTGATATGTTACGAGGGCAATTCACAAAAAAGCATTTGTATGGCACTGTACGCAGTAGTTCAGTGACAGTGAGGAGTGGTAAAATAAAGTTGTGTTGCAGTTTAACCGTCCGCTAGATCAATTGAAATAAATGCTGCCATGACAATCCCGCCTAATGTGAAGTGCGTGCAGGAAGACTATTTCTGTGTGCGAAAAAACATTTGGCAGTTGCGATTCATTATAAACTAGGTAATTTTTGCTGACCAAGTACGTTGAGTGAAGGCACTGACCATCAGTGGTGTCGCATCCTTAAATATGGATGTACTAACGTACATGATAAGCTCTCAATTTGCATAGCGATTATACTGAAAAGTAACGTATTATTGCAGATTTTTAATGTGTATAAGAAGGCTTCTGTAACTACGCGTATCTGTTATTGATAAATAAGCGGAGTTTTCCTTCCGAGTTATCCTTATAATAAAGAGAATAGTACTGTAAGATTATATTTTTCGACAAATATTCAGAAAGATGTTCATTTGTATCAGTTATATTTGAATATATCAAAAATTAACAGCATTAATTACTCATGTAACTAATCAAAACGATCATATATTGCAGTTACCAATTATTAACTTGCTGTCTTCCTTTTAATTAAATATTTTTGCTTCTTTTATTTTGACTGTTATTTGAATGACTGGATTTTGTTATTTTATTAATTCTATTATTTTATTGAGTTAAGGTGCTCTGAAGGAGATAAATATGCTTAAAAAGTACTGGCATTTGGTTTACTCTTCTCAAGACATTATTTTTTAATTTTCGATCGGCTAATAATACCTTTTTATGATAATATGCAATTTTTCAAATAATATAAGGTATAATCAAAATTTTTTAAAAATAAGTTGATAAGAATTGGTTTCCTTGCTTGCACTGAAATTAGATATAAGTTACTTTTGTTGATGTAATGTCAACTTTGCTTCTTTATGTTATTATATGACATCTGTTTTAATTTTCTAAATATACATTAAACTAGTAATAATATTACTAAAACGCAATACACCTGGATTAGAAGATAAGACAAAAAAAGTTTTAAGCAAACAAAGAAAAGAAGGATGTCATGGGATTGATACCTGTGACCGCAATAGCGAGTAGGGCGTGATTTTGGATATCTGGCCCTACAATATATATATATATTTTCTGAAAGGTCTCGAGAAAAGAAACAAAAGTATTACGGGGGTAACCCTATAAAAAAGCGTTTTAAACCCGAAAATAACCAAAAGCAGACAAAAAATGGTCAAAATCAAAGTCAACGTAAAGACACAAATAAGGCATCGTTTGAAAGCTTGTTGTATGCTCTTTCCATCAATGCTATATGCAACTTAAAATCATGTACGATGGCCGAAATGAGCGAAAAACCTATGATCAGATTGAGTTTTTTGATTTTTCACCATGTTGCATCTAGGTTATGGACACATGTAATACATCATTTGAAAGCTCTTATCAAGTGCTTTAATATCTGCCAAGTCCCAGATTTCTCGATAGTAACATCACGTGACTAGATAGAAAAGATGTGCCCATTATAAAATATGATCATTTTTTGATCCCTTGCAGGCAAGCTAGAGTTTCCATATTCGGCAGTTACATTGACCTACCCTATGTCTTAATTCCACTAGGTGGCGTTCTCTTCGCTCTTGTAGTATCAGTCTCATACCATCATCTTTCCAAATACAAAACAAATTGAGCAATATAAAAAATCCTTAAGTAAAAAGTGGGTGAATAAAGCTGCAGAAAAATCCAAAATATTAAAACAAACAGATAAATATGAGAAAGGACCGTGCTTTCTCCACTTACAGCAAAATCTTTACTAGAATTTCTAAGAAATGTCTGAAATGTCTGAAAGACAATGTACTCTTCTTACAGGCTACTTAAAAGTACTCGTGATGCCGTGAGACAAACAAAAATATGTCTTCTTAATAAACATGCGTATGTAGTTTAGAGGTAGTTTATTCTATTTGCAACTCTATTAACCATTGATGCGCGACCTGAGAAACGTTTAAAATCTATCTAGCATTAAGTGATTGTTACAGTTCGAAATTATTATTGTAGAGTTGCAAGTACCATAATATTTACTTGTATTAAGAAAAGGCATTGGGATTTTTTAAAATAAATTAATTTATTGCTAACAGTGAAGTCGAATTGTCGTCAGTTCTAAATAATTTAAGAAATACAGTGTCTCCACTAATTACTCCTACCAAAACCAAAAAATTTCATACTAAATATATTAATTCCAATTAAATTGTAAAAATATTCATTTTATTCCATTTTTACAATTTAATGAATTTTAATTTATTTTGCTTTTAACAACTTAATGGTTTAAATATATTTAAGATGTTTCAATTTTTACAATTTTGTTTAAAAACTATTTTTTTCAGATTTTTAAAATATTTTATTTATTAATAGTTGCTAATTTAAAATTTCTCTAATAATAATTTAACTCAGTTTTCTTATCATATACCTAGTTATTTTATCTCGTCTGTAGTTGCGCTGTTGCTATTAATATCACCACTTATTATATGTGAACAATTTTTTAAGTTGCTGAAATCTATCACTTGTAGAGTTTTTTCAATAAAAAGGTGGACTCTAAATAATTTGGTAAGACGTAAAAAAACATAACTTTGACGTAAATATCATCAATGGACCCAGCTTAGTATGTGATATAAACATATAAGAACCTTTTAGTTTCTAGTCGGAAATCAGTTCCTAAACTGAGTTAATAGTTTTAGTTTTTGAAAAATCTAATGTCACCATTTATTACAATGTGTCAAATAATCGTGAGTACGACTTATTTTATCTTTTTTTCTATAATGCGAAGTTTGGACGGCGACGGTAATACGCAAATGCGCTGTAGGGAGTGAAAATCGTGATAGAGGTAATTCACCGTCAATATATCTGCAACAATGATTCAAACACTAAACATAACGCTTGTTTCGTTCGAAATACCAAACACAAAAGCACGAACTTTGAACAAGATATTTAAAACAGGCTCTATAGCAAGAATTGCAAACATATTCTGCCCACGATTTGTAAAACTGAGGAAATAATTCAAAAGGTGCAAGAATTTATCCATTAATATTCCATTAATATCCAAAAATGTGATTTGTATCTTAAAGCTTACAAAATCCAACTTCTTTAAGAACTGAAGGGCGTGAACTACATTTATCTATTAAATTTTGCTAACAATGTGCTATCGCACTTCTACAACTTCCGTAACATTTTGTCCAGTGATAAAGTAAATTTTCACTTAATCAGTGAGGTCAATAAGCAAAGTTGTCGCTACTGATTAGAAAAAAATCGGAAAAACAGCACCCTCTTCGTAACTTCTAATGTTATCGTATGGGCTGTAGTATTTGCTACAAGCATAATTGAGTCATTTTTGTTTTTTTAGGAAATAGAAAAAGTCTGCTTTTTGTAAACATGGTTTACTGCGGAAATAAAAAAAGTTCACAAATATTCTAACATTCCATTCAGAAGAAGTTTTGATACACATCTAACAAAGTATTGTGGATCAGACTTCATAATTCATACTAAATCTCACATAAATTTGTTTTAAAAAGGGGAATGTACTTCAACGATCACTAAAGGCGTTTGCATGACGGCCGGAGAGCATTTGATGTCCTGTGTTGGTTATGACCTAGGAGTCAGTGTCAGGCTAACGTTCTCTCTGTTTTATCTTTAACTGATAGTATATTTTTGTATTTTTTTGCTGTTGTTTGTGCCAGAAAGTATCTGTTTTGTGAATTTAGCCGACTATATATATTTGGTAAACAGAAATCTACCTAGTTCGACTAAGTGAGAAATTGAGATTAATAATTAATACGCAAATTGAACTCGTCTTTCGATGACTTTACCTTATCCTGTTCCGTTGGTGATCAGAGAGGAAGTTCGGAAAAAAATAAGAGAAAATAGAAACAATAAACATGTCAGTGATAAATATTCCCTTACCTTTGAATCCGTACTACATGCCACAATCTCCGTTTTGTTTGAATAAGCTTTTCTCAAAGGGGGTGCTTACAGACCGATTTGAATAAAAGCAAACCGCACGCCACTCAAGCTAACGAACGATAACCATTGATAATTTAAACTAAAGAAAACTGAGATTATTGGCGTAAAATCGTCAGATTCACAAAATAGAAGCGCCGATATCGGACATTTGTAGCGAACAGCGAACACACGGCTTCAAACCAACATGTGATTCTTCCAGCTAATTACAAACGCAAATTAGCATCTGAGTAGAGTCTAGCCATGGATAAGAAAATTCTGAACCTCCATGTTTCCAAATTTATTTTAGGACCTAAGATCTTCCCGTTTGTATCTCCACCAGGAAAACGTCTAAACACTCGTTCACTTTTAAAGGATTGGCTTCACAACTTAGACAACTTAGAATAGTAGAACTCTAGCTTTATGAGGTCCGGTATACAAAAGCTGATCGGAACAAAAAATGACATCCATAACATATTCGATCAAATGGGTGTACGATTCAACGAGAACAAACACTCATATACAAGTAAACATCTCTATCTACAATTAATTATAAACAATACTAGTATATATTTGCATTTCCCTTGACATAAAAATGTACTTATTTTAAAGACAAAGGAACGAAATTAATCTCTGGATGCTTTTATCTACCCTGAGTACTGTCTACCTGTACAATAAGAACGATTTTCTGGAACAATTTTATCGATCACTTCTAACCGCCAATACAAAGGAGAGACATTAGAATGATCCACTATCACAATTCCTGGTATCAAAGAAACATTTGTTTTTGAGGATTTATGCAAAGGAAAGCACCTGACGTCAATATTACGGCCTCTGACAAATCTATACGTAAGAGATACATGGACTAAGAATTGAATAAGGCTTCTATCTATACTAGCACAATATTTAACTCTTTATTCGTTAAAAAGTTTTTACTATCTGTGCAAGGTACGTCTTTACGTGACGTTTTTTGGCCTTCCAAATTCCGCCGATTCCGATTTCTCGACTTTGACAATTCTTGTTTGAGCTTGATAAGTTTTAAAATTAAATAAAAAATATATACCGTCTTACTTTCTTTAGGCACCTATATCTTTGTCAACAATTCTCATTACAGCACCGTACTTGTTTACGAACTTGTCGTGCTAACAAAATTCAAAACTTCTGATGCAAATATCATAATAACAGATGTATAATATAAAAAGTATGCAAATTAGACCTGTGAGAGTAATCAACCAGGCGAACTACAAACGTAGGTCAACATTAAACTTCCACTACTTTAGAGGCGCCTGAAATGGCATACCAACTTTCAGACCAGGACTTTCTAAATAAAGAAAGATTAGGGACTTACACCCAGGTACTTTAAATGTCAACTTCAACACCATTATCACGCTACCCATCCAAACATCAAGCGAACTATAAGTTGCAATAGGATGTTCAAGGAAATCAGTGGGGTTAGCTCCACAACATAAATATAGTAAACGTTCGGCTCAAAATGACTTTATCATTATCACGTGGATTATGAAATTTCTCATCTGCT
This sequence comes from Sinelater perroti, assembly GCA_036346155.1. NCBI lineage: Eukaryota > Metazoa > Arthropoda > Insecta > Coleoptera > Elateridae > Sinelater > Sinelater perroti. Next base: position 6,595,771 of record JARFIY010000359.1, read on the forward strand.
AGCTTTAAACTATGAATGTACGCCAATGCGGTTATATTCATTTTGATAAAAGGCATTTTCTTTACTATTTTATCAACTAAGAAAGCTTCAAACTTAAACGACACTGTCAAATCTATGCATGAACGAAAAGTGAAACTTGTGTTTCATTAGCTTAAATTTACTTCCAAGCCTTAATACATACAAACATAACTTTTCTATCGAAAAATGTAATCTAAGGCAACCCTTATCGGACATAAAATATTTCTGGCTTCTAGGGTCTAATAACAGCGATACGTATGAAAATAACATAGTTGAGTTTTGGCGGCTGCAAAATATCGGTTTTCGACAAATTTTAAGCCGCGGCCGATTTATTCTTAAAGGTAAAATGCAAAAACGGTTTGTGGAGAGAACGATACTTATCACAGTGTCCATGCTTAATGCAAACCGTTGATTTATGGTCAAATAAACATCTCAAGTACAACTTATATTATTTTAGCCATATATACGTTTCCACTGAATAATTTTTAGAAATATTCTACATTCCTAAATTCTATTTTTTTTGCTATATAAATTTTACAGGCTAGACTAGATTTCAAATAGTCAGAATTAACCATTAATGCGTGAGAAGGCCTTACATGACTGTGATGCTGTTTCTCGAGTTGGGTAAGTAATTTTATTCGTTTTTCCAAAATTTTTACAAAACCCTTGTTTCGACAGGCCAGCACAAATAATGCTCTTCTCATTTAAGGATCTGAAACCTTTAAATATTCTTATAAAAATATATGATCATCGACATAAAGTAGATTTAACTGCTCGGTAGCTGCAATGAAAGAATAAAATTTGTCTAAAATAGACACTAATATTTTATAAAACTCTGTTTCTAAAAGCTTCAACTTAAAAATCTAATCTAAGTACATATTTATTAGAGACCTGTGGTCATCATAACTGTCTACCAGGATTTTCGAAATTAACTTACAGTTGTCAGTTTTAACAACAATATATTTACAAACGTTTAAAGCTCTAATACTAAGTATCGCACCCACTGAAAGTCTAATAAGTCTTTATTATTATGAATAACTTAAACATTATTACAAATAACTGAAACAGCACTGATAATACAATACTATTTTCCTAATTGTCATTAAAAGAGGAAAAATAATTTTTTAGTAAAAAACACATTTAATTTTAAGAACTAACTGGTTTTGTTGTTTAAAATCATATCCGGTTTATTTTCCCATTTATTCTGATACTTGAGCGATGGAACAAATTCGCAACACTATCAGTAAATTTGCATTCATAACTTAAATTTAGTTAGAAATTAAGTTGATTAATATGTAAATAGTATCAACGGAGCGAATTCTGTTAAGGTCAATAAAGCTTTTCCATAAGGTTGCTGCCTCTACTTTAATCCTTTTAAAATATGTTTAAACTCCGCATTAAAATTATGGATAAGAAAAATATATCATATGGAAGTCAAAATTGAAGAAATAAATGTCTGTTCGCTGACAATCAAGTTGTTATGGCCGAAGACTTTAAAGACATATTTTATATGTTGAGAATGGGACTTAGAAATTATATATACGGTAATTGGAGAAGACAGTTAACAAATTCGTACAGATAATAAAAGATGTACAAAAGTACAAATACTTACGTGTAAAACTAACATAAAATGGAAAAGATTACAAATACATAATGGACAAACTAGGGAAAGGACGAGCTATTACCACCAAATTAAATTCTTTGACTAGAGTACACAACTCATAAAAAAAACTAAAACCTATATGTTCAAATCGTTAACAGAGAGCAAATTGACGTACAGGTTGTCAGTTCAGCTATAAAAAGGCGAATAATTGCAGTATAAAACAATACTGGTGAAGGTGTCATGGTGTAACAATAATGTATAGGATCCAAAATGTCGAAGTAACATTATCAGATATAATAGAAAAGAAACAACACTCTTAGTATGAGGGGCATATGAGAAAAATGAACAAAGCTAAGTTACCAAAGACAATTTGGAATTAAGTTCCAAATAGAAGAAGAAGAAGGAAGGGTCGGTCAAGGATATCTTGGGCAAATAGTGTACAAAGATATATATAATAAAGACCAACGGCAAAATAAAGATGAATGGTGTTTGGAAAGCGACAAACGGCCAAAAGTACTGTAAAAAGGTCGTTCTATATATTATACAGCACTCTTATTTATTACTTCAGCTGAAAATCCTTTTACCGTTAGGTGTCGAATTATAACCAAAAGTAATATACTACGATAAATACAAAATAATATATACAATGCAACTTAATTTTTAATATTTCTTATTTAATTTATTTCATTTACCCCTAGTTAGGTTCTTGATCTCTCTCCACTTTATCCCCCTGTTTTTTGCTACTTTCCGTACTTGTTTCTCTCATTTCATTCTTAGTCTACCTGCTTTGTTTTTTCCACCTAGCTTAATATATTCTTCTAGCTATCACAATATGTAGGTGCCTTATCTATCCAAGTTTTCTCTCTTCTGTCAATGTGTTTATTATATTCCCGAGTTTCAGTTTGTCACAATTTTTTCTATATTTCCTTCTTTTCTTTAACATTTTGTTGTATTTTCGTAGTCCACCATCTACTTGTCTTTGTGTATGTATTCACAATTTTATTTTCTCTGCAACTGATCCTTGTCGCTTCTGAATATTTTCTTTAAATTGCTTTCATTTAATATCTATCTCCTTACTCTTTTCTGTACTTTGTTTAATTTTCTTTTTGAGTTTTTCTTGGATTTTTGAATTTTGTTCTCTTTTAGTCTATGACTTATGACTTGTTTGTCATTTATGTTTGTCCAAAGTTCCATCTTTAGTAAATAATGGTCACTTACTATTTCTGCATTTATTTTTATTTTTACATATTTCACTCTTTTCCAATTTTCTGTGTTTACAATAAACTAATCAATAATTGACTTTTCCTTCTTAGAGCGAACCTCTCTAATGTATTTGTGTATGTCCTTGTGCATGAATTTTGTGTTGATTATAACAAAATCATTTCCTACACATAGGTCTATCAGCTTTATAACATTGTCATTTCTTGTTATTGCTTCATACCGTCCTATATAACTTTTAATGCCTTCATTGTTATTGTCTACTCTGCCATTCATATCCCCCATAACAATTACATTTCTTTCTCCTTTGTTTATTTCCATTTTTAAAAACTGCGGGGAAAATCACCCAGCTAACTTCAGAGGCTGCAAATATTTCACTGAGACAACGAACTATCAAAACAAACGTCGTCGAAACGAACCTCACAAAACAACAGGAACTCAGAACCACAATCCACCCATAAACAACATGGAATTTCCCAATATTCCTCGTAATATACCACAAACTAACTCATCACCATGGCAATCTAGAACAAACACCTCAATACCTGAAACGTCATCCTTACTTAATACTTTATTATCATCTCTCTTAAATCTAATCCAACCCTATATCGAACAAATTAAGCAATTCATTTTATCTAATCTTTTACCCCTCTATGTTTAGTGGACCCTAAACTCAACACAATTTCTCAAATAAAAATCCTAAATTGGAACGCGAACGGCATCAAAACTCAACTAAATTTATTTATATCCTTTTTGTCAAGGCATTCTATTGATATAGCATGCATCTCAGAAACGCACCTAAGTGGTGCAGAAAAACTCAACATAGCTGGTTACCAAATCTACCGCACAGACAGAAATGAAAATATTGGATCAGGAGGGGTGGCCATCATTATTAAACGAAAAATTATACATCACGAATGTCATCTAATTAACACTATAAATCTCGAAACGGTAGGAATCAAAATTAAAACGCAAGACGACACAATAATAAACATCACATGTGTCTATAAGCAACTCAACAAAACACTTTTAGAACAAGACATTTCAGCAATCTTCAATACAAATGAACCTACCCTGCTCATTGGTGACCTAAACTCCAAGAATACCATCTGGGGATATAGAACAACAAACCCCGGTGGTACAAAACTTTTCAATCTATCATCAACCTATGCTTTCCAAATAGAAGCCCCTGACGAACCCACTTACCACCCCTACAGAAATGATCACCTGCCCGACGTCTTAGACATTCTTGCTCGCAAAAACTTTAATAAACAAGCATTACAACAAGTACTTCCAGAACTAGATTCTGACCACCTACCAGTTATCATTTCATTTTTAATAACACCAGTAAAATTCACCCCAGAGCCTAGACTAATTAATGGGATAGTCAACTGGGGATCCTTCGGCGAGTATCTTGACAAACAACTCAAGTACCCTAACAATCTCCAATCAACAACCCAAATAGATGAAACAATTATACACATAACAAAAAGCATTACTGACAGCATCCATAAGGCTACTGAAGAGAGGAAAAATAGAAAACGCACAACCATTAACTTACCACCAAAACACGTAACTGACCTAATCAAGAGAAAAAATTCACTGAGAAGAGAATGGCAGAAAACCCGAAATCCCATTACAAAAAACATCGTAAATAATTTATCTCACCGTATCAGAAACCAACTAGAAGAGTACCGAATTTACTGTTACCAAAAACACATCAACAGTCTTGAACCACAAGATCCAGGACTATAGAGAACAACCAAACGGATACTACGCCAACCTCACAAAATACCTCCAATCATCATGGATAATCAAATACTCAGTTCTGTTGCAGAAAAAAGCGAAGTCTTTGCAAATCAACTCGAGAAAACATTCACTACTCACACCTATAAGGACCCGGTTTTCAATAACATAGTAACCAATTTTATTGAAACACATCAACCTATCCCGGAACTAATCTTTAAACCAACCTCACCCAAGGAACTTGCTTTAATTATCAAAACCCTGCCAATCAAGAAATCACCGGGCAATGACAAAATACCTAATATCGTATTGAAAAAACTCACCAAGAAAGCATTAGCGTATTTGACAACGACATTCAACGCTTGTCTACGGATAGGTTACTTCCCAAACATATGAAAACATGCAATAATTCTTATGTTCTCTAAACCGGGGAAGGATAAGAAAGATATCAGAAGTTATAGACCCATTAGTTTATTATCTACTAATTCGAAACTGCTAGAAAAAGTCATCCATTCTCGACTAAACGACGAAATTCTTAGACTGAACATTCCACCAGCTTATCAATTTGGCTTTAGAGAAGGTCATTCCACCTGCCATCAATTACAGCGCATTACGGAAACAATTGAAAGAGGTTACGAATCCAAACAATACACTTTGTTTATCGACATAGTTCAAGCTTTTAACCGCGTATGGATAAACGGCCTAAAATATAAAATCTTACAACTTCAACTACCCAATTACATCAAATCCGTACTTTTCTCATTTTTTGATAATCGCACGTACGCAGTCAAAATTCACACATCCCTATCTGCCATCAAAAACATACAAGCAGGGGTCCCTCAGGGCAGTATCTTAGGCCCAATTCTTTTCAACATCTACATGCGGGACCTCCCTACCATCAACGCTGACCTTGCATTATATGCAGATGACACAGTCATAATAATCCCAAAACTGCAAAAAGCCAGCACTATCCTCAGTAGGTGGCTCAAGAAATGGAACCTATCCATCAATTATGACAAATGCACCACAAAAATCTTCACATTAAGACGATTTAATAATTCACCAGAAATCACTATTAACGGACACTCCATTCAATGGAACGCCACCGACAAACCCATTAAATACTTAGGTTTATATCTTAACACCAAGCTCACCTGGAAATACCATGTCCTCAAAAAATTAAACGAAGGACACAAGAGACTAATCCAACTCTACCCACTGCTAAACCGAAAGTCCACCTTGCTTACTCAATGTACCACTATCCTGTACAAATCACTGTTACGACCATTAATCCTCTATGGGTGTGTCATATGGGGCAACACATCCAAATCGAATCTGCACAAAATCCAAGTATTCCAAAACAAAATCCTGACAATCGCTGTCAACGCTCCCTGGTTCATCACAAATCAACAACTACTCTACAAACTGGGTTTTCCCACAATTGAACAACATATAGCGAAACTTTTCATGCCAATCTCAACTGCAGTGGTGCAACTTACTACTCACTGGGACAACGCGGCATCCACGCAAGGCTAAAACGAAAACTACCCCAAGATATATTTCTCAGTGACTATAATGATGATAATTAACACAAGTGACCGATTCTAAACCTAGTGCTCTCATAGTGAAAAATAAACAATAATAAAACTTTCTTGGGGTCATACTCACCGATTATGCTATTCAATATATATTATGTATTACATACTAAGTTATCAATGTCTTGTATAACAGTGTAAAGTGTTGAACAGGCGAATTCCTAATAAAAGAAAACTTCCCTTTCTCCTTCTTCATGGCATTGTCGTTTGGTGCGTACGTTACTTCTACCATCCATATATTTCCATTATCAATTTTAATATTTACTGCTAGTAATTTTCCACTAATGTATCTTTCTTTCCTAATGGTTTTTATTTTATCTGGTCTTACTATTAATCCTACCTCTTTAGTTCCTCTGTCTTTTTTGTTCTATCTCTCGCCAGTACACCCAATATTCTTCTTTCAATTGCATTACCACTTGACTTTCCTTTTTTATTTCAGTTAAACCTAAATAGTCAATGTTTTGTAATTTTATCTTTTCGGATATTTCATCTTCCTTTTCCGTAATACTTCTCACATTTTATGTACCGTATTTTATAATGTCTCTTTTCGTTTTTCTTTTATCTTTTCTTTTTTATAGGAGTTTTTGTTTTTTCATTTTTAGTGTAATCTTTTTTCGTCGCGGATTTTTTTCATTTATTTTTGCGGTTTTCCATGTTTCTTTGCTTGTAATGTTTACATCTATATTCTATATAATCATAATTAATTTTATATATTTTTTTTGTTAGTTTGCGATTAACTCAGTACGTTGTTCACTGCCAATTTCGTCCTCCGTCGTATCTTTACGTATTGGTTCGTTCTCTTGATTCGAGTTATTTTTCTTATTTATTTTTAAAATCGCTTTCCTCAGAAGATCTTTCCATTACTGTCCTTTTTTGTGTGTTGCTTTCGCTTCTAACATCCTTTATCTGTTTGTCCTCCTTTTTTTATTATTTATCATTTGCCCTAAATAATTCATCATTAATTATATTAATTTTTTGTGCTTATTGTAGGTTGGATAGCAATACTTTTCTTTCGTCTGGTACTTCCTTAGTATAATCTTCATTTATCGATATGTCTGACCCTTTGAGTTTTCGCATTTTATACGATTGTTAGTTTCGTACCATCTTTAGTTACCTTGACAAATATTGGTATTTTCTTGCCTTTTATATATCTCTCGATTCTTCCAGTTCTATGCCCCTTTTATATCTAAGTTTATTCCTATTTTCTACATTTTTATCAATATTTTTTCTTTTATTTTGTTTTTGTATTACTTTTTTATCTACTACTCCTTTTATTATAACATTACTTTTCCTAATCTTTCTTTCTAGGTCAGTAATTCTCCCTTTTTAATATTCTACCAAAGCTTTAAGTTTTACATTTTCATCTTTTACTTGTTTCATTTCCAGTACTGACATATCTAATTGCTCATTCATTTGCTTTATGTTCCCATCTATTTGTTGAGACATTTTGTCAATTTTATTTTCGCTGATCTTCAGATTTTCTGTTGGCCTTGTAAATTTTTATTTTAACTTTAAACTTTCAATTTTAATTAAATTTATTTCTTTAACTCTTTTAAATTAAATTTACAGGTATTCCCGCGGTTTATTATCCTGGTCAACCCTTGTAATTACGCTTTCTTGCAAACAGTTCTTTGGCCATCTAAACGCCATAAATAGCACAAAGTATATCATCAAAGTCCACCTTTCGGAAGTGGTAAGCTTATCTGCAAACGTTGCTGTATATTTATAAGATGGTTGAAGCTCAGTAATTACTATAACTTAATTATTGTAGGTTTATCTAACCTGATTTGATTTATATATGGCTCACTCAGTTAATAGCCCCTTGTGATTTCTAACTTACGTGTTAATCCCGCTCGCAAAGGCCCGAAAATCGAATTTATTTACGGAGCAGATAACTGCGAATATTTTTTTCATATAACACACACACACACACACACACACACACACACACACACACACACATATATATATATATATATATATATATATATATATATATATATATATATATATATATGATATGATATATATATATATATATATGTATGATAGCTCAAATAATAACAAACAAACAAAAAAATACATCAGAAAATAAATACGCAATACTTAGTAATACAGAAGATAATTCAAATAAAATAGATCAGGAAACAAGAACTCCAGTTATACCTAAACCGCCACCTATATTTTTGAACGGTGTAATAAATTATGACATGATGATAAAAAAGTTCTTAGACGTAGCGGAAGTAGAGCAATATACAACTAAATGTTTAGCAAACAACGTAGTTAAAATAAACGCACTAAACACAGATGTATACAGAAAATTAATAAATTATATGCAAGAAAACGACATTATTAATCATACATTTCAAATGAAACAAGACCGTCCCTAGAAGGTAGCTATGAAACATATCCATCACATAACACCTGCTATAAAAATTAAAAACGCTCTTAAAGAAAAAAGCCACAACGTAAGAAATATACTAAACATTAAAAACAAATATAATAATAAACCACTGCCAATATTCTTTATTGACCTAGAACCATCAGAAAACAATAAAGATATTTATAATGTCAGAATCATAGACAATAAACACGTACTCTTTGAACCTCCACGAAAAAATTCTGACATACTGCAATGCACAAAGTGCCAAAATGATGGTCATACAAGAGCATACTGTAATCGATCGTACGCTTGCGTTAAATGCGCCGGACCTCATGACACGAAAACTTGCACCAAACAAAGAAGTACACCCGCTTCGTGTTTACTGTGTGGAAAATATCACCCAGCAAATTACAAGGGTTGCAATGTATACCAAGATTTGCAGAAAAATTCAATCCAAACAACCACCTGCCAACCACTAAGCCCTTCCAAATAACAGAACACAATTTTCCAATGCTACCAAATCAACAAACTAATCAACACCTACCCAATCAACCTTCTTACTTCCAAAGACCATCATATGCGCACAAACTAATTATTGCAGAAAAACAGCACGATCCTAAACATCTTGACTACTGTTATTAACAAACTAATCCAATAATGACCAACTTCCTACGGATGGCAGAATGTAACGTTAACAGTTTAATTCATAGAACTAGAAATAGAAATGTTACTAAAACGCCATAATATAGACATCTTACTTGTTTCAGAATCACATTACACTGATAGATCATATATTAAAATTCCACACTACAATATATATCATACCCAACACCCCGATGGTATTGCTAGCGGTGGATTAGCAATAATTATTTGAAATTCAATTGTACAGTATGAACTACCATTATATCAATCTGACTTTTTGCAAGCTACGATAATTCACGTCAAAAAGCTTCCAACTCCAATCAATGTGGCAGATATCTACTGCCCACCCAGGCACAACTTTACAAAACAAATGTTGCAGCCATTTTTCGACTCCCTAGGCTAGAAATTCATAATTGGCTAAACATGAACATTGGGGCTCACGACTAACAATATTAAAAGGTAGGGAGCTGTATAGCTTATTAATAGATAACAACTGTAACTTCCTATCCACGGGAAATACAACTTACTGGCCAACTGACCGGAACAAAATCCTGGACCTCCTGGACCTCCTGGACCTATTTATTACAAAAGGACTTGGAACTAATTATATTAATATCAGATCCAATTATGAAGCAATGTCCGTTCACTCGCCAATAACGCGACTATAAGCTCAACAATCATTTACAAAGAGCCATCAGTCACACTCAGCAACAAAAAAAACTAACTGGGATTCATTTCACCATCACATTGAACAGCATCTAGACCTTAATATAAGTTTAAAAACTACTGATGAAATCGAACAAGCTACAAACCACTTTATATCTACTCTACAAACAGCAGGATGGAATGCTATACCACAAATTACCAACGTTAAAATAAATAGCCCCAATATTCCACAAGAGATAATGGAATAGTTGAGGAAAAAAGAAGTTCAAGCGCAAGATGGCAGCGTACACACAATATAGAAGACAAGCATAAATTTAACCAATTAAACAACAAGCTCAGAAATAAGTTAAAACAAACTCATAATGCATATTTCTAAGAATGCATAGAAACATTATCTTCTCATGATAAATTCATCGTGAAAGCCACAAAAGGAACCAAACAACTTAAGACCCACATACTACCACTAAGAGATTAGAGCGGAAACTGGTTAAGGTCTAATAAAGAGAAAGCTTATGCATTTGCACATCACCTGGCTGAAGTATTCAAACCAAATTGCAATGTAATAAACCAAGAAATAGAAGACGAGCTACAAACCCCCTTCCAGATGGCATAGCCAATAGGAAAGTTTACCATCCCAGAAATAGAAAATGAAATAAAAATGCTAAACAACAAAAAATCTCCGGGGCTAGACCTCATCACACCAATTATACTAAAACATCTACCTAAGAATGCTCTTTAATGCTATTCTAAGGCTCAAATACTATCCACTACAGTTAAAATTCGTCGAAATACTCCTAATCCTAAAACTAGGGAAATCTCCCGATTAAATCCACTCATACCGACCCATAAGCCTCCTTTCAGTCATTTCAAAGCTCTTGGAAAAGTTACTCCTAAGGCGAATAAAAGAAAACTCGCTGCAAGAGGATTGGTTACCCAACCACCAATTGGACGTTCCAACAATTCCATCGGATAACGAATACAATACAAACTTCACTTCAAAATAAACTATTCTGTTCTGCAGTAATGTTAAACGTGAGTCAGGCGTTCGATCGCGTCTGACATACAGGGCTGCTATATAAAATAAAGACAACTACGCCACACGAATACTACTGCTTATTTCATTCGTACCTTACTAATCGAAGCTTTCGAACTAAGATTGGTAACGATGTATCTCAGATAGAGCAAATAAACGCAGGTGTACCACAGGGTAGTGTCCTGGGTCCAATGCTGTACCTACTCTTCACCTCTGATCTGCCAACATCTAATAATACCATGATAAGTATTTTCGCTGATGATACGGCGATCATAGCATGCAACGAAGATTCGAACACAGCAACAGCGATGCTTCAAAATCACCTAAATCAAATTGAAAAATGGTTGGATAAATCGAAAATAAAGATTAACCAAGACGTCACGTATACAACAAAACATTTAACATGCCCACCTGTCACTCTCAACTATAAACCTATACCTCAATCATAAGAAGTTAAGTACCTAGGACTCCATCTTGATAGGCGATTAACTTGGAAAACGCATATAAGGGAAAAGCGTAAAGAAATGGATATTAAGTGTAAAATCTATACTGGCTTATAGGAAGAAAATCTCCATTAACGTTGGAGAATAAAGTCCTACTATATAAAGTACCACCCAATGTGGACATATGGATGCCAGTTATGGGGATGCTCTAGAAATTCCAATCTTTGCTTACAGTCAAAGAGCCTACAAAATATGTCAAATGCACCATGATATGTGTCAAATCGCACCATGCACACCGATCTAAATATCTCTTTTGTGAGAGAAATTATCAAAAAATATGCTGTTAAATACCATATCACACTTGAAAATCATCCAAATGAAACTATGGAGCCACTGTAAAAAAAAAGTATATTAAAAAAACGAAACTGACACTATCGCCGTACAAAAATCAGATCTACCATGAAGAACCGTTGACATTGGACATTTGTGGCAAACAACAAACACATAGCTTTGAACTAACAGGCAATTCTACCAAATAATGGTAAACACAAAACTTCGCTTTTTTCAAGCAGGGTGCACACGCAGATAAGACCATCTTTGAGGTTTACGAACTCGTTGGTTTCTGATCTGGTTGTAGTATCTGAGATTTCCCCATTTCACCAGAAAAACTTCTAAAAAATGTCACGTTTTAAGTTCTTTATGTTTTATTTGTTTATTATTAGTAGTAGTAATTTATTTCATGTTACTCATTAGAAAGTTTATTTTAATCTACTTTTCGTGCTTTATTACTGACAATTTTATTTAATAATTGGCGTTAATTTTATCCAGATAATAATTATTGCTTTTTTAAGCTTATTTCATATTCCATTTTATCCAGAATGACAAAGCAAAAAGTAAACATTTAGTGAAGACATTTGTGTAATTTTATGTAACCCAAACAAACTGAAATATCTTACCTCTCAGCATTTAAAACTCGTGTAATTATTTACATCATATAATGAATCCAAAATCAATGATTTACAAATAAATTGGAAAATCACCTTCACAAACCGCCCCGAATGCATTAAAGGCCATTTATAACATATTCAAAATAATCTATCATGTTCAGTAGGATTAATCGCTCAGAGATTACATATAGAAAGAAGTGACAAATCGGAATTAAAGCACGCGTAAAATCTAAAGCCAAAAATTATATAAAAGTAGTGACAGCTTGACAAAAGAATTACAAGTCTTTTTGTGAAATTACTTAGAACCTAAATAAGTTCAAATTATTTTAATAAAATTTTGAAATAATAACTAAAAACTTAAAATAAAAATTACAAATCATAAACTATATAACACAAAAAGGTATATAAATTTAAAACTGTTAAAAAGTAAATTAGTGGCAGATAAAATAAAAATTAATGTTTTCCTTATGCTCTAACAGATCACTTACACAATAAAAGTATTGCTTTTAATTGAAACTAAGCAAGCAACGGTTTAGTAAAATTCTTATGCAGATATAATTATTAGCATTAAAAGAAACAAGGAAAAACCCGTATGCATTGCGTAACATTTGATATATAAAACCTTAAATACGAATTAAAAACGTTTAAAGTCAATGACCTTTGATTGTGATAGATATATATGAATACAAACAGTGGTCTTAAATATCTTAATTAAATATATGTAATGATAATGATAAAGTACTTCGTTATGTATTTTCTACTTTAATTTTTTAATTTCACTAAGTAAAAATTAATCATTTAATAAAACATTATTTTAATTAGTCAGTATCTGCCATTTCATTTACCACTGAATATTTAAACCGCAATTAATATTCACATCAAACAGATTTCCAGCGCCAGTGACTGAAGAATGGCTTCTCGTCGGTCGCAGCAACATTTGAAAGCGCAAATAAAGCGGGGCCATTAAATTCATTAGGTACGTTAAGTGCAAACTACCAACCCTCGTTTGCTATTTTCCGCACCATATCGATTCCGGTCGGCTCTAATCGCGAGCTTTTTATTCTGGCCGCCGCGATTAATTTTTCCGGTGCCGCTGCACTATCCCGGAATCAATCAGCCGAGCTGTAGTCAATGGACGGCCCTTCATATTAATCAGAGCGGTCGGATGAGCGGGATTTAGCAGATTTTCAGTTCCCGCCCAATTCCGGCCGCGTTTCCGGAACTGATATGTTGTCTTTCAATTAGCCCAATCTACGGCAGCAAATTGAATTTTTAGCAAACGTTACGGATGTCAGTTCTCGTTTGCCGCGGATTCCCGCTGACGTTATTGTGAAATGCGGCAAACGGCCGGCCAAGGATCGGGCTAGCGGTTACGCAAACGCTAACTTTGCTTTCTTTCAACCCAATTACTGCCAAATCTGGCTCGTAATAAGAAGTTTTCCTTATCAATTTATTGACGTCCCTGGATAAAAAGCATAACTTTTTTAGTTAGATTTCTATATAAGTGACACTATTTCTGTTAAGAATAATAATGTAATTTATAACAAAATTTTAGGATAATAATGCAAAAGCAGTTCAGTTGTATATTTAAAATTTCAATCAGCACTTTCTTCGATTTTTGTTTTATTGATTTCACTGAATCAGATCGGATTCCTCGAAGTGTTTTTTTTTAATCAACTAAACAAGAGAAAATCACATGCTGATATATCTGAAGAATGCGGCTTTGGTAGGGCAATATTTCTTAAATTTTGGTGAAAATCTCACGAACAATGATTACCAAGTGTTGCTTACAAACATTTCAAGTCAAAAACATCACTTAAAATTGCATTTACTAAAGCTATTGTTATAACAGCATCGTCAAGCTCTCTTACAATCAAATGATTATTTTCCACAGCTTAGCTAATTTTTGATATTTTTTTTAGTTATTGATATCAATAGACGACCAGAACAAAATTCACCTTCTACAGATTCACAGCCTTCTCTGATCAGCTTATGCCACTGAAACACAGTTTTTCTTGATAAGAATTGATCACCAAATGTTTTCTGTGACATTTTAAATATTTCAGTAGCATTAGTTACATGTTTAACACAAAATATAAAGCAATAATAAACTGCTATAACTTATAAACTTTTTGACATATTAAACTGAAATTAGGAGCGAATGCAGCTGACAATTGTGTTAATACAAGAAACAATGTGTTTGAACTACGACTTTCGCACAAGTTTCAAATTAAAAGAGCCACCTTATTTTTTTAACAAAGTGAATATGTTTTGCTCTGTAATTTTTGAAGTATAAAGTGTTCTAATAATTATTTAAGGAACGGACAAGGTGCGTTTAAGTTCTGAGGTCACCAATTTCTTTCTCGGCAGTGAGAGTAAGTAAACAGATGCGGTTAATTTGAAAAGACACGGAAAGTATTTCTGAATTTGCAATATAGATGGCAGCGCCTTACCATGTACACAGGTCGAATTACCACTGATGCAGTGAATGTTGTTTTGTATACCTCAAATGGCGACGTTTAGTGTTTAAGAACAAAGTTTACTTTATAATTATTTATTTGCCAGATCAACACTACAATTATATTATACATGGCATTGTTAATATATTTAAAATGATTATTCCAACTTATGAGGTGACTTGATACCTCGAACAAATCTGTGTGGTTATTCGTCGTCGTCGGATAAGAATTGATCTTGAGGGAGTCTTCGTTTTAGCCGAGAGTGAATGTTTCGTTTACCTAGGTTATAGTGAACTGCTCCTTCGCACGCCGTGATATTTTTGAGAAATTTATTGGTGGTTGTTTTAATGTAGTCTTCGATTGTTGGTACACCTAGCTCATCGTGTAGTTGTTTATTTCTAATAAACCATGGCGCGTCCACTGAGATTCTTAGGACTTTGTTCTGTAGTCTTTGTAGGTTGGTTATATTAGTTTTTGATGTTGTACTCCAGATAGGTACCGCATAGAGTGCTAAAGGTCTTATGAGGGAAGTGTACATCATAATTGCACATTTGGTTTTTAACTTTGACTTTTGATTTAATAATGGATATAGTTGTGCTAATCTTGCGTGGCTCTGGTTGAGTTTGGAGTTGATATACTGGTTCCATGATAATTTGGTGTCTAGAAGTACTCCTAGGTATTTTACTGGTTCATCGGGGGTATTCCATAGGACGATTTCATTGTTGACATGAATGCTTGGTGGATTGCGTATTCTCCTGAGTGTGAATATTTTAGCTTGGCATTTGCTCAAGTTGATTTGGATGTTCCAGTTGTTAAACCATTTACATACTTTGTTTATTGCTGTCTGAAGTAATTGAGTTGCTTGTGTTAAGTCGTTGTTTAGAGTGATAATGACCGTGTCGTCAGCAAAGGTTGCTAACGTAGCGTTGAGATTTGGTATGTCAGATGTATATATATTAAATAATAGAGGTCCCAATATACTGCCCTGAGGGACTCCGGCTCGTATACGTTTGGTTTCTGAGACTTCGGTATTAATTTTAACTGCAAAGCTTCTGCTCTCAAGGAAAGAGAATAGTATTGCTGTAAGGTAGTTAGGTATTATTTCCACTGTTTTGCAAAGTAACCCATCCTCAGACAACCGTTAAATATTGATGCAAGGTAAGCTAGGGATTTAGTTGTTAAATGAGTTAGCACAATGTTAGGTATAAGATCGTAGCCGGGAGTCTTCCGTTTGGGGAGCCTGACAATTAGGGATTGTAGTTCGTGAGGCGAAGTTGGTTCGATATGTTCAGTGACGACAGGTAAGTTTCTTTCGATGTAGTCAATTGTTGCTGCTACTTCTGTTGGGCTGCAAGTTATTTTTGGTGTAAATACGCGTTCCAAGTGATTGGCGAACGCTATGTTTTTTTCTGCGTCAGTGTAGTAGCTGTTGTTGTCATCTGTTATTGTTGGAATTTCGTTATACTGTTTTAGGATTCGCTTGGTTGCTCTCCACATACCTGGGTCACTGGGTTCAAGCTCTTCAATGTATCTTTGGTAGGTGGTTATTCTTATCTCGTCTAGTTCTTTTTTGAGTTGGTGTATTAAATGGTTGAGCGTTTGCTTGTCCAGTGGGTTTCTGCTTCGTTGCCATTTGCGTCTCGTTTGGCTCTTTTTTTTATGAGCTCTGTTATGTGGCTTGAGTGGTAATAGTGTCTCGCTTTGCTATATACTTTAGGTTTTTTAGATGTTGCATCGCGAACGCTGCTTACGATGGCTGTTGTGAAGTTAGTTGTTGCTTCGTCAATATCTTCAAGTGATTTTAACTTGGATGGTTGTTGCAGATGGTTATTTAGAGCTATTTGGAATTTGTCCCAATTTATTGCTCCATTTATTAGACGAGGAGCCTGTGGGTTTATGTGTGGAATGGCTATAAAGGTTATTAGTACCGGAAGGTGATCTGAGTCGAGCTCATCGATGACCGTTTGGTGAATTTCCTTGAGAAGTTTTATGAAAGACCATATCCAGGATGTCAGGCTGATGGTCGTTACGATTGGGGTAGTAAGTGTAGTTGGATGGGGTTTGTATTAGGAATCCAAGCTCGGAGGAGAGTTGTTCAAGTTTGATGCCTTCCGGGTTGGTCGCTCTACAGCTCCATAGCGTGTTCTTGCAGTTTGGATCACCAATTGCAAGGGTAGGATCAGTCGAGTTAAATATTGGAAGTAGATCTGAAGGATTTAGCTTTTTTTTTGGTTGCTTATACATGCTAACTATTGTGTGACTCTGATTATTTAGAGTTATTCTGATACCGACGTCTTCCATGTTTGGTGTAGTTGGATCAAGTATGGGGTTGTGCTTGATCTGCTTTTTAACTAGTATGGCTACTCCTCCTGCCGCTTTCTCTGATATTCGGTCATTTCTGTAGACCTGATAACCTGGTATTTTGAGATTGTCTTCTGATGAGAGATGAGTTTCAGTGAGACAAGCTATATCCACATTATGTCTTGCTATGAAGGAAATTAATAATGATCGTTGAGTTTTGATACCATTCGAGTTCCAATTTAGGATTGTTAGCTTCTCTATTGTTTTTAGTTCTTTATGGGCCATTGAAAAGGAGAGGAATGAGTGTATTTGTGATAAAAGCTTTAATTTGAGGGATGAATGGGGTTAGGAAGTCTATTAGAATTTTGATTAAATTGTTTGGTTCTGTATTGTTGGTTTGTTGTTGTGACGTAGAATAGGGTGTATTGGTTGTGTTGTGATTTATATTTGGAGGGTTATTACGTAGCGCCTGCGTCTGCGATAAATTAAGCGGGGTGTTCCATGCATTTTCTGTATGTAGACGTCTGTTGAGGTTGGGTCGGTTTGCTGTTCGTTTTGAAGTAATTCTAGGTGATGTTTACAGCCACGATAACTTGCTGCGTGGTTTTCCCGCAGTTTGCACATGTTGGCGGTTCTTTTGGCTCTTTAGGACACTGATTATGTAGGTGTTTTCCTGCGCATTTCACGCAGCGGCGTTCAAGGTGCAGTAATTTTTATGTGGAAATATTGCTGGCAGCGGTGACATTGGGGAATGTTAGTTGGTTTTTTCTTATTTCAACTGTTACTATTGAATAAAATATGGATTTTAATTTGAATATTTTTTTGCGTCTTCGTTATCTGTTAGATCTACCGCGCAAACGGGCAGTGGTTGTTTATCTTTGGTAAGTAATCGCGTTATTTTAATTACTGGTAACGTTTTAAGTTCGTGTTCGACTTCTTGGATTGTGAGCGAAATTGGGACATTTTTAATTACAACACTAAGTGGCTTGCTACTGGGGTTTTGAAAGGTGTGAAACTTGATTTGATTTACTCTAAAGTGTTCGGAAACTTTTCTGTAATCTTCTGGTTTGGTTAAATTTATTCTTATCGAATTTGTGTTGCAAAGTGTGGTGAACTCGCCTGTTGCTATCTTTTCGAGGTCAGCGGTCAGCTCTTTGTGATTAATATAGCTTTGTAGGTAGATGGGCGGAATTTTGATTGTTGGTGCAACAGTTTCACGTTTCTTGTTAGATGCGTGTGCCTGATTGTCGTTTAATTTGTCTTCTAAACTAGGTGGCAAATAAAACTTGTTTTGTGTTAGTTTTGGAGGTACCCAGGTGTAGCGTTTCCGAACTTCATTTATCGGCGGTGATATGGCGTCTGCTTTGCGTTTGTTTAGCGTTTGAACTTCCATTGGTAGATCATTGTTGATTGCGAGAGTATGAATTTTAGCAATTTAAAGGCAACTTACTGGTTTAGCTGCGATCTGCGGGTTAATATGATGTAAATTGTATTTGTAACGTAGGCACCAACTTGTTTACACTTCCAGTCGTGGTATACACGTCTTTGCGCTAACAAAGTCAAATGCGAACTCCTCAAAAACAAAGTAAAATCATCCGTTTTTTTCTCTTACGTGGTGAAACACACATCGAAATTCATCGATAATTGAGTGATACAAGCGATGAAGACGTTATGGGTGTTAAAAACGTGCGTTCGTGGATGCGAAAGTTTAAAAAAGTTCGAAAGTTGTGTGACAATAAAACGAGCCGGACCGAAACCATGAGTGCAGAAGTGAAGCAAGTTGTCATGGAATACCGTCGATTAGGTGTGCGTGATGCTCGATGCTCTCACAACGCAGAGACTGCATGCTATTTGATTATAGTACAAATTATTAGTTGCTTTTAAAATCTTCCATCATGAGATTTCACCCCAACGTCTATCTTTATGCACCATCTCTCTACCTTTTACCCTATATCCAAGTTGATTAATTTCTCCAAATATGTTCTAAAGATGTTACAATCAATATGCTTGAAGTTTGGCATTGACTCTTTTTCACAACTTTAATTTCTAGTACAGTATGAATTGTATATTAATAACTCGTAAAAATATAAAAACTATACGTTAGAAGTCGGATACAAAATTTTTCTTTGAGCCAAGCTTTGGCTTTTGACACTTCTGATTATTGTCAATGTCGCGGCCACAAATTAAATATATAATTTATATAACACAATATTGTAATACGTTCGCCAAGAGTTCCAAATCTCGCAAAATAGGCTAAATCTGGACTTGCATTTTGAAAGCATGGGTTTTGAATGCATCATTCGCCTCTTCTGGCGTCGAAAATCATTGCCCACACAGTTTGTTCTTCACAAATGACAACAAAAAGAAATTATTAGGGTCCAAATCAGTACTTTACGGCAAATAACCCAAATAACTCAAAGGTCAGTTTTTTGCGTCGATGTGTATGAGCTCACATTGCCATGGCGCACATTTTTTCTTATTTTTCTGACTTTTGGCAAATAAATGGTTATGTATTATTTAGAATTGGTCGTTTTACGATCCTTTTAAACCACAGTTGCAACACGTCCAGCTTTTCCAAAAAACAGACGGCCATTTGCTTCGAAGTGCTTCCAGCGCAAACCAATTTTGTTGAGTTTGACTCATTCTGGAAATCCCATACAATCGATTGCTGTTTACTTTCACGCCTTTACGCATAACTCTAACATTTGTCACGGTATTTTTTAACGGTTTTTGAGGCATCGCAATCATCATATTTCTTGGACATTTCTTTAACTAATGTACACGAGCCTTCTTTGGGCAATCGTTATCTTATGCGGGATCGACGCACTATTGTTGAAATAATCCAAGTCATAAAAAATCATTCCACAAAAATGTTCACAAGTCAATTCCATTTTCTGGCATAGAAAAAATTTTCAACTTGATGAAAACAAAACAAATAGCAGCCGTATGACAAAACATACGCCGTCAAAAATGTCAAACTGTATACTGCAAAGGTCAGATCGCACCTAACACATGCAGGGTTACGAATTTGCAATAGATATCGTGCATCCCACATAGGCTAGTTAAAACGGCATCAAATTGTTTTTATTAGTCGATTTTAAAATATTTAATACATTTAATATAGAAATATAACCAAGAAGGTAGCCAAACAAACTTAAAAATAATTGCAGTTCTCAGAAAGTCTGCAAGTAATTTATATTACAAATAGAAATCGTTTTTGTCCCACTTGTTCTTAGAATTAACAAAAAAAAATCCAAAGGAATCAAAATCAATGATAAAATGATCTAAATAAAGCAAGCTCAAATAATTCTAGAAAACGAAAATGATCAAAGGAAGATAAATTAATTCAAGTCAAAGTTGTGAGCATTATAGTAGAAAGAATAACTGTTATACTTAATAAATGTGTTTTGAGTGTCAAAAGTGTATATATCTGAAGTATGCATATTTCATCTGTGAAAATTGCAAACTATCTGTTAGTAAGGAAGTATCTACATAAGAAATAAAATAGCTATAAAACTGTATAACTGAATCACTTTATAAAATTATAATTTTTGGTCATTTTCACATTCATATCTTCTACGACAAAAAAAGATAAATGTATTTTTTTAATTAAGTTTTAATTTATTATTTAGCATGCTATAAGAATAAAAATGTTCTTAATAATAACGAAATATTATTTATTTATTAAACGAAAACCTTGATATACCGTTAGGTGTCAAGAATAACGAAACATACGGAAGTAAATTATTAGCGTCTGAAAGACGCCAGTTAGTATATCAATTTAAGAATGTTCACGTGACACTCCAAGGATTAAAATTTTGAACCATCACAATCTTCATTCTTTTGATACCTTCATTTTTCCAGATTTCTAAGCTAAGTAAAATTACAAAGGGGTTACGAGGTAACATTTGCAGAATATAAATTGTATCTTTCTTTTTAAACATGTCGATTTTAAATTTAAAACAAGTTATTTTCTGTCAGAAAGCCAGTGAGGCAGCGAGGTTGAGACTTATTTGCAGCACAGATGGATCTGATATCAATTCTAAACTTAAATACCTGTCAGGTGGCTTAGTTATTAAAAATGATTGAGTACCTGCGTTCACTTCGAACAAAGGCAGTTCGCAAGCTTTGACCCAAAGCAGGGGCATTATTATTTTCTGTCATGGATAACTTACATGATGCTATATAACTTACTAGAAAATCCAGCCAGCTACGCTTGGCTGCTATAGAGAATGGAAGTGTTACGAACTTTCTGTAGCAATCGTTACTATTCTACAGCTATTTCTTCCGGTGTTTTTTGATAACGTCGTTGTCGTCTTGCTTGGTTTTCTACTTCAACTTCCTCTGGAGTTCTTTCGGCACATATACGTCGCCTCGCTTCATTTATTGTTGCTTTTTCATCCGCAGTCTGCTCATTTCTTTGTTTTCTCATGTAATTTCTGTGGTGCTCAGCTGTTTGTACCCGTTCCACACCAAATAATACTTGTTTGCAAAAGGAACAGAAAAACTAAAATAATAGGATAAGTAATTTAATTTTAATTTAAGTTTTTAAAATTGCAGTGTGCTTTAAAGATACGACGATCGTTCGTGTATCTCGGCGTGACCCCGAACGCGTTACTCTAGCAACCAATGCTTTTCACAGAGCCTCGGCCGGGGGACCGGAGAACGGAAACCTCCGCATCGCGCTTTGAGGACTTGAATGATGATGTTGGAAATTGTTGATGTCCATTTTGTGAGTCATAGAACAAGACAGTTTTTCTCGATAAATATTGATCACTGAATGTTTTCTGCGTTAATTTAAATGTTTAGTACCAGTAATTTTACTTTTAATGCACAATTTAATACAACTTCTTTGTTTAGCAATATTAGACATTTTAAAAATAAAAAAAGATGAAACTTGATACAAATAAACTGCTGTAACTTAGAAACTATTTGATGCATCAAGAAAAATAAATTTTTGTACTATGACTTTTTTGCGAGTTTTAAATTAAAAAGTCACCTTATTTGTTGATTAGTGTATTATATATATTTAAAATCATACATTATAAATAGATAAAAGGTAATACATAAAAAGATAAACCTTAAATGTATGCTACATATCTGAATTTGAATACCAGTGGGGGGTATTTATTTTGGTTTGCAAAACAATATTTTCTCCAATACATCAATAATTTGTAAAAATTTAAATTTACCACAAAATAGTACTTACGACATCCTGGTTAGAGCTCCGTTCACAACATTACGTTGTGTTGGGAAATAAACGTTTACTGAATTGGTAACACTCGAAATGTACACTCCTTTCATTCCTTAACTTGTAGAGATATCGTAACCTTTTTTCAGTTTAAGACTGTACCAAAAGGTGAAACATAAACAAGTAAAGAAGTAAAATCGCCCCTTCTTCGCCTAAACACAACTTCCACATGACAAACTCGAAAACTCTTTATTCCCAAAATTTATCTAATAAACTGTTAAACTTCAGAACCCTGAAAACTAAAAAATTAGAGCACTTAAATGAACCCCTAATGCCCACACAAATAAGAATTTGGTACAACAATTGCTAAAGCAGCTAAAACAAATTTCCCGACAAATTGATACTGCCCATGAATTGTAATGGCTCTTACACATTACGACTACAATAAATTTTGAACGCGGTCGTTTACTGCACATAATACCCAATTCTTTATGAAATATATAAACGAGAACTACAGTTATTCGTATATTCGTAATGCTATCATACAGTTTTTACAACAAGAAATTAAAAGTTACGACGTGGCCTAATGGGAGCTTTTATGGGGTCTTTTGCCTTCGACAACCGTGTTTTTGTGTACAAAGAAAACTCGGATCTGTTTTCAAGTTCGACACGATCAATCTTTCTTCCCCGTTTCTCCCGGCCTCTTTAATCAACAATTACGGGCTCCTGACGAGTAAAGAAGGTTTTATTAGTTTAAGGTTTAATTGATGAAAATACTTTACAGAAATATGTCTTTAGTATCATTGAAATTTTAAAGACTTGTCTAATTTTAAATTAAATTAATATCAAAATTTACATGAATTACTAACATTAATTTGTTTTATTTTGAGCAGCAGCGATTTTAACCTGCCTTTGACATACTTATAAAAAGATGATAAATTTATTAAGGTAGGTAATAATATGCAGTTATCAATAGTTGTCAATAAAATGATTAAACAACTGCAACATATAAAACTTCATGCGGTTCTATCATTTCTTTTATCACCTTAAAAAGAAACTGATAAGCTAATAAAACCTTTATTAAATACAATATTTGTCATTTAGAAGCATAATTGTACTGAAATCCACCTTAAAAAATAATTATTAGTGACAAGAATTCGAAAAATAAAATATATACAGTTAATGAATAGACGAATATAATAAATTATTCTTTAGTCTTATTACTCTATATAGTATTTAATGCCATTTATTATTAAAAATAAACAAATACAACGCAACTAAATTTAGATACGGAAGGTGCAGCGCCGCGAGGGTAGTTTAGATGACTTCGTCACGCAAGCGTAATTTGTTTGCAATGTCAAACATTACATTAAAAAATATACTTAAATTAGTAAATACGTGAAATTAAAGCTGTGAATTTCACTAATTCAAGTAATTTGAATAACCACTATAGGCTTTCAAAGATCCACATTTAAAAATTTTAAATAAAAATAAAAGATGCTCTCAGGTGAGTGCTGATTCCGTGTAGACAACACCGTATCGATATCGTTATATATAATTATATTATATACAATATTATTATAAACATGTAAGCTTAGTATATTAACGTTAAGTGTATTTTAGTTTTAAAAGAATTAGTGAAAATAAACCTGAATAAAAGAAAAGGAGAAGAAGCAGGAAATAAAATCAGACAAAAAATAAATTAACTTTGGACAAATCAAAGAGTGTCTGAGTAACCAGAGCTATACAAGGTTTGTAAAAAATTATCGGGAACAATTTTTTCCTGTGTGACTGTACGTCGGAGCGTGCTCACATCGAACATACTCGGTGGTGGAGGGTGTAATCTTCAAGATGTTCAAGCTAGATCGTGTTTTTAGTAGACCCCTGTCGAGTGACTCAGTGCAAGTGCAAAATGTAGCGAACGATTGAACAGCGGAACGCTATCAAATTTTGTGTTAAACCCGGAAAATCGGATACGGAGACGTTGGACATGATTTGCCAAGTGTTCAAGGATAAAAGCATGTCACAAACTGCAGTTTTTTAGTGGCACAAGCTCTTCAAAGATGGCCGAGAGAGTGTGGAGGACGGCCGTCGACTTCAAGAATCGACGACAATGTGCAACATATGCGTGAAGTGATAAGATGACAGTGCACAGCATTATCACTAAAAATTTAGCCATGCGAAAAATATACGCTAAACTCGTCCCAAAGGTCTAGACGGACAACCAAAATCAGAGGCGAGTGTCTGCTTGCGGAGACCTTCTGCAACGCGTTGAAGAAAACCCCGGCTTTTTGGATGATTTTTTAACGCCCTTACAGTCCCTACTTGGCACCAGCCGACTATTTCCTACTCTCAAAAGTGAAATTCTTCCTCAAAGGACACCACCATGGAACCCTAAGTGCCGTCAAAGAAGCTTGCACGCGTACGCTTAAGGATGTTCTAGAATGCGCCTACCGCAGAGCCTTCGAATCGTGAAAAAGTCGCTAGTAAAAGTGTGTCAACGCTCAAGGGGTGTCTTCTTCTTCTGGTGCCATCTCCATTAATGAAGCTTGGCAACAATTGTGGCGAATTCGTCTCGGTCTTGTGCTGCTCTAATTAATGTGTATGTGTTTAAGCCCGTCGAGTCTCTTATGTTCTTCAACCATGAACATTTTCTTCGACCTGGGCCGCGTCTTCCTTCTATTTTCCCTTCTATCATGAGTTTTAATAGTTGGTTTTTGTGGTTTCTTGTGATATGACCAAGATAGGCGGTTTTCCTTTTTTTAATCGTATTAACTATCTCTGTCTCGGTTCATACGTCTGAATACTTCCTCGTTTCTTATGTGTTCAACCCACGATATTCTATGCATTCTTCGGAACACCCACATCTCGAATGCTTCCAACTTGCTAATCTCTTTTTTGTTCAATGTCCAAGTCTAAACCCCGTATAGCAGTATTGAATAAATGTAACATTTCACAAATCTGTATCTTACATCTAGAGCGAGGCTTTTATTACATACCAAGTTTCTCATTTTTAGGAAAGTCATTCTGGCTGTCTCTATTCTGGTTCGTATTTCTAGTTCTGGGTCTAGATTGTCAGTTATCCAGCAGCCAAGGTATTTAAATTTGTGGACTTGTTCTATATGTTCATTGTATACATTTATATTGACTGTTGTGTTTGGTATTCTGCTCACTACCATTGTTTTTGTTTTCGTTGTATTAATTTTGAGTCCGACAGTATCTCCTTCGGTTGTGATACGGTCCATTAAGCGTTGTAGACTCTCAGGGCTGTCGGCAATAATTACGGTATCATCCGCGTACCTCAAATTGTTGAGTAATCTTTCGTTGACTTTGATACCATCTTCCGAGCCTTCAAGTGCTTTTTGGAATACTTGTTCCGAATATATATTGAACATAAGTGGTGATAGAACGCATCCCTGACGTACCCCTCGTTTAATAGCCATTTCAGTTGTGATTGAGTTTTCTAATCTTATTGCTGCTGTTTGTTTTTCGTATATGTTTCTAATAATTGTGATGTTTTGTTTATCCAGTCCTTCTGCGTGTTTTATACTGTCAAATGCTTTGACATAGTCAATGAAACAGAGATATACCTCCTTTTTTTGATCTCTGCATTTTTTCAGTAATACTGTTAATCCAAATAAAGCCTCTCGAGTGCCAAGGCCGTCCCGAAAGCCAAACTGTTCTTCGCTTAGGTCTTGTTCACTTTTTTTGCGTATTCTGTTGTGTATTATTTTTAAAAATAATTTTAGCACATGACTCATTAAGCTAATTAATCGGAATTGATCACATTTGTTCGCATTAGTTTTCTTTGGTATAGGAATGAAAATTGAATTTAGCCAGTCGTGTGGTATGTTTCCTGTTTGGTATATTTTATTGAACAGGTTTGTTATTATGTTTATGTTATCTTCATTTATGAGTTTCAGGAATTCTGCATAAATGTCGTCTGGTCCGGGAGCTTTCCCGTTTTTAGTTGCATTTAACACTTTAACTACTTCTGCTTTTAATATGTTTGGCCCCGTTTCGCCCTTCGCGGTATACGGGAGGTTAACTTCATCGTCAAACAATTGTTGTAGGTAGTTTGTCCATTCGCTGTTTAGTTCTTCTGTTGTAGATATCAGTTGGTTGTTATCATTTGTTAGCCTTGTTGGCAGTCGTTTTTTAAAGTTTCCAGTAACTTCCTTTACTTTTTTATGTAAATTGAAGAGATCGTGTTTGTTCTGAAGTTCTTCCAGCTCTTGGCATCTATTGTTCATCCATTTCTCTTTTGCTTCTCTTGTTGTTCGTCTTATTTTGGTTTGGGTTTGATTGTACCTCTGTTGGTCCGAGTTTTTATACATTCGTCTCTCGTCCATTAGTTCTAAAATTTCCTTTGTTATCCATTCCTTTTTGTGATCCTATTTTGATGCTCTTACAGTTTGGGCTTGTATATTGTTTAGAGTGTTTTTAAATTGTTTCCAGATATTTTCTATATGCTCTTGGTCGTTTTCAGCCTCTGTTTCGCGTATTTTTTTGAATTCGTTGTTTAGTGACGCGGATATTTGATCTTTTTGTATCTGGTCTTCTAGGATTGCCATATTTGGTTTTGTGTTTGTCTTCTTCCTTATCTTTTTTAACCTAATTCTGATGCGTGCTACTACAGGGTTATGATCCGACCCCACGTCTGTTCCTGGGTAGGTCTTTGCTCCAAGAACTCCATTTCGATATCTTTTGTCTATTAGGATAAAATCTATTTGATTCCTGATCACATGTCTTGGGTGGTCTTGCGGTGATTTCCAGGTATAAAGGCGTCTCGGAGGTAGTTTAAACCATGTGTTGCTTATTACAAGATTTTCTTCTTGACAAAATTGTACTAATATGTCACCTCTTGGGTTTCTGTCACCCAGTCCATACTCCCCTACTACATCTTGAAGTGGTCCTTTTCCGATTTTGGCATTGAAATCGCCCATAATTATTGTTATCTCATCTTTTTTGATGTGTGATTTTAATTGTTTTATTTGGGTGTAGAAATTGTTTATCTCTGCGTCGGGTTTTTCTGCTGTTGATGCATATACCTGAATTATGTTAACATTTTTTGGTTCTACTTTTAGTTGGATCAACATTGCTCTGTCAGATTGCGGTATGAAATTCATGACCGATTTTTTCGCCTCTTTGTTCACTATAATTCCAACTCCGTTAGGGGGATCAGGTAGGTTGTTTCCAGAGTAATATACAGTTGAGTCGCCTATGTTATTTTTTCTGACTCCTTCCACCTCATTTCGCTAATTCCGAGGACATTTATGTTTAGTCTCTTCATCTCTTGGATTGTATTGTGTATCTTCCCAGCCATATACATGCTTTTCACATTCCTAGTGCCAATTTTAATTGGTATTTCTTTTTCGTTTTCCACTTTCGGGTGGTTCCTAGCATTCATCGCGGGGATTCTTCGCACCCCTTGACCATTTAAGGTCTGCCGCGAACTAGGGGCCGTTTTGTATTGATGTGTCGCCATAATTGTTTGTCTTGAGAAAGTTTAAGCGGTAGTTTCTCCTTGCTTTTCGCTTTGGTTTTTAACCGCCCAATATGGGAACAGACGCTATATGCAGCCGCTCAATCTGAGTCAGACGCTGCTGTTACTATGGGAGCCATTAAATTCATCAATTGAAGGTTGCCTCCCATAGCCTCTCATTTAGTTTAGCCTGTGTGCCGACACAGTATCCGGGATGTGGCCGCTTAACAAGCTTCTGGGAGCCATAAATGAGAGTGAGAGACCACCCGGAGACCAATATCTCTGAATGACCCAAGGGTCCGGCAATTCAGAGTGTACTTTAGAGTATTTTCAGGTATTATAGCAATATCTCAAATAAATCTATTTTTTTTAACTTTTCCCATTACTTTTTATACAAACCCTGCAGTTAAATTAAAGTAAAGAAAAAAATAAATAAATAGAAAGATAAGGTCGGAGAAATAAAACAAATGACAAAAATAACATTAAAAAATAAAACAGCTAAATGAGAGCAAGAAAGGAAAAAGTTAAATATTGAAGAGGAGAACAGAGATGCAAGAAGAAGAAAAGAAAAGGAGCAACATCATAATTAAAGATGTAATCGTGAACTGTGATGAAGAAGTTAAAGAAGTGAGCTGTAAATGAAGATTGAGAAAGGTTTAGTAATGCAATTCTAAAAAAAATAATAAATTGATGGTAGCAGCTATAAATAATTTTGAAGAAAAAAGTACCTAAAAAACGAGTTGAGGGACAAACCCATCTATATGGAGCAAGAACTAACAAAAAATGAGAAAAAATCGCAGTTTAAAATCACATCACTGCTGATAAAATAATAAACGGCAATAATATGAAAATTGGGTATCGAAAAATATTTGTAAATAATGAACCATTAAATTGGAAAGAACTACAGTGTAGCGGCAGGTAAAAATCCAAAGAACTGATGAAAACAATAACCCCAGAGCAAATACAAAGAATTGCGACACTATTAATGGTAGTTATATGCTAGATGAAAATAAGGATGATCGAGAAAAAAGTTTAATTTAATCAAATACGAAATAGCAAATATTTGCAAATAGTATACAAAAAGTCAAAATAAGACAAAATATGAAAAAATGAGTTTTGTATGTAAGAGTACGTAAGAAATGTGAAATAGGTTATTTACTGACGGCAGATATTAAAATAAGAATTAATTAAAGAAACCTACACTTAAAAAGAATAAGAAGATAAGTTATATGGTAAGATGAAGAAGCCCACTTGATATTTGGGTAATGATTAATGCATGAAACATCAAAAATATCAGGAGAAAAATGGCAAAATTTAAAAAAATACTATTAAGAAAGGCAAACAAAATTTGTGGAAACTTATGGAATTTTAAGTAAAAGCGAAGAAGGAATTAAAAAACTCCCAGTAATATTAGTTTTAAAATGTTAAAATCAGTGAATGAAGCGAATTTGGTCTATACAGTTATTTGTCTAGCATAAAAACAAACAAATAGGAGGATTTTGATGGCAAAAAATAAAAGTAAGTAGGCGATGAGTCGCCCGTGAAAAAAATATATAGCGGAACGATGCAAGAAGAACAATATTGATCAGACAAAATTGGATTGACATATACAGTACTGCTAAAGTGCGATAATTTGTATGTATGTATAGTGTGTAAACTGCATCCACGACACCGGAAACACGAAATAGACCAATCATACTAAGAAGAAGATATATAGATACTAAAACACACTCTAATTTCACAAATATTGAATAAGGTGGGGCGTCAATTTGTGTTACTCTTTTTATTGTTTCTAAAGATTTCAACTACATTTTAAATGATTTAATTTAAAGTTCGTTGTTTACCTCAACTGCTAAAGTTGAAGAGCATGCCACCTTAAAGTTTTTTTATAAAATTTTATAAAATTTGCTGAGGAACCCACAAAATACAATTTATTTAAAAAGTTTGATGGTTTACCTACTATATAAACCAGTTTTAGTAACCTATAATCTACACTACTGAAGAAATAAGTTAAATTAAACATTGTAGATTATTTTCATAAGTTGAATAAAATGCGGTAGAACACCTTAACATGCTTAATGATTTCATTCTCCAATAAAAATTGTGGAGTTAATTTATATTTTAGAAAATTTGCCACTCTTAAAACCAATGAAGAGATAAACGATCCTCTAAAAATATTTTGTTATTCATTTCTTATTTGCATTTTAATTATAAAACAATGAAACCAAAGAAATCTTTCTATCGGCTTTTGAAAAATTGGTACGCAGAAATTAATTGGGGTAAATTTTCCATCATTCTTATATTCCACTCATGAGATGACATGAGTTGACAATTGCATGACTTGTTTTCCAAAAATATTATGACCAAATAGGTATTGTTAACAATCCTGAGAAAACTGATTTCGACAATATTTGGTTTAAAACGTTATTGTAACAAAGAGAGGGTTTGGTCTCAAATAATTCCATAAAGAATTATTAGAATTCCTCTTACGGATAATATAACCCTTTTGTACCCATTGATTTAGTTACGAAATTTGTCATCCTTTTAATTGTATGTTTAAATAAAATATTGTTTGAACACTAGGCAAAATTAAAAGCATCTGGCTTACTGAAGGATATAATGGGAAAATGTTAATGGATACTACACTACTCCCATCGTCAAAGAGTAAATGCTTAATTTAGAATATAACTTCTTGTTACTAACACTAACATCTACGAACATAAAACAGACCAACGGCAGTTGGTCAAATTTTCTGAAAATATCGTTGCTTTATTATTTTCCAAGAAAGTTAATATCTATAAAAATAAAAAGTACTTAGTAGAGAAGACGCGAGATGGATATGTATAATAAATAAAAACATTACCTATTTAATAATAAATTTGGAAATGTTATATTGTTTTGTTTTGTTTTTGTTTTATTATTATTATTATTATTGACATATATTGTAAATTTACAATCTACTTCGCTATGAGTCCACTGACGTTTCTCCTTATATTTCACTATTACTTAGTGTTGTTGGGGTAGGTCTACAGGCCATGTTTTTTAAGTTTTCTGATGAGCGGAACATCCGTGTATATGTTCTCTATGAGATCGATAATTGGTGGCAGTAGTATCAATTGCTTCAGTGATGTATGGGATTTGCAGGTCTTGGTGCAGCATTAGGTTGCTAATATACCACGGCGCGTTCACAATCGCACGAAGTGTTTTGTTTTGAAATGTTTGTATGGTTTTTAATCGGGTAGGTCTGGCACAGCCCCAGAGATGTACACCGTAAGACCAAATAGGTTTTAGCGTCGTTTTGTAAAGAAGAATTTTATTCTTGGTGGAAAGTTTTGATTTACGGCCCATGAGCCAATACATCTGTTTGAGTTTGAGATCCAGCTGTTTTCGCTTCGTCTGTATGTGTTTCTGCCATGTCAAGCGTTGATCTAAATGTAACCCTAGATATTTAACATCTGGTTTTGCATGTTATATTGTTGAAGAGCAAACTGTAATTCTACTTATTAAAATTCTATTCAAGACTGAACTTGAATCTAGAGAAATATACGTCTTTTTAGTATTTCTTTTGAGACAATCTTTTCTTAACGCTTTCATCTACAAATCCACAGCTCGCCTCGCAAACCATTATACCATTAAAATTATATAAACTACGGCCAAATAGTGTTTTATGGTAAGCTAGAGGTTTTTAAAAATGTATTATTTGCCAATTACCAAATATTACTGTATTTTATTGTTTATGTAATCGAAAATAATAATTTAACTAAAAACATTTATTACAAAATAATATACTGCCCTTCTACCAACAAGCAAAGAATAAACCCAACTGACTGATTGATTGTACCTCTATAGGTTCATCGACACTTGAAAGCATCAGCTAAAAAGTTTTAGATTACACAAGCAATCAGATAAAAGATTTGAAGACAATTGTTCGCGCCAATCTCCAATTGCATTTATTTGGATTTTGAATTACAGCCGGCCGTCTTTTGGCTCCCTCCTGTATACGCGCTTTAGTTTTGATTTCAGATAGTGACGGCCAATTTTTTCGCTTGCACGGTGCGCCGATATATAAAGCAGAGAAGAGGCCTTCGGCCGCGGCCTATCTCTTTTTGGTTTTTTCGATCGCTTCGTTTTGAACTTTAGTTGTGATGATATAGAAAGTGGGCGATCGGCTTTAAATTTTCCGTGTCCGAAGCCGTTTTGACCGAGAGTTTACCGGCATGTCTTGTTTTGGCGGCAAGAGTTTCCACTTCCCGATGGCCGTTTATTGTAGTATCTAACCCGTCGAGGAACCAAGGAAAGCCTAATCGCAAACTCAGACACCATCCAGTTGGAGGACCCACATCAGGAAAAACACTACCGATCGGTCCCGCAGCGGAGATTGTGGTAACTTGTCCTATCTTTTCACCCATACCCTTTTTCTTCTTCCTTGTTTTCCCAGGAGTTCAGTACGGGGAACCGAGTTATGCAGCAGAGCGTCTAAAGGTGAATCTTCCAGCTTTGCCTTTGATTGAAGTTTCTTTGTTTAAAATGTTAAAATTATGATACAGTCCACTTTTGGCCTAAACAACATTTAAATTCTTTTTACATATTTTTACGTGCACGTGCGCGCGTCCATTTAAATCGGGGCATCAAACAAATATTAATATTCTTGGTCATAATCGCAAATCCAAATTCCATAAACGAATACTTGTATATTCGTTTATGAAATTTTTGCAACTCAAATGATTTTTCAGTTTTGCGAATCTATCGCGCTTAGTTTATTTGTTTATTTGGAGACTTTCCGGCTTGAACCCCCCCTTTCTTGATCTTTATACATAAATGTTATGTACAACATCTATTTTTAATCTTAACTACTTTACATAATCGTCCCTGGCAAGCTGCTTTTCCAACGGCCTGCTTTAGATATGAAAGTTGTACGGCAGCCTAAGCCCTTTTTTATAAATAACACACGCTGGGATTTTCCTGGTTATCTTATAAAGAGCAGTTTGGTAAACCATCAAGAATAGATGAACGTATTAGTTTCAGTCTTGTTCTCATACAAAGATACCCATTACTCTAATGATTCTTTTTACTATATCGTTTAACTGAAAATGTAATGAGATTTATTTAGTTTTCATAATTTCCAATAATTAGTATATCTTCTGTGAAACAATTAACTAAAAATTGTGTTTTTGAATCAAGTAAATTTTCGACAGTATTTTTTTGATTAATAATTCATCGATTATAAATGTTTCTTGAAATAATTCAGACAACAAAGATATATCAATCTCTGAAAATGAACCAGCAATCTCATTTACTATCTTTTCCACTGAACTCTTTAAAAGAACACCTTTTGTCAAAAACTCATTCTAAAATTTCCGTATCTCTCCTTCACGTTTGTATTACAATTGGTCCAACAAGAGAGGTCTCAAGCTTTCTTCAATATCTTAATTCAAATATATGATTCTGATAAACGATAGGCTACTCGGAACTAACAATTCTCCAAGTTTCTCCTCATAATGCCCGCTTTTGACTTTAAGGAATTCCATTGTTTTCAATAATATATTCAGCCCATATCGATATTGCTACTTATCATTTCTATTCTAACACCACTTTTAATTCTTTAAGTCAAGTTCTAATTTGCAAAGTAACTAATGCGGCAACCACAGATTACAGTGATTCTAAGCAATTTAATATCTGACTCTTTCTAGGCGAGGAAAGTGATTAAAAGCTAGGTATTTTGTGTCCAAATTTTAGTCTTGTACCCTCTTGATCCATCTTACCAGTAAACCTTACGGTTTCCGAAATTAAAGTAATAATTTTATAATAGCATGTTTTGAAGAATTATTCTGCTATAGATATACTTGTAAAAATGTGCACTGGTTTTTACAACCTCTAACAGTTCTTTCTGTGTAACGCATCATTTTTGTTCAATTTTCGATAAGACTTTAATAACCAATTATGTTTTCTTGTCTAACCTACATTTAAAAAAATACATCACCTATGGTAAATTTTCTATTTATTAAGAAACAATTCAAAATTTGTGGCATAATAAAAATCGTTTTAATAGATCACAGACTTTCAGTTAATCAACTATCCAAATATATTCATGTCGATTAGTTTAGTTAGTGGTTTTGTGATGTTTTAGGTCAGCATTTCGCAACCACTAAAATATTTCACCAAAATGCTCCTTAAAAGATCTTCCTTCCACAATCACATCATCCAAGTTAGTCTTCTTACCACGTTTTCCATAAGTCACTTAAAAGTGCATAACCTAAATAGCATGACGGTAAACTATAATTTTTAATGTGATTTTTCTTTTCTTTTTTTAATTTAATTATGATACCCCTACAATCCTAATAAGGTATATAGGGTGTCTTCCATTCTTTAGCTACCGCATTTCATCAATGATGGTTAATAAAATGCTTATTAGTATTTCGTTTTAACTAACAAGACTGCAAATGCTCGTGGACTGCATAATAATCGATATTCTTTCTTACTATGTCCATAATAATATCCTCAACTTGTTTTCATTTTGCTATAGGAAGACGTCTCAAGGGATGCCGTATCAGCTAAGTATTTCTAGTATTAATTGAACGGGTTACGGCAAAGACTTTTTAATATTTATTTATCATCCCTTCTACTTTTTCTAATCTAATCCGTGATTTGATTTACAAATAATACTCAATCAATCTTTAAAGTGCTTTGTTATAGGGTTGTACATTCAGTTTTTACAATATTTTTCTTTAAATGCATAGGCCCTAAGCTAACATATATCATTCTAACATTTACGGCATTTTTCTCCATGAAAAAAGCTTTCCTCATTAAGATTTTCTGTTTGTGTTACTCGTAATCGATTTTTCTACTAGTCGTAGGCCGGTAATATAATATCTTCCTGTTATGATTATTTCTTCATCATTAACTTTCAGGAAGCCGTTCTTCAAGGGTATTATAGTTCCAAGCTTTTTCAAAATAAATATTTTATTTAATATTTCAGTCAATATCACTTGGTGCTTCAGAGTGTTTTTTATCAATTCTAATGTATTCTGTGGCCATATAAAGACTACTGTTGGGATGTCCAAGTATCTCTATTATTTCTGAGTGTACAATAGTTTTTAATGATCCCATATTAACAAATAGTAAACTTGTTTAAGTTCAACTCTAATAGCCGGTATTTCTTCATGCTATAGCGTGAATAACTTTAATAGCATTTCGTTGTAGGGCAACCGCTAGATTGTTTTTCCTCGACTATCGATCCCTTGGATATTATAGTATTTTCAAATTACCTGTTATATGTAAATCAATATTTTTCTATCCAAAGTGGAAACTTTTCTCGCGGCTCTTCTGAGTACGCTATCAATTCTTGTAATTGCTCTTTTAAGTTTGTATAAATTTTTTTCGCCGTTACTCTCAAATCTTGTAAGTCTTCTTTAAATTTTCAAGTTTTTTTCTCAAGTTCTAAATTAACCCATTTAGTTCAGTGTCTAGGCAAGTAGATCCTCAGAGTCTTGCAATCTTACCTGAGGCAATTTCTTCCTTTTCATATCCCTTTTTTTCTAATGCTTTTTTAATCCAATATTTTTAGTTCTTACAACTTGGTTTACTTCAACATGGTAATATATTTATACACATTTCTAGCAACAGTTGTAACAAACTCTTTTTTTGGCTTTACTATTTATATGTACTTAATAACTAATTAATAAAACACAGCCAATATGCATTTTTACAACTGGTTGTCAATAAATTAATCTATAGACAAGGATTATAAGTCTAATGTGTGTCTAAACTTCAATTGATTATTAACCACGCCTTATACAAAACTAAAGTAACAGCTGGTTATAACTCAGTTTTTATTTTTATTTCAATATATTATACGTATTTTCCTTAATTTGTTAAATACTTTTTTCCTAATAAATATAAATACATTTTTTGTAGTATTTTCGAGATGCACTTTTAGTTTTCGCAATAATTTCTGGTTTTTGATTACTTACATTACATTACGTATACATGTTTTTGAATTTTTCAATGTATCCATTTGTTCTAATGCTTTTCTCTTTGTTTCGAAATTTATTCTTATATTCAGACTTTGTAAAACTATTATTTGTTTTCCTTTAACTCAGCTTCATTATTTATAATATCACAAAGTAATACGCAAAAGCACATACTTTCGTCCAAAACGCTTCTAAGTTTCTGTAATCTCCATATACTTTGTTAACAGTGTTTCTAATTTGTTTCATATTTCACAATTTATAATACTTTAGTATCGAACAGTCCCAGGTTTCATGCTTTTCCATGACTTAATCTAGCATTTGCTAGAAATATACTATCATATATCCTATTATTATTACATCAACTCATAACTATGTGTGTAATTTCTATATATATATTTCTCTTCATTAAACCTTCATAAGTCTTTTTAGGTAATTGACTTTCTAAATCGGTAAATTAATATTTATTAACTTTTCATGACTTTTTTAAATTCTTATTATTATTTTAATTTTATAAATCAGCATCAATAGTTTACTTCATGTATCCAATTTTTACCTCATTATCTAAGTCGCCGCATCTCTTATTACTTTTTGCACTTTTGTATTCCGTAATCATGTTCTGTGGATACCATCACAGTTCTTTTAACTTTGTGGTTCATTCATGTATGCCATTTATGAATGAAAGATAATATCACTTAAATGTTCACCACGACTAACTTTCCAGACGTCGATGCGATGGTCAAAATGTTCGATGAGATTTTCACATAGAGTCGCTTCAATGGCATTTATCTCGACAATTATGTTGTTCTCAAGGTCTTGATTGGTGACTGGTTTATTCACTTCGGCTTTACTTTTTACATATCTCCAGAAAAAAGTCTAAATGCGTCAAATCGCACAAACGATCAAGCCAATTTCAAGCCATTTCTCGAAATTAAACCTTCACCAAACTTCGACTACAATAACTTGATGTTCGCTAGCGTTGTG
This sequence comes from Sinelater perroti, assembly GCA_036346155.1. Lineage (NCBI taxonomy): Eukaryota > Metazoa > Arthropoda > Insecta > Coleoptera > Elateridae > Sinelater > Sinelater perroti. The sequence goes on from JARFIY010000359.1 coordinate 6,632,452, forward strand.
TGGTATATTGCGCCGTCTTTGTAAAAATAAACATTGTCTATGTCAGTTTGATTAAGTTTCTGGAAGAAATAGTCATTTATGATGCTGCAGTATCACTCATAATTTACAGTAATCGCATCATTAACCTCATTTTCGAAAAAAATTGTCCAATGCTACCTTTTGACCACAGAGCACGCCAAACAGTTAGCTTTTGAGTATGCATTATTCCTAATATTCTCTTGAATTCTTCTTGGTCCTAATACGACAGTTTTGATTATTTTCACCCCATTCAATGTGAAATGCGCCTCGTCGCTGAAGATGATTTTCAATGCAAAATTCAGATCATTTGCACGATGTTGGAGGAGCCAATCAGAAAACACACGTCGGTTGAAATGATCAATTAACTGGAGTTCTTAAGTCAATTGAATCTTGTAAGCGTAAAAATTCAAACCTTTGTGCATAACACGACGTAAACTGGTCTACAAAACGCCTAGATTTTTGGATCCTCTTTCACACTCCCCTTCACTGCAACGATATGTGCCGGTATGCAAACACTTCTGGATTGTCCACTCTTTAGCATATCACCAAAAAAACCAATGGTCTTGAATTTTTTCACCAAATATCCAATGGTGGTCTTATTTGGACGGTTATGACTACCGAAATAATAATAGGTGTTTTTTATTTTTTCACCTTTTTGTAGTGTTCTTTAATCACTTTAACGCAGTCTCTAGTCTCCACAGCAAAAAAATCCAAACCTTAAACTAAAACAATAACACTGAATTGATAGAAAAAACATGGCATCTGTGTCAAATTGACGTTTACTTTCCAGTGTCTCTATTAGCGGGCCCTTTATAATTTTCTTGCAATATAAAATTAATTTCCTGTTTAAATTGTTTATTTTTTGTATTTCTTTAACACAAATTCAGTCAAATTTTCTTCACTCCTGATATTAATAGTAATAATATGAAGGCTTTAACACCCCACGTAAGAGCACGGCCTAACTGAGAAGGTTGAGGCTCTTATATGCTCGCCCACTGCGTCCCTGATATTAATACTATTTTTAATTGTCTGTGTATTTTATCTTTCTAAAAATATTCCTGTATTTTTATTTTTTAATCGCCTTTTATAAACCGATGCCAAAGGTGGTTTACAGATTGATCCTTCAAATAAATGTCTTCTATCTAAGGCTTAAAATTTTTAATTTAAATTACTATTTCTCTTAATTTTTCTAACACTAGCTACAGTATTAACAATTAATATTAACAATTAATATTTAATTGTCTACAGACTCAGTAAATTTAAATACCCTATACGATCCGATTTGCATATTTAATAAAGGGTGTCCCAGAATTAACGCAAGATTTAAATTTGCAGGGATTTATGCAGTAAAGTGTTGACAACCCTAAAACAAAAACAAATCGACAGCTGACAGTTTAGGGTTAGTAAAAATGGAGCGTAACACGATACAACAACGTGTCTTCATTATTGAACAATTATTTCAAAAATAATGAAAACTTGGCGGCCGCTGTTCGAAAATTTCTTACAAAATATGGTCGGAATAGTGTTTTAATTTCGTCAACTGTGAAGAGATTAATTGAAAAATTTCGAAAGACAGGATCCGTTGGAGAGGCCAAACACACTGGTCGTCCAAAAACAAGCCGTTCAAATGTCAACATCGAAGCAGTGCGTGAGAGTGTCGGTGACAATCCAGGAACCTCAATTCGGCGTCGTGGACAAGAATTGCAAATTTCAAGAAGCTCTCTACAGCGTATACTCACTAAAGATCTGTGTCTCCATGCTTACAAAATTCAATTAACACAACAACTGAAGCGTAATGACCATGCACAGCGAAGAGAGTTTGTTGAATGGATTATTAAGCATCAACAAATAAATGCTGATTTTTCGAGCAAAATCATCCTAATCGACGAAGCACATTTTCACCTTGATGGGTTTGTTAATCGCCAAAATTGCCGCTTTTGTGGTTCTCAGTATCCACATGTGATTGTCGAAAAACAAATGCATCCACAACGTGTCACTGTTTGGTATAGGTTTTGGGCTGGAGGCATAACTGGACCATACTTTTTTGAAAATGAGGCTGGTCAAGCAGTGACTGTTACTGGTGCTCGATATCCCGACATGATAACACAGTTCTTTTTGCCGAAATTGGATGATATTGATGTGGCCAATATGTGGTTTCAACAAGACGGTGCCACATGCCATACAGCCCGTGAAACACTTCAATTACTGCATGAGAAATTTCCAGGTCGTGTACTCTCTCGTTTCGGTGATCAGAATTGGCCCCCTAGATCGTGTGGTTTAACACCATTAGATTTCTTTTTATGGGGTTATTTAAAATCACAGGTCTATGTCAACAAGCCCACAACTACGCGTGCATTAAAGTAGGAGATTCAACGTTGCATCAACGAAATTCAGCCACATTTATGCAGAATGGTCATGGAAAATCGACAAACGAGTGCGTATGTGTATGCAAAGCCGTGGAGGCCATTTGCCCGATGTATTATTCCATAAATAACCCTATCCTATGTACTTTATGATTCAATAAAAAAATTAAAATCAAAAGACTATAAACTGTGTTTTCTATTTAATTCAAATCTTGCGTTAATTTTGGGATACCTTTTCTAAGAGCCTACAATTTATAATATTTAACAACATAGAAATACACTCATGCTACTACAAATATATAGCTTCAATTTTCGTAAAAAAAATTAATTTATTTAATAAATCATTTCAAAAATAAATTTAAAATAGTTTTAATAGAGCAAACTCGGCTTACTTTGTACACAAAACATTATTCATTATAAATTATATTTTGTTGTCTAAATTGAAAAATTCAAAAGTTTCTCAGTAAGTAAAAATAATTGAGTTCCTATATCCATTTTAAACAAGAAGTAATAACAAGGTACTATAAGGCGCACTGATTGCCACATCGCCCACATCAAGGATGTTGCTACAACCTAAAATAAGACCAAACCTTTCGGGTCTCAGCCCTTGCCTCTTTGCGGGGTGTAGAGTTTCAGCTACCTTAACGGACGGATGTGTAATGCACAGTTTTCTGAAGGAAGTCTCTTGGGGTGTTTTTGAAAATCTTCTAAATTTGTGCCTTCAATGTGCGAGACCTTGTCCCTACAGATAGAAATCACATTGAGTGAGATCTAAATTTCTTGAGATTTCATGATTAGACACTTACAATCAGTAACAACAAAATAGGGTGTACCACCATTCTACATAAACATAAGGTCATCAATGTTACTTCAGCCAGATTTCCGTTGCCCACACGTGATCTTCAATAATCTGAATGTAGCGATCTGAATTCATAGCATCACGCACAAAATATAGACTGATGAGGCTTCGTGCCGTCATTTCATACTAGGCATTCACTTTTTGTGGAGTTTGCGTCCTCCCATGTATTTCAGATTCTCTATCACGTGACGCCTATTAGTGGCAATTACGGCGATTGACAAAATAACAAACATGGAATATGGCCTAGTCTCTCTACACAAGTCAAATATTTGTTCCAACTCAGGATTAACTCCCTCAATTCCATTCTGTGATTAAAATCTTTAAATTTTAGTTCTGACACATAATGTGATTACCACTGACAGTAACTTAATTCTTTATGAAACTCCGTGCGTATGTCATATCTTAATTTACTTTGATGTGTTGCCTGGCGTGTTGATTTCCTGCACTGTCGCCACAATCTCTACGGATGGGAATGTGGTTGGGGCCAATTCTTATCATTAGTTTTGCCCAACACTTGATTATTGTTTCTAAATGTAATGTTCTAGTTGTTCATTTTACTGTACGCTACTACTTTTGCACCTAAACTGCATTCTAACTTGCTCCTAAATAATCAAACTGATGGGCGATCTTTGTGTACTGCCCCTCGTGGCCAATGCCTGTATTATCAACACTGGAAATATAAAATCCTTTTTGTTATCGCCTGTTGAAATACCGTTTTTATTAAGATTCCGGTGATGTTCCTAGATTTTACTCGCCCTGTAGTTAATATTATAAACTTTTAATATATTAACACATAATTCAAGTTATTGCTATTGTCGAGTTCTTTATTTATTCCAAAATAAAAATACTTTTTTTCCTTCGTTCTTGCAGTAAAAAAATATGAATTTGTTTCATATTAAGCTTTGAACGATCTACTTTACTTGAATTTTTGACATACCTATAATTTTTCATTTTGTTTTTATTTTATTTTAGCCTGTAATATATTTATAACAATCCGTTTTTCCTTATTAGTGTTTCTTAAATACAAGAACATTATTTTTAAAATTTTCTTTCCGTAAAAGAATTTACTACTTGAAATTCTGTACCATTACGAATACTGCCAGCTTACAAAAACATCCGCTAGCCGTGATCATGCAATTTCTATGCAAATCTCCGAATATTTCTTTCCGAGCAAAAACTTACATGCAGCAAAGTTTCCCTAAAACGCATCTCGCGCAATTGCTAATTTGCATATTGCATTATAATTCTAATTACGGGAAAACAAGAGCCCAAACTTGCACGGACTTTCGTCCTGGCGCTAGCTTTTGTAATTAATGTCTCAAGGAGCAAAATTCTCTATTTTTTCCGGTTCGTCCGACGTCGTTTGCATTAATTTATGAAAGTTTCCCTAACCAGTTGTGTGTAAATGCGCCATAAAGCTCAAATTTTCGCTTGCTGCGCAGAAATATTGCGAGCCAAATGAGGAATGTAGAGGACAGAATCTGCAAAATTAAACTGTATTGACTAAAATCTGCTATTTATAATTTATACTAAAAGCGTTTCATGTAGAACTGTAAAATAAAGTAAGTTTAATTTCGTCTCTAAATTGCAGTAGACTATTAGCAGAGTGTAATTACTTCTGCGACTGCAAGCAAAACTCGATTTCGACAGTGTAGTTATATAGTTATTTGTAACTTCTGCTGCAAAACAACACATCTTGTTTATCTTACTTAAACTAATTCTACTATATAACAAATTTAAATGACTTAAAACAATCAATGACGAAACGTAACATATAGTCTACTTTATACCCTAAAAAGATAAAAATGACATCTTTTATATTTTAATATGTACAATAAATGGCTACAGGCTTTAGAATCAAAATTCTAATAATTAACGCAAGTTCTTTCGAAATCCGTTAATTAATACTAAAGAAGAATGGCAGTACACCCTTCCCGAGCCTACCTTTATGCGAAATTAATTACCGAATTCAACGAAAAATATTCACAAAAGGTTAACGCGTATAACGAGGGAATTTGCTTCCGTGCAGCTTGAACGCTGCTCAAATCATAACCTGTGCGAAATTAAATTGAGCGCGTCTGAAAATTGCTCTGCAAAATTTGAGAAGTGAAAGACAGGTTAAAATTTGAAACAAGACTGCATTTGAATTATAATTAGCAAGATCTTTTGGGTACACATTTAAGCAGTAAAGGGCTTATTTTAAGATTCACAATTGTGGGTCACGCCGAGGCAAGCAAATAACTCCTTTCCAACCAATAAATAGGGTTAATTTAGTGGCTGTAACTAAGCAATTATTTATGGCAAACGTGCAATCATATCAGTTTCAGGAACAGTTAATTATTTGCCGCTTACTAAACGTCTGTTTGCAGAAACCAATTGCGATTCAGCATCTACTGATTTATTAACTTAGTTTGGCATTGTTCAATAAACACGGTTTTTGTCTGTACAGACAGACAAAGAGAAACGATAATTTTCGGAAAAAGCATATTTCAAACTCAATACTTTTTTAGACTGTGAAAGTAAAGAATCGATGGTTTAATGGGATGAAAATAATGTGAATCTAAAATAATGTCTCAAGCTCCCTCTTGGAATTCTTCATCAGATTCATTTATATAAACTTTTCACAACTCTGCGTTTGAATAATAGTAAAGCAAAATTGTCGAAACTGAGGAATACAAAAATAACCGAGTTAAAATTCAGAGGATCAACGAAAAAGTTCGGACAAAGTTTTTCGGGTCCACAAAGGAAAATTACAGCGGCTCTTAACGGTTTAACATCCCCAAATTTAATTAAAGAGCATGTTAAACAAAGCAATTACCAAAAAAAGGCTGCTACAATTTCTCCTGCAGGGAAACAAATGACGCTGCTAAAATGAAGATTTTTGAGATTGGAAAAGTGCAAGCTCGGCGTCTATTCAGACTCAGCGCACGTATCCACGCTTCTGCAGAATTGCATTAAAGTTCAGAATTCACAGTATGCAATCGACGTTCTGCACATACGTGTTGCAATGTGCGAAGATCATTGAACCGATAATTCCAACAAGCATGATAACAGGCAACTTCATGCGGTCGTTACAAGTTGAGGTGTATTATTGAAGGTCACAACCTGCTCTAAATGAAATTAACATACCGTATGTATAGAAATTAAATTTTATTTATAACTATAAAAGCTTAAGCTTTTACGCAAATATAATCCAGTTATTTCTATATTTATGTTTAATAAAACGATTTTGTGGTGTTTTAAAAATTCATTTGCAAATCCGCAGACTTAATAAAAAAATCATATAAAAGTTTCCATAAACTGATTAAAATATTAAAATCTTTAAAATGCTACACATACCCTAAAAATAAAACCCAAATTTAAAACTTCATAATTGGAAAATCTTGTGGAGTTTGAAACAATTAATTTTATAAAATTTAGTACAAGTTTTATAAAATAAAAGGTAAAATTATAAAAAAGTTTTTGTTGTTATTAAATCACATAAAGCACAGCGAAGTCAACTATAAATAAAGTTTTTTTTTTAAGAACGGATCTATTAAATAAGTAACAAAATCTTACTTAACATTCCTTTGTACAAGTTATGGGTTATTCGGAAAATTTGTGCTGATTTTTTTTTTCGTCCGGGAGCACGGCTTGCGAGCTGAGAGGTTAAGGCTCTCATATGTTCGCCTTTTTTGTCCGGTCGTCGCGTACCATTTCTGATGCGGGGTGATGTGACAAGCACTGAGCCTTAGACGACCGCCATTATTACCCCTTGTTTGAATGAACGCAGGTACTCAATTACTTTTAGTGACTGAGTAGGCCACCCGCCAGGCATTAGAGAACTCTTGGAATATAACCTAGGTCTGTTCATATCGCAGTCCGCGCTTCAACCGTTTGGACTATCCTGGCGTTTAATTCGTACTAATTATTAAATAAAATTCAAAGGCAAGCTGTTTATGTGTCTATGTTTATTTATTCTATTATGCATTAAGCACTTTGTTCAATAATCTTTCTTCATATTTCAAGCGACTTGAAAAATTTCTGAAGGTTGTTTTTCATAGCTTCCAATGAGTTGAACTTCTTATAGAGAATTTTTACAAAGACCGAAATAAATAAAAATCTAAATGTGTAATATCTGATGATTATGGTGGGCGAGGCAGCATATCCCAGCCAAGCTCCAACAATTTTTGTCAGATAGTTAAACAGACATTCCTATTAGCTAATTCTGCGCATTTTTCCTGAATGGCTATCTTTAATTCATCCAGTTACAAACAAGAGTTGTTTGAATTTATCGACTGATTGTTTGGTAGGAATTTATAATATAGGATACGTAGCATGACTTTTTTCAGGTGGAAACCAGCTTCATTTCATTTCGCTTACTCCAGGGCCTTTTTGAAGATTATTGTACATAATATAATATAACAATATAATTTTTTTATCATCCAAAAACAGTGTTGTTCGGCGCGTCACAAATGAAAGTGCCATCCTTTAAATTTTTTCGGTCAAATTGTACATAACTCAAACATCGTAACGATTTACGTAACCAAGCTTTATTAAATGCTTTAAGACGGTGGTTTTCGTTATTTTTAGTATCTTTGGTAAATCTCGTATCATGTACCACGGGTTATTCTCAATCGGCGTTTTGGTTTGCTCATCGTCAGTAGTGGAAGGTCTAATTAAGCATTGTTGGTCTTGGATATCAAAATCACTAGCTCTAAACTTGGCAAGCCACTCTCTAAAACCTTTTTCAGCTAAATAACTTGCTCCGTAACCAGAACATAGTTTTTTTATTGCTAGTGTGGCATTTTTGTTTTTCAGGAAATAGAAAAGCGTGTCTTAAAATACACATCTCCGAAAACGTACAAGACACTTCTGAAGATAACACAAATTAATTTATTATAAGAAATTTATTTGAAATATTATTATTAAAGATTTGCACACAAATGGAACGTTATCCATTACTGTGACGTATTCAGATATTTTGAAATGCTGTTTAGTCAAAATCGGAACAATTTTTTCAGAAAATTCAATAGATAAAAGAGGCCACAAAGAAAAATGCATTATTATAACAAAATGAATAGTAAGATCAGCAGAAACAATATGTGTATAACTCTGTGCTTCTGCTTTTGGTGTGATAACTTTATCAAAATATTTTCTTTGGTCCGCTCTTCTCCGTATTTCCAAGTATATATCTTTTAGAGAAAGACATAACGGTTTTGTCATCAGAAATTAATCATTTTTGTTAATGAAATTAACTGAATTTATTTATCTCTTTATTGGTGTGTTGGTAGTATTTTAGAATTCCTTTTCTCTCATATCTGGCTGGTGTTTTCCTTCCTATTTCCTGTATTTGATAATGGTAAAATTACTAGCAAAGCAAGAATATTCTTTTGAATTTTTTAGATTCTAATGTGTTTAAAGTTAACTATATAGTCTTTTTTTAAGTTGTAACGTAGACTTAGGTCATTTTACTCTATGTGTGAAGATTATACTAAAAGTGGTCACTGATTGATCGGTTACAACAGAACATAGAAAATCCTCTTAGTTGAAAAGCATTCAAAGTATTTCTAGAATTAAATGCCAATGTTTATACGGACCAACATTTTTTCTGTCTTAAAACTCATTCAATTATTACCAACTTGAAAGATACAGAAACATTAAGGGCTTAAATATACAGAAATTGTTTTTCTTACAAAATTATACAAGAATTGGGGCATAAGTCATGGCAACTATTTTTTTAAAAGTTAAGGGATAGTATCTCAAAAAGACGTATGCTCAAGGAAGCCGTGCATTCATAGGGTGCCCACAATACAAGTTGGCTCTATGATATTCTGTAATTGCACAGAGAGCAATGATAAATCAGTTGTCATTTAGGATGGAGGTAGAACAGCGTTCATAATTCAAAATAGACATTGTCGTAGTAGAAATGCTAGATAATACCATAGACAGTTGGTATAAGCTGTCGGAAGTAATGCTCTTCCATATTCAACAATCACTACGTGGATAGCAGAGTTTCAGCGAAAACGCGAAACAACGGAAACTAGTAACGGGCTGGACGACTTGTGAGTGTGCGGACCGAGGTATCAAGTGCAGTAATCAATCACCTGATGGAGACCAACATACGATGTATCGAAGTGAGTACCACTTGTACTCACGGAAGTTGATCAATAAATTTTGGGCCAGGTCATATAAACCAGAGCTCAAATGTCAGTCCGCAACTCTGAATTTCTATTCATAAAACCTCTGTCAATATTATACAAATTAAATTTTAGTTTCAACTACTAGATAGTAAAAAAGTTTCTTAACACTTGCAACAAATTTAACTTTTTTGCGCAAATTAGTAAAAAACAATTATTATTCACATACAGTCCATTATTATGGGTAACTTGTCCACTGTGCGAATCTCGTCACTTCGAAACAAAAAGATTCTTGGTTTACTTTTTCAACTTGATCAATCGACTCAAAACGGCGACCGTGCAAAAATGCTCTATAGATCGAAACAGGCAACAATCAGAAAATGCAACAGCGGAGCTGTAAGCCGTATGCGCCAAGACCACAAGTTCATCCAATTCAATAAGTCTATGGTCTCTATAACGATAAGCGGGCGCATTCTCTTAATAAAGAAGGAATTGCTATTATAAAGTAAATATTTCAATAAAGCTTTCTCAAGTTTCGTGGTCATATCTCGACTGACATGCAAATTACCTTATTTTAATTGTTTTCACGTACCATTATATAGAAGTTTGAGGTATATTGTGCTTTGTTTTTGGAGAACGCGTACTCAATTTTACTTTTACTACATCTTTCCAAGCTCTTGTAATTGCTGAACGAGGTTTTTGCTAATCTTTAAAATACTCTTTTGATGACATATTTTTGGCTACTAAGTGGTATTTATAATTTGTTTAAATAAAAATAAGTAAACTGCCTGACAATAAAATAAAATGTAAAGATGTTCTTTCAGTGAAAGACTCTTGCTTAATTATAATCTAATACGCCGCAGAACAGCGGGGAGGTTAGAATATTACTAAAATTTGCTTGGTAAGTCAAGAAACAGAAGTTTATTTGTTGTATTGCGGTTGTCTAAGAGATTCACTACTAATCGGTTTCTATGATATTTGAAAAGAAGGTGATATTCTTCATTAGTGTGCTTCACATCCAGCTTTACAGATCATGTATAGATTTCGATAGTGTTTAATTTTTCACGTACTATGAGACATTTTTTTAGTTTCTAGTGTATCTGATTGAAACCATTGCAGTATTTTCAGGCGTGAGGTAATCGCTGATACCCCATAGCTGTATACTGTACGCTTATATGGACTTCAAAATCACTTTGCATGTCAGCACCTTGTTATCCAGAATTAATTTTGAATTTCTACCCAGTAACAACTGCAGTTTAGTGAATTTTAAGCCCATTTGTTTGCACTTAGTAAAAATGTGTTTCTTTCACGTTAACCTTCTGTCCAGATGGATCACTAAGTACTTTGCGTCTTTTAATTGTGCCAGACACGCGCCTTTTTTACGAGTGAAGGTAACATACAAAAATTTTGCTTCATTTTCCTTGTTACGCCATTTTCTTAATTAATCTTTCAATGAATTTAAAGCAGTTTAAATTTTTTTTAACGTAGTCACTACGTTTTGTAAAGAGTTAATATAGCGGGGTTATCCGCAAATGTAGCGATCATGATTTGGTGGGAATGTCTGATGTGCACACAGGTAGAGAATAGGGTGCAGCACGGTTTTTTAGGAACCCTAGAGTTTGCGGCTTAGAAATTTGTTTCGTCTTGAAACTTAATCTGTCAGTTAGGATTTGAGTAGCTTATGGAAAGTTCTGTTTGATATTCAGGTGTAATTTGTATGCCAGATTTTGTCAAAAGCTTGGGCTATGTTGAGGAAAGCTGCAAACAGTATTGTTTAATTTTAAATGTTAACTTTAGGGTTAATTATATTTATGACCCAATGTATTTGTTCGTTGGAGGCCTGCTCAACTCCGAAATCAAACTGATGATATATAATCAACCCTTGTTTTTCAAATAGTAATTTCAACAAGAGTAGGAGCTTTTTAAACACTATTGGCAACGAACAAATGAGACAATAAGATCTTATTTCTTCAGATGACTTTCCTGGCTTTAGTATAAGAAAAAAATTGTTGTAAGTTATAAGTTTAAAACCTTTCTCAGGTAGTTCCTTCAGGTACTTAGTAAGGTCATATACTGGGGCGTTGTTTGGATTTATATTATTTTATATTGTAGATTGCCTCTCTTTTGAATTGTTTTACTGATAGGCTTAGTTGGTCTAAAGTATTTATTCTCAAGTTGATACAATAAGATGTGATTAAAACAGTACGACAAGGTGATCAGCAAATGTTTCAGCTGTCTTCTTGGCGCTTTTGCTTCAACTACCGTCGTTTTTGCTATTGAAAAGCATGCTCTGTTGTGGATGTTAATATTTTAAGTGCTTAATGACACTCAAGAGAGAATAATTCTGCATTTTTATAATTCAATTTAAATGTTATACGGCTTTATCTAAGTGCTTTGTGTAATAGACGGTGAACCTTGGAATTTTAGGTAGTTCCTGTTTATGTAGTGTGGTTCGGTAGTAATGTATCTAGGTTGTGGTAAACAATAAATGTTTGAAGCTTTTTACTATGGTTGGTGAAGCTATTGGCAAACTGCCACCTTAAAGATTTAAACCGTTAGTGCAATTTAGAAACTATACCTGTTAAACCATCTCCATGTTTTCTGCTAGCTTGATTACCAGTTTGTTCTGTTTATTGGCTCTTGTTGGTTTTGACCTTTTAGATCTTGCATCCCTTGAAGTTCACTGGATGAAATGTATTACAAAGGACGGTACGGTTTTAGGCTTTACACGGGATTTTAATAGGTGGGTAGCAGAAAATTTTACACACCTAGATTGATACATGTAATATTTCTTAATGTGGCCATAAGGCTGGAAAAGTTGCACATTTAGAAATTTTTTTTTTATTGGGTGGTTTAATTGTAACTTTTTTCATAAGTATTTTTATTTGATTCGCTTGGAGCTAAGTCACTAAAGTATATAGGCAGAGGCAGTTTAGTGATTCTACATTTAACATTATATATGCTCATTACTTTATGTTCTTAACTTTTAGTTTTTGCCTTTAGATTATTTACATTGTTTGAGTAACGTAGACTTTTGATACGACTCTGAAACTTTGTTCTTCCTTCAACTGGTTTATAAAGTATTGCACTTTTAAATCATTTAGTTTAATTATTTACGCTCGGTAATTTATTATTTTATTTTTCTGCTCGTAATCTTCATGGCACATTCGTTTTAGCGATTTTATTTAATTTTTTTGTCAGAAGTTTTATATTTATCACATAAGCAATAAAAAAATGCCGGTAGCGAAGAGAGTTTTACTTCTTTGTTAATAGAGTTATTGTCTGTGTTTTTTTCTAGTTGAGTTAGCACTTATTTGTTGACTATGTTGATCACAGAATTATCTTCTTTCCATATTTTTATTATTATTACTATTAATATCGCACTTACCTCACTCGAATCAGTCACGATTGCTTCGCGAAAGCCATCACATATATTGTGAGAATATTTAATTAATCGCCTTACCTCCCAGCTAAAGCGGCCCAAATATCTGGCTTTCACATAAGTATAAAAATTGCTATAAAATTTGACGATAACGTTAAGTTGGCTTTCCTTTTGGAAATTAATTATCCTACAATTAAGTAATTAATCTTGCACAATAGTAAAAATATCCTCCAACGTCTACACTAAACAAGAGCAAAACAATGACAATTTTATTTTTATTTACTATTATTTGCTAATGCCCAATATTTTTAGCACCAAAAATACATTCATTAAATCTATCAATAGCACTTTGTTATATAATCTAAAATATTACTAGTGAAATTCACCACCTAAATAGCATGTGGTCCATGTAAGCAAGCATCCCTCATTACTCTACAGTAGGCTTAAATAAGTGTGTCATTAAAGTAAATGAGAGTCATTAAATGAAGTTTTAATATACTCGTATACTCGTGACATGTTGTTTTTCTATAAAATATATGTTTAATAATACCTAAGAACTGGTTTAAAAAATTATTTTGTAGGTATCAAGATATATATAATTTAATCCATCCACTTCTTAAAGCGCGGTTGCGCATGTTGAGGTACTATAACACTTTAAGTACATATTTTCAATTTAAAAAGGCAATTAGTTATAAACCACGCGGAATTTGATAATCATTTAGCATGACAGGTACTGATTATAAAGACTATATTGTGCCAATTTCAGCAATAAAAGAATTGAAACTATTCTTTCCGTAAAAATACTGTGCTAACTAAATAAATATTAAAAACATTCAACATTTATTCTTCCAAAATTCTAATTTATAAAATTCGTTAGTTTCTGTTAAACCCGTTCATCTTAAAGAACTAATATTCTATTTTGTATATTTCTGTAACTAACTAATTTTTCATGATCTCCCACAAAGGTTAATTTTGTAATAGCATTTCTATCATTTTACATCTTCTTTAATCTACATTTCACTATTAAAAATTCAGGCTTTATGCTTCTTTGCTTTAGAACAGCCTTATATTCTATTTTCTATCAATATTTACAAATTTTAGTTAAAATGTTTTATTTATTCTATAATCTCTTTTTTAAAGTACAGCAAATAAACCGAGTATTTTCAAAAGCATTGCTGTTTTATATGTGCCAGTTACTTTTCTTTTTTATTAATGTAACGGTTTTACCACAGCATAACAGCTATTACATTTTCAAATAAATTGAATCTGTTTTTTTTATTATTATTTGACACTTGCAATAAATTATAGCCATTCTTGTCTTGTCTTGTATTCTTTTTAGAGGGTATTTACAGACTCGTTTATTATTGTAGTATACATTCTCCCCCTCTGGGGAACCTGTAACCCCTAGAGGGCGCGTCCCCAGGTGGCGGATAGAGGAATGCCCGGTAGATATACCAGGTAGGAGGGAAATCAAATACCTCCCGCGGACCAACAGGTAAAAGCAGCGTCTGACCCAGATTGGGCGGCTGCAAACAGCATCTGTTCCCCATATGAGGGGCGGCTGATTACACACTCGCCAACACGCAGTAGGATAGCGTGGCGTTTTAAATCCTATACCCCACACCCAAATGGCGAATTACAAAACATACGGAAATATACCCCAGGTGGGCATGGATAAACCAAAATCCCACACCCTCAAAGCGAGAGTCAGCCTCATGGATTCTGGGGAAGGCAAAATACTCAAGAAACAGATCTGGACCAAAAACACGACGTTTAAACATTGCTACCTACAATACACAAACACTCTCATCCGAAGAAAAACTAGCACAATTAGAAGAAGAACTAGAACACATAAAATGGGACGTAGTAGGAATGAGTGAATTGAGAAGGAAACATGAAGACCAAATAAACCTGACATCAGGGAACATACTTTACTACAAAGGAGAAGAGGAAGCCCTATTAAGAGGAGTTGGGTTTATAATACACAAAAGGCATGCAAAGAACATAATAGATATAGGAAGTATAAGCTCAAGAGTTATATATTTAATTTTAAAACTGAACAACAGATACAACATCAAAATAATACAAGCCTATGCACATACATCGCAAGGATCTGACGAAGAAGTAGACACCTTCTATGATGATATCACAAAGGCAAACGAAAATACCCCAACACACTATACACTCTCCATAGGAGACTTCAACGCAAAGATAGGACAAAAGGAGGACGAAATGGAAACATCGATGGGGCAATATGGAGTAGGAGAACGGAACGAGAGAGGTAGAATTCTATTAGGATTCTGTCTGCAAAACAATATTTTTATAATGAACAGTTTCTTTAAAAAGAACGAAAACAGAAAATGGACCTGGAAGAGTCCAGATGGCATCACCAAGAACGAAGTAGACTTTATAATTTCAAATAAACGGCAAATTATAAAAAACGTTGAAGTTTTAAAACAAATTTGTGAGAACTACTATAAATATCAATTTAAAACACGAAAGAGGTAACCTTGTAAAAAAGCAAGCTAAAGGTAAAGGTAATAATGGAAAATGGACAAATGTCGAAAACCGACAAAAATACACAGACATGATAGAAGAACGACTAAATCAGATAAAAGATGAAGATATCATCGAAGAAAGAAACGATGTTATTGTAAAAACACTAAAGGAAGCAACCGAGAAATACTGTAGCAAAGGAAACCTACGCACTAGCAAGATCAGTGCCAACACAAAATCCCTAATAAAAGAAAGTAGAGAAATGGGAGACAAAAACTCAGAGGAATTCAGAAAAATCAATAAGGAAATATCAACAGAAGTTAGAAAAGATATTCGAAAGTATAACACCACAAAAATCATCGAAACAATCGAACAAAATAAAAAACTGAAAATTCTGAAACGTCAAATAAATATTGGAACAAAAAGTATAATGAAACTAAAAGATGAAAATGGAAATACGATTACAAACAAATCCGATATTGTGAAAATTACAGAAAACTTCTATCGCAAACTATACAAAAATGAAAATCCTGCAGAAGTAGAAGACATAAAATATATCAGAAACCAGGGATCGGAAGATATACCTGAAATTAGTCTGGAAGAAATAAAAGCAGCAATTGGAGAGATGAAGAATAACAGATCACCAGGAGACGATGGAATAGTTATTGAGGCGATCAAGGAAGGCGGACTAGCTGTCTTAAAAACCTTGAGATCTCTATTTAACGAATGTCTCATAGAGCAAAAAACACCCACTCGATGGGACAAGGCCATCATCACTCTGATACATAAAAAAGGAGACGCTACAAATCTGACCAACTACAGACCTATTAGCTTGCTACAACACATATATAAGCTCTTTACGAGAATACTATCAAAACGTATAAGTGTAAAACTTGACCTATACCAACCAAGAGAACAGGCTGGATTTAGAGTAGGGTTTAGTACGAATGATCACCTAACAGTACTTAAACTACTAATTGAAAAATGCGTAGAATATAACAAGCCTCTTATACTGATATTTGTAGATTATGAAAAGGCATTTGATTCGATAAATCAGCAACAACTCTTCCATGCTCTTTCGCAATGCCGAATAGACTCCAGATACACGGGTTTACTAAAATACATATATAACCACGCAACCGCATCAGTAATATTACACGAAGACACCAACACATTTCAAATAGAAAAGGGTAAGACAGGAGATGTCATATCCCTAAATTATTCACGACACTCTCAGAATATATGTACAAAAACCTAGATTGGGAACAGTGTGGAATTAACATCAATGGTGAACTACTAACCCATCTAAGATTTGCCGATGATCTAGTCCTAATCACAGATAAGATAGACGAAGCAAATAAAATGCTACAAGAACTCAAAGCTGCCTCAAAGGAAGTCGGGCTTGACATAAACTATACAAAGACAAAACATATGACAAACCTGGTCCTGAGCGATAACATTTCGGCAGATGATATAAAAATCGAACAAGTATACTCATACAAATACCTGGGATACGAGTTAACCATTGGGAGAGATAATCAAACCCACGAACTGAAAAGGAGGATCAATTTAGCATGGGCAGCCTACGGTAAGCTCAGTAACATCTTTAAATCAGATATCCCAATATGCCTGAAGAGGAAAACGTTCGATCAGTGCATACTCCCTGTTCTCACTTATGGGGCTGAAACACTAACATTGACCAAGAAAACCATAAAGAAAATAAGAGTAACACAGACGGCAATGGAAAGGTCAATGCTAGGAATAACACTTAGGGACAAAATACCAAACAACACAATTAGGCAGCGAACAAAGGTGAAGGATACTGTGTTGAGGATAGCTGAGCTGAAGTGGAACTGGGCGGGACACGTGGCAAGACTGAAAGATGAGAGATGGACAAGACGAATGTTTGAATGGAGACCCAGACAAGACGCATTCAGAAGCAGAGGTAGACCACCAACAAGATGGGCCGATGATGTAAAAAGAGTTGCAGGAAATTGGATCCAGATCGCACAGGACAGAAACAAATGGAAGGGTTTGAGGGAGGCCTATGTCCAGCAGTGGACGACCTAGGCTGGGGAAGAAGATACATTCTTTTAAAAACAATGTAGTAATATAAATCAAAAGCGTGGACGTTACTTAATTTTTTCATTGGTTTATTTTTTATATATTAACTAGAATTAGAATGACAAAGACCTTTATTCTGGTGTAACTTTAGTTTATAAAAATATATTGAAAATAAACATCAAACTACTTATAAACTTTAATGTTTTTAATGTTAGTTACGAATAGAAATTAAAATGAGCTAATACACCTCGCTAAAGCAGAGACTATGAAACTCTAATGTTTGTAATATAAACACTGGAATAGCTTTTCCACGCTCGGATTTAACGGCTTATCGTGTTTTCAGGTAGTTTTAAACGTTCGTCAACAAACTTGGTGTTAACAGAAAAGATAAACGGGCTCCGAGGTAAACAACTAAGATTTGTAAGGTTAGAAAGTAAACTTAATGTGTAGCCTTAAATTCCAGCGCAGTTTTACTAAAAAATAACTCCCGATATTTCTGAAATGTTGAAAAAATACCATGATTTTTAAAGATGCCGAACGACATGACACACTTATACACGGTTGATTAGTTCCCAAAGTGATAGCTTTCCAGCTGTTCGCGATACCCAAAGCTGCGTTTTCCCAGCAATTTGCTTCACTCGTATTCATAGCTTTCGTACCGATAACATTTATTTAAATTAGGAATATTTGAACTCATGCATTTTACATTTCTGTCAAAATATAAATTGGAATTTTAAAGGGTGTTGGTGAGCATTGCAGAAAGTTGCAGTTTACAAAAAAAATATATCAGTTGCTTTAAATATAATAGTAATGTTTAAAAAAAGCTTTAAAAGGCCTTATATCATTTAATAAAACATTCACTGGCAATATCATGGCTTTGCCAATGTACTCTTCTAGATATTTTTACTATTCTATGCAAATCTTTTGCTGCTGGAAGAAATTAAAAAAAATTAAAATTTTTTACATTATTGCGTAGCTGCATTATATGCTATTAATCTAATTCCACTCAACTGGCGTTACAAGGTCTGATAAAACCTCAACATACAAGTAAATTATCAAATTTCTTAACTAAAATATTTATGAATGTCGTGCTCTTTATATAAAAAAATATATTGTATTTAAATTTTATAATTATTATTTTACAGGTTATAAAAAGGTAAATCTAAAAATAAAGGCAATTTTGAAATTTCTTGTTAAAAACAAGAGCCGCGCTGATGCGTAACACCATAGGTGCTTGAAAGATAACGGGTAGCTAGTCACGCAAAGCATTCCATTATTCAGTCATGTGGCAGACAAAAACAGGGTAAAAGTAAGACGCTTCACTCAGTGCTTTCGCCATTAAAGAACAACAAGCTGTAATGCGTTTTTTGTGGGTAGAACGGATAAAATCTGCGGAAATCTATCTCCAAATGTTGGACACGGTACGAAGCACGCACCATGTATCAAATAAAAATCTACGAGTAGATAAAACTCTTTAAAAAGGGAAGAACAAGTGATGAAAGCCGATCTGGTCACCCATCAACATCACGCAGGGACCAACACATCTAGAGGGTGGATGCTTTGACCTAACGCTATCTAATTACCATATATTCGGCCCTTTAAAGGAGCCACTGCACGGTCACAAGTTCAACTCAGATGGCAAGGTTCAGCAAACGGTACAGATATCGCTTTGTGACTAATTGAAAAGGTTCTTTTTAGAACTAATGAAGAAACTCGCTAAAAGATACTAGAAGTGCATCACTGCGCGGATCTATGCCGAAAAGTGACATTACATTTGCTCTGCATCAGTAGAAATAAAGTTGTCATATGGAAATTTCCTTTACCCTCTCATTCATCTACGTGACTAAGTAGTAATCTGAGCACAGAATTGAATCTTTGTCCGTCTGCTCCGTAGGAAAGCACCTCAAGCACGCGGCCATGCTGGCACATAATAATTGAAATCACCTTATGGTATTTATTATCATTGATACAATATGTAGCAGATCAACTCTTTAAGTAGACACGCATTTCCATATCATGAGTTAAGTTGCATGTTAGTTATAGAGAGTTACATTTTTCTGAATATTTCTTTTTAGAAAATCTTCTACCATAATATTTGTCCCAAAATATTACTTTCTGTCGCTAATTTATGGTCCAGTTTCTGTAGCCTTTAGCTTTCTGCAGACGAAGAGTATGTGCTACTCAGAAACAAGTGGCTTTTTTCTATATGCTCTTAAACCACAAATAAAACATTTTCTTTTTACAGTAAATACACACATACATAAAAAATATTGGTAGCTATACATCATAATTTAGTCAATTTAGTAGACATTTCTATCGGTGAAACTGAGCACCATCACTTAGACCTAACGTTTTTCATGGTCGAATAATATGCGGTTTACAGCAACTGTATTTAAAGAGATAATGAACAGAAACATTATATATTATAATTTAATAATAACCACCAAATAATTAGAGATAATTAAAAAATATGTACGAAATGAGTGTATTATGACTTTTCGCACGATTTCATGTAGATTAATTAAATAGGAATCGAAATTATTTTTTTAAATTGATTGAAACATAAAATAAAAACATTCAAATTTATTTACTTTTTTATAACCTGCTAATTAAGAAACATGTTTTCTAACAAATAGGTAGTTTTTTATTTCGTTATCGTAAAATAAGAAAAGCGACGAATAATTCGAATATTCTCCTCAGTTATGGTGATCCTTGAGCAAATCGGTTATCTTTATATTCGACTGCTTCCCATTCGCGTAAAAATTGTTTACGCCCTGCGTAAACTGATGGTTTCTCCCCAAACTCTGTTATAAGCCTTCACAAAATTTCAGATAATTTTATCTTCTATCGTAAGAAATTTAATAATAGTTTTATTACGCCACGAACGAGAGCGCCTATTGCCCTAATATCTTGATACTGACCAAATAAATTGTAGTATGGGGTACACCCTTCAGATGGAATCCCCTTTATGTATCCCTAAACCTAAAAAAAATATGGCAACTAAACATCTTGCAAGTTTATTTTAGAAACTTGTTTACCTGACGCTAATGCCTTTTCCAGCGATTAAGCTTGTTTTGCATTGCGGCCTAGAATAGTTGCTATAAATTTATTTTTTTTAATTTTTAAATCGGTAGCTAAAAACAAAAGAATATCTTTCTAAGTAAGAAAATACAAATAATTTATCATCCAAACAAATCTATGATTTTACTATTTTTTACATACTTACTATTGACTTCTATATAACTGACCTGCCTTTAACTTAAAGAGCCATAGAATGCAGAAAATTACAAATTATAATAAAAAATCTACAGATTTAGTAAAAATGATTCAATACACAATAAATATTGCACGTAGCGTCAGTCTCCTTCAAAGCAAGCAACTTGATATCTCCCATACTTCTCTCAACGTGGTTTCCATTATTCAAAACTTGCTGCAGTCTTGTGTTGGATTCACGAAAAATTACTTCGAGGTATTGGCCCCAATCGCGCCGACAATTTGGAAACTTTGTATTTCAAATGTGATTTATGTTTCAAGAATAGCCAGAAGTCGTAGAGCTACAAATCCCTAGCTCAGTCAACCGGCCATTTTTGTTTAGTGTAGCTCATACGCATTTAACATTTTTCGGTGTTTTGCTTATTGTTAGCCTTTTAGAACATGGATTACTTTTAACAAAATCCCAGTCATTACATATACAGTGCCTTTATTCGCATTGCACTTATTTTATTGCCCCCAAAAACCTTTTGAATCACCCGAGTAGTTTCTAAAAATGAATATTCCAGATTCGCACAAAATGTAATACATATTCACTCCTATAGTCATTCAATTTAGCAATGAAACTATTACATACTATGTACATGTGATCACTGACTAATTGACCCGGCCGACAAACTCATATTATATAGTGACCGCACATATTTATATTGCTTCAACTACGTATTTCTGGTAGTTTATCACTCATTGTTAAAGAAGTCCGCCGCTAATGTCTCGAACCGTTTTTGAGTTTATCATCTACTCAAATCTTTAAACATTAATTTTTATATTTACTCTTTCTACCAAATTACCTTTCATTGTAGTAGATGAACTGCTCGCTTCTTTGTCATTAATTTACTATTCTTGAAACAAACAACATATCACAAATGTCAGCAACACTGTTATTTTGCTAACACCACGAAAAGTTCACAGTTTACAGAATGTTATTTTTTTACTAATTTAAAATACTTATGAATATGACTATGATGATATAATCAACACATAACTGATTAATGATACTGAAATACCGTGCATTCATTATCCTACATACAGTTAGCAGCAATTATAAAACGAGTGTTATTTAAAGAATGCGTCTTATACATTAAAACAAACACATGCCTCCAAATACCCCAATCCGTTAAAACTGCATCAATTTACAATTTTACATATCTCATAAGTAACAATTATTTAAAGCTAACCTTGATTTTATTATCCTATTCTTGTTTGCAAGTTTGTTGTAGTTATGCTGGCAACAATTTATCACAATTAATTTCTCTACATTGTTTAATCCACGCCGGCTCAAAAACAAGTGTGCATACGACTTGCAGCTTCAGCATGCACAACTACACCTTTTCTACATTTAAATCATGTTTAATTAAGAATAACAAACTGCAAAAGTTTTATCATTAGTTCCCTGCTACACACAAGGTAACTTTAATTGCGTCAGGTTTCTGTTGCTGTAGTAATGTAGTGATGCTCCATAAATTGTTTACAACGTCCGCAAGCACATCACTGCAAGGCAACGTCATAAACTAAACCAAAGTTTTCAGACGGTTGCCTTTCGCGAAACTCATTACAGTAGAATTAAAATGTCAAATGCAGAAAGCAGTTTCTACTTTTAAAATACAATTTAATATACCTTTTTCTAATTAATAAGACCAGCAAAAATTGAGAAATAAAAATAGACATTTTAATACAAACCTTTTAGCTCAACATTATTAGATATTTTAATTTACTTTCATATAGTAATTACATATTTTATTTGAGTAATGTTTTCTCAATTTTCACTTATGTACGTTATATCAAAAATTATTAATTATCAGTAAAAATTCGAGCACATTGTTGTAAATTAAAAATTTAACACATCACATAAAACACATAATAAGACAAAAATTATTTGAAATTACTGTAGATTTTATGCAATTATTTATTTTTTCTTTGTCTTATCTTTCATAATAATAAAGCACATTTAAAACGTTCAAAAGTATTTGGCACATTAACAATCATTGATAAATACATAATAATGATATAATGGTACGGCTCTAACGCCCCGCGTGGAAGCACGGCCTGCGAACTGAGAGGTTAAGGCTCTCATATGTTCAACTTTACCGCCCGGTCATTGCGCATCATCATTGATGCGGGGCGATATGACAAGCACCGCGTCTATAACGACCGCCATTGTTGTTGCTTGTTCGAAATGAACGCAGGTACTCGATTACTTTTAGAGACTGAGTAGGCTACCCGTCAGGGATCAGAGAGCACCGGGAATGGAACCAGCGTCCATCCGCATTGCAGTCAGCCCCTCAACCGCTTACATCACTCTGACGATTGACAAAATACACAGTGTACTTTAAATAAATCACTGAAAAATCCACATACTTACGTCTAAATATAAAACAGGCGTGCATATATATATATATATATATATATATATATATATATATATATATATATATATATATATATATATTGAGCCCGTCAATAATTTTCAAAGATACGGTGCGCGCGAGGGTCTCCGATTTCGTTCAAGTTTTAGGAGCTAAAAGTAGGTAGTGAAAAAATAAAATCCTCCGATTTTTAGCCCTCCGCCCCTTCAGAATCCAGAGATATGAATTTTTCAAAATTGAAAATTACCCTTATTTTGCTGTTTTTAAAAAATCCATATCTCGGGAAGTTTGGGTCCAATCGGGCTCAAATAGGAAGCATTTTTTTCGTCTGTGAGTCTAATTTCATGCCATCTGGGTACGGTCTATTTGTACGTGCCTCTCTTTTCTTGGCAGCTTGAAATTCGAGAACATAAAAACAGCAAATTCTTTCATCTTGAAAATGAACCCAGATTACAGCAACAGCGCGAAAACATTTTAGACGTAATAGGCATGAAAGTAGGTTCATAGACGAAAAAAATGCGTCCTAGTTGAGCCCGATTGGACCCAAACTTCCTCAGATACGAATTTTTAAAACCAAACTTCCCGAGATATGGATTTTTTAAAAACATCAAAATAAGGGTAATTTTCAATTTTCAAAAATTCATATCTCTGGATCCGGAGGGGGCGGAGGGCTAAAAATTGGAGGATTTTATTTTTTCACTACCTACTTTTAGCTCCTAAAATTTGAACGAAATCGGAGACCCTCGCGCGCACCGTATCTTTGAAAATTATTGGACGGGCATATATATTACACACATAACGAACAAGCGCAAACATTGATTTAATAATTAAAACCGGCGTTTCAAGCTATTATTCTTTCTCTACGTTTCATAAGGATGATCTTTCAGATTTTGGAACAAACTTTTATCTCTTTAACATCGGTAGTTTAGTCTGAATGTTCTGCTTAATGAGTCGGCGGGGCAGTTGTTCACTCAATTAATCAATGAGTTAAATAACTATAAATACACTACTGTTTATTAAATTTACAAATTTATTATATTGCATTGAAACATTTATATGAAACATGCGTCTGTTTGAGATATGGTTACATTGTTTTCTTAGATGTGAAACCTGGAGGAAGAAGTAATTTCACGTGTAAAATAGGCTATTTAAATTTTTCACTATGTAAAAATACCTCAGCAAGAAATGGTACGTTGGAAACAAGGAGGTATTTTTTTTGTGAAAAATAGAAGAGTTAATCGCCATAACAGCACTGTGGCGCAAATATAAAACCTCTGTGTCGAGGAAGATACTAATTCGCGAAGACCGGAGTCTAGAGCAGTATGCAAAACAACCAACCAGAAAGATCTTACAGAATCTTACAATTTTCTTTTTTGATTAATCCAAATTTTGTTTAAACCGAAACTATGAACGCGGAAAAAGACTGCGTTCGGACGAGTACATACAACGCTAAATACGGATACTATGGTATTAGGAGCTAGCTATCAGTTATGGTAAGTATCCTCTAGTAAAAGTTAGAGACTACATGTGCAGACCTAGATCATCTCAATCTTACAACCCATGGTACTTCTTTTCCTACAGAGGGTTTCCCTGGCAATCTTTCAACAAGGTAACGCTCGACCTGTGTCACAAAACGCAGGTGAAATTTTACCATGCCCAACACGATTACCTGATCTTTTAGAGATCAAAAATGCCTAAAACATAGTTCCGCGAAGAGTACAGTGGTATCCGCGACCTCCAAGGAATCTATTAATTGAACTATCAAAGCGTATCAATAAAGAATGGAATATAGTCCATCAAAATACCATTTGTTCGGTAATTAACTCCATACCAAAAAAATGAGAGGTTACAAAGAGTCCCATGTGGGCCGTGTTATTATATAAAATATTAATGTAAAAAAATATAGAAAAATAGTTTACAAATTTAATAATTTATTTATCTTATAGTATTACATAAATATACAAAATTTCAGTTGTTAATTTCCATTTTTTTCTTGAAGCTGCAATAAATAGTAGTACACGTGCATAGAAACAGTAGCTCTCAAAAAAATTTCTACTTTAATATTTTTTTATAATCTTTTTATCGATGCTTTTGTAACTTTCAATTAATAGTCTTTTGTCCATAGATTATACATAATCCTAACATAAAAAGTAAATTTATTTTTAACTTTTGTTGAATTCACACGTGTCGTGACATTTCTATGGTTTTAGAATATATTTGCTGATAACAGACAATTGTGTTTTTTATTTCTATGAGGCATCGTATCAAAAATGTAAGTTATAGCCAGATCGCTTAAATAAATCAATAACTTACTAGCGAAAAAAGCCACTCTTCTAGAACACGAACAGTGTATATCGTATAGTAAAAAAGAAAAACAATTTATATTCGACAAGACTTTGATAGAGAAATTTCTGAAAAAATTCATGTTTAGTGATATTCAAAACGTGCACAAATAACAGAAAAACCACAAAAACAACTGTCCAAAAATCCTCTAAACTATGCAGTGGATATTTGATTATATAAAATTGACTAAAGTAGTTGGTTCTCTAAAGAATAACAATGACGACCCCAAACGCACCTCGAACACGACCACAGAGTCCATATGTAGATTTCAATCCAACTAAACACTTATGAGAAGAGCTAAGCATCTGATAAATTGAAAAACGAAAATACAGACAAAATTTTCACAACTACAAGAAAATTGAAGAAATTAATACATTAATAATAAAATAATTTAATCCATATAAAACTAATTTGTATATAATGTCCCACATCTGTTTGGCTTGTTACCTAAGCATAACTGTTGGGATTTCAAATGTTGAGCAAGTTAATTTGACATTCAGTAAATCGCAAATAGACGGATCATGGACGTCACGAGGCCACGCCATGTTCTTTGTAACTATTTAGATTTTCACCCCTACAAAATTAGAGTTAATGCAATAATTAAAGGCTAATGATACTGCTTTTAGACTTTCTTAGTCGATAAAATGTTTTCCGACTTTTAACATTTTTTCCGACACCCGCACCAGCTGCACTACCGTCACTGGAGCAAAAACAACTCCAAGCGCAACCATCAAAAGAGCTTACTTTCCCTTAAAGTGATAATTTAGGCCACTATGTTGAAGAACGTAATAATTGACCCACACTATTTTGAGAATAATAGAGGTCGCACAACAGTCGTAAATTGGACCGGTACATGGGGATGATTGAAAACTATTTACATATGCTTTGCAAATATTTAGTGGGTATAAACTTCAAATATAATTTCAACAAGATGGAACGACCTCACAGATTTCAAACACTTTTTTCCAATCGTCTGAACAATTTTTCTGAATAAATTCATATCGAGAAGAGATGGCATTAATTGGCTTGTGCGAAGCCCCAACTTAATTCCCACAAGTTCTTCAATAAATATTTGTTTCATATTGTAATTATATATTTAGTTATTTAAATTTCAAAATTAAACTTTTTTATGGAACATTTTATCGTAGTCTAAAATGTTCTTTTTAAAGTCTCCAAAAAATTGATTTTTCATTTTCAGAAATGATCTTCCATTTGCAATATTTGTAAAATTAACCAAATAAATTTAAGTTTATCTTGACGTTTTTATATATAGAGTTATAGCAGTTATATATGGATTAGTCATTTAGAAAATCAATAATTGCAAAGCAACTTAAAATAATAGAGTATAATTTTTTTACTATCATATCATCATCATCATCATACTTATATATAAAAGGCGATGTGTTGGTTCGTCACACTTGATACTACGAAGACTTCGTAGGTGGCGTGTTTGGTTGCCAGGATAACGCATTCGGGGTCACGCGGAAATACACGAACAAATGTCGTATCTTTAAAGCGCACTGCAATTTTAAAAACTTAAATTAAAATTAAATTATTCATCCTATTGTTTTAGTTTTTCTATTCTTTTTTGCAAATAAGCATTATTTGGCATAGAACGGGTACAAACAGCTGAGTACCACAAAAATTACATGAGAAAACGGAAAAGTGAGCAGACTGCGGATGAAAGGGCAGCAATAAATCAAGCGAGGCGACGCATATGTGCCGAAAGAACTCTGCAAAAAGTTAAAGTTGCAGCAAGAAACCAAGCAAGGCGACTGCGACGTTCTCAAAGAACATCGGAAGAAATAGCTGCAGAATAGCTGGCTGGATTTTCCAGTTGTATATTAAAAAATAAACTTATCACTAGGAGCTAGCTATAATACGATGAAACATTTGAAATAAACTAAAGGTAACATTTCAAAATTATTCAAGAAATAAGTATTTCTTTTACAAGAACAACTTCATTCATTTATTCTAGGACCACCACTTAAAAAAATCACGATTGCTACAGTTTGTTCATCAGATATCAGATATTCGCTGTGCGTTCACTCAAAACAAAAATATACATTTAGAAGTTAATAAGAAATCACAACATCAATTTATTAGATATATCAACATACTAAGAGAAATTAAAATATCTGTGAATATTGTTAGTTACGTTAGTATCTACAAATTTTTACTTGCTGTTAAAAAATACAAAGAACCCAAAAGCGTGTGCTCGATCTTGCTTAGTTTTGGGCAAAATTTTTGTCAAGACCATTATCAACATTGCTATCGTAACGAGTCTAATGTGTTTACTAACATGCATATTCCAAGACGCCACATATATCTATAAGCTTTCAGCATAACTCGGAATCGTCCGCACGCTGGAATTCCGACTAAATGAGCGTTCACTCGTAGTTGGTCAACCACAGCAGAAGCTCTAGCTAAAGTAATATACAGAGCTATATTGTAAGTTTAATGATTTCTAGCTTTATCTAGTATTCTACATTAGTAAAAGATGAAGTCTTTAAAAAATAAATGCTGTCAATTATAATCGATGAAATTATAATTTCAACATTCTAATCACCTAATAATTTATTAATAATGAAAATGAGAACATATCTTATACAGCCTTGTCTTAATACTTACAGATAATGATTACAATGTTTACTGGTTATATGTAGAGTGTAAACATTTTAATTGTATTTAAAGACTGTTCTGCATGTATATGTAATCGTAAACATACTTTAAATAATTCCAGTGCGATTGAAAATTAAATCTGTGACTATAAAACGTCTTGATCTCTTAATGTAAATAGTTATTTTTATTTTATTTATCACCATACCATACACACCGACCCGATTACATAAGATTTAATTCCTTATACATTGCTATTAGCATTTTTTCGCGCTCCTTTACTAGTACAGGAATAAATCAGAAACATCCTTGTGAAATTGGTTTCTCCAAATATTTTAATGTGGTTCAATTGGCAGCTCTTTATATAAATTAATTATTGCTATCAAATCGATCCACTAAACATATTATTTTGAGATAAAACAAAATTTGGACACACCAATTTTTTAAATTGAAGCAACAGAAATTAAATTCAATGCGGATACTGTTGTTGAAAATCCATTTCCTTTATTTTCCAACATAGCTGCGTGTACATGTGATTTGAACTACGTTTAAGACGACCAGGTACAGCGACGCTAAATATTATAGGGAAAAATTATAACACGGTTTAACAAAACACAGGACAAAGGTGAATTTAAAAAGCGATAGGATATATTTTGCATAATTAAGTGGGTTTACGAAATGTTCCGTAAGAAAACTTCCGCATTGGCTCAATTCAAATCAGAAACGCGTTCTAGCACAAACTTTAACTGATTATAAGTGCTAGAAAAATTAAACGAAAATGAATAAGTAACGTGTGACTAAAGGTAAGACTCTGATCTACCATGACATATCAAAAACTAAAACGCAACAAACAAATCCTAAAAAGAAACAACCATTTAAACATCTTAAAAGGTATTACCATCAGTATTTTTAGAAAGCAATAGAATTTTCATGTCTAATTATATTAAAAAGAAAAATAATTTTTAAACAATATTACATGGCTTTTTTAGGTAATATAAAAACACATCCAAAGTAATGAAAACATTTATCTGTTTCTTATCTTCTGGCGTGAACATAACGGACTTTTCAATGTCATTAAGTAAAATTTTCTATTTGTACAACAAACATATTAGGGATTAATGAGCATTATGCTCTCTATACGGTCAGTCAACCTTAACGATACCTACAGGTACTTACTTCAATATGTAATCAAAATATGACAGTCCAGAACATATCATCCGGCTATTAAATATCAATTGTCTGATAATAAACCAGTAGTAAACGAAACACCATAATATTTATTACTGGCAAGTTGTTAAAAAAAGAAATAAAGAAATAATTAAATTAACCACACAAATAACTGTGAATTCTTAGACACCAAAAATGCAAAATAGATACTACCCAATAACTAGCGAGGTTACAAGCAGTAATTTAAAAAATGCCCAAACCACCACCGATCTACGTATATACATGGTGTTACAAACTGCAATAGTGTGATTGAAAGCTTAACCGAAGTAGCAGAAGAAGTACAGTACTATACTAAGACTCTAGCCAACAACACTGTTAAAATCAAAACTTTAACTTTATATACATACAGAAAATTGATAAGCCATCTATAAAAAAAAATATTAACACTTACCCGCCAAAATATAATATATAAGTATGCATATATGATTATCCTCAGAAATCTACATAACGCAGTACCAATCCAAAACAACATGTGAACTATAAAAAGAAGGACACAACATCAAAAATATTATAAGTAAAGAGTTGAGAAAATACAACAAAAAAGTTAAAAATATGCTCATTTAAATGCATCAAATTTTAACAAAAATGCAAGAGTTTAGGAAAAAATGCAAAAATTATGTAATATATAACGAGTTCGCTAAATTAATTAATATTAAAATTGTTGTTTTAACTATTTTTATGTCAAGAATTACGATTTTTGTAAAAATCTGAGTTTTAACAAAGGCATTTTGAATAAAACAAAACATTAATTAAACCGATTGTTAAAAGTCGTTTATTGATATAGAAAAATTGGTACAATCATGCAATAGTTAGCAATAATAAAAAACAATACAAATAGAATCTTAAATTAAAATCGTGCCTTACGAATTACGATTATAAAAACAGTCAACAATTAAGTGTTTTTCAAAGTTTTTCCGAAGGAAATTATGGCTTTTGCCATGTGTTCAAAAATCGAAAGACTTTGCTCAACATCTACTAATGTAATAGCAGCATATTTTAGTTTAAGAATAATATTTGTTTCTAAATGTGTCTAATTCACGTCATTTTCAGTCGCCCGCAAAAATTTTAGAAATATTTTTCAAAAGTTGGAAACCTTCATTATTTTTGATCACTGAATTAAATTTGTTTCTAACCACGGACCCAATTGCTCCATTAACTTTGTTACATTCTGATTCAAACTGATTTATCAGAGTAACTAACTCTACTAAAGGAACAGATGTACTTTATAATTTTAATATTGTTGCAATAAAATAATTTATTTTTACAAATATTACATGTTTCTTTAGCTCTGTCTATCTTAAAAGATCTTTGATAGAGCGACAAAGAAAGAGTCAGTCGGTTGGTCAATAACTAATTTCCTGGTTGGCATAAAAAATAGCTGCATTAAGCCAGGTGCCCCATCGAGTTACAACTGGTTGTGGGGGTAACTGAAGATTTAGACATTTTTCTTTGTAAAATTGAATCCGTATTAATTAAATCATTTACTACGGGAAGCTGCTCTTTCACACATTCTGCAATTCCGTTTATTGCGTGACCCAAACATGTCAACAAGTTAAATTACAACAAGAACGCTGTAATACTGTAAAGGATACTTTCTACAGCTGTGCGAAATCATAACGGTCACTTCCGGTTGCCGTTAACCGATTTGGTTGAAAATCAATCCCATGAAAGGTACTGACCTAAGATGTGTGTATGCCAAGTTTGAAGTGGATAGATCGGAAGTTATCTTGTCTCCAGACACACAAACAGATAGGATGATAATCTCATTAACTTTCTACTATAAGCTACGCTATAGAAAATTAATAAAATATTTGCGGCATCAGGTAAAAACAAAATAACTTTTCTGATGGGATAACATCAGGAAAGAAATAATTTGTCAGCGAGTCTTGCACAAATCTGATCATCGCCAAATTATTAGTTTTTTCAAATTGTTTCGAAGAGAAAATGTACAATTTTCTTGGATGATCTTTCTCTAACACGTCAATTAACGCATGTGCGATATATCGACCGCACAAATCTGTAGTTTCATCTACTACAATATAAAAATAATTTTCACACACTGCATTTTATATATTAGTTATTGTTTTTTTATATATCGAATCGACACTCCCCTTTTGTTAAGTTGTAGTATTTTGCCAAAAAAACACTTACATTTGGATTCTTTAATTTGGACAAAGGAATATTAGCGGCAATCATCGCTTGACATAAATCCCCATTGAATTGCTTTTGATTTTCATGTATGGATTTCCTTTGGATACAAATTTTTAGGGTTTGCTCTATGCTGCACCTCCTTCCAATTTCAGCATATTTGATAGATACTTTGTGGTTTTTACATGCTGGTCTACAATAAACTTTTTGCCCGCATAAATCTGTAACAGCAAGGAAAACCAAATTTAAAATTTGTTATGTAGATTGTATGTAGACTATGTAACATAGCACAGATGAACGAAAGTACTATTTAATCGTAAAAAATTAGAATCATATTTTTTAAATACTTAATTAAATTTTAATAAAATAACAATACTTACAATTTTTGAACAATCTGTGCAAAACAAATTGTCTCTACCTATTCCAAGTATCATAAATTCTCGATAAGACTTTACCCCATAATGAATTGAATTTGATTTTGGGCATTTTAGTTCGATTTTAAGAGTTTAATCTAGCAAACTGATCTCGAAACCATATTTTGAAATCTTAGATAATCCTAAATAGCCGGACTTTTCCCGGTTTTCCAAGAATATCTCAGACCTAGTTAATGCACATAATTCTTTTTCAAGAAATTAGTTACAGAATCTGCATTAAAGACGTTCCCAAGGAGCAGCATGCTCAACTTACAGAAAGATCCTCGCTCTGTAAACTGCCATGTCTACTATTAAAAATAGTTGATGCGCAGTGTGCTCTTTCTCCCCGTCCCATCTGCGCAGAAGTTTGGAGCTGTACGTTAGCGGTATCTCAAACTTTTTGCGTAGTGAGACGTTGTCAAGTAGCGATCTTCTATTCACTAGGTTATGCGAGGAAAGTTGATAACTATCAAAAGTAGCTCAATATGTAAGAGTTGCTCTAATGATATAAAAAATACATTTCGCACGGAAAATGACAAAAAAATTAAAATAATGCAAAAAAATGTACAATTTTCTCCGCTCTTTATAAGCATTCGACATCATGAAACTAAAGTGGCACTAGTTTTTTCTTTATGGGCTTAATACTAAGTGTAAACAGTAAGAAATATATAAACGTCAGTTCCTTTTGTTTCTTCTTTTAATGCTATCTTTTGTCAAAGTTTCCCAAATAAGCTTTTTTCTTATTTTAACGATGTTTATGAGTCTTCGGCTGTATCCAATACTCAGTAACTGAGAATCTATAATTAGACCGAAATATTTATATTTATTAACTTGTTCTGTTTGTTTTATATCTTATATGAGAAGAGTATTTATGTTTGCTTGGCTTTTATATATCATCATGTATTTGCTTTTTTGTGTTAATATTTAACCTCATTTCTCGTTTTCTCTGTTAACTTTTTCTAAAAGCTTCTGTAGTTTAATGCTCTTCGCCACGATTGTGGTATCTTTTGCAATTTTAATGTTCACGCCCCTCAATGCATAAATAAGTATACCGTGCTACACCCGATTAAAGACCTTTTGAAAGTTTGTGTAACATACACATTTTTGTTGTGTTATCAATACTTTTTCAATGGGACAAACATTACAATAATTTCTATTCTTCTTTGGAATCTAAAATGAATGTGATAAAGCTGTTCTTTAGATTTTTATATAAACAAATTTGTATGACTGGCTTAGGTGACATTTATTACAGATTTAGGGTTATTTGTCTTAGATATACGCATTAACACTGATTTAAGCAATTCTTCTGGAACTTGTTTCTCTTGTATATTTGCATAAAAATTTTAGTCATTCTAGGTCTTTTTATCATATAATATTTTAATTAGCTTGATTACTAGTTGATAAAAGCCTGGCGACTTGCTGTTTTTCACCTTTTCATTCAATATTCAACATTCGATTTTAAAATTTCCAAGATATCGCTACTGTTCTCATTTCGGTGTATATCAGGTTTTGTTCTTATACTCTTCGGGCAGTGAAATTTTTCTTTGCATGCTTCTTATCACTGGTAGGGTTTAGTTCTCACCTTGTACGAACCTACAAGTTAAGTCTTCCAATAAAAGAAGAGTTATTTTACTGCTAACAGGATGTCAATCATATAGCCATTCAAAAGCATACTGTAACAGACCCCACAATTACATAAACTGTAGTAAATGTCACATCCCAAAAGCATAATTAAATCCAATAACACACCAGCGTTACAGAGGTACTCAGCCTGATAATTACAAAGGCTGCCCCACGTACAAAAACTTAATAAACACCATAAATAAAACTGTCAGGAATTTCTAAACTAATATTAATTCCGCACATTCTGCTAAAACACTCAAATATAGTATCACCAAAAACTCATATGGATATTAATAATATTTCACAAAGTTAATAAACCAGATCGTTCAACTGATGAATCAGAATCAAACAATCGTAAACTTGTTGTCATCTGTCGTAAATAAAATAAGATCATGAAGGCTAATACACTTTAAATGCCACCTGGAACGTAAAAGGACTAATATACCAAATCAATTGCATTAGCATTAACAAAATTGGCATCAGTCTCAGTTCACAAATACATTTAACAAAATGAAACTCATTTCGTATACGCTATCTACATGGTAGATCATCTTTTATAATTGAAAATTATGTCTCTATAAATTATCCAGGGTCCAAACCGAATGTATTCAAGCTGCAAATATACAAATACCTTTTCTTGGCCAGTTGTAAAATTAACAGTATATAGTCCACCAAGACACCGAACTACTTCTGACTTAATCCAACCTAATCCATAGAATTTAAATTTATTGTTGGTTTCAAGCTTACCACAACAAAAGGCAAAAACCTCCTTATAACTATGACCGACAATAATTACGATTTTCTCTTTATTATCCGACAAATCCAGACAAAGTTATATAGACCTACATTAAGATCGAGTCAAATCATTATGTCATCTGACGATTCGCTAATTACAATAACACTACATAGCCATAATTCAGAAAGAAGTGGTATGTACTTTAACGGGGAGGGGAGGGGCAAATTTATTGAAGAAAATATAAATTTACAGTTGCGAATAAACAGTTTCGATTTCGAAACAACAAGTTAGTAACTAATTAATTTTATCAAAAATGCTGTTTAAGGGTCTATACTAAGTCCAGACGAAGATTCACCCGAACGTAACCATAGGAAATATGTTACATGAGCACACTTCCGATTATTATTTCAACTCCGACGTTCTGCACGGCAGTGTACTGGGACAGATCCTGTATCTCCTGTTTACGTCTGACATACAAAAACAGACAACACTCTTATTGGGATCTTCGCTGACACTGCTATTTTATTGAACAAGTGACATCTTGTCAACGGATGGTTGAATTTATATCGAACCAAATTCACGCGTTACTTTTACCACAAGAAACATCATTTGCTCACCAGTCAACATCAATGGTACTTCTATTCTAATATCAGCCTTATCCAGCGATTTTAGTTTAGGATCCTACGTTCAATAATTAACACACCTTGGTATCTTACTAACCAGATTCTTCACGAATATCTTGTGCAAGATGGGATTCACCGATTTGGTTCCAAGTATTGCACTTCCAAAAACTTAAATAAATTAATTTCAAAAAGGCCAAAGAGAATACGAGCAACCGATTTATTATTGCAATAAAAGCAGCAAATAGAGACAATGTATGAGTTCAACAAGTTGAGTTAAGTTATGAAACCTAAAGGGAAATCAACACTAGATGCAAAGTTAAACACAAAGCTTAATCGATTAGTTGGTGCATCCGGGCTCTGTTAATTTGCAGAGTCACGGCATGAGACAGTTCATCAAGTCCGGGCAGCATAATGAATAGCCGATACTTTTTCGGCCAACTGAATGCTTTATGAGCTTAAAGGTTTATTACAACTACAGATAAATCAAGCCGTATGTCACATAAATCGGATTGCCGTGTACAAAAAAGATGTGTATATACCAAGGAGTTATGAAATTATCAAAACAACAATTTTAATCCAAACGCGATATTGCAATGTTCAGTTAAAAAAATTAAATATCTGAACAATATTACTATAAATAATTTAATAATAGATAACTGTTCAGTGATTCTCATAAATGATTTATTTAAAAAAAACAAATTTATAACAATATGTGGCTAATACAGCATAACATTAACTCAAGCACATCTACAATTATCATTCTTGCTAGTGCCTTCAAGCAGACCGAACGTGCGAGCCGAGCTATACCTGAGTTATCTCAACGGCGGAGCCGCAGCCGTAGCCTCGCTTAAGGTCAGGCAAATTTATGTATTTATTAATTTAATTTCAACGTTTAACTCAAGTGATAAACAACTGTTTCACTTTTAAAACCCAATGACATCAACAAATATTATGCAACACCAGCCAGCTACGAATACGCAAATGTCACAAACGTTCCTATCACAGCCTTATACATTCCCACCTAACCAACAGCAATTACTACAACCTTACGTGCAAAATCTAAACCCTCAACAATCTCAATATATTCTACAATCACAGCACGCCCCACAACAATTCATTTATGATCACCCACAGCAAATTAACAACAAAAGAATGATATCAACCAGCGATGAAGAAATTGCAAATTCATCAAACGAAAATTCATGGCAAGTAATTAAAAGTGTCAAGAGAAGAAAAACATTCACAAACAAAGGAATAACACCGACTAACATACAATTATCTAATAAATTTAGTGCCTTAAATCCTAACCCAGAAAGCACCGACAACCAAACCGCAGTTATCATCCCTAGACCTCCTCCCATTTTCGTATACGGAGTTGGCAACTTCTCAGAAATGATAAAAAATTAAATGAAATAATTGAAGAGGAGCAGTTCTCCTCTAGAAGTATGTCCAATGATACAGTAAAAATAAACACCCCTGACACCTTCAGGAAACTATCTAAGTACATGAAAGAAAACAATATCATTCACCATACTTAGCAACCTAAAGAGGAAAGAGCTCTTCAGTGGTAATAAAATACTTACATCATTCCATGGACACTCAAGATATAATAGATGATCTCGAATCCCAGGGGCATAAGGTAAGGAATATCATCAATGTGCTAAGCAGAAAGGACAAAACACCGCTGAATATGTTCTTTGTGGACCTAGAACCAGCAGACAATAATAAAAGGGTCTACGATATCCGTACGTTATGTCATTGCGTTGTACAAGTTGAACCTCCAAGAAAACAAAACAACGTAATACAATGCACACGATGTCAATTATATGGACACTCCAAGAAATACTGTAACCGACCCTTTAAATGTGTAAAATGTGGCAATACGCACAGTACCGCCAGTTGCAAAAAAACTAGGGACACCCCAGCTACATGCGCTTTATGTGGAGGTCCACACCCTGCGAATTACAGAGGTTGTGAATATTACCATCGTTTATACAAAAGAAACCCTGTCTCAAACAACAATATTAATCCTCATATTACTTCAACATTATCAAATCTTAATCAACAAACACCTGCACCTATTGTTAACAACCCACTTCAAAACTACAACTACACTAAAACAGCCAACAATAATACTAATTACACACCACAATCACAGAATGTTAATACAGAAGATAACATCAGCGAACTGTTAAATAAGTTCTTAGAAGAATTCAAAAACATGTTTAACCAGTTTTTACATCAGAATAGCATGGTACTAAACATACTAACCATGTTATTGGACAAAAGTAATGGCTAAGTTCCTTCGAATAGCACTTTGTAACGCCAATGGTATCTTACAACATAAAGAAGAAATAAAAACCTTCCTTCACTACAACCTAATTGACATTCTTTTAATCAGCGAATCCCACCTTACCAACATGTCATACTTTAAGATTCCCGGATACAAATTCTACCACACTAACCACCCAGACAACACAGCCCACGCAGGATCTGCAATATTAATAAAATACACCATCGAACATTATGTACTACCTGAATATGCAAAAGATTACTTACAAGCCACTTCGATAAAAGTTAAAACTCTACCATTTGACATAACCATAAGTGCTATATATTGTCCCCTCGCCACCAACTTAAAAAGAACATTTTGAAAAATTCTTTAAAACGCTTGGCACTAAGTTTCTCGCTGGTGGCGACTACAACAGTAAAAATACCCTATGGGGATCACGGACTACTACCACGAAAGGAAGAGAATTAGCCAACGTCCTACACGAAGCGAAATACAATTTCTTATCAACGGGCATTCCAACTTACTGGCCAACTGATCCCGGAAAATTCCAGACCTCCTGGACTTTTCGTCACTAATGGCATTTCAAACTCCTATTTGGACATTGTCCCCAACTTAGATTTATCTTCCGATCACTCACCAGTAATAGCAACAGTCAGCACAACTATAATAAATGTTAAAAAGCCACCTAAGATATATAATTCAAAAACTGATTGGGAAGACTACAGGAATAAAATCAACGAAAGCATCAATCTAAAAATAAGACTAAAAGAACCCAATGAAGTAGAGGATGCCTTAAATAACCTAACCACAATATTATTACAAGCCGCTCACCAGGCAACGCCGCCCTCGAAAATTCATGTTAATAACATTAATATCCCTTTAGAAATTAAAAAACTAATAGCAGAAAAAAGAAAAGGCAAAGCAAAATGGCACCGTAGCCATTCCCCAACCGACAAAACAGCTTATAACCAAATAACAAGGAAACTCAAACGCCAAATAAAGGAATCTCAACATGTATCGTTTAGAAACTACATATTAAACTTGAATCGTTACGATAATTCCATCTGGCGACCAGTTAAAGCAGCTCTCAAACCAGTTCACGCAAACCCCCCAGTTCGCAAGCAAGATCCCACCCCGGGGCCATGGACAAGAAGCAACAAGGAAAAAGCCGACCTATTCGCCCAATATCTAGCAGAAGTATTTACTCCTCACGATAACACACCAAATCAGGAGGTTTCCGATTTTCTGAACAACAATCCTCCTCCCGCAGAACCTATAAAACCAATCATTCCTACAGAAGTCATAGATGTAATAACTCAATTAAATATTAGAAAAACTCCAGGTCCTGACCTGATTACACCAAAAATGTTGAAAGAACTCCCCAAGAAAGGTATTGTAATGCTCACATATATATTCAATGCGGTTTTAAGACTACAGTATTGGCCCAAACAACTAAAAGTTGCTGAAATAATTATGATCCCCAAGCCTGGCAAAAATCCAAATCATGTATCTTCCTACAGACCAATAAGCTTGTTATCAGCTATCTCCAAACTACTGGAAAAACTAATCCGCAGCAGAATGAACTCATTTTAGATGTTATCCCTGACCACCAATTCGGATTCCGGTTACAGCACTCAACGATCCAGCAATGTCATCGAGTAGTTCACAAAATTAACACATCCCTGGAAAATAAAGAATATTGTACATCGGCTTTTTGGACATAGGCCAAGCCTTCGACAAAGTTTGGCATGATGGCCTTCTTTATAAAATCGAGCTCCTTCTTCCCTCTCTCTTCTACCTACTTAAATCCTATTTAAAAGACCGTCAATTTAGAGCTAAAGTAAATGGTGAATTCTCTGACTCATACGATATTAAAGCTGGAGTACCACAAGGCAGCGTTTTAGCCCCCCTGCTATACTCATTATATACAGCAGATCTCCCAACCACAACAAATACCTCAATCGGTACGTTTGCTCATGACACAGCTATTCTGGCTAGTCACGAAAATCCCATAATCGCAGCTTCTTACCTGCAAGATCATCTAAACCTAATTGGAAACTGGGTCAACAAATGGAAAATAAGAATTAATGCATCGAAATCAACCCAAGTAACATTTACACTGAGAAAAGGTAGATGTCCTTCGGTCACCTTCAACAATGCTCCCATTACACAATCTTCTTCAGTGCGTTATCTAGGACTACATCTTGACGAAAAAATGAATTGGAAAGAACACATAACCAGAAAGAGGAAACAAATAGATCTGAGGTTCAAGGAGTTACACTGGCTGCCTGGAAGAAAATCGCATCTACCACTCGAGGAAAAAATTTTACTATATAAAGTAATATTACTACCCATATGGACATACGGCATTGAATTGTGGGGCTGTGCCAGCAAATCAAATATTTCCATTGCCCAAAGATCCCAATCCAAAATCCTGCGTGAACTCACTAACGCTCCATGGTATATGTCTAATAATACACTGCATAATGACCTCCGCATCCCATACATCACTGAAGTTATCCAGCAAAGAAGCAACAACCATCATACCAGACTTACAACACACAGCAACCCTCTTATACGCCCACTTCTATATCCTCAAGACAACAGAAGGCTAAAACGTCTCTGGCCAAACGACATCCGATGAAAACGACGAGGACTCTTCGATGGTAGAGGCCTCATCATGACCGATAAGGATTTTCATATTTAAGATCCTATGTTAGCACATTAGCCTATAGAATACATATTCTGATTGCTAATTTATTGTACAATAAAAAAAATATCTACAATTATATTTTTGTAAATTTTGTGAAATTAAACTTTCGCTAGATACAAACTTGTGGCAATAAACATTAACTGTTTTTATTCTCCAATTTCCTTGATATTAAATAGCAGCCATCTTACATTAGCAAACAGGAAAGCTTTAATTCATTCTAATATGCAGCTAATAGATTTTGCAACATTTTGTTTGCCGATAAAACGTTTTGATCTCAACAGCTATATTAGTAAGTAAAATTGCCGTTATTGGAACGAAACGAACTTCAAACGTAAGGCTTGGTTATTACAAATTTTAATGAGGTCAAATTGTTTTAAGTGCCAAAAAGCTTTGCTATTAGAACCCATTCCAGAACTCCTTCCCGTAACTAAAGCGTTACAGGTCTTAGAATTGCGCCTTGAAAATTCCACTAAATGCTAAATAACATTTTTATTGAATGAGGCTCAGCTGTAGGTTGATTTATTTTTATTTATGCTAACTTTCAATATTTTTATATCGTATCCATTGTTTGTGTACAGTGGAAACTTGTTCCAGGAATGAAGCCTGAAAATTACGCATCTACACGATTTTGAAGTTGCGGTGCACATTTTCTCAGCTTCACCACTTTTTCAGTTGCTTTAAATGTCGTTAAATAACCATATGACATATCTAGCTCGAGTACTGTAATAAAGAGATTATTTTCTACTGCAGTTTTCAAAACATCAAGCTCTCTTTTAAGCTAAATTCATTGTTTATAAACTTCTCAAACATTTATTCACTTACAACACTTTTGGGGACACTTTAAATATTTTTAGCTTTTTCACTTGCTTCTTTGAATTGGCAAAGAATAGCGCAGTTAATACAAACATTAAAATCAACTGGAATAGATAGCAGTGATACCAGAATCATTGCCAACTTGTACTGGCAACAAAGAGCCACAATCCGTATAGGGGACAGAACATCAGAAGAATTTCACATCCGCAAAGGTGTTCGACAAGGATGCGTATTGTCCCCGATGTTATTTAACGCCTACTCTGAAAACCTCTTCAAAGAAGCCCTAGAGGGTGCAGAAGATGGAATCAAAATAAACGGAGAGATAGTCAACAACATTAGATATGCGGACGACACGGTTCTGCTGGCCAACACTTCAGAAGGATTGCAAAGATTAATAGACCGCGTAACAGAAACTAGTAAAAATTACGGTATGCGGCTTAACATAAGTAAAACAAAAGTGATGATCATGAG
The DNA here is from genome assembly GCA_036346155.1 of Sinelater perroti. Taxonomy (NCBI): domain Eukaryota; kingdom Metazoa; phylum Arthropoda; class Insecta; order Coleoptera; family Elateridae; genus Sinelater; species Sinelater perroti. Next base: position 6,673,411 of record JARFIY010000359.1, read on the forward strand.
TAAAAATGCCAACATAAACGTGAATTTCCACATAAATCAATCCCCTTTACAAAGAGTACAGGCGTTTAATTACTTGGGATGTACGTTAAACGAGAGGTGGGACCATACTTAGGAAATAAAAGTTCGAATCGAAAAGGCGCGGAGTGCATTTAACCGCCTAAAGAAAGTACTTTGTAATTTGAGTTTAAATTTGCAACTTCGTACTCGAATACTTAGATGTTATGTTTTCTCAATTCTTTTATATGGGACAGAAGCATGGACTCTCACAGAAGCTGCAAACAAACGATTGGGAGCTTTTGAGCTATGGTGCTATCGCCGTATGCTCAGAATTTCATGGGTACACCATGTAGCAAATGAGACAGTCCTTCAGCGCATGAACAAGGACAGAGAGATCCTTAATGCTGTTAAAGGAAACTAGCATACTTTGGTCACGTCATGCGAAATGATAAATATCGTCTTTTGCAGTTGATTATGCAAGGAAAAATCGAAAGCAAACGAGATCCTGGTAGACGAAGAATCTCATGGCTTCGCAACCTTAGGCAGTGGACAGGAATGACATCGGTCGCCCTGTTCCGAACAGCGATAAACAAGATTAGATGGGCCAGACTGATCGCCAACGTCCAATGAGGATACGGCACAAGCAGAAGAAGAAGCGTAACGAATATATTCTTTGGCCGCTACCATTTTGAATGCAATAAAAATGATTATAGATTAGTGTTTACTATTCTAAACTTTCAAATATGTTGATCCGTTTGCTAACCACAATATGAAAAGAATATATCATAGAACTAACCACAACACAGATTACATATAAATAGAGCTACGGAGCTTAACAAAAACTTATTGCAGAAGACTCTACTTTCTTCCTCTAAAACTGCATATTCTTCTCAGAATTAAAACCACTTGTGGACTCTATAGACTATGTAAACATTATTGATACCTCACTTCACTCCACTTTATAATTTTTGCTCTACAGTTTGATATTTTGTTGCTTTGTTAACTATTCTTCTCCACATTTTTTATGTGTGTATGTTGTAATTTTCATGTTCTTTATATTTTTAGTTACTTGCCCTTTCCATCGTAATCTTGGTATTTCTCTTGATTTTAGTTGTCGTTTCCATTCTTGACTGCTGAGCTGTCACTCATATTGCCTATGTGGATGTACTTATTCTTTTAGCCTCAATTACTCTAGTCATATTCTCGTGTTTCATTGATCTTCACTTTCTTTCTCCCAAATATTTTTTTAATATTTGCTGTTGCATACGTTGCCATTGGTTTTACTATATTTTATATACTATTAATTTCGATTTCCTGTTTATTCTTTTGTTACACATTACATTTTATATCTTTAGTAAGCCTTTTACCTAGGTTGTGTCTTTTGATACATTCCTTTTTCTTGTTTATTATTGTGACTAGATATTTAAAACATTCTACTTCTTCCATTTTAAATTGTTTATTTCTGAAACTCTTTATTATTATATTCTCTTTTCTGGTAATTTTGATACTTATTTGTTGGCTACGCTGTTGCATGGTATTTTATCGTTTACTTTTTTAGCAGTATGATCTTTCTAATCTAGTTATACCACAAATGCCGTATTTTTGTGTTTCTCTCCTTCATAACTTATTGAATATTTTTTTGTATTTCTTTTTTTTTTCTTATTTTGTGCCGCGCCAGTATTCTTTTTTCTTATCATTGCATTTTTTTCTTTATTTTTTCTATTCTTTCGATCTCTGACATTATTTTCATATTCCAAGTGCCCAACTTTATTTTAACCACTACCTTCTTTGTCGTTATGCCTCCGTTTGTCTTCACTTATGTTAATTGTTCTCTCAGTTTGTCGGTAGTTTTTGTTTACTAAGGTCTCATCTGAATTCTTTTACTTCTTCCGCTTTTCTTTGCTCTTTTCTTTATTAGCAACTCAACAAAATTACACTTTTTCCCTCAAATTGTTGGTCGTCGTTTATATAAATTCTTGTTTCACTTCTTTTCCTTTTATCAGCATTTTTTTGTTTTCCCAAGAATTTAATTTTACAATAAATATTTCTTGACTATTTTCTCTTTATGCATTATATATTTTTAACTTCCTTTCAATGTTAAACATATCCACTATTAGTTGCATTTGTTTTTTAATCTAGCCTTTCTTTAATTTCATCCTTTATATTGCTTCTCTAACTTATTTTCCAGATTACTGATTCTCTTTTCAGCACTTTTTTTCTATTACTTTGGTTTATTTCTTGATGTTTTAACTTTTTGTAGTTCTTTCTTTGCCATTATAAATTCTGCTGTCATATTCAAGCGATCCTTTTTGTTAAATTTGTTTTTAACTCTATTTTTATTTTATTTAATTTTTTCTAATTGTCTCCATGTATTTGTCTTTACATTTTGCACTTTTTTCTAAAGGTTACTTACATCAGCTCCCACTTCTCGAATTCTTCGGTATTTTTAGTTTTTGTTTTCGTTTTATAAATCCTAATATATTTGATACGCTATTTGACTTTTCGCTTCCTGTCGTTATTTCTTTTACGTTTTTACTCATATAGTGCACTTTTTGTACTCCTCTCAATTAAATTCGCCATTCTAATTCTATAATTGGTACTTTGGCTCAGAGTACCACGATAATTTTGGTTCAAAGTGCCGTACTAATTTTTAATCTTGTCACTTAACCTCTGCATTATTTTCATTTCCTTAGATATCTGTATATCTACCCTCAATTTAAACAAAATGAATATTTAAAAACACTTGCATTTGTTTGAATCACTAACATTTTCTTTTTTAAACTATGATTATTACTAACGATAACTTAAATTTAGTATGTTACAAAACCCAACCTTACTTTCTACACATATTAGTTTTACCTTTTAAAAGAATCTGAATATATCATAAAATATACGTACATTATTTAGATATAGATGCATTATTTTGTTTCTGATATTTAGTATATCTTATTACAAATTTCCATATCCAAATGATATTTAATTTTTCCCATATCAGTGCTAGAATATTAAAAGTTTCGGTTTCAATAATCCTTTCTTGTAGATAATTAAAGTTTTAATTTTTTTCTGCATTCTCTAATTTTTAATATATGTTTACATAAAAAAAGCCAATACACACAAAAATTCCATCTTATTTAAAAAATTATGTTTTATGCCATATAGTTTTAAAAACAAACAATTTTGTAATATGTTACAATATGAAATTCTATTTATGATTTTTCTGATAATCTTGCGACTTGATATCTTTATGACAGTTAAATTAATGTTTATATGAAAGATAATATTCAACGTTTCAAGAATTTTGCCCAATATTTTCAAAACAATTTACATCTAGTTAATTTTGATTGTAGCATTGAGAATTTTTAATTTAAACGTTCAGTACATGAACCTTAATTATTTTCCTATTTTATTTATAGTTGTATTTATACTTCTTTGCAATTCAAATTTTTATAGCCACTCAAATACGCTTCTGAAATTCAAATATAATTTTTGCTTATTAAAATTAGTGCCACTAAGTCATTATAGAGTTTTAGCTATTTAAAATAACTATAAAATGTTAAATATTATTTTTACTATTACTATTTAAAATTTCGGTCCTTAAAATACACCTACGCATTCACATTAAGCTTTCCATGCCATCTTTGTAAATTGCAAATCATACACCACTTGCTTTATCCTTTAATTAAATAAAAAGCAATCAAAATTTGCCGGGTTGCATAACGGTTGATCTAACAATTTTAACTCGGAAGCACCACAAAATATTTCTTTGTTTGATGTACGGTACGACTTAAAGCATTTTAGTGGTATCTATCTAGGGCTCCATAAACGAGCCTTTTGAATAAGGGCTGGTCTAACTCTCACGTTGAAATTAGCTTATGAAATAAGTGTTATTACAACTAAATTTGAACTGTCAAGCAAGACAAATATAAATATTTATTTTATAGCATTTTAATTTACTTTGTTTACTAGTTTTTACAAATTTTAATAAATTATGCATATACGAATTTAATTATAATATCTTATATTAAAATTATTAATTTATGACTATTACAATTTGTATTCTTGTTTTAATTATATTAATGCACCTTGTAGTTAAATTATTTGGTCATAATAAATTATGCATTAAGCATTAACGTACCAAATGTGCATTTCTTATATTGAAATAATTATCTGATAATTTTTAGAGTAAACATTTTATATCCTTATTAGATTATATAGTTCTTTAAAATTTACATTTACAATATTACTTTGTGGTAACATAATTTTTAACTAAATTCTTAGAACCAACATCAATAGTGTGTTACCCACTTCATTGGCTGCTTAGATATCGGAATCCTTACATTTATTCTCTCACTGCTCTTGCAAAAGGTAGAGATTTACATATCTCAGGAGTGAATGGATTCCAAATCAGATAAGCTCCACACATAACAAATTTCGAAGTAGCCCCGCTCAGAACAGTAAAAAAGACGCCTCCGGAATATTTCAGCGGTCGCCTGGGACGGTCGATCTTTGCACATAGACTACTTGTTGACAAGTTTCCAGGAGGTGATGGATAAGTACTTTGCGATACGATAACATGTGCTACGTACACTTCTAAAACAATTTTGCAGTAGCGTGAAATAGCGGACATTCGAAATGTCGCACACTGCACTGTGAATTCTTAAACGCAATTTGAAAAATGATATACGTTAATATTACCAAAATACTCATAAAGGAACTTTTTCAGTGGCAGCAAAATTAAAATAAATATGTTTAAACCAGGTGTTCGTAAAATGCTGTTTAGTTTTTTGTAATCGCATAGGTGTTATACTTAAAAAAATCTATTTTATATTATAATGCAATTTCTTGTACTTCTATTTTTGTATTGATCGCTTTTAAATGGTGTTATTGCATATTACGACTTGCCATAAACCAACAATATATGATATTAATATAAAAAAATTATATTAGCTAGATAGGAAATTTTATGAAAAATAATTTATTGGTAGCACGTTTTTTAGTATAAATATTTATAGAATTAAGAGGAGCAACCTAATAATAAATATGATATTACGCATTTACTTTAACGGATTAAATTTTCAAGATTTTTCTTTTACAAAAATAATTCCCAGTGAAAAGGACCAATAGAAAATTAATATAAAATATTTAGTAACATTTTATTGGCAGAAAAAATAATTTGCCATCAAACAACTATGACTAATTAAACATAAAAAACATCATTTTGTTAGAACATTGTAGTGCAGTTTGTAGTTTGCTGAATTATTTTATTGTTAATATTTAACAGTGTATGTAATTTTCATTTTAGGCGACAACCGTTGGTCTTAGCAAAACATACATCCTGGACAAAAACATGTATTCCAGTATCCCGATATTTTTCAATGATATTATCAGGCCAGTGGTGAAACCCCCTTGTGATAAAACCTAAAATTTATATAAAACAGGATTTTTATCAAAATTACGCATCAAAAAAGTTTGAAGCTAGCAAAAATAAATGCATACTCTTTATTTCATACATTAAAAAGTATATAGAATATAGTTGCCTCAATTTCCTACACCTATGAAGATAAATTGAAAAGTTTCCGGAATAGTAATGAAAACAAAATAAATATAATTTAGGATATATTTGATTTTTCAACAATGTCTTCAAACTTTGACGCTTTGATCCAACTTTGTACAAGTTTCTAAATTCCTTCTTTAAAGCCACTTTTCTAAAAGTCGCAAAGTAACTATTTACCTCCAAGGTCGCTCGGAAGAATCTTTTCTACCCAAAAATGTTCGGAATTTTAAGAATAAGATGAATGTGCAATGAGTTTAAATTTTAATTTTGTCAGACCGAATACTGTTCCTAATTGCTGCTTTAAACTTGTCAAAATGTGTTATGTAATATTAAGCTAGTAACAGTATAATAATACAAGATGCAAGAAACATATGCAGCTTATATATGCAATACTTTTCAAAAGAAGCACCTTGGGATCTTACACAATTTATCTTGATGCGACTGTTACGTATCTTCTTGAGACGTGGTAAATCAGGAAACTTCTATAGAAATGACTCTTTTCCATATCGTAGCAGTTGACCAACCTTCATCTCCAGTTATGACCTTTTTAAGGAAATCTAGTTTGTTGATAGCGATCCGGATCAAGTAATTAGCAAATGTAGCACTATGTTCCTTCTCTAGTAACAGCATATATCATCCCTGAATAGTTTTATTTATACCGAACTCATTGTACGTCGTACCCGAATGCTATCTGAACCATCCAAATATTTTCTGCGAGCGAATGTTTCAGTTTTGGTTGAAATATTGTACAAAATTACTGCTCTACTCACTTTATTACTGCAAATGCGATTATTACACCCTACATGTATTCATTCATCGGCGTCCTACTTCCAGATGGGCTGACTAACTAAATCATACTCTTTCAAGCGTACGGATTACAGTCGACTCTTATCAGCTGATGCCTAAACTTTCTTATTATATTTTTTTCGCAGCTCAAAGTATCCAGTTTCTTATATAGTGAAACTTTTACATTACTTATAGCATTAAAATTTGTAAAAAATTAATTCAGTATGTATAATACTAACACTAATTATTCAGCAAATTTCAGTCCATATTATTCGAATCGCAAATTATAATATTCCTATGTTTGTCTATGTCTCCAGAAATGGTAGCAGGGCACGTCAATGCTGAACAGGTCGCAAATTATAATATTCCTATGTTAGTCTATATCTCCAGAAATGGTAGCAGGGTACGTCAACGCTCTTATCTCAATGACAAACCATAAAGACTTCCAAGAGGTAATATCAACAAAGCTAAAGCGAACTAATACTAGCCCACTCTCAAAACAACCAAACAGACAAAGCTCCAAACACCAACAACTAACAAATATGCTACCTTAATTCCTGCAGACACTTCAGGACATTTAAACACCAAACAAAATAAAAAGAAAATGCCTTCCTTCATTCTTTACTACATTACAACAATTCAACTCTTGTTAAACTTAATCAACTTTCATATTGACAAAAAAAAATTATTGTTATCAATGAATGCAAGATAGTAAAGTTAATTTAGAACTAAAAAGTGTCGAAGACTACAAAAAATGTGCTATTTTGGGCCAACACACAGTAGCGACAGAGGGTCGTATAGTAGTAAATATTACTAACGTTATTAACAGAGAAACCAAACAAAAGAAAAACCTGTTTTTCATTGACTTTAAACGTAGTCTAAAGCACAAAGAAATATTTAAAATCAAACACATCGTAAATGGTATAGTAGTGTTCAAAGAGCTAATAAGAAAACCTCAGATTTTTTCATACACAAACTGCTAATGCAGAGGGGAATAGGAAAAATAGATGGTATATATATATATATATATATATATATACACTACCAGTTCTGCTGCAGAAAGTTCCAGAATTTTTAATGCCATTTTTAGTGAGGATCTTCAGGGGTTGTATTACCTGAAGGTTCATCCCCAAGCATCGCGTAGGGTGAGAGTCGTGTATATCCCAGATAAACAGAAATATGTATTTCTCATTAAGCTTTTACAAACCTATCAGTTTCACGTTTTTTATGCAAAAGACATTTAAGAAATAGATAATTTCGTTAAAGGCCCGACACTAAGGTCTCCACTCAGTAATCTCCAATACGCATACCAACAAAGGAAATCAACAGACCTGGCATTGTATGACCTAAACAGACTTTTGTCGAAGGCCATGCAAGTCAAGGAGATAGCCTTAGCTTTGTTCATGGACATCGAGGGAGCTATTGAATTGCAGAAAGCTTACAGAAAATGATTATTATATCTACTTTAGGCGAAGCAACTATTGAAGTGAGAACAACGTTTTAAGAAGTTATTTGCAGAGTGCTTTCATTGCCTAGGATATGCAGATCATCTCAGTCTAGTAGTCACGAGAGGGTTCTTTGCGAATACTATTGTAGAAAGATCGCAATCTGCCCTCATTATTACGAGCAAATAGTTCACAAAGGAGGGACTTTAAGTTAGCCGTAACAAAACTGTAGCAGTTTTGTTTACCAAAAACAGATGTGTTGGAAGGGATAAAATCTAATGTGTTGAACAGGATAGCCTTTTTCCCCGGACGCTAAATATTTAGGAGTAATATTCGATCAAAAGCACAGATGGAATCGACATTTAGATATGGTCACACAAAGAGCCAAATAATCACTGAGAAGTTGCAAAAAGCAATGTGGTAAGAGCTGGAGATTAAACCCCAAGATGAGTCTATGGTTATACACGAGAGTCGTAAGACCCATGATAACCCCGTGGTGAACCGAAAACACTATAGGCAAAGGCGGAAGAGCTTCTTTGTGGCGTTCAAAGCCATGCTTATCTTAGCGTCAAAGGAGATATGAAGACGACGCCAACTACTACCCTCAAAGTGGTATTAAACTTTCTACCACTTCACATGTTTATCCAAAAGAAAGCACGTGTAATTCCCCACAAACTCATACAACGACAAGCTCCAATCATCCCTATGCATGTAGAAGAGCATCAAAAACTGAGTGAGAAATTAGAGGCGAAGGACGCACCGGAAATTCCCACCGACAATCTGATTTTTAGTTACTTTAAATTTGGAAAAAAACTTCAAAATTATAATACCAAATAGAGAAGACTGGGACATCTACCATCCGAAGATTTTATCTAGTATACTGATGGCTCCAAAACCGCATTAGACAAAGGAACAGACATCTATGGTCACAAAAAAGAACATTAAGGTTCCAATAGCACTTGAAAAACTTTCTACGATCTTTCATAGATATAGAATACTGTGCAAAAGAGATCAAAAAGTTTAACATTAGGGATAGGAGAATAGTCATCTAATCGGACAGCCAACCAGCATTTAAACAGCATAATCTCCCACTAATAGGTTTAAAGGTTATAATCTTTGTTTTGTTATCCCCTATAAATTCTGTGCCGTTGTTGCTCTGTTTTGATTCTCCTCGGTATAGCAATGTAAAGTCCCTTTCATTAATCTCTCCTTGTCCTTTACACTTTATCTCTTGGACAAGTGCTACATTCATTTCATATCTTTTTAGTTCTTTGACTACCATCATCAGCGTTCCAGGCATTGTTTTTATATTCCATATTGCTATTTCAATTTTCTTGCTATTTTTATTTTATTATTCCTTTTATTTGCTTTCTATTCGCATCCACATCCATAACTTTGATCGTCTTCTGTTTAGGTCTTTTTTATTCCTGCAATATAAATTTTTTGTTGTTTTTAATTTCTTTTGCTTTGCAATGTGAAGTTTTCTTCTATTTTTTATTCTGTCCTACAGCTGATTATTTATTGATGTCCAAGTATTACTTTACTCCCTTTTTCCTCTTTAGTTATGGCTTCTATTTTTCTTTCGTTTTAGTTAAATTATTTTCTATTTATATACTTCTTCCTTAAATTTTCTTTGCATTTGCCATTATAATGATCTTTTTCTTTTTCTACTGATACAACGACAATTATTTTTTCTGATATTTGCCTTATCTCATGCACCTCTGTTATTTTTGCTTGTATGTTTATTCATTATTCAAAAATAAATCAACCTCTTTTCGTGATCTTTCTCTACCAATTTTCTTTTTCTATTTTTGTTTTTTTTATTGTTTTGTCTATTTTTCAATTCTGTCGATCAATTGTTGGCTTTCTTGTGAGCAATTTTTTTCTTTTTTAATCTTTTTCTTTATTCTTCAACTGTTCTAATTCTTTTTTGTTATTTTAATATCCTTTATTCATTTCTTGTCCTAATTTCCTTTAATATTAGTTTGACTTAAATGACATTCTTATCACCTTTTTAGTTCTTCCAAATACTTGCCCTTCATCCTTCATCTGTCGATTGTCCTTCACTCATTTTTCCTAAAATACGACCTTGTATTTTTACGTTTAAACCGTTTGCCACGCTGCAAATCAGCTTTAGTAAGTACGACCTAATATTATTTCTAGCTTGTTACTCGTTTAGCTTCTGTTATTTATAACTTTTTACTCGTTAGCAACTAAAAGCTATTTACCATTGAACATTACTAAGATTAAAATCGCAAGCAAAAACCATTCTTAAAGTACAAGGAGACTTATACACACCGCCGATAATGATAATGATGACTTAAACCAACGGTCATTTTAAAAAAGACATGTTTAAGGTTTCCTATAATGAGAGGCCTTTGAGTAGGAAATTTATTAGATATACCCAAGAGAGCGCCGAACTCGATTCAGGCAAACGATTCTACCTAAAAATTTGATAGTCTATAAACCCCAGTTAAGAATCTGCAACATTCGCATTTAAAATAGGTCTCTATAAAAATATAAAAATCGAACAATGAACAATAAACGTCGAAGATGATTCAATTTAATTTTTAACCCTCTAACATTTTAATAGTATCATAACAGTTTTAATCAAGTCGGTTTATAATCATTCCTTAGTCCTTTTACAATTTTTGGAATTCTTTGCTATTAACGTATGGCAAAATTATCTTCACTATGCTTAAGCCTATTATTTAATTCAGCTTTGAGTTGTTTGAACTAATATCACTGAGATTGTGTTTCGTCAAGCAGCATTCGGATGTAGTTAACCAATTTAGTTGTAAACTGAAAAGGAAAAAATATAAAAATTATTTCAGGTGGCCTACAAGCTTTTATTTTCAATGGGAGACCAATCACTTTTTTAATTTTTAAACTTTCAATATTATGTTTCAGATATTATCAGCCACATACGTGTCATTATCGAAATCGCTTTGTAACATGAAATAGTATTTTATACTTTCCGATATGTTAACTTTTAAAGAATATGACAATTTTCTAATTAAATGCCTTAGCTCTATGAGTTTAACAATTATGTGTACCTTAAATGTTTTTAAAAACTGTTTAGCAAACGCTTTATCTAAAATAATTTTGAGCATTTCTGGATCTTAACATACTACAAGTAAGATGTAATTTAAAGTACTACACCCTTTACGTGTTAAAGATTTGTGTTATTGCAGATAATGCCACACTTCATAATATATTCTTATTTGGAATAATACATTTGTTAGGAATTTAAAACAATGGATAAAACGTACCCCTCTATATAATATTTATAACAAAAGATGAGCCTACTATTTGAATGGCATCTCGTTTGCGTGATGCGCTATACGGAATTCGAGGCGAATATTCGAGAAAGCGTGCCGGCGAAAAATTTGAAATGTTAAGCCCCTGCGAAACTGCCGCAATATAAATTTCAGGGTACGATATCATTATCCCCGTGCAAAAACAGAGGGGTTAAGAATCAATTCGCGGGGCGTGAAAATATAGTGCTCCCTCGCAGTCGCGAGCGGAGCAGAACGCCGGGATGCTTGACTAATGGTGTTGATAAATTGGAGATAATTTCCGAATTTAGGCGCCTCAACCTGCACGCCTGTTTCAGGGGGTGAGCCGAGCCAGCTCCGGTCGTTACTACTGCGAGGCCGCAAACTCGGAGGGCAGCACCAGGAGCCCCCCGTTCCAGCTGCGCGTCAAGTTCCAGCCCGTCTGCGGCGAAGGAGGCGGACGGAAAGTTCTCGGCGCTGCCAAGGGGGAGCCTTTAAAGATCGAGTGCAAGGTGAGAAAATAACAGTTTAGAAGCCTCCAGAGGCTACGGTTGTGAGTAATGCGAAGCCACGAATTCGAAAAGACGGCTCGCAACTTTGAGCCGGAAAACTTCCACGTGCTAGTTTATCCCAGGCCGGCCTTTGATTTACTGCCTTGCACCGACGGCTGCAATCTAGATGTAAAATGCAATTTCCGAAGCAGAACTGGCGTTCGTGCCACTTGCTGACGGCTAGGTTCCTATTAAGTCCTTTTCCCGTTAATTATTTAACTTCCGAGAATACTATCGATTACAAACTTTTCGAGTCGAGCATTTTCTTTGAGTTTTCCACAATGTAAGTAGTTCGTCTGTTTGAGAAAACTTTTCGAAGTACAATAAACCAGAAGTGTATTCGTGAACATCGAGCGCTCAAAACTTGTTGAGGGGCAGCTGGACCCCATAATTCTTAAAAAAACACTCGATACGTGACACTTGAAGATTCAGAAAAATATCGCGATTTCTAAATGGCATAGCTTTGGTACTGTTTTAACTTTATAATTCGAAACAGAAACATTAATAATAGAAAACAAGCAATCTATTCCAAGTATTAATATTCTTGAAATTTGTTTATTTGTAACTACAGAATAGTAACAAATTTTTGTTTAATGAAATTGCAATAATTTATTAAAAATAAATGTAAAATAATAGAAACGACTTTTAAACAAACTATTGTCAAATAAGGAAATTCAAGTAAAGTAATGATACACAGATTTCAAATAATTCATTATTATTTGTGTGGCAGTTGGAAGGGGTTCTAAAATAAAATTAGTACTGTCTATAAAAAAAAAATTTTTTTAATCTAAAAAAATGAAATAAAAGCTTAACTAAATCACAATACAATGGCAAGCGTACATTTGAATATCAGATTTTGACATGTTCTTAAAACCAAATGAGCAAGGTAGAAAAATAAAACTAAATTACATAAAATAAAAAGTAACAAATGTAAACTATAAACTTTTAAAAACTAAATTCGATTAATGATTTTAAGTAAAATTGCTTACTTCCTCTACAGTCTTATATTTAGCGTTTCGCTTATAATTACACTATGTAGCCAAAAGTATCCTGATACCCCTCCGGAGAAGTTGATTTGGCTGTTATGGGTACTAAAACGAGTGGAATGTGTAGATAGTGGCATATGTAGGTCCTACATTGAATAAATTGGCAGAATTGAATGATTTTGAACAAATCGATTACTTTTTTTTCTTATTTTTTAACTTTTCTTCTTCTTAAAGTGCCTTATTCATTATTGAATGTTGGCAACAAAATTTTGTCTATCTTTAGTGGCTCTTATCAACTCATGTGTACTCATATGGGTCCAATTTCTAATGTTCTTAAGCCAGGAGTATTTCCTGCGACCTCGCCCTCTGCTGCTTTCAACTTTTCCTTCCATAATGAGCTGCAATGTATTGTATTTGAGATAAGCTGTTTTTCTTTTTTTAATAGTTAATAGGAGTTCATTTCTTCTGTTCATTCACCTCAGGGTCTCTTCGTTTGTGATATGCTCCGTCCAAGATATACGTGGCATTCTTCTAAACACCCAGTACTCAAAAGCTTGTATTCTCTTTTCTGTATTAGCCTTGAGGGTCCACGCTTCAGCACCATATAATAGTATTGAGTATATGTAGCACTGCACAAATTTGTATCTGGTTGTAAGATGAAGATTGCGGTTTTCAATTTTTATTATTATTATTATTATTTTATTATTATTATTAACTTTTACGTCATCTAATTTTGGATATAAGCTTCTCTCAAGTTTTTCCATGTGTCTCTGACTTGTGCCTATCTTTTACATTTGTAAATACATACACGGATCTACACAAAATTTTATTTGTAGGTTGTTGCTGTTCGTGGCTACTAAGTAAACTCAACTTGCTGGATGGTTGAGGATCGAATCAATTCAGGCCATGCAGCCCGCCGGTCCTCACGGTGGAGCTGTGGCAACACATTTAAATTCAAGCATAATATTAAATTCTAATTTCATACCAAACTATCTCCATTACGAAAATCAGTATCAACAGCAACAAGTATTGCTAGTACCCAATACCTTTATAAAACCGAATTACGTTTTAAATAATGTAAACTCGTTGTCAGGTTCCCCGCATTTCTGCAAAATACAGATCTTCAGATTATGAATCCATATCAACACAAATGCAATATTTCTCAACTCCCACCCACACCACTTCACCTTCCATATGTACTGTAGTGCAATCAGATTTGAAATCTGAAACACCCGCAAATGAAATTTCTTGGCAAGAAGTAAGAAAAAATAAGAAAAGAAAAATATCACAAAAGAAACCCAAAGAAAATCATATTGTAACAAAGGCTGACGTTCATGTTACCAATAAATATGCACTACTAGCTTCACAAGAAGATGATGTGGAAATGATACAAAATCAAGCAAACGGAAATAAAAGTCCAAAGGGAAATACTCCAAACCACCTCCTGTCTTTATCCACGGCGTTAAAAATTTCCCGGATGTGCTTAAAAATCTCAACCTTGTCATTTCGGAAACAGAACGTGACTGCAAAGTGATGGTAGGTAGATAATTCTATTAAATTAAACGTTAAAACAACTGACTCATACCGCACACTAATAATACACCTGCAAACAAAAAATATAGTCCATCACACCTATCAATTGAAAGAAAATCGAGCGTATAGAGTCGTCATACGTAATCTTCATCACTCGGTTCCCATTGAGAATATAAAGAAAGAACTAACCGAAAAAGGTTTTAACGTTAGGAACATCTACAATATCAGGAGTAAGAGCACTAAAGATCCATTGCCCCTATTCTTTGTTGACTTAGAGCCGGCAAAAAATAATAAAGACATTTATAAACTCAAATACCTACACCATACAAGTATTAGCGTAGAACCTCCAAGGAGAAAAACAGAATTAGTTCAGTGCTCACGTGCTCACACGAAAGCCTACTGTAATAACTTTTATGCATGCGTAAAATGCAGAGGTGTCCACAATACCGCCACTTGTACTAAAAGCAACACAACTCCAGCACAGTGTGTCCTAGTGAAGATCCGCATACGACAAATTACAAAGGATGCACCGTCTATAGAGAACTGCAAAAGAAATACCAACCTGTAAGGTTTCCACCATATACTGGAATCATCAGAAAAATTGCAGCTCCAACCTTAAATCAAAGTCAATTCCTATCACTTTCTAATCAAATTCCTTCATATAATTTTCCCATTAATAAGCAGTATAGTCAAATCCTTGAATCCAACCCAAATCATACACAAACATCAAATAAATCAATTTTCCTAAATGAGAGCACGACAGCCGCGACGTAAGGCCTGCCAGACTAACGCGCGGCGGGCTCTGGGTTCGACTCCCAGGTCAAAATAACGGCAAACATCGAGTGCTCTCCGGCCATCATACAAACACCTTTGGCGGTCGTAAAGTACATTCTCCTTCTTCTAACGGGTCAGACTAGCCACCTGCCCGGGGTACGCCCAACATGGCTCATAGTACTACACGAAATGTGTAGTTAGAAACAGGCTAATAGCCTATATAAGAGTAGAAGAAGAAGAAGAAGAGTTCAAAAATCTATTCTAACTGCTAATTCAGCAATATCCTAAATATGCTGACTACAGTTATAAACAAAATAGCATCATAATGGCGGAATTTCTAAGAATAGCTGTATGGAACTTCAATGGCCTCAAAATAAATTGTATTGATATAATGCTTATCTCAAAATCTCACTACACAAGGACACATGTCAAAATCCCAACTTATTTAATTTATCATACAGAGCATCCCGATGGAACAGCCCGCGGTGGTACTGCAATTTTAATAAAGGAAAACGTAATGCACCATGAACTAGCACAATTTAAAACAGATCGCATTCAAACTACAACCATTCAATTCAATAAGTTACCACGACCATTGGTTATATCACCGGTATACTGTCCGCCAAAATACTGAATGCTATTGATCAATAGCATTCTACCTGCTAATTCAGCATGCTATTGATCAATAGCATTCAGTTCTATCAGTTCCTGCATACACTTGGATCGATTTATAGCGGGTGGTGACTTCAATTCTAAGCATACCCAAAAGAAGGCAACTTTATGAATGCATAAGTAAAAACAACTTTAAATTTCTCTCCTCAGGGGAACCCACTTATTGACCACCCGACCCCAACAAAGTATTCGATTTTCTGGATTTCTGCGTCACGTACGGTATTTCCCAAATTATATCACTATAGAATCAAATTATGATCTCCCTTTGGATCATTCACCCATTATTGTGACGATTAGTTATTCGGTAATTATAAAACAACGTAGTAGTATGTTATATAATAAATACACAAATTGGTATACCTTTCGAAACTACATTAAAATAAACGTAAACGTAAATATTAAAATAAAAGAACCAGATGAGTTAGATCGAGCTACAAATTATTTAACTGAAATCATACAAGAAGCGGTTAAGTATTCCATCCCCAAATAGAACAGCACCAAAATATAATTAACATTCCCATTGAAATCAAGAAATTAATAGCAGAAAAAAGGAGAGCAAGGTCTACTTGGCAAAGAACACGTAACGCAATGGATAGAAACAAATATAACAGATTAACAAACAACTTAAAAGCTAAGTTAAAGGAATTCCGGAATGATAAATTTAATGCATTTATTTCTACGCTATCCAAAAATGACTACACAATTTGGCGAGCAACTAAAGGATTTAAAAGACCGCAAACTACAATCCCTCCAATTCGAACTGAAACAAGGGAATGGGCCAGATCTGACAAAGAGAAAGCTAACACTCTTGCACATCATTTTAAAAACGTCTTCACTCCTCAGTCTACAGACACAAATAAAGAAATTGAGGACTACCTTGACTCAGCACTACAGCTTAGCCTTCCAATTTCAGCGGTTTCGCCGCATGAAGTCAAAAAACAAATAAATATGCTAGCAAAAAATAAAGTAGCGGGAGCTGATAAAATAACAGGACAAATACTGATAGAGCTTCCCAAAAACGGGTTAATTCTAAATACTACAATATTTAATGCGGTATTCCGCCTGTGCTACTGGCCTAAGATATTTAAAATGGCAGAAATATATTATTGCTGAAACCTGGAAAGTCACCGAATGAAGTCTTATCCTACCGACCTATGTCTTTTGCTAATTTTATCCAAATTGCTAGAAAAACTTCTCCTCCAAAGAATACGTGAAGAACATAAAGAAGAAAATTGGATACCTAGCCATCATGAACATTCGACCGTTCAACAGTGTCATCACATAATAGATAAAATAAACAAAACTTTTGAAGGAAAAAGTATTGTTCAGCACTATTTCTTGATATTGTTCAAGCGTTCGACAAGGGGTGGCACAGAGGACTTTTATTTAAAATCAAAACACTTTTTCCCCACAAATACTTTCTGCCCTGCAATGCTACCTGACAGAGCGCAGTTTCCATGTTCGTCATGGTAATGCAACGCCAAGTCCCTGCAGTATCAATTCAGGCGTTCCTCAGGGAAGCGTGCTAGGTCCCATGCTATATATACTGTACATTGCTGATATACCCAAGATGGAAGATACATTAATTGGAACCTTCACAGATGACACGGTCATATTAGCAACTGACAACGACCCCGTGGTAGCCAGCCAATTACTCCAGGGATATATCTACTTACTTGAAGATTGGCTAAAAAAATGGAAAGTTAAAGTAAATGAGACAAAGATAGTAAACGTAATATTCACATTAAGACGTCAACAATGCCCCCAGATCACAATCAATAACTCATTGGTACCACAAGTCACAGAAACTAAATATCTGGAGATGCACTTAGATTCCAAACTAACTTGGAAGACACACATAATTAAAAAAAGAAAAGAAATTGATTTGAAAGTCAAGAAAATGCTATTAAGCAGAAAACACCATTATCTATTGAAAACAAAGTCCTCATTTACAAGACAATTATACAATCGATGTGGACCTATGGTATAGAACTGTGGGGATGCTCATGCAAATCAAAGATCAACATTATTCAACGCTATCAATCAAAAACACTACGTGCTATCGTTAACGCCCCCTGGTTCGTATCCAACCAGACAATTCATACAGACCTTTTGCAACAGAGGTCATAGAGAAAATGGCAACCAAACTTCAAAACAAACTGATATCACATCCAAATGTCAACGTCCAACCACTACTAGAAGCTAGCAATCTAAACGACCAAAAAGAAACTGGCCGTGTGATTTAACAGCACCATCTCATTAATTATTGTAAATTAGATTAATTATAATTTAACAGCTCAGATGAATGTACATATGTAATATATTATCTATAATTCTTTTGTCAAACAATATATTGTAATAAAAGGGCAAACACCATTGGGTGCCACCCTTCACATGTCAACACAAGTCCTACAATTAGCTCGTAGAACAAATTTAATGTAAACTGTTCTGATTGCTAATAAATTACCATCAAAAAAACTTTTTGTTCAAATGTATAAATAGATAGTAAAATAATAATGTGACTAGCTGTAGAGATAATAAAAATTTAAAAAATTAAATATTAAATGTTTAATGTAATAGCAAACTAGGACAATATTTTGAGTTAAAAATGTAAACATGACAATAGTAAATGTAAGTGCTGTGTACCGCATAAACAAAATATATTAGCTTTTTAACTTCATCATATCTAAAAAAGTCTTTAAAGTTATCATTGTCCTAGGATAGATTTTCTTTAGTTTTTTTAGTAGTATCTAACTTATATACTGTATGAGTAAATTGTATGTAGATCACTAAAAGATATATAACTAAAATTTAAGTAAAATAATTGATTTTCAGTTACTGTTGATAAATTATAGGCTAATTTGTTGGATAAACATTGTGTTTGACATGACGTATTTTAAGCGTACAATACTAGAAATGAGTACAAAGAGTTACTCTTACTCAAATTACATTTTCTTCTTTTGTGACATGAAAGCTGTGATTAACACGTTTACGCAACAAAATTCAAGCATGCACTCGTACCTTAAAATGTAATTCTGTTTATTGGAATTTGTAACAAGTTGCTAGTCTCAATTTTTAATGTATGAAAAAATTATCTTATTACAATTTTGCTACTTGTTGATTCAGTATGTCTTATTTACTTTTATCGGGTACCTCCAATATTTAAGTATTTAACCGGTTGAAAACCGACATTTATCGATTTTGTTTTAGTTTTATCTAGCGCATTAATACAATTTCTATATTTCGTTGTGTAAACCATTCCTCATGATTAGATGGCGTAGGACGCTAGTTCTGTGTAATTTAAAAAACTAAAAAAATTAATTGTTATCGTCACAAGTGCTTGAATCTTCTAGTGTAGCATATTTAGAAATTACTTTACAGCTACAATCGAAACAACCTCTGCCGAGATAAAGTTTGTAAGCCTCCAAGATGGGCTGAGGTCGAATTTAGTGCTTCCGGTGCTGGGAGTTAAAGGAATACAATTTGGTACGGAAGGGATAGGATGCCTTTAGAATTACTTTGCCTGAGGTTTGCAAAGTTTGAAGTTCTCAGCATAATGTGTAGATTAGGGGTTGTCACGAGTAAATCAGTAGCCCCTTCTGGCAGTCACTGCGCTGCGGAATTAGGCGTTAAATATCGTAGTTGTATGTTATTTACCGCTTCGCCAAATGCTTTACACGTTAACTATAGCCGAGGCCTCGTTCGCCTCTCGACACTGAATTACGAGATTCTAATTTTTAATGTTTGAAGTTTGAAGTCTAATTCTATTTGATATCAACCCATCTTCTGTTTAAGGGGTTATTATACTTTTAATTTGGTGAAGCAATACATAGTACAGGTCACGTAAAACCAAATTTATGACAATCAATAGAAATGTTAAGATGTTAGTCCAGATTACCTTTTTAAATAGCATATGCAGTATACCTAATATAAAAATTTATTATTAATTTTTAAATTCTTGTATTCTTATGTATTTCTCATATATATTAAAATTGTGTAGGAATAATTTTACACAAGTAAGTTAAACAACATTCGGTTACTTTGGACGACCTTAGTGTCAACCTCTTCATCAGATATTTAGTTCAATTACATTCCAGTTATAAGAATTACAAAAGTTTCTTCCACAAATTTCTTTTTAAGTGACAAATATTCTACAAATTGCATAACTTCAGTCATATGTAAATTTGTGTACATTATATCTTAGAAACTAAATAACAAAACTACATAATACAATTTTAGAAATAATATTTTTGCATAAAGAGAGCTGAAAGATATGGAAGGTAAAATTAAAGAAATCAATTGCTCTTTTGTGAGTTTTTTCTCCGGAAAAAAATCATATAGTTTATGTTTCTTCTTGTCTCGTCTATTTTACTGTAATTTATGAAATAATAAAAATATTTCCTTATTTTTTTTGCTTTCTATTAATTAATTAGATGATATCAAGGCATGATTAACACACAGGCTGTGTAATCTGCCATTAGATGGCACTGGAATTTAGGGAAAACAAAATTTTTAGTTGGAGAAAGAAAAAAATGAGCTCAATCAGAGAAACTTTGAATAAGTTATAACTATTAAACTTTGAAATCGTACATTCGTCGTTCATCGACGTATAATAAATATTTAAAAACATTTATATTCTAGCAGAAATAACAAATCACAAATAAATTATTTAAAAATTTTCCAAAATCACCATTCGTTCAGAAAAGTACGTTTGAATATAAGGCAGGCAGATTGGCATTTGCAACAGTCGAATAGGAAAAATCATACATGGAACAACAGTGATGCAAATAAATTAGTATTGTTAATACAGTAGGATTTATAAAACTTCTCAAAGACCATCTTGATTAAAATTCTGTGATTAAAAAAATACCAAAACACTAGGCGTAGTGTGTGGCAATCCCAATAATCTCCATTGATTTAAGCTGAAATTGAAGTGCATCAAGTGACAGCTACAAGAGGTTTCGAACTCACAGAGCTCTGAAGATACTCTCAAACAGGTAGAACCAATTATATCACTGAATAACTCGACACTGTGATGCGTAAATGATTAACTTCGAGATTTCGTGGCCTACAATCGCATTTAACAAAACGACGACTGTGACTGACTAAAAAATCCGAAAGATAACATGCCATTCAAATAGATTTTGTACCACAAAGTTGTTTTATAAAAAATTAGTGAATGGAAAACGCATCAAACTAAATTAATAGGTTTATTCAAAATAAATGAAGGGACGACATTCCTGGCAATTAACTATTTTGATGAATGAAAAAATAATCATGTAATAAACGGGCATGACAAGAACTCCCAACACAGAGAGCGCATTTCAAAATTTATTAATAGAAATTAATTTTTTCAAATAATGGATTGTAAAATAGCAGAAGAGTAGCAGTAAAAAGAAGCTTTTATTCTCTTAAGGACTGTCAATCATGACGATAATGAAATTGTAAGATCTGTAATGTATTGTAACTTTCAAAATTTGGAAACAAATAAACCTGCAAAGCTTGCAACGCATAGCGAAGTGACGAAGCAGTCTCCGAAATTTGAGAACCCTCTAGTTGACCTTTGACCAATCAGTTTCAAAATCACTAGCGAAACAGGCCTTTTGGTCACCTGTCGATTGGTGAAAGACAGAATTTGGACAATTCGGACAGCCGTTACTCGAGTTTTGCTACGGACGGACAGACGGACAGACAAGTTAAGAGTGACTCGCTTCGCTTCGCCACTTAATAAAGAGGTGTTCCCTCATACTTC
Source organism: Sinelater perroti (assembly GCA_036346155.1). Lineage (NCBI taxonomy): Eukaryota > Metazoa > Arthropoda > Insecta > Coleoptera > Elateridae > Sinelater > Sinelater perroti. The sequence continues at coordinate 6,694,739 of JARFIY010000359.1, forward strand.
TCAAGTACAATTGTTAATTAATTCATTATATCGTTAGCGGACCAAATTAAGGCAGAGTTGTCTAAGAATTTGTAAATTCCAAGTATTATTCCGTTATTGTAGACCCCAGACGATCGGATACAGACTAACTAGTTTTGTGGTACGATATGTGCCACCTACCGGAACCCTTGTTGAACGATTTTTAACCTTTACCCCCAACTGTGACCCTAAAAGTGAAAAGACGGCTAATGATGTAATATTAACCATACATTTTCTAGGTCTTGTTCTAAATAATTGTAGAAGACCATACCTAGCAACATATCTGCTACAAAGGTCTTCAGGCTAGAATAAAAAAAGTAAATTTTCTAGTCACATACCGTAAGCAATTCTTTCGAACAACTCTTTAAATCTTTTAGCTCTTCAACGAAATGATGGGATATCTTGCAGTCTCACTCTAAAAAAGGACTCATTATCTTCAAAAATTTTGTCGGCAGCTCAATGAAGTGCTCGTACTTGTGTCAATAAAGCATTACAAATTGTACCAGAACGTTTTTGATACTCTAACACATGTTACCCATAATAATGACCAAACTATGGAACTAAGAAACAAATGCGTTATTAGAAAAACTTAAAAAGTTCTGAAATAGCGTTAATAATATGTTTCTGTCACAATGCTATAGTAAAGTAAGTGAAGGCTTTAAAACACATTAGAAGTAACAGATTCAAAAAAAAATAGATGGCCACCAAGGCATAAAAATGTGCGAGTTCGACTCGTGCATAGAAGCTATATAGACGTTTTGTGAACCAGTCTGACTAAGATTTGTCGTATTTGTTTATTATTTTTTAATTTCAAATTTAAAAGAAGTCCAGGTCATTGCTTTGAAAACTAGAAAGTATTAAATTTTATTATTAGTGTCAGCCAATAGGTAACGAATAGGCTAGAACGCAGTACCACAGTCTACTTCAAATCAACTAAATATGGAATAGAAATATAGTCACTTAAAAAAAAGGTTTTTCAAGAAGACGAAAGTCGTTATTTGAGACAGAAAACCTGTAAAGAGTAAACTTCTCAACTCAGCTGAGCAAACCGTTTTCAAGCCTCCTACACCTTAACGATGAAACAATAGAAACTGATAAACCTCCGGAAGCAAAAGTACCAAAACTGCCACCAATAATGATTAGCGACATATTGAACGTTAATCCTCTAACTGACATTACACCTTTAAAATCATAGCTAGAAACTAAGTCAAACTCATAACGGAAACCGTAGATATTTATAGATCTTTAATGGCGCAACTGACAGAGTTAAAAGTTTAGTTTCACGCCTATCAACTAAAAGAAGAGCACAACTTCAAAGTAGTAATTAAGGATCTTCATTACTCGGTTAATATAGATAACCTAAAAACTGAAATATAAACACAAGGTCACGACTTATATAACGCCAAGCATAAAATCACTAAACAACCACTCTTCATTGATTTAGCCTCTCGTCAAAAAAAATAAATAAATTTTGAAATCAAGCATCTGCTATATGAAAAAGTAGCAATAGAATCACCTCGTGTGAAATATGGTGCGAATAATTTAACATAAACTTCCACCAAAACAAAGAAACACAACGTACGTGTGTTCTATGTTCAGATTCACACCCACATAACTATAAAGGATCTCAAGTCTACAGGGAGCTGCAGAAGAAAAAAATCCCACCTCTACGCCCTAAAGTACTTCCACAACAGACAACTCCCAACTTGATACAGCTATGCAACAACAAAGTAAAACCAAAAATGTCACAAATCCTAGTAAATGGAAACCGAACTACTTTCATCCAAACACGCCACATATGTCGAATTGTGAATATCTAGAAAAAATTAAAGAGTAAACACCTAGTCTCACCAAAGAAAAGATGAGCTGGGTGCTTTTAAAGATCCAGTCGACAAAAGAGTAAATCTAGATATACCGCTCGAAACTGCAGACTACATTCAAGAAGTTGTAGAACACTTAAATTGTACAATACAAAGTGCAGTTTAGGCCTCAATTCCTCAACTAAATACGAACGGCCTTCCCTATGATTGTCAAAAAGCAGTGCTAAAAAAGCTTTGTAGAACATAGCAGAATACTAAATCTCTAAATGACAAGAGCAAGCTCAATAATACAGTACGGAACCTGAAAACAATACTCCACGATCTAAAAAATCAGAGAATACAAAATTATTTTAAAAAATCTTTCTACCACTGAAGCTAAAACTACCACAACAAGCAATACATCCAATCTAAAGACTTTAGATCATCTATATTGTTCAAATGAAAAGCAAAACCCGAGGTCATTATATTAATCAAGCAATATAGCAGAAAAATTCAGGATATTCTACTGAATTAAATACAGAAGACCAATAAGTGCGATACCTAAAGACTTTAGATCAGCTATATTTCCCTATAAAGAATAATTAGTGGCTCATATACATTAATCAACAAAAGCCCAGAAAACACAGTATTTATCCAACAAACTACCATGTTAAACAAGGCTTTGAAGATCCAGATTCATCATGTTAGATCTAAACCAATTCCCTGTATAATGAAGTGGCCAATCTATCCTAAACCAGTAAAGCCACCAGAGGGGACATCTTCTATCATTTTCTTATCAAAAGTCCGTTAAAATCTAACCTCTAAACAGATATTTTTAGGTAAAATTCCAACAGAAACATACGGAGTTACACTCAATTCTTGACTGCCAAAGCTGTCACAAGGGAAGGGCCTACCCAGAATTCTATTCTGTACTAAATGTACTAACCAACAGATATTTTAGTAAAATTCAAGAAAATACGGGTCATTAACAGCTACAAGTTTAGAACATATTCTGTCCAAAAAACCTCAAAGATTGCCTCAAGACATTTATAAATCTTTCTAAATTGGATGCGAATCTGGCAAATAAATCCAAGTCAACCCATGTCATTTTTACACTCCGACGGAAAACATGTCTACTAGTGGTACTAAATAATACTCTTTTTCCGCAACCAGATGCCATGAGATACTTGGAAATGCACCTCAATCGAAGATTAACTTGGAAGAAACATATTTTCAACAATCGTAAATAGCTAGGCTTGAAGATTTCTAAATTATAAGACGAAAATCTAAATTAACGATAATTAACAAAAATATACTGTATAAAACCATATTGAAACCATTTGAACATACGAGTTGCAACTATGTGGTACTGCAAATAATTCTAATTTGGAGATTCTTCAAAGTTCCAATCGAAAACACTGAGAAGAATGGCGGATGCCCCATGTTGTCTGAGAAATTAAGTATTTCATCGTGATCTTTAAGTGACAACCATTAAAGGTAAAGTATCCATACCAACACCTTTCAGTGAACCTATTGGGCAACAGTAACACAACTTATAAACTAAATAGGGTTTGACCTACAGGCCTAAACAATCATTTCTAGCTTTTCATCACTGTTATTATTATAATTAGTCGTTAAGTTATACATTATGGTTATACATTAAGTTTTCTTGCAAAAGAACTCTTTATTGGAAAAGTATCCTACATATCAGTCTAATTGTAACCAACAAATAAATTAAAGTATGTACAAATACATAGAAAATTATAAAGGAAAAATATGAGGTAAAATATTTTATTTAAAAAAAAGATCAAAGACTTAATGTTAAGCTAAATGTAGAGATAAAAAAAATTAAATGCTAACATAAGAAAAGATAAAGACGTCTGTAAAAATATTAGACCAGTTCTAGTCTACTCGGTTATATACACAGTATCAACAACTATTTTGTCCCTTAACTAATACAGCTATGAATACCTTGGTATCTAAAAGGAGAATAAAAAATGTTAATAATTTATTAAATTTCTTCAAACAACAAAAACATTCTCTTACCTGCATATGTAATGCAATGTGACATGTATCCTAAATCCATAGTAAGTGATAGTAGCATAAATATAATTTTTAAAATGCTTTAGCCAACAACCCCAGGCCTGCAGAAGACCCCTAAAAATTCAATCTGCAAATAAAAATGCCGGTTTGGTGGTGATTACGCACGCTAAGATCGCCCCAGGGTATCATTTGCTGTTTTTGTACAACAGCCGGGATAATGCAGTAGAGAAAGGTTTGACAATAAATTGTGGGGAGCGCTAACGCCCGCTCCGAACGATGCGGTTCATCAGTAAAATACAGCGCAAAGCGTACGCACTGCGTTCGTGAAAGACATCATAATAAGGTCGTTTGTTATACAGGTGGACGCGGAGCCCGCCGCCTCGTTATTCCGGTGGATTTTCAACAGCACGCCGGGGGTTTCGCGGGAGCTAAGCGAATTCACGGCGGAGCCAGGCAGCAGCATCCTGACCTACACCCCATCCATCGCGGCCCATTACGGCACTCTGCAGTGCTGGGGAGGAACGAGTTGGGCTCCCAGCAGACCCCATGCGTGTACCACATCGTGCCCGCTGGCAAGCCCGACCCCCCCAACAATTGTGCTGTTGTTAACGTGACCCACCACTCGGCCATCATAAACTGCAAAAAGGGTTTCGACGGAGGTCTGAGACAGAAGTTCGTGTTGCTTGTGGCCGCGGCCGATAACCTGACGGCGAACGTTTCGGCACCCGCACCTGAATTCCAGGTAACTAATCTGGATGCCAGCGTGGACTATAGTGCAACCGCGTACTCCGTCAACGCCAAAGGCTGGTCGAAGGGCTCTCCCTCTCTTTTAATCAAAACTTTGCCGGCTCCAGGCCTGAAAGAGCTCAGGCGGTCAACGGGACCCTCCTCTGAAGAGAAGATGGAGGGGCCTTGGCTGTATATACTGCTTGCAGCAGGATCTACGCTCATCTTCGCTGCTACTGTAGGTGCCATCATTTTTGCCGTTAGGAGATTTAAAGTCGACAGTCCTGTACGAGAACGGCGCTCTAGGAGCCCCAAAAGGGAAGAGAGTCCCTTGAATCCTCAGGTTTCAGCGTACACGGATACCGCTACCGATGACAAAAATCCGGACCTGATCCCTCCTCCCGACTACGGTAAGTAATAGTCCATCAGAATTATCACAGTGTAAGTAAAACATATTGATAATTGTCTTAATAAGTTACAAACTCCCACACAGATTTGAGGCTCAAGGACAATATACTATATGAAGGTAAATTATCCAAACGATCTTTTTTGTAATTTTGTTTCTATATTAAAATTCAAAATTTAGATTGCTTACAATAAGAATACTAATAACCATTCAGTCACATTTGCTTTTAATTTAAAACGCAATTTTCTTGAAGGTCTATTATTATAAACGCCAGTTTAGTATATTTATAGTCTGTTCAATAATAACGTGACAGTTGTAATCTTGAAAAAATAAAAATGTACATAATGTTTTTTCTTTTATTGAAGTATACGTTATGAGCTATTGCACAATTACTTAATATCTGTTATAATGATTCTTCCATGCTTTCGACGAGGTTTCTGCATAATCATTTGGCAAAGATTGCCATATCGTCTTAATTTGAAATGACAGCTGTTACACCGTGTACGGTAGCTTCCCTTTGAGTTTAACTTTCATGTACGACCAGACATTTTCAGCGAGATAAACATCTAGGGATATTGCAGAGCATTGCATCATTGTTATTTTGTCTCGACACACTGCACAGTTTGTCCTAATGTCTAGGGTAATTGTTTTTTTGCAGCATCCAACTTATTCTGTCAGAACCAAAAAGATGTCCGTAAATGAAAAAGAGGCAATCAAAACCGCGTTTACAGAAGCACCCCTAAACATGCATGTTTTCCTGATATTTTCAATAAGGAAAACTATGTCCAGGAAGAAGAAAATATCATTGTTCCGATCTCGATCCACATTTTCTTTGACCACGCCAGCCGTTTTTCTACGTGCGTTTCTGATAATAAAGATCTCTTCAAAATTGATAGAAAAAAACGTCTTTCCACTAACGCGACTTCAAACCGTATTTAGAGAGGTCTTCATTCCTTGATGCATTTATCTTTCTTCATTATTGTGACTCCGGTTATTCCTCTCATACATTCCCAATCTTCTAATATCGCTTTATCTACTTCTTAACGATTTCCCGCAAATTTATGTGTCAGTTTTGGGTCCTTTTGCACAACTTACTAAAAGCGTTGCCTGGTATAGCTTCAGCAATTTCGTATTTATTGTAAAGATAATGAATTCACTAACATTAACAACGCAATGTGCCAACACACTCAATACTGCGCGAACGAGCACGAAATAAAGATTCAAATAAATTAACATAGATGGCGCTGTGGTAAAATATCCAATAAATTAAGAAAATAAATTTTTATTCCACAAATGAACAGATTATATAAAGATCAACGAATATGATAGAGAAGGTTATACAATCGACATTAAAGACACTTGCAGCTTTGTGACTGATTAAACGCAATAAACAAGCAAAAGAATCAGAAAATTTGCCAATTACTATACACATTCTTTGAAGGTTAGAAGCACAAATCAACAAAATATAAGATTGATGAAATTAACAGCCTTATGTTTATAGCTAACAGAACTAAATATTTTAATCGTTTTATTTTTCAGTAGACTGTGTACGTTTTAGAGAGTTTGATAAGTGGAATGAACCAACAAGAAAATTTTAACAAAAAATAAAGATTAAGTTACAACATCGTGTCAAGATAAGAATTTATAAAAATTCTCCTAATAAGAAGACAACTTTTTTTATTAATATTTAAATATTAACTCAAGTAAATATGTGGGTAAATTAAATATTAAATATTGTGAGGTGAATAAAGAGAGGCGCGGATTCTGAGTTTTATAGGTAGGGATATCTAAAGTAGATTTCCCCTCCCCCCCCCCCACTCGTAAAATATTTTATACTACCATTTTTTGGCCAGTATCACAATACAAGAGCAAAATAAACCTTTGTCGGTACGGAACAGAGGGCGTAAAATCACCCAAAATTTGCAGAAGACAAAGTACAGTTATAAGAGACTTTAGTAGGCGCATGGTATAAACTATTTTTAGAAAAATGAGAGGCAATTGAAAATGAAGGTCACCGATGTCACCCAAGTTCTGGGACAATGTTTGCATTGCTCCCCTTCTGTTGTTGAAATTTCTTCTAACATCGGAATAAGCTACGGTAGTGCTTAGACATTTCCTAAGCGTTATCTTCCTTCACGATAACGCTCAACCCAAAATAACGCCCAAATTTGACAAAAAAAATTTAGTCTGCACGGGAATATCCTTCCTACGACCCGTATTCATCGTGCTGTACTTAACATTTACTTAGAGCACTAAAAGAAGCACTTGATGGACAGAGATTTGAGAACGATGTTGCTATGGAAGCATTTGTATCAAATTTGCTGGTGTCAAAACTAACTTCATTTTACCAAAAAACTACTACTAGCCGTTAGAAATAATATGTTTCTAAATGAAAAGGTTGTGTAAACAAATAGCATTCATTGTTTATATTCGGTTCTACTGTTAAGTTTCTAAAAAGATGGAATGTTAAAACATTCTATATGTTGTTTTGTAACCTGATTTAATAGTTACCCCCTGGTTTTAAGCTTTCAAAAAACATGCAAAGCACATAAATTACCCTTCATCAGTAGTACCTAAAACTTGTGTAGTACTTAAATGTAAGGTGATTAAAATGGCTCTTTTCTCCATAAACATAGAATCATCAATTTAATCGTTTTTATATTGCAAAAAACATACACCCACTGAGAAGTCTCCATTCCTCGCATTTTGTTAGCCATATGACAAATGGACTCCTTAAAGCAGCGATTGAATACACACCAAACGCTTAAACGTGGAAGCCTTTTCGGCGGTTACTGAAATACGAAACTCATTTTTCATAGTTAGACAACAATGGACTTCTTACACCTTTTTCTGGAAGTAGCGCGCCGTTGTCGATATTCGAAATTAATTGTTTTTTAAACCATTCAAGCCCCATGTCACAGAGCGTAATACAGAGGTGGATGAAATATGATATTAGCTTTTGAATTCGCCTCCCCTTCATAAAACTTCGCTAGGCGATTGGGGCAGGAAACCACCTGTTTTGTCCCAAAATGAATGCCTTAAAGACATCTTTCATAATTTACGTATTCGTCACTAGTCATTTAGGTTACTAACATTATATATTTCTACGTAACATCGATAGGCAAGCAAATTTAAATTTCTGTTGTGCTCGCTTGTTCTTAAAATATTAATATATATAATATTAATATATGATATTATCTATAGACATATATATTCTACCTTCACCTTAGAAATGTTATTGCTTGCAGTGGCGTATATGGCACTATTGATATACGTAACTCTATAAGAAATAAAATCAATGAAACAAAAAACAAGATAACACCAAATATCTTTTTGAGCTTTCTCTACTTTCAGAGAGTCTGCACTCGGACTCATCGTCGTCAGTCCCCTACACGATCACCGCACGTCCCTCCAGCAAAAGGAACTGCGCCACTCAGATGCCAGTGAAGCCGTACCACGTCACTTGGGCCCCCATGCTGCAGTCTCGAAATTGCTCCACCCAAACCCCGCCGCCGCACAAAGAGAGTTCTGTTTAACCCCATCAGCAGTCTCGGTATCGGGACCAATACCACCTGTGATATTTGTGAATATCTCATATTTTTAAGCAACAATTATCAAAATACTGTTACGCTGTTAATTACTTACTGATTGATTGTGAATAAAATATCAGTATGTGTACCTACAACAGCCTTGTCTGTCCCGGGAAGCTCACGGTGCGGCATGGTAAGTAGTGGATCAGCAGCTGCGGATATCAATAACTTCCGCCACTATCAATCACGGCGGCTGCCATCAGCAGAGAAGGTACTTTTAAAGAGGAGCATATCATTTCGGATATTAACGCAATGTCACAGTTATGCTAAACACCCGGCTCGAAATCCTCTTGCCGCCCCTGTTCTAGAACTTCGCTGAAATCATCTGTTTCCCGATGTGATAGCCTGCCAAAAACCGGCCTAGAATCTCATTAACTTTAGACTTTTTTGGGATTCAGATCATCCGAAAAGAAAGCGCCTGATTGGTTTTCCGGAAGTGCGCAGCGGGAAACGAATCGCACAAGCAGGGTATTCCGTTTTTTCGACTTCGCTTGCTTATATCCTCGCCGATACCCAGGGTTCGGCAAAGAGGCCCGAAGAAATTTGCAAGTCCAGACACTTAGAGGCTGCTTTGCAGAAAGAAATTGGAAATTCCTTTGTGAAATTCTAATTTAAATGTTTGTTGCAAATAAGATGCTGTTAAAATGTAATTGCTTTTTACAACCGTGACACTTTGATGTAAACATTTTTTAATAACAACGACGCTTAAAATTAATTATTATTAGTAACACTAGCAAATTATGGAAGATTTATATTACAAAATACGAAATGTTTTTCTTGTTTTATTAAATCACAGAAAAACAAGTTTTATTTTCACAAAAAAAATTAATTGTAAACAAAGCATCTTATCAATTACTTAATTAAATTTATTTATTTCAATGCAAAATAAAAACGAAACCAAAGTTTTACTATCATCGCTTTAGTAAACTATTAATTTTTTCTTCTCCTCTTCATCACGATCATTACCGCAATAATTTATTTCATTAATTATAATAAATATTCTACAATATCTGCCTTATTTAAGTCTTTGAAATCTTCTCCCACTACATGCACCAAAATAACTGTCTGAGAATATTCATAATCCAATAGTAAACAAGACATCTCATCTTCAAATTACTTCTGGTCAAAATTTTTCCAACGGTAATTAAGCGTTGTGCTTAATCTCTCTATGTGACAATGTAAGATGCTTGTAAGGTTGTAAAATTTTTCAAGCATTCATTACTACCAAAGATTTATTTGTTCTCAAATATACATGAAGGTTTGCTCAATGTACAGTGCCTTAAAGTTGAAATTGTCTCCTTGGTATAAATATGACTTACACATTTTTGTTTTAAATCTTGAGGAAGACCCGGTACACTGTCAATTAGCAAAAGCACTTTAAAAAGAAATCAAATTTTACTTTTTCTAAAATAACCCTGAATCTTTAGTACAGGAAACCTGATCAGGAGCATCTAAGCTCACAAGAATTTCAGAAAACTTTGCTGAATATTCTTGCGCTAGATCTACATCACCAGATGCTAGTTCACCTTTCGATCTTATGTTCTGTAGAAAATGTCTTTGTTTGAATCTTTCGAAACTACCATAGCTTGCTGAAAAAGGCTGGTTCTTTTCAGGTGATAAAGTAATTGGTAACCGATCTTTAATTTTTTTATAAATTCATAAAGCCTTATTTGTAATAGCATTAGCATCAACTGGCACCCGCTTTTGAGCTTGGTCTTCTACCCTGAACATTAATGCATTTTCTATATTTTTCATTGCAATATTCCTTACGTATGGAATTGTGCTCATACTTTTGTACCAGTTCCAGATGTTACTTTTACTTTTTTATAGTTATTATGGCTTCATTCATGGAATATAATTTAGCAAAATCTATTACTTTATCTTTGCATTAAGTACACGATCTAAAATTATAATTTAAGTTTCTAAAGATTTTTAAAGAATTGGTTTTTTATTTCTTTTAAGAAAGTTGTCAAATTTTAATTCAATTATAAAATGCTACAAACTATAATTGTTTATTATTTGTTAGTGAATACGAAGAACTAAAAATTTCCTATTAGAAAGAAGACAATGACATGAACCTTTCTGCGCTAAATATTTGTGTGTATAAAAAAAGAGAATTTCCTTTTTACTTTAATACCAATGTTACCAAACAAATGGTATCTAAGAATGATTATAAAAATATATGTGGAGCAAAAATATGTATCAACAGTTTTTTGTTTTTTAAAACCATATAAAAGAGAAAACGTGTAAATAAAATACTGTATAAATCAGCGATTATAAGTATTATTTTGTAACATGTCGATAAATTGACTTATTACTTAAATATACGTATACTTTTGCTTCATAAACACAGTACTGTGGATTAACTTTAGGCCAGGAGGCAAATTATCTTGTAAATTAACCTTTGCTTTAGAACTATAGTTTAATAGTAGATAGTATGAAAAATAGAATTATTATTTTTAATAGCGTCTGAACTAAACCAAACAATTATACTAGAATTTTGATTAATACATTACAACAATTAACACTTGGTATATTACCTTATAATAGTTTTAAATAGATCTGCAATAAAATTGTGTAAAACTTATTTTTTCTGCAACCCATAAAAACTTTTATATACTACAATACACTCATATTCTAAACGATTCTAGTTTTTGGATGGTAGCTATCGGAAGCATCCAACATTAGAAACTGTATAAGAAAGTTGAAAATACATAGCATCAGACTAGTCACATTCTAAACTTTATATATAAGTTTCGGCTACATTACATTTATTCGTTTACTTGTTTTAGAACTTGTATGTATTTTTTTGAGTTCTGGCTGCGTGTCAGTATAATCAAATCAACGAATTGATTATACGGTATGGTCCCCCATACCATAGCTGAATCCAACATCAGAAATGACTTTTACTTTTACGTAGATCGTGCCAATAATAGGAAACGTCCAGTTTATCTAAGTTGATTATTTTTTCGTCAATATTCGTCCAATCTATTTTTGCATGAGCAAATCAGAGAAGTACAGTGCAATATAACGCCTTTAAAGCAAGGATGCATTTATTTTCACATAATTCCAATTATTAATAGTAACATTTGATGTAATATAACCAGTTATGTCGAATTTTGTAGGTCCTTTAAAACTTTTTTCATAATTTTTAGAATCTTTGATGAACTGTTCACAACATGTTCGAACGACCTATTTCTTTTGTAATAAGTCTTGAAGAATTTTTCCAGTGTTCTCAGTTCTTAACCACTTTTGCCTTACCATTTTAGCATATAACACGCAATTCACAATATTTTGTATTAAGCTGCGTGATACTTTTGTATGTACGCAGTGCTTATGTCAGGTACTACATAATGTAAGTAATATTGTACAATAATATGTATTAATTATACATATCAAAATGTGTTGAAGGAATCTACTGATTGCATTCATGTTCCATGCAAAATCCATTTTAATGAGTTGTTAAAAGCAATTTTTTTTAAATAAGCTTCGAAATTTCAAAGCTCACAAATTAATCACTGTTTTCTTTTGAAAGGGTATAATAGTTAGTTACATAAGCAAAATTTAAATGTGGGATCCGCACAGTTTAATGTAATTACTGTTTAGGTCATAACTTCCTATGGGTGCTTTACAACTGTTTAGGTGAATTGCCTTAGAAAATATATTGGTATTCAGAATATACAAAATTCTATGTTTATAACTGTATTAGAAATGAAAGTCATAATAAAATAAAATGTTTATTAGAATCATATATATTTTATGCATAGTTGTCTAAAACTAATTCACAGTACTGATGTCTGAAACTTAAATGTCCTTTCAATTTCATTGCTTAAATTGCGTGTTCTACATTTTGTGATATAGTATTAGGTATTTAAGTGTTTTTGCAGCTGCTACACAAGTTTACATATAATTTTAATGTTAATTAATTTGTAAACTTTTTTATTTTTGTTTTCTAGGTAATCTTCAGATAATATTTTTTTTATTTAAAATCGTTGAACCAGCCAATGTGTAAATTGGGGAAAATCGAATAATTCTAAAATAAAATCTCTGATTTTTGTAGTCATTTGTGAGTGTTGAGAGATTATAAACTTCGCAGGTACCCATTAAAAATACAAAACTGGGAAGAACATAAAAATCAAATGTATACCGTTCGAGTTCTAAAAACTCGTAGATCAATTACAAATATATATTTCAAAATTACCTTTACTTAAATATACCTCGCAAATTTTTAAACGTTTGCGTAAATTATTTATATACTAAATAATAAAATAAAAATTTTCAAAACATGCTCGTATAACACATAGTACAATATGTTTCAAAGAATTAGTTTATGATTTTTGTTATTTTATAATTAATTTAATTATTAGCGCTACAGCCCTTTAAAGGGCCTTGGCGCGCTCCACAATATCTCTCCACTGCTTTCTATCCTCCGCCTTCATTCTCCATCTCCGCACTCCTAAGGCTTTTATATCCTCCTCTACATCGTCTCCCCATCTTTTTCTGGGACGTCCTCTTAATCGTCTTCCCTCTGGCTTTTTCTCGTATGCTGATTTTGGCGTTCTCTCTTGTTGCATCCTGTGCACGTGACCTAACCAAGCCAGTCGCTTACTCTTTATTACTGCTATGATATCTGGTTCATTATAAAGCTGCTTTAGTTCTTCGTTTCTTCTTATTCTCCATTCTCCTCTTTCTTGTATTGGGCCAAACACCTTCCTTAGTACTTTCCTTTCAAAGATTTGGAGTCTGTTTTTATCGTCTGATGTTAATGTCCAAGTTTCGGACGCATACATTACTGTGGGTCTAACAATTGTCTTGTATATTTTTAATTTACTCGATCTTGATAGGTTGCGGGACTTGAAAATGTTTTGTAACGCATAATAGCATTTGTTTCCGGAGGCTATCCTTGCTCTTACTTCGGCCTTCGTATCATTTGTCTCGGTTAAAATAACATACTTCCCAAATACTTAAATTGCTGTACCCTTTCTACCCGTTTGTTTCCAAAAAGTTGCATTCGACGTTGGGCTTGACCTCCTCTTTCCTGTCTTGACTGGAACATATACTTTGTTTTAAGTTCATTTATTTTTAGGCCCGCTAATTGTGCTTCCTTTTCTAATTCTCTATAGGCTGTCTTAAGTGCTTCACTTGTTCTTGCCATAATCAGCATCGTCGGCATATGCTAGGTATTGCACTGACCTGTTGTATAACGAGCCTCCAGGGTTGATTCGTATGGCTCTCATGCATTTTTCCAACACTAAATTAAATAACGTCGTAGATAATGGATCACCCTGTCTAAGACCTGTTGTCACCTCTGACATATTCGTACCTATTTTAATCTTACTTTTGGTGTTTTTCAGCGTCAGCATGATAAGTCCTTTCAATTTCTTTGGGACTCCTAATTCTCCCATCGCTGTTTCCAGGTACTCTCTTTTCACACTATCGTAGGCCATTGTAAAGTCTATAAAAACCTGAAAAATTATTTTATAATAAACGTTTTAAAAAGTATAGTTATAAAAAATTGTCTAAAAAATCGTAAGATTACTATATTAAGGTGGTTCAAAATTTTCCTAATATGAAAATTGGTTATTATTATTTTAAAAAAGATAGAAAATTAAAGTTTAAAATAAATACGAGCCAATTTTTCTATAGCTCGTTGTGGTATGAAATTAAAAAAGCGACTACACCCTTCACCTACTTTCTGAAAGTTACCAAAGTGTTGCACGGCCAAGAAGTAGGCCTTTAATCAGAGTAGATAGTGACAAATCATAATTATAGGCATAGTATAATAACAGATTTAATAAAGTTCCTTCAACTTCTTAACTTTCGACAGCGGAACGCTATAGGCGAAAGTTAATGATTTTAACATGGTGTCTGTCTGTCTATCTGTGTGTCACGATAACTTCCGTTATAATCATTAGATTTACTTCAAACTTGGCATACATATACCTTCGGTCAATACCTTCTTTGCTATGAATTTTAGCCAAATGGACCAAAGGTCAAGAGGTCAATGGTGAGATCGAACTTTTTTCCATCACATAACATATGTCATGTGATATCTCATTCGAAAGCAGACGTCATAAGAAACATTATTCTACAATTAATTTTTTGAAATTGGAACACCAGAGTTTTGTACATGCGTTTATTTCATCTTTCACTAATTCGCCACACCGCTGTCGAAAGTTTCATTTATGGTTTTACACCATTCTATTTCCTGATTCTTTAGGCCGTGTATGCTTTATCGTTATTCGCCTACAGAATCGTTCCTTTATTGACCTTACCAAGGCATCGTTGTTTTAATGTAGCATACTACAGCCATAAAACTTTACTAAGCTTGCCTCCTTTAGGCAGACGTATTAGTCAAAGCAGAAACAGGAATGGCTATACGATCTGATATTCTTCAACCTCGAGAATTAGTCGTATAAGCAGCGCTTTGTCTTAACTTCCAGTGACTTACTTTCTAAAATTCAAATTTTAATAAGTGAAATTTGCAACAGAGTACAACACGGAATACACTCTTTACTTATCAAATAGTTCAATTCCTTTAACAATTTATTTAAAATCAAAATTTAAAAAATTCTTTTGCACCACCCTAATAATTGTAAACTGCCAATCCAAACTTTACATAAACTACTGTTTATTAGAATTGTAGCGCCATTAGAAACAAATATTGTGTTAAACTTTCATGTTATATATAAACGATTTAAATTTGAGAACCATACGTTTATGTCTGACCACAATTTGATTTTATTGTTTCTTAGATATGAGATTTAAGTAAAACGATATCAGGTATTAAAGAGACATAAAAGTATTTCTAGCCATTCAGGTCTGGCACGTGTAACTTACACGATGTAAAAATACCTCGTCAACCACAAAGGACGCGTGCGGCGAATTTGAAAGAGGGCATATTTTCGGCCTGAATGAAACAGTACGGAGACGCATATATGGAACCAGTGAGTCGAAGAGGCTACTCATTCGTGAAGACCATAGTCTGGAGCAGCAATGTTAAACCATTACAAAGAACTGATTATCTATCTCCTTTGTTGGACTTTTCATGGGACTAACAGCACAATGTTCTTTCTTACAACTGGCACTGACTTCTTTGTATTGACCACAAACGTTACAATGGACAAAAAAAAGAGTCGGTAGACAGTGGATATGAATATTATAATATAATGAGCTGTCAATTATAATACCAGGTTACCTCTATATCGACGCGATCTTATAGTCCATGCTACTTCCTTTTCTTAAAGGATGCCCCAAGCAATCTTTTAACAAGATAACATTAGACCAGATGTGGTACGTAACACATTAAACTTTCTTCAACAAAGCAGAGTGAAAACTCTCCCATAGACGACCAAATCACCTGCCTTTGCGCCAATCTCTAATGTCTAAAACATCATTAAAGTTAGGGTGTAGCAATATTCAACATCTCAAAAAAGTGTGGATGAATAGGACATTATTCGTTTATTGTTTGACTCGATGTCAAGAACGGAGACGATCATAAGAGCCTGAGGCGGGACCACACATTCTTAAATAAACGTAAATGTTTGTGAACAAATGTTTTGTATATAAATTTATTTATTTGTCCTATACTATTAAATAAATCTGCAAATATTTAGTTGTTAGTTTGCATATTTTCTTGGTGCTGCAATTTTGGTTAACTGTAGTGTATTTCTCTTAAAAATTTAGCTAGCAATAATATATAATAAATAACTCGATCGTTTATTATAAGGATAAGGAAGAGGCGTTTTTTATTTTATTTTATTTCTTATCTTATGTATATTAGCAACTATTCTGTGATTTCATATTTTCTAAGAAATATACATATTTTTTTAGAAATGAAATTTGAGCATGCTTTTTATAAATAAAATTAATTATACAGGAGGATGTCCGAGATTTTGCGTATCGCTTCTTTAAAGTATTTCAAGCAAAAAAGTTCCAATAAACATAAGTCGAATTCTCACTCTTTTTGAGATATCGATAAAGCAAGTTAAGGGTCTTAGAGAGTGCTTGGTCGTTCTAATATTTTATTATTTCTCCAAATATTATCAATGAAACTTTGTTGACAAGAAAACTTAGATGTAGACAAGAATTATATGTACTTAAGAAATTTGTTCTGTGGCACATACACCAAAATAATAAATTTATAACAAAACTAATTCGCAGTTATTGATCAAACGATTAAATTATTTAAAACAATTTAAAAATCATTGAGAATAAATTAAAATTATAATACAATAAAAATAATTAAATATCTAATGTGAAATAACTATTTCAATGCTACTGTGGTTCAAAATAGGTTATCTGAGTTATTTTTCAATCAGGATGAAATCTTAGCAATTGATTCGAGTTTTTCTTACAAAGTTAATTGTGACTTAATGAATTTCTAAAGTATTATTGAATTTGAGCACAAGAGTGCTGTTACACTTTATCATTTATAGCAATACACTCGCCTTCTATGATTTATTTCAGAGGTATAACAAAGTAATAGTCGCAGAACGTCAAGTTGATATGATGGGAAGAGTTGAATTTCCACAACAATTCTTGCGTGGCAACAATTAAATTAGAAGTCATGTCAATAAGAATAAACCCATCACTTAATCTTACAAGTCTTCGATTTTTAGTGGCTTTTCTCAAGTTTTTGAAGCTTTGTAGTACTACGTGACATTGGTTGTTGGTCTTTGAGGCATGAACTTATTGTTTATATCTGTTCTTTCCTTTTCCAACATTCCTTTTCCAGAATTTTGAAATCATGAAACATGTGACATTTCGTTCTCATTATATATTTTGATAAATTGGTAATAAATTTTATTTTATTTATAAATTTCCTAGTTCGCAGTTTAAGGTTATACGATAATTTTATACCACACGAACAGATGTAAGTCACCTTTTAGCTCGCCTCGTAAAATTTGTAAACTATTAAAACAAAAAATAGCAAGTATTCGCATATTTTACACAAACACACACACACACACACACACACACACACACAGATTGCAAAAAATATTACTTACTAATGAAGAAAAATTACTTCTATTATCAAAAAGATCTTCATTAGGTATGTTTTTTATGTATTTCTTACGAGCATACACCTAATTCATTATTCAACCCTCGTACCGTTTGCAAATGTTAAAGTTAAATTTTTATTGACATAATGTTAATTAAGGCAATAAACACAATGTAATGATTACTAGTTTAGGTTTTTATTTTATTTTTTCAATTTTGCTAATCTTACGATTTTTTTAGATTCCAGAAGCTGATTTCAAACATCCTAGATCGTAACGTAAAATATAAATAAAATAGATGTACAGTGCTTACGACAACAACCTTTTATTACAGTAACGTACAATTTAACTCAAACATAGCTGCAATTTCATACATTTGCATTACATGTATATCTCTGGTAAGCATTTGTGAATATTTCGGTTGCAATTAACTGCCTTAGATTTAAAAGTAAATGTAGCTTTTGGTGATTTTTACTACGAGATTTCAAAAATTATGGCCAAAAAGTTCACCAGAGAGCACGTCGAATTTAAATCCAATTAAAAATGTTTGGTTTACTTGGCACAACAGGGACAAAACTAACGGAAACAGTTTGAATTTATAAATCACAAATTAAAATAACTGCTAGAATATTGCAGATTCAATAGCAATTTTCTGTATATTAAAGCATTATTATGTTTTCTATATTTTAAAAATGTAATGGTAAATACACAATTATTTTTGCATCAGTTGGCACATTACCGTAAAATTTAAATAATATGCACAATAAATATTTTAATGGTCGCTCTAAATCTATAAATATTATAGTGCTCTTCTAAAGTCTTTATACATTACCAGCAGATTTATGGCGTCCTCGCCTACTTGTCCTACGGAGCTTAAGCAGTTTTCTATCAACAATTGTCTATTTTGTTCTTTTTATATCTTTCCCCACTCCCTTCTTCCTCTAGCCTCCCAATTTTCAGTTGCTTTTTTTGTTCCCTTTCTTCTGTTCTCCTTCATTCTTCCTCAACTTTCCGTCTTTCTTTCCTCTTTCTCATCCAATGACATGTAACATAGCATTTATTTTTTATGAAATTAAAGCAGTTTTTATACTACACACGAACTTAACTAGCCTAAAAATCTATCACTAGACTTAATAAAGAAAATACATTTCATTCTATATCTAACGATGTGTCACATGCTTTGAGCTTCTAGGCTGCAATACCTCACCCCCCACTTTTACTCTCTTAGGGAATGAATTTCTCTCTCTCTCTTTCACTTTCTATATATATATATATATATATATATATATATATATATATATATATATATATATCTGATTTTGCTATTAGGAGATTTTTCATCCTTTACCACCAAAACAAATAGCTCGGTCTGTTCTACATGCGACAATTTCATACAACTTTTATTTCTGGGTTCCAATACTGCACCATCAGCTTCTCCCCTTGGGATACTTTAAAAAAAAATTAAATTGCCTAAAATTAACGTCCGTTCTATTTGGGGGCATAAATAAAATAATTTAAAATTTAGTCTTTACTAAGTTTCAGCCGCTTAAATGCTATAAATTAATAAACAATGAAATAAAAGTTTTAATAAAAAGTTGGCAGACCAAAATGCAACATTTTGCTATTTTCAAGATTATACTACAACGTTCCTTTCTGTTCATTCTTTTAAGGACGGAACTTCAAAAAATCCCACCAATACGGATTTGTGTCATATATGCAATATACCCAAAAATTTTGACTTTTCTCTATCCATTGATATGTACTGGGAGACGTTGAGTTAGCCAGACACTTAGAAGTATTTGAACTAATAAACCATCGTTTTTTTTTTAATATATACTTATTTTTAATAATTGTAAGCTTTTTACCTTTACTAAATTTTTTAACCTTGCAATTTTCAGTTGTGATCTACATAAATATTCATAGAGTATAAGTGCATATTAGAACCTCTAGATGTTAAACAAATTCGTGGACCTTGACCTTGACCTTTCTTTTTACTTCAAAACAACTCCTTATTTCCGTTTTTTTAATATGTACTTTTCTATTCGTTTCTATATTTGCTGTATAGGTCGCAAACACTTTCATTATTAACTTATAAAATTAAAGTTAAACTTGATTGAAATCATTACCAACTTGATACAGAACTTGTAACTGTTTGATCTCATTTTATTCTCTTGTAAAAAAGAACCATTTTTATCACTTTACTTAACTTTATCGCAAAATAAAAATAACCCAGAAATTAGGCAGCTTAGTTAGGGTCCCGAAAATGTGTTGCTTCTAAACATTAGCTGCCAAAGAATTGAGTTTGAATCAATTAATTTGTAGTTCATAGTTACTTCAGAAGAACATGATCTATAAGAAATTGCAGAGAAATCAATGAGTGAAGAGCGTACTTAAAACATATAAAAAGCAATATTTTACTTATAATTTTAAAATCATTATAAACAAACTTGACGATAAAAGGTTGTTTGTTACCATTGCAAATGTATAAAATACAATTTTTTTCTTGTTGCGGTAGGTTTTAATATATCCATCAAAAAAACAATCACATATATACCGTATTGTGCACTTACTATAAAAATCAATTTTTCCGTTTAACAGCAGTGTTCTTAGTGGTACTTGCGATTGTCATCATCACTATCCTCTTCATCGGTCGACGCTATCTACAACTTTGCAAAATCGTCGTCACTAAATCGTTCTAAATATTTTTCTTTGATAAATATCTATATAGTATATATAGTATAATCATAAAATAAGACATGACTGTAAAAAGTGTCATCCAGCAATAGTTCTCTATAAATATTTTCGTTTCCTGTTGATTTTTTGTTACTAAAGTTTTTTGCACACATTTATGCATCCCATAAAAATAAATAACACATTTTCTAATTGCTATTTGATTTAACGCAGGCCTGCTTAAAACTTACTTTATAAATATTTATTATTTAATCAGACCAAAGCATGTTTCCATTGTTGTTTTCATTTAAATTTGCAATTCTTATGCCCAAAAATATATACAAATATGCAATGTCCCTCAAACAATGTTTTAAAGTATTTAATTACAATAGACAAATTAAAAATTATTTAAAAAGCTCTCAACATTAGCTTCTATATTTACATTTTCTTAATAAAATTAAAATATAATGTCCAGCCGCACTCATATACA
The DNA here is from genome assembly GCA_036346155.1 of Sinelater perroti. Lineage (NCBI taxonomy): Eukaryota > Metazoa > Arthropoda > Insecta > Coleoptera > Elateridae > Sinelater > Sinelater perroti. The sequence goes on from JARFIY010000359.1 coordinate 6,715,483, forward strand.
TTAGTTCCTATGGTGAACAATGAATCTTTTGCTGGTAATATTACTCTTTTAAGAAAACTGTTTTAATAATTCTATGTTAAATGATCGACACGACAAAAAAACTTTAAATCTTTTTTTTATATAAAGCTTTCGTACTTAACGAGATAGGTCATCTAATGAGCTATAATCACTCTTATCCAATCTACTTTATTTTTTCTGCTGAAAAAATATGGACGCATATTTCCTTTTTACAGTCTACAAACTATTTTGGCACCTTTCATAACACTACTTCACAATTTCCAAAAAGTATAGCACTAAATAATTATTAAATAATTTGTAAACGTTGGGTTTTTTTTCTTTACCTTTACTATTGACTTTGTCTACTAAATTTATTTTGAAACATTAAAATATTTGAAAGCCCATTGCAATCAACAACCTAGAATAGTCGATAAAATGAGCCGAAAATATGACCACAAAGCTGCTGCTACACTATATATACAGGGAATCTGACCATCAGGATGAGATAATTGCTAACAGGACAAGCTACAGCAAGCGATCTATTAGCAGAAGAACTGATAAATTAGTCCGCAAATTGAAGATCATTCAGTCCCAGTATCTGCAATACAGGTTTTTCGCCCTGAAAAAAAAACACCTGTTGATTAAAAAAAAGACAGAAAAAAGTTAAAGGCCCAAGCACTGTTAAATGACATCAAGCACGACAACACCGACTTCCTGAGATTCTTTTCGGAAGAAAAGAACTTCATCAAGGACAGGAAGTTGAATTCCCAAAATGACTGTTGGATCTGCTAAGATGTCTCTGAAGTACCTACCGCCATGCATATAAAATTTCTCGCCTCCTAGATAATTCTGGTGCTTGTGAGCAATGAAGAGAATACCATGGCGCCCAATTTCTTTGCGAAAAGCTTGGAGGTGACCGCCAACAGCAAAAAGCTCTGTATAAACAAGATGATCCCTAGCCAGGACTACATGTTTCGGTAAAACTCCTCTCCGGCTCATAAGGCAAGGAAGACCTAGGCGTGTCTATACAATAATTTGTATTACCACTGATTTCCGACTTGTGACCATCCTCCAGTCCCAACTACAATACCTTCGACTACTGCGTGTATAGTTAAATATCACTGAAAAACATCAAGAACAGTTTAAAGGTCTTCATTATGGAGATAATGACACATATGGACAAGGAGGAATTTCTATTGGCCTGTAGCAGGTTTAGGTCCCGGCTCAAGAAAGCCGTGATCGCTGATGGGGGCTACATTGAATAATATGATTCTCAATGCTATTATTTTAATAATGTAAAAGTTTCATGTAAATAAATGTAAATAAATTTAAATTTTCATGTATTTTAATGTTATTTATTGTTTATTTATTTTCCGGATTTCCCTCAACAACTCTGTTAAACACATTTAACCAAATTTTTAAAATTAAGCTGTATTGTAATAAAACGACTTATACAATGCATATCAATGCTTTATCACTTACCTTTGATATAAAAAAATTTAAAATAAATAATTTAAATCAATAACGCAGCAGTTCTTAACTCGAACACAGAAGTAAATACGGCTTAGGACAAATCAGTGTAGATTCTATACACAAATACGTATCACACATTCGTAATAGATACCGTTGTACGCATTACTAAAACAGTTTTATGTAAAATATACTGCAAATTTTTTTGTAACTGAGAATGGTATACTACATAGCATATCTACGTTAAAACTGCATAATATCATAACCTTACTAAAAAATATGTTTAACAATAAGAAATTTAGATTTATTTTTAATGCAGATATAATAACAAATAACCATACGTGCTAACAAATACATGCACTGAGAAATTAGTTGTTGCAAAACTAACACACACAGTAAAATTGTAATATTTTGACTATTCCGTTTGCAATAAAAAAAATAATCTGCTAAATTCAGAAAGTTAATGATGTACGCCACAATTTAGGTGACCTACATTTTACAAAATTAAAATTCTACAGGACTTGATAGCCATAATCAGCGCCCCATTTATTAGATATTCGACAAAGCCGTACTTTGAGAGGTGTTCGTTGGAGTTTTGCTTTTACAGGTAGTTAATATTTTATCTGACATAAACTAATGGCTTTCAACATAATATAACAATACATCAGACATTTTTCTACTAAGATATCATTGTTCCAAAACATTCTGTCAAACTCTTAATAATAATGATCGGCAATAGTAAATCAATATTCAGGAACCAGATCCAAATAAATCAATCACATATTGATAATTCCACCAGACGTAAAGCTATGGCCCCAAAATTCTTATGCTTTACATGTTTTGCAACTTAATGTCTACGTAATTGTGGGTTTAATTTGCTTGGTTACGAATACAGATTCACTTTTCATCACTACCAATTACAGAAATAATCGGAGGCACGCTGAACCTCAACAGGAAGCCCGGTCCGCAAAGATCTGCTCGTAAATAAAGTATTACAAACCGCTTGAAACCTTTCTTTCGGACATGATAAGATAAATAAATCAAAGTATGGAAAACTAGTTGATTAATTTCAAGTTCAAGTCGCACACTGGTATAGAAACACAGCATCACAGTTTATATTTTCATTGAAATTGATAGTAAAATTAAATAATCATAAATTACAGTATATTTTATGGTATATTTAATCATTTTTGGCTTATTCATATATAGAAAGTGCCATAACTCATTGGAATAATTATACAATTATTTTAAAAGGTAGAATTAACAATTCCATTGCTGATAAAATAATGATTTTATTGATAGAAATCTTTAAAGGGTTTGACTTATTATGTGAAACTTTTAAACAAGTAAATTTAACTTAATTCTATCGCAACTACGTACAAAAATCTGGTGTGAACATCACGACTTTCTTTATCCTATTATTTGGGTAATTCTGGCAAAAATCCTGGGCTTCAATTTTTTTTTTCGAGTTCCTGTTTTACCAACTTTTACTTTAAATTCATGTTTATCTCGTGATAACAAATCATTTTTATTGTAATGGATTTTGTGTATCTTTACCCGTTTAGAGTCGCGACCGCTTTGCGACCGATTTTGCGACCTGAGACCAAACGACTCTGCCGATTTTTACCAAAAGTTTTGCACTGCGTCCTCTACCTACAAGTAACTTGCGTACCAAATTTCAAGTCTCTAGCTCTTACGATTCTCGAAATATCCTGTTTACTGACAGACCGACAAACAGACACACACGCACGCACGCACACACGCGCGCGCGAGCACGCGCAAGCACACACACACACGAACCTATTTTTTTGGTGTCCTGAGGCTATAAGTTCGTCCAGAAATGTAAAAAGTGAGTAGACCAAATTTCCGCCGATTACATTACTTTCCTTAAGATAAGGAAAGTAAAAAAGTGGAGGTGGTCAACACGGTCAAAAGAAATTTAAAAAAATTAAAGATTATAGGAACTAAAAGAAAAAGAACGTTAACGCTTTATGGGGAGGTCTGGGGATGGTAACAATCAAGCTACTCTTCTGAATACTACACAAGTAAGATATCACCAGAAAAGCAAATATTTTCAGGTCACAAAATTAGGTGAACGAAACTTTTATTTATTCATAAATAAATTTAACCCAACCCACAAAGTATTCAGTAAATTATAGCAATCATACAATTATTAATTGTTTATTATGAAAATAAAAAATCTGTAGGGTATGTTGCCGCTGAAAATTCTTAGTATCACACTTCAAAATTTAAAATTGTGATAAATATTTTCTTGCACCTATAAATCTTGTTTATTTATATTATTTATTCAATAATTACTAACATAAAGCAGTACGTGTTTCCGATTATCTTTGATAACAGTTAATAATGCTCCTTGTGCTATGTGCTATGGGTATCTTTTTAGCACTATCGATTTTCTTTTAGAGCCCAAGTGAGTGCAGATATATTCTAATCTTACCGGTAACTACTGCCAACTTTACAAAAAGAGAAAAGCATCTTTAGAGAATTGCCTTCAATACTTTTAGATTAAACCTGAAAAGAATGATTGAATATTTAAACAGTAAAATATTGCACAATCAAGTACGTTCGGTAATCGCCATGTATATATGTATATTAATTTGTGTATGGCCTATTATTAGGTAAAAAGTGTTTTAAAAATTATAATTTAAAATTTAAAGTTTACACAGATATATAAAAACATAATGACAAATTCATAAGTTTGTTCTGGCCCGTAGACAAGTATCTGTAATTGTTTAATTATCTCCATGTGATTCAAAAACTTGTATATAAAATTCCAAAAATATTTTATATGTCCAAACCTGAACCTACAATAAATTAATTAAACACTAATCGAATGACGATTGAGTAGTGTGGAAGATGTTCATAATACCATATTCCCCAAGTCGATAATATCTATTAAATTTGGTAATGTTCGTAATAAATATATTTCAAGCTATAAAAAATCTGGTCAGAAATTACACAAAATTTGGGATGTGGTTTGCCAAAATATAAGTAATTTCTGTGATACCATTGAAGACCGAAAGTTGCAAAATATAAACATTACAGCCTACCAACCACCGAATGGTTTTCAATACGTGAAACTAAAAAAAGTTTTCTCATCGAAACAAAATGTAGAAACTTTTCTGTTTGAGGCCTAAAGATACTGAAGCGTAAATCATGATAGGTGTCCTACTACTACCACTTAGCTGCTCGTGCCCAAATATCGACTTTCATCGCTAAGTAGTAGGCTCTAAAAATCCGAGTAACCTTGTGAAAGGCTTGTTAGTAACCAACTCCAGTGGGAAACAAGGTCGAAAACTGACCAGAGCGGTTTACCTAAGAAGGTCGGTCACCTACTCAAAAGAAAACTGACCCACTTTACTACTACCACCACAGTGGGACAAAGGGATTTTGAAATAGATAAACAAAAAACCCTTCCTTGCTAAGGACATGAAAAATTGGAGAAGTAGAAGAATAACGGATACATAAGAAAATATATACTTAGACGGATATTTAGTAATTGTTTCTTTCATTGTGTCCATATTCAAGTCACATAAAATGTCAATTTTTCTTAAATAGTAAAGTGCCTCACACATAGCACAAAGCACTTTTGCCTGAAATTTGTCAATAATTTGGATTTTGGTGTTTGCTGAACCCCATAGCTGGATGCCATAGGTCCAGATTGGCTTAAATCCAACATTATAGACCAAGAGCTTCTTTCGGTGTGACAATTTGGATCTTCTTTCGAGCATCCAGTAGTGTTTACTAAACTTGACCCCCAGTTGTTTTCTTTTATGCAAAACGTTTGTTCTCCATGTTATCCCTTCATCTAAATGCATGCCGAGGTATTACACCATCGAAACTTGTGGCAATGGTACATTATTAATGTAAACGTATGGCATGCTTCCTCTACACTTTGTGAATGATGGAATATAATTTATATATCGTCATATCCTTTATAAGATCTGGAGAGTTTAAGAAATGCCGTAAGGTCTTAAGCTCGATGATAGAGAAACTCCAACTACACCTCCCCGTGGTAAATGATGGGAACACCTAAGGATTGGTGGCAAACGTAGCTCTGGAGACTTAATGTGCGCCGGTATAAACTAATAAATATGACTCCCGGTCAGGATGGGCACCCTATTGTCCTGAGGGTGAGAAATCGCCCTCGAAGGCGAAGGAATCGATAAGAAGATCAACGGCATTGGGATCAGGAAGGCAACGGAAAACCACCTGATTAGAGGCACAAAGTGCATTTCCAAGAAAAAATCAAGATGGCAAACAGTTGCAATAATACAATGAATACTAATCATGGTAATCATCGGAACCCAAGATTCGGCAGGAGAAGAAACACCAGCAAGGCTTCTCAGGTCGTCATCCAGCGAAACCCTTGCAAATCACAAGACCAACAAAGGCTAAAATTGTCAAAGAGTCCAATCAAAATTGAAACTTGGAATGTCCGTACGATGGCCCAACAAGGAAAAATTAATAACGCAGTAGCCGAAATCAAAAGACTTCAACTGGACATAATGGGGGTAAGCAAGATGAGATGGCCAAACAATGGCCAATACTTAATAGACGAACACCAAGTATACTATTCAGGAAACGAAAAAGGTCAATTTATAAATGGTGTCGGATTGATACTATCAAGCAAACTTCAAAAATATGTTACTAAATTCATACCTGTATCAGAGAGACTAATACTTATCCAACTAAGTGGAAATCCCATAAACATAAATATAATACAGGTCTATGCCCCAACAGCCGAAGCGGAGGAAGACAAAATAGAAGAGTTCTACGAATCTCTTAAAAATACATTGAACCAACTAAAAAAGCAAGAACTAACTCTTATTATGGGAGATTTAAACGCTAAAATAGGCCAAGGTAGAAGCGGAGAGCATATCGGTGAATACGGAGTGGGAGTACGAAATGAGCGGGGAGAGCGACTTAAAATGTTCGTAGAAGAAGAAGACTTTGTTATCCTTAATACATTATATAAGCTACCACCAAAAAGACTCTACACATGGACCGTCCCCACCAACCCCGACGAACCCAAAGAGAAGAGAGTACGAAACCAAATCGACTATCTTCTAATAAACAAACGTTATCGCAATAGCTGTTTAGCCGCCAAATCATACCCTGGAGCGGACATTGCTTCAGACCATTGCTTATTAGTAGGAAAATTCAGATTAAAACTAAAGAAATGCTTGAGAAAAATTGTAAAAAAGAAATGGGACCTTAGGAAAATAAGTGATAGCCCGCAAACGCGTAGGAATATGACACAAGAACTAGGTGTAGCATGTGAACTGAGTATAAACAAATACCAATCGGTAGAAGAAGCACTTCGAGACATGACAACATCCTTTGACAAAATCGGAGATAAGTATCTGACAGTACAAAACCGAAAGAAAAAAGTGGATGACTGACGAAATCCTACAATTAATGGATGAAAGAAGAAAAGCAAAAAATAACGACACCAGATACAAAGAAATCCAGAAATTAATAAAATACAAAATAAGGATGGCTAAAGAAACATGGCTAACAACACAATGCAAAGAAATTGAACAATTAGAACAAAAACAGGATGCATTTAACATGTATAAGAAAGTAAAAGAAGCTGCAGGAATCTACAAAGTAAACAATACAACAAAGCTACTCAACAAGGACGGAAAAATAATTATAGAACCAGACACAAAAATTTCTGCCTGGCAGAAATATGTTGAAGACCTTTTCGAAGACGTTGATAGATCAGATGAACCTCAAGAATATCCAGAAGTAGAGCCCTTACCCATCACCACCGACGAAGTGGAAAATTGCATAAAACAGTTAAAAATCGGAAAGGCTCCAGGTCCTGATCATATACATACCGAATTTTTAAAAATGATGGACGAAGCAAGTGTAGAATGGCTAGCAAAAATATTTAACATTATCTATACCACCGGAAAAATCCCTAAATATTGCGAAGATTACCGCACCATCAGCCTTATGAGTCACCTCTTAAAATTATTTCTAAAAATTATACACCGCAGAATTTTTACAACGTGTGAAGCACAAATAAGTAGAGAACAGTTCGGATTCCGCGATGCCTTGGGAACTCGCGAAGCTATTTTTAGCCTACAAGTTCTATTTCAAAGAGGCAGAGATGTAAATCATGACATATATGCTTGCTTCATCGATTATCAAAAAGCCTTCGATAAAGTCCAACATAATAAACTAATAGACATACTTCAAGAAATAGGTCTTGATAATCGAGACATAAGAATAATAAGCAACCTTTATTGGAATCAAAAAGCAGCAGTGCAAACTGGCAACATGATATCAGAAGACGTCAAGATAAAACGCGGTCTCAGGCAGGATGCGTACTTTCTCCTCTTCTGTTCAACGTGTATTCGGAACACATCTTTCAGCAAGCTCTGGGCAGCATAGATGATGGAATCAGAGTCAACGGAGAAATATTAAATAATTTTAGATATGCGGATGACACGATAGTGTTTACAAACGACATCACCAGTCTCCAATGAATTATGAACAGAATTACAGAAGTTAGCAAGCGGTTCGGACTGACCTAAATACCAAAAGACCAAATATATGATAATTACAAAAATCACATTGTTGACACCGGATTAACGATTGACAAAACAGGATCGAACGTGTGCGAAAATATACTTACCTTGGGACAACAATCGATGAAAACTGGGACCACTCACTGGAAATAAAGTGTAGAATTGAAAAGGCGAGAGCAGCGTTCGTAAAAATGGCCAAACTATTCAAGTGCCATGAATTATCTTTACCCATTAAATTAAGACTACTGAGATGTTATGTCTTCAGCGTATTGCTGTATGGAGCAGAGACGTGGACACTGACAGAGGCATCAAGACGAAAAATAGAGGCCTTCGAGATGTGGTTGTACCGCTGAATCCTCCGTATATCTTGGACAGAGCATGTAACCAACTACACCATGCTGAGGAAAATGGGGAAACAAGAAACAGAACTCCTCACAACAATAAAAGTTCGTAAGCTGGAGTATCTAGGGCACATCATGCGCAACAATCAGAGATATGGGCTCCTACAATTGGTCCTCCAGGATAAGATCGAAGGAAAAAGAAGCATCGGCAGAAGACGCATATCGTGGCTGAAAAACCTGCGAGTATGGTTCAATACAACAACAACTGGACTGTTTCGTGCCGCTGTTGATAAAGTCCGTATTGCCATCATGGTTTCCAACATCCGAAACGGATCGGAACTTTAAGAAGAAGATCGTCAACATCTAAAGTACTCAAAAGAATTTTAAAAGATTGTTAGAGGCAAAACCATTGCTATCGCTGCAACATATAATAAAAACAAGAAATTCTGTAGAATTAAAAGACTTTACTAATTATAATTAAAACACATTTTGTTCCCAAAAAAGTGAGGAAATGTAATAATAAGTTAACATGCAATTAACACAATAGCACAGCCACCAAAAGTATTAATGGCATACAAAACGTAGAACGAATTAGAAGGCAACTAAACATAATTAAAATATACAACATAAAATAGAACAAAAAAAATATTTAAGAATTAAAAAAATAGATAATGTACATAGGAAACGGATAATGCAACCATCTAACTGTTCTAATGCAATAGCAAATTTGCAATACAAATTAGAATTTTATTTTTAATTGTTATGAAATTTATAATAAGTAATAACAAACAAATATCCTTTTTAGGTCATTGCACTATTAAATTATTTAACATTGTTGGTGATGTAGTTTAGTGCCATAGAGGGTATTCTCCATCAGTTACAATATAGGCATAGTGTTTCCCGCTATTGAAAACATATTTAGAATTCTTAATCCGGAATATATTTCAAAGTCCCCAGTGTATTGTCTTTCATGTAATCTATACCACTATTGTTTTGCTTTGAGAGTTTCCTTCATATAAGGAAATAGAAAAAGTCAAACTGAAATCCAATAAATAGGATGAGTGAGACACAAACACTAACGATAATATTTAAAAAGCCAATTTTAACTAACATCTGAAAAGCACTAAAAAAAAAACAAAATTTCACACTTATAAATTTAAGCAAGGCCGTAATTTTAAAGTAATATTGCGGGGAAGACACTACTCAACTGACGCAGAAGACATAAAGAAAAGGATTGAAGATCATGGACATGAAGTAAGAAATACATGCAATACAAAGCAAAAAGGGACCAAAAAGCAACTACTATTATTCTTCATAGACATCGCACCTGATAACAGCACTAATAAAGAAACATAAAATATAAAAAACTTAATTAATACAAAAATAACAATTGAACCTCCACACCCTAAAAGAGAAATACCGCAATGTACAAAATACCAGAGGTACGGCTGCATAAAACCTCTTTGCAGCAAAACTCTGCGTTGTTTCAAGTGCCCAAGTAATCATTTGACTGCTGATTGCCAAAGGAAAGAAAGAAGCAACTACAGAGGTTGTCTTGTGCACAACCAACTCCAAAGTAATAAATATTCTACGCTAAGAAGAAAAGATATAAATGTTAATCAAACAAATCGAATAACCTCTATAGCACAAAGATTGCCTCAGGAAACAGGGACGTCCTATGCGCAAATACTCAGAGAAAATAACCGAAATGAAAATAACTAAAATGTCAATAATAACCAAATGTTACAACAAAGTACAAATGCACATCAAACAGATGGCTTCAATGAATTAAAACACATGAAGGCGCGCTTTATAGAACAAATAAGTATCATACTCAATCTCGTAATCACAGCCATCTCAAAAGTTGCATAATGGCTCAATATACGTTAAAAATAGCCGAATGGAACGCTAATGGACTTTTCAAATGGGTAAGAAATAAAAGCATTTATAATAAACAATAAACTAGATATAGTGTTAATATTTGAAGCTCATTTTACTGGCCGTTCCTAACTAAAAATAAATAATTATTCCATATACAGTACTCAGCACCCTAACGGCACTGCTCATGCAAACACTGCAGTCATACTACGAAACTTGATTAAACATACGAAAATGCCTAAATACAGGTACAACAATATACAAGTTACAACTGTTAACGTAGAAGACTGGCTGGGAACTTTAACAAATACAGCAGTATATTGCTCACCCCGACATCCCATAAATCAAGATTAATTTGTTCACTTTTCCAATACTCTTGAGTTGATTAATTGCAGCAGGAGACTATAATGCCAAACATCAGCAATGGGAATCTAGAGTGATAACACTCAAAGGGAGATAACCGCTAAAAACAATGGAAGTGAACAATTTATTTGCCTTGTTAACCGGTCAAACAATCTGCTGGCCCACAGATACCAATAAACTACCTGATCTATTTAATTTCGTTGTAGTAAAAGCCATATCCCAAAACTATTTTAGAATCGAATCAAAATGAAATCATTTGATCACCCCCATAGTAACTACGCTCAGTACCGGGTACTTAATTGCAAACACCCAACGCAGGAAGTTTGCTTGGGAATTCATTTCAGGCTAACTGAGAAGAATTCCGATGAATATTTGACGAAGAAATCACACTCGATAAAATGATATTTCAGTATCAGTTAAACACTTAACTAAAGCCACCCAACACGTTGCGTGACAAGCAACGCCTAGTTCATCACAACCTGAAAATCAAGAAGTTTTTCCTATATTAATGAAAGAGAAAAAAGCTGAAAAGCGCAGACTCGTAAAAGATGGTAAAACTCAAAGGCAGTAGGTAATAAAAGGAATCTAAATGCAGCAATCAGACATCTGAAGACACTACTGAACATTATAAAACAGCAAGCAATCCAAGACTATCTTAGTACATTGTCTCCTACCTAAACAACGAATTATTCGCCCTGGACAGCAATCAGGAAACTTAAAAAACCACAACGGTACATCCCTCCGTTCAGATCATCTAATGGTACCTGGACAAAAAGCGATCAAGAAAAGGCAAAAATGCTAGAAACCTGCGTGAAACTAATCGCACACATCTTCAATGCTATATTAAAAACATGATTTTCCCTAATAATTATAAAGTCGCACAGATAGTACCAATTTTAAAACCTGAAAAACCAGCTAAAAATCATCTTCTTAACGGCTCATCAGTCTCCTTCCTGTCATATCTAAAGTGTTTGATAAATATTCCTTAAAAGATTAAAACGCCTCTTACAAGATATAATACCAGAACACCAATTTGGATTTAGAGAGCAACACGCTACTACAGAGCAGGTGCACAGATAAATTAACCAAATTCACCGAGACCAAGAAAATAAAAGACATTATTCTACGGCTTTTTTAGATATTACCGAAGCATTAGACAAGGTATGGTACGAGAGGTTACAGTTCAAAATAAAAACTAATCTATCTCATACGTACTACACAGTTTTACAATCATACCTGTCAAACAGATATTTTCTCATAAAGATAAAAGATGAATACATGTCACTTTATCCAAGCAGTTTCGGGGGTGCCTCAAGGAAGCGTATTAGGACCTGTATCTTCTATATACTTACGATCTTCCAACTACAAACCTGACAGTAATAGCCACATTTGCTGAGGTGTTATGGCATTTTACAACAACCCAGTCGTAGCATCACGTTATCTTTAACACCACTTAAATCAAATCCAAACCTGGCTCAAAAAGTGGCACATCGGAGCAAATGAAATCAAATCAAGATATATAACCTTCATCTTACGTAAAGAAACTTGTCCTGTAGTATACTTAAATAGCCAACAGCTTCCATAAACGGAAGACGTAAAATATCTAGGTATCCATCTAGACCGACGACTTACACGGAGAAAAATATATGGACCAAAAAACAGCTAGATACTAGGTTTTGCAAGGATTAGCTAATGGGTCGACGATTACAATTATCCATAGAATACAAATTACTACTATATAAAGCAGTATTTAAGCCAGTGTAGACCTAAGGGCTACAGTTGTGGTCTACTAGTAGATCCAATTTAGCAGCACTGCAGCGTTTCCAATCAAAAGTGCTGCGTACTATAAAAGATGCCCTATAGTATATGCCAAATAAATTCATCCATCTAGATCTACACATACTTCTACACTATCGCAAAGAAAATTACCAAACACAGCATACGATACCGAGATAAGTTGACCTTTTATCCTAATGCCGCAGCTATGAAACTTCTACATAATCTTGAAGAGACACGCAGACTCAAACGTTTTAAACCAATGGACCTGTCAAACAGATTTATTTAGGTTAGTTCTGGTTCTATATTACAATTGTAACTTTACTTTTATTATATTACTATATACGGTTGCGCAGCTGTTATTGTTATTTATTACTAATCGATATATAATTTATTATATGTTTAGCTTCTATGTTAGAACATATTTTAAATAATAAAAGAATTTAAATAAAAAAAAGCAAAAGTTAAATTAGATTGTAACAATTCTGACATAGATAAGCTAGAAAACAATTATTTTTCTCCAAATCTAAATACTAATAAAATTATTCAATAATTATTTAAATAGACTAACGTAATTAATGTCTTCATATGTTTCAAAACTACAAAAAATCTTAAATTTCACGTAAATGCTATAAAAAGCAGAATAAACTATTTTGAGATTTTTTTGTGTTTTTGAATATTTAAATAATTATTGAATAATTTTCCTTAATTAAAACATATCATTTTTTACTATAACCAATTTATTTTATAAATGGGTTCTTTACTAAAGAAAAACTGCTACAGGATTTCATAAATTTGATAAAACTCTTCGCTATTTAACACTATTGCGTTCTGCCATCTAGCAACATAATACCAAAGTTAAACTAACTCATGACCGTAAATAAAGTGTCCGCTTTTAAAGCTCATGCATTCTTACAGATGCCTCTTACATGCCAAAAGTTAATAAATTCATGATATACAGCTAACTGTATAAAAGGCCAACAATCTACTGTGTACTTTAATAAGAACTATAAGTTCTCATTAATGAGAACTATCCTCTTATTAAAATGGTACATAAGAAATAAAAGTGAATTTGGCTCGTATTTAACAAAAATTTAATATACCGTTACATGTTTCACATTGTTTATATTATTATTTAATATGTCCTTAACCCTTCCTCAGACATAATCGTTAAAATCTCATTAATAGTAATAATATATCTACCAAATAAGCATCTGTTATTCATTGTATAAAACGTTTTGTTTTAAGATAAATACTAAAAGAAAAAGATTTTCCTTCACAAGCTCTTTACCTTAAAATATTAATATTTTAATAAATATTACATTGAAAAACTTTTAGAACATACATATAAGTATATACATATAAGTTGGCAACACTTTTTTAACTGGCGGCCATTTTGTCAGCTGTCAAGTGATTTATGTTTAGTTTGGTTTGGCATTTCAACATGAATAGACTGACGCCTGAACAACGGTTCCAAATTGTGCAAATTTATTTTGAAGGTCGTGGTTCTGTTCGAAATACGTATCGCGCACTACGTCCATTTTACGGTCAACATAATCGCCCATCAGAGCAATTAATTCGATTAACTATGGAACGTTTTCGCACCACGTTTACTCTAAATGATAATACGCATCCACAGAGACGTCGTACAGTGCGTACAGAAGAAGTCATTGCTGCTGTAGAGCGTAGTGTAGAGGAAGACCCGAATCAGTCTATCCGCCATCGTGCACAAGAATTGGATATGTGTCCATCCACTTTATGGAAGATTTTGCGGAAAGATCTTGGTTTGCGTGCTTACAAAATCCAACTCGTGCAAGAATTGAAGCCACACGATCACCTAGCAAAGCGTAGATTAGGTGAATGGGCCCAAAAAAAGATTACCGTTGATCCCGATTTTCATAAGCGAATTTTGTTTAGCGATGAAGCTCACTTTTGTTTGAATGGATACGTCCATAAACAAAACTGCCGTATTTGGAGTGATGGTAATCCTCAAGTGTATGTTAAGACACCGTTACATCCAGAAAAACTGACTGTTTGGTGTGCTTTATGGGCTGGTGGAATCATTGGTCCGTACTTCTTTAAAAACGATGCTGGTCAAAACGTTACAGTCAATGGTGACCCCTATAGAGCCATGATTACTGACTTTTTCGTTCATCAATTGAGCAACCATGATGTGCAGGAGCTGCGGTTTCAACAAGACGGCGCAACATGTCACACAGCTCGTGCCACAATTGATTTATTGAAGGAAACCTTTGGTAACCGCATAATTTCACGTTTTGGACCCGTGAATTGGCCTCCAATATCGTGCGATTTAACACCGCTAGATTATTTTCTGTGGGGATATGTGAAGTCGCTAGTCTACGCCGATAAGCCCGAAACGATTGACCACTTGGAGGACAACATTCGCCGCGTTATTTCCGATATACGGCTACAAATGTTGGAAAAAGTCATCGAAAATTGGACCTCCAGATCATTGATTTCCAAAGTGGTCCAGGTGGACCCCAAGGGGTCCACGGAAGACCCGACGGGGCTCTGCGTTGGCGTGACAAAAAATGGGGGTTCACAATTCGTAAGCAGGGGTCCAAGAAAATTTATCTGGTTTCGATAGTGAAGAACTAAAATGTTGGCTTCAGTTCACCTATCAATGTAGGCAGATAATATTTTAAGAAGCTCAGCGACTGTTACTTGTAAAAACTTGCTTATTCCATATTCAGTACGTGTCGAAACTTGCAAATCGCTGCCGCTGCCGCTGCCGCCGTCCGCAATGCTTGTTCAGACGTGCAAAGGGACGAAGTACGACTTGTGGTTTGTGTGCTTGCAATCTTGCATGAACTTGTTTGATTCTTCACACAATATAAATATGATTGCCACGGATAAACGTTATTCATTTGTTTCCCGAATTTCGAAAAGAAAAATAAAGTAAAGTGTATAGATGTTAGTGTTTGCCACTGTCGGAAAAGTAAGTACTTACCTGCCTATTTGTTATACATACTTTTATTTTATTTATTATGTATCTATTTATTTTACAATTTATTGTACACGTAGTAAACAAAAAAATGGAAAATTACAAAAAAAATACGTAGTTACAAAAGGTGAGGCTTATTCCTAAAAGAAATCTCTTCCAACCCACCTGCGATAGGAGATATATATGTGTTGTAATAAGTATATTTGTAATGTTTGCGTGTAGTAGGTACGTATTAAAAATTAAATACTGAACAGAGCCATTATTAGATACTTCCATAAAAGAACAGAAAGCCGAGTAAGGTTCAACTCCTTGTCCCTACTTTATTAGTAATTTTTTTATTACCCGACTGTGTGGTAGTTCACTAATAATTAAATGCATAATAATTCATAAATTGTACGTGCCTTTATATACTACATACTCGTAACGTGCATCAAAGTAATAAATAAATAATTAAAATCGCGAAGTTTTGATATCAAAATATTATTTACAAGTATTTTCTATCGAATTTACAGAAATATATCAAAATATAATTAATGAAAAAATGTTTTACATTACATTAAAATCGGTTCAGCCGTTTTCATAAAACTCAAGTATTGATCTTAGCTTTTAATAATTAGAATCAGTTTGCCGCCGGTACTTTGTTTATTTCATTGCAATAATCAATTAATCCTGTTAAAATAGCCATATCCTGTTAAGTACGACCGCCTTAAGATTACTACAACAAAGTTTTTTTTTTAATTTACAGGTAGGTAACTGATACGAAACATGACTGAATCTTAGAAGAAATGTCGACAGTACAGTGTTGATTATTTAAAATTTGGTTTTCTCCCATCAAAGGCAGACAAGCGATTGCCCATATGCCTTTTATGCAACAAATTTTTGAGCAATGACTCTATGAAACCATCGAAGCTCGAAAATCATCTGAGAAGGTGTCATCCTGATAAAATAGGTAAAGATTTGAAATATTTTCAAACATTGAAGGAAAAATATGAAAAAAGACCCACCGTGAACAGTATGTTCGCTTCAACGTCGGAAAGTAACGATGATGGCTTGCGGGCATCTTACAATATCTCATTACTTATAGCGAAATCTGGAAAATCGCGCACCATTGAAGAACAGTTAATTTTACCCGCTGTTGAAGAGGTTTTAAAAACTGTTCTGCGCAAATCTCCATTTGACATACTCAAATTTTGAGTATTCCTTTGAGTAACAACACTGTACAAAGACGTATTGATGAAAATTTCTTGTGTAATTATCTGCAAACAACTCATTTTTCTATTCAACTGGACGAGCCAACTTTACCTGGTAATGAAGCATTATTATTGGCATATGTTAGATTTGTTATGGACGCAGAAATTCATGAAGAGCTACTATTCGCGAAAATTTTGGAGACGGACACTAAAGGTGAATCAATATTTAATGTCCTGAATGATTTTTTTAAGGAAAAATCGATTCCATTCACAAACGTTATTTCGGTGGCTACAGATGGAGCCTGCCATGGCCGGGCAATGTCGTGGGTTTATAAGCCATCTTAAAAGAATTATACCAGAGGTAACTGCAATTCACTGAGTCATACACCGACAACACCTAGTAGCGAAAAATTTGAGTGCTAAATTGCACCAATCGCTTCAATTTGTGATTAATGCAGTTAACAAAATAAGAAACAATACATTGAATACGCGTTTATTTGCACAATTGTGCGATGAAAATGATGAAGACTTCCAACGATTGCTCTTACATACTGAAGTACGCTGGTTGACGAAAGGTGCATGTTTAACAAGATTTTTCTCACTTTTTGAATCAGTTTTAGAGTTTCTGGAAAGTAAAGATCCAGATTTAAAAGAAAACCTGATCAATTTGTTCAAAAAATTTAATGACATTAACTTACAATTACAAGGGGACAGCCTCAATTTAATAAAAACAAAGGGTGTAATTTCAGATTTTCTTGGAAAGTGAAATTTATGAAGCAAAATATTAGTCGGCGCGAATTTTCCCAGTTTTCAAACTTGTCTTGCCTTGATGAGGATATTCACACATACGTTCAACATTTAATTGCCCTGCAGATCAGATTTGAAGATATTCTGACGATGGAAATACCACCATGAATCATAAATCAACTTGATGAAACGGAAGTGGAGAATGTGATATTACAAGAAGAGTTACTCGAGCTTAGCATTAATGGGGAACTGAAGGTGAAATTTAAAATAGGGTATCAAACATTTTGGCTGCAGGCAGAAATACCCGAAAAATATCCTGGACTGTGGGGAATTGCGAAAAAACTTTTGATAGCGTTTCCATCGTCATATCTTGTCGAGAAAAGTTTTAGTGTCGTTACAAAGCTTTTAACAAAAAAAAGGAGCAGATTGAATATCACAGAACGGGGAGATTTGCGGTTATTCCTAACAAAACTGAAGCCAAATATTGATAATTCGCTGTCAATCCATCAAGTACATCCCTCCCACTAAAATTATGACTATTTTGTTGTTGTCATTGTAGAAGTTACGTTGCGTTATTAATATTTTATTTTAATTATATTACGACTGTTACCATATTACAATGTAATATGATATCAATAATAATTAATAATGTAATAATCACATATTTGAATAAATACAACACAAGGAAATATACTATTTTTCTTTTCATTTTTACCACTCCGAATGGGAAGTTTTCTAAATAAAATATGTGAGAATTGATTGGTTTCTTGTGTTGTGGGTAGATGTCAAAGGAGTAAAGTTGGATGGAATGACTTTTTTGATTGGCTAACTTTACTTTTTTGACATCCACTCACAGCACAATCAATTAATTAATTAACCAATAACTCGGCCGCAACGCAAATTTCCATAGTTAGATCATCCTCACATTTTTTCGAGTTTTGGGAATATGGTAGAAATGTAGCTGCAGGGGATCCACCAAACCCAGCAAAACTTTCAAAGTGGTCTATGAGAAAAAAAGTTTAGGAGCCTCTGCTCTAGATCATCAAATCGAACACATCGCAATAGGAATCGAAACATTGACAGAATTGCAATCCGACATTTACTCATCCCATTACCATTTGCATCCCAAAATTGCCCAGATTTGATCTTTTACAATCATATGACTCTATAAAGTAAAGGAATCCTATAAACGCGTACTACCAGTATCTGCGTCTCTTTCTCAAGAATGCTTGCTTTTAATTGAAATTATGAACTTGTTAGTGAACATCACAATTGTGCTTCTAAGTGAATCGTCAAAAAGTAGTTTTCATGCTCCGAGGACCTCGTTTGCTTTCTTTGCTTTAAAAATTACACCGAGCAAATTTTTTTTTATAATATTAGGTGGAACGGTGAGTAAGGTTCTTTCTTCCAGCACCACAAATTTATAAGTTTTCTCTGTTTGGTTTAAAAAGTCGTATAATATTCTTCATCAATTTCTTCTGTCTCAGATTCGAATTTTTGATTTTTTCTTCTGTAATTCCTTCTACATCTGTGTTCATTAATGATTTTATCTTTAAAATCATCTTGTAACAACAATTCATAAATCTTTCCAAAATCATAAAAATTACTCAAATTAAATAACGTTTTTTTGGCCGCATGGGAAACCTGATGTGGTATCAAGCAATGAATAATAAAAATATATTACAACAGCAATCGCAATATATATGTGGGATACTTGCCAAGCTTTGACGGTTTGCCTCACAGTTGCTTCAAAACGAAAAGCTAGTTCGTGTCAAAACTGACTAAGAAATTCAGCACTTATATGTGGGTTTTCCACGCTTCTTTTGGCGGAAAACTGCTGTGAGAGGTGACTTGTGGTGTGACATTTTACACAATACCTTCCTTCTATTTAAAAAAAAGCGAACAAACAATAGACTGGCCATAGTAGTCCAAAATTGGCTGAGTGAGACACACTCATAAACAAAATGATGTTTCATCCATGGAAAATGGGCCAGTGCAGTTTGAAGAAAAAATTTCACTAAACTAAGCTTGAGACCTTTCCAGTTTAGCAACCCAGGATTTCGAACCCAAGGTAGGATGAAATCATAGAGTAAGCCATTGCCTTTCAAGAAATTTCCGTATCCAAATTCTAAAAAAAGCTCATTTGTATTCACTGGACTTTGATCTGTTGAAATCAATTTGGGCTCTTCCACATATATTTGCAACTGTTGAAAGAACAGGGTATAAAACTCGCAAATTAGCTCATGGGGGCATATATGGATTGAAATGAATCTAAACTGAAGCAAAAAGGCTTGTGATGCTATATATGAATTAAAATTAAATAAAAAAGGAACGTCTAATTCTTATAAACAAATTTTCTGAACTTATATTACATTACATACTTATCTAAATTTCAGTTGGACGCATTATACAATAAACAATAATTAAATATATTTACAAAGCGTGAAAAGAGATTGTAAGACTAACAAAAAAAATAAATAACAGGAGATGAACTCCCAGGTCACCCAAAAAATCTATAAATTTACAATTTGGATTTACATATATACCTAACCTAAATAATGTAAATAAAACTATTATTTTTGATTACCGTTGTATTAATGACAAGAACGTGAGAGAATTTTATGGTTCTTGCAATGTTCACAAGAATTGTTAATGTTTTTCGGCCATTTCAGACAAATTGCTGGATTTTCTGGATCAAATCCGCATAGAGAATTCTGATGCCTGCCAGTGAAGCATTTTCAATTATGTTATTTCAAATTTATTTCCAATTTTTTGGCTAATTCACACATGGATTTTCAAACATCTTTGCGCTAAGTGGTTCGGGCCCTACGTTCAAACTAAATTTGACCAAGTTGGGGAGATAATTGCTTTAAAGCAGTCCTTTTAACAGATTGATCATTTTGAAGCCAATGTAGGTATTTTTTCTTATAGAATTTGATGGTGGTATGGGCAGCAGCGTCAACCAGGAAATAGCCAATCTGCATGGGCCATCTGTGAGTTGCTTTTTGGCAGGAATGATCTCTTATTCTCTGGTCAGCAATGTCGACCCTACATTTAAGAGTGTTGCAGGTCAACACCATCAGAGGCTTCCTATCTCGATGTATGGTAAACCTACGAGGACTACATCTTTCTTCTTCTGGTGGTATGAGACAAGAACAACATTCTCAGTCTCAGGAAAAAGAAACTTGGAGGAGTTCTCATCCCGTCTTTTATTTGTTACCGTCTCCTCAGGAGTTTTCCGCCGTGACTTCCTAATCGTGCCCACAATTGACAGCTGTCTATCCATCAGATCTTTTGCAAGTCCCAAGCTTGTAAAGAAATTGTCATAATAAATTTTCCAGCCCTATAATAGGGTTCGACCAAATTCTTCACTACTGGCTCCTTGGTTTCTATCCTCTGATCCTTCCTTTACAACGTACAATTCCATTTTTAAGAAGTATTTTTATGCCGTATCTACCACTGTCCACACCTTTAAACCATATTTTCTTGGCTTGGTCTTCATAAAGACTTCCATGATTTTCTGTCCATAGAAAGTAATTATATTTTCGTCACCAGTCAGATTCTTTCCTTCGTTTTCCTACTGACGGCATTGAAGACGTGGGACACTGGCCCAGATCTGGAAACAAATTGGTGACCATGTCCTTAGCGTCTTTGTAGTCGATCTTCCTTGATGTTAAAGCCTAGAGCTCGGAAGAGAGTTAGAAAACGATCTCTTGACATCACGATAAGGTAAAAATTCTGACTATCAATCAATTCCGTGGTCCAAAGTAAAGAATGTTTACGATAAAATTGTAACATGCAATGTTGACTGCTACAGATCTCAAACAATATGATTTTACAAACTATCCGCGGCAGTGCATTCATGTGTCACTAAAAGCAACAACTGGTAAAATAAAAAGTGAAATATAGTAATAAGAAAATAAATGCAGAACAATATTGTTAATACTTTTCATTAACGTATGTATTTACAGTCTCAGACATCACCTTATGCAAGGCTATTTTCCACTTTTTCTAAAATTATTTTATACCTTTAACACATTTTTGGGTTTCCCGTAAATTACTTTTAACAAGCGCCCAATAGTGTTAGTAGATGTTTACGCTGTATCATTGCTTTTTTTACCATAGTGGGTTGGTGCGACATCTGGTCGAAATATTGTATTCGCATTGAGTTTTCAAAAGAGAGGCAATAAATGTGCTTTCAGACATTCTTTCACATAGACATCTTGATTTAGTGTTCCAACTGCCACAAACGACGCGCTTTTTAACCTACATGTACATATCGCCTACCACACTAAAAATTTCTTTGGGTATTTTGATGCTCCCTTCGTTCAGAATTTTGCGCATTCACTTAGCCAATTGTTGGCAACATAAAATTCTTGACCGGAAAGTTGTTTGAAATTAACCAAGATGTAGGTCTCATCATCCATAACCACGCGACCTTTAAAGTTTCTTAAGAATTGTTCGTATAGCCTTCTTGCCCTTTCTTACTAGCAATTTCTTGTTTCTCTGTTCTGTCGGGTGCTTTTTGAATTTTAGTACCTTTAAATAATTGTTCTTTTTAATTTTCAGTATTAATCCCACTGATACTTAAAACGTTAAGCCATTTTCCTTACTAAAATATTGGGGTTTACTTTAAACGTTCTATCGCCGTATTTTCTAACTGCTCATCCATAATTCCTTTTTGTCGGCCATTATTTGGCTTTCTCGTGATTTTTAACGTTTTTCTAAACCGTCACGCATCACTTTTAGTTTTCTAGTGATGTGCGAGTACGACAATTCACTATTTCCTTGGAACTTGTAAATAATTTTTTGCCACTTCTTTAATTCTTTCGATATCATTGATTATTATTCGCATTATAATTGTAAAAAGTAAATGACTTTAAACAAGTGCCGAAAGAGCACTTTCAATTGCTGTGCACGCTTAAAGCGACAATCCATGGGGGACTAAATAAATTTTGAATTTGTCAGGAGTCTTCCAAGTTAAAATATACTGCCCTTAGCACCTTCTAACTGCTCATCTACATTTAAATCAAAGGTAGGCGTTGGTGATTGACGTTTCGCAACAAGTAGCAAGAAAATAACACAATTTAGAATTTTTCGGTAGCTTACTCCATGTTTATAAACAAATGGATGCTAGCATGTGTGCGATCTGTCTTAGAAAATATAAATTGATAGATCTCAGATTGCAACCCTACAGCATTCATAAAACATAATATCCTAAAAGAAATATGGTTGCCGAGTAGGCGGACTTGATAAAGTGTTTCTGTTTAGATGACATATAATGTCTATCATTTCCGACAGTATTCAAAAAAAACTTTTTAGCATATATTACTTATCTTTCACACAGCCCCATTTATAGAGTAACGGACACAAATATTTTGAATATTTAAAGCAGTTCTTATCATATATTATCAGTAAAAACCATTTCGACTTTGGAACAAACTGTCAGTACTAATTCGTAATGTAATATTATTTGAAATGCATATCTTCAACTTTTTTACTATTTTTGACACAAATTTGTAAAATGTATTACCAAACTCTTGATGATAATAAACATCAATCTATATAAAAGTCAGAAAATAACAAGAATTTTTTTTAAAAATCTACCAAATTAGACCAGAAATATTTCCGAAATTTTTCGTCACTTGGAATAAAGCCCGACCTCCAATACTGCTCGAGCTGCCTTTGCAACCTATAAGCTTTTGAAATAGAGCCTGAGAGCAACTTAATACACCTATATAAGGAATCACATTTGAAATTGTTCCATATTCCATGATATTTTTATGCTCTCTTATAGTAATAAAAAGGTCAGTGTGATAGAAAGGATATATATATATGTATGTATTATAAAGATATAACAATATTGACATGATGATGTGATTTTTTTGTGGTGATTTCCTGTACAACGATATGATAATAAAAAAATAATGGAATTGAGATTGTTTCCAGCTTAAAAATTAGGTATAGTTTCTACGCAAGTACAAAAACCATTTTCCTTATCGAAAAATTGTGCGTACCTATGTGTATCTATTTAGATCGAGTCCTAGTAGGACGTAGATGATCTCCAGAATAATGTAGATGATGTAAACTTTGTTCTACCAATTTGAAAAAAAATGCGTTTTGCAATAGCACGACGCTTGATGACAATAAAGATTATTCCAGCTTCTACAAGAATTATGAATAACAATAACAGTGAACGACAATGACAATGGCAATGACATAACATACATAAATATATTTTTACCATAATTAGGCGAATTTAGAAAAATAAATTTCCACTACAAAGGCTCTGCGTCGATTTGAGAGTAAACAGCGAACCTCAGAAAATAACAAAATCTCACACGAAAATTCTGGAAAATCTAGACATTCACTAGACGTTTAGAAGTAAGAAAAAAACAAGACAAAATATTAGGCAAAAGGTGCTAGACTTTTTTAATAAAAAATATTTTTGACGAAGCGAAGAAAAACTGAAAAGAAGCAAAGCGAAAACTTTACCGACTGACGAGAAAGCAAGCAAAAAAGGTGAAAATGAAGGAAATCGTAGTCACGAGTTTCTCATATTTTTCACTTTTATCGCGTTGTTTTCTCTTTTTGTTTCAGGTACATATATGAAACACATATATTTAACGCATATAGTATATGCATGTAATGTATATATGCGTAGTGACGTGTATGTATGACAATATACATATACATACACATTTCTCACCGCCACTACCAGAACCAGCAAACTAGGCTGCAAAAGTAGGATATACTTTTTCTGTAGAAAGGAAAATATAAACAAAAGTGGAAAATCAGGCTACTGAAGATCTCAGATGTTTAATTCAGTAGCTCTTTCTTGAATTTTAAAAAAAGTGGCCATAAACAAGGCGATAGTCCATAAGATACACGCTATAAAAATGTATGTAAAGAATGAAAATAATGTAAGCTATAAATAAAAGAAAAGTAATTTTAATTATATTTAATTACTACCAAACAGATCGCAATAATGCAAAAAGTAGCTGAAAAAATGCTGACAAAAACACAGTATAAACATAGCTAGACATATATACTACAAAACAGCAAAAAGTAATATTATTTAAGAATTCTGTAAAAGAAAAACATAAATAGACCTTCATTATATGCCATACTATTTAAATTGTTAAATATAGATTAAGAATTACACTATCTGACTTGTATCGAACGACATAGTACAATAAAAATACAACTGTAACAAATCTATACATTGATACGAGATACAAACAAAAAATTCTGCACCAGATGTGATGAATAAATAGAAGAGTTGCCGTAATAAAACTATTAATCATCAGTTGACTTTATTTGTATTGCACTCAGTCCATCATCGCCTAAAGCCTTCTAAATTATCCAAATAGTTTTCGGGAACAAATGTTGCAGCTTCTTACAAAATTTGATACAGCTTCGCTGTTTCACTAATTCAGTCATTGTAAATAACTATACTCTAAATGTGTTTATTTATCGACGTCTGACACCTAAACAACTCAGCCTATAAAATCACACTCTTGTTTGCGTACGCATTACAATCCACTCTCGTCGACTACCAGGTAACATCGCAGATGCGCAACTGTTTTTATTGTATTAATATTAGTTCAATTTTTTTTAAACATTTTCACCATCACATTTTCAACCGACGAATGCTTTCTAACCTTTATTAGACCCTGTATTGGACAAGCACACTTGTTTAAAAAAACAATTCATGTGACTGGCTTGATATTTTTGGTAAAGACGATGTGTATAACAGTTAAAAATCAGTACCTCTGATTTGACATTTTTTTCATTGTAGCAGTACAACAAAATGTTCCAAATGGCTTACTTTGTGTATAATTATACTGTTCGATAATCGCTCAAATATCTGATTCTTCCAAAGTCAAAAAGGTAATATTTGTAAAAACTTCTCAGAAAATTCTAGTTCAAGACTCTTACATTGTAAGAGTTTTGTAATCTACCTGCCCTTATTTGCGTAATACAATCTGCAGTAGAATTGATAAGAGTCTTAAAGACCTTCCCTAATGTAACAAATATATAATTGGAATTTTAGCAATTGCAATTTCATTACAAATAGATATAGCGTAATAACATAATCTACTATGCATGAAGTGAATTTATTAACACTTACTTTACAGTTAGCTTTATGCCAGAAATAAATTATACATTTGCTTTGCCTGACTCATAAAGTTAGGTGTCTGCAGTTTTCGTTTATAACACCACCTTTGCGATAAAAATTTTTGGGGCACAAGAATAAACTTTGTACGTTCCTGGTAAGGATTAATATTCACCACTTACAAAAACTTTAGCATTATTCCTTGCTAGATGAACGCAGTTCTTCTTTTGATGTTCTTCATAGACTTTCTTGATAATTGCTTTGGCACCGCAGAACATAACACATCAATTTTCCTTAAACATGTATATGTCTGTTCTTACCTTTTTAACATTACTTTCTTTTCAACAAAAGTAAATTTAATAAATATTTTGCAAGTTAAACATGTAAAATAATATTTCTTCTCCTTAGTCACATTTTTGTCTCCTTATTTTTCGTCTTTTTATATCATCACTAATGTTTGTCAATTTCTGTTTTATTTTAGAAACTCATCATTTTGACTATGGCTTTTAATTGAGATTGCATAACGCATATCTTAAAAGAATATTTACCAACGCATAAAGTATTTATTAGAGAGTTTTACTTAGCTTTTCTATCTTATTTTACGGCAGAAAATATCACAATCTTTCAGTTTATTATTTTTTAATTCGTAGTTATTTTCTTCTTTTTCTTATACATATAATACATTAATGCTGTCAATAATATGTGAAAAACACTTGATAGGATGTTTTGTTCTATGTCATAATTACAATTATTTGTACACGTAATAGTATGTGTTCATCATAACAATAAATATAAAATATCTAAAATAATAAAAACAGTTTAATCACATGGCACATTGTTTGTTTTTAAGGATAATGTATTTAGAAACATTATAAATTAAAAAAATAAAATTAGCTATTGCCAAATTAAGAAATAAATCAAATTATCGCATAAGTACCGATAAAAGCATTTTTTTAAATTTAAAATTTTAGTTTTTTTTAATATAGGGAGTAAAATAAGTCTTCGCCGTTTGACAAAACATGGCCCCACCAGTAAGTTATGGTTGAAATTGTCAGATGTAAAATGTCATATCGCAAGGTTGGACATCTACAACACAATAACCTTAAAATATTAGCGATTTTGTATCATCATCACATAATTTTTTTCGTGGAAAAATGTCGAGTTTTGAGCTGAATAAGCGTCATTTTCGGGAACTTTTGATTTACTTCTTTAATTTTAAGAAATCTGCAACTGAGGCGCATCGATTACTTGTAGAAGCATATGATAAGCTGCTTTAAATGATAGAAATTGTCGTGAGTGGTTTCATAAGTTTAAGAACGAGGGGTTTTACGTCAAAGACAAAGAACGTAACGGAACGCCGAAAGTGTACGAAGACGCGGAATTGAAAGCACTATTGGAGAGAGATTCCTGCCAAACGCAAGAAAAACTTGCACTTACATTAGGAGTGACTCAACAAGCGAATTCATATCTTTTAAAATCGTTGGGAATGATTCAAAAGCAAGGAAATTGGGTTCCATATGAACTGAAGCCTAGAAACATTGAACGCCGATTTTGTACATGTAAAATTCTGCTTGCCAAGCATAAACGAAAGGGTTTTTTGCATCGGATAGTCACTGGTGATAAAAAATGGATCCACTACGATAACCCAAAGAAGAGGAAATCATGAGGACCACGTGGCCATGCTTCAACATCGACAGCCAAGCCGAATATTTATGGAAACAAACTCATGTTGTGTATTTGGTAGGATCAGCTTGGTGTCGTGTATTATGAGTTGCTCAAACCGAACGAAACCATTATTAGGACTCTCTACCGAACACATTTGGTGAGATTGAGACGAGCACTCGAGGAAAAACGCGCCCACGACAAAATTATTCTCCTGTATGGTAATGCTCGTCCACATGTTTCGGCTCCGGTCAAAACCTTGGAAACACTCAATTGGGAATTCTACCCACCCGCCGTATTCACCAGACATTTCCCCTTCCGATTATTACTTGTTCCGATGGCACATGGCCTGTCTGAGCAGCTTTTCACATCATTCGAAGATACCAAAAATTGGATCAATTCATGGATAGCCTCAAAATATGAAGCGTTCTTCCGACTAGGTATCTATATGCTGCCAGAAAGATGGAAAAAAGTAGTGGCTAGCGATGGACAATACTTTGAATAAAGCATAAGGTTCCGTTCTTTTACAATAAATGCCCAATTTTTGATAAAAAAAAACGGCAGAGACTTATTTATACCCCTTTTATTAAATCTTTATGTTATATAAAAAGAATTAAAAATTTAAGCAAATATTTAAAATAAAATATTTTATTTAATACATATTTAAAACCTTAAATTAAAAAAACGTCTTATTAGATAGATTAGCAAAAATTTCTTCAATATTTGTAAAATAAAAATATACAATGAAAACTGTGTTGGAAAATAAGGATCGAGGAGAGCTAAAAGTAAATAATTTTTAGGTCTAAAAGTAATGACAAAAAAAGAAAATGTATAAATCCTTATATAACGATGTAAATGAGATACTGTACAATAGAATAAAATAAAAATAAAATAATAAAAACTCATTTATACAACAATAGTTCAAATAAAAATAAGAATTTGGGGAAGTTGTTAAAATAAACAATCGGCAAAATCTACAGGATCGAGAGTATCTACAGGATCAACAAAATCGATAGGGTACACTTTCAAATGGAAAATCCATAAATACCAAGCTTTACATCGTACAACTGTTTATAATGACTTAAATCAAAAGTATTTGACTTTGATCAACCGCATGAGAGCTACGACTAAGCTACAGGCTACTAGCGGGGTCACAGGTAGCAGATAGTAAATGTTCTTTAGATACAAGGGTTAGCTACGATATAAACTAGAACACCTAGTTCTAAACGAATAAACAGTCCCCAACCAAACAGCAATCCTAATGATTGCCGGTATAAGCAATCCCCTTCTGTCAGCCAACATTCTCGGGTGAATGAGCTGATAAAAGGTAGAGCAACTTCTTGTCTTTGGATTAAGAAATTGGTCCAAAAGACGGATGAACCAACAAGTCAACAACATGAATATACAAAAAGCAACGGGAAACCATTGCATTAAAGGCTCACTAGAACTAGCAAAAATCAAACTTTAAACCCTGTAGATCATGGCGCTCCGATGTCAAGATCCGATAGAGGAGGACGACCACAAAAATGCAAGACCTTCTCGGTCGTCATCAAGCAAAATCCTTTGAAAATAAACAACAAACAGAATAAAACAACATTTCAAAATAAAACGCCAAGAGTTTATACAAACCAGGAAAGATGCACAACGCAAGAAAACAAATGGCGAGATTAAATATAGATATCTTAGGCTTAAGTGATACTCAGTGGACAGGTGCCTAAGAAATGGCAGTTAACAACGGACACATGTACTATTCTGGAAGTAATGATTCATCCAACAGATATAGTGTAGCGTATAGTAAGAAACATCAAAAAATTAATTCTAAATGTCATCAAATTTTAGAAAGAATTATTATACTAGAGCTCAAAGGCCACATCCAGGACATCAATATGATCCAGGTTTATGCTCCGACAGCTGACAAGGGCGGTGAAGAGATTAATACATTCTACTAGAAGAGATGCTAAAAGCTACAAAGAGTAGAGACACTACGATTAGGGGATTTTAACGCAAAAATTGGAGAAGATGCAGTTGGTAACTCGGTCAGTAAATATGAATTAGGAGTAAGAAACAAAAAAGACAATAAATTAATAGAATTTTGCCAAGAAAGAAATATGGTGGTTACTAAAACCTGGTACCGACTTCCCAAACGAAGACTATATACATGGATCTCACCTAGAAATACTAAAGAAAATATAATCAAAAACCAGATAGATTATATACTTATAAACAAAAACTTCATATCTGTAAAGACATATCCCGGGGCCGAGATAGGCTTGGATCATGACCCGTTGGTAGCAAGTATTAATGTAAGGTTGAAAAGGACTAAAATTAATAAAATTAGAAAGGAAGTTAAGAAGAGTGTTGGAGAAAATATAGAAGACGTGACAGAAATTACTAATTAAAATGTAGATGTCAATGAGAAATGAAAGATTATAAAAAAAACAGTACTGACTCCAAATCAAAAACAACTAAGACAAAAGCTAAATGCCAAAAAAAATCGATGACTAGTGAAATTGTTAAAATTTATAGAAAAACAGAATTTGAACATACTAGAGGATCTATACAACACTATACTATATCTTTCCATTGTTGCTGTATGGTAGTGAGACGTGAACACCGAAATACCAAAACCTGGAGTCGTTTGAACTATGGGTATATCGGCAAAGTCCAAAGATACCATGCGCCGACAAGATTACTAACCGTGAAGTACTGCAACGAATTGGAACAGAAACAAAGCATGTATTTACCATACAAAAAAGAAAACTGGAATACTTAGGATACATCATGAGAGGTCCTAAATATGACATATTATGGCTAATTATAATAGGGAAGACAAATGAAAAAAGATCTATAGGCAGAAGACGTATCTCTTGGCTGAAAAATCATCGAGAGTGGTTCAATTGCACTTCAGTAGATCTATTCGGAGCGGCAAAATCTAAAACCGGTATAGCTTTGATGATCGCCAACCTCCGTAAAGAGAAGGCACTTTAAGAAGGAGAACCGCAGATAAGCTCTTCTTCAGCAAGACAACTCACTCACTCATCGTTCCACAAAAATCTCAAATAAAATTGTTGAACTAAATGGAATTGAGGTCTATATATAATATTTATTATTGAGATAATGAAATCTGTGCAGAAATGATTTGGCATGTGAAAATTAAAAATTAAACTAGATGACGGGAAAGTTATTTTACACGTACCTAATATTGACAGATATTGTTTATACCTTGCATTACAAGCTAATGATTTTTGTTTGGAAAATAGC
This sequence comes from Sinelater perroti, assembly GCA_036346155.1. Lineage (NCBI taxonomy): Eukaryota > Metazoa > Arthropoda > Insecta > Coleoptera > Elateridae > Sinelater > Sinelater perroti. The sequence goes on from JARFIY010000359.1 coordinate 6,745,815, forward strand.
ATTTTGTCCCATTCTGTCCGATCTCCATACGCCTTACTTCGGTGTACTTGTATTTGTAAACATAATTGAAACTTACTTTTTATAAAAACTTTTTGGTTTTTTCTTTAATTTATTTATTGAAAAAGCTGTTTGGCTTTTCTCCCTTTATGAGTTATTCGTTCTTAACCTCCACGATTGCCTGCCTTCCAAATCTTCTTCACGCCCGTTATCCATTCAGCTGCTGGTCGACCCCTTTTCGTTTTCCCTTTAGGCCGTCAATCCATATCTACTTTCGGTCATCTTTCATCATTCATCCTTTAGACATGGGCGTGGAATATTAACGTTTTGTTTTCCAGGTTTTTTGTTTGTAAAAGACGTATTTATTTCCATCTCTCTCCAGATCATCTCTATTCTTTTCTTATCTTTTTGTGTATATTTTATACTTCATTTCACATATTTCTATTCAATTGTTCTTATTTTATCTCTTATTTTGATGATGATGGATTTCCCTTTCGTATCTTTCGTGAACCCCTCATTCCAAATAAATCGATATATTGTTCTTGTTGCTCTTTATTTCTCCAACACTTCATATTTTATGTCTACCCCTATGTTACCCGTATTTGATATTATAGAGGCTAAACATTTGTATTATACACAGGCTCTTATTGTTTCGTGTCCTATCTGTAAGTTATACGTATATTAAGTTTTCTTAACATTTATTGTGAAACTTCACTTTTAATATTCTTCTTTTAATTTTCGTAACATGAGGAAAATGTAATATTCTTTCGTGTATATACATATATATAATTAAAAATTAAAAAAATATTACATTTTCCTCATCTTGTGCCGAAATTAACTGGTCATTGGCAAACATTAGGGCATAGATATTTCTATTCTGTTTGCATTTCCTATACTATTGTTCTAATTATTGTTTAGTGTATAAATTGAAAAGCAGGGGTGACATCATGCAGCCTTTAGATTCTTTTATTGGTTCTGTAGTTTATTCCCCATTCTAATTTGGCGTTCTGTTTTGGTATAACAATTTAGTTAGTTTGGCTCATTTCTTCACTGCGTCCGCAGTTTTCCTCTTGAAACATTATCGTATGTTTCTCTAAATCTATAAATGTTATATGAGTTTTAATATTTTTGCTCGACTCTTCTCAATTACTTGTCTGATGGACTGGATATTGTCCATACATGATCTTTCCTTTGTGCTTTACTAAATTATTTTATATGCTCTTCCGTCTTATTTTTATAACGCTTCCTAGTAGCCTCAACTATAATAATATACTTATGCTTTTCTAATCAAAGCGTCATTTTCTTACTCATTTTTTATATATCGATATTATATATGTTTTCCATTCTATCGACATATTCTCTCATTTCTATTCCTTGAAAAATTTTAGTAATTATTTCTATTATTCTACGTCCACCATACTTTACTAATTCTATTCTAATGTTTCGGTTTCTTCTTTATTTCTATAGTATATAATAAGTTTTGTCTGATAGTATTCTATTCATTTCTCAGGTATTATATATTATGTTTCTTATCTTAAACTACAAATACTCTCCAAGCTTCTCTGGATTTATTGAATCCTGTTATAGAACTTGTCATATATTGTCCTAATGTTAGTTTTTCTCGTTTTACTTATTATTTCACTTGCTTCTAGATTCCATATACTTTTGTCGGCATTCTGGTGTTTCCCTTGACCATTCCAAATAATTTTGTTTCTTATTTTTTATCTTCTCATATAATTTATCGCTGGACGTTTGTTTTCTATTATTTTTCCTTATTTCTATTCCCAGAGCTTTGTATGCTGCTTTGTGAATGCTAGTTTTTATATACTTGTACATTTCACTGGAATCTCACTCTATTGCCTTTCATTTAAGTGGATTTTCGGTCTATCTAGGTATAATATTTTAGTACTATCCTGTTGTAACAATTCTATTTTATATTTTGAATAGTTTATTTCTTCTAACTGCTCTATTTCAGTTTTTTCGCGATATCTGGTCGTCCCTGTTCCCTTTCAAGCAAAGATTCCTATAATTATATGAATATGCAAACTGCACTTTGGTTGGTGGTATGTCCTTACTTCTTTTGTTGTCATTTTCCGGTCTCGTTATCATACTAATAATAGAATTAAGCCTTCATCTTGGCTGGACCTAAGTATATGTATGAATGTTCTTGTACGAAAGTAGGAGTTCGTTATTATTACTCTATGATCTCTGCTTCGTGTAAGTAGCCGCATCCCATTTTCACTCACTTTTAGTTGAAAAGCTCGCAGAGCAAATACAAATTTTGAACAAAGTAGCAATTCTTCATTACCTTAGCCAACAAAAGATATCTGATTTTAAGCATACAACTTACAAGAAATCTAAGAAAAACATACAACCTTTGTCAGAAAATTCCCAAGGCTGGACTCGTAAAAATAATTTAACTTATCAAATAATGGTTTTAGGTCTTTGCAAATTAGTTTGCTTTCATATTTATGCACAACTTCCACTGTTTGTAGACCTCATCGAAACAAACAGAGAAAGCTACATACGCGATGCTTCGCAGTACATTTGTCACAGCCGTATGAATGACCATAACATCTTTCCGTTCAGAGACATTTTTACACAAGGAAACCAAAAAAAAATCACATGGTGGCAGGTTGGGCAAATATGAAGAATTTTATGATATGGAGTTTAGCCTAATATTTTTAGAACAATACAGCAGTATAAAACCTTGCATTGTCATACAATAAGAACAACTATCAAAATAATTTGTGGATAAATTAGGACAGTACCACCAAATTGTTTGGCGCAAACTAGTCTGTCCCTTTTCAATTGATTTCTTTCTGTTCCTCTAAATATTTTAGCTTTTGTATAGGAAACATTCATTAACCAAATAACTGTTAGATACACTCTTAAACTAAATAAAATATGATAGATTTAGTTAAGTTGTAAATCAAAAATCTTTTGAACAAAACGGGCTTTATGTGTATAAACACTGCACAACAAAATTGCAACTTTTGTCTAATTATTGACTTTTATCACGTGATGTTTACTAATTTGACGTCGTTAATTTCAAATATAACCTCAGTTTTTTTGTAGTTGCTCTTGTTTACGAGATATAACTTTCACGAAAAAATCACTGTGTTAGTGTGTTAATTAGCTTGTAATTAAGAAAATATTAAGTTTTTTTAATATAATTTGATATGGCATCGCCAAGAAGAGTTTGTGTCAATTATCCGAATCATTTTTTGTTTCATTTGCGGAGAGTATATGTTTAAAGAATACCGTTTGAATATGACAGCGTTCGTGATTGAGGCTTACAAAAATTACTTTGGTCATACACTGGAAATGAAAGACAAGCCTTGGATTTCACAAAAGGTATGCAAAACGTGCGTTGAGTTTCTACGTTTGTGGACAAATAAGAAAAGGAATCGCTTTAGGTACGAAACCGCTATGATCTGGACTGAACCCTTGAACCACCACGACGACTGTTATTTTTGTTTGGTGAACATAACTGGCATTAACCGAAAAAATCGATCCAAATGGGAATATCCTTCCATACGGTCAGCACATAGACATGTTTTGAGTCCTAAAATATCACTTGAACCTCAAGCTGGTGCTTCACAGGAGGATCCTATGCATTTTGAGGCGAAAACTAACAGTAGTGATAGTGACTTTGAATGTGACCTGAAAGCGCCAAAACTATTCAACCAAGATGATGTAAACGACCTTGTCAGAGATCTGGGACTGTCAAAGGCTGCTTCAGAAACTTTGGCTTCTAGGCTAAAAGAAAGAAACTTAGTAACAAAAGAAACGAACATTTCTTATTACCGCACAAGAGAACAACATTTCCTCAAATATTTTGCTGAAGAAAATTATTTTGTAAAGGTGTACCTGGTTTAATGGCTGCAATAGGACTTCAAAATTACGTTTCTAGTGAGTGGCGTTTATTCGTAGACTCATCAAAACGTAGTCTAAAATGTGTTCTCTTACGCAATGGGAATAAATTAGGGTCGTTGCCTATTACACATTCCACAAAAGTAAAAGAAGAATATACAACTATTGCTCTGGTTTTAGACAAAATTAAATATGTGGAACACAATTGGCTCATATGTGCTGATTTAAAAATGGTCAACTTTCTTTTAGGCCAACAAGGTGATTATACAAAATATTCCTGTTTTCTTTGCTTGTGGGACAGTAGAGCTAAAAATCAACATTGGATTAAAAAAGATTGTCCTCCTCGGGAAGCGCTAGTTCCAGGACAACAGAACGTGATAAACCCACCTTTAGTATCAAGGGATCCTATAATTTTGCCTCCGTTACATATAAAACTAGGACTTATAAAACAATTTATAAAAGGTTTTGACAAAAATGGAAATTGTTTCCTTTTCCTATCAAAAAAGTTCCAAAACGGAGTGCAGCAAAGATAAAAGCGGGAATTTTTGACGGGCCACAAATAAGATCATTAATAAAAGCCTCAAATTTTACGGACACTATGACAGAGATTGAGAAAACGGCATGGAATGCGTTTGTTTGGCTTGTTCAAAATTTTTTGGGAAATAAGAAAAGTCCTGAATTTTTTCAACACGTCGAACAACTGATGAATCACTTTCAAAGGCTTGGATGTAACATGAGCATCAAGTTACACTTTCTTTACAACCACCTGGACTATTTTCGCGGCAATCTTGGGGACCTAAGTGAAGAACAGGGCGAGTGATTCCACCAAGACCTCCATACCATGGAGGAACGCTACCAGGGCTACTGGAACGCACACATGATGGCTGACTATTGTTGGAGCATTCAGAATAGCTCTCTGCCTTCGGCTTCAGCAAGAAAATCATATAAAAGAAAGTTTTTTTCAGTTTAAGAATGAAATAAATTAGAATTATCTCTAAATTTATAGTGTTTTATTATAAAAAAAACCCGTGTCATATTTTTTTAACTAGAGCTGATACAGAAATTTCAATCACGGAATTGAAATCGTCATCAAACTAGACTAATATCATGTAACATAACCCAATCATCAGAAATGCTGTTGTGCAGTGTAATTGTCTTTCTCTTAAAAATATGAGAATATTTAATAAACTTCACCGAGAAAGAAGAAAATATGCTTGAAAATATCGTCCTTGTACATTTGCCCTATATTATAAAAAGTTAAAAGTGAATTACAAATAATAGAGTAAAACTTGTCCCAACTTTATTTTCTTGTGTATTTATATTTATATCGCAAATTTTAATTGTCAAATACTTAACGTATGCCACTGTTATTGGAAAACTAATTAGTCTGCCGAGGATTAGAAGGAAAACCCCACCTTAGCCATTAACGGCTAACCGCTCATTGTACACCTAACTAATGTATGCTTGCATTGTAGTTGAACCAAATAGTAATGGCAATGTGCAATATGGTGCAAGGAATTGTTTAATGTTTGTTGCTTTTTCATCCCACATTTAATCTAATCCTTACAGATAATGAAAATCATAATAATAAACTGTATCTTTAAATAAGAAATATTACGTCACATTAATAACAGCATAAATAAATTTATAATTAGTTGAAAAAAATAATAATAAAATTCATCTATTGCAGTAAAACAGAAATCAATTAAATAATATGTACCTGTATCACATACTAAGAAGCATATAAGAATACAAAAGATTTTTATATAATTGTAAAAAGATATATACTCCATAGCAAGTTTAAATATGACTGATTCGTTGTAAGTATAAGGCTTCCACAAAAGCGGGAGGTGTCTTTTCGAATGTGCTACATAATTATTTAGAACTTTAAATTACAAATAATTTGAATTTAGTTATGACACTACCATAAAATGTTAATTAAACGATGTTTTTGTACTCGGAGGTCTTAAAGTTATTTCTCATTTTTCAGTATCTTTGGTTTACGAAATTGAGTCATGCCCTTTACTGCCTATTGCCAATCTTGAAGTCTCATTTCATTCCATTTTCCTGTCCTGTAGTATTTCTTCAACACTCACGTTCTATATCTTTCCGCATTGTTTTTACTTATCGCTTTGGCTTTCCATATTTTCTTAACTTGTCTGCAGTTGTCCAGTCTTACCAGATGTCCAAACTACCTTAGTTTTTGTTCTTATTATGTTTCTTTTAATGCTTTCACTTGTACTTCGTACGTCCCCATTTCTTATGCTGTCTTTTCTTTTAGCTTCTAGTAATTTTCTTAGAAATTTTATTTATACTTGAGTCAGTGCCTTCAAGCAGAGCAGACGTGCGTGCCGAGCTATACCTGTGTTATCGCAGCAGCGGAGCCGCAGCCTTGCTTAAGGTCAGGCAAATTTATTTACTTAATAATTTAATTCATACTGCACAGTAAGTTACCTTTCTTTCAAGCATTAAAATGCAAGGTAACCTCTCTCATTTTAATCAACATAATAATACGTACCCCCCAACCGGCTCAACCCCAATATTCACACATGTTACCTCCCCAACAACCGAATTACCTAATGCCATTCATAAATTCACAGCTACAAACGTTCTCACCAATCCAAAATTTACAAAACCCAAATAAAATATTCACGAAGTATCAACCCTTGGCTCCCAAAGGTTATTTTCAAAATGAACAACTCTGTCAAGCCTATCCTGGCCTCACATTTCCTCAAAACCAAATTTATCCAAACCCGACAATATCGACCGACTCGCTTTATTAAACGGCCCCGTCCACTTCGCAAATGACAATCAACACATCATCTAATTCAACAGTACATCAGTCCCATTACGTCACTGATGAAGATGATAGCATGTCCACCAAAAGCAACGAAGAAGATGTGATTATTCTTAACGAATTTCAGCAAGTAAGATCACAGAAAAAGAGGGAAAAAATACAAGCGAAAACCACAAAGTACAAATTAACAAAAAAACTACATTAATTCAAAACAGATACCTCCCACTTGCTAAGGGAAATGATGCGAATAATTCCAATAATAAAAATCAAACAAGGGAAACTAAAATTCAAGTTCCTCCCTTTATCCTACATTACATCTCAGCAATAGATCCTCTAATTAAACATAAAAAAAGAAAATTATAAATATCAGTTATTACAAAGAAACAAACTAAAACTCCAAATAAACAATGTCGATGACTACAAAAAAATACGTGACGTATTCGATGCTAATAAAGTAGCAAGACATACGTACAGTTTAGAAGAGGAAAAGAAATACAGAGTGGTATTAAGAAACCTCCACCACTCCACCGACTTTCAAACTATTACCGATTTATTAAAAAACGAATGTCACGAAGTTACTAACAACATGAATGTAATAAACAAAGAAAACAAACAAAAGAAAAATTTATTCTTCATCGACATAAAACGAAAAGAGAATAATAAAGATATTTTCAAAATGAAGTATTTAGGAAATGCTGTAATTCAATTTGAAGAACCTAAGAAAAAGCCACAAACCCCGCAATGCGAAAACTGCCAATGTTATGGCCACACAAGAAACAGATGTACGCTCCCTGTACGATGTGTCAAATGCGCTGGCTTACATGATTCCCGTACCTGCTCAATAAATAAAAAGGATGGCAACCCAGTTACGTGCGTTTTATGTAAAGGACAACACTCAGCGAATTACAAATGATGCAAAGTATACCTTGACATAATATCCCGACGGCACCCAAACCACCCCCAACCTATCAATTTACCACGCACGCAGTCAACACATCAAGCAAGCCAACATAACCAACTAATATGAACACATCAAACACAACAATCCTTAAACTATGCAGCCATAACTGCCAATAAGCGAAACATCACCTCTCCATCCAGTACCGTACCTCAGCACTGCACCCTTGGACAATCAATAACTCAACAAACAAACGATCTAACTGCAGTCATAACAGCAGCGCAGCAAACCATCCAAGCCCAGCAGCAGACCATAAATGAGCTGACTAATCAAATTAAACTCCTTAGGGAAGAACTAAGTTCAAAAATGGCTATAACGTATAAAATTGCTCAATGGAACGCCAACGGTCTCTCGAACCATAAACAGGAGATCGAAATATTTCTCAAACACAACAACATAGATATAATGCTCATATCTGAAACACACTTTTCTAGCAAAACATATTTTAAAATACCCAACTTTTTCATCTACACGACCCATTATCCTGACGCGGAAAGACATGCAAGAGGTGGCTCAGCAATTCTAATTAGAAAACAAATTAAGCACTAGCAACTACCAGAATTCAGAGAAGATTTCCTACAAGCAACAAGCATCATGATAGAAGACTGGAACGGACCACTGACGATCTCTGCTGCCTATTGTCCGCCGAACTATCTCACAAATAAAGAAGGTTTTCTCAATTATTTTCGTTCACTGGGCAACAGGTTCATGGCAGGTGCCGATAATAATCCAAAACACACGCTCTGGGGCTCTCGAATCTCACCTACAGGTAGAGGTAAAGTCCTATCCAATGTTGTACAAGAACTCCGATTAGGACACCTTTCAACCTACCAACTAACATACTGGCCCACTGATCCGAAGAAAAAACCGGACCTATTCGACTTCTTCGTAACGAAAGGCATAGCGCCAGGGTACCTCACAATTGCATCCTGCTGGGATCTATCCTCAGATCACTCACCTGTTATTGCTACAGCAAATAGTTTCATGACCAACAAAACTCCCTCGCCAAAGCTCCATAATAAAAACGCTGATTGGGATTACTTCAGGACATTAATGAAAAACCAAATAGATCTAAAGATACCACTAAAAACCATTGAGGATTTAGAATCAGCTGTAGCAAATTTCACCACACTAGTACAGAAATCTGTAAGGGAAGCCACTCCAGAAATTCCCATCAAAAGAGTCAAGGAACACTGCCCCATAGCAATAAAGAAAAAAGTAGCCGAAAAGAGAATGTTGAGAAGAATATGGCAGTCTTCACAATTACCTTCAGGTAAAAATCGTTACAACCAAGCGTCCAACGAGCTAAAAGAACAAATCAGAAGCCTTGAGAACAATTCATTGCAAGATTACCTTGCTGGACGCCACACCTGTTTCAGATTACTCACTATGGACAGCAACCAAAAATATCAAGCGTCAACACCAACCCATTCCGCCCATTCAAAAGGAAGACGGAACTTGGGCAAGATCTGATAAACAAAAGGCAGAAGTATTTGCTGCGTACCTTGAATCAGTCTTTCAACCTTTACCTTCAACTGAAACCACTGAAGAGGTAGCAGAGATAAAGACAACACTCGATGCACCATACCAGATGTCACCCCTGCCAAAACTGGCTACAGTCTCTGAAATAAAGGAAGTAATTAATTATAACTTAAACCCAAAAAAATCACCAGGCATTGACCTTATAACCGGATACCTTATCAAGAAATTTCCTCGCAAGGGCCTAGTTATGTTAACTATGATCTACAACGCAATATTAAGGTTAGGCCACGTACCGACTCAATGGAAAGTAGCACAAGTGATATTAATACCTAAACCCGGAAAGCCAGAAAATGCTACTTCCTCTTATAGACCAATAAATTTATTGTCACAATTAGGCAAACTATTTGAGAAATTACTTGCTAAAAGGCTAGAGCCGATTATTGAAGACACGGGACTTATTCCGGATCACCAATTTGGTTTTCGCAAGGGCCGCTCTACGATAGAACAAGTCCACAGGATTGTTGACGTCATAAATGAAGCTTTCGAAGACAAGCAGTATTGCACTGCCGCATTTTTAGACGACAGCCAATCACTTCCACACAGCTGCTTTGTCATTCTCAAATCCTTTTTATCAGACAAGTTCTTCCAAGTCAAACATGATCAAGAAATTACAGACTGGCATCCAATAAAATCAGGCGTTCCCCAAGGAAGCATATTAAGTCCCATGCTTTATCTGCTATTTACAGCGGATTTTCCGAGAAATAACCATTCTACCACCGCTACTTTTGCCGACGACAAAGCAAAGTTAAACATGAGGACCCAACAATCGCAGCTACGCTCCTCCAGTGGGACTTATACGAAATAGAAAAATGGGCGCAAAAATGGAGAGTCCAAATCAACAACGAAAAGTCCGTACATATCACATTCACAAAACGTAGAGGGATCACCCCACCAGTTTTTATAAATAACGCTCCACTCCAGCAGGTTCAAGAAGTTAAATACCTAGGACTACATCTGGACAGAGGATTAACGTGGAAAAGTCATATATGGAAAAAACGGAAACAACTGGGCCTCAAATTCCGTAAGCACTACTGACTGCTAGGCCGCCAGTCCAAACTATCAACAACAAACAAACTGCTAGTTTATAAAACTGTTTTTAAACCTATATGGTCTTACGGACTTCAGCTCTGGGGAACTGCCGCCTCTTCCTCGTTACAATCTATAGAAAGATTTCAAAACAAAGTGCTTCGTGTTATATGTGATGCGCCCTATTTTGTCAGAAACATCGACATCCTAAGTGACTTAAAAGTAAACACAGTGCGCGAAGAAATAAGTAAGTGTAGTACTAAATATTTAATTTGACTATCCAACCATCCTATGTAGTCCGTCTGCTTGACAATAGCGAACAAACACATAGGTTAAAACGGTTTAAACCTTTAGATTTGCCTCACAGATTTTAATGACTTTGTCTTGTTGCAACTTAACACCGCTGTGCCTTAGCAAGTCAAAACAGAGAGGTGTTCGTTGGAATACTCTCACATGCCATTAGTCACGCCCTATTGTTATTTTTCAAGTGACCCTGTATTTACTTATTGTATGTTATACAGATTGTAAATAGTAATAAACTAAATAAAAAAAATTATTTATATTGCTGAAGGCAATCTAATATATTTCCTAAGTGCAGCTTCTATCCTGATTCTATTTTTCCATGTGCACTGGTGATAGATATTTAAACTGGTTTACTTGTGGTGCAGTTTCATTTCCCATTTAAATTTGTTATTGTCTCTGTTAAATATTGCTATTAGTTTTGTTTTATCTATGTTAATGTTAAGTTTGTAACTATTCAACACTTCATTCCAGATGTCCAAGTTAGTGTGTAGAAGATCAACATAAAATAGCATCTGCAAATGCGCATAATCCCATTGCAGGTTATAGGTTTATGTATTCAATAACGACTTTCCTAATTTTTTATTAATATTTTTTAATTATTTATTGGCAGTGGCAGCTACATGCAAGAAGAATATACCTATATAATTTTTGAATCTCGTGTTTCTCCTTTTTTGGCAAAATTAGCACTAGCATTGTTTTATTCCTCCACACTCAATTGAAAAGGTTTGTAGCTCTTGGATTTCTTTACCTCCCAAAAATTTCATCGTGTTGGAACTTCCTCCGTTTTAATTTTTGCTATCATTTTTGTTATTTTGTGTCTGATAAAATATTTCTTAGGCTCAATTATTACTATGTTTATTTTTTTTATTTCTACAATATTGTCGTTCTGTACTTCATTGCTATTTGTCAACAGGTTTGGATATATACATTTTATCTATTTAAAATGGCTTTATTTTTTTTTAAGATGTTTTCTTGCCTTTCTTTAGCACATTAATCATCGTTATTAACCTTATTCTTCTTTATTTTTGATCGTGACTTCTACTAGGTAGATGTATAGCTATGTAATGGCACCTTTTACTTTCTACATTTTTAATTCGTTTCCGATAATATTTTGAAGTTATTATGTAATTCACTATCGATTTTCACCTCTCCTTGGTAGTTCTCATGTGATTTTATGTTTGAAAAAGGAGTCTGCAAAGGCGAAAGTCTAATATTCTTTTCCATTATTAACACCCTCATCTCCAATTAGTGCAATTACTCCCTTCCCTTCAATGTGATCTGTCCCAACTTTTGCATTAAAACATCCTATGAATATTATAAAGTTCTTCCAAAAACTTGTTTTCTTTTGCTTCTACTTTCTCATTTTTACTAATGCCGTAAGCTATTATGAATGTAATAAATATATCTCTATTATTATTTGTTTTCTACTAACTCTTCTTCTTTACCATTTATAGTTCTTATATTCCAAATAATAATTTTCCAAATTTCATTACCTTAGGTTATTTTTTTTAATTATTATTTAAATTTCTGACTACACGACTCTATTATCTTCATCGCATATTATTTTCCAATTTCTTATAATTTTAACCTGTATTCCACTTTGCTTTAGTACATATATAAGTTAGTACTTTTCATTTTATATATATATTTCTTAATAATTCTTATTTTGTTTCCAGTATATTCAATTTCATATTATTTACTGTTTTACTTTATTATTTATAACTGTTGCTAATCATAGCTAAAAGTAATTCCTATACATAGGACCAATTTTCTCCAATCTGGATCATATACAGATTCGTTCGTTTTCTCAGGCCACACGCATAAACTTCCTAACTTTGCCATCTTCACAGTCAAATTTTTAGTAATTTCATCTCAAATACGGCCGCCAACGGTAATTTTTAAATAACGTGTCAATTTTTTTTTAAATTTTTGGTGCTTGTAGAATGTGGAATTTAAAGTAATATTCTTTGGAAACAAAGATTATTACATAAAATTATTAAAAGAGAAAAATCTGTGGTTTTAATACATATTCTGAATGAGGCTAGACTTCAATAACAGTTTCATCTTTTTCTTCTTCTCAATCATGCTTTAGATATAATTCATTGCAACATTGCGATTCTGCATTTTTATACTTGCTCCTTCCATCTCTTTTTCGGTCTTCCCAAGCTTCGTCTTCCTTTTGTTCTTTATCTATAGTATATTTTGGGTAGTCTGTCGTTTTCCATTTGTTCTAAACGTTCTTTGCATGGCTGTATGCAGTCTTTTATTTTATCCATAATGTTAAATATTTTTAATTCTTCTCTAGTTTTTTCGTTTTTTCTATCTCTGATATCGTATGCGGCGCATTTCTGATGTAGTTATTCTCCATAATAGAATATTATGCAGAATGTATTATGAACGTTAATGGTCCAGCATTCACTACCGTATGTTAGACCTGGGACAGCTCCACTTAGAATTTCATTGTTTCCTTCTGTACGTTGTTCTTGAGTGTTCCTTTTATCGTGCTATTATAATAGTTAAATTTTTTTGATGTCGACCTGTTATGAAAGATCTTGAACAGCTCAGAAATTTGAAACGGTTCACCTGTTCGATTATTTTTTATCTAATACTATCTTTGATGGGGCCGATTCATTGCCGCAAAAAGCCGTTACTTTCGTTCTATTGGTGGATATTTTTAAGTTATATGTTTCCATTATTTGTTGCAATTTATAAATGCCTAGTTGAATTAAATTTTCTGAATCTGCAACTACAAAATGATAGTCTGTGAATAGAAATGTGGCAACATATTTTGTTTTATTTAGATTATGCGTATAAGTTTCTATATTATCAATCCACTGCCTCACAAGATCGTCAATATACAGATTGAATAGAACTGGGGACAGGCTGCATCCCTGTCTTAGCCCAAGATTTGTGTTTTCGGAATTGCTTCTATCGTCATGTATTAGTATTTCTGTATGCGCATATGTGTTTTTAATGACTTTAATTAGATGTATAGGTATGCCTCGTGTGTTCATTATTTTCCAAGGTTTTTTGCGGTAGATTTTGTCGAAAGCTTTGATGTAGTCTACGAACATCATGCGCTTTTTTTTGTTGAATTCTCCATGTTTCTCTATTATTTGTTTTGTTGTGAATATATCATCAGTATATAGGATCTGCATTTTCTGAATCATGTGCTCTTGTAATATTACAATGCCTATTATATTTTACAGTCGTTTGGTTAATATTTTTGTGTACTTTTTTAATAGGCTTATTCCTCGATAATTGTCGCATTTCTATCGGTCTTCTTTCTTAAAAATCAGTTTGATCATCGCCACTTTTCATTCATGAGGGATAGTGTAGTTGGTCCAGCACATGTTGATTAAGCGAAGGTATCTTGACTTTAGTTCTTCCGAGGCATATTTAATAAGTTCGTTATTAATTCGACCCAGTCCACAGGTTTTTCTATTTTTAGTGCATCACAACGAGTCATTTAGTTTTTTAGTTTCTATTTTATCTACTTCTATCTTTTCGTTTTCTTCTTCTTGGTCCTCTTTTGTCAGTTCTTCTAGAAACTATAGGTTTTTATAATACTTTAACCATTGGGTGGGTGTTTGTATTATTATAATTTTTTATTTATTATTATTATTATAACAGTATTCTTTGAATTTATCAAATTAGTTTAAATATTATGTACACCAGTTTTTAAAAACTTTTTTCAATATTATCAAAAATTTACATATAAAGTTATAATAATGTGATAAAAGCAATTGTAATTTTAAATTCGACAAAGCGACCAAATAGTCATCATTAACCTTTTTGTTTCCTTTATATCCTTCTCAAGTCAAATATAAATAACAGTTGTCTTCAGTCTAAATGTGTAAAATTTCAAACGATATTATTACTTATAACAGAACTAAACTAATGGAAAAAATAATTTTCGGAAAATTACTTATGGCAATTTTAATCATTAATTTAACTAAACTGAATCAAAAGTCCTCATATTTTTAAAGACAAATTGTTTATTTATAAAATTATCTGAAATGCTAAGTGAATACTAAAATTTTTAATTATTGTTGAGCTGGTTTTAGTACAAATTGCATTTAATGTAGCAAAAAAACGACAATATCTTAGCAACATCTCAATATATTCAACAATTCTTAACTACTAGCGTGAGGTTGATCTTCCACTGCAACGTGTAAAATTATTTATTCGATAGTCGGCCTAAACGAGTTCATCAAAAAAAAAACACTTAAACCAATTTTACACCATTTGTCAATTTATTATATCCTCATCTCGAATTGTACTGATCTCTCTCTGCAAAATTGTAAGTAGTGTGTTTATACACACTTTGTTGTACTTACTTTCTTATCGACCACATACTGATTAATGGAACTAAACGCAAATTAGTTTAATGCAACCTTCAAAAGTATTATAATTTAATACTTAATAAACAAGTTTGAACTGTGGAAACTGCATGTGTACGCATTGGGTGGCTGAACACATATTTACAAAACTATAGCAAACATAAAGTTAAGAAACAAAAAAAGGTTACACAAAATGTGCTTCTCAAAACAGAACGCAAAAAAATGTACAAGACATAACCAATTTTAAACTTTTGTTAAATTATAATCTCTCAGAACAAAATGTTATACGCAAATATAGTAAATCTAATTTAAATCCTTTTAACAATCAATAGTACTTTGATTTCTTAACTTTGAAATTACCATTTTCACTACTTGCACAATTCTATCACCTCCAAAATAAAGCTTTTGCACGTGTTTTAGTTCCCGTATCATGAGGAGAAGATTATCCTCCTTTATGACTACCCAAAATAAATAACATATTTTGTTATAAAGTTAGATCTTCTGAGAAGGTCTGGTTATTAAGCGAAAATTTGAAATTATGTCATTCGGCGCGACAATATGATTTAAACATTATAATATTAATGCCAATGTTCACTGTTTACTAGTTTTGGCGAAGTGTATGAATTTCTTGTTTCTTTTTCCAAATTTAGCCCCTTCAAGCTAATTTTTATTTAGTATTATTTGCAAAGACCTTCAGTATATAGAGATTGAGCTCCAGCTTATGTTCTAGAATTAACCCCTTAAGCAAAAATTTAAGACTATCCTTTGTTAAAACCTCCAAGATTATTAAATTAAATTAAACCTCACAAGTAAAAACATCAACAAATTCTGTATTTGATGTTGGTCCCTATGTCTTATTTCTTTAGCAGCGAAGCTAAATATCCACTATATATCTCAGCGATCCACCTATGGTGAAGTTGAATCGCTCAGGTAGAGATTGTTTCTAGTTCATGAACTGCTGGTTTCATTTTTAAAGATTTTGACAACCTTGCCATCATTGCATAGTTTATATTTCTAGGTTTTTTACTCCTGTGTCCCATCAGTAAGAGTTGCAGTCCATTTTTAAAGAATCAAACATTTGGGCTTGGCTCCACTAATTCCTCTAGTCATCGAAAACTCGCCATCTAGAATATATTGGTTTGTTTTAGATTCTAATGTGTAATGAGTACCGTGATTTGATTTGAAGTTTTCATGCAAAACTTGAAATCCACGACTGTTTTGAAAAGTAAAAGTGCTTTCTTAACGAAAGGATCCAATTAATCTTGAATACTATTTCTTGCCCTTTTAGGCTTGATAAGAATTTGACGAGCAGTAATAGTCTCCAACTTCATCGAGGATTATTTTTAGTCTGGTAGTTTCATTCCAAATCCATTCCTCAAAGGGGTTTTGTCCTTCATTTAAATACACCAATTAAAAACTACAAAGTCATCATTTATATTTTGCAAACTCGGCAATTTGAAGATTATCCTTGTAAACTACCTTCGCAAGCTTCGATGTGTGATTTGATAAATGTTTTACTCACTCTAATAGGTTTAGTTTTTAGCCTTATTCACAATAAGCAAATTATTGTTTAAAAAAAAGATTATTTCAGTTTATTTATATCTACTAGAATTTCTAAAACATCCATATTAACAGTTTTCTCTTTGTATACCACTCCATCACCTAGTGTATAGTTGCGGATTAACTTAAGCTTATGGAGATCAACGGCTAAGAAATAAATTTAGGAATATTATTAAAAAATTATCCACAATTACAGCTAATAGGCTAAACAAAATCATATTGTCAATCCCTAAACCAAAGATTACTGAAATTACAGAAAATTCAAGTCCTTCCACCATTAATAAGATTTGCTCCAGCAGTTCTTTCTTCACTAAATAATTTGCTTCTAGTTATCCAGTACTCCTTGTATTATTACAACTTGAGCCTATAAATCCAAAATGCACACCTCGCAACAATAAATATCTTGTCATAAACGTTCCCTTAGTCTTAAAAACCAGTATTTCTATAACGATCTGGAAGCCACAAAGCGTGAACATTAGCATTGAGTATAATTAGCTATCTTTAGAACTTATCATCCATATTTTAAATAATTCTGTTGTCCTTTTCAATTAGAGCTGCAGGCAAGAGCCCACGATATTTCGCCCTTTATGATTTGTAAAAATGGTGGGCACTGCTCCTGATTCCTTCGTATATATTTCATAAAGACAGCCAAGGTATATCATATTTAAAATCCCTTTTGTAACAAGAAAGTCAAAATATTTTTAATATAGATAAGCGGACTTTGGTTTGAAGCAATCATTCCTCTTGTAAACAGTTACCTATATTTGATAAGTGGGGAAACATTTCTTTGGAAATCCATGAAATACAACTTCAGGTTTCTTATTGTATTCCCTGTTCTTACAATCTATTACTGCGTAGCAGTTAGGTATGTCGATATTGTGTTAAGTACTAGAGTGACTAATGGTATCAAAAATTGTCTAGAACTGATAAGTTTTATTGGATTTTTGAGAGAACTTATGAGAATAATATGCTACTTTATTTGCTCGATGCAAAAACATTATAAGGTTTAACTTCAGTTGACGGCACAGAAGCCAAGCCTAATAAAAAAATACGTTGCTAAAATTTTGGATAGGAACTGATGACTAGCAAGGTTCTAACTTTCAGTAGGGATACCCACTGAAACCGCCGTATTTTTCTCACTTGCAATTCAGAGATGTACTTCTTTTGACCATCTAATCCAAAATGATTTTAATTCGCATAACGAGATGTAACTTTAATTATTGTGAATCCGGCTCCACTACGACAATTAACGGTTGTATGAGCATTATTACAGTAGGATCATTTAAATCATTGTTAAAAGAACATAAAAATCGTAAATTCAACTAAAAGCTAATGTTAGTTAAAATAAAGTCCCATAATATTCAAATATCAATCTCTTGTTTCATATAAAACGATTAAAATTTCATTTTTACATAGTTAAAGTAACGATTAGAAAAAATCATTACCACTGTGATTTTCTACTTGCCCCTTTTAAATTTCCACATTTTTTCTTTACGTGGCAATTCTACCTTGCAAGCATTCAATTTTTCTCCTCTCGTACAACCACTGATAATCGTTCCACTACACAATTTTTTCTTCACAATCTAAGTTCAATATCTCAACAATCTATTGTTGTATTTTGGGTAACGCCAATTATTCAATCGCGTGAGTTTTCCGAGATTCATGACCTTATTTTCTATGAACATAAATGGCCTGTTGGGTTGCAGAAGATTAAATATTCTCGTAATTAAAGCCGACATAATGTTTTTCCTATTGCTTTCAGGTCTTTTAGTCATTGGATTTTTAAAATCTTTTGCAAATTATCTTTTATTTAATACAAAAACAAAAATATACTGGATTTACTTAAATTCTAGCCTTTGAGCTTTATTTTTTTAGAGCATAACAAGCTTCTCCTAGTTATAAATTTTTCTTGTTGCTTAGCTTTTTATACTCGTAAATGCATTTTTTTGTATTCGTGCTACAAATGTGAATTTTCTTGAATCCCGCACATACAAGTTCTCTTGATTTGTCTAACTTTTTTGTTGAATGTTCAATCAAATCACTTATTTGCTGTACAATATGTCCCAGATTTGATATCTTGGACATAGACAGTAAATGTGATGACGAATAGGAAATGGTTTAAAAATAAATAAATAAATAAAAGTTATTATAAGTGTAGAAACATGAAACATTAAATTATCTTGATTGAGATTAACAAAAATAAAATAGATATATGGTATCTCTAAATCAAGAAAAAAGTTAAAAGCACATAACTCAGAGGAAATTACATTTTTGTTTATAGCAAAAAACGAACACGCAAGTTGGAATAAGAATGTTTCTGCATTTGAATTTTTAAATATGTATCGAAGTTCCAATTTATGTATTACTGCAAATTACTGAAAACAAATTTAAACACAAGCAATAAATGTTTTCATATAATTATCGTGTATTCACCTGGTATGACTAAATTAAAAAAAGAAAAAAGGTTTTAAAAAACTACAGAAAATCATGGACAAGACACACTACAACCACCAAGTCAAGATAACTGGCTTCTTTAACATATAAGTAGTCAATATATCTTTACAAGAAGTAAAACAAAATTTCAACAAATAGGAAACCAACGATAACAAAGATTTATTAATTAATTTATATGCTTTAAGCAGTAAACAGTAAATGTATAAATGACATATTTTTGGACCATGATTCGAAATACAAATATACACACATGTCTGTAATAGTCTATATAATAACAAGCAGGCACTGCTTGCCAACTAAGATTTTAGACGTAAAAAGACTAAATTCCGCCAATATAGGCAGCGACCATTTACTCGTTTTATAAAATATTTGAACAAGATATCAACAATAAACCAATATAAAGTAGCTAGACAATAAGAGCTCTGCATAACTGTATGCAAACCATTTAAAAATAAAAATAAAGCAAAATCCAATGATTAATAAAAAAACTTGAGCAAAAGTAAAAATTAACATCGTGAAAGAAATAAATAACAAGTTATTAAGATATGAAGGACAAGAATTAAATGAACAGCTCAAAAAGTTATTTAATATAACAATTAAAGAAAAAAAGTGCCAACACACAACTATTCTAATATTTAAAAAAGATGAAAAAGTAAAACCGGAGAACTATCTAAGGGTAAATTCCAAAACCCTCATTACTAACTTCAATATATTATTCGACACCAAGAAACTCCTTATACCCCGAGAAAAATCTTCCAGAATTCCTAAATTGTATGGTCTCCCAAAAATTCATAAAGAGAACATTCTTTTACGTCCCATAATTAGGGCGTTCGGTTCTCCCACCCACGACCTAGCTAAATACCTTTACAAGACTCTTACAAAACGGACATCATCCTATGTCCGAACCTCCTATCATTTCCTAGAAATATTAAAAACCTTCCCTATACGCAAAAGTATATCCTAAAGTTATTAAAGTCAACCTATAATATACCTTCCAAAATAAATTTTACCGCCAAACTAATAGTGCTCCCATGGGTTTTTTCACCTGTCATCGCTAACCTTTTTATGGCCAATTTTGAACAAAAGCCCTCACCTCCTTTCACCTTAAATCATTATTCCATAATTGTAAACTAAACACCAAATATGTAGTTCACAGACCAAGTAGCTTTGTGATACGCTATTTGCTACCTACGGGAACTCTGGTTGAACAATATTTTACGTTTATTAATAGCTGTGGTCATAAAAGTAAAGCAATTTTGTAATTCTTAATCTAAATAACTGTAGAGGACAGAGCTACGACAATGCCAGAAACATGTTTGAATGCTACAAAGGTCTTTAGGCTAGAATAAAAGAAAGACATCTTCTGACCCCATATATACCTCTTTACAACTATTTGGTTCTACAGATGCAAAGGCAAACATAATCTTTAAAAAGAAATTCTTTAAATCAGCAAAATTATAATTTTTTAGTTCTTCTACCAAAAGATAGGATATCTTGCAGTGTTATCTTAAAAAGAAGACTTTATCCTTAAAGCTTTGTCCACACTCTATAGAGTGCTATGATTGATGCAAATCAAGCATTTTGCAAATTGTTCCAGGAGGTTCTTAAAGCTCTAACACACATTACCCGTAGTAATGATCCAGTTAAAATGTGTTATTGACTTGTGAGCTCTGAAATGGCATTAATGATATGTTTCCGAGACAATGTTCTTGTAGAGCCTTGAGAATCAAGTGAAAAACTTCAAGGAGAAAGTTCAGATACAATAAATTTATTAATGTACACAGTACTTTAAAATACACAATATATACACTCTTCGAAATGAAGATAATATCTTCAAGATGATAGAAACATATTATGCTGCAATTGTTTAGCTGAAGTTGAACAAACAATCTAACATTAATTGAATCACTCAAATTGAAAATCACAGAATGGGGCAAAGGGCAAACCAATTGTTAAATTAAAATATTTTCTAAGGAATGTATTTATTTAGTAACATTTTTAAGAATCAATAAAAATATTAACAAAGAAAATAAGGATAATTTACCAAAAATACAATTAGAACCACAAAAACTCGCAGCATTATATAACTCATATGACGTAAACTCTACTTTTCCCAATAATGCCATTGTTCTAAGAATTTTTCTAAGTACAGCAGTTACTAACTGCAGTGTAGAATAATCCTTGTCAGCTCTTAAAAGAGTGAAGACTTTTTGAGGTCAACGACAAAACAAGAAAAAATGACGGGCCTTGCACTTGTATTTATTGAGAGTGAGTTTCTACAGAGGTTTCCTTTTGATAACACAGTTCAGAAGTTTACTAATGTTTTTTAAGTAAAAGTTTTTTATAAAATGGCCATGTGTTTCTATTTTTGTTCATTAATGTTAAATATAGTAAATTATCAGGTTGACAGCCGAACTGTCAAAGTCTACTGTAAAAATGATAAATTTGTAAATATTAAAGTGTACCTTCTGACGTATTTCTTGGACGAAAATTAATAGTGCGTGGGGTACAGACCTGAAAATACTAAGTATTACATATAAATTTGGGCTCTGCGATTCACCTCAATTATATGAAATATTACGTGCATTATATTCATAAAAGTAGAATCAATAAATTAAGTACTATTTTATTAAGCAAATAGAGAATGTAGCTGCGACATTGATAAGAGTACGATCTCTGACGGGTTAACTGAGATAGGCACTCGGTGTGGCCGTAAAGATAGTAAATAGTAAACATTAAACATGACTATATCGCAAACTTAATTGAATTCAAATATTAGTACAGCACAGTAACTGAAGATAAATAATAAATAAAGAAATATAAAAGACAAAAGTTCAACATCGGCGGTTAAAATTGGTAAAAGGTGTAAAAAGAAAGGTAGATAAACCTAAGAAAACAATGAGATCAACATAAAGTATGACGATAAGACAGACCTAATATTAAAAGGAGTGAACCAAATAAAAAACGATTTAGCAGAGACAAGAACAGAACAAAGGAAACTTACATAGGAATTAAAAAAACATAAAAACTGAAAACGAAAACCGGAAAAAGGAATACAAAAAAAATTAAGAAATATAAACTGAATTAACCAGATTGAGAAAAAATATGAAACGCCTTGAAAAAGAAAAGAAAGAAAAAATGTAGTAATAATTGGACTGCAAATAAATTCAATGGACAATAAATCGAATACTGAGAAAATAGACAAATTCAATGAGGAAAACTTGGGAGTGAAAGTACAAGTTAAAACAGTTAGCAATATGAGTCAAAAATTATGTTTAATAGAACTAGAAAACTTACAAAACAAAGAGCAAATAACGAAAAACAAATGGAAATTAAAAAATGAGGAGAAACCGTATATATAAACACTGACCTAACTAAAAAAGAGGAAAGAAAGTCAGAGTGGGTTTTAGTAAAACATGATTATTTTAATTTATAACAGAGTGGGACAAAAAATGCAGCTGCATAGTTGCAAAAGAGTATCCAAACGAATCTTGTTAATAGTATTTTATCAAATACATAATAAACGTACAACAATAATAATAATCCATAGATCGAATAAAAATGACTTAACTAAAAATGAGGAAGAATTTTGGGAAGAGTTGTAATGGGAGATTTTAATAGTAGACTAGGTAAAAGAAATGAACTAGCAATGGATGTGATTGAAACATATGAAAAAAGTACAAGAAACAATAACGGAAAACTAGACTATTACGTATTAATAAACTTATAGTGGCTAATACATTTTATAAACACCAAGACATACACAAGTACATAAGAGTTTCGAAGAAAAGAAATAAACGATCAATAATTGATTACGTACTTGTTTAAAGAAATAATAGAAAATCGATAAAATATGTCATTGTAAGAAGAAGTGCAGAAATGTTTAGTGACTACTGCCTGGCAGTAGCGAAAATTAAAATAAAAAAGGAAACACAACAGGAAAACAGTAAAGACAACAAACCAATCAAGATCCAATCAAATCGTATAAACTGAAGGAAAAAGTTACTAGCAAAGACTTATCAGAAAGTCGTTGACGTTAAAATAGAAAATAGAAAACATCATAAAACAGAAAAATACTGAGGAAGCATGGCAAATCTTCAAATAAACAGTAATAGAAGCAGCCCAACAAACTTGTGGTATAATAACAACAAACAACTGTAAGAAACAAACATCTTGGTAGAATGGAGAAATAAAGAATAAATTAAAATAAAGAAATAAATATGGAAGGAATACTTAAAGAATAGAAATAAAAATAAATACAAAGTATACAAAGCACAGAGAACAAAAGTTAAAAATAAGATACTGGAGTCAAACAGAAGTCATGGAAAGAGTTTGGTAGAAGACTAGAAGAAACAAATCAAGGTAATCGCTAACTGTTTTATAAAGTAAGTAAAACACAATTGTTGTTGAGTCGACTATTCGTCGTTTAGTGGAAAAATTCGAATAAACTGGTTCAGTAAACATCAAACAGCATATGTACATAGTCGAAACGTAAGGTTTGCAGATAACATTGAACAAGAGTGTGCAGGATAACCCGAGGAAAGTCAATTCCTCGCCACCCCCAAGAATATGGCCTTTCGTAGGCTTCAACTTGGCGAATTTTGGGTCGGGACTTGGGCTTGCGCACGTACAAATTTAATTAACCCAGGAACTGAAGGTAAACCACCATAGGCAGCGTCGAATATTCGCTGACTGAGCTCTGGAGCAATTGGAAGTGGACCCCGATTTCGGACGAAAAATCATCTTCAGCGACGAGACCCATTTTTGGATAAACTGCTATGTCAACAAGCAAAATTGTCGCATTTGGGAAGATAAAAATCCACATGAGACCCATCAACTACAAATGCAACCAGAAAAAATCACTGTTTGATGTGGATTTTGGTCACGGGCTCGTATTTCTTCCAAAATAAAGCTGGCACCGCCATAACTGTCACCGGCGAGAGGTGCAGAACTATGATAACCATTTTTTGACCTAAATTTGAAGATATAGATCTCAACGACATGTGGTTCCAACAAGACGGCGCTACGTGCCACAGTGAATGCATCAATGAATCTTCTGCATGTCAAATTCGACGGCATGATTATCTCGCATTTCGGCGACATCAAACTGGCCACCGAGATCGTGTGATTTAACGCCATTAGACTTTTTCCTGTGGAGCTACGTTAAATCACGGATCTGTGCGAATAAACCGCAAACGATTGATGCCTTAAAAGTCAACATAACCAATGCCATAAATGATATCAAGCCCGATTTATGCGGTCGAGTCATCGAAAATTGGACCTCTCGGATATCGCCACTCAGCAAAGCCATATCATATTCCATACATAATGTAATCGAATACTCTTTCAAATAAAAAAAATAATGATATCTCATACACAATTTGTTTTATTTAAATGTAAAAGTTCGAGCGCCCTTATAGGAAAACCCTTTATTAATAGACGACATAATTAAGCAAAAACCACTATAAAAACGAAGAAACTTGAGATCGAATATAAGAATCTATAAAGCGTTAGAATACAGAAATGTGCATTTGCGGGCGACGTGGTCACAATGGGAAAGAGACCTACAAAATAATTTAAATGTTTGGAATAAAACTCTTAAATCGCACAAGCTCAAAGCAAATGTTAATAAGACAAAAGCAATGGTCATGGCAAAGAACATAGACAAAAAAATTAACATAAAACTAGAAGACATGGTAATAGAACAAGTAAAGAAATTTTATATCGGGGTGTGATAATTAAAAATACAGTGAACCAAGAAACGGTCATGAAGGAAAGTACAGAGAAAGCAACAAATACATATTACGGAATTGGCAAAACAATCATGGAAAAGAAGAAAGTTTCTATAAAAACAAAAATGTTGGTTCATAAATCTTTCAACCTGTACTGCTATTCGATTGTGAAACTTGGGTATTATCTAAAAATATAGAGTAGAGTACAGGCATTGGAAATAATGTGTCTACGTGCAGTCAAAAAATAACAAGAAGAGACTGAATAAAGAATCAGAAGGTTAGAGAAGAACTGGAAGTTAAGTCCACGGTGGGGACATGTGAAAATAGACAATTGGGATGGTGGAGACATTTACAAAGGCTACCAAGCAACAGACAAGTGAAAAGAATGTGGGAAGTAAAGACAATAGACAAAAGAAACAGAGGCAGGCCAACTAAAACGTGGGATAACGTAATTACCAAGTTACTAAACAAGAAGAATTTGAGTTGGCAGACAGCAAAGAGAACTTCTTTAAGTGCCTTGCTCGCCGAGAACATTGGCGATCAGAAACATAGTTTTTACTTTATTAATTGCTATTCTAAATAGTGCCGTGATGTTGAGTTCATACCATTGCCGTACATTTTCGAACCATGATATTTTGGGTCTTCCTGAGTCGCGCTTGCCTTCAATTTTTCCTTGAGTAATGATATGAAGTAGTTTGTATTTATCATTTCTTATAACATGACCCAGATATGTAAGTTTTCTTCTTTTGATAGTATTAAGAATTTTACGTTGTTTGTTTATGCGTCATAGTACCAATAAGTTTCCGCCGTATTTTATTAAAAATTGGGCATTTATTGTGAAAGAATGGAACGTTCTGTTTTATTCAAAGTATTGACCTTCGCTAACCACTAATTTTTCCCATCTACCACGTCTAAAGAACGCTTCATTTTTTGAGGCTATCCATGAATCAACCCAATTTTTGGTATCTTCATATGATGTGAAGTGCTACTCAGGCAAGCCATGTGCTATCGATCGAAACAAGTGATAATCAGAAGAGGAAATGTCTGGTGAATACAGCGGGTGAGCTAGGACTTTCCACTTGAGTGTTTCCAAGTAGGTTTTGACCGGTGCCGCAACATGTCGACGAGCATTACCATGCAGGAGAATAATTTTGTCGCGTCTGGAGTAGTAGTAGGCGCGTTGTTCCTTGAGTACTCTGCTCAATATCATCAATTGTGTTCGGTAGAGAACTCCATTAATGATTTTGCTGTTTGAGCAACTCATAATAGACGACACCAAGCTGATCCTACCAAATACACAACATGAGTTTGTTTCCATGAATATAATTTTCTCTTCTTTGGGTTATCGTAGTGAATCCATTTTTCATCACCAGTGACTATACGATGCAAAAAACTATTTCGTTTATGCTTGGAAAGCAGCATTCACATGTGCAAAATCGGCGTTCAACGTTTCTCGACTTCAGTTCATATGAAACCCTATTTTCTTGCTTTTGGGTAATTGTTGATTTACTCCTAATGTAAGTGCAAGTTCTTCTTGCGTTTGGCAGGAATCTTCCTCCAATAATGCTTCCAATCCGCGTCTTCGTACACTTTCAGCCTTCCGCTACGTTCTTTTTTTTCGGCGTCAAACTCACCGTTCTTAAACTTATGAAACCACTCACGACAACTTCTTTCACTTGAAGCAGCCTTACCATATTCTTCTACAAGCAATCGATGCACCTCAGATGCAGATTTCTTCAAATTAAAGAAGTAAATCAAAAGTTCCCGCAAATGATGTTTGTTCGGCTCAAAACTCGACATTTTCGCACAAAAAAATTATGTGATGCTATACAAAATCGATAACATTTTAAGGTTATGGTGTTGCCTTACGATATGACGTTTTACATCTGACAATTTCAACTAAAACTTACTGGTGTGACCATCTTTTGTCAAACGGTGGAGACATATATATATATATATATATATTTCTTTGGAAGTTTTTGATGTTCCAAACATGCAAAAATTTAAGAAAACGCGGGTGACAACTTGTTAGTCTAAGGTGCCAAAATCCTTAATCAGGCCCTGATCAGCGCTTATATTGCCCGGGTTCTATCAAAACAGATGTTAATTAGCGACTTGTATAACAAACTGATCATTCAATTAAGTAGTAAGTACTTATATATTTACGAGTATACTACTCGTTTGACATTCCTAACAAATTCATTTATATTAATGTTAAATACGACTGAAATATTTCGCTGCACTATAACTTCAGTTTTAACTATTTTATAAATAATTTTAAAAAACATGAATGGGCGCCCCACTGCCTGCATTAAGCTGTAAACGACTAACGCCTTACTACTATCAACACTCATTATTATCAACATTAATGGCTGCGGCAATTTGTTCGTGCGTGGCAAAACGTTTTTTATACGACCTTGAATATCTTTCACGGTGTTTTCACATATTAATGTTTTTTGCGAACTTA
The DNA here is from genome assembly GCA_036346155.1 of Sinelater perroti. Lineage (NCBI taxonomy): Eukaryota > Metazoa > Arthropoda > Insecta > Coleoptera > Elateridae > Sinelater > Sinelater perroti. Next base: position 6,772,870 of record JARFIY010000359.1, read on the forward strand.
AAACATTTAATTACACTTAGGCATATTCAAATTAGTTTTGCGTATAGCATTAAATTTGCAATAAGGAATCTTAAGGAATACAGTATGTTGGAATAGAGAATCTAGATAATTTAGCGCATATTTCCCCAGAGTCGATAGGCAATAAAGCAACCCCTGAATAAAAGTAAATTGGCTGTTCGGAACCTTTTTTTGCTCGCCTTTAGAGGCTATATTCGATATAGATATGTTTGGAAAATAGTTTTCTAATGCTCCTAATGTTAATACTTTTTCGAATTAATTCAACAGGACAATTATGTGGCTTTGAAATGTCTTACAGTACTTAATAAGTAATTTTCGCTTCGTTCTCCGAAAGAGTGCATATTCGTGGTGCAGAACACAAAGCCGATATTGCTCGAACGGATTCCTAACACAAGCAGATGTGGCCAGAGATTGAATTATAAAGTAATAACACCGCAAATGGATCACTAATCCGTTTTGTGGGGAAAACATGCGCGGGAAATCCATTTTGCCCCTTTCTGGACTATATAAACTATGTCTGCCGGACGGAACTTCAGTCCACCAGCAAGTGTCAAACACACATCGTTCTCAAGACTACCACAGCAGTCATACCAACAAGGTAACTGTAGCTTGTAGTAAAACATTAGCATTTAAGATTTCGACTCATATTTTGAGTTGTTTCAGCAACATGTTCCTCACCTGCGTGAAAACCGCCACCTTCGTCATCGTCGCCGTTGTGCTCATCACTTGGTTCATGGGAGCCGACGCCACCTACCGCAAGCCCCCTTTCAATGGATCCATTTTTGGAAAACGCGGAGTCACTGCAGGCAAGTCGCTCTTAAATATTTTTGTCTGACATCTGCATGGATCTTATTTTTGTACAAATTGCACGTATTTGTACTCAACATGTTTTACCATTTAAGTACTGTAGCAATATTCCTATATGTTTATGTCCTACACAATAGAAAAGTTGCTGTTATTTACATATTCTGTGTCGTATGCGGTGCATTTTAAAGCTTCTGAATTTTAGAGTACGACAACGCCAACAAGGCCCTTTCCGCCTTATGCGAAATCGCCATCGATGCTTGCCAGCCCTGGTTCCCATCCCAAGAGAAGTAAGTTCCCGGTTCGAAGATCCGACCCCGACTGAACTGACAGAAAACGTTTTGCTTTAGTCTATAACTTCTTGTTGTAAAGTTAAGCAGCATATTTTCTATCCGCATAGCTACATATATGTATCATTTATTTTTGTGTACTCGATGCATGAAATAAATAAAATGCTATAATAACGCACCTACTCGTTTCAATTTTCTTTCTAAAGGTGAGAAGCATAACATGCTACGGTAAAAGCTTCGATTTAATTTTAAACAAATAAACCGTTTTTTAAGTGGCCTTTTGAAGATTCATAAAAACTAACGCAACGCAGCATTTATCCGAACCAATTACTTTGGTCATCTGTTAAAGCAATGAAATATATGCATCTACGGTGCTCTGTAGTCATTCATATCGATGCGCACGCAATTGTTTCTTGACTTTTAAAAACAACAGATGATAGATACATTAATTTACTTTTTACTTGCACTTTATTTAATATTCAAAACACATAAGAAATTAAATAAAATGCAACAAATGCATTTCAACAGGGTAAAATAAATAGTAACAACCATAACAAAACAAAATAGATTGTGTCTTCCAGAACTATATCACATTTCTGTTCTTTGTAAGCCAACATACGATTTCTCTATTATAATGTTATTCCTTTTATTGTATTCTCTTTCCACCTGACTCTTAGTTGCCCTTTTGTTTTTATTCTGTGTAACTTACACTTAACTGAACTTAACGTCCACTAACTTTTATTTACATGTCTATCCAGTACATTTTTAGTGTCTATTGCTTCTATTATATTCTCTGATTTTATTTTGAGGTGTTGCTGTTTCCCTTAAGTTATCTTCTTTGAATCAGAAATTTTCTTTTATCTTGACTTTTTTGTAAGTTACACATTTTGTATGTTCGCATTTTTTATTTTCCACTTATATTTTAATTTTTTATACATAGTTGGATATATTGCTATTTTTGCAATTTAGTACCGAGTCCAGATATTTCAAAAAATCAACTTTATAATTGTAAACTTCTTTTTGTAGGGTAAATTTTTAACATTGCTCCTTTTAAGCTGTTTCTAGCAACATATGTTTCGATGAGATTTCCAATTATGGTTAGTTTATTGTTCATTATCTTTTCTAATGCTATGTTAGATACTTTAGTAGACAAGATATCTCTGTATTTTCAACTAAATTAATATAAGATTCCTTTAGCAGTTTTTCTTAAAAAAAACTATCACTTTATATACCTTTTATCTAAATTTCAAAGTTGTCGCCAAAGTTTGTCGTTTTGTTTTCAAAATAACATTTGTCTTCCTTTTGGAATCCTTGCTGATAATCTCGTATTGCTGTTTGTGAATTCTTTTATTTTTTTAAATTAATTTTAATTTATAATTAACAAGGCACTCTTCTGTAATTTATGTAAACCATTGGACCCGTTTTAGAAATGTATGCTTATTATTGGACATTTCTATTCTTTGGGCAGTATTTCTAAAATGTTTCCTTTCTATATATAACCTTTATGAGAAGAAATTTATAGCAGATTTTTTAATTCTTCATCTGTGATATTCAGCCAACAGATATGTCTTCTAAATAAACATTGCCTTAGAAACTTTTCCACTTAAACTCATTAAATCGCAGAGTTATGCTTAACAAGCAACTGTTCAGTTTGTTAGCGCATTTAAACGGAAATTACACGATTAACGTGATGGACGCGGATTCCGAACAGACAGTTCACATGTGCTAAACTAGGGAAAACCTTTAGTGGAGACGAGACATCAAGAAGCTACGCCTTTCAATGACACTTACTGCAAGTAGACCATCGTATGATATCAGAAGAACTAAAATTCAATATAGATAATTTTACGCAACGATTTGGGGAAATGAAACAATGCAAAAATAGTCCCTTACGCACCGACAGAGAAACAGAAAAACCGGACGAACAATTTCTGCTGAATTGTTTGAAAGGGCTAGAATTGATTTCACATTTGTGTTGCATATTATTGACGAAGACAAAAGTTGTTACTACTAACATGACCTTCAGACGAAGCGCTAAAGTACCGAATGGCGAGGTCAAGATTCGCTAATCTCAAAAAAGTGAAATGACAACCCCTAAAACAAAGATACTATTTATTGCGTTTTTTGACGCTAGAAATTGAATATTTACCTGAAAGACAAACGATAAACCAAAACTTTTACATTGATGTACTGAAATTCGGCGTCACAGTCCTGATTTGTGGGCATCTGGGCAATATTTTCTATTGCTCGACAATGCAAGACCCCATACTCCTGTATCAGTCTAAAAGTATTTTATTTTATTTTTGACTTGGTATTACTTTTGCTGAATCCGTCAAAGTGTGACTGCTATTAGGGATATTTTTCTTATCTTTATCCTAAATAAAAATGGACGATTGGAGATAAAGCAGACTCCACTACACCTATAAAATTTATTGCAAACCCCAAAGCAAAACCTTGAGTAAGATTGCATCTTAGACACCGAACAAACTGAAAAAATACATCAAAGACTAAGGAAAAGAGACAGAGGTCTCCAGTTAATAATATAAAAAAAATACGAACTTTTCAAACTCACTAATAAGGTAAACAAATACAATTCATATCGTGGCCGTTCAAGAAATAAATTGAAAAGGAGATTACTCACAAGATTATAACAACCTTAATTTCATTAAAAAAGGTAATCCCAATAACAGACAAACTGAAAAGAGCCTTTTCCCAACAAAAAGAAACAGTGATGGGCTTACAACCACACAATGAAAGAACAAATAAAATATAAATGGATAAGAACTTATCAGTACTACATTTACAAAAAAAAAACTCCAAAATATATAAAACTAGTGATTGCAGATATGAAATTCAAAAATGGCAAGAAAAAAAAATTTAAAAGCAATGATACATACTTCAGGAACATAATAATTCCCTTCCCTTCCTAGATACTCTCATAACAAGAAATCCTTCTAATGACAGCTTTTATTACACTGTCTACAGAAAACCCACTCACACTAACCGCTACCTAAATGCCAAATCCCATCACCACCCTGCCCAAATCCATTCGGTTGCAAAATCCCTCACAACCAGATCCATCAGACTTTCCGATACGAAAAATCGCCAAACAGAAATCAAATCCATTACCACCACCCTACTGCAAAATGGATATTCCAACAAATCCTTAACCAATATAATCAAAAATATAAATAAAAACACTAACTCTCAATCCCAAAACCCTCCTGACCAACAAAAAGGATTCCTACCTTACATCAGAGGCATCACTGATAAAATAAACCGCATATTAGTGAGGCAAAACATGCGCACGGTCTTTTACTACCAATAACCAAATATCTGGACTTATTCCCTCAGCAAAGGATCACTGCCCCAATGAATCCCAAGGAGTGTAGAAAATACCTTGTGGAGACTGCCAAAGGACCTACATAGGTCAAACAAATCGGCAAATATCTAGCCGAATATACAAGCATTCTCTGGTCGTACGGAAAGGCGATAATGGTTCGGCACTTGCCAAACACAGCAAAGAAACAGGCCACAAAATTAATTTCCTGGGGCTAAAACCATTGCCCCCATTTCCCATTTTACCAGCAGAATAGTACGTGAGGCAATTGAAATAGACAAACGCCCACAGTGCCTCAACACAAGAGATGACAGCCAGCGTTTGCCTGTCATGTGGAAGTCCCTTATTGCTCCGCACCGCCAATTATGCAACACCCTTAATCCTACAAACTTTCCCCAACCCAACGCATCTCCCGCCAAACAAACTTTCACTTCCAGCCCTATAAAAGATCAAGCAGGTCACACGAAAGCTCAGTCTTATTCAAAAATTCATAACTCTCCTTGGGGAGTAGGCAGATTGAGCCCCCGTGTGAAGAGCCTCTTGAAAATGGCATCAAAGGCGATGCCGAAACGTCGAGAATTTACCCAAAATAGACGCGGTTCATCCCGTGAACTAAGTTGTTTACATATATATATATATATATAAAACACAAAATCTAAAGCTAATGATTCTAATCAAATTTTAATTCCAATTAAATCAATAGTAACGTATGGTTATGAGGAAATTTTTGAAAGCAAAAAAATTAAAAAAACAGAAACAACCAAGAACGACATAAACTGAAGGAAAAGTTGGAACTACAGCATATTCTAATAATTCAAAAAAAGAGATTTAGTGTCTTACATAAAACTAGAAAGACTGAGATGGGCAAAGCATGTAACAAGAATTAATAGAAATATTCTAGTAAAACTGATGGAAACACGGAACCACGAAGACAAATACAAAGAATTTTCAAAAAGAGATGGTGTGCAGCTTTAACAAAAGATACAACCAAATTTCTGCGAATAAAAATTGCAAGTTATGAGTGGAGGACTTGGAAAACTGGAAAAGGCCAAAATCTAATATAAACCTTAATCCTACTACGTACTTTTATTCTTCTTCTTCTTCTTTTTCTCCTTCTTCTTCTTTCTTTTTAGACTGTTCTCACACAATAGTGGATATTGCCCTCTCCCTATTTCCTTCCATCTTTCTCGGTCTTTTGCTAACCTTTGCTATGGTCTTTATGCCGTCTTCCCAACATTTGAGTGATCTACCTACATTTCTCTTCTCTAATCTATGCTGCCAGTTTAAGAGTCTATTCACCCACCTCCACTTTCTCCACTATGTCTTTAACCTTTATTCGTCCCCTTATTCATTGCAGTGTTACACCTAATATTCTTCTTTCCATTGATCTTTATGTTGTTTGTAATTTCTTTATCACCTTGACAGTGCTTTCGGTGCTGTATGTTAACACTGGTAAATTGCATGAGTCAAATATTTTCCTTTTCAGATCTAGCTAGTTTATTAAATGGTATCCATCCAAGTGTTATTCGTCGGTTTATCTCCGTTTCTTGAATTCTTTTTCCATGTTGTGTCCCTATGTGTGTGATCGGAAAGGCTAACGCGATCAATGATAAATGAACGATTAGGTTCACGGGTTGAACCGCGTCGATTATTGGGAAATTCCTGACTTTTCGGCATCCACATTAATGCCATTCTCAAGGACTTAGTTCATTAATCGGGCTCTCAATCTGTCTACTCCCCAATGCGAACTAAGAGTCAAAGAAGAAGACTGGCGGGCAAGCGTTGGCCATCATCTCAAGTATTGAGGCATTGAGGATGTTCAGCTTCAATGGCGCAAATAATTCTACTAGTAGGATGAAAAATGGGAGCAAGTGTTTTAGAATTGAAAAAATTAATTGTATGTCCGGTTTCCTTGTGTTTGGCCAAAGCACAAGAAATATCACCCTTACGTACAGTTAAAGAATGTTTGTATATACGACTAGATATTTGTCTGTTTGTTTGTTCCGTCACAGTTATCACAACGTATTTCGTAGACACCTTGGAATTCATATATCAGTGATATTCGTATATCATTATGCGGCCTATTCTGTCAATAATGCCTTTAATGTAAGGTAAAAACGCTTTGGTTTGCTCGAGAAGGTCATGGGTTTTGAAAGTGGTATTTTTGCTGATATTGTTAATGTGGGTTAAAGATTTTTAAAAATATCCGTTTTGTATTAAAGTTTTGGTAATGATATTGATTTCAGTTTGTCGCTTCGCACTGTCGAAAAGTCTAAGAGATCTGATGATTAGGGATTTTTCAACTGAATGAATTTGAGCACAGTGATGGTGGAATTTTTGGTTATAAGGGTGTCCAAAAAAGGAAGGAAATTGTTATGTTCGCTTCCATTGTGAACTTGATTTTGATATGAAGTTTATTAAGATGAAAAGGGAATTCGGGAAGCGTATCATGTCCGTGAAGTCAGATAACAAACGTATCATCAACGTATCTTATGCAACAGATAGGTTTTAAGAGAAAATATACAAGCGCTTTTATTTCAAAATCGCGGTCACAAATAAATTAACTACGACAAGTAAAAGTAAAGAACCCATAGGAGCACCATTGGTTTGGCGGTGGATTTCTTTTGGAAAGTAAAATAGCCATTGGATGGGCAATGGTTAATTAATTTGAGGGTGTCGTCTTCTAAATTGTGATTAGTTTTTAGAAGGTGCAAGATCTCTGGAACGGGTGTATTAGTAAAGATGAAAACAACATCTAAACTGACCATTTTGTCATCTTCACGAATGGTAAAGGATTTGAGAATTTCTAAGAAATGGGTAAGAAAGGAGTATCGGACATACGATGAGGCTTGTTCTGTAAGGAGTTGAAGAATTTTGGCCAGGAATTTGGCTAAGTTGTGGATGAATAAACCAAAGGCACCAGCAATGAGTCGTAAGAGCATATTTTCTAAGCACAGCTGTTACCGAAACATAATATCAAACCTTCCGAATCACAAGCCCTCAAAGCCTTACGACAAGACAAAAATGTGATTATCTTACCAACAGACAAAGGTAATGCTACTTATCTTTCTCTCTATATATATATCTCTCTCTCCATACATATATATATATATATATATATATATATAAACAATTTAGTTCACGGGATGAACCGCGTCTATTTTGAGAAAATTCTCGACGTTTCGGCATCGGCTTTGATGCCATTTTCAAGAGGTTAGCTCTTCACTCAGGGTCTCAATCTGCCTACTCCCCAAGGAGAGCTATGAGTCGTTGAATAAGACTGAGCTTCCGTGTGACCTGCTTGATCTTTTAAAACATATATATATATATATATAAATATATATAAATATATATATATATATATATATATATATATATAGAGAGAGAGAGAGAGAGAGAGAGAGAGAGAGAGAGAGAGAGAGCATGCGTATTTATATATTCACTTGTTTATATTCTTTGTTATTCAGTATGATGTTTAATAGTTTAATAAAGCATGTAACCAATAAAAGGGCACGTTACCAAGTGGCAGATAGGAGAGTCCCCGTCCCGGCATGTTGGTGAGTGGGAGGGAAATAAAATACCTCCCAGAGACCAATAGGCACTCGTCAATCCATCTGGCCAGCGTGGCAATTTATGGTCAAATACTTCCCCTTCGCAATTATTGTTGTTAATCTGTTAAATTTCATTTCTTTCATTTTTTTTTATCATTATTCCTTTTTCTTTCCAATGGTACCATGGAAATCGAAAGATCAGACATTTTTACATAAATATAGTTAATAAAAAAATAAGGTTACGCAAGAGCATTATAATTATATTATCTATACTATTATATCTCTATAAACCACCAAAACCGTTTTCTTATATAATAAGGAAGAAAAGCTCCATCGCACCTGTATATATATAAGGACTATATAAAGTCTATAAGGATATCACAAAAATTCCTCTAAATATATATTTAGCCTAATCTAAAATCGTGCAGTAGATTGTTCATGTAACAATGTGGTTAATTCCAATCTTGACCATTGTTGTATATTGATTAGCAATGTCTAACTTATATCATAGAGTAATTCTTAAAAGATAAAAGTACAAAATCTATTTAAATAAGTCGTTAATTTTTGATCATCACTCATAGTTATTTTATTATTATTATTATAATCAAAACCTTATTAAAGTGTTAAAGTGTTACATTTAGGCAATTTTAATACATTTTACTTAAACTTATTATATTATTCATACATTTTGTACTAAAAATTAAAAATTAAAAATACTTTCTGTAATGATTTTTTTTTACTTAACTATATATTCTCTTGGCCCATTCCTTTTTATTCCTTGGTTCTCTTTTCCCTTCATTCCACGTCAGTCCTCTTTGACTCAGGTTCTCTGCTACGTCTTTATCCCAGGTTTTCCTTGGTCTACCTTTGCCTCTTTTCTGTTGTACTCTTGTCTTACATATTCTTCTTGTTGTTCTCTTCTCGTCCATCTTTACTATGTGTCCGAACAATTTTAATTGCCGTTTTTTAATACTTTTTGTCACTGGTTCTACTCCTAATTCTTCTCTAACTACCTCATTTCTAATTCTATCTCATCTTGTTATCCCTTTTACTCCTCATAAGTATTTCATCTCTACCGCCTGTATACTACTTTCCAGTTGTTTCGTCAGGACCCAGCTCTCGCTCCCATATGTTAAGATAGGTTTAAAGATTGTTTTGTATACTGTACTTTTCGTTTGCTTTGATATTTCCTTTTTTTGTTTAGTGCGTGGTATACCTTCATCGCATTTTCTATTCTTTCGTTTATTTCAGCCCTGATACTTCCACTGCACTGAATTGTCACCCTCAAGTATTTAAATGCTCGTACTTGCTTAATTTCATTCTCGTTTATTTTTAATTTTATTGATATGTCTATACCCTTATTACCTAAAACCATAACCTTGGTCTTCTCCACATTCATTTTTAGATTTCTATTTTCTAAGGCGTTCTTCCATACTTCCAAGTTGTGTTATAGGTCTTGTTTATTTTTGGCGTATATCACTAAATCGTCTGCATATACACTTTCTGCTATTTCTACCCTTGTCATGTTAAAATAGTTAAAATTGTACATAAATCATATTTAGCTACATATTGCTATTATGATTTAGGGCATATAATTAATAGCTAGAGACATGGTAAACAGTATGCAGTTACATAATTCCCTAGATCATATCTGAACTAATTCTTATGTTTAAACATTTACTTACTTTTAAAGCTTAATGTAATAGCTGTTAAATATAATAAACAGTTTTCTTTGCTTCACTACAAATACGTGATCTACTTTAATCTTATTAGTAAGATCAATAAAAAAACTTTGAATCTTTTAAAAAAATTTCCTCACTTTTCTGCAATTGGTTTTTCGCTTGTTATAAAATTAACTTTCACTTTTAGAAAAGTTAAAAGTTCTAGTGGATAACCTTTGAGATCCACTCCATTCCATTTACCTCTATTTTTTTATCAGCTCCACTTCATTCCTATTCATTATTTGCACAAGTAATTGCAAGGCCTTTTCTAACATTATGTGTATGAAAAAAGTGTTGCTTGCATTACGTTCTTCAATTTATTTAAGTTATTTTAGCTAGGTGCAATTTTATTTTTCTGTTTTTTTATCATATTGAAAGTATATTTAGCTATACCAGTGCAATGTAATAACCAAAACCTTTTTTATATTGAAAATGAAACTGATCTCTATTTTGGTTCGTGGGTGATATTTTATTTCCCACCTACCTCCATATCTAAAAGGCATTCCCCTATTCGCCACCTAGAGACAACTGATGGCTATAATCACATTAATTCACCCTTTCGCTCTTTTACATGTCTAATTTATATGCTAAATTGTTTTATAGTATCTTAAACACTTAATAACCATAGAGGAACAACTGTCTCAGTGGAAAGACTACATAATGAATGTGTTTCAAGACGATAGGGTCCAAACAGAAAATAATATAGAAAATCATAAAAACGTTTTAGCAATACCTAAAGAAGATGCGACGCCACTGAAAATATTAAAAAAGGTAAAGCTGCGGGGCCCGATAAAATACGGGCAAAAATGATAAAACTTATTGATCAGGACAATTTCAAAATATTAGTAAGTTTTTCAACACAATTTTGCAACCCACAGAATGGTTAAAATCATCCTTTGCTAACTTGCCTAAAGTTCCCCATCCTAAGTGCTGCCAAGAGTATTGCACTATTAGTCTTATGAGTCAGATGCTAAAGATCTTTTTAAAAATAATACACAGCCGAATTTACAAGAAATGTGAAGAAACATTAACAAATATCCAATTTGAATTCAGAAATAGATTTGGGGCACGAGAAGCTTTATTTGCTGTGAATGTACTGATACAACCGTAATTATATAATATAACCATAATTGAAAGTCTTTATTAATATCAGAAGGCTAATGTAAGAGTGGGTACAAAATTAAAAGAGGAAGTGAACATTCAGCGTGGATGTGTATTGTCCCCTCCGCTGTTTAACATGTACTTGGAGGCAATCTTTAATGCATTACAAAACTGTAATAAATGTGTAGCTATTAAAGAAATATTAGTCAATAACATTAAATATGCTGACAACAGTTTACTGATAACTGAATCAGAAGAACACAAACTCTTTTTAACTCTATCCAAGTGACTAGTAGCGGATTCAGACTGGAAATAAATTTAAAGAAAACGAAGTATATTAGATTATAAAACACAACACGCGCCAACAGAAATAAGAGTGGGGACAAAGTAAATAGAGTCTATTCTAAGTGACAAATAAAGATAAGATACAGAAGTAAGGAGTAGAACAGGCCCAAAAAATTCATCAAAATGAAACCTCTATTGTGCAATAGAGATTTTAACATCTCACTATGAAGAAAAATTTTAAAACGTTACTCTTTCCAATCGTACTTTATGGCATGGAAGCTTGGATTTTAAGAGATAAACTTTGTAAAAGAATAAACGCGTTAGAATTACTACACACAGTTAAAAAAGGGAAAATTGGAATATCTAGATCATGTTATGCAAAACTCAAAATACGAACTGTTGCAATTGGTAATTCAGGGTAAAGTATGTGGAAAAAAAGACCCTGGACATAGAACAAATCTTGGCTCAAAAATCTTAGTAAATGATGCAATCAATCAACTACAACTCTTTTCGGGCTGTAGTATCTAAAGTATAAATTAGCCTTTTGATAGTCAACCTCTGAAGATAGAAGGTACGAAGAAGAAGAAGAGAACACTGATGAGGATTACGCCTAAATACCCAACAAAATTGGAAATGTGATTAAAGAAAACCGTGGTGCTATTAAATATTAAATTACTTTATGAAAAGTATAGTTGCAAACTTTTTCATATTCCAAAATTAAACCTTCAATTTCAGCCGATTCTCTCACTTTAATCTTCTTGACAAAACTCCATTAAACTTGGTGATCTGCTGTACATACCTCTTTGGCATATCTGGCCAAAATGAGAAAAATAATAGCTTTTAAACTATCTAGTTCGTGTCATATTATGTTAAGCTAATTTGCTTACTATTTACAAACAAAAAAAATAAAAACATCCTAGTAGCACAACCTATATGACAAACAAGAAAATCTGCAATCGATACATTGCTCTCATTTATGTTAACATTTTTTATTTATTAATGCTTTTTACAATAAAATACATTCTATATAAAATAATGTTTATATATTATGCATGTAAATAACCATTTTCAAAAATATTAAATCTACAGACTTCAGCAGTGGATTCAAGTCAGAACGTATACAGTATATAACATTATCGGACGTACATGCAGGCACTAATCACCAGAATACAGTTTTACAATATTAGAAAGCCACGTTATCCCTACTAAGGCCGTGTTAGCAAATTTGTATAAATATTACAAATTGCAGCTTCAAGATGGCAGTTCGTACAAACTAATGCTGATGAAATACTGCAATACTTAACATATATCATATCCTATGTACAATTAAAAATTTTTAAAACTGCAACAATCAAGTTATTTGGTAAATTATTTAAACTGTTAATTCTGTTAATGGTACAAATACAGAATAACATATGTTTAAAATGGTCAGAATAGCACAATCAAATCATCATGATTAACAATTTACTGATTCTGTAGCTAGTTGCTAACATCATTAATAGTTAAAAAGACACCATAGATTGTGTGCGTAACTTAAAGGCACATTTTGCGTTCTAACAATTATGACCAGCCACCAGTTAATTTGTGGAAGAGCTCTTCGTTCAAGGTTTGGTTAGCTTCCTTCGAGCGCATCGAAAGGAAAATATACCCTCCTATAAATTCATGAATGACCTTGCAATCTGCAGAGAGGACGCTGAAAATGATGTTCTCCTCTTCAAACTGTACCATCATGTGTTTCACCTCCCAGTTCACATTCCAGGCCTGCAGGCACAAGAAATAAATTTTAAATTTTAAACAAGATTTAAATTAAATTACCTTCATGGTATTAAACCTCCAGGTCTTTAAATGATCTCCATTATTTATATCCATCTTCATCAGCCTGTTGTGTGCAACCCCTAATAAATCATCTTTCTTGTGACCCATAAATTTGACAACAAACAGAGATATTCCGTACTCAGGCAAAGACTGCCAGGCTTTAATGTAATTCAATTTTGCATCAATAAGGGGCAGCTCTTTGACGTTCGCATGTGCTTCTAAGATTCGCTGAACCAGCTAGAAGTTTAAAAAATTAGCTGTAAATTAACTTCAACTACATTTTTCTTACTCTTCCTTTCAGTTTGCGGGCAAACCTAGGAGCGATATAATCTTCAGGCTGAATATTAAGTGAACTGGGGTTTATTGCCGGCCCTCTCTCGCTTGGCCGTTGCATTTTCATAAAGTCCTTAATTGTCTGCACTTCCAAGTCGTAAGAACTGTCAGCCAAAGATCGACCTTTGGCTGCTAATTTGCATGCAGCCATCCATTTTGCATATTGTTTTTCCTGGAACAATTTAAATGCAAATTCAATGCAATACATTAATTCTTATACCTACATCATCGCATCTGATGTACATTTCTGACATCCCGTCGGCACTAGGCACTTCCAACTTTATTCCAAACTTGTTCTGACTAATGTTAACATCAGGGGTGACTTCACATCCCTTCAAGTTAATGGTATGTGTTGGGTTTGCTCTGTGCACCATTTCTTCCCTGCTCTTATACAAATATAAATGAAGATCCTTACAAGTGAACCAATATCTTTTAAATGCTTTCAGTGTAAATCGTTTAGGTCTACAAGAAAAAAAATAAACAAATATTATTAACCACATACATCTTTTGCAGTTATAACTTACTTTAAAAATCTTAATTCATCGTATAGCTCAGGCACCTGCATAATGTCATTTGTATGCGCATTGATGGTGGAACCCTCCAAGGTAGTTTGCAAATCTGTGAGAGCTGCATCGATGTCGTCATCGTTCGGAGACGGAACGCTTCCGTTATCAAAATTGGGCTGTGGTTGTCCCGTTTGCAGCGTGACTTGCAGCTAAAAGCACTACATGACACAGATCCTTAAAACCAATCAAGCTCCACTCACTTGCAAGGCAGCAAACATTAACATTTCCTCCTCGGTGCAGTCAATTTCCTCATTAAGCAGCTGCCATTTGGCCTGCTCATAGATCTGATTTATGCGCACCGCGTCATATTTTGGATTCAAGTCGTAGAAGGTGAAGAATTTGAACCGCAAGCATAGAGTATCGTGCTCCCTGACGCCCTGCTCCATTATAGACAGAGATGAATCCAGCCAGCTGTAATTTGTTAACGTTAAATGTGCAGCCAGTAACGATAACATCTTACTTACGCAACGTTCATTCTCGCCTTCTCCACCAACGTCTTTGGCCGAATAAGATGGCTCTTCGCTTCGGGACTAGGATATGGCGGACTCTGCGCCAAACTGCTGTCGAAACTGCTGTCGAGCTGTTCCAAACTGTTGCTGGCATTTGGCGAGTAGCTTCCGTTCGCATCATATCCGTTTCTTTTCCATGTAGAGTTCTAGTATATGAAATAAAACATTTTCTTTTAATCATATGACAATAAAATACATGAATCATTATTAAGTAGTACAAAATTTACTACTGAAGTCTTAAGAAAACTAACCAGCCAATTTTAGCTGATAAAAGCTTTATCCTTTAGAAAAGGTCATAAATTTGTCAACGTAATGTTTCCAAGATAATTATTTTCTAGCCAAATTGATTAAAACTGAAAAATGCATTTGGTATAGGTAACCCAAGACATAATCCAACTCTTGTTTTCATCTTCATTATGCAAAAAATACAATTAGCTATTGGTACATAGGTAATGTGAACATGAACAAATCAATCAACAGAACTAAAAAAAATTTTTATTATTTTTAATCACACATTTAAATCGTATAATTTGGATTAATATTAAATGCATCATTTGAAAATCTATGATCCCTGATCAATAAAAATAGAATAACCACATAGACAAAACTTGGGTTAGAGCAAAAATCTTTTTGTTTTTTGAGTAATTAAAAAGCATAGTTTATAAATTATTTTATTCCACTGAATTAATTTCTTAAAATGTGAACTTAAAAAATTGGGAAACATGCCCACACTATATGTTGAACTTTTGGCTGTTCTTCAGTATTACAAATAATTTACAAGGGTGAAGAACAAGAAGCGATATTACATTAAAGAGGCCAATATTTGTTCAAAAAATTCACTGGCCATGACACTACTATTCAAATATGGCTTTAATTCAGACTGTAATAGACTGTAATAGAGAAGTGTTAATTCGAACTATAGCACCCGACAGTTATCACAGTAGTTTAAACCATCCCAATAGGCCGATAAGCCGTCATTTGTATAAACGGCAAAGTCAATAGGCGATACAGAGAAATGTCTCATTCTTCAATGTAAGAGCAAACTGGCCATTTGGTTAATCAGATCAAACCAATAGTTAAGTAGGGACCAAGCTGCAGAACCGTTGTAAAACGAATAACAAAGAGTTTTGAGGTCAAAGTTATGTTTTGAGTCTGGCAGCATGATAAAAATGTAATTTATGTTTACTTGGTTACTGAAGGTCGAGCCATTACCGTTGAGCTTTATTGTTAAGAACTTAATAGAATGTGTGCCATTTTGGAACAACTATACCTTAGTGTGGTCAATCAAAGAAGATTGCTGGTGCAATAAATAACTCAGACCAAAAGAACTCAACAGAATAATATAAATTTCAAATACATTCAACCTTTATCTAAACCTTTATTAAACACAATAACAGTACTACAAACACAAGAAGGGTAGAACCTCCGAAGTGTTGAATCGGGTGACTTAAGGATTGTCACCCGACGAGTGCAAAGCAATGCGGAAACAGCAAGATGGAAAAAATCTAGAAGATATTATACCGAATAGAAAATAAGCTGACAGATATGGACGAAAAAGTGAAATGCGTAACATCTAAAATGACTAAAATAAAAGAAGAGAACAAAGAGTTAAATGAAAAGGTAATAAAACATGAAAATTGAATTTAAATGTTAGAAAAGTAAATTACAAGAACAACCTAATAATAAAAACACTGAATATGAAGAAACCACGCAGGAGAAGGTAGTAACTGTATTAAACAAAATGGGAATATAAATACAAAAAGACGAATCGGAAAATACAACGTAAAAAGGGCAAGACCAGTCATAATAAAGATAACGAAATACAATAAGAAATAGAAATAATGAATACCACAACCAAATTATAAAAAATTAAAAGTATGGATAAACAAAGATTACTTGGAAGAAGTGCAAGAAGAGTGAAAATATTAACCCCAATAATGAAAGAAGCAAGAGAAAAAGACAAAAGGCACACCTAACATAAAATTTAATAATAAATAATGAAGCGTGCAAACCCGAATCCGGGAATACAGATAAAGAGGAAAAAAGAAAATAAAAAAGAAAATGGCATCAGAACAAAAGAAAAGTTAATATAAAATTTCAAAAAATCAAATACACTGGAGGAATATCTGACAAAAATAACCATACTAGCCATACAAAAAACTAATGCAGAAAGATAAGAAACAAAATGATAACGACTCAGACAATGAAAAAGGAATAAAATAGAGAGAAAAAATAAAAATAGCTACATGGAACATAACATCATTAACAGGAAAGGAAATAGAATTAACAAAAAAAATACACCTCAAAGAAATGAAGAAAAATAAAAAACATAAAACGGACTCAAATTAAATGGAAATTATAGTCTATACTACTCAGGGGTACCACAGAGTCACGTAGCAATAGAAAGGCCAGTCTAACAATAAATTTAAAAAGTGAAGAAAAGAATAATGAAATGTAAACTAATATCCTCTATAATTATAGTAATGCACATTGAACCAAAAAGCGTAATAACAAGAACACAAATTTACGACCCAACAGAAGAAACAGAAGAAGAAAAAGTAATAGAATTCTACACAGAACTACAGATTGTAATAAACAGAGTAAAAGAAAAACAAGGAAAATAGGATAGAATTGCTAACAAAATAATTAGAAAGATGACTAAACAAGAACCAATAATGAGCAAAATACAAAGAGAGGGGGGGGGCAAAACAATAGAAGAGATGAAGAAAATTGCATTAAATAGAAAGAAACGGATGGACGGATTAAAAAAACCTAACCCAAATCCGACACCCAAAAGGGTACAAGGAGGGGCGAAAAGAAAAATCTTCTGTCTTATTGTCATTTTAAAAAACAACACGACTTTTTGTGCTATCGTAAAATTACAGATACTTAATCAATTCCCATTTCTCACATTCATTTTATTGTTTTTATTATTTATTAATATAAAAACTTTACAATCTGTCATTTGCTGACATTAAGTAAATATTATAACAATGTACGTACATAAAATGATGGTAAAAGTTCAACAAATTCTTTAGGTTTAACAAGTTTGTTTGATCTGGAGCTAACTTAACACTAACATGCACGCGCAAAATCACCTCAAACGGTTTGGTAGATCCGAAGGCTTAAACCTCTTAACTCTGGGCTCATCTTCGTCTCTTTCTAATAGGCACTCGATAAGAGAATTAGGAGGAACAGTAAGCCGATCGTGATAGCGCACACTGTATTTTTGAATCTTCTCATTAATTATAGGAATATTAAGATCGCGCCGTATAACTTCATTCTGTACATACCATGTGGCATTTACTATTGATCTCAAAGTCTTAGCTTGGAACCGGCTTAGTATGTCCATGTTTGATATACTGGCTGTTCCCCACAGTTGTATTCCGCAGGTCCGGACTGGTTTGATGATAACTTTATATAGCAATAACTCATTCTCCATAGAGGTAGCTGAGATTTACGCGCTAGCAGCCAGTATATTCTATGGTATATTTCTTCTAGTTGTTTTCGTTTGGACCCAGATGCGTTTTTCCAGGTTAACCTTCTATCAAGTTGGACACCCAGATATTTGACACTCTTCTTGTGGGATGTGCTGGTTATTCATTATGACAGGGAGACAAGTACTTTTACAAATTATAAAAGTTATATGAACTGATTTAGAACCATTAACTTTAATGTGCCATTTCTTGAACCATATTTGTAGAGTATTCAAATGAAGATTTTGCGATGCTCTTTGTGAATCAGGGTGGTAAGGTAACACAACTGTGTCGTTGGCAAATGTTGCTGTCATTGTGGTTTCGATGGTAGGAAGATCTACAGTAAATAGGATATACAGAATCAGCCCCAGTACACTGCCTTGGGGAACGCCGCACTGATGGAAATTTGACTAAAAAGTGACCGTCAGCAAGATACGATTTTATAAGTATAAAGTAGCCCGTAGGAATTTTGTTTTTAATTTTATAAAGCAAGCCCTGATGCCAGACTTTGTCAAAGGCTTGTGTTACGTCTAAAAATACAGCCGAGCAGTATCTTTTTGTTTTAAAATATTTGACAATCCTATCGAAGATTCTATGGATTTGTTCGATAGTAGCATGTTGCTTGCGAGCTCCAAACTGTACAGACCAGTATTGATGTAATTCTACTAAGCAACACTTTTTCAAATACCTTAGATAGTAGAGGAAGCAAGCTGATCGGTCTATAGAATGCCATTTCCTCCTTAGGCTTTTCCGGTTTAAGAATCAGAATATTCGAGGTCACTTTCCATTTCGGAGAGGTAAAGCCTAAAGGCTTTGTTAGGAAATTCTTTCAAAACTTGGCCTGTGATTAACTCATATAATGGTGCTTTGGGTTGATTCAAGAATTCCAGCTTTAATCTCAGTTTCACTAAATTGTTTCATAGGAATTGGCATCTGAAAAGGAGCTTCTAGAAATTACTAGATTTCAGTCTCTTCTTCATTCGTGATTTCGAAAAGATAAGGTTGAAATGCATTAGCTAAATGATTTGCAAAAGGTAATGCCTTTTCTTGGTCCGTTCTGGCCCAAATTTTTAGATCTTTGGTTGGTCTCCAGGGCGAAAACTCAGTAACTTCGGTTAGTAAGAATGACTTAAGGCAGTTCTGTATGGATTGATTTTTGATATCGAACAGTAGTCTTTTGAGTTCAAGCGGCACTTGTTCGTTGGAGCTTTGTTACTTGCCATCTTCTACAAAGCCTCCGTTTTCAACAATTTTTTGTTTAACTATTCTTGAACATTCGGAAGTACAAATTAATTTGGTCCGTTTTCAAAAGATGGCTCTAGCTCTTATAAATGTTTCATAGTGACAGCTGATTGCGGTGGTTTGAGAGAGGTTATACATCTGTGAATGATATAGAGTTCATATTGCTTTGAGTTTTATACAAAATACCTATTTTTTTAAAATATTGTGTTTAAAATGTCAAAATTTGTGGTAACTAAGCAGCATTTGCAGGAGGCTTTACTTCTCTGTTTTAATTGGAAGAGAAGCGCAGCTAAAACGCATAGAATGCTTGTGGAAGTTTATGGTGACAATGCTCCAACTGATAAATCATGTCGGGAATGGTTTCAACGTTTCAAGGATGGTGATTTTTGTGTTGAAGACAAGCCTCGCCCTGGACAGCCAAAAAAATTCTAAAACAAATAATTGGAGGCATTACTCGGTGAAGATCCAAGTCAAACGCAAGAATCATTGCAGAATCATTGGGAGTGATACAACAAGCAATTTAAGTACGATTAAAATCTATGGGAATGATTCACAAACAAGGCAATTGGGTACCTTATGAACTGAAACCGAGAGACGCTAAAAGGTGATTTTTCACTTGCGAGCAACTGCTTCAAAGCAAAATGGCGGCGTTTCTTGCAAAAGTGTAAACAAAAACACGCATTTTTGCATCATTAATCAGGTGAAATTATAAGTTAAAATCAAAATATCAACAAGTTGGAGGTTCGGACCATAGTCATGATAGTACTGAATATCGTGTTAAAATTTGAACTAGATACGCCTGGTGGTTTTTGAGAAATCACCTGCACCAGGTGCAAAAATGTCGTTTCGAGAAAAACGCGTTTAAAGTTTTTTAAGATGAAAAATCATATGGCACAAGTCTATGAATCTATCTGCGCACTGGCAAACTAATTTGATTTTCAAAACCAAGTCCTAGTTGACCATATTTCGAAAAAGTAATGTTTGAATCACATTCTCGACATTTCACGATAGTTTGTAGTGATGACAACAAAAGCGAACTGGAGAAAACAGTAAGTGGCATAGTCGCTTTCACTCACAGCGAAACTGTCATCTTGACTCCCTCTCAATTTATTTGCTGATGTACTAGCAAAATCAGTTATAGTTTCATCCGAATGTTGATTTCCATGGAATTTTTTCTTTTTACCAGGATAACTAGGCCGTCTTGAAGATGATCTACGCTGCTTCTTATCCCTTTTTACTTATCCAAGTTCTAAAAAACAACTATCTTTCCACGACGAAATCTCAAATAATACTGCTCGTTTCACGAAACCGTTACTTAAAATCATGAAAAAGGGCGTCCTACTGTATACCTGTAAGAATAGACGCAGGTATAAACACGGAATAGTTGGTCGAATGTTTCATCCATATCCCTATTCCGAAACCCGAGCGCGCGCAGTTTGAGCCTCTCTTTTGGAGCGTCATAACTGGTCAACAAGTCAGGAATTACCTAAACCAACTGCAGGATATCAATTCTATGGGTAAAAACTAACGAAAAATGTCAAAAACAATTCGAATTTTTTAACCCGTCACATTGGAATGTCCCCTTAATCTGTTTACTTATATTGTTTTGAAATAAATGCATTTTTTACACCAAAAAAAAAAACGGACCGAATTCATTTGTACCCAAATCAATAATATGATGTTTTTTGAGGAGTCGCCTACCAACAAGCTGTTGCACATTTTAATTGAACCGTTCTGTTGCTGTAGTCAAATCATCTTTTGTTTTTAAACTAACCTCGAGCAATAGTGTTTTATTTACTAATTTTTTAAATAGTTCCCAATTGGTATGTTTATTACATAAAGTCGATAATGTTTCCTAACGTATTAAAGTGGTCCTACTGATAATTTTTATTATTATGTCTAGAAGGACACTATCCTGCTGATATCGTTAATGGTCCTGTCCAGTCTTCAATAACAATTGTGATTGCTTGGAGATGCGCTTGTTCATATTCAGGAAATTGATAATGCTTGGTCATGTTTCATATTTGTAAATTGTGTATCTGAGTGTTACAAAAAATACCATAAATTATTATAAATTAAATAAGACGTACACTTGTTATAATTAAATTTTGTAATACCGTTTAGTAATAAAAAAATAATCTAATCCAAAATCCAAGCCTGTTGTAATATTTAAGAAATGGTGCCAACCATCACAGGTTATTCCAAATTGGCCACATCAGCCTTCAAAAATTCTAATAGTATTAAATGTAGCAGATGAGAAAATCTATCTATACATTTGAACACAAAGCAAACAAAGACCGCTGTTATAAAATGCGGCGTGGCTGAGCTCTGAGTGTACGTTTGGTTGCCTATCTTCAGGATAGTTTTGAATCTCTTACTTTCGACTTATCTCACTGTTATCATCTATAAATAAATTGTTTCACGTTCCCACCTTGCAAAATTTGGAGGAATACGGGTGAAAAATTGTCAGTATAGAACGCCAAAAATATCTTTTGTGGTCAACCCCTGGTTATAAAACAAGGTATCGAAGCAAATTTGTCAGGTAAAGGCTGACGACATTTCCTTAAATATGATTAAAGAAGTTTTTAATCAAAATTAAACAAAGGTAATCTAGTAGTAGTGAAACCACACGAAGAGTATTTTGAAAAACCTAACACATTTAACCTATCTCATTTCGATAATACTGAGAAATTGAGAGCAATCGAGACGATTATATTTCTACGTGCTTTAAAGTTGGCACTTTTTACAATATCGATGACGCTCGTCACGTATAACTAATAAAGGAAAAACTTATTTGAGTATGCTATATTGATAAATGCAGTATCTAATATCAGTACGTGACAGATAAGAAGTATAAAACAGACATATTACATCGCCAAACAATTAATAATAGAGCTATGTCTGTTGAAGTTAATGTAACGTAAAACAATCATCACACAAAACCAAAAACCTAAAATACTTAAATGGTTTAATGTCAAAATTGTTCTGTTGACATCCACTGGTTTATCACAACATGCAGATAAATGCAAAAGATAATAAAAAAGTTGCGACAGATCGATAGATAAGGCTAACGTAATGGACTAGACGATTAGTTATTACAGAATTCAAGTTAAGACACTTTTTTCCAAATATCATTTTTTATACCTTATTTAGCACTATTTATGATATAAAAAAAAAACAAAATTGTCAAGGTACTAAACAGACACATTTCAATATCCCTGACTTAAGTCAAGCCAACTCAATTCGACCTTTAAATTCCTTTCCGGCACAAAATTTGAATTCAACAGGAACCTGTTCTAGAAAAAATACCAGAAAGGTTTAAAACTTGCTAGACTATGAAAATATCCCATTTTTAAATTTTTTTAAACATTTCTGTTCGCCTTTTACATGGAGCAATAAGTAATTGTATTATAAGAACGTGAATAGGGGAATCATTCAATGATAATACTTAATATACGACAGTGTGGGCTTCATATGAAGGCCTTGTAACTTTTAACGAATTAGTCATTTCTGTAATACATCTATTTTCATGTCCTTGTGGGCGTTGTTTGCACAGCGCTGATAATATATGATTTTTCCTATCATGAACTTGCAGATCGTTGTAGTGTTGGATTGGGCACATACCAGGGTGCACTAGCTACGGAGCGCAAAACCTTCGATTGGGATCTTTGCAAACAAGATTTTATATTTCTATATGTCGTATGAGTTTTATTTTGCACTTGTAGGTGTTTCTTTTCAAAAAATAACTTAATGGACTACTCCACAAAAAATTAAAAGTTTTTGTAAATAAGAGCTTTTAAAAGAACATAGGCAATTAAGTAAATTAGCATAAATCAAACAAAAAAGTCATTGTTATTTACTTATGGAATATGTCGCTTTTAATCCTATTACGTCACTTTAGATGAAAATCCGCTTTTTTTGAAAATGATAACTTCAAAAAACTTCAAAAATACGTCTCTTATTTTTTAAAAACTTATCTAATACAGAAATTAGAACAGTTGTCACATTTTTAACTTTAACCGTTATTTTGTTTAATAAGTTTTCTGCCATATTAAAATTTGATCGTGATGCAAGCCCAGGTGTTTCGCCTAGTATGTGCAGGTAACGGACTGTTGTAAATTTGAACTACTGCACAAATTACTTTTTGTGTTAAGTCACTTACACCAACTTTGTTTGCGCCATTTTGATTCTCCATTTATTGAAGATTAAAGCCTCACTTAACGAGAACCTCTTATAACGAGCAATTCGCATAACAAGCAAAAAAAATGACTCGCTTAACGAGCGACGTTTGGCATAACGAGTGACGAGGAGACGGAAAGTACCGGATTGTGCGCTTGCTACATCAATTCGTGTTTAGCACTCGTTGCGCTAACATCTTAGTGTCGCTTGTGATCAGTATTTTTCCAAACTTGTGTTCAGACACATTATTTGTGATTTTTTGTGGAAAGTTTAATAATCCTTGCAAAAATGTCCCAGAAGAAAAAGCCGCAAGAAGACAGCCATAAAGAAGAAAAATAACCGTAGAAATGAAACATAAAATCATTGCAACGCGAGAACGAAGTGTGAGCGTGGCTGATTTAGCACGCTCATACAATCGGTCTACATCAACGATTTGCACTATCCTCAAGAACAAGGGCATGATTAAGGAGATAAATACTTCAAAGGGGGTGACAAGAATATCTACGCAACGGCTACATATTCTCGATTATATTGAAAGGTTGCTTCTCATATGGATAAACGAGAAGCAGTTGCAAGGCGACACTATTAACGAGAACATCATTTCTGAGAAGGCGAAAGTGATGTTCACCGACCTCGTTCAGAAGACATCAGAGTCATCAAAGGCCGGAGAGGAAGTATTTAAAGGAAGCCGTGGGTGGTTCGAGAACTGACATCCACAGCGTTGTAAGGCAGCATGAAGCAATAAGCTTGAAGATTCTGAGGGTTGCCTGTCGCAACAGGTTTAATTGTGACGAAACGGGTCTCTAATGAAAGACCGCCTCACGCTACTATTTTGTGCCAATACAACCGGCGACTTGAAAATTAAACCGCTGCTTGTTTACCGTTCAGAAACTCCATGAGCCTCCAAGAAGTGTAAAGTCCAGAAGAGCAAGCTAAATGTGATGTGGAGGTCCAACAACAAGGCTTGGGTGACACGTTACCCTTTTACTGATTGGATTAATGAAGTATTTGCTCCTTCTGTGAAAAAATATTTGCTTGAAATGAATCTGCTCCTCTACGTCTTGCTTGTTTTTGACAACGCTCCTGCCCATCCTCCAGGCCTACAAGATAATCTCTTTGAAGAATTTAAATTCACGAAACTCCAGTTTCTGCCTCCCAACACCACTCCGTTGCTCCAACCTGTAGAGTCTGTAATCAACAAGATTGTCACTTTGGCCAAGATCGTGGGATTGGAGTTGGATAACAATGATATCGATGAGCTTGTGAAAGAGCACACCCAAAAGCTGACCAACTAAGAGCTTATGGAGTTGCAATGTGTTTCACAGCAAGAAGTTGTAGGGGAGAGTTTGTCAGAGGGAGGGGGTTAACAGAAAAGCAACAATCTTCTGGCGCAACAAAAGAAATGCTGAAAGCATGGGAAACTGTTGCATCCTACATTGAGAATTATCACCCTAATAAGACAGTGGCTGTGCCCGCTACAAATTTATTTAGTGATAATGCTTATTATTTCGATCTTCTTTGCTTTCTGTAAATCGAATTCGCATTCAAGGTTGGTTTATTCCGCGATAAAAGGAAAGATGAAGATAATTCACGCTCCTTAACAATATATAATTTTCTTTGAATAAATATTTTACATACAATTTTTTTAATATTTTTTAGGCATGGAACGCATTACCGTATTTTATATTAATTTAATAAAATAATGGGAAAAATTTTGTTTCGCTTTAGGAATAAGATTGTGGAACGAATTATGCTCATTAAGGGAAGTTCCACTGTAAATCTGGTGTTGCTAGAGTTCTAACATTAAAACTAAATTGCTATGTGTTACTAACAGGAAATGTCATCTGCGAAAGTGACTGCAGTGTAATTTAAGTATAAGAGAGAACCTAGCACACCCAATTTCATTTGTTTGGAAGTACACTTTTGAGTAACTAAAGGTTAAAAATTTGTGGAAAAAATAAAAATCTAAGCGTACGTGTCAATTTGGCACATTTTAGATCCAACTTCACTCAAAAATCTCGACAGCTGACTCCAACTGGATCAAAAATTTTAGATCAAGGACTAGTTGATATCTAAAATTAGGGACCTGAATTGGGTTAGTGCCAGCCTGAAACTCTAAGATCATAATCATTCTATTTAAATCTAACCGGATAATCCTGTTTTTCATATTCTTTTGGCATAGATAATAAATTCAGATTTAGCAAACCATAAAAGGAATACTTAAGAGTCATCTTACTTGATAGCTGACTGAATACATATTAACAACAAATGCTGTTCAATGCTACCGTAAACCTAACTGAAATTCCCTCCTCAGTATCTAATTTTAAATAATTAGAAATTAAAATGCAAATCCAGTAGTAACGAATAAACGACTAAACATGTATAATTGGCTCATATACAATCAAGGCGCACGCACGGTGGTGCGCCAGGCCAAGCTCCGGCCGAACGCATGCAGTGTGTATGTCACACGAACCCATTCGCGCCAATTTTAACCTCCTGATAACTTTGCTTTCCTTTTCGATAAAATTATTAAATTTACAACATAGTTTAAAGATCATCATGCGATATTACACGCGAAATTTCAAAGTTATATAACAAACTGAGAGAAAAATACATGGTGTTAAAAGTTGCAAATTTTACTACTCGCAAACTCGCTCACTCATCAAAATTAGTAGGAAACGCCCCTCTTTTTACCTCAAAGGACCAAAATCAGGGCCGTTTTAATGGCAGTGGCCAAGACAAAGCACGTAGTTATAACAGAAACATTTAATTCTCGCTTATCTTTAAATGAATTCGATTAAACACCCCACTTAATTAAACTTTTGTTTCAGCTTACATAGTTGATTTTTTTTATTACATCAATTTGAAAATATTGATTTTTAATTTATTCTTATTAACTTTCGACAGCGGAACGCTATAGGCGAAAGTTAATGATTTTAACATGGTGTCTGTCTATCTGTCTGTGTGTCTGTCTGGATACACGATAACTTCCGTTATAATCATCGGATTCACTTCAAACTTGGCATACATATACCATAGGTCAATACCTTCTTCGCTATTGAATTTCAGCCAAATCGGCCAAAGGTCAAAGGGTCAACGGTGAGGTCAAACCTTTTTCCATCACATAACATATGTCATGTGATACCTCATTCGAAAGCAGACGTCATAAGGAACATTAGTTTATTTCACCTCTCGCTAATTCGCCGCATCGCTGTCGAAAGTTTCATTTATGGTTTTACACCATTCTCGTTAGATATATATCTTTCTACGCTGACTTTTTTAACCTTTTTCACCTGTACACATCTTAATTATATAATAAAAAACCCAAGATACCTACATAAAAATAATTCACACTCTGAGAACAATCCTCATGCTCAATAAATTTTCTACATCACTCCAAATCATAACTTTAAGTCCTAATCTCCCAATTACATGCGAGTGCATGATTTGGATCAAATGGGGTAAATAAATAAAAACAAAACTTAAAACTTTAATAAAACTTTAAAAAAAGGGGTAAGATGCCCTAAAAAACAAATATTGAAAATAAGGCCAGTTCCTATCCAAAAAGTTGTGAGATCTAAACCAATTAAGGCCAAGCCATTCGTTCAGAAGGCCAGGTATACAGTCCAACTGAACGCTAAAAGGAATTTCACTTGTAAACCAACCTGGCTCCCGGTTTCTCGTATATCTATCCCGCCGTATTTGTTATTCAACTTAAATTTCTACAAGACTTCATCTATATGCCAGCGAAAGATTTTTCAATTTATTTCACACCATTCTGAAATTACCCAAAACAGTCGCACAATTAAAGTTTACTTATTTATAACGTTGTTGCAGAATATAGACTACTATAGATATTTGAGGTGTGATATGGTAGAAGCGGACACAGCAAAAATAATGACATAAATGTTTATTTGCGGAAGCAACGTCACTCTGGTGGAAGAAGACCCCGCACAATGTAGGTTTTTAATTGAACTTAATTGTTTCAAGGGCGCTGCCAAACACGGCCTCATAATTACAGAACATTGACACTGCAATATCGCACGGATTATTTTAAGAATGGTGACATAATTGAAATAACGCTGATTCGTACTCGACATTGACGAATTCCTTACCAAAATCTGCAATATTAAAAGAAAAACCATCAGATTGTCCCACGCTGTTGGGATTTACTGGTGACATTGTGAAAAAAGCGTTGTAAAGTTTTTCTTAAACATGTACACTGATGGTCTCCCAATTACCAATCGTGACGTATGGAGAATTCCACATAAAATTACTCACTCTTTCTTTTATAAAATTGTATCCCTAATCTACAATAGTATATTTGCAAAATAATAAACTACCAGTCATTCGCCGATTTTTCAGGAATTTTACTTAATGAACATTTATTTACTGGGCGGGAAAATTAACACAGCTATTCACTTTCTTATTCGTAGAGAAAACACCACTAATTAGTTTAATAATAAAAAACTTTGAAATTACTGGAGTCGTTAGCTCTTAATTTCGTCCCAATTCCATAATATTTTTTAGAAAGAAACAATTCATACACAAGAAATATCACTAACGTTGAAACAATTTGTTGTCTACTTAAGTCATTACATTATTTCATGGTATGTTTCTCATGATGAGATCTCAAAGACAACCGACTGTTTTATAAAAATCGCAGAATTGTTTTTCCACTGCTATAAAATTTTAATAACTCAAAATAACATAAGAAATTATCACTTATCATAAAGCAAAGCAGAATATTATCCCAAAAGGGTATACAAAACGGTGAGTATTATCTTTGACGTCTCCTTGATATAAGAATACTAATTCAATTATTAAATGATTACTATTTCTTCTACAATAAAATGTTTAACAATAATGATTAATTCTGTTACTCAACGCTATTCTCTGCGTTAAATTACGGTGACCATTATTTTGTACAACCGTTGCCCAGCCTCGGTAAATGCTAAATTTCCTTATAGAAATCAAGTGGTTTTGAACCAGAAAATTGTGACACTGCTTATCATGGAAATAAATAAAGGTAAAAACGATCCAATTTGGAGCAATATCTAGGAAATAATACTGTAGAAATTTTCACCAAATTAGCATAATAAAATGAAATAATTCCTCTTCATTTATGATATTTATCGAATGTTATAATGCAATATAATTCCTGGAATTTGCTGGCAACACTTTATACAACAGAAATTGCCATGAAAGAAATTTATTATGAATGGTTTGGTCTAATAAATAACCAAAATATAAATATCAAATTTTACATTCATTTTCAAATTTAACTTCTCTCAGTTTTATGTCCATGAATAACATTTTATCGAAAACAATATATATTTCTGGTAGAAAATAACGTAGAACATGTAGGCGCAGGATGCGTAATGTTCTTATCAATATTACCAACTATGGAAGAGTGAGCTAATCAGAGCCTTTACTCGATGACCTGAATCAAACATTAAACAATGACAAAACCACGTAAAACACCGAACATACATCATCCAAAACCCCAGCTACGAATTCGGATAAACCTATTAATAACTTTATTAACTATAGCATTTCACAGCTTAATAATTTTTTTGTGCATTTAAATTGCATCTAAGAAATCTCATTATCATAACTTTCAAGAAATAGAAACTTTTAATAAGCTGTTTTTAAATTACTCACAAAATTTCGATTATTACAAAACAAAAACTAATATAGCACTTAAGGCATTCACCACGATCGCGGATTTTAAACAGGAAAATTGTTTTTAAATGTAAGAGTTACCCAATAGTATATTTTAACGCGTTGGGTATTTAAACGAAGGACCAAATTTTAATTAAAAAGTGGCAGAAATATAAGTGTATAAATAAGTTCTCAGCTTTTTTCTACAAATTAAAGTTTTATTTAAAAACAAACAAAAACAGCTTAAGTATCAAAGTATTCTCCGTTGGCATCGATGACCTTTTGCCATCTTTCGGGTAGCTTGCGAATTCCCTGGTGATAGAAGCTCACCAGCTTCGAGACGATAAAGTTATCGATGCATTTTCGGACTTCTTCTGGGCTATACGGGAGAAGTGAAGATGTGTTCTTGCGTCGCCTTCGCAACATGTGGTCGGGTATTATCCTTGAAAGCAAATGGAGTGCGGTGTCACGCCGTCGATTTTTGTTGTCTTCGGGCAGTTTATGCGGAACCCATCTGCCTTCCTTTTGTATCTTACCCATTGCATGCAAACGTATGGAAATGGCTGGCTGAGTGATGCCAAGCTGTTCTGCAAGCTCTTTTTCAGTTTCCGCATTGTTTTGATCCAGCAATGTCTGCAGCTCATCCGTGTCAAATGTTTGAGGGCGTCCAGCGCGTGATTGATCTTCAAGACTAAACTCTCCTCCGCGAAATTTGGTACCACTTTTTGCACGTTGCAAGGCTTACAGCATTCTCACCATATGCAGCACAAATCATTTCGGTGGCTTCAGCAGCGTTTTTCTCAAGATGAAACGCGAAGTGGATAGAAAATCGAATATGGTCTTTTGTGATTGCCATCGTGAACACAGCTGATTATTGAGGTTATGTGCATCAAACGCCAAATCGCATGATGTTTCGAAAGACCAAATGTCATTGCTTTAAAACCGCAAGAGGGCGGACTAATATGTTACATGTAAACGGTGATTTGGGTCCTGCGAAATCTAAAGCTGAGAACTTATTTATACACTATATAAAATGAACAGACTACAACATATGTTTAAAAAGAGCAGAATAGCCCCGAAGACTCTGCCAAACGTTATAG
This sequence comes from Sinelater perroti, assembly GCA_036346155.1. Taxonomy (NCBI): domain Eukaryota; kingdom Metazoa; phylum Arthropoda; class Insecta; order Coleoptera; family Elateridae; genus Sinelater; species Sinelater perroti. The sequence continues at coordinate 6,802,864 of JARFIY010000359.1, forward strand.
ATAATGAAGCAAATGAAATTAATTAATGAGGATAGCGGGGAATTAAACAGTAAAAAGTTGAAAACAGACGCCGTACCGCGAGAAATTGTTTATGTTGAAAAATTAAAATAATGGACCGAAGAAAGTAGAAAATAATGTTCTAAACTTAGAAACACATAAATTAAAAAGAAATTATCAGGGAATTAAAAACATAATACTACAAGCCACTTAAAAACAGATGTAAGGATTAAAAAAGACTAAACCTAAATAAAATAAAAGGTGGTAAAGGCAAGTTCTTTCAAGGCCTATAGAAATTAATGGTTGATAGTAAAAATAAAATGATATTAAAGGACAGCTTAATTATTGAAAAGAAAAAAGTTAGAGAAAATATTGAGAATTGAAAATACAAATGAAAGAATAACTAATATCTAAAAGACATAAAGAACAAAAAAGAGCAATAAATTAGACTTGCCACTTCCTTTTGTTTGGGAGGAAAAAAACAAAAATATATCTTTCAAAAAAAGCGGTGAATACAACGATTCAAAGAGATAAACTAAGAAAAAATAATTACAGATGAAATATGATAGAGTCCACTTTAAAAGTAGCAGAAAAAAGTGGAACATCAAACGCTAGTAAAAAATAAAATCAAAAGTACAACAATAAAAAATATATAACGGCAGAAAAGGCAAACCGACTATAAAATATACAAGAAGGAAAGAATACAAAAACAAATTAAGAAAATAAATTTGTCAATTGAAAGAACATTAAAAATGGCGTTAATAAATGAAGAAGTAACAATGCAAAGATAAAAATAATCTTTTGCGGGAAATACATACAACTAAGGGAAAAGAAGCCTGAAAACCTAACAAAAAACTATACAAAAGATGGTAAACACCACCAAGCGAATTAAATTTCAGAAATAACAAACAATGGGCCATTAAGAATAAAAATAGAATAATTTTCACTAAAATCACAGTAAGAATGATACAAACAAAAAATAAACTGAAACTAATGAGGACAATTATACATGAAGTATAACACTGGAAGACCGAAAATACGGATAATTATTCCAATGTATAAGTGAATAAAGAACTTAGTACATTAGAAAAAAATCTATGCAAAAAAATTTAAAAATCTGACAGAAATCACGAAAATTGTTTGAAAGCCTCTATTCCCTATAACTCTAGAATAAGGAATAAAATAAGTCAAATCACAAACCAACCACTATAAATTTAGACAGTATGGTAAGGCTCTACGCCCCGCGTGGGAGCACGGCCTGCGAACTGAGAGGTTAAGGCTCTCATACATTCGCTCTCTCTGCCCGGTCGTTGAGCACCATCTCTGGTGCGGGGCGGTGTGGCAAGCACCGCGCCTAAAACGACCGCCATTATTACTCCTTGTTCCAATGAACGCAGGTACTCAATTATTTTTAGTGACTGAGTAGGCCACCCGCTAGGCATCAGAGAGCACCGGGAATTGAACCCGGGTCCGTCAGCATCGCAGCCCGCCCCTCAACCACGGGACCACGCTGGCTTAAATTTAGACAGTATAAGAGATTAAAATATAAGACATTTATCACCAACTGCCAATAAAAAAATTAAAAAGTGAATAAATTATCAGATTAAACTGGAAGGTACAAACTAGAAATAAATTCAAAATTTTAAATACTTAGATAGTTAAAAATAGATGAGTGAATAAAAGAATAAAAAAGAAAATACAAATATCAAGTTGTTCAATGCCTTCCCAAAAAGAAATGAAATTTCTAAATTAAAAGTAAAATATCAAAGAAAGTAGTCACGCGAATTTTTAACACTTGGTTCAAAAGTATTCTATGGAAATCGAGAACCAATTAAGATTACACTGCGTAGGAAGTTATATACAGAACCTATAAACCAAACCTTTTCAAAATATAGTAAAAAAATCTGTTGTGAACATCACACGACTTTCCTTATCCTATTATTATATATTATACCGGGTCCATAGTCTCGGCCCTGCGCTGCTCTCGTCCTGGAACTTGTTATTTAAAAAAAAGGTCGAGGCGCGAGTCCAACACTAGAAAGCTGATTAAAATAAACAGTACAAGACAATAATTGACTCGTACTTAAAATTTTGTTACGTCACTGAAGGTAACCGTGCGAGCTCGGTCGCACGGCCTTCGCCATTATTGCCTGCGTGCTCCCTCCTAGCGGCCAAGCGCTCCTCCCCCCGCGTGCTCCCGCAGTCGGCCCGGTAGTTCTCCGAGCGTGCTGTGATTGGTCCGTTTAATTATTTTTTAATCGGCTATAACTTATTTATTTGACCTCGGATCAAAAAATTTCATTGTAATTTTTTGTTCATCTCGGTTTGATCTATCCGGTAATATAAATTTCCCGAAACATTTTATGAACACCCGGTATATTAAAAATCCTCAGCTTCAATTTTTTTTCGAGTTCCTATTTTACCAACTTTTATTTTAAATTCATGTGTATCTCATGATAACAAATCATTTTTTTTCCTTACAGGATAAGGAAAGTAAAAAAGGACAACTAAGAAGGCTGAAACGTGTAATAAAAATAGAAGATAAAACACGAATACAGAACGAAATATTGAAAAAACCCAAAGATATCATGGACAGAAAATATTTAAGAAAAATAAACAAAAAGAATGATAGAAAAAACAGAAAAAATTAAAGAGAATAACAGATCAATAATTCAAGGAAAAAAACACTATTTTACACAGTCTTACGAAAGCAAATGATAATGTGAATATTCACTTAAAACTTATGTAGACATTTGTGTCCTTATATTTTTGCTAAACAATAAATAAAAAGAAAAATAAACAAAAACTATTTAGTCAACTTTAAAGATGCGCTCACTAACTATAATACGAATTTAATGGCAGTTTCGCCTCCACACATGCTTACTTTTTATTTACCAATAAAACCAGTCATATTCTCTGCACCTACTCCGTCGGCAACAAGTAAGTACCTTCCCGAACTTCGCACTTTACAGTTGTTTGCTCAAACAATATTTAATAGGACACGAGAAGATGCAAAGGCTTCGAGCCAGCATCTTTAATTATACATTCGCAGTTCTTATCGGCTTAAAGGTGGGTTGCAATCTGGTTCCAGAAATTAAGTGGGCTTTGTCGTATTCTCATAATAAATGGTAACTTTGACCTTCAGAGCAAGCCACACACAAATTCTGTGTGATGTAAATCTAATAAAAATAATCCTACTCGGCAGTAATCCTTTTTATTCGCGGAGATATAATAAATTAATGAAGAGACAAAACTAAATTTTCCGTGCAAGTAATTAAAAAGTAGATATGCAGGGTCTCAAAAATATTTAAATATTTTAGGAACACATAGGGTGTCCACGAAGATGCTCCAAGACTTCGTGTCTAGGTTATTTTAAATATTTTAAACAATTCGAATTCCCGACCGCTTTTGAGATACCGATGAAGCAAGTTAGGGGTCTTTGGGGCTCGCTTGTAATTTAAAATATATTTGTCATTTTATTGTTGTATACAACATATTTTAATGAGTGCATTTTAAAGCCTATTTATAGAAACTTTTTTTAATGGTTAGTTTTAATTAAATAAAACAACAAAAATTAACAAAAAACGAATAGTTACATACATACATATATAATATACAGGGGGCGGAGCTCGAATTGTTACTAACTTCACGTTGCTGTAACAATAGCGCGTTCATTTGTTGACAAGCGTCAGTTTGGTATGTTGTTTACAAGCCTACGGAAGCATATCGTTTTACGTCGCAGTTAAAATGTTATCGAACAGTGTTATTGCTTTGTATTTGGCTGGAAAAGCGCAACCAGCCATTGTTAATGAGCTACGACATTTACGTGTGAACAAAATATTTGTGTATCGGACCATTACACGTTACAATGATACTGGTGGCATCAAAAAAAAAAAATCATGAGAAATGGTTCGAAAGGTGAAGGCCAGAATTCAAAGTAATCTACGACAAAGCGCAGTTCAATTGGCGAAAAATCTCAATGTGTCTACTCGTAGCAGGGGGCACATATTAAAAAATGAACTACGATTGAAGCCATACAAAATACAAAAAGTGCCAGATTTAACACCTGCACAAAGGCAGTTTGTCTAGCAAGAGAAAGTGTTAAAACACTTGCACGTTGGTGGCGAGCTTGAAAATTTGGTCTTTTCTTATAAATTTTTTACAATATGTAAACAAACAAAACGATCGTGGGGGGTAAGGGGTGGCGCCAACATCTAGACACCCAAATGCCAACCTCACCTACACGTGGTACCCCCTGTTAGATAACAGACGAGGCTCTGGCGACCCAGCATCGGGGGGTATAACCTGATACCAGTTGTCCCGAGGTAACGGGACCCTTGTGGCTGGGCTAATCACCCGCATAAGGTAAACAGATTCAGAGAACAAACAATCGCCTCGGAAATGGACGGAAAACTGGGAAACGGACTCGGCGCGAATCACTGATAAGAATTGGAACATGGAATGTAAACGGTATAAACGGAAAGGAAGTAGAAATAATAGAAGAAATGGCCAAATATAATATGGAGATGCTAGGTATAAGTGAAATAAAGAAGAAAGGAAACGGAAGACAACTATTAGATCAAGGTTACCAGCTTATATACTCAGGATCAGCAGGACGAGCTAAAGAGGGCGTAGGAATAATCCTAACTACACAGATGGCCCAACAAGTAAAACAATGGGAAGCGGTAAATGCAAGGATATTATATGTAGACCTAAAACCGCAAGAAGAAATAACCATAATACAGATCTACGCCCCCACAGAAAACTCCACAGAAGAAGAGAAAGAGACATTCTACGAAGAACTCCAAGTACAAATAGATAAAGGGAGAGAAAGAAGCAGACACATATTAATAAATGGAGACTGGAATGCTAGAATAGGAAATAGACAAGATATAGGATATGGCACGATAGGTAAATATGGAGGAGAATCTACCATAAATAATAACGGAAGAAGAATGATAGACTTTTGTGTTACCAATCAAATGTTAATCGGAAACAGCCACTTTAACCATAAGATAATACACAAAATTACTTTTGAGGCAGCAGGAAGAGAAGCGAAAAGCATTAACGACTATATAACATACAACAGAGAAGCGAAATATGCCATAACAGATGTAAAAGTAATAAGGGGGGCCGAACTGCATACAGACCACAGACTGCTAATAACAGACACCAGATTTTATAGCAGGGAACCCAGGAAACAAAGAGAATATCAGAAAATAAAAATATCAGTATTAAGAAAACCAGAAAAAGCAAAAGAATTCAAAAACAGACACCTTAGAAGGATGCGAAGCGAAAGAAGCAGAAGAAGGAAACCAATGGCCCATGGAAAAGAAGTGGACAATACTAAAAACAGAAATAGTGGAACAGGCAGTAAAGACCTGCGGAAAGGTAACAGTAAAGGGAGATCAAAAAAAAACCCGGTGGTGGAACGAAGAAGTAAAAGATAAAGTAAAGATCAAAAAGAAAGCTTAGAAAAGGTATATACAAAGTAAGAACGATTTCGATAAACAAACTATATAAATAAAAGAAATGAAGCCAAAGAAGCGGTACATAGAGCAAAACAAGAAAATTGGGAGGAATTCGGAAAAGAACTAGAGACGAAATTCAACGAAGATAACGGAAGACAGTTTTGGAAAGTAATCAGAGGGCTAAGAGGGAAATATGGAAAGCAAGTATGGAGTATAAGGAACAACAAAGGCATAGTAGAAACAGAAGAAGGAAGAATCTTGGAGGCATGGAGAGAGTATTACAACAACATATTTAAAAAAGATGATAACATCCGGGGCAGAGAGAGAAGAGGAACAGTTCAGGAAGAAGAAGAAGAAATAGACATAGAAATAGAAGAGGTGATAGAAGCCGTAAAACATATTAAACAAGGAAAAGTAGGAGGTAGAGATGGCATAACTCCAGAAATGATAAAGAATGGGGAGATAGAATATTAAAGTGGATAAAAGAGATATGTCAACTAGCCTGGAAAGGGAAAAATACCAGATGACTGGGAAGAAAACATAGTGGTACCTATACACAAGAAGGAGATACAAACGATTGCGGTAACTACAGGGCAATATGCCTTTCTTCAATAGTACAGAAGATATATTCAAGAATACTAGAAAGAAGATTACGAGAAGAAGTTGAAGAAAAACTATGTGAAGAACAAGCCGCTTACAGGCCACAGAGGCAAACACAAGATCATATCTTTGTACTAAGAACAGTTACAGAAAAGAGATTAGAAAGGGAAACCTTTGTATCTAGCATTCATAGATATAAAATCAGCATTTGACACAGTACCCAAACAAACAATATGGAATGCGCTAGCAGAACTAAATGTATCATACCCACTACAACAGGCCATAAAAAGAGTATACGTTAATGCAAAAGGAAGAGTGCGAATTAAAGGAAAGAATCTCAAAGCTTTGAAATGGAAAAGGGGATCAAACAAGGAGACTCACTGAGCCCCTACTGTTCCTAATAGTAATGAATCAGATTATTCAGGAAGCAAAAGAACCCAAGATTCAATGTGAAGGTAGGAAATTGGAATTTAGAGCCCATATATATACAATGCCTCATATATGCAGACGACATCGTGCTTCTAGCAGACTCAACTAGAAAACTACAACTAGCAATAAACAAATGGAATAGAGCGATAGAAAGAAGAGGTATGAAAATAAACACAAACAAGACTAAAATTATGAAAATCGAGAAAAATGATACAAACGAAAACACAAGAATAATATGCAATGGGAAGAACTAGAATGGGTCAATAACTATGAATATTTAGGAACGATAATAAATAAAACTGGCACGATAGAACAGGAGATTCTGAATAGAAGAGATAAAGCAAGCAAAGTATATTATGCGATTAACAAATCAATAATAGCGAAAAAAAGTAAGCATGCAAACAAAGCTTAGGGTATACAAAAGCATATACACACCAGTATTAACGTATGGGGCGGAGAGCTGGACAATACAAGATAAAACCAGAAGCAAAATTGACGGCGAGTGAAATGAAATATCTAAGAAGACTAGTAGGTAGAACAAAAGAGATCGCATACGAAATACAATAACCAGAGAAGAAGTAGGTCAGCAACCGCTAATACAAGAGGTAGAGAAGAGACAATTACAGTGGTATGGGCACATAGTGAGGATGTCAAGAAATAGAGACCCCAGAAGAATTCTAGAAGCAAAGCCAGAGGGAACAAGAAGCAGAGGAAGGCCACGAGAAACATGGGAACAGAGCTTAGAAAAGAGGGTAGAACAGAGAGGAAAACACCTAAGAGAAGTAAAAAGAATGGCAGCCAACCGGGACAGCTTCCGGAAGTGGTTAGAGGACCCGACGCTTTAGGGCATAAGGGAGAAGGAAAAGAAGAAGAAGAAGACAAAACGATCGTGTATGGTTAGAGCGCAAATCAAAATACAATTTTGACCAGCGAATTGATCTACGAAAGCAAACGCCTGCATCAGTGATGAATTGGGCCGCGGTAACTACCACAGGACGCTCACTACCCGTTTTCATTGAACAGGGCATAAAGGTAAATCAATAAATCTACCGTGAAAAGATTTTAAACGATGCTTTGTTACCTTGGGCACGTAAACAATTCGGTAGAAACCATTGGACGTTTCAACAAGACTCGGCACCATCCCATAAAGCCCGTGAAACCCAACGTTTTTTACAAGAAAAAGTTCCCAGCTTCATTTCTTCATAACAATGGCCACCATATTCCCCGGACTTAAACCCAATGGACTTTTCCATATGGTTCATTTTGGAGGCCAAAGTATCAACTAAAAATACAAGATGGTCAACGCCTTAAAGATTGCTCTTCGCCGAGAATGGGGCAAAATACTATCAGGCCACATTAGTGCATCGTGTGAAGCCTTCCCCGACAGACTCGATGCTATTATCCGTGCATATCGAACAATAACATATTTTTCTTATAATAAAATGTTTTTACGATATATTGAAGTTTTTAAATTAAAAAAATCGAAATTGACAAAATTACAGCATTTTTAATTGGTAACACTTCAAGCGCCGACCCCTGGACACATACATACAAACGCAATTGCTGATTTTAACGTTAATTATTCTCCATGTTCAGGAAAACCATATAACTTTGATTAAGACCCGTTTAAATTCTCTACCACTGTACATGTACATTCCATAGTTCCAAAAATCAAAAATAAAAAAATGCATTTTAAATTCAATAAAAACCACAAATTTTTTCATGGTCAGAAAACATTTGGTAACTTATAAAAGTAGTTTTTCAAAAAACTATCTTATGGTATGTTCACAAGTTTCAATATATTTTTTTTTAATTAAAGTAGACAAACAGCACTATTTTTGATCTGTGAATGACAATAGATTCATTTATAAAAATAACTTTTGTTATGGATCAATAATTTAATTTTAACTAAAGCGCCGATAAAGTTTATAAATTCAAATTTTTTTCAATTTGGAACTCATCCAGATGGTGCAATACATCTCTCAAGATTTCTCGAACTGTCCCTTCTAATATTCATTTTCACAAATTATTTGTCCGTTCAAAAGAAACCCTCCTTACAATTCCTTATTAAAATTAAAAGCATATTTTTAATTACTTAGCAAAGATTTTATTCATAAATACAGGCTCCTGCAGAACATCGACACTTCGCAATGAGTTAGTGACATTTTGGGATAAATTAATGAAGTATTTCGATGACCGCCTGGTCTTTTCCTGATTCCTTGGTCTTTATTTTATTTGATCCTCAAGCTAACAGATTTCTGTACTTCAGATCAATTAAATATATGCTAGGAATACAAATTAAGATAAGAAAAATCATTTTATAAGTTTCGCACTTATTTCCTCACATATGCATGGTGCAAAAAGAATGCATGTTTTTGAAATGAGTAGCAGTTGGAAAAAGGGAGATCGGCAACCACCGTATAGCGCCTGATCATTGTTTCGCGTGGTGGGACCTTCCCTAATCATAACACAATTCTGAGATAATTGATTCTTTTCGCACAACTAAATCAGTTATGAAGAGGATATCAACTGGCTGTCCCTGTACGACTCGGAATCTAGAAAATGTTGAGAGAATTATATCCCTTGGTGCCTACGCTCACCCGATTTTTCTGTCTACGATTTGTTTCTTTGGTGTTCAATTGCAGCTGTACCAGAAGAAACTTTAGTAAGTGCGATGCAAAACTTTGGAGAAGCTCTAAATGTGTGTACAGTAAGAAGGCCGTTCTATTTTCAAAATAATTTTCTATAATTGAATAATCAAAGTATATTAAAAATGCATTTATTTATATGTTGTTTTGATGTTAATAAAAAAATATTATAATGCACTTATTTGAATATTTGAATATTATATGACCAAAGTCATATCTTCAAAACTTTGCCATTTTGTCATTTCCACAGTAATGGAAAAATCTTCTATAAGAAAAAGCATCTCAAAAATCAATAAATATTTTATACTAAAAAATGTATATGCTTAGTATTTCCAACAATTCTGTTACAAAATCAAACCTATCCTTGCTTTACACAGCATAGAGATATCCGTAACACAAACATACGGTTACAATTATCAACTCTTTAAGTTGTAAGTTACATTGTGTTACTTGTCAAGTTAGGTTATTCACCAATGGAGTCAGGTAACAAAGAAAACCGTATTGCTGCAATAACATTACATAAGTGTGGAACTGGAACAAGTGGAATCTTTAAGACCCTGCATCCTCTCGGCATTAGAGATGTGTTTACGAATAGAGCTATAAAATTGTTTAATAAGACTAGAAGTGTCGAGATCCGTTCAAGGTCTAGAAGGTCACGTTCAGTTCGGACTATTCAGGCAATCAAACCCGTAAGTGTCCGAATTAAGCAAAGATTATGTCTCAGGAGATGCTAATTTCTAAAACTTTGATGTCTCGTATTGTAAAATAAAACCTAGGAGTAGCTGCTTATAAAAGACATACAGGATATTTGTTGACAGATGCTTTAAAGAAAGCTAGGAGAAAAAATAAAGAGGTTATTGAGTGAGTGTCATGATATCCACAGAACAATTACATAATAAAGAAATACTTTAACAAACAAAATGACGGGGAATGCGTTAGATCATCCAAAGCAGCATCTCAACTACGGCCAAGGGATCAGAGAGGCCAACATCCAGTAACTGTAATCATTTGGTAGGAAGTGTGTTAATGATGGAAGTGGCCGAAATTCATTTTTGTGAAAAGGTAGTCAAAACTTCGACCGCTGTATATCAACGGAATGTTTTAAAATGTATAATGAAACGTCTCAATCACATGTTTTTTCGAGGTGAACCTTTGAATCTTTCAGCAAGACTCCGCACACTCCCACAAAGCACGGTCATCTCAAACTTGCCGGAGCAACAATGTGTCTCATTTTCTAACAGTAAAGAATTGGCCTCCTGATAGATCCCAGATCTTAATCCATTATATTACAAGTTACGGGCAGTTACAGAGCATAGTTTAGCTAAAAAGACAGTCTAATGTTGATTCTTTGTCACTGTTTTTCCATTGGATGTAGTGCATGCTTCCATAAACGAGTGGCCCGGACGTCTTAAAGCTTGTGTAGAAGCTACGTGTGGCCATTTTGAAATATGTTGTAATTATACTGTTAATCGTTTTGTTTTGTCGTTCTCATTAGTGTGTAATTGAGTTTGTGGTAGTAAAATTACAATTTGGTAATGCATACTTATTAATCAATCATGCCACATAAATTATATGCTTAATTAAATATTAAAATTAGCTTTCAACGGTCGATTTATGCGATATCTTCGTGAAGAATGCCGGTAATAATTATAAATTTAAATTTAACACAAACACTTACATTTCCTACGGGACTGCTGACCGGCGTGGAGGATGGCGGCGGCTTGTGAGGCGTGACGGGAGCGCACATGAAGGGTGTCTTATCCAGACTGCCCGTGCTGCCAACAGGGCTGCTGTTGGCAATGAAGGTGTTCGTGTCCGGGGGCACAGCCCCGTTTCTCTGGGGCCCATTCGGCTCGCCCTTCTTTTTCACCATTTCTTTGTAATTATATTTCAAGTGATTCGTTTCTAAGGGTTTACAAAATGAAAGTTCTTCCGGATGCCTTATTCCTAAGTCTTTACATACACCGATCACAGCGGAGAACGTTTTTACCGAAAAGTCTACCCTCATATCAAGGTAACGCAAGTCGGGCAGTTGCACCCTTAAACTTTTGTGCATGGGTGTGAAATGCAGCAGTGCGTCGGCCTGCACTCCGCACTGGTCCAAGGTGGACCTGGTTCTTGTTAACCACACGTTGCGATGAGGCCACCATAGCGCGTGGTCCGACCAATCTATCGAAATCTCTGTAACAAAATAACGCAATTTAATATAAACTCGATGATTAAAATGCATGTTCGGACGATAAAGCATACAGCGTTCAAACTAAGTATGTTTGGCACGCACATACTCAGGTGCAAACATCCATTTAAATGAATGCTTAAGAATTTTTAAATAAATAATGTTTTTGTTAGTCGTACTTAAACACTCTTCCATTGTACATTCACTGTAGACTGTTCACGAGCCAAGTTAAAGTATGTAATTAGAATTCCAATCAAATGGAATCCGTCTAAAGAAAAACAATTTGCCACGAATGTATGCAAACTTAATATATCAAAGGATAAGCTATTAGTAACAGTTTACGTAGCATACACTTATAAAATCTAAGTGCCTTCGTCTCCTAATGGCAGAAGTTCAAAATTTATGGATGACATCAGAGTCACGGCTGTGCCTACTTCAGAAGCCATCATCTAACAAGGCCATTTACTTTGCACTTAATCCGCCTAATGACACTTTTATTGGCATAATCTTCGGAATGGAAACTAATACATGGTGCACGTGTTTGGTGGACGGGCATTTCAGTGAAGCTCATGTCACTTAACGGAGATTAAAAAGCTCGGTGCGTCTTCCGTCAGCAACATACCAATCTCCGAATATCCTAACAATCCAATTTGCAGCCAAACCGCGCCAAGAAAAAGGGCAATTACTGCAATTGAACTTCGTTAAAACTATGACAGAAGTTAGAAAAACGAGCAATTACAAATCAAGGAATTACGACATGGCTGGGCGGGCGGTTCTAGATCGGAACTGGATTATTATGATCCCAATAAAATAATGCATTAATAGCCTGCTCAGCTCACATGTCGAACACAATTTTAAAATCCGTTAATAACAATTTAGAGAAATACAATTTGCCATACCTGCTCGAGATTGTTAATCCTAGAATTGTTTTTATTTCAATTTAATCTAATCAACCAAGTTCCAATTGAATATCTTCTGATCAATAGTGCATACCCCAAATAATTTATTTTTAAATGCTAATGAAATCACAATATTTACTTATAAAAGACAAATTAGAAAGTTGCAAATATATTATCTAAAAAAAGCAGTGTACACTTCTAGTATTTTTAAAAGAGAATGCAATTGTAATTATCGCCCTCTAATTATGTTGTTATCTCTATTTGGTCTAAATAAACCTAATTCTGTAAGTATTTTTATTTTAAATAATTAATTATTAACGTATTTAACATTAATAAAGTTAAACAATAACAAAATAATAATTAGAAACATGGAAGAAATAAAAAATGAAGATAAACTGAAAACAAAATAGAAATTAATAGAATGGAAACCTACAAAGTAAATAAGAATAAGTCAATACTTGTTAAATTATAAAAATGGACATAGAAAATAGGAATCTTTGGAAAGGAAAAAATTTTAAAGGAGGTAGATATTTACATTAATAATGAATATCAGAAGAATGTACAGAAAAAGAGAGAAAAACTTGATACACCACCTAAAAAAGCAAGGTAATAAAGAGACAGAGCATTCCTTACATACAAGCTAACCGTGAGTGCTGTTGTATGGAAAATAAAAAACTTCGAGGATATATAGAAACCTAATATCCAGTACGAAAATAGCTAAATTTTCCCCCAAAAAACAAAGAATTTGACCAACAGCAAAATAAATGACTATTATAGGTATAAAAAAACTAATATTCGAAAAATACCGGATAAATGTAAAAAATAACAAGGCAAAGAAAGGCGATACAAACTGCGGTAAAATAAGCACACAAAAGAAGATAGATACTTAGCAGGAACATGAAAATCAGATCCAGATGGTATGAAGAATATAGAAAGTGGTAAAAGAAATCCGGAATTATAAAATTGAAGTACTGGCAATTCAGGACGTAAGATCGGAAGAGGAACTTGGAGCTGACAAGTAAAAATTCACTTTGTTTTATGGAGGCAAAAATAACAAATGAAACACAATGTATGGTAAGCAGGAAATTAAAAACCTGCATACAAGATTCAAATGAATGAATGGTATCTCTTGCCTAATAATGCAAAACTACAGACAATATTACCTTAGTAAACATGTATGCAACAAACGAGGAGACGGAGGAAATAGAGAAAAGTGACTTCTACAATGAATTAACAAAAATCTATAGAAAGGTTTCAAAACATGAGTCTTATAGTCCTTAGAGAAAGTGAGAAAGGAAGGGCATATGAGACTAATATCATGAAAAGAAATAGGGCAGCTCGTTAAGAATGATAACGAAACAGGGACAGGTGACCTGGTAATAGAAATGGGTGTTTAAAAATTAAAATGACTACAAAGTTACCTGATTGATCCAGAGAAGAAATCAGATAAATCTTGTATTGGTGTCTAACAAAAGACAGAATATATAGGGAAGCCGATTTTAGATCTGACCACCGTCTCGCGATAACTAATTGTAAGTTAAAATTTAAAATCGCTAATAGGAGGAAAAGTCTAATTAAGAGACAAAGGTAAAGAGTTGACGAGTTTAAAGTAAGGAATATCCAATAGGAAAAAGTAATGGCAAAGCAATTATCCCCAAATGCAAAGGGGGCAGGAAGGTAAATGGAATAACATAAGAAAGTGTTGAAAATATTTTGGGCAAATTTTCAGAGAAAAAGAACAACAAATAATAATGGTCAATAAAGAAAAAAAGATACAAGTGGAAAAAAAATATACTACAAAATATACCAAATAATTAGGAACTAAGGCACGAAAGAAAAAATGAATACAAGATGTAATAAACTCGTTGGAAAAACATAATAAAAATAAGATAAAGATCTACAGGAATAACAGAAGACAAAACAAGGATAGAGTAAGTACAGACAGTGAGAAATGACGAAAACATTTTTAATGAGGATAATCTAACACTAGAGGGGAGAAGGAAGATTTAAACAATTGCAATGAAAGGGTAGATCAATTATTATATTAAGAAAAGAGTTTCATGAAATAATTATTAATCTTAAACAGAACAAATAGTTCAAATATACAAAAAAGGAATCTATACTCAGCAAATGGGAAAAGGAATTAATAGTGCCAATACTAAAGATGGGAAATCCAAATATATGTACAAAATATGGAGGAATTCGCCTACTAAATGTAATATTAACATTTTGACTACGCTAATATACCGAAACTTGGGGAATTACACAGAATTAGAAATGGGAGAATACGAATATAGATTTAGGAGAGATAGGATTCGATTACGGGTTTCAGATGCCAGGATAGTCGTCTACTGAGTTACTAAAAATAATTGAGTACCTGTCTTCATTTCGAAAAAAATGTAATAGTGCGGACGTTTAAGGTGCACGGTACTTGCCACATCGCCCCGCATCAAAGACGGTGCGCGACAACCGGGTAGAGAAGTCAAACATATGAGAGCCTTAACTTCTCAGTTCGCAGACCGTGCTCCCACGCAGGGGCTTGAGCCTCGCCATTGTTATATTATAAACCTAATACAACCGATAATCCTGTGCATCGTAATCAACAAGAAAATAAGTAACCAGTTGTAGTTATATAAAGAATTTTTAATGCCTTATAACCTGTTTATTATTATATTTGCAATAATCCAATTAACAAAGCAATAGTACAATGTATTGTATATATTGTAACTGATTTAAGGCAAGAATTTTTATTCATTTTTTTCGTAAACTTCTAAAACTACTAATCTAAAATCTACATATAGCATTTATTTTCCACGCATATCTTTGTGCAATTGAATTGAAAATTTTTCGTATAAGTCAAATCAATCCGTGAATAGTTCGTTTTTGAGAACTTGTGTGTTTTCAATTATTGGTCAAAACCAAATTCTGACAGTCATTAAGACGAAGAATTTATTTGGAAGAATAGATCGCAAAAAACTAGACCCAGGTTAGATACAGATTCTGAAGATGTACTATCTTCGTTTTTCAACGAGAATGGACTGTTCCACAAAATAAAAAGTTTCTGAAAATGAGCTTTTAAATGTACATATCCAATTAAGTAAATTAGCATAAATCAAACAGAAAAAAGTTAGTGTTATCTATTTAATTCAAGTTCATAATTCGAATTTGGCTAGTGACATAATAGGATAAAAGTGTGTAATATTGGTTGCAGCTGTTTGCTTATCTCTTTATTAGTATTGCTTTCCTTTTTATACTCACAAGGCGTATAGCTCTTAATCCTATTACGTCACTTTAGATAGGAAACCGTTTTTAATTAATATATTTTTAATTATTCTTTTTAAAAATGCAAAACACGTGTCTCATTTTTTAAAAACTTATCTAACGCAGTTCTTTCACTTTTTGATTGAAATAATCCATTTTCGGATTTCTGAATATAAATGTGGCCGTGTACACAAGTAACATCCAAAAAGTACGTAATAATTTTCGCAGATCGTCTAATAAAGTTTACTCCTATGGTACTACACCTGAATCAACAACGATATAAAATCTATGTGAATAGAAAACGACCAAATATTTTCGAATAAACAAATCTATAAAGTCTAATAAGGAAAACTAGATGCTACGCAGTATTCCATTAGGTTTCTGGCTGTAATGTTCCTTAAGATAATGGCGTCTAAATAAAAATAGGAGCAAGAATACCCCACAAGGTTCCGTCAATTTGACACTTGTCGGGCGTAATGCCTGTTATTTAAGAACAATTTACAGATGAACACATGAGAAGATACACAGTGCATGAGCGTCTGGAATGTTAATTTCAGTTGCCAGCGTCGGGGGCAAACATTTACCGGGAGATATATCCCACACTTCGTATCATAAATCCTTTAATTAGTTAAACAAACAGCACCGAGAAAATGAACACTGCAACTGCGGAAAAGAACAACTTCCGCGCTGCAGCTGACAGATGCACCGAGCGCAATCGGTCTTGCATGCGTCACTGGGCATTCCGCAATCTATTTCTGCAGGGCACTTCAAACAGCTCGGTGCTGAATCGCGATGGCGGCGCGACCAAGAGAACATGAAACATGGTAAATATTATGAACGCCCCATTTAACCTAAATACTTTGCCAAGTCTGATTATTTTTAAAATTTGTGGGGCCCAACGCCACACTTTCAAACGCGCGCCCATACAACCGTCGTCTATTTTGGAAGGTGCCTTGAAATACGCACGGAGAATGCAAACAATGGACGCATACCTTGAATTGAATGTCTGTCTACGTGCCGTGGCGTTTTATTTTGGCGCCCCAAAAGATTAACGTCTTCCTTCGGAACCCGCTTAGCCACAAATCATAAATAATGAAACGTGTCTTCCGCTGCTCAAGCTAATTTTAGTACAGAGCGGCCAAGCTACCTCAGGAGTCGGAGAAAAACCTAGGTTGAAATCGATAGTATACGAGAAGTCAACGTAACAACCGGCGATTAACCTACATGTGCGACGATAGCTCGTATTCTTGGCACGTGCTCTTCTAAAAAATTGTATAGGTGCTATTGCAGTTTGACTAGTTCGTTGAACTCGGCACATAGGTATACAAAAATATGGCGATACTGAAGGCGTAACGAACACGTGGGCTGCTGCGTTTGATCACGGCATGCCTCATTGCGTAAGCTTATTTGGTAAGGTGACGTTGTTATTTCGGCTGAGTTAGCAGACACGACACAAAATTCAGTATTATGAACCCGAAATCTTTCGTTGATAATGTTCAACCCTTGCAACGTTAAATAATTCTGAAATGAGATTTCACTTTATTAGTACGAAAAAATGATCAAGTGCGATAATACTAGTTATAATAGCAAAGAACATGGCAAAAAAAGATCTACAAATTCTTTCTCGCAAATTACATCTCAAAATGGATGGAGGTTTAAGCCATTCGAAATTCAGTTTATAGAAATTATAATATTCAAGTTTCTGATTGATTTACTTGGGAGATTCTTATCATACTGGTTAGGAGACAATTATTTATTATGAGAAAGAAAAATAAAGACAAACTTATAGTTAGTTGTAAACTCTCCAAATACATAAATCTAAATTATGATACCCTCTTGAAGTATTTTATTACCTTTTATATCTATTATTATTGTTTTTTTTTACATTATTAACCACATAAACATACCTATAATAGCACAACATGTTTTATTAATGAGCCTTTGAAGACATGAGAAGTCTAGATTTATAACATTTTTATTTGTACAGCTGAACTTCAATTTCAAAAGAGCAGAACATTGATTTGAGCAACCCTCAAAGTTAGAACTGCATAAAAAACACAGCAGTTTGACGAGATTATTACGACATAAAAGCTGCTCATGACATATATTTGAAATTAAATACTACGCCTGTTGATTACTTTTAAATTATAAAAGTTACATAACTGCTAAACTTCTGTTAATTCACTGCCAATAGTTTTTTGAGACATATACATTTGATTAATTTGTAGATAAAATACAGTAATAGAAATAGAGTCTACAATTGTTAGTTTAATAAAATAAATATGTACATTATTAAAATGAATCATGTTCAGACCACAGCTTTAATAAATAAAAACTACAAATGACTAAACTGCCAACAAAAATATGGCTAGAATAGTCTTGGTGAGATTAAATTCTATTTTGTACTGCTAGAAATAACAAATCTTCCTGGAAATCGATGCTACGTTTCAAAGGTTGAAGGAAATGGTTGTGGTTGATGACCACATTTTCATAAAAAGTAATTTTAATCAACTTCCTAGATAAGAATGTATGTCTGATAATGCGAAATAAGAAATGAAGAGAATAAAACTTCTACGATAACCTCCTACCAATTACCCTATTTCCCCATGCCAAAAATCCATTATGGCAAAACCCCCAAGAAGTAGTAATTTTGTAATGTAATGATTCGATATAAATGTAATCAGAATTTAATGTCTGTTAAACGTAGGAATCAAATATATTTATAATTATATCTCCCCATCCCCTGATCCTGATCCTTCCCAATTTTAGACTGTATCTAGATAACTTCCCCCAATATGACCGCGATTCTGACTATTAACGAACTTAGCCGAGATACTTGCCCGACAAATAAAACAGATTAACCCAGATGATAGCGAATTTAATAGTTAAAATCATTAAAATTCAAACATCGTTCCACGAGGAATTGTGATAAAAAAAGAAACAAGAAAATAATGCCCTAAAAGAAAAACCAAAGAAATTAGAAAGGAATTGATAGGGATTAGAAAAACGGAAAAAGAAATTGAAAAATAATGCCACGGTAATCTAAAAATAGGACCGGACAATATAATACAACTTGGCAGACCTCCTCGATTGGCTGCTTAAAGAAGAGTTAAAAGTGGCCTAAAGTAATACAAATAAAAACAGTTATCAAAGAAAGCAAAAATTATAGCTAAGAAATAAAATTACAAAAAATTCAGTGATATAAAAAGAAGAAAAAGCACTAAGAGTCCAATTTCCAAAACTAATAAATGACAGATAAATAAGTTACACCGAACAAAGAAGGAAATGTAAAGAATTAAAAACTGATATAATTAGATAACAGACAAACTTTTGAAACCAGAAAATAAAAGACAACAAAAAGGAATTTAAAAGATACAATACAACAATAAAAGTTAAAACTAAAAAAGTGTCATCAAAATATAAAACGTTTAGTTACAAAAGAATAACATATACGAAAATGAATAAGAAAGAAAAGCATAAAAAACTGACAAAAGTTGCAAAAGCCGGAGTAGTTTTGGTAACAAAATGGGAAAAACAAAGTGTATTTAATAAGAAATTGCAAAGAAACAATATTTACAGTGAATATAAAAGTTAAAAACGATTGAGTACATTTAGCGATTGCAATAATGGACCAAACGAAGATGAGATGAAAGACCTTCAGAAACAGATTAATGATTAATGAATAAAATGGTAATAATAAACCCCTTAATGCTTGATTAAGATGTGGTTGAAAGAGCACAAAAAATTTAATGTAAAATCAAATATTTTAGTAATCTCTTCCCATCTTCGTTTCCAAATCCCCCAATTTTTGTATTGCACCTAGGTGTATTCGCAAAAGAACGTACGTATGTACCAATTTTGATGGAAAACTAGCGAGAACCCTAAAAAATTCATATACATTCAAAGGTCCTTTCTCCACACCCCTTTGAGCTATTTTGCTCATTAACAAACTTAGCCGAAAAATTGGCTCAATAAATATATGTAAAAAGAATTAGGGCAGTTATTATGACCATCAAATTTATAGAGGGAGAGAGAGCGAGAAGTAAAAGAAGGGAGAAGGAAGGAAGGGGGAGGTAGGAGATGAGGGAAGGAAGAAGAGGAAGAGGGAAGAGGAAGAGGGAGGAGAGGGAGGGGAGGAGGGGAGAGAGGGAGGGATTTTATAAAACGACTTTCAAAATAAAAAATAACAAATTTTTTATGAGTTGTGACATTAAAGATTAATACAAGATTTATTTAATAGCTTTTCACAGGGAAAAACGATAAGGAAGATATAAATAATATAAATTATCAATAAAGTCAAACTATTTACAACCATTCAATATATGACTTTTCAATTATTTTTTTTCCTAAAAACTAACTCGTACTGACAACAAAGATTCTTTCTTTGATCTTAATAGGATCATTCAATTATTGCTTTCTCCCCAGGTACTTTTTCTATTGACTAATATTATTAAAGATCCCCGATCTTTTAGCGCGTAATATCTAAAATAATCTTAGCATGTTCAAAGGACTTAAAATAGAATAATGCTAAACTTTTATTGAGATTTTATTCGGCATACCAATGCTAGAATCCAAAAAATTTTGGTCTAGACATTGGATTGTTTGTACTAAAATATTGTATCTTTCCTTATAAGGAAAGTAACGTAAATGAGACTGAAATTTGACTTCACTAGTTTGTGGTCAGCATTTCTGGACGAAATGATAGTCTCAGGACACGCAAAAAGGTCTAAGGTTTGAAGCAAAATGGTCTAGATAAAGTGATGTGTGTTATCTGTCGAGTAACTGATTACATGTAAAACAGGATATCTCGAGAACCGTAATGAGCTAGGACTTGAAATCGGGTTGCAAATTCGGAATTACTTGTCAGGTAGGGGCAGTGAGAAACTAAATTTGGTAAATTTTATCAGCCAGTCGTTTGGTCGCAAAATCGGTCACAAAGCGGTCGCGAATCTAAACAGTTGAAGATACAAAAAATTCATAAGAATAACAATAATTTGTTATCACGAGATAAACATGAATTTAAATGTTGGTAAAATAAGAGCTCGAAAAAATGAAGCTCAGGATTTTTAATATACCGGGTGTTCATAAAATGTTTCGGGAAATTTATATTACCGGATAGATCAGACTGAGACGAATAAAAAATTACAATGAAATTTTTTGATCCGAGGCCAAATAAATAAGTTATAGCTGATTACAAAATAATTAAACGGACCAATCACAGCGCACTCGGAGAGCTTCCGGACCGACTGCGGGAGGACGGGAGGAGCGCTTGGCCGCTAGGAAGTAGCATGCAAGCGATAATAGGGAAGGCCGTGCGGCCGAGCTCGCACGGTCACCTTCAGTGACGTAGCAAAATTTTAAGTACGAGTCAATTATTGTCTTGTACTGTTTATTTTAATCAGCTTTCGAGTGTTGGACTCGCCTCGTCCTTTTTAATAATAAGTTTAGATGAGCAGCGCAAGGCCGAGACGATGGACCTGGTATAATATATAATAATAGGATAAAGAAAGTCGTGTGATGTTCACACCAGATTTTTTAATGTTAACATCTACTTATGATTAAATTTATGTGTAAAATAAAAATTTATCCCTACATCTCACACAAAAAAGAGAATAGTATGTATACATTTCGGCTAAAGATACGCCGTGTCCCAAAAGTCTGTAATCGGGAAAAAAATTAAAACAGATATTGACACCATTCACTAAATGACAGCAAGACAGGACTAGATAAAAATGTTTTCAAAATGTTTACTCTTGGTGACCGTAGTCAACCTCTTTTCACTATCTCGGCGAGTTTTTCAAGACTTCAAGATTCTCCGGACATCTTTAGGTAGACTCTATAATGAGTAATAACAGGGGTTCAAATCAGTGAATAGGCCGGCCAATGCATGCCTGCTACTGTCTTTACCATTACGTCCAGAGCTACATATTTGGCTGAAAGGCTCTGAGAAGGCGTCCATATTTTCTTGAGTTTGATGAACTGTGGTGCCATCTCACATATACCAAAACCTACGTTACATTAAATTTCGATATAGATTTTTAATTGCTCTGTCACTAAACGCCGATAATTTTGAATTTTGTAAGTTCTAACTCTTGTCTGACGATCCGGTGAAGAGAAGTTCTCTTAATTTTGAGCTCTTTTGGTGAATTTCTCACTAGTATGCTAGAGATTCTTGGTAATCTTTTTAAACTCTTTCGATATTCTCTTCAGTCGTCACTATTTGTCGTTTACCAGTTCTTTCTACATCATCATTCTGGACAAATACTATACTCAACAACTTCTCAATAAAAGTATAAAATACCAACTAAATTTGTTTAAAGACATTTCTAAGTGACCAATTTTTGAAAAGTGTTCATAAAAGTAAAAAATAAAGTTAACTGAATGATTGTCCATCGATCCAATGATAACTCCCAGTCTCTCTTCCACAATTTGACGGTTTCAATGGAATATTTGCCACATCACATCGTTACCAAAATTTGATCATTTGTAACTTTTCGGGGAAAAAACACAAATTTTCACAAGATCTAAAACTGGTGTTTTGTTCACCTCATGTATGTCAACAATACATAGGAATATTGTGTTTCATCAAGCGGTCTACAGATCACCTCTAATTAGTTTGTCTAAGTTTCTGAAGAACATCCAATCTCTCAAGTTATATTTAATGTTCACAAGTTTCCAGATCATTAATATTACGGCATATTCATATCTTTCTGCGTCACTTCGTATTATTTATATAATTCCAACATACAAGTGTTTTAATTTTGATCAGCACACTAGTAAAATAAATGTTTGGTATAAATTATGAGCACTTAAATTCGCTTTCATCTTCCTTTTTAAACTAAGTTACGTTAACCCTATATCTGGATGACAACAAACAAGTTTTATTTATGCAACGCTGTCGCTCTTCAAATAAACTTTTCCTCGAACCACAACCTATTAGAAAACATAAAAATAAGCCTGGCCGCCTTAAAACGCTAATTTATTTGGCAGCCCTTAATCTGCAATCAAAATAAAGCGCAACCCACGCGTCACCTTCGTGTTCACGGGAAAATCTGTTCGGCACTTTTTCGAAGCACGAGGCACATTTACATCCGCCTTAGAAGGTAAAGTTTAAAAAAGACGAGGCATTTGAGCTTTATCTGTGACGAAATGATAATAAGAAAATAAGTAATATTACAGGGAAGCTCGCTATGGTCGCACATAAAAGGATGTTTGAGGTTACGATTCGCAATCAAATTCCGGCGAATTTGTTGACGAACGAGCGACAGGATATCCGGATTATTATTAGTCGCGCTGGTGTGATACATGGTAGATTCCTGTTGAATTCCAATGCTTTGCTGCACTGCATGTGAATGTAACTGGTTTTTAATTATTTCTTTAATAAAAACTAAGGCAATTTTGAAAGCCTAATATTAAATAAACCGTGTTAATATATTCAGTTGGTACAGAAAAACGCGAAAAATAAAAATATAAATGTTTACAACTCGAAAAAAAATTCTAGTTATAGAATATAAGAGGATTACGCAGATTTTTAGGATTATTTTACTCTGTTAGAGGATAATAGGACGCAAAACAAATCCTTTAAGTTTATTTATAAAGATTCTTATGATGTAACACTTAAGGAATTGCAAATCAAACACATTTCATGCACCACATTACACTTCTACTTCTTCTATCGAAACAAGAAATACTGTTAGTCAAAATTTCTTTGAGGATCTAGCTGCTACATTAAATAAATCATTCAGAAACCAACTAACAAACACCTAAAGAAAATCTTATTAGAAAATAGTAAATTACACATATTTGAATAAAATTAAGAATAAAGTAATTAGAATATTCAATGAATATCATCAAGTGTACGAGATCGATTTGATGAATAACAAACAAGTCTCATAAAATACTTTATTCTTCTCTAGATGTTTCTTCACTCGTTTACCAGGCAAAACCATATAATGGATTTTGTCAATTATTTTTGGCGTGACGACTATTTCAAATCTCCGCGTCTTTTATAGTTGTTGTTCTATCTAGATTCCACAGAAAAAACATTAGTCACCAAATTTAAGCAAATCCTTTTCTATCCCCAAAATCTATTTTTGACAACTGTCAAGCAAAGAATTGATGGCAAAATGACTTGTAACCACATAATATTTCTCTATTAGTGGAAAGCTTTATTAACACATGTAGATTTGCTGTCGTCCTCTTTAAATATGTAAACAAAGTTATTTATAAAACCATCCAGGCTAATCTTATGAGTAAAAATAATGAAATCTAAAACCAAACCAAATATTCCGTAGATATTTACTTTGTTTTTAAAATTAAAAATGTGTGACCACAACATGATACTTGTCTTTAAGCATAATTTTAAACAATTCCATTTTTTCAGACTTAAGATCTTCAGCAATACGAAATAATACTTAGAATATTTAGAATATGAATTTTCCCCATTCGGACATTTTGCAATTTGTATTTCCACCTACAAATTACTAATTCATATATAAATAAATAAATATGATATAATGTTACCTTATTTATATAATGATAAAAACTAGATATTATCAGAAATGGATATGGGCGTTATCAGGGTAGGAAAATTAATTTTTAAATT
Organism: Sinelater perroti; assembly: GCA_036346155.1. NCBI lineage: Eukaryota > Metazoa > Arthropoda > Insecta > Coleoptera > Elateridae > Sinelater > Sinelater perroti. The sequence goes on from JARFIY010000359.1 coordinate 6,826,950, forward strand.
TCACTGTAATTCCTCAATGTCTGCTTCAATTTTTTTTCAATAATTAACGATCAATCCACCAGAAAATTTGTATGTTTCATTTTCAACAAATTATAAAATAAATCTAATTCATTGTAGTCTCTCACTCATAGCAAAATGGATGGTTCCTCGGAAAAAGTTCGGTATACAGAGATATTGATAAGATTTTAGTGAAGTAAACAAATGTCAAATAATAGACATTTTATGTACTGCATGGCACATTATCTTTATATGTAATACCAAACAACAAATCATGACGACGAGGAGAGGAAATGAAAAGATATGTCAAAGGTTACGAAATGTTATTCTAATGGGAGGATTGAAAGGTTATTGCAGGAGAAGGTTTTGAAGAACATATAGGGAAACATGGTTTAGGACGAAGGGGCGAAAGGAGAGACTCTCTTGTTCAATTTAGCACTAATCATAATTTAGTGATAAGTAATATAATTTTCGAACATCACCCACGCAGAAGATATATGTGGAAATCAAGTCAAAACAGTAGAAGCTATCCAAGAGATGATGGGATTGTCATCGTAATCTGGTAATGTTATGCCATATGAAATTTAAGAAAATGCAGAGAAAGAAAAAACCAAATGACAAATAAATAAATAAAAGATAATAACATACGAGAACACTTTAATAATATACCTAAAGTATTATAAACAAACAAGCATGAAATAGAGAAATCCTGGTATCGTACTACAACTATACCATGCCTCTAAAATATTGATTAAAACAGTTCACTGCAGAATGGGAAGAATTATAGAAAATCACGTAATTGAAGATCAATTTGAATTAAGAAAATGATCTGAAACTCGAGTGACTACATTAGCAATTAGAACCCTAATAGAAAAAACAAATCAAAATATATTGCATTCTGCTGACATAATGAAGGTTAAATAGGCAGATCTATTCGAACTACTGAAGAATACCGGAATCAAATGCAGTGATATAAGTTGTAAGTGTAGGGAAAATATAAATAAAAGTAAAAATAAACAAAGTAGTTAGACAGTTATTCAAGAGCCCCTAACAAAACATGAGAAATTAAGAACCGGAGTGAAAATACAGAGAGAAAGAATATTGACGATAAATTATTCCAACGACATAACAGAAGTAACAGGAAAAAACAAGACCTAAAAAAACCCTGGACGAAATGGACACGATATTAAAAGAAAAGATCTCGGAAATTGACATAAATGTTGATATGTAGTAAAATATCAATGCCTAGAACACAAATAATAAGTGACAACCAAATCTAAAATTACCAAAGATGGTGGATGTAGTAAAGAAATAACCCAAAATTATATTCTTTAAAAATAAAAAACTAGTGACCTCAAACTGCACCCCAATCAAAAAAAAAAAGAAAACGGCCTCTAAGAATATTCACCTGGAGTATAGCACTTTATGTATGTGAATCTTGGAAGTTAACAGCTAGCGAACAAAAAAGACTGAATGTGATACTACGGACGAATGCTGAAGACAAGATGGGTAGACAACGTGACAATCATAATAGTCCCACAAATAATTTAAGACAGAAGAATGTTAATGAAGCAAATAAATTCAAAAAGAAGAGATACATTGGACATAGCCTAAAACACGATAAACTGTTGAAAACTATTATAGAAGGACGGGTCAAAGGGAAGAATGCTCTTGGAAAATCACAAATCGTAACCGATTTACAATGCCATAATAATGCGGATCTAAACAGATGAAGAGAAAAATACCATTTGGAATCAAACTAATCGTTAAAATAGATAACTAAGAAAAGAGAAAGGAGGGGGAGGGGGGAGATAGATAAGGGAAGGATAGTGGGAGAGGTAGTTAGGAAAAAAGAAAGAGAAATACAAAAATGCTGCTTGCCCATGTTTGAAATCAATATGCTATACTTTTTATTTATTAACGTTTTTGTATTACATACAAATTTCGAAAATCAATACTTTAAACTAATAAATTGTAACTGAAAATTTTTAAATAGGTAACAAACTACATATAATTTAAAAATAAAATTATTGTTTATATCATAAACAAATAGACTATATTGCGAAATATCCAAATAGCAACTAAATCATTGCAATTGACCAAACAATTATTTCCTAATCCATCATGACAATGATATCATGCGGCGTGACCATATCCATAGCACTCCAAATTCACCAAATTAGGGGCCGCCACTCAGCCGCTAACTATATCGCCGTAACATGATAGAGGGCGAGAAAGTGCCGACAATGGGCAATAAATAAATCCCTGACCCTATTGGCAATTCATAATCGGTTGATTCAGCGGGGGCTTGGCTTCCTTTTCCTTATTGCGGCCGTCTGCATTTGCGCGAGGTACATATAAGGTTTCCGTTTTCTCTTAGGCCCAAATGCAAATTCTCGCACGCACAAAGGGGACGTAACCCAATTCATCCTACATCCGCATTATAGCGCGAGCTCGATTTCAGCAGTCTATTCACGTTCGAGTGGAGGCAGCATATGCAAAAATTTGGGTCGCTAAAATTAGGCGGCCGCTCATCGGCCACGAAAAATAAACTGCAGTCTTATTGTTCCATCAGAAATGATTTGCTCTACTTTTCAGTTTTATAACGAAATTTATGTGCACACATTCACTATTCGTGTAACTTCGCATTGTTAAACGTGAAGGTCGAATAAAATTTCTTTAAATTAGCAGTTGCTATAGAAAGCACAATAAGAGCTGAATTACTTGCACTCTGTAAGATAATGAAATCTAAAATATGCTATTTTTAACTTCTTTATCTTAAGTATCTACTTGCTAAAGAAGCTGGTATGCTACGAAAGTCTAGTACAAAACGATCTATGTAAGTTACAATTTAGCTAATTTATTAAATAGGGCCAGAATGCACGTATATTTAAAAGAAATGATCATACGTTCCTAATTTATTAATAAATTACACAATATGTATAATTCATTCTTGTTAACAGGATACACCAGCTCCTAACAGTGCTCCCCAGAGCTGCCGCTATACTGTACATATGTCTTTATTAAACAACTTGGTATGTAAACACGCACATGCAACAGGAGAATGTATTAAGGTTATTTTGCCAAATCATGGTGGGCGAATTCGATTTAAAAACACAGTAGGCTGTAGGCGGAGGTCGCCTATAGATAGATGACGTAGGCTTTCATAATGTTAATGCACATCTGCAAGTACAGTTCCATGAAAAACATTTAAATGTTAATTGTGTAGTACTAAAAACGTAACAGAAGTATTTTAGGGTAAAAATTGATGATACAATTAACATGAAGGAAAAAATAAAAAGCCTAAAATGTAAATTTCAAAGCCGACCTGTAGTTAGTAGCTTACCTTCAATAAAATTACAACATATCTAAGTTTCATTTTCATTGACATTCGTCATGTTACAAATGTACGTTCCAACAACACATTTATAATGCTAGCTTTATGTAATGTCATCCTTAAATTTATTTAATTTAACATTATACTTAAAGAAATCTGTGTTTTTACCATTTTGAATGAATTAAATAATCTTTAAATTCAATACTACCTACCATACCAGAGAAAGCAGTAACAAAAAAATTAAACTAAAAAATTGTTTAATTGAACAGTTAACAGCTTTCTTTGATATTGCCGCAAATATGATTAAAACTATATAAACATATGTTTGTTTAATGTATTACATAAGTTTATAAATATAACAAAAAAAATTCACGGTAACAAATAAAATGTGAAATATTCTATGATTAGAGGAAAATACATATGGCTTTAACATGACATTCCCAAAAATACCGAGAAGTTGGAAAAGAGTAAAACAAATTGGAAGTTCTCGCAAAAGAAACTTACTGGGTTTTTATTTTAGATGGATAATATACAAAACACATAAAATCGTAAATGTACAATGGAGATTTAATAAGAGACTGAACTGCAGATTAAAAAATATGTTAAAAATAAGCAAAGTATGCAAACATATTCTCAGAAACGTTGCTTCCTTTGCAATAACTGCATTAATAGATAAGGTATTCAAATAAACTGTATATTTCCTGTAAGTTTCAACTGTGCTCAATTAAGAGCTGTCATTTTTTTACGAAATCACCATCCCTATCCACATGCACATGCCAATGCATATGTATAGTTTCTACAATTAGCACGAATCAGTGGGAGAGACGCCGGGTCCGGAGAAAAATATTTTTACCGGACCCTTGAATTTTTTTGATCTTTACGTATTAATAACATTAAAACAATTGTTTATAATATTGCACTAAAAATCAAGGTCACTTTTAGAACTCATATAATAAGCCAATTTAAATTGTACCGTCTTAAACCGGGATGTAAACTGGTAACACATGAGAGTGGACTGTAATGCGCATGCGTAAATGTGGATAATTTAGATCAGTGAATTTGCATTAAATTTTGTATGAAGCTGGAACATTTGTTTGCAGAAGGAATAAAGTTATATACGATTCAGTTAGGTCAGAATTTGTTATAAGTGATCCACGTTTTGAAAAATCAGTATCAAGAAGATCATCAAAATCGGCAAGGATCGGCGATTTACCGTCCGAGAACTACAGGATCGATCGGGGATTCCAAAATCTAAACCGTATAAAGTTTTCATCGAATACCTTGACATATAGCGGTATAATTCGTTGCGTGGCTAATGACTTAGTTCAAGCTACTACCACACTACTAAACTTCTCAAAAAAATCATAACCAGATCATAACAATTCGAAAACAATAGCTCAATCGACCAATAGAAGTCTTCTGATTTACCACGTCCGAAAAAGCATGTGAGATCTCAAGATGTGTACTTTGAAGGTGACCGAGTCTATGTACGATGTAAGAAAAAAGATGCAATTTTGTGTATCAATACCTATCAGCTCTTTCGATTTGTACAAAATCGAACTACACGCTCATGGGGCATATTCTATCTCTACAGTTGAACAAAAAGTAAATAAAGAAATATGGCGTGCCGTAGACCCTCGATTTACACGAGGAGGTTCGTGCGTTGTAAACAAAAACAGCCTATACATTTTAACCGAAAGTAAACAAAGACGGCTGACATTAAATTTGGCGTTCGTGCACGCACGTCGAAGCCACTCTCGCTCCTTGCCAAATGGGTGCACAAGCCGCTCATAAAAAATACGTATAATGCAGCTAAGCCTTATGTAAACATTTGAAAGTTGTGCATGCCCAAACACAGTAGCGGCAGCAATATTCTTCCAAGCATTTTGCATAATTATGTTGCCTTTGTACCTGTTATCCCTTTTACGGTGTAGGAACAGATGCATATTTACTAACTTTATTAATAGTTTCCTATCCGTTGGAAAAATGAAGCCAAAATGTTAAAAATAATAAAGTTGGATTATGCAATTTCAGAATCAAAACAAAGATTCTGTTGCTGCTACCAACATTAATCTAAGGAAAAATTAAAAATTACTGCAAATGAACGTAAGAAATACGTAAAAATTACGGGAGTCCATTATGAACGAGTGCATAAGCTGTGCATTGATTCAACTTTAAGTATTTCTTATGGATAGCTTATGCTTACGTCCATTATGAATAAGCGCTAAGTTAAATTATTTCACGTTTCCGATCCAGGGAAAACGTCTATTCAATTAAAAAGGTATACGTTCCCACTTAGCAAACATTTGAGGGACGGTGGGTGAAAAATTGTCAGTCTAGGACGCCAAAAATATCCTTTTGCCTCTAGAACCACGAGCTAGGAAATTCTACCACCTTTTCCTAATTCAGCGAACTACTAACAGCCACACAGGCGTTGCCATAGACAGCACCGATTCGTCGATGAATGTCAATGAGCGCATTGCTTCACTCAAATATCCACGTTATTTGTCCTTTTAATCACTCAGTGAAGCTACCTGACACTGCAGGGAAACGTATGCCTCCAAACAATATTACCAGATCTATCAGCTAGAAGGCAATGGTTTTCAGAATACCCTCGTATATTGTACCACATTGTTAATTGGAAAACAACGCAGCAGAATTTCAAAAAAATTAAGATCGTACGAAGAACAACATGTTACACGAGAATAATTAGAACGTACCAAATGGACAACTAACCGTTGATAATTAATACAGCTAAACTTCTTTAGCAGTCAGAATATGCAGTAATCTTATAATATAAAAACACGGTAGGTGTCGAAGTGTCCATAATAATACAAACCGCCAAGGTGGAAATTCTTGAAATGGAGCGATCGCGCGTCTACGCCTCCAGTTTGGTTCTAAATAACAATATACTGCTAATTAGGAATCAGTTGCACGATTGGCTATTTGATAGGGTAAGAGGCAAGGCAAATTACATAACGTTACAAGGCAAAACTATTTAATCTTGAAAGATAACAGGATTGGACTTCTCATCCGATAAGTTTATGTTTATGCAAATAGCTTGCGTAAGGACAACGTATTTCGTCATTCCTAATAAAATAAACAGCTGAATGAATGGCATCCGACTACAGTAATGACCATAAAAGGTTTATTTTGTACGATCAACTATCTGATGCCTCAACGTTTTTCCTTATCTAACGCCATTTTATCCACATTTTTTGTACTACAGGTATTTGCACGTTAGTAATAAAATATATAAAATATAAAATAACAAAGAATACAAAAACAACATGTTTTCAAGTTCGTAATCATATTATTGACTTTCAGTATTTTTAAAATGTTTCACAAACAACTTTAGAACTAAATATAAACGTGTAAAATTCCAGTATTGTTAATTGCTAGGTACTGCGTAAATAGTTTGTGTTTATATGCAGCTATTAGCTGATGACAGCGTATACATCAAAACTATAATTTTGACTAGCGGAATCCAACTACGCAATTATACACCACTATCACCGCGCATGAAACTATTTATCAGTAGTTCTTCGCGTATATTACTGTCAGAACTTGTTAGTTTTATTAGTAATTGCGTTTTAACTTAATATTTCACTGACTACGAATTCCAATATTTTAAAATCATCTTACATAAAAAGCAGTTATTTATAAATTTACAAATTTGATAACAATACTAGCATTGCCTTTTTCCAAATACAAGATATTGTTAAATACTTTAATTAACTGTTTGTATATTAAAAGCACCGCACATTATCTAAATTATATATTCCTTTGTTAGAACTCCAGGTATTAAGCATGTTAATAACCTACGCAACTAAAACGTTTTATTTAAATTCTTACCTCTACCTATTACAACTAACACAAACATTTGACAATTCAGGCCATTATTGACCAAAGTTAGATGAAGCTTTTGAACAACTACCTGATCAAGGTAAAAAAAAAACTACCAGGCTATAGGATAATATTCCAATTATTTCTCATTACTTTTACACTATTTGGTCAGAAGTATCGGTTATTTCATTTGATAACTTCTTCTTCTATGGATTTTCTCCCATTACAAGTTTGCTGTTCTCATCCTCCAACACTGTCCTAATATCCCTTCATTTAGTTTTTCCTTTTTATTTATTTTAGACATGTTTTCCATTATACTGCTGATCGACTTCTTATTCTTCCTCTAGGCAACCATTTCATAACTACTTTGGGCCATCTTTCTTAATTCATTCTTTGGAGATGCGCCTATCACTTAAGTGTCTTATTTTCCAATCGTCTTGTTATTGAAATTTTTACTTCCATCTTTTTCTAGCCTTGCTGTAAGCTTCTTATAAAATGCGGTTCTACTATTTTGAATTTATCTCTTATTTTGTCAATCATAGGCTACAGTTCTCGTTCATGTTATAGCGCTCTCCACAGTGTTGTTAAAGATATTTTTCTTAGTTTTCTTAGGTTCTTTTTTCCTTTTATTAACTTATCTTCTATATCTGCATATATTTTATTTATAAATAAACCTAAGTACTCGTATTCAGCACCAGCTTTTATTTTTTCTTCCTCTATGTTTAATTCATGTGTTTCTCCTCCTATGTATACGTATGCTGTTTTATTAAAGTTTATAGCAGATCGCCATTTATTATATTCTTCTTTCAGCTTTTGCAGCACGTAAGTTATATCTTCCTTATTCTTTAGTACATACAAATCGGTGACATTGTGCAGCCTTATCCCAATCCACTAAGCACTTCTATTTCTAAGCGTAATTTTAAGATTAAATTGTGCTTTTGTGTTTTGGTTTAAAGCTTTAACTACGTTGATCCAGTTTTCTCTAATTCTCATTCATATCGTCGCCTTCCACAATTCAAATCTTGGAACATTGTCGTATGTCTTCTCTAAGTTTACAAATGTCAGATAGATATCAATATTTCTTGCTCGATTTTTTTCAGTCACTTGTCTAACGTAGTGAATATTGTCAAGACATGATTTTACAGTTCTAAATCCACTTTGTTCCTCATAATCATTCATCTTTTCAACCATTTTTGCTTTTATAACTTATCCTAAAAGTCTGACTGTCGTTGCTATAATATTTATTCCTTAGTAATTTTAGCATAAGGTTTTACTTGCTTTCTTTTGTCTAGACACAATATCTCGTCCTTATATCTTCTGAAAGATCTTTGTTACAATTTCTAGCATTTTCTATCCCCCATATTTTATTAATTCTACTCAAATATTACGTGGTCCTGCAGCATTGCTTTTACTTTTTGGTGATTTTACCACACCCGTTACCTGTTCTTCATTTTCCTGTGGATTTTTTGTTCCGTCATATTATATATTGCCTTTTCTCTTGTTACTGCGGTTCGTAATATTCTATCCATTTTGTGGTGTTGATAAACTGATGTTACTTATACTTTCATATTGCTTGCCTTCAGTTTAGGATTGTCTTCTATGCTTCTTTAAATTAGTGAAATTCTAACGTATTATTTATATTTTTGTACACGTTATCGCAATATTTTCTCATTTTACTCGTTTTTTACTTGACTTTTAAATTCTACATACTTCTTGTTACTGGTGTTTTGTTGTTTAACTACTCATTATAGCACATCTTTTTATGTTTTACAAATTGTTCTAGTTCTATGCTGAATATTTCATTTTTTCTGTTTCTCTTTGTTTCGATTTTCAGTGCCTCATTCGCTGCTGGAGATATAGTGGTTTTTTTTTTTTAATTTTTATTCATCGCACTGGATATGCTGGCTGTTATCAAACTTTCGAATAGCCACATGGCTAAAGGTAATAGTCACTGCATTAGACTTAGAAATTAGAGTAATATGTAGTATGGGGATGATAGGCAGAATATTACCTTTAATAATCAAATTTGGCATAAGTTTTGAACCAGTCAATAAAAAATAAAAATCGCTTCACTTAACTCAGGAGGAAGAATGGAGTAGGTTCCTCAAATTCAATACCGTTAATCTCAGTTAACTATTACTTTAAAAATACTTTAACAGAAATAATGGTTAGCTGATTGAAAAGATTATTCAAGGTCTGCCCGGAAAGTAATGCGCCCTATTTTTTTCTGCTGCGATTGTCCGTCGCACACTCCTACCGCTTACACGGAAGGGTAGGGAAACAGCACGACCCGCGCCAGACAGCTCCGAACTCCTGGGGCGTCACAGTGTCTGTTTCAATGAACCCTTGTATGAGTGCTCTGTCTAAATTAAGATAGAACAAACTCTCGAGCAGCGACACGCAATAAAGTTTTGTTTCAAACTTGAGAAGACGCCGTCGGAGCCTTTGAGTTGCTTCAGAAGGCTTTTAATGAGGACTGCATGTCATATTCACAGTGCAAAAGGTGGCATAAAATGTTCAAGGAGGGTCGTGAGGAGGCCGCCGACGAACAACGATCAGGTCGCCCCTCAACGTCGCGAGATGAAAGTTCGGTTGACAAAGTGCGCGAATTATTGAACTCTGATCGAAGAATGAGTAACCGCCTAATGTCAGAAATACTTGACATTCCGAAAACGAATGTGCACGAGATTGTAACGAAAAACTTTCAAATGCGGAAGGTGTGCGCCAAATTTGTCCCGAGAGTGCTCACCGACGACCAAAAGACCAAAAGAACAAATCTCAACGCTCCCCCAGCCGCCCTACAGTCCTGATGTGGCCCCACCCGACTTCTTTGTTTCCGAAGATTAAAAAATCCCCCAAAGGACAGCATTTGGGGACCCTGGAGAACATCAAGGCGGCTACGATGAGGTTGCTAAAGGACATCCCAGTGAAGGACTTCCAGGACGCATATAGAGCATGGAAATCTCGGTGGGACAACTGTGTTGAAGCAGGAGGGGTGTATTTCGAAGAATATTAAGTAATTGTACGAATCGGTTCAATAAATTTCTTAAAACAAAAATGGGCCCATTACTTTCCGGACAGATTTGTATACAATTCATTGGATTTTTAGTTCTACAGCTGATCCTTACGACAATTACTAATTCAACTTTACAAGGAAAACACGGACTCTTCAGGTCACCGATTTTGCTGAAATTGTGCAGAAACAACGTATTGGTATAGAAGTATCATTCACAGGGCTACTCTTAGCCCACTCGGTTACCGGGACTCATGGCTGAATGTTTTACTGTAGCACTTTAACTCGTAATTTCTTGAAAAAGCTTGAGAGGTGCATCATCTTCCAATGGCATTTGATAGTTCCATGTCAATACTTTCTTCCTAAAACATATCAGTAAAATCGGTGACCCGAAGGGTCCGTTGTCTCCTTATTAGTCGTAACTATTTAATAACCACAAATCTAAAGATAGATATCACTGCATTCCACTTGAAAAACTGGGTGCATTAGAGAGATTCCCATAAACGTAAACTTTAATAACGGATAAGAAAATTCTTAATCCAATTTCAATTATTACTGAATGAAACTGGTTGCAACTTTTAAAGACCATTCGTTCAAAGGTAAAGGTTACTTCACTGGACTTAGTATAATATAGGGAGTATAATTCAATGTGCATATCCGTTCCAATAATTATGAATTATAATTAACTAAAACGTTCCTTTGATCCGATAGGAGTTGAGATGTTTCGCGAGTTTTATTAATTTACAAGCCCCATTGATTACATTTGCAAATAAATTCCGATCGACAGAAATCAAACTTTCACGTATATTATAAACAACCAATCAGACATAAAAATCCCTTTGTTAGAATTGGAAAAGAAAACAGAGCATGTTAAATAGATTTCAATAAACTCAAAACTGTAGCAATTACTGATGACTTTTGTTTTCCAACAATTAAGCCGTATTAAGTTATTTAATTCATCTCAAAATACATGTATTGTATAGAATTGTTAAATCTTCATTTTTACTCATGTGAGATTAATAATTTATAAACAAATTCTGATCACTATTAAGCAAATATGAATAACAATCCGCCCAAAAATACGGTTTAAATTAACTCGAAAGAAAAAAAATTACAATAATCTCAGATAACCATATCATTTATATATTTGACTTACCGTGATAGACAAAGTGTATAGTTACCGTAACCGCTCTTATCATATGATACTTATCATTTACGTAAAAAAACGCTCTTCAAGGGCATAAAGGTCATGAAGAAGAAATAAAAAAAAACCAGTAAAAAACAAAAGGTAAATTTTTAAATATATTAATTAATTATATGTTCATTCGTCAACTATTTTCTTATTTAAAAAATCATTATAAACTACACTAATCGTATAAATTTATCTGAATAACATATGACTTCCCCAGTCAATTCCTCATATTCTCGTAAGTTCTCCAATATCCATATATAGGGGCTAAAACTTAATGCCTGTGTGCGTTTTTGAGCTTTGAAGATTGGTTTTGGATTTAATTAATTTCCGTAAATCAATCAGAGAACACTTTTTGTAGTTAAAGTCATTATCTATTGATTTACAAAGATATTTGTTAGCATAAGCATTATTCAGGTAAAAATTAAGTAATTCTTCGAGTGCTAATAAGGCATGTTTCTATTGTAGTACAATGTAAATATATGACTACCTTGTGTTCAATATTCGCAAAAAACTAACTCGATAATACAAATACGAATTTAATAAAACAAACGTGCACGGAAATATTAGCAAGTTAAGTGATTAAATTATTTAATAACATAACAATCACACATTCTTCGTCCACACATTCAAAAATTACACTAATGATCTGTTTGTCATAACAGTGCGGAAATCAGAAGTACGTAGAATGAATAGAGTGAAAAATAAATCGGCCGCATTACTGAACTTCATTATCTCGACTTTCTATTTTTATTGACATTTGATTGATGTGATGGATGCTAATGAATTTATGATTTCTGACATTCACGAACGATAAACCATATTTATATCGCTTTAGATACCACACAGTATTTATTGTACACCACAACCCGCTATCTCAACACTTAATTATATGTGTAGGCATACAATGTACGTTCCTTTATCTACTTTAAAACCATATATATACATGTAGGGTGCCCAGAGAAACGAGAAATTTAATGATTGGCTACAACATATCTATAATTTGGGCAGCCCTTACATACAGTAAGGTAGTTAACAATATTTTTGTTTTATGTTCTCCAAAGTTATATATACAGTGTTTCAAAAATCTATGCTGATAAAAATTTATTGTACGAATATATTTAAATTAAGAACTGGACTAGATAATTATATTTCCATAATATTCAAACACAAAGAAATGATTAACTTTATGCCGAATGTCATGTGCAACGCCTTTAATTTACATCAAATATTAGCCCACTTCGAGAATTTCGAGATTCTCCACTGTGCTTTATGTACTACATCTTTAGCAGATCCCTACAGCAAAGTCGCAGAGATTCAAATAGAGGGAATAGGGGCAGCACTACTATATGAGTACCGCTCAATTTTGAGTGTTTGGTTAATCCACGTTTTTCTACTAAGATTGTATTATTCTCCCCAATTAAATTTTTAATATGCAACACTCATATTCTAAATCTAAATTACACCCCTTGTAGTCCTCCAATTGGTTTCATAATATATTTTTAAATATAAATTAAATAAATAAGCCTGTCTTTTAATGAGTATCTATAGGTCACTGTGATGACCACCAGGTTATACGTACTCACATCTATATAAATATATAAACTTATTCACCAACATAATGTTCAATTACGACCATCAAATATTATTAAGTTTCAGTTACAATAAATGTATGGAACAGATAAAACTTGTTTTTATATTGTTAAGTGCTTCGCACTTCCACGCAAGAGCAAACTGAACGCAGAGTTAATGTGTGCAAACAATTGCTCAACAATCAGGATCTTCAATTTCTTTGCTGAAATGTTACCAGTGATTAAAGATAGATCCATCTTCGTAATCCAAACAAATTAAACAATGGTTAAGTTGAGATCAAGCTGCAGAAACCGAAGTAAAGCGTAAGAGTTTTAAAGTCAAAGTTATGCTTTGCGAATTATGAAAATATAATTTACTTCGAGCTGGTTTCTGAAGGTCGGACTATCACCGCCAAGATTCATTGTTAACAGCTTTCGTAAAATATATAGTATCTTGGAATAAGGATACGTTGGTATAGTCGATCAAAGCTGTTAAGATATACGGATTACAAGAGTCATGGACAAAATAGACAGAAACTGAAGTGCTATTACATTAAGATAAATTAGTATGTTTCTTCTGTAAACGTTAGAGACTCGGAACCATCAACGGTTTTGAATCGTCTGCCCTGACTCGGGTTTTCGTGGTTTTTCCTGCACTAAGGCGAATGCCGGGGCAGGTGAATTTGCTACCACAATAGATATAAGAAAATTGAGTATCGTAAAATCCAGATTTATAGTATAAGAAAATGAATATAATTGCGGTAGTGCTAGGACAAGAGCAAAATAATAGTAAAGATGGTAGCAAGCAACGGGGGCGGGTAGACTTGCGTGGATATTCATCCCCACGGTCGACACGGCGCGATAAGCTGGACTATGTAACATTCGTGCCTAGCTAGTAAGAATTCAGATGCTGACGGAAGTCAGTGGAGAAGCTGACAACGGCACGCATATCCTGCTAACCTGTAACTCGCAAGAGGAGAACAGGGCTAGAGCAGATGGACCTAATTATGAACGGGTGGAGATGGCTACAAACACAAAAAAGGATTTTTGAGAGTGCGCGAATGGTGGACGGCTCTTGCGATATTCGCAAGATTACACGTAGACGCGAATTTGTAAAAGGTGCGCAGAGGTTAAGTAATGTGATGATTGTACGAGATGCAAACTCTTAAAATTAAAGATTAAACAGACAGACTGCGACGTAGTTTAAGGTGGATTAGTCTGTTCCTTTGGGTAGAAATGTAAATGCTAGGAGAACTCGGGGCGATTTTGAGTTGCCTGATTCGAATCCTGTACTAAGGCGAATATAGACGCAGGTGATTTTCAGCAACGACAGACTTAATTCAAGTTCAGAGAACAAGATTGCGCTAGTGCTGGTGTAGTGCTGTAAGGTGGAGCACCAGCCATTAAACCATAGGTTTTGTATACATTTAATCTATAAATTGTATGTGGGCATATAACTAAACCACACATGGGATAAAGAAACTCGGTGGAACCAAACTGTTACCACATCCCCTCGCTCATGGTTTCGAAAAGTAGAAGAAAAGTTTTTTGATTCAAACCACAAAAACGGTATCCACGAAACATATAAAACTTGACTCGTATATAGATTGATATTATACAACTTAATGGCAAGCATTCTTATTTTCAATTTTGTATTTCCTATAAAATATTAAATAATTTTTACATCAAAAACAGAAAACTTTTTGCGTCAGTCTAATATTTAAATTAGTTTGCATGTGGTGTGAGTGCTTGTAGGTGTGCATGTGTGTATAACAATGATTCATTACCGTTAAGTGTATCTGTGAAAATTTGCGAATACAGTACTAAAATTCCATAAAAGAAATTTGATGACGCTCGCTCGGAAGTTGATGCAAGGCCTTGTAAGTATCAGCGTGAGGTAAGGTCAAAGGGCAACTGCAATCTGAAAAAATTGATTGGGCATCGTGAATATTTCGACAAGCTCCCTTTAATAAAAACCTGCACCTTGATGCATACAAAATTCAACTAATGGAAGAGCTTAAGATAACTTGACCATTCTCACCGTGGACAATTCGTTAATTAATTTTTAAAACATCATATGGATTCTTAGTGTAGTCGACAATTCATTTTTAGCGAAGCATTTTCAACTCGATGAATTTGTAAGCACAAAATATTGTCGTATTTCAGGTTTGGAAAATCTTTGACTAACTCATGAAAAGCAAAAATGCATCCCAAACAAGTCACTGTTATTGGTGTGGATTTTGTGCTATTGATACGTCAATACTCCTTCTGATGATGGAAATGCTATAAATATGAATGGAAATTGTTACCGTTACATGATAAACCAAGTTTTTGGCACCAATTGAGCAATATGAAACAAATATGGTTCCGGTAGGCCGGTCATATAGCTCAAGCAACAATCGGTTTACTGTGTCAGTAATTTAAGAGTCTCGTAATTTCAAGAAATGTCGACATCAATTGATCAGTAAGAGCTTGTGATTTAACACATGAGACTTCTTTTGTAGGATTATTTAAAATCTAAGATCTACGCCAGCAATCCAAAAACAGTTGCGACCTCAAGAACGAAATCCGACATGCTATCGATGAAATTGATAAAAACGTGAAAAATCGTGGTCAAAAATTTTGTGAAATAAACCAAAATACACAGACAAGGCCGAAGCCGCCATTTGTTAGACATAAATTTCCACATTTAATCAAAGATCATGTCTTTAACATAACAAAAATCCAATCATAATATCAATTCACAAATCGTTTTATTATAAGGAAAGCAGATGTAATTTTCTGGTTTTTCAAAATAACTATATCAAATGTTATATCGTTAAAAAGTGTAAAAGGGGCTCTTTTGAATCAACTGCCAACTATTGCTTCACATTAACAATGTAATTAACTGCACTAATTTCCTGTACTTAAAA
This sequence comes from Sinelater perroti, assembly GCA_036346155.1. Lineage (NCBI taxonomy): Eukaryota > Metazoa > Arthropoda > Insecta > Coleoptera > Elateridae > Sinelater > Sinelater perroti. Next base: position 6,842,815 of record JARFIY010000359.1, read on the forward strand.
AAACAATATAAAGACCTGGTGATGAGGAAACAAATTTTAATAAAGGCGCAGTACCAAAAAAGAAAAACTACATGCAAACCGTCTTAGCCCCAATGACGAATGAAAGAACAGAGAAAGGAGACGAATGACATAAAAGGACACTCAGGAACAATACTAAAACAGGATGGAAACATCATACCCCAAAAAACCTGTAGAAGGGGACAGGAACTGGACGACTCAAGCGATGACGGGTGATAACAAAAAAGGACAATCAACAAACACCGAGGAAACAATAAAGCAAACAATAAACACTACACCAAAGATAACAAATAAATTGAAACAAGAACAACAGCGAATTAATATAGGAACATGGAACGTGACATCCCTAAATGGAAAGGAAGAAGAAATAATAGATGAAATGAAGCAAAGGAAAATACAAATTATGGGACTAAGTGAAACAAAAAAACACGGGAAGGGATATAAACAACTAAACGAAGGATATACACTATACTACTCAGGAAACATAACAGAAACAAGAGCTAAAGGAGGAGTTGGAATAGTAGTAATCGACGAAATTAATCAAAGAATATTGAACTGGAAAGCAATAAACCCAAGAATAATAACTATAGAAATAGAATTAGAAACAAAACTAGCAATAACACAAATCTATGCTCCAATCCAAGGAACGGAAGAAGAAGAGTTAGAAAGATATTATAACGAGCTACAAGAAACATTAGACGAATTAAGAGAAACGTATGAAAACATACTAATAACAGGAGACTGGAATTCCAGAATAGGAAGAGACAAAAACAAGGGATTAGGGACCGTAGGAAACTATGGAGAAACATTAAGGAATAGTAATGGAGAAAAAATGCTACAATTTTGCATATCAAATGAATTAAGAATAGGGAATACATTCTACAAACAAGAAATAAACTACACATTCGAAGCAATAGAAAGAAAAGCGAAAAGCCATATAGATTACATTGTATGTACAAGACAAATGGAAACACTGATCCAAAATGTTAAAATAATCAAAAATGCAGAATTAAGTACACAACACAAATTAGTAACGGCAAGAATAACAATAAAACTACCCCAAGCAGAAGAAGTAAAAAAGTATAGGAGAATAAAAATATGGGAACTACAGAATGACGAAACTAGGAGAATATACCAGAAAAAACTACAACAAAGACTAGAACAATTCGAAGAACGAAAGAAAGAAATGACGATAAATGATATTTGGAACACACTCAAAGACGAAGCTATTCAGACGGCAAAAGAAGTATGTGGGGAAAAGACAGTACAACAACATACAAAAAGAACAAAATGGTGGAATAATGAGGTAAAACAGAAAATAAACAACAAAAAGTTAGCCTGGAAGAAATACCAATTAACAAATAAAGACGAAGATAAGGAAGAATACATAAGAAGAAGGAATGAAGCAAAGAATGAAGTAAAGAAAGCAAAAACCCAGAGCTGGGAAACATTCGGGAAAGAAATCCAAGAAAAATACAAAAAAATAAAAGGAACTTCTGGAACATAATAAAATCATTGAAAACAAAGAGAAATAAAAACATAAAACTAGTTAAAGATCACACAGGAAAAATTAGTTCGAACTAGAAAGAAAATATAGAAACATGGAGAAAATACTTTGAAAACAAATTCGCAAAACACACACATCAAACACAAGAAGAAATGGAAGAACACGAAGAAGAAATAGAAACAGAACAAGACGAAATAACATACATCGTAGTGTCAAATGCAATCAAAGAACTACGAACCGGAAAAGCTAATGGACCAGATGAGGTTGCGCCAGAAATGATGAAATGGGGAGGAACAAAACTAACGGAATGGATGACAGACCTAATAAAAAGGATATGGAAAAACAACGAAATACCAAAAGACTGGGAGAGAAACAATATAATTCCAATCCATAAGAAGGGAAAAGAAAACGATTGTGATAATTATAGAGCGATATGTCTAGCATCAGTTGCAATAAAAATATACAGTAAAATAATAGAAAAGCGACTAAGAGAAGAAATAGGAGACAAAATAGAAGACGAACAAGGAGGCTTTAGAGCAACTAGACAAACAACGGACCATATCAGTGTCATAAGAAAACTAATAGAAGATAGAATAGCAACAAATACACAACTATTCCTAACGTTCATGGATCTGAAAGCGGCTTTCGACACGGTTAACCGAAACAAGATATGGCACTGCCTGGAACAGCTATAAGTCACAAAACAATTGAGGAGTGCAATAAAGAGCATATATAAAAACGTCACAAGAATCATCCAAATAAATGGGATGAAATCAAAACCATTCAAAATAGAAACGGGATTAAAACAAGGTGATTCGCTAAGCCCGTTACTCTTTATTATATACATAGATCGAATAATGAAAAACTGTCTAGAAAAAAACCCAAAAACTATAATAGGATATAAAGACATGAATCCAATAAAAATAGAAGCACTCATATATGCAGATGATATCGTTTTGATAACAGATACAACCACAAAAATGCAAAAATCAATAGACATATGGACATCAGAACTGGAGAAGATGGAATGAAGATTAACGAAAACAAAACAAAAGTAATGCAAGTCACAAGGAAAAAAGAAGAAAACATCCACCTAACATGTAAAGGAAATCAACTAGAAGAAGTAACGGTATACGAATATCTAGGATCAATAATCAGTAACGATGGCAAAATAGAAATGGAAGTAGCTAACAAAGCTAGAAAAGCGACCAATATGTATTATACAATAAACCAAACAATATTAGGAAAAAGGGAAGTAGGAATAAGCACAAAACAAATGGTATACAACACAGTAGTAGCACCAACATTACTATACTCAATAGAGGCACTAACAACTTTACCAGAACATAAAAGAAAATTAACTACTGTAGAAATGAAATTCCTCAGAAAAATACAAGGAGTTACTAGGCTAGACAGAATAAAAAACGAAACGATATATAACGAACTCAAACAAGAAAAGATAACAAACAAAATAGAAAAGAAACAATTAAATTGGCAAGCACATATTATAAGAATGGAGCCCGAAAGAACAACGAAAAAATATCTACAATCAAAAACAACACACAAGAAGACACCGGGAAGACCACGGAAAACGTTAACTAACATAGTCCAAGATATAGCAAAAAAACATGACACTACACTTGAGGAACTACAAAAAATAGCAAGAAATCGAACTCAATGGAAAAAGTGGGTCCTAGAACACTACCCGACACCTTAATGGTACAAGGGATGATGGAAAAAAAATAAATAAAGACCTGAACGTATTTGAAAAAAATGCTAAAAACTTATTTACAAAAAATAACCAGTCAAATTGAACATTTTTAAACAAAAAAAACTACATTAAATTTGCATTGAAAAACTGCAAATCTTTCATTAAAGCATCCCTCCACGACCGTTAATGTTAGAGATCCCTGTAATAAAAATCGAACAAACTTCTTCCATGAATATATCGATACATTTCTGCGAACGCCCATATAGTACTAATATTTAAGATTTCTCATCTAATTTTAACTCTACAAATATATCCAAAAATAACTGCCTGGAAAGTTATAAAAAGTTTTAGGTGGGAAGAGCGTTCTAGTGTGGTGGTTTATTTTCTCCAAAACTCTAGGGATTAACATGGATACCCTTAATTCATACCTAACAAAACTAGTAGGGGGCAGAACATAATGTGTACAGCTAAAATAGTCCCAGAAGCATTGTAGATTATAATCTCTTAGTAATCAAAGAAGGCCAAGCTAATACAGTCTGTACGACAAGAAAGTGACCGTCGTCATTTGGCAATATGTTAATTCGTTTGTTATCTTTATTTCGTGCTCTTTTAAACAGCATATAGTTTTCCGGCATATTGTGTAGTTGGTGTCGGCGAATTCGTTATCTTTACAATAAGTGCAAAATTACTGAAGTGATACAAAGCAGTATTTTTAGTAAATCATGGGAAAGAGACGAAACTGGCGTATAAATCGGCTGCAAAATATATGCAGAAGTCGGAGGTATTCGTTGAGAAGCGAGTAAAGCAATATTTGGAAGTTGGGAATGCAGAGACTAGCCTGCTTCATAACAACAAAGAAGAATAAACCAATCTTGCGTCTTTGAAGGCAGTCTCTATATCCAAATGATACTTCACAAGAGAAGAATTCAGTCTCTAAAAACGATTCGAAGTCACCTGAGCGAAAAAACCTTTCTTTTCAATCAATTTTGAGAAAATTTTATTATCCAAAGGCATGGGCAAAGGAAAATTTGGATCGAGATTGGGACAACATTATCGGTATGATTGTGAGCTTTCCAGAACAACTCTTCGAATCAAAGCCAGGAATGCGATAAATGTTGTACTTGAGCCACAAACAGTTTATTAACAGATAAATCACAGAGATGTATCAAGGTAAAGCAGCCTGATAAATGGACCACTCATCACGATGACTTGCTTGAAGAGGTATGAAACGAGAATTCCTCTCAGCGTACACAGCACGAGCTTGAACAGAGATTCAAACACAAATTTGTAAGTAGCCTTTCAAGAATTACGCTTCGTATTAAAAAGTGCCAGAGAAGAAGAGAATGAATTTGCTTTTCTTACCTAAACTAATTTTCGATTTAGTTTCCTAGACGCAGCAGACAGATGGACGTTATTTCATCATCATACGACACGAAGAAGAAGTGAAATGAAGAAAGTGAAATTTTTTCATCAGTTTTCGGTTTAAACTCCTGATAAAGTTTACCTAAGATAACTAAAGCTCTATATTTTCCAACTCATACATAGTCTGTTCTATCTTCATAAGAAATGTGCAAGATTTTCTTCTACCAAGAAGAATTCTACTGTAGGATGGAGACTTATCGAAATCCAGAACCTTCATATATCTTTGAAGAACCTCGAACACGTGTTGCTGGATATGAGAAAGCTCCCATTTTATTACCAATGTCATAGGCTTTATTTATTAACAGCTACAACCAAAGATGTTCTTAGCTTTAGTCTTTTTGGTAGATTTTTTTTTTGATCATCGTCTTTAAACTTTGATTTCAATTGGTCAAGTAACAAATCCAGAAGGTAAACCCACAATAGTCCGTTTACTCATTGCACTAAATCGTTTTCACACGTTGGTACTTCTCAGGAACTTACTTCTCTTTCTGATTTTACTGGAGATAGGTCAAGAACATCCAATGCCTGGCGAACTTTATAGACTGTCCGATGTTCTTCCAACTTATTTTCAGAACTTTCGGTAGTACCAGTGCATGACTTATTTGTGCTATCATTTTTGGTGTCTGATAAACTTTCATTTTCAAGAGTGGACATTTCTTCACTATCTACTTATCACGTAAGTGTAGATTTTTTTCAGCTATTTCGATAATCCTTCGTTTTTACTTCAATGATGATCTGTGTTTGCAAGTCATACAGATTTATGCAATCTATTTGCTTTGGTAAAGTTTCAGCTCTAATCTTTTGTTATTTTAGGCGACAAGTCTTACAAAAATATCCACCAATGTGTAACTCCACGCAGAATGGCTTTAATTTCTTTCAAAAAATCTCGGTGATATATCCATTGTGTTGGTGGCTTGATGATATTCCGGACTAAGAGGGTTATAGCAGACGTTTTGGCGATCTCTTAAAACATCAAGCTGCTTTCGAAAATATTCACAAATCCATAGACCAACACTACAAGCTAAAATAAATTCCATTACAAGTTCTTCGGAAATCTAAACTACGTTGACCACTGATCTACAGTGAGACAAATGTCTGTGACGGTTCGACGGATTAGATCGCTTTCGTACCTCCAGTTGTGGATTTGAACACGTATTTGGCTCAATGAACTGATAAAAAAACCTCCTAGGTTTTATTTTTAGGTTTGAATTTCTCCTTAACTCTATGGTAGTTAATGAAAGTCCGACATTGCACACACTCAACAGTAATTTTAGATAACTAAACTAAGAAATTTAGCGTACTTTACATAATATATAATTATTCTCAATACTTTACGGCTTAAAAGCAAATTATAACAAATCGCCTGGTTGTAGAAGTAACAAAATAGCAAAAACAAGTGTTTTGTTTCTAACTGCGATATACATACACATTTATAAACTGTTTGTAGCAATATTAGAAAAAATGAACCAATGGCTTCAAAAAAAGCACGTAAAATATAAATGTAAAATAGAAACATTTGCATTTGTGTAAAATGTAATACGTGGGTTATTCGAGTCTAGTAATTTCATATACAATAATAATTTCTTGACATCATTATTTGCACAAACATTACAAAAACATTTAACATAATAGAAAACATAAATATTACAATTTGACAATATATGCAAGATTTTGTCGTCCCGGTATAAACAGACCATACCCAGTTGCTGAATTTTCCGCCATAAACATTGGTTGAAATGGAAATTGCACCCTTTCACTGTCGCATTTGGGATGTTCCGAATACTTTGTATAGCTGCAATCTCAAAATCAATTTTGAATATATTGGGGGACCACAATGGAATTCCACGTTGAATTAAACGGAATAATCTGCTCTACGTCGTTTGTTGACGATTTGGTAATAGTACATACACAACTGGAATTACATTGGTTGCACGATCAGTGTTTCCTATGTCTGCATGGATAGTATACAGCTTATTAAATAGGTGGCAACAACTGTTAAAGGTTCCATTAGCAAAAAAAACTTTACTTTCCATCAAGACTTTAGGGCACTTGCTGGAAAATGCAAGAATCCGGTCCTTCACGCCATCGACAATTGTTGCGGCAAAACCATTTCTTATCTATTTGTAAATGATGTAACACCAAGAGCTTGTCGCCATTGCCTGTACAGAGATAATTTCTTCGAAACTGTCATGACGAAATCTAGTCCGATACCCTCGCCTTCGAAATTTCTTTGTTAAAATTTTCGGTATTGGCATCAATTCCTCACGAGCCTATTTTCGACATCTTTTATGGACTTTTCCACTTCTGTTTTTGCTACATCAGGGATGCACGAATGTTCACTCTCGTAAATAACCAAATCGCTAGAGTTCGTAGTTATACTGCCACTGCACTTTCTGGCCACACATGTCTACCGGGTGGTCGAATTTTTATTCACAGTTTTATAATTATGAGAATTAAGAGTCGAGTTAATCGTGCGCACTGACCTCGGGGTCAAGTGCAATAGTTTATTTATATTTATACATATTCGTGCCTATTATTATCTATAAGTATCATTATCTGTAAGTTACTTAAATTTAAAATTTAATTTGCTTTGTGTTCAATTACTCCGAGGCCAGTGTGGCCTACTATTATCCAAATCAAACTGCAACGATGCCGAACGCTCAACATTACATTCCCATGCAAACTGATCAATCTCAACCGATGCAGAAGGTTCAACAAAACTATCAATACGCTAGTAATTTTGCAAATCCAAACCAAACGGCCACACAACATATAACCGCACAAGACACATTTAAACCTCCTAACATGGCACAGTATCAGCCACAACCGACCTACCAATTGTACCAAGTTTCTTCACCGCCACACAATACTGAATGGCAACAAGTTAACCACAAAAAGCGCGGCCGTGTAGATAGTGCTGATACTCAGGCTAATCAAGATAAGCAAAATAAGTCTTCAACCTACTGGCTGGACCCAGAAAATCGTTTCAGCCCGCTTAGTAACGAAGCTACACAAGGACAAGGAACCTCAAAAGCAGATCCAAAACCGCCTCCGATATTTGTCTCGGGTATCAAGACCACCCAACCGCTAATCCAATTCCTAGACTTGATAGCCAAAGATGAGTACTCAAAAGGCCTTAACAAACAATGAAATTAAGTTAGTGCCAAAAACAACTGAAAAATATTCATTAATAACCAAAGGCTTAATAGATAAGAATACCGAATTTCACACTTATCAGGTTAAACAAGAACGGAGCTTTCGTGTTTTTCTAAGGAATCTACACCTTTCCACGAGCATCATCGGAATAAAGGAAGAACTTCAAACGCTTGGTCACGAAGCTATCAATGTATGGAACGTAAAACAAGCAGGCACCAAAAAAGAGCTACCCTTCTTTGTTTTAGATCTGAAACCATCCGATAAAAATAAAGAAATATATAAAGTTGACAAACTCATACATACTATGGTAAAATTTGAACCCCCCCCCCATGCTAAACGCAACATACCCCAATGCGCCAGATGCCAGAAACATGGGCACATAAAAATTTCTGCAACAGATCTCCACGATGTGTGAAGTGCACTGGATTGCACCACACGTTACAATGCCAACACAAAGAAAAATACCAAGACATCACGTGCGTGAACTACAACGGAAATCATCCTGCTAGTTATAAAGGGTGCCCCGTCTATAAAGAACTCCACCAAAGAATGTTTACCTCACTACGACAAAAGACTCTACCAAATACAAAATTTTATCAACCAGGACTAGCATACGCTCAAGCTGTAAATGTCAGCAACCAACAATCCAACACAGCTATCTCCCTCCAACACAACACTGGACCGACAAATAGCTCAACAGATATTGCTGAACTAAAGCACATGCTAAAACAATTAATGGAACAAATGGGAACAATTTTAAACCTTTTAACCGCGATTGTAACTAGAACATCCAATAGATCATCACCTTAAAATAGCGATATGGAACGCCGCTGTCACAACATAAGGATGAACTCATCGCCTTTATTGCAAATCACTGTCTTGACATTGTACTAATCTCAGAAACCCACTTCACGGATCGCTCGTATTTTACAATCCTTAAATTCACAACCTATGGAACAAATCATTCGGATGGCTCTGCTCATGCGGGCTCTGCAATAATAATCAAAAACTCAATTAAACATCATGTACTACCCAATTACAGTCAACTTCAATTACAAGCCACATCCATAGTCGTTAAAGACTGGCATGGCCCTCTCACAATATCAGCGGCCTATTGCCCACTCCGTCATAACAACAAGCAAGAAACGTATGCACACTATTTCCGAACGTTAGGTAACAGATTTATCTCGGGCGGTGACTATAATGCTAAGCACACCCACTGGGACTGCAGAGTAACTACCACCAAAGGTAGAGAAATGTTAAAAGCAGTAAATAACATGAATCTGTCGCCATTACCTACAGGAGAACCAACATACTGGCCCACTGATCCTAATAGACAGCCAGACCTACTTGACCTATGTTTTATAAAAGGAATTAACACTAAATTCCTTACCGCAAATTCCTGTCTAGACCTCTCTACTGATCACTCAACGATTTTAGTAACCTTAGGTACAAATATAATCATCAAAGACAAGCTGCCAACACTTACTAATAAATACACCAACTGGGCGCTTTTTCAAGAGCTGATTGACATATCTCTACGCACAGATCTACCTTTAAAAACTACCACGGATCTAGATGAAGCTGTGCTACACTTCACTCAAGTAATCCAAGAAGCAGCCCGCCAAGCTACCCCGATATCAATCCGACACATCAACCCAGTTCAATGCCAAATTTTAGTCAAACAGAAAATTGCCTGGCAAACAACACGATACCCGAACGATAAAAGAGCATTAAACCATGCCACCAGAGAACTCAAAAACCTACTTTCCACCATCAGAAACCAAAATGTCCAAAACTTTCTGAAACAACTCTCTAACCGAAGCAGATGACTATTCGCTCTAGAGGGCCACAAAGTACCTCAAGCAACCACAACATAAAGCCCCGATTCGTACTGTCAACAATGCTTGGGCAAAAAGCGATCAGGAGAAAGCGCTGGCATTTGCTGACCATCTAGTTACGGTCTTCAAACCATTTCCGGCAGAACTTGACAATGAAGACGACATTCGGAACATTTTAAATATGCCGTACCAAACGAACCTGCCACCAAAAAAATCAAAGTATACCAAGTGGAAAATACCATTCTCAAACATCTAAACCCCCATAAAGCACCGGGTCATGACCAAATCACTGGCTTAATTCTTAAAAATCTGCCTCAAAAAGGCTTTCAATTCATAACCCAATTATTCAATGCTATGCTAAGGCTTCGCCATTTTCCTAAATCATGGAAAACTGCAGTGATAATCCTAATTCCAAACCCCGGAAAACCTACTGATCAACCAGCTTCTTACAGGCCTATCAGCCTATTACCAACACTGTCCAAGGTCTTCGAAATTATGCTCTTATAGAAACTTTATATAATCCTTATAGACAAACACCTTTTTCCCGACCATCAGTTTGGTTTTCGCAAGCAACACGCAACAACCGAGCAAGTACATCGAGTTGTGGACAAAATCGCTAAGGACTTTGAGGAGCGTAGGTATTGTGCAGCAGTGTTCTTGGATGTAACACAGGCCAAAAAATCTCTACCCATGGATTATTTTGAACTCCTAAAGTCATATCTTTCCAACCGTTATTTTCTTGTAAGATATGGTAGTGCCCTAACACCAACCTACCCCATCAACTCCGGTGTTCCACAACGGAGTGTACTGGGACCTATTCTATACCTCCTTTTTACGACAGATCTTCCAACTACACCTGGTAATGTGGTTGCCACCTTCGCGGATGACACAGCAGTACTCTCATCGCATGTCGACCCAAACCTAGCTTCTAGTCACTTACAAACCCACGTAGACGCAATTCAGTCCTGGTGCAAAAAATGGAGAATCAAACTAAACGAAAGCAAATCCGTCCAAGTCACTTTCACGCTTAGGAGAAGTACCTGACCACCGTTGATGCTTAACAATCAGCAGATCCCGCAAGCAGATAGTGCCAAATATCTTGGCATACATCTAGACAAAAGATTGACCTGGAGGAAGCACATCTGGACAAAACGTAAACAAATGGGCCTCAAACTTCAAAAGATGTACTGGCTGATAGGATGTCGTTCACAGCTTTCGTTGGAGAACAAATTAAGTACTTCTCTATAAACCTATGCTCAAACCCATATGGACATATGGTATTCAACTCTGGGTACCGCCAGTTCTTCGAACATCGAAATTTTAAGAAGATTCCCGTCAAAAGTCCTAAGATCTATAGTAAACGCGCCATGGTACATTCCCAATGAAACCATTCGCAGAGATCTTGCAGTTCCTACAGTGTATCAAGAAATTCAACTATATTGTGTGCGTTATCGAGATCGTATTAGCGACCACCCAAATACCTCAGTGGAGTGTCTTAAAAATCGTGACGATGTAGTCCAACCGCGCTTAAAACGTTTCAAACCTTTCGATCTTGTAAACAGATTTGAATAACATCAGGATGTTCTTCATGTTATTTATTGTAATTAGTACCGCTAAACTACTCAATGTGTAATATAGGGGTGCATCACTGGATGCTCCACCTTCATGTTTATCACTTTTATCATGTCTGTTAAATAATCTACTGAATGTCAATTTATGACAGATTGTAGTGTCTGTATTAAATAAAAAAAATAAATAATTATATCGGTTACAAGTATATATTATCACTGGTCGCCCTCTTAGACTCCACGAATTCCACTACACTCGACATTGTCTCAATTTACTTTAAAACGCTCCCCGAAACTTTTCAGTTTAAAAACTGATTGCGATCGATTAGAGACAGGTAGAATAATTAATAGTGTCACTTAATCCGCACACGAACTACGCCTTCAACCTCCAGATATATTTTGATGTGTGTAATTAGGAACAAATGAAAATACAAAGCTATTTCTTTTCCTGGAATAGGCATGGAGTTTCATATTTGTATAAAAATTTGTATCATGTCACTAAGGCACAGCCCTAATCCAAGATTAACACATTAGAGTTATGAAAAATTGGTTTGATCTGAGGTAATAACGCCGTTAAGGACCCTCATTAAGAGTAATTTCGGCATTTATTGAAAATTCGATAAAGTGTTCGAGTATAAAATAAGGTAAAATTGGCGAAGCGCAATTCTAGTCTTAGATTAAGCGTCCATTGCGTCTCAGGAGCAATTCAGTTACACCGCAGAAGACCTAATCACAGTTTAAAGACAACACAAACTGACACTACTTAATCGGGGTGCAAAATCTCAGCGCACGAAACCGCACCAAAACAGATAGAAATCCAAAAATGCACGAAACGGGAAGATAGCCATAATGTATACTTCAATTTAAAGAATTTGTATCTACATTTTTATTTTTCAAGATTACAGAGGTCACTATTATTGAGCAGACATCACATCTAGAACATTTTATTTCATATATCAAATAAACTTAAGGCGCAAATTGAGTAAAAAAGACGCATTATTTGTGATATTTAAATTAGACACTACAATAATATTTTTTTAAGCTGTAATCGAACCATATATTATTTTATAAACGACTCTATTAGCGAGAAAAATATGGCCGAATTCACGGCTTTATTGATGAACCCTGTACGTCTTCAAACAGGCCACCGTCTATTTATTTGGGCCCTCAGAGCGCAGCCATTAGGAATGCGTTCACCCGCGCGATAGCACGCGGGCCTGTTTGATGTCGGTCCTTCGGATTTCGGTAGCTGCAGTTTGACAGATAACGTGAACACATGGGTGACAGGAAGTTTTGCTGCCTCGGCTTCTGCCAGTATTTACATGCGCCTCAGTCATCGCTCCGTACAGACCACACGCCCATGCATTTGGATGTGAATGTTAGCAAGACACGATCATGCCTTGTCTCATCAATGAGTTGGCGGTGATCACTTAATTCTTCGCTCGGTACCCGCATCGTGCCGATCATAGCATTAGAATCGATATTAATAGTCTGCCTGTAATCGTCACACGCCAAAACATACTGTCCAATACTTCAATTTAAACATGTACTGCATTGTTCAGAAAACGTGCGGGTATGCATATTATGATCACATATCAACCTCTGAATGCATCTCTTCAAGTTCTGGTTTGCATCAATTGCACAGTATAAATAAACACGGATATTTTTATACAGTATCACAACATTAAATTTAACTTCTCAATTGGTATCAAGTGGGGACAAAATAAATTTTACCTGACGAAATTTTTTGACTATAATATTTAAATATCAGCATCAACACGTTATTTACTTTTCCACCGGAAGTATTACGTAACAAAGTATAACAAGCACGCAAACGATGGAGATAAGAAACAGGAATACTTATATTCCTTGCGTATCTGTTCCAGAAATGCACTCACAAAATAGCTTTTTACAAAATTTAATATGTTCCTAATTCCCGTTATCTTCTTATCTATCTCAGAAGAAGATATGTATATTTGTTCTGCTATTTTTAATATAACTACGATTAATCTAATATTTCGTGAAAAGCATGAGTTAGAAGTTCAGACTTATACGGGTTCATTTTTACCATAAATCGAAAGGTAGCACTTGTACGTTCTACAAATAATTATAAAGTTATTGATATTTCTCAAAATTAAACTTACAAACGTTTACAGCATAAGAAAGATATACTTAAGTTGTAAACAAAACAAATCAAATCAAACTAATTTTACAGCAAAGTTCTCTTAAGAAATTAAATCAATAAACAAGTTTCGTGTTTTTCTAATATGTTAATTAGTTTTTGCTTAGTCCGACAAACTAAAACCAAAATAGATTTAAAAAAGGTAATAAAAATATCTGCAAAAAGTGAAAGCTTCTAGGTGAACAGGTTGCTTAGCAGACAATTTGGGGATCCTGTTGAATGAAATATTTTAGGCACTTACGCAATCTTAACGGGCTGATAGAAGAACAAGTTAACGATTTGAAAGCAAAGAATTATGCAACATAATTTATTCTGCTATTTTATCGGTGCCTAAACAGGTTTTTCATTAGATTAGAAGTTCACAGTTACTGAATAACGCAAATTATAAATCTATAAAATATTGGATTTCAGAAAGTAATAAAATTGAACATTTCAGCCTGTTTTAAATGTCTATAGGCAGTCGTAAAAGACAAAAAAATAAATACACCTTATAACTTTGTATTTGTGTATAAATGTATATATTTAAGAGAACTATAAGAAAAAATCAAAATAAACTTTAAAAATTCAAATAAAAGTGATACAGTACAACCAAACCCCGAAATATTAAAAAAATACCCGTGCGTGTTCAGAAATAACTGGTTTGTTGTGCAACCTTGCCGGTGAATATTAACGACATGCTTCTGATGTGCAAATTTCATTTATGACATTACTTAAATGTGTACTTTCAGACTCAAATCCATTTAAGTCTGTAATATACTTACGTTACTAACAAAAAGCTGTCAGTGCGTCAAGTGCAGCAAAAACATAAAATAAGAATAAATTTATAACACAGCTCAATCCTTCTTCGTTCACTATAAATTTCCATATTTTATGACTCTCAACTCAAGACTACTAAAAAAATCGAAAACACGTTACATGTTAGATAATAAATTAACTAAGAATAAAGTTACAACAGAAATTAAATAGTGCTTTAAAATAACGCCTACTAATAACCACTCCTTCTAAATGGCCATACTGCTGCATGACCATGTCTTCTAGGAAATTATGCAAGATATTGGAAATGGTTTGCTATTGCTTTATCTAAACCGCAATATACCAGGACATGCGACTAATTGTATATTGAAAATGTTACACTTTAATTAACTTAATTTCTCTCAGGCATACAGAAAATTCTTATAAAATAAACACATGCATTTTTAATTCGGTTCGCATTATTATGATTGGTCTAATAAAATAATAATTTGCTTGTTTAACTACTAAGTGAATGTACCATATGCATAGACAAAGTGTAAAACAATAATATTGGAAACACTCTAAAATGTGAAAACTGATTTGTAACAGAACGCACAAATTCGCTCCTACCACTCTTTCCAAGACTATATTGCCATTTCAAGTTAGTCGGAAACCATTTATATAGGGTAATCCAAAATGGACTTCAGGATATTTTTCCTAAATAAAACAAAACATTAGGACTATCCGAATTTTATTGCTATCAATGTAAAACACAGATTTAGCAGTTACGCATGTAATATAATGTGGACCAAATGTCCTCCGCTGGTATACGACGATTCTTTTAGCAAAGTTTTCCATAATGGTTTCTCATAAATGCGGATTTATTCCAGCAACTACACATACGATGTTCTCTTTTAGCCATGGAATTGTAACAGGATTTTTGACATCAACCTTTCGTTTAAATAGCCCCGAGGAAATACCTTATTGGGGTTACATCGCAAGATCGTGGAGGCCAATTGATGTTACCCCCTGCGAGATAACATGACCAGAAATTTAATTAGAATAAAGTGAGTGTTCCGCGTACTGTGTGACATGTGGCTCCATCTTGTTGAAACCAGATGCCATTTACGTTCGAATCGTTGGCATTGAAAAAAGTTATTTAGCATCTCCCGGTAGCGTACACCATTGACAATAACGTTATTATGTTTGTCCTCAAAAAAGTAAGTCTCAATCATGCCTCCAGCCAACACAGTGCATTGTTTTTTCGTGAATAACACATGGATTTTCACAACCCCAGATGCGATAATTTTGATGGTTCATAAACGCATTTAAATAAATGTGAGCTTCAGCGCTCAAAATGAATTTTTTGCAGCTGCTATGTTCTCTAAAGCCCAGTCCACAAATGTATGGCGTTTCGGGTGGTCTTTAGCAGATTTTGCGTTTGTTTAAATACCAGCAGTATATATACAAACTTCTAAGGTTCACAGAAAGAAAACGACGCGCAATTCAAATCCTAAAGTTGAATTTAGATCACCCTATACTTGAATAAGTTTTCTAGTTAATTTTTATATTCTCTTTTAAAGGATTTAATATTTTTAATTCCAAGGGGCTCAGATACATTGGATGTTATCCTTTCTAAATGCCTTGGGTCCTTAAAAATTCTGTATCTTGGCGGGTGTAGTTGCACGCCACCATATCAGGTCAAAAGATGTTTTTGCTATGACTTACTCGCTTACTGAAATTCGTCTATAACTTAACAAACTACATATTTTTTAAAATATCCGTATCGACAGAAATATTCGGCTTTTTTCGAAATTTTTTGGTAAATCTTTCAAAGCAGCGTTTCTTGATCTTTATATCTTAGTTTGGCTACTTCTAAAAAAGCTTTCCTACCTAAATTCTTGGTTTTAATCCCAAATATATTTGACTCAATTAGTCATATTTACAATTCGCATTTTGACCACTGTTCCAAAAGCATTAACAGTTCTTTATTCTATTCGTTTAGTTTTCTTTGGCGTAGTTTACAATTGTATTGACCGGAAAGTTTTTTAAAATTTATATTCCCTCTATCCTAAGACATTTTTATGATTCTCTCAGTAATGGACCTCCGCATACTTTCTTGTACTAAGTACATCATCGTATCTACTTTAGCACGCAACTAAAGAGATTTTCTTTTTTGGCGGTTCATTTGGGTGCCTTTTTGGTTCAGTGATATTTGTAAAAAATATATTTGATAAAATGTCATCGTACAATACGGAAACAACGTGTATAATTCGTCCAACTTTATTATGAAAGTGGATCCATGATGTTTCTAGTAAATTACACAATATAACCAATTTTCTATGGGATGAGTAGAATAATGTTGATATTCAGAATCTGTGGTTCCAACAGGATGGTGCTACATGTAAATTTTCTGGACGTGTTATCTCAAAATATTGTACTGTTGCTTAGCCTCCTAGATGATGTGATTTACCATCTCTAGACTATTTTCTTTGGGGCTACATTAAAAACCAATTTTCCCGAAATAATCGACAAATAACGGATGCTTTTGAAAGAAGAAATAATTCTGGTCATTAGTGAGATTTAATCAGATTTAAGTATAAAAAACCGTAAGAATTTTAATTAAAAAAATGACCATATGTAGAGCAGCAAAGAGGTGGTCATTTGCATGACATTATTTTCAAAACACAAATGACAAACCTTTTTCATTCATTAAAAGAAATAAACGTTTTCTTAACGTAACATAATTTTTTATTTAACTTTCAAAAAAACCCTTAATGAAAAACTTCCACACTTCCATCGTAATAAATCGGAAATTTTCTAGAGCGTTACATTGGTCTAATGGATGAGACTGTTAGTGTAGTGTTAATATTTATTTTGTCCAAAGTCTACCATTTTAAACTCAAATTCAATCTTGACTCTTTCGGGAAAACCCTTCATTAAACAATTTTTTCCACGACTCTAACTCCCGTGTGAAAACATGGCCTGCAAACTGAGAGGTTAAGACTCCTTTCATATGTGCGCCTTCTCTGCCCCGTCGTCGCGCACCATCTGTGATGCGGGGTGATGTGGCAAGCACCACTCCTTAGACGACCGCTATTATTACCCCTTGTTCGAGTGAACGCAGTTACTAAATTATTTTTAGTGACTGAATAGGCCACCCGCCAGACATCAAAGAGCTCCGGGAATAGAACCCGGATCCGTCCGTATCGCAGTCCGCGCCTCAACCTCTTGGACCACTTCATTAAACAATAGTCTGTCAATAAATGTCAGATGCATAGACAAATTAAAATATACATAAATCTAATTATTTAAATAAGCCAAAGATTAAACTAGAATTAAATACTGTTTATTAGTTTCAAGAATTAATTGACAGCCTACACTCTGATAGAAAGGAACAAACAAAATCAAATCAGAACAAACATATTGGTCATGGGTCCAAATAAGTTTTTCGCAGATCTCAGTAATTTAACCGAAGCTGTAATATTAGAAAATTACAAAATTGAGACTGTTTAGAAAAGCAACCTACAGATATATTACAAATAATAATTTGATATCACTATTTTACAATAATAATAGTAACAAATTATTTTACACTGTTATAATTGATGGAAAAAAAAATAATCAGTAGAGAACTGCTTACTGAATTTATATGGAAGAAGGTACTGTACGATCTTCAGTAAAAAACATAAATAACCGTATATAATAAATCTACATGTATAAACGGCATCATGTTCCCATAAAAAATAAAGCAGAAAAGTCGCAACATTATCCAAGTATTTTTAAAATGATGAAGCCATGGTAAAGAAATAAGACGAAACTCGACTCCGATGGTAAGCCGATATTCGTGTGTCCTTAGCGTTGCAGACAACTACTAATTATCAAGTATTTCACAATTTTAGGTTGAAGAAATTAGAAACATAGCAAATGACGAACTGAATTTAATTTCAACCACAATTTTTTACAGAAACACATAAAGAGAACGAATTTCATATTGTGGGATAATCGAAAGCGTTCAATAAATACATGAGAGGCTTCACGAGTACCAGCACTTATATGTAGTCATTAAGTTTCCTTCTTATGAATAAATATTGGATGGTTATAAATCATTCTGACACTGTTTGACAAGTGCTCAAGAACAGTGAAAATTCGATAAAATTGGAAATATTAGTGTAATTCAGTTCTTCTTTTCAGGAAACAAGAGTGGAAATTCATGGAAAGACTTTACTTACAATGGGTGGATTACTCATGTCCTACTTATGAAACGATTCGACTTTGTTCGAATTCAAGCGAGGCAGAACAAACATCGAAACGCGCCATTTTCTGAAGGTCCATAATTAGCAGTCACCTGCAAAATCTTGAACAGAAACCAAATAATTCAAACAGCAGACTTATGAGATGAACTGACCTCGAAAAAGTCGGAATGACAATTATCCCTTAGAAAGGCCATTGCGCTAGTTTTTGGGACACGAAAGAAATTCTTCTGGTCGACTATTTTCAAAGAAGGAAGGCCACTACTGGCGAATATTGCACAGTACTTTTGGAGAAACAGAAAGCAGCTACCGTGAAAATATGCCCTGGAATGGCCAAGACATCAGATATAATTGCGTTTTAAGCGCCCTCAACAAATAACTTTGATAAAAAATAATCAAGCATATTACATGCTTTGGCATCAAATAGATGAACGTAAAATGATTCCACGAATCTACTCTTTATTAAAAAAAGCACGAATAAACATTTCTTTGATATTGTCGAAAATGAGACATACTTTAGAATTCTTGAAATACGACCCGGTGTTCCTAATATGATTGAGAAAGAAATTAATAATTTATAAACTAGAAGAGTTGTAGTTAATAAAAAATAAAACAGTGTAAAAAATAGGAATTTAATACCTGACGAAGTTTTCATGAGAACAAGTATATAGGTACAGAAACTACAGAATACTATAAGAATAATAGCTATAGTTAGATAGGTCAACTTTACATTACACAATACAAATTTTGAAATTTTGTAATTTTGAAAAAATATATTTTTAGAATACAATAATTTCTTAGACTCTTTATCGAGAATATAAAATAAATTACTGAACAAATATCTCCGTAACATTATACGTCATTGTTATTTCAATAACACGAGAACAACCAAGATACAAATAATAAAAATGTTATAAACACGTATACATTTCACATAGATAACAACTTTTTTCTCTTTACTCCAATTTCTTCTTTATCATGAAAAGCGCAATTGCTTCTCAGATGGTTCGGATAAAAGTCGCAGCAAAGAATTTTATCATTTGAACAGGTTATATCGAATCAATTGTTGTTGTTTTGAAAACTATCAAATTATATTTTTGTGTGCTTGTGATGCAAATTTTGCAGCAACATTTTAATTTAAAAAATTGCCTGCTGACGAATAAATTAACAAACACACACTTTAAGAATCCTTCCTGAAGTCAGGTCAAGTTAGCAAAAATTTTAAACAAAACCAGGTCTGTTAGAAAAGTTTTATAACACTATAAGGAAAAACACGATTAAAAACATCATGTTTTGAACAAAAAAAATGGGATTCCAGTATAAAAACGCCTATAGGAGCCATCCCAATCTATCTGAACAAACATTGACCGACAAATTCAACACACTGAATGGAATACGTATAATGTTCAAAGAGTACCCTATAGTATTCTAGAAAAAGAACAAACGACTAGAGTACGTAAGCTGCAGGATGTCTATCAAGAATTGACAATCCTGCGTGTGCTAGGTGCGGTCATATAGTTTGACATTTTTGACGGCATACGTACTCATAATGTTTTGTCATACGGGCGCTATTTGTTTTCTTGTCATTAAGTGAAAATTTCCTCTCGTGAACATTTTCGTACGATGATTTTTTACGACTTTCCACGTGAATTATCTGAGCATCAGTGTGTCGATCAACTCACTCCAACTTTTGGTGATAAAGCCCCACACAGAGTCAGTGAATATAGTTAGTTTAACTATGGTCGTAGTTCGCTGGCGAATGAATTTAAAGTAGGCCGTCCAAAATATCTGTGGTGCCAACAAACATCGATGCCGTACGCGAACTGATAAAGCAAGATCGTCGTGTGATATCGTAAAATTCAGCCATTCTTAGACATTAGTATAACTAGCATACATTCGATATTGCATAAACGTTTAACCGTGAAAAAAAGATGTACGCGCGTTTGATCCCCATAAGTTAACAAAACAGGCTTGTATCGATTGGTCAAAAGAAATGTTTAAGAAATACGATCGTGGTACTTAAAATATCGTTTATTATCACAGGTGACGAATTTCGGATTTATGCGTATGCCGCCGAAAGTAAACAGCAGTCGACTGTATAAGTCTTCCAAGATGAGTCAAACCCAACAAACTCGCCCGCGCTCGAAGCACTTCGAAAAAAATGCTCCCATGTTTTTTTGAAAAACCGGAAATATGGCAACCGTAATTTTAGAGCATCCTAAAACAGTTAATTCTGAATAGTACGCAGCCATTTCATTTCCAGAATTTTTCAGAGAAATAAGAAAAACAAACGCGCGACGCCGGATCACTTTCCACCATAGCAATGTGAGCTCATATACACATTAAGTACACGAAACGTCAAAATGATGGGTCATCCACCGTATAATCCTGATTTGACTCCTAACGATTTCTTTTTGTTCCCACAAGTGAAGAATAAACTGCGTGGACAACGATTTTCGACGCCGCAAGAGGCGATTGATGCGTTCAAAACCCATGTTTCGGAGATACCTGATTTGCTATGAAAACAATGCTATGAGAATTGATTCCAGCGTATGCAACAATGTATTGGCCGTCGGAGAGAATATTTGGAAAACAATAAAAAAGTTTCCAACATTAAGCATTTGCCTTCGTTAGTTTTTCGCATTAGGTATCACGCAGCCCATGTACGAGCCCTCAAATTGTTTGATTGCTGCACAATAGACAACAAAGTTTATTTAGTTACTGATTATAATAACATTCCCTCGTTTGCCAATTTCCTCAAAAATCTGTGTCAATAAACAAAGACCAGCTTTATGAATGAAATAATTCATGTACAGGAATGTCTAAAACAAACCTCTGCTACCTTTAATGCAAGAGAACAGTACTTCTGCTTTCTTTTAGCCCGTCACATGCTGTTACAGAACAAAGCTAAAATCTTTTATGTGACTAATAACATAAACATCGTATCAAAGAGCCAAACTGGTTTGATTCCGCCGTTCAGCATTAATGAGCTCACATAAAAAAACTTAATGGTAAATTTAAAGTTGCAAATATTAATAATTTCCGAACAAATGTAAAGAAAAAAAGCTGAAAATTCCATGACACTCCTGTCCAATAGTAAAGAAAGTAAAAGTTTGTAATTTTCGGCAAAAATGATTTTATTTTATTTAGTATTATTTAATAAATAATATTACTATATCCTTTTGACATATAAAGTATACATTCAAAATAATACGGCTTTTTGTTTTTTGTGGATAATAATATGTACTATTTTTATTTCCGAACCACATTTTAGTAAGTTACTTTTCAGGATCTTATTTTTATTTTAAAAATTTCTAAGCACTACACAAGATTTTGATTTTCTCTTTTTTTACAATCATTTAACTGTTTACCTAGACAGAAAAGAAAAGAGACAAAAAATTAAAATAAATACAACAAAATAACAGATCAGAAACAGAACAGATGAACAATGAGCGTGAACTAGATGAAACGTTGAAGCATAATTAGAAAGGGAAAGGAAATTGATCAAAGTTTATTATACTACTCCGGCCCAATTGGTCTCAACCTAAGAACCTATAATTCAAAGTAATATAAACACGAGATGTTTGCGAAAACCATTTTGTTCCATTTGGAAGGATCATTTCGGCACAGCATCCGACTTCAAATGCCGATGAGATATCTATAGGGTCTGGCTGGCAACCGGCCACCGCCGTTCTGTTATTTTTGCTTGGTAAAACCCGAACGGTTTCTATCTAACAAAATGCGATGATGTAACGTTTTGCAGGCGCCGTGTGTTGTCAAGCGGGCAGCCTTGTAGAGTAGGTCGATAGTGGAAGTTTTACGGTCCATTACTTTCGTTGTCGGTCTATTAACATTTAGCACCTGTTATGGAGATTAGCGTGAAATGCGAAAAGCGATCTGCAATTTCGCGGCAAGCCACCAAAACGACCGAAAATAGTAGTCTGGGCGCGCTTTATCGGCCACGCCAATTACAGCATGGCTATTTATATTTTATTTTATTGCAATGGTGCTCGATGACCCGCGGTAACACTCAACCGGTGCCACACATCGCTGCGTTTCATCGACTATGAAATACACGGCTCCAGTTTTGATCTGGCCAAATTTGGTGGCAACCTTGTGATGTTGCCATTATGCAACGCTGCACTTGAAGTGACAAAGAAGCTGCACTAAAATATGAGTCACGCGAGCGCAACCGGCTGCACATTTTAAATTTTGAAGGGAAATTTGTTCTATACCAAAAAATAAAACGTGAGAGTAGGTTTAGAACAAAAAAGCTTAGGAACTCTAACCGGTTTGTTTTTAATTAACTGATGAGACTGGTATAACAATTCCTCGCTTTTTCATATTTGGCAACTTCCTTTACACGTAATGATTTGGTAACGAACACGTACGTCATATGTTAACAATAGCACGAAACGAATACATCAGAGGCGTGCTCACTATTTGTTCATGTTTGAGTATTCTCGTATTTTACGTCATTCATTAACTATGACGGTAATCAAAAAATAAATAGCAACTTATCAAAAACTGTATTTAAATTTAAGGCTAAAGAGAAACTTTTTGTCATTTAATTAAAATACTTTCAGTGATAATAATTATTTCGCTGTTTATCTTTACTGCTGTAACTTTCTATTACTTTCATAACATAACGATAGTTTTATCTTTTTTTTTTTAATTAAAAACACCATGATCGCAGTGAGCCTGCCTGCTAAGCTTAATCTATGACACTACAAACACCCATGATCTTTAACCGGACTCGAGCCTGTCCGGTCTTCTACCTATGGTCATTTTGCTAAGACTATCTTTCTAATATAAGTATTTTAGGGCATTTCTCTTTTAAATATATTTTTCTAATAATTCCCTTTTTTCAGTACAACTGCATATTATTCAATTTTTTATTTTTCTCTTTCATACGCCAAATTCCACGCTATTCGTATATTAGGAAGTAAGAAGAACTTGTATCACCGTTAAAGTATAAAGACAATTTTTTACTCACGAGTGAATGAATAGAGTCCAGTGAAACTTTAATGGATAAAAATCGTTTATCTGAAATTAATTCTGAACTTCGATCAATATACACAAGGTATGAGAAGTTTTTCGATAGCCGCAGGTTGCAGCAAATTCAAGCATATCTAGACTAGTTCAAACCTGCACTGCAGCAGACAAGACTGCCTTCGGGTTTTAATTGCTTCTGAACTGTAGCAGTAGAAAGCAGTTGCAGTGTTTGATCTAAATCGGATTTGCATGCGGTTTGAGAGCAGATCACTTTTTAGAGGAAATAACTCCTAGGTAATTGTTGAGTACCCTAACACTTTTGAAGCAGTTATTTTATAGAAATTCTTATAGTACATACGAATATGTTGGTTATCACTCGGACATCGCATTCCACACCCCTGCGTAGTTCAGCTACAACCCTTGCACCTCATGTTACAACCCTTTAAAATTTGACGTTTTTGAATGCCCTACCAAGCTTGCGAATTATTTTATATGAATGATTGTAGGGTCAACTTTTCCAACTTACTTTAATAATCAATATACCTTGTATATAATGCCTTTTAAATCATTTGCCCTTTAATGCTGCACGTTTTGCAATACATTAATCTAGGAACGAGACTGGAAGGCGAGCGTGAGCATTTTCGTGACGCAAAATTCCAACACTGCAATACTATAAAAGAAGCTAGAAGAAATTAGGACATATTACACAAATTTACAGCAGAATGATGGCTATAAAATAACTCGCAAGTATACAAAAATATCCAATAAAGTCGCACTTTAAAGGGTCGTAATAAAGGGTGAAGGAGTTGCAGATATTTCCTATACTGGAAGATGATGCTTCCACAATATTCAAGTGATATTTAGAGCCTGTCGAGTTCAACAGGTATGCGACGTATCACCAGATAGTATAAGGTTTGGACATCCCAACACCGGCAATTCATACCATTCTGCACTTCAACTGAGAAAGGTTTCTTCCCTTAAGCAGATTATATAATTTATTTTCGTAGCGCCGCGAGATGGTCAATAAATTTGAAAATTGAACTCATTAAGCCCGAAAAAAGTTTTAACAACAGGAACTTTCGAATGATTGGGATGGCGAGTGGGCTAGGCGTCGAAGTTCGTTTGACGAGTGATTTCTAAAATATATATAGAGTGATAAAACGATTATAAAAACCAAAAATGTATTGTAATACTTTTCTAGTACCTTATGTATTACTACTATGTTACAGTAATCACATATTAACTATTGTGCAACGTAAAATCTTGGTTCATATAACTTGAGGTTAATTTCCTCTCTCAATCCAAGATTTAGGACCTTAGCACAATATAAAATAATTAATAATGAGCAACCGTTTTAGTTTCATGAAAATTTAAATATGAAACAAAGAAAAACATCAAAATCAACTTCCAAACTTAAAATATAATTAATTCTGAGTATTGCACCCTAAACTAGGACTGCAAGCCTCCTGGAATCAACATCCAGGTGTAAAAATAATTAGTTAGTGACCAATACTCGGTCCTGTATATGATGTTTAAAAAACGTATTAAGATTATCTGGTGTTAGGCAGAACAAAGCAAACGAAATTGCTTGGTATAGTAAAAAATGGATGAAAAACAAAACTGAAAGTTGCATTTTTATTTTGATTCCTTTAATTAACATTTCAGGATACCGTACGTAACTTTCACTTGCATTAATTTGATTTTATCATTCCCTTTCTTGTTCCTGCCTGAATCCATAATTTCTAAACGTGTATGTTTCCACGAAAACAGCTCATTCCCTGAGCCAAGTGAAACTACCGAGCGATATTTGTAAATTACGTGATGACTCAGCCGCCATGGTCGGTTAGGTCATTGTGGTAATAGCATGCAATTTTACTTAAACTTCAATGTCCAGTTTCATAATGCAAGCCTTCAGCCCGCAAACAACTAATTTAGGAATGAATGGGCGCTATCAAAATCATTTCAACGAGTCCGAACGACCTTGCACATTCTTCGCATTATCTGGTTAATTAAAAGAGAGAAATGGCGCACTCTTCTATATCATGCGCGCTGTCACAGTAGCATTTATCATAACTTCCCGTGAGTCATTTGCAGGAAAATGTAGGACAACTTTTTAATCTGGAATTTTTCCACATGCAAAGCCTTATAAGCATATGTATAGATTGCAGCTCAACATGCATACTAATTTCGTAGCACAATTACGTAATCTCCGATTTTGTAATTATAAAAATTCATAGGATGGTTAAACAGTTTCAGTGGGTATTTGCGCTTTTTGTTTAGATTGCAGTCGTATTTTTACAATAAAATATCTTTAGGTTCACATTGGCATTAAATATTGCGATAATATTATAACGAAATATCGTTAAATCCAAACTGAAGTATAAAATATTTTGGAATTCAGTGTGAAATTGTAGTTATTGCACATGCGAGTAACATATTCAAGGGTATTTTTTATAAATTACAAATTATTATTGAAAAATTAATTACAGCACTTTCTTCTATATTTATTTTTCTATACAGTCTTTTCCATTCCGTTACATAGGTTTTGGTACTACTGTGGAAGCTTGAAATTTCATTTTTGTATTCAGTTGAAGCATTCAGAGCTAATCTTGGATGCTTGTTTCACGGCCTTTTAACACTCCGGTACACATTAACACATCCCTTATAGAATGCTGAAGTCTGCTGAATTTCAGCAGCAAAAACTATGTTTTAATGAGAAATTCAATAACAACAAACTAATAAGCTAGCAAAAGAAACATAACCACTGGCCATTTTGTATAAACACGATGGGGGCTAATACATCTCAACTTGCTATAGCCTGTAAACTACAATCACGTACTTGATTTTTCTTTATTGACTGGTTATTCGTAAGAAAGCTATTGACTTTCAATGGGCACAAAAACTACCGCTGCAAATGATTCTCAGAAAATATTTTCATCGTATAATAATAGCTTTATAACTCTTTCAGCATTCCTGGCAGACTAACCAACTAGCATTGTTAATTTTTATTTTTATCTCGGCCCGAACGTTCGCCTTCGCTGTAATGGGCTGGAGATAAATGTTATTACAGATGCAATATTTTGCATCCAGATAATGGTGACTCACTTGTCACAATAAAATCTGAAGTACCAAGTCAATTAAGTTCATGTTTTATGTTCGGGCACTTTGCACTTTGCCTGCGTTGAACTTTAGATTGCGCTCTTAAAATGAATGATATCATACTGCTCAAAGAAAAAATAGAAGTTAATAATATTTTCGCGCCCAAGTGCAAGAAACGTTAAAGGCCCTGCTAAGGATCTTAATGTTAAGCGAGTATTTCACTTCTTTAAATCGATATATAAAAACTTACAAAAATTTATAACGCGAGCAAAAATGGAAAAGCTTTTAAGTAACCCTCAGGCAGTCCCATTTTTCAAATTCAAGAAAATGAAAATTACTGCTATCGAATTATTCATAGTAATTATTTTTTTCGTAAGAGGTAAAAAATGTAAGTATAAAGTTTATTACAAATTACAGGATTATTCATAAATTCGTAAAACATTTTAACAAATCGTAACTAATAAACTGCGCCGATCTAAGAAAAACTCTCCAATTTTTTTTGAGGACATTTCCGGGCGCATAATTGTGGTTTGTCACTAGAAGTCAGTAAATTATGCGCTTTAAATCAACGATTTAGAATAGGATTCGAAAAGACAGCTTCTGTTTTCAAAAGTATCAACAGAAGGGGCATGAAGAATTCCAGAACCAAGGCTTCTTGCGCACAGTTCCCTGACTAAGATATACTGGACTAGGCGAATAATGAAAGTTGGGCGTCTTAATTCTGAGACGAAAACACATTAATAAATCAAATATTAAATGGAAAACCCTAAGTATACGCGCAAGATTTTTCTTAAAAACTCAAAGAGATTTCCTCTGAATCGGCGAAGAATTATCATAATGCGATGATTAATTTGTTATGATATTTTAATATATTTCACAGACTTATGAATAACCAATCCTCTAGTTGTGTAATCTCATATATTCTAGTACGCCAATGAAAGTCAATCAAGAAAAATAAGTAACAAAACAAATTAAAAGATGCAGAAGATAGAGTTCATGTAAAATAAAGCGTAATCAAAGTTGAGAAAATTAATAAGAAACAAATAAATCTTTAAACATTAAAGACAAGCAGTAGAATGTGAATTAGGCTGCATGTAAATTGCTCGATTATAATCCCTTAAACCAAAATGACCCAAACTAGCTACCTGAAAAATGTGTAAATTCCTCCGGGGCTACTTTCTTACCTGCGCAAGAAATGATATATTCCTCCGATTGTAATATTTTAATCTTATAAGCTACCTGTTAATTAGAAAAGTTTGGCGGATAGGTAAAAATATTGTTTACAAAATTCTTATAAGGAATTTTTTTATTATTGTTACCTCCATGTTATTCACCTTATTTGCTAAAATAATAAGAAACAATTTTTATAAATTGTAACCTAATAGTAATGATTCCTACTTTAAAATCATCAATTTTTTTTAATAAACTATTGTTTTTTTTTTCGTCACAGCGTATTTAAAACACCATATTCTTCCGCTGTCAACTGTTTGTATTTTTACGTATACTTCTGTTTGAAGTTTTAATAAGACATCCGTGAACAGATATATAGATGGATGAGCTGAATTAAAATAACAATTAAAGTGTGAATGAAAATATTCACATCTGTTTGTTGTTCTATTAGTAGACGCTAAGGCTGCGGCCCAAATTGTTGGCGGAAAACAGCTATCTTCAGCAATATAGATCTCTACAAGAAAATCAGCAAATTTTGTGATGCTTTCTTCACCTGGCTGTATTGCTGTTAAATCCGCTGCAAAGCAATCTCCAACATCCGAAGGATCCAAAAATCAAACCGAAAACATGGTGCAGCCATTTTCTAATTTCGGAAGTTTTGTCTTTATATTTGCAACTCAAACCTAGCTGCTGTATTTTCCGGTACCTATAGACCAGAAATTAAATTATTAACCGCATGTTGTAACAGAGTAATGAAAAATGAAATTCACCATGCTTGGGTGATGTGGAACCAACATCCAATGATCTTAATTTCAGGCCATACATTTAAAACTGCAAGGTGTACAGCGTTTTCGAAATCAATTACGATTTCACGAGGCTTGAAATGTAAATTTAACTTATGGCATTCATGTACAATAGCTCGAAGAGCTGTTTCGTATGACTGCGTTGATTTGTTAGGAAGTAGGCAGTATATAAGAGGTATGTAAATTCCTTTTAGATAAGCATGTATAGTAAACAGTTGTTTGAAAAATGTCGCCGAATATGAAAATGTGCCATCTACGTACAACGTGTCCGCTAAGGACAGTCGCTTCAAATTAGTAAAATAAAAAATAATTATATTTTCATTTGCATTGTTAAGTAATAGGAAATATTCATTTCTGTTTGTTTTTAAGTTAATTTCTTCTATCACTTTATGAACATCCTCCAGGCATCGAGACAAGGGTGGCAAAACACACCTCCTCACATTGTACATATTTCTTTTGCAATAAGCTGGACGAATCCATTGACATAAGGACTTTTTGTACAATTTTAGATGGTCTGTCACAAATATCTTCTACCGCTTTTCGTTTGCATTCAGTACTAAGTACTTGCCGTTGTATTTACACTTTACCTCCCGGTAGTTAACTGACTATGATTAAAAATTTTTTAGTTGTTTATTAACAACATCGGTCGATTTTTTTTACTCAAAATTATATTAAAATTAGCCATTTTCGACTCCACTCGTACCCTTACAGCAAACATCTGATTATTTTATTTTGTCTTAAATAATTAGGGGGTATTACTAAGAAAGTATTTATACCTATTTCGAGAAAAGGTATAGGGGAGAGATTAAGCGATAATGAGATTTTAATTTTTGCGGAGCAATTTATTTTTCTACAAATATGTTTACCTGGACGAAAGGAGCAATTTACATACAGGGATTAGTGACCTAGCGGATTATCGGAGCAATTTACAATCGCCCGTGAATTATCTAGACTAATTGAGAAAATCAATCAATTTTTAGATAAGATTACACAATAATACGTTTACCAGGCGTTTCACTGGAAATTTTCAGAATGTATTCACCCAACAAAATAAAACAAGCAACAGAGTAAAAAGCTCTCATATGATATTATTTTCTCTATAATTTAAGTATAAAAATATTAATTCATTGTAAGGCATTACATATGAATACAATACAGTTCACAAACTAAAGATCAAGGCTTCCATATGTTTGCCTTAACCGCCCGGTTGTCGCGCACCATCTCGGATACAGAGCGTCATGCCAAGCACGGCGTCTTAAGACAACCCCGTTATTATCTCTTATTCAAACTAAATGTACGTACTCCATTATTTTGAGTAGCAAGTATAACAATTCCGGTTGAAAGCAATTCTACTTCAGGGACTTACGTATCCTGCCCACAAAAATTCATCCGTTTTATCCTTAGAAAATTGTCTCTCAACTTAATTATATCTGCTCCTCTTTACTTCTCTAAATCCCCTGATCCCTCTCAATCCGCACTTGACCACCATGAAAATAAATAAATATCGCCATCCAAATAAAAACAGGCCTTTCGCCTCCAATAGTTATAAAAGTATCGGTTGTTATAGCAATAATCAAAGAGAAACAGAATGTTAAGAATCACTGGGTTAAAAGAAGCTTCCATAAGACGACCATGTAAATAACTTCATATGTCAGATCTAGAGCAAATAATGACAAGATTGACAGTGAATTAGAAAACATAAAATATGCATATGTATGGCTTCTTAATTCATCCAAAAATATCACCCTATCTGCAAACATACAAAGATATATAGTGACATACACTACCATAAATCAATAAATATATACTATCAATATAATTCAGACCTACGCTCCAACTAGTCACCACACATACGAAGAAGTAGAAACATTCTATAATGAAATCGGAACAACAGTCAACGTACAAATTACTTATAAGAGATTCTAAAACTAAATTAGAAGTGAAGGAGAAAACGAAACCCTTATTGCAGAGTATGACTATGAAAAACGTGATTCTAGAGACAAAATACGGTTTCTAATCGATTATTCATTTTTCATAATGAGGCGTGATAAAAAATGAGCGTGGATTAGTCCCAATAGTGCCACTAGAAATGAAATTGACTATACTTTTACTACAAAACGTAGATCAAGACATTTAACTACTAAACAGATTTGATAGCGATAGTGATCATAGAAGAATAATCGAAAGTCTGTACTAATAAAAAGCTGGAAATAAAACAGAATCGATTAGAATGAAACAGAGAACTGCAGAAAATATTAGGGCGCTTTCGAATTTCATACACAAAATGAATTCAAATGTATAAACTCAATATAACCGAAATGATAAAGAAAAGTTTACGAGATCAGAAAAACGAAAGCCAAAAATATATGCACATGCAAAATCTGATAAAAAACTAAGAAAACTACTTATGTAAAACAAAAGCGGTAGGAAGGAATATAATAATTTAAATGAACAGATCTAAGGAAACAAAGAGCGCAAATAGTCTTAATTAACGACATTATAGAGGAAAATATTATATGCCTAACTCCCCGTTTCAGTAGAAGACAAATAATTTCTTTGATAAAATAATGAGGGGAAAAACTTACAGACGGAAATGAGACATTAAAAATAATAGGAAGACTCTACACTGACTTATGATAAACACAACACAAACTATACAGGTAATGAGAAGAAATTGTCTATGGAATGTGACGATATGTTGAATTTCAAGATTTATCAAAAATTCAACAGAAGAAATAATAAAATCACTCAAAGCTATGAAGAACAAGGATTAAAAATATTAACTCATATTCTAGTGATACTTTTCAATTAATGCTACCGTTACAGTAAAATTCAAAAAGATAATTCTGTTTAAGAAACGCGATAAAAGTAAAATACTATCAGCCTTCTGCATATCTACAAACCCTTCCTGAAAGTGCTACAACATGCTTAATAGCAAAGCTTAATAGATATCAATATTACAAGCAGGCTGGATTTTCATAAGGATAGTCTATATCTGACCAGTTGTTAATCATGAAGATCTTAGTTTAAAAACACGCCGAATATCCAACTCCACTATTTCTAGCCTACGTCGGCTGCAAGAAAACGTTTGAGAGCAAAAAGACCTAATGCATGCTGTACGTCACTGTAGGTACATTGAAATATTAATACAAACATAACATATAAGCGAACGGAAAAAAAAACAAAATACAGAACACTAAACAGAGACGCAAAGCAAAGAGACATGTTATCTCCTAAATCGTTCATGTTTGAAAATAGAGATGTGTTTGAACGAATTAAGTTGTTAAATAAGGGAACAATAAATGGAAAATAGCTTTCACACTTACGACATGTAAAGGAATGCAAAAAATGATAGCAGAATCAAAAACTGCATTAAACACACACGGCATAAAGGTAAACGACAATAACACAAAAGTAATGCGTGGGGGAAAGGGGCACAAAAATTTGTTTGAAAACAAAAGAAATTAAGAAAAGAACGAAACTAGAATGAGCAGTATACAAGTTTTTCCTGTATTTTACCAAGCATAAAATGTAGTGCACGCAATTTAGTAATGGTCAAAAAAAAAACTTAAATATTCTAAGAACAACACACCGAGCTTAGACAGGTCAATATTAGGAATCTCGCTAACAGACGGGAAATCAAAAGAGTGGATAAGACGAAGGACTGGGGTAGTTGATGTGATATAAATGGTAACAAAGCCAAAAATGGACTTTTGCAGATCATATAAAGATAAGCGATCGAGAAGACCTCCAGATATGATATGGGTGGATGACAAATGACCAACTGGTCTAAACCAGATGCAGTTAGAGCAAAACCAATATCGATAGACATACGATTAAAAGAAGTGTATATCCGGAAGTGTATATGGAACACTACGAAGAAGAATAATACTCGATGATTTTTAGTTTCTGAATTGGTCTTACGAAAGGTATCTGTAGCCAAAAATCAAACCAGAGTCTGTCCGCACTTCAATCAAACGCCTTAATCATTTACTATGAACAAGCAATTCATATTCTACGTAGAATTATTTTTTAAACTTCATGTGGCATATAAGTAAATATTGCACAAACTATTTGAAAAGTTAGAACACTTGTAAATATAAATGTGTGAATATTTTCATTTATTTGCGCTTCATAAACCTACAACACGATTAAATGATAAATAATAATAATGACTGAAATTATTCCTTGCTGACTATTGTATCATCATGTTGTACATTCGACACAAGTATTACAAATTTTCCTAAAACAAAATACTGCCCTAGTCCATTCAATAAGTTTTATCTACAAATAAGAATCTGAGCAACATCGCACTCACCAATTACGCCATTGTGTGATTAAAAAACTATATATTAATCCATTTCAGAATTCCAATTTCGTTTAATCGTAAATCGTAGTAATTTATATAATGGTTGCAGTAGTTTAAAAACTGCTTTATTTTTAGATATAAAAAACCAGACTTAAAAACTGTAAAATAAGTTATTACAAAATTATAGAAACAATTGCTGAACAACAGTTTGCAGAATCTATTTAGAGGAACTAACAGCAGTTGAAGTGACCAACGATAATTAAAAATACAAAAACTGGAGAAAACGGAAATCTGAGGATCCCTAATTAAAATTGCAATTTTTCTAAACATCTAATACCTTCATTACAGGCAACGATAGTTTTTTGTCTAATCGTTCCTCCATATAACGCATTCTTTCAGTATTTTTCTACGTATTTCTTATATGTGTATTTCAAAAAATGCTTGATATGCAAGATGTAAAATGAAAACGCTCAATAATTTAGCATCGTCTTAAAAGAGACGGCGGTCACAACAAATTCCGACAAACTACGAAAAATTGTTCTGTGCAAGACTCGTACTAAATCTTGGTACTTTAATGATTTGAGATAATTGCTGCTTTTCGTTTTGAAAAAGACTATTTAGTACATGATTTATTTTATTAAAATATCTTTTACGTAATAGTACAAAACTTGGAAAATTCAAATGTGGAAGCTTATGTGGTCCGGCCGATATCTCCCCTTATGTTGTTGTAGCTTATCCATAACTCGATGACACAGATATGATATAATCCTCCCCATTTCATATTTTTCAACGTGACTAAAATATCTGGACCATTAACATATAATGTAGCCCAATTAGAAAAAATATACAACTGAATTCGAGGAAAATCGTTCAGCATTGCCCTGTATCTCAAGGAACTAACAGGAACTGCCCGACCCTTCCCATCCTTAAAAAATTACGGTCGAACTATGGCAAATGGAAATATTGCGGCCTATACAATTACTAATAATACTCACAAAGACTAATTAAAACTTCGTAGCAACAATTCTGATACAATGCCAGTAGTTTTTTTTTGTATCGCTTGTCAAAAAACGTCGAAATTTACTACTTTCCATCATGTTCTGTGCAAGCAGTACTCACGCTAGAAATTTTCTTTTTCAATCTATAAACCACTTGAGAGATGATTGGATAAGTCGTTTTTGAGGATGATATACACTACAGTTTTCGATCAACATGAGTGACGCACATAAACTACTGGCACGCGCTCAATATTTTTTTATTTTAATTTAATCCTATGGCAGTTGGAAGGTTTCGTACCATTCTATTTCAAATTTCTGAATCCACGACTTGAATAAATTTGCGGATAGAACTTAATTATTGCCGTGCTTAATACAAACAACGTGTCCTTGATTGGACTCTATTTCAACCGAATTTGCATGGACAAGTCTGTCATACCAACCTGGATTTACAGCCGCACTAGCAAATATTTGCAAGAAATTTAATAAACAAATACATAAACCATTTCAAGATAATTTAAATATAATTTATTTACTCCCCCTTTTTTATTCATCCATCTCGGTAATCAAAGATAAAGCGAAAATCATTTGAAAAATTTTAGCAAAATTTTTATAAAGCCCATGTCGAGTTCAAAGATGAATTTTCGAGGACGAATTAGTCGGAATCACGAGGTAATGTGCAGGCAAGTCAAACAATGATAAATTAAACAAAACGCATTAGTATATCTTAATCCCTACATTCATATGCAACAAACGAAAGTTTCTTACTGCGATATTGTAAAAAGTTTTATCCGATTCCCTATTATCTAAATGATCACTTACATAAATCAAGTTTACTAGGAAAAATCCCGTATGCATTGCATAACACTTGACATATGAAACCTTAAACACGAATTAAAAACGTTTAAAGTCAATGACATTCGATTGTGGCACATATAAATGGTCTTCCAATAGGGACTTAGGAACTTTGACAGTTGATAGCGGCCATATTGTTGAAGCTACATCTGTCGAATTGGCTGTCATTTATTCAGTCTGTTTTGCCAAATCACCATGGACGGATATAGCATTCAACAACACGTGCAAATGATAAAATTGTTTTATCAAAATGGATGTTCTGTTCGGGCAACGTTCCGCGCGCTTCGCCCATTTTACGGTCACCATAATTGCCCTACCCAGAGGCTATTCGCAGTGTGGTGGATAAATTTGAGTCTACTGGTTCAGTAAACAATCAACCAACACCCGTACGACGATGAAACGCAAGAACTCGGCCTTTCGTAGACCACAACTTGGCGAATTTTGCGTCGTGACTTGGGCTTGCACCCGTACAAAATTCAACTGACCCAGGAGTTGAAGGTAAACGACCACAGACAACGACATGAATGGGCCCTGGAGCAGTTGGAAACTGACCCTAATTTTCATCGAAAAATAATCTTCAGCGATGAGCCCCATTTCTGGATGAATGGGTACGTCAACAAACAAAATTGTCGAATTTGGGACGATTCCAATCCACATGAGATCCAAGAGCGTCCAATGCGAAAAAGTCACTGTTTGGTGTGGATTTTGGGCTGACGGTGTCATCGGTCCATATTTCTTTGAGAACGACGTTGGCCAGGCCATCACCGTCAACGGCGAGCACTATAGGTCGATGATTACCAACTTCTTTTGACCATAATTGGATGATATGATGGACACCAACGACATGTGGTTTCAACAGGACGGCGCTACGTGCCACACAGCTCATGCCATCGGTCAAATTCAGCCTGATTTATGAGCCAATCTTGGAAAATTGGGCATTTCGGATGCGCACCACCCAGCAAAGCCACATTTGCGGACATTTGCACGATGTCATATTCCATACATAATAGCATCGATAGGCCTTTCAAACGAATAAAAAATTTCGATAATATCTCACACACACTTTGTTTTATTTAAATTTAAAGATAGGAAGCACTTAATTAAAGACCCTTTATATGTATACAAACACTCCTCTTAAATATGTGTAACGAGCAATGATTATATTTTGTATTTGAACGGAATTTTGTTTGTATTACCTTAACACCTAACGGTAACTAAGGTAACGTGTAAAGTTAATGACCTTCGATTATGTCAGATATATATGAATACAAACAGTCGTCTTAAATATATGCTATGAGTAATGAGAATCTGACTGAATTAATTCTCGGGGGTGTATTTTTCGTGAGTCAGGTAAATAGGGTGAATGTGGAAAAATTTTAAATCTTGGTCCAGTCAAATTTTGTTTGGTGACACGACTTGAATGTATTGTGCAGTGAAACAACACTTTTTAGCAATTCCAGGACGTTTTTTCACAATCACTACCTCTAATCTCTTCAACAATGCCACGTAGTATTCCTTAGTAATGGTTTTCCTATTCTTAAGTAGTCATCATGGAAATTTTGTGTACAAAAAAATTGACGCTATTGCTTTTCCAAGAAATGGTACGTTTTTCGTCTTTTTTGAGACCGGTTCACATAGTGCATTAAATTTTGTGGTTGTTTTGCCTTCCGTAAACAGTGGTAAACCGATCTTTCATCCACAGCCACAAGATGCCCAAAAAAGCGTTGGATTCTTCTTAAATAGTTGCAAATAGGCTAATGTTCGTATACGAACGAAGTACTAACTAGGTCGCGCACTCTGACTCGTTTGTTGACCAAACCATACGGATTTTGTGAACAATTTCTAGTATGACAGCTGTCTTGCTTGATTGTTGTGACGTACTTGAATCATCCAGTGTAAACAAAATCCTTTTATGGATTGCATCACATTACGACTTCTAATTTAATCAATTTTGCATTGTCACCCGAAACGCTTTTGTTTAAGGAACTGTCAAACAACAAATTAATGTCTAATCGATTATTCGTATAGGAGAAAACTTTACGGCCTCGTATACAGTCGTTGCATTGATTGTTCTCTAGTAGTATATAGACCAAATTACCCACGTGGTATTATTATATAGTGGCTGGGAGTTGGAATTATTTATATTAAAGACGAATAAAATAGATAATCTCAAATATAAACAAATTTTATAATTAAGAATTTGCTTTATTAAATTTAATCGTATATAATTATACAGATTGGCGTAAAATTTTACTACTCCACGATGTGATAAATATTGAGAAACACATTGTTCCAGATAGAATGCAATAATTGGACATACAAAAACAGTTTTACGAATCAGCAATGTTTTGTTAATATATAAAAAGTGACAACAAACATTTCAAATTATATACTAATTAAAACGTTAAGGCTTTAGTAAATGCAATTTAAAGCCTAGGTCAACTTTATAAAACCCTGAATTCGAAAGAAAATTCCAAATTAGGCTTTTCCTATTTAAAAACCATAAGCTCAAAAATGCTACGCGTAATCTCAAAAGTTTTGTTACTCCGCTTCATTTAGCGTTCCAATAGAACACCCATACCAGCAGAATACTCACTACATTCAGTAGAGTCCAAAATTAAAAAAAATTCTGATCTAGAAACTGGAGCCGACAATTTACTTGGTGCAACTCTGGTACTTTTTTGCCCAGCCGCATCTGGTACCAACCCAAACATTAGATAAAAATTGATTTAACACGACTGAGAGCTTGGTTAGTATAAACGTAACATTCTACCACTGCACTATGCCATTTTTCAATCCGCCTGACAAATTCTCTTAAAAAATTTATTACACCATACCGATCGTAAATAAATATTAGCTTTCCCCTCTCTGCTACTAAAAAACCTTTTCGTTATACTGTCAAACTTCTGAAGCATTTAATGATAAGACTCTGTAGCCAAGAATATGGAATGTCTCGAGGCTAAACAATTACTAGTATTTTAACTTATCAGAAGTGATAATTATAATATTTCGTGCTACCCCACTCTTATCTCAGTGTCTCCAAATGGGCCAAGGATTAATATATCAAAGTTTGAAACTGATAAATGACCACCAAGATCTAGCTATTCAAACTGCTATTTGAAAACATGTATTTACACAAAGCACCTGTTCAGAATGAAACTGGTTTCTTCAGAGAATTTCAGTTTAACATCGATTTAGAAAGAGAAGACGCATGGGCTCGCACAAGGCAGCTATGCACTGTAACTGTAAAAAACCAAAACATGTGCAGCGGGCGCATTAGAAACAAGTGAAAAAGCCGAAACACCAACACTCAGACAATTTTTTGTTTAACCTCGTGTACGACGACGTCATCGGGAACGAACCAATTAAGAGGCAGCGCCGCCTGAACGCCTCCTCCTGCCCACGGATCGGTTTACATTGCCTTTTGAGGTTATGGCCAAATCGTACGGTATGCCTTTTGCCCAGCAAGAGCACCGCTCGTTTACAAAAGGAGGATCTGTACAAGCATCGCCGCACATGGCCTTAACCTCCCCCGTGAGGCCGAGGCGGCACACAGGCACGTCACTGGCGCGTTTGCAGCACCAAACCGCAACAGGTGCAATAACTGCACGTTTGGTACTGTTAGGAGACAAGGGGATTCGGAGAAACGAGCGTTTCGTACCTAGCTCCTCCACGAGCTTCAGCATGACACCGCCGATGTGCAGGTCGCCCTTAACCCGGAGGATTCGCTCTGCCTGCAGGTCGGTGACATACACCAGCAGGTTCCAAGAACCGTCGCCGATTATTTGCCCGTTCGACATCATTTTGGCTGCGTCGTGATTCACTGATGCCCGCCGGTACACACGCAGTCCATTATAGTATCATTCGCACAACACTTTTTTGTTTGTATCACGCGGCGGTGCTGCTTTGTTGCATAGCACTAAATTGTTTCGTTGTTGGTTTTTTTGTTCTCCGATATGACCACTCCGGTTTGTGTGCGAATGTGCAATTTGCACAACCGCAGATGCGATAATGTTTTTGATAACACACACACTCCTATTGCGCTCGCGACACGACTCGCTCTATAACGTCCAAACAAATTTGTCTATTTATAACCAACTAAAATTTGTTTCTGCGTTCGTTTGCGAGTGCTTCCGACGGCGGCCGATGTGCGAAATCGCACCTAACAGTGGCGTAGCTAGCCGAAGGAACAGCTGTTGTTTTCTCAAAAACAGAAACATAATTTATTTACTTTGTGATCGAAAGTGTTTTTGTAGTTAGAAAAATAATAAAAAAAAGGTAAAAAGACTCAACAGATAAAGATCCAAAATTAGTTCTATAAAATGACGTAAATTAAAAGAATTGGAAAATTAACAAGTAATAAAGAATGGCGTATATAAAAAAATTCGGTGTAATTAAGCCATCAAGAGGTAGGTAAGTTTGGTTTTGATATATCAAACCAGACTAAAACAAATATTTATAGCTATATCCCTCTTTCCCTTTATTTTCTCTCTAATTTTTAACCTTACCTAAATATATAATTAAGTAATATATATATTCTCAATTTAGTCTAAATCTAGTGAGAACTGTGGAGGTTACAAAAGATTCAAAAACATTTGAATGTCGTTTCCCCACTCATTTAGCAGATTTGGTCCATTAACAAACTTAGCCGAGATGTGTATGCAAAGTCTCTGAAAACGATACGCTTTCCCAATTTCTTTCAAGCTAATAAGAAGTTTTCATCAATATCGTGTTTACAATGTAAACAATACAATTCCAACCCTTTCCTAAATATCCTAATAATAAAAAATTCTTTGACCGACATTTTCTGTCATACTGTTTATAGAAAATCCTACCCACACTAACTATTATTTAAAGACTAAATGCCATCGCCACCCTGCTTAAATCCAGTTAGTTGCAAAATCCTTGATTACCAGAAACTTCAAATTTTCTGACATTAAGAACTGACAAACTGAAATTAAAACCGTTATCAAAACCCTAATATAAAACAAATATTCTGAAAAATTCTTAACCCATATATTAGAGATATCACTAAAAGAATAGGCCGCATACTGAGCAAACAAAACATACAAATGGTTTTTACGACTAACAATAAAATAGCTAAGGACTATTATTCCCACGAATACCAAGGAGTTTACGAAATGCCTTATGGTAACTGTGAGAGAACGCCGAAACGAACAAACAAAAAAAAATTAAGCCACATATACGAACATTCTTTGGCATTTGCCAAAAATAATGAGAAAGTCGACTATAAAATTATTTTTCAAATCAAAAATACTCACTTCCATTTTCATCCCACCAGTGAAATCATTCGTGAGGCAGTTGAAATAGAAACACACCCTCAATACCTCAATACTTAAGATGATGTCAACATTTACCTATTATTTGGAAATCATTAATTAGCATTTGTTATGAATTTTATAACTTGTCCAAACAACCAAACATTCATTCCCCAACCCAGTGCATTCCCCACCAAACTTTCAGTTCTGATTCAATAAATAGAGAGTAGAGCACGCAAAATACCAGTTTTCTTCCATGACATAGTGTTCCTTGTAGAGGAAGCAGTTTGAGATCCTCAGTAAAAAACTAACTCCAAATACATATATAGCTTTGAAATTTTGTTTCTCCCTACATATATTAACTACGGGATGTTCCTCCACAATTTTTTTTATTTGTAATTTAATCAGCAATCAGAATACAATAATTCTATAAGCTAATATTATGAATGTCTAGGGATGGCATGATGAGGTTTCGTCCATTGGCGACACCTCAGGTTCTTACAGCCGTTTTTTCTTGACTCGTTTATATCTTTTCTTAGTAGTAGGGGTTCTATGAGTAGATTGTTGTAAAATTCGAGTCGAGCATGGTGGATAGAACTTTTCTGAGGAATGACAAATTTGTTTTTGAGGTCATTATGAATTGTGTTATTAGAAACAAACCACGAGGCATCTAGTATTGATCTCAACAATTTGGAATGGCATCTTTGGATTATGGAAACGTTAATGTTACTGGTACATCCCCAGAGTTCTATACCATAAGTCCAAATTGGTATGATTTTATAAATCAGGATTTTGTTTTCTATAGCTAACTTCGATTTTCTACCTTGTAACCAATTTAGCTATTTGGTAGTTAGATCTATTTGCTTCCGTTTCTTTAGTAAATGAGATTTCCAAGTTAGTTTGGCGTCCATGGTCATTCCTAAGTTACTTCGAGTTGCTTTGTTGTTGTTAAGATATACATCAGAGGACTGGGCTTTTCGTAGAGTACAACTGTGGTACTGCTCGATTGGATGTCAGTTTTGATCTTTCATTCTCCATTTGTTAACAGTTTGATACTGTTGAGGTGGTCTAAGATAGGATCTAGTATGGTGTGAAGGATCAGATTTACTTGATAATATGGCGGTAATGAGCGAAGACCAATTGTTGTGTCCTAGAGGTTGGTATGTCTGAAAAACATAGAGTACTGGACCCAGGACATGTGGTACCCTGCTTGATTGGATGCAGTTTTGATCTTTCATTCCCTACTTTTATTTGAAAGCCTGTCGGTCGCTAAGATATTGAGATCAGTGTAAGTAAGAAGTGGATTCTTGACTTGTATGAGGATGACCAGTATGCCAGACTCGGTCAAAGACCTGAGTTACGTCGAGGAATACCGCTGAGCAGTCGCATCTTCCCTGAAAGCTTCTTGAATGTAGATCAGTTAATCGTTTTGAATACTTTAGAAATCCCTGGGAGAAGACTTATAGGCGATAGGAATTAGCATCTGAAGGTTCTTTCCCTGGTTTGACTGTGGTTATTATTTCTAACAATTTCAAGTGCTTTGACCAATATTGCAGCCTTAGGCTTCCATTGAATATGTATGTTAGTAGCACTAGTGCTTTTTTAGGAAGTTCTTTTAACATTTTTGGTGTGATTTTGACTATTCCAGGAGCTTTTTTGAGTTCTAAAATTTTGATCCCTTTTTGTATTTCTCTTGGAGTAGTAAATGTTATTTGTCGCCGCGTTTCTGTAATTCGTGCGAGGTTTTGTTCCATTTCGCGGAGTAAAGATATTAGAAAAGTGTTGTGCAAATAATTCTTATTTTTCTGCGTCACTCTTTGCCCATAATCCTAAGTGTGGAGCTGTTTGTCTAATAGGTGGTACGGATGCTTTGGGTTTTCTTGCATGTTTAACAGTTTTCCATATTGATTGATCATGTCTGTTTAGGTTGTTCAAGTATTCTTTAAAAGATTCTTCTCTCATTTGCTTGAGTTTAGTTTTCAGTTTGTTAGATGGTTAAATTTGGTTTTGTCAACCGGGATTCGCGTATGGTGCCAAATTGCTCTAGCTTTCCTTTTTTCTTTTAGAAGTTGCTTAATTTCTAACGGAAGATCGTTGACGTATTCTTGTGGATCTTGAGGTGGGGTGAATTGTGGTACAGCTTCTTGTAGTAGGTGTATCAGTTGGGCCATTGTTGAGTCCAGATCATCCGGTGTTTGCAATTTTACTTTTAGGTTTATTCTGTTTGTAAGTATGGTCCTGAACTCATTCCAGTAAGTTTTATGATTATGGAGTTTTATATCTTGTTGTTTTAGAAGATTTGTTGAGTAAATAGATGCTATCACTGGGGAATGGTCAGACGATAGGTCATAGTTAGGAATTACATTTGTATAAGATGGTGGAAGCCCTTTTGTTACAAGAAAGTTTAAAAGGCCAGTATGTTGACGTGCCTATAGATAAGAATTAGTAATTACAATCCTGCATCTGTTTAGCCAGTTCTCTTCCTTTTGTTATGGTGAGCCGCGAGGCCCATAGGGTATTCTTGCTATTATAATCTCCAGCGAGAAATTTTGAATCAAGAGTTTGGAAAAACAGGTTGAAATATTATTTTTTTGTTTTATGCCTAGGTGATCAATATGCCGCTGAAACTGTGAATACGTAGGGGAATGTTTGGACTTTAACTGAAGTGTCGTGTAGTTGATTTTTCTCATAGTTAGGTAATTGATAATGGTTTATCAATTGTCTTATAAGGATAGCACTTCCGCCGTGTGCGGTTCCATCTGAATGGTTCGAATGGTATAGTTTGTAGTTAGGAATATTGAGATAGCTTTCTGCTGTAAAATGAGTTTCGCTTATAAGTAGGATATCAAGATGTTGTTCTTTGAGAAAGAGTATTACCACGACTTTGTGCTGGATTAGACCATTTGCGTTCCAGAGTTCTATTCTTAAAAAGTTGGCCATTACTTTAGTTTGCTGACAAGCATGGATAGCATAGATCGTACTGAGCTGTTTTGTTGCATGAGTTGGTTAAACATTTTTCTGAATTTTTCTAAGAATTTAAGAAGTGGGATATCTTGTGTTGCATTATTATCACTTTTAACTGCGTTAGCATAGCTTGTGGTGTTATTCAAAGGGTCTGTAGGAGGTGATTGTATGTGAGGTACATTACTGTTGGTGTTTTGGGTGTATTGATGTCTTTGTGTGATGCTTCTATTTTTAGTGAGATTATAATAGTACCTACAGCCTTTGTAGTTGGTGGGATGTGGTCCACAACATAGCGCGCACGTAGCACGAGTGTCTTTACTCTTTTTGCAATCTGTTGTGTTGTGTTGACCCCCACATTTTACGCAAAGATAGGTTCTGTTGCAGTAGCTCTTTGAATAGCCATATAGTTGGCATCTCGTGCATTGAATTGTGTTTTTGGGTTTGTTGGGGGGTTCTATTACAACTATTTGTTTTGTAGAGCTTTTATGTTATATACATCCTTGTTGTTGTCTGAAGGTTCTAAATCAACAAAGAACAAATTTAGAAGTTCTTTACTTTGATACTTTTTCGCATTAATTATGTTTCTGACTACGTGGCCTTTGGCAGTTAATTCATCCTTTATGTCTTGTAACTTTACAGAAGATGTTGTATGACAACTCTGTAGGCACAGTCATTTTTTAATTGGTAGGAGTGGTAGATGACATTCTTTTAGGTATTTTACCATTTTTCTGTATGTATCTATTGATTTGCAATTTATTTTAATAATGTTATTTGCCATTGATCTGGTGCTGTATTCTTCTTTAGTAACCATTTCCGTTAGCTGTTCTATCATTTTTAGGTAGTTTATGACATCATATATAAAAATTGGCGGTGGTTTTATGTCATTTTTGGTTACAACTTCTTCCCCGTTGTCTTTATTACTGTCTTCATTTGTAAGTACTGAATATTTGTTATTAGTTTTTATTTCGGATTCATTTTCATTGTTTTTTGGTGTATTTTTAGCACGTTTTCTTCGTTTTGTTCCTCTAGTTAATTGCCATGGTACTGAACTGCCTTGAATTGAATCATCGTCCATTTCTGTTTCATCATCTGATGGGGAGAGAATTCTGTATGATTGTTGGTTCGTATTTGGTAGAGAATTTGATGTTTGTTGACTGGTTTGTGGTATATTATGTAATTGTTGATTGTATGCAAGATTTGGGGGAAGGGGATGTTGTTGAGAGGGGTATGTTGATGTTTGTAGTGGTTGTGGATAGTACATTTGCGTCATTTGAGTGTTAGTATGTGGATAATTCTGTATAAAATTATTTTGTAGTAAAGTCATTTGTAGCTGTGGGATTTGATTATTTGGTATTGATTGACCCTGTACATATACTGGTTGCCCATTGATATCAAAACCTGCTAAATTCCCCGAAGGGAACATTTTTAAAATGTTTAATAGTTGTTACCAATAATTTGTTTTACTTGGCTCACAAATAAGAGAAATTATTTTATTACTATGAATATTATTGAGTTGATTTATTTTTAAACATTTATCGCTTTTCTTATCACATCACAATGCACTTACAGAGATAACATAGCATTGTCAAACATGTT
Organism: Sinelater perroti; assembly: GCA_036346155.1. Lineage (NCBI taxonomy): Eukaryota > Metazoa > Arthropoda > Insecta > Coleoptera > Elateridae > Sinelater > Sinelater perroti. The sequence goes on from JARFIY010000359.1 coordinate 6,887,270, forward strand.
TACTCTTTGAAAGTCAAATGGATACTACCTCCACAATTAAGCGCTTATCGGCGATCCAAACAAGAATCATAATATGTGTATAAATAAGTTCTCAGTTTTAGATTTCACAAGACGCAAATCACCGTTTACATGTAACGTATTAATCCGTCCTCTTGCGGTTTTAAAGCAATGACATTTGGTCTTTCGAAACATCATGCGATTTGGCATTTGATGCTTATAACCTCAATAATCAGCTGTGTTCACGATGGCATTCACAAAAGAGCATATTCGATTTTCTATCCACTTCGCGTTTCATCTCAAGAAAAACGCTGCTGATGCCACCGAAATGATTTGTGCTACATATGGTGAGAATGCTGTAAGTCATGCAACGTGCAAAAAGTGGCACCAAAGATTTCGCGGAGGAGAGTTTAGTCTTGAAGATCAACCACGCGCTGGACGCCCTCAAACATTTGACACGGATGAGCTGCAGACATTGCTGGATCAAAACAATGCGCAAACTGAAAAAGAGCTTGCAGAACAGCTTGGCGTCACTCAGCCAGCCATTTCCATACGTTTGCATGCAATGGGTAAGATACAAAAGGAAGGCAGATGGGTTCCGCATAAACTGTCCGAAGACAACAAAAACCGCACTCCATTTGCTTTCAAGGAACCGAAAAAAGGATTTTCTGCATAAAATTATTACGGGCGATGAAAAATTGATCTTGTACGACAATCCCAAGCGCAAAAAATCATGAGTAGACCCTGGCAAACCTTCGACATCGACTCCAAAGCCCAATATCCACACAAAAAGAATTTGCTCTGTATCTGGTGGGATTGGAAAGGTGTGCTGTACTATGAACTCTTGAAACCAGGTGAAACAGTTACGGCGGATCGCTACCAACAGCAACTCATCAATTTGAGCGACGCAATCGAAGAAAAGAGGCCATTTACTGGACAAGGAAGTCGCAAAGTCATCCTGCTCCATGATAAGCACGACCACATGTTGCAAAGGCGACGCAAGAACACATTTTCGCGTTAGGCTGGGAGCTTCTCCCACATGCGGCGTATATCCCAGACATGGCCCCTTCCCATTATCATTTATTCCGGTCGTTACAGCATCACTTGGCTGATACGCACTTCAAAATAGAAGAAGTCCGAAAATGCATCGATAACTTTATCGTCTCGTAGCCGGTGAGCTTCTATCACCAGGGAATTCGTAAGCTACCCGAAATATGACAAAAAGTCATCGATGCCAACGGAGAATACTTTTATAATTAAGCTTTTCTTGTTTGTTTTTAAATAAATCTTTAATTTTGCAGAAAAAAGCTGAGAACTTATTTATACACCTATTAATTAAAGAGAATAAATCTTAACAAAAAATAAAACAAGGTTTACAAGGTTATTCTGGATAGAAAACGGAACAAAGCAGTTTATGTAAACATGTGTTCCATGATAGATGACAATACTATTCTTCAACTAGATAGCTGTTAGTATCTTGAAGCACTTTGTTATTTTATAGAAATGATTTTGATATAAAAATGTTCGTTGTCACTCACGTATTACCTCCACCCCATCCCCCGCCTGCAGTTCATCAACAATCCCAGCATTACTTTTTACAACCTTCTGAAGTTCGGTGGTATTTTATAGCCATACTTTTGAGCGCGTTTCTGCTTATTTTAATAACATACGCACGCTGCCTAAGACGCATTTGAAACTCTTATATCTCCCTTTTTAGTTCTTCGGTGCTGCATGTTTTGCCAAATAACAATCTGGCAACGCGGTTGGTTTAAAAACGTGAAGGTACTGAGCCATTACCCTTTACTCAATTATAATGTTTGTATATGTTCATGTTTACTTGCAAATCTATTGTGAAGGACCGTTAAAATGTTAGAAATTATTTGCACTTACGGATATGCGAATGGAAATAATCGGAAGGCTATACTGATTTACCAGGAAAACCACCATTGCAGATAGTAATCGAATCGCAAAACCTTTGCAGCAGTGTTTCATCGTTTTTGTGATGGAGGCGTGTGATGGTAGAGGTAAACACTGAGGGCAAGCGTGTTATGACACTAAACCTGAGTTCGAAAAACGTGTTTTAGAAGTCGAGATAATCAAATAATTGAAATGATTATTTTTACAAGAGACTAACGTCTTCAGCAACAGTATTAGCATGGAACTTCTGTACTCTTGGACATATGTTTATATAAACAATTTTAATCTTATTCGTGTTTCACCCTGCACAAAACAAGTAATGTAGAAATAAAAAAATATATATTAAATATGTGAAAGGTATAAAAGAACAATTAAATGATTGGAGGATATACATATACAGAACTAAATAAACTTCCAAAACAAGACTCAAATAAATGTAGTAATGCATTCGGACACAACAATTTATATAGTATAAGTAAATAAATATGAAAATATACAAAAATATAAATCTAAATTAAATATAAAGTATTAAAAAAAGAAAAAAACAAACAGAGTAAATTTAATCATTCTATTTTGGTACCTTCACGAGCTCGTCCTACCAAATCAACTAAGATAACACTGTTTTTATTTGTTGAATACGTTGTCCGAAAGTTCATGACGGATTTTGCATTAGATGGCGTTACACGTATTTTTAGGTCAAAAACGTCATTGAAATCGGCACAAGTTTTATATATTTTGACAGATGACAGTTTAAACTTCATTTAAAACAAATAAGTATTTGATTTGGTCACGTCCTTCAGTTCTTACTTTAAGTTGAAAATAGAAGATCAGACTGTACATTTTCGGCATATTTTGATTATTTATTTTCACGCAGGAAAGAACGCAAGACAAGCTTGTGAAAAATTACGTAAAGTTAAATGCCTTACAAGAGCATCAATGTCAAAGATGGTTCGCTAAATTTCGTGCTGGTGATTTTGACGTCAACAATAGTTCTTGCAGCGGAAGTCCCGTTGAAGTTGATGGCGATCAAATAAAGGCACTGATTGAAGCAAACTCGCGTTCGACCACTCATAACATCGCGGAAAGACTGGGCCTTCATCATTCAACCGTCCACGACCATCTCAGGAAGCTGGGATTCATCAGCAAGCTCGTTATATGAATTCCGCGTAAACTTAGAGTCTCACCAACCGCATCAATATCGCCGATACTCATCTCAATCACAACAAAATCGATCCGTTTTTGTTTACAACAATATTCAACATCAACGGTCGTGGTGTAGAGGAAAAGAGCGAGTCAAAACAACATCCATAGCCGATCTTTACCAAAAAAATCTGGTGTGAACATCACACGACTTTTCTTATCCTATTATTATATATTATACCGGGTCCATCGTCTTGGCCCTGCGCTGCTCTCGTCTAAAAATTTGTTATTTTAAAAAAGGACGAGGCGCGAATCCAACACTCGAAAGCTGATTAAAATAAACAGTACAAGACAATAATTGACTCGTACTTAAAATTTTGCTACGTCACTGATGGTAACCGTGCGAGCTCGGCCGCACAGCCTTCCCCATTATCGCCTGCATGCTCCCTCCTAGCGGCCAAGCGCTATTATAGGATAAGGAAAGTAAAAAAAGTTATGCTCTCAATATGGTGGGACTACAAGAGTTTGGGATTTTTTGAGCTTCTACCGCGGAATCAAACAACCGATTCTGTTGTGTACTGTCGTCAACTGAATGATTTGAATACATCTCTCACGGAGAAACGACCAGAACTCGTCAATCACAAAGGCATGATGTTCCATCCTGACAATACGAGACCGCACACAAGTTTGGTGACTCGCCAGAAGTTGCTGCAACTTGGATGGGAAGTTTTGGCCCATCCTGCATATTCACCGGACCTTGCCCCATCAGATTGTTTCGTTCTTTGCAAAATAATTTGAATGGTAGGTCTTTCGATTCTGAGGAGGCCATCAAAAAGCATCTCACTCAGTTCTTCGCTGGTAAAGAGCAGTCCTTCTATGAGCCCGGAATCATGAAACTCCCAGAAAGATGGCAAAAGGTCATCAATCAAAGTGGCCAATACATTATTAATTGAACTTTGTTATGTTATTAATAAATAAGTCTTAAAAATTACCCAAAAATACGTCACAACTTTTCCGACAACGCAATATTAGAAGTGAAGAAATCTATTGGGAAGCACATTTCAAAAATTCAAAATCGTTTTCAAGTTATAAAGATGACGGATAGACGGTCGAATGGAAAATATAATAAAAGCAATGAAATTGCTAATGTTAATTATATTAACTTTGACTCATTAATAGCAAGTTATTCAAATTACATTCCATACTTTTCAGTAGAGATCATTAGCATTTATTGGAAATTACTTAATAGAAACGCTTCCACGGTAGAGTAACAACTAGAAATTCAAGTTCTCGTCATGTCCACTGGTACGTTACAATAAATTTTAAACTAGAAAATCGAACTTCTAAGACTGCATTTCATTAAATGGTGGAGGAATTCCAAAAGAATGAGTTGGTTCATATGGTAACAAACATATTTCTGTTTCAGACTAGTAAAAATGGTTTAATCTGATGATTTCGTATGTGATATTCATAGATAGATTTGCTTGACATAAAAATTAATGCCTATAAACTATTTCGTTGTATTATTCGAATTTTATAAAAATTAAAATTGTTACCAATTTTAAAAGTAAATTGTAGTTAACCAGCATGTTAAGGGAGCTGAAAATCCTCGCATCAATTAGCAGTTATTGTTTGTTATGAATTTCATGTTAAAGGAGTAGAACATGATTACAAAGTTTCTTTATGGTGTTACACATGATTCTCAGACATCCTCACTACAGAGGCAACTTTAGCGACCTTCGCGGACGATACTACATTTCTGGCTCAACACACCAATCTCAACCAGGCCATAGAGAAACTGCAAATAGCAATACTCGTGGTACACCAGATGGAATATCCCAATTAACACTACCAAGTGTCAAGCAAAAATATTCTCCTTAAGAAGAATCACAAATCCTCCCAGCATAGTAATAAACAACAACATTGTTCCTTGGAAACCAGCTGACGCTGCCATAAAGTACCTGAGCATGCTACTCCATACACGGTTCAGCTGGAAACTCCATGTAAACCACAAATTAAATCAAGGATATGTGAGGTTGGCCCAGCTGTACCACCTCATTAATAGAAAATCATCGCTCACGCCAAAATGCACCATCATGATGTATAAATCGTTAATGCGACCTCTGGTGCTCTACGCATCGCCAATATGGAGTAACAAAGCGAAGACTAACTTGGAAAAGATATAAACACTCCAAAATAAAATCTTACGCATCGTAGTAAACGCCTCATGGTTCATTCGCAATGAACAGCTGCACTACGAATTAGACACACCTACAGTTCTAAGTTACATCAGTGCGAACGCCAAAAAGTTCTTTACGACCATTCATAAATGCCACGGTGCTGTTCACTATAACATAGGCAGATAAAATACTCATCAAAGACTAAAACGTAAGCTATCACAAGGCTTATACGTAACCGAACCGGAAAGTGATTAGCCTGTAAGCAACTGTTAATCAAATCTGTAAGGGAACTATCAATTCCCATAAATTATAACTTATATTACTGCTGCTTCTTATCCGACTTTTCTCAAAAATGCCATGAATAACATTGTAAATTATTGTTAAACTGGCAAATAAATTTAAAAAAAACACGATTCGACTGACAATGTAAAAAAATGGAAGTAATATACAATAGCAAAAAAAGATAAAATGAAGAAATATCAAGATACCCTATTTCTTTCTTTGTATTTTCTACTTTGCTTTTCAACACAAACGAGCACAGTTAAAGTCAGTTTGTATTTTTAGATAGATTTTTTGTTGGTATAATAAATATCTCAATGTCATTTCCAATGCACGCCACAGAAAACGTTCAAATCAATTTTGTTTAAAAGAATCAACAAATGTTCTTCAATCAATAACATGAAAAATACTAATGAAAAAAGGAAAATGAACAAGTTGAATCAGAAGAACCTAAATCATACCTGAGCAAGCTAGAGCAGTTTGAGCAACTTGCCAGAGAGAAACTTTATAATTGCCGACCCAAACAGTAATAGCAAATAGTGAAAATGTGATGAAAAGAAAGGGAATGATATATTGTCCCGATTTACAAAAAGTTATAAAATTAAGTATAACAATAATTGAACCATCACATTACTGCTAAATATCATGTATGTAACATAATGTCCTTGATCATAAAACAAAGATTTGTAAGACACTAATTTATAGTTTAGGAAAGTTTACTCATTTATGGTTTTTGCTTCTAAACCCCTGAATTTGCTTACTACCTTCATAAGAACATTTTCTCTCTTTTATCACTTTTATGTTTTGGTACCATTTTTGGAACATTCTTCTTTTATTTTTGACGCATATTTTTGTAAATGTTTGACATTTTCCAAGAATAATATAGGCTACCTAAGTATATAAACTCTTTTAAGTATAATAATTTTAATTTTCTTTATCATATTCTTCTCGTTATCATACATCACCTGAGATCTCAATATTCCATGTTTCTTCATCCTTTTGGTTCTTGGTTATTGGTTCTATCTTTATTCTCATATTTATAATGTAGTATCTGGTATTTGTATATATGATTTATAATGAAGCTATGCATTCTGAGTATATGTTCTGAAAACTGGACGGTGAAAATTGTAATAGGACCCGTTATCGCGCACTATCTTTAATACAGGGCGATACAGCAGCCATTCCTCATTCTTATTAGTGCTCAATTATTTTTAGCAACTGAAAAGGTCAGCTGTCCATACACAGTGCAATGAAGTGGTAATGGATGGACTTTTAAAGAACTTAAAAGACGAAGGATTCTCTTCTATAGGCTACGCCGATGACCTAGTTGTCTTGGAGGAAGGGAAATTTGTAGGCACAATTAGGTAACAGATGCAGAGGGCTCTGAACGTGGTAACTGATCTGAACAGGAAGGCCTCAATGTCAGTCCCGTAAAAACCAAAATTGTACCCTTCACGGGAAGGAAAAAATTAGAGGGGCTTACACCTCTTTTCCTTGGCAAAAAATAAATCACCATATCGGGAGAAGTAAAGTATCAAGGAGTCATTTTCGATTCTAAACTTACTTGGAACCGTCATATTGAGAAAGTGGTCGACAAATCGGTGACAACTCTAGCAGTTGTCAGACGGATGTACGACAAAATCGTGGGGGCTAAAACCAGATATGGTGCACTGGTTGTACACCAGAGTGGTTAAACCCTCTCTTACATACTCAGCTTTCGTCTGGTGGCCCAAAGTAATACAAGAAACCACCAAAACTAAAATTGGGCAAGGTACAGACTTGCCTGTTTGGGCATTACAGGGGCGATGAGAACCACGCCCACTGCAGCAATGGAGACTCTTTTAGACCTCCCACCTCTGCACTTCAGGGGAGGCAAGATTAGGTCACTACAGGCTGTATCATTCACTATACACGGCACACACGGGTACAGGTCATACAAGAATTTTTGACAGTCTGGAGGGGGGGCCTCTGCTTGAAATGAGGACGCACCACATGACCTCAAAAATGTGACGACTCTCTATTCGAGGTGATGGTGCAGGATCGAGGTAGAAGCGACAATTAGACAGACAATTGCACTTGGTAGCCTAATCTAGTACACAGATGGTTCTAAAAGCGAGGCGGGTACCAAAGCTGAAATATATGCTGAGGCTCCCAGGGTAGAGCTAAGCTTTTCCCTGGGTCAGTACGCTTCTGCCTTACAGACAGAAATATACGCCATACTAGCGTGCGCGCGAAAACGGTAAGGAGCAAGCGGATCTATATTAAATCAAACAGCCAAGCAACTTTAAAGGCTTTATCAAGCACAAAAGCATCGTCTAGACTGGTATAGGAATGCATCAACGAACTCAATGCACTGGCAGAACAAAACACAGTAAAACTGATATGGGCACCTGGACATTGTGGTATCTATGACAATGAGAAAACCGATGAATTGGCCAGACAGGGATCTACTGAGGCCCAGAACCTGCTTTAGGAATTTCACTAAGTGCTGCCCGAAGCTTTATTAAGGAGAGGACACACACTCATCATCAGATGTACTGGAAGAACCGACCAGGACATTATTTAAGCAAAACCTTCAATAAGGGACTTTGCCAAAAGAGCTGCAGACCTCCTTAACCTAAGTAGGCCACAGCTAAAGATAACCATAGGGTTTCTTACAGGACATGCGACTGTAAAAGAACACATCTGGAAAATTAGTAAATTCAATGGTAACCTTGCATGCAGACTTTATAGCAAGGAACCAGAAACAGCCTTATACATCCTATGCAAGTGCAGGAAAAGGCAACATATATTCGGAAAATCAATCCTGGAACCAGAAGATTTTCAGACATACCCTGTAAAGGATCTGTATCTGCTGATTCAGGGGACATCAGTTACAGATTGGTTGTGAATTTATTTAATTAGGGTAATCACAACAAGCCATAGGCTGCAGTGGATCCATTAAGGAAGACATACCCTGAGCGAGAAAAAAACTCCTCTTAGATGTATTCTCATTCTCTTTTATGTCATTTTTTATCAGACCATATTTCTAATTACATCTACTAAGCAAGAGTAGGACACAAAAGTTGTGTGAAAATAAATATAAGTAAAAAGATTTTGGGTGTGTAGGTGGACACAAAAAACAGAAAACGCCTGAATTCCGGGTTAAGGATCAAGTATAAAAACCAACAATAAAAAAACAACAAACTGCAATATGTAGAGTGCGTTTAAAGAATAATATCAAATCCACAACTGGAAAATATAGTAAAAGGCGCTACTGAAAACCAAGTCAACAAACTCAAAGAAAATGGATAAAAAAAGTGCAAAATAAGTGCAGAAAGGTAAAAAAGATTGAAATAATTGGAAAAAAACTGCATCAAAAAATAATTGATCAAACGTAAAAATATGTTTAATATGTATGTAAAAAAGGCACAAAATTCAAAATTCAACGGCAATATTTTAAACATTTATTACTACAAGTAAAAATGCTATAAACCATATAGATACAGTAATAAGTAATATAGGGAAACGCTTATAAAATGTGATCACAATAAGTGTTACCCTCTTGGTAACTGTAAGCTTACACGGCACTTTATGTCATGATGTGGATGATTTACTTTGTGGAATAATATCCAATTTACTAAAGTACAAATTTGCTCTTAAAACATGTTCTGGTCCGATGTTGTACAGTGGATGCGTTTTACCCTATAAAATGTTTAAGTTTCAGGTAGTTGCGCATTAAAACACAATTACTTACCAATTTGTTTTCATGAGGGCCTATTACTAAAAGACTGCCATCTGCTGAATGCTGCGCAACTGATAAGCCGCTGAGCGTATAACAAGTGTGATAAATATCCCGAGGTTTCCCAGGCTTGTCCAACAGGCCACCTGCAGAATGCTGGCAGCATATCAGAATATATTCTTGCAAAGCTCTTTGATCAAACAACAATTGATTTGGTGCTCTCCCCTCTAAAATTTAAATGACTAGGAGAACATTATGGCTTTAGCTGCTTCCTTACCTCTAGCAAGCAAACTATGTATTAATGGAAAGGCCCCACCTTGCCAGAATGAATAGCAGCCATCGACTAATTTGTTGGTTCTACCTTGAAAACCGCCTTCAAACCTCATTTGTCGATTCACAGTCCATCTCTTCAAAAATTAAATACGTCAATTGTGCAAGACAACTACATTTAAACCCACAAATTTACCAATAATGCATCCACGTCACAAAGATGTCCCTTATTAAGTAGTAGTAAAGCTGCTAAACCACAGAACGCATACCCACCATGAGCTTCCATGCCAGGGCAACCAGAGAAGCCCCCTTCATATGTTTGACAGCTAAAAGTGTAAACATAACATCTGCCACATAATTCCTTAGTCCATTTTTTCACCTAACAACCCACTCTGCTGTACCTTCAAAAAGGTTTTCAGTGAACACATTTGTAAGAGTAGCTACCGACAGGGCACAGTACACACCACGAATATCTATTTCGCCGCCTCTATGCATATAAAATGCCCCCTCAGGCGATTTCAGGTTACACAAAAGTTGTTGCAAGGCTTTCCTGAAATGCAAATAAGTAGAAAACGGCAAATATATTATTCACATTATACCTATCAATAATATCATATGCCTTTTTATTACCAATTAAACATAAAGAATTAATAGCTGCATAAGTTGTGGCAAGGTGGGGCATTTGTCCTGGACCACCCCCAAATCCTCCCTCTCTACTTTGACATCTGTAATTAACGCTTGTGTTAAGTTAAACTTCAATTAGTTAATAAGTTTTAAAGTTAGAAAACCTACAACAAACATTAAGATTTTTAAGTTGCTTATGCAAACTGTAAATTAACAAAAAAAGTATATATTACAGTATAAGCATCCATAAAAAACCAGGCAAATAATAAAAATAATAACTTCATTTTCGAAAATGAGTAAAAACAGAAAATTTATTTCACTGCTCCATGACAGCACCATGTCTTTACATCATTAAAATTTCTTATTTTATTTTACATTTGAGATGAATTATTTCGTAAGTTATGGTACACCCATTGAAAAATACTGCCAGTTTTATGGGCATGTGGCATAGGAAAACATAGCAATGCCTGATCAAATCATTGATCTCTTGGAGAATGACGACCTTGTTGCCAAGAAATCGTTGACGTCAACAGTGAAAATGATTTCAGTAATCTTGCAAATGTTCAAGATCCATTCTTCAACAAAACAATTCGATAAAATAAGTACAGGTCCTGATGAGAAGCTTTAGAGAACTTGGTATTTTTACACTGACAATAGTACAAGGTTAAGAAGAAAAAAGTCGAAGATCTATCAGGATAATTAAAGCAAAGTAGAAATAAATAAGAAATGAGAAACAATTGTTAAAAAATAAAGGAAAACAAAGCAAGGCAATCTTCACTAATAACAGGCAATAAAGGAAATAAACAGCAGAATCCTTGCAACCTTTTTGGAGTTTGTTGCAAACAATCTTATCATTCATGCTAAAACTATATAATAGATTGCAACACAAGCAAGAGATTAACAGAAGCATCTCTTTCTAGTTTTTTTTATGGTTTTCACATTATAAAACAATATTGCGTCTCGTAGTCGCCCATTTCTTAATACAAAATACAAGAATCAAAAGTAAAACCTGTTCTGTTCAGAAACTCAAAGAGAAAAATCAAAATAGTTTTAACAAGTTCCATACTTAAATATCTTATAACCTAACTATTCAAAAAAGTGTATGCAACTGTGGATTTGGTGGTACAATACATTGCATATATACAATTTTTCAGTCGTAACTCTAAATAGCGCACCATAAAAAGAAACGAAATAAAGTTCTCTAACGAGACAGGCAAATCCGGTCAGTGTTTGGGTCTGTTCTGAGAAAACCGCAAATATAGCAAAAAGTGGCGTCTAAATCTTCCTTCCAGAAAAACACTTTCCTGTGGTCCAAGACAAAAGAAAATTTCTACTCATTCTGGATATAGTGAATAGACGGATAAGGCAACTTATCATCCATTTGCTTTGAAAAACTTTCAATTTACAATTACATATATTCTTATCAAGTGTACTAGAATTGTCCAACAGTTAGATATAAACTTCTTTAGACAAAAGTGGCTGTGGTTTATGCACTAGACTACAAAATATGAAAATAACATAACCTCATAAAGTTAATTTCTCGCTTATTTTTAGTTTTTTAGTGTGATTTCGAAATATAATTTAGTATGCTTGACGTTTGGCTGGATTGTTTGATAGGAAATCGGGTGATTACCAGGTATGGTGCAGATAGTATGTACTTATATGGAGAGATAAAATAATGTTCTACAGCTGCCTTTATGAGGTGTTTACAAAAGAAAAGCTAGTTATTGCTGTTAAAACGCATTGCAAATTCGGTGAAAATTTTGCGGAGGCGATATAAAAACTATGTGGAATTTTTGGTCGAAATAGTGCACCATAGTTATTCAGTGTCGCCGCAAATCCAAAAACATCAACTCAGCGCTGTGACCAATAATTGGACATTTGAAGAAGCTCCTTCAGTAAACGCTCACTAAAGACTTGCCTACCCCTTCATGCTTCGCTAGACTACGAAACTAAGAGTTACGGGTTCGAATTCCGCTCTCGGCAATTCAATCGCTGGCATTTTCACGGCCTAGCTCGACTCAGGCTGTGCCATAAATCAGTACCTGGAGGGCAAACTCTGGGCGGTCGGTACGTAGCGTAGCGTACCGTACCGTAGGCTCTAGATTATAACAGACCTATCCTGTTACGCCCCAAAGGGCCTTCAAGGCCTACAACAAGACACTGTTATTATTATTATTCTCACCGTGGACAACTCGTCAATTGATTTTTAAAGCAGTTTAGTCGAAAAACCATCTTTAGCCATGATAAGCGTTATCAACCGAACAAATTCCTAAACAAACAAAATTGTCGCATTTGGGGTTCGAAAAATTCTCATGAAAAACAAATGCCCCTCCAAGTCTGTTTGTTGTAGACTTCAGGCAGGTGACGTTATAGATCAAGTTTGAAGATAATGCTGTAACTAATTGGCGATCCTTACTGTTAGATGATAACATAGCTTTTTGGCAACGTGGATCTAGAACAAATATGGTTTCAGCAGGACGACGCCACCTTCCATACAGCTCAAATAACAGTCGATTTACTGTATCATTAATTTCCTGGTCGTGTAATTTCACGAAATGTTGACGTCAACTAGTCAATAGATCTTATATTTTAATACTGTGCGACTCTTTTTGCGGGGCTACCTGAACTCGCAAGGTTTATGCCAATAACCCACAAACAATTGATCTGAAGAACTAAATCTGACATATTATCTATGAAACTGATTAGAATGTAAGAAATTGTAATGAAAAACTTTGCGTAAAACAAACATATAAACTCTTAAAGTAGTAAGTTAGAGAACAAATATATAGTACAATTATTAAAAAATTATATTTCACATACACATTTTTTATGTAAACAGGGATTTTGAGGTAATTTTAGAATTCTTTTGAGAACTGTAAACCTCCATGATAAAACTTCACATTCCTAGCTCGTAAACCAATTAATTAAATTATGTAAAAATCTACTTTTGAAGCAACTTGTAAATAATTTACAACACAGCGCATCTTTATTGCAATAATAAAGTCATCCTTAATGACGTAAAACATCAAAGTTTTCTGACCACATTGCATTTTCACTTTCAATAAATATTTTGAATACAATTGATATTGCCATGAGAGATCAAAATTTTAGAAATCCAATGTGGTTGTAATTAAAAAATTCTAAATCATTTCTAAACTTCAAAGGAGTCACTTACTGCTGGCCATTTTAAAATTTCTGTCAAACCTTAAAATGTTAGAAAACAAATCCATTTGTATGTCAATAAACTATATAATAAAGTCTCTTCTATATGTAATAGGCCAGAGTTTGGTAGACCTAACACTGTTCAGACACCATCAAATTCATGAAGCTGTAATACATAGAAAACCCATGTAAAAACAAAAGTTAATGACTTTTCAAATAAATTTATCAAGAAAAGATTGATTAATGAAGACTTTTTGCTTTTTAATTCCTTTTTCAAATAAAACGAGATCTAATTAGAGAACTTCTCGACAGGCACATTTATATATGTACATAATGCTGAAGCTTATGAGATCATTTGTATTCTATTCATCATCTATTAGCCTATTTCAAATGTTATCTGTCAAAAATAGAAGTAGTAAATTGTTCTTCAATTCACAACACTTAATTTTGAATATGAAGAATTAGATTGTGCACTCATAAAGAGAGAGAAACTATCACATATAATGTAAAGAATTTTCTTCATCTATCAACTTCATTAAACAGAAGTCCCAATATGTTTACTTCTTCTTCTGCAATGCCATCTCTATTTAGAGGTTGGCGACCACTTAGTTAAATTGTTCTTTATTACTTGCAGCTCAGAAAAGTTGTTCAGGGTTCATTCCAGTCCATATTCTCGTTTTTAAACCAAGATAATCTTTTTCTTCCCACTCCTCTTCTTCTGTCAAGTTTTCCTTTAATTATTAGCTGTGGTAGTCTGTATTTATTACATTGGAGGATATGTCCAAAGTATGCAGTCTTTTTTTTTAATTGTACACACTAATTCACTATCTTTCCCTAATCTTCTTAATACTTCAACATTATTTACTCTATCAGGCCGTGATATTTTTAATATTCCTCTTATTGTCCACATTTCGAAGAATTCTATTCGTTTCATAATTGTTTTCTTTAACGTGCTTACTTCAGAACTCATTAAATGAGCCACGTTGTTTAATTAGGTATATTAAATCATCTATGAATGTGCTTTTTATGTGGGTTATATTACTTGCAAAGCAACGCTAAAAAATTGTATGTGTGGCTTGTATTATATGTACCAAACAGGCGACAGTTATAATATGTAATGTCAAACTATTTTCAAATGATAATTTTTCATAGTCGATTTTCAACATAATTTCGTCACAGATAATAAAAAATACGCACTTTTATCGCGCTATGGACAAAAGCATATACATGTAAGTTGATTTACAACTAATAGAAAACCTCTATTTCCATTAAATTCAAATTCAAAGAAATGCCCTAAAAACTTCTGTAATGTAAAACAAAAAGAAATATTCAAATTATAGCATAAAAACTACACTAAAATATTTTTTTACAACTATTTACCTTAATTCAAAAATTCCAATAATTTTTTGTCTACAATTTTACACCTTTAGTACACCATTTACAATATTCTTCTTTGTACGGCTCTAACGCTCCGCGTGAGAGCACGACCTGCAAACTGAGAAGTTAAGGCTCTCATATGTTTGCTCAATGTGCCCGGTGGTCGCGCATCACCTCTAGTGCGGGGCGATGTGGCAAGCACCCCCCCCCCCCTTAGACGACCGCCATTATTACCCCTTGTTCGAGTGAACACAGGTACTCAATTATTCCATCTATAATCTATTTCTTCTAAGAATATTCTACTTTCATCAAATCATATCTCTTATAAAAGGTGATGTGTTGGTTCGTTACACTTGAGCGGCCGTGTGAAAAGCATTGGCTGCCAGAGTAACACGTTCGAGGCCACGCAGACATACATAACAATCGTCGTGTCTTTAAATCACAGTGCAATTTTAAAAATTTAAATTAAAATTAAATTATTTAACCTATTGTTTTAGTTTTTCTGTACTTTTTTGCAAATAAGCATTCTTTGGTATGGAACGGATACAAACAGTTGAGCACCATAGAAATTATATGAGGAAACGAAGAAGTGAACAAACGGAGGATGAAAGGGCAGCAATAAATAAAGCGGGCGACCTATATGTGGCAAAAGAACTCCGGAGGAAGTTAAAGTAGAAAACCAAACAAGATGATTACAACATTCTCAAAGAACACCAGAGCTGTAGAGAATGAAGCAAGGCAACAGCAAAGTTTACGAAGAACCACAGAAGAAATAGTAGCAAGAAACCAAGCAAGGCGACTGTGACGTTCTCAAAGAACATCGGAAGAAATAGCTGCAGAATAGTAACGATTGCTAGAGAAAGTTCATAACACTTGCATTCTCTATAGCAGCCAAGTGGAGCTGGGTGGATTTTCTAGTTTAAAAATAAATAAAAAACCCAAGAACTAAAAAATTTGGATGCTTTTAATCAAATTAAAGCAGCCTTGCAATATTCTATACTTAATTGCGGTTGAGTTACAAACGTGGTCACAAATGTTCCTGTAAACTTTGCAATGACACTAAGAAGGCTTTCTTTAATGCTCAAGCTAGGTTTTCCAAACGTTTAAAGCTTTTGTTCAGTAAGTAAAAACTATTAGCTACCATAACTAAATAAAGAGTGGAACAGTTTATACAATATAAATCATTGCAATAAAATAAATTAATGTTAGTATTGCGTGTGTGTATAAACATTTGAAAAGGACTTTGCTTTGTCTTGGTCACATATGCCTAACGGTAGCGCTAATGGTTGCTCTTATCCACGTGCCTTTTACAGAAAAGCTAATAGATTAGCTAACCAGAAATAGTAAACGACATACATTATGTCACAATATATGGTGTATAATATTAAGAATAGAAATAGAAATAACGTTTGCAGCAATAATATGATTGGCTAGTTTGAGCCTACAAAGTAAAAAGAGCCACTTCCTAATATTAAAATGACATTTGCAGCAACAATTGTAATTATCAAAATGACAACCTTACCACAAGGTGTACCAAATGTATCATGTACAAGTATAAGTAGACATGGGGGATTTTGACGTTCCCAATAAACTCTAAATAAAATAACAAATAAAAAGATCAAGGAAATAATTTCAAAGCAAGTAACGTGTACTAAACATACCCTTTTACAAAGGTACTTGGCATTAACTACTATTATGTTCATTATGTTTACCAACAAAAAAATTATATGTTGCAATTTCATTTGTAGCAACAATTTTGGTGATCATGCAGTATGTCACACTTGACAAATGGAAAAGTATTGTAATACACCACAATTTGTAAATCACTTTTAATAACGTTTCTGGCTTTTTAGTAAGTCATACAAAATTATTACCAAATAATTACCTTCCTAAAAAGTCGACCAGTGAATCTTTTACTTCATCGGACAATTTAACATCCAGCAAATGCAGGCTCTGCAAGATCCAATAGCAAATCCACGTGCGGCTGGCATCTAAGCACTGCAAAACTAATTATACTTTGGCCCGAACTCTGCCCCCAGCAGGCCTTACTTTATATCCTGGTGGAAGGTATATTATAGACTGCCTTAGCGAGTTCGTGTGCTCCCATCGCAGCAGCCTCGGCAAGTTGCTATCCACCTCGCACCTCAGCTTGAAATTCCTGTAGATCTCCTCGATCGTCTTCTCAACTCCTTTCTAAAATAGGTTAGATTCGGTCAAAACGGCATGTACGCGCTCGCCACCCTCGGCAATCGGGGTGGCGCCGCGTACCAACCTGTTCTTCGGAGGTGGTGGTCTTTTCGTTTTCGTCATTGAACTTTTCCTTTTGCAATTCCTGAAAATTCCGCAAAATGCGAGCCATCAGGCATTCAAACGAGGACATTTTTGAGCCGCTGGTACGGAGACGCCAGGGGTCCTCAACAGTTGCCATACCAAAAGGACTAAGAATTTCAGTTATTGATTTATTTGATTAATGCGGAGGTTGTTCCAAGCGCGTGCTGATGAGCGTACGTTTTTAATAGGCCGAACTTTATATAGATATGATTGTGCGAGTTTGCTTTGCATAATTAAGTAGTATAAACTGAATTTTAAAAATTAAAATATATTTTAAATACGCGTTTGCCTTATTTAAAATAGTATGTATAATAAATTCTAAGACATTATTGAAACGAACCAGCGGCATATTACTTTTTAAAGTTATACTTGATAAAGATAAATCGATAAAATAATGTTTAACGAATCGTGCCAATCTCAATTGAAAATACTTATCATAATATTGTCAGAATGAACTCATTTTTCCATTTTACATTTCTAATTCTTCTTCTACATTTTAAAATTAAATCTTAAGCAACGTACATATAAAAACAAAGAACATTTACTAAAAATTTTTAATCTAAATGGTGCATTCATTCTCACATATAATAGACCTGAATACCATCAGCGTTTCTTATTTGTAAAGCATTTATAGCAAATCGCTTTTGAGTCACGTTTGAACTGTATCAGTAAAAATTTTTTTCTCTTTATGGTCTATATCCAAAATAAATTTATTGTTATTTTTTATTCAAATTTCATGTTATAATAAACGATCAGAGTTGTATTAGACTCGTTTTCCCAAGTTGTTAGATATGAACGATAAATTGACCTTTTATGATTTCCAATGACTTATGGAAGTTCTTCTTCTTTCTTTTTCTCTCTTTGCCTAAACGGCGTCGGGTGTCTTTATCCATTTCCTATAGTCGTTTCTGTCTCCTGGCAATCTGTTTACTTCCCCCATCGTTTTCCTTTCCTTCCTGCCATTTCCTGGATGTTGTCTGTCCACATTCTCCTTGGCCTACGCTTGGTCGTCTGCCTTCCGTATTTGCTTCTAGAATCCGTCTTGGGATTCGGCGTTTTGCCATTCTTTTTGTATGCCCATACCATTTTAACTGTTTATTTTCTATTGTGGTTACTTGCGGTATTTATTGCAGTTGTTCTCTAAACGTTGTATTTCTTATTCTACCTCTTCTCCAGCTACTTTCCTTAGGTACTTCATTTCTCCCATAGTTATCTTGGATTTGTGTTTGCCTAGCATAGTCCAGCTTTCTGCCTCATAGGTCAAAATTGGAGCATATACTATTTTACATATGTATAGCTTTGTTTCTGACCGTATCTCTTTTTTTCCTATTATACTTTTGTTTATAACGTAGTATAATTGACTTGCTTTATTCACCCTATTTTATATTTTGCTGTCTATTCTTCCATCATTTGAAATCATTGTTCCTAGATACTTATATATTTGTATATCTTCTATGTCTATGATGTCTATTTTAATTCTTTGTGCTGGTTGGTGTTCTTGCTTCGATATGTGCATTGCTTTTGTTTTGCCAATGTTGATTTTTAGTCTAACTGCTTCTATTCCCTCTTTCCACATGTTCATTGCTGCCTGTAGTTGTTCTCTACTTCCTTCTAAGACCACAATATTATCTACATAGACCATGTTTTAGACTCAATATTCCAATTACCTTTCTTCAGCTTTTTGGATGAATAGCAGTGGGCTGAGTCTATCACCTTGCTTGGCCCCTTCCTCCATACTGAATTCTTTCGACTGTTTTGTTCCTAGCCTCAGTATTCCTTTTGCTTCCTTAAATACACTCTCTATTACTCTTCTCAGCTTCTCATTTACTTTTAGTTGTTCTAGTATTTTCCATATCTGTTTTCTTAGCATGGTGTCAAAAGCAGCTTTAAGGTCAATAAAAGCCAGGTATAAATCCCTTCCTGTCTATCATCTTTTCCATATTCATTGTTAATGTGAAAATATAGTCCTATGTCTGCCGTCCCTCTCTACATGCTATTTGCTCTCCCTCTAGCTGTCCTTCGGTTTCTCCTCTCAGTTTTCTTTCCAAAATTTTTGAGTATGTCTTTAAAGCGCAAGAAGAGGGACATATGGCCAATTTGTTGTCGTATTTAGTTGTTTTTTCCTTTTTATGTATCGGTACTATAAAATTTTTTTGCCAGTCTTCCGGTATCTTATCGGACTTTCATACTTGTCTGCATATCGTAGTCATCCGTTCTACCATACTAACTGCTTCATATTTGATTAGCTCTGGTGGTATTTGCTCGTTTCCGTTTCGCATATCTTTGATCGCCAATGTTACTTCTTTTGTTATATTTCGTGTTCCATTGTCTTCAAGTCTCTGTTCTTTTTTTGTACGGGGTTTCCTTGAATTTCTATCTCTTTTTTTAAACTTTTCTTCGAAATATTTTCTCTATGTACCAATGATTTTTGCTGTTTCTGTTTTTAGGCTGTTATTTTTGTCTTTTATGCTCTTTATTTGTTTTTCTTGTGCGTTCTTAGGTTTTTGATTGTACACAAAAAAATGTTTGGTTGTCTTTATAGCTTTCTTCTATTTTGATTCCAAAATCTTCCTATGTCCTTGTTTTTTCCTATATTACTGCCTTCTTTGCTTCATCTTCTGTCTATTATCGTTTTGTTTCTTACGTACTATTTCCAGGCTTGTTTCTTTTGTTTTACTTTTATACTATCGTTCCACCATGCTGTTCTTTTATGACCTGTGTTTATCTTCTTTGTCACCTGTTGTGTTACCCTCTTAAGTTTCTGCTACCTTTCATTAACCTCTCATTTTCCCCCTTTTCTTGTTGGTAGATTTCTGGTTATTTTTGAGTAGTGCTTCATACTTTTGTTTATTTTCTTCATTATTCAGTGACTCTATCTTCAGTCTTTCATACTTCTTCTGTTTTAACTTTCGGAAAGACGTATACCTTATATCGACTATTAGAAGCTTATGATCAGTGTTCATTTCAGCCCCTCTTGTAACCTTTATATCATTGACTGCCCATCTCATTTGTTTTGTGTACGTTATATAGTCTATGATAATTTTAACGTTCCTGTCCTCTGCTACATATGTATATTTGTAGATGTAGATTCCTCATAAAAAGCCCCCTTTCCGTTTATAGCGGCATTTTCTGTGGGAGCATATATTTGTATCAGTGTTATTATTTCTTCCAGCTAAATGTCTATTACTATTATTCTTGGACTGGTTTCTTCCCAATTTGTAATTCGTCTCTCAATTTCTGCTGTTACAATTATCGCCATTTCTTCCTTATAGATTACATTATACCGGTGGTGTAACCGGACCGCAGTTGTCCCGAAGTAACCCTCCACGTCAGGCTAATTACCCACTGGAGGTACGCTGATTCAAAAAAGTTTTTATTGCTTCGTAACTAGTCGGATTGAAGGAGAACGATTGGAGCGGAAAAGGAAATTGGCATTCGGAATATGGAATATTAAAACGATTAACAGAAAGGAAGTAGAATTAGTACAGAAAATAGAAAAATACAAAATGCACATACTGGGAATTAGCAAAACCAAAAAGAAAGAACAGGGAATAATAAACTTGGAAAATTGTTGTGTTTTAAGATGCTCGGGGAGTTACCACGGGACTTATAGAAGTTATTGATCCAATTGTATGACAGAATACTTTTATCGTTATGCTGTGCTAATAAACACCCTACTTGATTATGGTTGCTTATTAACAGGTAATCAATTTGAGTATCAAAAGATAAATAGATAGATGGCCAGATGATGGAATTCAAGCACGAATAAGACATTTGTATAAAATGGCAACTTCAGGTTTGCTAATCAATCTATCTTATACTATGACACATCAGATTATTTATTTGTTGTTTTTTCCCTCTATTGTATTTTTCCACTTTATCAAAATATTTTCTAATCGTCTTAATACTGATAGTGGGGCGTTTGTTAAAAGAAAACAAATAAATCAGACATTTTTGTTTTCTTCAAAAA
Organism: Sinelater perroti; assembly: GCA_036346155.1. Lineage (NCBI taxonomy): Eukaryota > Metazoa > Arthropoda > Insecta > Coleoptera > Elateridae > Sinelater > Sinelater perroti. The sequence goes on from JARFIY010000359.1 coordinate 6,908,241, forward strand.
ATGTATTTTATTTTTATCCAAACCACTTTTATTCAAACCACTTATTTGTTTCAAAATCGTCGTTACTCCATCTCATGTAATTTAACTACCATTCATTTATTCTCAGGCCTATTCTTTGGGCTGCTTTCTCCAAGCGCCTTACCACCCCCTCCAGTTCTGTTCTACTTCTTATTTCAGCGCAACGTCGTCTGCAAATGCTAAACATTGGTATCTTTTATGATATACTAAGCTTTCTCTAATAACCCTTTCTAGTGCTATATTAAATAGAACAGCCGAAAGTGGGTCTTCTTGCCTTAGTCTTATTTTAACTTCAAATCTCCTTCCACTTTTATTCTGTTTGCCGTTTTCGTTAATGTCATTTTCACTAGTCTAATTATTTCCCCTGGTATGCCTGTTTCAGTCATTGCCTGGCACAGTTGATTTCATGCTGTCATATGCTTGTTGGAAGTCTATAAATAACACATGTGTGCTTAATTTATGCTCGTAACTTTCGGCCTGTATTTTTCTTAATATAAAGAGTTGGTCTGTTTCCGATCTTCCTTTTCGGAATCCGCATTAGTGCTCTCCCAAGGTTTGTTCTACTCTATTTACTTTTCTGCTCTTGATGCATGTGGCTAGAATTTTGTAGGCAATATCTATTCCTTTGTAGTTTTTGCATTCGGTCTTTGCTCCTTTTTTTAAATATGGGGCATATTATTTGCTTCGGTCCAAGATTTCGGCATTTTTTCTTCCTTCCAGATTTGTTCTATTAGGTTATGTATTATTTGATGTAATTCCTCTCCTCCATATTTTATTAATTATTTTATTTTACAAGGATTTCTTATGTACATATATAAACATACCACCACCAAAAACTGAAATTACTAACATAAATTTTATGTAAGAGTAGAAATTGCGTCAAAGCATTTAAAATGATGGAGTAACATAAATAATTTTTCCATAAAAATATAACGATATAATTATTAATGAGCTTTCCATTTGGCTTTAATAATTTGATTACAATAGACGTGCATGCTGCTACAGGAATTATTTTATTAGTGATAAGAGAATTTTCTGAGAATTCTGCAATTTCCTCTCATGATAGTCCCGTGGGAGTCGTATTTAACAACTGAGCTGGCGAAGTCATTATATTCAAAACACTTTGTTTTCGCGCAACTTAATTTGTATAATACAACACTGCATTTAAACCTCGCTTCTAGAATAAAGATCCGTCAATAATTCACAAGACAGAATTCTATTGTTCAATAGACCAACATTTTCCATCTTTTCCGCCGATTTATTTTACCAAGTAATAGTTTTTGCTTGGTAATACAACCATTAAGTCCAGCAGCATTCTATTTTTGATGGTGTCTACACTAACTGGATTTATGCAAATTTTGTTGATTTTTGCGGCAATAACAAGTGCTGCAAGAAACCTGTTACGTTTGCTTATTATTATTATATTGTAAAGTTTTTGCTCTCCACTGTGGCGAATAACACTTATAAATGTATCTAACCACATTATTTAATTTATTTTACTTACAAGTAATCAGAATTACCTAATAATATTTACGTACGCAACACATAGAATTAATAACATAAAATTATACTTATCTGTAAAACAATTTATATTACACCCGCACAGATGTTCGCTTCTGGCACTTGAATTGCCCTGACTATCCCGGGCTGCCTTGCTACGTGATATTTTAGCAAGTCAGTACCGATTCTAGAGCTTACGCAAAGCTTCTAGCAAACTTATGCAATTTCTCATTATTCGAATTCTTGCTTATTCACGGCTGCAACAGTAGAACATGTACGTTTTCTAAAATAGTGGTAGTTTGTTTCATTTTCTTCTAATATAAGTTTCTATATTTTTTCCATCGAGAATTCTAACAATACCATTGCCAAATTTTAAATTAATTCAATTTGGTGAAATGAATATATTTCTAATAGTTCAAACTTCAGCACGTTATTCATCAGATAATCCTTTTTAAATTTTGTCATTGTCACACTAAATTTCTTGCGTAAACATCGATTATATTTCAAAATCCCTATTGCACACAAAAATAATAAAAAAATAGTAGTAGTTACATCCAGTTGAACCTAATTTGCTTCAATTTAAGTGAAAAACCAGTCGCGGTCTGCCTAGTATAATCCACTTTAATTTTACAGAGTTCTACCGGTATGGATTCAGCATAGTGAAAAACGTGTGCCGTGGACTTACCTTTTTAACTATTGTTGACGTTGAGTGAACTTTGGAAATAGGTATTTCATTTTGTAAGAGAAGTGTAACGTAACAAATAGTACAGCCAGAGACGGCTCAATGAATTATTATCTTCGTGTACAATTTAGATATTAAGTACCTAAAATTATAATTAAAGCAATAGAGTTAAGAACGTACAAATAATAATTTAAATCATTGAATAAACAAACAATAAACACAAACAAAATGTTATACACGGACAGTGAATCTCGAGATGGCGAAAAACTGAAGAGAGAAAATGGAAAACAGCGACAAAGAAGCATTTGCCCTTGCTAGGATCGAAAAGTCAAGTAAACCGCCGGTAAAACCGAAACAAAAGAATGAGGACAAATTATACAACGGCTAACGATACAGTCAGATAATTCAGCGAAAATAAAGACGGAAATGAATAAATTTATCAATGAAAAATTAGAAGTTAACACACGGATTAAAATAGCTTATAAAATGGGGCAAAAAAATGCTTAGTCAAATTAGAAAACTTTGAAAGTAAAGTAAAAATAATAAAAAACTGCAAAAAATATAAGCGAAAGCAAGGTATATATTAACAATTAATTAACAAAACAAAAAAGGGACATCGATGTGCAGAGCAGAAGAGAGAAAACGAGAAAAAAACGTTTAAAGTGGATACCAAATACTATACATTGATTGAAAAAATAGAAACAGAACAAAATAAAGGGTTTATTAGAAGAAGTGAAAAATGAAAGGATGGCAGAAGGAAATTAAAAAAAACAAAATTAATATAAGGATTGGACACAAAAGGACGGACATAGTAAAAACAAAGACGATGAGAAAAGACAATATAATAACCAAACAAAAAATAGTCAAGAGAAAAGGGGAAATTAAAAATGGGACTTGGAATATTTGAAGTATAGCAGAAATAGAGGAAGAAGTAGAAGAAGAATTCGAATAAGCGGGCCTGGACATTCTGGGAATAACAGAAACTGAAAAGAAAGAAAAATGGGAAATGGAAAGTGGACGTTATGTGATATATAGTGGGGTAGACAATACTCACCAGACAAAAGAAGGAGTGGGATGCATATTTAAAAAAGAAAATGTAAAATACTTATATAAATAAATGGACAGGTATTTCAGAGAAAATATTAAAGATAGAAATGGAAATTGACAGACAAACAAAAATAATAGTGGCCTACAGTCAGAATGAAGATGATGCGGCGGTAAAACAAGAATCTATAGAGGTTAGCAAAGAAATATTACTGATATTAGGAGACTTTAATGAAGGAGTGGGCAAGAAAGACAAAAAGAGAAACGATAGGAAAGTATGGCTAAAACACTAAAGATAACAATACTAATTGACTTCTACACACAGAATGATCTGATCATTTATAATTCCTGTTTTTCATATAAAGATATACATAAATATACCAAAGAAGTAGTCAGCAGAGGAGAAAAATTAATATTATAATGTATAATAAAAAATATACATATAAAAGTGAAATAAAAGATGCAAGAGTAAAAATAGAACCATAAATGTACTCCTATCACTATCTAGTGATGTCTAAAATAAAGATAAAATTTGAAAGACATAAGGAAACTAAGAATAGGGAAATAAATATAATAGAAATAAAAAAAAATTAAAACATACATATTGGGCAAGAAAATATAAGTAAAGAATAAAATATGAGTTCAACAGAAATAATGAAAATATTAATAACTTACAACTTGAAGTATTGTGTAACCACAGTAGTACAATTTGTTACAATATTTTGATTGGCAATTGAGTTATTTTTATTTTTTTATTTAGCAATTGAGCTATTTTATTTTCATTATTTTCTATCTATTTGTTAGTTTCTGAAGTGTTATTGCTATTTAATATTTTTAGTATTCTATTTCTCGTCCATTTTTCCCATTGATTCTTCTAATACGCAATTTAGTACCAGATACTGATATTAACAATGTTCATATTTGGCCATATACATATGGATAGTCATATTATTACTATTTGAGCGTTCCGTCTCAGATCAAAATGCAGAGCAGTGTCGATCAGCGGTATGTGATAGAGTTTTGTGTTAAATTCAAAAAATCCGCAACCAAGATGCTTGCTATGATACGGAAAGTTCACTGGAAGGATGCTTTATCGAAACCACACGTGTTTAGGTGGTACAAAGTGCCAAGAGAAGAAAGAGAAGACATGTAGGATAAACAACGTGCAGGGCGTCTATTAACGTCAAATTTCGTACTATGTGGGTAAAAAGAAAGGGGTTTTGAAACTCTAATCGACGTCTGAGTGTTAGATTGTTAGCAAACAAAATAAAACCAAAATCCATTGTGCATGAAAGTATCACAACAAAATTGCAAATACAGTACAAAATTGGTTCTTAAAGTTTTGACCGACAAACAGAAAAAGAACCGGGTATCGATTTCTCGTGAGTTGAAATCCAGTTGGAAGGGCCACCATTTTGGTACTGTTAAAAATATGCAGGTTGCTGTGACGAGTGCTCTGAAAGAGATATCAGTTTAAGGCTTCCAGACAAGCTATCACGCATAGCAAAACGGTTGAAAAGGTTTATTGAAGCCCTAGGGTGTTATTTTGGAAAATATTTAGTGTGTATAAATATCTTCTATTACACAAATTTTCTGGTCTACATTCCGAACGTACCTTGTACGTAAAAAAGTTGTTCAAATTGTTTTAGTTTGGTTATCATTTTTAGATTTCACCACTTTCTTAAGACCTTATCAACATCACGCTTTAAGTTAGTGACAACTCTTTGATGAAAAGCATATATTTTTTTTAATTTGAGATAGATTAATCCGACGAAATTAAAATTATTATTGTTTGTGACACAATATTTATAATGTTTACATATATACATACATATATAAATAATCTTGAGTCTTTGTACCATATGGTGTAAGGCCTCTTGTTGGTAAGCTGTCACTCTCCATTTGCTCACTGTTTTTGACACCACTTTTTCTACTCTTTTCTACCTTGTCCTTTTATCTCTAAATTCCACTCTACATCGCTCTGTCGTGATGCCTTTCTCACCCTTTCCGTCCATGTCTTCCTTGGCCTTCCTATCCTATTCTTTTCATCTAGTCTTGTTTCAAAGGCTTGTTTTACCATTTTGTCGTTGTACATTCTGTGTACATGTCCCAACCACCCCAAATGCTTGTTTTGTAATGCTTACTTTACTGCCTTTGCTCTTAACTGCTTTATGTTATGTTGTTAATTGTATCGCGTCTTCGCTTCTATTTTTTCAAAAACCTCATTTCTATACTTACCAACTCGATCTGTTGTTTATCTGTGATCGTTCACAATTCACTTCCCTAAGTTATCATAGGCTATATTACTTTTTTACCAACTTCCAGTTTCGCTTCTTTCGGTATTTTCGCTTTCTCTAGACGGGTGTTTTTATAGATCTAAAAGTTCTTACTAAAACGTCTGTGCGTTGTTTTTATTTCATTGTCTATCTTATCATTGCTATTGATGTGTTCTCAAATATTTAAATTTGTTTGCTTGCTCTACATCTTTTTCTTCTGTTTCATCTTCTCTATTATATAAATTCAAGTTATGTTGCACTTCTCTCTTCGTTTCTACTAAAATCACAGTGTCATCCGCGTACAGTAATTCACACTTAAACCAATTCCATTTTCCACCTCCCTTAATCATATTTTTTTCTTTTTGCTTTATTTAACTACTTCGTCCATGTATAATGTAAATAATAGGGTAGGTGGTGGTATTATAAAACGGGATTGTAATGTGAAACAGCACAGTATTTGCCAAGAAGGTGCAGCCACATACCGGAAACTCGTAATTATAATGTTTAGATTCCGCTTTGGTCCCAGAGGCAGCAGGTGTCAGTATAACGTATGCAGTCTTGAACAGAAGTGTTGTTTTCTAACCGTCAAAACGTTTCGAAAAGTAATATTCAACATTTTTTCTCGTACCTATATTAATAAATAAAATAATATTATTATTAGTGTATCAGATAGTAAATAATGAAACTTCAAAATGTCAGGAATAGTTATTTAAAATCATATCTTATACATTGTGATTATCGGGATAGATTGGAAAATGGCGTCGGGTAGTAATATGAACCATTATCGCTTGCATGCCTACAGGAGAAAATTTCGTCCCCCCAATGATGATTTTTCCACGCACCAACTGGACAGACCGATTGATGATGGCGGGACTTCCGGGAGCTACGGCAGATATCATCCATCAGGCTGGGTGCAGTCTTATCTTTTCACCAAGTGGTTTTCCCATTTCATTGAGCATACAAAACTGACATTTGAATCTCCAGTTTTACTTCTGCTGGATAAACATTTTTCCCACACAAAGAATCTGGATATTATCTTAAAGGTAAAAGATATCCATGTAACGATTCTGTGTTTGCTACCTCACGCAACTAATAGAGTTCAGCCTGTGGATCGAATATAAAACCTATTATAGTAAAGAGGTTAAGTAGGCACACATATGATATTGCTAAGAAGTTTGCCAAGGCTCAAAGTTCAAACTGGAGTAATAACAGTCAGTGGTTTTAAGGGCACCGGTATATATTCACTAAACAAGAATGCGTTCTTTAAAACTAACTTCAACATGAAGCAAAACATGTTTTTGACAATGATGAACTTCATGAGAGCGGCGATGACGAGGATGATGATGATGATCTGCATCCTTCTGGATCGAAAAGCAGAACTGTTTTGAGGAATGGTGACGAGAGGAGTACAAGAGAGGAAGCTCATCGACACCTGTAATCCAATCCATATCAATCCACAACACATCTCTCAAGTTCCAAGTGCAAAAAAGAAGAGAACATCGAACAGAGGTTGGAAAAAACTTTCAGCTACTATTATAACCAGTTCTCCGTATAAGGACGCTTTAAAATTGTTACTTAATAAAAAATCAACTAAACCGAACTCAAAGAAGATGGGGACACCAGCTCATAAAGTAGCCGTCAGAGATAAAAACCAAATGGGTCAACTTGGGAACTAGCAAAGGAATGACCCAGAACAAGAAAAATGAAAGACAAAGTCTGTTTTCCAAGATAAGAAAAATGAAGTTGAAACTTCTAGGGATGAAGAAAAGACCCAAAGGTATCTGTCTTCTGGGAGCTCAAACATATCAGAACCTATTGGACAGAAAGTTCCAGCGAAAGATTATGCACTGTCTATTTTGTGGCGAGACATTAAAAAAATCAAAATTTGGAGAACATTGGGTTCAATATGGGATATTCCAGAAATGGGTTCATAATGTTGCGCAGTGGGTGTTAAAATAACGTTTTCATTTGCAACTTCTGTTCGTAAAGAACTTTAGAGCAATTTGTATTAGTCTAATATTTTTTCATAATGCTCAATATGTTTTATGTTTTTATGCATCTAAAAATATAATTTGTTTTTTACATTTAAAAGAATAAAATAGAACATTACTGTAGTAATAAAAGTAATAAAGTACCCACAATATTACTTAAAATGAATCATTTTGCATTTATTCTTATACTTGTTTCATATCACTACCCTGTTTTCCAAAACCCACATTTTGCAGTATGTTTTAAAAAATAATATACCATGAAACAGTTTTATCTTTGTCCACAGCTACGCATGAAACATTACAAAAAAAAACATATTTGTCAATCATAGTGATGATTAATGATGCAATAGCTACACTTAAAATCCAGTATTTTGCTTAAAACAAAAAAAACTGCCCCATATTACCACCACCTCTCTTATCAGACTCAACACATATTCATGTCTATACCTTTCGTTTTTTCCAAAGCATCTGACTGTTCATTTCTCATTCTTACTCTATTTGTTGTCTTGTTATATAACATTTTAAGCATCTCTATCTCTATTTTGTTTATGTCTGTTTTCTAATGGCAATGGTAATGGTAACGCTCTAGCGCCCCGCGTGAGAGCACGGCTTGTGAACTGAAAGGTTAAGGATCTCATATGTTTCGCCATTGTGCCACCATCTCTGATGCGAAGCGAATGACAAACGCCGCGCCTTAGATGACCGCCATTGTTACCCCTTGTTCGAGTGAACGCAGGTACTCAATTATTTTCATTGACTGAGTAGACCACCCTCCAGGCATCATAAAGCTCCGAGAACAAATCCGGGCCCGTTAGCCCACCCCTCAACCACGGGACCACGCTGGCATCCTGTTTTCTAATATTCTCCATATACCTGTCTCTCTGACTTCTTAGAAGATCTTTGTCGGGTCTATGCAGCATAAGTAAAATTCTCATTCTTATTGTCTTGTCTCTGATTTGTCTCAGTATATATATATTATCCTATGCTTTCTCTTTTTCTGAAACTGTATTAACGATCTTCTATTGTTTTCCGGTTTTTTTCTTCATATTGATTTCCATATTCTCGCTTATACTTTACCAAAATGTACTCAGTAAGGTTATTCTTCTGTAATTGTTACAATCTCTTGTATCGCATTTTTTTGTATAGTGGCACCATTACCTCCGTCTGCCAATCTATTGAGATACTTGTTTTTTACAATGTTGTTCATTAATTTTAATATTTTATCCCTTTCTGTTCCTCATGTTTTTTATCATTTCTGTTATTCTATCTTTCCCTGTTGCCTTTCCCAGCATTATCTTTTGTATAGCTCTCTAGTTCTATTTTTGATCTTTACTGGCTTCTAACATTTCCTTGAAGTGCTGCCTGCATCTTTCCATTATGTGTTCTTCCTTAATGAATAGTTTAAGGTACTCATCTGTTTCTCCTTCGTTGTTTTAGTGTGCTATAAAATAGCTTCTGATTTTTGTTGAAGTTGTCTTTCACTCTGTTGCCAAATTTCACCCATTCCTCCTGTTTTGCTCTTTTTATCTCATCTTTAATTACTTTTCTTTTATCTTTATATTTTTTGTAGTCTTCTCTGGTTTTAGTTTGTAAGTATATTTTCCATCTATTTTTCTTTTGTCTAACTTTTGTTTTAATTCTTCTGTCCAGCAAGCAGTTTTCTATATATTCTTATTACTTAATTTTGTTATTTCGCAGCATTATTCAACTGTTTCTAGTAGGCTTTGCTTTAGATAATTCAATTCTTCCCTATATCACTCTTTTCTTTGTAACTTTTTTAATTTCATTTTTATTAATTCTTGATGCTTTCCTTTCAACTAACTCTCTTTCAGTAGTAGCTTCTAGTGTTTTTTATTACTTTGGTTTCTCTTCTTTCATATTCATTTTTACTAAATAATGATCGCTGTCAATTTCTAAACCTCTCTTCAAAATTACGTCTTTTATTAACTTTATTTATTTGTTTTCTTTCTAGTCGAATGTATTTATAAATTCCTTTGCGTTTAAATTTAGTATTACTAAATCATTTTCTGTACAAAACTCCATTATTGCGTTTTCATTGTTGTTCTTTAATGATCGTCCATGTATGTCTACGCAATTTTCTATTCCTTTGTTTAGATCTTCCATTATAATATTTGTTATATATTTCTTTCTTAGAATGTCTTTCTATTATTTACTTCCTCCTTATTGTTTCTATTTCTAGACAGAGTAATCGGTATCCTTTTCTTATTCTCGTTATTTCCCCCTTTTTACTTTCCTTACCCTATAATAAAGAAAGTAATGTAATGTTCGTGTGTGTATCTGTCGGTCTGTCAGTAAATAGGATATTTAGAAAACTGTAAGTGCTATAGACTTGAAATTTGATATGCAAGTTACTAGTAGGTAGCGGACGCAGTGCGAAACTTTTGGTAAAAATCGGCCTAGCCGTTTGGTCGCAAGGTCGTAAAATAGGTCGCGAATCTAAACGGTTGAACGTACAAAAAATTCATGAGAAAAGAATGATTTGTTATCATGAGATAAACATGAATTTAAAGTAAAAGTTGGTAAAATAGGAACTCGAAAAAAAAATTAAAGTCCAGGATTTTTGACAGAATTACTTAAACAATAGGATAAGGAAAGTCGTGTGATGTTCACACCAGATTTTTTTGTTTCATTATACCTAAATATTCCAATAATTCCTTTTCCGTTTTTTCTAATATTTCTATTTCTATTTCGGGTATGCTTTTCATGTTCCATGCACCTATTTTAGTACATATTTCTTATTTTTCAACCGCTTGTTTGTGTTACTATATTTTTCTTTATCAGTTAATTTGCTGTATTCGTCTTTCCTTATTTTATCTGATTTTCATCTCTTTTTTTCGTTGTTGTCGTCCATGCCCTTTGCTTATTTCGACTTCTTATTTGTTTGCTGCCTTTTTTGGCGCATTAGTTTTTTATTTGTTTCACTACTCCTTCCTTTTAGACTCAGAAATGTTCTTCTCATTCTAAATCCTATTTACTCTTTTTCCCTTTTTTATTTCTTTCTAATTTCCATCTGTACGTTTCTTTCTTTCCAAATCATATTGTTTTCGATATAGATGTTTGTTTCTATTACTCATTATTGTTATTTCGCCAGTCCACTGTTTCATTTCTGATAGATGTATTCATATCTGGATCGCATATTGTCACTTTATTTATTCCTACATTTACTTTCAATTTATCCTTTTGAAATTGGCTCGCCCATTATCCTTTAATTGGTTCGTCAAATTTTATTCCTCTGGTCTTTTTATCTTGTTTTGCTTTCTAACTTTCGGTTCTACTCATTAATTGATTTTCCTGGCTGTCTCACTATTTTCTCTCTTTCTTATTTCTTCTCTCATTTCTCTGACGTACTCCATATTCTTCTTTATTTTTCTATAATTTCTTCCATAACATTCTTATTATCTCTAGGTTTCCCATTTCCGCACCTTTATTTTCAATCGTTTTTTAGTCAATTAGGGATCTAATAATTTTCTTACTTTTTTAAACGTTTCCTGTTCAACGCTGTTTGCAAAATGGCGAAACAGATGTTTAAGAAAAGTTCAAACGAAAAGAATAGTAAAAAAACATGGTTGGAAGAAACAAGATTAGCAATGTAACAGGAAGCTAAAATAAAATATAATGCAATAAAAAACTGTAAGTAATAATAAAAATAAACTGTTAAGTAATAAAGGGTAACAGCAACAATCAACATTCAGCTTTATAGTAGAAAGGATAAAATTACCGAATACCCCCCGCTGCGGCTGCCCGCCGTCACGGCTGAGCAACAAACATGATGCTTTCCAAGAATGCAAACGTGCATGTGCAAAGACTCGAACAATGCGTAAATTTCCTGGTATTTACTAAAAGCTTCGCGTAGACCCTAGAAACCACCATGAGTTGCTTAAATATCATAAGCAAAGCAGCCAGAGGAAGTAAAGTGCTGGAAACGAAACGTTCTGAGCTAGTGCAACATAAATAGAATTATAGACAAATACACAATCATTTTACGTTAGTAATCTTTTGTGTTGTGTACTTAAATATTACTAAGTAATTTTGATTTCCTGTAAATAAAATAAATAAGTAGCTAAGTAAATTTATGCATGCTATCCAGCACTGTTGAGAGTAAAAACGTTACAATCTGTAAGCATCTAGCATGTACTTAAAAATGTTAGTGCAGGGCTAGTTATTAGTTACAGGTAATTGTACATAATTACAATTATCTTACATCATGCAATATATAATAAATAAAAGCATTAGCATACCAATATCTTGATGTAAAAATATCTAGAAAAGATATAACTGTGGTTATGTCGTGTTTAAATTAGATTGAGTTATCATATAAATTGAATGATTTCACAAAACTACACTTTTTGTGGAGTGGAAAAAGTTTTCATTGTTTACATTCATTTTGTATTTTTGGGGTTAACTGGCTCCGATTTAAATTATATATTGGTCCAATATATCTTTGAATTTCCCCACCTCTTAAAATTGAAAATTTGACAACCTTGGATAATTTAGTCATTTTGCACATTATAAATTTCTTAATTTTTTGTGATAGGAAAAAATTAAAATGCTCTACCATGTTTTTAATACCTATTATAATTTAAAAAAAATAATGAAAATGGCTTATATGCAACAACTTTTTATTCATTATTAAAATATAAACCCACAAAATAAATTAATTTACTTATCAACTATGAACACATTGGCCAGATACATATAGATTTGCACTTCAGCCCATCATCACCACCAATCCCATTGTCAGGGAGTTTGTAACAGGTGTCATGTAGTTTTCTGTCTGGTGAGAACTCCTCCAATTGTGCGTTGCTTTCGGATAGGTCTGTGAGACGCCATATTCCGATATGTTTTGACTTCCCTTGCCTGGCTGTAACATATGACTCATAGCCCACATCAATAATACCTGTAACAAAAGCCCAATGCGCTTTGTGGCCCTTCGATCTACATGGGTGGTGGTTTCTATCACAGTCATATCTACCAACAGTTAAGAAATGGTATTTCCAGGAAAATCACTAGTTTAGATAAATTAAGACCCCATTTGGAATTAAAAGTTTAGTAAGTTTACATTATGTTATAAGGATTTTTTAACCACCATGAGGGCGTACAGTGTTTTTAGACACCACTGTAAATTATTTTGCTTATAACTCTTTTAATAATAAAGTTAAAGAATTCTCCAGTTATGTATCTTATGAGCACCTACAAAACCAGTTTAATTTATTGTAATATTCGTAATTATGTGCATTGGTTTTTTACGGTATACTTTTTAAAATTCTAATTCTACTTAAAAAAAATATTAAAGAATTTTATTGATAATTTTTATTATTTTAATAGTAGTGGGCTACTAAAAATGGAGTATTTGCTACACATTACGTATAAGTCATCTAAATCTGGATATAAAGTAGTAAAATTATATGATACTTGTATTAAGAGTGATGAATATATTTTAAATCGGAGAACAATGAAATGAAACAGAAAGAATTAAATTAAGAAGATATTTGTTAACATACTGCTTCAAAGTTCATTATATTAAACAAAATGCCATGTAGAAAAACTCTCTCCAAGTGTTTCTATATGTTTACATAACAGTACAACTCGTTTATCTAAAACGAAGAGAAATGCTAAAAATCCAGGGAGTGATGTGGTGTAAAGCATTTTTCGCAAACCAAATTTCCAAAATACATGGCTATGGCACTAAGTAAAAAATTACTAAAAACTAAATTTAAAATTTCTTCTTTAGATAAGGAGTTGTAAAAGTATGCAGTGTAAAATAATTTAAAACACAACGAATGACCGGGAACCAGTAATACAAACAAATGTAACAATTTATATATTTAGAACATCTACGTAATTGTGTGTAGTATTTTCTTTTAAAACTATAAACAGTATTTTATAGATTTGTTTTTGAAAATACAATCATATGCTTGCTATATAAATATTACTTTTTATACATAGCACTTATAAAATCATCCTACACTAATACACTTTTGTTTGTTCTAATTTTGCAGAATACCATGGATAATTGTCTTAAATACTAATAAAATTAACCTCAGTCACAATGTACCACACTGCGATTTGGCAGTTCTCAAGGATGACTTACTTAACACAAGACTAAAGTCAGATCAATTAGTCTATGTGATTTAATTGTTACTAACTGTTGCTCTTTGATAAATTATTGATGTACTCTTGCTGACATCTTTTGTTTTTCATAATATGCTACCCTCAAAATCTCAGCTGGTTTAGTTTTATTTCATAGGAAATTTGATGGTGCACCCTTATTGTATAGCTCCAAACACATGGCTATTGTCATAATTACTGCAACTATACCCCAAATACATCATGCTGGGCATAAGGTACTACATCGTATACATTCTTCTCAAGGTAGTGCTAAAGCTATTAATTTTTGATCGTTATTTGTGCAAAATATTGGGAAATAGGTTACAAATATGATTTGACAAATAATGATATGAAGCTAAATAAAAAATAATTGAAAGTAATGGTTAGAAAGAAAAGAATGTCGCAAAAGAGTGCACGAGTGTTTGGGGGAGGGGCAAAATTTGAACATAGTTAAATGTTACATGCTAATCAACATATACACATCAATAATAACCAGAATTTTGTAATATCTTCTATTTAACACAAGTGATTCAAATAAAGAAGTTGAAAACAAATACTTAGGAAAAGAATTTATATAAATAAACAGTGTTCTAATAATATACAAATGATTTATATCAGGTATTTCAAAAATCCCATTAGAAATAAGTCTTACAGAAGAAGCTACGCAAATAACGTTTGAACAGGAGCCCATGTACCAAAAGTATCACTTTCATGTTACGAGTACAATAAATTCAAATTAAGTTTAAATCTCCCACTTCTGGTGAGTCAAAGAGCGTTTCATTTGTGTATCAACTTTATCTATAGGGTATACAAAAACTAAAAGGGCGTAAGATCATACAATGAAGGCATATTGTGTCTGCCTTTCAAGTATGTACTTACTGCTTCAAAATGTACATTTAATTCACTTGCCACTATGTTTTCAATGAATGTATCTGGATAAATATTTGAAGAAAACGCTGATTTGTTTAATTGCATTTAGAATTATGTCACTACCACTCATTGATCGAAGAAAAAACGGAAAATTTACACATTTCACTTGACTTCGTCATACAAACTGTACATTTTCGGATACAAGTTACTATTTAAAATAGTATTTCCTTAGTCCTCTTTACAAAACCTAGAAATTTGTAATAAAAATTACAAAGCACTTTGAATAAAGACATTTCAAATATCAGGACTTGCTATGGGAGTTTCAACAAAAGCCAAATAGGTCACATAATTGTTAATAAAAAATTTTAAATCTCCAAGATTTCAAGGTCATAAGAGGATCATATGAAGTATAAAATAGAATTAAAATTACTATAAAAATTAATCATACATTTGGGTAGACTTAAAATAAGCTCGTATTTTTAAGTAAAATTCAAACAAAATTATTGTACTAGAAAATATCTTTCTCAAAATATATGCAATTTTTTCCATCAAGGAAATTCTAGAAAGATCCAAATAACTAGGTGCCAGATTAGAAAAATAAGAAGGATGAGGCAAGACATTCCAGTCAAATTGCAATGGTTTTTGTCAAGTTTCCATATTCAAGATCTGGCATTACATTGGTAGAACATGACTCCATTACAACTGCTCAATTCTAGATGCTTCTCATCTATTACTACTTTCAAATACCATACCAGTAGGAATTAACTGTTCTCGTTTAAGGAAGCAGTTCATAGTACATAATTCCTTTCGAACTATTGCTTTCATGTGATTCGCAATGATTTATCTCGTTTTTTCCACATTTTTAAAGCTATCTCTGCAATCTAAAGTTATATGACAAATTATTTTTAATCAATATTTTGATTTGGTTGACCTCAGCCACCAATGACAACAAAATTTCACAAACCATTTTTAGCACACACATTTACAACATTGCCTCCATATAAAGTACATATCTTGTCTTCGACCTACGACAAAATTTTCGTTTTGCAAAGACAGAAAAGCATCTAATATTGAAAATACTATTTGTTTATCCCCATGTTCGAGGTTTTGTCAAATAAAAAATAAAGACACAGATTTCGACAAATCACAATTTTAAATACACAAACTTAACCTTTCAAAAAAAGTCGACTTCAGAAAGTTGGGCCACCCTAGATAGATTGTAGGCAAGCGCAGCTCATATTTTGCAGGACAGTTGCTTAAGGTTCGAGACGATTCTCATTAGTTTTGGCGCTGATCATAAAGTGATGTTTCAGAAATTTCAGCATACTCAGGCAGGGCCACAAGAATTCTAGAATCAAAGTATACAGGTTTTAAATGTATATAATATAAATACAGCTCATGTTGTTCTAAGTGATCTGCCTAAGAGCACATCCAGCCTATGGAAGTAAATAATTACTGATAGTATTAATGAGTTATTTGATAATCTACTGTAGAAATAAATAGTGTCTATAGTAGTCAAATAATTGTTAAGTGGAAATAAATAATGAAATGTGGAAGTTCAGTTCACAGCAATATGTTGTTAGGTGATAAATGAATGAATGACTTTTTATTAAATTTCTGTTGAGCAGCTCTGTTATAAAAGCACATATCATGGTTACCATTCATTCAAAACACCAAGCCCTTGAATAAATAAAAAAATTGGCAGAAGTAATGCTCAATTAGGTATTATTATATAATACTAAAGATTTTTGATGTTGTCTACATCCTAAACAGGACATGAGTGAACATTTTCATATGACCAACAGATTCTGAAACCACAATGTAAGTGAAGAAAAACGATAGAATAAATTATTTTAAAACACAAATGAGAACCTTCAACTATGGATAGAGTGTAGTAGAACAATGTTGAAGATTCACCACATTTTGTAAGTCTAAAAGGGCTATTTCATTAGAAATTATTGACAATGTCCTTGATGTAGTTTTAATTAACAGACGAGTCAAAGCACCTGAGTCAGCAAAGGTCATGGGCGTCTCAACTAATTTGTAATTATGGATGAAATTTTATTTCACCGTTATACACCACTTATGAAACAATAGACTGCATGAGATGAATGTTGAGATATGAAAAAGGTAAAAAGTGTACCATATGTTTGTTGTAAAAGTGATGGTGTCAGTTTTTGAACGTAAAGATCCCTGGTTAATACCTTAAAGAATAAAATGTTTGGAAATAAATAGGAATTTGGAAGCATTTTTTTCTAAAAGACAGTTTTGAACAAAATTTGTTACACTCCTAAACAGGACATATAACATTCTTCTACATTATGACCTTTGATACAAGCATTTCTGAACAAATCGTTAAGCAAACAAAAGGTATGCAGACATAAATTAATTTAAAACACTTCATAATGAAACCTTCAACTATGGATGAGGTAAGTGACTATGTTGAAGATTCACACATTTTGTAAGTCCTAAAGGGCTATCTTGATGTAGAAATTATTGACAAGTCACTTGATAGTTTAATTAAGAGTAGTCAAAGCACACTGAGTAACAAGGTAATATGGGCGTCATCTAACATTTGCCAATATGGATGACAGTCTTCAGTTCACGTTATACACCTAACTTAGTTCAAACAATAGACTGCTCAGTGATCGGGTCTTAGAGCCTTACCATTATCATTAATATTACTACATTAAGAATCATCGCCGAGCAATCAATGGAATTTAATGCACCTTTGCACTTGCTATTCAAAGATTTTTAAAAGGGTTCAACTCCATCCATACAGAAATTGTATATGCACATTAAAAAATAAAGCACTACTAGACAAATCAGAATGGTTGATAAAATTAGGCTACATAGATTCCATAAATAAAATATTACACAAGGGAGAGTTTTCTACACCATTTGTTACAAACAGGGATAAGACAAGATTGTATACTTTCACCAATGCTTTTTCTAATTATAATAGATAAAATTATAGAGAATTAAAGCAAAAAGGAGGCTATAGCATGGGATTTAAATAAAATAGTAGAAGTTAGAAAGTATATGATGATGCATGTTTACTAGTAAAAGTGAGACAAACAATGCAAGAAAAATTAGATAACCTTGCGGTAGAAGGAAAAAATGGGGCTTAGAAGTAATAAGAAAAAAAAAAATTATTAAGTATTGAAGAAGATAATGTTAGAGGGGAAACTATAGAAGAGGTAAACAGTATTTCATATCTAGACACTATAATTACCAAGAGAGGAAAAACCTACGAAGCCATAGGACAAAGAATATGCAAAGCCTGAAGAGTATCTACCAATCTGTGACACCTATGAAAGGCAAGTAATGTGAGCATAGATATTAAAGTGAAAGTATTTAATTCAATGGTATTTAACAAATAACAAACATTTGTGAACTGATGTTTGAGAAATGTATCACAAATTTGGTAGCCAAGACTGATTTCAAAAGATATCACAAACATCAAGAACAAAAAATATGACTGGATCGGCCATACACTAAGGAAGAACACTAATAAACTCCCCAAAATAGCTCTGAAATGGAATCCACAAGGCCAAAGAAGAATGAGTAGACCCTGCACAACATAGAAAAGACAATAAGACAAGAAAGTGAAACAACAATATCCTAGTTAAAACTCATTGCAGATGATCGCAAACTATGAGAAGACTTTATCTTAACCCTATGTCTCTCAAGGGAATGATAGAACTTATTATTATTATTGCTAGAAGATTCTCATCATTGAAAACCAGGGCCCTTTTATCTCGTTTCTTTCATTATAAAAATACAAACTGTCGGTTGAAATACACAGGCATTTGCTTATCAACAGATACACACCGGTCACAATAGATGCTCTGCATTTACTTGCAAAAATATAATCAAATCCCTATCATGTACTAGAATCCCGCCGTCAAAAACTGGCATCTTTTTATCTGTTCTTTGTTATTAACATTGTTATAAAAATAGAAGCCGCCGGTTGAAATATACAGGAATCTGCTTGCCGGCAGGTACATATAAGCCATAATAGATAGTATGCTGTTCTGCATTTACTTGCAAAAATACCAACTCCTGCTATTATATTATGGATAGATAGATAAATTAGATAGAAAGATAAGATTATGAATGCAATAGAGTAAGTCAACATTTATCGTACTCTCATCATGCTTACATAAACAAATTAATAATAAATGTTACTATTCTAAGTGACAAACAATTCACACTAATCAAATGCATTTAAAATTGCTTCACTATAACAATAACAATAAAGAACTTGAAAAGGATACGGTACCAGCATTACAACTCCATTTAGCAGCAAGTCCTTAATTTCACTTGTGTTCAGCAGGCCCTCATACAGAGTAACTTTTTTGTCAGGTTGCGTTTTGCCAGCTCAACCATATCTCTTACACTGAACATTTCACCATTGTAAGTGTACCCCAGATCTTGAGCTTCCTTCAACAGCTTGTTGACGGTGTCACGAGTTGGACTTTTCATGCATATGGCTAGGGCTACAAGGCCACATTGCGGCCCTTCCTGTGTAATGCCTTTATATGTACTATAGCACACCTGGTGCGGATTACTGAGTTCCCTCAAGTTGTACTTTTCGCAGATGCTTTGGAGATCAGGACAGCGTGCAGCCCAAGAGAAGTTCATTTCTATTGAAACATGTAATGTGCATAAATTGTAAAACAAACAAACTTACCCCAACAACGAACAAATAGAGAATTCATATACCTATTTTTAGTTCTTTGTTAGATTAGCACCAATGTTAATTTCCTTATTATTAAATGCAAGTAGTATATTATGGTTCTGTGCATAAACAGTCTTCTTGTCGTTGCTAATACTGATTAAAAGCAATATAATGAACCAAATATCTAATAACTAATTTTAACTATTTACAAGTCAAACGTATGTAAAGTTGTAAGCAATGTTGCCAAATTATTTCGTTCTGTTAGGCTAGAATGTCCAAATAAGCAAAATGGATAAAATATATTAATTAACTAAAAAATATTTAATTTAAACTTATATACAAGATACAAAAATAAACGGTAATAAACATTAATATGCTTTTTAAATATTTGTTCTTAAATAAATTTTGCAAATTTATAGCAATTTTGAGCCATGTTACCAGTTGCAATTTTTCTTTTCAAAATCAGGAAATGTACTTTAGCTGTATTATTAATTTTTTTAATATAAATCGTAATGAAAATTTCTGTTTTATGCAATAACAGGAAAATTTAGATTTTCTAAGATGACATGTGGTGTTTTGGTTTTAATGGCAATTTTCTAAGAGTGTCGGTTTGTTGACGTTTGTAGTGGATTTGTCACATAGGTATCGACTAATTAGGCAAAATTTGTGCGGCACTTCTGACCGTGCTTCTGCTGTCCTTGTTTTTCGTATTTTTCGCGAGGGTAGTGGTGAATCTTCGGCTGATGGTGCTTCGCTCCCGAAATGGCCCGGTGAAAGCTGCGTCGTGAGAGGTTAAGGGAAAGCTGCTGCCCCCGTAAAATTTCGCGCCGATGAGTCATACAGTGGGGTGAAAGAGGGCTTTGTTTCTGAACGGTCGCTTCGCCGCAAGTGGAAACGTGAATGTCGGAGAGTGATACGGAGTTTGAGCTGTCTACGGAGAACACCAGGCTAATGGATGGGCACGTTGCAACTAGCGGCGGGGGCGGCGATGTGCGCAACGGTGCCATCGAGAGCACACGCAAGAGAAGGTCCAAGAACCTCTCTGAGCAGGGCGGCTACAATGAAGTAACGGTTGCGGGGCTGCAGGCCGAGCAACGTAACTTGCAATGTTTGTTTGCAGGTAGGTAGTGCGTCAGTATCGGAAGTTAGAGTACGCACTAATGCTGGACCATCCCAACCTGATAACCCTCGTGCAAATCAGGAGTGGCCCGATGACGAAGAGGAGTTAAAATATGGAGCCAAGCATGTCATCAAATTGTTTGCGCCAGTCTCGCTCTGCATGTTGGTCGTTGTGACTACAATCAGTTGTGTCAATTTCTACTCCGTAAAAGACGTTTATTTGTAAGTTAGCAATCTATAACATGAGAATCAGGTGTAGCAAACTGAATTTAAGAGTTTACACGCCATTCCATGAGAAAAGCTCCGATGTTAGCACCAAAGTGTGGAATGCAGTTGCCAACTCTCTAATTCTTATGGCCGTTATAGTGCTGATGACCATCTTACTAATCGTTTTATACAAATATCGATGTTACAAGGTGATTTTTTACAAAGCATATTTAACACAAATTTTACAAAAATGCAATTTTAGATTATTCATGGCTGGTTGATAGTCTCATCCCTTATGTTGCTGAGTATTTTTTCATATCTTTACTTGGAGTAAGGAGCACAGGTTCCACCTTTTTACACTTGTAAAATTCGTTTTTATTACAGAGAAATACTGCGAGCATATAATATTCCCATGGATTATCCGACTTTGTTGTTGCTTATGTGGAATTTTGGAGTGGTTGGAATGGTGTGCATTCACTGGCAGGGGCCATTATTGCTGCAGCAGGCATACTTAATATTTGTCGCTGCCTTGATGGCTTTGGTGTTCATCAAGTACCTGCCTGAATGGACTACTTGGGCTGTGCTGGCAGTAATTTCTATTTGGGGTGGGTTGGTTGCATTTGGTTGGTTTATTTTAAACTGAATATTTTTAGATCTTATTGCTGTTTTAATGCCGCGGGGTCCATTGCGAATTCTTGTAGAGACTGCACAGGAACGGAACGAGCAAATTTTTCCTGCACTGATTTATTCTTGTATGTAAACGTGATGACTAGTGAATTATAACTAATGTGCTTTTTTTATGCAGCCACTTATATGTACACGTACGTAGCTACTGCTAGTGGTAGTGAGCCAGAGCATCAATATTCTCCACAGTTGCAAACCAACTCTGCTGGTATTATATCTGTTATATGTTTTGTGTACTTAAAATATCATTATTTATCACAGAAGAAGGTGAAAATGGTTTTACAGAAGAATGGGTGCAGAATCATGTAGCTAGAGCTGCACAACGACAGGTGGACTTGCCTGATGCAAACCTAAGTGTTCAGCGTGTGCAGCCTGAACATTCAGAAGAAGAAAGTAAGTTGACATTTATTAGCAATGTGTTGTAATTGAATTATTTAATTTACATAGGGGGTGTCAAGCTGGGTTTAGGAGATTTCATCTTCTATAGTGTGCTTGTTGGAAAAGCGTCTTCATATGGAGACTGGAATACCACACTGGCTTGCTTTGTTGCAATTCTGATAGTAAGTTGATTTGCATTAAGCCATTCTGTTTAATTCAAATGTATTTTTGCAGGGTCTTTGCCTTACACTGTTGCTTTTGGCGATATTCAAAAAAGCCTTGCCTGCTCTTCCGATCTCAATCACATTTGGTTTGATTTTCTACTTTGCTACCAAAGAAATAGTTAGTCCGTTTGCCGATAGTTTAGCTAGTGAGCAAGTTTTTATATAACGTACTTTATTTAGAGAGTAGGTGATTCAAAGTTCAACATCTTTATCACTGTTCGTAAAGAATCAGGTTTATTCCGAATACTCGCGTTGATTGATGCAACTAAATGCTGAAATTAGAATAGCAAGATTTCTAAATTTTTTTTGAGTTTTGATGCCTAATAAATAATTCATTACCAGACTGATGTTTTATTGTGCTTGTGGCAAAATGTATTATAATACTGTATTTGTCAGAGAATTTCAATGTATTGTGCACTATTACTGCTCAAAAGATGGATCCTCTTATTTTGTACAGGTTTTAAATAGGCCAATTTTTTAGAATTGGTATTGTAATGACGTTTTGCTTGTGCTTTACAGTCATCTTTTGTCATATTCATTATAGCTTTAGTAACAGCACCACCAATTTAGACAATATTTTATTGTAATTTAAGATTTTTATTTAACACTTTTATCATACTAAACTTTTTTGTAGCAAATTTGTAAAATATTTTGTGTTAACAAATAGTAGAGAAATTGTAAGTGAAATATCTATTGCACAACCTATTTTTCTATATAGATTAGTTTGTAAACTAGCACTTGATCGATGTGACCTGTGAAGAAATTTTGAATTGGTAGTGTAATATACCAGAAATGTAAAAAATAATTAATAGCCTCTTTTATAGTAAATTATTGTTATAGAAAGTTTGTCTATACTTCAATATACAATGTAATCTCCAGTATCCACATGTTTGCCATTTTTTGAGTAGATGACAAAAAGAATGCTGGTTTAAAGCTGATATAAGATAGTAATGTATTTTTTGACTTTAATTTTTACATTGGGAATTTTGTTAACAGTAACTAAGGTTTAGATTATATATACATGTTGAGGGGTTAAATTTGGTGAATATGCCATATGTGCCAAAATTCCCAACCCACTAACTTAACCCTAGTGCCGCACACATGCTTAAAATATCATATCGCGTACTCTGGGTCAAAATGACCCGAACGTTAAAAAATCGTAATTTCTCAGACAATTCGTAACGTAAGTGAAAAAAATAAAATTCCTTATACTTCTCTAACATTTATCTTAATAAAAAAATATTTTTTTTTTAAATTTGAGTAAAAATGATTGTTTAAAAAATTGTTATTTAAAGCAAATTGAAAATTGGAAAATTTTTTCTTTTTTTGGTGTAACTCCTTCAAATTTAATGATAAGCAGCTAATATTTTAGGATTCATTGGGTGGATGGGTACATGATCAAATGAAAAAAAAAATTTTTGGTACATTTCAAAAACTATATTTATTTTGACAAATTAATGAGGAAAATTTGGTGAAAATGGTACATACTAATTTTTTTATATAAGGCTTACATAAATTACAAAAAAAAGTTTATAAACACCAAAAATATGAATAATATTTAGTTATAAACGTATAAAAATGAAAATTGACATATTTGAAAAAAAAAATTTCTAATCCATGCAAGCGCAATCGTTACATAACATCGACCGATGATCCAAACACATTGGTCGAGAGCATGAAACGCATTGATAGCGCGTTTTCTTGTCGTCCTTGGATGGACACAGCTGGCATCTCGTTCTTGAACCCAAAACCTTCTCGTTTCTACTGTCTTCACGATCTAGTTCCAACATATCCTGTATTGCGACTTTCAAGCTGATTCTAAGTCTTGGGTTTTTGGAACGCTCTAGCAGCCATGGTTTGACGAGGTGAAAATAACACTCCTCATACAATTTCTGGCGGGAATCTTCGTATTTAGACCGCACAAGCTATTTCTACATTTCAGTAGGATTCTGGCATTTACCATGGCCTGGTCCAGCATGGCCCAAAAATATCTCAGTGGCCAGCGGTTGCTTTTTCCCGCGGTAGTGTAATTTTACACAGCGCGTCAAAGGTATCAGTTCCTCCTTTTGTCGCATTGTAGTGATGTATTATTTTAGCCTTGTTATTGATCACTTCATCCGAGTTCATAAACGTTGATACCAACAGAACGACCTTATTTTTTTTTGGAGTGTACGACACCAAAGTGACGCCAGATTCCGAAAACAAAATTTGTTGTTCGGTACTTGTTTCGAAGCCGCTTTCATTTCCATTGAATTTCCCTTTTGTTTTTACGGATTGTTCCCGTCATTGTTAGATTATAGGGTGCCTCCTTCATTTGTTCAAAAAGAGGGATGGCGGTATATAAGTTGTCGCAAGTGACCGATCTGTTGGAGCCGTGAATAGGCGTGGTCACTTCACGTAGAAGTACTTGAGGTACAAGTTCTTTGTTTGTGGTACGTACAGTATTTTTACCAAGTCTTGGTATCGCATTTATCAAATACGATGTACGTGCGTCATTCAGCGTGATGAGGAGGAGTCCATATTTATCCGGCTTATTTTTTATGTATGTTCTAAAAGCACATCGACCACGGAATCCGAGCAACTGTTCGTCGACGGTGCAGAACGTATCTGGCCTATAGTTTCTCTTGCAGTTGTCGATGAATCTCTTAAAAACTGCCCTCACTGGCGCGAATTTATCTTCCGGATCTCTTGTTTCGCGGTTATCAAATCTCAAATTTGTGGTCAAGAAATTCCATCGCCGCACAGGGAAAACACACCGGTGGAAGGATGTCCCGTTTGCTTTGGACCACAAATCGACTTCAGAAACTTTACTTTGGCGCCAAACTCCTGAGTAATAAGTCACTGCGATGTATGCGCGAATCTCGAATATATTAGTCGGGTAATGGTAGGATTGCTGCATAAATTCACCTTCTATGAGCGCCACGATGCTCTTATCAATTTGAATATTCGTAAACTTCATTATATCTTCGATGATGTCAGCCGAAAATAGGATATCCCAAAATTCCTCAATATTCGTTGCGTTAGCTGCGTCGTTTACCGGTCCTGGAATAATCACGGGAACCTCGACGGCAAATCTTTCAGAAAACCTCTCAGCTTTTTTGACTCGCCACAAATAATTATTTTTTCCTCGGAGAATATTGACGGGCCGGCCGGAGGATCGCCGCGTACGTGCTTCATGCACTCGGGAAGCGAGGACCGCGTTTTCAATTTCTTCGTCCAACTCACTTGCTGTAGATTCTGCGTCGGATGAATATTCAGAACCGAAATCTACGTCACTGGTAGACTCAATTTCAGATGCAATATCTTCTGCGTCGCTCGAAAAATCATCCTCTTGTAATTGACTGCTAATGGGCCGCTCTCTCAAAATACGACTTGAAGAAGCCATAATTTCAACTATTGAAAAATCAAAAGAATTTATAAAAAGAATGTTTAGAAAAAATTCAATCTTCACTCATGAATGTATACTTACATAGATATCCAATAAAAACCAGGAAAAAACTTAAAAAAAATATATATATATATTCCAAGAAATTACACACACCGTATACTGGGTCAAATTGACCCGAACAGAAAGAAACTTTTTTTTAAAATGACGATACAAGCACAACGATGCTACTTGCAGCTGTATATTTGATACGCGCGCATAATAGACCTTTGAAAATACAAAAACACAAACATCACGTGACTCTTCCTCTCCTTACGTGCCTGAGAGGCAAAAGCGAAAGTAGCGGTCGGGTCATTTTGACCCAGTGTACGGCACTAGGGTTAATTATGTCCTTAGTCTTTTTGCTATTTGAAGTTTTACCAAAGATTAGAAACTATTAGGTTTCATCACTTTGTTCTTTGGCATATCGCTTTGTTGACCTTGAAGCGTTTGTCTCTTTAAATCTGAGTGGAAATGACGCTCGTGGTGTTAGCAGTGAACACAGTGAACTTTAAACTGACAGTGTTAGGACCACTATAGAGGAATAAACCAATCTTGTGTGTACGCGAGTACAAGTTGCAATCTTATTAGTTAAAAACATGAACGTTTTCATCTGTTTCCGATCTTGTCCCTTTAAATGAGAGTGGTCTTTCATTTTTGTCTCTTTTAAGATTCCTTTTTCAGTGATCCATTTTAATAGTTTCTAATCTTTGGCTTTACATTTTTTTGCAGTTTTTGTGTTCAATTTTATTATGTAAATGCAAAGTTGCTGTTTATAATGTTTTACAGTAATAGCTTCACTTGGTGTTATCAAATCATTTTAACTTTTTTTTATCGTTGGTCACTATTTTATACAAAAAGTTTTTTCTTTTGAAGCTGTATGACAAAGACGGAGCCACATCAGTGTTTCACTTTGTTGTAATGGCAAACATGAGTAGATGATACACTTTTTGAATTTACCCAGCTTTGTTTTGTTTATAGCAGCAATTTAATATCTCACAATAATTTAATTTGCATATTAAAAACATTGTCTAATAAATTTGTGAGTAGTGTGTGGCGTAACTTCAAACACTTAAGAATCACACATCAGACATTAAAAGCAGGCCAAGATGAACCCATGACCAGTTTAAATAGAAGTAAAAGGGGGGCGGTAGCAGTAACTTCTACTTCCCAGTAGGTGCATATTGGGCTTGTGTCAGGAAGATGAAATCCAGTTGTCTTAATTGTAGACTCTGTTAAACCTAAGGAGCTTGATTTAACTTGACTCCATTTGGTTTAATACTGATCATTTTTGTATTTCGTATTTAAAGTGTTAAAGATAATGTTGCACTGCATTTGTTTTGAAATTGTGTGGATATTCTTTTTATATTTATAAGTTTACACTAGGATAAGTGCTTATACAACAAAATTGTGACAAGAAAAATGAAGCGTTGGTTAGTGCTTTAGTGTCAATTTGGTGTTTAATAACATGTTTTTTTTTGTCCCATTGGAAACTAATTATGATGCGCTGTTCGCGTCAATCTCAAATTACCTTTTATTCAATTTTTAAATTAGGGCCGGCCGTATTTTGATTCTCTCTTGTAAATTTTGGATTTGAAATATTGCCGTGAATTTGTCCTAGCACGTTGACTGCTGATATACAGGCCGTGGGCCGCGCTTCGCCTTTCGTTCGCGCATTGTCTTTGCTTTGCCTTTCGCTACGGCCGCGCTTTTTGGCCTTTTCCTATGTTCTTGCAGGCGTCGTTCTTTTTGAATTTAGTTTGTGATAGTTTAAATTTTCCATAAGCCGAGAGAATTTTTTAACTGAGAGTTCGCCGGCGTGTTTAATTGGCAGCAGAAGTTTTTATTTCTGCGAGGCTTTTGTTAAAGCTAATTTTGTGGCGAAATTCGTTATTTTGCCGACCAGATTAACCTCTTCCTGGAGGTCCTTTTGTTTCCCGATTGCATTTCGGGGTTGAAATTTTTGCTGGTTAAAACTCTGTCCATTTTCTTTGCTCTGACTCGGCAAGGAACGACGAAGGAATCTTTGCACCAGGAAAGACGCTACCGTTCGGCTCTGCTGTGAAGATTTGGGTAACTTGCCCTATCTTTTTACTCCTACCCTTATATCCTTTTCCTGGTTACCCAGGACCTACAGGTAGGAACTTGATTTAACTTGGGAAGCGCCGTTCCATAGTTAGTGTTTAATAGTTTCATTTTTGTTTCAAGTTCTTTATTCAAAGTGTTAAAGATTTACCTATACAGTTGCAGGCTGCACTATGTGTCGTGGTGAAATTGTGTGGATATTGAATAATTATAATTTATAAGTTGTACACTAGGATAAGTGCTTATACAGATTCCTGGAATTACATTTTATGAATAAAAAATTAAATATGAATTCGGAATTAGACAAATAACAATTCATTAATATCGAGCGTTTTGAAACTCTCTGTGGCCATGTATGGTACCGTTGCGAGTTTATCTAGTACAATGAAAATCAGCATTTTGCCAGTAAATTTAAAAACATTACCAATTCTTTTGAAGTTGGCTATTCTGTTGAAATTGTTCGAATTTCATTGATTAACAGCGATTTCACATCTTGCTCTTATGATTTTAGTTCACGTGTTTTCTGGGGCTTCATGTCACTTGGATGCGCTAGATTAAGTACACAGTAAGGCCACACAGTTTGACCAATATTTGTGTGTAATATGTAGCTTTTTATTTAAAACTTTACATCACAGGATTTTTTATGGGGCTAATTGGGCTATTCACCATTGAGAAAAAATTCTCTGAATAAAGGATACCTTTACGAAAAATCAATTTGTCGTGGCCTCTGCACCGTTTCGTCTGTGTGATATGTGTTCTGGGCAAGCACGAAATATTTCCCAGTGGTCAGCTGCAGGCTCGCTTTACTCATTGGTCCTCCTTTAGAGGTACCTTCGGCTTGGGAGAAGGAATTTTTTTCTAATCTATTCTATATTAAGTTATTTAAAAAATGATTTCAAAAGTTCAAGTTTAAAAAATTAGGCTTATACTTATTTCTGCTGAGTTTGACCCTTCAGATTCATAGAAAACTACTGCGTTGCTATAAATCGCTAAAAGTTTATATGATTTTGGCATACAGATTAGTGAAAGTGAGCAAATTAGCAGAGGCCAGGGACATTCAAACTGAGTAAGTTCATTTTATTAACTTTCTACAGCAAAGCTTATAGTAGAAAGTTAATGAGATTATCATCCTGTCTGTATGTCTATGTCTGGGGACAAGATAACTTCCGTTTTATTCAACAGATTCACTTCAAACTTGGCATACACACATCTTAGGTCAGTACTTTTCGTGGAATTGATTTTCAGTCAAATCGGATAACGGAAACCGGAAGTGACCGTATTTCGAAAATTCATGTCTTTCCGTGTGTATGGAGACAAGATAACTTCCGTTCTATCAAATGGATTCACTTCAAACTTGGCATACACACATCTTAGGTCAGTACCTTTCATGGGATTGATTTTCAGCCAAATCGGTGAACGGCAACCGGAAGTGACCGTTATGATTTCGCACCGCTGTAGAAAGTTTCCTTCAGGGTATTACACGGTTCTTGTTTTATATAATAAACTACATATGAAAAGGTTCTGAGCAAAATGGTAGTGTTTGCTCACTCCATTATTTGGGAACATCAGTTGATTGTATGCGAGTGTTTAAGAACAAATTTTTTACTATGTAACCATAGACAAAAATGGTATTTACCAGAAATGAAATAGTAATTCAAACAGTGAACTACACAGGGTGTGTCGGTTCTAGAATTTCTTTTTTGTAACGCAAAATGAATTCTCTTAATTCTCATAGAGAAGGAAAAAACCTTATTGACAAATACTACATGGCACTTTTGAAGAGATTGAAGACGGTGATTATGGAAAAACGTTCTGGAATAGCAAAAAAATATTTCACTGCAACAATGGACTGAGCAGTTGAGTAAAAATTGACTGAACTAAAGTTTTAAATTCTACGTTTACAATATTTATCTGATCTAGCTTTGTTGCGTTATCTTCTCACAAACTCAAAACTTTCCTGCCTGGACAGATATTTTGGGCCAAACAAGAAGGCGATACAGAACATAAACAGATATTTTGAGGGACTCGAAGATATCCATTTCTTTGAAGTTTGAGCAGGAATGTTAAGCTTTTAAGGGATTGTCAAAATTTTTTTTTAAAAAATCAAATTGTTTTTTTAATATCAAACGAGGTTGCTTATTAAATAACCGTCATATTATTTTTTCATGATTCTATTAGTTTTATCCTGGTACACAATTAATAAAATAACCTTATATAATTACTTGTCCCCTTCCTGTTTCACACTAATCACTATGCAATGTGGAACCAATTTTTTAACTAGAACATCTCATAAAGGTACACATGTCGGTTCTAAATTTTGAAATTTTGATTAATTTGATCCAAGTATATTATTTTAACGATCACTAATTGTGGTATTTAGTAGTTCACTCTAAACTTCTTTTGTCGTTTTCAGATCAAAGTAAAGATTTTCTCACTGCAAAGTATAATTTGAAACTAGAATTTTTAAGTATGAAAAATACAGCAAGACCTTAAAGCTGTTTCGGTATCAGATGTTCTTTTTCAAATTATATTCTTATACTCACATTAAAGCGTGGTATAATTTTGACTTAAAGCCGAAACGAAACGAGTTTGTTGCTTTAATACTCGTGCTATCTCGTGATACGTTTAATATCACAGTGCAGTACATATAAAAGTCTTAAACAGTCACAGTTCATATATATGATCGATAAACAGTGCGCATGTATGGAATACTCCGTTTTTGTGACAATGTTTATACAAAATTGGTAAATTGGAAGAATAAAAAATGTTTTCTCCTGGGATGAATTTGATTTCATCCTAGCCACAAAATGTGGTACTAAATAGTAATTACCACAATTTCAACAATATATTAAGTCCACCACCTTTGTGAATACAAACACCAACAAACATCTCTCAACCAAATAATAAATCAGACGCTCTTCTGTAGATTCAGCAAACAAAAACAACAAATACAACCACCAGTTAGTGTGATCTCAATCCTACTTACAGTATCAAATGCCAGCAAGGGTCAAAATAGCGTTAAAGAAATTACATCATGTGATGAAGTGCTCAGTGAAATCGAAGAACAGCTAAATACCTTTGGTCAGTTGTTGAGAATAAGCAAAAAAGAATAGATCGTTAAATATCTAACGATTTGTCGTCACCAATTAATTTATTTTTCAATCTTTAACAAATGAAGGCGATAACGAAGATGAAGAGTCACAAGCCCAAATCCTAGAGCTATTCAGCGAATACATATAGTAATAAAACTGTTAAAAACTCCCGTTCATTTTAAATAACTGTCCGTTATTGGCCGGTTTAAAAAAGTGCGGGTATTTCAGTAGTCAGGTATACACTGACCCATTTTTGGGCATCCGTGTGTTAGTGCCGCGGCTAATTTGTTGTGATTAGAAGTAGCGATTTTATTTATATCTTACTATTAGTGATAGGCGGTTCAGAGGTGTGCTATGATGATTTATTACTATAAGTATTCACTAAACAAATAATGGAAATGATTCCAAAGAAACGAAACTACAATATACACATGCACGCGCTTGCGCGGACGTGCTACTTACATTTAGAAGCTAACGAAGACATTTTTGAATTAATTATTTTTAATGTTTTAAAGGTATAATCGAACTTTTAAGAAATAAAAGTAACAGTACATTTCACGTGATACTAAGACTAAGTAAAAAACCAAATGTATCAAATTTACTTTTCTTAAAAATAAATAAAATTGATATTTTACTAATATCAGAAAGCCATTCCTTAGACTTGTTACCAAAGACTAATATTTACTGATTACCCAAATTGATTGGCATATGGAGATTTAGCTGTAATTATCAGAACTGCATTAAAATGTCATATCTTGCAATATCATGTACAAAATACAGTGCACAATTGTCAAAATTGAAACTGACTCGTCCACTGAACGATGCAACTATCTGCAATCCTTGACACAAAATTTAGGAAGAATATAAGGACTTGATTTTCTCCTTTGGTACTAATTTCCAAATACCAGGCGATTGAATTGACAAACATACGACATGAGGGTCTAGATTAATCACACTAAAATGAAGGAAGTTGCCGAAAAATTACAACAAAATCACCTAAATATCTACTGGAGGGTCAAGGTACTGGCTAAGTGACCAACACAATCCCTGATTTATTAAAGGACCTTATTCAAACTTTGAGGGGTCTGGACCCCCGCTGTAACTTGGCAAAAGAGCGTTTCAAGTACAACAAAAATGTGTTCTGTCCCAGACGAGAATCCGTTGCACACAATGCATTTTTTTGCAAAAACCATTTGGCATGTGGTTGTTGCATATGTGCAAGGTTGTTGCAAAAATGCATTGTGTGCAACGGATTCCCGTCTGAGCCAGAACGAAGTTTTGCTGTATTTAAAATGCTCTTTTGAATGAGTTATCAATTGTAACCATTGGATGCTTGGTTTCCAAGTTACAGCGGGGGTCCAGCCCCCTCAAAGTTTGAATATGGCCCTTTAGCTTTAAACACAGGAATCTCAGAGATATACTCACAATCTAATCAAATTTTGATCTAAGCTCTGATCATAGTACAATCATTAGAACAGTATAGGTTTTAAATTGTATGTCATTTTTTTCCTGCAAGGTTATCAATGTTCTGTTTGGTAATATTTTATAATAAACTCGATGGAGGAGCGAGTGACGATTGTTGAAATTCATTTCAAGCACAGAGAACGTTTCGCCAAGATTGTACATAAACTACGTAACATTTGCGAAAGGAGAAATGTAGCAAATGGAATAACTGTGAAGAGACTAATTTAGAAATTTGAACGAACAAGTGCGGTTGCAGTAAAAAAAAACAGATCGACCTCTTACCGATCGTTCAGCTGAAAGCATTGTCGCTGCGAATGATAGTGTGGCGAACAGTCCAGAAACCTCAGTGCGCCGTCAGTCACTGCAACTAAAGATTTCAAAAAGCACCACGCAGTAGATTGCAATAAAATATATGCGTCTGCACCCTTTCAAGATTCAGCTAACCCAAGAGTTAAAGTTCGACAATTATTTAAAACTTCGGATATTTGCCAATTGGGTGATAGAGAACCAAGAAGT
Source organism: Sinelater perroti (assembly GCA_036346155.1). NCBI lineage: Eukaryota > Metazoa > Arthropoda > Insecta > Coleoptera > Elateridae > Sinelater > Sinelater perroti. The sequence continues at coordinate 6,940,628 of JARFIY010000359.1, forward strand.
TGGCAGCACTTTTGCTAAGAAAATAATCTTTAGCGACGAGGAGCATTTCTACTTTAGTGGGTATGCCAATAAGCAAAATTGTCGCATTTGTTAAATATATCCCACATTTAATGAAAACATATACTCATTAAAATAATGTCACAACCTAGCCAATTAATAAATAAATAATTTTTTTAAAAATTAAAAATTTAGTTTCTTTTGAGACACTCTACATTTGATTACAATAGAGCCAGTAAAGCTTATAAAAATTATACCTTTAAACTGTACTTAACAAATGTATTCTCTGATTATCATTTATTGTGGAAAGCAACAAAGAAATTAAAAAGACCTGTTACAAATGTTCTCTTACTAAGAAAATTTGATGGTTAATGGGCTTTATCGAACTTAGAGAAAGCGAATATTTTTGCCAAACATCTTGAAGCAGTATTTTCTGCCTTAACAAAACAACTTTTGCTTCTTTTCTTCTTTTTCTTCTCCCTTATGCCCTAGAGCGTCGGATCATCTATTTACTTTCTATAATTTTTTAAATTTGTTTTCGTTGTTTTCCTCTCCGTTCTGCTCTCCTTTCTAGACTTTGCTCCCACGTTTTAATTGGTATTTCTCTGCGTTTTGTTCCATCTGGCTCTGCTTCCAGTATTCATCTTGGTTTTTTATTTTTTGACATCCTAACTATGTGCCCATACCACTAAAATTGTTTTTTCACTTCTTGCACTAGTGGTTCTTTAGTTATTGTGTTTCGCATGCGGTCTCTTTTGAATCTCCCGATTAGTGTTCTTAGAAATTTAATTTCACTCGCCATTATTTTACTTCTGGTTTTGTCTTGTATTGTTCATCTTTCAGCTCCATACTTTAATACTGGTTTATATATGATTTTATACACTTTAAGCTTTGTTTCCTTTTTTGTTATGATTGATTTATTTATCGCATAATATGCTTTGCTTGCTTTGTCTCTTCTGTTTAAAATCTCATGTTCTATCGTTCCAGTTTTGATTATTATTGTTCCTAAATATTCATAGTTGTTGACCCACTCAAGCTTTTCCCGTTGCGTGTTATTCTTGTGTTTTCGTTCGTATTATCTTTCTCGATTTTCATTATTTTATTCTTTTTTGTGTTTATTTTATATTTTTTTATATATTTTATAGTTCTAGTCTATTTGTCTATTGTTTATTGTAGGTTTCTAGTTTAGTCTGTTAGTAGTATTATGTCATCTGTCTATAAAGACATTGTATATGTATGGGCACTAAATTCCAATTTCCTACTTTCACATTAAATCGTGATTCTTTTGTTTCCTGATTAATCTGATTCATTACTATTAGTAACAGTAGAGGATTTAGTGAATCGCCTTGTTGAATCCCATTTTCCATTTCAAAGCTTTGAAATTCTTTCGTTTTAATGCGCACTCTTCCGTTTGCTTTGGCATATACTTTTTATGGCTTGTTGTAGTTGTCACGTTACTTCTAGTTCAGTTAATGAATTCCATATTGTTTATTTGGGTACCCTGTCTAAAGCTAAATTTAGATTTCTGAATTTCAGATACAATGGGTTTTCTCTTTCTAATCTTTTTTTATGACTGTTCTTATTGTTAGTACAAATATATGGTCTGTCAGGGGCTTGTTCTTTACACAGGTTTTCTTTCACTTTTTCTCGTAATCTTCTTTCTATTCTTGAATATATCTTTTGTGCTATAGAGCTTATGTAGGTGTATTCTTATATTTTCTTCCCAGTCATCTGGTATGTTTTCCTCTTTTCAGGCTTATTGGCGTATATATCTTGCCCATTTTAGTTTTCTTCATCTCTGCCTCTTACCTTTCCTATTTTTATATGTTTAAAGGCTTCTATCAACTCTTCTATTTTTATGTTTCTTTCTTCTTATTTTTCCTAGACTGTTCTTCTTTCTCCATTCTTGATATTATTATTTTCCCTAAATCTTTTATTATAATACTCTCTCCATATTTAGAGGATTCTTTTTTTTTCTGTTTCCACGATGCCATTATTATTTTTTATGTTCTATACCTGCCTTCCATATTTCCCTCTTAGTTATTTGATGACTTTCCAGAGCTCTCCTCCATTTTCCTCGTCCAGTTTTGTCTCGATTTCTTTTCCGAATTGTTCCCAGGTTTCTTATTTTGCTCTTTGAACAGCTTCTTTGGCTTCATTTATTTTATTTACATAGTGCGGTTTATCGCAATCTTTCTTAGTTTGTATATATCTTTTCAAGCTTTAGGATTTACCTATTGTTCCGTATCCTCTATTCTGTCTATTTTCTGTCTTGGCATTTCAACTCCATATATTAGCATGTATCTACTTCTTTCTCTACCTTTATCTACTTGTATTTGAAGTTTTTTGTAGAATGCTTCTTTTTCATCTTCTGTGAAGTTTCCTGTAGGGTCATAGATCTGTATTATGGTTATTTCTTCTTGCTGTTTTAGGTCCACATATAATATTCTTTCATTCACTGCTTCTCACTGTTTTATTTGTTGGGCGATCTGTGCACTTAGTATTAGTTAGTATTAGTCCTACCCCTTCTGACTCCTGACTATATAAATTGGTAACCTTGATCTAACCGTTGTCTTCCATTTCTTTTCTTTTTAATTTCACTAATACCCAGTATTTCCACATTGTATTTTCTACAATTTTTATTTGTTTTCCATTTACACTATTTATATTCCATGTTCCAATTATTGTATTTGTTTCTCGCCGAGTCCGCTTCCCAGTATTCCGTCCGTTTCCGAGGCAACTGTTTGGTCTCTGAGTCTTCTTACCTTGGGCGGGTGAATAGCCCAGCCATAAGAGTTCTGTTACCCCGGGACAACTGGTATCAGATTTTACCTCCCAATGCTAGATCGCCAGAGCCCAGTTTGTTGTCTAGCAGGATGTACTGGGCGGTATTTGCTTTCTCGTGCAAGTGGAGTTGACATTTGGGCTCTTAAATGTTGTGGGACGTCTTACACCGCACAAAACAACAATAATGAAAATAATATTGATGTCTTCACAGAAACCCCTGTCAGTTGGCACCTTTTATCGAAGCTTTCTATCCAACAGAAGTTTGGAAGAAAATAAAGTTACTAAATTTCCACTATGCTACAGGCTTCAATCTTGTAATAGGTGAAATTTTAAAAAATCTTCTAAGAAAATTAATTTTACTATTTACTACAATAACTACAAAATCATCCCACTTTTTACAAGATATGTATTTAAAAATTAATCTGAATATCGTCAATAAATACAGTCAAATTATTTCTACCATGAAAAAAGTATCAATCCATAATTTACAATTCATTATACCCCTATACTGATAAATACCCAAATAAGATACTTTGCTAGAAAGGATAACTAAACTTTAAAGTCAAAAGCATAAACTGGATAATTAATAGAAAATCCCAACCATTCATGGAAAACAAAATTCTCATTTATAAAACTATAATAACATTCATATGAACAAAAATTGCGGAGATGCAACAATTACTCAGAAACACTTCGTATGTTAATAAATGATCCATGATTTGATTCAAAGCTAACCGTACGTTGAATTAGAAAAATTAGTATTCCATACATTAACGAAGTTATAAGATCTCACACTATCACGTATAGACATTACTAGATCAATCATACAAATTAGGAAATTAAAAATTTGTTCAATCAAAAGAATTTAACTAGATGATTCATAGAGAATTGCCAATGGGTCTTGCCTGCCTCAAGTCAACTTGTCATTACAACATATTCACTTCTTACTTTTAATACCTTTAATTTTTATTATATCACCAACTTATCTAGCAACGATCTGAAGCAGCAAAGCACCTTGAACAACTTTTTACAACTTTACAATCGGACGTAAACGCTAATTATAAAGAAATAGAAGTTTATCTCAATGCACTATGTTAACTATCCTTTCGATTAAGCTATTTCCGCTTGCTGAGGTAAAGCAGAAAATTAAATGTAAAAAATCATTAAAAACCTCTTGGTTTTGAATTAGTTATTAGAAAAAATTTACGTAACTTAACTAAAACAACTCTAGTTTTGCTCACTACTATTAATAACAACATAATACGGTTTAAATATAATAAAAGCGAGAATCTGGAAAGCAACCTAGAGGACTAACATCATATTGATTTATAAGATTGCTTCCACTGATTACACATATTAGAATTGAGAGAAAACATATGGATCTTAAAGTTAACCAAATGATGTAGTGAATTTCTTATAAAATGAAGTCTTATTCTATACTCATATTAAACCCAATCTGAACGAACATACGATGTACAGCTCGCGGTGTACAAACTCGTGTAACACTGGAATTTTTCAGCGTTTCTAATCAAGATTCTTTCGTACGATAGCAAATGCATCTTGGTATGTTATCAATCAAATCCTTCATGAAGATTTGAGGATTTCATATGTAGACAACGAAATTCGAAAACAAGAAGCTGCTTAGCATTCCATTTGTATATGCTACAACAATAATCTAGTGGACCAATTAGCACATAAACCGTTAATTCTAAAAAGACTGAAACGTCACTGGCTATAATATTTATAAAAAATCAATTTTACTTGTAATTTGGGAGTCTAATAAAATTTTCTTAGATCGCTATAACATTTTTCAGAATTGATTTAATGAAAATTTTTGCGGGGCTACTTTGTATTAAAAAAATAGAACTAAAGCTTTACCTCCGAGTGATAATAGTTCAAGTTGTCCAACGCATTCATCCGACTATATATTTCGGTAGAAGTGATTTTACTGCGTCCAAATAAAACTTTGTAATATCGACCTTTAAAGCTCATTATTTGCACAGAATATGTGAAGATAAATAATCTGGTAAAAATTTTCCAGAATAAGGAGATTGAAAAATGTTTGAAAGAAACATGGAGTCGAGCAAGGACGTTGACACAAGGACTCCATTGTTGATGTCCACGAAATTTTTAAGCCAACTAACAAGACAGAGCTGGAAAATATAAATACGCAGTATATTGAAGAATTATTGTGTTACGTCTGGTGAAAATTTTTCTAACGACAACTTTAAACAATTTACGGAAGAAGTGTACGAAAACGAAAAAATTAGAGAAAACTTGCAACAGATTTACCGACTATTATGGAAATTCAGTTTATACAAAATAATCCAAATTTTGATAGCAGTTCAAATGTAAGACAAAGTGTTATGGACACGAAATCTTGCTGAACGGAAAAAGAAAAAGCAAACGACGTTAGATGACTTCTTAACGAAAAACAAAGTGTCAAATAAGGAAGAATCTCTCTCATGATTAAGATAAATTATTTACTCGAGGGTGTCTTTGAAATTTCAGTGAACTACTAAATATCACATTTAGACATCAGAATAGAGTAATGTACTTGAATCAAATGAATTTAAGTGACAAATCTTTGAAATGAACATGTGCAACTTTTAAAAGGTGTTCTAATTAAAAAACTAGTTCTAAAATGCATAATAACTGCTGTGAAACACGAAGGGGTTTCGATAATTATAGGGGGTTATTTTGCTCTTCTCTTTCTTTTTCTTTTTTACCCTTTTTCTCAAATTAAATTTAACGAATATACTCCTTAGATATATACTTAGGTACAGTCCAAAAGCGGGAGAGTTAGGCGAGGTGGTGGGGAGTACAGATATAAATATTTTTGATTCTTATGCTTAATTCATATTAAATTCTGATCAGATTTTTTTTTATTAACATTATTGCCGATTTACAACTAGCCTAGGAGCTAACAAGCAAATGTGATCTAAGACTATATATGACATGTAGGGGGAAACCGCCCAGCGGCGGGCCCCGCATGCTGCTTAATGCTAGTTATCTTAGTCTAAAATCTTACATTTATTTAATTTTCTGATTACATTTGTGTTATCTAATAGATTGAGTGCTAGCACATTTGGGTGAGAATGAATTTTGGTAACATAGTTAGTTTTATATCTATCGATTTCATCTCTAATCCACGCTATCTTTAGGTCGTTGTTCAGAGTAAGGTTCGAGATGAACCATTCCGCATTGGCTATAGTGCGTAGAGTTTTATTTTGAAATCTCTGTAAGATTGCAATATTTGGGGGTTTTGCGCATTCCCACAGTTGAATCCCATAAGCCCACACTGGAATTATCACTGTTTTATACACTAACACTTTGTTGTTTATTGATAATTTAGATCTTCGTCCTAGGAGCCAGTTCATTTTTTTAATTTTGAGATCTAATTCTTTTCTCTTCTTAGTGATGTGAACTTTCCATGTGAGCCGCTTATCCAAATGTATGCCAAGATATCTCACTTCCTCCTTTGTTGGTATTTGAGCGCCTTTCAGGTAGAGCGAAGGCGTGATACCGTGTTTGGTCGTAAATGTTATGGCTGTCGATTTTGTTGCATTTATTTTTATGCGCCATTTGTTTAGCCATTCTTGCAAATTGTTGAGGTAGCTTTGAAGTATAGACGATGCTTGCACAGGATCGGTGTCAGATACTAATAGAGCAGTATCATCCGCATACGTGGCAGTAACAACTTGTTTTTGAGGAAGGTCAGCTGTGAAGATTAGATATAGCACAGGTCCCATGACGCTGCCCTGGGGGACACCAGCTTCAATAATGTGGAGGTTAGACAGGCTTTCTGCGTGTTTGACCTGATAGTATCTTTCACTTAAGTAGGATTTAATGAGATGGTAATATTGGTGAGGCAGAGATTGTTTAATTTTGTAGAGTAGACCGGGATGCCAAACTCTATCAAATGCTTGATTGACATCTAAAAAAACGCCTACACAGTACCTTTTTTCTTCGAAATCCTGTTCTATATCGTCAACCACCCTATGTCCCTGTTCTATGGTGGAATGTTGTTATCGGAATCCGAACTGATGTTGGGGAATTAGTCCTTGTTTTTCAATTATAGGTAGCATTCTTTTCAGTATTAGTTTCTCTAATACTTTAGATAGAACAGGTAATATAGTTATTGGTCTGTATGATGTGGTTTCATGTGCAGGTTTGCCCGGTTTAGGAAAAAGAATTATTTGACCAAACTTTCATTGTATAGGAAAATATTGAAGCCTTAGGACTGCATTACATATTTGAGTGAGAGCCATTATAGCCTTGTGGGGTAGCTCTTTCACGACTTTAGCGGTAATGAGATCATATCTGGGTGCTTTGCCATTTTTTAGATTTTTGATCTCATTTTTTATTTCTGAGGGCGAGAATGGTTTAATAGGTGGGCTTAGTTGATAAGGAGTCTGTAGATAATTTAGTATTTCACTTTCTTCTGCAGCTGTAGTAGCCATAGGATGAGGTTGAAATATGGTTGATAGATGATTTGCAAATAATTCGGCCTTTTCATCGTCTGATCTTGCCCACGAGCCGTTGTTTTTACGTAATGGAGGAATAGGATTGTTTGGACGTTTGAATCTGCTAGTGTCCTTTCACAAAGTGTACTCACCATGTGCGTAGGGAGTAAGGTCTCTGACATAATCATCGAATGTTTCATTTCTCCAATCCTGTAGTGCTTGTTTTAGTTCCCGTGTTAAACTATTTAATCTGTTTTTGTCTGCTGGATGTTTAGTTCGTTGCCAAATATTTCTGGCTCTTCTTTTTTCCGCAAGCTTATTTTTGATGTGTAGTGGATAGTTATCGATGATGACGGAGTTATCACCACTAGATGGTGTAGAGTAATAGGCTGCGTGGTGTATGATGTTCGTTAATCTTTGAACCGCCGTGTCTATTTCGTTTTCTGTCTTTAGAGATACCTGAATAACTAAATTATTGGTTAGATACTCTTTGAATGCTTCCCAGTTTGTGTGTTTATTTTAAAGTGAAGGTCTCTTTTGTTTAGTAATGATCGACGTACTCATTGTGACGATTATAGATGAATGGCCAGAGAAGAGATCAAAACAGGTTTCTACTTTACAGTACCCTTTACAGTACCTAGGACATATGGCCTTGGTGACGAAGAAGTCCATAGCATCTAGAATTTTGTTTCAGATGGCCAATATGTGGGCTCACCTGTTGCTAAGTGGCCATAGTTGTTTGCTGCATCGCCTTGATTAGTTCTCAGCCTTTAGTAGTAGTAATTCTAGATCCCCATGTTGGATCTTTTGCATTGTAATCCCCACCAGCAATAAATTTATTTCCTAGCTTTTGAAAGAACATTTCATATTGATGTTGTCGTATTGTATGTCTGGGTGGGGTGTATATGGCTGCTATCACTAGGGAGCCATTGAGGCCTTTGACATTTACGATGGTGCCTTGTATAAATTCATTAGAAAACTCTTCCATTACGTGATGTGATATCTGATTACTAATGATGATAGCTGAACCGGCATGGGCTGTACCATCCGGGTGGTTGGTACAATAAGTCGAATAGTGAGGTATTTTGAAGTAACTGTATTCGGTGAAATGGGTTTCAGAAATTAACAGGATATCAATTTTTTGCTGTTTAAGAAATAGCTCGACTAGTACACGATGCTGGGTTAGGCCGTTTGCATTCCATAGACCAATGCGTAGGGTATCCAATATTTTAATTTGTTTACTAGCGTGGTTAGCAGAGTTAGCATCGTGCTGTTCTGGTTTATTAATTGACTAAACATTGTTTCGAATTTGGACAAGAATTTTGATAATGATATGTCATTGGTGTTTGTATTCTGGGTTTGGTTGTTTATGAAGTATGATGATGTAACCTGAGCATAAGATAAATTGTTTAAGTTGGAAGTATATGCTTTTTGTTCACATATTGGCTTGTTCATATTCTTTATGGCTTGCGCAGGTGGAGGAGGTACTGTTTTGCTTCTGTTAAGTTGTATTTGTTGATAAATCCGGCTACCTTTATAGTTTGCAGGGTGCGGGCCTCGGCACAACGCGCAAGTGGCGGGACTGTCTTTAGATTTTGAGCAAACGGCAGTTTGGTGTTCATCTCCACATTTAACGCATAGGAACGGTTTAGTACAGTAGCCTTTGCTATGTCCATAGGTTTGACATCTTTTGCATTGAATAAATGTAGTTTTCTTTCTTGGAGGTTCTATTTTTATCTGTTGATAGTTTAGGTATTTTATTTTGTAGACTTTTTTTATTGTTCTGGGCAGGCTCGAGATCGACAAAGAACATGTTACCGACAGTGTGACTATGCTTGAATAATTCGTCATTGATTTCTTCAATGTCTATAGTACGATGCAAGTTTCTAATTACCACCCTGTAGGCTCTTTCATCTTTTATCTGGTAGGTATGGTATACAATCTTTACATTTTTTAGATGTGAGATTAGCGTTCTGTAGGGGTCCTGGTGTAGTTACGTTAATCTTGATTATGTTGTTAGACAGTGTCTTAGTGCTGTATTGTTCTCTTTCTAGAACTTGAGTTAGATCTTCAATCATTTTATAGTAATTTGTAATTCCATATACAAAGATAGGAGGGGGTTTGTGTATTCTCTGTTCGGAACTTTCACCAGATTTTTGTGTTGTCTCATTTGTGCTTGTGTTATCCAATGCGCTAAATCTATTCTGAGTGTTTGTTAGATTTTCATTTTTTTGTTGCATTGTACGTTTGGAGTGATTTTTTGTGTTTTTTAATTTGTTGCCACGGATGTTGTGTTTCGTCGTAGGATTCATCGATGATTATGATTTACATCAAATCGTTACATTAAGAAAACTATCTACCTGTTGAGGGCTTTGCAATAAAGGAATTTTTAATCGTCTTTTGACTGCAGTCATAAATGGGTTTTGAATACCTGTTTGCCTAATTTTAGATGGTATCAAAATTTTTTGGCTTTTCTGAACAATTAGTATCTTTTCCATTATATCGAGCAATCCCTAATTATATTTTACCAAAAGATATAATGTGTAATCAAAACATTTACAGTATTTAAAAGTTTTATAAAATAGTGAATCATTTGAATATGATTAGTAAACTGTGCCCTCGCCGTACTTGATCGCTGTTTTAGAAAATTTAGAGTTGAAATGGCGTGTTTTTGTGTCAAATAGAAAATGTCTGCATATTCTCGTTAGCAATGATTAGGTTTTGAAACATTATATATATATATATATATATATATATATATATATATATATATAATATATATATATATATATATGTATGTATATATATTTTTTTTTTGAAAAGAAAGTAAACAAAGAAATGTGGCGTGGCCTGAGCTCTTAATTTACACGAGGAAGTTCGTGCGTTCGTGTACGCACGTCGGGGCTGCTCTTATTCCTTGCCGAACGGACTGTCGATTAGCGGTGCCTCTGGAGCTGGGCGGCCGCGGCTGAGTCATCAGACGGCTGTTTTTGATTGTTGTCCGTTAGATAAAAAACGCGTCTTTATATTATTTTTATCTATACATTTGAACAGAAAGTAAACAAAGACAGCTGCTATTAAATGTGGCGTGGCCAAGCTCTGAGTTTTTGATTTACACGAGGAGGTCCGTGCGTTCGTACTTACACGTCGGGGCCGCTCTCGCTTCTTGCCGAATGGACTATCGGGCGGCCGCAGCTGAGTCATCAGGCCTTTGCTTTTGATCGTTATCCATCAGATAAGAAATGCGTATTAAATATTTGAGGGGCTCAGCTGGGTACACATTTTTTTGGTTCGCACAACACAATTGCGTGGCCAGCGCGCGCCCGCCACGACCATTTGGTTTGCTTCCGCCGAGCGGAGCTTCGATTATACGTGTTCACCTTGCAAAAATTTGAGGGAACTCGGGTGAAAAATTGTCAGCCTAGGGCGCAAAAACACCTTTTTGTGGGCAATCTCTCGTTATGGTACAACATAATGAAAGTAATAAAATGGATTCAATAATAGAATAGGATTCAATGCTATAGAAGCTATAAAATGTCGTCTAGAGGGCGTGAAAAGTTATAGGTGCACAAACATTTTGTTGCTGAAAATGCTCTAGTCAATTTATATACAATGTTCTTTAACGTTTTGGAAAGAGAAATGACTGTTGAAAGAAAAAGTGAATCTAGCCGATAAGTTGTGAAAACTAGGGAGAGAAAATTTTAGCGAATTACATTTTTTTTTATTAATTTGCAAATTTATAAGTAAATGTTAACAATGTACTACACATGAGAGGAGAAGTTATGCAGTGATAACTCTCCTACGTAATAAAATAACTGTTCACTGATTTAAAACAACCATAGGCCCCTGTTTCTTAACCTCCTTCTGATTTCAGGCTAAATATTGAGTTATCTATCTGGTTTCCCCTTTGGCATGTCTAGGGAGCTATTCGAGGTAGTTTCTTGTTCGGCTGCTGATTTTACGTTAACATGCGGTATACCAGAGTCATCGTGCAGGATCTTATTACTAATGTACCGTGGTGCATTGAAAATCATTTTTAATATTTGTGGTTGGAGTCTGTATTATTTGTGAGGTGATTATGGCAAACTTTGTCAAATGATTTATTGTATTCAAGGAAGCCTACATATATAGGTTGATTAACATCCATACATCTCTAAGCTAACACATTAAATGTAAAGAGAGCCATAATCACTTTACTCAACTACTTAAAGACAAAAACATAGATATGACAGATAGAAGAATAATACTTCATTTATATTTTAGCCAAACCGCTAATGTAAAAGTGGATAATGAGCAATTAGAAGAAATCCAGATACATAGAGGAGTGAGACACAGGTGCGTACTCTCGCCTCTGCTCTTTGATCTATATTCAGAGGAAACAATTAGGAACGCTTTAGAAGAAACATCAGTCGGGATAGGGATAAACGAAAAATGAATGAATATCAGATACGTAGACGACACTATACTCATTGCAGTCATTAGAAGATTTACAAAAAAATATTAGATGAGGTAGTAGAAAGCAGCGAGAACAAAGGTCTGACACTCAGTGTTAAACAGACCAAATTTATGACGATCACAAAATTGCAGCAACTCCAAGAAAATTTATGGATTAGAGGTGAACAAATGGAGAAAGTACAAAAATATAAATACTTAGGAACATTTATCAATGAAAATAATGAATACACAGAGAAAATTAAGGCAAGGATTGGTCAAGACAGGACAATATTTAATAAAATGAAGAATGTATTATGCAGCAGAGATCTGGATCTACAACAAAATGGTAAGATGTTATATATTTTCAGTAGTATGGAATAGATGCTTTGACGTTGAAAAAACATATCAGTGATAGATTAGAAGCATTTGAGGTGTGGACTTATCGAAGAATGATGAAAATAAGCTGGGTAGAAAGAGTAACAAACGATGAAGTGCTTAGAAGAACAAGGAAAGTAAAAGAAATAGTAAACACAGTTAAAATGAGAAAATTTCAATATCTGGGCCACATAATGCGGGGAGGGAGATATGAAATTCTACAAAACATTATACAAGGGAAAATACAAGAAAGAAGAAGTAGGGGGAGATCTGCAACGCCAAAAATAAGAATAGCCGTGATGATAACTAACCTTCTTAGAGGAGATGGTACAAAAAGAAGAAGAAGATTATTTTTGTGTTTGACGCCAATGTTGGACATTATAAGTCTAGATAGACTTCATTATAGATTTATATAGCAGTATTTTATTTTCTGTGGAGAGCTTTGATTACGTTCAACTAGCAAACCTATTTGTAGAACTTTTAGGTTTATTTGAGTAATGTGTCCTATCTATATAAGTTTGTAATCTAGTCTTAGTCCTAGGTATTTCACTTGGCTGTTTACTAGTAACTGTTTGTTGTTTAATGTGACAGTATGAATGTAATTTGTGTGGACTTTGTGTGGTTAACTGTGACTTTTTATCTATTCAATCAAACTTGTACTTGGTTGAGATGTGTTTGCAAGTTCTCAGATGCTATTTAAGGGTTTTCACTTATGGATATTATGGCGGGATCGTCGACGAATGTGGCAATTGTGGTAAAATTTGTGGTCAGTCATGAAAATCATATAGGGAAGGGCGCCTAGGAGACTCCTTGAGGAACATCCGATTTTATAGGGTAATAGTTGGAGGTTTAAGTGTTGAGAGTATCAGTCTATAAGATATAATTTTAGGATCAGATAGTGGGGTGTGCGAAAGGATGATTTGACTATTTTTTCTCTTTAAGGCTTATGAGTATGTTTTAACGATTCTGTGGGATTGTTGTAGTTGAGTGGTTTTCCCTAAAGCCAAATTGGTGGGTTGGTATTATTATGTTTATGTCGATGTCTTTGGAGATACATACTTTTGAATAGAAGCCTTTCTAAGGTTTTAGACATGAGCTTATTGGGCGGTACGAGGAGATTTATTTGGTTTCATGATCATTATTTTTTTGCAAACTTCCATGTGATCGGACTGTATGATAATCTTAATACGCTGTTATAAATTATGGACAGCAAAACTAGCCGATTTTGGGTGGTTATTTTAATATCTGACCGGTAATCAAATCAATGCTGGGAGCTTTATGGTTATTATATCTTGAGATATCTTGTTTTATTTCAGTTGGAGGTAATTGGTAACATCATAGGATAGCGGATGTCCAAAAAGCTTTTAATATCATCATCATCATTGTTATTCTAAGATTTAGGTGGACTAAAAACTTGTGAGAGGGGTTTGGTAAAAATTATTGCTTTTTTCTGTTTAGTTTTTGCCTAGCTTTTATTGTCTTTTCTTAGATGTTGAATATACTGTATCGTCTACTTGAATGGTTTGGTAGCCTTCTAAATCGAATGGAGTTATTTTGACTGCTAATATATGATCCAAATGTGGCATTTTGGGTATCCTACATAACGGTTTTTAATTGTCGGGCTAATCTTTTATATACGTGGTCCCATGGTTGAGAGGCTACTCAGTTACTAAAAATAATCTAAGGAGCTTGTCACATCGCCCCACACCAGAGATGTTTCTCTCAGTTTGTAGGTTGTGCTCCCACACGGGGCGTCAGAGCCTTATCATTTTTTTTAATCTATTACATTTATTTTCGATTTCTTTGCCATATACGATTTGCTCTTCTTTTTTGAGTAATAAGGTAATTTATATATTTGGCAATGCTAACCTTAGGTTCTTTTTTTGTGTTAACTGGAGGGTGGGGGCAGCATCTGTGCTGGTGTCTACATAGTTTGAGTGAGATAATGTACCGCACTATCAATATCGTCTGGTTTTTTAGTTCAATATTTAACTTTAGGTTTTCATCTTTGCAGGTTTTAAATATGCACCAGTTAGTTTTTGGTGACGTTGATTTAGAAACATTTGGTCAATTTAATTTATGAGTGCTAAGTATGGTAATAATAGAAGTGTGAACAGTGGAAAGATCACAGGATGCTTCTACGGTAACATAATTAGGAAATATGCCTTTGATGATGAAGAAATTAAGTATGCCTGGAATCTTATTTGGACTCTATGACCAATAGGTAGGTTGACCTGTAGATGAATGAGAAGATTTTGAGTTAGTGATAGTTTGTTTCAAATTTCTTCCTTTTCGCGTGTACAGTTTCGACCGCCAGTCTGCATGCTTTATATTTCAGTCCCCTCCGACGCTGAGTTTACCTGGTAGCTGCCTAAAAAACTTTTTATATTCTACTGTACTAATTTCATGGCAGTGTCAAAAGACGATGGTTGAGCATTGATATGGATTACTGTAGCTCGTATTTTATCTATTTGACATTTAGCTTCGTCTTGGCGTGATGTACTGTTGCGAATAATTACTGCAACGCCACCGTGAACTGTCACATCAGAGTGGTTGGTATGGTATATAAAGTAATATGGAATTTTAAATATCGTTCTGATAGTGAAATATGTTTCCGATGCAATATATCAATTTTGTTATGTTGGGTAAAATTTAAAGGTAGTACAAATAAGTCTCCGCCGTTTTTTTTATCAAAAATTTGGCATTTATTGTGAAAGAATGGAACCTTATCTTTTATTCAAAGTATTGTCCATCGTTAGTCACTACTTTTCCCATCTTTCTGGAAGCATACGAATATCACGTCGGAAAAACGCTTCATCTTTTGAAGCGATCCACAAATCGACCCAATTTTTGGTATCTTCATATGATGTGAACTGCAGCTCAGACAGGCCGTGTGCCATTCATCGGAACAAGTGATAATCGGTAGGGACAATGTCTGGTGAATACGGCGGGTGGGGTAAGACTTTCCAACTGATTGTTTCCAAGTAAGTTCTGACCGGCGTCGCAACATGTGGACGAGCATTATCATTCAGGAGAATAATTTTGTCGTGTCTGGAGTAGTAGTGGGTGCGTTTTTCCTTGAGTGCTTGTTTCAATCTCATCAATTATGTTCGGTAGAGAGCTCCAGTAATGGTTTTGTTCGGTTTGAGCAATTCATAATACACGACACCAAGCTGATCCCACCAAATATACAACATGAGTTTTTTTCTATAAATATTCGGCTTGGCAGTCGATGTTGAAGCATGTCCATGTGGTCCCCATGATTTCCTCTTCTTTGAGTTATCGTAGTGGATTAATTTTTCATTACCACTGACTATACAAGGCAAAAAAACCTTTCGTTTATGGTTGGAAAGCAGCATTTCACGTGTGCAAAATCGGCGTTCAATCTTTCTCGGCTTCAGTTTATATGGAACCCAATTTCCTTTTTGAATCATCTCCAACAATTTTAAATGATGTGAAATTACTTATTGAGTCTCTTCTAATGTAAGTGCAAGTTCTTTTTACGTTTGGCAGAAGTCTTCCTCCAATAATCCTTCAAATTCCAAATCTTCGTACATTTTTGGCCTTCCGTTACGTTCTTTGTCTTCGACCCCAAACTCACCGTTCTTAAACTTATGAAACCACTTACGACAACTTCTCTCGCTTAAAGCAGCCTTACCACATTCTTCTACAAGCAATTGATGCGCCTCAGCTGCAGATTTCTTCAAATTAAGGAAGTAAATCAAAAGTTTCCGCAAATGACGCTTATTCGGTTCAAAACTCGACATTTTCACGCGAAAAAAATTTTGTGATGCTGATACAAAATCTCTAATATTTTAAAATTATGGTGTTACCAGATGCCCAACTTTACGATATGACGTTTTACATCTGATAATTCCAAACATAACTTACTGGTGGGGACCATCTTTTGTCAAACGGCGGAGACTTATTTGTACTCCCTTTATAATTGTATTGCGTTTTTAAAGATAATGTTGGGCAGCTCAACATCAACAATGACGTTTATGTGACGCAGCTAAATCATATCTAAACTACGATTCCGGTCAAAAGACCGTACAAAAAGAGCCACGTTGTCTTTGATCATAAGACTGCTCGCTCGCATATCGAACGCCACATGTCCTTTCGTCGACTCTATTCTCCTACTGATGCCCCTGCCTACTGGAAAACCGGCTTATTTGTACTCCCTTTATTATTTCTACTTTATGGTTGGTTAAACTATTTGCGTTTCACTCGGCGATGCGGAATGATTTAACTTTGATTACTGAACTTGTTTATTACTGCAGAAAGCGTGCTTAAAATCATGCTGTTGTACGAGGGAAATCCCAAAAATAAGCTCTTTTGGCTTTTAGAAAAAGAAAAATGGTTATTTTAAATAATTGATACATCATTTTAAAGCTTGAATTTTCCTCTATTTTTCTATATAATCGCCATTTTGATAAATGAATTTTTGTAGGCGTTGTCACAGTTTTTGTATGTCTATGTCATATCAGCTCGCCGCAATGTCGTTCATTATCGTCGCTAAAGCGCATTCCGGCCAAATGTTCTTTCAACTTAGGGAACAAGTGGTAGTCACTAGGTGCCAAGTCTGAACTATAATGTGGATAGATGATTATGTCCAATCCAAACTGGTGTAGGAGAGTGATGGTCGTACGGGCGACTTGGGGGTTTCTCCGGTTCTGAATCACCCGTCTGAGTTTTTCTGTCTTATAATATCTGTCAGCATTTATCGTGGTTCCACATGAAGTCGATCAACAATACCCTTTCGATCCCAAAACATAGTTGCTATAACTTTGTCGGCAGACTGTGTCTGTTTAAATTTTGGCGGCTTGGGCAAAGAGGAATGCCGCCACTCACGTGATTGCTGTTAGGTCTCAGGTTTTGTCACCGTGACAATCGACTGCAAAAAGTTGTTCTTTTCGACTGCATAATGCCGAAAAAATTTGTGGGAAGGGTCAATGCGTTGCCGTTGGTGGACTTCTGTAAGTATTCACGGGACCCATCTTGCGCACATCTTCCGATATTTCAACTTTTCAGTCCTATGAATGGTGCTTCTAGAAACCTCAAGAACCAAAATATAGAGGTCATCGAAAGTGATTCTTCAATCTTTAACAAGTTGAGCACCAAGGGTTTTTTACCTAAACTCTGCGCCTGGGTTAAGCTATTCTTTTGTTTCATTCTCATTGTTGGTGTGTCTTAATACGTTGTTTTGTAGTTGCGCAATTTTTTTAAATCTAATAAACCATGGTGGACACCGGTGTCCGCCATTTCAAGCGGACACGATGATTGCAGAAATGTCCGCCGATTGTATAATGCGTGTTGGAACTTGTAAGATTATTGTTGCATTATTTAGCGTAAGCGGTTGTTTGTGCTGTGCATGTCATGAGTAAGAGAGTTAAGCAATTAGTGAAATTTGCGTTGATAGAAGAGCAGCCCCCTGAGAATAAGTTCTTAAACCTATTGCTTACATAAAACATTCTGCATCATTATGCTTTTTTTACTTTCCCTATCCTATAAGCACTTGGCCGCTAGGAGGGAGCACTCAGGCGATAATGGGGAAGGCCGTGCGACCGAGCTCGCACGGTTACCTTCAGTGGCGTAGCAAAATTTTAAGTACGAGTCAATTATTGTCTTGTACTGTTTATTTTAATCAGCTTTCGATTGTTGGACTCGCGCCTCGTCCTTTTTTAAAATAACAAATTCCGGGACGAGAGCAGCGCAGGGCCGAGAAGATGGACCCGGTATAATATATAATAATAGGATAAGGGAAGTCGTGTGATGTTCACACCAGATTTTTTAAGGAGGTGACTCCAGTGATCCTTATTCGGATAATTTGATGGATGATCCTGAAATCATACCATTAGAGAGTAGTAACAGCAACAGTGAAATTGACTTTTCTCAGTACCACATTCTTTGGATCGCAATATAACTGTGGGTAAATACCTATTCGAGTAAATATGGTAAATGAACAGAATATTTTTAGATTACTACTAAAGACAAAATATCCCACCAACAGAAACGCGTGCTTGAAGTAGCCGATTCTTCCTGTAAAACTTCAAGTAAACGTCCTAGGCTTGTAGTTGTAGAAAGTAATGTCACTGATTTGGAACATCATAACAATAACATTCCATATGACGCAGAAGAAAAACTCAATGAAAAATAACCTACAATTGGAGATCTTGGTCCGTATCAAATTTTAGATTTATCTGGCTCAATTTGGAGACCGCCTTCTGGAAATCATCTGCAATTTGCAGAAGAGTTTGAAATTGGAATCAGACCTGAGTGGGGAGCTGCGCTAGAAGGTTGTAAGCCAGTTGACTATTACATAAGTTTCGCATATTTTGACGTAATTGATAGTATGGTAGATCACACATATCATTATGCAACTGTTTTTATTTTCAAAAACGAAACTATTTCCAATAATTCTCGTGCGCAATCACGGCAGCCTACAACCCAGATAGAGATCATGTACTTTCTGGATCTTCTAGGTTTTATGGGCATAGTACGTATGAATTCTATTCCAGATTATTAGTCAACCAAGTGGCTATTTAAAAATGATATCGCATGCAACATTATGAGCCGCAATAGATTTGAAATTTTGCTCAAAATGTTACACTTTTAAGATAATGCCTTAGGACGCCTAGGCGATCGATTGCACAAAGTGCAGCCTCTTTTGAACAAACTTGTAAAAAATTATCAGAAAATTTATACACCTGATAAAATGTTTTGCATCGACGAGACCATGGTGCCGTTCCAGGGAAGGTTGCTATTCGAGCAGTATAACCCCCAAAAATCGCATAAATACGGTATAACAATTTTTAAACTCTGCTGTGGAATTGGTTATACGTGGAACTTGAGCATGTATCCTGGAAAGGAGAAGGAAAGCGGAGAATGTGTTCACAAAAATTTTTCTCAATTTGGTAAAAAGTCTACTGCATTGCAGTCGGAATTGCGTTACCGACAATTGTTATACAAGCCTCCAACTCGCACATATTCTATTAGACTGTAAAATACAGTTTGAACTGTTATCGAAAAAAAGCTAAAAATGGGAGAGGTTGCAGTGTAAGAGAATGAAAGAAGGATTTGCATTCTAAAATGGCGCGATAAGCACGATGTTCTCGATTTATTGTTTCTAACGAATCCGTTCAAACTCAACGTGGAAGGGATGCGTACAAAAACCCAAAGCTGTTGTTGAGTACAAATCAGGAAAGAGTTCAATCGACATCAGTGACCAAATGGCCAGTTACAATATGGGTTTACGCAGAGCAATTCGCTGATATAAGAAAGTAACAACTAAAATGCTGATGGGCATGTCTGTCATAAACGCCCACTTTGTGTACAAAGAAATTGAGAACAACAACATTATGGACTTCCAGTATTCTGTTCTGGAAGATTTGATGAAATGTAATAAAGAGATTACGGCTCCTAAAAATACACCTTTGAAAAGCCACATGTTCAGTAAGCTGGATTGGAAGTCTCGAGAAAATCGTAAATATTGTCATAGTTGTTACAAGAAAAACAGGACGGAATCATCCCTAAGTGTAGGGGCAACCAAAATATTGTTTAGATTGTTTCAATGTAATACATAAAAGTCGTTAAAAACAAATGGGTTTTGGAAAAGTAATGTTTAAGTTGTTTCGTACTGTCTTATTCAGAAAATAAAGTTTTGGTTGAATATTTTAATATTTTTGCTGCCTACAAATGACCTGGTGCCAGCGTTGGTGAGTGCAGTGCTATAGCGGACACGCGCATATGTTGTATCTCGTAAAAGTTTGTTTGCTTGGCCCAGGCATAGCGACAAAATAATGGAAACCGGGCGGACACTAGTGTCCGCCATGGCGCTGAATGTTAAAGGTTAAGCATGATTTGTTCAACCTTCGCGACTCTCGTCGGGAATTGACGGTCTCCCGCTTTTTTTTCGTCGTGAATATCTATGCGATCACCTGTAAAGTCGCTACACCACTAGCGGACGTTTTTACATTCATACATTTCCGCCAATTGGCGATTTTCGATTGGTTTAACGTCTTTTGCGTTCTAAAACCGAATCACTGTGCGAACTTTGTACCTAGCGGGAGCGGCAAGCCAGAGCTCCATTGGGAACGGCTGCCGAACCAAAACTGAGCGTACCCGCAGGCTAAACGATGGTTTATTTGAGAGTGGGGGTAAACAAGGCAGTGTTTTCCTGCGGCTCCAGCGCTTTGGAGACTTTATTTTTGGGAGTACGCTCGTAGTTTATAAGTCATAAAAATATCGTTTTGAATTAATTTGGGTTCTTAAATCCATGATTAGGTTATTTGAATGTGTGATACATGCTTTAGTGTTTTTTTAGGAGAGTATTTTGATTTTGGAATGATTTTTGGTTCTTTGGAGCTATTTGGTGGTATTTGTCCTGTTGTTTTTCTTCTTGCATTAAATAGGTTCTTATAAACAGTACATTTTTTGCAACTAACGGTACGATTTCCATCCAAACCATACATTTAGCAGCTGTGATTTTGGGTTTTTTTTTGCAATCGGCTGATATATGTCCTCCACCACAATTATTTTTATGTTCCTTAAATACTTAAATATTGTATATCGGATATTTTTTTATTATTTTATTTTGGTTTGTGGTTTACGTAGAACATCATTAGAGGTTGCTTAGTTACTCTATGTCTTATATTAATTATGTTACGTACTGTATGTTCATGTTGTTTTAGTTCGTCGATAATGTCATCCGTTGTGTGTGAGTAATGAATTAGAATTTTTATGCCCTGCACTGCTTCATTTGGTAAGTGTGGTGAATTAGTTTATAATTAGTTAGATGTTTTATAAGTGTAATATATGGTTTAGAGTGTTGAGTGTTGATTTTGTTATATTGTTTCGTAAAGCTCCGTATTGATAGGTTTTTCTTTTTATCACCTTTGTTAATTTTTTGATTATTGTGTTCAAAATGTCAAAAACAAGCATGTCGAGGAATAGTAAAATGAGCTTGCAACAGAAATAGCGCCCTTAAGAAATTATTATGATTAAAATAGTCCAGTTCCTATTTATAATTGATAGAAATTGATACTAGTGTACAAGATTATATTATATTTGGAGGGGGGGAGTAGTTCTTGAAAATAGTATCTAAGGATAAAGTTATGCTGACATACTTGGAAGAAGTATTAAATATTCTAAACAGTTGATTTCTCACATAATTAGCTGACAACGAGCTGAACTCACATTTAGCGTTCAATATTAATAGTGTTCTCTTGAAAGCAAATTATGTCATAGATTTAGATGATTTTTATGACAAAGATTTGCTACTAAGAAAGCAATAGAGAACTGTGCAGCGTATAGGTCGCACATTTTAAAAACGATGGTTTATCAAGTATTTATCAGCTATTGCAAAGAAATAGACACGACATAGAAAACAAAAATCTCCAGTTTTGGGAGATGTCGTTTTTATTATTGACAACACTATGCCGACAAACTTGGAAGCTTCTTGGAGCAATCATTTATTTTGTTCTAGGAAGAAATGTAAACAACGTCGTGTACCATCACAAAAAGGGTAGTTACGAAAACTATTGTGTAAGTCAAATCGATACTAAGACTCTGGAATTTACATTGTGCCCGATTCCAGAAGTTTCAAGATTTGAAGGCGCTCTTGTCTCTACAAGTTTGTAGATATTAATTTTTTTTATTTGCACGATTAAAGTCAATACATTTTTAATTTTAATGAGCGAAACATCTATTCCGATTTGTTTTCATCTAGAAAAACACAAAAATTGTGGTGAACTTAATGGATGCTATATGCAATGAGAATGTGAAGCCACAAGTGTATTTTCACCAAAATCTAGTTGAGATGGTGAAGTTGAATAAAACTAATTATGTACTGCACTAATATTTATTTCAACTATACATTAGCAGTAACCGAAACGTGGTACACAGTTACATGTCCTACAGAGATTAGTTGTTTGACTTAATTGGCCATATTGATATGTGTAAAACAGTGAAATTATGGTACAATCCTATAATGGAAATTATACGCTAAGGTGTCTACAGAAAGATGCAGCCGTATGTATATTTTGTACACGAGTGGTGTATAATTTGTACAGGCAGATTCCGTACGTTACATAATTACCCTCGCAAATACCCGAAAAGTTGATATAGGGGTGCAAGTTCTGTAAAGTCAGATGTTCGGCTACACAATTTATGCTCAAACTATAAGTTTTTTGTGAATCACAATAGACGAGCCACTTCTAGACACAATTTCGTTAAAACTTAGATAAATCATTGTGGAGACGATACGTAACATACTTGGTTATGTGGTTATAATACATTTATCTAATCGGAACTAGCAATCTTCTTGATAACAATTTCTTAACAACAAACTAACAATTGCTTACGGCGGAGTAAATTACATCTGAAGATGTTAGAACATCAAACTGTGTTATATCGCACGCTTTGATGTTCTAGATTTTCATTACACATTTATACGAACACCTATATATAACATTACATATTACGCATTGTTATCAATTATGGAAGACGAAGGTTGATTAGTATACCCTAACTACAACTGCATACAATGTATTTGCAAATGGAAGACATTTATTTGCACTGTTAATATTTTAAGGACCTCGTATAATAGTATTGACTTTTTTGATTCGCAATAACTCTTGTTCTTCTTAACAGTTATTAAATACTTGCTACGCCTACCCTTCAAATGATAAATCCCTATTTACAAAAAGCTAATAATTTGATTTTTTCAGAAGACATTTATTGACACAGTTTTCAAAATTTTGTTAGAATAATCACTTTATGTCTCCTGACCGATGAAGGCAATGCTTTTATTGGAAGACTTCGTTGATTTATCGTCAGAAATCGTATAATTTTAAACGTAGGCAGCAATGTATTGCACCGTTTCAGTACCAGTATTGATTTTTCAGTTGGTTTTAGAGCAATTACCAATCAAGTATATAACAAAAATAAGTTTTAGCAAGCAACAGTTTTAAAATCATAATACATATATGCATCACGATTTTGGGTTACATACTTAAATTGTTAAATAATAATTTTTTTCTCGCATTTGAGATCGGTTTAAGACTCAGATGTCAAAACAAAGGTTTTATGTTTCATGTTTGGTGGGGTCGGTAGTGTTGTACAATACACAGGAACATACAACAGTCTTACATTTGTACCGAAACTAGTATACCACTTTACTAAATATCTTATTAGAATTAACAAAACTGTTTTGACTAAATTTCTGACCAATAACTTAAATGCCTTATGATGTGCTATGTCTAAATACGTTTTGCCATAACGTTTTTTATTGTCTCACACAACTATAAATATCAGTAGTATATAGATATTTTTCAATTTGAACGCGAACGATTTTCAATAATCCACTACATAGATGAGTAACACCTGTTCCCTTTTAGAAAGGTAAACCAATTTCAAAAGCCTTTATCAGAGCACTGCCGGAATCATACATGCCGATGACTCCGAACAGAACGCCGAGGCAGATGATGAAGTAATCGAAAGCGATGGTCTGCGAATCCATGCCGTTTCGCTTCAGCTTTAGGTGAAAATAGCAAGGCCAAATGAAGCTCAGCATGGTTCCGGTGAAGTTTCCGATGAAGCCCATTAGAATTGAAAAATGCGGTATGAAACACGCCATCAGGATAGTAAAGACAATGACGCCCACGCGCCACGCCAGCCCCCAAACTTTCAGTTCCCCGTCGAGCGCCCACACGGTCGGAAAGGGGGTCTTGGGGCGCCCCTTGAACAAGACGCGCTCTAAGAGTTCGCAAGCCGCGTAGTACGGCAGCGGATAACTGAGCAGCGCCTTAACGACCAGGCACAAATTGACGAAACCTTTAAATCCGGCCGAATGCAAATTATTGGTTATCACCTGTTGGGTCTCGTTCTGGAACGTGAGGAAGCAGATGTAGCCGAACAGCGACTTGAACACGGCTGCCCAGATGTGTGACCAGTCTAGCATCCACTGGAACTTGGAGGGGTCCTCCATGTTGCCTTCCAGCGTTGGCAGAAAAATTTGCGAGGTGTAGGAAAACACTATCACGCCGAGGCAGATCGGAAAGTTCTCCATGTCGAGCGTCCATTTCACCATTCCCCAGCCCCAGTCGCCTATTTCCAGAAGGCAGTACCCTAATATTATTGCGTTGATGAGTATATGTGACATGGTGCACCAGAACGAGAGCACGCTTACGCTCTTCAAGGATTTCAAAAAAGCTGCAGTAAAAAGTTGCATTAATATGGCAATAAAATTTCGTTTATGAGGCTTCATAAATAAATTCTATTACAGTGTGGGATCATAAAATAAGACATAAAATGTTTGCAACCCACCTAAAGGAATGAGAATAATTCCCACGAGCATCATCCAGGATCTTGTATCAATAGCCCAGTCGGGAAAGCTACCGTACATAAGATCACCACACACAACGAGGTACAGAATACAAGTCATGAGCAGTTCTATGATTTGGGCAGCATTAACTATCTTAGCTCCGTATTTTTTTCCAAAACATTCCTTTGCGATGGAAACGTAAGAGTCTCGTACTCTTACTTGCTTCCCTGTTTGAACGTCAAACTCATACAAGCATTCCACCAAAATTTTCCCAGTATAGCAGCAGATGTATGCAACTCCAATCATTGCTAGTATTGCCCAATAACCTCCCTTAAGAACTGCAAACGGTAGGGAAACTATAAACATTCCCTGAAAGAAAAAAGAGTAGTAGAAGTAACACTGTTACATCAAGTTTTACTTGAATTGCATTGGTGACGTTCCATGCAGCTTGGTACTCATTAATTTTTATTTCACTCTTTCCTTCCACAAAGTCATCCTCAGAAATATCTAAAGATGAGAAAGACTGTTGCTTGGTGGGCCCGTCTCCGCTCTGGTACCCTTGATTAAATGCATCTTCAGCCTGGGATTTTTCGCTTGGAGACCATTGGTTTGCGTTCATGTTGCTGAGCTCGTGGTGCTCTGGGGGACCTGTATGGTTAACTTGGGCAAAGCGAACCCGCTCGGCGGGTTGGTTTTGCGGAGCAGTCCCTTTCTCTGGAATCTGCTGGCGTATGGTTTGCCACGCTACGTTAACTGCGGCACTTAGAGGCGGTATGTGGATGTTACTGAAACGCGACATTTCCTCTCTACTGAGGGTCAAAACGGCGAGGCCACTAACTCCACTTGGTTAACCCAACTGAAGACCGACGAGCTCGAGCACTGCCATTTGCATTTGAAATTGGCGTCTTAGCTTAATTCTGGAAGACCGCGGATTTTCTACGCCGACTTGCAATGAATAATTTAGAAGTCATCTATTTTGTATAAAATGTTAATTTGGAAGACGTGATTAGTTTTCGGCACTTTGTTCTTTTCTGCAACTAATTACCGCCGAGATGGATTGTGTGGAGTTTTTTCAACGCGATTTTCTTTAAACTATCACCAAAGATCAATATCAAAGCACTGATTTTTAAGATGCGCCGCTATTCTCCACCACGGACCTTTTCTATAAACCCAATTTAGCCAAGCCGCGCTGCAAAACTCTGTACATATCACTATCACTTTAATTAACAATAACTGGAAATAAAATTATCAGGCTTTCCATCTCGGCGGTTGAAGACCTTCGGAAAATTGGTACATCACAGCATCCTCGTACATTCAGAGATAGTTGCAGGGGTGTACTTGTGAGTTTTCGTTTTAAATGTTTTCTTAATAAGCCTTGGCTTAAAGAAATCTGGGGTATCAGATAAGCACACACCTTTTAAATTTAAATCATCACTAAGTGGTATAATTAAACAATCAATTAATGGGATAAATCCATAATGAATTTAACGCAAACAGGGTGCTCATTTTAATCTTACCTTTAAGTTAGGCAACCCGTTATACAACTTATAAAGTTTTGGATAGAAAATTATTAATGGTCAAAATAAAATACTTTGACACATGTATGGTAGTCTGTATTTGAGTTCCACTTATTATATTTTGATTGGGAATGCCTTAGATATGCATCTATGAAGACCTTTTTCTTATTTTCGTTTCTCTTTCATAAAGATGGTACCTCAATATCAATCGCCACCATCTCAAGCTCTCGTTCTAACATCCACCTTACATAAGGGAGTCGTGATACAAAATTTTCTTTATATGTCTATATAATGTTTAGTCTTTTTTGTCGATTTTCCATTATAATTTCTTTAGCTCATAATTCGTTGTCCTTCTAAAAACGAATTCAAGTTTATGTTAGTATTGGTTAATTTTAATTTATTTAATATTTTAAATACTTTATTTTCTACTATTTAAATACGTGTAAAAATATTTTAACTATGATTGTAAATTGTGTTGCCTATTTACAGTAGTATGATACATATAACAGGGATCCTCTATATATATCTAGATTATTATTTTTGGTTAATTTGGAGGAAAAATTACTTTATTAAATATCCTTATTCAATATAGTAACTAATAGAAATCAACATCAAGCCTGAATACAACTCTGTTCACTCCTACAGCTTTTTTGATAGTTTTCTGCAGAGAGTGTACAGACATCAGATCAATATGTTAGTTGGTTTTGAAAGCGTCAGAGGTTGTTCGTCAACAACAGAGCGCATGCACATCTAAATTTTGCAAGAATAATAACCAAAACCCCTTTAAAAGTTGCTTCCAGGTAAATTTGAATATTACTTTTAATACTTTTTGACACATTAATTTAGTTATAATACATCTTTCGAACACAGAAAATAGGTAACATATTAATTTACAATAAATTTTACATGATTTAATTAAAAAAAAATTATCAGCAAATTCAAAAGACCCGCTAAAAATAGAAAAAAGTTTTTTCCCGCGCCACTCAATACTTTCATCCCACACCTGTCATAGTTGTATAGCATCGCGTTGCGATAACTTTGCGTATAATTTGTTGCTAATTTTCACGAATATGAGTTCAGGGTTTATTACAGAGACTGAAATTGCTGAGGCCAGGAAGAAGCGGCAGGAGGAATGGGAACGAGTGCGTAAAGCAGATGATCCCTTAGGTTAGTATCATCAATAACCTAACCTATGCGCGATCAACAAATTTTGTTTGGTATTTCGTTAGAAGTGACAAAAATTGATTTTTCGTTTTGTTGCACATTACGACAACAGAAGCTCCGGAGCAGCCTTACGATTCGCGGAGCTTGTATGAGCGGCTGCAGGAGCAGAAGCAGAGGAAGGAGCTGGAGTATGAAGAAGCCCACAAACTAAGTAAGTAGCACTTGGAGCGCTAGAGTTGGTGGTGATGCTTGTAATTGCAGAAAATATGATAAAGGGGCTTGATGACGACGAAATTGAGTTCCTGGATCTTGTCGATAGAACGAAATTAGCAGCCGACCGCAGGAAGAACCTTGAAGAAGAAAAAGAGCTGAATGATTACCGCAACCGCGTTGCGAGCTTGCAGGAGAAGTCGCACGACCAAAAGCTGCAGGCAGAGATTGGGGTCAAGTCAAAGACATTCTCAGCCAACCGGAGCTCTCAAACGAAGCTGCTTAAAGGTGTGATTGTTACAAAGAGTGATAAGAAGCGCAAGGCTAGTGAGCATAGTGAAAGCAGTGGGGATTGCATCGAGTTAAAAAAGATGAAGTCAGATTCTGAAGGGAAAGGTACAGGAGAGCATGTGTCTGAAAGTCAGGAAATGACCAAGAGTAAAGAGGACTGCTCAGAAAAGGAGGGCAGAAGTGAAACTTCCAGCATTAATGTTAGTACTGGAAGGAACTCAGGATTGACGTGCGTGGCAATTTTACCTGGTTTGGGTTATTATGATGAGTCCAGTTCAGATGAGTGCAGTTCTAATTCTGACCAAGACAGTCCAGTGCAGAGTAGCACACAGCTTGACCTCTTAGGACGGAAGATTGTTAAAAAGGATAAAGAAACGTAAGGTCCAATGTAGTTTAACATTGATGCTTAGGGTTTTGTTTTAGAGTCAGTGACTGCAACAGCCTTTAATTGCTTGTATTTAATGCGTGTAAAGAAATGGTTAGTAGTCTTCAAAAACTTGTGCAACTTAAAGCATTTGCCTTTATTATTAAGGTTGAAGCTATGCTATTTTTTTACATGTGTTGGTTCTTGTGACTGTTTCATTGACAACAGTTTAAATTGTATGATGCTTAATATTACTTTTAGGGCGTCTTAGTAGTTTTAATCAATCTTATTTTTCCTTTTCTGTCCGAAGTTTATCTGGGCTTTACTAAACATAAAGGTGCTGTTTATGTGCATAAAAGTACCTTGTGCTGTTTCCTTACTATATTTTGTTTACTTTAGGGCAATCTAAATCTTCAAATCAATACTTCAATGATGAAATCCCGATGTTAATGTTAGAATGCTTAGCTGACTGATATATTTGCTGAATTACACACATTGAATGTACGCAGGGGTGCATAATATTTATTGTATCATAGTTACTGACAGTCGTTTTATATTTGCTTGTTACTCAAAGAAATGTACAAATACATGTTGTGGTAGTACTGAAGATTTGATAAATTTTTTTGAAGCATTTTGCCATTTTTTTGTAGCCTTAAAAAGTGAAATTTTTTCTTTTAAGTTTTGACTATATATTATGTATCTTATAGCATATTAGGATTGATTTTAATTCCAAATGAGAAGTGGCCTTTTACTTGTACGAAAACACACTAACGTTGCCTTGTACAATATCATGCTGTTTTGGGAATGTTTTCCTAGTTTTTATGTTTTATGATGTTTATTTGTTTTGCAATATACTGGTCAATAAAGTTGAGTAGTTTTTAGACAGTTTGTTTGTTTGTAACTTGGGCCTTTAAAAAATTTAGTGGGTGAAACAGGCATTTATGGAAAATTAATGCAAGTATGCATTTTCAGGAAAAAGTGTCCCATATGCGGTCGTGCCACAGTAAGTAAACGCCACATGTGTAGGGGACGTTGAAGATGTTCACAAGTCATTTTAGCAATTGCGCTGTAATATCTAATGAAGTAAAATTTTAGTACTTAATTGTTCTGTGACTATTTAGGGAGCGAAATAATTATGGAACTTACTTTTTTGAATATATAGTTTTACTATGGTTTTATGTAATTAATTTAAATTAGCTGTACTTTTAGATTGCAAGTAGAGGTGTTGGAATAAAAAGCCCTCAAAGTATGCAGAATAAGGATCTCCAGCCAATAGAAGGTGTTGCTAATGGTGATTGTGCTTATTATGTTTAGTATGGAATATTTTTGTGCTCAATAGAATGAAGGTTCTGATTTTTGTTGCTAAAATTAAAATTAGTATTCCATACAGTTGCTTGGAAGTTTTGTGCTGTTTTGCAGTATTTCTTTACTTTAATTACATATTGTTGACACCTATTATTTGCATAAGGCTATCTTCAATATTAACTTTGCCAACTATTATTGTTATTATCAAATGATTACAAAAGTTTGCACTTGCGATCCGAATGTTTGTTTGATGGTTACTCTATTTATTGAAGGCTAAGCGATTGCATTGTATGCCGATGACTAATAATAGCAAGATCATTTGGAAAAAGATAAAAGAGACATTTAGAAAGTTAGAAAAACAAGCAGGTGAGATATGACTTATAATAAATGAAGATAAAATCAAATATATGAAATACTAAAGGGGAGAAATAGAATAACAGAAGTACAGATAGACAAATACACATTTGAAAAAGTAAGAAGTATTAACTATCTAGGAACACAACTAAATTACAACAACGATAGAAACGAAGAGATAAAATTTAAAAACAAAAATATAAATTTAAAAACCAATTTAAGAATATATAAAAGCTTAATCCGACCTGTGGTATTATATGCATCAGAAACTATGTGCCCAACAAGAAGAGAACAAGAACAGCTAAGAGTATTTGAAAGAAGGGTACTGAGAACAATACTTGGAGCAAAGAAGGTTAAGAATGATCAAATTAGATAGTATATGAATCACGGGATAGTAGAAATAATGGAAGGAGAAGACATTGTAAGAACAATGAAAACACAGAATAAGATGGTTTGGACATGTAATGAGATCAGGAGATAAACAAATGATAAAAGAAATCACCATCTGGAGACCTGATATAAACAGACCAAGAGGTAGACCACGAAACAGATGGTATGAGGATATAACAGAAGATTTAAGAAACATGCAAACCAAAGGCTGGAGGGAAAAAATTACTAATAGAAAAATATGGAGGAAAATAACAGAAATAGCGAAAGCACACCAGTCAAAAAAAAATTGCGATTCAGAGGACTAATCCTCCTCAACAAAAGATTAACTATACTTCAATAAGAAGTGGCAATGTTCTTGTAAAGAATGAAAAGTCTATATACATAAATATATATACACACACACATATAAAGAAAAATATGCAAGTAACAAGGGCAGTATTTATTGTCTTATGAGGTGAAAAAATTCGTTATCTTCAATTGATTTTTATTTTTAATTGATGCTTCTTGGGCTTGGGCATACAATTCTTGCAGAAATATAATTCTATGTATGGGAATTATTTTAGATTGCCCATTTGATACATGTATTAAAGGATAATACTGCATCACCATCCTTTACTGCACAGGGAATTCTAGGAACATCGTCACCAGATTACTATCTGAATGAGTCAGAGATAATTTCTTGAATGATATTAGTTTCAGTTTGTAGTTTCATTGCTGATTGCTTCATCATGTGTCACCCACTCTTCAATCTCTTCAGTCGTTAAGCTTGGGCAAGCGTTTTCCTCAATTCCAAAATTTCCTTCAGATCATTTTCTTAACAAGTCTTCTTGGTTCAACAATTTGCCTGGCTAACCTAGCCACTGGGATACCATCTTCTTCATCACTATTGTCAAGCTGTTCGTCATAAACCTCACGTGGTAAATTTTTTTTTGGTTTGCTAATGTAAACTGAATAAACGGTAAGTGACCCTCACAACAGCGCTGACACAATTCAACTAACTTGTTACGACTTGTTACTACTAAAAATTGAAACTGACGCAGTACTACTACCACCTAAAGCGGTGGTGGGCGGTATAAACAACGACAAGTTTTTATTTCTTGTTTAGTGTTTGGATTACCGAGACAGTGTTCGGATTATCATTTTGTAATTTTGCCGTTTGGATTAGCGTGCGTTCGGATTAATGTGTGTTCGGATTATAGAGGTTGCACTATATATATATATATATATATATATATATATATATATATATAAATTAAAATTGAGAACTAAATTTATATGCAAGTCATTTTTGAATTATAAGAAACTTCTGGATGTTTATTTTGGCGATGCTCTTGTTTTCAGAACAGGGAAAAAGTGGTTTGGCAAATTTCAAAATGATGATTTTAATTTGGACCCTGTTCTAGATGGCATTTCAACATCAATGACATGCATGCTTCAGTGGAAAATAATCGAAAGATTACAATTGGAGACATTGTCGAAAGTCTTAATAATGACAATATATCATTTAAAGAAACTTAGCTATATACATAGATTTTTTTGCGAGAAAATAAGTAGGATCATGTCTTTACGATCATTTGTGTAATTGGTCACCATAAAAAGCATTTGAATTGTGAAGTGACAAATGGTGAAAAGTGGATTCCAAATACCATATAACAAAGAAGGAGCTAGTCATAAACGGGTAAAAGTGCAAAATCCATGGGTTATGTTCATTGAAGTTGTCGTTGTCTGGTGGAATTACAGGGGAATCTTTGTTTCAAGCTTCTCCCACCTAAAACGCCCATTATAATCTCAGCTTTTTTGAAACGTTTTGTTTTGCTAAACAGATTGAGGGGTCATTTAAGGGGGCATATTTAAAAAACTGGTGGGACAAAGAACACATTAACAGCAAGAGTTTTTGATCAACACATACTTCCGACATTAACATATGGTACAGAATCTTGGGCTCTTAATAACAGCATAATAAAGAAACTTCAAGTTACACAACGTGCAAAGGAAAGATGCATGATAGGAATTACATTCCGTGATCATATACCTAATGATGAAATACGGAAAAGATCAAAAGTGACAGACGTGATACATCAAGTGTGTAAATTTAAATGGAATTGGGCAGATCACATAGCCAGGATGAACGACAATAGATGGACACGTCGGATAATTGAATGGAGGCCACGAAGTCACAAGAGGAATAGAGAGAGGCCACAAACAAGGTGGACTGACGACGTTAAGAAATTCGCAGTATAGACTGGATGCAAAAGGTCAAAGATCGACAACAGTAAAAAATACAAGAGGAGGCTTACATTCGACGATGGATGGTATAGCTGTGATGATGATGATGATGATGAAAACGACAAAAAATCAAAGCTTTACAATATGAGTAAAATAATACTTTGGTATTTTTGTTTTTCTGGTTGCTGAATGTTTGCAGGTCTATTGGACTTGTTTCAGTTTATTATAAAGAACGAAGAGTGGTTTCATCTGTTAGTTATCCAAACTTACTCATCAGCAGCTATTAAGCGATTGCAAATTACAATCTAGTGTGTAAGCAAGCTCTTTACAATCAAAAAATTTATGAGTGCAGATGTCTACTTAGCCTTGGCAAAATTGTCTAGAGGAAACTTGTGTGTAAGGCTTATAGCCATCAGGTCACTAGACTTGTTAACATGTGACTTATTTGTGGGGATACTTAGAGGGAAGGAAGACTGTTCAAATAGAATCCTCATATCATTGAGGAATTCAAGGATAACATCAGGTAATGCATCCACAGTATCATCACCATAGAATTGACACATACCAGGTGTACAAGTATGAAGTGCAGATTTGAGACAACAGATGGTGCGCAAATGCAGTGTGGAGTATAAAAATTTGACAAATATTCCATTTTGTTGTGCCACCAATAAGAGTCAACGCGCACAAGTGAAAAATTGAAAAAGTGTTTGCATAGTATTGTTTTGCTGTATTCAATATGTCGAAATTTGTGCCAAATAAAGAGCATTTGCGGAGAGCATTAATTTTTTGTTTTCATTTGAAACTGCTGCTGAATTATACCGATTATTTCAAGAAGCTTATGGTGAACTTGATCCATTGCAAGATACGTGTAAACGATGATTTCGGCGTTTCAAAAGTGATGATTTTATGTTGCAGACGAAAAACACGGAAAACCGCCAAATAAAGTACGAAGATGTGGAATTGCAAGCATTGTTGGACGAAAACGATTCACAAACACAAAACAACTCGCAGAGCATTTGAACGTTAGTCAAAAAGCTGTTTCCAATCGCCCACGAGAGATGGGAAAGATTTAGAAGGTCGGTATATGGGTACCACACGAGCTGAACGAGAGGTAGATGGAAAGACGCAAAACAGATCTGAAATTTTACTCGAACGATACAAAAGAAAGTCGTTTTTGAATCGTATCGTTACTGGGGATGAAAAGTGGATATATTTTGAGAATCCCAAGCGCAAAAATCATGAGTAAACCGAGACACACCATCCACACCAACCGCAAGATCGAATCGCTTTGGCAGGAAAACGAAGCTCTGTGTTTGGTGGGATCAGAAAGGTGTGGTCTATTTTGAAGTGTTAAAGCTTGGTGAAACGCTTAATACTAAACGCTACCAACAACAATTGATCGATTTGAACGGTTCGCTACTCGCAAAACGACCAGAGTATCGAAAAAGGCAACACAAGATCATTTTCCCCCACGACAATGCTCCATCACATACGGCAAAACCGCTTCCTGACACGTTGGAAGCACTCAACTGGGAAGTGCTACCTCATCCGGCTTACTCATCAGACTTGGATCGATGCGCCACGCACTTGGTGAGCAGCGCTTTGGTTCGTTCGAAGATGTGAAAAAATGGATCAACGAATGGTTTGTGGCAAAGGGGGAAGATTTTTATTAGCGTGGTATCCACAAATTACCCGAAAGATGGGAAAAATGTGTAACTAGCAATGGAACATATTTTGAATAAACCACGTTTTATCATTCTTCAGAATTTAACGTGTTTTTTTTTTGGAAAAAAGTCCATATTTTATACTTGTACACCTGGTATATACACAAATCTGTTAGGATGTGCACAGAAGTGGTTGGCTGATGGTGATGGGAATCCTTAGCATTTTTAATAAAAGTTTTCATAAATACTTTATTACTTTT
Organism: Sinelater perroti; assembly: GCA_036346155.1. NCBI lineage: Eukaryota > Metazoa > Arthropoda > Insecta > Coleoptera > Elateridae > Sinelater > Sinelater perroti. The sequence continues at coordinate 6,974,754 of JARFIY010000359.1, forward strand.
ATTACTCATAATATTGTATTAATTTAGTAGAAAATTTTGGATTACTTTTGATTTGCAATAAAATGAGTTGGATCAGATTGTATATTTTTGCTCAGCTTTTCATATAAATGTACTTATGAAATAGTTATTCAAATACAGATCACGATGATTGCAATTTCAAAAGTTGTTTTGTAACGTAAACTTTAGAAAAAATCAAGACAAACATAGATAATTAAAAACAAACCAACACGAGAAGGAAATTTAGCAATAAAATTGATAATTGTTTAGCAATGTTGAGTAGAACAGAAAAAAGAGATTTCGTATTATAGTAGATGCAAATAGCATTTTGCAAAGTGCATAAGACGCTGTTAAATACCCCAAAAAAATAAATACTAATGGAGTCAACACATTGATAGTATGACATTAATAGGTAACATATGTAGAACAGAACGTTGATGAAAGAAGATCCGTGACTGGACAAAAAGTTGACAATTATTTTCCATTGAAGAATTGGGGAAACTCCTGTTCACCCACATTTTTTTTTCATATATGGCCATTAGCAATGATAGACATTGAGAATACATTGACAAATCCTTATCTTTCGTTATGTTTTACCTTTCATCTTTCTTTTGAAAACAATGAAATTTTGGATGCCCATAATAGTGAGTTGATGAAATGGGTGGGAAATGAAGTGGGTTGCTAAAATGATCATGTTATATTTGCTGTACACTTTGGGTCCAGTCGAAAATTTATTTCTATTGGAATTATGACATTGGATTTGCTGAGAGGAATAACAACACTGGTTGAGAAAGATCGAGCTTGAATATGGTTGTGTTTTTTTGGAGGAGCTTTGGTCAGGAGCGGTAAATTGTTTTCACAATAATTAAACAGTGCAAACTGATAGTGTTGAAACAGAAGCTGAGGAGAGGGATATGAAATCGATAGGAGACATTTATTGGCAATTGGAAGAGGCAGAAGACGTTCTGACTGTGAGACTGGCTGCAAGAAAATAACTTTTATAGATGTTATCACCCACGAGACGCGTTTTATTAAAGAAGCGATAAACCAGTCACAGTATAACAATTAGGTTATGATTGAAGATACTAGCGATGGGAGTCAATGTGGACGAATTAACAGCAAAGTAAATGATAGAATTATTAGGTGTTTGTTGGAAATGTGCAATTAACAGCAAAGTAAATGATAGAATTATTAGGTGTTTGTTGGAAATGTGCAATGAACAAATAGATGGAAGTCAACAAAACTTGGGACGTTCTTGATTTGCTATCAACGAAAAAACTAGTAACCTGCAGCTGGGTACTCCAATTGAAAAGCCACTATAGTTGACCCAACTAAAAGTTATCTATCTTAAGATGTATGTAAAATTAAATATTAAATGTCTTGGAGAGCTATATCGATAATAAGCGTTCTATACACCACTCCTCAGTCATGCTAAGCGCTGTTTGTATCAAGTTGTTTGTACTTGCCGGTAAGTCAGATAGTTATGTCATCGGCATAACCTACTGTGTAAAATCCTTCTCTTCTACGGTAATTTGTACAGCTCTCATAGTGTCATTTACTCCTCGTTGCCGAAGGGCTGTATCAATACTATCAAAGGTCGCATTGTCAAAGGCGCTCTCTATGCCAATAAATATGACCAGGGTGAATATTTCGTTGCCCAACTACCTTTCTATCCAGCCCTATCATCAAATGTAGTGCACATTCCGTGGACTTTCCTGGGACGTATGCATGCTGATTAGTGTACTGGATTAGTTGCTAGTGCACTTTTACTTTTCTGTCACAAAGTCTTTCTGCTGTCTTTAGAAGAAAAGACATAAAGCTGATTGGAAGGTTAGATTTGGCCTCAGAAATGTTCTTATAAGAGGGCTGATTTTAGAATAAAGCCTACTTTTACTTTCCTCCAATTTTTTGGGATGTACCTTAAGGCGATACGCCCTCTAAAGATTTTTAAATGTTTGATGGCAATATATCCAAGCTCTATTGCAAAAGAACTGAAAATGTGCCATTAAACTCTGGCGAATTGAAGGGTTGAAAGGACTTAATTGCCTAGAATACTTTTTTTTATCTACCACGTGGTTGGTTGTCCCAATTCTCCTCGGTGGGTGTGGCTTTAGAAGTTTTGCCCTTATGAGCAGATTTCTGACTTGGCAGTCAGGAAGTGTGTACACATAAGTACCTCTGCTGTTTCTTCAACATTGGTGGTATAAGTACCAATCCTCGCGTTTTAGGCTTGCTGACTGCTGCTGTGGTTTATTTGACAGAATTTTATTAAAACGAGCCGAGTTTCTTGTAGTCTCGATTTTATTTCAAAAGGATTTTGTTTTATATTGTCTTTGATGATATTTATACATCTTCCAATCGACTGTCGATCTCGTTTTCTTTGCTTTATTGAACAGTTTCCTAACTTTAGATTTCAGATTTATAAGCTTGTTGCACCACCAAGGGGTGGTATTGCTAGTTGAAGCTGTCCTGAAAAGGTATGCTTGGTTGTATTCAACAACTGCCAGTACACTATGTACTCAGAAATACTTGAGGTAGCCAGTGTAATATCAATTACAGTTTGACAACGAGTTGTGACAAAACTTGATTTATCAACGAACTTAAAAAGTTCGTTACTGAATTCTATGTCTGTCTATCGGTCCGTCACAAAATTTGAGATTTTTTAAAATTTGAAAATGGATTCTTATAGGAAATTTTACGCTGATTTCTAATTCGAAATTAAAAAATTTCTATCTCGAATAATTTTCGAGATATTTGACTTCTAATTTCGGGAAAATTTTCGTCATTACGATTTTAAATGTGATTCTTATAGGAAATTTTACGCTGAATTCGAAATTGAAGTCGAAAAAATTCTATGTCGAATAATTTTCGAATTTTCCTGAAATTCTAAATCGAAATCGAAAGGTTTTTTTAAGTTCGTCATGGGATTGCTTACAGAGCAATCTCTTCGCCGGCCCCATGTTTTACATCCTTGATTTAGTATTTTTATATGCGTACTTGAGAAGTATTGTAGTAAAGATCTGCCTCTCGGATCAATATCTTTATTTCCCATACTGGATGATGTGCGTTTGAGTTACATTCAATGATTAGATGTTTGTCGTTCTCCTCACAGTAGCTCACAACTTTTATCAGTTTTTATCAGCACTGGGGGTTATTCTGCTGAGTCTCCTGAGAGATAGGCTGAAATTAAAACAACATTAGTTTTTGTCTTAAAGTTACACCATATCTGAACGGCGGTAATGTCACGACCACTCAGATGTGGCAACAAGAGTGCTTGAATATGACCTGGAACAAAAATACAAGACCTACGCTTATTATGAGTTTTGTTCACAAAAATTGTATCTTTTAGCCTGCTCAATCCAGAAACCCTCGAGTTATCAACCCAAGGTTCCTGAATGAGGGAAATGTACGGCTTACTGCTAAAGTATTTGCATAGAGTAACCGCAGGCATTCGGCAATATTGCAGGTTAATTTGTTTAATTTCAAGTCTTGGATCTTTGGATATAAGGACAACATAGGAATTAGTCTGCTACCGATCCGCTAGATTCAGACTAACAGGATGTCGATAAGATACCGCTGTCGTGATGGTAGGAGTTACTTCCATCATGGAGGCCATCGCAGCCGTGTCTTGCTCGTAATGCTGCAGAGCTGATGTTTTTGCATTTGAAGGGAACCCAAAGACGCACACTCCTTCGGCTGGTAAAACAGTTTTCTCCTTTGCTTTTAATGACAGTCAGTGCCTCCCCATTTACACCAAATACTAGGAGTGTACTCGTAGGTTTCTTCTTTAGGCATTGCGAAAGATGTACCACTTTTGGACCTTCGCCCAGGGGTTCTGCATTATCAGCCTACGGATGACGGTTTTTGTTGTCTCAGGTTTCTCTGGAATTCACAGATTCGTCTTCTTCAATCTACGCAGTCGATCCACTCGTACGAGTCCAGGCGGGCTTCATCTCATGGGGAAGGAAAGTTGGTAATTGCCTGTCAAGCATGCTCGTTTTTACAAGTGATTCTAAGGATCTGCTCGGAATACTGTTGGTTTTCTGCTAGGGTGAACATATGAGTGTCCAAAACCTCCAGCATCGCTGCGTTATTTTTCCGTATGGGTTGGCTAGGTCTACAATAGCTACCCGAAGGTGCTTTTGAGAGCCTCTCTATAGCCTCCTGTATGAGATTGTTGTTTACCTAATTGTTGTCTTAACTTTTTTTAGGGGTTGGAGGTAGCTGGTGGTTTTCTCTCCTAAAGACCCCTCTTGCCCTTTATATCTAAAGAAGAAGCTTCCTCGGAACTGGCTGTTCTTAGGTTAGCTGAAGCAACTGGCCTTTGGCTTGTATTTGCCCCCTTCCTTTCTCTTGTACAGAGTTAGCTTTAGTAGCCAGATCCTGTGAAGGTGTAGTGGTGGCAGGTAATACTTCCTTACTGCTCTCTTTCACAAAGTTAACCATAGAAGCCAGCGTCAGCTTGGAGATAGTAGGCTTGATATGATCCTAATTAAAGCGCGAATACGTGAGAGAATGAGGGACCAGTGGAACCACAGATGCTAGACGGCAACAACCGGGGAAAACGCGCGATGGTTCCTGCCTAACCTGGAGACTGGACGAAAGGCATCGGGACACCTTTATCGGCACACCGTTCAGATCGTTACGGGAAACGGTAACTTCCGTGCCTACCTGACGAGGTTCGGGAAGCTGCCACCGGTGCGAGACCGACGCAAAAGTGGAGAAGAGGAGGAAGTGAGAAGTCCAGTGGAGAAGATAATGATCCAGGAAGGACTGCGATGGCCACGGACGCCAGAAGAAATCACGGGGCTCGCGAACGCGAGTAACTGGTGGGACGCGGTCTAGGAGTTTGAATGACGCGTCGCAAAAATACGCATCACAGACTAAGTGTAGGGTTGGGGTCGGGAAATGCGGTCGCTTGCGCGCATAATAGCCGAAACTCAGAATTGTTGTAGTGCGTAACAGTCCGAACTCAAAATTACGGCGCATTAGTACTATGTTAGAAGCTAAGTTAGAATTGTAAAGTTAGGAACCAAGAGCAGCTTGTTGTTTGAAGTTACTCTACCCTGACCCGATTTTTTCATGATTTTCGCATGTCTTGCACCAAGGCGAATGCCGAGATGGGTATATTGCACTGATCACGTTATGTATAAACGGGAATTGCCAAAACAAGATAAATGATCAAATAGCGGCAAAGACATTAAATGGTATTAGATATAGTAGGAGTCAGGTTGGTTTGGTTGGCTGCTGTTGCAAGACTGGGTTTTCTACGCATCTTCTGTTTAGCCCCAGAAATCCTTTTTCTCTTTTCGGATATAATGTTCTGTTGTTGTTGCTGCTGTTGCTGAATTGTAGGGGTACTTAAAGATGTTTTCTGTAGGGTGGTTTTCTGTAAGAAACTTATGTTGGGTAAGTAAACTTTATCTCTCTATTTTCTCACCCTCCACATAGACTAACAAGGGGCTGTCGAAATTTGACGCCAAGGCTACTAGAGAGATGTAGCTCCCGAGAATGCTCTGTACACAAGTGAGTGATTCCACGTCACCTGATCGTAGGGGTTGACTGCATGCCCCACGATTCCCAAGGAGCTTACTCCGCCGGCAATCTGACCCGATGGCGCAGCCGATTTATCAAGGTGGGTTAGACTCGACTTCTCGTTTAGGCGAAATTCAGGCCGAAGTGATGTGATGGCGCACTCCAAAAAACTCACCCGTCCTAGAGGTGGCTCAGTTAGCAGGTTTCATTATTCCATTGATGCGGGTTGCCTCATACGGCACAAACACGAGAGCGATCTATCCCTGTGATCTCTATCGGTCGATCATAAAGGGGGGGGCCGTCCGCGGTGGAAGCTTTCAGTTCACCACGCAGGTTCTTATTACTAAGTTGACTACTAGCTTTAGTCGCAAAGTCTCAGCCATTCTATCTGTCCCCTGGAGGCGCACTCGGTAGGTATCCCAACCCCCGAGGCAACATGGGTTTTAAACGCATGAACTGCCTCTTCCGGCACCGAAAATCGTTGTCCACTCTGGAACTGTACAGTGGATGACCCATCAATTAGATTATTTGAGTGCTCAAAAAGCCAATTGTTGAGTGATCCGGTGTCGCGTGTTGGTTTTTTTATTGCTCAGAAGACTTCTGATAAACAAATGGCTGTGTACCATTCACAACTGACTATTTTGCGATCCTCTAAAATCACAGTTGCGATATGTCCAGTTTTTCCAAAAAACAAACAAACAAACGAACATTTGCTTCAAAGTGCTTCGAGCGCGAATGATTTTGTTGGGTTTGGCTTATCTTGACAGACCAATACAGTCGACTGCTGCTGACTTTCGGACTCATACGCATAAATCCAAGATTTTCGAAGCACCGCGATCATATTTCTTGAGCATTTCTTTCGACCAATCGATATGAGCCTGTTTTTGAGTGATCGTTAACTTATGCGGAATTCAACGCCCACACATATTTTTTACGGTTAAATATTCATGCAATATCGAATTTATGCTAGTGATATTAATAATTAGGAATGACTGAATTTTGCAATAAGTCACATGATGATCTTGCTTTATTAGTTCGTGCACGGCACCACAGCCGATTTTGGACGGCCTACTTTAAATTCATCCGCCAGCGAACTACGACCACGATTAAATTCATTGAACCAACGATATACAGTGGCTATGTGTGGGGCTTCATTACCAAAAGTCGAAGTGAATTGATCGACGTACTGTTGAGATAATCTACGTAGAAAGTCGTAAAATATCGCATGAACATGTTCACCAGTTAATTCCATTTAGTACCCGAGAGGAAATTTTTAACTTAATGACAACAAAACAGCATCTGTATGAGTTCATATGCCGTCAAAAATGTCAAAATATATGATGCAAACGTTAGATCGCACGTAGAACACGCAGAGTTGCTAATTTGCAATAGATATTGTGCAGCCCACGTATCGTATCTTACAAAAGTTATAAACTTGACACAATTAGAAATATCTGTGCTATGTATATCTTCTGCTATGTCACTTACCCTTTTTTGAATACTATTAAAGAGAGAGGCATTGTTTTTAAATTTGCAACTTTCTTTTCCAAAAATTATTTGCGCTATTTTAAGAGCTTTTAATAAAATGAGATCTTTAATAATGTGGTCTATTGTAGTAATGCTTGTCCATTATTAGCGGTTGTTAATGTAAAATTGGGTTGCTCTTTATGGGGGAAAGTTTAGCTTTCTTTCAAAGAATTCCATAGGCTTCTTTTTTTGTCTGGTTGTTATTTAAATGTTAAAGTAACTTTGAGGTTTTTGTATTTTTTTCTAGACTTCTCTACAAATAACATACTGCGGTTTATTGAAAATAATGATAAAACAATGTTTAAGATATGCATTGCTGTACAATCTACTTTTTTTATTTTTGTTATTTCCAAGCGTAAATGGTTGCATCTTTAACGATTTATTCATATTTAGCAAAATAATAACTAAAACTCGTAACACATTGCTAAATATTCGATATTATACTCGCTAGTCAACAGGACCCACATTATGTTTGTTTGAGGGAATTGACTAATAAAACACCATATTTGCCAGACGTGTTAGTGATTATTATTTCAAGCGCCCATTTTTAGCCAGATGATGCTTGCTAGTTTTGGTTCGTTCCCAGTATTTAATTTTCTTGCTCCTATTTGTAGTTAGGAAGCTTTCTTCTATTCGCCATCTGGACAGCTCAACTGATCATACAAAGGAATAAATATACATGGAAAAATGTTAAACCACCATATGTAGATGACATCTTACTTATCATAATAAATTTCGAAAAACTGCAGAACATGGTAACACAGTTGTGGAGAACTTTATAAAAAAAGGCCTTAAAACCAGTAAGTTTAAAACATAATGACTGACACAAATGACATAAGAAAATTGGCAACTTAGAGACAGTAAATGAATTAAATAAAAAATACTTATCTTGGACGACTATTCAAAATAAATGAAAATAATCAAACGGTCAAAATCATAAAAGTTAAATTAGTCTGAGCAGGTTTTTAAAAATAAAAGAGAGTCTTGGCAAACAGAAAAATCTCAGTATCTTAGAATCGGTGTATTTGACCAATATGTTCTTACGATTCACCATACGGTTTACAAACGTGGGCAAGGACCAGAGCAAACATGGATAAAATAGCAAAACCACAAAGATCCATGGAAAAAATAATGATAGATGTAAAACTATCAGGTATGAAAACAAATATCTGGATCAGAAGAATACCAAAAGTAAGAGATGCAAGAGTAGCTAGACTGAAGTGGGACTTCTAAGGATATAATGCCAAACAGCCAAATCAAAGACTCAGATACAACAATAGGGGCTATGGTGAGGAAAAAGATCAATAGGCAGACCACAGATGAGATGAGGAGATGATCTAAAAAATAATAGGAGGTTTACAATGAAAAAAAAACGCACAGGACAGAAATATAAAAAAACTTGGGGGGGGGGTCTATGCCTAAGGTTGAATGACTAAGCTAAAGGCTAAAAAAGGATTTAGCTTTTAGCACTCTTCCGAATATAGAATTCGAAGAAAGTAATTGCGCTACTGGTAATAGATGGTACCAGCCACAGAGAAATAAACTTGAGCTACTTGGTAACAGTTGTTCTTAGTAATTTGGCCGCGCATGTGATGTTTTATTATAAATGAAGTTGAGTACGGCAAAAAGTAGAGGGGAGGGATCCACCAACAAAATTATTGCTTAAAAGGGGTCTCGCTTTAGAAAGATTTGGTAACAACTGTTTTAAAACATAACATGTGACGTTAGCGTCAGCATAAGTATTAATATATTGCAGGTTCGTAATATTCTACTCGATTGTTTGGACACGAGCGAGGCTTTAGTTTATTGGGTATCTCGGCTGTTATGACCATAGAAAATTTGAAAAGACCCAACATTTTCCTCCACCTTCAAGAGCTGTTATCTCGTTGCAATCGATTATGTTGGCAAGAGATTTTCTCTTTAGATTACATACATTTTTTCTTTGAGTTAAAGCTGTGTTCTTTCTGTAGGTATAGTAATGATGCCTGCATATTGTGATTATGACCGGATTATTTTTTTCAATTACTTATTTATCGACTTCCTTGTTTACCTAATTTAGCCTCTAGAAAGTAATATCGGTATGCATAAATGATTATAATTTAATACAACAAAACTGGATAAAAGTGCTTTTCCAATTTTTTAGATAGCACAAAATAGATAATTATGTTATTGAACAAAAATTATATTAAAACGATGCGATGTAATATGTATGAAAATTAAGAAAACAAAAAATGTAACAACTAGAAGCTTTCTATTTATATAAAAAGGAAAGCAAATTTTGTACATTATTTAAATGTATTCAGTTGATAAGTTAAAGTGTGTGCAGGACAGTTATATACGTAGTTCATTTTTCTAATGAAAAATACGCTACCCAAAAAATTTTGACAAATTCTTGTCTATTTGGGTTAATACAGCTGAAGACGTATTTTGACTACTGCTCGTTTATTTGTAGGAGTATGTATTTGTCAAGCAGGAGTGAAGAAAGAAGTAAAGCGACATTTAATACATATTAATGAGCTACTAAGGAGGACATAATAGCGGGTTTATTAAGCTCTGTTTCTAAATAATGCCCGTGTAATGCGTACTTTTTATACGTCTTTTCGCGGAGGGTTGTTACATGTAAAAAAGTACAAAAATTAAATTTTTCTCTAGCACATTTTGCAGTAGTATCTTTTACGAAAAATTAACGCAGTTTGTTTTAATTATTTAACATTTAAATTAAGCTTGCGCTATTGTTTTAAAAAATACACTCCTTTAACCATAATTTTGAGTAAATTTTAATATTATTCTTTAAAAAGCAAATAAATGATAAAGTATGCAAAATAAATATTTAATTATGCACAATGGTCATATTTTTGTATGTATTGTCTTTTATTTTCTCTAAATCATTATTCAAAAGTTTTATTGATAGTCTCAGTAAGACTTATATTTAATAATGTTCAAATATAAAAGTTTTTGGTTATAAAATACTAATTGTGTTAAGGAACGAATGTAATCTATAACTAAAACTTGCTTTTTTAAACTTTATCTGTAATTATTAAAATGTTATTTTCTGGATATACATCGATTATTTCAAAGTTAAGTATTTATCGGCGGGTACAAATGTAAAAAACAAGAACATCAGCTTTTAAAATTAATTATAAGGAGTATCGTCGTTAATCCTTTGGTTTTAAAGTATTGGGTAATCAGTTAGATTTAAATTTTGTTTAGAAAATGGTAAATAGTAGGTGCTCTATGTAAAGTGTAAGCAAAGTTTATTTAAATTCTGTTGGCTGAACTGATTATTAAAGGTTCTGTGCATATTGCAGTCTGAGGTTTTGTGCCTTGTTACTTTGAATGGATTTTAAAGCATTTTACATTAAAATTTTGACGCCTTTATTGTTTTACAAGAAGGTGACTGTCGTCATTTGGTAAGGATGCAAGGCAGCGCCACCTAGGTTATTTGTTGGAATTTTTATTTTGTGCTCTCTTGTGCGGTATATACCATAGTTTGCCAACATATTCTGTTGTTGATGTCAGTGAGTGCGCTATCTTTACAATGAGTGCAAAATACCTGAAGCGATTCGAGATAATGTTTCTAGTGAGGTACGCGGAAGAACTGAAACTGAGATATAAAGTTGCTGCAAAATATATGCGGAAGTTGGAGGCATTCGCTTATATTTAGAAGTTACAAATGCAAACAATCTGCCAAGGAGGGGAATATCCCGCATCACAACAATGAAAGAATAAAGTGATCTTGCGTCTCTTTAAAGACAAGCCAGGTCTTTTGCTGTGGTGTGCTCAAATGCAATTTCACAAGCACGGAATTCAGATCTCTCTAAACAGATTCGAAGTCGTCTGTGTGAAAAAAACCGTTTCTTTTGAAGAAATCTTTATCAGAAAAGCATGTGGAAAGACGACCGACCTGGACAAAGGAAAATTTTAATCGAGATTGGAACAATGTTATTATCACGGACGAGTTTTCTTACTGAGCATGGTGTTCCTTGTCGAAAATGTAGTCAGCTGAGTAATAGGATTCTTCAGCGCATAATAAAACAGCCTGTAAAAGTACATGTTTGGGGATGCTCTTATAAACACTGTTTCGGTTGCGTCTTTCTGTTTGCGGACAATGTAAACGATTAGAGATGTGCTCTATCTACCAGAATTACTTGTTGAAACTTGATGAAAAATGTTTTGATTTTGACAAAACAAGTTGCGTGCTACAAGAAAACAATGGGCCTAAACATTGCAGCAAACTGTGTAGTGCGTAGAAACAACGAAATAACATCACTACGCTGGAATTGCCAGTGATGTTCATAGATGTTAATACCATTAAAATGTGTAGTTGCATAAAATAAAAGCTTAAAGGAAAGCCCGGTACTATCTGAAGCAGCTGTCATTTCAAATTAAGGAGATATGACGATCTTTGTCAAATTATTATGCATATTATGTAGCTATAATTAGTAATAGAGGTGATTGAACTCATAATGTATAAGGGAGAGCGGAGTGATGACGAACAAGTAAGGAAAATCTTTAATTACTCAATTATTTGTAATAGTTTATTAACAATTTTACTATAGGTAAATACCCTGTTCAATTACCTTTTAAAAAACACAAAACATTTGACTTTCAAGTTCAAGTTTTCTTAGATTTTTTTTATAAGAGCTTATACTGTTCGGAATGCCCCTTGAAGGGCCATGAGGTTTCAATAAGTCGTTAGATCGATGTCGTCTAACTAGTCATCACATAATGGTTCATCAATATTTTTCTGCACTTTTTCTTTTGAAGTCCTATTGGGGGGTTTGATTTTAGATTTTATCTTGGGTTTTTGTTCTGTGTTCGTTTGAAAACCACTGAGTGGTGCTGTATCGAACCAAGTTCTACCACTTTTTAGATAGGAGTTGAAGAGATTTGTTTAAATGACGTCATTCCAGAAGCAGATGAAATATCCACATTCATTACAATTGATTTACCAACTTCAGTTTTTTGATTAAACGTATTTACACTTAGGCTTGGGTTTTCCTCTTCCCGTCTTCTCCTTCTTGGATACCGTCTTCTATGGTGGAACGGGAGATTTTATGTAATCAATCTTGCACAACTCGCGCAATCATGGTTTGACAAGGCTGGTTTGTGGCTGCTTCGGTTCATTTTCACACGACTTTCAGCTTTCTTTAAACATTTTTAATAACTATAATGCCTTTACCACATGTCACACATTTTGATGGAGCTTTCACCACGGAAGAGGAGAAAACGGATAATTACACGTTGTTCTTAAACACTAAATGTCGCCATTTTAAGTGTGCAAAGAAACATTCGCTGCAACGGCGGTAATTCGACCTGTGTACATTGTATGGTTTTGCCATTTATATTGCAAATTCAGAAATATTTTTCGAGTCTTTTAAAATTAACCGCCTTTTTCTATTTAACACAATACATATAATTTAATTCTAAATTATTTTGAACAATTTGATTGCAACGATCCAAGTGAAGGTTAATTCAAGAGAATAATTACCTTGCCTTTTGTCGTTAGACTGTTTTTACTCTTTTATATTATTTTTCCATATCTATATCAAATACGTCAACGAGTCAGAGTACAGCATTTAATGACTTTATTCCACAAATATACTGATTGTCCTAGATGCAGCCAGGGTTGGATTTACGCGCAGGCTACCTGGTCTGCAGCCTAGGGGCCCGCACCACAAATTGACATAAATTTTATTTTGAATAGACTGAAATAAAAAATAAGGGTTTGAGGTTCAAAATTACAATGTGTTATGTTATGTACCCCATAATCTTAGAACAAACCCCTCCCCTACTCTAGTAGGGCCCGCAGCACAGCAAGGGTCTGCAAATCCTAAATCCGGCCCTACGACGTTACCTTTGTTATCTCTCTTCTGCTGATATTTTTATGCGGTTAATCGTAGCTCACTAGTTAGGATGTTTTTCTATGAATAAAACACAAAATATTGGAACAATTTGAATTTTATTGCTGTAAGTGTGAAGTACAGACTTAGTAGTTACGTATAAAATATGATCTCAGCCAGATGCCATTTACGACTCTGTTGACATGCAACCATTCTTTCAGAAAAGTTATCTACAACGGTTTCCTATAAACGCGACTATTTCAACAATTACGTGTCTAATGTTCTTTTTTACCTCTGAAATCGTAACAGGTTTGTTGGCATAAATGCTTTCCTTTAAAGAGTCTTAAAGAAAATAGTCTAACGGGGTTAGATCACAAGACCATGATGGGAAATTGATGTCATTCTTCTACGAGATAATACGATAAAAAAATTTAGCTAAAAGTGAACTAACTGAGTGTCTCATATGCTGTATGACATGTGGTTTTCTGTTGTTGAAATCACATGTATCCAAGTTCAAATCGTTGATTTTATTAAAAAAAATTGGTTAACATTTTCTGCCATCGTCGACCTCAAAAAAGTATGAGATAACGATTCCTCCCACAATGTTTATCAAATAGCATATCTTTGTAGACTTATTGGCTTTTCATAAATAGCACGTGGATTTTCACTATCCCAGGTGTGATAATTTTGATTTACAAAGAAATTTAAAGAAAAATAAGCTTTATCGCTCAATAAGTAGCCTACGTTCATAATAAACTTGAGTGATATTTATGCATTGTTGCACAGTATACGGTGCCATGATGACTTTGCCATATCTTTAGATACCAACTGTACAAGTGACAATTTTTAATATATACAGAACGCAAATTCAAATCCTAAAGTTCAATTTGAATCATCTTACAATTATAATGATGTTTTTCAGTAGTAATTTTAATATAGGGCGGCAGATGTCAGCGTGCTTTGGCTTGGCGGCACCAACCCGGGGGCGGGTTTTTCCTTGGCCAGATGTATTGGAGCACCACGGACGAGTGCGGAACACACAAAAAGGCAATCGACAACTAGTCCAGGCGGCGTAGATTATTTTTTAAAATAATTAGTTGCGGCACTTTCTCAACGTAATAATTAGGAGAAAAATCGTACGAATCGAATGAAAATGTTTTGGACAAAATCCGATTGTAGGATCATTGCGAAAAAAATTCAAAAAGGTGCGAAAAAAAAGTTTTTGTGACTTTTAGACACGAAAAAAAAACATTGAGTAAAAAACAAAAAATATAATGTTATAGCTCTTAAAAAGACGAATAAAACTGTTTTTGGACCATTAAAATCGGTTGATAACTTTTTGCACAAAAAAATAAAAACCGCGAAAAAAAGCGATTTTTCGATGTTCAATTACTCAGTTTATGATTATCCTAGAAATGTCTTCCAGGGCTCAAATTATAGGATTTTCCAACACCTTTTTAAAATTAAATATTTGTCAAAAAATATTCATAAGTTTTCGCGCAAATTTCGAAAAAGTAAAAACAGCTACTTTAGTAAAACGACCCCTATTTATACAATAATTGTCGTAGAGCAATTTTGCAAAAAGCTGCCTGCTCTTGAAGACTTCCTCTACAACCATATCAAATTTGAAGTCGATTCGATAATAATAAGTACCTCAAAAGCGCGTCTGAAGAACGTGCAATTTTAAAGAGCGGCCGCGTGGACGCACGAGCGAAGGAGAAGTGGTGCGGTGGCGGGGGAACTCTTTTCCCGCGGGTGGAACGGGCGCCCGGAAGTGATCGCGCGCGTTCAAATTTGACAAGCCGGAAAAAATTGAGATTTCTCGGGATCTACTGTACGAAAATTGATGTTTTTTTTAAACTGGGGTAGCGCACTAAAATTAATAATGAGCGGAGTGGTTATTTGACATAAGGGATGGTTATGTGCTTATTTATATAATATTTTTTCTTTTTAATCTTATAATTACTTCTGTTTAATTTTTCAATGATTTTTGACGTTAGTGTTGTCTACGTATTTCTAATTTTGTATAATAATGGAATCACCGAAAAACATTTATCTGATATGCGACACGACATTTTTAAAAGTATGAATATCACTAATAAGACGAAATTGGAGCTGCTGCCACGTTTTTGCTGATGATCCAAAAACAATTTTATTCGTCTTTTTAAGAGCTATAACGTTATATTTTTTGTTTTTTACTCAATGTTTTTTTTCGTGTCTAAAAGTCACAAAAACCTTTTTTTCGCACCTTTTTGAATTTTTTTCGCAATGATCCTACAATCGGATTTTGTCCAAAACATTTTCATTCGATTCGTACGATTTTTCTCCTAATTATTAAGTTGAGAAAGTGCCGCAACTAATTATTTTAAAAAACACTCATTTTTTGCTACCTCGCCTGGACTAAACGCGCAATCTAAACGCGCTATCGGGTTGTACAAAACCTGGTCAGCCTCGGCTGGCGGCTAGCTCCGTCTCTCACAAGGGTTCGAATTGGAATGCCGAGCAGCGGTAAAAAGCTCGTTTAGTTGCGACTAGGGTTGAGCAAACGGACAAATCAAGGTTGCGGGTAGAGATGAGATTAGGGACAAAGGGGATTTAGAGATGTGCACGAAATAAATATCTTTTCAATAGTTTGTTCTGTATATGACCGTTTATAGTGCAATTCCCTTGTATATGTGTAGTCTATGCACAAGACTTATTTTAAAGGTGTTTTTAAGACTAATTTTTTCTTAGGAAATTAAAATTTGACCTAATGACACTTATTATGTAGCTACCGTATAACATTGGTTGCTTTTTAATAGGCTATATAATAGATATGCATTTTGCAACATGTATTAACTGCATATGTACTGTTTGATATCCATTGTCGTTACCGGTATCATTTACAAACAGTTGCTGTACTGTTTCAGTTTTGGTTAGTATACTACATTAAAAAATAAATATTTTTTAATTTTATTTTTAGTTTAAAAATTTTAAAATATGTTTCTATCGAGTCGATATTTATATTAATTTCAACAAATTTGAATTCTATAAGTCTTTTTTGACAGAATTAACACTGGAACAATTATTAAATTTTAGAGTTTATTTTTACTACATTATTCGCAATGCTTATCCTTTGCAACATTTTTGAAATTATTTATCATTTTCAGATAGTCAATGAGAGACCATTTGTACAGAAAATGAGGGTGATCTTTGTATTTTATATCTTGTTTTTCTTCAGTATTGTCGGATCGGTTACTATTATTTTCTGAAAAAGGTTCATATATTCTTCTGTTACTGCGTGCTTTCTGACAGCCATTACTTGAGCCGCGAGCTTCTTCAGAGTCGGTGTAAATTATATATATAAAAAAAATTATGAGTGCTGCTGCTGCTGTCACACAGGTCAAAGGTCAAATCGTTCGTGCCTTTCCGTGCCGACCCGAGCGCCTCCGAAGGACAAATTTCGGTCCGGCGGCAGCCGCGACCGAGGTAATATATTTCCGGAACCGCAAGCGATGGAAAATTTTCGTTTGAAAGGGGGTAATATAGCACTTATATATAAAAAAAATTATTATATATAAAAAAAATTATGAGTGCTGTCACACAGGTCAAAGGTCAAAGGTCAAAGGTCAAAGTTCAACTCTAACTGGGTATACGTAAATGCGTTGTTATGGCAACGGCGTACGTCAATTATGTCAAACAGAGCTTTTTAATCGTGTTTTTATTTATTTTTAAAAACTACTATGCGAAGGGGCTCAAGCATGTCGGAGTTGGACAAGCACTACGGGGGGCCGCTGCCAGACCTCGTTTCTATAACGTTTGGTGTTTGTGAAGGTTGAAATCTGTTTGTTATTATAATTATCCCTAGGAATTTGTTGTGATTGTATAGGACAGTTTGGTGTAGTAATGTGCGACAAGATGAATTAGTAGTGAGTATTGTTGATAGTATGTACCAGTTTGACTGTTACATTGTGGAACACCCAATCCGTGGGGTGGTCCTAAGTTGATGAGAACACATTCCCTTTCCGTTATCTGAAAAATTCTTTGTTTTATTTCAGGTTACCTTGCGCTCGTGTTTTTAATTTATTAATATTAATATACAGCTAACCGAGTGAATTGTGTATTGATGTGAAATTTGTTCTTCAACTAGTTTTTAAATGAAGACATGTCTTTTTACTTTTGGATAAGTGGCATCATAGAACATTCTACAAATTGTCTACTGTCCAAAGTTTTACGTTGTTTCCCTCAGTCAAACCTTTTTTTCCTTTATTTATTAGTCAAAGATACATTTTATCTGTTTGTTCGCGCCAATCTCCAATTACTTTTATTTGGATTTTAAATTACAGCCGGTCGTCTTTTGGCTCCCTCCTGTATACGCGCTTTAGTTTTGATTTGAGATAGCGGCGGCCAATTTGCTCGCTTGCACGGTGCGCCGATATATAAAGCAGAGCGGAAATCTGATCTGAGAGGGCTAAACCTGAATTATACGGAGGATGTTGTAGGACCTAGTAGTTCTGTCAGTTGTCATTGTGAAAAAGTTTAATTCCTTTGTGTAATCGTCCCGATCTTTTCCTTCTAATGGTTTTATACGATTTCTGGAGAGTTTCGCAGTATCTGTCGCTGTTAATATTTGTGCGCGATTTGAGGAATTCACACAGCAGTAAGCCTTTACAATCCCAGAACACGGTAGTCAAGATTGTACGGGGAGATGGTTGAGTTTTGAAATTTTTTGTGAATTGTCAAAGCTGGACGTTTCCATATCAGGGACTATTATTTCGTTTCTGGGGTAAACCCATACTCGTAAATCCAGGTTTTATTTTTGTTAATTACGCTTTTAATGAAAGAATCTCCTGTTTTTGGTATCGGGAATAATTTTGAAGTGAAATACTCACTCGATTCGTTTTTTGTTTATCGGAAAGCAATTTCATGAACATAACTCTTACGAATACCATTCATTTCAGCAATTTTATGCACTTCAATCTGATGATTTTTCCTAATCAAACGTTTTACAATTGCACAGTTGTCATCCGTGTGTGAAGTCCTTAGTCTGCCTCTTTTCTTCTCCGCATTATCATTCAGGTGCGTTCGTATATTTTTAAATTTTTTGCACTAAACGCTGACTTATTTTCGATAAAAAATGTTCGGGCCATAAACTCTAGTTTGCGATAATTTTGTTCTGATTAACTCCTTCGGCTTGCAAAAATCCACGCACCTCTCACACTTTCAATACTCTACGATTCCACACACACACTATGTTTGTCTGCTTCCCGAAAGTTAAATTGAGTTTTGAACATAACAAAAGACTACTATTAACTTCTTTATAATTATTTATTTGCCAGATCAACACTACAATTGTATTATACATGGCATTGTTAATATATTTAAAATGATTATTCTAACTTATGAGGTGACTTGATACCTCGAACAAATCTGTGTGGTTATTCTTCGTCGTCGGATAAGAATTGATCTTGAGGGAGTCTTTGTTTTAGCCGGGAGTGAATGTTTCGTTTACCTAGGTTATAGTGAACTGCTCCTTCGCACGCCGTGATATTTTTGAGAAATTTATTAGTGGTTGTTTTAATGTAGTCTTCGATTGTTGGTACACCTAGCTCATCGTGTAGTTTATTTCTAATAAACCATGGCGCGTCCACTGAGATTCTTAGGACTTTGTTCTGTAGTCTTTGTAGCTTGGTTATATTAGTTTTTAATGTTGTACTCCAGATAGGTACCGCATAGAGTGCTAAAGGTGTTATGAGGGAAGTGTACATCATAATTGCACATTTGGTTTTTAACTTTGACTTTCGATTTAATAATGGATATAATTGTGCTAATCTTGCGTGGCTCTGGTTGAGTTTGGAGTTGATATGCTGGTTCCATGATAATTTGGTGTCTAGAAGTACTCCTAGGTATTTTACTGGTTCATCTGGGGTATTTCATAGGACGATTTCATTGTTGACATGAATGCTTGGTGGATTGCGTATTCTCCTGAGTGTGAATATTTTAGCTTGGCATTTGCTCGAGTTGATTTGGATGTTACAGTTGTTAAACCATTTACATACTTTGTTTATTGCTGTCTGAAGTAATTGAGTTGCTTGTGTTCTCATTGCTTATGTTAGAGTGATAATGGCCGTGTCGTCAGCAAAGGTTGCTAACGTAGCGTTGAGATTTGGTATGTCAGATGTATATATATATTAAATAATAGAGGTCCCAATATACTGCCCTGAGGGACTCCGGCTCGTATACGTTTGGTTTCTGAGACTCCGGTATTAATTTTAACTGCAAAGCTTCTGCACTCAAGGAAAGAGAATAGTATTGCTGTAAGGTAGTTAGGTATTCTTAATTTTAATAACTTTCTTTTCAGCCCCTCTAGCCAAACCTTGTCGAAGGCTTGAGCTACGTCTAGGAAAATGGCTGTTGGAAACTGTTTGTTTTCATATCCAGTTTCTAATACTTCTACTATTCTCTGGAGTTGATGTGTAGTTGAGTGATCTTTTCTGAAGCCAAACTGATGTGGCGGGAGTATGTTAAGTGAAGTCACTTCATTGTTGAGACGAGTGTAGATTATTTTTCTAACAGCTTGGATAAGGATGTCAGAAGACTTATAGGTCTATAGTTTTTAAGTGGTTTTGTCTTTTCTTGGCTTGGGGAATAACAGTATTATAGCATGTTTCCACTGTTTTGGAAAGTAACCCATCCTCAGGCAACCGTTAAATATTGATGCAAGGTAAGCTAGGGATTTAGTTGTTAAATGAGTTAGCACAATGTTAGGTATAAGATCGTAGCCGGGAGTCTTCCGTTTGGGGAGCCTGGCAATTAGGGATTGTAGTTCGTGAGGCGAAGTTGGTTCGATATGTTCAGTGACGACAGGTAAGTTTCTTTCGATGTAGTCAA
Organism: Sinelater perroti; assembly: GCA_036346155.1. Taxonomy (NCBI): domain Eukaryota; kingdom Metazoa; phylum Arthropoda; class Insecta; order Coleoptera; family Elateridae; genus Sinelater; species Sinelater perroti. Next base: position 6,994,526 of record JARFIY010000359.1, read on the forward strand.
TTGTTGCTGCTACTTCTGTTGGGCTGCAAGTTATTTTTGGTGTAAATACGCGTTCCAAGTGATTGGCGAACGCTACGGCTTTTTCTGCGTCAGTGTAGTAGCTGTTGTTGTCATCTGTTATTGTTGGAATTTCGTTATTCTGTTTTAGGATTCGCTTGGTTGCTCTCCACATACCTGGGTCACTGGGTTCAAGCTCTTCAATGTATCTTTGGTAGGCGGTTATTCTTATCTCGTCTAGTTCTTTTTTGAGTTGGTGTGTTAAATGGTTGAGCGTTTGCTTGTCCAGTGGGTTTCTGCTTCGTTGCCATTTGCGTCTCGTTTGGCTCTTTTTTTATGAGCTCTGTTATGTGGCTTGAGTGGTAATAGTGTCTCGCTTTGCTATATACTTTAGGTTTTTTAGATGTTGCATCGCGAACGCTGCTTACGATGGCTGTTGTGAAATTAGTTGTTGCTTCGTCAATATCTTCAAGTGATTTTAACTTGGATGGTACTACTATTAACGTGTCTACTCACGCATATGACGGCGGTATTGCGCATGCGCAGTTTATATAACAGATATCTCTGCCTTTAAAATCGGACACCCTTCGTATGTAATCAGAATATGTAGTTTAGACGTTTTAGACGTTTTAAATGAATTTTTGAAAAAGAAATGTACTTAACCCTTTATTAACTGGTTTATCTTCTTTTTAACAATTTGAATTTGATTTCGACTTACAATATAAACTGGTTTTGTGTATTCGAAACAATGACTTTAACATTGACTTAACAATTTAACATGCTTATATTTTTCTACAATTTTTTTTAACAATCATCGATTTTTAAAACTATTAATTTAGAAAACGTTTTACTTAGTTATTTTTCTAGATGGAAAATTTATGTTTAGGGATGAATGTTTCAATATATGAAGTATTCATGAAATCTGAATTTTTCTATTTCTTTTTCAAAGTTGGAGAAGAGATTGTTAAAATAAAACGAGTTTTAATTGTTTTTATTTTATATTGTTTTTGTTGAAGGCAAGTGGTATTCAAACAAGCAGAAACTGGATTAAAATATTTCCTGATGATGAAGTAATCAAATTCCTTTATTAAGTGACTTTTAGTTGAATGAATCCTTATCTCTAGGATTCATTAAAATCTTCAATTCAAGTCAATGGATTTAATAAAAGCTCAAATTGAAACCATTTTTTAAATAGATGTTTTTTCCTGTAATCGCCGTTCAATTCAAATCACAGTTACAACAGAATTAGCGATTTACTAATAGCGCCAGAAGAACTTGGACTCTGTAAATAGAATTAAAATTTGTTTTAGCCTCTACGAATGAATTCATTTTGAAAGGATGCAATTTATATCCTGGAATTGCGTTGTGTCTTCATATTACATATAATCTCAGTTGGTATGCGTAGTAGGAGCATGAAATTAGCATTTAAATAAAGTAGCATTTCTGTATATTGCACGGAACAAGCACATAACTAAGTAATATTATTATTGTAAAATGTTTTCTTTTAGATGTTAAACTAATTATAAAAATATAATACAAACAAATGTTGTTTTTAAAGGATTCTTATAAATTTTTTTGTTTGCTAAGATAAGATGCTACTATATTTTAATTTATAAGTTCTCTTTAAAGCATTTTATAAATTTGGCACCGCATATTTAATCACCGCTTTTCTATTTATTAAAAAAATAAATACGTATGTGCAATCTATACACAAAAAAACACGTTAATTTAGTTGGTAATTTCTTGCAATGTGGAAAAAATAAAAAAAGAATAAAAAACAAATATATGATACGTTGAAAAACAAACCAATAAATCCTGGAAAAAAGTGGAGCTTAGAGTTTCCTAAGAAATAATGAGAAAGTACTGAAGTTAAAATTTGTGCCCATAAACTTTATTTGCTTTTATAACTTTGCATTGAGTTTTATGACGGCCGTTTTCCGTAGTAATTTCTTGACAAATGTGTTGTTTTTTACGTCAATAAAATTTCTTTTTCTTTTAATTTATTTGTCAGTTCAACAATAATTTACAATGTTATTCATGGAATTGGTTAGAAAAGTAAGAAAAGAAGTAGCAGTAATATAAGTTATAATTTATGAGAATGGATAGCTCCCTTACAGATTTGATTAACAGTTATTTCCAGGCTAATCACTTTCCGGTTCGGTTACGTATAAGTCTTGTGGTAGCTTACGTTTTAGTCTTTGATGAGTATTTTGTCTGCCTATGTTATAGTGAACAGCACCGTGGCATGTATAAATGGTCGTAAAGAACTTTTTGGCACTCGTACTGATGTAATTTAGAACTGTAGGTGTGTCTAATTCGTAGTGTAGCTGTTCATTGCGATGCATAAGATATTATTTTGAAGTCTTTGTATTTTTTCCAAGTTAGTCTTGGCTGTGTTAGTCCATATTGGCGATGCGTAGAGCATCGGTGGTCAAATTAACGATTTATACATCATGATGGTACATTTTGGCTTGAGCGATGATTTTCTGTTAATGAGGGGGTAGAGCTCCTTGATTTAATTTGTGATTTACATGAGTTTCCAGGTGAGCCGTGTATCAAGTAGCACCCCTAGATACTTTATGGCAGCGTCAGCTGGTTTCCAAGGAACGATGTTGTTGTTTCAATAGAATTTTAAAAATTAGATTAAAGACCTTAAAAAGAGCGACTTTGCAAATTTGTGTACTCATGACACAAATTTAAATTTTGTTTGTTTTGCTCTGAATAGATTTGTAGATCGTTAATGTTTATTGTCCTATAAGATTATTGTTTTTTGTTAACTTTTTTATTTAAATAAGTAGGTTTTATGCGTCCGCTTAAGAGGGATAACTATAAAATACAGACTTTTAATATAAAACAGACTCAAAAGTTAAAGTAATCTAAACAGTGGTGTATTTGCACAAATTTAATGTCAATAAATTAGATAGAATTTCTGTATGGACTCCACTTTGCATATGAAAAAAAAACGATTTATTAGGAAGCATATGATAGCCAGCAGTAAAAATGAATTTATTATAATACTGTGGAAAAACTATTTTTTGCGAAAAAGTTCAGTGATTATTAAGTCACGAGAGAAGCGGAGTCACTAACTTTATGTTGTCCGTCTCTGTCTGCCCGTCTGTTCGTCCGTCCGACCGAGCAAAAACTCGAGAACGGCTGGGAATTTCCAAATTCTGTTTTCACCAATCGAGAGGTGACCAAAAAGGCTTGTTTGATAGTGATTTTGAAACTGATCGGTCAAAGGTCAGCGTGGTTAGACTGCTTCGCCACTTCGCTATGCGTTGCAAGCTTTGCAGGTTTATTGAATGTAAATTTAAAACTGTGCCCAAAACAAATAGTACTATAAAACTGATAAGCAGCAAACGAATTTCATGCAAAATGCATAATTTTGCATATTCAGCCAAAATAGTACATATTTTATGTTAAAGGAAATATTTTGTTATTTCCTGCATAATTTAACATATTTTTTGTTTTCAACAGTTTTATTTTGGAATTTCTTAAACTAAATAGTTTTATTGCGGTTTCCTAAGAAGGTGAACATAAGAAGGATTAAAACCCTTACTAATTATCTAAAGTTGTGATTATGTACATTGCTTTTAGTAAGAATATTCGTGATATTATTCGTGGTACTATAATATACTTGTAAATTTCCAAACTAAATAGATTCATTATGGTTAACTTGAGCACATTAAGTAGAAGGATTTAAAAACACCACTGATTATTTTAGGTCCATTTTCTTTACCAACCTTATTTATGACGGTATTATTAGACAGATAAATAGTTCATCACGAACATTTGCTTGTGAAAAGTACGTGAATATATCAAATTTTGAAGATGCTGAAAGTGAAAAATAACTTAACGCCCACTTGGATAAAAACTTGTCCGAATTCCATATGAATGGCGATGAAGGTATTTTGCAAAGTCTACGGAAAACTGGTAATTCAAATGTTTCATTATTTAGTTTTGTTAAACATTGTTTTTTTTTTATTCGGCAAGCCTTGTTAAACAAAAAACACGCACTTTTTATAACTCGTGTAAATAACCATTATAATATGTGTTTTAAATTATAGATTACATGTGAAAGAAAGTCTCCGATCACGTAACACATTAATACAGCAGGGCATAAAGCAAATGTGGATAGAATAAAAAAACTAACCAATCTTAAACACTTTTGCGAGAATCTTTAGCTGCCGAAATGTCCAATCGGAATGAACGAGAAGAGTTTAATTTGGAATTATGTAGTGCATTCATTAAGTTCAACATTTCCCTTAAAAAACATTAAGATAATAGTTTTGTCATTTCTAGAAAAACTTGGTAACCAAAAAAATGCCAGACAAAAGTACACTGAGGAAAAAATACGCCGATGAACTGTATCTTGAAACCATTAAAAATATAAAAAAAATTGTAAAAAAAGTATACATTTTATAGTAGACGAAACCACAGATATTGGTGGAAAATATGTTGCTAACGTTCTAATCTTTAATGCAGTTCTTCCTTCCCGATGTTGTACCTACAGAAAAAATTACTTTTATGCTGTCTGACGCATCACTATACATGACAAAAGCTAAGCAACAACTAAATGTTTTATACAAAAACTTAATTCATATTACATGCCTGGATCATAGTTGAAAAAGAGTAGCGAAGTAGGAAGGAATTCAAAATAAATGTTTCTTAGTAAATTCATTAATCAGTAGCATAAACTAGGTGTTTATAAAAGTCCCATTGAGGGCGTAGTTATATAAAGAAAAATTACCCGACTTTCTATTGCCTCCTGAGCTTGTAATCACGCGATGGGGTACTTGGCTAAACAGAGCTTTTTTTTATGCCGAGCATTTTGAGAAGATAAAGACTTTAATTTTAGAATTTTTAGATAGTTCTAGTACTGTTACTGAAAAATATCTATTTTAAGAAAACTAAAACTACGCGATCAGTTAGCGTTTATTAGGGCTCATTATTCATTTGTAAATAAATCAATTGCAGCACTGGAAGAAAAAGGAATCTCATTAAACGAATCTTTGCATTTGATAAACAATTTTCAAAAATTAATAACTGCCACTCTAGGAAATAACGGCAATTTTTTAATCTAAAATTTAAAATATTTTAGAAAAACAAATGTAGGTTACCGATTGCTATCGAAAGTAAATGAGACTATGTTGATATTGATATAGAAATACCCATTATGGGTGTTTTAAAAAATGTCCCTATAATATACTTATGTAGACGTAGAAAGAAGTTTTTCTGCGTACAAACATATATTATCTGACAAGCGTCATTTCTTACCAGAAAATATTGAGAAACACCTAATTATATATTGTTTTGCTTGGAGATGTAGATAATTTCAATAATATGTATTTAAGTTTGATTTTAATGTTTTGTAAAATTTATTGTATAGTTTGTTTAATATATTTATGCTTACGCTTTATACATTTTATTTTTGAAACGAAAATTATCTGGTTATAATCGGTGTCAATTTTTTGATTAAATAAATAATAATAATAAACATTTTTTTAACGCATATTCTCGCATATTTTGATTACATTTTAGTACATATTTATACACATATTTTATTATTTTTTAGTGCATAAAATCGGCTCTCTACTGATAAGACTAGAATGTTATTTTAAGGGCATCTGGCTATTGAGGAACTAAATATTTACTATTTGTAATGAGAAAACCGAGAGGTTCTATCATTCAGATGCATTTAAAATTGCCCAACTTTAAGAATGTTAGTAACATCGCATGTAGATTGAATAGAAATGTATTTCTGTGCAACGGCTTTCATTTCTAAAATTGAGGGAGTTTGAGAATATTTCTCAAAAAATGTGTCGCAACGCAAAGTTCTTCTACAAAGCAAAAGAATTAGCCTAATATCGGAACGCAAAGTGAATAAATTAGCGTAATGCCGAGCCGAGAAGCATTTCCAGAAACCGGCAATTGGGGGTGCAAGTCTGCCCAATCACGCGATCTTTTCTAGGAGGAGTCACCCCCTATGCAAAATCCCTGGGTGATAAAAGCGTGTCTCACGCCAGTCCAAGACAGTTCGCTGCCGCTACACAAAAGCCTTCGAACTGGCTTTGCCGCTGTCTAAAAGCTTATCGCTCATCGAACCGTGCTTGCCGTTAGGCAGCACCAACATCACGTGATCGACACTTCCGAAAAAGTACTATCGGAACCAGCAAGCCTACCGCTGAAGAACGCCTGTACCAGAACCGCTGTCCTCACTGCCACTGACACCCCAGACGAGGCCCGCTGATGGACGCCGGGCACAACCTTGTGAAATACAAGGTGCATTCAAATCATAACATCTCCGATTTTTTTTTGGGACTGGAAACAGATGGAAACATGCGGTTTGTTTCAAAATATGCCTGCATTCTTTGTGAATGCTTGATGATGGCAGCACCGCACGACACAAGATTCTAGCAACAGAGGTGAGAGTAAGGACTGTTTTTGATAATTAAAATGACGACGTTTTCATTACAGAAAAAGCGGATAATCATTCGACACCAATTGAAATTCATCGCCAGTTGAGTGAGATATGTGGTGATGGTGTTATGGATGTGTCTAATGTGCGTTTGTGGGTGCAACAGTTCAAAGAAGACAATAAATCAAGACAATCACGGCCTTGCACCAGTTGGTCTGACGACATGACGATCAAGCGAGTAGAGAAACTTGTTTTGGAGGATTGCCGAAAGAGTATGGAACACATCGCCTCCAAAGTTGGCATTTCCGTGGGATCTGTGCACACAATCCTGCATGAAGATCTGAAAATGAGAAAAATATCCTCCAAGTGGGTGTCACGAATGCTGACAACTTTGAAGTAATTTCTCATGCTCCCTACTTACCTGATCTGGCTCTTCGCAACTTTTGGCTATTTTTAACGATAAAAGACACTGTACGTGGTCGAAAATTTACTAGCCGTTCCGCTATTGCATCAGCAATTTTCCAGTGGTCAAATAAGACTCATAAAGAAGCGTCGACGTTATGAAATATGTATACGGTTGTAGGGAGATTATATCGAGAAGTGACACAAGTTTTACAGTTTTCGTGTGATTAGTTTGTGAGAAAAAATCGGAGGTGTTATAACTTCGTATTGTTAAAGTGTATTTAAACAACGTAATAAATTACGTTAATTCCATTGTAATATGGAAGTACGACAAGGACTTGCCTGCAAAAAGGTATTTTTGGGGTCCTAAGCTGACAAATTTTCACCCACCTTTTTTCAAATTTTTGTAAGGTGGGTACATGGAACAATTTATATACAAATGATAACAGTAGGATAAGTCGGTGCGATAATCTTACAAAAGTAAGATATGTAAAACGATCCTGAAAAAAGGCAACCAAACGTACGCTCAGAGCTCACCCACGCTACATTTTATTATATTAGCTGTCTTTTTGTACTTTCTATTTAAGTTTATAGCAGACAAATAAAAATGAAAGGCTAAAAATAATACGTTTGTGAGTGGCAAGGTGATAATAGTGATAACGAGCAAGAACAGCACACGCAAGATGAAAAACCGTAAGCACTCTAACGTCACAGCGGCATAAGTGCTTAAAACTCATGAATCAAACCACAAACGAATAGCGACAGAGAAGAGAACCCAGTAAAGCTAAAAAATCCGCCATTTGAAAAAATAGACGAAGTGAAATAGTAACCGGATTTTCTGAAAATATAAAAACCAGTATACAGAAGAAAAAACAGCACAATTAACACGATCTGAAGCTAAAGATAACTGGTTACAGTAAAATGGAAGAAATATTAAGAAAGCTAGATGACTTGAGCCAAGAATTAAAAGCCGGTTTTCAGGAGAGTAAAGACAAGTTAGCAAAAATAAAGGAGGATATGGCGAGAAAAGAAAAAGAATGATTAGAACAAAAAAACTAATAAAAAAGGAAAAAAGACATATTATGTGCAAGAGTTGAAAGATTAGAAAACTTGAAAGAAAGAAACGAGCGACTAAAGAGAAAGAATCACATAGTAATTAAAGGCCTACAGGAAAGTGAAAACAATTCTGAGGAAAAGAGTAAAAGTAAAAATATTAGAATCCTACAAAATTAAAAATATCCCAGAAAACAATAAAGAAATTTAATCAAAAAATGGACGTGATAAAAAATAAGGATAATCTCAAAAGGACAAAAATATTAATGTAAAATGGTATGACAAAGGCAGAGCGAAATACCCAAAAACAATTATACTAAACTACCAAACTAAACTACCAAAAACTGATCATTAACAATAAAGTATACAAATGGGATGCAAGCAAAAAGATCCTGATATACAAGAAGCCACCGCATCAAAGTGAAGGAAAAACTAACAAAACCAATACATAAAGATATGATGACAACACTTGCTGTGAGAATGGAAACGAATATGGCAAGAAAAAACACAAAGAAGTAACGAAGAAATATGCAAAAGGTAAAAAATGGACAAAAAAAAGAAATAAAACAAGAAACGACTATAATAAGTACGTGGAATATAAAAACACTATTAGCACCCGGTAAAGTAATAGAAGTAGCAAGGGAACTAAATAGGTACAAGAAATAAAGTGGGGAAGTAAAGGAGAGATTGAGAAAAACGACTACACGATGTGGATATGCAGGAGAATAAGAACGAGAAAGAAATCGTACAATTTTCATAATAACAAAACGACTAAGACATAATGTATTAAAGTTTAAACCTGTAAGTGAAAGAATATCATATTTCAGAATAAAGAAAAACCTGAAAATATATACATAATTAACGTGTATGCATCGACTGAAAAGGCACATACAGATAAAAAACAGAAATTCTATAGACTTGAAAAAAATGAGTGACACTATACCAAAACGTAACATACAGATAATTATGATAAATTATTAGAAATTAGTGCCATAATTCTTTATGGCATGGTTTCTACGAGGGATCTCGGGAAAAAGAATTGGAAATCAGATAGATCATGTGATCATGTGTATCACATAAGAAAGAAAATTGAATTCGGGATGTTAGAACATATAGAGATGCTACCGCAGATTCCGACCATTATTTAACAGTAATGAAAGTAAAACTTTGCAGAGAAAAACAAAAGAAAACAGGCAAGAGGAGATGGGCAGTAAAAGGTCTAAATAATAGGATAGAAAAGAGCAGATATATACATGAAATAAACCCAGAAATCAGAAAAGCAACAGAAACCAATAGTGTCGGCGAAAAATGTGGAAAATATAAAAGGGATTATGAAAACAGCAGCTGAAAGAACGATAGGTCATAAAAAAGCACTCGAGAGGAAAAATGGATGGAAAAGAAGATGAGCAAATATACAAAGACAAGAAAAAATATGTAAACAAAAAAAATGAAATGGATAGAACAAGCAATAGAAAAAATTGAAAATGATAGAAGACAAACTAGACTGAAGAGTAGAGGGTTGCAGAATGAAGAAGAAACCGTAAAATATGACGCAGAGAAGAATAAAGAAATATGGACATAATACTTTGCAAAACTGCGAGGAGAAAAAAGCTTGTCCAACAGTAGAAGAAAATATTGAAACAGGAGTAGTAGAATAAACACATATAGACTATAGACAAACAGTGAACAGAGCAAAAGAAGGAAAAGCGGCAAGAAGTGACCTTGATACAAACTGAATTAATAAAACATAGAGGAAAGAAGCCTAGAGAAAAATAAACCAATTCATTTTAGAATTATGGAGGAAGAAAAAAATACCCTATGGCGTAATAGTAGAAATTCCAGAAGGGAAACCTATAAAACTGCAACAACTACCACGTTTTTTGAATACTACGTGTAAAATTCTAATATAATTAATAAATCAAAAATTAGTGGAATATAAAGAATTAGAGATAGGAGATTAACAGATTGGTTTTAGGCGAGATAGATCAAAAGTTGACGCAAATAAAAAAGATAATACAAAAATGTTATGAATTTAATTGTTTATCGATTTTAAACGGGCTTTCGATAAGATAAACAAAACATATATTAGAGGATATGAAAAATTTAAGAATACCCGAAAAAACTAGTTCCAATGACGAAAATGACTGAAAGAAACGGCAATAATAGTTGAAGTTAAATCGGTCAATAGGAATTTGACAGGGAGATCGACTACACTTTTTAATATAACAGTAGAAAATATCTTAAGAGTAACATATACGAGTGGGACATCAGATAGTAGGATATGCCGATGACATGGTCATAATCGCAAGATGTCAAAGAGTGTTCCAGGAAACATTTAGTAGAAACAAAAAGAAGCGTGAAAGAGAGGACTGATAATAAAAACAAAGTACACGAAATGCACGAGAAATAGAAAAGTCTTGGAGAGTGTAAAGACAGGACAATATGCCTTCGAAGAAATAAAATTTTTTAAATACTTGGGAGCAATAACAAACAACAAGAATAACTGTTAAAGGAAGAATACAAACAGGTAATTGGTCTTTCTATACTAACAAAAGGGTGATAATGAACAAGAAGATTAATAAAGAAACAAAACCCTAATAAGAACAACAGTGACATATGCAGTAGAAACATTAATTCTAACAAAAAGAGAAGCAAAGGCACTACGAATATGAGAGCACAACATCTTAAGAACAATATATGGACCAATTAGTACAGATGAAGGTCTAATGAGAGTCAGAATGAACAACAAGTTGCTACAGACTATGAAAGGAAAAAACACTGTAAGAAACATTAAAGCACAGAGAATTAGATGGTTGGGGTATGGTGAAGAAGGTAACGTACTAGCAATGAACAGAAACGAGAAGACCAAAAGTCAGATAGTGGGATCAAATCTGGGAAGATTTAAGAAAAATAGATATAAAAACTGGAAAGGGGTGATTAATGACAGGAAAGCATGGAGGGTGTTACCAACCAGTGTAAAGGTGCCCCCGGCGTGCACCAAGCCTGAACAAGCCCTGCATTCTTCCATCCGCAAACACTTCATCTTACCAGAATAGTAGGATGCGCGCTGAGTCCTTAAAACCTGGGCCACCGAGGTATTTGGGCTCAATCGTTGTTTTTTTTGCGCCCCGTTGTCCGACTCGCGGCCTTGTCCTGCTGCTCGCTGCCCGGCTCCCCCCACCGGCCTCGCAACTCGCAGCTCGCTGCTCGACTTCGCCACCGGCCCCACTGCTTGACCTTGCTGCCCGCCGCCCGGCTCTGCTACCGGCCCTGCTGCTCGCTGAGCGGCCCCGTTGCTCGGCTGCGCCACTGGCCCCGTTGCCCGGATCTGCTGCCCGCTGCCTAGCTCCGCTACTGGTCCCGTTGCTCGGCCCTGCTGCTCGCTGCCCGGCTCCGCCACCCCTAGCAAAAATATAAGAAAGCAAATGCGGCTACTAATCCACTCCAACAAACGGATTATCATAGTTCCAGAAAGGAGCGGCGAAATATTCCAATGGAGTGAAGACGAATATATATGTCAAACATATAATATATCCATAGTTTGGTTACAAAAATAACATTAAAAAAAAACGCCCAACCATGGTGTACCATACCAAGGATTAGAACAATACTGATATAAGCGATCAAGACGCAATAATTAAAAACGATTACATCTGGTAAAGAGACGCAAAACAGATCACTTCAGCGAAACTAATTAACACAATTGATTTGTTTCAAAATCTTTTTCTAAGATAAATTCTTTAATATACACTAATTTTTTAACAGCCCAACATAATGTATTGGAGGCTTCTAATGTTAATATTATTTATTAGGAAATTGAAAGTTTAACATTAGCGAAAATAAACACTGGTAGAGTAACACTTTTTGATTTGTCAAATACTTAAAAACAATAAGAGTTTATCTTATTTTACTTAAAACTTTAGGTTTTTCTTAGAAACCGTATTAATATGTACATAAGTATATGTTAATTTTTTCGTAAATAATAATATATTACAAACAATAATTTGAAAAATAATGTTATTTAATAGGTGCAAAAATTTGGCCATACAAAAAGAAAATGTAATATTTTTGAAACGCTTTGTAAGCTATCTAATTTGTGATGCGGGAATTAATAATATTCCTAAAACTCGACTTTCAATATTTTAAACAAATCGAATCAAATTGCGGTGGAGCAAAGTTCAATATGCAAAATTTGTATTTCTGGGTTTGCCTGTCAGATTGAATGAATATAATTTGGTTTTTTTAATTATCAACGAACTTAAAAAGTTCGTTATTGAATTCTATATGTTTGTCTGTCGGTTTGTCGGTCCGTCACAAAATTTGAGTTTTTTTAAAATTTTAAAATGGATTCTTATAGGAAATTTTACGCTGATTTCGAATTCGAAATTAAAAAATTTCTATCTAGAATAATTTTCGAGATATTCATTCGACTTCGAATTTCGGGAAAATTTTCGACATTACGATTTTAAATGTGATTCCCATAGGCAATTTTACGCTGAATTTGAAAATGAAGTCGAAAAAATTCCATGTCGAATAATTTTTGAGATATTCGATTTCGAATTTTTAAGTTTTAAGTTCGTTCTGGGATTGCTTACAGAGCAATCTCTTCACCGGCCCCATGTTTTTAAATTTATTTACCTTCAGTAGATGATTTCTTTTATGTAGATATTTCAATTTCTGCATATAAGTAAATTGCTAACTTTATGAGGATTTTATAAAACTGTTGGTACTACAATAGCAAATTTGTTTTTTATTTCATAACAGTAAAACGAACTTTTGAATACAATGTAACGTTCTAGAAGTCAATAAATTTAAATCGCAATTTTGTTGAAGGCGTATTGAAACTTTGAGTTGTAACGTTATATAAAATTTTAAAGAATACGAAGACGAGTATAAAATAATGCATAAAGATAGCTTATTTTAAACTTATTATTTTATAGTTTCAGATTTTACTAGACGTAGTTCAAGTTATTCTTATTAGAAAAATTTTTCAGGTAGCTTTTATTTAAAATGTAAGAATTATTATTAAAGCAAGTGGCTTAAGAATTAACATTATAGTAGCTTGTTAGGTTTAATATTATTATAAATATTAAAATTAGCCATTGAATTAGGGCTAGTTAAACCGCACTATTTGTAGGTATTAAAAAACAAGCAAAAACGTTTTTATTTTTCGTTTATTGCAGCAAATGTTAAGAGCCCAACGGAAATTGTTTTTTAAATATCACTCCAGGAAGATGGCGACCATCAGTTGGTCATATTGTCTGAGTCTCATAAGGAAATTCCCACTGACACGTCGTAGTGTCGCTGGTGTTATTGCACGAACTCTTTTTTTAGTCCAGTATAGCTGCTAGGCGAGTCTTGAAAACCTTTGATTTGAGATACCCCATAAAAAAATCACAGGAGTTTAGATCTGCCGATCTTGGAGATCACTGAACATCCCTGTTCGGGAAAAACGTCTTTCAGAAAGTTCATTGACACACTGTTTGTATAACTAGTTGCTCTATTTTGTTGGAAATGAGTATTTTCATTTACAGGAATTCGTTAAAATTCTAGAATAAGGAAGGTTTTCAGCATTTGGACATATCGCGCTGATGATTCCATTTGAAGAGATCGGACACCAGACTATAACTTTGGCTGAATGGAGAGGTCGTTCGTGAAATTGTTGAGAGTTGGCAACAGCTCAATAGCAAAAATTGTGTATATTGACATATCTACTGAGGTGGAAATGAGCTTCATCTCTCAGTCATAGATTATCGATGAGCTGTGGGTCGTCTTAAAGCAGCTGTGACATGTGCTCTCAAAAACTAACGCGAGTAAGATAATCTTCGGAGTTTGAACAATGGATTATTTGCGTTTTATACGGGTATAGGTGTAAGCTATTATGCAAAATTCTCCTTGTTGTTCGAGTCGAAAGTCTGAGAGCAACGCTGTGACGCCTGCCAGATCTTCGACACCTTCTTGTAATCGCTACTCGTACAGCCTTCACATTCCCAGGGGTCCAAACAGTTTTTGCACTACTACCTCTTTTTTTTTATTGTTTGACTCGTTGTACGTAAGTTGTTAGCCCAAACAAAAATGAATTTCCTAATTGAAACAGAAGCACGATGCCAAAATGAAGATATAAGCGGAACGCGTATTGTGCTCGTATGTAACTTCGATCATTTTCTAAATACACTGTAAAGCGAAACCTCGTCGTTCACCGGTCCAACACTACATGGTTACTAAACTTCAACTGTGTGGAATGTGAAGGTCACTACTTACTTCCCCTCCAACACACACCCTACCATACAAGCTTCTTAGAAACGTGCAGTTTGACTTCCTCACCTTGTATAATGTATTACAATTTATGATTCTGCTATATATTGGAGTTATGTATAAAAATTTACTTGACGCTATTGTTCCAAAAAAACATTGGTAATTTTTAAGACACCCCGATTTAAACTATATATTTACGAATGTCGTTTTGGAAATCCAAACATGCGTATGACCATGTTTCGCAGTTTTGCAAGAAATTAGGAACAGTTTCATTTTTTTTATAATTGTAATTTTTCACTTTTGCAGGCAAGGTGAAAGAATAATTTCAGTTCTTGATGATTGTCGAATTCTGAAAATTACTACAGAAGATTGTATAATTTCTGCAAAGGCTACAGATTAAAATATTACAGATCAAGCTGATTTGAAACGCAGACGACCATTGTGAAAGCCAAAATTAACTTCAGTAATAAAATAAATGTACTGTAAGATGGCTTAAATAGCATTGGATCCAGTCTGTCGAAGACTGAAGCAATGTACAGTAAAGATAAAATTATTAATAATAATAATAATAATGGTAAGGCTCTACGCCCCGCGTGGGAGCACGGCCTGCAAACTGAGAGGTTAAGGCTCTCATACGTTCGCTCTCTCTGCCCTGTCATCGCGCACCATCTCTGATGCGGGGCGATGTGGCAAGCACCGCGCCTAAGACGACCGCCATTATTACCCCTTGTTCGAATGAACGCAGGTACTCAATTATTTTTAGTGACTGAGTAGGCCACCCGCCAGGCATCAGAGAGCACCGAGAATTGAACCCGGGTCCGTCAGCATAAAGATAAAATTATTAGCGTCTTGAAATTTTGAATATCCAACAACCGTAAGAGTATATAGGATATCAGAGAAAGAAAAAGAAGAAATTTTGAAACAGGAATTTCATGTAAAATTTAAAGTTTTTTAAATTTTAATAGATTGTGTTTAGCGATATGTCAAAGTTTGATGCTATAACAGAAAGAGCATTTGGTAGACGACGTCCTTTCGAACGATTTAATGAGAACTGTAACATAAACTCGTAAAATATTCAACTTTAGCAATGGTTTGGTTTGGGGCTTAATGGCTCAGTGGTTAAGATTATCGTTCCTCTGTCTTGAGCCAGCGCAGACGAATTCGAGTCTTGCTTAACCTATGGGTGTATGTGATGTCCTAGATTTAAGTGTGCATGTTAGTAGGCACAATAAGCCATTGTAGCTACGATGCCAGTAAGTGCGCTAATAATAATGGTTTGGTATTCACTACCAAAAATCGACCATAACTTCTGTTTTTTTTGAAGTACCATATATTATCAGCAATATATACATGTGTTATAGAATTTTTTGGTGCTTTTAATTGAGAATTTGAACCAAAACGGAGTCCTTGTTTTTTCCTCAATGCACGAGGAGGTGCCACGTCACAGGTCATAAATAATAAAAGTCACTTAAAATCTTTCTTTGTCAAAGAATTGTTTGGACTTGAATATTAAAAAACGGATGTCAAATGCTGAAGTACCTTGTATATGTAGGGTGGTTTAAATTGAACTTTATAGCATTTGACTTGCGCACATTTGTACAGTTGGTATTTAAACACATGGAAACGTCATCATGGCACCGCATACTATGCAGAAATTTGGACGCATTAATGTGTAATTTGTAATTTAGTGCAAAAATATGAAATAAGTGGTATGTTTATTGACAAAGTGTAGGTTCATTATCAACTAAATAGTAATACATGTAATAATATTGCTAGAATAAGTGATAGTGTGCATGAAGAACCAAACATATCAATGTTTTGTTCAAAACCTTAAAGAAGCAGACTAGAAGCTACTTGTATTTGTGAATTTAGTTTTAAAGAACACAATAGCTAATTTTTATAGAAAAAACTCATATTGAGAGATAAACACATCTTTCTTGAAATGACTTTGTGAATCGTCAAAATTGGCACATCTGGGGTAGAGAAAATCCATATCCTGTTTATGAAAACCCACCAATGCATTCGCAAAATAGCACTGTTTGGTGTGCATTGTAGGCTGGAGGAGTCATTGGCCCGTACTTTTTGAGTCAACGGGCAACGATGTTATTGTCAATGATGTGTGCTACTGGGAGCTGCTAAACAATTTTTTTCAATTAAATCAACAATTTGAATTTCAATACCGCCAAGAAGATGCAGCCACATGTCATACAGCATGTAAAACACTTATTTTACTTTAAATCAAATTTCCTGGTCGTATTATCTTGCAGAAGGGTGACATTAACGGGTCGCCGCAGTCTTGCGATTTAACCTCATTACACTTTTTCCTCTGAGGATAGTTGAACAAAAGGATTTATGTCAACAAATCTGCTACAGCTTCAGAGAAAACATTAGACTAGTAATTATTGAAATGGTGTTGCATTTTGAAAAATAATTATGGAAAAGTTTGCTGAAAGAATGATTTTATGTTAGCGGAGTTGTGGATGGGATTTAACTGATATCATATTTCATACTTTTCATTTTACACTGACAGCAATAAAATTTGGATCGTTTCAATATTTAAATATTTTATTTAAGAAGAACTTCCTGAAGTTCATTTTGGACCACCATATGCAAGAAAGCATAATACAAAAGACGAGCTGAAAAAAATATTTAAGAAATGTGGTAAAATAGTCTCAAAATAAAAAGCCACTACAAAAGTAAGTAAAAATACGTATTATTGTCTATTTCCACAGTTTTCAATAAAGTTATTTGCTAATATCTATCATTGTATTGATATTTTAAAATAATCATAAACATTGAATGGCCAGAGATTGTAATATGTATACATATTGCTAACATAAAAAAGTAAGTGAAAAGCGAAGTAAGAAATTTTGTGGTCATTATAGAAGAAATAAATAAACATAAACAACGTTAACATTATGGTACTGTTTGAAAAATATAACAATAAATTTAAAAAAGACACAATTATTTAAGCTACTGGCAAGATAAAAAATAAATAATAAATGTAGTAAAACAAACTTTTTCAGAGTGTTTTCATTAACTAGAATGCCTCAAATTGTAGCTGATAAAGGAGCTGCAAAGATTACTAATTTTGATATTAAAAAAAGTGAATGTGGTTATTTTGAATTGTAATTACAAAATGTGTTGATTTGTAAAAAAAAAGAATCAAACTGGATCAGTTTTTATGCAATATACTTTAGAGTACTTAATATTTAATGGTCAGTTACGGTCTGTTCAATGTTCGATATTGTCCCAAAATGACGTTATTTGAGATGCATTTCACACGTAGGAAGAGAAAAAAGTTACACGACTCAAGTCGGGTGAATCAGGTGACTGAGGAGATTCGCTTGAGGTCATACTGGCATATCCAAGTATCGTCACCAGTAATGACACCTTCCAAGGAATAAGGGTCCTTTCTAATCTACTCCAGAATGTCAAGGCACGTGTTTTTCCGTTTGTTCTAGCTTAAAGTTTTTCAGAATTATTTTTGCCCAAATTTTCCGCATCTTCAATTCGTTGGTCAAAATCTGATGAACGGTAGTCTGGGTCAAATGCAACTCATCTCCGATAATTCTTACTGTCAGACGACGATCAGAACGCACAAGCTGCCAGATTCTGTCGACGTTGGTGTAATTCCGTGCAGTTGTAGGCCGTCCGCTGCGCGGTTCATCTTTAATAGTCTCTCTTACGTCTGAAAATGTTTTAAACCACCGAAACACTTATGCCCTTGACAAAACTGTCTCCAAAGGCCTGCTGAAGTTTCTGTTGCACTGTATCCAAATCTGAAGCAAAACCGGATTGCACACCGTTGCTGGAGTTTACTGTCACTTCATCGTCAAAACGCACTTGCCAACGGTTTTGATGTGGAACTGACGACGGATTTTGACCTCGCCAACTAACTTCTTTTGTTTATCGTGTTTGACGAAATAGACAGATCCCCCTTTTAACTCCGTCATCACAATTCGCTAATTCGAACAATCGTTCAGCAAGTTGTTGAACGGCAGATTTTGACTCTCTTGCTAGACTGTGCCTCATGTGAAGAAAGTTAAATTGATGAGAGTGGTTAGGCATAGTTTGACAAGATGAAACTCTAAAATCCGATTCCAGATTGCATCTGTTTGAAGAGGGGTTATCGTCCGACGCTATCAACAAATCTTTGTTGTTCAACTTTGAAGGCTGAGTAGAACGAGGCGTATCCTTGAAACTAAAATTTTCTTCATTGAACTGGTTGTACGATTTGATTACTGTTCATTGAAAAACTGTTATCTTACCTTTACATTGCAAATTGCCTTGGTAGCATTTCTTGTAGTTCCACCTTTCTCCCAATAATGTCATAACAAAACCCGAACAACATAAAAAACAAAAAAGTTATTTTTGATCTTAAGCACGAACTTTATGGATAACTTATTTTAAGAAAATTCTTCGTTTTGTACTCCAATCTGCTCTATGCACAGCCTCTTTTTCATAGTTGTTCTTATATAGGTTTTTCAAGAAAAGTAGGTTTACCTCTTTTTTCTTCTTTTTTAGAGACTACAGCGTCAATTTCTATGGCCATCTGTCATCGGGCATTTGTTTTACACAACCATACCATTGAAGAACTCTATTTTAGAAAGTTTTTGTGATTAAGCAGGTGACAGTTAATTCTTATTTAAACTTCCCCGGCTTTAATTTTATTCAGTTTTGTAATTTGTAGATTTTTTTTACAAAATCTAATTCTATTGTTCTAGCTTTTATGTTCATGTACATCTCTTCTCCAAACAATACTAAGTTTTCCACCAAACTATAAAATATTTTATTTTTGGTGTTTTGACTAATATTTTTATTTCACATTACTCCGTGTAATACTTTTGTTGCTTTCTTTTACTCAATAATTTTTTCAGTGATGCCTTTCTTGCATTTACCTGCTGAACTTAGATGTGAGCCAAAATATTTGAATGTTGTATAGGTTTTGAGCTCTTTATCTTCTGTTATGATATCCTGCGCTTATTTGTCTGTACACATACATTGAGTTTTTATGGTGAGTAAGTTTCAAAATCTAAATTTTTTATTAAATTTTTAGGATGTATTCCGTACCTTTCCCATCTTGGGCAAACGCGATCTGATTACCCACGAATAGTAGAGAACATAAGGTTAAGTTATTTGTTTTAATTTCTATTTCTGACGATTTTCTGTACCACATGTCAGGGTTTGTTTAATGTATATGTTAAATGGTGATAGACTGCACCCATGTTATTTTATTAATTTTATAATTGGAATTATTTTATTAGCGTTTTAAAATATGTTAATATGCAAATTTCGCGGTATTCACGTTTCATGTACAACTGCAGCGGATACCTTCAAATTTTAGAAATATTTTATTTGAAGGTGAGGACAAACAACACGATTGCATCAAAACACCGGCCGTGGAAACTTTCCTGTAAAATAAATATACTTGAAGAGCAGTGGAAAGTTTAGTACATTCCGTATATGTAGGACTTTTTGTATTTGTGTATTAACTCTACAAAAACAAAATGTTTGTGGAAAAACTAGTTACAAAGATAGTTAAGATTGGAAATGTATTCTAATTGCAGCAACTGAAAAAGTTCCAATTTAAATAATAAAACTATTAATTGTGACTCGCTAGAAATACTGCATTTTTGTAAAAAGTATGTTAATTTATCCTATTTGCATGATAATTTGTTAGTAAGTTTTTTGAAAATTTAGATTGGCTTTGATACAATAGAGATTTGATTAATTTTTATTTTACTTATTTCTTAGATTATTTTTCACGTAATGACTTTTCTGCAATTTAAGCAAAACAAGTTTTTATCTCTATTTCTATTTCCTATAATCCAAGGCCTTAAATTAGCCATAGCAATTTTTATTAACAGTGGACCGAAAGCAAGTTACTCATTTTATAGTTATGTCACGTGAAATATTAGACGTATATAATTAAAATAGTTTATGTGCACCTGAACATTGAGAAAGTATATTTATTTTCTACAATTTTTTTCAAGATTTGCACTTTAATTAAAAAAAAGTTAAGCGTATTAATTATAGCATATAGTAGTGTATTTTATAGTTATCGGGTTTTCTTGCGTCAAAGTAGGAACGTGTAAACAGAATAATTTTGCAGTACACCGTAACACGGAAACTAAGAGTCAATAAAGTAATCTTTAGATATACAAAATTATTGCGGTAACTGCCAGTATTACTGCAGTGAAATGCAAAAACTGGAAAATTTTTGATAAAGAGAAAAAAAGTCAAAAATGTATCATCATCATCATCATCAGCCTCTTATTATCCACTGTTGAATAAAGGCCTCTTCAAGTTTGTTCCATGCGTCTCTGTCTCTTGCGGTTTGAATCCAGTTTTTGCCCGCCGTTTGTTTGATGTCATCCGTCCATCTTTTCTGTGGTCTTCCCCTGCTCCGCGTTGTAAGTCTTGGTCTCCATTGGATTATCTTTGTGTCCCATCGGTTTGGCTCCTGCCGTGCCACGTGTCCAGCCCATTTCCTTTCATTTTTAGTATTCTTGAGATTATATCCGTCACCTTGGTTCTCCTTCTGATCTCTTCGTGATTGATTCTTTCTCTGAGACTGACGCCGATCATAGCTCTCTCCATAGCCCTTTGAGTAGTTCTAAGTCTTACCATACTTGTTCTCGTCAATGTCATTGTCTCCAGGCCATATTTTGCAACTGGAAGCACACAGGTGTCGTAAACCTTTCTCTTCAGGTTAGTCGGTATATCGGTGTTTTTCATTATATGACTGAGTTTTCCAAAGGCAGCCCAACTCTGGCTTATCCGGCGTGAGATTTCTGCGTTCTGATTTTCTTTCCCGATCCTGAATTTGTGCCCCAAGTATATGTATTCCTTGACTACCTCAAGATTGTTGTTGCCTACGTTGATACTCTCTTCGACTGGGCCCATTACTTTCGTTTTTTGGACATTCATTTTCAGGCCTACGTGTTCTGATGTTTTGAGGAGCTCATTTAGCATGTCTTTGAGTTGTTCTAGGTCATCGCTAATTAGGACAAGATCGTCCGCAAATCGAAGAATGCTTAGGTATGTTCCATCTACATTTAGTCCCTTTCGCTTCCATTCAAGGCTTTTGAATATATCCTCCAAGACGAGAGTAAACAGTTTTGGCGAAATAGTATCGCCCTGGCGCACGCCTCTCTTGACTTTAATTTGATTGGTTGTTAGTTCATCACTAATTTTTACTTTTATGGTGGAATTTTCGTATATATATTTCAGTAGGTCTGAATACCTTGTGTCTATTCGGGCGTTGTCCAGTGATTTTAAGATTGCCGAAATTTCAATGGAATCAAATGCCTTATGGAAGTCTATAAATGCAAGATAGATGGGCATGTTATATTCTGTGGTTTTTTCGATGAGGGATCTGAGCGTTTGTAGATGATTATTAGTGCCATCGTTTCTTCGGAAGCCCGCCTGCTCTACCGGCTGATAAAAATCCAATTTAGTTGTTAGGCGGTTTGTAACGATCTTGGTCAGCAGTTTGTAGATATGTGATAGGAGGCTAATGGGGCGGTAGTTCTCCAAGTCTCCGCTATCGCCCTTCTTAAATAGTAAGATGACTTCCGCACATTGCCAAGCAGTTGGAATCTTCGCTTCATAGAGACATTTGTTTAACAGAGTGCGGACTCGCCGCCCATTTTCAGCATTTCGATGGTAATGCGGTCTTCCCCTGGTGATTTTCCATTTTTCATTTGCCGCAAGGCTGCTTTGAGTTCCCCGTTGTTAATTTCGGGAATTTCTTCAGATCCTACATTCATAATATGTTGTTGTTGGTATTTTTCTTGTGAATAAGTGTTGTATAAGGATTTGTAGAAGTTTTCGACGGACTCGATTATATCTTGTTTATTTCTCACCACTGTTCCTTCGGAGTTTTTCATTTTATATATTTTCGCTCTTCCTCTGGCCATTTTCGATCTCAGGACTTTCATGTTTGCATTATCTTCAATCACTGATTGAATCATTTTTGTATTGTATGCTCTTAGGTCTTTACGTATATGTTTGTTTATGTCCTTATTTAGTTGCTTATATTCTTCAGTTTCTCGATTTAACTCCTTTCTGTGTTCTATCATTTGCAGTGTTTCTTCTTTGAGTTTACTTGTTTTTTGTCTTTTTTGTGTGCATATCTTTTTTGCCGCTGTTTGAACAGTAGATGTGATTGTTTTTGTTAATTCGTTTATTTCTAAATTGTTTAGTTCTTGGGTGGGCGGCAATTTGTATTTGATAAGCTCTGCATATTCATGTTGATGTTTGTCTAGATGTTGTGTTGTAGGAAATAGGTATAGTTTTTGAATTAGTTTTTTCCTTTCGACTTTGATATCGATTTTAAGGGTTCCCCTCACCATCCTGTGATCACTTCCCGTGTCAAACTTGTTCAGAACGGAAACATCGGTGCAGATATCTCTACGGTTTGATAGTATATAATCGATCTCATTTTTCGTATGTCCATCAGCGCTTTTCCAGGTCCACTTTTTTTGGGGTGGTTTTTTGTAAAATGTATTGAGACAGAATAATTTTTCTTGCTGTAAAAAGTTTAGAAGCGTCTCTCCCCTTTCATTTCTGGATCCCAGTCCGTATTTTCCGATGTTTTGAAGATTGTCATCCTCATTTTTCCCTACTTTAGAGTTGAAATCACCCAATACTATTACATATTGGTTTTTTTCGTGGTGGATTGCACTTGTAATGTCTTCATAGAATTGTTCAGCTTCGCTTTCTTCAGATCTACTGGTTGGTGCATATACTTGGATTATTTGTAAGGAATATCTTTTACTAAGTTCAAGCGTTATATAGATAACACAAAAATGTATAATAAATAAAATTTAATAGACTGCAGTTTTTTCTTAAGATTTTCCTTAATATAGTTATTAACAAGCAATTCTCACCATTTGAAAGAAAAATTAATAATGCGACTCATAAAGAACTTAAGTGAAATAGTCACATCATTATTTCATAAAAGTTTCCGTGCAGCATGGAGAGACATTATTATTTAAAATGTGGTTTTCTTTTTCTTTAAGTGTCTTGCTCTCCAAGAACATGGTTTTTACTTTGTCAACTGCTGCTCTAAATAGTGCCGTGGTGTTGAGTCCATACCACTGACATAAATTTTTGAGCCATGATATTTTGGCCTTTCTGAGCCGCGTTTGCTTTCAATTGTTCCTCGAATAATGATATAAAGTAGTTTGTATTTATCATTCATAACATGACTCAGATATGTAAGTTTTCTTCTTTTGATGGTATTAAGAATTTCACGTTGTTTGTTTATACGTCGTAGTACTTCCTCATTTGTGACCCTGTCCATTCATGAGATCTTCAAAATTCTGCGATAGGTCCGTATATTAAAAGCTTCCAGTCTTTTGCACATTGCCTCCGTAAGCATCTATGCTTCAACGCCATACAAGAGAATATTGAAGACAACATCTTAATTAACGAATACGTAAGGGAATGGACAAGGCTCTGCAGGTAAAAATTTTCTTCATCTTTTGAAAGGCTTATCTTAAGTCCCAATTTTTGTTGACACAGCAGCCAAAATATTTATCTGTCTATCAACTCCTCTCCCACAAGTATATTATTCTGTATGTCATTATGTTGTTTACTAACGATTAGCCATTTGGATTTTTTGACGTTGAGTTGTAGTCCCATTTGTTCACTATGGGTTGTCACTGCTGATAAAAGATCTTGTATTCTTGTGGCTGGCAGGACAGTGTCACCATTTTATCTTAAATTGTTTATTACAACTCCGTTGATTATAATCCCTTTTGCGCTTTCTTCGAGAGCTTTACGAAATATTTTTTCAGAAAATAAATTGAACATCGGGGGGAAAAACACATGATTGCCTTACTCCTCTCAGTATAGGCATGCCTTGTGATAGCTGACCATCCACAACCGCTGTCTGACTCCAATATAGGTTGGTTATTATACGTATATCTCTGCTCTCTAGATAAATTCTCTAATAACTTGGAGTAATTTATCGTGATAAACGGTGTCAAATGCTTTTTCATAGTCCGCGAAGCACATATACACATCCACATTGACATCTTCATAGCTTTGAGTAAGCACCTGTGTGTTAAATGAGGCCTCTCGTGATTCAAACCCATTTATAAAGCCAAATAGAAAGTCAGTAATATTTTGCTCACATTTCTGATATATTCTGGCATGTATAATTTTGAGAAATATTTTTAGGACGTGAGTCATCAAACTGATAGTTCTATAGTCTTTACAGTATTTTGCACTAAGTTTTTTAAGCAAGGTTATAAAGATAGATTTAAGCAGTTTTATATATGCAGTTGAAGAGTTTCAGAAGCAGGGTAATAGCAGTGTCCTCCTTTAATACTTTTAGGACGTCGACATATATTATCTGGCCCCGGTGTCTTTCACTTTTTGCTTCAGTTAGAGCACGTCTGAATCTGCACCGTAAGTTAAGTTTCTTGTGTCATTGAAAAGGTTTTTTTCATAAATTTGTTTATTCAACTAGTTTTTCTTGTTAATAGTTGTTTGCTTTTATTTATAAAAATTAGACGGTTTTTATTTGAGCATGTACGTGCTGTACGTTTGACTTTCTTGTACATATTAAAAAAGTCATGCTTTGCTTCAAGTTTTTCTATCTTTTCACACTGTTCTCGCAAGCATTTTTCTTTTGCCTCTCTTACTTTGCGCCTGATGTTTTTCTGAGTTTCGACATATTTCTCTGGTTGTTGGTTTTTGTAGGTTCTTCTGAGACCCATCAGTCTTAGTATTTCCTCGGTCATCCATTTTTCGTGTTTGAACTTGTTGGACTGTGATAAATCACTGCTTATCTCTTGTATTATTGTTTTCATTGAAGTTCAGGTCGCTTCAATATTATTATCGTCAGGGGTTATGTTAGGGTCTATATTTTCAAAACATGTATTAATTTGTTTCCGAATTTTTTTTCTATTTCTGGGTCTTGTAGTTTCCTAGTGTCTAATTGCGGTGGCTTTTACTGACACTAAATCTTAACTTAACCTTTATTTTTGCTAATAAAAGTATGTGATCAGAGAAGTCGTCAGCACCAGGGTGTCTTTACGTTTTTTATGGTGTTCCTGAATCTTTTATTGATGTCTAAATAATTGATTTGGTTTTTCACGTTTCTGTTTGCATTAGATATTTAAGTACAGAGACGTCCGGGATGCCGTTTAAAATGGTTATTAGTTAGCATCATATTTTCTTCTTGAAAAAACTGTACTGACCGGTGAGCTCTGTCATTTGAGTTGCCTAGACCGTATTCGTCTACTGCATTTGTTCGATGACCTTTTCCCACTGTGGAGTTGAAGTCACCTATAACAATGTTGATGTGTTGTGGCTTTGTTATTTCTAGTGCCTTTTTGATGTCATAAAATTGTTCTAAAGTCGTCAGAGGCAGTACATGTAGGTGTTGTTCTGGAGAAGATATACCCGATCTGACACCGGAACGAAACTATTTACTGCTTTGTGTAAATTCTTGCTAATTATGAAACCAACATCGAGTTTATCATTACTTGAGTAATATATTGCATATCCTTCGATTTGACACATTTCTGAATAAGGCTATCTCATCTCATTGATTATGAGGAGACTGACTCTTAATCTTTTCATCTCCCTTGTTGTATTTCATAATACAAATTGAAAGTGGTAAAACTAGGGATCATATCTTTATTGTTCTCAACCATGTTAAAAACTTTTCTGGGAAAATACGAGGTGGTTTCCCGTTGCTTCCTCGCGATGACGACATCCCAATCCAAGTCTTTTTTCCGAAGTTTCTTCTCCAAGGAAACTAAGATCCGGCACGGAATATGGTCGTTCAACACAAAAGTCACCAAATTTAGACTTTTAGTCAAACTGTAGTAATAGCAAATTTTATGAGCCATAAAGTTTAGTTACACTTGAATATTCAAGTGACTAATTTAACTTTGGCTCGCGTGTCACAAGTTTGACATTTTTCTTTAATAATAATTAATGCCTGCGGTATTCATTAGTATTCTTGGGCTTCTATGTTAAAATTTATTTTATTGCATTAATATTTTTAACGAAACTGAAGAGAACAGTTCAAGTTACAGAAAAAAATTTAGCGTTTTATCTGCTTCTTTAGTGTTTTTATATATGATACAAATTCTACTAATAGTTTAGATGATAACATTTTATTGTTTTATTTTTTATTATTTTATGACAGAACGAAACGTTTTATAATCATTTCTTACAAAAAATGTACTGTGGTATTTTGCATTTTACGTTAATATTTCTAGATAAAGTTAAATATAGATATAGTACTGATTATTTATGTGATGATAATTTATCTGTAACGGAAATTATGTCTGAATATTTTAAAATGATAATGAATAAAATTGATAGTTGTACTATAAAGCTAATTTGTATTTTCTCAGAGATAATAGACGCAATATCGTTCTAATTTCTTTTTAGCTATAAGAGATTTCTAACGTTTCAAATGATAGAGTACAGTTTAAAACAACAGATTCTATCCGGTGCGTTGTTTGTATTGAATAGTGACATTAATTTATACAAAGTTAATTACCTAATTTTTAAAATAATTCTTTCCGCTAGTTTTGTATGTATTTTTTAAAAGTTTTCTAACTTAGATAATAAACACAACTAAACTTTTCTTAACCTCTCCGACAGAACTATCAGCTATGGTGGAACTTCCTACTAAGGTCGCTGATCGTTTTCAAAGTTGTTTGACGGTATGTGAATGCGTGTTCTGAAACACAATAACTTTCTCCATTGTCGTGTTGTGACTCCTTCTTTTGATTTACGCGTGACTAAAATGCATTAGTTACTGCTTTACTAGGTGGAACCAACTTATAGTATATGCTATTTTGCCGATTCCACCCTATACATAGTAATATTTTTCTGGCGTTTTCCTGGTCGCATAGCATTGGTCGACTGTTCATCTACATGAACACCGATTTTTAAATTTTTAAATTGTAAGTTCAAAAAATTATTATTTTAAATCTAGAAAGCAATGTCACAGTATAATTATGGCGATCACTTTTCTAGCTATGCGATTGAGGAAAATTTAATACTCTTCATTGTGGATATTTTTGAGTTGTGTAGACGCTTACAAATAGCTTGACGCATTACTTTCTGCTTATTTGTGACGCAATAATTTTTAAAAAGTTGTTCCAGTTTTTTATGCTTTACTTTTATTGGCTATCTAAAACGTTTGGCATTATCAAGGTCAAAACATTGCTTCTTAAAATCACAAAAATAATTTCTCGGGCTTAGGTCGCATTTTTTCAGCTGAACGGTAAAAATAAGTATTGCAAATACTGTTTATCATGCGACATTTCATTTACACTGATTTTTAGGTTGGTACATTACTATGATCATATTGCGGACACCATACATGAATTTGAATGGGTACTATTATTTTAAATGAAGTCACGTGCCGAAAATTAAACTGCACACCTGACAATGTAAATTCTGCAAGCCAAGGTTTGTAGATAATGTTGCAAAATTACATTAAAAGTATAAAAATAATTTTAACAATTTGTTTGATCAATAAATATTTAATTCCTTAAACAGGTCTTGACTAGATATATTGCGAGGAACTTTTTGTTACACCTACGAATACAGGATGCAAATAAATCACCAATAAAAAATGTAAAGGGGGTACAAATAAGTCTCCGCCGTTTTTTATCAAAAATTGGCTATTTATTGTAAAAGAACGGAACTTTATGTTTTATTCAAAGTATTGTGTATTGCTAGCCACTACTTTTCCCCATTTTTCTAGCAGCCTACGGATACCGCGTCGGAAAAACGCTTTATCTTTTGAGGTTATCCACGAATCGACACAATTTTTGGTATCTTCATATGATGTGAAGTGTTGCTCAGACAGGCCATGTGCCATCGATCGGAGCAAATGATAATCGGAAGGGGCAATGTCTGGTGAATACGGCGAGTGGGATAGGACTTCCCAATTGAGTGTTTCCAAGGTTTTGACCGGCGCCGCAACATGTGGACGACCATTATCATGCAGGAGAATAATTTTATTGTATCTGGAGTAGTAGTGAACGCGTTTTTCCTTGAGTGCTTAGCTCAATCTCAACAAATGTGTTCGGTAGAGAGCCCCAGTAATAATTTCGTTCAGTTTGAGCAATTCATAATACGCGACACCAAGCTGATCCCACCAAATATACAACATAATTTTTTTTCATGAGCATTTTGCTTGGCTGTCGATGTTGAAGCATGGCCACGTGGTCTCCATGATTTCCTCTTTTGATCGTAGTGGATCAATTTTTCATCACCAGTGCCTACACGATGCAAAAAAACTTGCTTGGAAAGCAGTATTTCATATGTGCAAAATCTGCGTTCAATTGATATGGAACTAAATTTCCTCCAATAATGCTTCAATTTCGCGTCTTCGTATACTTTTGATTTTGCGCTACGTTCTTTGTCTTCGACGTCAAACTCACCGTTCTTAAACCTATGAAACCACTTACGAGAACTTTTTTCACTTAAATCAGTCTCACAATATGCTTCTATAAGCAATCAATGCGCCTCAGCTGCAAATTTCAAATTAATGAAGCAAAACAAAAGTTCCCGCAAATGACGCTTATTCGGCTCAAAACTCAACATTTTCGAAAAAAATTATGTGATGCTGATACAAAATCGGCAATATTTATTTTAAGGTTATGGTATTGCCAGATGTCCAATCTTTTGGTATAGCTGCTTTATATGGCCCATATATACTATCTATACGAAAAACAGAATTACAAGGAATTGGAAATTGTACTTTTAAGACTTACATAACTATACTATCAAGAAAAGACTACTCTACATATATAGAAAGCCACCAAAAGTTTCAAAAAA
This sequence comes from Sinelater perroti, assembly GCA_036346155.1. NCBI lineage: Eukaryota > Metazoa > Arthropoda > Insecta > Coleoptera > Elateridae > Sinelater > Sinelater perroti. The sequence continues at coordinate 7,023,486 of JARFIY010000359.1, forward strand.
TTAGTGACTCACATTCTTCCATTCAGAAAAGGGGGTGATGCTTAGAGTAAAACGGTTCAGGATAAGGCAGCCATTTTTGCAGAACATCTATCAGTAGCTTTTAGTCCACCCCTAAATAGCAATAATAATGATAACTTAGAAATTGAGGACTTCTTAAGCAGCCCTTGTCCAATAACATTGACGATAGCACTTTTCTCCCCCGATAAAGTAAAATACAAAATGTCGAATGCAAGAACTATATAGCTCCTGATTACGACCTAATCACTCCGAAAATTCTCAAACAGTTACCAAGAAAAGTCGTAGAACTTTTACAATAGTATCCTTGGGTTAACCTAGTACCTAGTAACTTCAAAATTCGCTCAAATAATAATCTTACACAAAAACCTTGAAAATCACCACATGATGTAACACTAGTGTTCCTTCAGTTTACTTTTAACTATGTCTAAGCTATTTGAGAAACTTTTACTAAAAAAGCGTACAAAGTCAATTAACCTAAACAAAATAGTACCATCTCATCAGTTTGGTTTTCAGGAAATTTACTCAACAATCCAACAAAACCATAAAATAATAAACAAAATTCTAAAACTAAAAAATGTAAAACTAGTTTTTGACCGTGTGTGGCATAATGGATTACTATTTAAATTAAAGCATTCTCTACCCCCACCTTAATTCTATTAAAGTCCTACTTGGCTGATCGCTTCTTTCAAACTAAATGCAAACTGGACATATTTACTTACAGCCCTATTAAATTAGGAGTTTCCCAAGGTCTGGCTATTTCTTTACCTAATTTTTACTGCTGACATCCCTTAACAGCCACCACGAAAATTGCCACCTTTGCGGATGATATCGTATAATTGCTGTAACCTTCAGTACCACTTTAATCTCCTTGCAACCTGGGTCGTTAAATAGAAAATCACCGTTAATTAGCACAAGTCTGCGCATGTCACATTTACAACTTGGTAGGTTGAATGTTCCGGAGTTACAATAACGGTGTTTGTCTTCCTGTGGAAGAGAAAACACAAATCTAGCTGAAGATACAACAAATAAATTGGCTAACAGGATGAAAGTCCAAACTCACGTTAGATAATAAGATTTTCTTACGCAAATGCATAATTAATTCCATTTAGATTTATAGGGTGCAGCCTTGTACTAAACCTTCTAATATTAAGGCCATTCAAAAGATTCAATCAAAAATATTAAAAATAATGGTTAGTGCGCTCAGGTACGCTACCAATAAAACTACATATGATTACTTGGGCATTTCCTTTGTAGACAATGCAAGCAAACCACAAAATTAATAAATAATCTCCCTGGAAATCCCAATGAAGAAGCTAATACTCTTAGTCTTTCAATAAAAGTAAGAGAAAGACTAAACAGAAGAGGACGACATATATAGACCCACAGTTCTAATTAAGTTATCAATTCAATAAATTACTTAATAGTAGTTGATTCGGGGCTACTTCCTTCTTCTTGTATAATTTACTTATTGCTCTTCTAGAGCAGATTATAAATTTTGAGTATCTAATAAAACATTGCAAGCGTGGTCGCTCGGGCTACGGATCTGCGTTAATTCTTAGAGCTCTTTGACGCCTGGCGGGTGGCCTACTCAGTCACTAAAAATAATTGAGTACCTACGCTCAAGTCAAACATAGGTAATAATGGCGGTCGTCTAAGGCGCGGTGCTTGTCACGACCAGGCACAGTGTCCGAACATATGAAAGCCGTGATTTCACGCAGTGGATTAGAGCCTTACCATTATTATCATTATATAATAAAAAAAATGTAAACATAAAGATCACTTACAGCAGAAAACTAAAACGAAATTAAAAATTAATTTAATGTTGATAGACGCAACCTTTGTTAATAAGGAATGATGTTAAAAATTTATAGATTAGTCGAGGTGTGTATCGTCATCAAAGTATGTACGTAATGTTTAAAAAACTTCTGTTTTATCACCGTTAGTGCAACTATTGCATTGTTGTATTGATAAGCTAATAATACTGTCTGGAACTTTTAGATAAATGTACGTTCAAGTGGATTAACTATAAAAAACATGTCTGGACAATCCGTACACATGAGTTGTTCGTGTTACAAAATCACTTTGAAATGCTTTACATTGTTTGCGGCTACTTTGAAGTTGAATAGAAGATTGGATTTTTTGAATGATTTGAAAACTAAATAATCAGATAATTTTTTATAATTTTTTTTATTTAAATGATTGCATGTTTTGGAGTATATATGTTAGTAGTATAATTTCACGGATAAAATAATTCATATATAAATAAATTATTAGTTTGGCCTCTCGTTGACCATCGCTTCGATAACGTACTAATCAAGGGACTACAGGATGGTAGTAGAACGGGGGATCAGTGGTAATACAAATTTTTGTATAGCCTTGTTTTGTAGACTAGAGCAAAGCCTTTCTGGAACACGTACTTTTTGCTCACTGGCGATCTCCTCTATCCAGAACTTAAAAACTCTCCAGAATGTCGATACAGCTGTCTACAGTCACAGAGGCGCAAAATTTTGTATGTATTATGGTAGGAAATTCAGGACATATTCTCAGATGTAACGGTTGTTTTGGATTTCCTGTCATAGGTAAAGTTATTTTTTTTTTGGAAAGGAATTCCAGGAAGCCAGCGCTGTCGTATATGATGCTGTTTAGCATTGCGAGACTAATCGTTGACTTCGCCACGTCCATTTTTTTCAGGTCAGTCATGCTTCATCGAGATCTTCGCGGAGGAATTTATCACTTTTCTTGCGATCAGATTGCTTGCTGTGAGTTGCGTTGTCGGCACTGACCATTTAGTGGTGGTCAGATTTCCTCTTTTCGTAAATTTGGGTCTTTTGTAGCCAAACCACGCAATAACTTTTAGTCTAGCAGTTCTGCAGTCACATTCTCGGCTTATTTTGTTGACAATTTTAGGTTGTTGATTATATAAAGCTAATTTGTTGTTATCTAATAAGGGATTGCTCATTTGCATAAAACAACCTTTTATATTTCCGACAATACAAGCTATAACTATTTCATGTTTACCGCAACGACCCGGTACATAAAGAATCAAGAAAATTCGCAATTTAATTCTTCTAGAAAACTTTATACGTAAACGCTAAGTGTAGTTTTAAATAAAATTATGTAGAATGAAATACGAAAGACAAATTAACTAAATTAAACATTGCTTTGTATTGGTTGTATTTTATCACCCACTTGATGCATGCGCAAAACACATCTTTTATCAGTATAAAAGCAGCTTATAATAGAAAATTATTATTCTACGTTCAACAGTTTCAAAGAAAATGTTGCGTTTTGTAATACTGTGCACTGTTACAAATGTGATATTGAGTTAAGTATATTTTTTGTATCAACATTATTTGACTTTAAGTGTTATAGGTACTGCTCATCCACACAGTTCTGTAAGTGTAATACCTCAACTAGATGGCCGAATTGTAGGTGGAGAACCAGCAAAGATTTTTGATTTTCCTTACCAGCTGTCTTTCGAGTATTTCAATAGTCACTTTTGTGGCGCTTCAATTATTAGCCCGAACATAGCTCTCACAGCTGCACACTGCACGGATGGGTAAATTAAAAACGAATTAGGTCCTAATGTATATATGTTCTGTAATTTTTTAGAATATCGTTGAGCTTTGCTAGTGTGCGGGCCGGATCTTCGTTACGAGAGGATGGTGGTCAAGTTGTCGGTGTCTCCCAGATTCAGCAGCATCCAAAATATTCGAGAGCTTCATTGGAATACGACATTTCTATTTTGGGATTGGCTAAAAACTTGGAGTTTGGAGCAGGAATTCAACCTGTTGCTCTAGCTCTGGATAATGAATATATTCCTGATGGAATCTGTTGCTGTGGTAACAGGGTGGGGCAAGCTCAAAGAGAATGATATGTCACTGCCCAACCAGCTGCAATGGGTTCAAGTTCAAATCGTTAGAAAATCTGTTTGCAAGAATGTATACGGGCCTATAATTACTGACTCGATGATATGCGCTGGACAACCTGAAGGAGGAAAAGATTCTTGCCAGGTAAACTAGTTGAATGTTGTCCACTTTGTATTTATGCATTTTTGTTAATAGGGCGATTCTGGAGGTCCTTTGGTTTCTGGAGGAAAACTTGTAGGAATTGTTTCTTGGGGATATGGATGTGCTTGGCCTAATTATCCTGGAGTGTACGCAAACGTAGCAAACCTTCGAAAGTTTATTAGAGATGCTTCTGGTATATAAAAAATATTTTAGTTTGTAGACTAATTAAAACAAATACGTATACAGTTATAATTTTTTTTAAAATAATTCTGGAAAGTTGGGAACTCTTGGAATGCTATAATTACATTCACATGTTTAAAAAAAATGATTATAATTTAACGTATATATTAATTAGACCATGTAATAAAATAACAAGTAAAATGTTTTTTGTATGTCATTAAAAAAATTTGAAAATATAGATTTTCCCAATGAATGTCGAAAGTTTACATTGAGGAATATAGAATAATTATACAAGGCAACGTTTACTAAAGTGTCGCATTGTGTTTACTAGAAATAAATTAAATTACATTAATTATATTAAATAAAATTTATAGATATACATAAACATTATTGATTTTGTCTTCACTTGATTTACTTTACAACGTAATACGTAACGACAACAGTTTATTAACTTGCGCATATAGGTGTTTTTTATTAACGTCGGAAAATATTGTATTCTTTTGAGGCAACATGTAGTAAATTTTTATCGGTACGCTATCTTAAATTGTGAGAACGAATAAATAGTAAAACCAAACAAAACCTTTAATTAGTTTTCAATAAAGTAAACATCATTGATATGTTCAAGAAAGGCGTTTACACTAATTTCTATTCTATATAATATTGAGAAAAATTCTGCGCTGAACGATAAATAAACTATTATCAGTTATTTTATACTTTCCTGTTTCTTTTGAATGGTTTGTTCTTCGGTAGTCTACGTAATGTATTTTTTAGGATAGTGATCTTTGGTTAAACAAGCAAAATCAGCTGTTTTGTTAATTGTCGTAAAGACTTTACGTATATCACTAAAATGCGGTTTTATTGGTTATGTTTCTAATGTAAGGCAAGAACGATTTTCTTAGAAGTGAAAGTCTTGGGATTGAGAGTTTTATTTTTTGATAGTATTTACTAATCTATAGGATAAAGATTTGTTCGAATGTTTCTTTTGTATTACAAAAGAGACATTTGTCTGTTTGTGGTAATTTTTAATTCCCTTTGTCGGTTCTCAGTTTTTACGAAACATCTGGTTGGTTATTATTTTCTTAATACTAAAGAGTAGTATAATTTTGACCTCTAAAAACTATTCGCATGATTCAGAAAGTTCTTGGGAACGTTGAAATGATATACATTAGGTATATAGATATTTAACCTAACTAAATCGGCCCATCATACAAACACCTTTGGTGGTCGTAAAGTACATTCTCCTTCTTCTAACGGGTCAGACTAGACACCTGGGGTACGCCCAACATGGCTCATAGTACTACACGAAATGTGTAGTTAGAAACAGGCTAATAGCCTATATAAAAGTAGAAGAAGAAGAAGAAGAAATCGGCCCACTAAGTCAAAAGGGTTAATCCTTTGCAATATACTCGTGTTGCTGTTATCTAATAGGTTTATAGCGAGGGTGTTGTTGTGATTTTCTAGATATACAAGATATTTTGTACGCACGCATTTCACTATTCCTTTTATTGTTTGCATTTTAAAGTCACGATGAATTACTTCGTTTTTTACGTACCAAAGTGTGTCGACCATTGCTCTTAACGTTTGTGATTGGAATCTTTGAATTATCTTTAAATTTGAATGGTTTAAAGTTCGCCACAATTGGACGCCATAGGTTTATATTAGTCTTAAAACGGTTTTGTATATTAAGACTTTGTTACTTAGGGTCGCTTTCGATTTGCCCTCTAAGAGCTAGTTTAGCTTGGAAAACTTTAGCTCCAGCTGCTTACGCTTATTAAAGATATGTTTTTCCAAGTTAATTGTCGATCAAGGTGCATACCAAAGTATCTGATGTTGTCTGCTTACGGTAGCGGTGTATTATTTAAAGTTACTGCTGCAGATATTCTTCTTCAAAGTGTGAATGTCACATAAGTGGACTTGGTTTCATTCACTTTATCCAATCTTGTATGTGGTTGAGAGAAGTTTGTAATTTGCTTGATGCAATGTTAGAGTTTTCGTCAGACGCTAGCATTGCAGTATCATCTGTAAACATGGTAATAGTTGCACTATTTGTGATAGAAATATCTGCTCTAAACAACAGGTAGAGGGAAGATCCTAATATGTATCTTTGCGGAACTTTGGACTTGATATTACTTATAACAGTCCGTTACTTAGGTAGGACTTTATGAATTGATAGTAGGTGTGGGAAAGTTTTTTCTTTATTTTGAATAAAAGTTTTTCGTATCAGACCTTGTCAAATGGCTGAGATATTTCTTTGATTCGAATGAACGATTGATTTCGTTTGTTTTTTCTTCCTCCTTAGAGTATGTCTTTCTTGAAGGATCCATGTTCACTGCAGCCTGTGGGTTATTGTGATTACCCTAATAAAGCAAACTCAAAACCAATCTGTAATTGATGTCCCTTGAATCAGCAGATACAGGTCCTTTACAGGATGTGTCTGAAAGTCTTCCGGTTCCAGGATTGCTCTCTCAAATGAATGTTGCTTTTTCCTGCACACCGCATCGCACTTGCATAGGATGTGTAAGGCTGTTTTTGGTTCCTTGTTATAGAGTTTACATGCAATGTCACCATCGAATTTACCAATTTTCCAGAGGTGTACTTTAACAGTCGCATGTCTTGTGAGAAACCCTATAGTTATCTTTAGCTGTGGACCTGCTTAGATTAAGAAGCTCTGCAGCTCTTTTGGCAAAGTCCCTTAGTAAAAGTTTTACTGAAATTATATCCTGGTCGATTCTTCTAGTACATTCGATGATGAGTACGTGTCCTCTCCTTGATAAAGTTTCGGAAAGCACTTTCGTGAGATTCCTAAAGCAGGTTCTAAACCGATATAAGCCTCACTAGAACCCTGCCTAGCCAATTAATCGGCTTTCTCATTGCCGTAGATACCGCAATGCCCAGGTGCCCATATCAGTTTTGTTGATGCATTCCCATGCCAGTCTAGATGATGATTTGGTGCTTGATAAAGCCTTTAAAGCCGCTTGGCTATCTGATATAATATAAATGCTGTAAGCCCTCTTACCGTTGATTTTGCTTATTAATCTATGAATTTGCTCGGTGTGCCGTGTTCTCTGTACCCAAATTGATATTCTAGTATAAGATTTTTTTGTCGAGAATAGATTTAATTCTTTTAAGTCACAACTTTTCAAACATTTAAGCTATTAGTGGTAATAAGCTAAATGGGCGGTAGGAGTTACTTTTTCTGTTTAGGTGTAAGTATTATTTGAGCCACCTTTCACTGCGCAGGAAAATAATTCCATCTTAAAATAGCGTTAAATATGACGGTCATTAGCGTTATTTAGATCATAGCCTGGTGCTTTTTTGTGTTTTATTTTGGATCTAATTGTGGGTAGAACTTCCGCTATTCTAAGCTTTTTAATTGGCAGACTTAGTTGTTTTAGTGCGTCTAGGTATCTAAATATTTCGATTTTTTCTTCTGTAGTTAATTCAGAAGGATGTAGTTCAAAAACATTTGTTAAGTGGGTTGCAAATGTATCGGCCTTTTCTCGCGCTTTTGGCCCAGGTTCCTTTATATTTCCGAATTGGCGGTATTTTTTGTTGCGGTTGCTTCAATTCGCGCGTGGCTTTACATAGTGAATAATCCGATGTTTTCGTAGCAGATAGAGTAAAAAGATAATCTTGTATAGTTTGGTTTTTGTAATCTTGAAGCAGTACTTTTAAACTTCGTGTTGCATTGTTTAATCTATTTTTGTCGTTTGGAAACTTAGTATTCTGTCAGATTCTGTAAAGTTTTCTTTTTCAGCTATTTTTTTATTATCACAGGTACCATATTTTTTGTGTCATTATTTTACTATAGGGGGTTAAACAACATGCTGCATTTTGTATGCTATTATTTAGGTGCTCTGCTGCTTCATCGATTTCATCTACGGTCTTAAGAGATATTTTCAATTTAATGTTTTCGTTAACTAGATCTCTAAACGTATCCCAGTTCGTTTTTTCATTATAGAGTCTTACTGGTCTTAGCTAATAGATTATTTATGAACTTAGGGTAACTATGATCGGAGAATGATCTATTGACATATCAAGACATTGTTCAATACTTAGATAATTTTGTGCTATGTTTTTGGTAATGCAAAAATCTAGCAAGTTTAGATTTTTTCTTCCATCGTAGGCCTGTATGTAGGCTGCCTAGTGGTGAGATAGTTGAGGTTACTTGCAGCCAGTGACTTTAATAATTCCTGATCTTTGGTAGTTGTCACTCTAGCACCCCAATCTTGCTGCTTGGCATTATAGTCTTCACCAGCGATGAATCGTGCTGCGAGCATTCTAAAAAACTGGGTATAGTGTTCTGCTTTAATAGTATGCTTTGGTGGGCTATATAATGTTGCGATTTTAAATGGTCCTATCCAATTTTCTTCAAATACACTTGTAGCCTGAATGTGCTCTTGGATATATTTATCTGCTTGATTTTTATAATTACTGCTGCCCCTTCTTGTAATGCTCCGTCAAGGTGTTGCCTATCGTACGTATTCAAATTTGGTATTCCGAAATACCTCTGTCAGTGAAATGGGTCTCAGAGATTAGAACTATGTCTAGCTCATGATTGTTAATAAAGGTTTTTAATTATTGGATGTTTTTTAATAAGCCACTGGTGTTCCATTTTGTGATCTAGAGTATTTGTGCCATTATTTTAGAGACAATAGCTGTGAGGAGTATTAACATTGTTTTGATATTCTCAGCTAGTTTTGTTTGATAATTAAGCACAGATAAAAAAGTAACTCAATAAACAAAACAGGAAATAAAACAAAACAGAGCTGTGTAAACGATATATTGGACACAAAGAAATTAATAACAAGGTAACAATGAATTAAGCAAAACAAAGAAATTGAGAAAAAACAAAAAACAATACAACTACAGGGTCTGTATTTTAAGTAATGAGAATATCTTTGTCCTGACGCAAATATACGTCAGAGGGCACTGGAACTGGTTGGAATCGGTAGAGGGGGGTTTGACCTTGTATATACTCCAAGCGGTAGTCGCCTGCTGGCTTCCGGTGAGGCATGATCACGCGCGGCGCGGACGTCTGCAAAGAAGTGTGTGGAAGCTTAAAATGCAGTAAAGCATTGAACAGCGTTACGCAATCAAATTTTGTGCTCGCTTTGGAAAATCTGGTGCATCAACGCTGGAAATGATTCGGCAAGCGTATGGCAGTGAAAATTTCAACAACGAACAACGTGTGTTTAAATACTCGTTTTATCGCGGATAAGCTAGGAATCGATAAAATGGTTGTTCACAAAATCATCGTCGAGGATCTTAGGATGAGGAAGATTTGCGACAAGGTCGTCTCGAAAGTTTTGACTAACGAACAAATGCAAAACCTTGAGGCCGTTTCGAAAGATCTTGTGGGGCGCATTTAAGAGAACCCTCAGTTTTTTGACAATGTTATTACCGGAGATGAAAGTTGGATCTTTGAATACGACCCGAAGCAAAACAGCAGAGCACCGAATGGGACACTCCACAATCGCCTCAACCAAAAAAAGCTCGCATGTCCAAGTCCAGAATCAAAGTAATGCTGATTCTGTTTTTCGACAGGAAAGGTGTGGTTCACTTGGCACTTGTGCCTGAAGGACAGACAGTCAATGGTGCCTTCTACGTGGAAATGTTAAAAATATTGAAAAGACAGGTCAACCGAGTGCGACCAGAAATTGCCACCGATTGGAAGCTTCATCATGACAATGCGCCATGCCACACCTGCTTCGTGGTTACAGAGGTCCTGACGAAAAATGGCATCACAACAATTCCTCAGTCTCCCTACAGCCCTACGTTGCCCCTGCAGACTTATTCCTCTTTCTCAGAGTGAAAACCGCCCTCAAAGGACGCCATCCCGGAACCTTGGATGCTGTCAAAGCGGCTTGCACGCGTGTTCTGAAGGATGTTTCAGTTGCTGACTTTTAGGCACCGTACAAAGCATGGAAAACTCGCCTGCAGAAATGTGTTGACGCTCAAAGAGCATACTTTGAATTCTACTAAAGTTTTGTAGTGATATCTGTAATAAATTTTGTTTTGTGGATTTATTCTCATTACTTAAAATACAGACCCTTTATGACTAAACAACTTCAAAAACGGTGGGCGGCAGGTCAGTTGTGCACTCTCCAGACGCAAGTAACGTTGTCTGGCAGCCTGGGCGACGAATGTCGGCGTTCTTTTGCTTGGCGGCTTCAACCCGGGAGTGGATTTACCTTGGCCAGATGTACTGGGGCAATCGACAGCGCGTCAACAAAGCGCAATACAGCAGCTGGTCGACTTTGGCTAGCGGCTCCGTCGCTCACGGGGGTTCGAATGAGAATGCCGGGCGGCGATAAAAATCCCGTTTAGTTGTGACTAGGGTGGATTAGCGGACAGAATCAAGGTTACAGGTAGAAATGGGATTAGGGACAAGGGGGTTTAGAGATGTGCATCAAACAAATTTTATGATAATTTTTTTTAACTTATCAATGTTTGATGTTTGCGGAATGTTTTTTGAGAGGAAAATTGTTATTCACTTGATACAATTTGTGCTAGTGTTGTTATGTTGATAATTGATAGTTTTGTCTGGGTAAAACTTGGTTGCCGTGCGAGTACTTTCGGACGTGCTGATAGAAATTTTCTTCTCTTTAACTTCTGGTATACTTGACACCCTTTATAGTTTGCGGAATGTAAACTATTACATAAAACGCATTTGGGTTCAGTTTCTTTTGTTTTAACGTATGTTTTTGTTGGGTGGTTTGCTCTACATTTCACACACCTGGCTTGATACGTGCAAAACCTCTTCGTGTGCCCATATCTTTGGCAAGTTGCGCATTGTGGGATTTCCTTTTTCTGCTGTAGTAGCTCTGTTATAATTTTTGTGTGTAGTAAGTAATTAATTATATATTTTCTTGTTATTTTCGCAAAGAGCCAGATCCAGAAAAAACATAAAAAGTGGTTTTGTAACTCCTTGGTATTGTATATGTTTGTAACTTTGTGTTCTTTACCTTCCGCTTTGACTTTTAATTCATTTACATCACTGGAATTGTAAATGTTTTTGATTACAACCCTAAAGCTGAGTTCTTTCTTCATCGGGTACGCATGTAACTGTACTTTTAGTTCTAGTAGCCTCGTTAATAAGGCTCTATAGATATCTGAATTTTCCGTTATTATTTTTACTTGGTTTTTGTTTACAATTTTTAATGTATAATTTTTTTAGCGATGGTATTTAGCTTCTGCTGTGAGAAGGTTAATGTTTAATACGTTCGTGATAAAATTGGTGGAGGTTTTATTATTCTTGTTTTGTTTTATTGCAGTTATCTACTTCTACTTTTTATCTTGTTCCGAAAGTGCTGTGACCGATTAATTGATGGGCATTTGCGTAGCTCGTTTTAGTTTATAGTTCTTTATCAACTCTGCACCCACGGTACTTAGAAGAATGGCTTCTATTACACAGAGCGCACGTGGCGGGAGTATCTATGGCTTTTGTGTTTTTGTGTCATGCCACCCCCTACATTTGACACATCTATATGGAAGATTACAATATGGTTTGGTGTGGTTCTCATTCAGCTCAAAGTCCACAAAGAACAACGGAAGTGATAAGTTTTATGTTTGAGATTTGTTATATTTTTGATTTTGAAGCCAGCTTGGGTAAGTGATTCTTTAATATTCTTGGTTAATGTTGTTGGATATAAGTTACGAATGATTATTCTGTAAGATGGACAATATTAAAATTTTTTATGTAAGTTATCAGTTTACTGTAGATTTCAGGTGCGGTAGCATTCACTTTAACTACGTTTGCCATAGCGTTGGTGTGGTGTTCTAGTTCTGCAAAGTTTTTATCATTTTTGTATAATCCATTACTTTGTGAACGAATATTGGGGAAGGATTGGGGAGTTGAGTCGGTTGTGTTAAATTACTGGGCGAATCGGTGCTAGCGTTTGTTGAGATTGAGTATCTGTTTTGTTGTAAGATTGGGGTTTCAGATTGATTTGACGTTTGCTGTTTTACTCTTTTCCTTCTTCCTTTGTTTTCCTGAGATTGTGTTGTGATATAGAGTTATTTTTCTCCTCGCTAGATTTGTAGCTGGGTGTTGAACTGCTATCCATATTATAATTGGTTTGTAAGAGTGGTTGTTGATGTAATGGTTGATTTTATAGCTATGGTTATGTACACATTTTGTGAGAACATATGAATACCACTGTTATTTGTTGGGGAAGTGTTTGCATAGTTTGTGATTTTATTCATAAATTTGAGGATTATCTGTACTTGATGACCAGATGTTGATGGCTGATAAAATGATATTTGTATGGGTACATAAATAATGGCAAAACCAAATAAAAATCCGTAATTTTCTAGAGAGCCTGGTTTGGTAGGGCCGGGAGTTGCCGACCGAGTTACAGATTGTTGAGATTTAGTGTAACATACCTAACTAAATAGTAATTATATAGGGTCCGCCAACTTAATCGCAGGAAAGTAAACGGTTATTGAAACTGCAATAATGATTGTATAACCAATTAAGGTATTTTATTTTAAACATTAATTTATATTATTTATGTATGATATCACTCAAATGTCATCACGACTGGATTTGCAAACGTTGATTTGATGGAATTTTCACATAGAATCGCTTTATTAGCATTTCTCTGTTCAATTATGTTGTTCTTGAGGTCTTAGATGGTGGCCGGTTTTTTCATGTAGACATTACCCTTCAGATATTCTTACAAAAAAGTCTAAAGGCGTTAAATCTAACGAACGGGCAGACTAATTGACCTTAGAATTTCTTGGAATTAAACGTTTACCGAACTTAATATTTCAATAACTTAATATTCGCACCTGTTGTGTGGCATATTGCGCTGTTTTGTTGAAAATAAACATCATTTATGTCAGTTTGATTAAGTTTCAAAAAGAAATAGTCATTAGTTATGCCACAGAATTGCTCAAAATTTACAATAATTGCATTTACAACTTTATTTTCGAAATATAAAATGGCCGATTGAAATCTTTTGATCACAAAGCACACCAAACAGCCACTTTTTGAGGATGCATTGGTTATTGATATTCTCTTAGATTTTCGATGGCCTAAATGCAACAGTGTTGCTTGTTAATTGTCCCATTCAATGTAAAATGCGCCTCATCGCTGAAGATGATTTTCGATGAAAAATTCGGATCAATTGCGCGATGTCGGAGGAGCCTATCAGAGAACAGACGCCGGTTGAAATGGTCAATCGGTTTGAGTCAATTGGATCTTGTAAGCATGTAAATTTAAATCTTTGTGCATAATACGGCGTAAACTGGTCTCAAAATGTCCAATTTTGTAATTGATTAGTTATTGAGAGTTTTGAGTATTTTTTTACATTCTTTTTTACCGCAGCGATATTTGGCGGTGTGCGAACGCTTTTGGGTCGTTCATTTTTGGCATATCACCAACAGAACCGTTGGCTTCGAATTTCTGTACCGGGCGACAGATAGTGGTCGTACTTGGACAATTATGAAATAATTGCGGAGAGCTCGATAGATGTTTTTTATTTTTTTATCATTTTTGTAAAGTTTTTTAATCACTTTAACGCGGTTAAATCGAATATGACTCCCTAGTAGCTACACTTTGCATGCAATATTGTAGCGACGATAAATGTTTAGGTTCGTTGTACAAATTTTTAATTAAGCTGATGGCACGGCACTTTTAAAGATAACAGAGCATAGCAGGCGTGTATTTATTCTCGAAAGTCAAATGTAAACTCTAAAATTTAAGTATAATAATTTTCATCATTAAGATTATTAAGTTGTGTTATTTGTCTTTTGAAGAACATATAATAAACAATGTATATAGTTCAAGTACTACTACAACCGTTATCAAAGCATTTGTGTAACATTTTTATTTGCACCGCATGCATTGCTTTGTTTTTAAAATTGAACAGTGAAGGTATGCTCGAGCTTATTGAATTTGATACAAATTTGGCGCCTTTTTTGCCCAGTTCTTATGCATGTGGTTACTACATACTACATGCATTTACTTAACGGCATGTATTGTTCTCATTTCAGTTTAGTTTTCTTGATTGCCAGCTTCTCTGGATGGACCTCATAACTGTAAATATTATGCATATTATAAAATAAATCAAAATTGTTTTATAATTTTTAATATTAATGTAAATTGTTTTAAAAACTTGGACCTTTATAAAAAGTTGTTATGCATAGTTAATGTATTTTTTTATTTTTGTTTAATAATTGAATTTGTAAGTTATTGTAAAATAAGTATGTATGTTTGCTGAAGCATTTTACAATTCTACATTATAACTAAAAGCGCACGTAAAGAATTTAAACATTTTTGCTTTCGGTTTTGTAGAAACTAAGCATATATATGTAAAATACTACAGTATACATAATTTTGGTGTATATGGTCAGTGCGACCTACTTTTCAGGTATATAATCTAAGAAGGTCATGTAGATGCCTGTAATAACCTTGTTATCCTTTCTAGCAAATATACATTCTTATTCTTTTATACTTTAGAACGTTGAGAGCATCTAATAAAAGCACATTCTTGAACATGTCTTTGCAGTGTAACAAGACATTTATTTAAAGTATTTTATTACAAAAAATTATTTGCAATAGTAAAGATTATATGCAAAGAGCGTTAATGATTAAAATGCAAGTACAACAGTAAATACTATTACTATTAATACATAAATGAATATAAACAAATGCTATTTTAGTCTTGTTACTAACGGTTGTTCAAGCGGATAGAATTTGCTACGCACTTCGTAAAGTTATAAACGAGTGTGAGAAACGTACACCTGGTGCAAATGTGCAAGTAAAAGTTTTATAGAACTCTGCTTCTGTTTGGACAGTTTGAAACTGGAGAGTTTCGGGGAAATTTAATTTAGTACATACACAAAAGTCAGCTTGTTACACGACTAAATATTGTGTAAGACATTAATTCAACTGTTTATTTTGATGTTTTAATATATATCGTCTGTTTTTATAAAAAAATTATAAAGCATTATAAGTGGTTGTCCACATATTGTATAAGTAAAAGAGGTTTATATAATAGTAATTTAGACTAGCAAAAGACCGAAACGCATTGCCGAAGAGATCGGCAAACGCACCATGACATATGATGATGATGATCTATTAACTTTTAAATCAATTGTATTATTACAAACCTAAATTTTTTTCATAAATCGGTTTTCTTACTGTTGTTAGATAATCTGTTTTTATGCATTATATTTCATTAGCTTTTTCTTATAAAATAAATAGCTACTTCTCTAAAAAACTATATATTTTTTCTGAATATTTACAATCTACTACATATTAACTTTCAGTAAATTATTTCTATAACTATGTGATATGAGGGAGTAATACCCTTTAGCATTAGTTTTTTACATTATAATAAACGTAAACCTAGAAGAAACACTAAAAGCTGATAATTTTAGTTAAATTTGTTGACTAAATTTAGCTGGTTAAATCTTTTGATTCTTTTGTCAGACTGCCTTTCTAGAAAGGGCGGGGTGGGTACCGAGTTTCGCTTGATAATTGGTGCTGACACGTTGCATTTCTTTCTCGGTCGTAGGAAAATGTATGTCTTGTTGGAGTAACCCAGTTGGGAATGTACGTAGGAGCATCGATTATTATCCTTACTACTATATTTTAGAATCGTTGTAATATTTTCAGGTTAAAGTTATTATTAGACTCCAAAATCTAGATTCTATAGGTCCATGCTGATTTTATAATGGTTGTATATAGAAGTATTTTGTTTTGTAGTGCTAACTGAGACTTTTTGCCTAGCATCTAATACATTTTACGAAGTTTTAATTTAAGTTGGAATCTTTTTTATTATGTGTTTTCCAAATTAGGTGCCTATTTAGGTGAAGTCCTAAGTACTTCACATTGATTTGTTGAGGTAATGGAATGATATTCATTGTAACTGGTGGGCAAGCTTTTTTCCTAAGCGTAAAAGTTATTTTAACAGATTTTGTTTTATTTGCGTGTATCCGCCATAGTTTAAGTCATTTCTTATTTTTTAAATATTGCTGATTACGAGGTGCGTTTAAGTTCAAGGTTTCAAAATTTTTCTCTGAAAAGGTACTTACCTAAGTAAGTTGAAACTTCTGTTACTTCTCAACGTAATTTAAGTCTAGACGTACACATTTTTCACGACGTCGTCGCTATGATTTTACGGTTGCTGAGAAAGTCGCTGGTACAACACCGGCTCGATTGGAAAATAAGCGACCACGGAAAATGTTCTTTATGATCGGAAATGTATGGCGGCATCATATGTCAACATGTCCTGAGTCATTGCCATCCACGCAGCCTTGTGTTTGTCACCTTGAAGAAACTTTCCGCATTTTTAGGTCATCATGTAAAATACACTCCATAGATTCTACGGAAATGTCAAGTTTAGAGACGATATCACGTACACCTAATCGAAGGTCTTCAATAATATATTGAGTCAAACCATGATCTGTCATCGGATAATTTTTCTATATAATTACTGTTTAGAAAAATGTGTCCAAAAACGTGTAATCCGAATACAGATTGGCAGGAATTTTGGGATTTTATCAAAAACAACCAAAAACCTAGAAGAACTGGAAAGTACTACAAATCATTTAACCAAAATGATTCAAAAGCATGATGGTACTCTACCCCATCAGTTTACCGCAGACAGCAAAAACCAGTAAATATAGCACGCGCTATATGGCAGTATACACACGATATTTAAGGCAGAACAAGATACAACCACGTAAATAACCAGATGAAGAGGCTCAAAAACAATTTGTCAACGGGGTGTAACAAAAACGCCCAATATCGAAATTCTAAGAAAATTCCAATCAAAAGTACTCGGAGACCTAGCAAACGTACAATGGTACGTCCCCAATGACACTATTAGGCACGACTTTGCAATTCCTACCTTTAGTCAGGAAATATAAATATTTAGTGCGCGGTACTGTGACCGTATAGTGATTATACTAACATTAGTGAAACTTCTAATAAAAAATATAGATGAGTATCAATCACGATTAAAAAAGTTTAAATAAAAGGAATTAACAAATAATTTGGGACGACTGTGATGTATTACATAATCTATGTTATTTAGCATAAGTTGAGGCTGAAGTGCTAGCAACGAACAAAAAACTGCCGAATGTTTAATTGTCTTACATTGCAGTGTAATAATAATGATAAAAAATGCTATAAAAAAAAGAAAGTTATCAGCCAGCTGCTGCTCAACTCGGGTATAACTTTTACGTCACGTTGATGTTTTTGATCTTGTATAACGTAATTATAAAAATTTTGTTTGTAAAAAGACAAACTAATTTTTTTAATATTAGTTGCTTTATAGAGAAGTGTACTTTATTTTAAAATTTCAACAGTTTTCGAGTGTCGAGGAAAGTGAGCGGACGCAAATGTGTTTCCGTATTTTTCGTCTTCCTCTCTTTCTTGTACCTATTGCTTTGGATTTCCAGATTATCCGTGTTTGCGCTTTTTCCTCCATTCTTTGTAGGTGTACCCACCATCCCAGTTGTTTTTTTCAATAAAGTCTTCTACAGGTTCAATCTTCTCTAGTTACTTCATTTCTAATTCTATCACGCTTGGTTGTACCTTTTATTCTTCTCAGATATTTCATCTCAATTGCCCTTATCTTACTTCTAACTTGGTCAGCTAGCATCCATAACTCGCATTCGAAGGTAAGAATTGGTCTGAATACTGCCGTGTACACCTTCATCTTCGTTTCTCTTGATATTCCTTTTTTATTGATAAGGCCTTTACACAGTGCATGATACACTTTATTGGCTGACTCTATTCTTCTATTCACTTCTATACTTTGTTCTCCTGTTTCTCAGTAGTTACTCTCAGGTATTGGAAGTTGCTCACTTGTTCTATCTTTTCTTCATCTACTTGGATTTTTATTTTTTATTTTCATTTGTTACTACCATTATTTTACTTTTTGACTTATTTATCTCTATTCCGTGTTGGCTTAATAATTCATTCTACACCTGCAAATTTTCCTGAAGGTCCTTCTCATTTTCCGCTATTAACGCTACATCGTCTGCAAATGCACATTCGGATATAACCACCTTCTCCATCTTTCTGTATACCACAGCCAAGGGTTTTGTTCTTGTCTTCGCAAATGGTCCATGAAGATAATGAAAAGTAGTGGGCTGAGACATCCACCTAGTCTAACTCCTTCATTTGTGTGAAAAATTTCCGACTCTGCATTCTTGCTTATTATCTTATTTCTTGTCTCTTTGTACATGCATTTCGTGATCCTTATTAATTTCTCATTTATGTTTTTTCTCCCTTAAACACTCCCATAGTTTAGCTCTCAGCACTTGGTCAAATGCCTTCTCCATATCCATAAATGTTAGGTAAATTTTTTTTGATCTTGCCAAAGTTCTGTTTATAATCTTTTTAATTGTGAATACATGGTCTTGTATACTTTTTCCCTTCTTAAACCTACTTTGTACTTGTAATAAATTGGATTCTACTTCTTTCCTTAGTCTCACTTCTATAATTTTTTCAAGGATCTTCATTGTGGTACTCAGTGGGGTTATACCTCTGTAATTATGTCATTCCATTGCATCTCTCCTTTTGTATATTGGCACAATTAATCCGATTTCCCATTCTCTAAGTATTTTCTCTTCTTGTCAGACTTTATTAATAATTTTGAGTAGTATTTCTAGTCCATTCCCCTATGTTCTTAATAATTTCTGTTGTAATTCTGTAATTGCCAGGTGCCTTCACATTTTTCATTTATTTTATCACTGTCACTAGTTCTTCTTTAATAATTCCATTTTTGTCTTCTTTGTGCTCTGTTATTTATTGTTTCATTTACGGTTCCTTCAGATTTTTCTCTTATGTGATCTGTTTTTAATTCAAGCAATTCTTGAAAGTATTCTTTCCATCGTTGAATAAATACGGCCTCACTTCTTAATATTTCTCCTTTTTTATTTTTTATTGCGATTACATCTGTATTTGTGCTTTTTCTAAGGTTTTTAGAACTTTGAAGAATAATTTCTGATTATTTTTGCTATATTTTCTAGTTTTTCTCCGAACACTTTCCATATCTACTGTTTTGCTTGTCTAACTAATTTTTTGACTTTAGTTCTTTGTTCTTTGTATTCTTCATAATTTTTTTCTTTTCTGTTGTTTATGTGGATTCTCCACTTTCTACTTTCTTAATTCTAACTAGTTCTTTTATTTCTTCTGACCATCACGTTGTTTGTTTCTTATCCTTGCTTTCTTTATATGTTCCAGATACCTTTTTGGACGTCTTCACCATTATATTTTAAATATTTCCCATAATATCTCAATGACTTTGTTATCTACTTCATCTTTAATCTTCTCTATTTCTCTTTCAGTGTATTCTTTAAACTCTTTTGCTGTTTCTTCATTCTCCAACTTATAAGTTCTAATTGTTTCTCTGCTTTTTTTTGTTTCTTTCTTGGCATCTTGTGGGTTCTCCTTCTTGTATTCTTGTTTTATTCTGCTATTACAAGGTAGTGGTCACTGCCTGTTTCGAATTCTTTTTTGACTACTACGTCGTTTATTACTGCTCGGTTTTTTCTTTCTACAATTATGTAGACAATTTTAGGATATTCTCCCCTGATTGGTACTGCTCTCGTGTACTTGTGGATATTTCTGTGTTCGAATAAAGTGTTTGCGATTATTAAGTCGTGTACTTGCAGAAGTCTAGCAGTCTTCGGACCGTTGTTATTTCGTGCTTCTTCTCCAAATTTTCCGATCACTTTGTGTGGCCATTGCTTTTTCATACTCTCGCATTTAAATCTGCGGCAATTACAATGTTTTCCTTGGCTGCTTCTACTGTTAGATTTGGTTGTTCCCAGAATTTATCTTTATCTTATACTCTCTCATCTTCATTCGGTCCGTATGCTGCTATTATAGTTTTTTCTTGTGTTGAGTTTTTAAATTCAATTGTTAGTATTCTAGCAGATACTGCTTCCCATTTATTTAACTTACTTATAATATCTTTGTGGAGGATGCAGCCAACCCCTGTTTGCGCTCTTTCCTTTATATCTACGCCACTCCATACTATCAGATGTCCCTTTTCTAGCTATTTTATTCCGCTCCTTTTCTTTTTAGTCTCTGATACTATTAGCATTTCAACATCGAGTTTTTCACATTCATTAGTTAGCTCCATTTCTTTTCCTCTCATGCCCCTAATGTTCCATGTTTCTATTTTTCTTCTTTGCAATTTTTCATATCCTTGTCTATTGCCTTTGTTGTTGCCTTTATTTTCGTGCCTATCCTTCATAGTTAGTTTTTTTGCCTATTAGTTCTTGTTATTTTACCTAACTGACCTACTAGGGGTTTCCTTTGGCGATCTTTCGCTGACTGATCTTTTAAAATGTGTGTGTTGTTCCTTTGCTTTCCCCATTTCTGCCAGAAATTGTTTTACACGTTTTTCATAATCTCTTCCATATATTTTGCTGTTTATTATTAATTTATTGTACTTTTTCTGTGTTTTTTGACCTTTTCGTTTTGCTTCTTTCATCAATGGAATTAATTGTTTCCAGTCTTCTTGCACTTCTTTGGGGTATCTTTGTTTATCCATATATTTGTATTCATTTAAATTATTGGCCTTCTCAATAATTTTCATTTTTTTACTATATTTCCCGAGTTTAATTACAACTGGTCTTGTTGTCGTTTCTTTGAATATTCCTATTCTTTGGTAGTCTTCTAGATTATTTTTTTTTATAGAGTTCAACTCTTATGGTATTCAAATCCGTTGTTTTTTCAAGTATTACATTTTCTTCTTCTTACTTTTCATTTATCACCCCCATTGCTACTACATTTTTCTTTCTTATCTCTCTTTCAAGAAATTCAATCTTTTTGCCTTGATTTTCGACTTTTTCTTTCAGCTGCACATTTTCCCATTTCATTTCAGTTATATAAGTAGCTATTTGCTTCAGCTTCGTACCAATTCTATCTAGCCTGTTCATAATTTGGTTACATAAATCTTCAAATTTCTCCATTACACTTGATTAAGTGTACGTATGCCACTATGTACTCTTTTACGTAGAATAGGTTGCCTATCTTGAAAAATTTATGCGTGGATCTGTTTAATACTTAAATATTTCCTTATCTATTAATTGTCTTTTAACCTCAATTCCAACTACTTTATATCCAATTTTACTCACTGAACTGGTGAAATATGCTAAATTCTCATTTAATCTAGATGTTAAAATATCTGTTTTAACTGTTCTGCCGAATTCTTGTGTTTAAAGTTGACTCGATGCGGCCCAAATTGAACTTTAACACCGGAGCTTTCTAAACACACAGTTACTTTGTTTGACAAACAATTCTCATTTTAAGACTCGCATAATTTACCGTACCATCAAAATGTTTTATAGATGCTAAGCGTTCATTTACATACATCCCTCTATTTAAAAGTCTCACTGGTGTTAATTTCATTGAAATTTGGGTATATTCACTACATAATTAGACATACGGTGACTGTAAAGGGCCGATCGATATAATTATTTCTTTACAAATACGAGCTTCCAGACTTTAATTCAAATTATTAGTGTTATTAACTATTTATTCACTTTTATTAGCTTGTCTTAAATGGATTAAACTACAACTTCTAAATCAGTTGCAATCCATCGAATTAGCGATTTTGCTATTCAGAGTGTCATCAGTCTATGACACGTGTAATTCATTGCATCATCAAAATGCTTTTACAGTTCAGGAAGTTCCTCATCATTTGTTAGTCGACTGTCTCTTTAAGATCAGTACCATATGCGTGGGAGAGTATCGACCCTGAATGTTTGTAATTCCTCTCTACAAAGGAGGTCGGCTTTCGCTAAGGGGTTAAGTATATTCAGTGCAGAAATTATTTGTTGAGGAACTAATCGATTCAACTTAATAACTCGTTCTTTACAATTATAAATTTCAGTCTTGTTACACATGTCTGAAATGACCTTACTGTTAACTGAATTTTTAATTCCATTGCCTGTACAATTTGCTGCACCACTAAAATGCTTTACGGTTTTCAATTTTTTTATTCACACGCTTCCATTTGAAAATCGAACAATTGTTCTATAATTTTGGTAAAGCTTAGTTATACTCTGTGCAGAATGAAACACAAAATAGTTGTAGAAAGTTTCATCTATTTTTAATAACTCCAAGGCGTTTAGTTCCAAAATCTATTCAATTCCCAATTTTAAATTAATTAAAATCATTTAAAATATGTGCTCCGCTATCCACAACTCTTTTTTACGATATGCGCAAACAAAATTCATCCACGAAATAGTTTTGTAAACCAAGATTAGACCTCTATCGGTTAGTCCTCCCCATGCAGGTACCTTATGTGTGGAAGCCTGGATGTTTGTAATTTTGTTCTACAAAACTATTAGCCAAGTGCAGTACAAACATTTTTTCTTGTGGTTTTAGAAAAACGAATAGATTGTTTCTATTAACTTCTTTTTTCCGTTAGTCTCAAAATTCGATAAAATTTTACACTGTAAGCTTAATTAGAATTGGAGAAATTAGTGATTTTGAGATCTATAACCTTATTTTATGGCACATATCGGTCCATCGTACAATTAAATTATTTTTGATTCAAATGTTTTTCCAGATTTTTGAACGGATAGTAATCTTCGACTTCCTTAAAGATTAGGCATATATGGAGCAGAAACGGTAGTATTTTGGTTGTGGATTAATTCTTCGTAAATATGTGTTAATCCAAATTTAATCAAATCGTATCTGCACAACTAGATCAGTTAGAAAGATCTTTAATTTTAGAAGATTTTATCTAAAATCATATTACACAACACGCATATGCTATTACGTCGTTCTTGTGTTATATGAAGACTTAGATATTACATGGTATGTCAATATCAAATATTTATAAATTCTATTTATAACGAAGATTTGTATTAACTGTTAGTTATACGTATGACAAGTGTAGATTATAGAGATCTAAATAATGTGTATAAGGCATTACAGCTTATTGTCAAGTGTAGAAATAAAAAATTTTGGCAACAAATATTTAATGGGCTAATTTCTTTAGTTTGATTTTTCAAGGACATTACTGTTTCCATTGACGCAAGAAATATTTTGACTTTGATCACGGTGTCCAACAAATTTGAATTAGCACGTAAAAGCTGTTTTTTTTTAATTTTGTACAAAACAATGACAGTTATTGAAAAATTCTATATAACTTAAGTATCCCGGTACAAACAGGGAATTTAACAGTTTTAATTATTAATAAATTACGTATTGTGAAAAAATATAGCTTTAGGTTCTCAAAGTTCCTTCAATCACAAAAGTAAATAATAAAAACTTGTCAAATGTTTACTTGTATTTAATATTGTTTTTTAAATTATTATAGTGACGGAAAATAATGTGTAACATATCACAACATCCGCTATAAAATGAACGGCCTATACAACACGTTGCAACAAATCAGCAATATAATGCAAATATTCCGCATACAACACAAAATAGTAAAAAATAAGTAATGCGGCAGAAGAGAAAAAGCTGTATAACTGCTAAAATTAACCAAAATTGATAATAAGCAAACTCGGTTGCGCTACGTCAAACAGATATGACGAAACTGATATGAACACTTCCAATGAAAATGATGGATCAGAAAATCTTGCCAAACTTCCACCAATATTTGTGACATATGTAAAATAAATTACACCATTTATACGATTGCTACATTAAATAAATTAAAACAATTGTAAAATTAAAACTTTTAGGTGAATATTAAAGTGGAAGGTTCTAAATCATATTCTAATAAAGCAAGTAATGGAAACAGAAATAAAATTGTAAGCCTATAAACACAAACTAGACTATAATTTGAACTCATACAGTCAAGCACAAAATGTATGCAACATAAGACAAAGCAGCACCAAAAGTAGTTATTATTGTTTCATAAAAATACCAATAAAAAATAACAGTTAAAATCTCTACATATTAAAAGAAAAATACGGTAATGCACAAAATATCATCTAACTACTGATTTTAAAAAAAAGAAGAAAAGAAACGGATGTAAATTGTACACATTGTGAATAATATCGCTCAGCTAACTAAAAAGGATTATCTTGCTCATAAGCAGTTACAAACAATAGATATCCTATGTGAAAAGAAAAACATGTAAATGTTAATAAAACAGATCAGATAACGACTTACAAAAACGATTAGAAAAATGAGACTATCGCATGTCCAAATTATTAAAGAAAATAAGCTGTCGATAATGTAGATAAAAGATAATGCAAGATAATTCAGAGGACCAATGGTGGATTACATCTGAAGCTATACAAGAATTAGCCAAATTCTACAAATAGAGAGGGAAAGGCAAAAATATGAGTGGATTAGTGCTGAATGCAAAAGCATTATAGTGGAAAGAAATCAGACCGGATTAAAATATTTCGAAAGTAATTTAGAGGAAGATAAACGAATGTACAAAGAATTAAAAAAATAATAAAATGTGCAGGGTAGCGAAAAGACAGATATGGAACAAAAAACTAGAGAAAATTAAAAATAATTTTGGAACAAAGAAAGCCGAAAAAATTAACCAAGGTATAAAAAATATAAAAAATAGCTACGAATATAATTTGTTATATTGTAAGACAAAGATGGGTCGAAAAATATACGGAGTACAAGAAAGTTTAAAAACCTAGATGAAACAATTTGGGTCGGTGTTAAATGGTGAATAATCAGTGAAAAGATCCTAATTTACCAGAGTATTATTAGACCGATGTTGATTACGTTAGTGAAGTGTAGACATATATATATATATATATATATATATATATATATATATATATATATATATACACAAAATATATAGACTATCAGATAACGATCATACTATACATTAAAGTATATTAAATACATGTTAAAAAATGTTTAAAAACAAAGCAACATAAAAGGTAATAAAAAGGAAAGTGGGAGAAGACGCAAAGACAGACTCCAAAAAATGGCTAGAAGCGGCAAAAGAAAACTTTGGAAAGCTGCACGTAGAAAACTAGAAGTTAGATAAACAAAGAGACTAACAGAGAAGAATTGTGAAGGAAGCAATAAATTTATTTTTTATTATTATAGATTAGCTGGACCTGCAAAAAAGGTGCAATACACGACGTTAGTACAATAAAAATACTTATAACTAGGTACATCAATTACCTACCTTACTACATGTAGGTTCTAGTAGTCCTTAAGATTAATTAATGTAGAGTAAATTTTGTGATACTTTACGTTTAAGCCTTGTGTGTATGTACTTTTTTCCGAGGTTTTATTTCGTTGCACTTGTATACATCACTAATTTCTTAAGAAATTAATAGTTAGTGCGACACTTAACTCTTGCTGTATTTGGCTGTTGCGTATGAACCAAGGGCAATGAATTGCACAAAGTTTTTTCAATGATGTTTTAGATGCGTTACTTCAAACTGAACACGCATAAGTTAGTATAGGTTGGAGAATCGCCTTATAAATTGGTAGCAAACATTCGGATCTAAGATGAGATTTTTGCTTGATCAAGGGGTACAATAGAATAAATCTTGTGTGGCGCTTATTAAGTTTTTTTTAGGTGATGTTCCCAGTTAAGTTTCGCATCTAAGTGGACTCCTAGTACTTTACTGCAGCATAATTTGGGTTCCATGGTATATCATTATTGTTAGAAGATGGGTGTAGCGCTTAAGTGTGAACATCTTTGTCTGGGTTTTAATTGGGTTGATTTTTATTTTCAATTTTTTAAACGTCATACATTATGTTTACTGCATTTTATAGATATTTTATCGTTGTTTCGATTGTAGTTCTTTGTGTTAGTATTGCCGTATCATCTGCAAATATGGCTAGTGTTTTTTGAGTTTAAGTCACCTAAAAGCGTCGTGGTCTAATAATCTTTTGTTACGTTGTTTGTACACAGATATTAATTTTAGGACGCAATTGTTTTCCATGTATAATGGTATGGAGATAGCTTCTCAAGTTTTCTATATCAGTGAGATAAAGTAGGTGATGTTTTAGCTTTTTTTTTATTATGATCCTTACTCCCCATGAGGCCTTATCAGCTTCTCTGTTTCAGTATTTATAAAGTACGTTTCTGTTACGCAAGCGACGTCTATGTTATAGCGAGTTAAAAAGTCAAAAAAATGGAGCGTTGTATTTTAAGACTATTGGCCAAAGTTAATTTAGTAACTATTTGTTGATTATTTTGGTAAATAATTAATAAGGTAAAAAGTATGGATGCTAATAATGGCGTCAGATGAGGGTGGTTGTGTTCTGGGGAGCGTCCTTGGCGTTGACTAGGAGAAGGTGGCTGGTTTATATGGCTATCTTGCTTAGTAGTAGCTTGTGCATATATTCATGTGATCTGTTCAGTGTTTTGTAGCTGTTATTTGTTGACTGTTTTATCTTAAGAAAGTAGCTGCATGCTCTATAGTTTGCAGGATACTTTTCCTAGGAATTAATGGACTATGGGTCTTCATTTTGTTTTTCCGGACACTTAATATATAGGTGGTTACCTATGCATTTCACACATCGTGGTTGAGATTGACAGTAGTTTTGCATATGGCTATATAATTCACATTTTTTACACTGCGGAATTTCTTGTGATTTTATTCTCGGTTCAATCTCGATTACGTTATGAATAAGTCTTGTTGGACTAAAGATTTATTCACCTTCTTGTGTATTTTCAAGATTTACTTCGCATAGTGGGATTGGATATCTATTTTTGCTATACAATCGCGCAATTTTTTCACGGGGTATTTGAAGGTTTCTAGCTCATTTATTTTTTAGTCAATGATACGAGAATATTCCAAATTATTACTGAAAGATTGTTAGCTTCTGGGTCCTTAAGAGTGTGACAACTTAAGTTTATTTTACGGCAGTGTTTTGTCAAGCATCGATAATTTTTTATGCTTGTTAGATTTACTCTTACCTGATTGTTTTGTGAACTATTGAAAATTCAGTTTTGGTTTTATTTTTTAGTTTCGTATGTATTTTTTGGTATTTAAGTTTATCCGCATTGTGTAGATATATGTAGATGAGATTTTTATTTTCTTTTCGGCGGGTTTTCACCACTTTTTTATTAACATTCTACAGCGGAGCTTATAGTAGAAAGTTAATAAGATATCATCCTGTCTGTCTGTCTGTGTGTCTGAAGACACTATAACTTCCGTTCTATTCAACGGATTCACTTCAAACTTGGCACATCTTTGGTCAGTACCTTTCATGAGATTGATTTTCAGCCAAATCGGTTAACGGCAACCGGAAGTGAGCGTTACGATTTTGAAAATTCGTGTCTGTCTGTGTGTCTGGAGACACTATAACTTTCGTTTCTTAATATAGTTTCCTTTTAGTTTGATACATTTAGTACGGCGTTTTTTCAATTTTTTTATTCCTTCTAAATAATAAGTTTTCTCAAGGTCCTCAAAATAGGCGTTTTTTCAGAGATGACCTCTTCATTCGACCCAAATCTCTTACCGCGGAGCCATTTCTTCAGGTTTGGAAACAGGAAATAGTCACAAGGGGCTAAATCAGGAGAATATGCTGGATGGGGTAGCAGTTCGTAGCCCAATTGATGGATTTTTGCCACGCCGACTACACACGTGTGCATCCGTGAATTGTTTTGGTGGAAGAGCATTTTTTTCTTTGACTAATGCGGTCGGTTTTGCTTCAAATCAATGTTGAATATGCCCAACAGCTTTGAATAATACTCACTAGTGATCATTTTACCCTTTTCAAGGTAATCGATTTGAATGACACCGCGTGCATCCCAAAAACTGTT
The DNA here is from genome assembly GCA_036346155.1 of Sinelater perroti. Taxonomy (NCBI): domain Eukaryota; kingdom Metazoa; phylum Arthropoda; class Insecta; order Coleoptera; family Elateridae; genus Sinelater; species Sinelater perroti. Next base: position 7,051,405 of record JARFIY010000359.1, read on the forward strand.
GCCATGACCTTGTTGGCCTTATTTGGTGCACGTTCACCCGGGGAAGTCCACTGCTTTGACTGTTTCTTGATCTCTGGTTTGTTGTGATGGATCCATGTTTCGTCCACGGTTCCGAAACGGCGCAAAAACTTGTTCAAATTGTGGTTGAACATAGCCATATACTCCTTTGAAGTAATCACAGGGTTGCGCTTATGGTCGAATGTCAGTAATGGCGGCATCCATCGTGCGGATAGCTTTTTCATGTGCAAATATTCATGTAAAATGTGATGTACCCGCTCATTTGAGATGGCTACAGACTCAGCTACCTCACGCACTTTTATTTTCCGATCGCCCAATATCATTCCATGGATTTTATCGACGATTTCTGGCGTGACGACCTGAATATCTGGCGTCACTTGTGCTGGTACGTCCACAACAAAATTCAGTAAACCACTTCTTAACCATTGAAATTGATGGTGCAGAGTCCCCATAGTACTTATTAAGCCTTTCTTTAGTTTCGGTGATAGTTTTTTTACGCAAAAAATAATGCTTGATGAGCACCGAAATTTACTTTTTCCATTTCGTCTGCTTTCAATAGCTGTCAAACACAAACTAAATGACTCGGTTTGCTCAAAATTTGACAATAGTCCATTAACAGACGATAGTTGACAGAAGCAGTGTTGCATTTAAAGTTACTACGCGGAAAATTTAAAAAGTCATTGACTTATCAAACTGCCCTCGTATTTTTACCACTCCTTTTGAGACTTCCTATTCGTGGATTTTTTTCGGTGTTCGTCCGTAATCTCTTTTCAACATCGAACAATAGTTGGCCATCATATATACAGTCCACTTTCCTTGGTATCTCTTTTCTATCACTTTAATATCGTAATAGAAGCGCTCGCCATGTTCTTCCGTAAGATCGCCAAGATTGTCAGAAATAATTTAAAGTGAACTTTGACGCTCATGTTGCAGCCAAGCAGTATATAAGATTATAACATATCTTTGACTAAAATGGTATAATTTGCAGCTTTGCTGTTTCTCAAAAAGTTTTGTATCACATTTCCGAATGCTCACAATGTGCACTTACTCATGGTTTTCTTCAATTTATCGTCTGTCATTAATTTTCGTATTTGTGGGCCTATAAAAATGTCAGCTTTAAATTTTTCAGACGTGATTGATAGAAACTTATTACCAATATACTAAAATTATTTACTTGTTACAAATTGCTTTTTTAAAGCGAACTTTCATGTATAAAGGTGGCATCAACCAGTGAAAGTGAAACGATTCTTTTTCGTCAGGTGTGAATGTATTTCTGACTGCCTACTGCTTCCAAAGTTCCGTCCTGTATCTGGAATCCTAGTCACACAAAAAGCAAGGTTTGGTGTTGCCCACTTGTTGGCCGAGCAATATTTCAACACCTTGAAATGTCCGTACACAGACCATTCATGAAGCTTGTGCTGTACACTTTCCAGTTACGTTTCCCTTATCATCTATGTATCTATGTTTATCTATTCCTTATATATTTATTCCCTCTTCCCAGAGAATATTTTTACACATGACAAATGATATATATACCAGTGTCCTTAAAAAATTATGTTTTTAAATTTTCATATTTTTGCGATTTGTGGAAAAATTTGACATAATATGGAATTTGATTCCGACACACCTTTTCATTCGAAAATAACAGAAAATTAAAGATTAGCGTAATGTAATTTGGTCACTATCATATTTAGAAGTTATAAGATCTTGGGGTAGCTTTAGCTTTAATCTAGTATGTCTGTTTCTTTGTTACAGATTATAAAACATTATACTTTTGGACGCAATTAGCATTTTAAAGAACTTTTTAGCATGTTGCGGATAAACCAAGGGCGTTCACAGCAATTCTAAGAACATTATTTTGATATCGCGCAATTTCTGTATGTTAATTTTGGATGTGTTGAACAAAACCGGGCTAGCGAATTACATTAACGGACTAGGATTTTATATAATAGTAGAGCACATTTAGATTTGATTAAAGGATAAAGCTGTTTTACTATGGTATTACGTTGGATAAGATTTTGATTTATGTGGTAGCTACAACTAGTTCAAGTATATAAATAAACTTCAAGGTAGGTAACGGAACTATTCTTTGGTTATTTTTCTCAGTGCAATAACTTTACTTTAACATTTTGTGGGATTTGTTTGAATGTTCTAGTTTTCAAGCCACTTTTTAATATTGTTGACAACATATTGCAATTTATGGATTGGGCCTAAGATATTTTTTCTAGGCCTTCGATTTAGAACTTTTCAAAAGCCTGTGTTATATCAAAAAAGACCACTGTGGTATAATTTTTATTTTTACAACTAGCTGAAATAATTTCGCTGATAGAATGAATTTAGCGATGTGTGACTAGTAATATCATTTTCGGAGATATCTATTAAACAAGGGGCTAAGTATGCTAAGCACTTTTAGTTAAGTGTTGAAGTACAATGTTGGGTATACGATCATGACCAAATGTTTTTTGTTTAGACAAAACTATTATAAATTGGAGTAATTCTTTTTTATGTCATGTGGGTTCAATGTTTTTGGCAATAGGAATATTTTGTTCAACGTGATTGATTATAGAAGATGTCTGTATTAGATTACAGATTTTTTTCAAACAAAAGGCTAGGTTTTAAATTTTTTGTCGTTCGTACTATGTGTACTATTGCCTAATGAAAGTGTTTTCTATATTTCTGGGTCTTCCGGACCAAAACTTGCAATATTTGTGTTATATTTGTATTTTATACTTGCCCAGTTTCTTTTTGATACAATGCGTTAGATTATTTAATAGTAATGTTTAGAAGTTTCTTGTTCTTTGCCATTGTCTTCTAGCTTAGATCTTTTCTTTAATTAAGCTGATTATACAATTTTAGAAACAATTGTAATTAAACAATGGGTGTCTGGTTGAAGTTGCTTCTGTATTTGAAGACACTGCTATGTCAAGGTCCTCTACTGTGTTATGGTTGTTTGGTTTTTAAGATTTGCATCGAAATGTTCGTGAATAGGGAACAAAAATTTTTAGAGGAACGCTGATGTAAATTAAATGGTAGTTAAATATAGTATACAAGTACAAAAAACTTTCAAGTAATTTTTTCTAAACAGGAAATGTGGAAAATACAGCAAATAAAAATTAAAACATAAATATAAGAGTTTTGTATTTGTGGGGCCAATCAGCACTTTCTTAACAAAGGTTCCTTATGTGTGCTTGTATAATCCGTATTACTTTCAATAGTGTTTGGTGGCTATAATATATTAATGATAATAAAAGTTTATAGTATCTACAATTCAATTTTGAACTTTTTAGGCTTTGTACCCAATATTTGATACTTTTAATCGACATTATGTTTATAAAAGGTAAAGTTTTATTTTGCGTAAATTACAATAATCAAATGTGCTTCTAGTTTTTGTTTAACATTGTTATATAGATAATTGTAATAACACTTTTTTAGTATTAAATAATATAGGTATATTTTATTCAGTAGTTCTAAATATTAAAAAAAAATCTTATCAAATAAAAATCGCTACAAAAAAAAGAAAAGATATAATATTTTTAAATATAGAACGATCTAATAATAATAATAATAATTTTTTTAAATAGTCTGTATGTGATTCCATATATGCACACACGCATGTATGAAAATATTTCGAATTGTCTTATACGTATTGGCTTTTTAAAATTTTTGAAATGCCCTATCCTGCTTATTACTAAAAATGTTTATAACATTTATATACACATTTTATTATAAATTACTTAGAAATAAACCGTAATACTTATTATTATCAGTATGCACTAAATACAGTCCTTTATATTTCATGCTAAGCACGTGCAGTTGAGCTTAGCTGCACATTGGAGTAAATTGAACATATTCTCGCGTAATGTAAGTTCTATTCTATGTCTAACTTTTATTGAATTTAAAGGAGCACTGCTACGCTGTAGTCTCTAATTGTTGAACTTTGTATAGCATTTGTGCTTCAATGTGTGTTGATTCAGTATATTGTATGGCTTCTACTTATCTTTCCCAAGGTTTAATTCTTACTAAAAACAGATTTGTCAAAAATAAATTATGCTAAGTAAGTAGTCATTTTATTTGTGTTTTGCAATGTTTTGCTATATTTTGTTGACATTACAATAAATTCGTCTTAAAGCTTTATGTTGGGATGGTAGCAAATTTTGCGTAAGATGTGTCTGAGGCAAAAAAGATGGCGGCAGCGCGAAGTTGGCTGCTGCTATAAACCTAAGCGTAAGCTATTTCGGGGTTGAGTGTATTCTCAGTACCAAAATTTGGGGTGTCGCACATCATTCTTCACTTTATAAGCTGCATGTTTATTTATTTATTTTAACAATGAGACACAACTCTTTAGCTTGCGGTCCGCACTCAACAGGTCACTTACCTTATTATACAATAATAGTTATTCCGACATTTCATACACGAGACAACTTTGCTTTAATTTAGAAGAGTAAGTATATAAATAAATCGCATTCCCTTTTCAACAAACTTATTTTTGAACCGCACTACCATTGATCGATTGTTCGGACAAATGTAGGAAAAAGAGCTCCATTTTTAAATATATTATCCAGTCATGTTAATTTAGCTAGTCATATGTAGGAACTAAATCGAAAATAAGTAACAAATATGATCAACCTCAGGTACAAATAGTATGACATATCCGCCCCGTTTGTATATATAGCGCAAAACATACTAAATTTTTACTAGTGAAAACAAATAATTTTAGGTACACATGTTTTTGTTCTCAAATATAAAATGCAAAATAAAAATGTTAAACAGAAAACATATATTTCATCACACTATAAATTACTGTATAAATGTTGCACATCGTATCAAATATATTTACTAACTCAAAAAAATCTCAAACTTTAAAGACGGGAGTTATCTGTTTTAACTCTTAAATTATTATCAAATGATGTTTGTAAATAAATTTATCCACATATTTTTCTCTGAAAACAGTTGATTGTCCGAAGTAATTCAGAAACCGTTCATTTTTAACTAACATAAAACTTACTTTAATGTTGCATACTAAATCCATGCTGTATAATTCATCTTATAAATCATAGCCATGCAAAGTTTAGACTTTACGTACTGCATAATTTAATGGCAACTAAGATAAGTAGTTGCCAACACACTTTATATGTATCTACATATTTGAGGTCCCTTGCTGCAGCTATAATTAAAGCAAATTATAATTTATATTACATGCACTTGCATGTCTTTACATTGTATTTTATTTAATTTAAAAACTATTATTGGGTTTTTCTGGTAACTTGTAATAAATTTTAAAATAAATTAATAGCGTTGATGTTTTGACTGCTTAGAAAAGTGTCCATAAATAATTCGAAAACAAAACTTGACAACTAAAACGTAATATTTGTAGAGAAAAAGCTTAAATCACCAAAAATGCTCAAACACCAAAGAACTCAAGAACTAAACTATAAAAAAAATAAAGGTTTTTCTTAACGAAGTCGTTCAAGACAAATTAAAATGGTTAAAAATGCTTTGTAAAAGAACAGAGGTTTTTAAAATTAATTAAAATTTTAATGAAGGTAATACAATAAGGATGTGAAAGAAACAAAAACCAAAGAAACAATAAACGCAACAAAATGTGGTGTTCAAAAAACATTAAATGTTAGTTTGTGGGTAAATAGATTAAAAGTAACAAGTAAATAAAAAGAGTAAAGTAAAAAATACATTAGGGATTACGATGATAAAAGCGAAGAAAAATGACTAGCGGAAATTTGAGAAACGTTATTTCATATAATAAAATGAAATAAAAATATTAACAAATTAACTCGCACAGGTTGTAACGGACTTCAAAATGTTTATCGATTACAAATTAGTATACTTTAAAAGTTTTTAGCTATTGCGTGACAGAATCCTTGTTTGTAAATATAGATGTTTTATTGAACAATATCAAAAAATATTTTTTGTAACAGCGCGTACCGTGCGAAATCTAGAATTACATATGCTAATAGCAACGATCTAAATTAATCTACTTATTAAAGAAAATAATAAGTAAATATAGTGTCCTTGTATGCGGTATGAGCTTGGGGAAAATCCATCCAGCGATGTTATTCACGTTGGGTGCAAGATTAGTTCTGGTACACTTAGAGTATTTGGGTCACTTCTGAGAATAGTGAGGTCGACGTATAAATCTTCTACCAAGATGTCATGTCCCATGGGAGTAAAGTTACAGACAGTTGCTAGGCAGTGGATGACGTTGATTACATGAGGAATTCCTAGTTCTGTAAGGAATCATCACCATTTGAACGGAGTGTTGCAGAAATTTGGTTTTGGATAATTTGCTACAACACCATATGTTAAAATTTGTCTAAGTATGACTTTATTTAGAAGTTTTGTAAATGTGACTTGTGCAGCTTTAGAAATATTTGTGTTAATTTTCTACTTATCAAACTATTTGTGAGTAAAGTTAGCATTAAGTTAAAAACTTTTGAATTTAAGTTCTGGTCTAGGTACTATAAATAGACAACACAGTGACTGTTGCAATTTTGGTTTTATTTATTGTTGGGATACTTGCCGTATAAATCAAATACAGGAGAGGCTTGAAAACACTGCCTTGTGGTACCTCGAACTTAATAAAAACTACATTATTAATCTTAATCTGGTAACTTTTAGTACATAGGTATGATTTCAACTTCAAATATATCGGACTGGAAAAGATAAATTTTGAGCAACAAACCGTTGCGCTAAACTTTGTCGAAAACCTGTTTGATGTCTAAAGAGGTCAATGTGCAGCATTTATAGTGTCTACAGCATTTTAGTGATAATTCTGTTTCTGCTATATAGTTGAACAGTTTTTGCAAAAGCCAAATTAATATAACGAGATTATAGGGGTTACGTTGAGTGAGTCTTCCAATTCCGAACAAAAACAACCTTTCGAAGATTTTCGACAAAATTAAAAGAAAGCTTATTAACTTACAAAGTGATGCTTCGATAAGTAGTTTGTCGAGCTTGGGCACCGTTATAATTTTGGCAAATTTACTCTGAGTAAGAAATACAGCATACTATTACTGGTGGCAATAAAAAGCACTAAAGTGTTCCTTGGTATGTAGCATAAGAATTGTCTAGTTATGAGGAGTTTTATGAAGATTTGTGTGTAGAATTTCTTGTTTTACTTTGGCAGAGAAAATTGGTCTCAGTGGTAGAGAAAGTTAGCAGGATAGATTTGAAAAATCGATTACATCATTATCACTTATGCTATTAGTTGGCTAAGGCGGGGTGAATACATTGGCAAAATGTTTTGCAAAAATGTTTGCACTATCGATATATGTCATAGCACATTTTTATAATTAAAGATATTTGGAAAGTTTGAAATGAATGAGTGAACCTATTGTAACACGTCCTACTCTGTTTTTTATCCTAGTCTCAGGCACGCTTTACTTGTTCGTCTCTTTTCTTGTATGAAATCATTGATGTGATGTGGGATACTTAGGTTGTAATGTTAATGGATGAATTAGAAGATGTGGCATTTTGTAGGAATTGAGTAAAACATTAAGTTACCGCATCAAGCTCCTGAGGTTTCTTGATTCGTATTTTAATATTGGTGTGCTTGTCTAGCAGTTATCTGAATAGTTCCAAATTTGTATGTTGAGACCAGAGTCCTGGTGAATTTTCTTTAGTTACTACTGTGGAGCTCACTGTTAAGATAAAAGATGAATGGTCAAATGCTAGCTCTTCATTTGATTTAATAGTGAGGTAGGTATTATATCTTCCTTGAAAAATCGAACAAGTTGGGTATATATATTATAAGATAAATTTATAATTTTATAATAGAGTAAAATGTATGTATATGTATCATATAATAAAAATAGTTGCATGTAATTTAACTGAACATATTAATAAAACAAAAAAAGCAAAACATGTGACAAAGCAAAATGTGAAAATGACAGAAAAAATTAATAAAATTTTAACAGACGGGAAAGAGAAACTAAATGTGCAGAAATAATTAGAAATACTTTATAGCTATAACACAGCTATAAAGGTAGATAGAAGTATAAAGGACAATTACTTCAAATATATTGTTAGTGTGCAATTCCAATACAAATAATTAAAAATATTAATTGTCGAAAATAGAATTATGTCAAAAATATTGTTTGTGTCAAACATTACTTTAATAAATTTACTCAAATTTTAGTAATGGTTAACTGGTTACCATTGAGTGATTAACATTTATTGCTTAACTTTTAAAAACTCGGATTACAAATTATATAAGAATATGACTCATTTCTAGTTTTATATCTTAAAGTGCTTTGCTGTGAAACAGTTTGATTATTAATAACATCATCCTTTAAAAAATACTTTGTATTGGTAACCGTTATTAATTTATATAGCTTTACTTAATAAATTGGTGCTTTTTATTAGATAAATACTGAATTGGTCGTCCACCAATTTTATATTAAAAGTGACACTGATCAATATGTTGCCTTGTGAGACGATCGTCTAATCGCCTAAATACTAGTGTCAATATTACTTAATGTGGAGCTTATTTTGTTTATAGTATTTATATAGTTATATGGGATAAGGGAAGGCTTGTGATAAGATTCTGACTAGTCTCTATATGACATTTACATTCATATCTTTTAGCTCCCTTTTAAAGACCCTTTAACGGTGGTCTTAAAAGCTACTTTCCAGTGTGTATTGTGGCATTTGGTATTTATTTTAGATTATCTCCTTTAATTTAAAAGATAGAAAACTTCTATCTTTTTCCAGCAGACAGAGTGAAAACAGATGATGGATTAAATTTATTTTTTATGTAGATGGTAAAAAACGGTCATATACTTAACACACTCTAAGTCAACAAGACAATAGATATAAGCCTGTTAAAAACTCTGTCATACATCATACTGTCTAATTACTTTTATAAACTTAACGACGTAAATCTGTATAACATGTCGCAGGTGAAGTACTACTTTATCAATTCACTTTACATTTAGAAAAATCTAAAGTTTTTTACAGGCATTTTATGTAAGAAAATTATTTATATTTTTAAGCCAAAAGACTTTTTTAAACAAATAACTAGTCAAAGATATTAATACTTCTCTTAACATTCTTTGCGGAGGTTTTTCCAAAAGCTATAGACAGTGTAGTTCCTCGAAAATTTGTCTTTTGGGACTGATATATTTTCCATGCTCTTTAATAGAAACTACGATCACTACCGCATGCTTTAGAGAATGATAATGGATTGTTTTTGCCGGTTGGTCTATTAGCATTATTCTAGTTGTTTGTTTTAGTGGTAGTAATGTGTTTGTGTAAAAAACCTCAAAAGGCAGCGATATTCTCGTTTTTGTCCTTCAAAGCCGGTGAATTTGTATTGCAAACTAGAGGCTTTACCACACTTTACCGATATTTTTCCTTATCCTATAATAAGGAAAGTAATGAAATCTGCGGAAATTTGACCTACCCGCTTTTTCACATTTCTGGACGAATTATGGCCTCAGGACACCAGAAAAGTTGGTTTGGAACATTAGTTCGTGTGTGTGTGTGTGTCTATCGGTCTGTCAGTAAACAGGATATCTCCAGAACCGTAAGAGCTAGAGACTTGAAATTTTGGCATGCAAGTTACCTGTCGGTAGGGGACGCAGTGCGAAACTTTTGGTAAAAATCGGCCGAGCCGTTTAGTCGCAAGGTCGCAAAATCGGTCGCAAAGCGGTCGCGATCTAAACGGTTGAAGATACAAAAATCCATGAGAGTAAAAATGATTTGTTATCACGAGAAACATGAATTTAAAGTAAAAGTTGGTAAAATAAGAACTCGAAAAAAAATTGAAGCCCAGGATTTTTGCCAGAATTACCCAAATAATAGGATAAGGAAAGTCAAGTGATGTTCACAACAGATTTTTCTTGCTAGAAGCTGCACAATATACTTATATCTGAACAATCGTAACATCGTCGCTTTTATAGAAATTATGCTATTTTTGTTGGGTAGTTATATTTTTATTTTGACAATAAGGCATATTAAATGTTCTTAGAATCCGGCATCAATAGTGGATTAATTTATTAGCCTCCCCGTTTTACATATATGCGGTGAACAACTTTGTTAGTTTTGATTAAGCATAATTTTATAACTTAAATATTTAGAACTGTTCCTACAAACTACACGTGCAAAGCGGTAATGCCAAATGTCGTTAAAGGCAAAAATTGCAAAACAGACAGTATAACCGCATTGTTTCTCTATCTAAACCAGATCAAGAGGCATTTTATTCGTTGAATTACTAATAAAAAAATGGCCAAAAATAACACAACATGTTTAATTTGCAAATTATATGAACAAAATACACAATTACTAAGAGTTTTACCGAACAAATGTCTGCAAAAGTAATATTTCTCGGTCTATTCAACGCCCGTATATTTATGTGCACCTTCTTCAAGGAAAAACATTGTGCGAGAGATAGACCAGTAAAGAAAAGATTATTAACAGCAGTCTTTAATCTACTTACTTAGATAATAATCAGAAAAGTGGGATTATTCGCTGGCAAATTTATTAATTGTAAGCCTTCTGCAATAGATTAACTTTATGTTTCGCAATTGAGGATTTAAAATCTGCCCTAATAAAGTGATGTTGTAGGCTAAATATTGATGCCAAGATATTTGATGGATTAATACTACAAATGGTTTATTTTTTTTACACACTGCGCACGCAAAGTCAATTTACCATTCTTCACAAATTTAAAATTAAAGTTAGTGTTGTATTAAAGTGTTTCGTCGTCTAAGTGACAACGTTGAAACTATTTTGATTAGATTTTAATAGGTAATTAGTATAATACTTTTATTAATTTAAAATGACATTAAAAAATTAAATAAAAAATGGCTTCGGATTTTGTAAAAATCCAATTAATCATAATTAGTACAAACCAAAAATGACGAGGTATATGGACACAATCTTAATAAAAATAACAAAATAGTAATAATTTAAAACTAAAATTAAAATTAACTATTTAAGTGATTACAGCAGTTGTTGTCTAACGGCTTGCCTTATAAACAATTTAATAATTAGAAAACAGAGCTGTGTAAACTATATATTGGGCAAAACTAAATTAACCACAAAGTAACAATTGAGCAAACAAAGAAAGTGGGGAAAAACAATACAACTGTGCTTGAATAACTTCTAATATGGTAGGCGACAGGTCAGTTGTGCACTCTCCAGACTGCGGGAAAAAAGTGCTGTTGGGAACAAATGCACGACGGAACAACTAAAACGAGACTTACCGCAAGTAATGGTCTCTGGTAACCTGGACGGCAGATTTCGGCGTGCTATTCGTTGGCGATTCAATCCTGGGGCACCACGGACGGGGCGGAACGTACAATAGGCAACGATAGCGTGTCAGCACAGCGCAATAGAGCACCTGGGTCGGCTGGCCGGCGGCTTTGTCGCTTACGAGGGTTCAAATCGGAATGCCCGGCGGCGGTAAAAATCCCGTTTAGTTTATGATACTTACCATTGTCACTACTTGTTATTATAGTGCACGTCTCAAAAAAAAAAAAACTGGTCAATTTGAATTTGGTAAGCCTTGGATTCATTACAGATTTATCATGATTTGGTAAACAAGGAATTTATTAATTCTCCACTTTAATTTAGCTGCTTTTATGATACCTGTTATTCAATTTATATTTTGTCTTCCGCAAAGTATATGAATAAAATTGTAAGAAATTTGATATTATTTCTAAAAAAACAAAAGTATATTTGTGTAAAGGACTTTTACTTAAAATTATAATAGTAACATTTAATATTTCAGATTATTAAATATTAACGTTTTAAGTTGGAACATAAAAAGCAACAGAAAGATAATTAAAATTAAAATATTACAACAAGGTGAAGCCAAATTTTTATTTTTTCGTTTTAAGGAAGCCAAAGGGGAAACATATATATTTAACTATCTATAGCTATATCTAAAGTAAATATGTTTATAATTGATATGGTATAATTTTTTTTTATTAAATATTGTTATTTTAAAATAATTAGTGTACTTATGAATATCTTGTTAATATTTGATAAAATTTGTTGTATAGCATCTATTAAATGCGAAAACAACAAATGCTAATTTGCATTTGTTTAAAGTAACCGATAACTTGTTTAATTAAATTAAAAGCCAAGAATTAGTAGTGTGAGCTCTAAATAAAATATTTGTGATTGGTTTCATGACTTTAGATTTGTTTGAAGCTCCAGAAATTAGATGTATTTGTTTAATGTGCAGACTTTTGAGTAGCCAGCTGTTTAAAATATTTTTTCTATAAACTGCAATTTCTAACTGATAGTAATATTAATGATAACAATGTTTAAAATATGCCGTCGATTATGAATATCAAAGAAACTGATAGAATTCGCAAAGCTTAGCGATGTTCTTGAGCGGAAAGTAAGCGTGTCTAGAAAGCTACGACTAAATCTCGGTTAAAACAAAGTATTATAAAATGTGGTTGTATGCATTAAATGGTGTAATAATAAATTATGTTACTGCACCAAAACTAATTAAAACGTAATTTAAAATATCATAGCACTACTGCATGTAAAAATAAACGCTTTTAAAAAGCCATATGCCGTGACAAGTTCAAGAAAACAGGTGAATCTTAAATTATAGTCAGATTCAAATATTGCTATAAAAAATAGGAAAGATGAAAGAGAATATAAAAGTTTAAAATTGACTAGAGGAAGAACAAAAGAAATACAAGAAAAAGGTTCCGAAACAGTCTATGACAAATTTGAGGAAAATTATTAACGTAGATTATAGAACAAATATCTAATTGTGTTATTGTTTTATATAAGATGCTATAAAAAGAGTTATGCATATATTTAATTGTAAATATAGTTACATTAAAACTCTGGACGCCATAATAAGATTATAAAATATATTTCTTTTTATTAAGTAGGATAAGAACACTTTTTAGAAAGATTTAGATATACTGGTTATTAAACTGTCCATTTTTCTTACTTTTACTCTAGATTACATAAAATGATATACACTAAAGATTGTAATATTTTAGGTTTTTTTAATTTATTATTTCTTATCAATTTGTTGCTCAACAACATTCAGTAAGTACTTTGACATTGTACATAAATATCATGTTGGAAAATAACCCATTGATTAATTATTTCCTTAATAGATACGATTAAGATTTGATAAATAACTTAACCTATTCTAACTAAACTAAACTAATTCTAGTGTAATCACTACACTGTCACTGATCACATTACTCAAAACGTGTTGGAAGTTCGGAGAATATAAATCTTTTTAACCTTGGTTGTTCATTGTTCGATTTCAAGTGGGTTTGAAGATGGTTAGATTCTGTAGTAGGGTCAGGGTGTGATGACGCTAAAACTGTGTCATTTGCAAAAGTAGCAACTTTTGTTGGTTGCGAGGTGAGAAGATCTGACGTAAAAAGCAGATACAGTATCGGGCGTAAAACACTTCCCTGGAGGATTTCTGCGTTGGTGGGGTATAAAAGTGTTTGAGATTTACCATGACTGACAAAAAAGTTTTTACTTGAAAGGTAACTTGCGAATTTGGTAATAGTTTGGTGGAAAGATGTTTTTAAGTTTATAAAGTAGACCCTCGTGCCAGACTTTATCAAAGGCTTGTTTAACGTCAATAAAGACTGCCGAGCAGTATCGTTTGTTTTTGAAATCTTTGATAACTGTGTCTGCTATTCTATGCACTTGCTCTATTGTGCAATGTTGTCTTCGAAAGCCAAACTGGTGTTCAGGTATTAGATTGTTGTCTATGAGTATTGCTATAATTTTTTCAAGCAGTAGCGTTTCAAGGATTTTTGACAAGATCGGCAGCAAACTAATTGGTTTATAGTACGTTAGGTCTTCAACAGGTTTTCCAGGTTTAGGAATGAGAATAATTTTTGCTATCTTTCATTTCTCGGAAAAGTATCTTAGTCGTAATATTGCATTGTACAAGTATGTTATGTACTTGTAACTCTTTTCCGGTAATTCTTTGAGTACTTTTTCAGTTATGAGGTCATATCCTAGCGTCTTATGGGGTTTAGATTTTTTTGGATTGTAGTCTTAATTTCGTTGCATATGAAGTTGAGTAGGTGGAATTTGAAATGGTGTCTGAAGATATTCTAGAAGTTCACGTCCTTCAGCTTTGGTAATTTTTGCATCAAATGGTTTAAAAACTTCAGATAGGTATCTAGCAAAGGCTAAAGCTTTTTCGTTGTCACTTCTAGCCCAAGTATTATTCTGTAATCGTCGGAGTGTAATATGCTGTTGTGGACGTTTGAGCCTCTTGGTAGCCTTTCAAAGTGAATAATCGGATGCCTTTCTAGGTGTCAGATGTAGTAGATAGTGTTGCACTGCTTGGTTTTTAATGGTACTGAGGAGATTTTTTAATTCACGCGTTGCCACATTTAGTGCTCGTTTGTCGCCTGAGTGTCGGGTTGTTGGGCATTTCCTGTAAGGCTTCCGTTTTTCTGCAATTTTTTCCTATAATAGGACAGTTTCAATTTTCATTGTTTTTGAGTTCTTCCTTTTGTGTACATTAAAAATCATAATAATAAATAAAACGTGCGTTAATATGCTGAGAATTTAATATACGATTACAGTAGAATCTATTAGGAGTAAAACAAAACCGTTTATTATATTTTGAACTGATATAAAATAAGAATTCCAACCAGATTGCGTGTTTTGATTGGATAGATAACTAATTTAAATGTACATATTTAAAAAAGTACGTGGTCAGTTTTGCTTTGAACATCTCGCGTAAGATTTGTATCGGTGTCATATTAACAAAACTATGAAAAATAACCTCTACTTTTGTAATTCTAATAGATTGCACCAAGTACATTCACGAATTCGATGCCGTAATAAATCGCATCCTGAATACTAACAGCTTGGGGTGTTTTTTTTTTATAAAAAACGATCTTATGTTTATTACAAACCTTAGAATTACAAATGTAATTGATTATAGCATATATTGACTATTTCATTATTTTAAAAACATATGTTGCAAAAAGGTGTAAGTGAAAAAGTGCCTTTTAGAAACAATAATAATAATTATATATGTTTTCTTGTTTCTTTTAAATTGCTTTTTATTATTTATTATTTCTATTTTGCGTAGAACTCAGTGATAAAATAGACTATTGGTTGAATAAACGCCAGCTCTTTATTCAATTTTGCAATAATGGTAGGGAATGATATTGAAAATTATATCGTAGGTATAAAGATACAGATGCTTATTACTTTATATAAAAATAAAGAAAAAATATTTTTAATTATGGTATACAAAATAAATTTAAACTTCTATCACAACGAAGCAACGTAACAGAAAATGAATTAAATAAACAGAAGTGTTTTCTAATACAAATTGAAAAACGTTCATGTATTGTGTAAGAAATATTTAGATTTAGGCAAGTTACGAAAATGGTTTCATGGCTAAATTGATATGGTATTAAAGACAATAGTTTGAGATTTATAAAGTACTTTATTAACTTTATTGCTTCTTGAAGTACAACACAATTGGCTTAAATTTCCTTCATTAATGATTCTCAAAATACGCGCTGCATTTACAACATCTCTCTGATAGCTTTGAATTTGTATCCAGTCAAATAGAAATAGCCATTCAAGGGAGGATATAAAAGCATTTAAAATTTTAGAGTGATTAATTTTTACTCAACGATAAGATTTAAATGCTCCGGTGTGTAGTCTCAGTGGATCATCCCTTTTTTTAGCTGTTGTAAAGAGTTTTTTTGCAGTATTTATTTTTACTTTTTCCATCGTTATATAGTACTATTTAGTAATGTTTAACCCTTTTTAAGTTAGTAAATACAAAGAATTATTCAGCACCTGTTTAGCAGATGGTATGCTTCTTTGAATAAACATATTGCGGCGGGAAAAGAACTACCAATTTTTGAGACGGGTCTAAACAGAATACTGGCAAAATGAAAAACGAAATGGCGAATAGCCAAAACTGGCCGACATATGCAAACATTCTTTCTCATAATCTATACGAACTGTCTGGTTCAGCAACTTGTGGTCATGCTTGGCCAAGATCAAAAAGCTTTTAGAAAA
This sequence comes from Sinelater perroti, assembly GCA_036346155.1. NCBI lineage: Eukaryota > Metazoa > Arthropoda > Insecta > Coleoptera > Elateridae > Sinelater > Sinelater perroti. The sequence continues at coordinate 7,067,449 of JARFIY010000359.1, forward strand.
TCAAAACAGGTGTTTATGTAAGGAAGTCGTCGACGCCATAAAGTTTTTGCATAACTGAATCACGGGGGCGAAAATGATACGATATATTTGGTGTCGAAGAATGTTTTGGAGTGCGCAAAAGGTAGGTAGCTTTTGTGAAATTTACAAACTGGCGAGGCAGATTGTGTGTAGACACTAATGGTAATTATTTGGTAGGCCACCAGAATTGAGCAAAAATTGTGATTATAAGAATTGCAAATTTCAAAGACATTAAAAATATAAGCATTATAAAAGTACGCATTTAGAATCAGTCTAATGTAGTTGTGGTGGTCTTGGTATAATGCCAAAAAAACGGAGCACTATCTCAAAATTATAAACACTATTGTAAACAATATTGTAAACAATATTGTACATATTTTGATTTAATAAACTGTAAAATGGCAAGCTTTTTATCTTTTTGGAGTTGGTCCGCCTGGCCACAAAGCTATGAAAATAACCCATTTTATTTATTTTAAACATTTACAAACAGTTTACTGATGTTCGTATATAAATTTGTTCTTTTTCTTGAGTAAGCAGTGGCGTAACTTTTTAAAGTAATTATGCGAATCGTTATGCAAAAAACCATGAAGTATGTAGATGATTTTGACATGATAACGATTTTTGTATTTTCAAGACGCGACTTGTGCTTGATGTTTTTTTTACCACATTTGAATTCGTTTGCTCAAATTCAGATTCACGAATCCTCAAGTGCTGCCAGGAGTGCGCCCGCACAAAGGGCGAACCTTACGGCAGCGACCAGGGCTTCGGCGGCACCTGCGAGCCGGGCCTCTCCGACCAGCAACCGGGGCCTTCTCCCGACGAGGACATCTTCAGGCCGGTCATCCTGGAGGACTTCAGAACACGGAAGCCTTACTGGCAGCTGCTGCAGTCGTTTTGGCCCGCTACATGCTCGTCAAGAAGAACCATTGCTTCCAAAGGCCTCAAATTATTGTTTAGCTTTCACATGGCAAGGTTGTGCCTAATCACAACTAGAACCAGGCGGCAAGATAAGCTAGTGACCCCGCGGTCACGAACCGTAAGATTGCACTTTATTTGAATTTAATTTGTACTATATTTATTCGTTTCATTGGAAATTTTTAACTAGCGGCCGCAATGGCTTACTATTACCAAAACCAAACCACACCGGCGCCCGCCGCTCAATTTATCCCAATGCAAATAGACCAGGCCCAACAAATGCAATTTGCTCAACAAAATTATCAATACACCCAATCTCCAAATATAAACAACACATTCACGCAGTTCCCTGTTCAGCTTCAAAACACTAAACCACATCAATCTCGTTTTACCTATCAACAGCAGCAAGCCCCACTAGTATCTCGCGATTTAGAATGGCAAACGGTTGTTAATAAAAAACGGGGCAGACAAGATAACGCAGACAAGATAACACAGACAAATAAACCTATCAGGTTAAGCAACCTAAAACAACAACTAATTGGCTAAACCCCACAAACCGCTTTGAGCTGCTAGCTGATAAAAGCCCACAAGAATAAGAGCCACGTATCTCCAAAAATATTGTACTGAGACCCCACCGATATTTGTTTCCGGAGTCAAAACTACTGAGCCCCTAATTACTTTTTCGGAAACTGTAGCTAAAGATGAGCCTCAAGGCTCTTACGAATAACGAAATCAAAATACTTACAAAAACTCCAGAAAAATATAGATTTATAACCAAAGGACTGACAGAAAAAACACCGACTTCCATACCTATCAGGTAAAGCAAGAGCGTAGCTTCCGAGTTTTTCTTAGAAATTTGCATCCATCCACTAGCATAAATGGAATAAAAAATGAACTACAATGGCTTGGACACACAGTAACGAACATTTGGAATGTGAAACGGGCCGTTACGAAAAAAGAGCTTTTCGTTGTAGAATTAAAGCCATCTGATAATAACAAAGATGTATATAATATCAATAGACTCATGCACTCTGTAATAAAATTTGAACCTCCGCGCGTCAAACGAACGATACCTCAATGCTCCAAATGTCAAAAACGTGGACATACCTAAATTTCTGCAATAGAACTCCTCGATGCGTCAAATGCACTGGCACCCACTCCACGTCACAATGCGAGCATAAAGAAAGAAGTCAAGTGTGTAAACTGCAATGGAAACCACCCTGCGAGCTATAAAGAGTGCCCTGCATATAAGGAAATACAACAAAGAATGTTTCCCCTCTTAGGGCAAAGTCACTCCCAACTACAAGATTTTACCAATCTGGACTCACTCATGCACAAGTATTATCCAATAATACTATACAAAGCAGCAAAAATGTTCCTCAACCACAACTTCTGGGCCTGTCAGGTCCCTCAAACGATATAGCCAAACTAAAACTGATGATGAAATAATTAATGGAGCCGATGAGCACAATGTTGAATCTGATAACCTCGATTGTAACCAGAACACATAATGGCTCAACACCTTAAATTAGCGGTATGGAATGCCAATGGGCTGCTACAACATAAAGAAGAATTTATAGCGTTCATTACAAACCACTGTCTTGACATTGTGTTATCAGAAGCGCACTTTAATGACCGCAGCTACTTCAAAATCCCATGTTTTACAGTCTACGCAACACAACATCCAGACGGAACTGCCCACGCTGGCACTGCTATAATCATCAACAACCTAATTAAACATCATGAACTTCAAGCTATAACGATAGTAGTCGAATACTGGCTAGGGCCACTTACGATATCTGCAGCCTACTGTCCACCAAGACACAACAATAAACAGAAACTATACAAACACTATTTTCACACACTAGGTCTCGACAGGAGGCTACAATGCAAAGCATGCCCACTGGGGTTCTCAATTAACAACCACAAAAGGTAGAGAAATGTTGAAAGCCGTAAACAATATGAGTTTACTACCCATGTCCACAGGCGAACCTACATGCTGGCCTACGGACCCCAGGAAACAGCCTGACTTACTTGACTTGTGCTTCGTAAAAGGGATAAATTTAAATTTACTAAGTATTAAATCTTGCGTTGTCCTCTCGACTGACCATTCACCAGTACTAGTGACACTAGGTACAAATATAATAATCAAAGGAAAAACACCAACTCTCACTAACAAATATACAAACTGGGATCTCTGTAGAGAGTCAATTAACGAATCTTTGCACACGGATGACACACTAAAATCTGCAAATGACCTAGATGAAGCAGTAAAACATTTTATGGTAATTCATGAAGCGGCTCAGCCTTGCGAACAAACACTGTAATAATCCAACCATCAGCTCTGCAAGCTGCCAATATAGTGAAACAAAAATCGAAAAGCGCAGATTACGTAGGATCTGGCAAATTACAAGACACCCTAACTACAAAAGGACTTTAAATCGTGCAACTATCGAGCTTAAAAACCCACTTTCTAACATGAGAAATCAGAATATACAAACTTATTTAAAATACTTGTCACCGTTGGAAGCAGATGACTACTTACTTTGGAAAGCCACAAGACACCTAAGGCAACCACAACATCACACGCCTATTCGTACCGCCAATAATAACTGGGCAAAAAGCAATAGTGAGAAGGAGTCTACCTTTGCACAACATCTTGCTAATGTACTCCAACCATTCCCAGCGGAACAAGGCATGACAGAAAAAATCCAAAATATTCTTGAAACGCCGTATCAAATGAGCCTGCCTATCAAAAATTTTAAAATCAACCAAGTCGTAAAAACCATTCGCAGCAAAGTACACCCGCATAAAGCCCCAGGCCATGATTTAATTACTGGTAACGTTCTCAAAGAACTACCGCAGAAAGGTTATCAATTCATAACGCAATTCTGAGACTCCGACAGTTTGCCAAACTGAAAAAACGCCGTACTTATCTTAATTCCAAAACCAAGGAAACCAAAAGAACAACCTGCATCATACCGACCTATCAGTCTGTTGCCAGTGTTGTCGAAAGTATTCGAAAAAATTATACTAGAGAAATTACACCCAATATTCTAAGACAACCTTCGTATACCTGACCACCAGTTTGGTTTCCGTAACAATTACGCAACAATTGAACAAGTTTACAGAGTAGTCGAGAAAATCATTAAAGCCTTAGAAGAGAGAAAATACTGCGCAGCAGTATTTTTGGACATCACTCAAGCCTTTGATAAGGTATGACACGAGGGACTGCTCTGCAAAATCAAGAAAACCCTACCCTCAGATTACTACGAAATCTTAAAATCGTAATTAACTAACAGGCACTTCCAAATCAGATATGGCAGCGCATTAACGCCTTTATATACCATCGCTTCTGGTGTTCCCCAAGGTAGCGTCCTGGGTCCTCTTCTATACCTGATTTTCACAGCAGATCTCCCACAACACCAGGTAACATGGTTGCTACTTCTGCCGATGACACGAAAATTCTTGCATCGCATACACAAACTCACCTGAATAAAATACAGCGCTGGTATTCTAAGTGGCGCATAAAAGTAAATCAGCGAACGTGTCATTTACACTAAGAAGAGGCACCTGCCCAGCGGTAATGCTCAATAATCAAGAAATTCCACAAGCTGACAGTGCCAAATACCTTGGAATGCATCTAGACAAAAAACTAACGTGGAGAACGCACATATGGACAAAGCGTAAAGTTTTGGGGTTTAAGTTACAAAAAATATCATAGGGTGCAAGTCACAGTTATCCTTAGAAAGCTAGTTACTCTAAAAACCATGATCAAACCTATGGAATATGGAATACAGCTAAAGGGTACAGCTAAACATCCAATATAGAAATATCGAGAAGATTTCAGTCAAAAGTGCTCCGATCCATTGTAAACGCACCATGGTATGTGACCATACGACGTGATCTTTCAATCCCAACTATTAATCAAGAAATAGAAAAGCTTAGTGCGCGCTACTGTGATCGTATTAGTGTTCACCGTAATCCTCTAATGGAGTGCTTATTAGAAAACGATGTAAGAACAGCCACTATTAAAAAGATTCAAACCGATGGATTTAATAAACAGATTTCTTTAACAGTGCTGTGCTGTATAAATTATAGACCAATTAATGTACGTTAAACTAGATATAGAATAATATAGGTGAGACATCATTGGCTGCTCTACCTTCATGTCTTTCATTACTTACAAATGAAACAATAATTTTGGAACCAGTAATAGAGAATATCCTGAATAAAAATTAGAAGTAAACGTGAAAGTCAAGAAATTAAAAAACAGTATAAAACATTGTTAAAACAAGTAAAAAACAAAACCACTGATGTAAGCAGAAAATTATGAAAAACCAGGGTCTTGATAACTCCCCTACAAACTTTTTAGCTATTTTAGCTAATTTTATTTTTGTTTACTTAAATGTCTTTCTTTATTTAGCATTTTCTCTTTTTTTTCCTTCTCCCTATTTCTTTTTCAACTTTCCCTTTTCTTCCAACTCCTATTTTCTGTCCTCTTTCTCGTCCACTGTCATGTCACATGCCGTTCATTATTTTTTTCAAGATTGTTACTTTTGTTATTCTGTCCGATATTTCTGAACTTTTTTATCCCCCTCCCATTGTATGAAAAAAGAAAATTTCATAAGTAACATTGATTAATTCATTTTACAGTTTGATAAATTTTTTATAAAATTATGTCTCACATGCTTTAAGTACCTGCCTTATAATGTTTTCCTCTAATTTTGCCCTTTTTGGAGATATATTTAGTTATAAATAGTAAAGTAAATACCGAAGGCAAATAAATTATTCAATTTTCAATAAAACGATGTGTTACATGATAAATTTTTTATTTTTTATTCGATAAAGAGAGTTTTTATATGCCATATTTACCAAAGCTAACCTTACAATCAATAGCCAGATACAAATAGAAGGTATGTGTTATTCCTTAGACACTGATGTGCCGCATGCCTAAAAATATTCTAATTATACTGATTTAGGAAATGTTTTATAACCCTGTTATTGCTGTAACCACCATAATAATTGCCAAACACAGAAACCAAAATATTGTTCTAATTCGCATCCAATTATGTGTCGCAAGCCTAGCATTTGTAAATTCTAATATTGCACCCCTATTTTCCTTTATTAAAAGGGATGAATTTTCACACTTTAAAAATTATAAAATTTTGTATTATTTAAAATAAATGATAACCGGAAGGGGCCATGTCTAGGCTATACGCCGCATGTGGGAGAAGTTCCCGGCCTAACGCGTCTGCAGCTCATCCGTGTCAAATGTTTGAGGGCGTCCAGAGCGTGGTTGATTTTCAAGGCTAAACTCTCCTCCGCGAAATCTTTGGTACCACTTTTTGCACGTTGCATGACTTACAGCATTCTCACCATATGCAGCAAAAATCAATTCGGTGGCTTCAACAGCGTTTTTATTAAAATGAAACGCGAAGTGGATAGAAAATCGAATATGCTCTTTTGTGATTGCCATCGTGAACACAGCTGATTATTGAGGTTATGTGCATCGAACGCCTAATCGCATGATGTTTCGAAAGACCAAATGTCATTGCTTTAAAACCGCAAGAGGGCGGACTAATACGTTACATGTAAACGGTGATTTTGGTCCCGTGAAATCTAAATCTGAGAACTTATTTATACACCTATTATAATATTTTGCTTGATTTTCAATATTTTTGAGATAATTAAATGCTATGCATTACTTAATTTGCCCACGCAATTGTTTTTAAAGTTAAACAATTTTTTGTTACATTCAAAATCTATTTAGAAATGTTCGCTCGTGCTGTACCATTACGGAAGCGTAAAACTGCCCTTGTAAAAGTACGTCTTTTTCCATATCATGTAAAGAATTCAACACACTGGACTTAAAAATATCAAGAATCAAATACAATTTTGAGATTTTGGGTTAATGAGCGATGGTTGGATTTACATTTTGTTAAATATAGTAATTAATGCTGGTATTAATTATATAGAAACCCAAATTTTTCGAGTTAGAAATTAGTTTTTATCAAAAACCATAAATACACATTTTGGACGATGTATATATTTTATATAATGTCAAGTAGTTAAAGTATACAAACATAATACAATCTTTTTTATTAATTATGTTTGCAAATAAATTGAGCAGAAAATCATATTTGACTCCTAATTTTATTTGGTACATATTACGCACACACAAATAGTACACTTGCATACGAACGATCACCTGTAAACATGATGACATAATACCTATTTTATTTTATGTAAATAGAGATAAAAAATAAATCTAGTTAGTTCAGATCGGCCGTGACTTAACTATGTAGATGCAGAGAACTTAGAACCGATCAATAATTTATATCATACTGTTTCGTTTACCGTGTACTTGTTTTGTATATGCATGGACAAGATTGGTAAAATTTCTTTTCTGTTGTTATGTAAGCATATTAAATATTACTCAAATGCTACCAATATGACTAAGCTAACGAAAATGCTATTTAATCAGACGTCGTCATTATAAAAATAAAACTATTGAATGTCTCAATAAAAATAATAATTTTTTTTGATATTACCAATAGTTAATGACGCAAATATAACGAACAAAATGAAATCATATTTTTCCATTTAATGTTAATTACAGATTCAGAACTTAAAATATATCATTTAAAAGCAGAAATTGTAGGACACAATCATTTTACAACATGAAATAATCTAATTGGTATTATTTTCTTAAAAACTACACTTTTCTTTTTTTGAACAGTTTATGAAGCTTAAAATGTTTATAGTTAAAAAACATTTCCGGACATTTTTTATCAAGCAATCTTGCATTATTTATTTTTGGAATTTGGTTATTTAAGATTGTACCTTTCTGTAAGAAGTAAGGTGAGTTATTGATAAAAAAAAAAATAGGAAATCATAGATCGGAATAATATCGAAGACGACATCAATAAATTTAGAGGAAAAGTAATACCGCATGAATATTAAAAAGTTATTGATAAAAATACAAAAAATATAAAGAACGACACAGGGTAAGAAATACAGAAGATACAAAGCAAATTTTCAAAGAGACACTAGAAGATCAGTTAAACAATTTAATTATTCAAAGTCATGGAAAGAGTTTAAGCAAAATAGAGAAAATTATATTTTTTTCAAAGCAGTCAAAATAATCAAAGAAAGGAATAAAGAATTGGACGATGAGAAATGAAATAACAATTACAAAGAAATGAAAGTGTAATACTTTTATAGATCGTATACAGAAGCTACTTAAAAGTATACGATAATAATTAATAGGAAGAGAATTGTGATATGAAATTGGATGTATACTATAACTAAAATTAAAAAAAACTACAAAAAGTAGAAAAGTACGAGGATATTGTTATAATATTGAGAAATATTGGACTCATTGTCCTATGCAAAATTTTAACAAGATCTGAAAGAAGAAAAAAACAGAAAGCTATTTTGGGTTTATACAAGAAAGGCGATAATAAACAACGCGAAAATTATAGAGAGATTTGACTTATGAAAAGTGTAAATAAAGTCTACAGAGGAGTTTTACGTATACGTGCATTTGTGTAAGTAAGGTCATATAAATTTGCAAGCAGATTAAAAAGAAATTCATATAGTATTCAAGTCATATTTGCAGATGACGTAATGGCCAACACCAAACAGTATTTGCAGTATAACTTAAAGTATAGCAAAAAAAATCATAATAGATGTTAACGAAACAAAGAGATAATCATAACAAACCTAATCGTATGTCTTTTGTTATTATAAAAAAAATAAGTAACGGACCTTAAAAAACGTACGGACAAAGTCATGAAGTATTTTAATACTTATATAATAATAATAACAAAATATAATATAAATAATAACAAAAATTTTAGTATACAAAACCATATTTTAAACTATAATGTTATATAGAAGTAAAATATGGCTCTTATCAAACAGGTGAAGTAATATACACTATTATTTATTGAAATTACGGCATCAAAAAAAAAATGCAAATTAACAATTAAAACTTAGCAGATTTATTTAATGATATCAGACAAATAAATAATTAAATTTACAAAACATATGCCCATAAAGATTTAGATTTATTTAATAATGTATGGCTCAATTGAGCTCATGTGGGCGTCTCTAAACGACAAACGAATTTCATTTTAATGGACCACGTTCAATTCATTATTGACACGCTCCCGTTATACCAGGGGTCGGTAACCTGCGGCTCGCGAGCCGCATGCGGCTCTTTTGATATAAAGTTGCGGCTCTCCAGTTCCATACGCAAAAAATTAATAATTTATTATCAAAACCCTTAAAAAATAAGAAAATATATTTTTAAGATAGGCTGGCGTCGTGTTGGTACTGGATTGTTCATTCATTCATTTCTTCTATTCATCAGGGTGGGTCTGGTCTGTCTTTTATTCGTTTGGCTAGTCAGTCATACATTTTGGCACATTTATTGCCCCCCATTTATAACTTAAATTTTTTGAATGGGGTTAATGAAATTTCTCTGGTAGCTCTATTATAATGTATTTCCTGGAATTGGCCACTTTGTGTTAATATTCAGGTACGTCGCCGATAGAATCAGTATTAGTACAAAGTGTAAACTGTAAGGGTAGTCTGTATCATAGTGTTTTATAGTTTGTGTATATCGTTTAAGTGCTTTAATTTTATTTATTTCTCACTGTAAAATTTTGAAGGAAACATAAGGTAATTATTTTTATTATTTGTTTTTAAGTTACAATGTAGGCCCAATACACACATCGTTCTTTTCTGGCAGTGTTACGTCGGGTAAAACTGCACGAGTAAACACGCGGAATAACATGACAACGTCCACACATTACGCGTTCTATACTGTAAGTATTATCCCACTTGACAAAAGAAATCCAAAATATTCTAGAAACGCCATATAAAATGAGTCTGCCTATTAAAAACTTAAAAATCAACCACCAAACACCATTCGCAGCAAAGTACGCCCCATAAAACCCCAGGCCATGATTTAATTACTGGCAACGTTCTCAAAGAACGACCGCAGAAAGGCTATCAATTCATAACGCATTTATTTAATGCAATTCTAAGACTCCGACAGTTTCCCAAACTGTGGAAAAACGCCGTAATTATCTTAATTCCAAAACCAGGGAAACCAAAAGAACAACCTGCATTATACCGACCTCTCAGTCTGTTGGCAGTGTTGTCTAAAGTATTCCAAAAAATTCTACTAGAGAAATTACATCAAATATTCTAGGACAACCTTCTTATACCTGACCACCAGTTTGGTTTCCGTAACAATCACGCAACAATTGAACAAGTTCACAGAGTAGTCGACAAAATCACTAAAGCCTTCGAAGAGAGAATATACTGCGCAGCAATATTTTTGGACATCACAAGCATTTGATAAGGTATGACATGAGGGACTGCTCTGCAAAATCAAGAAAACCCTACCCTCAGATTACTATGAAATCTTAAAATCGTTCTTAACTAATAGGCACTTCCAAATCAGATATGACAGCGCATTAACGCCTTTATATACCATCGCTTCGGGTGTTCCCCAAGGTAGCGTCCTGGGTCCTCTTCTATACCTGCTTTTCACAGCAGATCTCCCTACAACACCAGGTAACATGGTTGCTACTTTTGGCGATGACACGACAATTCTTGCATCGCATACACAAACTCACCTGAATAAAATACAGCGCTGGTATTCTAAGTAGCGCATAAAAGTAAATCAGTGAACGTGTCATTTACACTAAGAAGAGGCACCTGCCCAGCGGTAATGCTCAATAATCAAGAAATTCCACAAGCTGACAGTGCCAAATACCTTGGAATGCATCTAGACAAAAAACTAACGTGGAGAACGCACATATGGACAAAGCGTAAAGTTTTGGGGTTTAAGTTACAAAAAATATCATAGGGTGCAAGTCACAGTTATCCTTAGAAAGCTAGTTACTACTTTATAAAACCATGATCAAACCTATATGGAGATATGGAATACAGCTAAGGGGTACAGCTAAACATCCAATATAGAAATATCGAGAAGATTTCAGTTAAAAGTGCTCCGATCCATTGTAAACGCACCATGGTATGTGACCATACGACGTGATCTTTCAATCCCAACTATTAATCAAGAAATAGAAAAGCTTAGTGCGCGCTACTGTGATCGTATTAGTGTTCACCGTAATCCTCTAATGGAGTGCTTATTAGAAAACGATGTAGAACAGCCACTATTAAAATTATAGACCAATTAATGTACGTTAAACTAGATATAGAATAATATAGTTGATATATAATTTTGGAACCAGTAATAGAGAATATCCTGAATAAAAATTAGAAGTAAACGTGAAAGTCAAGAAATTAAAAAACAGTATAAAACATTGTTAAAACAAGTAAAAAACAAAACCACTGATGTAAGTAGAAAAGTATGAAAAACCAGGGTCTTGATAACTCCCCTACAAACTTTTTAGCTATTTTAGCTAATTTTATTTTTGTTTACTTAAATGTCTTTCTTTATTTACCATTTTCTCTTTTTTTTCCTTCTCCCCATTTCTTTTTCAACTTTCCCTTTTCTTCCAACTCCTATTTTCTGTCCTCTTTCTCGTCCACTGTCATGTAACATGCCCTTCATTATTTTTTTCAAGATTGTTACTTTTGTTATTCTGTCCGATATTTCTGAACTTTTTATCCCCCCTCCCATTGTATGAAAAAAGAAAATTTCATAAGTAACATTGAGTAATTCATTTTACAGTTTGAAAAATTTTCTATAAAATTGTCTCACATGCTTTAAGTACCTGCGTTATAATGTTTTCCTCTAATTTTGTTTTTTTTGGAGATATATTTAATTATAAATAGTAAAGTAAATACCAAAGGCAAATAAATTATTCAATTTTCAATAAAACGATATGTTGCTTGACAAATTTTTTATTTTTCATTCGATAAAGAGAGTTTTTATATGCCATATTTACCAAAGCTAACCTTACAATCAATAGCCAGATAGAAATAGAAGGAATGTGTTATTCCCTAGACACTGATGTGCCGCATCCCTAAAGAGATTCTAATTATACTGATTTAGGAAATGTTTTATCCCCCTGTTCTTGCTGTAACCACCATAATAATTGCCAAACACAGAAACCAAAATATCGTTCTATTTCGCATCCAATTATGCGTCGCAAGCCTAGCATTTGTAAATTCTAATATTGCACCCCTATTTTCCTTTCTTAAAAGGGATGAATTTTGACACTTCAAAAATTATAAAATTTTGTATTATTTAAAATAAATGATAACCGGAAGGGGCCATGTCTGGGCTATACGCCGCATGTGGGAGAAGTTCCCGGCCTAACGCGTCTGCAGCTCATCCGTGTTAAATGTTTGAGGGCGTCCAGAGCGTGGTTGGTCTTCAAGACTGAACTCTCCTCCGCGAAATGTTTGGTACCACTTTTTGCACGTTGCATGACTTACAGCATTCTCACCATATGCAGCAGAAATCATTTCGGTGGCTTCAGCAGCGTTTTTCTTAAGATGAAACTCAAAGTGGATAGAAAATCGAATATGCTCTTTTGTAATTGCCATCGTGAACACAGCTAATTATTGAGGTTACGTGCATCGAACGCCAAATTGCATGATGTTTCGAAAGACCAAATGTCATTGCTTTAAAACCGCAAGAGGGCGGACTAATACGTTACATGTAAACGGTGATTTTCGTCCCGTGAAATCTAAATCTGAGAACTTATTTATACACCTATTATAATATTTTGCTTGATTTTAAATATTTTTGAGATAATTAAATGCTATGCATTACTTAATTTGCCCACGCAATTGTTTTTAACGTTAAACAATTTTTTGTTACATTCAAAATCTATTTAGAAATGTTCGCTCGTGCTGTACCATTACGGAAGCGTAAAAACTGCCCTTGTAAAAAGTACGTCTTTTTTCCATATCATGTAAAGAATTCAACACACTGGACTTAAAAATATCAAGAATCAAATACAATTTTTTGAGATTTTGGGTTAATGAGCGGTGGGGTTGGATTTACATTTGTGTTAAATATAGTAATTAATGCTGGTATTAATTATATATAGAAACCCCAAATTTTTTCGAGTTAGAAATTAGTTTTTATCAAAAAACCATAAATACACATTTTGGACGATGTATATATTTTATATAATGTCAAGTAGTTAAAGTATACAAACATAATACAATCTTTTTTTATTAATTATGTTTGCAAATAAATTGAGCAGAAAATCATATTTGACTCCCTAATTTTTATTTGGTACATATTACGCACACACAAATAGGGTACCACTTGCATACGAACGATCACCTGTAAACATGACTGACATAATTACCTATTTTTATTTTATGTAAATAGAGATAAAAATAAATCTGGTTAGTTCAGATCGGCCGTGACTTAACTATGTAGATGCAGAGAACTTAGAACCGATCGATAATTTATATCATACTGTTTTCGTTTACCGTGTACTTGTTTTTGTATATGCATGGACAAGATTGGTAAAATTTCTTTTCTGTTGTTATGTAAGCATATTAAATATTACTCAAATGCTACCAATATGACTAAGCTAACGAAAATGCTATTTAATCAGACGTCGTCATTATAAAAATAAAACTATTGAATGTCTCAATAAAAATAATAATTTTTTTTGATATTACCAATAGTTAATGACGCAAATATAACGAACAAAATGAAATCATATTTTTCCATTTAATATTAATTACAGATTCAGAACTTAAAATATATCATTTAAAAGCAGAAATTGTAGGACACAATCATTTTACAACATGAAATAATCTAATTGGTATTATTTTCTTAAAAACTACACTTTTCTTTTTCTGAACAGTTTATGAAGCTTAAAATGTTTATAGTTAAAAAACATTTGCGGACGTTTTTTATCAAGCAATCTTGCATTATTTATTTTTGGAATTTGGTTATTTAAGATTGTACCTTTCTGTAAGAAGTAAGGTGAGTAATTGATAAACAAAAATAGGAAATCACAGCTCGGAATAATATCGAAGACGACATCAATAAATTTAGAGGAAAAGTAATACCGCATAAATATTAAAAAGTTATTGATAAAAATACAAAAAATCTTCCAATAATGTAAATTTGGCAAGCTTTGCAGTATCATTAGAAATTGCGAAAAGAGGAAAACCATTTACAGATGGTGAGTACGTGAAAGATTGTTTTATACGTGCATCTGAAGAACTGTTTCGTGATTGTAAAGACAAAGCAGAAATCATGAAAAAAATCACTGATTTGCCATTATCTGCTAAAACAGTACAAGATAGAACTTCTAAAATATCTTCAAATGTAACACATATGCAAGTGGAAGACATTCAACTGGCTTCTGTCTTATCACTTGCTATAGATGAGTCTTGCGACATAAAAGACACGGCACAGGTTACCCTTTTGTCAGGTATATGTCGTCCCAAGGTCCAGAAGAAGAACTGCTAGGATTGCTACCGCTCTCAGGGCAGACTCGTGGAGAAGATATAGCAAATGCTGTGCAAAAACAATTGGAAGACAATGTAATCGATATAAATAAAATCGTTTCTATAGCAACTGATGGAGCCAGAAGTATGACAGGAATACATAGAGGGGTAACATCAATTCTTCGGAAAAAAATAAACCACGAAATTCTAACGTTTCACTGCATAATTCATCAAGAAGCTCTTTGTGCCCAAAGATTTCCGGCCGAAATAGTTGAGGTCATGAACTTGGTAATTAAGATTATTAACAGCATCTTGGCAAAAGCACTCTACCATCGCCAGTTTAAAGATTTCCTTGCAGAAATAGATAGCCAGTATTCTGACTTACTTCTGCACAATAAAGTTCGATGGCTGTCCAGAGGTAACGTATTGCAACGTTTTGCTTTGTACTTGAGTGATATAAAAACATTCCCCAATGAAAAAAGTATTTACCATCCCGAAGAAGACAAATGGCTGCAAAAATTCTACTTCATGGTAGATACCACAATGAAACTAAATGAACTAAATCTAAAATTGCAAGGAAAGGGCAACCCAGCCTACGCCTTGCTTGAAGAAGTAGTTTGTTTCGAAAAGAAATTACTTCTTTTTCTTGAAGACATCGAGAGCGGTAAATTACTTTATTTTAAACATTTGAAGCAATATCGCGATGAGACCAATCTATTGACACGAATTACTTCAGCATAGCTATAAAAAAAATTAAAGATGGATTCGCTGAAAGATTCGAGCAATTCAAAACAAACAAAAGTACTCTCGCGTTCATAGTAAATCCTCTCAACACAAATACAAATGAAATCAACATTGAGCGATTTCAAGTTGATGCTGGATCACTTCAAATGCAATTGCTGGATTTGAAAACCAAAGACTTGTGGAGTGGCAAGTTCACAGAACTCAAGAGCAAGTTGGAAGAGTTGAAGATCCAGAAATGCATGCACATCGTGCAGCACAAGTGGACAGCTTTGAAAGAAATGCAGCGAGTTGAGGCCCTCATATTCGGCGCATGGAATAGTCTTCCAGAATGCTACAGTGAGGTGAAGAAGTTGGCATATGGAGTGCTCACGATCTTCGGGTCGACATATTCGTGCGAGCAAGCGTTCTCTTGCATGAATATAATAAAAATTAAAGTTAGAAGTCAACTAACAAATCTAAATCTAGAGTCCTGCTTGAAACTTAAAACAACAAGTTATAAGCCAGATTTAATAAAACTTTCAAAAGACATGCAAAGCCAATGCTCCCATTGATGTGTACATTTGTGTTATTATATTGTTTTATATATTATATTATTTATATTATATTATTTCGTATTTAAAGCCGTTTATTTTAAATCAAAAATCAAATATGTATAAGCAAATACTATAATATTAAAACGAAAATTTTTACTGGCTTTAAAAACTAAAAAATTTCGAAAATTGTAGCTTTTGGCTTTTCCGTTTCAAAAGGTTGTCGACCCCTGCGTTATACAGCCAGATTCCTTGTCGGTCACAGATAACACCGTACCCCTCGTGCAATAATATTTTGAAAAATTGTGATTACTGAATGGTTAGTTGATTTTGCCGGAAATAGGCGATTTTCCACTTTGTTTTGATAAAGGAAGTTTACTCGTATGTATCACAAGCGCTCAAACATTACTTTCGGTTATCCTCTAAAGAACTATAAGGTTTCATGGGTAATATAGCTTTGAGTTGCTGTACCATGATACCCATAGTTAGCGTTGTATATAAATGCAATCTTAATTCTTCTTTTTTCGCATCTGCAGTGTATTAATATCCAAAGGCCAATATAAGAAATTATCTTCAATTTGCTTTTAATTTTGTTATTTTAAGATTTAAAAGTTATATTTAAAATTAGATGGTTGACTTTCTAGATGTTGTCTTTTATAAACCAATACAATTAGTACTTGGATGTCTGATTAAATAATCATGCGCGAACACATACTCACATATATACACACATATGTATATAGATTTCAAATTAATATTCGACTCAAAAAGAACAAAGCTATTACCCTCAATTTTAGCGCTTTTTAGCATCAGAATAATAAGCTATAAAACTGAAGTCTGCAGCTAGAATAATTTTATATCTTATAATTTCAGGTAAGCCGTCTATTCGTGTTAAAAAAAGTAACACGGAGTTTATTATGCAAATAAATAATTCCAGAATTTTCTGGATGGAAAAACTTTTTTAACGTTTTTAACCAAAACTCAACTTTAGAGCCAAGCAAAATTAATTGCACTTACATATCTAGTTACGACAGCTAGCTAAAATTCAATTAAAGAATTGTTGGGATTTGCATGCGTTTGTTATTGAGAACAAGATGAGATTTTACGACGTACCCTGTCTATGTTATTTAGGTCTAAGGGAATGTGACATATAATATAAATTGCTAGAAATGCTTATGTTACAATATTAATATTTGTATTTATGTGACGAAATATATCACAGACCTTATTTTGCTACACGATAACGCAAAGCCGTACATGGTAAAAGTAATTAAAGATATATTTAATTTGTTGGTACAAAATTTTTCTACACTATGTATTCACTAAATCTAATTCTGTCAAATTTTTACTTTATCTGGTCCTTCTAACACAATTTGGGAAGTTTCCTCTTTAATAATTCAAAAAAAATTAGTATGCCTTAAAAATATTTTTTAAAAATTAGGGTGCGTTGTAAGATTGTACACATCTTTATTTACAAGGAGTAATAATGGCGGTCGGCTAAGGCGTGGTGCTTGCCACATCACCCTGCACCAGAGATGATGCGCGACGACCGGGCACATTGAGCGCACATATCAGAGCCTTAACCTCTCAGTTTGCAGACCGCGCTCCCACGCGGGGCGTTAGGGCCGTACCATTATTATTAAACTCTTTGGATTTTTCATTGTTTGTTTGTACTATGTTTATATTATCTTTGTACATATTTTTTATGATTCCTATGGTGCTTTTATTCACTCTCCTTTTCTGTAGTACTTCTATACATCTTCTCTTCGTATCCTGTCAAAAGCTTTTTCCAGGTCTATAAAGCATATGTGTATTTCCTCGTTTTTGTTATTAGTTTTTCGCTTACTTGTCTAATTATAAATATTAGATCCTGTGTGCTTCTGTTTTTCCTGAGGCCATATTGCGTGTCCTCCAATGTTTTCTCTACTGTATTCCTTACTCTTTTTTCTATTATTCTTGAGAATATTTTTCCTGGGATTTTGTTATTCCTCTGTAATTGTTAACATTTACATAAAAAAAGGAAATCGCAAATAAATCTTGGTCTTGGAATTTTATAATCAAATCTCCATGAATAACTTTTTAATCTTTGAGCGCCCGAGGATGATACTTAGTTTTTCGGATTCTACTCTTTAAGCTGAGTCGAATGACACTAGTCTGAGGTCTCTACGATGCATGCACCAGAAGTTTAACGATATACAATAATAACTAATTAATAAAGTTTGTACTAGTACTAGGTCTAGTAAAATTTTAAAAGTTATATAAAAAAGTTAAATGATGTAACATAACTTATCAGTAAATATAATAGATTACTAAATTAATTAATATTGTAAAACAAAAGCAAAACTTATCCTATTAAATTGATATCTTTAATAAGTGATTTTAGAAATGAGTACATGATTAGTCTGGAAAGTTCTAAGCAGCAATATGCGAGCGGTTAAGCAAATTTTGGATAACAAGTAGTTGGTCCCCTTAAACCCATGTCCTAAATGTGCTCTTGAATTAGTTATCAAAAGCGATAAATGTATTCTCCACTCCGAACTAACCACAAGGCTGCATGTAAATTAAAATCACATTAAACTAAGCGCTAAACGCTTTATCTTAAAAAGTTGTACTTTTATTTGTTAAAAATGAAACATAGGTGTAATATAATTGTAAGAATTAAGTGAGTTTAATGAAAATATTTAAAAAGTTGTTATCCCATAATCCATAATAATTCTGTTTTATAAAGGTAACTACAATATTTTGTTCTGATTTATGTTGATATCCATGTATATTTTGAATTAAATTTTATTTCTCTCTTATCCAAGCCAGTAACTCTTAATTATTATTATTAACAAAACATTTATACATATTAATATAGGTAACATTATTTACCTGAAACCTCTATTTAAAGATAATTTATTATTGTGTCTGTGACTGTTGCTCTAAGATGCTACATTGGCAATGGATCTGGTTTTTGAAAAAGTCATTGATTTTTAATAAAAATTAAAATACTTATTACTTAGCAACTTTAATACAAGAGCTATATTTAATTTAAAAATTACTTTAATTAAAGTTTTATAAAAAGGAAAAATATTTTACTTAAAAATTATGCTTTTTCGATGTACGAGTGACAGATAGGAAGGTATTAAGTTAATTTTAAAGAATGCTAATACATATAATATACAATTAACATAACTATATATTATAATGATAAATATAGGGGAAACAAAACAATAGAAATGATAATACTAATAGTTGGAAATAATTGTAGAGTATTGAAAACGTCAAATAGAATTGAGGTGTTTATTTAAGAACTTTGATTGGCGTTAACGTATTTTTTTGTTTGCGGGTTGGGGGTGAGAATAAGTTTACAGTTTATTTGTAGCAAGAGGTTTTAGTGGCGGAAAAGGGAAAATATTATAATAATAGCAACAGGAATGTACGACATTTGCATAATGTCTGATCTGTGCAAGAAGTAAAGAAGTAATGAATGGGATACAATACACTTAAAGCAGTATTATAAGAAATACAATGAAAAGGAAATAAAACGATAGACCTGAAAGAACTACCATCATTTAGTAGCTGAAATAGAAATAAAGAGCAGATTTTTAAATATAATATCCATAAATTGTTTCATACACAAACAGAAGAATAAAAGTAATGGCTAAAAATACCTTTTATAAAATATTGATATTTGGCGCAAAAATTAACAATGAAATAGGATATAGATTACTTGTAGATATACTTACATGGTAAACACGATACTAGTAATAAAAACTAAATAAGACATCAATTTTTCCGCGGAAAAACATAATAGTTTTTAGCAGATAAAGAAAAAGTTAAAGAAGAGAAAAACAAATCTAAACCTAACAACGAATAACAATGCATCTAAATAAAAATACAATCACCACTAATATATAAGAAAAATTAAATTTTACACTGTGAATATACATATATATATATATATATATATATATATATTGGAAAAAATAGTAAAAAAATAAAGCATGGAGTATTGCGAAGAATGGAAAAAGCACTTAAAGACAAAAACGAGGCTAGAAATACATGCTGTAAAGGAGAACTAGAGCAAATCCAAAAGAATATAAAACAAGAGAAGGTAATTTCCAAAGGTACGTATAGGCAAGAAAAACCCATGAGATGAAGAAAATGGAGGAGATAGAAGAACAACATAGAATCTAACTTGTAAAAACATTTTACAAAAAAGTTAAAGAACAAAAAGAAGGATATTAAGCGAAATAAATAAGATACTTAAATAACGACCAAAACAGAACTGTAGCTTCCAAATTTAAATTATAATAGTGGCTATTCAAATTTATATATAATGTCACTAGTATAGTCATAGTAATGTACCAACTAAAAATCAGTATAAAATTAATGTCTTACGACAATATATGAGACACTACGTCTTTTTTATTGATAAGGTTACAAAATTATTTTTATTGCCATAGGAAAGAATGCTGCTTTGACCTGCATGATGCTAAATTTCTGGACACTCAATAAAAGTCAAAGACAAGAAACTTGAAACAATGTTTCTCATAAAGAAGTTCTAAATAATACATAAAAACATTTGGAAGTGTTTAGATAAATTGAAAAGAATTTACAAGAAGAGCCATTGAGTTTTTCAAAATCATATAACTGAAAACACGGGTAGACGTCATGATACTGCTATGTCATTGCTCTCCAGATTTAAGGAGATTTCTTGCAGAGATTCTTGCGATAATAATAACAGATTTTCTATAAAACAAAAAAAATTGTAGATTTATCCACATAAACAGCCGACCAGTACTACGATTAGAAATACGCTAGGATAAATATTACTATGTGTAGGGTGGATTAGGCAAAATAAGTTATTTCCATCTGGTGAAATAATCGTTCCGCGCTACTAGTAGCAACTGATGCGTATTAGTGATGCGTAGGACGCAATAAAAGTTTACAACAAGAGAAGAAGGAAAGCCGAAGCTGTTAAAAAGTTTAGTATAATTTATCCATTCTAAACGATTTTTTTTGAAATTTTAAAATAAAGTTTGGCGGCTTTTTGAAAGATGGAACAAATACAGAGGAAACGACTTGGGAACGGAGATTATTTTGAAAACTAAGAGTGTAATAGGCACTTTGTAAATAAATATCACAATTTAATACAAACTGTGCACTAAGTATAAGGTGCTCCACGAGAATATTTTAAGACTTTGTGTATAGGTTCTTTGTAATATTTTAACAAAAAAGTTTCAATAAACAAACGTCGAATTCTCAACCATGTTTGATATATAGACGAAACAAGTTAGAGGTCTTTGGAGGTGCTTGGTCGTTCTAACATGTCATTCTTCCTCCAAGTATTAGTGTAACTTTCGCTGCCAAGAAAACTTAACGTAAGCAAGGATGATATGTACTTAAAAGTTTAGTTTTTAGTAACATTGCCATTGCGTGTCTAAAATAAACCTGCAAAGCTTGCAACGCATAGCGAACTGGCGAAGCAGTCTCCCAAATTTGAGAATCCTCTAGTTTGTAGGTTTAAAAACAAATTCATGGGTTGACCAATTAATTTCAAAATCACTAGCAAATAAGCCTTTTTGATCACCTGTCGATTGGTGGAAACAGAATTTGGAAATTCCCAGCTGTCCTCGAGTTTTTGCTCGGACGGACGGACAGATGGACAATATGAAGTTAGTAAGTGACTCCGCTTCGCTTCGCCACTTAATAATAAGTTTATGACGAAACAAGTTTGCATTTATTGAACAAACGACTAAATTATTTAAAACAACTTAAAAATTATTAATACGGATAAATTAAAATTATAATAAACTAAATCTGTTCAAAATGTAAAAAATAGAAGTATTATATGTAATAAATGATTTTAAAGTGTCTTATTCTGTGATCAAATTTTAAAAAGTAAAATAAGGAAATATTGTTATAAAAACTGTTAGTAGATTTTTAATCATATACACAAATGATAAAGAAGCCAATCAAATTTACAATTTTTTTCTTTTTTAATATTAGTAAATATGTTAATGCAAGAACATAAACACAATGACACTAATAAACACCTGTGATATTAATTATTATTAAAAAGAGACGATAAATTTGTGACACGAGAACCAACGTTAAATTATCCGCTTGAATATTCAAGTGTTCAAAATAAAATGGTTAGTACTATAATTTGATAAAAATAAGTTTCCTAAATTTGGTGACTCTTTGTGCTGAACAACATATTCTGAATAGTATGTCTGTACGTCCGTGATCGGTAAATTTTTAAGATAACTATGTATTTGGCTCTATATGATTTTGCATAAAATTTTTTGCTCTTTCTTTTAATTACTATTTACCACAACTGTTGTGTCTAAAAATAGTGTGTTTAATAAATGTTATTTAGAGAATCCCTTTACAATGCTCTAGAGATAAAATCGTCCTGTACTATAGTGAATCCTTGATATTATGATGCAAATCAAACAGGAACGTCAACGTTATTGAACCCTAACCTTAACCTCAACCAAAACGGAAAGAAGAACAAACGAGAGATCACAGTAGGAACATGGAACGTACAGGGATGGAACAATAAAGATCTGGAAGTCATAGAAGGATTGAAGAAAATGAAAATAGATATACTAATTACCAGCGAAACAAAGAAGAAGGGAAATGGAACGGAAATTATCCAAGACGTTTTTCATTGCTGGAGTGGAGTCAACAAAGAAAAACGGGCTCAAGCTGGAGCAGGAATGATAATAAGAAAGAAACTGGCAGAGAGACTCAAATCCTGGGAACCAATAAGCGAGAGAATCATCAAAGTACAAATAGAAATATATGGAAAAGAGATAGCAATTCTCGGTGTATATGGACCAACTGACGATAGCACTCAAAATAAAAAAGAGGACTTTATGGAAACGCTAGGGGAGGAAATCCAGAAAATAAGAGACTCCCAAGAAATTATAGTAGCAGGTGACCTTAATGGTAGAACAGGCAAGGAATCTAACAACAAGACAATAGGACCATTCGGAGAGGAAGTTACAAATGATAATGGAGAGAGAATTATAGAATTATGTGAAATAAATAACCTCCGAATAACGAATGGGGTTCAGCGGCATAAAATGATCCACAAATATACTTGGGAACGGATGACAAGAAATCTGAAATTAATTATCGATTACATCATAGTAAGAATCAACACCAAAATAAAAATAAAAGATGTACGAGTTAAAAGAGGGGCGAAATGTGGCACAGACCACAAATTATTAATTGCAAAGATGGAATTCCCTTGGTATAGGAAAACAACAATAACCTACAAACAAACACAGGAAAAAATAGAGGATCAGCACTACCAAGTCGACCAGCTACAAGACGAAAAAATAAGAGAACTCTACCAAAGAAAATTGGATCAGAAACTAAATGAATTCATATCTGATAATATAACAGACATGTACAAACATATAAAAACTAGTATAAAAGAAACAGCTCGGGAGGTACTGGGAGTCAGAATAAAAAAGAACAATAACCACAAGATAATCCTTGGTGAAAACACCCTAAAAAGTATCCAGGAAAAGAAAGAACAATATAATAGGTGGCTAAGCACCAAAACGCAAGAAGATCAACAAAAGTACAAAGAGAAGAACAAAGAGGTAAAACGATTAGTAACAAGAGAAAAGAATGATCAGTGGAAAACCATGTGCACAAACATTGACCAATACATAGGGGGAACAAAGAGTTCAGAAGCATGGCGAATACTAAAAACGTTAAGAACAAATTCAAAAGAAAAGGCATACATACCGTTCATACAACAAGAAAAATGGGAGCAATACTACCATGACCTGCTAACAGAAAATAGAGAAGAGTTTAAAGGACAAGCAATAGAAAATAAACAAAATGACCAAATAGAACACGAAGAAGTAGAAATAACAATTGGAGAAGTCAAAAAGGCCACACAATCATTAAAAAATAGAAAATCAGGAGGACCGGGAGGAATAGTACCCGAAATGGTATAGTATGGAACCCCGAAATTACTACGCATGATGCAACATATGTTTCGTAAAGCACTAAATGGGGATGTACTACCGAATGAATGGACAAAAGCGTATATAACGTCGATATTTAAAAAAGGTAATCGCAGAATATGTGACAACTATAGAGGCATTAGTGTGATCTCTCTAATGGGAAGAATTTATGCAAAAATAGTAAAAAACACAATAGAAGACAATATTCATGGAAAAATAGGAGAAGACCAAACAGGATCCACAGCCGGAAAATCCTGTATAGACAACATATATACTATCCAACAACTTACAGCGAAGAAAAATTCACTTGGCCTTCATAGACCTCAGAAAAGCGTACGACTCGGTTCCCAGAAAAAAAGTCTAATCAGGGCAATACAGCAACTTTATGGAAACAACCAAGTGGCAGTGAAAGTGGGGCAGACGACCAGTAATTACTTTAAGACAACAAAAGGGCTCATACAAGGATGCTGCACATCTCCAACCCTATTCAAGATATTCTTAGAAGATACCTTAAAGAATTGGAAAAGGAAATGTGAGGGAATGGGGATACCAGTGCGCAATGAACATCTTTATACACTAAGCTACGCAGATGATCAAGTGATAATAGCCCAAGATGAAGAGGACCTGAGTTATATGCTACGAAAACTAAAAGACGAGTACACTAAGGCCGGTATGGAAATAAACTTCGACAAGACAGAATATTTAGCGATTACAGAAGAAGAGGTAAAAAACTTAGAAATAGACGACAATGTAGAAATAAGAGGGAAAAATAAGTTCAAATACCTCGGCTTTATTATATTAAAAAATACATCTACAGAAGAAGAAATAAAGAACAGGTTAGGACAAACTAGAATAAGTATCAGACAACTACATCCCATTCTATGGAACACACACATTACAAAAAAATACAAAACACAATTATCAGAAGTATTATGACATATGGGGCAGAAAACTGGATAATTAATAAGAAAAATAGAGGAAAAATAAAAGCCACAGAAATGGAATTTTGGAGAAGGTGCTGCCAGGTGACACGACTGGACAGAATTAGAAATACAGAAATAGAGAGCAGAATGAATGTAGAAAAAGACACACTGATTTACATCGAGGAAAAGAAATTAATATGGTACGGCCATGTTAGAAGGACGGACAATAACCGATGGATAAAGAAAATAACAGAATGGAGTCCTCCAGGAAAACGAAAGAGAGGAAGACCCCGAAGATCTTTCAGAGATGAGGTGGACGAAGCCATGGAAAGAAGAGGGCTAGCAGACGGAGATTGGGAAGACAAGAAGGAGTGGAAGAAACGGTTGAGTGAAGGAAGACAGCGTCAGCTGTGAAGATCCTTTTGTATATATATATCAAACAGGAATTTTGAAAGGCTTCTGTATTTGAGGTGCCAGATCATCTTCCTTTTAATCCTAATCTAGCACCTTTGATTATTCTATGTTTTCTCTACAGAAGATTAACATGCGTGGTATGATTTTAAACTAAAAAATGCAATAGAAACTTTCAAGACTTTTTTGTTAGATTGGAGCAATTCTTGACGCTACAAATTTAACAACAATATAACTTTAGTATTACATTCTTTTAACATTATCATTGATTTTAAATTATAAGACATTATTTAACAAACATATTTTCTTAAAAAAGTAAAATAAAATTGTGTTTGCAAAAGTTATCCATTCAGAATACAAAAGGATATGAAGCCTATATAAAAATGAAATAAATGCAATAAAAATATTAAAAAGCACGCACATAAAAAAGGTTTAGGTGCGTTTAGGAAAATTATAATTCAAACGTAGTATATAAAAAATTTAGAAGAAATATCACCACACTAACAAGATGTTAAAAAAAAACAAAAACAAAGCAAAGCTTCTGAGAGAAAAGTAGATATTATATTGTAGTGATTTGGTATAAAACTAATCATATTTAATGTGACCTTTCGGCATCCGCTTTGAGGTTATTCTCGAGAGATTGGAGTTAGTTTTTTAATCGGTGTCTTAATCTGTCTACTATTTTTCGGTTAATTCGGCCCGCGCATCGGTGCATAGTAGACGTGTGCGAGTCAATTTTTACCTGCGCCATCGCAGCAGCCAAGCCCAGTCTTTACTTAAATGCAAGGCCCATTTGAATGACAACGTAGAAAGACGTCGACCTGCAAGCTAAGATACCGTGACCTCCGATATACGCGAGTGAACCAGAATCTAATCGTCACAATATTAAATTAAATTAAATCTAATAATAATAGAGAATTTATCTTCATAATAATACATTTTAAAACCCAAGTACGAAGGCTGATATGGTTTTCCCATTACTTTCGGGGCAATACAACTCTCAGTTTTTATCCCAAATGGTATCATAATCGCCAATATTAACGGCAAACCAATCACAGATGTGCAGTTTGTAGGCAATTCCTCTCAATATTATTATACCCGACCTTATCTATAAACTTAACATTACTACCAAAACATAGCCTTCCCTCCCTTAATGCAAAATAATCTTAAATAGGCCATAGTAACAAACAAAAGAAAAAAAAACTCACAAGACAATGCTACACTAAAAACCAAACATGCTAAAGAAAAAGATTATTGGCTCAGTGCACCCTTAACCACTAATCGCTTTTATTTCTCGAGATTAAAAGAACTGATAATAGCTCACAATGCAAATTTTGAAAAAATACTTTAACCTTTTCTAATTTTTCGCTTATACAACTTGTAAATCTTGTTAGTAAACAGCAACATGATAGGAAGGCCCTTGATTTAATCAAAAAACAAATAGAATTATATATTTAGAAACTAAAAAAAAGAAAGAAGGTACAAAATAGTACGTAAGAATATGCACTATTCTATTAGTAGCAAGGAGATAAAAATTAAAATCGAAAAACTAGGTCATAAGGTTACAAATATATGAAACATCAAACAATAAAAAACCAAAACTTCGCTCTCTATGTTCTTTGTTGAACAAAAATCTGCTTTTAACAATAAGGAGATTTTCAATGTAAAGTATTTACAACAGTGCAAGATATAATTTGAACCACCTAAGTATCAAAGGGAATTTGTCCAGTATGCAAAATGCCAAAGTTATGGGCACACTAAAAATTTTGTAATCAAAGACCAAGATGTATAAGTATGCAGGAGATCATTTAACTGCCGAATGTCAACGAAAAGAAAAATCACAGAATGTTAGATGTGCTCTATAGAGGACTATCCCGACAATTACAAAGGGCTCACCATATACAAAGAACTTCAAAAAAAAATCCCTGCTCTCCGACCCAAAAAATATAACCCATCCGAACGGATTAATTGATTTCAACAAATATAACCTGAAATGACTTTCTTTCAATTAACTAGTAGACAAAATCAGCTCCCGTATAATATTGCGCAAACACTAAACTCAAACTAAACATATAAGCAATTTAATAATATGTAATAATTAAAAATTATGCTGAGAGGACTGTTTCAACAAATAGGAACTATGTTAAATGAATAAGTGTCTACAACTAGCTCTATGGAATGCTAATGGCCTATCACAACACATTGAAGAATTGAAAATATTTATCAACAACCACAACATTGATACCATGATGATATTCGAAATTTACTTCACTAAACAAATTACATAAGAATCAGCAACTACTTAGTCTACTTCACGAATCATCCAGCTGGAACAGCATGTAGAGGAGCAGCCGTAATAAAAAAACAAAAATAAACACTAGCAAACGACCAAATTCAGAGATTTTCTCTAGGGCATCAGAGCTGTCTACTTTCTTCAGCACCCTAGGACGACGGTTTATAGCGAGTAGCGACTATAACGCCAAACATATTATATGGAGATCCAGGTTAATATCACCTATAGGTCAAGAATTGTATAAAACATTAGAAAAGAACAACTTGAAATTTCTAACGGCTGAAGAACCCACATACTAGCTAACCGACAGAAACAAACAGCCCGATTTCGTTGACGACTCTATCACAAAAGCTATCTCTTAAGACTCTGACAACAAATTGATGTGTTGATCTGTTAATTTACTAGTCTTAGTTTCACTAAATGCAAAAAAAATCAACAAAAAGCTAAGTCTAAGCAGCAAATATACGAATTGGAACGACTAAAAACGTCTAATTAATAAGAACCAAACCCTACATGTCCTGTTTAAATCTGTGCAAGACATTGAAGAGGCTGTGAAATATCCCAATGAAATAATTCAACAGGGTAGTTAGTAAAACTAGTACGGCTTCTGCAATGTACGATTTCCCTAGAACAATCAAGAGTAGAATTGTTGAATAAACGAAAAGTACGAAGATAATGGTAAAGATTTAAAAACTCTGAAAAAAATACACAGAGTGGTAGAAAAAATCAATACAACTTTTGAAACCAAACAATATTACTCAGCCACATTCCTTGACATCACTCAGGCTTTTGATAAGTTTCGTTCACTAGTCTACTGTGCAAGCTACGTATCCTCATTTTATTGTACTTCCTAATTTTAAAATTGTACTTCCAGAAAAGATATTTTTTCAACTTTCTCCAATAAAAGCAGGAGTACCCCTAAGCAGTATACTTGGCTCACTATTGTACTTGATGTATACTACAGACCTGCTAACTGCACTAGAGGTTTTAACAGCAACTATTGCGGATAACACTGCAATCCTAACTTCCGATAGCGATTCCATCGCTACCTCACAGAAATTGCAGTCAAATCTTACCTCTATTGAAAAATTGTTAAAGAAACAGAGAATGAAAGCAAACGAATCTAAGTAAGTCCATATACTACAACAAGAAAAAGTGAAGTATCTTGGCGCGCATCTTGACGGAAGACTTACTTGCACATTTTTAGTGAAAGAAATTAGGAAAAACTCTCTCCAAGATGTACTGGATGCTGGGACGGAAATCTAAACTTAGTCTGGATAACAAGCTACTGGTGTATAAAGTAATATTAGAATCAGTCTGGTCATATGGAAGCCAGCTATGCAGCACAGCTTCCAATTCAAACATCAAAACATTAGAGCGCTTCCAGTTTAAAGTACTTCGTATGATAACGAATGCGCAATGATTCGTACCTAACGTTGTTGAAAGAAATACACCAATGTAGTCTACACTGTAGAGCTCGACTCAGGGTTCATCCTAATAAATCAGCCTAGTAACAATTTTCAGTTAAAAAGGCATGTGCCAAACGATTTAATAACTAGATTTTGAGTGTAATTTAGATAGCGTAATGTAAGTTAGTTTATAAGTTTTAGATTTTAATCCCTAAGCCATAAGAAGCTTAAAAGCTGAATTATTACAAAAGTTCGCTAAAGAGCATTCTTCTACACGTCAATCAATACCTCCATGAAATTTATTAAATGTACCTCTATAAATTGTGAATAAAAATTGAATATTAAAAAAAATCTGCCGACTCCCAAGGAAAATTATAATTAAAAAACTGGCCTTTTGCATGCACTAGTTTACTAGTTATTAAATCAGAAGTGAAAGTTTGACAGGGACGTGTTTTTGCAGAAAATGTATTATGTTACAGCTTGTCTGGTTTCGTTAGATATGTTTTCAGAAAGATTAATTGTAGAAAACTAAATGTTAAAAGAGAAAAGTAAAAAGAAATCTATCAGACTAATACTATCATACTAATACTATCAGTCTAATATTAACAGACTAGGTTTGATAAAAGTATTTGGTTGAGTTTGAACTAAATAATATATTTGAGCTCCTGAATCCACTGCGACGTTATATTATACAAAAAAATGTTTGGTTCCTTAACACATAAAATAATAAATATATTGTTATGTATTTGGTTTATGTCTTATTTATTTCTAACAAATATTTAAAACATAGTTTTTGAAAAAGTACATAATATTGTATTTCACATGTACTTATAGTATTTATAGATGCGTCCTTTTCACAAAAGTATGTTTTATGAATAATTTTTGTGTGCTGAGATAAGTGATGTTAAAATAAACTAAACTATATTAGACTAGTTTTAAAACACAGCAGTATAATAAGTCTGGCATTAGCTAGTTACAATAATATTAAAAAATATTTTAAAGTGCTTTATAATTTAACTAAGATGGTATAGTAATTACATTTGTTTTCTGTACTTTACTAAATTCATAGAATACATCCCATTTTATGTATAGCAAAAAATTCACATGGCACAAAAAATAAAACTTTAAATTGTTTGCAAATTTAAAGTTTCACCAAAATTACATTTAGAAGGAACACTTGTGCAAAAAAAATTGAGATATGTACTAAAAAAGAGAAAATAATTTATTTTGGCGGCAACACTACCTATAATGTTGTTTGCCAATTTTTCATTCGTTTTAACCGGTGTGAATATAAAAGTACAAATTGTGATTTTTGTGGAAAAAGAATGTAATGGGAGTGAAACTTATTGACAGCTTATTGAGGTATATAGTAAAAATTGAAATGATATACTCCATGATTGCGAGATGCTCCCAAGAATGTATACGACAAGCTGGACGTCGGGAAATTATAAACTATAAACATTATTAATGGCAAGAGGCGAGTATATAAAACTACTCTTCACAATTAAAGAGATTGTAAGTAAAGTGCACATTTTCTTAAAGATTTTTTAAATACGATTTTTATATATAATAAGCAAAGTTTTGGAAAATTGGCCAAAAAACTAGGTCTTTAGTTTTTGTTTAATAAAAGTTTTTTATGTTATGTTTTATAGAACGAGATATATCCAACAACTTAATGAATATTCTTATGTTCGTGTAGTATTTTATAAAGTAATAACAGTATATTATGTTATAATAAAAAATGTAGATATTATAATTTTTACTTTTTAATTATATTAATGTTTAGATATTTTCTGTAACTATAACAAAGTGATGTGATTTTAAACTAGATTTAGCAACAATCTGTATATAGTATATCGTTTTACAAATGTGGAGATTGCGAGCTTGTGTTTCGGAATGAGCGGTCGTATGCCGCGCTCCGACGTGGAAGTTCCCAAAACGTCCCATCTGCCGGTAAAGGTCAGGCCTGGGTTTTAATTTTAGTTAATCGAGCCATCCCGGGCCTTTGCTGCAGCCGCGCCTGCAGTCAATTTCGATCAATATGGTAGACGTCAAATTAAATAAGTCACCTAAGAGATAACTTTCACCTGTTAACGATTTTCATAAAAAATATATTTGTGCCCAATAATCACTACTAACTAAAATTGATATGATTTACCCAACAATGCTGAGAAGCAGCTGACAGAAGATAACACTAATCAACCAAAACAGCCAAAAACTTCCCCGATGTAAAAACATGCCACCTGTTAACGATATTTGTAATCTAATTTCCAACGAATTTACAACTCAACATAGAATGAACGGTCTGAAAATAAATTTAACCTTTATAGACGACTATCTAGTCCACGTCAGATAGCAAAAAAGTATGCATTTTTTCGAAAAAGTTCTCTGCGCATTTTCTCAACGTGATGATTAGGAGAAAAATAGTAGAAATGAAATGTATATGTTTTGGAAAGCAAATTTTATGTGCAACAAGGTGAAAGAAAACATGCCGTGTGGTGGGGAAGACCGATTTGAAGGCGCGTGAGCATTTACAAGCGCTCGAAGTCCAGGCGAGAGAAAGACTTCCCCCACCACGCGGCAGGTTTTCGCTCCTCCAGCGTCCGAACGCCCGAAATCCAGAAATAGCACGATTTTCAAATGCGTCTTTAAGGTACTAAACTAAACCTTACGTAAATTTAAAGATAATGGGGTTTTAGAGCGACTCCTCGGAAATAAATAGCTTTTTGTAAAATCTCTCTACGACCATTTTAACGATTTCCACGCCATTTTTTGGAAACACCTTTTTTACATTTTCGCTATTTCCGCAAAAAGTTATTATTTTTGCATGAAATTTTTACAGTAGGTAGGTACCAACAAAAGCCACAATTGAAATCCCAAAGAGGTTCCTATGATCATTACAATCCCTGTAATTAAATGGCAAAAAATGGCTATATTTAGCGGTTTTTAATTTTTTGTGCATAAAGTTGTTGACCGATTTTAATGATCGGGAACTCATTTATTCGTCTTTTTTAGCACTATAACGTACTATTTTATGTTTTCTCGAAAAACATTTTTTTGGCACTTAAAAATAGAAAAAAACCTGTTTTCGGCACTTTCATAAATTATCTTCACCGATTTGCACATAAAATTTGCTTTTCAAAATATGTACATATAATTTCTACTATTTTTCTCCTAATTATGACGCTGAGAAAATGAATTGAGAACTTTTTCGAAAAAATAAACTATCTGACCTGAACTAATAGTATTTTATCAAAACACAAGAGGTTGCTCACCAAAACGTATTTTTGGCGTACTAGACTGACAATTTTTCATCGGCTTTTCCTCAAGTTATTGCAAAATGAGAACGTATAAATTTTTAATTGGATTGGCTTTCTTCCTGGACCCGCAACGTGAAATAATTTAACATAAGCCGCCCGTAAGAAATTCGTAATAAGTAGAGTTGAATCAATGCAAAGTTTATGCGCTCGTTCGTAATGCACGCCCGTAATTTTTATGTTTTACGTTCATACGTAAAAAATACCGAAGTTAAAATCGGTTCAACTTTACGTATTTCTTGCGTTCATTTGCAGTAATTTTTAATTTTTCTTTATGTTAATGTTGACAACAGTAATCAAATGTTTGTTTTCATTGTGAAATTGCATAACTTAATTTAGTATTGTTGACATTTTGGCTTTATTTTTAAATAAATATGCTTCTATTCCTAACCGCAAAAGAGATAATAAGTACAAAGGCAACATAATTATGTAAAATGCCTGGAAGAACATTGCTGCCGCTACTGTGTTTGGGCATGAGCAACTTTCAAATGTTTACATAACGCTTACGTGCATTATACGTATTTATTATGGGAGGCTTATGATTTACCTATTTCTTGTGGGCGGCTTATGCTTACATCTATTATAAATGGGCGCTTATAATAAAATGTTGCTCGTGCATATTAAAAGCTCAAAGTACCGTCATGCTAAATTTAAAGCCGGTCGTCTTTGTTTACTTTTCGTTAAAATGTATAGGCTGCCTTTTTACTTTTTGTTTAAATGTACAGATAAATTATACAGACAAAAACGTTCTGTTCCACACTTATCATAATCTTGCACAAGAAACTCTATACGTTGTACTGTGTAATGTTACAACCTCGTTAACAGTAAAAAAAAGTTCATAACAAACTTATAAAAACTTACCCAGTTCAAACAGGTCTAGGCTCCTTAATAAACATAAAATAGCCATGTCTTTGTGTGCGGTACAACTAACAAAATACAAAACTGCCAACGAAATCTACAAACTGAAAAAACTAATGTACTCGGTAATTAGTGTGGAAACTAGAAGAAAAACAGTTTTCCAAGGCACGTTATGCCAACGTTATGGCTACATCAAAAATTATTGCCGACTTTCGCTACGTTGTGTCAAATGCAACGGAGAACACCTTTATTCTAATTGTACTAAACAATTGAATATAAAGTGAACGTGTCAACTGCGGGGAATTACATCCTGCCAACTGTAAAGGCTACTCTTACTATCAAACCATCAAAAATAGAAGCTATAATTACAACACTCGCCTTTTGCTATCTAAACAAGCTAACGCAACGTATACTTTTAAAATTCTGCAACCTAAATTCTTGAACGTCAGCCGTACGCCAGCGTAATTAAAAGATCAACTAGCTTTACATTTAACGCTCTTAAATTAGAAAATAACCAGAAACCTATTAATAATGCACTAATTAACACTACCCTAATCAAATTATCGAATCAATAAAGCCTATCATAACCAAACTCATAATAAATGACTATTGCTGGATTCTTCAATAGTGGCAAATAACTCAAAAACTAATTCACCAGTTAACTCTATTCGGTTAATACGCGTAACATACTACTTGGAGACCTTATTTGTAAAAATACATACTGAGGTGCAGAACAACCCCAATGGGCTTAATCTTCATACATTTGCTGCAAGATTATGCATCCATATTACGGCCCCAACAGAACCCACGTATATCCTTACACAGCCTCCCAAAATTCAGATATACTGGATATTGTTCTGTTCAAAAATATTACAACTATATTACAGCACTCCGTAGTCTGCAAACTCGATTCCGACCATCTCCCAATAATAATATTTTCTAACACTTTATATACTCCTAATAATCAGATGTCAAGGATAATTACTGGGAAAGTAAACTGTGAGTCATTTCAAACTGCTTTGGACCCACACTTAAACAGAAAAAAATTGAACCGAACAACGACATTGATATGGCCATCGATAAATTTACCGATCTGCTGACTAATATTACTTGTTTAGTCATGACCTCAACAGAGCAACAACAAACTGTAAACCACCACTTGACCCTCCTACATATATCTTAAACATAATTAAGGAAAAAAAACAAAGCCAATGGAACCTATGGAACAGAACATGAAATCAAGAATACAAGTTAAAAATGAGCTCGATACATTGTAAAATTAATCCAAACGATAACTCTTTATATAAATATAACTCAATAAAATTACCAGCAACCTCCAGAAATCTCAAATCCACTTCTCCTAGAGAACTTCAACTTTGCATAAAGGAATTTCCAACTAGAAAATCACCCGGCTATGATATAGTACCGTATCTTGTTTTTATAAACTTGACAAAAAAGCCCTCGCTTTCTTAGCCACTGTGTTCAATGCATGCCTTAAAAATGGTTACTTTCCCAATAAATAAAAACAAGCCAAAATAATAGTATTCCCAAAACCAAGAAAGATAAAACCATGGCTAGTAATTACAGAGCCGTAGCTCTACTACCTACGATGTCCAAACTATTGGAGAAAATTATCCACCGAAGTCTCATTAAATCCTTAGATATCAATGAAATCATCCCAGCAACCCAATACGGTTTCCCTAGTAATTACTGAAATACTCACCAATTACTAAGAATTATCAACATCATATCCGAACGTTTCGAAAACAAGAAACACTCAATAATAGTCTTTTTTGACATAGCCCAAGCCTTTGATAAAGTATGGATTGAAGGCTTGATCTACAAAATAATCAAAATATATCTAGAACATTCAAGATCAGAATTAATTCTCTATAAGATCTATACTTACGATGTTCCACATTTTAATACTTAGAGCAGAATCGACAATGTACGCAGATGATACTGCTATCATCCCTAGAAACTCAGATATCCAACAAGCAATCAATGACCACCAAAGCACAGTAGGCTCATATCAGGAACGGTGCGAACAGTGGCGAATTAAATTAAAATTTTTACCTTACGACACCCTATCAACCTAACCGAACTTGAAGTCAACGGAGTCTCCATCCCATGGAACAGGGCCATCGCAGCTGTGAAATACTTGTGTGCATACCTCGACAAAAAACTTACTTGGGGCTACCACCTTAATAAGAAACTTAATGAATGTTACACAAGGCTGAACCAGTTATACCCCATAATAAATCTTCGTTAAAAATCAAATCTTCAATTCTGTTGTCATGCGTCATGCGTTAAAGACTATATACATCTTACTGCCAAACAAATTTTCACAAATGTGAGTGAAAGTGCAATAACTCATAGACTAAATACTCATCACCCTTCAGAAGCCCCAAAAGATTAGTGCCGCTAGATTTAACAATATCCAACGATAACGAATCCGACGAGTAGTTCGCTAAAATTTTATGCGCCTACGAATAACTGCTCGCCAATTAAATTTATATAGTGTTTAAATCATTTAATGTTATGTATTGTGTATTTGTCACTATTGTAATATGTATCCTATCAAACATAGCACTGTATTGCTAAACTAATAAATAAAGTTGCTAATAAACAAATATGAAATTAATGCCGAAAACTTCATAATGTATAAATGTGATAAATGTTCAAAGCAATTTAATATGTGTATGTAAGTAACACAAAATATCTAAGAGGGTCGTTGGTTAGTTCAATTAGTTTTTGTAGAACATAATTAATAGATGAAAAACGCACTGAAATTACTATGTTCTATTTGGCATTTAATTGAGAAAAAGGTAAAATATAGAGAGCAAAGTAAATTGAAATATTATCGAATGTAATAGTTAACTGAATTGCTAATGCCATCGACGTTTGCCGTGGTAAACACATCACGTTTTGAGTTCTTTCGTACGCAGTTTATTGCTAGCTCGCACTTTGAACTACTACCTACAGTTGACAAACTGAACTGCGATATTAAACTATTTAATAATGAAAGAAACGTCTTCTGAACAGTTTATTTTGTGCTCGTGTAGAAAACGGAGCACATTTTAAGAAAAAGCAATAATCCTTGAAATATATCGGGAATAATAAAAATTGAAAGAAAATTTATTTGTTTAATGTTTCGAGCAAATATACATTTTAGTTTAGAATAAAATAGTCTAGAGAATATACTTAATGTGTTTGAATTTCCAATAATTTCAGTTCTTTTTTGTTTAAATTAGGCATGTAGATGTAAAAATTTAATTTCTTTAAATGCATTATTGTGAAGTTATGTTTTTATATATCGATTTGGGTATAACGGATTTAGCATATTAATTAATTCGGGAAAAACAGCTATGGTTGTACATACTGTAAGTAAAGAAACAATTTTTTTTTGTAAAAGCAAAGAAAACCTTACAATCAAAAAGAACTCTGTTGAGATCGATAAAATTCATTTTGTTTGTTACCGCGGCTAGTTTGTCGCGACAGTTAATAGGGGGAAAATTGCAATAATAAATTCCCTTATTTTCGATTTCGAAACTACAATTTAATGTTGACTGAAGTTAAACAAAAATACAAAGTTGCGAATGCGCTCGAGTGCATTAGTCGAGGCTTTCGATGAGGTTGCTTGTTAACGACTGATTAACTATTACAAAACTGAGTCGGCAAGTGAGTGACATCAAATTCCAGGGGTGGGTTCTTGAAATTAGGG
The DNA here is from genome assembly GCA_036346155.1 of Sinelater perroti. NCBI lineage: Eukaryota > Metazoa > Arthropoda > Insecta > Coleoptera > Elateridae > Sinelater > Sinelater perroti. The sequence goes on from JARFIY010000359.1 coordinate 7,103,992, forward strand.
ACAATAATTACCCTCAAAAAGGAAGACGGCTGCAATTGTTTAGACTAATGACGAGAAAACCCGCTGACAAATCTTAATTATATTTTTGAATAGAGTCATAACACAAAAGAGATAACAGCGGTCATCTACCTGAAAGGAACCCACCGACCACTTAGACTTGTCACACAACTTCCCTGGAGAATCTTAATTCTTAAAATAAGATAATCCCTACAATTATTCTTAATAATAAATTACTAACTGTTTCGTACTAAACATACTCCCCCCGTTGAACAAAGTGTTCAACAAACAACACAAGTTAATGGGGTCACTCATTAGGTAGAGCGCACAATTGTCTAACACATCTACGGAGTTTATCAGCGGGAGTTTTCACACGAAATACGCGCACTACACCATCTTCGTCGGGGTGAACCGCAGCAATGCCACCAAGAAACCATTGCAGAGGCTGAAGCTTATCTTCTTTAATCAACACAATATTATTGATGTTGGCGTTCTGGGAGTTACGTTGCTACTTGGACCGAGTGAAGGTGGTTTAAATACTCTTGCCATATATTCAAAAAATGCTGCTTCATCCTTTGAGCGTGTAGCCATGCAGACAATCGATGGGTTGGTTCACTGCTTGAATAGGTTTCGGTTAAGCTATTCAATGGACCATCTATTAGGAAATGGCCAGGGGTCAAAAGGAAAATGTCGTTCAGATCCGAAGAAGGATGAGAATTAAGAATTACTTCAATCTTAGTGGTGTATGTTTATAATTGCTCAAATGTTAAAAGTGCGACCAAAATGATATTTAAATGATTTAATCGCAGTCTCCCACAACCCGCCAGGTGAGATGAAAAATGTCAACTAATGGTTTCAATTGCTAAATAGCGACGTACACTCTCGTTGAGTGAGGATAACCTAAGAAATAATTTACTAATTAACAAGTTAGCCTTATCAACTTCATCTGGGGACAGATCTTTAGTTAATTTAGGCATGTTTTTTAAAATTGCATTGCAAGTAAATCGACGCATATAAGCCACTATTCTTTTTAATTTATTAATATAGCTGTATCTTTCTAAGAGGTTGAGTTCAATAAATTTGCTTTTTAAACAGGTTATCGGAGTGGTAACTGTACGTTTCTCTGGGATATCTATAGCGTTTAGAGCTCCTGTCGGCCAGGATGATTCCGAATCAACAAGCCATGCAGGCCCTGATTGCCAAATAAAGGATTCTATAAGTTCCAAGGGAGTTTGACCGCGAAATACCAAATCTGCGGGATTGTTATAAGAAAAGACGTGACGCCAATGACACGACTGAGTTAACCCTTAAATTTCCGCTACGCGATTTAAGACGAATGTTTTCAACAAATGAGGCTCAGTATATATCCAATGAAGAGCTGTAGATGAATCAGACCATAAATAGGCACCGGGGAGCTCTATAGGAAGTATGCGTTTTATTGATATGTATAAGCGCGCCAATAGACCTGCAGAGCATAATTCAACTCGAGGTATTGTAATGGGCCTTACTGGAGACCAGACTTCACCCTTACCATTAGTAGATCGCAGATAGAAACAAGCGCCATATGCCCTTTCGCTTGTATCACAGAAACCATGAAGTTTGATAATTTTGGTTCGCCGACTAACAACACAGCGATAAAATTTTAGTTTTTCTAATAGCGGAAGCTGAACTGAAATATTCTAACCAAAGCGTATGGAGGTTTGCGGGAACCGATTCGTCCCAGGCTACTCCCGCCTTCCACAGTTGTTGAATTATTATTTTGGCATAGACTATAACAGGGCCCAATAAACCTAGAAAATCAAGGAGCTTGGATACTTGCGATAATATAACTCGTTTGGTAGCCCTTTTATAATTTTCGAATAAATTTACAGCGGAGAACAACGTATCGTTTCGAGAATTCCATTGAATACCTAATATTTTTATCGTCGCATTAGGATTTAGAATCATGTGAGTTTAGTTAGCATTTTGTCCAAAGGGTTAGAGTTGACACTAATATGACACTGTACGCTGTTTTTAGTGCAAGAAGGAACACTGTTTATTTCTCCAGCAACGATCCAACCCAGTTGTGTTTTTTGCAACATGGCAAAAGGTTGGTTCTTTAATCTAGTTGGACCTATACATAAGAGCTTATAAAATAATTTAACTCCAATGAGAATGTCGACGTTGCGTGGAGCGTAAAATTCCGGGTCAGCTATAACGATATTTTTGGGAATTTCAACTTGTGATGGGTTTAATTGCAGCGAAGGTTTGAGTTTAGTAATGTGTGATACTACAAGAAAATCAAGAGACTTTTGATAATTACTAAAGCGAGATTTTATCACAGCTGACACTTGATGCTCGATGGTTGTTGAAGTGCCATCTATGCCAATGACATTGATTTGAACCTGCTGTTTTTCTAAATTTAAAAAATCAGCAACTTGTTGCGTAATAAAGTGGGCTTGAGAGCCTGCATCTAAAAGGGCGCGACAAGTCATAGATTGGCTATTTTTATTCGCAAGATCTACTATAGCGGTAGCCAGAAGCGCCTGTGATTCAACGCGAGCATGCATGTTAATGCTAGAAGTAGATTGAGCAGTTTGTTCGCGCGGAGGCTCAGCCTCCTTTACAATAACTTGAGAATTGTTTTGATTTGCTCTTTCAAAGTGTAAAAGAGTATGATGCTTTTAGTTGCATTTGTGACAATTACCTGACGTGCATCGATTTGATCTGTGATTGCTGCGAAGACAATTTAAAAACAGATTAATGTTTTTTGCAATTTGATAGCGCTCTTGTGGAGATAGCGATTTAAATGTGCTTCAAGATAATATTAAATGATCACCCTTACAGTTCTGACAATGAGTGTTTGCTGTTGAAGTAGAGAAAACCTGTTGCGATTGTTGTTTGAATTTTGAGGAAATATGACTTTCCTTAAAATCGCATTTTGCTAATCATTAAGTTGAAGGCCTTGGCTGTCTTCAAATTGAGCACGACATCTTAGGAAGGTGAGCAAGTCATGCAGCGGGTGATGGCATTTCATTTGAAAATTCTTCCCATTTTTCGCGAATGGAATTATTTAATTTTTCTAATGATTACGATTATTAGAGTGCCCCAAAAATCGACGGTTCTTGAGTGCTTGTACAGCCCAGTGTATTTTGAATTGATCAATTAATGGCCGAACAAGTGTTCTTGGACTTGAATCAATTTGAATAAGATCTCTAACAATTATTCTTAATAATAAATTATTAACTATTTCGTACTAAACACATTTTATTATTAAAACTTAATTAAAGGTCAAATTGTAGATGTTCATTATACCATTATTGCAAATTTTTAAGAAAACTAATTTTGAACTTGAATGTATGTTTAAGAGTTTGTAGCGATAAGCTAAGTCGATTTATACTTTTGTCTGGTTCAACTAATGGAAAATGTACCTGCTATATGTAATGGTGCACTATTATATTTGCCATTAACAATTAGGAAGCTCTATTGACCAGTACCAAGAATGACGTCCTATTGTTAGACTTCATTCTGTTGATTAATTTTTTATGTAGAACCATGATGTATAGTGCCCATAAATCCAAAAATATATGAAATAAGTGTATTTCAGTGGTTGACACAATCTGATTGATGCTAAACTTTCTTAATTGCCAATATAAATATAGTTTTAACAATTATTTTTATAATAATATAATATTCTATAAACACATTTTATTATTTATTGTGGCTGCTTTAGAATATATTTTGTCCTTTAATGTTAACTTATAATATTGTAGTAGTGCTTGTTTATTTATAAATATTTTCTTTTTATTCTAATCTTTGATTATGCTTTTCTTTAATTAAGTTAATATTATCCCCAATTGAGTATGCGGTTGCTTTTCTCCCTCAATTTTTATCTTTTATATTGTTCTACCATTGTACTATTCTATTTATAATTTTTTCTTTTTTAATATAAAAGTTTCTAACTTATTATTTTAATTCGTTCTTTAACTATTGAGCTTTTGTATCTGACCTGATATATTAATGTTCTTTCTATTTTTGAGCTTTGTTCTTTTAGTTTACTATTTTTTGGTACTGTTGCTTCAGTTGCTTTTTACTTGTTATAAATATACAAGCAAAAAATCTCGACATACTTAAAAATAAAATAGTTAGGTAGATTTCGTCGATATATTACATGTTGCAGACGCTCTTATCACGATTTTCTCTTAAATGTGACATTTTTGCTACAGCGCATTTAGGTCATAGTTTTTTCTAAACGCAAGCAAACCTCTACTATTTGTGCCTTCTTAATATTTTTTATTACGCTTATTTGATTGTTATATAATCCCAATTCACCTGTTATACTTTGAATGCATTATGTTGCCAACGCAATTTTACTTTGGTTTTAAGGAAAGTACTATTGCAGTTTGTTTGTTAGACAGTATTTTATAGTATGAAACTAATGGTGATATTAAAAAAAGTAACGCTAAAGTTACATTATTATTAAGTTTTCAGAAGCCAATATGACGGTGCATTAAAAACTATTCTAATCTAACAAAATAAAAATTTGCAGCCAAAAATTATTTGTATTATTGCTTCTCAAAGTATTTTTCTTTAAACAATATGCACGCATTAAATAAGACTACTAAAAGCATAAATTCTACTAAATATAAATTATTGGGAGAATAAAGGGTTTTAAAGTTTTCTGCTGTATTTCTGGGAGTTGCATGTCTTACTACGCATTTTATACGTCTGTAGAGAAAATATTAAATGATTATAATAATCTGAAGCATTACTGTAATAATATAATACAGAGCGTTGAAAACGGGTTTTTTGAATAAAGTTTAGCAAAAATGCTGTTTAAGTACAACAGATGTTTTTTTTTATTAACACGAACTTGGCATACATATTACGACTAGTTAATAGTGTCTAGCAATTTGGTTTTAATTAATCTTACTTTAAATCTAAGGCTTAAAGTCTTAGTGTTTTGATGTACGTACTCTCATTGGCGTACTCCATATGTTTAAAACACTTCTTTCTCGTGTTTTAATTGCCCTTAATTTCACTTAACTACACTTAAACTAATTCAAAAGGTTTTTGCCTTCTCAATTTCTGAGTAACTCCAGTGTTCTTGAGTAGTTGTAACACTTAGACATTCTCATGTTCATGTAGTCTCTTTTCATGTTTTTTCGCAAACCGTTTAATTTCCTCGCCGATTGTAGGAATTTTGAAATCTTTGTAGATGTCTTCATTTCTGATGTACCACGGAGCGTTGACGATGCTGGACAGTACTTTGTTTTGAAATATTTGTGTAATTTTTACCTTATATTTCCTTGTGCATCCCCAAAGTTGCACACCGTAAGTCCAGACTGGTTTTAGAATTTGTTTATACAACAATAATTTATTATGCAGTGATAATTCGGAATGTACTTCTACTAGCCACCACATATTTTTCTAAGTTCTTTGCGTTTTTTCTTTATGTGTTCTTTCCACTTCAGCTTGGCGTCGAGTGTCACGCCCAGGTATTTCGCTTTGTTAGCGTTAGGAATTGTTTGCTAATTAATCATTATAGGTAAGTAGTCAACTGTTTTGTTGAGGAAGTTTATGTGAGTAAACTTCGCTTCATTTAATTTAATCCGCCATTTTTTAGTCTAGCTAGTGACGTTGTTTGTAGTTTATTTGTAGCTACTTCTATTTCGTTGCTAGTGGCTATTAGTGCAGTGTCATCGGCAAATGTGGTTGTTGCCACTCCATCACTCATAGGGATGTCGCTGGTGTAAAGCTAGTACAGAACTTCCTTGAGGTACACCTGCAGCAATATCTCTTAGCTGAGCATTATTTTCTGTATCCTATTCTGAATTGACGGCTGGAGATGTATAATTTCAGAATATAGCTCATCTGACTAGACCGGTTTTTAGCTACTTTATATTCGAGGCTCATGTCTCACACTTTATCAAAAGTTTGGGCCACGTCTAGAAATATAGCGGAGTATATTCCTTTTTCTTTTAAGGTTCTTTCAATAACATCGGAGATCCGATGTACTACTGATTAGGTTGGAATCAGCTGCTTTTCTTCAGTAATTGGTTTGAGGCCTTTCAGTAGCAGTTTTTCGAACAGTTTGGATATGGCTGGTAGCAGTAAAATCAGTCAATACAATGTTTTTTTCATTGGGTGGCTTACCCTGATTCGGTATCATAACTTCCGCAACTTTCCATCGCATGGGTACGTATTGTAATTGTAGTGCTGCGTTAAACAGTTGCGTAAGCTTCATTATGCCATTTTTGGTAGTTCTTTGAGGAGTTGTCCACTTATTAGGTCGTAATCTGGTGTTTTTTTTGGGCACTGATACTTTTTATATCTTGTTGTAAATTTCTGTTGGAGCTGCCGGCACAACGACTCCGACTTCGGTAGGGTCTTATTGTCGTCAGATGGATGTGGTTGGAAAGTGTTTGCCATGTGTTCAGCAAATATTTTTACTTTATCTTCATCTTTTCTTTCCTATCTGTCATTATTCTTACGAATTAGTGGATTTCAATTTTTAGTATTTTCATGGCTTTCCAGAGGAGTATTCGGTGTCTATCGTCTGTTAGTTTGTTTAGCAATTCAGTGAACGTTTTATTTTTAATGATACGAATTAGTGCTCTGGTTTGGTGCCATCGTTTTCCTGATCTTCTTTTCACTGAGGCAAGCTCTCTGATTTCCCTAGAATATTTTACACTCAGTGTTTTATTTTTCGGCACAGGGTATTGTTCCATGTGGCTTGCTCCAGATCAACTATAAACCGCTCTGCTTCTTCGTCTAACTGCTCGTCTAATTGTTTTTGTGGGACATTCAGTTTAACACATTCTTCTACTTCTATTCTAAAACCATCTTAGTATATCTACTTATTTATCAGTGATGATGGTAGCAATTTGGTTATAATTGTTTTGCTTATTGTCAAGATAATTGGAGAGTGGTCTGATCACAGACCATAATTGTCTTTAATACTGATGTAATTTGAGGAAATTCCCTTCAGAGCGAAGAAATCAATTAGATTTGGGAACTTATTGCTATCTGTTGGCCAATACGTTGCTTGATTGCCTCAAATAGCTTTAGTGATGATAAGCATTGAACCCCAAAAGGTATATGTAGTATTGAGATCACTTCCAATTATAAAATGATTTTCTAGTGTTTCAAAGAGTCTGAAGTAATCCTTTTTTTCTAGCGGTATCTGCTATATATATTGCAGCAATTAGATTTTGTACGAATTTTTACAGCTGTTGCTTGTATTTTTCGCGTATTGTTATTAACTTCTTTATAGTGTTTGACATTTTTTTTTATTATTATCGCCAAACCACCCATTGCTGCGTTGTCCGGTTGAACGGAATGATATAGTTTATATTCTTTTATGTCTAAATAGCTTTTCTTAGTAAAATGAGTTTAAGAATTCAGATAAACGTCTATTTTCTGATCCCAACGAAACGGCTCTAATTTATGAGCATGTTGGAGTAGCCCGTTTGCATTCCAGGATATGGTTAGAATACACGAAGTCATTTTTATTTTATATTTTTGACTGTAGTAAAGCCACAACAATCCATAAAAAAGAAACAAAACTAACCGCAATTGCAAACATTGCAAATAAAACTCGGAAATCCATTCTTAATAGAGTTACAAAATTAGAACCCCTGCAATAAGACATATGTAAATATTAAATTACTTTGAATCACAGATAGTAATAATAATTTTATTTTTTATAATCTATAAAGTTTTAGTTATACTTGAATATATAAACGGGTAATTTAATCGTAATTGAGAGGTCATGCGTTTGCCACCTTTATTTGATAATAAATGCGTATGGCCTTTATTAGTATCGTTGAATTTGTGTTAAAATTTATTTTTGTCAACATATTTACTAATACTACAAAGGATAGTTCAAATTTAATAAAAATTGTAATTTCTATTTACTTTTTTATTATTTGTGTACGTAATTCAGATTCTATTAAACGTTTTTACAGTAATATTTCCTTATTTACTTTTTACAATTTTCAAGGCAAAATAAAATACTATAAAATTATTTATTTATTATAAAAAATAAACTTTATTTTCTTGCATATTATGTTGCTGCTTATAGATAACAATATTTATACAATCTGCCAATTAATATTAGGCGCATAAGTATTCTATAGGACTAAATATAGGTAAATGAGTACAATAAGACATGTGGTGTAGAATTCCAGTGAAAACTCCCCTTACAATGTTTTAATATAATATTCATGAGAATGAGGAGTACAATGTTGTGAAAGACTAATATACAATGACAGTTAGAATCTAGTAGGTAGATCAGATAGCTTAAAACACTTGAGTCTTTTGGGTTCGTTGTTATATTCCATAAGGTGCTGCACAGAAGGGTTGGGATGAGCGAACAGTCTGTCTTTATATCCCTCACTGAGCTTTTTAATTTCCCTTTTCACTGTGGGAATTTGTAGGTCACTTAAAATCACATTATTGGGGACGTACCATGGCGCGTCAACGATCAACGTTTGATATGGATATAGTATTGATTAGTACTTATGATATGTATCTGTAACGGAAGTTATGTCTAAATATTGTGAACCAATAATGAATACAATTGACAGTTTTAGAATACTTGTATTGCAAGGCTAATTTCTATTTTAATTTTAGGGAAATAGATATAATGTTCTAATGTCTATGGCTATGCCAAATTTCCGACTAAGTTTAAAAAATAATCCCATTAGAGTTTGCCTGGTTTTTATTTAACCGTGATATTAATTTACAAACTGTTTAATGCTTTATAATTTTTAAATAGCCTTCTTTCATTATTTTCTATGAATTTGTTTCATCTTTCAAAAAGCTGTCAAACTTCTCTTAGAAAACTTCAAAATAAGATAATAATTTAGAGTTGCTAAACTCAACTAGATTGTCAGAAGTATTTCTTAGGTAATGTTATGACGGTTTAAAGGGGTGATAATCTGAAGCAGTAAAATTTGGCAAATACGCCGGGATGACAAAGTTTTCCAACCTTAGTCAGTAATCGTTTTCAAAGTTGTTTGATGGCGTGTAGTTGAATATTGTCTTAAAGAATAACTTTTTTTCATTTCTTACCATTATTAGTGTTACTGTGTCCTGCGTGTCCTTAATGTGTATCTGGTGTTAGTAAAGCGCTGCGGTCACTATTTCACCAAATATAAACTACTTATAAGTAGTACACCTTTTTGGTCGTGTAGTACCAGTCGAATATTAACTTGGATAAACCCACTATTTTATTCTCTTTGGATTTTTATAGAAAATCTATTATTCTTTCGCCAGATACTACCCTACTGCAAGAAATTTTTCTATTCCATTTAGAGAATAATGTCATGGCTGTATAGTCTAATGGCTTTGCTAGTGAATCTTCCAGCTTGTGTAGATGCTTAGAAATGGCTTAATTGTGTGCAATAGCAATCATTTCTTAAAAGCTATTTCAGTTTTTCACCTTTCACTTTTATTAGCTGTTCAGAATTTTGGCATCATGCAGATCAATACAAAATTCCTTCATAGAGAAATAAAATGATTTCTTGAGATTTATTCGTACTTTTCTTAGGAGTTTATAAGGGGTCTTTGAAGAATATTGATGATTTGTGTGCTCTCCTTGATTATTTGTAGGTTCAAAAGTAAAAGTTTGGCAGGAGATGAACAAGGCTCAAAAAAGTCAGTTGCCTCACAAATATTTTGCTGGTGGTGTAGAAAATAAGCGCAATTATTTTTGAATGGAAGAATGGCCTGTTCCTTTTTACGGCCAAATAATGCTCATATATTTGCTTAATAAATAAAATTTATCAAATTCACTAATTAGTTTCTTGATATTAAAATTGTTATCAATAAAAACTTATAGTATAGGGTCAAAATGTAATGCTCGGTAGCAGCATCAATAAGTTAATACAAATCCTTAGGACCACCAACTAGAAATAGAAGTTATATGATGTTCGCGCAGTCATTCCTTTAACGATCGTTGGTCGGTAATTAGTACTGGATTTGCACGCAAAAGGTATCAAAACTATACTTAATAATAATAATAATAATAATGGTATGACTCTTAAGTCCCGCCTAGGAGCATGGCTTGCGAACTGAGATTCTGCCCGGTCGTTGCGCACTCTCTGATGCGGGGCGATGTAGCAAGCACTGCTCTTTACAAGAACGCCATTATTACCCTTTGTTTGAAGTGAACGCAGGTATTTAATTATATTTAGTGATTGAGTAGGCCACCCGACAGGCACTAGAGAGCTCCGGGAATAAAACCTAGAGAAACTTAAATAACAATAAAATACAAAATGATTTGTAGCATGAATTATATGTTACGTTACAGCAAACGTAATATAATTTTATTAAACAACATTATCTCTTATCAGAAAACTTTACATATTTTTATATTGTTGTATACTTATTATGACATTATTATCACGACATATATATCTTTCTAATCACTTTAATTCTATACTAAAAACACTGTCGTCATGGTGGTAACGCGTGACATATTGAATAAAATATATGAAAAACGTAATCAGACAAACGTAATCACACGTTGTGCTGTTGTTTAGTAATCCAGAATTAAAAGCAGTAATTAAATTGGATAATACTGTTTTATTTTTCATTATTTTCACTCACATGTTGAGAATTAGAAATAAAGTTTTATATTGTAACTTATAAAACTAAATAAAGAAACTTTTTAGAAGAATTTATTTAATAAGAATTTTGAATATTGTAAAAAATAACAACCAAACTATATTGTAGCGACAATTTCAGCAGTAAAATATTTTTTTAAATATCTAAGGATTAGGAAATTTTATTACCGCAGTTTAAAATATTTAGTAAGAGTCATACATATACTAATTAAATTAAATACAACTAAGATTTAGAAAATATATAATAAAAATGTAAGTAATTGCTTTGTTAGACGAAAAGTAATTTATTAGGTCATTATAGTTGATTCATTTGTAATGAACACATAACAAAGCAACCTTATTAATTTTCTGCTCTTTTTACGTTTGTAATTATGGAGTTTAAGAATATTTTTGTATAACAATCTGAGAAGTGGATTAAAGTCTTAAGCAACTAGTTTTTTTAATGGGCTCACCCTTTAATATTAATAACTAAAAAGTTTAATCAGAAATATTTCTTCTTTTAAAATAACGTTTAAAGTAATTGAGGTAGTATTAGGTATTTTACATGACCGATTTCGTGTTAAAAATCTCTTATGTAGTTTAAGAAAAAAGCAAAAGCTCATCCGCGTTGAATTATTAGGAGCCATGTGACAGAGGTAAAGGTAGACGGGTATCTATCGTTATTACTAGTGGAAGAATTTAATTATTTTGTTTTGATTCAGAGAACAAATCTAAGGTGACAGGGCGGTCATTTTATTAAAATTTGCCAACAAAAGTAATGTAACCTAAAAGTACCAGAAAAAAATACCAATTTTTTCTATTAAACATTTTTTAAATATTTACGAGGACGGCGATCAAAGAAGTACTGTAATTCAACTGCCGATTTAACTAATTTTACCAGAGTTCTTTGAGTATGTAGAGGTTAAAATGCGATTATTAATACTTCCGACAAGTCAAAGGTAATAATACAAGCCTGCGATGGTTGTGTTTTTAGTTTTTTAATTGATTTTTATGCATTTTTTAGCATGAAATCCAAAAATAATTTAAAAAAATTTAAATTTCAAAATTGCGAAAAATAGACATCGAACATCTTTTTTGTAAGAAATAAATATAATATATTTACGTTTTTGGCTTATATTATGCATTCTTATAGCAAAACAGTTGAGAGGTCGGTTGAGTGGCGAAGGGGATTCATTGACTCCTTAAGTTTTCTAATGAAAATTATTATAAATTAGTCTATTTTAGTACATTCTTTATTTTTGTTTTATTATTTAATTTAATTTTTAAAAGGTACATTGAGCCCTTGAATCTCTATCCTTCCCTTTAGGGAAGCTACAAAATTGTTTGGGTTGAAGATGATGAGACGGTGGGAGAGTATACGCCCATACACGTCGGACATTCTATATTTAAAAGAGTGTTACGAAAACGTGGAATTTGTTCTCGATAAAATTAAATACGACGCTCATAAGTGGATTATGTGCGGCGAGTTCAAAATAATATCGATGCTCCTAGGACAGCAAACAGGGTGCACAAAGTTTCCTTGTTTTTGTGTGAATGAGATAGCAGAGACAGAGAAAATCATTGGATAAAGAAAGATTGACCAAAAAGAGCTCTATTAAAATCTGGAATCAAAATGTGCCTCGAAAAGCTCTCATAGAGCCAAATACAGTTATTCTTCCATCTCTGAATATCATGGTATGTTTTGCTGAAGTAATATGTCAAAGCCTAACCAAAAGAAGGTAAATGTTTTAACAACTGTTTAGCTAAAATAATGCGTAGTATAAGCCAAAAAAATGTATAAACAATAAAACAAAGTTGAAAGTCTCAAATTTCACAATCTTTTAACTTTTTTGAAATTGGCGATTTGCGAAAAAACCTGATGTGGTGGGAAAAAATGAAGGCCATTTCCGGATTTAGCGCTAAAAATACATAGAAATAATTTATTAAAAGTTAAAAATATGACACAAACCTAATATTTCAGGCTTATATAATAGATGACCGTATATAAGTCTTATCATTGTAATTTTAAAATTTTTATTAAACGATAAAAAATTTTTGTCATTAAGAAAATCTTTTATTAGTAACAATTTTTGGAATTGTTGACTCTAGATTATGAAGAGCTGCAGTTCAAACCACTAAGCCAATACTATTTTGGTAATCCGATTTATTGACTTATTTGTTATATTTATCTAATTTAAGAAGTGGTTTAGTTTAATCAAAAACATATTATTGAAACAAAAATACGTGACTAATTCTGAGCAAACACGTACACTTATTATTTTTGCAATACCGTGGTTAATTCCTAAAATTAAAGATTAAAGAGTTTGCAATAGTACTACTGCGAATAGATGTAGATAACGTTAGAGCGGCATGTCTCTAATCTGGGTATTCTATTTTTGAGTTATTTTAACATTTCAGTAGTAAGAGTTTAAAACTTAAAATATGCAAATAAATTAACAGTATTGCTTTATTGTAGTAAAAATGTAAACGCAAGAAATTTTTATATTTTGACTGAAATTAGCTTATTTAATTAATTTTTCTTGTACACCAATTTTTCAAATTATAATTTACAGAAAACGCCACAACATGTTAGTGATACTTGTGGAGAACAAAATAAAAATATCGATAGTACTTGATTTGCTAATTTTGTTGGTAAATAGAATAGATAAAGATGATCATTTCGGTTTCAAAGCAATTCTAAATTTTTTAGTGAAAGTACGTTAAGGTTTGAAAAGTAGATAAAAACAAAAATAAATCTTTAATTTGGAGGAGTATTCATACAACTAGGAGCAGGAGATTGTTTATAGAATCAAAGTAATTTTAAATTTCAGACATTAAAAAATAGTAACGTAATTAATGGTGGAAAATTTACATAAATGTTCTAAAGACATTTATAAAAAATACAACCAGAAAGTAAGTGACAATTCAATGATTATTAGAAATAAGAAGAAAAGTGTGTTTGAACTTTTGGAAAAACTTAAGGGAAATAATATGTGATAAAAATTTTTTTTATAGCTTTCGCAGAAATTTAGAAAATAGAGTACTGTGGTAAATATGGTTTTTGATTCAGGAAACATTTATTTCATTTTAATTCTTTACCAGATGCAATCATTAACGTCTCATTAGTAGTCGCAAAGTATTTACCAGATGCAAATCTCTTAGTCATTGTATGAGGCATTTTGTTTTAAGGTAAAAAGTAAAACGAATAGATTTTCCTTTACAATCTCTCTATTTTTAAAAACTAATAAATTTTAGTAAATATTACATTGAAAAACGTTTAAAAGAATATATAAGTTGCAAAAATACCCAGGTAAATCACGATGGTAACAAAGATAAATTAATTTTTTGTAAAATAGAATCAACTGCCATAACAAAGAATTACTGCACTCCGTACATACAAGATGAGAATGTTGAAGGCATAAGAATTTGGTGCAAGTATCACTGTTATATCGTCGTGTTTTTCTGCCATGTAATCTCGGAATTTTTTCCTGGATCCAGATATTTGTGTTTCTACACTTTCTCTTTGATGCAGCTAAAAAAATCTTCCTTTCTATTTTATTGCACCGGTGTTCGTGTTATTTAATTTCTGTCGCTATGTGAAGTATTTTTGCGTTAATTACAGTAAGATTTGGTATTGAAAAGAAGACATCTATGGGCCGTCGTTTAGTATTTCGGACAATATATGTTTTACACATTACATCAATACCTGCTTTGTCCATTTATAGAATATGATGAATAGAACATAAATTTTATAACTAGTATGCGTACCGATATTAAAATTACATTTTCTTTGGCTTCGGCACGTAAGATACTAATACTGAATCATTCCAATGTTCAAAAATACTAGAGTGTACATCTCTTATTGTTGTTTGGCAAAATTTATTTTGCATTTCTGGTTTATTTTTTTCTAAAGTGGCCACAATAAAAGGCCGCGAACTATATATTTCATTAGAATAATATCCATGCTCCAATTATCCACGGTTGTGTTTCTCCCAATGTCTCAAGTCAATTCTGTAAGTCTAACGACAACACCTTTCGGTTTGTTGCTGATCTTGTAATTATGCAAAATAATTTTGCTGCGATTATTCTAAACATTTTATCATATTTTGGATTTGGTGGAATATATTGTTTAAAGCGACATGAAAAACACAAATTTAAAAATTTTTAACAAATATCCCGAAAATGTCGCGGTTAGGACGATCTTTCACTTTTCTTAGGTCTCCAGTCTCTCGATCGTCGCAATAAGAAGCTAAATTTTAACAAACTTATTGTGATCCGACATTTATCAATCCCAAAATAATTTGATATTTTACATTTATTGACCTATGAAATATAGGAGCAGTACTCAGTACTATCAGTATCCTGAGCGTTTCTTTTTCGAGAATACTTCCCTCTAATTGAAGTTATGAATTAGTTAGTGAACGTCACAAGTATTTGCTTTACCGATTGCATCGGGCAATTTTTTAAGAACTTTACATGAAGTCAATTTTTGCTTTTGTTAAGTAAGGCCCTTTCTTCCAGCGCCAAAAATTTACAATTTATTTTTTATTAAAAGAACTTATAATAACCTTTATATATTTTTTCGTTTCAGATTCGGATTTTGTATCTTGATCAGTGTCTGGATTTTCGATTCTTTCTTCTGCAATATATTCTGCATCTGTGTCTGAGTTTTCAAGGACTTTATTTTTAAAAGCATCTTGTAACAGCAATTCATAAATAATTGCATGTTTATTTAAATAAATAAAATTAAACTTAGTTTAATTGTCTGCCATTGAAATCTGAAATGGTATCAAATAATAAATAATTAACATCTGTCGCAATGGCGGTTGCAATGTATTTGTGAGATACACCCCAAGTTTTGACCGCTTGTATTTATTACAAAAAAAAAATAGTTAATTCATTAGCTTTAATGAAATATCAATTATTTTTTGTTATATCTGTATTATGTAACTTAATAACGTTTTAAAGCTAAATTATTAAAACAAAGCTTTTTTCACATTGATAATGAGACACGTCTTTAAATATAGTTGTTAATTTTAAAGATTTTGTTTAAAAATAATAAGCCACTAATAAAGTATATAGGGAACAGTAAGTATTTCAATCGTTACAATTTACTGTTTCGTAATGTAATAAAAGATGTTCAGTGTTGATGTCATACTTGTCTACGTGCACGCGCTTTTACTTTTAGTCAGTTTTTATCTTGTTGTGAAATATTTCCAAATAAGCTTTCTTGTTAACGTCAACGTCGGCTTGAAAACATTTTGATTTATGATCGTACTTTGCCTATAAATAAATGCAAACTGTTTTGTAGTCTAAAAACGCATATACATTTATTTAAAAGTCTAGTGTGTGCGTGTGTGTAAAAAATGACTAATAAATAGTAACGCTAATATGCTTAAAAATATATTTTCAAGATTTATAGATTCAAATTTTTATCATTCTTAAAGTATTTCCCAGTCGATGCAATGCAGCCTGCCACTTTTGTTACTTTTCTGGAATTTGTGCAAGCAATAATGTGTAATGTGTAATACGAATATGAGGCTTTTTTTATAATTGCGACAACAAAAAAATCTGTTCAATGTTATTTATGTATAGTTGTTAACTACAGTATCTGTTTGTCCAAATTATCATTTTGTTTTTCTTTTTGTAAAATTAACGTTTTTAGCCAATTTTTAGCCGAGGTCAATATATCTTCACATAATCTGTTGTTTTATTCATTAAAATAAAATTAAATATTTTGTGATTTTACCAAGTTTTGAAATTAAATAAATTTTCTAAATGTGTTTTACGGTTTCTGTTTATATAGAGTAACATTTAAACAGTTCCTCTTAAATGCACTTGCAATGTCATAAATTATTGAAGTAGGTAAGAAAAAATAATGTCCTCAAGTACCGCAAAGCTAACCACGCAGTGTGTAGCTAAGAAAAATTTCTACATAACTACATAAATAAACGATCCGTGTATTTAATAAATTAATTTTTAAAATTACACGTCAGGATTAAACAATGCTTTATTGTGTTATTATACCACAAACTTTAGCTAACTAAGATTAAATTTAAAATACATAGAACCTAAAAATCTACTCAAATTTCAATAGCTACGTATGTATAGTGAGAAGACTCCGTTTTCTAACAACAAATGGGAAAAAGGAAATTTGATGGTTACGAATGAAGTAATTTAATCCAAGTATAATTACAATAGAGAAATATTTATTTTTTATGTATTCAACAATCGATCTAGAAACAATAAATAAATAAATGAGTATTGCAGTACCTAAACTGTCAACTATATTTGTAAGGTGTAACAAATTATGGTAATGTTAAAATAGCAGAATTGGAATAACAAAATAAAATTATTAACTCTAGTTAAAATTAATGCAGAAGATCCTAATGTACATATTTAGTACGCCCATCAATACTTATGGCAGAGAATAAATATTGCGATAGCCTGTAATTGACCAAAGTGAGAGCCCAGATACGTATCTGTTCAAAACGATAAATCCATATGCGTTAATGAAGACCATAAGAAAATAATTAGAAGAACAATCCAAAACTAGGGATAAAAGCTATAGGAAGATTCCAGTATTCCGACAAAAAATTAAAAAACAACTTTGAGGAAGTTAAAAATATAACAGATACTTGAAAGGTAAATTAGGAGAACGATTTAGAAGATTGAGAGAAGAACTAAAAGGAGAGTTAGGAGAATATAGGATAATAATGCATAAACATTTTAAAAATTTGGGAGAAGAATTGAGATTATATCCAAAAGAAAAAATCGAAAATTTAGAAGCAAAGGTTGAACACTAGGTGGAAGAAAGAATAAATGAGAATTATTAAATTTCAAAAAGAAGAAAGGTGCAAAACCGAGAATTTTAGTAAATTACATAATTCAAACGGTAGAAGAAAGAATAACGGGATATTTAGAACAATAAAAAAAAATAGGAAACAATGTCAAAAATGTTAAGGTATAAGACAAGAAAATGTTTTTTTAATAACTTCATTCAGAAAGACACTTTTTTTATACTAGAAAATCAGTAAAAATTTACCGAATTCTAACTTTGCTATGGGAGCTAAGATAGAGCAATTCACATCTTGAAGAGCGCTTGCAAGAATACAAATTCAATTGTGTGTTGTTGGTATAAGTGACATATATCTACTATATACATCCGTATAAAGGATCTTGACGCAGATCGTCGTTCAGGCTTTAAAATAAAAACTTGTAAAACAAGCATCCCGTATTATCGTATAAGAGCCATTATAAAACAACAAAAAATGACAAACAAAACATGTAAGGCATATTGAGATGAATAGTATGTGTAAATAACTTAAACAATATGGGCTACGTTATTGAAATTAGGGCAATGGGATCATTTTCGACGTAATTACAGAAAGACTACTAAGTTTGCCGAATCGCTAAATAATATTGGTTAACATCTCAAAATTTTTTTGCAGATTGATATTTTAAAGAAGCTTGAGAGTGCAAATTTGATGAACGGAATCTTGAAAGTTAACAAGTAAAGAGGTTCAGCTTACTCTTGTTAGAAAAAATTAATTATAGATATAAATAAGAAAAATCTTAATAGAAAGAGTTAAGTCTAAATTAGAAAAATTATAGAAGATAATTGTTAAATATCAAAACGTTTTTGCTTTAATTAATGTAACATAATTTTAATTAATTGGAAATGCTCCTAAGATTTTTCTATAGCAAGCTGAAAGTTACTAGGCTGTCATATTATCCAAAGTCATTCACAGTTTTGTTAGTTAAGGAGAAAGGCTGGTTAACACAATTTTGAATTTATTACCGTCAATTAAATGCCACCTTGCCCAGAATTGTTCACATTAAATTCACCTTATTTGGATTGGACAAACAGAGGTTATTTGCAGTTGAAATGTAGCCCTAAGACAAAGAGAAAACCGTATTCACAATAGGGTAAGGAGCAGTGCTTTCGATCAACTAAAATAAATCTTGATTACGACACCGATTTTTAGGCAGATGAAAGTTTATTGAAATGATGTTTGAATTGTACAACACTTCGGCAACTTTTGAGTAATTTATGAAAACCCGTATTGCAGGGATTAATTTAGCAGATGTATTTGGCGTTCTTAAAATGTGTGATCATAGTGGCCTCATCATGTAGGGAGCAATTTTGAAAAACTATTTCAGTAGTTACAAAATGCTAATTTAGAACATCCTAAGAAGCCTTATCTCTTCACAAATAATGTGAAATATAAGTTAACTGAAGGCGGACACAAGTGTACCTAGTCAAGAAGACCTTTTAAAATGAGCGGTGATTATGGTTCCGATTTTGAGTTATTTTCAAATAAACGGAAAATTTATACTAGATACTAAGCCAAGCCTTCTTAAACTTCGAAATTAGGAGGGGCAGTTGGTAAGATAAATTGTGCTACTAAAAGAGTACGGTTTGGCACAGAAAATCGAGCTGTAACTAGTCACTGTAACGTAGACGCTCTGTCAAAGAGATCGAATCGGTAATGAATTTTCTCAGCTGCAAGAGCAATAATGAATGACAGAATTAAAAGTAGTACTGAAAAAGAAACGCCAAGAAGTGAAATTACC
Organism: Sinelater perroti; assembly: GCA_036346155.1. NCBI lineage: Eukaryota > Metazoa > Arthropoda > Insecta > Coleoptera > Elateridae > Sinelater > Sinelater perroti. Next base: position 7,123,158 of record JARFIY010000359.1, read on the forward strand.
ATAAAATGAAATCAAGATGATAAATCCAGTAATAAAAACTTAGTTGGGCACTTTAAGATTCCTTGAAATTAGAGGATAGTTTTCTAACGAGAACTTTAAAGAACAGCAATGGTACTGTATCCAGGTTGCAATTATTAGTGCCGAGAACACAAGTGTCAAATGTTACGTGTATTGTAAAACTTCTAAAATAAGTATAAACTACAAAGAAGAATAAATGGGAATGGAAGTGCAAAACATGTGCTTTAGAATATGCCATTAAAAAAAAAAAAAAAGTAAGGCTACACGATATAGGCATCCCTTTGAAAAGGATAGCAATTGACATTGCTTGACTATTTTCGGAGAATAGTAATGGCAACGAATATATTCTAGTTGTCGCATATTATTTTACCAAATGGATCGAACTGTACGTATCTATGAATAAAAGCGTATTCATTGTTGCTGAAATATTAGTGTTTTTCTAATGTCTTGGAATATCTTTAGAATTCGTTTGAATTAAGGTTGTAATTAAAGTCGGTTCTTTTTTAGGGATATGCCAATTATTATAATTATATAAAATTAGAATAACCTTTCTACATATCTAGACGAACGGAATTGCATGATGGGAGGAATGAACCGAACAATGGGCAAATACTTCACAAGGGTTCGGCCCAAACATCAATGAAACTGAGATAAATACATTTATCTATATTTGATGGCTTATTGATTTGCCGTTTATGAGACTAGTAAATAAATTCAGGCTGCGTTGTGTTCGACTCATTGTTAGTTCATGCGTAAGCTTACTAGTGGGCGATTTTTGAATGCTATATATAACGTAATTTATTTTTTAATAAATTTATATAAAGCTTCTAAAACTGACAAAAAGCCATTGTGCCTCTGTGGATTATGTAGTCAAAAAGTTTAAATATTTCTACGGACAAGACTATGTACTGCATCAAGTTTTGCCCTTAATTAACTCACATAGTTAGCTTTGGCAAATTGCTATTCCAAATTGTAAGTCGCATGGTAGGCAAATCTCTCTTTCAAACGAACAAATTGCGAAAGCGGTCGTTTGAAGACTTGACGAGCCAGAAAAACATTTGAGTTTCAAAGACTATATGAACAATTATGCTAGTGATATAAAAGTTTTATTTAGAATGTTGGCTGTGATAGCGCAGTATTTGTTTGAGGTTCCGGTCGATATATCAATGATTTATTGTGTAGCGCGTTATTCGTATGGAAAAGAGTATAGCATCAGTTTTCACACAAAAATTTAATTTTTAGAACGAATTAGAGAGACATAAATTTACAGTAGGTACACTAATTGATAACGAAACAACTTTTTTGTTATAAATCGATTTACCTTAATACGTGAATAGCTGTATATTGTTTGAAATAGTATATGATTTATCAGGATAGTAAAAAGCGGTGCGCAGAATGCTGGAAGAGCTCTTTCAAGAGACGAGTCATATATTGCCATGTGCAACCTTTACTACGGTAAAAAAAACTTAGAAAATACCATTTATTGCTATTTATAGTGTAAATGGATCTTTAATTTTGGAAAACGTGTTAATTCTCCTACCACTTGTTCTATATGTATCAAAGGTTATTTTATTTTTGCAACAAAACGGCTTTAAAGACGAGACGGTACAGCACCTAACCGGGGAAGATCAAGCTGCTTAAGTAAAACAGGATATAAACGATAGGATAATTTTTAGTGCGGTCGTGAAAAAAATTATCAGTAATTTATTCAGCGCGTTGAGACTGAGTCACGAGGACTCTAGAAGCCTTGTGAGGATATCTAGCGTGTACGAAGTAGAGTCTAGGAAGTAGTGTCGTTTAGACACAATTCGGGTTGTAATTTAAGTGCATCAGAGGGCGGATGGGCCTGTAGAAATAAATAATTAGTAACAGTGCGTTAATTAATCAATTGATAGAAATAAGTGCAGAAAAGTAACTGTAAAAAGTAGTGCCTGTGTATTCTTAAATAATTCTTAAATGAAAATAAATAAGGGAACTTATATACATAATCGAACCATTATACATTGATATATAAAATTCTCTTTTCTTTAGAAGTTATATATCTAGCGTATTTTGCACCATTTGTGGTAGTTGCAATGGCTGCTTCTATATTGAAAATTTGAACCTTCTAAACTTTATTAAAAAAATGTTAAAACACAGGTCTATTGAAAATACTAGAACATATTAAGCTTCGTGCCTTCTATAATAAGAGTTCATCTCTATGATTAAAATTAAATCCTGTCATGTTGTATCTGTCCTCTAAATTAAGATATTTTTGTTATTTATCAAACGAAATTAAGCAATACTAATATCGTTACTTTCTCTAGTGTATTATTGAAGCTTTATCCAAGTATAGGTGTATAGTTTTGCTTCTGCCGTTTTCCAACAGATGACTTTAGGCGGTAAGTGGTGGCGGGAATAAACATATGTAAACGTCATACAATAAGCTTGGGCAGTTCTTAACATAACCCCATAGATTTGGGTTCGTATCGTAAGTTATTCTCGATTGAAAATGTCAATTTACCAGCCAAATTCTCGTCATTTGCGGGAGGTCTTAATTTTCTGCTTTAATATAAAGAAATCTGCGACTGAGCTCCTCGAATGCTCTCAAATACTTATGGCGAGACCGCTATTAGTGAAAGAATGTGCCGTGAGTGTTTTCAACGCTTCAACAACGGTGATTTTGACATCGAAGACCGACATGGCGGTGGAAGAATGTTTTCAAAGATGCAGAACTGGAGGCATTACTTTATGAAGCCTCGTCTCAAACGCAAGAACAATACGCAAGATCATTAGGAGTGACTCAACAAGCCATTCAAAAATGCCTCAAAGCTATGGGAATGATTCGGAAACAAGGAAATTGGGTTCCACATGAATTGAAGCCGAGAGATGTTGAACGGCGTTTGTTTGCTTGTGAACAGCTGCTTGAAAGGCAAAGGCGGAAGGGATTTCTGCATCGCATTGCGATTGGGGATGAAAAATGGGTTCATTATGATAATCCCAAACGCAGAAAAACATAAGAACTTTCCGGCCATGCTTCCATGTCGACGGCTAAACCGAATATTCACAGCTCCAAGGTCATGCTTTGGTGAGACCAACTCGGTGTAGTGTATTATGAGCTGCTAAAACCGTCTGAAACAATTACAGGCGATCAAAAGCAATTAATGCGTTTAAGCCGAACATTGAAAAACAAAGGGCCGCAATACAACGAGAGACACGATAAAGTGATTTTGCAGCATGGCAATGCTCGACCTCATGTCAAAACATACTTAAAAACGTTGAAATGGGAAGTCCTACCCCACCCGCCGTATTTACCAGACATTGTTTCCTCCGACTATTACTTGTTTAGATCAATGGTATACGACTTGGCTGACGAGCACTTACGTTTTTATGAAGAAGTCAAAAATTGGATTGCCCCAAAACATTTTTCGACGCGGGATTTGTACGCTGCCCGAAAGATGGGAGAAAGTAATGACCAGCGATGGACAATTTTTTGAATCGTAAATGTATGACCAGTTTTTTACAATAAAGACTCGAATGCCGCAAAAAAAAACGACGGAAGCAAAGTTGTACACCTATTATTATTTTAGTGGTATATTGTTTTTGTTGAGTGGTAAAAGTATTTATTTTTAGAAATTTTTAAAGTTCAATTTGCAGTCCTTACGTAGGTCTTTATTGTAGCTTGTCTAATAGACCAGTTAACATTTATAATTAGTTTCATCCCTTATCGCTTGGTATTTGAATCTTTTATTTAGCAAATAAAATATGTTGGAAGAAACCATACGCTATTACAATTAATATATAATTTGTACGAAAAAAATTAAAAGCAGGTAGTAACTAACTTTCAACAAAACAGAAAAAGAATTTTGCATTTTCTCTTGACTTGTTAATTACTTTAAGGGTAGTAAAGAATGAGATAAAATTCTAAAACAGATGAATAATTGTAAAGTACTGAGTAACCGATTGAAATTTATCAAAGCACGTCAATGCGAATTAACACTTATCTGTAAAAAGCACTTTAATGATAACGATAGCTAACAGGAAATCCGTTTCAACTGTAAAGCTGACATATCAGATTAACTTCTTTTTGAGTGAACTTTTTAAGAATTGTTTAAAATCTATGTTGAATATATCGTGGAAATTTGTATTGTTGATTATTACATAATAATTTTATTTAGTATCGGTAATGTGACAACGTAATATTTGTGTGTAATTAAAATTTGTTGTCTTCAAAAAGCGAAAGTGTACCTGTAGCTAATTATATTTAATAAAAATGATTGGAGATTATCGGTATGAGTAATATATCAGTGTTTAATTAATGCATAACTGATTACTTCAAACAAATCTTTTGCAACTATACTTACTGAAAAAACATTATCAATGTATCAATCTCTTGATTACGATAACTTATAAGTTGCCACAGTATAAAATCGCAGCACGAGTTTAGTTACGGCTTAGTTATTGATTATAAAAATGAAGCGGGCACTATTAGTTATAATTGTTATTTGCAGTTGTGGTGGTAAGTAATTTACTTTGTTATATGCAGCGAATTTCCTGTTCTATAATTTTATATCAAGCGAGGGCAGCCCCGCAAGTACCACGCTTAGATGGAAGAATTGTTGGAGGTGAGGATGTTGAAATCGAAGAATTTCCATATCAAGCAGCTCTTCAGTATTACATATATTACATCTGTGGTGCTTCGATAATTAGTCCTAATTATGTCCTTACTGGAGCCCATTGTACTGACGGGTAATGGTCCCCCATTTTAGTTTCTAGTTCAAAATCGTAGCTTGTTTGCAGGATGCCAGCATCCGTGTTTAAGGTTCGTGCAGGCACTTCGTTTGTCGCAACAGGTGGACAGCTAGTTGATGTAGCTGAAGTTACTCAGCATCCACAATACGATCCGAATACTCTTGATTATGATGTGGCAGTTCTTCGACTTTCTAGTGCTCTTTCTACGAGCGCAACCTCATTGCCTATTACAATGGCGTCAAATGGCCAGGAGATTTCGGCTGGGAGCAAAGCTATCGTTTCAGGGTGGGGAAGACTAGTTGAAAATGGTACTTTACCTTCGCAAATGCAAGCGGCCACAGTTACAGTTTTCTCAAATTCCCAATGTAAAGAATGGTATGGGGAGAGTTCAATTACAGATCGAAATGTTTTGCGCCGGCGAAATTGGTGGAGGCAAAGACTCTTGTCAGGTAAAATAATCATTAATAAGATCAACTTGTACAATTTTGCTTTATTCAATGCAGGGCGATTCGGGTGGACCACTTGTTGCCGAAGGTGCTCAAGTAGGCATCGTATCTTGGGGATACGGATGTGGTAGGCCAAATTATCCTGGAGTATATGCGAAAATTTCCCAACTTCGTGTGTTTATTAAGAAAGTATCTGGTGTATAAGGGACGCGGTGGCTCAGATGGTTCAACCAGTTGGCTCTGTCCTCTAGCCGTAGCGCGCGAGTTCGAGTCTCGCTCAACCCCATGGGGGTGTGTGAATGTCCTAGCTTTTAAGTGCATGTTAGTGGGCACAATAAGCCCTTGAGGCTGCAGTGCCTGCCTGTAAGTGCAAAAAAATCTGGTGTAGAGGAATACTATTTAGTTTCAGTGTTTTTTTTAACATTTAGATTTAGTTCTATGATTTTGTATGCATCAGCGTAGCCGCACGGTTGATACACGTTTTTGTGGCACGGACGGACCCGGGTTCCATTCCCGGAGCTCTTTGTGCCTGGCGATTGGCCTACCCATTTACTAAAAATAATCGAGTACCTGAGTTTACCTCACACAAAGGGTTAATAATGTCGAGCGTTTAAAGCTGGGTGCTTGCTATATTGCACCACATTAGAGATAGTTCGCGGCGACTGGGCACAGGGATCGAATATATGAGAGCCTCGGCTTCTTCAGTTTGCAAGCTTTTCTCTCCGAGTATTGACCCGCCTTACTATTATTATATAATTTTGTATTGTCACTTTTCAAATATATGATTTAATAAAAAATTAATGCAGCAAAATAAAACATTTCTTTATTATGATTTACTTTGTTACTAAAGTAATATATTTATTTAAATATAAAATTTTACTATGAATATGTTTTCTTTTAATATTTCAGTTATTTGTAGATACAGTCTGATGTCCACAGCAACAATACTAATAATAATAATAATAATAAGTTTATGGATTGTTAATATAAAATATTTCTTTAATCTATGACTTTTAGTCAGTGTCCATAGTGGATCTAATAAAGTTAATTGGATGATAAAAGTATTAGTACAGTGCGACGTACTAGTTATGATTTCATAATCAATGAGATAAAATATGTATTATTTTATTCACTAATTCAATTTCGTATCCCTCCATTTTGATGTTTTGATTTCCCGTTTGTAGTTATCCATCAATTCTCATTATTTTAGTTTTTTCTACATTAATTCTTAATCAAACTTGCTTTAACATATCATTCATTAATGTGCAGTTTTAGGTCCATTAGCACAACGTCCGCATAGGCTATAATTTGAGTACCACTTGTCCTTACTGTGACCTTGTAAATTCTTTGCAATACCTACTCTAGTGCTAAGTTAAATAGCGCTGTGGACGGAAATCTCCTTGTCGTAATTCCTTATTTATTTCAAATTCTTTAGTTTCTCCTTCTTGCGTTTTCATACTGGTTGTTATTCTTCTCATCTGTATTAGTCTTCTTATCTTAGCATCTATTCCTAGATTTTTTAATGCCTTCACCAGTTTACTTCTTTAGATGGAATCAAAAGCTTGTTTAAAGTCAATAAATAGAAGATCCATTTTAATTTGAAATTTATGTGCCTTTTCTATTATCTGCTTTATTATAACGAGCGCATCAGTCGTTGATCTTCTTTTAGTAGTCATATTGGTATTGACGTATTGAATTCTTTGTGGTATTCATTAATCTTTTCTGTATTGGTGACGTCATAATTTTATATGCAGTATTTAATAGTCCCAATCCTCTGTAGTTCTCACATACTTGTTGGTCTCTTTTCTTATATATTGTAATTATTTGTTCGGATCTCCATTCCATGGGCGTCTTTTTTTTATCTCATATTAATATTATTAATACGTCAAGGAAAAATACACGCTGTGAATCGAAAAAGCAACCGATCTTAATGGTTGAGGGCTTTTTAGATTCGTCTTGAATGCGATCTGAATTAACCATGATCAGATAATAGCAGAAAAAGGGTGATTTTTTGATCGAAAGTTGCAAAAGAAGCGCGCGTAAAATTGTACCAACCGCAAGTTAATAAATTGTTTGACTTTTAATAGGACGTAATTTACGTCATACCGTGTTTCTTGTCCTTTTTATAGCATACATTTTCTTGTGCCATTCTTTTTCATTATACTTTGTGAGTTCTGCGTTTATACCATCTCTCCCTGGTGCTTTACCATTACGGCTTTTGATAATTTATTTTATTTTTTTTATTGGTACTTTGTTTATCGTGTCTTATTCTGTTGCTACGGTCTTGCCGTATTTTGTCTCAAACATATCTGTATCTGTCAATAGTCCTTTAAAGAATGTGTGGCTGTCATTTAGAGCTAATTTTCTATTTTCATCTTAGATTCCCGAAGTCTTACCTTCATATACTCTGTTTTGTTCTTTAATCTTGTTATAATAGTTTTTTGTATCTTTACGTTTGTTATTGTTTCAATGTGTTTTATTCTGTTTTCTATAAGATCTCTTTTATTTTGCGATTGATTTTCTTTGATTCTTTCTTAACCTTTTATACTCAGCTTCGTTTTCTTTCCTGTTTGATTTAATCTATTTCAATCTTACTTCCATTTTATTTTTAGCTATTTCTTTACATTTGCCATCATACTATCCTGATCTAGTCTGCTTACCGTTTTCCCTATTTGAACTTCCGCCATATTGTTTATGCATGCTTTTATTCTTGTCCATTGTTTTTTTTATTTCACTCTCATTTATGTTATACCTTTTAGTTTCTTTCTAATTTTTGAAAATATTTTTTCTGGTGTTTTCATCATGCAGTTTTTCTACATCCCATTTACTTTTCATTTTTTGTTTCTAATCTGTTTTTTACCTTTTGTTTTCATGTTGCTGTTACTATAAAGTGGTCAATGTCTGCACATGCTCCTTTATATGTGTGCACATCTTTTACTGTTAGTTATTTCCTTTTTGTGCGTACGTTTTCTGATCCGGTGATTTCCAAGTTATTTTGTGTCTGTCTGGGTGTTTGTGTTTAGTGTTGCTTATAATCATATTTGTCTGTTATTATTAGTATTTTGATGGAAAGTGTCTTTACCTGCTACTTGCTTGTTACATTCTACTTTAACTATTTGTGCATTGAAATCACTCAATTTCTCATACAGTGTTTTTTTTTATTCATCGTCTGTTACTTTGGTTTAAAGTGATATGTTAAAAGGTTTCGTTTCTATTCTTAGGTAAGTCATTCTCTGATTTATTGTTTTAAAGTGTTTTAGTGTTTCCATTACTATAAACCATACTTCATATAATTCTTGTTTATCACTTACTGAGTACAATAGTGTATATTTCATTTTGTCTAGCCTACCATGTCCTTTCAATCCAAGTTTTTGTAACACCGCTATATTTATTCTGTATCTTTCCAGTTCCATCGCAACTGCCTTTATTTTGCCGGATTCCAGCACTGTTTATATTCCATGTGCCAATTTTGATTACGTTTTTTTATTTTTGATTTTATAATTATTTTATACTTTTGACTTTTTCTATTATTTCCGAGTTGCTATTTTTTGTATTTATTTTATTGCTTATGTTTATATGTATGTTTGCCTCATTCTTTGCTTTTGTTGTCAACGAATATAGTCTATTACTTGGTGTCGTTAGTTTTTTGTCGCGTTTGTGCTGGTAATTTTTAGTAGTGTCTCCCTTAACTTAGCTTCTTCATCATTTTCTGGGGATCTCTAGCTAGTTCTTCCTTTTTTTATTTGTTGCTCCAACTCTCTTGTATAATAATGGGAGAACTTTGCGGTTGTACCTTTGCTACGGGTTTTTGATTTTGATTGTTGTTTTGTTTTTGTATCTTCATTCCTTATTCCTATTAATTGTAGTTGTTCCAGGGTGTATTCATCTCTGTTCACCATTAATTTATTATTTCTTTCTAAATGCATGGTGGCCGTTTTTCCTAATTTTTTTCATGTGCTCTATTAATTCTCGTCTTTTTGCTTGCATTTCTTTTGAGTAGTCTTCATCTATAAATATTTTGTGCCTTTTAGTTTAGCAGTCGCTTTCAGGATTTCCAATTTTTTTGTCCAGTTTTTTAATTCCATTGAAATTGTTTGTTTTTACTTTTTCTTGTTGCTTATTAATTTTTTATGTCCAATACTTCTTCCTCTATTACTGTTGGTGTCCCCATGTCTCTTAATATTAACCTCATTCTTTTCTTTCTTCAATTCCATGTATTATTATTTTTTTTACTCATTTCTTTTTATCTCTTTTATTTTAATTTCTTGTTTTGTCATTTTTAGTTTAATTGTTGGTTGTCTTTTTTAGTTGTTTATATTCTTTCGAAATTGTATTTAATTTTGCTTGAAATATGTTTATTTTCCTTTCCATATATTCTTCTCTTGTATTTATTTTTTCTAGCTTTTTATTTATTTTTCCATCTCCTTAGTTACTTCTTTTAAAATTCTGTTGGTTAGGCAATTTATTTAGCTTTACTAGTATTTCGTTTGCCCGTTTGGCGTCGCCAGCCCAGTTACTTGCTTTAAACTTAGTTCGGTTACAGGCGCTAACCTCACTTGGCCTCCGAAAACTATTGTCGCTATTATTTAATTTGTAATAAAATTTAATTTACAGTTTCTGTGTTTATAATTTATTATTGTAACCGCATTGTATCTTTCAATTTTATGTGTTTTTAATTATTACCAAACCAAATGCAGTTTTACCTGTTTTTCTGATTGTTTTAGGGCTTTTTACTTTTCTGAAAACCCATAATGTATGTTTATTTTTTTAAATTTTATTGAAAATCACTATTTCTAACAAAGTTGGATCGACATTTACCTTCCACTCTAATCTCTATAAAATTATCACCCTATAACAATGGAAATTATATAATAGCACAAAAGCAACATTTAAAAAACAAAAATATAAAAGAGAGAAAACTAATTTAAAATATAAAAAAATAGGGCCATTTAACTTTAAAAAATATGAATATAATAATAAAACAAAACAATACAATCAAATAAAAATGACATGTAGAACAGTTATGCAAATAAAAATAGCGAGTACAACATATAAAAATTGATTGGTTATAGGATGAATAGAGTAGAAGTAAAAATATAAAACTAATATATTGTTATAAAGAACACAATACTGAACAGTGGTAGCAAGTACAGGAAATTACAGTGAGGTACACTATTCGACGATTAGTAATAGTTGAGACTAAAAGATTGGGACTAAAAGATTGAGTCTGAAAAATAAATACAACCGTATGAGTATAAAAAATTATATATCATTTTAGAATATGAGGTTGAAAAAAAGATTATTTTATGATAAGGCCGTTAAGAAGCTCTACAAAGTGCTAGTTACAAGCAATGTCAAAAGTAAGAGATACATGTGCTACGATAAAAAGTATGGGAAATATATAAAAAGCCTCAACTGATTTTATTACAAAAAGATAATAAAAAGTAATGTGAAGGACTGTTAAGTATAAGAATATCAAAAAAAGTTTCTAAGTCGTTCAGTTAATTATATATGTCAAGCTAAAGAATGTTAAAATTGTTAAGGTAGTGAGGTGTTAAAAAAGGATAATATTGTTGTAGTTAGAGGTAAAAACATTTAAACACTATTAAGATAATTTCGAAAAGAAATTTAAAAACAACAAAAATAATAGAATAATAAAGAATTAATTTTTTTTAATAGAAAGCAAAACAAATGTTACGGTTTGATAACAAAACTGAACAGAAATAGGAACGAAATTTCAATGTTAAAGAAAAATATACAGCAAAAACTGTGATCCAGAAAATTCAAAAAATATACACAATCAATATATGTGTATAGCAATAAAAATTATTAATGTAATTACTACAAAGAATAAAGAAAACTTTTGTTAAAACAAGAAATGTTTGAGGAAAGATAAAAGAAATAAAGTTTGGAAAATAACATACAATGTTTTCCAAACCAAATTTTATTTGCTTAAATAAAACAACTCAAAAATAAGATTTTTAAAATATCTATAGAGATGTGTTACACTTATTGAAGATATTCATCTAAAAACTGCAGTTGAGAATGAAGGAATAGATGAGAAGTTTATAAGTTACAAAATATGTACCATAAATCAAATTATAACAAACCGTTAGAAACATAATCTTTTAAGCAGAAATATAATAAAACGGCCAGTATTCAAATGTTTAGTGCATTAATAAAATTTAATTTCAGAAAAATTATCAAATTAGAAAAAACGATAAATATCTAGAAAATAAAGTACAAACTGATAGGAAGTTTGTGTATATATCTTATCTTAACGATATAACTATCTGTAGATACTTAGTGAAAACGATTAAAGAAAATAGAAGCTACAAAAGAGAAATATATTAAGAATATGAAAAGAAAGAATTAATGGAAAGTGAAAAAATTAATACCAAAATAATATAGAATAATAGGGATATTTAGAAAGTTAAAAATTGTTCAAGAAAATGCTAACAAGTTTTTCAATGACAAGGTTACCAGGAATAGCCTACAACAAAGAAGGTAATGGAGAAAAAAGGGAGGTCAGCAAACAGATGTAATGAATAACCTAATAACAAATTTTTTTTAATGTTTTACATTAGAAGCAGAAGGTAAGAAAAAAAAGTCTAGGACGTTCAAGAGATTTTGTGTTGAGTGTGATAATTAACTAACCTTTTATAAAACATACCTAGCTCTGTCAAAACCTCAGTCAAAAAGCTATGCACCAGTGAACAGGCAAGGAGGAGAAAAACTAACCTTTAAGGATGCTCTTAAAGATATAAAAATGGTAGTAGCTCCTCGAGGCTATCCGGAACAGAAACTGACCGAGGATCAAGCCGACCAGATTCATGTAGAACTGTTGGGACAAATAAAACCGGGAGAAAAGGGTACAGGTCCACAGTTCATTAGCTGCTACTATGAGAAAGGAGCAGTTACCTTCTCTGTAAAAATGAGGAAACCAAGTCGTGGCTCTTAACGTCGACCCCTAACCTTAAATTAAGGGAGAGAGCGAACCTTAAGGTAGGACCGGCAAAGAATATCCTCAATGCGGTGGAAGTGCTTTTATAGGCACCAAAACCCGTTAGCAGTAAACCGCAGAAGAAAATTTTAGACCTGCTCAAGACTCAAAACAGGGGACTGTACATTGAGGATTGGAGGGTCCAGTGCAATAGAACCAAATGGAAGGACGTTGATTATTTTTATCGACGAAAAATCTATGCCAACCCTTCGAAACCTGGACATGAAGCCATGCCTAGGGTTGGGAAGAGCAACAGTCAAATTGCTATCGGCCCCCACTTTTACTACTCAAGATGGCGCAAACACCAGCAAAGGGCCTGAGTCTGCTTCAAGCGAACCTCCAACACAGTAGAAGCGCCACGGTTGTCATCTGCAGCCTCTTAACCACCGAGAATGTTGATATTGCCCTAATCCAGGAACCCGGGGTAGTTAAGGGCAAGATAATAGGACTTGGACAAGTCAGAGGTGAATTAATATTTAACAAATCCTCTGATATACCCAGGTTTCTTATAAAAGACCATATAAAATGCATGCTTTTGTACAATTTATGTTTTAGGGACATAACAATCATAAAACTAAAACAAGTAAGGAATGGTAATATGACGGAGTAATATCCTCAGTTTATCTCCCTTACGATGTTAACCCACCACCAGGCTCTGAACTGGCGGAAGTAATTAGGTTTTGCAAGGCCAACAACCTCCAGTTCCTATCGGGCTGTGGTGCGAATGCTCACAACATTGCATGGGGCAGCACCGACATAAACCCACAAGGGACATTCCCCCTGGAATTCCTGGTAAGTAGTAACTTACAAGTCATCAATCTAAGTAATGAGCCCACTTTTGTAACTCAATACCTCAAAGAAGTCGTAGATATAACCCTATCTATAATAAATTTACAGGAAAAAATTAAGCAATGGCATGTATCTAACGAACCATTAATGTCCGATCACAAGCACAATATTTGCTGGCAGATTACGACAAGGAAATAGTAATCTGTCGTAATGCCAAGAAAACTGATTGGGCAAAGTACAAGGAGGAGATTACATATAGGCTATCATCCTTTGTCAAAACCCATTTGAAAACTTCAGCTGACATGGAGCTAATAATTGACCAAGTAAATGAGGCCATTCTGACCTCTTACGAGAATAATTGCCTTATAACTGACAGGTAGTCCAACAGAAAAGTAGTATGGTGGAATGAACAACTGGCTAATCTGAAGAAAACAGCAAGGAAGCTTTTTAATAGAGCAAAACGTAAGGGAGAGTGGGACCAACATGCCCAGGCTCTAACAGAATATAACAAAGCTCTAAGAAAAGCTAAAACGGACTCATGGGGGAAGTTCTGCAGGGATATTGAAAACACAACCTAAGCAACTCGTTACCATAAAGTTTTGTCAAAAAATCCCGTTGCACCTATTGGGAATATGATAAAGCCAACAGGTGACTATACTAATAGTGAAAGTAAAACACTGGAAATGCTTCTTGAAAGCATTTTTCGTGTTTAGTGATAGTAGCTCAGACCGAGCCTACTGAGTCGGTGCCTGACAACTTTTCAAGGAGACCTGCAAGGTATAAGAGATAATTGGAAAATTGCCAGAAAAGTAATAACCTACAATAAGGTAGTTTGGGCTATCAAAATATTCCAACCTTATAAATTTCTCGGACCAGATAAAATATTCCCAGTACTCTTGCAGCAGGGGATAAAAATCTTAACTCCCTTCTTAATCAAAATCTTTCGGCTAAGCTTAGCGGGGAACTACCTGCCACTGGCATAGAGACGTACCAAGGTAATTGCCATTTCCAAACCAGGGCGACAAAGTAAGGTCTTTAGACCGATTAGCCTAATGTCTTTTTGCTTGAAGACTATGGAAAAATTGGTAGACAATATCTACGAGACGGGGTACTAAACAACAATCCCCTACATCAAAATCAACATGCTTACCAACAGGCTAAATTATGTGACTTTGCATTATACAACCTAGTCAGTAGGGTAGAAGTGATATTCAATTACAAAGAAATAGCCTTAGTAGTATTTTTAGACATAGAAGGAGCCTTTGTTAATACCTTCTCTAACTTAATAACCAATGCAACCCTAAGACACGGAGCTGACTATGTTTTGAGCAGTTGGATAGACTCCATGTTGAAGGGCCGTCAGATGCAAGCAAACTTGGGAGAGGAATCTCTCAAGGTTCATACCACAAAAGGCTGTCTATAAGGGGGATTTCTTTATCCCCTTATGTGGAATCTAGTGTTAAACGAGTTACTAGTATTACTCAATGATGAAGGGTTCTATACCCAAGGTTATGCTGATAACAATGTCATACTGACCAGAGGCAGGAATACAAACATGAATGCAGAGCTGATGCAAAGAGCATTAGATATATCACAAAGATGGTGTGAAAGAAAAGACCTTAAGCTGAACCTTAAAAAGACTTCACTAATACATTTCACGAGAAAAAAATAATTAGGGCAATTTTGTAACCTTACAATTTTCGGTGAAAGTATACAGATGGTCCAGAATGTTAAATATTTGGGCATCACCCTTGATGCAAAACTAAACTTGAATGCTCACCTAGAAAAAGTAACTGGCAAAGCCAAACTAGCTCTTGTTGCGGGCAGGCGTATGTTTGGGAGAACATGGAGACTAAAAACAAAAATGGTAATGTGGCTGTTCACAATTGCAAGACCCATTTTATATTATTGTTTGGCACATTAGTATGGTGGCCAAAAATTGAACAAAAAACGGCAGTCATTAAGCTAACTAGAATACAAAGACTAGTTAGTATCTGTATCTGCGGAGTCATAAGCAGTACTCCTACAGCATCTATGAAAGCACTACTAAATCCCATTCACTTGGATATTTATTTAAAAAGAGAAGCTTGGATTTCTGCACACAGAATGAAATCCACCCGCACCTGGCATAGACTCAATGAACGGTGTAGGTATAAACGGATACAGGAAATGGTCAAAGGAAATACCATCCTAAGCATGGGTACTGACCACACCCTACCGGTATACTCATTTGAAAAACCTTTTAATGTGAGTTACAATCATGACTGGACAAAAGCCAATTCTTCACAACTCAGAAGTAGGCTGGTCTGATATACAGACGGATCTCGCACTGTCCAAGGACCAGGAGCGGGTATGCATGTCATAAAACCAAAGGTAAACCTTAGCTTACCTTAGGCAGGTACGCTACAGTGTTTCAAGCTGAAATATTTGCGATAATGCAATGCATAATAGAGAATACTAAGCGCAGATACACTCAACGACGCATTAGTTTCTTAAGTGACAGACAAGCTGGACTTAAAGTTCTGGAGTCACCTCATATCAACTCCAAGTTTATAAAAGACTGTTTAGTTCATCTGGGTACCCTATCTGAGAATAACAAGGTCAACCTTATCCGAGTACCAGGCCACTCTGGAGTGGAAGGGAACGAAAGGACAGACGCAGTTGTAAAATACGGTGCTAACACTCCATTTATAGGACCAAAAATGATTCTAGGCATACTCAAATGTAGCGTAGGATCGGCGATAAAAGAGTGGATGCAAGGACAATACTCATTTCGCTGGGATGCCACATAAGGACAAACACTATGGAAGGAACGAATTGGGAAACCTTTCAGTAGGCTAAGTGATGACGTATTCAATTTAGGACGTACTCAAATAAGACGGGAGTAGGGCTTATAACAGGACACTTCCATCTGAAAAAGCACCTCCATAGAATAGGAGTAAACAGAGATGACACACTCTGTAGATTATGTGAAGAAGAGGAAGAAACATCCTCACACATAATCTTTGACTATCCAGCACTATACCGCAAAATTCATCCAATCACGAGAACCTCATAAAGAACATCCTAAAATTAGTTGAAAGCACGGATCTTTCTTAATTAGGAAAAGGGGCGCACAAAAGACCGCAGAGTTGCAGTGCTAAAGTGGGTTCGTAACCTACGATTAATCCCCATGATAATCAATCAATCAATTAAATTTTTATAAAAACCTTAAAAAGTCTTATTAGACAATAATAATTAAATTATATTAATAGCTCTAGCTGAAGAGTTTATGACAGTGATTGAAAGTGTTTAGATCGGCGAAAAAATAAAATGGTGGAACTTCATAACCAATATCCCTAGAGGATTAGGCATCCGAAGAATAAAAAATTACCTTAATTTTTAAAATTGGGTAAAACAGTTTTGAATGAGCTTGATTCAGATCACTTACCGGTAACACTCTTCTTCTATAGCGAACCACTGCAAACACCCCTATATCCAAAATTAATTGAAGGCAAAATAAACTGGAATATATTTCAACGAGAGCTTGACAAAAATATCAAAAACTTTGGACCAATTCATTCCACTAGCGATATTGATGAGGCAGTCAACCAGTATACTCAAGCAGTGAAAATAAGTGTACAACCAGCACTAACACCTTGGAAGCAAAAAAAACCCGCAATGGTATCTATACTCCAATCGAAATAGCCAACTTAATTAAATTAAAGAACAGAACCAGACGTGAATGGCAACGGAGCAGACGACCACATCTTAAAACGTTTTATAATCAGCTCACTCACCAAGTCAGGATAAAATTAGACAACTACAGATATAATTTATATAACAAATATATTGAAGAGCTCCAGCCAAGAGACGCAACGATGTGGCAGGCTACCAAAAAATTATTAATGCAACCTAACATCATTCCTCCATTAAAAGCCAACGGCAACACATATCCAACTGACGAAGACAAAGCTAATCTTCTAGCGTCACACTTTGAAAAAGTATTTACACCCAATGACGCAAACATCGTACAAAAGCAGCAACAAGAAGTAATTGAAACAAACAATAGTTTCAATAGTCAACACCCCATAGAGATAAAACCAACTTCTCCAGCAGAAATTCAGAAATTTATTTTAAAACTACCCAACAAAAAATCGCCAGGTGCAGATCAGATAACAAATACTATATTAAAACAGCTGACCAAAAAATCATTGGAAATTCTAACAAATATATTTAATGTCTGCTTTCGAATAGGATACTTTCCTAATGAATGGAAACATTCTCACATATTACCATTCCATAAAAGTGGTAAAGAAAAACAGAGCCTGGAAAGTTACAGGGTCATAAGTTTACTTTCAACACCCTCTAAACTATTGGAAAAAGTTGTATATAATAGAATCTAAAAGATAGTGAATGAACGTAATATCATACCTCATCATCAAATAGGATTTAAAAGAAAGCACTCGACAACACACCAGTTAATGAGAATTACCGAATTAATAGAGACAGGCTTTGAGAATAAGAAATACACTGCAGCAGCATTTATCGACCTTCGACAAAGTCTGGCACCTAGGACTAAGGTACAAAATAATAAGACTGGGATTCCCAGACTATCTGATTAACGTAATTTCGTCCTTCTTAAAAGACAGAACATTCTCGGTGAGAGTGAATAATGTCGTATCAAATAAAAGACCAATATTGGCGGGAGTACCGCAAGGTAGTATACTGGGACCACTCTTGTTCAATATTTACATGCACGACTTGCAAACAACTGACAATACTACTTTGGCTATGTTCGCGGATGACACTGCTACCTTAACAGAAAGTGAAAACCTCCAAGTAGCACTGAACTATCTACAAAGTGCCCTAGATGAGATGCACAACTGGTTTAACAACTGGAAAATTAAAATCAACGTAACAAATACACAGACAAAAATCTTTACCCTAAAACAAATAAAGAATTTACCAATCATAAAATTAAACCAAAATAAGATTGAGTGGAACATGTGAACAAAAAATTAAGTGAGTGATATGCCAGGCTGGGTATCCTACACCCGCTGATAAATCGAAAATCACATTTGCGCGTAGAGTGCATTATGCTAATATATAAAACAATACTGAGACCTATTTTAACATATGCGTGCCCTGTATGGAGAAATGCATCTAATACACACCACAGAAAATTACAAGTTCTGCAAAACAAAGTTGCTCGAATTTCAGTGCCATGGTTTGTGCGAAATTACCAAATTCACAAAAAACTAAGTTTACCGCCTCTACTCGATCACATAAATAAGCAGTACAGCAAATTCTTTGATAATATAAGTGAATTCGACAGTGCAGTGACGTATAATCTTGGTCAAAAAGGTAAACACAAAAGACTAAAAAGAAGACTCCTACAGGACTTACGTCGATAAATACATAACATTCATAAACAAGCACTATATGTATTAAATCAAATAAATGTACAATGTAATATATGAGGAATGTAACCATCACAATGTTAGTATAAGTTAAGAATTAAGACTCACAACCGAATCATGTATAGCAAAATCAATACTGAGCTGATTAAACTATAATAAAAAAATAATTGGGTAAAGTATGTCTTTTAAAACAAAATTATATCTCCATTTAAATATTAACGATTTCTTTGATAATATTCTTTTTGAATTGACGGTGCTTGAGTCGTAAATCCTTGAGTAGCGCAAGATGTGACATTTTAGTGTCTATCATGGCGTGGAGTAGTAAACACCATGCGTTTGTGATGGATATTTTAAAAATAACGATTATTTGATTGTTAGTCCGAGCGACAGGTAATAAATAAAGGGGTGGAGAGGGGGTGGCTGAAAAGTATTCTAAAGTTAATGATATTTTTGTTATGTTGTTTGTAGGTACTTGTTGAAGTAGGACACGCGGTGGTTAAGATGGTTCAAGCAGTTGCCTCTGTCCGCTAGCCGGCGCGCGCGAGTTCAAATCTCGCTCAACCCATGGGTGTGTGTGAATGTCCTAGAATAAGTGCATGTTAGTAGACACAATAAGCCCTTAAGGCTGCAGTGCCTCAAAGTGCGCAAAAGAAAAAACTTGTTAAAGTAGAATCTGAGTTGTCGATCTCGAGAACCCTTTGCTAACTTGGAGGGAGCCGAAAAACTTCAATTTTTATGTTTTTGTACTTCTTTTATTTTTTGCGTATAACTTCTAAACTATGCGTTTTTAACGGAATACATTTATTTTCAAAGCTGAAGAGCATTTAATTTGCTTACAATAACATGGATCAAAAATATTTTTTGACTCAATAGTTATCGAGATACAGTGGTTCAAAAATACAACAAATTTCTTAAATTATTAAAAATAGCAGAAAAATGCAGGTTTTTGCCTTATAACCTTCATTTTTTAACATTTCTATGTAAATTATGTGAGGTGCAAGACTTTTCACCCTCTTTAGGTAAGGGTATTATTAGGGGAGTCATTATAATGGAACGACCTCGCATAACCCCTTCCTAAGGGGGATCAGGTACAGGTGTTAGGGGAAAGTAAAAAACAGATCCCGCGTGATCCCCCTTCGTTCCTAAATCCCTTTTAACGATCCTTTTTTTACGTTTCTAAAGTAGGGGTTCTTTTCAGTTCACTTTCGTGGTAGCTGCTCGAAGTGAATGTTCGTTGGTGACTTCTTATTTGAGTGATTACAACGCGTTTTTTGGATTTTAAGTTAATATGGCATCTTCAATAGTGTTAGAACGGTGTTTTATATGCGAAGAAAGTGAAGTGGTTGCAGTTAAAAAAGAGGAGTTGCTACGCTTTTCGCCTCCAGTGTCAAACCCAAAAAGCCTGAACATCAATGGTTACTGGAAGAAATGGAGGAACTTACAGTTCACAGGGCTTGTCAAAAACATTACAACAACGAGAAACTGATTTTGGTCTTTTTATGTCGTGAACTTGACACCCCTACAACTGCCCTCAACTCAACCCTCATCATTAATGAAAATTGACTATACAAAACCAGGTTGAAGTTTAAGCTCCTGAGGTTGGAACATGAAAGTATCTAATACTGCAAAATCTTTTATTTTTCAAAAATGTTCGTTAACTTGAAAATCATTACATTTCTCAGAAACACTGTACATTGGTTAGTATTTGAATTGAAAATACGTTTAACAAGTGCAAATGATAAGAAATTTAATACTCATGAATAGGAAAGATCTACTTACTTGTTTTGGGATAATAGGGACAACTAATATATAGAGTGAAAACTCACAAACTTCTTGATGTTTCTACGTGTTGATATTTAGGAGCACGTAACATAATTTACATAGAAATGTTGAAAAATGAATGTTATAAAAAAACCTGCAATTTTCTCGGCAATTATTAAATCCAAAAATACTTTTGGCCAGTGATATTTAATACAAATTTAATGCTCTTTAACTTCGCTAAAAACGCTTTGTTTAGAAGTTATAAAAAAAGACCAAACATTTTAAGCTCAGATTCTACTCCACACACTACACACAATTAACTTTAAAATACTTTCCAGGTAGAAAGTATTTGCCTGCTGGACTATGTAGGCCAGTTTTACAGAAAAGTTCGGACCAAGAGAGCCATAGTGGCGTGGGTACATAATTTTCGACATACTGATTCATGATTTTAAACGAAAATCACTCGGTAGACCTCGTAGATCCGAGAATATCACAGCCGTGAGACAGGCATCAACACAACAGTCCATCGCCAATCATGGTTTTGCCTTGGAAATACTTGACCGGAGCTTGTCTACACTACAATTTCATGTTTTATCTGTTTAAACTGATGGTGGTCCAGAAACTTAAAAAAATGCGACGGTACGCTCGGCAGGTTGCTTGCGACGACAAGTTGGTAAATGTTTCAGCTGATACTGTTGTGCTCAGCAGTGACAGGCTGCCCTAATAAGCAGAATTTTTAGCATTGGGTCCTATAAAATTCTCGACAATTTTATAACTGTGTGGCGTGCTGTTGCGGAATGTAACATCAAAAAGCTATATTTTTTGAATAAGCGCTGACTGCCATTCGCCTATGTTACAATGTTACGCAATTTTCTGGAGTCCAAGCTCAATAAACGTGGAAATCTACCACTGTGATTCCAACAAGGTAGCGCTACCTTATACATGGCGATGATTTCTTAAGAAGTTCTGGACCAAATGTTTTCTTCTTCTTATTGTTATTTTCTCTTACTGGAGGTTGACGATTATCAATACTATCTCTATTTTGGATGCTGGTGATCGGAATAGAGGATGTTCGTTGTCTACAAGCACTTATTTTCCTATTAATTTTTGCCTTGCATTATCAGTTGTAGTATTTGGTATTTATTATTTCTCATGTCCCAAATACTCCAACTTCCGTTTTTTAATAGTTTTTATAATTTCTACTTTTTTGTTCATTTGGTGTCGTACTGCCTTGTTTCTTATTTTGGTAATACATAAAATTTTAAGCAATCTTTTGTATATCTATATTTCGAATGCGTTATTTTTGTTTATTGTTGCTTGGGTCAGCATCCATGCTTCAGCACAGCATAAACGGACAGGTAGAACGTAGGCTAAGTCAAAATATCTGTAACAAAGTGGTTCTTGCTTGCTCTGCTCTGCATTTAATTTCTTCTAGAATTTTCTAAAAATTGAATTTTTTCTGAAGATGTCCGCCGCAGTTGCGGATGAAATATCAAGAGTTCCCAAACTCCGACCACGGACTAATTATTCGAGAACCAACTACACGATCCACGTTAACACGAGTGTGAAAGTCTTTGCATCTTGTTAATATTGTCTTTTACTTGTCTTTTACATCTTCCTGAATTTTAGTATCTTTTAACATGCTTTTGCCTGCTTTTATCTAGATTGCTTTCTTTTTAAGAACTTTTAGTTTTGTTCTAATGGATCCCATTAGTGGGTTATTGTGTGATTCTATGTCGGCTCCAGGGTGTCTTAACTCCATATAAACTGTTTGGACATTTTTGGTTTATCAGTATTTAATCGATCTGATTTCTAATTATATTCTCTGGTGTATGTCTTAGTGATGCCCATGTATATAACCTTCTGGTTGGTAATTTAAAGAACGTGTTTGTTTTTCTTCTTGCTAGAACTGCAGTAGTTGGTCGCCTCTTTTATTTCTTGTTATTAAACCAAATTGTCCAATTATAAATTCGTATTTTCCTTTACTAATTTCAGCATTGAAATCGACCATTATTATAGTTACTTCATCTTTCTTCAGGTGTTGCAATAATGTTTTTATTTGATTATTTGAAAATTATTTCTAATTTATCTGCAGTGGGGGCGTAAACTTGAATAACATTGATGTTCTTGGGATATGCGGTTATTTGTATCACCATTATCTGGTCTGTGGAGGGCGTAAAGCTGCAGACTGCTTGTTGTATATTATCACTAACTAGAATTCCCATGCCTTTTTCATGTTTTTTGTTACCGTCTGAGTAGTATATTTTACCATTTTCGTCGTTAGTTCTTCTGACCCTGTCCATCTTGTTGCGCTTACACGAAGAATGTCTATTTTTAATCTCACCATTTTATTGACGGCATTATTTAGTTTTCCTGTTAAACATAAAATTTTAACATTCTATGTAAAAATCTTTAGTGCTGACCCGGGGATTTTTCGCAGCCTCTGGCAACTTAAGACCTGCCGGGGATTGAGGACTGTATTTTTCTCAGACATTGATGATTTTTTGGGAATTTATAGAGCGGAGGTTTTGCATTACCTCTCGTTCCTCTGTTATAACGCCATTTAAATGTATTACATCCCTGTCATCATATTATGTTCCTTACACTGTTCCTGTCTTCGTGCTATTAGTAGTACAGCTGCCCACCACTAAGCCTGTTGGTCCACGGGAAATATTTTATTTCGCCACTATCCATTATATGTAATGAGAATTCTACTATCCGCCACCTGGGGACGCGTTTTTTAGGGATTCTAGACTACCCCAAAGGTTTCAGCCTCCACTGAGTATTTTCATGCTCCCTTGCAATTGTTTTCTGTGGAGATTTCTAAATTGTTTCAAAAAGGGAAGATTACTCTGCCGGATCCTATGTTTTATTATAGCCACAAATAGTAAAAAAGTAAAGATTTTAGTCGGCTGCAAATAGGGATTACAATATCGCATACGCCGATAGAATATATTTATCTCTAAAAAGGCTTTAATGATTGCCATGTAGCCGATAACAGTAACCAACAGGAAATCCCTTTTATCTGGCAAGTTAATATTTTAATTTTTTATTAGTGTTAATTAAAATAAAACTTACAAAAAATTTTCAAATAATCATTTAAAATTAACATTTGAAACATAAATAAAATTCCTTATCCTTTACACCATTGATTCCCAAAGTGGTCCAGGTGGACCCCCAGGGGTCCACGGGAGACTCGACGGAGGTCTACGTTGGCGTGACAAAAAAATGGGGCTTCACAATTCGTAAGCGGGGGTCCACGAAAATTTATCTGGTTTCGATAGTGAAGAACTAAAATGTTGGCTTGAGTTCACCTATCAATGTGGGCAGATAATATTTTAAGAAGCTCAGCGACTGTCACTTGTAAAAACTTGCATATTCCATATTCAGTACAACGTGTCGAGACTTGCAAAGCGCTGCCGGTGCCGCCGTCCGCAATGCTTGTTCAGACGTGCAAAGGGACGAAGTACGACTTCTGGTGTGTGTGCTTGTAATCTTGCATGAACTTGTTTGATTCTTCACCAATATAAATACGATTGCCACGGATAAACGTTATTCATTTCTTTCAACCCACCTGCGATAGGAGATATATTTATATTGTAATAAGTAAATTTGTAATGTTTGCGTGTAGTACGTACGTATTAAAAATTAAATACTGAACAGAGCCATTATTAGCTACTTCCATAAAAGAACAGAAAACCGAGAAAAGTTGAACTTGTCACAGGTAGAATGTCTTGATGAGGATATTCACACATACGTTCAACATTTAATTGCCCTGCATGATGACTTTAAAATCAGATTTGACCATGGATCATAAATCCACTTGATAAAACGGAAGTGGACATGTGATATTACAAGAGGAGCTACTCGATCTTAGCACTATTGAGGGATTGAAGGTGAAATTTAAAAGAGGGTATCAAACATTTTGGCTGTAGGCAGAAATACCCGAAAAATATCCTGGACTGTGGGGAATTGCGAGAAAGCTTTTGATAGCGTTTCCCTCGTCATATCTTGTCGAGAAAAGTTTTAGTGTTGTTACAAACCTTTTAACAAAAAAAAGGAGCAGATTGAATATCACAGAACGGGGAGATTTGCGGTTATTCCTAACAAAACTGAAGCCAAATATTGATAATTTGCTGTCAATCCATCAAGTACATGCCTCCCACTAAAATTATGACTATTTTGTGATTGTCATTGTAGAAGTTACGGTACGTTATTAATATTTTATTTTAATTATTTTATAATAATTAATAGTGTAATAATTACATATTTGAATAAACACAACACAAGGAAATATGCTATTTTTCTTTTTATTTTTACCACTCCGAATGGGGAGTTTTCTAAATAAAATATGTGAGAATTGATTGGTTTCTTGTGTTGTGGGTAGATGTCAAAGGAGTAAAGTTGGATGGAATAACTTTTTTGATTGGCTAACTTTACTTTTTTGACATCCACTCACAGCACAATCAATTAATTAATTAACCGATAACTCAGCCGCAATGCAAATTTCCATAGTTACATCTCATTTCACATTTTTTTTTCGAGTTTTGGGAATATGGTAGAAATGTAGCTGCAGGGGTCCACCGCAACCAGCAAAACTTTCAAAGTGGTCTATGAGAAAAAAAAAGTTTGGGAGCTTCTGCTTTACACTTTATAATAGAGTTAAATGTAGTGTTTTTTAAAAAAATTTTGTAATTAAAAGTTGGTTCGATACTAATGCTTTCTATTACTTTTAAGATAATTGCAACAGATGTAAAAGTTACACCCGTTTAATCAGTCACATTCTTATCTAGAAAACACAATTTTTCAATAGTCGTCATCCTTGGATATCTATTTTTACCAGCGATAAACACGTGCTTGTTTATCATGCTTGTCAAAACCTGTAGAAGCTGAGGTGACTCATTGGTTTACAGCTATAATTATTGTACACCTCGATATTACAGTAACTTGGTTGTAGCCTGCTAATTTAAGTAAATAAGTTTATTAGAGCATCTTTTATGGAGACGTGGTTGTGTGTGTAGTTGGGAAGAACGAAACTTGTTCTTCACGTTTTTACTTTCCTTATCCTATAATAAGGAAAGTAATGTAATCGGCGGAAATTTGACCTACCCAGTTTTTCACATTTCTGGACGAATTATAACCTCAGGATACCAAAAAAGTTGGTTTGGGCCATTGGTTTATGTGTGTGCGTGTGTGTATCTGTCTGTTGGTCTGTCAGTAAACAGGATATCTCGAGAACTGTAAGATCTAGAGAAATTTGGTAAGCAAGTTACTTGTAGGTAGGGGACACAATCGCGAATCTAAACGGTTGAAGATACAAAAAATTCATGAGAATAAAAATGATTTGTTATCACGAGATAAACATGAATTTAAAGTAAAAGTTGGTAAAATAGAAACTTGAAAAAAAAATTGAAGCCCAGGATTTTTGTCAGAATTGTGATGTTCACACCAGATTTTTTGTTGCAAATGTTAATTTCATAGAAACATTGGGATAACTATTTTACTAGCGACGCTTGGAATTTAATATCTCCTATTGTATGTTGAATCAAAAGTGCATATTAGCGATACGGCAATAAATTTTAAAGATCCCTATCAACACGCATAAAATTTTATTACCTAGCAACATAAATAGCAGTGATAAAAAGAATACCTGACAAAATGCATAGAAAGCAAATGTGTACAATTGAGTTTCTTCGTATGGAAAAAATTAGGCCCATTTATGCTCATCGATACCTACTGAACGCTTGCAAAGACCAAAGAGTAAACGTTAATGTCGTAAAATGGTAGGTAGCGTGCTTCAACAGTAACCTAAAAAAATCTGGTATGAACATCACACAACTTTCCTTATCCTATTATTTGGGTAATTCTCGCAAAAATCCTGGGCTTCATTTCTTTTCGAGTTTCTATTTTACCAACTTTTACTTTAAATTCATGTTTATCTTGTGATAGCAAATCATTTTTATTCTCATGAATTTTTACTTTCCTTAAACTATAATAAGGAAAGTAATGTAATCGGCGGAAATTTGACCTACCCAGTTTTTCACATTTCTGGACGAAATATAGTCTCAGGATACCAAAAAAGTTGGTTTGAGCCATTGGTTCGCGCGCGTGTGTGTGTGAGTCTGTCGGTCTGTCAGTAAACAGGATATCTCGAGAACCGTAAGAACTAGAGACTTGAAATTTGGTATGCAAGTTACTTGTAGGTAGGGGACGCAGTGCGAAGCTTTTGGTAAAATTCGGCCGAGTCGTTTGGTCGCAAGGTCGCAAGGTCGCAAAATCGGTTGCAAAGCGGTCGCGAATCTAAACAGTTGAAGATACAAAAAATTTATGAGAATAAAAATGATTTGTCATCATGAGATAAACATGAATTTAAAATAAAAGTTGGTAAAATAAGAACTCGAAAAAAAATTGAAGCTCAGGATTTTTAATATACCTGGTGACATAAAATGTTTCGGGAAATTTATATTACCGGGTAGATCAGACCGAAACGAACAAAAAATTACAATGAAATTTTTTGTTCCGAAGTCAAATAAATAAGTTATAGCCGATTAAAAATTAATTAAACGGACCAATCACAACGCTCTCGGAGTGCTTCATGGCCGACTGCGGGAGGATGGGGAGAGGGGAGCGCTGGGCCGCTAGGAGGGAGCACGCAGGCGATAATGGGGAAGGCCGTGCGGCCGAGCTCGCAGGGTTACCTTCAGTGACGTAGCAACATTTTAAGTACGCGTCAATTATTGTCTTGTATTGTTTATTTTAATCAGCTTTCGAGTGTTGGACTCGCGCCTCGTCCTTTTTTAAAATAACAAGTTCCGGGACGAGAACAGCCAAGGGCCGAGACGAAGGACCCGGTATAATATATAATAATAGTATAAGGAAAGTCGTGTGATGTTCACACCAGATTTTTTGTATCTTCAACCGTTTAGATTCGCGACGGATTTTGCGACGTTGCGACTAAACGGCTCTGCCGATTTTTACCAGAAATTTCGCACTGCATTCCCTATCTATAAGTAACTTGCTTACTAAATTTCAAGTCTCCAGCTCTTACGGTTCTCGAGATATCCTGTTTACTGACAGACTGACAGACTGACAGACTGACAGACTGACAGACTGACAGACTGACAGACTGACAGACTGACAGACTGACAGACTGACAGACTGACAGACTGACAGACTGACACACACACACACACACACAGAGACTCACACGCATACACGCACATACACACGCACGCACACACACACACACGCGCGCGCGCACGCGCACGCACACGCACACGAACCAATGGCCCAAACCAGCTTTTTTGGTGTCCTGAGGCTATAATTCGTCCAGAAATGTGAAAAACTGGATAGGTCAAATTTCCGCCGATTACATTACTTTCCTTATTATAGGATAAGGAAAGTAAAAAATAAAATTTACATTTATCTGGAAGGTACGGTCACTAAAAAATAAGATTACTGACAGAATGATTACTTAGGCGCTTTTTATTGAAGACTAATTAATCCATGTATTCTCAATTCTGCAACAATATTTACTTTAAAATTATTATCAATATATCAGTAATGTCCTGATAAATGCGATAACCTAAATATAGGGATTATATCTTATAATATAAAACAAACCCGCTCCATTCATCGTTTAGTTAAGGTCTAGTTATAGGATATAAAAAATGAAGTGGACAGTAATAGTTGTAATTGTTTGTAGTTTGTATGGTGGTAAGTATTTTAATTTTGTGTATGCATATGATTATTTATTAATATTATGTATGATAATATTTGTGAAGCAAGGGCAGCCCCTCAATTATTACCACGATTAGATGGAAGAATTGTCGGAGGCAAGGCAGTTAATATTGAAGAAATTCCATATCAAGCATCTCTTCAGTATTACGTATACCACATTTGTGGTGCTTCGATAATTACTCACAATTATGTTCTCACTGCAGCTCATTGTATTAACGGGTACTGACCATCAAGTAGTTCCTTTAAATTTTAACTTAAAAATGGTTTTCTATTTATAGGATGCCTGCATCCGTCTTTACCGTTCGCGCAAGCTCTTCACATTCTGAAGAAGGAGGACAAGTAGTTCAAGTAGCTGAGGTTATTCAACATCCACAATACGTTAAGAACTCGGCTGATTACGATGTGGCAGTTCTTCGACTTGCTGGCGCTTTTTCATTAAACATGGCTGCTAGGCCTGTTGTATTGGCGTCGTATGGTGAAGACGTTCCGATTGGCACTAAAGCTGTTGTGTCAGGATGGGGAAGGTTAAAAGAAGACGGAATGTTACCGATTCAGCTTCAAGCAGTCACGGTTTCTATTATTTCCAAATCGCAATGTGAAGCTGGGTACGGGTACGGTGCAATTACAGATCGAATGATTTGCGCCGGTCAAGAAAATGGGGGCAAAGATGCTTGCCAGGTATAATAATGTCATGTTTGTATTTGTTCGATCCTTATATCTCTTTTATTTAATGCAGGGTGATTCGGGTGGTCCACTTGTTTCTGGAGGTGTTCAGATTGGTATCGTGTCTTGGGGGCACGGATGTGCTAAACCTACTTATCCCGGTGTGTACACTAATGTTGCCGATGTTCGCTCCTTTATCAAGATAGTGTCTGGTATATAAAATTCATAAGCAATACTATTATTAATAAAATAAAAAATATAAAATAATTTAGATTTAGTTATTACATTTTGCCGATCTACTTACATTTTCAAAATAACTATAAAATGTTAATTTTAGAAAAATGACAATAGGACAAAAAAACTAAAAATTTTTTTTAAAATTTTATTACTTAATTATTCAATGTAATGAGCAGCATTATAGATATATGTAATTTGATACACAAAGTATACCAAACTAATTGAACATACCATGACTCAAATACATAATGCTACATAGTTTCTAACTTAAAACTTAGAATAATAAATGCATTATTTCCAAAAATCGGTTATTTAACAGTTTTGCGTGTGTCTCGATTGAATGCCATATATGACATTTAAGTTTTACTTTTCGATTCATGTTTTAAAATTTAAATCGAGTGGAAGTATCTTGTGATTTAAATTGCATTTTAAAACTAGCCAAAAATAGCTGACGCAAATCAGTTTTTTACCGTGCCTTATGCCCAGCCAGCCGAAATGCATTTTCAACTGCAATATCTTCTGGTTGTTGGAAATTTCTTCCGAACGATGTATTCTCAATTTTAAATTATATAATCAATACATTATCTATGCATGATAAACTTTATTTATTTAAAACTTTTCCTTTAATTTATTTTTGGAAATTTTATTGTTCCTTCCTTAAGGATAACTCGTGTAGATCGTATATTTTCTTCTGACATTCGGATAGGCTACTGAGATATATGTAATCTCGCTTTTTCTTGCATCGAGACGTTAGATAAAAATAACAGTCCACCATTTTCTCCGGGATTACTGGCTTCTGTGGATAATAGATGTAAAGTACGACGTCGATATCAGAGCTTTAGATCGGCTCTTTTATAATAGTCTTAGCTATTTTCCACAATGTGTGATAAGTTCGTTCGTCTTGTGAGGATTCTTTGGTCACAAGGTAACAGTGTTTTACGTGGGCAGTCTAAAATGTTTCGAGTCTTAACGTAAAGATAGCCCTATTCGTCAAAACCACTCTGTTACTACAATCGTGCATGATTTAAATGATACCTGTAAAAATTTCAACTATTTTGGACGCTTAATTGTTGTTTGACTGTTGTTTGTATCAGTCGATGTCAGTGCTTTTGTAAAAATAAAACAAATCGAATACCGTTCCGTACTTAAGTACTTCGCATTTGAAAGGGCTGCGTAAATTAAATCCGAGTTAGACGCCGTTTACGAGGACTCTACCCCATCATTTGCCACCGTGAAAAGATCGACAGTTGAATTTGAACGTAGTCGTATCAGCTTGGCTAATGATGAATGTTCGAGACGGCCAACAACTGCGACCTCCACCGATAACATCCAAAAAGTTTACTAAACGGTATTGGACGACCGTTCCAGAGGCTAATCGAAAGAACGCTTTTGTCATATACCGATTGAGGAATTGGGCATGAGAAAGCTGTCGCTGCGTTGGGTTTGGTGCTTGCATCAAAAATTCATTTGAATAAATATTTTCAAGACCCTGCTCGTTTTGTTGAAACCGATTGGTTTCAACAAAACGAGCCGGCCTTTTGTTGCGTCGATTTATTACCGTCGATGAAACTTGGGTCCACCATTACACTCCTGTGACGAACGAACAGCCAAAACAATGAACTGCTCTAAAAAACGCGAAAACAATTTCACCAACCGGAAAGATAATGGCCATTATTTTTTTTGGGATAATCGAGGAATTCTGTCTATCGACTACTTAGAAAAAGGGAAAACAATAACGAAGTCGTACTACGCATTGTTATTGAACCAGTTGAAAGCAGCAATTGCTAAAAAACGGCCTCATTTGGAACGGAAGAAACTACTCTTCTATCAGGACAATGCACCGACTCACACTTTAAAGGTTGCCCTAGCCAAAATTCACGAACGGCAGTTTGTATTGATTGATCATTCAGCATATTCACCAGATCTGCCTCCCCCCCCCCCGCAACTATTCTCTGTTACCTAAGCTCAATATATTCATCAAACGAGGAGGTCGTCGAAACCGTAGACGCCTATTTTACAGAGCAAGACGCCAACTACTATTTGGATGGGTTAAAGAAGTTGGAGCATTGCTAAAAAATGTGTGTAGACTTAAAAGGAAACTATGTTAAAAAATAAAATTGAATTTGACAGAAACAATATTTGTGCCTATTTTAGGCTCAAAACTTTTCAGGCTGTTCACGTACTTCGTTGTAATACAGTTTTTAGGCTTCCGGCGCTGTTTTTTAAATTTTTTTACTGGCCCAAATTTTGCTCGAAAAACTCTGTAAATTTCTCTGGGTACGCGCTATACAATGTGCCAGAGCATATTCACCGATACATTGAATAGGTTTTGTTGTACTTCTCTTGCGACACCACAACGTACTTGCACAATTCCACTCACTGTACCTACAAAGTTTTTCAGTACTGGCTCATACTTTAAAAATATCTGATATCCTGACCACGGCGTTTCATCTCCGACAACGAAGCTCAGTCAATTACAATGAATAATCTTAGGTTTTCCACTGGATAATACCGGGATTTGGTACACGAAACCGTTTATTTTCTTCAGCACCTAGTATGGGGTTTTGTAGAAAGATTAGAGTTTTAGAGGAAATTACGTCATTCTGTTTTATAGAACCATACTCGGTCGCCTTTTTTATAACTCGCTCTCGCTGGGTTGATGTAATAACGATCTTGATCTGATCACTCGTGATATTAATGGTGTAATGTAGTTTGTCGTAAATCTCTAACAGTATTCTGTTCAGCTCGTTCGCATAACATTCTCCGTCTAAGTTTTTTCTATGTTTATGGTACTTCCGAAATTAAGTCACATGTTATTTTCAAAACAAAAACAAATTGAGATATAGGTCCCAGTTTCGTTGATGGTTACAGACAATGTTTGACATATTATCTTATCTATGTACTTATTTCATTTGACTGTGGATGTAACAAAGTTGTTTCTACTTTCTTAATGCCCATATTTCGCATACTTTTACAAATACCATCAATTTGAAATTTCAGCACCTCAGCGATAGTTATGGCATCTTGACTTGGTAATGCTTAGGTTTTAACTCGTTTGCTGAAATAATCTATTGCTACTAGAATAATTTTATTTTTATTGTCATGTGTAGGAAACGGACTAGCTATGTGAATACATTATTCTTGGCATCAATCTTCCTTGCAGTTTACTCAGCAAAATCTCTTTCAAAGTCCTTGCAAGCTCCACATGGCCATCAGACACACCATCATGGAGTTGTTGCCCTATTTTTGAGATTTTCCAAAACATCGTTATTTATTTTAATGTAATCCCATTGCTCCTAATATGATTTTTCTGTTGGAAAGCACGAAGCTACTTTTGCTTAGTTAGATTTTCTTCCACATTTCTTCTATTCCCATATACATTTCAAATTTAGATCTTCTTTCTAATTTTCTTGACAAGGCATCGGCGTCTCGACGACTGCATCTCCGTCTCAAGTCATGTTGGTGAAGCTTCTTAATTGGTTTTGCTACTTGGCCTTCTAAATTTTTAAAATGCAAGAGCCACTTTAGTTCAGCATGATCAGTCTTCAAAAAAACCTTCTGCCATACAAATATTTATAGAAACATTCTACAGATTTTACAACAGCCAGATACGTATTAGTTGTATCCAAACTTTGATAATACATTACTAAAATAGCTGATCTCTATTTCCTTCTGATTTTGTAATTGTGCCCAAAATAAATTTTCTTTCTAGCCACAGGTAGCTCACTATTGGTGCATTTATTAATGCACGTTTCACATTTTCGTAAGCTTTTTAATGTACTTCGTTCCATTGAAACGACCATTTTTGTTAGTTTTGCCAAAGGCTTTAAATCTTGGCAACTTCAAACACGTATCATATGTAGCAAGTGCACAATTCAGATGAACTCCTAATCTCATGGTTGTCTTTTGGTATTACACATTTTGTGGCGCTTTTAATTTTTTGGTTTAGTTGCTATACCTTCTTTACTAACTACATATCCAAGATATTTCATTTTCTTATTAAAGATATGGCACTTAATTTAAATTTATTTCAAATTGGCGCCTCTTAGTCCTTGAAATAGCTGCTTTAAATGTTTCTAGATGTCTATCAAAAATTTTTTTAGCTACTATTATTTCATCCAGATACACTAAATATGTTTTTCAGAATAGCTCATTAAGCACTGCCTTCCTTTATCTTTCGAAAATCGAAGGAGCGTTAAAAAGTCCAAAGGGTATCGCCGTGAATTGCCACAACGCAGGTCCAATAGTAAAAACTGTCTCACGCTTTGTGTTTAGGATCTATTTCGACTTGCTGATATCCGCCCATTAAATCTAATATCAAGTGCCTATTTTTATACGGTCAGGATAAATAATGTTATCAATGAGTGGTAGTGGGTAACTATCTTTTTGTGACATCATTGAGCCAACGGTCGTCAAGACAAAATCTGGTAGCTCCATGATTATTATTGACTGGTGCCACTAGCAAAATCTATAGACTTATTGAATGTTCAATCACGCTATCAATTTGCATTCTAAAACTTCCTTTTCCGTTTCTTATCGTTTAGTTGGTGAAAATTTTCTGGCATTTTGTTGTATGCGATTGGCACTATATATGTTTATTTTGTGACGTAAAATATTTGTCTTTTGATTTAAACTACTGTATGATGTGATTATTACTGATTTTAGTGAATTAGATGTTCTACTTGGCGTTATTTTTATGAACCATTGAAGAAACCATAGTACAATGGGCGAGGATTGTGTTTTCTTTCAGGGTTCAAGGATATTCATTAATATTTATCACGTGAACTAGTACCACGCTTCTAGTTTGGATTAGCGTCTTTCCAACTAGTATTCTGTTAGAGTGACTAATTGCTGGAAGATCGTAATCCGAAGTTGCAGCTGCTACCATTGTACTGTGTTCTGGGAGGATGTTGCCTCGGTCACGTTAAGACTCCATTTCAATCATAGAAAACAACTCTTTCTTCATTTATTTTTAGTACCCAACATCTGTCAAATTTCAACATTTTTGTTCTGAAAATTTATTTAAAATTGTTTATTGAATATATTTTTAGTAGTCTAATTATTTAATAAAATGAAATAAAATACCTTTAAAAGTTGGTTTAACAGTTGAAGCACTTCCTCAAAAATATGCATATTCCATATCCTCCAATGTGCATATTGTCAAGCGCAAACTAATAAATATTGCACACGCAAGGTTAGATGTTAAATATAAAGACACACATTATTTAAAATCTTGTGTTAAACGACCAATTAAAGTAATGGATATCCGTTTTTATTATTTTTGCAATTCTGATAAAATAACGAAGGACATGAGAAGTAGAGAATACAAATTCCTTAAAGTTCCTAAAAAACCAAAGTATAAAACAAAAAAGCCATTGAACATGTTCATGCTGTTATTCAGAAACGATTAAATTATTAGCAAATTTTCAGCATAACCGACATCACGGGCATAAGAGTTCAAATTCAGCCAATTAGAAAATCCAGTTTAGTGCCGCAGTGTAAGCGGTGCCAATCTTACGGACATACGCAGAGGTGCTGCGCTAAAGAACGCAGATATGCAAGGTGCACTGGAAAACATCTCACAGTGGATTGTGAACAACCGAAACAGACACATCTAAAATGTGTTCATTGTGAAAAATAACATCCAGCCAACTATCGTGGGTGTGTACTAGCAAAAGAAATGCAAGAAATTAAGAATAGAAAACTGAAGAAACCTAGTTTGCCTAAACAACCCCGAAGATCCATTCAAGCTAAAACAAACTCAGCTTTAACACAACAAGCAGTGTCTGATGAAACAGATACACATGATGAGAAAGAAACAAACAAAACGAATTCATCCACTGACAAAATGCTTCAACAAATATTAAACAAGTTAAATGAAATGGATAAACGTATTTTCAAATTAGAATATCGTGTACAAGGAGCGATTCCAAAAAAATAAAAATGACTAATTAGCTAAGAATACTAGAGTGGAATTTCAATGGACTGCTGCAACATCAGCAAGAGTTGCAAGCAGTTCTTGACATAGAAAAAATTGATGTACGTCTCATACCTGAGATTCATTTTACGAAAGAGACATACATCATACGATCCGCTCGAACAATGCAACAAAAAGGAAGTGCAACTATCACCAAGAAATAGGTTACCAAATAGTAAAAATACAGGCCACCTCTATTAATATTAAAACAAAATCATATAAAGTAATAATCACAGCATTATACGGCTCACCGCGACATAAAGAAAGAATAGTATATAGATTTTTTCCGTAGCCAAGGAAATAGAAATATCATTGGAAGTGACTTTAATGCAAAGAACACACACTGGAGATTTAGGATAACTACAACTAAAGTTAGGAAACAGTTAAAATGCGAAGTATCATTATTTTTGGTAAACTCACGTAATGGTCTACTGATTCGCATAAAATTTTTGAACTTATCGACTTCTTTATAGTCAGGAATACCTCATCAAATTATATCCATATTAAAGAAGCGTGGGATATAAATTCAGATCACCTTCCAATACTTCTCATACTGAGTGATTGTGTGATCCAAAAAGAAAATCTACCGAGTCTAACTAACAAAATGACAGATTGGCAAAGTTTCAAAATTAAACTTGAAAAATTGATTGAGGTTTAAATTTCACTAAGAACAGAGGAGCAACTAAATGAAGAAATTAATCTTTTTGTTAAAAACATTTAACGAACAGCATGGGACAAAATTGCTAAAAATATTCATAAAACAAAAGGAAATTATTATTCAAAAGAGATTAGAAATCTTATTTCAGAAAAGAAAAACCTTAGACAAAAATGACACTAGACCAGAGCACCAACTCATAAAACTGCTTTGCCAAAAGGAGTCTCAGATAAAATTAAAATAGACATCAACCCGAAATTAATTAATCAATTAATTACTGGCGAAGTTTTGTAAACTCCCAAGAAAAGCCATAGTGAAACTTACCAATCTTATTAACACATGTTTCTAAGATGTAGAAAGTCGCAGAAATCATCATGATTTTTATACCAGGAAAACCTCTTCATGACGCAGCATTATGTAGGTCTATATTATTGTTATATCCAAACTGTATGAAAAATTGTTCTTTACGAAACTAAAACCCATAATAGAAAAAATTAATTTTTTTTACCAGTTTGGTTTCAAAGAAAACTATCGACCATCGATCACAAACGTCATTGAAAAATCTTTAGAAGCGAGAAAAGTTTGTTCTACCGTTTTCTTTGAAGTTGCTCAAGCTTTCGACAAAGTTTGGCACAAAGGTTTGTTTCATAAGTTGAATTTGTTTCTGCCACGGCAATATTCATAACTTTTACAATCTTATCTATCAGAAAGATATTTTAGAATTAAACAAGATGATGCTTATTCGGAATTAAAAGATATCGGTACAGGAGTACCACAAAATAGTGTGTTCTTTTCTGTATTCTATCTATTATATACTAGTGATATCCGAAGTCTTAAATATGAAACAATAGCAATATTTGATCATAACACCGCAATTATTGCAATTGAAAAAATTATGAAGAGGGAACTAAGAAACTTCAAACCTTCATTGATAGAATTAACATCTGGACTGAGACTTGGCGCATTTAGTTATATAAAAATAAAGCAACACCTACCTGTCAGAATCAACGATACTCAGATTTCCTATGGTAACTGACCTAAGTATTTGGGAATTACTTTAGACTTTAGACTCCGCGGGAGAGTTTATATCAAAACTGAATGTGAGGAGCTTGGTATTAAACTGAAAAAATGTATTGGCTACTTAGATGAAAATTGTCCACATATAACAAAAGGGTTTTATATAAGCCAATATTGGAACCCGTTTGGACCTACGACATTCAACTCTGAGGTTGTCCCAGTAAGAGCAACATTCAAATGATTCAGCGCTTTCAGAGCAAAGCACTAAGGAACATTGTCGATGCACCCTGGTACTGCTAAAATAGAGACATCCATCGGAATTTTCAAATGGATACTGTTGATCAAACCATCGCCAAATTTTCCAGTAGCTATGAACAAAGGCTGCTTCACCATGTAAGTATCGAGGCTATCCAGCTTCTGGGCAACACAAACCTAGCTAGGAGATTCTAGAGGACAAAGCTTTTTTAGGTTGTTAAATAGTAATAGTACAGCCAGAGTGGTCTAGTGGTTGAGACGCGGACTGCGATGCGGACGGACCCAGGTTCAATTCCTGGTACTCTCTGACGCCTGGTGGGTGGCCTACTCAGTCACAAAAAATAATTGAGTACCTGCGTCCACTCGAACAAGGAGTAATAATGGCGGTCGTCTAAGGCGCGATGCTTGCCACATCGCTCTGCACCAGAGATGGTGCACGATGACCGGGCACATTGAGCGAACATATGAGAGCCTTAACCTCTCAGTTTGCAGACCGTGCTCCCACGCGGGGCCTTAGAGCCGTATCATTATTATTAAGTAGTAATAGTGTGAAGGCAAACTAGTGAGTAAGACCTTAGTTTTAGAAATTTTTAAATGTAATCAATTAGGTTAGAATAAAATTACTCATTTTAAGAACAATAAAAACGTGTTCTGGCCTAGACAAGAATCTGTTGCACATAATGAATTTTTTTTGCAAAGACCATTTAGAATGTGGTTGTTATATATGTTAGGCTGAAACTTTGTAACTTGGGAATCGCGCATCCAATGGTTACAATTAATAGCTCATTCCAAAAAGCGTTTCAAATACAATAAAAATGTGTTCTGCTCCAGACGGAAATTCGTTGCACACAATGTATTTTTTGCAAAAACCATTTGGCATGTGGTTGTTACATGATTATATTGATGTATTTGAAACGTTAGCCATGCTTTAGCGCGTTTCCAAGACTCGCCGAGGAGGTCTTCCGAAAAGAGTTCCACTTAAATTATGTTAGCTTTAATAATATACAATTATAAAAAACACAATTGGTTGGATTATCTATAATATGAAAAACTAGCCTAGCAATAATTACAAAACATTAAAGACGCAGGTTAACTAAACCTTGTGTAATATTAGCTGCTGGTGGTACATATTGATTATTTGGAACAGCATACGAAAGCAGACATAAAACAGCTGCTGTGTGGCAACGCATTCCAACCATTCCTGTTTTTACTTGGCATGAGCAGTAGTATCCATGTATTGCGTTAGGACCGTTTTGATTTGGTATATACAAAATAAGTGCAAGATTATTTTTATGTACATGTCTGCTTTCGATTTTTAAAAGTATAGCACCTGCAAATTCTCGGTGTATATAAATCTCAAAATTAACAGATGCATGAATATTTTGATGAGCCCTCTCAAGATGATAGGCTGTGTAGTTTCTTGCGCAGTCCAATTGATAGATTCCGACAGTCATGTCAAGTAAGTCGTGTTCTAACAGACGAGGGAAATCGTAAATATGTTCTGCATTAGTAATCATCTATTCACTGTTTTTGCATATATAAAGGTCAAACGCCAGTACTTATTGGTGAAATTGAACCGCAACTCTGCTTCTTTCAACCATATATCTTATGATCTCAATTTGTTTTGGTCCATCAGGGCAAATGGGACAAAAGTAAGCATTGAGAATTACTGAAGCTATTCGGATAAACCGTCCTAATTTTTTAATGTATTTATTGGACATTCAATAACCCATCTTACTTTTGTAACAAATCTTCCAAAGTCAATCTCATCTCTTGTAAATTTGCGATGGCCTTTTAAAAATGGAGACATTGCGATGCGTAAACCTAGCTCTTGACATGCTTCAACGCTATCCCGAAATTCTCTGTCCATTCTCAGTATATTATTTTGCTAAAAGAATTCTCAAAAACCATGGGCGGCATGTCTGCTGACATTTTAGTAATGAGTGAGGCATCGTTGTGCATATTATCAGACCCAGTTGGGACAAAAAATTCCAAAATGTGTCTATCTGGAGCCGTGTCAAACACAAACTTTACCAGGTTGTAGTGTTTTTGTGTGGAAAATGATAGTTTTCTTCCTAGGATTTTTCAATTTCAAAATATGTACCATTAAAAAGAACTCCAGCTGCACCAGGAAGGATTTGGTATAACATCCGCAATATACTATTCTGTTGTAAGTTGACAATCTTGCCGAGTAATGTGGTTGTAACCAAGATGTTGTGGAACAAATTGTTGATCAATTGCTTTACTAACTTGGTCCATGGATTGTGAAACTACGGACTGAGAAAACCCGAAAAAATGTCTCAGTTGATCCTATGAAGTTCCCATTCTGAGCTAGGATAAAAACAAAATTATAGCAGTAATTTTGGTATTTTCTCCCATACCAAACATAGGAATTCTGGATCAAAAATCAATAAAGTTTGATCTGTTAAGCTCGGTAAAACAAATGCAATCAAATTCGGAATTGAGTACATTGCACTTTGTGCTGCATTGTTGTGAAGCGGAAGAGTACATTTGAAAAGTGGCTTGCAAACATTCATTCAAATATCTATAAAGTTGTTGACATTCCCCTTGTTTAAATATAGTTCTATTTGACAACATGTGCAACGCATTCAATAAAAGTAAACCGGGGTCATTGTAATCCTGTTAGCATATTCTGTTATTACGGGCTTTAACAGCATTTTTTATTTGGTTTTGACAAGTTTCACGACAGATGCAGCAAGCACGTTCACTATTTGGAACAATATTAAAATGTTCATGTAGTTCATTTGTAGCAGGAAAAGTTGATACCTGTGGTAGTTGGACTTGAATGTTGTTTTCAATTGGCAGAACATGTTGATGCTCCACCTGTTCTTGAACTAGTGACAATTGTAATAGTGGAGATAATGGTACCAATTGGGGAGACATCTGAACCGGTTGTGGTGATAATCCACTAGTTGTGGTAACAATTGCATCGGTTGTGGTGACATCTGAAAGGGTTGCGATGACATTTTAAGCAGTTGTGGTGACATTTGTACGGGTTGAGGTAAAATGTGAACAGACTGTGGTAACAAACGCGATGGCTGGTAAATAAATTAAGAAAATGGACGAGGTGTAACATGGTTATCTTCAAGCAATGGATTATGACCTAACAGATTGAATGTGTCACCACGACCACTTGCAACATGTAGAGCTATTTATTGCGCAATTGGTGACATATTTTGTAAACTTGCGTCGGTAACTGCTCTGGTAAGGCTCGGTTTATACCTCGAATAACTATAATAATGCTGATAACATCTATTGCACAAAGGAGAATTTGGTTGAAAAGGAGTGGAGAGGCAGGCGTGTAAATAGCCGCTCTCGTGGTGCGGTGTGGGAAACGTAGTACGGCCCGTTTTGAAACGTAAACCGATAAGGCCCAAATCGTCCCTGAAACGGCCAGCGCGAAAGCGGATGGGGGCGGCTACCGATATCAACCGAAAGTAAAGCCAAATCGCTGACCTGAATCGGCTTCGGCTTCGGCTTCGTCGGCGATGGTTTCACGGTGGCCACCTTGCTGCGCTGTCTTCGTGTATGTTGCGGGATGTTAAATGCGGCCGTACTGGATGCGATGCGGTGTGAGTATAAGTGGGTTGTTAAGCACGACCGAATTGGCCGCGTTGCGGAGTGCGTATATACGGGGTGTTAAGACACGACCGAATTGGCCGCGCTGCGGTGTGCTTATATGCGGGGTGTTAAGACACGACCGAATTGGCCGCGCTGCGGTGTGCGTATGTTTCTTGCGGGTGTTAAAAACACGACCGAATTGGCCGCGCTGCGGTTTGCGTATTGCGGGGTGTTAAGACACGACCGAATTGGCCGCGCTGCGGTGTGCGTATGTCGCCGGGCTTCGCGCCTGGCTTGGCGGTAGGTCTTTTGCGGGAAATTTTCATTCGACAGCACCTTTCATATCAAAGGGTGCCGCCGACGGCGTACGCAGACTTGTCGACTGAGCAAAAGCCCATATGCCGTTTTGTGTGCGACGGCAAAACGTAGCGGCAGATATCAAAGCCCCGCATGCCGCCGCGATATAAAGCGGTTCAAGGGCGAAAAGGCCGCCACACCAAGGAGCATGTTCTATGTTGTTCAACACAACATTCCAAAGTTCTGTTTCGAAACGCAAACAGTATTGAATACCTTTTATTCTTCGTTTGCATAAAACGCATGACAAGTGCTTGTCTTGGTCCGTCATTAAACAGTACACACAAAACTACAATTTCATTAGTTCATAGGTCCACTCCTTGTCTTCTTCCCGTAACTTTATTCCATTCTCCGGGTTTTTATTCTCCGTCGTTGTCTTTGTCCTGCTTTGACTATTTACTGAAATCTGAAAGCTAAAATTATTTGATAATTTATATAGTTCTTATTCAAAAAAAAAACTGGATAAAACATTACAGATAACTACTTGATTTGGGGAGAGAGCTTAAGCCTCTCTTTAAAAAAACGTTAGAAGTCGATTTCGCACTTCTAAAAGACACATAGTTGGGACTTTGCCGAGACCATCGTGTCTCGCCCCCGATGCCCTCAAAATACTAGATTTAGTACGGGTTTTTAGCAAATCTTGCCTAACGAGCGCGGCCCCTTCTCTTATCTGTTACTATCATTGGCTACAAATACAATTTCATGTATGCAAGTACATTTTACTAATTGTTAAAAACATAATAAACAGCTAAAATCTGTAAGTAATACAAATAACTTTGAACTAAAAAGTGTTAAAGCATAACAAAACAATATTCATTACAACACATTAACATTAAGTGTATTAATTAAGGAACAAAGGGCTTAGATGCCAGAACAAACACTCGAACACCAGCGCTTCCGCAAGCTCATGGAGGTGGAATGTTCCACGTCTCTGCCCCCCGAGAGATCCATAAGCCACACTGGCCGGGTCTCACCCATTACTCACAGCAGCTGTTTCAACAGGGAACAGCCTCCCGTTGTGACCACGCCGGGCCACTGCGGGTTAAGGATAACAGCAGCTTTTCGGCCTGTTAGCGGTCGCTAAACAGGCTCCAAAGAAACCGCCGCCCAGCCTTCGAGGGCCTTTCGCGGTTTACCCTTTTGGGAAAAGCGGGTTTAGGACCTCTGTATCTGGTCTCTGACTGCACTTTCGGCAAACTGCTACAGCGGCCTTTTGGCTATAAGGGCGCCCAAGATTGATGTCCTTTCCTGACTAGTCTTTTTGATAACACATGAGAAGGTCTCCGGCCTTCCCCAGTCAACCCACAAAGGTAATGCTAGTGTGAACCGCCTTCTTTCGGGCCAAACCACTGAGAGCGCGTCCACCCACTCAGCAATCTCCCGAAACATTTCTATCCACAAAAACATTGTCTTCATTCCCCAGCCAATTCTTTGTTTCCCATCTCTAAGCCAACTAATTGTCTACAAATCCCATACCAACACATTGTCTGCCTTACTCCTCCCAACACATTGTTTGCCTTTCCTATCCCAACACAGTGTCCATATCCACCATCCTAACACTGCTCATCTCAACGTTCCCAATCCTCTTTCAACCATCCTAATCCATTGTCCATCTACGGCATCCAAATCAATACAATGTTTCAGCCTAGCACATATGTAACAACCGCATGCAAAATGTTTTTGCAAAAAAATGCATTGTGTGCAACGGATTCTCGTCTGGAGCAGAACACTTTTGTGTTGTGTTTTTTAAATTTTTATCAATTGTAATAATTGCATGCTTGTTTGCTAAGTTACAGCGGGGACCCAGGGCCCTCAAAGTTTGAATATAGCCCTTTGTATTCTTTAATTTCTTATAACCTTGTTACCCACAAATGAAAATTTACGTTTTTATGTTTGTAAAAAATGAATTACATCTATGGATTTTAAATATAATTAAGGT
Organism: Sinelater perroti; assembly: GCA_036346155.1. NCBI lineage: Eukaryota > Metazoa > Arthropoda > Insecta > Coleoptera > Elateridae > Sinelater > Sinelater perroti. The sequence goes on from JARFIY010000359.1 coordinate 7,165,727, forward strand.
ACTGCTGTTTAAATCGTATTAATGCTAAACATTTTTGATATCGTGAAATTTTTAATAATTTTATTTCTTACTGTAAAATGGCAATATATCACAAATGAGCGTTAATATCTAATCTTAAATTTATTGCGGGCATGTTAAACGATGATAAAGATTGCGTGTCAGTCAAATAACATCCCACAATAATCTGCTTGATCACGCAATAAATTTTCATATAAATGGTAGCCATTTATTTTACGCGGACAATGAAGTATTTGCATGATATTTTTCGATGAACTCTAAATTCGAACAGAAAATAACGCCAATTTAAAATTCAATTTTGCTTTCAATAAATAATTCACACGCTACACATTTTCTTCTGTTGGTTGTTTTCGGGGCAAATTCATATATTTTTGAATTTTAGTAAACACAAGATATGAAGAACAAACAGATTTATTAAATGAGAAGATCTTTATATATGACTAAAAAACGTAAAATATTTTTATTTTTTTAAAGTTATAATGTATTTTATTTCAATTTTTATTTTAAAAGTATTTGTTTCAATTTTTGTTTAAATAAAAAAGTTAAAAAATAAACAAATATTTTACAATATACTATTTGAAAATTTTGGGATACATTTTATCGTTGAATTTATAGACGAGTGAATAATAAATAAGTTACTAATTATTACCTTATGCGTAAATAACCGGATCCATTTCAAGAGGTTGATAAAACCGTAACGCAAGTTGCAGCAATAAATTAAATAAAGTCGTCGGAAGTGGATTTTCCTGTCATAGTTGTTTACCAACTTACTTAGATTAAGTCGGTTCATCACTACGTTGAAGTATTCTGTTTGTTTACTTTTCATGAGTTATTTTTTTTAATTCCAGTTTTAAATCAAAGTAGATTATTTTTTCTTGTGCGTTATTATTTATGTCATAGCTAAGTGGTTGAAGTCAAATTACTTCATTAACTCTTATAATTGCACAAATATAGTCCCAAAATAGTGAGAAATAGTTGGTGAACATAGCATTAGTTTGTTACGGTTTTTCTTTTTTTTAAGATTTTTATTCTAAATAATGCACTACATCGGTACAACTTTGTATGGGGATTGAGTATTTATCAGTTTGTGGAGAAAATGGCCCACGTGTTGAAGATTTCTGAAATTTTAGTTTCGAAGACGCTTTGAAATCAAGGCTATTAAGGAGACAAACTTTGCCGACATGTGATTTATTGATAGATAGTGCCTGCTTTTTAAAAATGTGATGGTGTTTACCTGATCTTGACAATCTTGTGTTTGTAGTATTAGGCTGTTATCCACGTTTTATAATTTTAACCACCTTTTTCGTTTTTTTTAGTTATAATAGTTTTTATTTGTTCCACTTAATAGGGGGTTGAAAAAATTTAGGAATAACAACGAAATACAAAAGTCATATTTTCTAATGTAATCAATTTCAACACTAATATATGTTTTAATATTTTCCCAGTTTCTGTTTGTTTGTTTGAGAGAGAAATGAAATGGATAAGATCGATATGGAATGATTTAGCAGTTTAATTTCTTTAGAGTTTTCTGAACAACAACTACATGAAAGTATTTAAAAAAGTAATTTTATACTGATGCTTATGAAGTATATTAACGTTTTCCATGTTAGATGTTTTTATTGTTATTTTCAATTTACTTTAAGAGTATAAAAGAAGCATCTTTTTTGGGGCCTGAAGAATGCTACTTACGCACTACCATCCGTTCCTGGGCGTAGTGTGGGATTCGCAAAAGCTCTACTCACTGAACCCATGGCATTTTTACAATCATTGTTTCTATTAGATTCCAATTATTTTTGATTTTAATACAGTCTATAATATTGTCTATAATATTTAGTATTATGTCTAATTTATTATTCGTATCCCATATGATGTTATGCCATCTATTACATTCAAAGAAAATGGGCCCAAGAATAGATCCTTGCGAAACCCCACATGTCATCATATATTTTTTCTCATTATCTAAAACTAAAAAACGATTACTTAAATAATTATTTATAAGATTAACTCAATAACTATTAGTTTATAAACCTATCACTGCTTCCACTATAGTGTTCCACACTGCACTGTTAAAAGCGTTCTTATTATCTACTGTGATCAGTATGCAAAAGTTTCTATTGTTTGGGCCTTAAGATCTTATATTCATAATTTTGTCTTTTATTCTTAGCATAGGGTCTATAGTAGATAGACCAATTCTAAAACCGTATTGATTTTTAGATATTCCTTCCGTAAGCTCCATATCTTTTAACAGTCTATTGGAGATCATTTTTTCTAGTATCTTACCTATCTAATAATCAAATTGGTCTATATTTCCTTATCCCACTGATATTTACCTTCTGTATTAAACACAACTTAGCGACCTTCTACCTATCCGGGAATGTTTTTCTCTGCATGCATTTGTTCATTAGTTTAAGCATATGTTCCTTGTTTGCACTATAGGATACTCTAATTATTTCATTTGTAATTTTATCCGGGCCAGGTGCCTTTTTAGATTTTAAATACGCTACTATGGAGTCTAATTCTGTATTTGTTATTTTCTCTTTATTTTAATTAAATTATTTTTAGGCTTTTTTTTTATTATGTTTCGTACAGGGAATAGTTCGGGTATTACACTTTCAGTTTGGAGTTGTGTAAGAGTTATCCAGGGTTTCTTAAATATTTTTTTGTCGCTTTTTTGTATCTTATACCTCATGGATTGTTGTTAACCTCCTTTAATAATTTATTCTGACTGTTTTTTTGTTCCTAATATCTTTTCTTTTATATTCTTTCCTATCCATAGATCATCTGCTTTTAGCTTCATTAATTGTGTTTTTTGATATTTATTGCTATTTGTTTAGTCTTGTCAGTTTTCTTTTTTCTAAGATCTCAGGCTTCCACCAATACGCCTGATCTTTATTTTTTACACAGTGTGGCTTTTGTAGGGTTTTCTTAGCAGACTTTTTAAATTGCAGTGATATAGTTATCTAATGTTATAGCTTTATTATTTATTTCTAATAGCAAGTCTTTTTTAGTTGATTCTTAAAATTACATAAAATTTTTTCATTCAGATTCTACATGTAATTATTTAAATTTCGCTTTTGTCTCAATCTATGCGCATCCATCATATACCCCATAATAGTAGATGTTTATGGTATTATTTAATATTTTAATAGCTGTGTCTAATTTATTATCGGCTACCCAATCTGCATTATTCACTAGGTTCTCATTAGGTTCGTTTATTAATAGAATATCAATTCTGTCTAGCTTACATGTTGATATTACCGTATTATGTGATGTCTTACTTCTTTCTATTTTTACTTGTAGAATTTTAGTTTTCTTTGCCAATTCTTGTGTATTCCTTATTTTTATGTATTCTTTCTTTATTAGGCGTCTGTTTGTCTAATTGTTCCTTTGTGTCTTGAGTATTTATTTCATACTTATTTCTCATTTTTTTCAGTTTATTTCGCTATGTCGGACATCTGAATGTACTTGTGCTGTGGCCCTTTTCTTTGCATGTCAAGCAAAATTCTTCTTTGTTACATTCTAATCCTTGGTGTCCCATTTTTCCATATTTTTGACAATTTTCTATTTTATTGGGCCCTGTACAGTCTCTGTTCATGTGACCCAGTTCCCAATATTTAAAGCGTTTTTCACTATTTGTGCTGTCTTGTACTTTTGCGTAGGTTATTTCTATTTTTATATAACCATCTTTTACCAATTTTCTTAAAACTTCTTCTGGTACACCGAATATCGCTCCTTTCATTTCCGCGTAAGTTGGTTTAATTGCTTTTACGCTGACATTTTCTACATTTAGCTCCTTCAGAATTGTCTCTTAGATTACTTTATCGGGTAACCCTGAGTCTAAGTGCATCTTGTAATTTCTTCTTTATCCTGCTTGTGTAATTCATATCTGATCCCGTAACTAGAAGTAATTTTCCTGTTCAAGTTTTTTATATTCTATCAAATAGATAGAAAATTAAGGTTTTTTTTATCTCCTAAGATGTTTCTAGTCTCCTCAGTATTTCCATGTATGTGCTCTCTTTCTTGCTTATTGTTAATACAGTAGTCTTTCTTCTAAAGATCCCTTTCCTGTTTATGCCTAAGTTGTTATCCTTTCGTTTCATATCATTATCAATTATACTCGCTGTATAGTGAATCGTAGCTTGTATGTCGTAAGTATTAAAAGCACTCTTCATTACTTTCTTCTATATAACTAGGTGGAAGCCGTCCGGGAGGGGTAATGCGAACTTCGTTCTTTCATTTTCTACCATTGTCTTGTCCAGCTTCTTCATGTTCTTGTATGCGGTCTAATTTCTCGTCATATATTTTATCTGTTGGTTTATTTCTTTTGCGTTAATTTTCCATACGTCTTGTCTAGATTATTCATCACATAATCTGATTATTAGTGTTAGTTTAGTTTTTTTATCATCGATATTTTTGCCAATTCCAAATATATTTCTCTGAGTATGTTTTCAATTGTTGATTTTTCCATTTCTTTGACATTTATTACATATATCGGTAGGACACATTCCTTCGTTGGCTTGAATAGGGTTCTTCTAGCTTTTTCTGTTTTCCTATATGTAGTGTCTGGACATTCTCATAAAAGTACCCTTTCTAGGTCTACATCCTTCTCTAACGTTTTTAGGCTAATTTATTTATTTATTTCTTTTTTTGATCGTCTGTGTTCCTATATTTCGTACTTCTTTATCACATTCAGGTTTATTCTGTGTATCTGCGTTATATTTCGGTATATTTACTGGTTTCCATGTATTCTTAATTAGCCAGTCTATAACCGTTTTATTATGACTCTGTTTGCATGCCATTAGACACTTCAGAGGCATCTTGGCAGATTGAACGGTCATTTTGATGATTCACTCGAGAAGTCAGTACTGTCGTGTTTGATGTCGTTTAGTAGTGCTTAGGCCTTTATCTTCTTGTCTATCTTGTTTTTCTTAATCAACAGATGACAGTTTGTCAAGACGAAAGACTTGTAGTGCAGGTCCTGGTGCATAACAGCAAATTTTTCCACGCCTATTTCTTTTGATAGTTCGGTTATGCTTCGTTCAGGATCCTCGATCATCTCTTTCAATTTGCGGATGAGCCTATATATATATATATATATATATATATATATATATATATATATATATATATATATATATATATATATAATCACTATGTTTCTTTTAAGAATTGTAAAATTTATTCTTTATTTGTTCTAGTGAATCTATTTCTGCAGTTCGAAATGCAAACCGCCTCTCTTTACAAAAGAGTTGCTTTGGATAGATAATTAGTTCAAAAATCTGTTTTGATTTTATATAATTTATAGTTTATTTTTTATGTTTACCTGCCTATTGTAATATAAGTTTGCTTTTATCTTATTTCCATAGCCTCAACAAAAACTGTTTTATGCTAAGTATAAAATAGATTGAAAAGTAATAGGTTGATTTATAATTATCTGGTATTTTTAAGAACAATCCAGAGAGAAATAATACAAGCACTGATATTTTTCGAGTCCAACTTGATCGCTTTTATACTATCAATTAAATCAAGATCATGCAAATTAAATATAATTATTTTACAATAATAATGTCACCCCATATCGAACCTCGTGTGACCGAATCTACCTCTAACAACAGTGTTATCCAGCTTACTTTCTTATCAAGGTATCTGCAAACTATCGTATTAACCGCCTGTGAAAAATTAAAATAAATGTAGTTTATGAAGATTAGTAAGTTGGTGGCCGATGAGTGAATTGTTTTAAAGGGTTAGTATTTTTTTACCTGCCCCTTTACCAACCCTTTGATAAACCAATAAATAACAGTAATTGAAGTTAATGATAATTACTGCCCAGATTGCCTACCGTGACAAGTTTTCTTTTTTAATAAAAATGCCGGATCATTATGCGTTAAATAAATACATATCCGCACTAAAGGAAATAAAACAGTGAGAGAAGGACATATAAAAAAGTAAGTTACATCGTAGCAATATTCTTGTATTAAAAGATACAAAATAATTTTCCTTTGTGGTAACATTACTTCCCCATTGTTCAAGCAATAATGTTGTTGACGATTTAGCATACGACTAGTTGGCGTGTGCGTTCTGTCGTTATAATTTTATTAGCTGAAAGTTATAATTTTAGAGAAATTTCTTACTAAACTATCTAAATGTATAACAATAATAAATGTTAGGTTCCATAATTGCAAAATAATTTAAGATGTTCGAAAAGGAAACAATTAATCTATAAGCAACTCGGAGAGAGTAAAAGAAATTATTATTATATAAGCAAACAAAATTTAGAAAGTGAGCATTTCGGTACATATACTGTGTAAAAGGCATTCTGTATGTGATTTGCAAACCCCATCACCTCATTGCACTTAAAATATTAAAGAAAAGTTATACTTTATGATTGGAATCTTATTCTGTTTAACTCGAATGAATATTTAAAGTTTTGGTCCAGCCCAATTTTGTTATACTGTAACTTTCCGGATTTTTTTTGATTGATAAAATTTTCAATCTATTCAGTGGAAAATTTATGAAATATGCTCTGTACATTAGATATGCTAACTAGAAATTTATTAATTTAAATCATTGGAAGTAGACAAAGCAGACTTAAGCAGAACTTTCCATTATAAGTATTTATTCTATTGTTTCTAGTTTTGTAATAAATACAAAAAATCAATTATGACTTACTTAATTCTCATTATCACAGTGTTAAATTTGGACTTTAGGTGGAAGATATTTTTTACAATTTACAGAAAACTCTAAGTCAAATTGATTTTTTTGTACAGGCATGATATTGTAATCAGAAACACTTTACTACGTACATGGTGTAATATTATAAAACTATGCTTTATTTACTTACTCTTATACTAGCAAATAAACTCTAAAAAATTCTATTTTTGAGCATACTTGTTTTTTTAATTAAAAATGGTTCACAACTGGCATCATAAAGAAGCAATAGTTTTATAAAAGACTGAACATTTAAAACATATAAGATACTAATAAGCTAGAAGTTACATATTTGAGTATAATCCTCATATACTATTTTTTCTAAATCTATTATTATTAGTTCTTGATTATATCTATTTTATTTTAGCATTTTTAAAGGATTTAATGATTCACAAATAAATTTAGTTTGTTATAAATACGCACGGGTAGTTTTGCTTCGTTATTTTATGAGTATCCATAGTTAACTTTTAAATCAATGGAACAAAGAAGCTTAGTCTTGCAGCACTATTGAAGAAATTGACTTAAAACTAGTACTCATCATCCTAGAGATGAGTATTCGTAACATAGTTTCTCAACAGGAAAATTACTCTTTCCTTATATCAAAAAACCATTAGTGCTTGGTGAAGTACCAGGCCCTGTACGAAGTGACCCTAGCAAGCAGAATATGACAAATCTAGACTAGAAAAGGTTAATTCTATTCCAAGAAGCAGTCTATTGAAAATGATACATAATTTTTTACACACAACCAAACGTCAGCATCGTAACTGGACTTATAATGAGATGACAGATCCGGAGAGAATATGGACAAGGAAATATATATATCAATATTAAATATTGAAACATTTGCAGACTAAAGCGCAAGTACCTTAAATGTAAGTAGGTTATTACTAAAACATTAAAATAAACCTCATTATGATAAAATACAACGTATAAGTAAGTTTCAAAAAGATTACGACTAACGTAAATAAAGCGGCAAGGAAAGCCTAGGTAATTAAAAAGATAACTCAAAATGCAAAAGGATACGCAAATCATAGTTTAGTGTTGAAGTAAAAGAACTAACGAAAAAAGTAAAGAAAAGCATATATCAAATATTTAAACAATAGCAGGAGAGCATGTTCAATAAATACCTTATAATAAGGGATAAATCTAATGCAAGCATCCCTCAAATAAAGACTACTCGACGACATTCACAATTAAAGTGGAAAGTGGTTTACACGTGTTCAAAAAAAGTATAATGAATGATAAAAAGAAACCAAGACGTTAATGGATACACAGAAATACAAGCACTAGACAAGCATATGTAGATAGATTATTTCAGAAATCTGTTCTAATTAAAACGATGATGACACATTTGAAAAATGAATAGCACCAAATACTCAACTACAAAATACAACAGTAACAGAAGAAAGTGCACCAGAAACAGTAAAAAAGTTAAAATGTGGAAAATTTCCTGGACCCGATATTAATCAAACTTTTCAAATGAGGAGAAGTGATCTACATAAAGAACTAAAAAACTCTTTTAACTTGTGCTAGATAAAATAAAATATTCCAGACAATTGGAAGAGCAGCATTATGATACCTCACTTTAAGAAGAGAAATACTAAAAGTCCAAAGAACTACAGGAATAACATTCCTTAATATAAATATAAAATTTTCACCAGTATATTAAAATTAATAATAGTCAACGAAATAAAGTTACACGAAGAACAAGGCTTCAGAAACAGCACTGATGAAATATTTATTATACTCTCAGAAAAAGTTATCGAATACAATAAATTATATGCTTTATAGATCTAACAAAAACATTTGATAAAATTAATTTCTGTGACGTATAGGAATACTTGAGGAAAATGAGAGCCCTAGTGCAATAATACGAATTAATAAACAGTTAAGCGCACAAACTAACACCAAAATAAGAATAAGCAACACACTCACAGAAGAAATAAAAATATATACTGGAATACGATAAAGAGATTTCCTAAGCATGACTTTGTTGAATTGAATAATGGACAAAATAATAAAAAAAAAGTAAAAACACAAGCAGCGGATACAACATGAATGACTGAGAACTGAAAATTATTTTTTATGCAAACGATTCCGTCATAATATCTAATAATGAAGACAATCTCCAACGACCTTCACAAGTTTTTCTAGTCTAGAAGCCTGTAGGAGAGAGTGTTGTAACTTGGGTCATTTTTTAGTTTTTTGTTATAGAATCATATATTTGCAAAGTTTAACCATTACATTAGATACTTTAGCTGTATTGCTATGTAAATTTGTAGTTATCTACATTCTAAAAATCAGTTAGTACAATCTGGTAATGTATCTTGGATCGGATTAAAATGCGAAATTAGAACATATTGTGCAAATTTTTATTGGAGAACATAAAAGAACCAGAAAATTATAAAAAATAAGTATTAAAAACTTTATTAACATTATATCCGCTAAACTCAACATTAAATTGCAATTGCGTATCGTGACGTGCAGTTCCTTTTATTTTTGCGGCTGTGGAAGCTTGCGTACAATATCAGTGGGCAAAAAATCATAAGTTTCGGTTGAATCATTAATAAACTTTTTTTGGTGTGTCAGTAAGTATTCGTGACATTCTTCTTGTTCTTCCTGACTTCGTTTTGCGCGCAAGTGGTTTTAGATGGGATCGCAGCATTTCAGGCGTAACAGAACTTCCAGAAGTTCCTGTTTGACCACCTGTGGTAGAAGGAGTAGAGACGTCTATTTCTGTAATCGTAGTTTGATCTTGTTTCGTTATCGATTTGTACATTGGTTTAAAGAACGATCAGTTACGTATGCTGGCAAAAGCTCATGCTCCTCAAAAATATTTTCATTGACGGGATAAAGGCTGCTAACCACTTCTGGATGTTAGATGCGCTAAATTCTATGGAAAATGTCTTGGCCACAAGTTCAGCTATGTTGTATATCATAATAGGCTGTCCAGGATGCATAATCATCCATTAGCTACAGGCGGTATTATAGTAGGTTTTCATCGGCCCAAAAACCATTTTATCGAGCGGTTGCATCTTGTGGCTGGTATGGGGATAAAACGTTACCATGAAAATTCCATTTTTATTACAAAAATCAATAGCATTGACATTCACATGGCTATCGTGATTATCCAAAAGTAATATGACCGGATTTTCAACTGTTGGTTCCAAAAACAACCTTTCGTTTGACCAGGCGAAATGATTTGCACCTTCTACTGTTACAATTGGGCAATCTTTCAGCATATAAGGCTTGAAATTTACTTTCGGAAAGATTATGATCGGGGAAATATAATTTATTGAGGCTATCAGAGTAACATTTTGGCTTAGTTCACCATTGGTTATTTGACCTAATTGATTTATTTCCTTAGGTCCTATAATTTTTGGTCGCACATGAACAGTCGTTAGTTTGGACTCACCACAATTCCAATTTTTTTTTGGGATACAATTTTCACGAGATAAGAATTCTTTATAATTTTTGAAAAAGGAAGATACGTTTGCCTTATTGAGAGATGTTGATCTGGCCAAACTTGAAGATTCTGGTTTACGTAGTGATAAATCTTGGTTTCTTCTAAGAAGCTGTCTTAACCATTCCTTCCCAGCTACCTTCCCTTGGTCCCAAGAAGTTGGATGGAACTTTCCATTTGCAACTGCATACTGGTATGCTAAAGTACGAACTTCCATTTTAGTCAAACCTTAATGCAGGCGTGCAGCAGTGAGAAGATATGTCTTTAACGTAGCTTCCTCTTCTCCACTAAAAACTTATTTTCCATTATTGGCAGCAACATATGAAAATTCTGTGGCTTGCGATTTTCTGAAGGATTGCATGTGCCTAATTAGCGTTGTTTTGATATATTATAACTTTTTGCTGGTTTCCTGATTGATAACTGTCTACTTATATATTTGTTTGCTGCTGCAATCAAGTCTCGAGATTTTATACCTAGTCTCTTGGTGCCTAATTTACTTCGCAGCATTTTGAAATAACGTCTGAAGCAATAAAAACGGTTTCAGCCGACAATTGATTTTATCTTCCGGTCCAAGGTACGTGGCCTATCGGTGACCCGAGATACAAAGCGGTGCAATTTCACCTATTAGTTGCTTTCTAATTCTAGGTTATGCATTCAGAAAAAAATACATTCATAGTTATCAAGCCTAAACAACCACTTTTAATTACAAATGATAAAAAAATATACATATCTACGATTGAAACGGATGTTAACAGATAAGTAGGTAAACAGGTAAATAATTTGCTTACGATCAAGCAAAACACAAAACACTCTCCAATACACCACGCGATGATTCTATAAAAAGTTTGTCTAGCTGCCATCTACCGACCAGAGGTTAGGAACACATACTTACTAAAACGAACAGAAATCTGCAGTGCAAATGAAACCAACTGACCCGAAGTACAGACCGGTCTGAGGTGCAACACTCTCTCCTAATTATAACATAACCATATTAATAGAAAAAAATCTATATTAATTGCAACAAATTAGATGTAATGTTATCAAGGACAAAATCATTAAACAAATAATATCCTTTAAGTACCTGGGTATAGACGACTCTAGTAATAAAAGATTAGTAATCGAAATCAAGATGCAAACTAACAAAGCAATGAGATTGTCGCGATATCTGAGAAACATCATATGGAAGAACAAGGGCATAAACATAGAATCTAAAGCCATCATATATAAAACATATCCTCTTCATTATGATGTACGCAGTAAAAATTAAAGTAGACACATCGACCATGAAAAGGATGCTCTACACAACAGCAACGAAAATAATAAGAAAAGTAACAGATGGAATGAGAAACGAGGAAATTCCACAAAGAGGGCACAAAAACGCCGAAAAGGTTGAAATGACCACATTACCAGAATGGCAAACATGCTTTAAAAAATAGCAGACCACCTGGAAAGCTGCCCAAAAGGTAGAAAGATAGCTGAACCTCAACGTCGCATAATTAACAAATTGAAAATATCAGGTGACTGGACCTAAACAAGAATGCAGTTAAAAATGCACATAATGCTTTGACAATTAGGTAGCGGCTTCAATTTTTGGGAAATTTTCGACGTTTCGGCCTCTATTTTGATGTCATTTTAAGGGAATGGAGTTAGTTTTCAACTCGTGTTCTCAATATGTTTACTATAAAATAAGAACTATGAGTCAAAAAGGACACTATACATTGCTCCATGTATGTAACATATTAATATTCACAAAAATTTATAATAATCCTCACCCAAGGTATCCTTATTTTTTCATTAATTTAATTACACAATTTTTAAAATAAATATTTTTTAATAAAATAAAAGTTCTATTTAGTAACCCTGATATACAAATGCTTAAAATACAGAAAGAAGTAATAAGATTTTAAAAATTATGGAAATATGATAGTAAATTATGATATTTTTAATGTTCTTTGTACAACCATATATAATATTTATTAATTATAAAATTAATACTAGTATAACAGAGCGATACTTAAAATAATTTGCAATGCATATAACAATCAACTGTGTAAGGCTTGCTTAGTAAATGAGAAAAGTAACCACGATCATAAGCATATATTGAAGCTGTTTTCAATAAAATGCATTATTATAAAACTTTTTTCCTTATTATTTTAGCTAAATATGGCACTCTTGATTTAAACTAACAAGGCCATCTAAGAAATACTTAGTTTCGGTCCTTTGTACTTTCCTTATTCTATAATGAGGAAAGTAATATAATCGGCGGAAATTTGACCTACCCAGTTTTTTACATTTCTGGACGAATTATAGCCTCAGGACACCAAAAAAGTTGGTTTGGGCCATTGGTCCGTGTGTGTGTGTGTGTGTGTGTGGGTGCGTGCGTGCGTGCGTGAGTGCGCGCGTGTGTGTGTATGTGTGTAGTAAACAGGATATCTCGAGAACCGTCAGAGCAACAGACTTGAAATTTGGTATGAAAATTACTTGTAGGTAGCGGACGCAGTGCGAAGCTTTTGGTAAAATTCGGCCGAGCCGTTTGGTCGCAAGGTCGCAAAATCAATCGCAAAGCGGTCGCGAATCTAAACGGTTGATGATACAAAAAATTCATGAGAATAAAAATGGTTTGTTATCACGAGATAAACATGAATTTAAAATAAAAGTTGGTAAAATAGGAACTCGAAAAAAAAAATTGAAGTTCAGGATTTTTGCCAGAATTACCCAAATAATAGAATAAGGAAAATCGTGTGATGTTCTCACCAGATTTTTTTTAACTTATTTTTTAAAATTCTTCCAAGAAATTATGAAAATTTCTATCTTTTGTCAAATGTATCATTTGTTAGAAAAAAATCAGCTAAAATAAACAAAGCCACGTTTACAATGGTTCCACTGTGCTGTTTATTTAAAATTTACTGAAACGCCTATTTAGAAATACGCCGAACGAACAATATTAAATTATATTAACATCGTCGTTAATAAATGTATTATGGAAGGACAGCGTAACTATATGCACTAAATACGGTACACTATATTTTATGTTAAGCACGTGCAGTTAAATTTCATTGCACATTGGAGTAAATTGAACATATTTCAGCATAATGTAAATTCTATTCCATGTCAAACTTTTATTGAATTTAAAGGAGCACTGCTACGAGGTAGTTTGTAATTGTTTTTATGCCGATTTCTAACTTATGTATTTTAAAGTTTAGCGTTTGCTAAAAATAATTTGCTCCAACAATTCTTACTATTAAATAGTTATTTTATTTTATTATCTAATATAGATAATAAATGTATCTCACATAAAAAACACAATTAGAAAGTAAATTTGTTTGCTAAATACATTTTAATTAGATTCGGATCACTTAAAACATTTATTACCTAGTTATTACTATTGTGCTTGCTATAACAAAAAGGATATTTCTTTATAATAAAAAATGTTTTGCGTGGTTAATTTCAAATAAGTTAAACTTGTGTTACTTTCTAAACAGTTCGACTGGGACGTTCAAGCGTTCAAACGTTCGAGCGGACGTGTTGCGTCATCAGTTCCCGTTCCTTGACAAGTATCAAAATTTGTTGGTGTGCACTGCCTGTGTCGTGAAAACCAGATGTTTATGGGGCCTTGCGCCCGTCATCGACGTGGCCTAGGTCACCTGGTTTGCAGCTTCTTGCCGCCGCTCTTTCCCTCACAATCGCTATTTTGAGAGAAAAAAACGTTGCAGCAGGACCTTTGCCGTCGCAGCAGATCTGGTACAATAGATTTTATCCTGCATAAATACTAGGAACTGTTCTACAAAGCTAGATAAGTGAGCTGTATAAATTAAATATTAAATGTTAGTTATTAAGTGTCAGCGTTGTGCCTCCAAGCGCTGTTGAAAGTAAAAACAGAGGCACAATTTTAAAAAAATCGTAAAGCCAAGCCAAGCAAAGCAAAATGCAACATATTCTCAGACAGGTGTAATGTCTTGAGTGAAGATTCAGTAGAGGAAGAAGCAGACGGCGCTAAAAAAAAAACCTAAACCGTCCTCAAACCTAATCAAATTTCTATAAACAATAGCAAAAAAATAACTACGAAATTAAAGTACTAAATAATAACGAAATAAAAAAAGTACTAAAAATTACCATGTTATAATTAAAGTCCTTTAAGAAAAAATACAGAATTACACACTTACAAAAGAAAATATGAGCGTAACTTTAGAGTAGTAGTCAAGAATCTTCACTCATCAACCAACCTAAATAATATAAAAGAAGGGCTTAAGTCCCAAGGATATAAGGTTATGAACATTACAAACATATGCCAAAGAATAACCAAAACTTTATTATCCATGTTTTTTGTGGAACTAAAAGCTGCGGTAAATAATAAAGATGTTTACAATATTACTAGGCTAGTACATTCTATTGTAAACTTTGAACCACCAACTGCTAAACGCAAAGTAATGCAATGTGCCAGATGTCAATAACATGGTCACATTAAGAATTTCTGTAGCAGAAATCCCTGAAGCGTGAAATGCGCTGATAACCATTCAACTTTCCAATGTCCACGAAAAGTAAAAGATGGCAACGTTAAATTAGTTAACTGTACGGCAAATCATTCGGCAAATTGCAAATGCGAAATAATACACAGGGCAACAGCAGCAACAAACCCTTGCTATGTTAAAGTAGTAAGAAATACCATCAATCAGACTGGTAGTAACATGACTCAACAGCAACAATATACCGAATCTAATAATTTAGCTGAGATAAACAAAATGGAGCAGATCGAAGACTTACTAAATTTTTTAACTATTACCGTCACAAAAACAAACCATAGCCCTTCAGCTTAAAATAGCCGAGTGGAATGCCAATGGCCTGATAAACCATAAAGATTCCTTACAAATCAATCCATTGACATTATGTTAATATCGAAATCTCACTATACAGAGAGGAATTACCTAAAGATCCCAGCCTACACGATTTATGCCACACAACATCCAGATGGCACCGTACATGGTCTCTCGGCAATTATAATTTTTTTTTTTTATTTACTCATTTGCTAATTTACAATCTACTCCTATAACTAACAGAGTAATGAGTAAATATGAGGCAAGGTTCGTGGCAAGCGTTGGGTACCGTCCCTTGACGGTTCTCCAGTTTCTCCTAGTTAACTAGGTCTTCTGGCCATTGTCTTTTAAGTCTTCTTTCAATTTGTGGTTGGGTGTATAGTTCACTTATGAGTTGGTTGCTGTGGTTGGTGCTGCGTTGTTTGGATTTGTTGGCGTGGTGGTTGATCACTTCTTTTATAAAGGATATTCCAAAATCGTTGTGGAGGGTTTGATTGACTGAAAGGTTTGCAGGATTTTTGTGTTGGAGGGCTTACTGCATCCCCACAGTTCGATACCGTAGGTCCAGACTGGTGTTAGAATCATTTTGTAGATGATCAGTTTGTTCTCCAGAGATAGTTGAGATTTCCTGCCTAGTAGCGAGTTCATTTTCTTCACTTTTAGGTCCAATTGTGTCCTTTTTGCCTTAATGTGCTCTTTCCATGTGAAAATATAGGCCCAAATATTTGACTGTGGCTTTCTGTGGGATCAGAGTGTTATTTATGTTAACTTGTGGACAGTTGTTTCGTTTTGTGGTGAACGTGATCTGGCCGGACTTTTCGGTGTTGACCTGGATCTTCCATCGTTTTAGCCAGTCTTGTAGTTCGTTTAGGTGATCTTGCAGTTTATTAGAAGCTCTTGCTGGATCGATATCGGACGACAAGATTGCTGTGTCGTCAGCAATTGTGGCCATCATAGTGCTCTCTGTGACGGGAATGTCAGCAGTGTATATTAAGTAGAGTAGTGGCCCAAGGACGCTGCCTTGCGGCACTCCAGCTTTAATTGGTTGGTAGTCGGAGAGTGAGTTGTTTACTTTTACTTGGTAGGATCTTTCATTAAGGTAAGATTTTAGGAGTAGGTATATGGGACTGGGAAAATGCATTTGCCAATTGGTATCTTTTGTGCACAAGGTAGGCATTGGCTCTCTGTAAATAACATTGGTATTGAGGGTTAATATTATGGCGCTATGGTCATAGCATAGATCTAAACTAGACTTAATATCAATGTAAGTATTTGATATGCCTTTGATATAGCGAAATCAAGTAGGTCCGAATTTTATTCCTGTCCGTGGGCCAGTAGGTTGGCTCTCCCGTAGAAATATAAGTTAGGTTGTTTAGTTGTATTGAACGGAACAGATTGCGACCTTTAGGTGTGATTAATCTGGACCCCCCATGTTGTATGTTTGGAGTTCCAGTCTCCGATTGCTATAAATTGTGTTCCAAGATAGTTGAAAAGTCATTATATTCTTCTGTCGTGATATTGTGTCGTGGCGGGGAGTAAACAGCCGCAATAGTAGTTGGTCTAGGAAGTGATTCTAGTTTTAATAACGTCGCTTGGATTTTGGCTGTTTTAAAGGGTTGGAGGACATGGTGGTTAATAGTCGATCTAATTATGATGGCTGAGCCTGCATGCGCCGTACCGTCAGGGTGATGAGTATAGTAAATGGTGTAGTATGGGATTCTGATAAACGTTCTTTCAGTTGAGTGGCTTTCAGAGATTAGGAGAATATCAATTTTATTGTAGTTTAAATATAGGGTTATTTCTGGAACGTGATTTGATAGCCCGTTTGCATTCCAGGCAGCTATTCGAATTGAGGAGGTCATTGTTTGGCCAAATTGCTTATGACCGTGGTAAGCATCGTGAGAATCATGCTGTTTTGGTTTAGTAGCTGGTTGAATAGGTTTTTAAATTCGTATAAAAAGTTTTGCATTGTATTAGTAAGGTTGTCATTATTATTATTATTTTTATTTTGATTACTTGTTGCTCCTGCGGCTACATGGGCATAACTACCTCTAGTTTGAGGAGGCTGTTGTGTTATGAGAAACTGGATTTGTACTTGAATGTAATTCGAGGATTGGTTTATTTGCGAGGTTTTGATTGTGTTTATTTCTGGACTTTAATAGATCTCTGTAAGTTATGCAGCCCTTGTAGTTGGCAGGGTGCCCTCCACCACATAGTGCACAGGTAGCCGGGGTGTCTTTGATTTTATTACAGCTTTTAAAATCGTGTGGTTTGCCGCATTTAACGCAGTTGTATGCTTTCATACAATACGATTTGGAGTGTCCATAGGCCTGTCATCGGGTGCATTGTATTATAGTGTTTTTATGTTTTGGTGGTTCAACTCTTATTTTTGTATTTTGAAGGAATTCTATGTTATAAATTTCTTTATTATTACTTTGCGGACTTATATCGACGAAAATAGTGGTAGCGGATTTTTGTAACTCTGTGCCTGCTTGATGATATTTCTGACTTTATGTCCTTTTCAGCTAGTTCTGTTGTTATATCTTCTAACGGGATTGAATGATGAAGACGCTATGACAACTCTATAGGCCCTGTCTTGTTTTAGTTGGTAAGTATGATATACTATTTTTCGTCCTTCATGTGCTGGATTAATTTTCTGTAGGTGTCGGTGTCCGTGCATTTATTTTTACTGTATTATCTGGGAAGGTTTTAGTGTAGTAAGTTTCGTCATCTGTGACAAGGGATAGATTTTCGGTCATAGCTTTGTAGTTGGTAACTCCATAAACGTAAATTGGGGTGGTTTCCGGTCTTGCGGCTGAGTATTGTTCTTCATATTGAATTGTTAGTATGAGTTTGAATGGCATTAGTATCTGCTTCGCGAGTGATTGAAATCTATTTGTTGTTATAGTTTGGGTGGATTTACGAGTCTGTTTGGATCTTAAACCTTTTCTCTTGTTTCGTGACGCTTTGCCAGGGATGAGAGTTTGTAATTTCAGAGTCATTCTCCATTTGTTCGTCTTCGCTGGTCGTGCAATCGAAAGTTTCTTGCGTTGATTTTGTGTCGTTGTAGTTATTATTTGGCGGCATTAAAGGCTGTGTGTTTATTTAAAGGAGAGTTTAAGGAAGTGGTGGGAATTGTTCTGTTGTTACTTGATTTTGGTAAAATTGTGAAGTTGCATATTTATAGCTGCTGGATTTAATTGGTAATTGTGTGCCTGCGGCATTTGTGCTGGTATTTGATTTTGAAGTAATGTAGGTGGTTGCATAAGGGTGTAATTATACATATTGGTGTTTAAACTGGGCCCATTCGGTTGGGAACATCTTTGAGGTATAATGTGTTTTAAAAATTATAAATTCTTACGGTTTTTAAAAGTGAAACAGTTGTTTATCACTTGAGTTAAACGTTGAAATTAAATTAATAAATATATAAATTTGCCTGCAAGGCTACGGCTGCGGCTCCGCCGTTGTGATAACTCAGGTATAGCTCGGCACGCACGTTCGGTCTGCTTAAAGGCACTATCAAGAATCGGCAGTTATAATTAAAAACAAAATAAAACACCACGATCTACCTACATACAAATATAACATTTACAATTAACTACAATTACGATTAAGAATTGAAAAGACCCATTAAACATATCAGCAACCTACTGTCTCCAAAACACAAAGTTGAGAAGGAGCACTTTAAAGAATACTTCGAAACATTAGGTAACAGATTTATCTCGGTCGGAGATTACAATGCCAAATAAGAGTATTAGAGATCAAGAGTGACCACTACTAGAGGCAGAAAATTGCTAAAGGCAATAACGAACAAAGAATTACACTCTATCTGTCCACAGATGACCCCACCAATTGGCTTTTAGGCATGACTTTTGTTTTATAAAGGGCATCAGTCCTGTTGAGTCCTATAAATCTGTCTTTTGATCACTCGCCAATAATTATGATACTTATTATCATTACATTACATTATCTACTCAGATATTACACAGAAATAATCCTATTACTCTCAGTAGCAAATTCACGAACTGGAACCACTACAGAAAAGTAGTAAATGAAATATTATCACACGATATATCTTTGAAAAACGATAAGGACTTAATAGTAATAGTACTTCAAGGGACTAATTCAACAAGCAGATTGAAATACAACATTAAAGAAAATGCTAAATAACATACACCTAATTTTCTCCATTGAAGTTCCTTACGCCCTTTATAGAATGTCGTAAAGAACTGTTGTTTAATTACTCGTCTACCTCTTTCATGCTTTACGGTCCTGGATCATTTGTTTTATTTCGGCCAAAGTCTTCCGCTTGTTTTTTCGACATTTACTATCTGCTAGATCTATGCCTTCTTTGGCTTTCCTTTTTTCTTTTTCTTTTAATTATATTCCTTACTTTCATTACTCATCTGGAGCATTTATATATTTTTATATTTTTATATATATAATAATTCTCTAGACATAGCCAAACCAATTTAATTGTTTCTTGTCTATTAAGTTTAATTATGCTTCAATTTATAAATTTTCCCTTATGTCCTATTTTGTATTTACCTAATTTTCTCATTCTCGCTATTTTCCCAAGTATTTTCATTTTCATTACTGTGATTGTACTGTTATGCTTTTTGATTCTTGTCCATGCTTCGCTAGAATATGTTAAGAACTACAATTGCTTTGTAGACGTGTATTTTATTTTCCTAGTGATTTATTTTTTCCAAATATTGTTTTCATCAGCACATAGTATATCTTATTTTCTTTTCTTGTTCTATTGGCAATTTTCTCTTTTCATCATATTTCCCTTGTTTTTCTCTGCTACTTATTGATAACCAAGATCTCTGTTTTCACAAAATTCACCTTCACACTGTTCTCTTCTATTTCTTTATTTTATATTTATATTTTTCTGTAAAGTTTACTTGGTGTTTAGAATTATGTCATTGGCATATACAAGATTATCTATGTGTGTCGGTCGTAAGTTTTTAAATCTTAGCAATGTCTTCTCATTTTGTGTATTTTTACTCGTGTTTTTGGTTATTCTGTCCATTATTACGTTGGAAACAATGGGCTGAGGCTATCATCCTGTTTTATCCCTTTTTTAAGTTCGAATTTGAAGTAACCTCGTATATCCGTATGTATGCGCTAATGTTCTAGTATACACTCTCATTTTTTTTCATTAGAATTTTTAATATCTGTAGTTTTCTTTAGCCTTTCTATATTATATTTCTATCTATGGAATCCAAGGCTGCTTTTATATCTATAAAGAATAACTAAAGTTCTCTGTTTAATTTAATCATTTCCTTTTTCAGAACAAATATATTGTCCGATGTTTGCCTATTTTTTCTATATGCGGCTTGTGTTTCTTCTAATTTTGATTCTATCGATGCTCTTAATTTTGTTTTTAATATACTTGTCAATTTTAAATGTTGATGTTGTGACATAGATTGCCTCTATAATTATCGGATATAGTATCATCTTCTTTTTTGTAAATAGGCAGAATAATATTCCTTTCACGTCTTTTGTTATTCTCTCCGTTCTCTACGCCATTCTTAAAATTCCGAATAACCATTTCTTTCCACTATTTTCAGCCATTTTATCAGTTCTGGGCTGATTCTACCAAAATCGCCTTACTTATTTTTACTTTTGCTAGAGCGTCTTCCAACGCTTTCATCATTATGACAAGTTCTCTTTCTCCTCATTTCCTCTTGGATTCCCTCCTATAAATTTTTATAATTCTCGTCATGGATTTTTCTCTAAACTAGCCCTCCTTACTTTAACATCATCTTCTTTCTCTGTTTTTAACTTATTGTTATTATTTCTTATGCCCTTTATTATTTTCCTATTCCTTCCTCTCATTCTTCTTATTCTGTTCCAGAACTTTTTCTATATAAACTATATTCTCTACTAAGATTCTCTCCAAACTCCTCAACTTTCCTTTTTAGCTTTTCTTATTACCTTTTCACTTGTTTCCTACTTTCGTTATATTCCTTTTTGTCTTTGTCTTTTCTAGTTCGTATGTATGTATTCCACATTGTGTTTTTTCTTTACTAAAATATCTTATATCTTTATTCCATTAACGTGTCCGGTTTTGTTTGCTTACCGTATGATTGTTTACTTGAAAATTTTCCATAACTCTTAAGATCCCAAATTACTACTGTACTATTTAACTCATCAAATATTTTGTTCGTTTTATCTTTGCATCTTTTTCTTGTATCAAGTTCTTTTAATTTATAAATATTTATTTGGTTATTCCGTGGCTTTTATTTTTGGTGCTTTAATTTTCAGTGTTCTTACTAGTTTATGTTAAATATTTAATTATACTTCATTTACTGTATAAACAATGCCTATCCATTGTGTTATTTCTTTGGTATATACCATATAATCAATTATGGTTTTTGCTTCTTTTCCTCGGCCCTTTGCTTTGAGAAGGTATTTACAATTATTATATCATTTATTTGATAGAAATTAATTATTTTGATTTTATTTCTGTTAATAGTTACTTACCCATATATCCATAGACAACACCATCCTTTGTTCTGATCAATACCAACTCTTGAGATTCAATCACCCATAAATAAAATGTTATAATTATTCTTTCTTATTAAATTTACTACATTCTGTAGCTCTTCATAATATTTTTCCATAATTTTATCTTGCCTTCCTTCTATTGGTGCGTATAGTTGTATTATATCTGTAAAGTGCGGTCCTTCCTCTATTCTAATATGTATTATTCTTGTGGAGACCGGGTTAAATTTTGTTGTTATTTTATGTAATTCTTTTGTCACCTTGATTATTCTCACCTTTTCGTTTCTTCTTTTACCTGGGTGTACTTTTGAATAATAAAGTATGTACTCATCTGATAACTAATGTATTCCACCATCTTCTTTTTTTGTCTCGCTAACTCCAATCGATTATATATCATGCACTTTTATTACTTCCATAAATTCCTCCTCTTTACTAAAAATAAATGCAATACTTTAAGTTTCTATATGTATAGTTTTATTGCATGTTTATTCCTCATTATCCTTGATCTTTATATCCCTTGTTCCTTACTTATTCGCCATTAATAACCGTCCCATATTCTCATTTACTAGTTCTCTGAGTACTTAGTCGTCTTAGTTATCTTGAGTAGCTTATCCCGTAGTTCTTCATCCTCATTGTTCTCTGGAAATCTCTGGCCCATGGTTCTACCTTTTTTTAGGTTCTATAAGGTGTTACTTGAATCTTTTACAATAAGTCTTCTTCTTTATCATATTTACTATCACCGATTATCTTTTGCTTATCTTTATCCTGATTCTCATATGCCCCCTCTCTGTCCTGATTATCAAGAAGCTTTAGGCTATTCAAAGAAAACACCTGTCTATTAATTACCAGTTTATTATATTTTAAGATGGCATAATGTCCCTTTTCTCTATATTTTCTCAGAAGTATTACCAATTTTCTGTGTTGTTTTTGAATTTCTTTAGAGAAATTTTTATCTATATAGATTGTGGTGCCGTTTAATTTTTTTGAGAGTAAAATATAATAATAGAAATCGATCATACGCCCTATAGAATACAACTATGGGGAACTGCAAACAGATCTAACATCGACATTAAAATATTTCAATCAAAAGTGCTGCACTTTTTGGTAGACGCATGGTGTGTTCAGAACGACGTCATACGGCAACACCTAGGTATTACTACGGTAAACGAGGAAATACAAAAGTGTAGTGTTTGTTACCATGATAGAATAAGTGATTATTTTAATACGTTGGTTATGGATCTATTAAAGTCTGACGACGAAAAACCCAGACTTAAAAGATTTTAATCAAGAAACCTACCAAATCCTTTTGTATAAGGTGTACTCTAGTGTTATTTGTTAATTACCAAACTTGCTTGCATTAATATAAGGAAATGTTCGATGAAATATTTTTTACATGTCTTATATAAAATGTTAAACCAGTTACTGAATGTCACTAAGTGACATTATAAACTAAAAAAAACGTTTCTTAATATTTCAAAATTATAAAAATTAAATTTGTTGGTTTCAATAAATAAGTTGATAATGCCACCTTATCATAATAATTAAGTGGCCCAATGCAAAGAAATGTCTTGTTACATTATTTTTGATGTAGCCAAGCCCGTCTATTATTTGGTTTACTAAAGTAAATTTTGTTTTTAAATCGAGGTTGGTCGATTGGGTCAACACATAGAATTGAATTTCGTATTTGAAAGATAACATTTGGAGATTTTTATTCAATTGAATTTCATTCATAAATATAAAAATTTGTCTTACACTATTTTATCTCTAAATAAAGAAATACTAAAAATTTAATTATAGACAGTACTATAAAATGGAAAAGTGCGTTACCTTGTCCTGCAGTAAAATAAATTAAAAAAGTACGCAAAAATGCATTTTTACACAATAGCAACATTTTAATTTTATAACACTGGTCTGTACTAAAACTATATTAAGTAATAAATGTGCTATATAAAATTTAAATAAAATTGTTATTAGTTGTCACACATATTTTTTAATACTGAAATTGATTATTAGTTTACACATCTAGTTCATTTATATATATATATATATATATATATATCATATATATATATATATATATATATTATATTATAAATATATATATATATATATATATATATATATATATATATATATATATATATATATCAGAAATAAAAAATTATAAACTTTTATGGTGTAGCAACGCATGTGGCTATAGTAATAATTAATAAAAAGTTGTATCAGCGGCTACCACAAGAAACAAATATATGCTATTTAACAAATTGGACCACTGAATTTTATTGTAATGTTCACAATTTTAGTCATATCCGTATCTTTTTTGTTCCAGGATGTCCGGTTATTTTGTATGTGAGTTACATTTTTGTTACTAAAACTATCTAAGTAAATAACTAAATTGTATTGTATCTTTTTAAACTAAATATTGCAAGATTACACGAACTCATAGGTAATTTGGGCTATATTTTCAGGAATAAAATGAAATTACTTACATTGTATGTAAAAGATTCTGTAATTATTTTACAATCAGGATAATAAGTTTAATTTCCAAAAATTTGCAGTTAGAGCTGCTTAAAAATTGTAATGTGTTATAGCCCGGTCAAGTTAGCTCAAAAAATAGGGGCAAGGTTACAATAATTCGCGTAGAGCTGAAAATTGGTACGAATGTTGGAAACACCATTATAAATGAATTGTGAAAAGTGCCCATCGATCCCACATCTGCAAAAAAATTTATTCAAGGTCAAATGTAAGTTTTATCATAAAAGTAGGTCAGACAAAATTGTACATCATGCAATTATCTATAAAAAATGTTCCTACACTTTTTTTTCTAAGAATCACCATTTCTGAGATATGTCGACTCAAAAAGTTGAAAAAGTTGTTTTCTTCATAATATGCACACATTTTCACGCCACCTGTGAGCTAGTGCACTTGGCGTGTTTTTTAAACGTGGTTTCCACGGTAGGGCTATTCCACGGTCTATTGTGGTTCTATTAAATTAAAATATATTGTATTGAATAAAAAATGGTGCTATTTGGATTAATGGAAGCGGTGTAAATTATGAGTAATTGAAGAAAATTATTCGTCTGATTGATAAATATTCTAATGGAAGTTCAAGTATACTGTCTTCTTCTTCTCCTTCTACCTGCTGAGTACAAGTAAATTGCTCTAAGAGCGATGCATCAGATGTCTCATCACTGATATCGTAGGAGTCTTCTTCTAATAGCGATTCAACAGCAGTCATAATACTATGGCTAATACAAATTTTAAATGTTCTAAATTTAATCGTTTATTTTTTAGAATAACTTGCTCCAAAAAATAAGTCACTGACACTGGAATTTGAGTGTTAACATCTTCAAACATACGACCTGGCGGGGGGTAATTAGAATTATGGAATACTGCGGATTGAATATCCTCTCGAATGATTGCTGCCGCAGCTTCCAGGATCCTAAATCGCTCTTCTTTAACACTTGATTTCTTTTTTTCGTACCAAGCTTGATTTAGAATAGCATGGTGATTATCAATAAAACATATGAATGCAGATGTTTCTGACTTTTCTGTTATAATAATTTTATTGCCATACTTCAACTTTAATCGTATCTTGATGGTTCTGTTATCTATGGAATGTTTGCAAATATTTTTTAATTCGTCTAATGTAAACTGACAATCACAGCTATTTTCAATGTATGCGAATAGTTCTTCCATTGGAAGATTCATAGTTTGATCTTGAGGACGACCAACTTTACCCCCAGTGGTCGGTCTGAAGAAGGAATTATCACAATCATTATGGTACTTAGCCTCGGCAGCAACTAAATCAATGTTCAAACCCAATTCGAGCAGTAAGCTTTTGCCACATCATCAGAACGAGTTTGAGCCACATTCAGAATGGATTCTTTGAATGAAAGTGTAGCTACTTTAAAAATTTTACACCGAGAATCCAGTGCTTTTTTCTTTTTGTACTCTTCATTCAATTCATTGCCGCAAAATAAGCAACACTGTTTAAAACAAAAAGCTGATTCACTTACGCGTGCTCTAGCACGAGGAGGACTTATTTTTGATGTACCAGCTTGTTCTTCTTCGTGTTGTCTTTAACTCTTTCGAGTGTAGTTTTTTCGACACTGCACATGAATTGTCACAGCTTTCTGGTCTTTTAGGTATTCCGACAATTCATCACCTCTTTCAATACTTGCATCAATCAACGTCTTCATCCCACGATCAACAGTAACAGTTTCACTTTCAGTCAAAGGTTTATTACAAATAAAGCAAAATTGCGAAATTTTTTTTTAAATTAAAAACTGCACTAAATTTGTCAGAAAATATAAGCAATAACTACGTGTTTTCACTACAAAGGAACGCTTGAGACTAATACTATTTTGGTTAGAGCGTGGCACGCTCGTATACCTGCTCTTTTTTCATTTTTCCAGATGTTGCTCAAGGCCGTACGGTCATATAAAATGAGGGACTGGGTTTTTCCGAGTTTATATTCTCAGAGTTGTATAATTTGTATGTATAAGTCACACAGCCTAATATTTTTACTTGTATTACGGTTCAGTGATGTATATAAAGGAAATTGACACGCATATTATGAAGAATACAACTTTTTCAACTTTTTGAATCGTTATATCTCAGAAATGGTTATTCTCAGGAAAAAAGTGTAAGCATAATTTTTATAGATAATCTTATGATCTACGTTTTTTGTCTGACCTATTTTTATTATAAAACTTACCGTTTAGCTGAAAAATGCAAAAACCCATTTTTGCAACATTTGACCTTGAATAAATTTTTTTGCAGATGTGGGATCGATGGGGACTTTTCACAGTTCGTTTATAACGGTGTTCCCAACATTCGTACAAATTTTCAGCTCTATGCGAATTATTGTAACCTTGAATGTCTATTTTGACCGGGCTATTAATTAAATGTATGTCTTAAATCCTTCTTATTTCGATGACCCAGTTTGAATATGCGGAATTCAAATCTGGGAGACTGCTAGCATGTCCAACTTGGAAATACTACAGCGATTTTAAAATAAAATAATTAGAATAGTAACAAACATTTCTAGACATGTTTCTAACTGCCTTATTCAGCAAGACATTCTGATACCGACAATCAAGCAGGAAGTCGAACGTGCTATTGTAGTATGTCGCGCAAAACTTAATGTTCATAAAAATAATCTAATTGTAGCGCTTCTAAGTCAAAGGATTTAAAAAATGCGACTTTTTAAATCTAGATAACAAGTTTAATTAAGAATTAGGTTTAGTTAAAGTCCAGTTAACTAAACATATTTGTTTATATTAATACAAATAAATAACTAAAAGCTAAAAAGCAGTATTTCATCATGCCATACATTGCATGTAATAAATTGATTTACTAAATGTTATTGTAATGTCATAGATTATAAATGATTCAGTAAATTAAATATATGAATAAATTTTTCATGATTTGATAAGCACCGCTACATTATATCAGTAATTATTCTGTATAACTGTGATGAAAAAAATTTTACGACATATTTTTGTATAAGTTTTTGTTGGCTAATTTCAGAAAGCGTAATATAGCATAATAGAGGCAACAAAAAGTTAGAATACTTTTTATGTAACATTTCATTGAACGTAGGGTATTGTTATAAAAACTGTATAATTATATATTTGTGAGAAATAATTAGCTTCTGAGTATATTAAAATAAATGTAGAAATTCAGTTCTACAGGTTTTTGAGTTATTTCTTACATTTATTTTGGTTAAAACATTTTTATGTGTTTTATAAAACGGATATCCTGTTTAGAGTAATATTTAAGAATTTTTTAGAAAAAAAAACATTCGAATTGTTTATGTTTGGTTATATTTGGAATAAGTCTTCAGTTAAGTCTTTCGTCATATTAATAGAAAAATTCTTTTATCATTTATGTATTAGTTAATCATGCAACTTGGTTTTATTTATTTCTAATGGAATAGATCCTACTTAAGAAAATCTTTTTTTTATAGCCTATTAGTCATGCGATACCATGAGCCATATTAAGCGTACCCCGAGTATGTGGCTAGTCTAACATGTTAATTTAGAAGAAGAAGAATGTACTTTACAACCAACAAAGAATTTGAATGACGACCGGAAAGTATTTGATGTTCGTCGTTGCTTTTGACTCGGGAGCCAAAATCCAGAACCTCTGCGCGCCAATGCTATCGTGCTCTCTAGTTGGAGAACGTAAGAGTAAAATTTGCTTATTTATTTTCTTCTCAGCACAGCTTTTTAAAATTTTTGGGAGTATTTCTTCAAAGTCACGTCTTTTTACATATTTGATCACTCTAAAGCACTACTAAATTCTTTAATAATAATTGGCTTCGAATATTTTTGTTCGCTTTAGTTGACTAATTGTAGTTTTTAAATTGCCTATACCTGTTTTAAGATGGTGTTGACCAGAAAGCAAAAACGCTTGCTACTGGATTTCCAATGAAAATTGGGCTATAACGCTTCGGAGGCCGCCGAAAACTTTTCAAAGTTTCGCAAGGGAGAGAAGAAGCTCACAGACAAGCCAAGATCCGGACGCCCTCGTGAATTTGATCGAGCTGCGGTCATTGAGCGAATTGAAGAAAAACTGTCGATGAGTTGTCAAATGTTAACCGACGAGTGTGATTATGATCCACAAGAATTTGGCATGTATTCGAGGAAGCCGGCAAAAAATGTCTGATGTCCAAATTTGTTCCGTACGACTTGGCCGATGCTTAGAAACCGAAGCGCTTGCTGCTGCAACCCGTTTGCTTGGCCGATTCAACTACAATAAACTGGCATCCACCTGGTACCGAAAATGTAGTCGAATTGTATTGATTGGGACGGCGACTACTTCGACTATTAAGCTGTCTTTTGTTTGAGCGTCTTTGGTACAAAAATAAAGTTTTTTATCTATAATTTTGAAAGGCCGAGAATTTTTTCAATGACCTATTATCTTATTGTATTCTTACTTATAACTTTTTTATATATATTTTTTACTGAATTTTATGATTATACTTTAAAATATTTTATTTATTTTTGTTAACGTACTACTTGCACTAAATGGTGGTCTAAGCGGTTGAGGCGCGGACTGCTATGTGGACGGGCCCGATTTACATTCCTACATTTCTAATATTTGGCAGGTGGCCTATTCAGTCACTGAAAATAATTGAGGACACTTGGACTTGCTCGAGCGAAGGGTAATAATGGCGGTCGTCTAAGGCGCGGTGCTTGCCACATCACCCCGTATCAGAGATGGTACGCGACGACCGGGCAGTAAAGTTGGACATATGAGAGCCTTAAGCTCTCAGTTTGTAGGCCGTGCCCCCACGCGGGGCGTTAGAAACTTATCATAGTACCACTACTTGGACTATTTTATTTTTTAAAAGTCAGAAAATTTTAATATTAGACTTTTATGGTTTTGTCCTAAATAAGTACTAGGTTTGTGTAAGTGTCTTTATTTAAAATATTACTTTACGTTTTTACTTAATCCTTATGCCCTTTTTACCGTTAGGTGTAAGGCAGGTGGGAGAAGAGTTTGTTATGTTGCTGTATATTTTTCTTTCCATAGTTTTCTGTCCTGGGCTACTTGTTTTATATCTTCCCAGTTTATTCCCTTGTTTGCTGCTGCCTCTCTTATTGCTTCTTCCCAGGTTTTCCTTGGCATTCCTATTTGATTTTTACCATGCACTCGCGATTCATACACTCTTTTCACTAATCTAGTTTTTGGCATACGACACACATGACCAAACCACCTTAATTGTCCTTCTTCTATTTTTTCCATTATAGGTTTTATCTTTAAGTCTTCTCTGTACGTTTCATTTCGGATTTTATCTATTTTCGTTTTATTTTGTATCCTTCTTAGGAACCGCATCTACATTGCATTTAGTCTTATTTTATGTTTTTCTGTCAAAGACCACGATTCACTACTATACATTATTGACGGTCTCACCACTTTTTCACTACTTCTGTTTTATTTTTCTTGGTACTTCTTTCTTTCCTAAAAAGTTTGTTTTCAGAGTATTGTAGATTCTCCCTGTTTTCTCCATTCTATCATTAATTTCTTTATCTATTTTGCCGTTGTTCTCGATTATTGATCCTAGATATCTAAAACTTTCTACCTGTTCAATTTGTTTTCTTGTATTTTTATTTTGTGTGTTATATTCTCTCTGCCACTACCATACTTTTAGTTTTCGCTATGTTTATTTTCCGTAGCTCTGTTTCTAACACCTCTAGGTTGTATTGTAGATTCTCTTCTGTGTCGGCTATTATCGTCATGTCGTCAGCGAACATCAGTTCGTTTATTTCTGTTTGTTCCATTTGCCAGTATCCCAATTTTATCTTCTTCATCTTTTTCTTTGCATTTTTCATCGCCTCGTCTAGCACTATTAAGAACAGCAAGGGCTTAGCACGCATCCTTGCTTTACTCCTATTTCTGTTACGAACTCTTGTGACTCTTCATTGTTAGTCCTTACTACGTTTTTATTACTTCTGTACATTGCTTTTACTATTTCTATCGTTCTTTCCTCTATTCCTCTTTTTTCTAGTGCTTTCCATATTTGTTCTCTTTGTATTCTGTCAAAAGCTTTTTCTAAATCTATAAAGCAATATGTATTTCCTTCCTTTTAATAAATTTTTCGCTGATTTGTCTAATGATGAATATTAAATCTTGTGTGCTTCTCCCCTTCCTAAAACCGCATTGAGTCTCTTCTATTGTATTTTCTATTCTGTCTCTTATTCTTTTCTCAATTATTCTAATTACCACATTCTCTTTTGTCACCTTTCTTATGTATGGGGAGTATGATTCCTATATTCCGATCCTTTGGTATTATCATTGTCTTCATTATTTCATTTAGCAATTCTGTATATTTAGTTATTCCCTCATTTCCCATAAACTTTAATATTTCCGGTGTTATTTGGTCTCTTCCTGGTGCTTTTCCTTACTTAATTTTCTTTATGGCCTCCCTAACTTCTTTCTCTTGTATTTCTTCGATTTCCTCTCTTTCGTCTAGTTCTTTCTTTTCATCTGTTGTACTGTTTTCTGCTTTTGTTAGTTCTTCGAAATGTTCTTTCCATCTTTCCATTATTTGATCTTCTTCTGTTATTATTTTTCCGTCCTTTCCCTTTATGTTCATCATATTATATTCCTTTTTCTTCCTAAGTTGTTTTAAGGTTCCGTAAAATAGTTTTGGTTCTCCCGAAAGTTTTCTGTCATCTTTTCTCCAAATTTTATCCATGATTCTTCTTTTGCTTTTCTCACCGCCGCTTTATATTTTCTTATTTCTTTATATTTTTCGTAGTCTGTTTTTTTTGTACTTAAGTATCTCTTCCATGCCTGCTTTTTCTCTTTGATCTTTGCTTTTATATCTTCGTTCCACCATGCTGTTTTCTTCATATTTTTATTAGCTATTTTCTTTGTCCCGCAACTCTCTTCGCAGCGTTTAGTATGGTATCTTTAAATCTTTCCCACTTTTCTTCTACCCTTTTGTATTATCTTTTGCTCTAAATTTTTGGTTATAATTTCCCTATATCTTTTTGGTTCTCTGTTTCTTTTAGTTTATATGTTTTTATAGTTTCCACTGATTTCTTTCTCCTCTTATCTTCTTTTCTTCTTTTTATTCTTTAGGTCCATTTTACCAAGTAGTGGTCGCTTCCTATCTCTGATTGTCTTGTTACTTTGACGTCTTGTACCTTTTTCCATTTTGGTTTACTTATTAAGAAATAGTCAATAATTAACTTCTCGTTCCTGCTTTCTACTACTCTTGTGAATTTGTGTATATCATTATGTTTGAATTTTGTGTTTGCGATCACTAAATTGTTTTTTGTGCTGATTTCTATGATCCTGTCCCCGTTACTATTTCTGGTCGTTTCTCCTTCTTCCCTAAGTACTTTTCTATACCTGTATTCTGTTTTCCTACTCGTCCATTTAAGTCTCCCATAACAATTACATTTTCTCCTCCATTATCTATTTCTCTTTGTACTTCCTCAAAGAACTTATTTTTATCTACTTTTCTAGCATCTTCGTTTTCTCCGTATGCTATTATCACATTCCATATTTCTTCTCCTATTAGCTTCATTTCTAATCTTAAAATCCGTTCATTTATATATTCTTCCTTTATAATATCTTTTAGCATGTCTGGATTTATTATTAATCCTACCCCACATCTTGCTCCTTCCGTTTCCTTCACTCCTGACCAAAATAGCCAGTATCCTTTATGGATTCGTTTCATACCTTTTCATTTCTTCTTGGTTTCTGTTACTCATAGGATTTTCACTTGATGTGCTATCATTTCTTCTACTAAATCTTCTTCTTTATCTTTAATGCCCCTCACATTCCATGTTCCTATTCTCAACTTTTCCTGTTGCGTTTTGCTTATTTTCCTCTTATCCTTTTCTTTCTCTTTACTTTTGTCTGTTCCTACGCTCTTCATTTTGTTGTTCATCTTATATTGTTTATCGTCGTCCATGTCCATCGAATATTTCTTTATAAGTTCGGCCTGGTTCTTTTTTGTTATCAGTTTTTTGATTTCTCTATAACCCTTTTTTCCTCATCATCCCAGACGTATTCCACTCCTTCTATGATGATTTTCTTATAACCGATTTTCATTCTTCTACCTTTACTTCTCTCTTCTTTTGCAATTTTTCTTATTTCGGCATGTATTCCTCTCTCTTTTGGCGTCATATCATTGTCTATGTATACGGTGGATCCTCTCAGTTTATATTTATTTTTCATGACCTTCTGCTTATTATCCCAGTCTTTCATTTGAACCAGACTTGTAGTTGTATCTTTATTTCCTTGCAGTGTTACCACATTCTTTACGTCTACTTCTACTCCCAATTTTCTGCGAGGAATTGTTTTGTTTCGTCTTCTTTTCGATTTTCTACTAATTTTACACCCTTGATTATCAACCTACACTTTCGTTTTTCTTTTTCTATTTTTCAAACTTATCTTCCAGTTCGATTCTTTTTTGGAGTTGTTTTTTCTCCGATTCCCATTTTATCTTCCGTTTTGCCATTTGCTCTCTTAGTTTCTGATTTTCTTCTGTACTTTTCTTAATTTCATCTCTCATAATTTAATCATGTCTTTAATTTCTTTTAGATCTCCCATTTTTCTTTCACTAACTTTTATTTTTTCTGTTTTTAATGTTGGTGATCTAATTACTATTTTAGTTTTCTTAAAGATCTCTTCTTTTTCTTCGCTACTGTTTAGATCTCTATCTCTTTTGGATCCTGAACTCATTTATAATCCCCTTTTTGTCAATATTTTATCTGAATTTAGATTTTTGTACGTTTGGTAAATAAACTTTCCGTATCGTCCGGGTCGCGTTATCTCCCGTCTGTCGGCCGCGCAAGGCAGGGAACGTTTGGACTTCGGGTTAAAAACTCTCTTCGTTTGTATTCTTGATTGTTCCTATTTACACTGCCCTATAATCGCTCCTTATTTACAATTATCTGCTCACTCTCATTAAATTGCTAATAATTTTCACTTTCAGATTCAGTTAGCTACACTTCACGAAAAAGTCGGTGTGACAAAGCCCGTATTCGAGTATTTTATCGCCACCAGCCAATTTCGCGTCTATCCGCTTTCGCTCCACAAACTCAACTCTGAAATATTAAATACATTTAAATTCCGTGTTTTTTGTTCTCGTATACAAATTTAAAATAAATAATTTGATATCCACCATAGCTAATACATTATTTTTATTGTTGGTTTTCTAGGTTAATAATATCTCAAAATATAATAAACAATTTATTAATAATTTGTTCCACTGTGAAAACAAATATTGTTACGTATATTTGCTGTTGTAACGAATTTGAGTGAATGCAGGTACTCAATTATTAGTAACTCAGTAGGCTGCCCGCCAGGCATCAGAGAGACCCTGGAATGGAACCCGGGTCCATCCGCATAGGACCTTAGAAAAACATTATTCAGGGAATAAAATCTTATTCCAGTCTTTCCAAAATTCCAATGAAAGACCACTCTCAGCTGTTATTAAAAATATTCCAGCCTCCGTAACGGAACTCTGCATATAACCTATCCATAATTAGTATCACAAAACTGCTTAACTGCTTGTATGTGCAATACGATTTAGAGAAAACGAAAAAGCAAAGAAAATTTACAAAATTAAAAACATTTTTCCTTAATTAGCCGTGATAAAATCACGAAAAATATCTTGGAACGCACTTTAAGCGCCAACGCTATAACCACGGTAAAAATTATTGTCATATACAACTTAGATACATAAAATGTGTGGTTAATCTTATGTATAACTTCGATAACGGCACATAAACTCCCCTATTTGCGTGGGGATAACCACCCAGCCAATTTCAGAGGCTGTAAATATTTTTATAATAGATCACACACTAGAAATAATCCACCTATCAATAACCACAAAACAATCAACTAGAAAACAATTTCACTAACTTACCCCATCTTGTCAACCATCCCAAAAATCCAATTAACCAGAATCAACATTGGAAGACAACAGATAACTCTTTTAACAACGAATCTCTAATCAAAAAAATTCTTAACTTAACTCCAAAAACACCATATACGGATACAAAGCAGTCAATCTTGCTGGGGCAAAACTCAATTAAATCGCAGTAGCGCACGCACTGGAATAACCAAGATACTACCCACATTAGATAGATCACAAACAGTGAAACTCTAAATTTAACTCGGACCATCTGCCGGTTGTCCCATTCATAACAGTACCCTCTCAAATACGTAACGAAGCAAGACTGATAAATGGAAAAGTAAATTCGCAGGAACTTTTAGATAAATATTTTAAATGCCCGAAAGAGTTACAAACTCTAGAAGAAATAGATGAGATTTATAAAAAAAGTGGAACAGCCATATCTTCACAAAATCCACGAAAACCATTAACTATAGAATTATTTCTTTGTATATAATCATCTTAATAAAGCAAAAAGATAATAATGTAGAAAGTAGCAATGCACAAAAAATTCTGCAGCAAAAAACCTGGTAAACAACTTATCTTATCTAATTAAAAAGGTGCTGGATAACTACAGATTTATATCTTTCTAAAACTACATCAACACACAGATCAGGTGATTTGAGATTATACAAAACAGTAGGAAAATATTATGAAAGGTTCAAGAAATACTTATGAAGAAAAACGTAATGTTTTCGCTGACCATCTAGAAGAACTATTAACTCTCTTGCAGTAATATAGATTCATGTTTTGCAAATAATAATCAGACATATAGAAATACACCAACTACTGGCTGGAGCTCAAATCAAACTAACTTTATTTAATAAACAACTTTGATAATAAAAACACTTCCATTAAACAAAAGCTCCAGCAAAGATAACATACTCAATATTATACTTAAAAAAAGCTATACCTGGCTACCACCTTCATTTACTGTATGCCTCAGCACTGGCTACTTTCTTCTTTTTGCCAAGCCAGGAAAGAGCAAAAGCTATTTCTTGCTAACGACCTTCTAGTTTATTAGCAACCGTATCGAAATTACCTGAAGAAGTAATTTACTTTTGGCTAAGGAATGAAGTTGCGAGACTACAACTTCTATCAGCCTCTTAGTTTGGATTCCAAAAGAAACATTCTAAGCGTCATCAGCTACAGCAGAATTGTTGAAAGCATAGAAAAAGGAAACGAATGTAAACAATATATAGTGATACTTGGCTAAAATTTTTGATCGTGTGTAGAGTGAAGGTCTAATATACAAATATATGAAAGCTATCTTATTTTCATATCTAGACAACAGAACATTTGCAGTTGAAATTTATGCAACAGTGTCATCAACAAGGCAGGTCAGAGCGAAACTTCCTCAAGGGAGCATTTTGGGTCCTAGTCTATTTAACATCATTACCCGTGATATCCCTAACATAAACGTAGACTTAGCATTATTACCTGATGATTAAGAACAAAAATCTAGATGCAGTCACGCACCTGCAAACTGCTACAAATTTGCTGACAAGCGGTTTAAACAATGGAAACTAACGATAAATCACGACAAGTGCACTGGGAAAATATTCACCCTCAAAGGAATCAACGAGTTACCACCAATAATATTTAGCAATAATCCTGTTACTTGGAATAATACCACAAAAGCAGTGAAATACTTAGGTCTATACTTGGACACTCATTTTATTTGGAGGTTCTATGTAATAAAAAAAAAGAAACATAGGCCATATAAGATTAGTACAACTATATTAACTTACTAAACAAATGTTATTTAAAAAATAAATGCCTAATGCTGCTCTATAAATAATTAATACAGCCAATAGTTCTATATGGTTACGTAATCTTGGGAAAACCATCTAAAACAAACTTACATAGAATCTGAGTTTACAAAATAAAATTCTCAAAATCTCATTGAATGCTCCTTCGTATATTACCAACAAAACAACTGCATTCAGAGCTTGGAACATATAAAAAAGTAACCAAACACCCCACATAAATATTAACAATTGAACTGGTGCAACTCAAAGACAATACATACTCGGTTAATATGCGATTTATCTCAAAACACTTATCTAAATCAAAGCGATAGTAACGGTGACTAGCCGAATTGGATAAAATTATCGCATTGTACTGGTTTCTTGGCAGGCATTTTAGATTTTAAGGAGGTGACATTAAACTTTCTGTTGTTCTGACATTTGTTATGTATCATTAATCATGTAACAATACCACGTACAGCAATTAATTTCTTAATTTGGTAAAATGTCTAATAAAAAACAAATAAACTAAGACTTGATTGACTGCAGCTATCTTATTTTAAGCTAATGCAAAACTTACTATATTGCGCACCGAGTGCATGTTCTGAAATTTATTTCATCTGTTATCGCCACGTAAAGTTCTGGGTTTACGTACTGCATAATTTAATGACCACTAAGGTAAGTAGTTGCAAACATATTTTATGTGTATCCATGTACCTAAATTTCCATAAATTACAAAACACGCTGCAGCTACAAAATAAAGCAAATTATAATTTACATTGCATACACTTGCAATATGTGTTTGGCTTGGACAAAAACTTGTGTTGTGTTTTGTTTAGTTTGGAAACTAGTAATAAATTTTTATCTTAGCAAACTAAATTTAATGATGTTTGAAACGGTACATAAAAATACTTTATATTATATAATATTTTGTAATCACCAGTGTGGTCCCGTGGTTAAGGCGTGGAGTGCGGTGCGGACGGACCCGGGTTTATTTCCGAGCTCTTTGATGCCTGGCGGGTGGCCTTCTTTTTTCTTGTGATGCCTTGGACGTTAACGGTCGTTGGCTTTTATGTTGTCTATCATGTTTACTATGGTGGCTTTATTGACTGCTGCTCGGAACAATTGAATGGTCGTCTCCTCATACTAATCACGCAAGTTCTTCAGCCTACTCAGTCACTAAAAATAATTAAATACTTGCGTTCACTTTGAACAAGAGGTAACAATGGCAGTCGTCTAAGGCGCAGTGCTTGCCACACCGCCCCGCATTAGAGATAGTGCGTGACGACCGGGTACAGTGGCAAACAATGAGAGCCTTAACTTTTCTGTTAATAGGCGTGCTTCCACGCGGGGCGTTAAAGCCTTGCCATTACTATAATACTTTGTGGATACTGCCATAAATAATGAATAATACTGATAAGCAAAATAAAAAGTTAGAATATTTGTAATGATATTGATTACACAAAAATATAATTAATCGATAAAATAATTACTAAAAATTTATATTTTGAATAAAATACGAAGAAAAAACTTAAAAGGAGCAAAACTTTAATAAACTAAGCACAAAATGTTTTTTAAGAATTTGAAATAACCACTAGACCACTACGGCTCTATCATAATAGTTCCCGTAATAGACCACGAAAGCCTTTTGGCGTCGTAACAGGATAGGTCTGCCACAATCAAGAGCCTACGGTACACAAGGAGTAACGTGGCTAGTGCTATTTACCGACCGCCTATTATTACCAAGAGTTTGACCTCCAGGTACTCATTTATTGCAGTCTGAGTCGAGCTGGGTCGTAAAAATGCCAGTAATCGAATTGGGGAGAACGGGATTCGAATCCGTAACTTTGGTTTTGTAGTCTGCAACCTATCTTCTATATGAATTAATAAATTAAATTAATTAATTAAAACTACCCAAACTTTTAGCAGTTTATTTTGAATTATATAATAACATTTGTGTGTATGTACAGGGTGTCTCAGATTCGATGGGATTTGGGAGGTTACATCTATTTCCGTACAGAATAGAAAAAAACTAGTTATTCATGGGCCGGCTAAAAAAATACAACTTTGTCTCATATCTCAAGGTAAAAACATAATTTTATTAGGACCGGAATTCCCGTAAGAATTTGCATCAAAAATGGTAGTACATTTTTAAAAAATATTTATAAACAACAAAGTTATAAAACTATAAAATAATATCGTAAAGTTTTTGTTATCTTTAGGACAATATGTAATTCCCAAATCCCATCAAATCTGGGACACCCTGTAGATATAAATATTTTATTAGAGAATACTAAATTAATAATATTTTTGTAACAATCTGTTTACTAATAATTCCGTAACAACTTGGTGGTGTATATTGTTTCTACAAAACTAACAAATAAAGTGATGCCATGAAGAAATTGTAGGTTAGTAAACTATTTGCAATTCTTAGTGGCGGTATAACTTTACACTTGCAAGCAGTCGGTATGGAAAATCCCGCGTTAAGCTCCTCCTCTACGTTGAGTAGGTAGATCAAAGTCTAGCTCTTGTTGACCTCGTATGTAAATATTGTAAGGTTATAAGTTGCTGGGACTCACAAAAGATGCTTTATACTAAAGTTTAGAATTATAAATTTAACATTAAAATTCAACATTTGAATTCAATCTCTTATTACGTAATATAAAATTACCCACGCATTCAAAAATAATAAAATTTTCAGTTTGACGGTATACCGATAGAATCTGAAGTAACGGCCTCTAGCTTTTTGTATAGCACATAATGGATTTATAGTTTACACTTTCTTGCAAGAAAGTCAGAAGTAGAAAATACACATTTTAATTAAACTCATTTTTTTATAGTCTAGCATAACCATTACAAAATGTATTTTTAAATGCTAAAAAAATACAAAGTATTTAATCGAGTTTAATAATATAACAAAATTTAAATTCGTGTACAGTGTAATTTTTTAACATTTCTCTAAATGGCGTGTTAAAATCTATAAAATATGTAAGTATGAGAAAAATCAACATTTGGTGTC
Source organism: Sinelater perroti (assembly GCA_036346155.1). Lineage (NCBI taxonomy): Eukaryota > Metazoa > Arthropoda > Insecta > Coleoptera > Elateridae > Sinelater > Sinelater perroti. Next base: position 7,204,437 of record JARFIY010000359.1, read on the forward strand.
TTTAAGTGATCCTTTATCAGAAGCAAAATGTTTAGTTTTATAAAACCAACAATTCAATTTGGGGTAGTACCACAATGCAACAGAAATGTTATTATTTAATTTATTGTTTATTATTAAAAATATTTTTTTTTCGAAATTTTAAAAGATCTTTGGTTTATTTGAAGATATTTCTATCTTTTGCAATTTTTAAGAATTGGATAAGTTATAAGCTATTCAACATCCTTTATAGAAAGAGAAGTAGTTTGTTATATAATTTATATAATTACCAGAAACTTATTTTTTCTTGTAATAATTTTTCTATCCATAATTGTAAAATTACTAAAACTTATTGCATATAAATCTAAAATTCACAAATAGGAAAAATACAAATACATTGAAGCAGACAATAAAAAAGTAGAACGCAAGCTGTAAAACAGTGCAATGTTCGACTGGGTTCTTATTTGAAATTCGGAGAATATAGAAGTGTGGCTGTCTAGTTCTCTGTTATCTATCACTGCGAACGCGAGCTGAGCTGACCTCAAGTTAAACATTTTAAAATTAAATTTAAAATTATTTCCCTGTATGTGTCAACAACTAAACTAGTTAAGTTAAACTTTGGAGTAAACGGAAGGGCTTCCAGCTAAGTAACTATGAGTAAGAGAAATAGCGATTCTCTTTCTCAATAATAACAAATAAAAAGTATTATTTTGAACCAACTAAGTTTATCTCAGCCAATAAATAATACATTACAAATGATAACTTACAAAAAACTCACAACATAATTTATCAAGGTAAAATTGCAGCATCAGTCTCCGAGGTAGATACAGATCAACAGAATAACATTGCAAGTTGACCACAAGATATTAAAATAAAAATTCCGCTCTTATTTTTGTATTAAGGATCACATTTAAAATATTAAGAAATAACAAAGACATTAAAAAGCAAGTCACAAGAGAATTCAAAACTGCACAAGAAGTGATAAAATTAGAATTCATTTGAACACGATATAAGATTATATAAAATAATAAAATTTTACGTAGACTATAACCGTAACTTACACACATTTATATATCCAGAAAAAATCACTTATTAGTTGTAATTTAAAAACTTCCGGTATCAATTACTGAAACAAAAGTAAACACAATTAATGTTAAGGAGATCGTCAATTCAGTGAAAATGCATTACAGCTTAATAGAAATAGAAAAAAAATCAAAAGACATTTCTCATGTAAAAAATGTCAACGAAATCATTGTCAAATGGAACTTGGATGAGTCAAATTTCGGAGTAACTGTGACTGTATTAAATGAACAAAAAACCAAAATACATCACCGAAATGTTTAAACTGCGGAGAGCATTACCTTGCCAATTTTAAGAGATGCAATTATTACCAAAAAGTTGGTTGTCAAATAAATACATTCAATTAAGGTCGGACATAATCCAAAATTAGACCCGATATTAGTTAGAATAATTATTAGCAGAATCAGCAAAACGAACAAGCTTATGATAAAACGTTTCCTAGACTAAGCCGACTCAACCATGCAAATAAGCAAAAAACCAGATTTACTAACAAAAATAATTGAATTAAATATACTTCATCTTTATAAAGTTATACCCTTTCTTAAAAATTGGAGTTCATAAGAAGACATAACGTAAATATTGCATGTACGAGTATATCCAAAAAACATCTCACCAATACAAAAACATTTAAAGTACGAGAATGTGAATTATGCAAATCAAGCAGACATACACCAACTGTATCAGAAGGCTTGGAAATTATAATTAAACGTAAACTAGACCATTACTATTTATTCTAAAATTATAAATCTTAATTTAGTATTAGTAAACAATTATCTAATCACATTTTATGTAGCCTACAAACAACCAAATAAACAAATTTTGGAAGAACATGTAACTAAAATATTCAATGGGGTGTAGGGTCGCCGAGGGGTAGTACCTCTAGTTCTGAGATTGTCGGACTTTAGAGTCATTTCAGGGCATTGGTCCTCCGGCGATCCCAACTCTCACTTATGGCTCCACGTGCCACACCCTGGTAACTGTGTCGACACACAGGCGAAACTAAGTGAGGGGTCACAGAAAGCAACTTCCACATATTGGATTTAATGGTTTTAGTGATAAAGAAAGTGAGCAGCAGCGCTTTCATAACTACATGAAGGGGGAGATAAGAAATATCAGTACTGCTTCATAGTAGACATCAATGGGTGACGACAAAAATATGTCACCATCGGCCACTGAACTGCGACGTGTAAGGCAAGGGGAAACCAACACATTAATTCCCAAGAACAATCATCAAACATCATGACAGACAAAATCAAGAATGGCCCCGAGTACCGACGCCTCTGGCGGGTCTGTGATGGTGAACAAGCACACCAACAAACTGAAAATGCTTAGGAAATCAAATACTATTAGAATTGGTACCTGGAATGTCAGAAGCGCTTTTGAGGGGGGGAATATCCATAATATTGTTCAAGAAACAACTAGACTAAAGGTAGACATCATGGGGATCAGCGAAATGCGATGGCCGGGTTCAGGAAATTGTAATATATTGAATCATGTTGTGTACTACTCTGGCAACGATGACGACCACCACTATAATGGTGTAGGAATAATAGTAACTATGTAAATTAACGACTCTGTCAAAAAAGTAATAGCGCACTCAGATAGAATTATAATGATACAAATAGAAGCTAACCCATTTAACTTAAACGTTATCCAAGTGTATGCTCCAACTGCGAATAGCAAAGATGAAGAAATAGAAGATCTATATGAACAGCTTAGAAAGGTCTTAAAATATACGAAATCTAATGACATAACTCTCATAATAGGGATTTTAACGCAAAGTTGGAAGTCAAAGAGAAGATAACATAATTGGACAGTTCGGATTAGGATCTAGAAATGAAAGAGGAGATAGATTCATACAGTTTTGCCGAGAGGAAGAACTTGTAGTGATGAACACCATGTTCAAGCTCCCACACAGAAGAATATATACATGGAAGGCTCCAGGTGATACAAAAGGAAAAATAATAAGAAACCAAATTGACTATATCACTATTAATCACCGTTTCCGCAATTGCATAAAATCAACAAAAACTTATCCCGGAGCAGATGTCGCATCAGACCACAATCCGGTAATATGTGAATGTAAACTAAAACTTAAAAGGGTTACGAGAAAAACTAATGAAAAACAACATAATATAAGGGCTCTTTGTGAAGGAGATGTTAAAGAACAAGTTCGAAAATCGTTGGAGGAGAAATTTAAAATGAAAATAATACTACCACTGGATTTAGTAACAAAAACAACTCAACAAAGGAAGTAATAGAAGAAAGGTGGAACGCTATCAAACAAAATCTGCAAAGTATTATAAAAGAATACGTTCCACAAAAATGAAGAGAGAAGAAAAATGAGTGGATGACAGAAGACATTTTAAAATTAATGGACGAAAGGAGATTAATGAAAAATAAAGATATGAACAAATACAGAGAGATACAACGACAGATACGAGGTGAGATAAGAAAGGCAAAAGAAAAATGGTTGAAAGATAGATGCCAAGAAATAGAACAGCTAGAAAACAAACACGACAGCTTTAATGTGCATCGAAAAATAAAAGAAGCTGCTGGAATATTTAGAAGAAAAACAACGAACAGACTAATAGATAATACAGGACAGAAAATAACAGACATAAGCGAAAAATTAAAAACCTGGAAAGAATACATCGAAAAGTTATTTGCAGACGACCGTCCAGAAAAACACGAATTAAAAGAGGCTAAAACCGGACCTCCTATAGCAAAAGATGAAGTTAAGAAAACAATAGAAAAGGCGAAAACAACGGAAAGCAACGGGCCCAGACGAGATACCCACTGAAATTTTAAAACTCCTAAATGAAGATGGAATAAATGCACTCACTAGGCTATTCAATCTAATATACGACACTGGAGAGATCCCGACGGACTGGACTAAGTCGACTTTTATAACCATACCAAAGAAAACAACACCGAGACAATGCGAAGACTATAGAACGATAAGTCTGATGAGCTGTGCCCTTAAGATCCTCTTGAAAATTATACACGCCAGGATCTATCAACAATGCGAATCAAAATTGACCGAAACCCAATTCGGGTTTAGAAATGCGTTGGGAACAAGAGAAGCACTATTTGCCTTAAATGTATTGATCCAAAGATGTAGGGACGTAAACTGTGACGTACACTTATGTTTTATAGACTTCAGCAAAGTATTTGACAAAGTAAAACATCATGAACTACTAAAAATATTAGAGAAAACCGGGATAGACGACAAAAATACTAGAATAATAGCCAACCTATACTGGAGTCAAAACGCGAATGTAAAAATAGAAGATAATACCACCGAAGGAATTCAAATCCTTAGAGGGGTTCGCCAAGGATGCGTGCTTTCACCGACTCTGTTTAATATTTACTCGGAAGAGATGTTCAAAGAAGCATTACATGATGTGAATGAAGGTATATTAATCAATGGTGAACTAATCAACAACATCAGATACGCAGATGACTCTGTAATATTGGCAAGAAACGTAGAAGGTCTACAATTATTAATGGAAAGAATACATATAACATGTGAGAAATACGGAATCACCCTCAACACAAGCAAGACAAAATACATGACAATAACTAAGAACATTACGCTACCAGCAACATTATATATTAATAATACTGAGATAGAAAGGACTAGCAAATACACATATCTGGGAACCAATATAAACGAACAATGGGACCACTCGACAGAAATAAGAACAAGAATAGAAAAGCAAGAGCCGCATTCATTCAAATGAAAAAGTTTTGATCGGTAGAGACCTAAGCCTGCAAACCAAGATTAGAATCCTGAGATGCTATATTTTCTCGACGCTACTATACGGAGCTGAGTCATGGACTTTAACAAAAGCACCAGAGAAGAAACTGGAATCATTTGAAATGTGGACCTACCGACGTATCTTGAGAATACCATGGACAGACCATATCACTAACAAAGAAGTTATGGAACGAATTGATAAAAAAACAGAAATCCTAATAACAATAAAATCTCGCAAGTTAGAATATCTAGGACACATAATGAGAAACACAAAGAGATATAGAATCTTGCAACTCATTTTAGAAGGAAAAGTGATGGGAAGAAGAGGCCCAGGAAGGAGGAGAATATCTTGGCTAAAGAACTTGCGGCAATGGTTCGATATGTCCACGGTACAATTATTCCGGAAAGCAGTAGACAAAGTACAAATTGCATTGATGATAGCTAACATCCGGAACGGGTAAAGCACAGGAAGAAGTAGATTCAATGACACTGACACAACATTTTAATAAGTGCCCTAAATTCCAAACTCATAGACTGGGGATGTAGAGTCAAAACCAGAATGCTATCAGTTTAAATAATATTGTTATAAATCATGGCATACAAATATCAACTGCCAGAATACACATACTATCCTTGAAGAACAGACTATAGACTAGATATTGCTTACTTCAAAGTCTTCCATAAACCAATTTACTAAACTGTATTAAACGAACTAGAGTCTAATCATTTACCAGTTATCTATAACAGTAATTCTTTAACCACAACAATTATCTGTAGTACATAAACTAATAGAAGGTAAAAGTTGATTGGGAAACCTTTCATACCTACAACTAGATAAAATATCAAAAACCTTGCACCTTGGCACAGAAAACATCGACCGCATCTGAAAATGCTCATCATTCAAGTTATCCACTAAGTCTGGAAAATTATAAACTCAGTATGTACAACGAAGATATAGAAGCTTCATGATGCAACAATATGGCAGGCTACCAAAAAACTAATTCAACAACGAAACACAATATAATCTTTAACAAACAACAACACATACACGTCATCAATGATATAAAAGCCAATTTACTAATATAGCACTTCAAACAAGTCTACACCAAATGACACAAACATCGCTCATCACTATTTACAAGAAGTTACCGAAATTATTAATGACTACAGTAGTCAATTTTTGAGGAAGTTTATACATGCAACGCTGTCCACCAAAAATGTGGGAGTATCGCAGGCCAACGCTGTTCAATCTCTATGCCCATGATTTAAATCACAAATAACTCTACCTTATCAATGTTCGCAGACGACATCGCAGGGATTACACAAAATGAAAATCTTCTGACAGCAGCTAGCTACCAAAAAATACACTAACTACGATATGGATATGGTATGACAATTGGAAAGTTAAAATATATCCACCAAAAGCCAAGTCAAAGTTTTCAATCTGAAGCAAATTAAAAATCTTGCAAACGTAAGAATAAACCAACACCAATTTAATGATTGGAATGCAAGGGATGCAGCAATCAAATACCTAGAGGTGTATTTGGACACCAGACTTAGATGGGAAATCCATATTAATGTAATGTAAGACTCTCATGCTATACCTGCTCATAAACAGAAAGTCTCACCTACATATCAAGTGCCTTATGTTCATTTACAAATCTATATTACAACCAATCGTAACATATGCATGTCTGGTTTGGAGTAATTCATCTCAAAGTGTCTCGTCATTAAACACTAGCGCTAACAATGTTTGGTAAAAGATTCGTTTTTGTTAATAGTTCTATGGACAATATAGTTTTTTTTGTAGATGTGTGGGATAAGTAAACTAATATTTGTTAAGATTTTAACTAATCTTTATATATATAAATTTGTACGGTTGTAAAAATCTTTTTGTAGCAAGTAAAACATTTTTTTATCAGCTGATTTTATATTTAGAAATACAAAGAAAATTACTGATATTTTTAAATAAAAAAAATTTCTTAACCAAGTGATGTCATGGAAATTCAATTACAGAAATCTGAATATTTTTAAGAACAGACCAAAATGGATATATAAACTGTAACATTTAAAATAGAAGGGTTATACTGTATATTTTAAAAAACTTGAAATAAGTATTTTTTGTCATCTAGTCAAATGTGGTTTCCGTTGAATAAAATACAAGTTTATTCTACATCTTAAAACCTTCATTAGCTGTAACGTGGCGTCAAATAATTGACAGTATATTTAAATCGCGGATACAAAAAAATTACATAAGATATGTTAAGAAACAGAAGGATATTTCAAATACTGCTTTAAACTGAATTTGTTTAGTTCCAAACGTCACACGATATTTACATAATGATAATGGAATAAAAACGAACTATAATTAAAACTTTAGTTGAAAAATCTGGTGTGAACATCACACGACTTTTCTTATCCTATTATTTTTGGGCAATTCTGGAAAAAATCCTAGGCTTCAATTTTTTTTATTTTACGAACTTTTACTTTAAATTTATGTTTATCTCGTGATAACAAATTACTTTTATTCTCATGAACCGTTTAGATTTGCGACCGCTTTGCGACCGATTTTGCGACCTTGCAACCAAACGGCTTGGCCGATTTTTACCAGAAGTTTCGCACTGCGTTCCCTACCTACAAGTAACTTGCATACCAAATTTCAAGTCTGTAGCTCTTACGGTTCTCGAGATATCCTGTTTACTGACAGACCGACACACACACACACACACACGCACACGCACACGCACACGCACACGCACGCACGCACGCACGCACGCACGCACGCACGCACGCACGCACGCACGCACGCACGCACGCACGCACGCACGCACGCACGCACGCACGCACGCACGCACGCACGCACGCACGCACGCACGCACGCACGCACGCACGCACGCACGCACGCACGCACTCAGGCACGCACGCACGCACGCACGTACGCACGCACGCACGCACGCACACAGACACACAACACACAGTATATATATATATATATATATATATATATATATATATATATATATATATATATATATATATAAATTTGTCTTAAAAATTTGATCTTCTACATCTTTGATCTCCAAATGACACGTTTTGATTTTATAGGAAAAATTACCATTACTTTGACTTGTTTTAACGATTACTAAAGTTTGGCTTTTAAAAACTAGACCAATGTGCACACACACACACACGCACGCACATGTACATGCACACACTCTTATCAAAATGTTCGCGGCAGTTTCTAATTACTTTTATTTGGATTGTAAAATTAGAGCCAGCCGTCTTTTGGCTCTTTCTGTATACGCGCTTTAGTGTTCATTTGAGGTAGCGGCCAATTTTCCCGCTTGCGCGGTGCGTCGATATATAAGCGGCCTCAGTCTTCTTTTTTTGATCGCTCCGTTTTTGAATAATAACCGTGATGGTTTAGAAAGCGTGCTTTAATTTGTTCGTGTATACGAAACTGTTTTGACCGCGAATTCGTTGGCGTGTTTAATTGGCAGCAAGAGTTTTTACATCCCAGTGGTCGTTTGTTGAAGGTCGATTGTTATATTGGGATTTGATATTATTGATATTTATGTGGAAATAAATAAACGATTTATCTGAAAGATGCAACGAACGTGTATTTGTAACTTATAGGTTAAAAGCGTGCAAGTCAATCATAGATAGAGACAGAGTGCCTTATTCAATATAGGTGTTGCCAACTTATAATAAATGTGGTTGCGTTCTCATTTGCCAACACTCCCCACAGAACGCAGACCTATTTTACTGATACAGAACAAATGTTTTTCAAAGGTAGTACCTTTAGTCAAGTTATCAGCTACCATGTTGCAACCATTTACAAATTTAAATTTAACTTTAGAATTAACAATGTTTTCCCTAAGAAAATGTAAACGAATATCTACATGTTTAGTTTTTGGTTTATAACAGTCTGTTGATGCCAGTCTTATTGCACTTTCATTGTCACAGTGGATGAGTAGGGCGCCGTCTCCACCTTGACCGAGCTCGGCCATCAGCTGCCGCAGCCACAGGGCCTCCTGGGTTGCCGCCGCCATCGCCATGCATTCGGCCTCCGCTGTAGAGAGTGCCACGGTTTGCTGTTTACACGAATTCCAAGATAAACAAGCATTCTGAAACAGAAAAGTATAACCCGTGCACGATCGTCTATCCACTGGGTCGCTCGCCCAGTCAGCATCACAATATCCAGTTATTTCCTTTGAGTCATCTTTGACATAGCATAGCTTTAGGTTCCTGGTTCCTTGAAGATACCTCATAATCCTTTTTACTCCAAGCCAGTGTTTATTTCCTGGACTATTACAGTACTGACTCAACTTGTTAACTGCATAGGTGATATCAGGTCTCGTGGCATGTGCCAGATATATCAGAAATCCCACCGCTTCCCTGTATGTGATATTTTTGTTCCCATCTTCAGGATTTTTCTCAAATTTTGCATCCACCTCTATCGGGGTACAAACTGGTTTGCATTCAGACATATTAAAGCGGTCCAATACCAGGTTTATGTATTTTTCTTAATCTAACATAATCATACCTGCCTCGGTTCCTATTTATGTTTATGCCGATACAATTCTTCATTTCACCTAGGTCTTTCATACTGCATTCTCCTTTTAACTTGTTTTTAATCTCTGTTGTTTTATCCTTATTATTTGTAAATATCAAAAGATCATCCACCCACACTGCAATGAATATAGTTGAAGACTCATTTACTAAATAATAAATACAGGGATCCACATGTGATCTCTGTAAGCCACTTTTTAATAAAACATTGTTCAATTTAAGATTCCACTGCCGGCTAGCCTGTTTGAGTCCATAAATTGATTTTGTAGGTGATCTGTTAATTATATATACTGCCGTTGCAAGGGCCTCTGCCCAGAACTGTTTTGCAAGCTGAGCATCAAACAACATACATTTTGCTCTTTCCACCAGAGCCCTGTTCATCCGTTCAGCAAGACCATTCTGCTGGGGTGAGTACGGAGCACTTGTTTGATGTTCAATCCCATGTTTGTTCAAAAAATTTTCAAATTCTCTATTGCAGTATTCTTTTCCATTATCAGAACGAATTACCTTTATTTTTCTCTCATGTTCATTCTCTACTTTGTTTTTGTAATCTTTGAAAACTTCCGCAATATTCAATTTATTTTTCAAAAAATAGACATGAACTCGTCTTGTGTAATCATCAATAAAAGTAATAAAATATTTCATACCTCCCAAAGATTCTTGCTCCATTGGTCCAGATAAATCAGTGTGGACCAGCTGCAAGGGTTGTGAAGATCTTGAACCAATGTTGTTAAAGGGCAATCTGGTTTGTTTCCCCGAGAGACAGGTAGTACAAGTAATAGAACCTTTATTTTTGTCTGAGAATGGCTGAACTCCCTCAGCACACTCCGGCAGCTTGTTAACATCTGAAAAATTCAGGTGTCCCATGCGTCTATGCCACAAAGCATTTAAGTTATCTGAACAAGACAGGTTAGAAAATACCTCTCTGTGTGTGTTTAACAAATATAAATCGTTTACTAGTGTGGCCGAACACAGGAGATTTCCATTTTTATCATAGATATCACAACCTTCATCTCTAAAATTTACATTAAAGCCATTTTTCACTATAGCACTGACTGACAGGTGGTTTGCGGCAAGTTTAGGTATGAATAAAAGTTGTCTTACCTGAATTTTGCTTTCTTTATTACCATTTAGCAATAAATTGACCTTTCCCATATTTTCCACAGGTAGCGGTGTCTTACTGGCAACAGTTATGGTGGGTATCGGTGGACTTGTAACATCATACATCCAGTTACGTCTATATGTCATGTGCATGGAGGCACCCGAGTCCACATACCACAGGTCCGGATTCATTGTCTGAGGAAATGCTGAAAAAGCTGCAACAAAACCTTTATTTCCTTCTGTATTTTCTACATTTTTCTTTTTCGGAGCACGACAATTCTTAGCAAAGTGTCCATGCTTGTTACAATTATAACAACGCGGTCCTTTGTAGGCCTTTGTTGAATCATGTTGATTTCTTTGAATGACCTTTTTCCTTGTGAAGAATGCTAAATTATCAGAGCATTGAACTTCCTGCAGGAGTTTAGATTTAATAGAATCAGCACTTATCTTGATGCCAGAGCTCTCCAGTCCCATGATCATGGGCTTATAAGCTTCAGGGAGGCCGCCTAACATCAGTGTACCGAGCCATTCATCATCAATGTCAAACTTAATATTCCTGAGCTTGTGGACGGTCGACATTATTTTATTCACATAGTCATCTACGCTTCGAGAAAAATCCAATGTAGTTGTTATCAAGTCCCTCAACAAGGCTACTCTCCTGTACAACGCGAATGGATTGTAACCTGAATTCGACATCTTTGCGTAATTATGATTTACACGTGATTTCTGACCGAGCACGCCGCCCCGGTTAACCTCAAAATGTATATCGGACAAAAAACACGCCGGCCGGTTTTCTTAGTTTTACTGCGTTTATTTTTTCTTCTGCTTCCACAAGTCGCAATCAGCCACGCTCTGCTACCATGTTGATATTTATGTGGAAATAAATAAACAATTTATCTGAAAGATCCAACGAACGTGTATTTGTAACTTATAGGTTAAAAGCGTACAAGTCAATCATAGATAGAGACAGAGTGCCTTATTCAATATAGGTGTTGCCAACTTATAATAAATGTGGTTGCGTTCTCATTTGCCAACAGATATTTTTCCGACCAGAGTTTCCTCATCTCGGAGGTCGTTTGTAAGCTGATTGTATTTCGAGAGCGAAAAACCAAAAAAAATCTAGTCGTAAACTTTGGACACAACCAGCTGAAGGACTCACATCAAGAAAGACGCTTCCGATCGGCTCCGCAGCGAAATTAGGTTAACTTGCCCTTTTTTTACCCACACCCTTTTCCCTTTTCCATAATTCTCCAAAAGCACAGCCCAGAGGAACGTTCGCTTCCAAAGCTGAGTTTTCCAGCTTTAGCTTTTTGATTAAAGTTCCTTTGCTTAAAATTAAAAATACGATACAGTCCACTTTTGGCCGAAACACAAAGAATAACTAAAAATTAGTAAAATGATAATACATTTTATATAAAACAACAAAAATAGGTCGATAATAAATGCTCTGCTGTACTGTTACTGGAAATTAATTTATTAATTTAAATTTTTTTATCAAACAAGCTAGTGATCTAATTCTGTCGATAATTAGTCGATGTTCTTTGCTTATTAAGCATTTATTTGTATCTGTTACTTTAGTTTATACCAAATTTTTTCAATTGGTTGTATCTGTAGTACATTTATAACATTTTCTTTCTATTTAATATTTTATATTTTAAAGAACTGTTTCTGTTTTCATACCAACGACTTTTGATTTTCCAACTATTGTTATAAACACAAGCGAATTTCTTTTTTTTGTGATGTTGCGTTGTTTAATTTTTTTTTTGATATATTCATTGAATGATTCTTATATAACTATCATAGTGGTATATGGACTAAACGAGGATGAAAGAAAACAAAACAATGGATGAGTTTTCAGAACACTTAACGGAAGTGGGAGAAGAAAGTGAGAGAGAATTATTAATATTGCATGATCTAAACAGAAGAGTACGGAAAAAAGGTGATGAAACAGAAAATGCAATAGGCATATATGGGGTAAAACGCGTCAACTGCTCCAGCGCTACCGCAGACAACCGCGCGAGCGCCAAAAACGACGTTTTCATCTCGTCGTGTTGGTCTTAAAACATTAATAAAAAAATGATTTAGGAACACAATCTTACATATTTTTTTCTCAGCTTTCCAATGGTACCATTATTAGTGAATTTTTACTCTATAACCTCAAAAAAAGCGAAAGAAAAACGTTATATCTTTTTATCTTCAGTTTTTTGAATATCTTAGATCATTTAGATCGAAAGATCAGACATTTTTACATAAATATAGTAAATAAAAAAATAGGGTTTTTTTTTTGTTTTTTCGAGTTTTTAAACGACGAACTTGTACTGTATTCACTAAATAAAGTAAACAGTCATTTAAAGCAGATTAACAGTTGATAAGTCATAGATATGTTAATAGCAATAATTTATTTATTAAATAATTTCATTGATGCGTGAAGAGGAGCGCGCACCGTGCAAGCTTATAAGATAAAACGATTGTAACGACGCAAAAACAGTTTAAATGGGCTTGTGACTTTCTCAAAAAAATTAACTTCGATTATACATCATTCAGGGGTGTAGGGATGTGTCGGAAAAGTAGTACCTTTTATTTTGAACGGTCACTCCAAACGTTATAGACGGGCGGAGGTTCGGATCACTGGTCCTCACGAGACACCCAACTCTCACTTGATGGCTCCAAGCGCCACACCCTGGTACACTGTGTTGACCCACATGCTAAACCAAGTGAGGCTAACCAGATATGGTGAACTAGCAGCGTCTGACCCAGAGTGGGCGGCTGTAAACAGCGTCTGTATACAAAATGGACGGCTGTCACTAATACTTACCAACCCGTCTGGCCAGTCTGGTGAGTTATGACCAAAACTCCCCCGTTTTAAACATGGCGAATTGGAAAACGAACGGCATTGATCCCCAGGTGGGTAGGAATCACGATTCTAAATCTAAGGTCAGCCTCACGGAATCTGGGTGAGGCAAAAATTCGCATATAACACAACAAACTTAACCACACAAACCTTTCACCCTTAATCTTGCCACATATAACTTACGAACAATGAAATCAAATGACCGACTTGAAGAACTAGAGGAAGAGCTGAGTAACATAAATTGGGACGTTTGGGTTTGAGCGAAACAAGACGCCCAGGAGAGAAATGCACATCCATTGCATCTGGACATATTCTATATCGAAAAAACACCAACACACAGTCACATCTAGGAGGAGTAGCGCTTATAATTAATAAGAAAATTAAACACCTAGTTACAAAAATGTGCTCGATATCTGACAGAGTCGTATATATAAACCTAGAAATTTCAAAGCGATATTATCTGGAGATTATCCAGGTGTATGTACCCACTAGCATCGCAAATGACGAAAACATAGACAAGTTTTATGACGATATTACATTAGCACTGAAAAAAAAGGAAAGCATATTACCGTATGATAATTGGTGACTTTAATGCCAAAGTAGGCAGTACAAACGATGACAACATACCGAACAGAGGTAACTTTGGTCTAGGAACAATAAATGATAGGGGAGAAATACTTATCAACTATCTACAAAGAGAATACTGTATGAATACCTTCTTCAAAAAGCCTCTAAGTCGAAGATGGACTTGGAAAAGCCCAGACCAAAATACAAAGAATGAAATAGATTATATCATTTCGAACAAGAAATACATCGTCACAGATGTTACAGTATTGAATAGATTTGACCTTGGAAGTGACCATCGACTTGTCAGAGCAAAAGTAATCATCAATGAAAAACTAGAAAGAAGGAAATTAATACAATATCAAAAATATCCTACTGGGCAACAACTGAAATAAAGCAAAGACAAATATCAAAGTGAACTAAATAAAAAAAAGTATCTCAACCGAAAGACTTAAAGAAATGAGCATAGACGACATTGAAAAGAAAATAGCTGATGACATTAAGACGGTTACTAAAAAAATATGTGCCACCACCAAATCAACAAGAAGTAGAATAAAACAAGACACAAGAGAACTTATGGATAAGAGAAGAAATATGAGTAAAACCTCAACAGAATACGTAGAACTAAACAAAACCATTAGAAAGAAAATCAGAGAGAACATACGAACTCATAATACAGAAAAAATAAAAGCCACTATAGAAAATAACAAAAACATGAAGGTATTAAAATCCATCAATTCAATTGGTCGAACGAAAATACATCAACTTAAAAACAAAGATGGGAAAACTATGCAAGAAAAAACCAAATAATAAAGGTGGTGGAGAACTTCTATACAAATCTATACATATCAGCCAATCTGAACCCAACAGGAGAAGAACACCAAATAAACATCTTAAACTTAGGTTCGGAAGAGATACCCGAAATAACCATTGACGAGGTAGAACACGTTCTTGCCCAAATGAAGAACGAAAGAACCCCAGGTGAAGACGGAATCTCAAAAGAGTTTATCCAGTTAGCGGGCATAAATACATTAGAAGAAGTAAGAACTCTTCTCAACAAATGTATACAGGAAGGCTCTATTCCAAAGAAATGGCAAAATGCCCAGGTCATACTCTTATATAAAAAAGGTGATTTACTTAACCTAGAGAACTATAGACCTATAAGTATCCTAGCGCATCTTTACAAACTGCTGACTAAAATCATAACGAACAGACTATCTAACAAATTAGATTCATACCAATCCCCAGAACAGGCTGGATTTCGCAAAGGATATAGCACGACAGAACAAATTCAAAACCTGAGAACGCTAATTGAAAAGTACACTGAATATAATGTCCCGATCCACCTATCGTTTGTGGACTACGCCAAAGCATTCGATTCCATAGAGTTATGCGCAATATTCAGTGCAATGGATAACGCAAGGATAGACCCGAGATATAGAAATTTACTTAAATATATCTACGACAACGCGACAATTAAAGTGAAAATAGACGACGAATTTCAAACACAAAAAATACGTATACAGCAAGGAGTAAGGCAGGGAGATCCTATTTCCCCGAAATTATTCACACTAGCACTGGAAGACGTGTTTAAACAAATAAATTGGGAGAACAAGGGTTTAAACGTAAATGGTCGCTATCTCTCACACCTCCGATTTGCAGACGACATTGTAATAATAAGTAGCCATCTAAACGAACTGAGCAACATGCTCCTAGAATTTAAAACAATGTCGGAGAAAGTGGGTCTAACAATGAATTTAAATAAGACCAAAGTAATGACACCTGAACTAACACCAGTAAACATAGGAAATGCAACGATAGAAAACGTGAGATATATATATATATATATATATATATATATATATATATATATATATATATCTTGATCACTTAATAAAGCTCGGAAAAGAGAACCAAAACGCAGAGGTTAAGAGAAGAATCCGGATGACTTGAGCCGCTACCGGAAGACTAAGTTTAGTCATCAAAAACAACGACATCCCAATAAACTTAAAGTCGAAAGTTTTCGACACCTGCGTACTTCCTGTCTTAACGTATGGAATGGAAACAATGGCATTGACAGATAAATCAGCAAATAGACTCAGAATAACACAGAGAGCAATAGAAAGAATCATGCTAGGTATAAATCTCAGAGACCACATCAGGAATGAGGAGATAAGAAAAAAGACAAAGGTAGAGGATGTCATGAAAAGAATAGCCACCCTGAAATGGAGTTGGGTGGGGCATGTCGCCAGACAAGACGATATGAAATGGACCAAACATATATTGAACTGGCGACCTAGAAGACATAAAAGAGGAGTTGAAAGTCCCCAAAGAAGATGGATAGACGACGTGAAAGAAAAATTAGAAAATAAGGTGGCAACAGGTGGCATGGGATAGATCAGAATGGAAAAAAATGAGGGGAGGCTTATGTCCAGGAGTGGACCGAGAAAAGCTGAAGAAGAAGAAGAAGATACACCATTCAACGAATATGAAATAGATAAAATAGAATTAGATCTCGTTTTTCTACAGCTAAAACTATAAAGGGAACTCGACAATACCATAGCTTCAAACCATTCGATATGAAAAGTTTAGAATGTAAGATTTTTTCTAATGATTCAAAAAGGATTGCATTAAATGTTTGTAAATAGTTTTGCAAGTTGGCTGTTAATAATAAATAATATATATGCAAATTATATTTAAATGTAAAAAAATACAGATCAGAGGCGCGGATGGTCGCGGCGCTGCGGCAGCGCCTAAGCGACGATGTTTGAAAATTCATAACTCTTTTTCTTATAGAAAATACAAATTTTTTTAGAGGAATATAATAAAAAAAAATTATTGTTCTACCTAGTCCAGAAGTTAGTTAAATTTCAAATTGTTTATTAAAATTGATAATACAAATATACCATCTTATTCTTCTATTATTCTTATACTTAGCATTAAAATTTGTGTTATAAAAAGCTCGCTGAATAATCGTGATTTGAAGAAAGATGCCTAAAAATTAATTTTTTTATAATTTTTGAAAAAATGAATATTTTTAAAAGATACTTTAGGGCATTAATTTCAACATACAGACCTTCGATAATCATCAAGGAAAAATAAGAAATTCAACGTGTTTGATTTTTAATGGCCCACTTCAGAAATTTTGTCTCAATTTGTTTTTAAAGGGACTGCAACTTCAATAAACAGTAGTGTGTTATTAAGACTTTATCTAATTTATTCTTGTTATTTGTGTGGGCTGCGATTTTGTATTTGCGTAACATCAATTTATCTGAATAAAACAATATCAATTATTTCAGTTATACAAATTTTTACACTTATCCATATAAAAAGGTTCACAAGCAAAAAGGAAAATTACATTAAAGTGAACTATAAAAATATTTATTTAAATATCATTTGACAAATTGGCATTTTAATATTTTGATTTCGTGTAAATTTAAATTTGATTTGGAAAAAGGATAAAATAATTCTAATAAAAGTTTAGCTATTTGCATATAAAAGGATAAGTTAGGTACTGAGTGTAAATATTTTACTAAAGCTAAGATAGTGTAAACGTTCTGTACTTAATATTCTTGATAATGTGTTGTGGAGGACGCTGTAGTTGTTTGAGCAGCAATTAGAGGATAGCCTGGGAAAGCAAATAAAGTTTGTATGTCCTCTCGTCTAAATTTCAATTGCATTGTGCTACAGTAATCTAACATTAACTTAATCTTTGTACAATATATTTACCATTATGTAACATTACTAATTGTTATACATCATAAAACAGTAGTAACTGGAATGGTAAGTTTATTAATTAAATTTTAATGTAAAAATGTGTTCATAAATATTAGGAAATATCTTAACAGTATTTCCAGTCTTGTGAGCTAACATATCATATGAAGCCTTTTGAAGCTATAGCACTAATATATCTTTATAGTAAGTAATATGTTTAATCTATGTTTTAGAAGTTAACTATAAAATATTGACAAGTCTTTTGATTATAATGGTTTACTTAAAGAAAATGCTACTTTAGATTGCCTTGCGGATTTACAGTATTACATAAATCATAAATAAATTGTATTAACATTTATTTTGCCCCACATCTATTTGTGAAGTTTGAATATATAGTGTAGGTGTTAAACAATAAAATAAAACAATTCATAGCACAATATTTCTGACATCAAAAGCAGTTTTAAAAAAGTATGTACGTAAATGATAACTTCCCAAAAATATCTTCAAAATAAATTTTAATTTAAATAATATAAGATACAGCAAGTCAAAATGAGTAATCAAATAAAATATTTTTTTTTGTTTTATTTAATTGCATATTTACAATCTGCTCTTACCAGTGGGTATTAAGTAAATTTCATAACTTTATATACGTGACATGAGAAAATCTAGCTATCGCTATTTTCCCGGATAATATATAAATGAGTTTTGATTAGGTTCTAAAACAAGGTCCTCTGGACAATTTTGCTTAAATCTTCTTATGACTAGTTGTTGGTTTGACAGTTGCTTTACAATATGATTTCCGCGGTCTACTAACTTGAAGTTGTATGCTCTTGCTACTCTCTGAATTTCTTTTGTTACGTATGGAATTTTCAGTTCAGTATGGAGAGTACCGTTACGTACCACGGCACATCCGCCAGCATGCGCAAGGTCTTCGATTGAAATCCCTGCAAAATCTTGGCGTAAGATGCCTTTGCACAGCCCCACATCTGGATTCCATATTGTTTTGTATAATAGTAATTTGTTTGATAAGGAATGTTGGGATCTGTTTTCGATTAACCAATACATTTCTTTAACCTTTAAGTCCTAGTTGTTTTCTCTTGGCTTTAATATGTGCTCTCCAGGTAAGTTTTTCATCAAGATGCATATCGAGGTATTTTACTTCCGACTTCATTGGTATGGATGTGTTACTGAATCTAGTTTTCGGGCATACACCTTGTTTATTTGTGTAGATTTTTTACTGTTGACTATTATTCTCCATTTGTTTGTCCATTTTTGGATTATATCAAGGTGTTGTTGTAAGTGTTTTTCTGCCATCTGTGGTGTTTCGCTGACTACCAAAATGGCCGTATCGTCCGCAAAGGTAGTTTGATATTTCATTTCTTATCCGGCCTTGGAAAAATCCTTCGTCGAGGTACGATTTTACCACTAGATAGAGTGCTTTTTGATTTTATATAACAGACCCTTATGCCAAACTTTATTAGGGGGTATTATAGTCTAGTCGGTCCAAAAATTGATTTTTTTATTTAGCATTTTATTAGAGTTTGGGGTCTTGAAAATGTATCCGTAAAATATTACAATAAAATTCGTCAAACTGATCGAAATATAAAGATTTAGATTTAAATCTGTATGGGAGGCTATGGTATGTGGTAAAAATTATGTCGTTGAAAAAAGAATGCGTATGAATACGACACTACGCAATGTTAAAAAAAAACAACAAAGGCATCGATGGAAAAGGAACAGCGAAATTGACAAAAGATATTATAAATGAATTAAGTACGTACTACGAAAAAATCCAGAGTCAGTAGAAGAAAATTTTAAACGCGTTTTTCTCGGAACGACATTTTTCAAGTCGGGCGTGTATTTTTATCACAAAATACTGAGCCGATCGACTTTTAATCTTTTACACATACAGTGTACATGTTCGGCTATCGTTCGAACCTACAATTTTTATATCTGTTTCCAATTACTATTTTTTTCGGACCGTGATATGTGAATTTTTTTAGTAAAAATCGGAATATTTCCTTTCAAGCGCCGCCATTTTGTCACTTTTTTAAAAATAATTTATTAGAGGTCCGAACGATAACCACATGTCTACAGAATAAAATAAAATAAGGAATCGTTTATTTCAGATGACGAGGACGGCAACAATCACCACGCCCGATAGAAACAAAATTTCGCGTCATGACTTGTGTGTTTATATTTATCTCGCACAGTTTGGGATAAAAAGCGATAAAAAAATTTCAGGTGTTACATTAAATATAAATAAATATGAACACAAAACTTGAGATCAGTAGGTTTAACCGTTTTTGTACAATTAATTCCCAAAAATCACCTTGGAAACGGGTACCTAGACTATAATACCCCCTTAAAAGCTTCTTTTATGTATAGGAACGCAGCCGCGCATACATTTTTCTCAAGGTTTTCCAATATTTGGGTGACGATCCGGTGGAATTGATGTGTTCTCGAGTGTAATTCTTGGAATACGAACTGGTACGATGGAATAATATGGCCTAGGACTACCATTTTTTTAATTCTTTTCAGTAAAAGTGTTTCAAATACATTTGACATTAGGGACAGGGGGTTTATCGGTCTATAGGAAGAGAGTTGGTCGGGTGGTTTTGCTGGTTTGGCAATCATTATGAACTGTGCATACTTCCAAGCATCGAAAAATATGTCAATCTTAGAATATTATTATATATAGTGGTAAGAAGTACTAGCACCTTTCTTGGAAGCTTTTGTAGAATCTCTCCAACTATAAGATCATAGCCAGGGGATTTTCGGGTATTTGTGTAATTGATTTGGTGTCGGATTTCAGCTGGTGAGAATGGTGTGATTGGTAGGTGTAGCTGGTATGGGGCGTCCAGAAAAGATTCAATTTCATGGTCGTCTTTATTTCTTTGGAGCCGTGAAAACCTTGGCAAGGTGTTCGTTCTAGTCCAGCTATTTTCAGTATTTCTAATTGCTAGGATTGCTACTACTGGTCTTTTAAATTTTTTTGTAGCTTTCCATATGCTATAGTCATCAAGAGGGAGTTTTGAGATATATTCTTTGAAGGATTTGTTACGTGCCTCAAATAATGTTTTAGGTAGATGGTGAGTTATAAGTCTATTATAAAAGGTTTTGTCTTGTATGCTTCTTGTTCTCTATTCCTTTTTTTAGCTTTTCGTTTCTCGATGATAAGGTCTTGTATGTGTCGGGGAATGTTGGCTATTATTTACTTAAAGGTATTAGAGTGGTTTGCCACGGAGCGTCTTGTAGCCTGGCAGTTAGATATTGAGTTGTTTTATTCAGATGTCAAGGTTCTTTGTATAATAATTAGGCTAATATTTTCTTCCACGTGGATTTGGAAATGGTCCCAATCCGTGTTTTTAGTACATAGTTTTATAAGGTTTTCTTTTGTGATTATTGTTGTGCTGATGGTGATAATAACTGGGGAATTATTTCCGGATAGGTCATGGTTAAATTCTGCTTTTGTATATGTGTTAGCTAAGCCACCGGTGATTGCAAAATCAATTAAGTTTGGTTTTTCCCTAAGTCACTAGGCCAATGGGTAAATTTATTAGTTGATAGGTAGTTTTGGTTATTACTTTAGATTGCCTTAAATAGGTTACTTCCTTTTGGACTAATTAGCCTTGAATGCCAGGCTGTATGTTTCGCGTTCCAGTCTCCTCCTGCTATAAATTTATTTTCTAGGGACTGCAAGTATTCTTGATACTCTTCTGTTGATGTGGCATGCCTAGGCGGGCTATACACAGTCGCAATTATTGGCGAGCAGGAAAGAGCTTGTATTTGTATGCTTTCACTTTGGATTTTTCTAGTTTGATAGGATTCTAATTCACGGGTAGTGATACAGTTTTTAACAATTACCGCCGAGCCGACGTGAGCTGACCCATCCGGGTGGTTGGCGAAATATATATTATATCGTAGTATTTTTATTGCTGTTCTGTGCGTTGCATGAGTTTCTGATATTAATAAAATGTCAATTTGCTGTAGTTGTAAGAAGGTTATTATTTCTGCAATGTCATTTGATATGCCATCGGCGCTCCATAGTGCTATGCGTAGTGAGTTCGCCATTTTTAAGCAATCTTGTATATTACGGTAGAGAGCATGATCAATATCATGCTATTTTGACTGATTAATTGCGAGAACATAGATTTAAACTCTGTTAGCAAATTTGAAAGCATTTTGTTTATATTTACCTGTTATTCTTGTACTGGTAGGTTGTTGTTTGTTCTTGCTTATGCTTGTAAGTAATTTCTTGGATTTTGTGGCGGGATTTGTGTTTCGTTGTTAGTACTATTGTTTAAATTCCTGAGGGGAGAAAACTCATTTATATTTGGGGGTGCTTGTGGTAAACGAGCTCTATTTGGTATTCCTCTGAATGATGCGTTTCGAGCTCTTAGTATGTCTTGGTAGATTGTGCAGCCCTTGTAGTTAGCCGGGTGGCTTCCTCCACATAGGGTGCTTTTAGCAGGTGAATTTGGTGTTTTGTTATATGTGAAACTATTATGTCCTCTACCACATTTTACACTGGAGAATGGCTTGTTACAGTATGTTTTAGTGTGGCCATAGTCCTGGTATCTGGTGCATTGTGGAATTATATTTTTTTTCCTGGGAGGTTAAATTTGGACAATCATGTTGCTTATATGTTTTGTATTAAATATTTTTTTATTAGTTTCACTTGGTTGAAAGTCAACCAAAAAGAGAGAGTGGTTGTTTAATTACTCTATGCCGTACGTTTATTATGTTGCGTACTGTGTGACCTTGTTCAACTAGTTCTTTTTTGATTAAGTCCGTAAAAACTGAAAAATGTAAATTTTGAATAAATACTTTAAACGCTCTTTCTTCCTTATGCTGATAAGTATGGTGGATGATGTTCTCGTCATTTAAGTGGTTTTTTTAGTTTTCTGTATGAGTCCGATGATAGGGGGTGTGTCACTGTTTGTTGCTGCTGTAGTGTATTGTTCTTTCTTAAGTACCTTAGTAAGTTTTCGGCTTATCATAATTAGTTACTCCGTAGATATAAATTGGAGGAGGTTTTAGAGTTTTTGATTGTTGACCGGCACGGGTTTGATTAGTAGTATCATTATCCTCTCTTACTTGTGATAGAGTTCCATATCTGTTTGGAGTATTTATTTGGTCATAAATTGATGATTCAATATTACGTTGAGGTGTTTCTTTTCCTTTTTTTTTGATTGTTTGCCAATTGTGTTTTAAACTCGTTAGGATGCTTTAATCATTCTCTTCTTTATTTATCTTTTGGATTTATTTCATAATCTTTGTTTGTTGCTGTAGTTTCATACATGTTAGCATCTTGCCCATTGTCATTCTATTTGTTTGTTGAGGGTGGGGTTGAATGTGGATTTAATATATATGTTGGCGGATATGCTTGTTCAAAGCAATCTCTATCAACCTCGATCACTTCCTCCCACTTTTACGAAAACTTCATGATTCCGCGGTAATAAAACTCGTTGTCTTTCGAATCAAAGCATTGGTTTCTTGTGATGAAAATCCTTCTTCGGCGTTGTACTTGCATTTCTACCTGGTGAATGCCACTTACACTGCGGATCCAAGTCTTTGGAAGAAATCTCAGTTTTATCACCTGTAATCAAAAAAGACCAAGAACGGAGCTTTATTTTGACGATTCATCAAATTTTACGCAGCATTCACCATCTTTTTTGTCTACACTTCTGCCAGTTTGTGCGGCACTTATCGTGTCTTTCTCCAAAGTTTGGTAAACTCGTGCTGGACCCGGACAACTGTCGATTAATCGCAGTCCAAATCATCGGCCAACGTTAGGGCGGTCAAGGATAGCGTTGCTTCAAATGCCTCAAGAATAGCATGACGATCGACTTCGGTTGAACGGCTTATCTGCCAAGTCATCAGTGCGAGCGATGAATTTTGAAAATCACTCCTTGGCTGTTGACCTTCCAATCGCCTTTTCACCATATGCCTCACAAATTTTTCTGGTGGCTTCCGAAGTATTCTAGCCCAGTTTCCATTAAGACTGTAGCAAGAGATGTTTTGTTGTTTAGTCGGCTTCATACCAAAATAAAATAAACAATTTAGACATAAAAATGCGCACAAGATAATGATCTTGTAATTGATATTAAAAATTAAAAAAAATAACTTTTTTTTTAAAAAGTAATTTTTTTTATAAAAGTTTTTGACTGACAACTTGCATCAATCGAGTTCATTAATCTAATAGTATTTTTTTATGAATTAAAATAAAATGCCAACGCATTCAGTAAAAAAGATTAAAAGTTAAATGTTGAAAATCACCCATAGTGGTTTAATAATAATAATAATTTTAAATTAAAGTTCTTAGAAAACTGTTTTTGGGCTATTATTATATCTATTATATATTTTTAAATTATCACAGGAAGACATATGAATATTTTCTAACAAAACAGTACTTTTCTTAAGTCACTAAAGTCTAGACATAGTTTTGAAGCAACTCAAGTGCATATCTATTTATTAGAAAAATGACCAAATATATATATATATATGGAGCATGCAGTCTATGTTATCTGAATGGTAAGTTGCAGCTGCTATCAAATCACGATAATTGATCCTTTTATTCAGAGCAAGAAGCTTGAGCTTAATGTTTTCGTGTTTGACACATACACAAATGTTGTGGGAGCTTGGATCTCCATCATAAATACATTCTTTAGTTACCAAACTCTTGGCCTTAGACCATCCGTTCCCACAACATTGTTATTATGGCCCTCCGCGACACTTTCAGTAACTTTCTGCTCACACCGTTTATATATTTTATTCCCTGGAATCAATCTCCTTTCCACTGCCTTACAACATTTTTGACTCAATTCTAAGGTAATAATGCGCAGATCACCCCGAACAGATTTTTTATGAATTCCGTATGGATCGCAACATTTTCTCCATTCAGCCGTATAATTATCGACAAACTTGTTCTTGTTCATTTTACATATGTACTCACTTTCATAAGCACTCAAATTACTGTTTAATCTCAAATTGCGGATATCCAATTGTTCGGTATCGAATTCACTTAAATAACCAAAATTATAAGGCTCAGAACAACTGTCGTTCAGGAATTTCCCGATAGCACACATCATTTCCAGTACAGCCATTGTCCACTTACTTTTCTACTAAGACACGTTACACTTATACAACATAACCTCAAAAGTGTTTAGCCTTGTATGGCGATAACACAAGAAACTGAGAAACTGAAAACTGAGGAATGGCCATCCACTCCCCGTAGAAGACTTATTCTAGATTTGAAATACGAATATCGTAGTATTCTGAAACTGTTTGAATGAACTCGCAACACTAAGCCGACGTGATAATTGAAAAACTTCGGAATTCGAATTTCACCCAACTTAGCAGACGGACTTACACTGGCTGTTAGCGGGAGTAACATGTGCGACTAGCAGAGCGTAATTGTTTCAAAAAAAGACTACAGTAAACAATGGTTTAAGATGTCGAAAGATTATTAAAATCAGGTTTTATCACCGTTTAATCTGTCAAAAGAGTATTTTGCACTGACTTCGACCTTTTTCAACCCTTCTTGAGGCCCTGACTCGCCGTATAATTCAGAAATTCCCACAATTTCCGTCTATTTTCCCTTCGAAAAGAACAATCTGCGCAGTGGCGATCGCGCATGCTACAAGTTCGGGCCAAGGATAAAACCATTAAGAAATCATTGTATTCTAGTAAAACAACAATTCCCACACTTTTAAAAGTATTTGAATCGGTCAGGCGCGATTGGTGACACTTAGAAAACCGGAAAAAACTCGAATTTCGCGGAAATGCCATTTTTTTAAAAATTCGTATCTGAGGAAGTTTGGGTCCAATCGGGCTCAATTAGGACGCATTTTTTTCGTCTATGAGCTTTCTTTTATGCCTATTACGTCTAAAATGTTTTCGCGCTGCTGCTGTAATCTGGGTCCATTTTCAATATGAAAGAATTTGCTGTTTTTATGTTCTCTAATTTCAAGCTGCCAAGAAACGAAAGGCACGTACAAATAGACCGGACCCAGATGGCATGAAAGTAGACTCACAGACGAAAAAAATGCGTCCTAGTTGAGCCCGATTGGACCCAAATCGATGATCTTTATTTAGAAAGGAGACAAATGTGTTATTAAAAAGTGCAAAAAAAATTTATGGTAACAATAAACCAAGCAACTTTACTACCCGACTTGATGAGGACGAGAAAAGACAAAAAAGTTTGGTAAAGATGTTTTAAGCAAACTGTTTAAATTGGAAGATTTTAAGATCGTGACCTAAAATGATAATGGACTGTTACAGTACAGAAATAAGTTCTTAGAGACTTACAGAATAGTTATTTGTTTAATATCAAAAACTTATTCCATTAGCGAGAGCTATCTATAACTAAAGAACAACATGATGAACTGTATAATACTATACAGTTAATATATATAGTACTATACAGTTCATTCGTACAACAACGTAAGAGGAAAAATTGCAATGACTATATAAGAAAACTTTCTAACATCACAGAGTTAAAGCTAAACAAGCCAAACAAATGCAATTTATTTTAGTAATAATTAGTTGTTATTGTTATATCAAAAAAGCGAGAATCTTTTATTGCCCTTCTAGATATTCATTCAACAAATATTTTCTCTACCTTTAAAGCAACTTGGAGAGATAGTTACACTAGGTGGAAACCTCAACTCAAAACATACCTGTTGAAGATCGAGACTAATTATCTCAAAAGAGAGAGAATTATATTTATGTTAGCTGCGAAAGAACTTAACACAGTGGAAGTTACAGCTTCCATCCACTACACCTAAATAACAACTTACTGGCCCATGGATACTAATAAGATTCTGGAGTTTCTCGACTTTGTCAGCAAGGAGATTTTTTATAACCACGTTAAGGTTGAAGAAGGGTCAAAACTAGCAGTAGATCATTCGTCAGTAGTTAGATATTGAGCGAACAAATCATAATTAAGAAGAACTGCCATTTTTAACAAGATCTTAAAAGAACGAGATTCGCTCTAAAGCCAACCATTAGACGATGGGAAACAAAATTCCGGGCCAGAAATTGCCAAAAAATGGCCATTTCAGGTCGTATCTGATGTGACTTGGGTCCAAAAAAAGTGGCAACTGCACCATTTTGAAGGCTCTCTAATCCAATAGTGAAAGAGTTTCTGAGCTAACTCTTATCGTTTGGCCTATACAAATGTTACATACAGTGTAAAAGCTATAGCCCCTCCCCCCCATTTATCAAGATTTTTAATATAAGATACAAGTTGGCTAATAAACAGAATATGTAAGTGGGATAGTTTTAAATTGGAATTTGACGATAAATACAATTAAAATGCCTAAATAATTAGATTTGGAGACGGAAAAGTTTATTAACAACATACTTCAGGTAGCTTGGGCCGATACTAGTATGGTCAAACAAAAACAAGAGTGAACTACTTGAGAATGATTGAGAACTGGTTTCTAAAAAACAAAGTGCAAAGGAATGTTGGCATCAAACGTGAACACTAAAAGATAATATCAGGCTTATTTAGATGAAGCAGCAGTTAAGTCGAGAGATCAAGAAGATAAAAAATGAAAGTTTAGTAAGTTTACTTATGAAAACGAAACTAATTATTTAATATGGAAAGCCACAAAGAAAACTAAAGACCACCGTTGAATATATCAATACTAAGAAAACCTGAAAGAATGTGATCGAGAGCCAACCAAGAAAAGGCAAATATTTTCTTAACCAAATAAAATCTAACTCGAGGCAAACGCTCCCGCGTTGAATACATGTTTAGAAGATGTAAATATAAAACCGACTTCTCCGAAAGAAGTAGCGACGGAAATTAAACAAAATCTAAATCACTGAAAGTCCTCAAGATACGATTTCGTAAATGAAGAAGTCCTGAGGCGGTTTTCCAGAAATAAATTGACAAGTTTATCAATTTAATTAACGTTTCATTCCGGCTTCCACTATGCTGAAAGATCTCAAGATCCAGTGAATGATGTCGTGTTGTACAGACTCTCTGCTACCAGTTACCCCCAAAATGTATAAAAAGTTGCTTCTAAAGAGGTAGAAGCCTGTTATCGAAGAGAAAAAGATTTCAAACCATCAATTTAGAATTAGGAATAAACATGTAAGTTTACACCGGGCTCGTCGAATCACCAACATCATCCAAACATCCGGCCTCATGTTCCGATTCAAAGAAACCTAAAGTTAGTTGTCATGGAGCGTTAAACCGGCCCACAACGCGCTTTCGCTGTCAAAGTGGCCGCTGTTCGCGCAGGCTGCCAAGGTCACCTGATTTAACTGCTTGCGATTTTTTCTTGTGGGGTTACCTTAAAGCTAAAATGTTTTCCCAAGATTGATGAATTGAAGGCGAGCATACGTCAGAAAATTTATGAGATTCCAGCGACCTACTGGAACGGGCGGCATGAAATTTGATCACCAGAATGGAGGAGTGCGTGGCCAAAAGTGGAGGACATTTGACTAATGTAATTTTCAGATCGTAAAAGTTTAGCTTTTTGTGAATATTTAGTAGCATTCTTTTTACTTTCCTTATCTTATAATAAGGAAAGTAATGTAATCGGCGGAAATTTGGCCTACACAGTTTTTCACATTTCTGGACGAAATATAGCATCAGGACACCAAAAAAGTTGGTTTGAGCCATTGGTTCGTGTGTGTGTGTGTGTCTGTCTGTCAGTAAACAGGATATCTCGAGAACCGTAAGAGCTAGAGACTTGAAATGTGGTATGCAAGTTACTTGTAGGTAGGGAACACAGTGCGAAGCTTTTGGTAAAAATCGGCCTAGTCGTTTGGTCGGAAGGTCGCAAAATCGGTCGCAAAGCGGTCGCGAATCTAAATGGTTGAAGATACAAAAAATTCATGAGAATAGAAATGATTTGTTATCATGAGATAAACATGAATTTAAAAGTTGGTAAAATAGGAACTCGAAAAAAAATTGAAGCTCAGGATTTTTAATATACCGGGTGTTCATAAAATGTTTCGGAAATTTATATTACCGGATAGATCAGACCGCGATGAACAAAAAATTACAATGAAATTTTTTGATCCGAGGTCACATAAATAAGTTATAACCGATTAAAAATTAATTAAACGGACCAATCACGGCGCGCTCGGAGAGCTACCGGGCCGACTGCAGAAGGACGGGGGGGGGGGGGGACGCTTGGCCGCTAGGAGGGACCACGCAGGCGATAACGGGGAAGGCCGTACAGCAGAGCTCGCAAGGTTACCTTCAGTGACGTAGCAAATTTTAAGTACAAATCAATTATTGTCTTGTACTGTTTATTTTAATCAGCTTTCGAGTGTTGGATTCGCGCCTCGCCCTTTTTTAAAATAACAAGTTCCGGGACGAGAGCAGCGCAGGGCCGAGACGATGTACCTGTATAACAAACAATAATAGGATAAGGAAAGTCGTGTGATATTCACACCTGATTTTTTTTACATGTACTTATAAAATACACTTATTTATCTATTTCTATGTTGCGTTCATTAATATTTCCAAAAAAATTTAATTTACCTAGTAGTTTAAATCGCATTTCTTAAAACGCAAAAAAAGTAATTTGTTTTTTATTAGGAATTTGCCTGTTCAACAATTTACACTGTTATACAAGACATTGATAACTTAGTATGTAATACATAATGTATATATTGAATAGCATAAGCGGTGAGTATGACCGCAAGAAAGTTTTATTATTGTTTATTTTTCACTATGAGAGCACTATGTTTAGAATCGGTCACTTGTGTCAATTATCATCACTATAGTTACTGAGAAATATATCTTGGGGTAGTTTTCGTTTTAGTCTTGCGTGGATACCGCGTTGCCCCAGTGTGTAGTAAGTTGCACCACATCAGTTGGTGAGATTGGCATGAAATTTTTTAGTAAGTTTCTCTATATGTTGTTTGATTGTGGGAAAACCCAGTTTGTAGTGTAGTTGTTGATTTGTGATCAACCAGGGAGCGTTGACTGCGATTCTCAGGATTTTGTTTTGGAATACTTGGATTTTGTGAAGATTCGATTTGAATGTGTTGCCCCATATGACACACCCATAGAGGATTAATGGTCGTAACAGTGATTTGTACAGGATAGTGGTACATTGAGTAAGCAAGGTGGACTTTCGGTTTAGCAGTGGGTAGAGTTGGATTAGTCTCTTGTGCCCTTCGTTTAATTTTTTGAGGACATGGTATTTCCAGGTGGGCTTGGTGTCAAGATATATACCTAAGTATTTAATGGGTTTGTTGGTGGCGTTCCACTGAATGGAGTGTTCGTTAATAGTGATTTCTGGTGGGTTATTAAATCGTCTTAATGTGAAGATTTTTGTGGTGCATTTGTCATAATTGATGGATAGGTTCCATTTCTTGAGCCACCTACTGAGGATAGTGCTGGCTTTTTGCAGTTTTGAGATAGCCATTTTTAGGCTTTCGTCTTTGGTTATTATGACTGTGTCATCTGCATATAATGCAAGGTCAGCGTTAATGGTAGGGAGGTCCCGCATGTAGATGTTGAAAAGAATTGGGCCTAAGATACTGCCCTGTGTGAATTTTGATTGCGTACGTGCGATTATCAAGAAAGGAGAAAAGTACGGATTTGACGTAATTGGGTAGTTGAAGTTGTAAGATTTTATATTTTAGGCCGTTTATCCATACGCGTTCAAAAGCTTGAGCTATGGCGATCAACAAAGTTACTGTGTATTGTTTGGATTCGTAACCTCTTTCAATTGTTTCCGTAACGCGCTGTAATTGATGGCAGGTGGAATGACCTTCTCTAAAGCCAAATTGATAAGCTGGTAGAATGTTTAGTCTAAGAACTTCGTCGTTTAGTCGAGAATGGATGACTTTTTCTAGCAGTTTCGAAATAGTAGATAATAAACTACTGGGTCTATAATATCTATAATATCTTTGATATCTTTCTTATCCTTCCCCGGTTTAGGAAACATAAGAATGATTGCATGTTTCCATATGTTTGGGAAGTAACCTATCCGTAGACAAGCATTGAATGTCGTTGTCAAATACGCTAATGCTTTCTTGGTGAGTTTTTTCAATACAATATTGGGTATTTTGTCATTGCCCGGTGATTTCTTGATTGACAGGGTTTTGATAATTAAAGCTAGTTCCTTGGGTGAGGTTGGTTTAAAGATTAGTTCCGGGATAGGTTGATGTGTTTCAATAAAATTGGTCACTATGTTATTGAAAACCGGATTCTTATAGATGTGAGTAGTGAATGTTTTCTCGAGTTGATCTGCAAAGGCTTCGCTTTTTTCTGCATCAGAACTGAGTATTTGATTGTCCATGGTGATTGGAGGTATTTCGTGAGGTTGGCGTAGTATCCGTTTGGTTGTTCTCCATAGCCCTGGATCTTGTGTTAAGAGTAAATTTGGTACTCTTCTAGTTGGTTTCTGATACGGTGAGATAAATTATTTACGATGTTTTTTGTTATGGGACTTCGGGTTTTCTGCCACTCTCTTCTCAGTGAATTTTTTCGTTTGATTAGGTCAGTTATGTGTTTTGGTGATAAGTTAATGGTTGTGCGTTTTCTATTTTTTCTCTCTTCAGTAGCCTTATAGATGCTGTCAGTAATGCCTTTTGTTATGTGTATATACTTGAGTTGTTTGTCAAGATACTCGCCGAAGGATTCCCAGTTGACTATTCCATTAATTAGTCTAGGCTCTGGGGTGAATTTTGATGGTGTTATTAAAAATGAAATGATAACTGGTAGATGGTCAAAGTCTAGTTCTGGAAGTACTTGTTGTAATGCTTGTTTGTTAAAGTTTTTGCGAGCAAGAATGTCTAAGATGTCGGGCAAGTGATCATTTCTGTAGGGGTGGTAAGTGGGTTCGTCAGGGGCTTCTATTTGGAAAGCATAGGTTGATGATAGGTTGAAAAGTTTGGCACCAGCGGGGTTTGTTGTTCTATATCCCCAGATGGTTCTTGGAGTTTAGGTCACCAATGAGCAGGGTAGGTTCATTTGTATTGAAGATTGCTGAAATGTCTTGTTCTAAAAGTGTTTTGTTGGGTTGCTTATAGACACATGTGATGTTTATTATTTTGTCGTCTTGCGTTTTAATTTTGATTCTACTGTTTCGAGATTTATAATGTTAATTAGATGACAATCGTGATGTATAATTTTTCGTTTAATAATGGTGGCCACCCCTCCTGATGCAATATTGGCATTTCTGTCTGTGCGGTAGATTTGGTATCCAGCTATGTTGAGTTTTTCTACACGACTTAGGTGCGTTTCTGAGATGCATGCTATATCAATGGAATGCCTTGACAAAAAGAATTTAAATAAATTTAGTTGAGTGTTGATGCCGTTTGCGTTACAATTTAGGATTTTTATTTGAGAAATTGTGTTGATTTTAGGGTCCATTAAACAGAGAGGGTAAAAGATTAGATAAGATGAATTGCTTAATTTCTTCGATACAGGGTTGGATTAGATTTAAGAGAGATGATAATAAAGTATTAAGTAAGGATGACGTTTCAGGTATTGAGGTGTTTGTTCTAGATTGCCATTGTAATGAGTTAGTTTGTGGTGTATTACGAGAAAGATTGGGAAAATTTTCCATGTTGTTTATGGGTAGATGATGGTTCTGAGTTCCTGTTGTTTTGTGAGGTTCGTTTCGACGACGTTTGTCTTGACAGTTCGTTGTCTTAGTGAAATATTTGCAGCCTCTGAAGTTAGCTGGGTGATTTTCCCCGCAGTTGGTACATATTGGAGGCTCTTGGGGCGGTTTATCGCAATTTATATATAAGTGATTGCCTTTGAATTTGACACATCGTGGTTCAAGGCGACAGTAATTTTTAGTGGGCCCAATGCGCTGGCATCTATGGCATTGTGGGGTTTTGTTACTGTGCCTTCGAGATTCTACGGTAATTATTGAGTGAAATATTTTGGTGATGTTAAATATTTCATTTGCATTTTCATCTGCGATGAGAAGGACTGCACAGACTGGTATTGGTGATTTATCTTTATCGAGTAATCTGGTGATCCGTATAATTGGTAGTTTATAAGATGTGAGTTCTTCAAGAATGTCTGATTCAGTTAATGAGGGTGGGACATTTTTAATTATTACTGAAAGGGGTCTGCTGTTTGGATCTTGAAATGTATGGTGTTCTATTTTGTTTTCTATGTAATGTTTGGCTAATGCTCTATAATCTTCCTGGGTTGTTAGGGTAATTTTTAAGTTAGTGGAACTTAGAGAGGTAGTGAATTCAGCTTTGATGAGGGATTTTATTCGCTGATTACTGCTTTGTGATTAATTGGACCATGCAGAAAAATAGGTGGGATTTTTTTTGGGTGGTTCTTTGGTTGAGTTATCCATGTCTTCAGCAGAGGGTTCCAGATGGCTGGGTAAGTAATATCTATTTTTTTCAATTAGAGAATTGGGTTGCTATTGATATTTTTTTTTTGTTGGTCGGTGATCGGTGGGGATAGGTGATTTGAGTTTCTTTTGGACATGACGATTGAAGCGGTCACCCCCTAAAGAGGGGGTGTGGGATACGCTTGAAGTCATTAAAACTTAATAAATGAAATAAAATTTGTTATCAGAATATAAAATGTAAAAAATGTTGTTTGTTTTGTGGTTATCACTGAGACCAAGCGTTGATAAGCACACTCGCACTTCCGAGCCGCGATGGGAGCGTACATGTCTTAGCTGTTTGAAAGTAAAGCGAGAACTAACTCAATTCTATAAGCTTACTTGTTATTTTACAGTTGTAGGCAATTTTCAAACAAATTCGGCTTTGCTGCCGCTCATGCGGCGCGCGACATGCCAGCACTTGAACCTTCTTGCTCTCGGGGCGACTACTGTTTGTACGCCCTCTCGCCACGAAAGTCAAATGCGTACTGTAGAGTCCTTGGTTGCGCACACTTTCACTATTGAAACGGCCCGTATACGTTTTTACAAGTATTTACACAGTGATAAGATCTTTAAATTACAAAAATGTAATATTTTGTGTGGAGCATAATTTTGTCTTGACATCTGTCAATTTTATTTAATTTATTAAAACTAAGAACCGCTTACTGTTTCCAAAAAATACTAGCGTAATGAAAGAATTCGCTCATGAATGAGCGTTTTTACTTTTTGGGGAGAAGGCAATGTGGGTCTTTCCGTGACATTTTGATTAATGAGTTGTTTTGTGGCAGCATTGAATAACATTTTTGTTAGCTTTTAAACTACTTTTTATTTAACTTTTCTAACTTAATAATTAATGGTAAGCAAAAATGACATAATTTTCTTTCTTATTTGAGAACTTTTGCTTTATTTTCATGCAAAGATTTGCGCGTTATATGGATAAAGTGCATTTATGTTTAATTAATAAAACTCTGCTGCGTAATATGATGAGTTATATGTACGTAGTTTAAAAACAAATAAATAAAAAATTATGTCATTTCTACTTATTTCATTGACTTCCACGTCCAAGAAAGTTTAAAAATGCTAATTAAACAACAGAAACACTTAAATCTATTTTTACCTTCCCGTGTATGACTGGATTTGTACAAACACTTTTTTAAATACATGCATTTTCAAAATTTGAACAAATATTGGTACTATTATAAGCGTTATTAATTTTTATATCAATTGTTCTGTGTTGTTAGAGTTATTATTATTAAACTTTTGTTAATGTATTTATTTGTAATTAAATATAAATTTAAAAACGGTAATTTTGGTAAACCACACCTTTCATATTAAAGAGTAATAATCAAAACTGCAACAAAAACGTAAAATGTAAATTTTCAAAAGATCGGAGTTAAAAAATCATTTAACAGCTCATACGTATTATAAAAAATTTTGTTACGTCATAGCTAAAACTGACCAATTTTTGTATTCATACTTGTGATAATGATTTTTGTACATTTTCAGTGACCTATTTAAATTTTGTTTTGTGCAGATAAAACTTCTTGTAATTCTTTCTTATTGTTTGTGATTTAGATTACATTATCCACAAATTTCGAATGACACAGTTGTTCCCCATCTATAAATAAAGCGAGGCTACGTGTATGTACCAAAAGAACTCCGGGGGAAGTTAAAGTAGAAAACATTCTCAAAGAACACCGGAAGAAATAGCTGCAGACAATAAAGCAAGGTGGCAGCGAAGTTTACGAAGAATCCCAGATAAAATAGCAGCAAGAAACCAAGCAAGGCGACTGCGACGTTCTCAAAGAACATCTGTAAGAAATAGCTGCATAATAGTAACGATTAGTACAGAAAGTTCGTAACACTTGTATCCTCCAGAGCAGACCAGCGTATCTGGCTGGATTTTCTAGTTTTACTACTTTAAATTTCTATACAAGTCTTCTAAAGTCAAGGTAAATAACTTTGGAAAGAGCGAATGTCCTTGCATTTCTCCACCGTTTAGTTCTATTTTGGCTGTTTTCTCTTGTATTGTTATTTGTCCTATTGAATTTTTGTACATGTATGTATGTACTACGGTTGTCTCAAAACTACTGAGAGTATTCCTCATTCTTGCGAATAACTTTATCTATCGACATACGACCAAAGCAGGTGTGTAAAGCAACTCATCTGGCACCATAAACAACGATTTGAACATTAACCCCTTGGTAGTCTCGTCGCAGCGTTAGTTTCAATACAAGTTGTTGAGTGTGACCCTATTGTTTTTCGTATTAGAAAAATGGATATAAAAACGAAGTTACCTTGCGAGATCAAAGGCTAATAGGCGGTTTCCTATACCCGGACATGTGACTTCTCGGGATTGTAAGATAAGGGTTGACCTTTACTAATTAGGGCACGCTGAACACAATGCCACCTAACATTTTGACCTACGAGGTCGGGAATAGGTCAAAAAGTGACCTCGTTTATGCATATTATTTCATTGCATCATTTTCATAATTACATATTGGTGCTCATTAGCGCGTGGCGACCAAAAATTGCACATTTATACGCATCAATGCACATTGTAATTACGTAAAATTGCATTAAAGCAAGCTTTACGACGTTTTACAGCATATCTCCATGTAAATGTCACGAGGTCACTTGTTGACCTGTTCCCGACCTCGTAGGTCAAAATGCTTAGTATCATTGTGTTCAGCGTGTCTAATAGTAGAGATCAACCCTTATCATTATGCACCAAGATCAAAGTTTAAGAACACGTCAAGTCCTTTGGTTTCGCCTTGAAATGGGTTTAAAAGGTGAAAGTAATAAAAGAGGTTTACAAGGAAGAATACTTAAGTGATGAGACAATTTTTCGTTGACATAAGGCTTTCAGTGTGGGAAGGGAGAGCAGCATTAACCCCGCATGGCGAACGTCTTTCAACATGTGTTAATGAAACACACGTCAATACTGTGGCCGCCATCACTCAAGAGAACAGCCATTGTCTACCACACTTCTCGGGCAGCTACTTGACATTTAAAGACTCCATTAATCACATTCTGCGTGACAAATTGCACATGAGGAACATCTCTTTTACCTGGGTGCCTCATTTTTGACAAGAACAGTTGAATGAGAGAGTTGATGGTTGTGGGTCCTGGTTTCTTTGGTCGGCTCATTACCTGCGATGAAAGTTGGATTCATCATTTCAATCCGCATTTAAAACAGGAGAGCATGACTTGGAAATCATTGTTGTCACCCAAAATCAAAAAAGTTTGACAGCAAGCATTTGTGGGCAAGGTCATGCTTATTACATTTTTTGACTATCGTGGTTCGGTTTACCAACACTTTATACCACCTAAAACAACGGTGAATGCTGAGTACTACTGTAAGGCGATTGAACGGGAACATATCAGAAAAAAATGAGTAACATAAGAAACAGTTGGGTTCTGCATCAGGACAATGCCCGCCCTCACGCTACAAATGCTACATCCGATTATTTCGAGAAATTGAAAATCCGGGTGATTCTATACCCTCCTTATTCTCCAGATCCCGCGCCTTACGTTTTTTGGTTATTCCCGAAGCTTAAAAAAGGTTTGTGAGGCCAAAGATTAAACTCAGATAATGAGGTAAAGAATGTCGTAAATATGTTTTTTCAAGAACATAAAAGTAGAAAACTTTAGAAAAGGATTCTCGTCAAATGGGTTAAAAGAATGCACTATTGCATATATATCTAATATATATTTGTCTTATCTCGCTAACTAAACTTATAATTCTATCTCCTCCTAGACGCTTCAACCGATTTCCTTGAACTTCACTCAAATTTACAACTATATTTCGCTAATTCGCAAAATTACCTTCTAACTATAAACCGTTTTTGAATTATTTAAATATTTTGATTATTTTCATAGATGTCACACCTGTATAGATAAACATTTTTGAAAAACAGCGCCATCTGTTGGACGTAAGCCAAGCCCAGCCAACGTTTTGGTTATACCATTTTAGAATAAAAGCAAACATTCTGTTACTGCTGCCAACGTCTAGGAATCAGGCAAAAATTAAAATTACTGCAAATGAACATAAATACATAATGTTGAACCGATTTTAAATTCAAATGGTTAATTACGTTTGAACGTAAATACTAAATAATATATGATTACATTATGAATGAGCGCATAAGCTTTTCTTGGTTCAACTTTATTTTCCTATTTCTTAGTCGGCATATGCTTACGTCGATAATAAATGGGCGCTAAGTTAAATTGTTCGAATTCTGATCAGGGAAAGCCGATCAATTAATTTACCAACCTAGGACGTAAGGTATCTTTTGGCCAATTCCCTATATATATATATATATATATATATATATATATATATAATCATATATTCCAGAACCAATATGAATAGTTGTGGAGACATCAGATCTCTTTGTTTTACTTCTCTTTTTACATATGTACTTAATCTGGATTGTTGCTCTTTCATAAATTTGCTCAATGATATTAATATATCTGTAGTAAATTCTTGCATTTTTAAGTGATTTTATTACTGCCCACATTTCGATGTTGTCAAAAATTTTCTTAAAATTAATAAAGCAATGCCATAGATGAATGTTGTATTTCATAATGTTTTCAAAGCCTGCTTGCTCTATTGCCTGGTAAAAGTCTAGTTTATGTTCTAATCTATTCAGTATTATCCTTGAGAATCTTTTCTGCATTTGTGGCAACAGACTAATAGGTCGATTGTGTGGTAACATCACTATGGCGTTTTTCGATTCCTTACAAATTTTTGATTTTTGTATACATTTGGTGACCAATCTAGCTAGCTCTCTATTTAATATGTCTCCTGCTTTTTTCAACATTTTTGTATATATACCATCCTCCCCTACTGATTTTCCATCTTTTTGTTTTAACTAGCAATTTATTTCTATCTGTTGTAGATGTTCTGTTCTTTAGTTTTATTATTTCCTTTTTTATTGCTGGTTTCCTTGCGGAAAATTTTCATTTATTTGCTTTTCTCTAATAGCCTTTCAAGTATTTCTTCTTTATGTCTTCTGATGTCTTCTTTCGTCATTTGTGCTGTTTTATCAACCTCTGTAAACTCTACTGTGTGTTTCTTATCCTCTGATATGAGTTGTCTTTCTTTCTCCAGCATTTTCTTTGTTGCTTCTTTTAATTTATTTTTTGTTTTACTACCGGCTGTCGTTTTAGATTATTCTTCTATTACTTTTACTATTTTTTATATAAGTAATTTCTTTTTCCTCTTTATTTAGTTCTGATTTATTTAACGTTTGTTTTATTGTTTTCCGATATTTTTTGACGTTTTATTTTAATTTTGTCATATTTGGTTTATGTCCTATTTTTGTTTCTATTATTTTTTTCTTTCAAACTTTCGTTATATATATATATATATATATATATATATATATATATATATATATATATATATATATATATAATCTAACCAGTTTGTATTCACTTCCGGTATAAAAACTATTTATAGTGTCTACATATATTACTACATTCTTATTATTTGTTAGTACGTAATCTATTTCGTTTTTAGTTTGTCCATCTGGGTTTACCTATATTAATTTTCGTTTTCATTCCTTTGTGAAAATATATTCATATAATACAGCTGTTTTTCTATCAGTCTTTTTCTTTATTTTTCTCTAACCCGTAATTCCATACAAACTCTTTTTAGTCATTAACATTTTTACCTATCTTAGTAGTGAAGTCGCTTATTATGAATGTCAATTGCGTTTTTTTTTCTTCTACAACCTTTTTTAGGTTTTCAAAGAACTCTTTAACACCTTCTTTTCCGTAGCTACTAGGAGAAACGTAATACTGCACTAACTTTATAGAGGGGCTCTTATTTATTTTAATGATAGAGTCGTGCTATTTGTTATGGACTTCATATCAGTAATAAATGGTATTATGTCTTTGTGTCATTCAGTCTTACTCCCCGTTATTTTTATCTTGTTTTTCTCTATAAAATAATGTGTCCTTTTTGTACCTTGCATAATTTGTCCCCTCTTTATCTGGTTTCCAATTATATCCCACCCGATTCGTGTCAACTCATATTACATTTTTTCCAATATTTGTTTTGTAGCTATTCTCGATTTGTATGTTCCTATTCTTAGACTTAGTTTATTATTTTTCGTTTTCTTGTTGCCCAGATCTTGCCTCCCCCAGAACCCTTGCGGATCCTGGTGTGCAGTGTGGGATTTTGGATGTTAGATACTAGCTGCCTGGGGTAAATTTGTTTTAACGTTCGGCTACATATTCATATAAAGAATGTTGGCTTTGAAACGCCCTGGGAGTTGGCAAGTTAGTGGTGGCCTAACTTACCAAGACTTTGTATATCATTATATGTATTATATAGCTATACATCCAAATGTAACCCCACATTCAGGCACGTCATTGAGATTCAGTCTTTGTGTGCTGTACCAACTAGAGATGGGCAAAGTAACTCATCTCTGGTATCAGATCCAGATCGCTCACTCACCAAAAAGAGCTAGCTCTTTTTTCTGCTACATTTATGCCTACTGGCTATATCAGTTAAGCTATCTGCTACCATTATAAAACTAATTGTAATGAACTGTTTATTTCAACAACGTTTTATTTAAATTTTATTTTTCCCTGGCAATAGCGGCATTTCCCTTTTCCTTCTTTGGTAAAATGGTACTAAATATCTCTCGACAATCTACTAGCTCTCACCGACATTTCATTCTAAAATAACAACAACATATTATAAATAACGTAAATCGTTTAAATATTATATTATAGAGGTTATAGATAAATATTACATACCAAGCTGTGTAAAGGCTAAAACTGATAGATAGAATAAGCGAAGTTGCAAAAAACTGAGGAGCTATTGGAATCAGAAACAAGTCGAGATCAAGTTTCGGGAGTGAATCAGATCAGTGAGTCAAATCGAGACGGAAGAATCAAGAGCTGCTCGCACATGCACAGACCGCACGACAGCAAAAGAGCGACAATCGAGTGAGAGATCGAAGAGTTACCGCTCTTATTTTGTGAGTCATAACTCACTCACTACCTACCAAAAGCTGGTTCTTTTGAGTAACTCATGAGCGGATCTCCCATCTCTAGTATCAACTAACGATTACCTGGATTTCAGCCTGTTGGTACGCGAGGCGTATTTTATTTCCGCCCTACCCTCCATATCTAGAGAAAATTTCTCGATCTGCCACTTGAGGACGCGGGCTATCTAGGGGTTGCAAACTTTTCTTAAGTTATTATATCTCCTTTTAAAACCAGATTGCTCTGCCTGATAGTTGACATTTAACCGATATGAGCAACTAGATAATGAAAACTCAGCCGACAACGTAGACCACACAATAAATAAAAAAAAACTCAAATTTTTATATCTGGTGTTAAATTTCTGCTTCCATTAATAGAGCTACTAGAGAATGTAGCTAAAAACAAATTTTAAATAAAAGTATAGTACAATGACAAAATTAAAATACTACCCAAAATATTGAAAATATGACAGCAATAATAATTAAAGCCTTAACTGAGAAAAATACGGAATACCACATACCAATATAAACAACTTTGCAGTTTTAAAGTTGTTTTACGCAACATTCATCCTAGCACTAACTCGAAACTCTAAAAAATCAATAGAAAAACATAAGTACACAGTCACAAATATTTCAAATATAAGAAAACAAGGTACAAAAACACAACTGCCACTACTCTTTATAGAACTAAAGCCGTCCCCTAATAATAAAAATATTTATAACAGTGATAAAATTTTACATTCAATAGTAAAATTTGAACCTCCTAGACCAAAACCGGAGATCTCCAATGCATTAAATGTCAACTACTAGAGCATACAAAAAACTTCTGTGCAGAAGTCGACGATGCACGAAATATGCAGGTAACCACTTAACTACTCAATGCCTACGTAAAACTAAAAGCCCTGACGTTAAATGTATTTTATGCGACGGAAACCACATATTCAGGGTATGCGCTGTATATAAATAACTTGAACAGAAAACACTTCCGGCACATAGACACATAAAGACAGATAAATAGAAGACAATCACCTTTTGATCAGCCAGGTATCACACACACACACACAGAACGCTAGCGG
This sequence comes from Sinelater perroti, assembly GCA_036346155.1. NCBI lineage: Eukaryota > Metazoa > Arthropoda > Insecta > Coleoptera > Elateridae > Sinelater > Sinelater perroti. The sequence continues at coordinate 7,245,485 of JARFIY010000359.1, forward strand.
TAAAGCTCATCAAGTTCAAGTTGCATACAACAATCTACAACAATAAATGACGTACAAATTAAAACAGATGCCCCCCGCAGTACGCAAACAAACAAGAACACTGTGAGCATTTTTTTTAAATCACTTAGTATCCGTTTTATTACTAGTGGCAATTATAATGACAAGAACACTCATTGGGGATCCAGAATAACAGCCACTAAGGGAAGAGAACTTCTACAAGCCATAGCTTCAAACAATTTGAACTATATTTCCACCGGTGAACTAACTTACTAGCCTTCTAATGTAAATAAATTACCTGATATTTTAGTTTTCTGTCATTAAAAACATAAATTTGAATTATCTCCAAGTTAAATCTAACCTAGATCTAGCTTTTGACTACGCCTCTATTTTAATTACACTTGGCACTCAACCACTCCACATTGAAATAAAAATTTTTTGAAATACCACCATCTCTCTCCAATAAAAAGACTGATTGGGATCACTTTACAGACAAGATAAAGTAATCGATACAATTAGAAATACCACTACAAATTAAAAATGACTTAGGAAAAGCAGTTGAACATTTTAATTAAATAGTACACAAAGCTGCATAGGAAGTGGCTCCAAGAGAAACTCAAACAATAAAAATATATGACTGCCCAATAATGGTTAAACGTAAAAAAGAAGATTGCGAATAAGGTGGCAAATTACCAGAGCTCCGGTTGACAAATTAAACTTTAACCAAACAACAGTTAAGGTCAAAGTACTCCTTCTACAACTAAATAAGTAATTACTACAGCAGTACCTAAAAAAGTTATCACCCACTGACGCATCTGACATACCCTATGGAAAGCCATCAGATAACTGAAAAGACCCACATAGCACATACCACCTCTTCCCAAAGAAGCTGAAACCTGTGCCAAAAGCAACTCTGAAAAAGTACTATCATTTTCTAATTATCTTAAAAATGTATTTGACCCCTATCCTCTTGAAAGTACTCTCGAGGAGAAGAGAGAAATCCACCTTTCCAAATAAGCTTTCCAACCGAATCCTTCAAAACCAAATAGTAAGTACTATAATCAGAAGTTTAAAAGACAAAAATCACCTGATTACGACCTCATCACAAGCAAAATAGTCAAAGAGTTAGAAATAGGTAAGAAATTTCTGACAAAGCTATTTAACGCTATACTTAGATTAGGATACTTTCCCGACTAAAGAAAAGTGGCCTGTATAATTTCAATTCACAAATCTGGCAAACCACCCGAATATGTAGTCTCTTACGGACTAATAAGCCTTTTCCCCTTCTTTCCAAAGTTTTTGAAAAGCTGCTACTATTAAAACTTAAACCGTTAATTGTGAATAACAGCTCATTACCGCATCACCAATTTGGACTTCGTAAGCAGCACTCCACGGTTGAGCAAGTGCACAGAATAGTTAATAAATACACAAAATATTAGAAATTAAAAAATATTGCTCTGGAGCGTTTTTGGACATTAACCAGGCCTGACAAGGTCTGGAATGAAGACCTATTATTTAAAATAAAAAGTGTATTACTCTCTGATGTTTACCAGGTAATTAAACCAAACCTACATTATTTCCAATAAAACCTGGGGTACCACAGGGCACTGTTCTGGACCCGCTCTTATACTTACTGTACACAACGGAAGTACCTGCAACAAAAGCTGCAACACATACTGACGACACAGCCATCTTATCCACCTATTTACCCCACAATAGCACCACAAAATCTACAAATCCACGTAAGCGCAGTACAAAACTGACTCATAAAATGGCGTATTAAAGCCAACTAAATGCAGCCATGTCACCTTTACGCTGAGCCGAGAAACCTGCCCTTTAGTAACTTAACGACTAGCAGATACCACAAAGTAATACTGTTAAATACTTGGGAATCCACCTGGATCGTTGACTTACCTAGAGACATCATGTATGGACTAAAAGAAAGCAATTAGATTTAAAATACCGTCAAATGTACTGGTTAGTGGGCAGGCGATCTCAGCTTTTAATAGATAATAAGGTTTTTCTCTATAAAGCAATTTTGCGACTAATTTGGAGATACGGTGTGCAACTACGGAGTTCAGCAGCCAACATCACTGTTGACATAATCAAAATATTTGAATCTAAAATGCTTTGTGAGATTGTGAACGCTCCATGGTATGTACCCAATGAAGTCATTAAAAAAGACCCGATGACAAAACAAAGTGCCTCCTATCACGACAGACTCATTGTATAACCGAACACTTTAGCTAGCGATTTAACAATTATTAATAACGGTAAAGTTCGGAGACTTAAGAAGTTGAAACACTCGAACCTGCAAAATAGATTCACTTCGTACCTACGTATAATGTAATGCCTAGTTAAGGTTTAGTTAAGATCTTAGGCTTAGCGCTCTATGTTCAAAACAAGTCTAACATAGGCTAATGTATAAAGAGCAATTACCATTGAGTAATTCCTCACGTGTCATTTTCATATATTCACAAGTATACTAAATGCTACTATGTAACAGCAGATAGTAGATTCTTGGTAAATAAAAAAGAAACTTACAGTTTGAATATTCCCCAATTTTTCTATATAATCGCAATTTTGGCCGATGAATTTTTGTAGAAGTTGTGGCAGTTTTTGTATGCCTATGTCATATTAGCTCGCTGCCATGTCATTGAGAAAGCGTTATACTGTTTCTTTCACCTGGCCATCGTCGCTAAAGCGCATTTTAGTTTTTCAGTAAAAGTGCTATAAATATTGTTTCGGGAAATCTCAGAAACTAAAATGCAGAAATCAACGAGGGCGAACCTTCGTTCTTTAAGCATGATTTGTTGAACCTTCGCGATTGTCTCGTCGGGAATTGACAATCTTTTGCTTTTTTCTTTGTTGTTAATTTTCATGGGACTAATTTTAAACTCCCTACACCACTTGCGGATGATTTTGACATCCATGCACGACTCCCTATACACTTTCACCAATTGGCAACGAATTTCGATTGGTTTAACGTTTCTTGAGTTTAGAAACCGAGTAACTACGCGAATTTCACACCTGGCAATAGCGGAAAGCGGAGATTCTATTACAAACGGCTGCCGAGTCAAAACTAAACGTCCCTGTAAGTTAAACGATGGTTTGCTTGAGAGTAGGGAAAACAGAAAACACGGCAGTGTAGCTAACAGCTGTGCGAAAGGTTTTTCTGCGGTTCCAGCACTGTGAAGACCTTAATTTTGGGACTACCCTCGTATAAATCAATGTAAAACTAAATGATTCTCTTATATTTTGGCATAAAGTAGTTGATTATCTGACAAAAATAAAAATAAAATATTTTGTTAAAGTTTCATAATGATTTGCCAGAACATATAAAAAGCGACATTAAATGTCGGCTATCTACTGTTAAAATACGCATGTGTTAAATTTGGTTACGGTGAATACAAATTGACTTAACTTGGAGATCTGATCGACGCGTGTTTATGAAGATAAATAAAGTGATCTTGCTCAAAAATAATTATAATAGGTACTTACATCATCGCCAGAGTAGTTTAAGCGGTTGGGGTGCGGACTGCGATGCGTACGGACCACTCCCGGAGCTCTCTGATGCCTGGCGGGTGGCCTACTCAGTCACTATAAATAATTGAGTACCTACGTTCACTCGAACAAGGGGTCGTCTAAGGTGCGATGTTTGCCACATCACTCCGCATCAAACTTGGTGCGCAACGACCGGGAGGTAAAAGTCGGACATATGAGAGCCTTAACCTCTTAGTTCGCAGGCCGTGCTTTTACGCAGAGCGTTAGAACCTTACCATTATACCATTATATAGGTACTTACATATTTTTTTTTTAAAACCAAGACTCAACATCAAAATTACGCAATCAGACTAAAAATATAAACTCAACGTCGCACGTAAATAATAGCAATCAACAGCAATTTCAAATAAATGAATGTTTATTTAAGTAAAGAGTCAAAAGAGTTCTACATTCAACATCAAATGGTATGCTCTTCATTCGTTAGCATAACGAATTTACTAAGCAGAAAAACAAGATGCTGATCAAAATTACTTAGATTTAAATATGCGTCCACGGTTTATTTAAAGACCTTTGAGCAGAAGCAACAAACTGCGATCTATAGACTAAATAGGGTTTGAAAAAAAAAATAATCTATCGCCAGTGAAGATGTGGTGCGACAATAAGCCACAAGTAGAATATTTTTATGTGATTGGAATGCGATGTCCACTGGGAATATTTTTGTTAATTATTTAAAGACGTTGGAAGCAACATTTCTGTGGAATCCATTGTTGAGAATGGTAATTATATTATCATTAACGATAAAACAACTACATGCAATGAATGTTTATGTTTATAAACTACTGTTCAGTAATAATTGAACAGGAGTCACTATAATTTAACTAAACAGAGGGATACGTGGTTTGGCTCTAGTGTCTAATATAAGAGTGAAAAGTGGGTGTTACAAAGAACTAAAAGTAATACTTAGGTATTGATTTACTTGCCATTAGCAAAAAAAAGTAAATGAGTATTAAAATTAAATTAAAGCAAATTCCGAATAGATTAGTTGATTGATAAACTCCATTGGCCTGCTTTGAAGTTTCGCTCACAACGGAGGAATGAAACGTTTTTTGCCGGTTGTTAAACGACGATTCAGGGTATGCTGTGCTTGCGGTGGCTACACAACAAAAAATTGCCTTGTATTGTTTGACATAAAAAAGTCTTTTTTTTACGGCAAATTCAAGAAGAATGTCCGCTTTCGCCGCTCATGATTTGTACTTATAAGATTCAATTCTGCGATTATGTACTGCCTTATGATTCGTATAAGCAAATACAAATGCTTATATGTAATGCTGGGTAATAAGAACATTTTTTTGTCCGTATGTCAACTATTAACTGATAGCTAGCAGTTTTTAAACTACTGCAATCTAAAATGTGGACCAGTTGAAAAATCAAAGCTATTATATTGATCATTTACTCATACGATTTGGAACGGACTCCTGCACTTTAGTTCAACATCGATTGAATGTTGTAATATCATAAAAGATACATCAGAAACTAAAGAAGAAAAAGAATAAACAAATCATATGCTTTGTCGATAAGCCATAAGACCGCTTTTTTAGCTGCAGTTTTGCAAGAAGACATTTCGTTCAATCAGCGCATTAGCTAGGTGTGAAAAAGGCACAAAAACCTAGCTTTTTATTATAAAGTGGATTCATTAGAGTTTAATGCCGATTTTAATATTATAATTGTTGCTGGTGCATAACTAAGTCTTCGTTTATCATAAGAGTGCCTCGTTATTTGTCATCTGCGGTGCAACCTACGTTTTTTAGTATTTTTTTTTTTTTTTGAAATAGGACAACTGGTGCTGCTAATATTTTGAACGTAAGAGTGTTGCTAGTTGGGCGGCTTGTTAAGGTATATAATTAAATATTTTAACTGCAGCAACTAATTCCTCGTTTGATTTTATAAATATATTAAGTGATACATTTTTATCAGCTGCCTTTCTAAAAAAGTTCTAATTTGTTTATTGCAGAAGCAAGGGAATTGTCGCTAGAAATAAACTTCTTACTAAAAGTATAAAAGTATTGCTCATAATATTCTAATTTATTATTTTGCTTGGTGGACATTAGCCTCCTGAGATCACTAATGGTCTATTTCAAACGTCAATTGCTACTGTAGCAGCTTGAAGGCGCTCTGATTGGCATTTTAAAACTTCCTGATGTTTAATTTTATTTTTGACAATAATTACAAAGTGAGCCTCTCCATCTGGATGCTATATTGTGTATATTCCATATGTTAAAATTTTTAGGTTACTTCCATATGTGTAGTGAGATTCTAATATTAAAATAAACCTGCAAAGCTTGCAACGCATAGCAAAGTGGCGAAGCAGTCTGACCACGCTGACCTTTGACCAATCAGTTTCAAAATCACTAGCAAACAAGCCTTTTTGGCCACCTGTCGATTGGTGAAAACAGAATTTGGAAACTCCCAGCCGTTCTCGAGTTTTTGCCCGGACGGACGGACAGACGGACAATGTCAAGTTAGTAAGTGACTCCGCTTCGCTACGCCACTTAATAATATTCAAGCGGTGTAATCTCCTCTTTATGTTATGCTAATCCGTTACTATTTAATACTGCTAAATTAAAGTGCTGATCCATTATTGAGCTTCCAAGCGTCAATAGTAAAGTTATTGTATTGCCAACTTGATCTATTAAACTTTTATCAAGCCTTCAAGTTTGCACAACTCACTTGTTTAATTTACTGATGTGTGACGTGCGTTAAAGTTCTAAGGTCTTCAAATAGAGTAAGTAGAAAGATGCGGTTAATTTTAAAAGATGCGGAATATTTTTGAATGTTTAGTATAGATAGTAGCACCATAAATGTACACAGTTCTAATTGCCGTTATTGCAGTGAGTGTTGTTTTGTATACTTCAATTATACGATGTTCCGTGTTCAAAAACAACGCATAGTCATCCGTTTTCTCCGCTTGCGTGATAAAACGCCTATCGAAATTAATCACCGAATGAAATATGCGGTGAAGAAGTTATGGATGTTAAAAATGTGCGTTTGTAAGTGCAAAAGTTTATAGAAGGTCAATAAGTGTGACAATAAACTGAAGCAGCCTCGATAACGAACTAGCCGAACCGAAACCATGATTGCGCGAGTAAAACACGTTGTTACGGAAAATCGTCGATTAGGCATTTCCGTAGGATCTGTGAAGCCCTTTTTGCATAATGACCTAAAAATGAGTAACGTTTTTTCAAGGTGGATAACTAATGCTGAACGACAAATACAAGGCTGCGTGGGTGGCAATGTATTAGAAAATGTTGACACATGATGCTACAATGAATTTTTCGACCATAAAAGACACTTTCCGTGGCTGTGCATTTTCCAATTGAGTCGCTGTTGCATCAGTGATTTCCCAGTGGGCAAAGCATATCGCTACAGAAGTGTTCTTATTAGCCATGAAATCATGGTAACGACCTTGTTAAAAGTGTGTACGTCTAGACGGAGATTATGTTGAGAAGTAACAAACATTTCAACTTTCTTGGGCAAGTATTTTTTTAGAAAAAAATTTGAAGATTTTACAATTTAATTGCACTTCGTATATTGACCCTGCATTGCGTCATAATAAAGTCGTTTGTTGCTTTCGGTAGCTGTTTGAGCGTTATTGTTATTTGATCAAACCTGTTGTGTTGAATACAACGAAGTGGCATAGATTGTTTGTTAGAGGAAGAAACAACTTTTGTTGTAATTTTTTGTAAACAAAACATTCTTTATACATAATTTACAGAATTATTACCACTGCAATGCATATATTTATCATTGGAGTATTTTTTGATGTTATTTGACAATTAAATGATTACCTGTACATTTAGTACATCATGGACTCCTATTTCAAATAATTGTGATATGCTTAAGCTTTTGACTTTTTAAGCATTGAGGTAATTTGCATTTTATTTATAACAGTTCAAACTTCATTATTGAATGTGCCAGTTTATTTATGTTGTACATTTTTTAAATTGTTTTCAGCTGGTTCCTGTTCTGCAAAGAACAGCTTAAAGCTTTTTCTATGCTTCTTTGTTTAATATAGGCAATATTGATAATTAAGTGTCCGTGTGTTTGGCGTCCTTTATTTATTTCGTCTACGTTAGTAAATGGCTGCATATTTTTAGGACTACTCTAAAGCTTCTTACCTGCACGGTGGGTACCACGCTCTATGACGAACGTGAACAAAATGGTGCGCAGACAAGCTGCCAGACGTCTTCTACAGCAGTTTAAAGTTGAAGATGGTGTACTTTTTAAGTCTGTAGTAACTATCGATAAAACGTGGGTGCACCAATTTATTTCCGAGTTTCAGCAGTTATCACGTGACACCAGTACTGTCAAACCCAAGAGAGCGCGGAGGAGACGTTCGGCAGGAAAAGTGATGGCAACGTTCTTTTGAGATTGGCAGAGAGTTATCCAATGTAGACTTTTTAACGGATGCCAAAACAGTCAATGCAGCATATTGTTCAGGCCTGCTGGCAACAGACGTGAAGAAAAATATCAGAACCAACCGTAAGATAGATAGAAAGTACCAAGACAATGCACGCTCCCATACATCCAAAACAACAATGAAACTCCTCGGGAAATTAAAATAAAACCTCCTAGCATAGTCCCGGTTTGGCCACAAGTAATTTTTATCTGTTCGGAAGGCTCAAATCAAACTTGCAAGCATGCGGTTTGCGAACAACGACGCCGTTATCCAGATTGTTCGGGAGTGGATACGCCCCCAACCAAAAGCCTTTTTGAAAAGGGCATAAAGATGCTTTCAGAACTTTGGAAAAAATATGTTGACTCCGGAGGGGAGTACGTTGAAGACTGACACGTGCAAGTGAAGGTTTGTCAATTTGGTATATTTCTTGTTGTAGTTTTCTTACTTATGATTATTTCAGTAATTGTTTTGCGGCCTCCTAGTAATTTTGCTATTTTCAAATTTAATTTTGCATCTGATATTCACTGTTTTATAATTTTTTTGATTTACTTAAAATCATCGTTTTCTTTTGGCTTCTACTTTCTATTTTTTGTAATTGCCCCTTTTTTAAATTTATTTTGTTATTGTTATAATAATTTTTTTGCATTCCATCTATATTTTTTTGGAGCCAAGCTTTTTTATTTTCTGTTTATTTTGTTATGTCATAAGTTTTCTCTATATCATCCAAATGCTTATTTAAGTTTATTTATTTTCTTTATTTGGAGTTAATTTAATATTATGAATTTATATATTCAAAATTCATTATTTTATTTTATATATTACGCGCTACTTTCTTCATTGCTCTTACTGTTAAATTTACTCTCTTATCTATTTTTTAATTACTTTTATATCATTATCCTTAACTTTTTTGATGCTTCTTTGTGCCTCTATGTTTGTTTCCATAGTTATAGTTAATATTTTTGTTTCTTGTTTTTTAGTACATTGAGTGCATGCTTTCTTCTTATTCTAAGTCATCTATTTGCTTGTTCCATCTCTAATATTTCTATCACTTGCTATCGCACTCTATTATTATTTGGTTTCTTTGCAATTATTTTTATTCTATTCCTTAATTTGTTACATTATTAGTTTCATTTTTGTGTATAATTTTTAATATCTATTGTTTAACTTCTAAGTTGTGTAATTTTCTCCTTTTTTGAACACTTATCTAAATCCCTAATTGTCCTATAAAACTAATCTATCTTTATAATATTATATAACTTGGGGCATAATGTTCTCCCAAATTGTCTTTACCTATATATATATATATATATATATATATATATATATATATATATATATATATATAATAATATATATATATACAACACACACACACACACACACACACACACATATATATATATATATATATATATATGCAAATTAATACATTCTTTTAATTTTACACTTGCATACATATTCATGAACCGATGAACATCCGAATACACATTATAGAGGTGGCAGTATAATTTACAATAATAATTATTAGCGATTTACAACTTTTTGCAGTTGTTGTATTTTTTTAAGTTAACTCTAATTACTTAATGACTAAAAATACAAGGTATGTTACTTATTTGTTGATACAGTTCAATAATTTATTATTTTTGCTGCGAGTTGCACTTAGAAAATAACTGTATATTTTTTCAACGAACTTAAAAAGTTCGTTACTGAATTCCATGTCTGTCGGTCTGTCGGTCTGTCTGTCGCTGTCACAAAATTATGAATTTTTTAAAATTTTAAAATGGGTTCTTATAGGAAATTTTACGCTGATTTCAAAATCGAAATCAAAAAGTTTCTATCTCGAATAGTTTTCGAGATATTCGACTTCGAATTTCGGGAAAATTTCGACATTGCGATTTTATGAGTAATTCTTAAAGAAAATTTTACGCTGATATCAATAATGAAATTGAAAAAATTACATGTCGAATAGTTTTCGAGATATTCGACTTCGAATTTCGGGAAAATTTTCGACATTACTATTTTAAATGTGATTGTTATAGGAAATTTTACGCTGAATTCGAAAATGAAGAAAAAATTCTATGTCGAATAATTTTCCATATATTCGAATTCGAATTTTCCCGAAATTCAAAATCGAAATCGAAAGGTTTTTTTAAGTTCGTTCTGGGATTGCTTACAGAGCAATCTCTTCGCCGGCCCCATGTTTTTATTTATGAAATTGTTACGTTTCCGCAATTCTTATGTGTTTTATAAACATAACAAATAAAATTTAATTTTAAGCATTTTTATTATAATTTATTTTTTATATATTCTATAATATGAAATCACAGTTACCAAATACAAACTCAACGTCCATAAATAAATTCTTGCGTAAACATTTTTGTAAATAATGTCAGTTATATTAGATGAAATTTTTTTGTTTGCATTTGTACTTTATCAACTGACACGTACATAACCGCAGACTATTTTTTGTATATCTGGGTTAGAATGCTCTTAAGCGAAATAGGCTTTTACAGTAAAATTCTCCTTCGCGTCACTTTGGAATTGATTTCTTTAGTAATTTTAATTCATTTGATATTATATAAATATCTAATATTTTCTATCAACAAATAATAACAAGCAAGTATTATTGTTGGCAGAGTGGTCTAAGCGGTTGAGACACGGATTATGATGCGGACGGACTCGGGTTCCATTCCCGGAGCTCTCTGATGTCTGCGGGTGGCCTACTCGGTTACTATACATAATTGAGTACGAGCAATGGATATTAATGGCGGTCGTCTAAGGCGTGGTGCTTGCCACATCGCTCCGCGCGACAACCGGGCAGTAAAGTCGAACAAATAAAAGTCTTCACCTCTCAGCCAAGCACACTATTTATTATGGCCTGCATTGAATTTTCCGTTAAGCAGATTTCTGTATATTTTAAACGGCTATTTAATATAATATTAAAAAACAGCCCAAAAGGGTGGCAGTTTGTGACAACGAGATTTTAGTGTCTAACAAGCCAGTGTTTGTAAGTATTGAATTATTTTGTATAAATTCTAATGAAGGCCAAAACTCAATTTGTACAAATTACATGATTGTCAAATAAAACAACAAAAAATGAGTGTGGAGTTTTCATATTTCTTTTATAAGTATAATTGTTGTAAAGTTTTTATTAACACCAGTAATGTTGCCCTCATCCAAGAACCTTGAACCAATCAAGGTAAGATAAAAGGTCTGGGGGGAATTTGAGGAGAACTAATACCACAGTAGATCCTCAAATAGACCCAGAACTTGTATTTTAGTTAAAAAATACATAAAATGTCTGCCGTTACTGCAATTCTGTTATCAGGATATCGCAGCAGTGATGCTAACAACAAGTGGAGGAGAACCCAAGAAGATCATACTAGGACCGATGTACCTCCCTGTTGACGAACCGGATCCTCCACCGCCTAGAGCAGTGGATGAGCTTGTGAGACACTGCAGAAACATTGGTCTGCAGATGCTCATTTGCTGCGACGCCAATGCACACCACCTCTCATGGGGCAGCACCAACACCAACATCAGAGGTGAGTTAATTTTACAATTCACTGTGACAGATAATTTAGACATATTGAATAAGGGAAACCAACCAACCTTCGTTATCAGACGAAGAAGGGAAGTAATTGATATAACTTTTGGTACTTCTTTCCTAAGTAATTTTGTTAGAAATGAGCAAGTGTCTGATGAGGAGAGTTGTTCAGACCTCAGATACATTAAGTTCGAAATTACTGGGATTCAGCGAGTTATAGCAAACTATCGTAATCCTCGTAAAACGGACTGGGAAGCGGACTTGGCGAAAAAGAAATTACCATATCGGGAGAAGTAAAGTATCTAGGAGTCGCTTTCGATTCTAAACTTACTTGGAACCGTCATATTGAGAAAGTGGTCGACAAATCGATGACAACTCTAGCAGTTGTCAGACGATGTACGACAAGTCGTGGGGACTAAAACCAGGTATGGTGCACTGGTTGTACACCAGAGTGCTTAGACCCTCTCTTACATACTCAGCTTTGGTCTGGTGGCCCAAAGTTACACAAGAAACCACAAAACTAAAACTAGGCAAGGTGCAAAGACTTGTCTGTTTGGGAATTACAGGGGCGATGAGAACTACGCCCACTGCAGCAATGGAGACCTCCCACCTCTGCACATAGTAATTCAGGGGAAGGCAAAATTAGGTCTCTACAGGCTGTATCATTCACTGTACAAGACACACAGTGGTACAGGTCATACAAGAATAATTGATAGTCTGGGGCGCCCTCTGCTTGAAATGAGGACGGACCACATGACCTCAAAAATATGTGACGACTCTCTATTTGAGGTGATTATGCAGGATCGAAATAGGAGCAAGACTTTTAGAAAGATAGTTGCACCTGGTAGCTTAATCTTGTACACAGATGGTTCTAAAACCGAGCTGGGCACCGGAGCTGGAATATATGCTAAGACTCCCCAGGTAGAGCTAAGCTTTTCCCTGGGTTAACACGCTTCTGTCTTTCAGACATAAATATACCTCGTACTACAGTGTGTGCGCGAAAACGGTAAGAGGGCTTACAGGAGCAAGCGGATCTACATTATATCAAACAGCCAAGCAGCTTTAAAGGCTTTATCAAGCACAAAAGAATTATCTAGACTGGCATGGGAATGCATCAACAAATTCAATGCACTGGCAGAACAAAACACAGTAAAACTGTTATGGGCACCTGGGCATTGCGCTATCTACGGCAATGAGAAAGCCGATGAATTGGCTAGGCAAAGATCTAGTGAGGCTTATGTAGGCCCAGAACCTGTTTTAGGAATTTCACGAAGTGCTGCCCGAAGCTTTATTAAGAAGAGGACGCGCACTCATCGAATGTACTGGAAGAATCGACCAGGGCATCATTTCAGCAAAACCTTTATTAAGGGACCTTGCCAAAAGAGGGCTGCAGAACTCCTTAATCTAAGTAGGCCACAGCTAAAGATAACCAAAGGGTCTCTCACAGAACATGCGATTGTAAAAGAACATCTCTGGAAAATTGGTAAATTCAATGGTGACCTTGCATGCAAACTTTGTAGCAAGGAACCAGAAACAGCCCTACATATCTCATGAGAGTGTGATGCGCTGTGCAGGAAAAAGCAACATATATCCGAGAAACCAATCCTGGAACCGGAAGATTTCCAGACACACTCTGTAGAAGACCTGTATCTGCTGATTCAGGGGACATCAATTACAGATTGGTTGTGAATTTATTTAATTAGGGTAATCACAATAAGCCATAGGCTGCAGTGAACACGGATCCATTAAGGAAGACATACCCTAAGCGCAAAAGACACCAGTAAGATAATTTAAAATAAAAAAGTAATTTGCAAAAAACATGTATATTCCTGGCCTACTCTACTAGTTACTAAAAATAATTTAGTAGCTGCGTTTATTTTGAACAACTAAGGCTTGCCACATGACTCTGTATAAGAGTTGGTGTACTACAACTGCGCAGCAATGACGAACTTAAAACAGCTTTAACCTCTCAGTTAGCAGGACATATTCTTATGCCAAGTGTAAAGCTTTAATTTTGTATCAAAACTACAGTGCTGTTTTTGGTGCGATCTTTGTAAATAAGTGATAAGTGCGTTTATTTATCTTTAAACGACTTGACTTTTGCCCTTACCTGTAAATCAAAAAAAAAAACTTTCTTGGATCTACTCCGTAGCATGCGTTTTATAAGAGCATGGACATAGTATCTAAGTATGAAGATTAACGTAGTTTACAATTTTAGTCATTTATTGCATCCAAGTAATGTTATATGTAATTTTAACTCCGTCTTCTATAAGCGAATAAGTATGATTAAAGGTAGTTTATTTTTCCTTGGCGTAATAGCCATTCTTTGATGCTTACGCTTTCAATAACAGTTTATTTTTGTTCACTTACGGTGCATCCGCTTTTACAGGTTGACGATCTAGCCGCCTTTATGAAAAAAATATTTTGTATAGCCACGTCATTTTTTCTTCTATTTGAAATAGCTTTAATTGAATGTTGTATTATCGTCAGAGTATTCTAAGCGGTTGAGGCGCAGACTGCGATGAGGACGGACCCGGAGGTCCCATTCCCGGAGCCCTCTGGTGCCTGGCGAGTGGCTTACTCAGTCACTGAAAATAATTGAGTACCTGCGCTCGCTCAAGCAAGGGGTAATAATGGCGGTTGTCTAAGACTCGGTCCTTGCCACATCACGCAGCATCAAAGATGGTGCGCAGTAAAGTCGGACATATGAGAGCTTTAATCTTTCAGTTCGCAGGGCGTGCTTCTATGAGGGGAGTTAAAGCCCCAACATTGTGTTTTGTATTATGTTTGAAACTTTTTGCCATTTTTATACCAAGGCATTCATATTCCAAATTTGTGTAGCTCCTTAATATGCAAGGAATGTGTAAGTCGGCGTTTCAAAAGTAAAATGAAAGAATTACTTGTTCTAACTATTGTAGACTTACTCTCCGTTTGTATTACTTTGTTTTGATCTACATGTTCTTTAATTTCCTTAAAATTTAATGTTTGTTTTATTATACTGCTATATGATTATCAAAGTATATGTCTTTTTAAGTATATGTTTAATTTTCTTATTCTAATTGTGGTTTCAATGTTTTCTTCACTTGTGGTTTCCCATAAAAGTCAGTTTGGTATTTTTTCGGACTTAAATTATACCTAAATATTTATTAAGGTTTAAAATTTTTATGTTTTGTTTGTTATTTATATATTTTTGTCCTATAGAGTAGCACAATTTTAACCCTTATATTAAAGTAAGTTTTGTTCTCCGTTTATTATTATTATTATTATTATTATATATATATATATATATATATATATATATATATAGTATATTTAGTATATAGTATATTATAGTTAAATATTTTAGTATCTATCACACTACCTAAATGATAGAATTCGTTAACTTTCTTTAAGTTTGTGTTTTTGAGTGTTATTGTTGTTTTTTCAATTTGTATTTGAGAGACTTTTTATTTTGGTCCCATTGATTTGAAGCCAGCTTTTTCTGTTTATAGGTTTAATTTGATCAATGTTCCTTTAATTTGATTTTTGTTCGGTGTGAACAAGCTAATATCTCACCATATTTTAAGTTTTCTAATTTGCTGAATATATTTTAATTTAACGAGTGCTTTATTACCCCCTCTCAAACGAAAATTTTCTATCGCTTGCAGTTCTGGAAATATATTACCTCGTGCGCCTGCCAGCGCCAGAATTTGTTCTTCGGAGGCGCTCGGGTCGGCACGGAAAGGCACGAACAATGTGTGACGCAGCAGCACTCATAATTTTTATATATATAACGAAATCTGTCAGCGGCCCCCGGAGAGCTTGTCCAACTCCGACATGCTTGAGCCTTCGCATAGTAGTTTTAAAATAAATAAACACGATTAAAAAGCTCTGTTTGACATAATTGACGTACGCCGTTGCCATGACAACGCATTTACGTATACCCAGTTAGAGTTGAACCTGTGTGACAGCACTCATAATTTTTTTTATATATAAGTGCTTTATTACCCGCTCTCAAACGAAAATTTTCCATCGCTTGCGGTTCCGGAAATATATTACCTCGGTCGCGCCTGCGCCGGGCAAAATTTGTCCTTCGGAAGCGCTCGGGTCGGCACGGAAAGGCATGAACGATTTGACCTTTGACCTGTGTGACAGCAGCAGCAGCAGCACTCATAATTTTTTTTATATATATAATTTGGATTATTTTTTTGTAATTTTTATAATCTAGTCGACGATAACAAGAAAGTGTTAAAAATAAAATGCAACATGGGCGGGCTTTTTGTTTTGTATAGTTTTTACTAATAAATGTTCAACTCTTGCGGAAAATTTGTCGCACGTTACTGTAACGGTTTTTGTGTATCAGGTAGGCTATAGTACTTTAGTATTTTTCACATTTTCTTTTTGAAACTGACAATGAGTCAAACGCCTTTTTAAAGTTGGAAAAGTTGATACGTTTGTCCTGTTATTATTTTTAGTGTAGAGATGTGATCTATGCACGAATGTCTTTTTCTAAATCTAGATTTTTTCTTCCCCAGATTGATGTCTAAATCAGATTTTATTTTCAATATTAATTTCACTTGTTGTTGATAGAAATATTAGCAATTCAATTGAGATTTTGTTTATGTCTTTTTTTATTTTCTATTTAATTCTATTTCATTGTTTGTTAAATTTTTTCCGGCTTATCTTTTTATATTGTTATATATATATATATATATATATATATATATATATATATATATATATATATATATATATCTTCATTAATGTTTTTTTTATAAAATATATTATTCATATTTTTACTATTCCCACATCAGTTTTTTTATATTTGATATTATTTTCTTTAAACCTTGACATAAATTGGTATATATTCCTTTTAAATTATTTTATCATGTATATGTTGTAGACAGCTTTTTTGAATTTTTCCATAAATGTTTCTAGATATGTTTGTTTGTCTTAGTTGCCTTTTTAGGCTTCTATACATTAAAACGAGAAGCCTTATGTAAAGAGTAATGTCGTCGGCCTGTCCGTGTTTTTATTTTTCATCTTTTAATCAAGGCAGCCTCCAAGCTGGAGGCCAGCTTCTATTTCTGTCATTTCTGACATCTGTCACGCCTTATAATTTTTGATCTGTGATAGATAGAAAATAACGTTTTCAGTATTTAACTAAGGACCATAAGTCAAGTCCAGGCGTCAAAAATCAGCCTGATCGGAAAATCTCGAGACCTGTTTGACCGGAAGTGGCCGCAAATTTTTGTTTATGTATAGAAACCCCTGGCATCTGTGCAAGCGGAGTTTCACGCCCGTACTTGTTTAATTCTTTACTTTTGATAAAGAATTAATCTGTTTTTTTGTTCCTTATATTTATAATATAATTTTTAATTTTTGCCTTTCTTGGATTGTGATTATTGTACCAGAAGGTATCCAAAGTTGGCTTTTGCAACATATGTAATAGTCTCTCAGCCTGTTTTATTTTCTATAAGAACTATGGGAGGGGGGTATTTTTACTCTATTTTTTAGTTTGCCTAAATTTTATTAGTCTTTCTAACATTACTTAGTTTTGAGAAATCTAGGTTTTGCTGGTATATGTTTTTAGCTTAAGCTCATTTTTTATTTTATTTTTAAGAAGTGTTAGTTGTAGGTTATGTCGCCGTCTCCCACCGCTTTTACATGCTGTAATTAATTTCAATATCTTATTCACATCCGTTTCCGTAGCGGTTTCTGCCATACATTTTAAGTCTAATTTTTTGGACGACATTTTGCAATGGTGATTATTCTTATTTCTTTATTTTCCCTATCTTGAATTGATTTTTTAATTAACGTTCTTGCTTCCTGGCGTTTTTTTCTTACATTCTTTATAATATTTACTATATATATACACCATATACACTTTATATTCCATTTACTAGTATTTTGTTAATAAAAGTTTTGCATCATACTTCTTATTTCTTGTACTCTTTTATATTATACTAATTTTTTTGGGAAGTCCTCGGCAATCTATGGGAGTTGGGTCATAGTTCATTGCAATTATTTTTTTAGGTAAGGGATGATATTACAAAATGCCGTATGTCTCAAGGAAGTCGTGCATTTATAGTTTGTATCTACAACATAAGATTCCTGGAATTGCACATAGAGTAACGTTAAATCAGTTGTGAGTCAATCGGCGTGCAGTGATCCCAGTAAGAATAGTTTTCGTATATTAAAATAGCCATTCTCCGTAGCAGAAATCGCAGAGAATGCCACAGAAAGTTGGTAGCTGCCGGGAATAATGCTCTTCTATACTGAAGAGTCGTGAGGTAGGTTTCAGCGAGGACGCGAAGCAACCAACAACCAGCAACCAGCAACGTCCAGGACTGTGAGTGTACGGACCAAAATGTCACGTGCTGTAATCGATTCTGTGGATTGTGTGTTTCTCGATGTCACTAACTTTCTTTAATTCAAGAAGCGTTCATTGTCTGTTGGTTTCTATTATCAATTCTACCTATTGCCTTAGTTATTTCTTGTTTTATTAGTTCTATCAGTATTGGTATGTTTATCTGACGCACTTCTTTTGTCTTTCAAATTATTTACTTTTTAGGTTTTTTAGATTTATTTTGTTGCCTATATCTTTAAATGTTGTTACTTTTTTTAGTTTAGGTTACTTCCGTTTCTTAGTTATATTCTACATCATGTGGTATAAATTTACTCTTGTTTATTTCCTTTTTACCCTTTTAATTTGTGTATGTTGTGCTTTATTGTATTTTAAGTTTTTCAGTTTATTTTACCCAATTTATGGTGTAATCTTCTGTTATTGTTCAATTTATCCAACTTTAGACTTTTATTTGCAACATCTTTTCCATTGTATTTTCATTCTTTATACCTCATATCTCCAATCTCCGGTTTCGCTTTACGACCGTTCTCCTCCATTCGGCCCTATTTTCTTGTCGCTATTCATTGTAACACCGCACAAAGGGCGAGGTCCCGGTCACCTTGTCGGTAACTTTACTTTTATCGGAGCCGCAGTTATTTTTTATTTGTTCGGTTTATTTCTTCTTGCCCAATTGGTTTTTTATATCCTTTATTTGATGTAATCACAAAATTGTATTAATGCGTTTGTATTTAATATCTCTGATTTGTAGCTAATTTACAGCTTGCAAATTAATCATCGACACTATATTTTTAGGAATGCACATCTACATTGCATATTAATTAAATTAGGTCATCTAATAGTTGAAGATTGTAAAAATGTTATTTACAAATATACAGAGAGTTGTATAATTATTTTTTATGTGTTGCTAAAATTGATATTAATATTTTTAAAAACAAACATATTGATTTAATAAAAACCTATTACTTTTCCCATTTTTTAAATCTTATTTATTGTAACAAATGTATTATGTTTAAATCGGTATAAATAAAAAATAGTAGTAATATAACTTTCATCAGATAACGATAACTGTACATACAATATTACATATAGTTTCTAATGTTTAAATTTTAAATACTATACCGTAAGTGTAAGGTTTATACTTAAGATACTTCCTGTTGGTGTTACGTGTTCGGGAAAATATTTCAATACCGGATAATAAGATAAAGTTTGATTTCTGGTAGTTCAAAGCAACTTTCCGTAATGTTATCATATGCATTCAACCGAAACTTACTGATATGATAGGTTGATCCTTCCTTTATACGCGAGGCTTACTGTCGCCGTTTTCCTCTATTTAGCTTTGTAATCATTTCTTTTAAAACTCTCGCGTTTTTGTTCGTACAAAGCTCTAAACTTTTTCAGGTTATTAAAACGACGCTTTTAGTGTTACTTAATATTTCATATATAATCATAAGGTTTTATGCAACAGTTTTTTATTTTATTTGTTGCTTAATCCCAAAAAGACTTCCGTTGTTGATCTAATAACAGCTAAAATGCCTTTTTTACACACGCACACATTTTTCGTGCAAAGCGATAATGCAAATGTGGTTGTCAGTGTGTCTCTTGTTGTTGGCAGGTCTGTAGTAAATAAGACGTACGGTAGAGGACCTAACACGCTTCCTGGGGACGCCAGCGCTTATAGGAAATAAATATGTATAGGATTCGCCATGTTTGACCATAAAATACCTGCCTGCAAAGTAAGATTTGATAATTTCAAAGACGTCTGAAGGCAATGCACGCTTGATTTTACGCAATAAACCCATACTTTATCAAATGCTTGCGAAATATCAATAAACACAACTAAGAAATATTTCTTGTCTTCAAAGTCACCAAAAATTTTATCTAGCATTTTGTGGATCTGCTCAATGGTGGTATGGTGTAGTCTAAACCTAAATTGATAATCAAGAATTAATTTGTTGGTTAAGAGTAACGGTGTTATTTAGTCAGCAGTAATTTTTCAAAGGTCTTGAACATTACTGGGAGCAAAGTAATTGGGCGATGTGATAAGGCGTTTTCTTTGGGGTTGCCCGGTTTGGGAATTAAGATAATGGTAGCAACTTTTTAATGTGGTGAGAAGCAACGCAGTTTAAGCATGGCGTTGAATAGATACTTTATAAATCTATATCCTTTATCCGTCGGTTCCTTTAGAACTTTGCCAGTGATCAAATCATAAACTAGTGCTTTACGAGGATTGAGATTAATGGAAATTTAGAATTTGGCTTTATTTATAGAAAATAGTTTTATTGGAAGGCTTAACTGAAAAAAAAGATGGAAATGGTTTAAATACTTCGGCTAGGTGATTTGCGAAAACTAGCGCTTTACCTGTGTCATTTCGAGCCCAAGTTTCATTGTTGGTTCAAAGAGATGATTTGTGTTGCTGCGGTTGCTTTGGTTTTTTGGTTTTCCAGATAAAATATTCGCTGGCTTTCGTTGGTTACAATTGTTTCAGATAGTTTTGTGTCGACTGGTTTCTGATGTCAAAAAATAGCTTTTTAATATCAGAAGCAGGACTGTCAAAAAATTCGAATTTAATTCAGGAGTGAGGCGATGGATTATCCGTAGCCCTATTTAATATAGTACTTAAGAGAGTAGCTAGAGACTGCAAAATTGAGGGCATTCTCATAGAAAAAAATGGTAGAGGTAATTGCACCCGCTGATGATTTGATTATAATATCAAGAACTAAAAAGATCTAGCAGGAATAATATTAAAAATAGAGGCAAGAAAGAGAAGATTAGAAATTAATGAAAGCAAGACTAAATTTATAAAGATAGGTAGAGGACGTTGTTAAACTAATAAAAATGAAACAAGAATAAGAAACTTTAAATTCGAAGAAGTTGAGAATTTCAGATACTTAGGTATAACGGTAAATAACAAAAACAATAGAAGTTTAAAAATAGCGCAAAGAATTCAGGCAGATAGTAGAGCATACTTTAAATACAAAACGCTGATGCAAAATAAGTAAAGACACAAAAATGGGAATTTATAAATTAGCAATACGACCAGTGGTAACTTCTGCATCAAAAACCATGTGTCTAAATAAAAGAGACCAAGAAAAATTAAAAATATTTAAAAGGAAAGGTATAAGAAGAATTTATGAACAAATAAAGGTATCAGATATTGAGCATAGAAAATTCATGAATTTTGAAATAAAGAAAATACCGAAATATGAAGATATAGTGAAGGTAATAAAAACACAAAAATATGATGGCTCGGACATGTATACCGAAAAGCAGAAAGATCGATACATAGAAGAATAACAAGATGTAACTCACACGAGAAAAAACAGAGAGGTAGACCAAAATCACAATGGATAAATCAAGTAATGGAGGATATTAAACTGCTAGGAATAGCAGATTGGGAGAGAAGGTACAGAACAGGAAAGAACGGAAGGACATTGTTAAGAAAGCAAAAACACACACCAATCTATAAGCACAAGACAAGAAGAAAAACAGTGGACTAACCCGCTACAAAAGAAGATCAACAAAACTCTAAATAAAGAGTGGTTAGAACTCGAATCGAGTGTGTAATAAAATAATAATAATATTCTTCTGTTTTATTTTCCCCATCAGTAAATAGTGGTGGTATATTTTTCAGTACTTTTCCTCAATTTTATATCTAATACATATTTTTTTCTCCTTTTTTTATTAGTATATAGTCGAGTATTGATTTTAATTTGTAAACCCCATTTGTTATGTTCCTCTGATAATTTACATAAATATATTTACTGTCTTCTTTGTCGCTAGCGGTAATAATTTTTGATCATCCACAAAAAGTAATGCATGCAAGATGTTATCTCCTATCAGTGTCCATATTTCGTGACATTTTTTGTCCAATTTTATAGTGAAGTTGATATACATTGTGAATAGAGTGTGCGATATCAAACACCCTTGCCTTAGGCCTTTAGGACCAGACAAATTCTCGTGAAAGTTTTTATTCAATTTTACGGTAATACAAGTAGTATTGCCTTTGTAAAGTTGTTTGTCTGCATTATCGTACTTATTTTACTTTCTTCTAGCACTTCCTATAAATTTTTAATTTTAGGCCTCCTTAATGTTTATTAATATCAAATGCATTTTTTTCTTCTATTTCTTCTATTTAATTGTTACAATCTTTTCTATGTATTTTTTATGTATTGAACTTATAAATGCCTCTTTCAATTATAAATGAATTTATTCTCTCTGTAGACATTTATTGAATATTTCTTTTAAAACCTCCAATGGTACTGTGGGGCAAATTTTACAAATTCTTTTGGACAACGCTCAAAACCTGGTGATCTGTTTTTCATTCCCTGTAGTGCCTTCTTGATCTCTTTGACAGTTATTTTCTTATAGTATTTACCTGAAGTGTTCAAATATTAGTATAATATATTCTTGTATTCGTTTTTTTTTTGAGATAAAAGGATTTATAATCTAGTTTAGAAGTGTTAACGGTAATTAGGTGTAGTGCATTTTTTCGTTTGTTCTTAATTGTTTAATCATTTTTCATGCTTCACTCAACCGTGTAAACTAGTCGATCTACTTTAGCGCATTTATCTTGCCACATTTCATTCTTTAGCTTTGTCACTTTCTTTTTATCTTGCCTATTGTACCGCTAATACTGCTTTCTGTTCTCTTTATCTTGAATTGAAAGTCATTTTTGTAAAGGTGGAGTTTTGATCGTTATAACAAAAGCTTGAAAAACTATATAAATAACTGAAAACCAATCGACAAGCCCTTGGTCACAATTCAAATAAAATTATTAAGTCACGAATTCAAAATACTAGAAGTATATGCTCCGTTAGATGACACAATAGCAAAGGTCAGGGAAGAGTACACAGACCAGCTTACGAATATATTAAGTGAAGTAAATTCTCAACACAAAATAGTATTGATGGGTGATTATAACGGAAAAACAAAATCTAAATTGCAGGATTCAGTTATGGAAAGATATGGAGAGGTAGAAACAAAATTAAACGACAATGTTCGAAAAATAATGGAAATATGTGAACAATTTTCGCTATCTATATTAAACGGATTCTTTAAACACAAAATAACTTGGAGGCGTGCAACTACAGGATCAAAATCAATAATCGACTACATCATCATCAAACAACAATCAAATATGAAAGTATTTGACGTTCGCGTGAAGCGAGGTGCTAAATGCGATTCCGATATTTTAAGTGCAAAAACAATGATCCAACCAAGAGAATATTGGATCAAGGGGGAAAAAGTAGAACATACTAAGTGGAATACTAATAAGTTTTGGAACGAGTCGGTTTAGTTCCTTTATAAACTGAGATTATCGAATTATATCGGAACAAAACTAACAAAACTAAAAAGCAGTACAGAATTCTTGTGCAATAAATTAAAAAATGCCTATTTAATGCAGACAAGGATGGATTGGGAGAAATAATAAATAGAAACAGTAAAAACAATGATAATTGATGAAACGATGGTATTCGAGAAATAGTCCAAGATAAAAACATCTCTACGAAAAAAATGGCTTTGTTTTTAGTGGGTAATTAAAACAAGTTTTCTTTTTGACAGAAACTTATATTGAAATTTTAGTATTATTTGGTGTTTACCTATCGAGCAATTTTTTAAATTTTAGCTAGTACGCTTTTTATACCTATCGCTGTCTCATTTTTTATTTCTGAAAAACAATGTTAAAGAAATTAGCCATTGTGTGTATAAATAGTAGGAGTATTATTTAGGACCAATCAGGTTAATATTAGATTATATATAATATTTTATATGCGTACGTGGGCGGAAAAGAGTGTTGACATAAATAATTTTTGCGAAGACAAGATACAGATAAAAGTAAAATTCACCGACACAGCTCGCAGACTCGTGAGTGAGAAGAATATTTGCATTGTACGCCGATTTATTAAGAAACACCACCAATTAATAGTTACTGTCTGAATCCCTACAATCGCAACACCGATTTTAAATTATAATTTGTTTAATTCACTAAAAGAATCATTTGAAGAGTAGAAAATTGACAACGATGTTGATGTCGAAGACTTGTGCGTCCCTATTTGAAGTTAAAGGGATCAAAATCTACCTATTTAAAAATGAAAAATGTGTTTCTAACTCAGAATATTATATAGAAATATAGCTTTGTGTGTGTGTTTTTTGTGATGCTTAAGTAAATTAAAGCACAAAAAATATTTATATTGATTCGCCCAAGTACAAAAACATTTTTATTTACATGTGCTAATTTTCTGTTTGTATTTTAAGTTACACTTATTTGCAATAATTTGAATAAAACAACATTCGTTGTATATTTTGTCACAGGAAATATACAAAACAGGGCACTCTATTACTAAGTTTGGAGAGATGTTCTTTCTTTTCAAATCAGCGAAGTGCAAACTGGGTTCTGAAGAAACTTGTATTTTAAGATTAAGTTTATCGAATGCTGTTATATTTTATTTGGAAGCGAAACTTACTTTATTTGGTAATATTTCTATGATAATATGCGCGATTGTATTGTAGAATTGTATAGTTTCAAAACATATTGTGTCATAATTTAATTGGTTAACTGTTTAAAAAAGTAAAATATTATAATGCAAACTTCTACATTATGATAATAAAGTAAAATATTAAAATATTTATCTTATTATAAGTATCAAAAAATTATTTTTTAATATACCTTAGAGTATTATTTAAAAAATGTACCTTTATCAAAATATATTAATTAATTTTAGCAACACATATGTTTTGAACAGTTAAAAGCTTTAAACTGAATCATTTTGGAAACAGATTTAGAAACTTCTAATTAAACTTTTAATTAAACAGCAAGAGATACAGCAACACTTGAATTTAAATGTAGCAGTTAATTTATATTTTACAGTTAAATAATTATATAATTGACACTTAATTGATAACAGCACAAAATTTTAGTATTTTTTAATGTTTTATTTTTGTACTTTCTAAGGTACGACAAAGAAACGCTTAAAAATATACTACTACAAATTTTTATATGCTTCTCCATAATTAATGATGTTAATAAACGCATTATTTGTGCATAATGTGCCAAATTTTGTGACAATTGTAGCAACATTATCGAAAAATAAAAACCGACAATAATGCACAAGTTTAAATTACTAGTGAACTTTTGCACTTCAATTTTTACAAAAAGTAAACTTTAAAAATTTCAAATAAGTTCCAAATTTAGTATCCATTTAGTTTATTATGCTATTTGATGGTGCTAGAAGCAAATGCTTATAGTATGTAAAAGAGAAGATGTCAAAGTGAGTTGTTTTATAAAAAAATGTATTTTATATTGTTCTATGGTAAAAATTAAACTGCGCCCGTACTAAATGGACTAAATTATTGTCTTAGCCCATTACAAATCATGATAAGTAATTCAAACAATCTTGTCAAGAAATTTATCAACAATATCGAGAGATAAAAAACGGACCCCATCATGCCCCAGCAATTAAAACATAAAGCCAAAATGTGAAAAATGTGTAAATTTCAAAGTATGGGTAAAGTTATACTAGAATGCGTACAATTAAGTTGTGAAAATAATTGTCTATATCTGGTACAATAATACAAGCAAAAGTCCAACAATGTGCACCAAATCAAAGGTTATAAATAAAGGACAGAAGATGTTTCTCCATAAAAGATAAGATCAGGATGTAAAAGATGCATTTTGTTAAGATGTTTGAATATGACTATATTGAGACAAGTACTGGTTGTCTGGATAAATTTAAAACAGAAATGAAATTGTGCAAGAAGATTATATAAAACAAAAATGCTAAAATGAACGAAGAAGACTAATACCTGACGGAAAAAGATGTTTACGAATACTTAAGTCTTTAAAATTTGTCTAAGAAAAAAAATTAAATAACCAGCTGGATTTTTGAATGCGTTGTGCTCAAGATGAATAAAAAGATGCTTTTGTCAGAACCCAAATTTGACTTTTCTATTGTTTAGCTCATCTAAAATCGGTTCAAGCTGAACTTCAAAATATAAAATTGGCGTCCTTTCTAACAAACATAATATAAAAACTATAAATAATGGATCAAGGGGTAATAAAAAAGTGTGTTATAAAAAGTGTACCTTAATAAAACTTTTATCAACATTAGAGGATTTTTTTTCAGTTGCGTTTTGGAACTTGATAAGGAGAAAGATTTTCCCCAAACCATAATCCAGAGTTGTCTAAAAACTATGGTTTTACATCACAATGTGAATTTAAAAAAAACGAAAGCATCAAAATACACAGGTGTTATTGAAAATAATGCAGAAGTATTGGGAAATGTAGACAATGACATCTAAAATTTTGGCCAATCAACCGACGAAGATATAAGAAATGTAGAAAAAGTGAGAAAGATTATGAAGAACAAAAATTATTAAATATAGCATAAAATACACCAACAACACTAACCAACCAAAGCAAGAACAACAACGTAAGCTATGATAGTGGCTATCCAAGGTTAAACAAAATAACTTAAATAATTAAATAAGCCTAAGAAATAAAAGACAGTAAAAAACATAAAAAAATTTAAATAAAATTAGATTACTGATTAATTCGGTAAGAATGATAGGAACTAAAAATCTGATGTGAACATCACACGACTTTCCTTATCCTATTATTATATATTATACCGGGTCCATCCTCTCGGCCCTGCGCTGCTCTCGTCCCGGAATTTGTTATTTTAAAAAAGGACGAGGCGCGAGTCCAACACTCGAAAGCTGATTAAAATAAACAGTACAAGATAATAATTGACTCGTACTTAAAATTTTGATACGTCATTGAAGGTAACGCCTTCGCCTTCGCCATTATCACCTGCGTGCTCCCTCCTAGCGGCCAAGCGCTCCCCCCGTCCTCCCACAGTCAGCCCGGTAGCTCTCCGAGCGCGCTGTGATTGGTCCATTTAATTAATTTTTAATCGGCTATAACTTATTTATTTGACCTCGGATCAAAAAATTTCATGGTAATTTTTTGTTCGTCTCGGTCTGATCTATCCGGAAATATAAATTTCCCGAAACATTTTATGAACACCCGGTATATTAAAAATCCCGATCTTCAATTTTTTTCGAGTTCCTATTTTACCAACCTTTATTTTAAATTCATGTTTATCTCGTGATAGCAAATCATTTTTATTCTCATAAATTTTTTGTATCTTCAACCGTTTAGATTCGCGACCGCTTTGCGACCGATTTTGGGACCTTGCGACCAAACGGCTAGGCCGATTTTTACGAAAAGCTTCGCACTGCGTCCTCTACCTACAAGTAACTTGCATACCATATTTCAAGTCTCTAGCTCCTACGGTTCTCGAGATATCCTGTTTACTGACAGACCGACAGACACACACACACACACACACACACACACACGAACCAATGGCTAAAACCAACTTTTTTGGTGTCCTGAGGCTATATTTCGTCCAGAAATGTGAAGAACTGGGTAAGTCAAATTTCCGCCGATTACATTACTTTCCTTATTATAGGATAAGGAAAGTAATAAAAATAATGTGAAACAATGGGTACACGAAACATGAAAAGCATAGTAGAAAATAATTGAAATAATAAAAGAAAAGCAGCATTAAAACATTTAAGTATAATGAAAATGAAAAAGAAGGGACATGGCATAAAAAGAATAACTAGAGTATATTGGTTACTTTGATCAAAAATCAAACAAATAGAAAGAGGAAGTAAAGAGGTGGAGTTGATAATAAAACAAAAAGAAATAAAAAGTATAGTAAATAAAAAAGGTGTATCGGCAAGGTTAATAACAGTAGTGCAAATAAAGAAATTTAAATATTTGGGAACATATAAATAGAAATGGAAAGGTAGACGACAAAATAAGGCAACGAACAACTGTTGTAGCAACGACTTTTAACGCTATAAAAACTCTTTTTATAAAAAAAGCAGAAATGCTAAAAAAACAAAAGTGAAAGTCATGATACTTATTGATGGTATAGATGATTATAGATAAATAACAGAGCACGTTAACAAGTACAGAAATGGGGTTTTGAGGCAAAATTGAAAGTAAAATACGATAAAACCAAAATAACAAAACAACCTACAGAGATAAGTGAAAAGTAAAGATACGAAAAAGTATGATAAAATGACGATACAATCATTTAAAGCAAAATAAAATAGAAGGAATAGACTGAGAAAACCAAAAAAGATGATAATGGAAGGCGTGGGAAAAACATGGCAGCAGAGCGATATAGAGTGAGACAAAAAACAGAAAAAATGATATCGAAAACCTCAACTAAATAAAGGGTGATAACATGTCGATTTCAATCGTTACATCATATGGTAAAAAAGCTTAGGATTATACTACCAATTCATGATTACTTATGCCGTAAAAAATTATAAGCTTATTAAAACAGCCAATTATAGTATAGTGGCAATACTTTAAAAGAGATATAAAATTAATAATAAAAACATATGCCATTAAGTTACTTAGTATTTATTCATCTATGAGTTTTGTAATTTGGGATCAAAGAATAAATGGCACTCTTCTTACTTTGATTTCCTGAAAGATGACAAAATAACGTCTGGTCAAGAAGCGAGCCATTCTTCCGAATGCGATAAATTAGAACCATGTGAGATAAAAATTCAATTCCTTTATGTTTCTAATTTTTATTGAGTTTCTTGGACCAAATATAATCTGGTGTTATACATTTGCAGAAATATCAGTCTCCGATTGTTAATAATAGAGCTTGGCTATTATGTTCTAATCATAAGAAATGGTAACTTATTATTCTTCGATTTCATCCAAGCTTTTGTGATAATTCTCGGATGTTGAGAACTTTTCAACAGTTTGAAGTAAAGCATCTCGTTTTGCTATAGGTGGTTTGGATCGAAAACACATTTGAAGACTGCTGTTACCACTAATAAATTTTTTAAACAAATTTTAGACTGGGCGAGCTGTTGTATCTTGACCTTCAGATTAGCGAATTATTTTAAGCCACCCAGTGGTACTTTGCTCTGATTTTCAGTTATGTCAAAGGAAGGACAAAATTTCAATATTTGGATTGGGCATATGGTCGAAACCTTAAGTTCAAGTTTTCAAAAATAAAATTCAGTGTAACAAAACTGTACTCTTTAATAAGGTGTATAATTTGTTAATTAGTCTAATTGTTCCAACAGTTATTTAGGCTCGAAGCTAGTTGCTCAAAAACCGAAAATACGTTTTGTACCATTTTAATATTTTAATAAAATAATCTTCTTAATTGGTTGTACTTTGTGTCTCATCATTTTATTTTATTTTGCGTACATTATGCGACAATGTCATTATGTATATAAATTCAGATGAAAAATGCATGCAAATTTTAAAGCTAATTAAAACATTTATAATAAACAGCCGATCTTGACAACCTTGCAAGGCTTGTAATTATACATACTTGCGCCGCATCGTTGTTTTGTCAAGCGAAAATAGCAAGGCAGTATAAACACTAAAAAATAAACGAAAATGAGACGGTGTATTGTAATAAAATCCCTAGGAAGCAAAACAACCAGAAAGTAAACGAAGTTGAGGTAAGCAAACACCGACTAAACGTTTTAGACGATGCAGTTTTTTTCTTACAACGTTTAAGGCCAACTCAAGGTTTAAGAGAAAAGCTTTTTGTTTTTAAGTTAAACACGTTTTTATGTTTTGCAAATACCGTCGAAACATAAATTTTTGTTTATCTTAGGGTATTTAAAAAAATCTTTTGCTGTAAGTGGACTATTTACACTACTAAATATTTCTGATAGTACAGCGGAAGCTTTGATGTGCCGGAATGAAAACACCTTTGGTCGTCCCTTTAAAGGCTAGATACCTAATATTGCAAATCAATAAAACTGAGAGTATAATAATGACACAACCCACAAAATAATGGTTTTAATAGTTTATTTGATTAATGTGCTTTAATTAAATGTGCTTTCTTGCCTTGTTTTTAGTGGTGACTGAACTCGGAAATAATATTAAAACCAACTTAATTAACAAATTAAAACTGCAAAGAGAAAAGTAATTTTAACACCGTTTAACAACATTAACTCATATCTACTTTAAATATTGGGATTTGTTTTTCATTTTTATTTAAAATATAAAAAAAAACAAGGAAAATAAAAATTATTTTATAATATTTCTATTTTAGCTGAATACCTTGTTATTTTAAAGGTTTAACCTTATAGGTAATATTTATAGTACTAATAAAAGTTTTTTATAATACCACTGTTAACTCATCCCACAGATAATTATTATACATCTAAACGTTATTTCATTAGTCATTGTACATCTTTATAAGTTTTTACCCAAAATGAGTGCACGGTTATATTCAGAGTAGCAGTTTTGGTGACCTATATTTAGCACTTGATGCTACTTATTCTTTCTGGTGAAGAGATCTATCGGCATTTTACATTTACGCCTAGCGAGGTGTAACCGTTTACCAGATTATAGTATACTACACTCTCGCACTAGTCAGTATCAGTATAGAATGATCTAGACAAAGTTTTTATATACTTTTGAATGTCAGGTATATTTTTTTTGCTGTGTAACTAAGAGTTTTAACGTTGCTAATAATTTTTTTATGTAACACTTTGTTAGGCGGTAAGTGTAGCTAGACTAAACCTAACTCTATCTAACAAGTTTTCTTTAATACAAATGTTTGCACTGTTAAGGACA
Organism: Sinelater perroti; assembly: GCA_036346155.1. Lineage (NCBI taxonomy): Eukaryota > Metazoa > Arthropoda > Insecta > Coleoptera > Elateridae > Sinelater > Sinelater perroti. Next base: position 7,275,978 of record JARFIY010000359.1, read on the forward strand.
TGCTTCTTATGGACTACTCCGTTAATGTTGTGCTACACTTCACTCGCGTGCACTACTCACTTAAACTAGTTCAAACAGTTTCACTCTATTCAACTGCCGCACTTGTTCGTTGTTGCATCTCCACGTTTGTGTGCTGGTGAAGCCTTTTTTCGCGTTTCTTCGCAATGTTTTGCGATCCGATCGAAGTAACCTTTAAATCCTTGTGGATATCTTCATTTCGTACATACCACGGAGCATTAACAATGCTTTGTAGTGTTTTGTTTTGAAATATTTGTATCATTAATACATTGCTTCTCTTGGTACATCTCCATAGTTGTATTCTGTACGTCCAAGCTACTTTTAGCATTTGTTTGTATAATAAAAGTTTGTTATGTATCTACTACTCATAGTGCCCCCCAATTAGTCAATACATTTTCTGAACTTTACGTTGAGTTCATCTTTTTTTACGTGTTCTTTCCATCTTAGCTTCGCATCTAGTGTCATGCCTAGATATTTTGCAGTATTCCTATGTGCTAACGTTAATTACTATCTTCTTATTAGTATAGTTGACGTGCATTTTTTGCTGCGTTTAGTTTGATTTTCCACTTCTTGGTCCAGTTCTTGACCTTATCTATACAGGTTTGTAGTTTAGTTGTTACGTCTTTATTGCTGTCGTCTACCGCCGTGTCGTCCGCAAAGGTTACAATTGTGGTTTCTTCCATGTCTGGTATGTCATTCGTATATAGGAGGTACAAAATGGCCCTAATATGATCCCTTGCGACACACCAGCTAATGTTTCTTTTATTTCTGAGTAGCTGTCTTTGTGCTTTACTCTGACGTATTTATTTCGAACATACGAGTTAATTAGTTGCCTGTGTTTTTGAGGCAAGCTTTTATCTATCTTATATTTCAGTTCTTCGTGCCAGTCTTTAACAAACGCTTGCACGACGTCGACAAATATAATAGAGAATATTAGAATATTATTATATAGAAAAGTGCACTTTCGATTATGTTTGTAATTCTGTCAACCTGGTTAAACGTAGAGTGCTTGTTTCTAAAGCCAAATTGATGGTTTGGGATCAGTTTATTTTTGTCAACCAGCGGCTTTAGTCGTTTTAACAAGAGCTTCTCGAATAGCTTTAATATCGTCGTCAGTAACGAGATTGGTCGGTAAGATGTTTTCTCGTTTGGTGGTTTGCCAGGCTTTGGAATCATTATTACTTCCGCTACCTTCCACCGCAGTCGGAACGCTGCATTGATCAGGTATGTTAGCTTAACAATTTCTTTTTTTGGGATCTCTTTCAAGAATTGCCCAGTTATGAGATCAATACCCGGGACTTTTTTAGTACTCATGTTTTTGTTTATCTCGTTAGCAAGTTCTGGTGGTCTAACCGATGTGATTAAGGTTCTGTCATCATTGTTGGTTCCTAGTATATCTTCTTCTACAGTTTGTTGGGGGTGTGGCAGGAAGGTATTAGCCAAGTACTCCGCGAATAGGTCTGCCTTATGCTGATTTTCTCTCGCTTAATAACCCTTCTTTCCAAATACGTGGCACCTGTGTTTGAGTTTCTTTAAGTTTTTTGTAAGTGTCTATTGTAAATACTTTGTCTCTTTTCATCAGACAGTTCTTTTACAAAGCCATTAAATGTTTCGTTTTTGTTATCTCGAATTTCTTTTTTTCTTTGATAATAATGAGTAACGCTTTATTTTGTAGTACTTGCAGTTTATTCAGATTGGTTTTGGAGGTTACAACCTAGGCACTGGATCCATAAGTAAACCAGGCCGTATAATTGATGTGTACGTAAGGGTATCGCAATTAATTTTCAGTGAAAATCTTTGATTTATAATAAAGTAAAGCATGCCTTAAACTTGTGTGTGATTTAGATAATTTTTTATTTATGTGTAATCGCCAACTTAATCTTTTGTCCAGTGAGAGTTCCAGCTATTTTATGGTATCGAGCTACCAACTATATTGAGCGGGGTTTTACGATAGCGGAGAGTGGAAACTTTAGTTCCCCATCTGCTAACATTAAGTGTTATGCATCATTTAGTAAACGACTGAATAATTTAATTAACACGGTTTTGTTGCTGCTATATTAATATCATGTGCTTGCCCTATCGTCAGTATACATAGCTAGATCTGCTCTGGGTGTTGCAGGAATATCGTATATAATTACAATAGATAAGGTAAGAGGTAATATAAAACCCTTTGGTACACTTGATTGCATATGGCGAGTTGAGGATATATAAGAGTTTACTCGTATCTGATAAGTTCTGTAATGTAAGACTGATGTAAGTTTGTTCAATTAGTAGGGATCCATATTCAACGTTATCATTTTATATAAAAAGTTTTTAATCTAAACTCTGTCGAAAGCCTGGGCGACGCCAAGGAATTTGCAGTAGATTTTAAGGAGCAGATTGGGTTTTAATTTTTTTAATGTAGTTTTTAATTTCGGACAGATATTGTTTCTAGAAGCGTTGAACCAGCAGTGTCAGTTGAAAATTTTATTGTTTGATGATAATGATTTGCATTGATTAGATTTGGCGAAATAGAGAACGCATATTTTTACAGTTTTACAAATTATTCGGAAACTTGAAATAATTTTTGGCTATTTAAGTATCCTGTTAGCGACACTTCACATATTTAGATCCCTGAAAGTAAATTATTTTATGTAGTTGTATGATATTAATAGTATGTGATCCAATTCTGTTATCACTAATCGGGTTAGTCTATTCGGATGGGCTTTCGATTCTGGAGTTTCGTTGTTCTGCTAGTACCGGCGAATATTACGTTTTTCTCGAATGAGTTCAAGAATTTGTGTTGAAGGATTTTTAATTTTAAATGCAAAATTATAATCTACTCTTAAGATTATTGAATATTTAGTAATTGTAATAGCAATGAAAATGTTACGAGAGGAGAGCTAATCTCCGGTGGAGTTTCTTCAGTCCTAATTGGGTTACTACACCTGTTCTAGCGGCCATTGTCGTTTTAGTCGTCGTGTGACTTCTGGTTGACGGGTAAGTTGGTCGTTTGAGTGAACGTGTAGGTTGTTTTTGTATGCAGTAGAAACCCTCTTAATTTCACTTGTTACGTAAGGTATTCCTAAGTCAGTGTGGAGGGTTTCGTTGGTAACGTACCATGGGGCGTCTTCTAGCATCCGGAGTGTCCTTGACTGGAAGCGCTGAAGGATATTTGTGTATGACGCTTTCGCGCAGCCCCATAGCTAGACTCCATCTGGCCGCACTGGTTTCAGGATGGTTTTGTAGATTAACATTTTGTTTGCCAAGGATAGTTGCAAATGTTTTCTTAGTAACCAAGTCCTTTGTTTGATCTTGAGGTCTAAACACTTTCTTTTTTTTTTAATATGTAAGCTCCAAGTGAGCTTTTGGTCTAAATGCATACTGAAGAATTTTACCTCTGTTTTAAGCGGGATGGGTACGTTGCCGATTTTGGTTTGCGGGCATTCAGTATGTATTGTGGTGAAGTTTACTTGCACGGATTTGTTTAGGTTGATTTTAATTTTTCACTTATGGAACTAGCGTCTACGGTCGTTTCAGGTGAACGATTGACTGACAGGATAGCAGTGTCATCTGCAAATGTAGCAAGGACTATGTTGCCTACGGTTGGTGCGTATGCGGCGTACAGCAGGTATAGAAGTGGTCCTAACACGCTTCCCTGTGGAATTCCAGCGCTAATTTGTCTCAGGTCAGACACTAAACTATTTACTTTGACTTTGTACGTTTTGTTTGTTAGATATGATTTGAGTAATAGAAAGAATTCACTGGGGAGTACTAGTTTAAGTTTGTGTATTAATCCTGTATACCAGACTTTATCGAACGCTTATTTTAAGTCTAGGAAGACTGCTTCACATATGTTCTTTGTTTCTAAACTTTTTGTTATATGGTTGAATATTCTACGGCTTTTGTGTATGGTTAAATAAGATTGGCAAAATCCAAATTTGTGTGAAGGTCTACAATAGTTTTAATTCGGTTGAGTAGCAGTCTTTCGAAGACTTTGGAAAGTAGGGATAATAGGCTTATTGGTTGGTATGATTGCGGTTGGGTAAGAAGTTTTTCAAGCTTAGGGATTATTATAATATGGGCATTGGCGGATTTATATTTTCAAATTAATGATGAGATCATATATTTTTTGAAGTTTTTTGTATGGCCTGGATAGCCACGGTGGTGAAAATCTCCACTGCATTATTGCTTTCAACCGGAGTTGCTAGGTTACAAGGGCATTTAATTCATTGTTAATTAAGATTCAAAATTTTTTCCAATCAAATCGGTCATCAATTCATTTTATGAGATAAGGGAATAATAGAGACAGCACTTGAGCATAGATATGACAGGTAGATGGCCTAAGTTTCATTTGGTAAACACGTCTGATTGATTGATATGCAAATGTTTTTTTAATCCATTCTTTCTATATGAAAAATATGTGTATTCAAGTAGTTCTGAAATATGCACTCCTAGTTAAGAAGTTACATTTTCTAGTTTAATTTGGTTAGGGTTGCTTTGCTTACAACCCCAATTGTTATGTTTACAGTTTAAATTACCTGCCACATAGAAAATTGGTTGAAGTTTTTCTCAGTTTGTTGATTGGTGATTTATAAGCAGAGATAACTCTGAGAGTAGTATTGTTTTCTATAGTAAGACTTATCTACATTTTTTAATTAGTGAATATTTATGTGGTGTACTGGAGTTCCAATAAAATTGCGTTTTATTGTTATTACAGATTTCTCTAATTCTTGTTTGATTTTTTGGTCATCTCTGAAAATGCACTAACTGTAATTTTTACTTTCCTTATCCTAAAATAAGGAAAGTAATGTAATAGGCGGAAATTTGACCTACCCAGTTTTTCACATTTCTGGACGAAATATAGCCTCAGGACACCAAAAAAAGTTGTTTTTAGGCATTGGTTCGTGTGTGTGTGTGTGTGTGTCTGTCGGTCTGTCAGTAAACAAGATACCTCGAGAACCGCAAGAACTAGGGACTTGAAATTTGGTATGCAAGTTACTTGCAGGTAGGGGACGCAGTGCGAAGCTTTTGGTAAAAATCGGCCGTGCCGTTTGGTCACAAGGTCGCAAAATCGGCCTCAAAGCAGTCGCGTATCTAAACGGTTGAAGATACAAAAAATTTATGAGAATAAAAATGATTTATTATCATGAGATAAACATGAATTTAAAATAAAAGTTTGTAAAATAGGAATAACATACCGGGTGTTCATAAAATATTTCGGGAAATTTATATTACTGGATAGATCAAACCGAGATAAACAAAAAATTAAAATAAAATTTTTTGATCCGAGGTCAAATAAATAGGGTGTAGCCGATTAAAAATTAATTAAACGGACCAATCACAGCGCGCTCGGAGAGCTACCGGGCCGACTTCGGGAGGACGGGGGGGAGCGCTTGGCCGCTAGGAGGGAGCACGCAGGCTGTGCGACCGAGCTCGCACGGTTACCTTCAGTGACGTAGCAAAATTGTAAGTACGAGTCAATTATTGTCTTGTACTGTTTATTTTAATCAGCTTTCGAGTGTTGGACTCGCGCCTCGTCCTTTTTTAAAATAACAAGTTCTGGGACGAGAGCAGCGCAGGGCCGATATATATATATATATATATATATATATATATATATATATATATATATATATAATAGGATAAGGAAAGTCGTGTGATGTTCACACCAGATTTTTTTAATTTTGTTTTAGATAAGTTTCTGCGACACATGCTAAATTTATTGCGTGTTTGGCCATAAATAATATAGAAGTTGCTCTTTCTTGTTTAAATGCTTTGCCATTCCTATTTGTAAAGGTTAACTTGTTTATAGGGTGTTGGTTATTTTGCGTCATTTTAAAGTGACGTAGTAGTACAGATATTACGAAGTTTTAAATCTGATCAAGATAATGAGCGCGTATTTCTAAGATAGATTGGAGGATATTGTAGATAGTATTACGGCAGAAGAGGTTTCGATACTGGTGTAAGAAGAAGTATCGAGGACGAAAGTAGAGAGATTTTTTTGTAGTTGTGCTGCGTATGTTGGGTTTATGTAATTTTATCAGTGCTTGCGACATTCGAGTTAAAAGGATATGTATCTTTATCATTAATCTGTTTTATATAGGGGAAACCTCTGTAGTTTGGAGTGTGTTTCTTTTTATATTTGGTACGAACAGGTTTACTGACTTCTTTACTTATTTACATTGCGAATACTAATGGTGTTTTATGCATTTCACACATTGGAGATAGATGACAATAATTTATGTATACTCTATATGTTAATAGTGCACTGTATCACTGTTATGTCGAATTTTTCTTGTAATTACTCAGTATAGTAATGTAGTCAGGTCAAAGATAACTTTTGCTAATTATGTTTGCATAACTCGACTGCAAGTATTCGCATCGGACTTGTTTATGATTTAATAGTTGGGTGATTTTAATGATGGGATATTTTAAGACAACCAGTTAGGACTTTTTGTTCCGTTACGAAGATAGAAACATTGCTTATAATTACCGATAAGTTGCTGTTTTCAAGGTTTTGATGTGGAATAAGTTACTTTGTGGTGATCATAAATTTTATTAGTTTTAGATAATTCTCCGTGATCTTTAGTGCGATTCTATGTTCTTTACCTTTATATATATTGTAATTGCTGATTTTAATTATAAATGGTATTTTAATAATTGGTTGCATTTGGGAAAAATATTGGTGGAATGTTGGGTTATTAACTGTTTTGTTTGATAAAGAATTTTGTTCTTTGAATCGCTGTACTTAAAATTGACTTTGAGAGACTAAAGAGATTAAATAAGTAGCGGTTGTTAAAGTCGTGGTTGGGTAGTAGCCATTTCTTTTTTTTTATTTCATTTTTTATAAAGGTTTTATATTCTAAAGCAATTGGGTTAGAGTTATTGCTATTGTCACTATAGATAATACTAGTCGGCTTGGGTCGCCTTTGGCTTCCCTTCCCCGTCTAGCCCCGAGGGGCTGCGTTTTTATTTAAGGAAGTGCATCCATTAATAACATGAACCAGCAATTAATAAATTTTCTGAAACACGGATTCTCTAATTTTAAATATAGATTATTCCTGTCAAATATCTGTAATAAGTATGTAGAGAAATATTGTTTTGTTTAGAGAAATTAAATAATTATATATGTCAAAAGATGAAATGTCACAACTTAGAAGGTTACAACAAACCCAGATAGTGCCATCTATTTTTTATAGAGAAATGGAAATGCCTAACGTACGCCCTGCTACTCAAAAATAATTCACAGGGCAATGTGGGACTTGCACCCACTAAAACCCCTCCTCCGTTTCTCAGGAATTCCACATTCCACAAATACGCTCCGTCTATTGATACGTCAAACTACAACGGGAAAATCCATCCAACACCACACCGACTAGCTCGGGTCGCCTTCGACTCCCCTTCCCGCTCTAGTACTGCGGGGCTGCGTTTTTATTTAAGGAAGTGCATCTCTTCATAAAATTTTGAAATACGTTCAACTCGATACCTTTCCATAGTTTGAGTTTTGAACCCCTTTTATAAGTAATTTACTTCCTCGAAGGAGCCGGATCAAAATTTGTTGAAATAGGGGTTCTCTTGTTTTAAATATGGATTATTCCTGCCAAATATTAAAAGCCTATTTTGGTTTAAAGTAAAGATGCCCCCCCCCCAATTTTGGACCCCCAATTTAGCCCCGTTGAGTGGCCCAATCAAAATTTCCTAAAACAAAAATTCTCTAATTTTAACTAAAGATTATTTATGCCAAATATCAAAGGTCTATCTTTACTGGTTTGGTAATAAATGAGCGTCTGTCTAAAACTTTGACCCCCAGTTTAGCCCCTGTGGGGGGTCGGATCAAAAATTCCCGAAACACGAGTACTTTCTATTTGGCCGAAGATCATTTCTGCCAAGTTTTACATTTCTAACTTTAGCCGTTTTTGAAAAAGCCTAAAACTTTAGACCCCTGTCCGCACTTGGGGCGAATTTAAAAAATCCTTTTTTGGTACGTCCCTACGTCACAGAGAATAAAACCCTAAAGTTTCAAGATTTTAGGTTCGATGGTTTAGGCTGGGCATTGATGAATCAGTCAGTCAGTCAGTCAGTCAGTTTGGGTTTTTCCTTTTATACGTATAGATTTGGTGGTTTAAACAATATTTTAGTGGATTAGACATATATGATTGTTTAACTTGATTATTCCTGAATAAATACTAAAAGTGTAAAGGTAAATGCAGGTTGTCGGTTATTGATCGAAATCAGCCCGAGGCCGTCGCAATTGTGGGATTGCGACGAGCAAAACACAATAATCGAAGCACGACACATGCCCAATCACTTCGAAAAAATTGACATAAAGTTACAGAAGATTAAAAAAGATTTTTATTTTTGCAATCTAATTATTATCCTCATTATTTAAAATATATTTTTAAAATATATTAACATACTAATAGTCAAAAAAATACAACTCAATAAATATACAATTAAATTAAAAAAATAATAATAAAATAATAAAGTGAGATACAAAGTAAAATACGCATAATAAAAAATTAATAATTAATAATATTCTGTAAGTTAATAGAATGGTAATAATAACATGAGTATTTATCCAAGAATTATATCTTATTAGTTGGAGCTAATCTTTTTTTTCCTTTCTCTTTTATTTTTAGATTTATAACTGTTTTTCTTTATGGTTTAGTATACGGCGTTCTAGTTTCTGTGAATGTGCAAATCAAACTACCTAGTCATTTCTTCTCTGTTCGGAACGAATATCTTTTCGTTTTCAGTCTTAAGTTTCTTAATTTTTGATTAATTTGTCGTCACTAGCTCTTTGGAGTCTTGACTATTTCACTTTTTTCTTCTTATTTTGACGACTTCCATCGTATCCGTTAGCCGAATTCACTGGTTATGGTTTTTTTTATTCTACCTTTGTTTAATGTTTCTTAATGCATTAATCTTTGTGATTCAAAGTACATGTTTCATGAGGACGCGGTGGCTCAGATGGTTCAACCAATTGACTCTGTCCTCTAGCCGACGCGCTCGAGTTCGAGTCTCGCTCAACCCATGGGTGTGTATGAATGTCCTAGCATTTAAGTGCATGTTAGTGGGCACAATAATCCTTGCGGCTGCAGCGCCTGTAAGTGCGACAAGTGAATTTAGATTATGTTCAATAGCAAACATACATTCTTGTCATCGTCCGCCTTGGTAATGGTGGGTGAGGTGCAGAACTGCAGCTCAATGTCTACCTGAGGCATCGAGAGCACCGTCATCGTCTTCCCGCCGTTCATCACTGACTAATCGATCGCTTTTTATCAAAATAAATGGTATTGGGTGGGTTGTGTTGCAGCTTGTTTTTGTGCTGGAAGTTGCCAACGACCGCAGAGAATCATGGCACTTTGGATGGCGCCTTTGATGATCTGATAAAGTACAGAAAACTGGGAGGCTACCGAATTAAATGTCTCAAACGCTGTTGTGTGAGACACTTTATTGCGTACACAAGTAACAAGAAATGATTTGGGACAGTGAGCCGGCGACGTTCTAACTTAGGTGCAGCCAAATCCAGTGATAAGTCTTTGCCGTTCTCTTCTTTCTACTCATTGTCGTCGGAGATGATCGAAAATAGATTAATTTGAAGCGTAGCTTCATTTCGGTTTAGTAGACGTTTCAGCGCCTTGCGTTTTCGATCTTGGTTGCAATTGAACTTGTCACTCTTCTGCGATCCAGTCGAATTAACAAAAGGGGATATGTGACGGAGTCGCTTGTCGCGCTGATCGTCTAGAAACTCGATGTCACTCTTCTCCATTAGCTTGGTATACACCACACACCTGCAGTCAGTTTACAGCTTAGATTAGTAAATAGCAATGTCAAAAAAAGAACAATATGCAGTCTGGTGCTCCTAGATCTTCGCTTTCCATTCCTCGTTTCCTTCTTTGTCGCGTGTCGATGAAACCAGTGCGCCACTTGTTTTTCGTAGTGCTCGTATAGTCACTTGACTTTCACCTTGGCGGAGTCCAAATTCTGTGCGTAGATACTTCCGCCCATTTCCCAATGATGGACGATTTTTTTGTCCACTGTATCGACCAGTTGGTTTGATCGTCTTTGAGTTGGTGCGAGGTTGTTGGTGATAGTGGAACATGTAGAGTGTCGTCTTTTGAAGGTAGTTGAGTGTCTGGAAGCTCTGCGAAGTGGCCCAGAACCAGACACAAGGCGAGTTGGATAGGTTTTGGATGGCATGGAAGTGGCAGAATTGGATAAACAGCTATAGAATTCAGGTAAATTGACTAAAACACAGCGCTAAGCCGATGATGCAACGCGCGCAAAAACCGCCTACACCGCAGATGTCCACTGTGCGTTGACAGTACAATAACGTACTGGGTGCGTGACTCATCTGGGGCGGCAGCGCCCACCTAAAGGTGAGGCCACCTAGTAGCAGCTGATGAGACTACGGTTCGCATTAAATTTGACCTTTGAACAAGCAGTTGGACTTTGCTCATTAAATTATTTATTAATTGTAACAATCGTTTTAATAACGCTTCATTATCAGTGTATCACTGTAATAATTATGTTATTACAAAGCTTTTAAATTTAATAACAGTATAATAGGCGTAAAAGTTATATTAGACGTACATATAATTAATTATAATTAAATTAGTAAGTAAAACAATTGAATATTCAACACGGTAATTGTGTTTTTTTATTAATCGTAGTGCTATATAATTTAGTTAAGTATGTTGATTCACTTTTTCTGAAATAGGCCTTCAATAATTGCTAGTTTGTTAAAAGCATCATTTAATTTAAATAATAAGTTGTTTCGCACAGTTTAGGACATTAAAGTTAATTTGTTTTTAGATTTACAGTTTGTAACTTTAAAGCGTGATGCTTATTATACACAATTAGTATGAATAGATATTTTGCCATTTATTTTAAATATTTATTTAAATGCACATTTTACACTTCGTACGAAATGCAGTAGCCATTATTGTCATGTATAATTTGACAATGTTAATTCAAGCTTTATACCAATCTTCTTTTGTACTTCTGAAGAGAGCTGCTTCAAAACAACATTAGTTTCTTATGTTTTGTGAGGAATCACACATTTTCTATACGACTGGGAATCAATTCAAAATGTACATAACATTGTCTGTTTTTAATTTTCTGAAACATACCACCTACACGCACGATATGGCTTATAGTACAGCACGATTGTGCGGTTAGAAACAGACTAGTAGACTATTTAAAAGTAGAAGAGGAAGAAATTCCGATCTTCATTATTTCTACTAAACTATTTTTAAACTACGATTCAATATCTCGTTGGTATAGTTGCAGCAATCTTTCAACGTTAATCGTACTAAAAATATATATAAATCATTTGTAATAAATACAGTGCCCGTCTAGAACTATCATCTTACAATCCATGCTCCAAAAAAAATTTGACACTGTTCATCATATTATATTTACAGAGGTTTATAGTCTGTTTCTTTTTGTTTGTGATGTTCTTTATGAGAAAAGTTTTATCATTGTAACATCGTATGGGTTTTTGTGTCAATCAAACCTTCACTTAATTGTCATAAAAGTTATGTGAATAGTATTACTCGCAAATTGTATGTGCTCATTAGAGAACATAAAGTTATATTGCTAATGAATATTCCCTTATAGGGACACTTATTTGACAATTTTTTGTAGAGGCTTGTTCTGGAAAATCATTTTGATCTGTGTACTGAGTATAAATAAAATTTTTTAAAATTAACGATATTTTATATGCTATTTGTTATATACTAATAAGTGCTTGCCCCGCTTTCATATTAAGAAGCGTGCATTACTATCCGTTTATTGAAGACAAAAACCAGTTTCTAAATTAAATATTTAACATAGATTTGCTGTCATTTCTCAAAATTAGCATTGCGGTTTTGCCTAAAAATGTTAACAATTAAAAGTTTTTATCGTTAATTATTAGATTGTTCGCTCTGATCTTATGTCATTTAAATTAAACAACAAAATAAAATTAACGAGAGCTTAATATTATTGCAATGTCCAGCTACTTAATTTAACATTTGAAAGATAATAAAAGAAAAAATTTGCACCACGCACTCATGCTTTAATTTGAGAAGGAACAGATTAATTTTCATTTCTAGATTTGTTTACTTTATTATTGGCATAATATTTTAAATTTGTTTTAGTGTCCCATAAAATATATTTTATTAACTTTCTACAGCGGAGCTTATAGTAGAAAGTTAATGAGATTATCATCCTGTCTGTCTGTCTGCCTGTCTATCCAACGGATTCACTTCAAACTTGGCATACACAGGTCTTAGGTCAGTGTCTTTTACGGGATTGATTTTCAGCCAAATCGGTTAACGGCACCCGGAAGTGACCGTTACGATTTCGCACCGCTGTAGAAAGTTTCCTTTACGGTATTACACCGTCCTTGTTTTTTTTTATTGGTGTTATTATTTGCATTATATAATTGTCCTATTTAATCTTCTACTAAAAAAATAAAGTTAATATTTAAAATAATATTAATATGTATGTGTATAAAGTGATATAATGTCTATTATAATTTTAGATACCTTGTGAGTTTGTAGAACTTTAGTAGTCCTGGTTTATATAATGAAATTATTGCTTATCATGACTAGCTGCTCAAATTTCAAAATGTTTTAGAGCCCTATATGTACATTAATTTAATTGTCTACGCTAAATGGAGAAATAATGTGTAGCCCGAAATTGCAGACAATAAATTCTAATAACGTAAATAATTGTCGTGGTTGACTCCAAACTGAGGCTGCGTGAACAGTAGGATTTCTGTTGCAATATAAACACACACAAATGGCGCAATATATCTTTCCTCATCTTACCAGCAATGCGAGTTTACGATTTAATGAAGTTGTTCGTAAGCTTTACAAGAAAATTTATTTTATAAAAAAGAGTAGTTTATATATTTTGATTTATAAACCGTAAAGGAAGAATACACATTATAATATTATAAACTAAATTTAATACAAATTTTTCTATTCACGATTTGGTGATTAGATCTTTTAAAAATTCTTATTTTTTTTGGGTTTTTCATATTTTAGAAATTAATCAAAAGTTGCTAAAGTATAAATCTCAAATAAAGCTAACATAATAATACGCCTGGATTACAGGATATTAAAAATAAACTCGAAAAAAATGGATACACGTAATGAGCGCATATAATCAGATTGATGCATTCCAAACTGAAATACATAAAATAAGTCTATAGAATAATAAAAAAAAAAAGAGAAAACGTAAAACGCAGAACTGAAAAAGAGAATAAAGATTTTGGAAAAAGAAACACGTAAAAATAAAATATTGCGCAAGGAATTAAGCAAATGGAAACAGACTTAGAAATAAACATTAAAAATAATATTAAAAAATATTAATTGTAATAAATGTCAAAATAAATATGAAAAATGAAAAAAAAGTAAGAAAACTGCAGAATAAAGTTACACCAAGACCAATTCTAATAAAATTTGGATTATAAAGTAAAAAATTAAAACATTAAATACGGTAAAAAAGCTAAAAAGAAGAAATATTTGGATATTAGAAGACAGGTATAAGATCTGTTCGCGCCAATCTCAAAATTACCTTTAATTTTGAATTTTTAAATTAGGGCCGGCTATATTTTGGTTCCCTCTTGTACATATTTGGAATTTGTGGTATCGGCTGAATTTGTCCGAGCACGCGTTGCGATATATAGCCACGGCCCGGGCCGCGGGCTGCGCACTTGGCACTACGCCTTTTGGTTCGACACTACGCCTTTGCCTTGTGCTTTTGCCTTCGATTTTCGTTCGCACTACGCCTTTGCCTTCGTTCGTTCGCACTTGGCCTTTTGGCTATCTTCTCGCAGGCGTCGTTCTTTCAATTCAGTTTGTGACAGAAATTTTCCGTAAGACGAGAGAATTTTTAACCGAAAGTTCGCCGGCGGCTTTAATTGGCAGCAAAAGTTTTAACTTTCTGCGAGGCTTTTTGTTAAAGGCTAATTTTCGGCGTTGAAATTTTTCCGATAAAAAACTCGGAGCATTTTTTTTCATCTGGCTCGACGAAGGACCTTTTTACAGTAGGAAAGACGCTGCCCTTCGGCCTCGCTGTGGAGATTGGGGTAACTTGTCCTATTTTTTATCCATACCCTTATATCCTGTTTTTTGAAAGTCGCAGGACCAACAGCAAGGAACCGATATCTGCGAGAAAACGCCGTTTCCACAGATTAGTGTTTTAACTATAGATTTGTTTCAAGTTCCTTTATTCAAAATTTAAAATTACCTATACAGTCCACTTATTTAGGCCGCAAGATTAAAGGAAACTATTCACACCGTACATAAAATAAATTAGATCAAAGGAACACAATGCGATCTTAAAAAACATGAAAAATTATTTAGATACAAACAGAGTAGAAGGCTGTGAGGAATACAACAAAAAATAGCAATTAAAGAGGCTAAAATAAAATTCAGGAGAAATATGGATGTAAAATGACAGAAAACTGTTCTGTGGTGCACTAAACAACTTAGGAAAGAAAAAGAGTATAAAATGCTAAATATTAAAGGTAGGAAAGGTAATATAATAACCAAAGAAGATAAAATAATAGACAGATGGAGAGGGGAAGAGGAAGAATAATTTGAAAATCAAGGGATATTTGGAACTATAATCGAAAAGAAATAGAAGAAGCAATAAAGACGTTAAAAGTAGGTACAGAACCTAGTAAAGACAACATCACTAAGAAAATGATAAAATACGTGGAACGGGAAGAAATAAACAAACTAATAGAAATAATAAATGATGTATTAAAAAAATGCAAGAATACCAATGCATTGGAAAACAGATATTATCTTACCCATATATAAGAAGGGGTAAAAGACAAATTGCAATAATTCCAAAGAAATAACGCTATTAAGTGTGCCGAGAAAACTAATTGCAAAATAATAGAAAAAGGAATAAGAAATAAAATTAATACAACCCTAGAAGGCACCCAATGTGGATTTAGGAAAAATAAAAGTACTTAAGGCCTGATATTCATAAATCCTCAAGAAAGTGAAAAATTAGTCAATTAGAATAGAGAAATACCCATATGCTTTATCGACCTGAAAAACGTTCGATAGAATAAGAAGAAAAGCTATATCTAAAGTGCTACAGAAAAGAGAAGTAAATAAAACAGCATAGAAGTAATACAGGAGTTTTAAACTAAACAAGATGTTAAACAAGGATGTGTATTAAATTCCCCCTTATTTTCAGTGATATTAGATAAGGCACTGAAAAAAGCCAAGAAAAAGATGAAAAAACTAACATTTGAATACTAGAAAATGAAACAAATACAGCTGACAAAATTTATATTCGCAGATGACATTGCCTTGATAGCAGAGACGAAAGAGAATTAACAACGCAACCTTAAAGTAATTGACGATGATCCAAAGAAAAACATAAAAATTAATACTGGAAAAACAAAAACAATAATAATTTCTAATACGAAGAAAACCTATAATAAAAGACTGAGCGGAAAACAAATTGAACAAGTAGAACGTTTTAAATATTTAGGAGCAATAATAAAAGAAAACAGAAAGTTGGACGAGAATATAAATGAGAGACTGGGAAAAGTGAGAAGCATATTTAACATAATGAAGACGACATTACTCTGAAAAATAGAAGTGCCGACAAAGATAAATATCTTAAGTTGTAAAAAAGGTGGATGGAAACAGCAATACAGGGCTCGACTCCACCAGCCTAACACATAAAGGTAGAAAGGCCTGGGACTAAGTAAGTGAGTACCTTAGATCTATTGCTTGGGCTTAAATTTAAAAACATGTCTCATTTCTCTTTTCGTAAATTTAAATATTTATTTTTTTATTTTACCATTTCCACTTTATTTGCATGTATCATAGCCATATGTTAAGGACTAAAATTTTACCTTTTTTGTGATCTCTTAAATCTTTAAATCTCAGGTTTTTTATGCGATTGAAGACGCATTGTATTATGTAATATAGATAATGTTGGTCAAATAATTAAGGTATCTTACTTGGTAAATCTCGTATGTCTTAATGAACTAAGTATAGAGAACAGACAAATAAATTATGCTTATCTATTGCGTGTTCTGCTTACCATAGTTTTACCCGCAAAACCATACAGTTGAGACCCAAATAGCGTTTTTATAAAATATGCCTTAATACTATTTCAAAAAATTATTAATTCATGATTTAACTTCGTAAAAAATTAATAGTCTGTTAATATTAGTAAGCAATGCGGATTTTACTTGGGTTTCATTTATAACTTTTAGTTATTTTCACTGTCATTTTTATTACTAGCAATAATTTGTGTTATAAGATTTGTATACATTTTATAATGGCTGTTTCTTGCAAAAATATTTAACCGTTGAGGTATAAGTTGCACTAGAGTGCATTTACAATATATTAACAAAACTTATTTTATAATATACAAAGAACGCTGTAGACAGCGAGCGCGAGTGTCCGATTAAGTTATCACTAGTGCCCGCTCTTGACCCTGCAACGATTTATATTTAATTATGCCGAGTTTTACACCAAATGCGTAAGTTAAAGACTTTTACTACATTTTTAAAATTTGCTGATTAAAAACTTACAAACATCATCACAAATTCTGTAAATACAGAATATGTACAACAATGGCTCAAATATATACCCCAGTCACAAATTTTATATAATCCACAACAACCTCAATTTGGAAATCAACAACCACTTCAATTCAATTATGCGCCACTCCCGCAAACCAGTAACGTCATGCTGACGCCTTAACATCAGAACCCTCTGCCACCACCACAAAATTATACTAATATAAAATTCTTCTCTTCTGTCTCAACCCCTAATCTAAATCCAAACCCGCAACTAATAACAGAAGCAACAGAACAAATAGATATCGATGACTCCTCCGAAGAGGAAGTAACAGAAAATCAAAACCAACACAAATGGCAACAATACAAAAAACTATACAAAAAACGCAGACGAACTACAGCCGAACGAACACAATCAGAAAATTCAATCAACACTCAAAATCCATTTACTGTACTAGCTAGCGGTAGCACACTAGAGACCCAATAAGGTTCTAGTGAAAGTTCCGTACAAAAAATTCCCAAGTCCCCGCCTGTATACCTATACGGTGATACGAATTATGCTCAAATGATCGAAAATCTAACAACAGTCTTAGAGCGGCAACAATACAGCACGAAAGCACTTTCAAACAACACAACTAAAATAAATACTAATATTGCTGACTTCTATAGAAAACTAATCACCCATCTAAAAACTGAACGAATTATATACCATACCTATCAATTAAAGGATGAAAGAGCATACAGAGTGGTAATTCGAAATCTACATCACTGTTGACACCAAGGAAATTAAAGAAGAACTAAAAATGCACGGCTAAACTGTACGAAATCTCACCAACATTAGACACAGAGCAACTAAAGAGCCTCTGCCTATGTTCTTTGTTGATTTAGAGCCGGCTCAGAATAATAAAAAAGTGTTTGAATTGAAGCACCTTAATTACCAACTAATAACCGTAGAACCGCCCAGAAAGATAACCACAATAATACAGTTTACACGATGCCAGGCATATGGACATAGCAAAACTTACTGTACCAAGCCCTTCCTCTGTGTAAAATGTGGAGGAGAACATAATACACAATACCACTGTCTTCTCAAAGGAAACTCCCGCGCGATGTCAAGGTCCACACCACGCCAACTATAAGGGTTGGCAAGTGTATCCGCAACTACAAATAAATAAAGGTAAATCGTCTAGTCTTCCAAGAACATCTATTGTAAAGACATCGAATACACCAATAGCTGCGCAACATGCATACACCTTAAATTTAAACAATGCAAGTTATGCCCAAGCAGCATCACAGCAGCGCACGAACAACCAACTCTAAGATAACAGCAACAATGACATCTCACTATCTCAGTTTTTAACTAAATTTGAAACAATGTTCACGCAGCTTATGAACCAGAACAGCACGATGCTTAATCTGCTCACCATGTTAGTCAACAAATTGCAATAATGGATACTTTACGCATAGGATTATGGAATGCAAATGGACTAGCCCAGCATCGTATTGAAGTCGAGCTCTTTCTTAAACAACATAAAATCGACATCCTACTGATCTCAGAAATCCACTTCACTGAATACAGTTACTTAAATATCCATAATTATTCAACATACTCTACAAATCACCTAGACGGTACAGCCCACGCTGGCTCAGCAGTAATTATCAGTAATAAAATCTCTCACCACATAATGGAAGAGATCTCCACTGACTACTTACAAGGTACCATTCTCAACGTCAACAGTATTACCGGTCCGCTAGTGTTTGCAGCCATATATAGTCCGCCCAGACATAATATTCGACAAAACCAATACGAAACATTAGGGAATAAATTTATTGCTAGGGGGGACTATAACGCCAAAAACCCACTTTGGGGATCCAGACTAACTACCACCAAAGGCCGAGAACTGTTTAAGACGCTGCAGACACAAACTATGGCATATTGACTACTGGTGAGCCCACATACTGGCTGTCAAATCCAAACAAGATTCCTGACACAGTGGACTTCTTTCTCATCAAAGGCACACACTATGGAAAGCTACTAGCAAATTTAAACGTCCAAAAGTACATATACTACCGATTCGTAAAGATGATGGCACATGGGCTCGAACAGATGACGAGAAGGCCGAGCTGTTCGCGAACCACCTCTCCGGTATCTTTCAACCTCACCCAATAGCAGTCCCTCATGAAGAAGAAACTGAGATTCTCGACCACCTACAGGCTCCTTGTCAATTAAGCCCGCTTATACAACACGTTACACCTGCTGAAATAAAACTTGTGATTAAACATTTACATAACGTTGAAGCACCGGGCTACGATTTAATTACTGCTAAAGTCCTTAAAGAATTACCTCATCGAGCCATAATGGGTATCACGCATCTATTCAATGCAACTTTACGATTTCAGTATTTTCCAATCCAGTGGAAATTTGGGCAAATCATTCTTATCCTTAAACCGGGTAAACCCGCCCGCGAAGCCGCGTTCTACCGGCCGATAACCTTACTCCCATTACTCTCAAGAGTTCTAGAAAAACTAATCATACAAAGATTGTTACCCATAATTGTAGCTCATGAACTTATCCCACAACATCAGTTCGGATTCAAACAGCAACATGCTACCATAGAGCAGATACATAGAGTTGTAGATGTCATTGAGCAAGATTTTGGAGAAAACAGATAGTGCGTGGCGGTCTTTCTTGATGTCAGCCAGGCATTCGATATGGCCTGGCATCCTGACCTATTGTATAAAATCAAAAAAGTACTGCCCCACCAATACTACTTTCTTATCCGATCATATTTAAGTGAAAGGCACTTTCAAGTTAAACACAGCGACAGCTTGTCCAGTTTCCATCAAATTAAAGCAGGAGTTCCCCAGGGCAGCGTCATGGGGCCTATCCTATATTTTAATTTATACGGTAGACCTCCGTCATCAAGACCAGGTTGTCATTGCAACATATGCGGATCCACATCAAGCCTCCGCTATACTTCAACGCTACCTCACCACACTGCAAATGGCGCATAAAAATAAATGAAGCAAAATCGACCGCCATAACTTTTACCACAAAGCACGGAACTGCTCCCCCTGTCTTCCTAAATGGCATCCAAATCCCAATCCAGGACGAAACAAAATACCTTGGCATGCATTTTGACAAAAAACTCACATGGAAAGCCCACATAGCTAAAAATAGAAAGGAATTGGACATCAAAATGAAGAAAATGAGTTGACTCCTTGGTCAAAGATTACATTTATCTTTAACTAACAAAATGCTAGTGTATAAATCAGTGCTAATTCCAGTGTGGGCTTACGGCATCCAACTGTGAGGCTGTGCAAAGCCGTCGAACATTGCAGTTATACAACGGTTCAAAAACAAAGCCCTCCGCACTCTAGCCAACGTTGAATGGTTTGTATGCAACCTAACACTTCATAACGACCTTAAAATACCCTGGGTCAAGGACGAAATCACCAGAAACATATCAAACTATGCTACTAGATTATCCAAACATCCCAATTACTTAGCACGCAACCTACTTGACAACGCCAATATTATCAGACGCCTAAATCGATGTAAAATATTTGACTTTACCAACTAGTTTTAATATTTCGTTTATCGGGGTCCGTCTCATGTCTTTGTAATTCTTCAATCACATTTGCTTGTTAGCCACTTGGCTAGTTGTAAATCTGCTGTTTACTAAATAAATAATAAAAAAAATAATATACAAAATAATTAAATTCTTAGAACTTCTTTCATAAACTTTCACCATATTTGGTTAATGATATTTATTATTAAAAGCTTACTCTAACATTTAGTAAGCCTCATTAATTTTCTAGCTTCCTGATGTTGAAACAAAATGCACATAAACCTTTTGCTTCTTTAAGTTACGTCGGAAAGCACAAAATGTCAAAGTATAATCATATAATATAAAAAAATTGTTATTTTTATAAAACTGTTTATTCTTTTGTTGCTAAAAATACATACGTACACCTTTGGAACGTAATTTGTGTGATAAGAATCTGCAATGTACCTCTATCTTATTCATTTATTAGATTCGCTACAGGCCGTCTTAAATGTATTCTTAAACCTTAAGTAATTCTTTGCGTGCAAACGATTATCGTTAAATGATGAACTAAAACCTACAATTGATAACTCTTTTGAACCCGCCAAAAGAGATTGCTGGAAATATAAAATATTTCTGAACAATGCGAACTGTAAATGAGAAAATCATTATCAGATAGTGATTTCGAAAGAGTAACATAGTGCTAACGTTAAGATTAGAAATTTCATAAATAATTAGAGATAACTTAATAGCAATAAATGTATATTAGGCTAGGCAACAACTGGTTGAACTGCGTAGTATTTGAGAAAAAACTCGACGTTTGGGTATCGGTTTTTATACTATTTGCAAGAGTTTAGCTTTTCACACAGGATCTGAATGTGCTTACCTCCCAAGGAAAGCTATAAGCCTTTGATAAGACTGACCTTTCGTGTGTCCTGCTTTGTTATTTATAGGGCTGGAAGTGGGAATGGGATAAGGATTTATTAAAATACCCATTTTACAGTAGGATGGTGGTAATAGTTTTAATTTCTGTTCGCCGGTTTTTTATATCGGAAAGTCTGATAGATAAGGTGATGAGGGATTTTGTAACCAAATAGCAGTATTTCTTGTGTGTTATATATTAAACATGTAAACGATTCTCTCCTTTCTCCTTATTACTTTTTACTAAATTAATTATTAAGCATTATACTAGTAGATAACTAATCAAATTAATTAATTACATTTAGTAGATAAGTTCTACCATTACAGAGAGTCGAAGCAGGGGAAAATTCATGATAAGATGGTCAGATTATCCCAAAAAGGTGACTGGATTGTGCTAATACAGAGAGGCACAAAACAGAAAAAAATGGAAAACTTTAAGGAAGGCCTATATCCCAAACCATGATAGAGAAAGGCTGATGGAGATGGAATGGAGTAGATGAGTCATAGGGTTTAGAAGATATTAATCGTTTAATTTTATCTAGTTTGTCTACCAAAAGAGTTGCTAGCTTATTTCGATGAACTTTGACATGTTCACTATATCTTTTACAGAACGTTTCAATTTCTTTAGTAGGCGTGCTTTGCAATATTGCAAAGCACTACTCCGGGAACAATATTTTCTTAATCTCAATGTATAACACATTGATAATCTTTTTTTTTCTATGGTCATATTTATTTTTGTTTAACAAGTCATTCTGTATTAGAATGTTGGAATTGATTTATTTTAAATACTATCAACTAACAATGGTAACTGTTTGGTACAGACAGCTTCAATTTTTTTTGGCCTTCATTATAGGTGCATATTAGTCTTCTGTTATATATAAATCACTTGCCTATGCACATAAAAATAACAGGCACTTAGAAAATAAGGTTTTGATTTATAAAGCACTAATCAAGCCAATTTGGACATATGGCATAGAACTATGGGAGTGTTCGTGCAAATCAAACATCAATATTATCTAGAGGTTTTAAATAAAAGCCTTAAGAGCACTCACCGATGCTCCCTGGTGTGTATCAAACATAACTTTATATAATGCCCTCAAAATCTCCTTCGTACATAAAGTTATGACTGAAAGATCTATACAATATCAAGTGAAAACAGCAGTCCACCTAAATAAAGTAATTAAGTCACTAACAAAAAAATTACAATGTATACTGTTCAAGCGTAAATAGCTACAAGATCTAGGAAACGGTGCATAGTAATGGTGTTTAGTGTTAGGCAGTAGCTTCTAATTCTAGTAAAATTATTTACGACAGTGTCATTAAAGAGTTCCCTATCACAATATTTATATTATTTATTATATAAAATTAGTTTATAGGATAATTTGTACTTTGATTGCTAATAATATATACACAAAAGTTATGTACGGTAAGTAGCTGTTTTACACAAAGAAAATTTAAGTCCAGAAGAAATTGTTTGTAGTTCGTCCTACTCATGTATATTTTTTATACGTAAATCTTTTTGTGCCTTGTAATTTTTAAGGAAACATTGCATACATTTTAAAAGCTGCATACAGCATTATTGTAAGGTAAACTTCTATTCTTCAGAAAGAGACTTACAAAAATCAAAAACTCTTATTAGTTTCTGAATATCAATCAGAATTAAAATTATACAATGTAAAAATCTTTTTCGAAAGGTATATCGACTTTATTTATTATTATCTACGTAAACACTAGTTTAAGGTTGCCTTTTGTCTAAATTATATATTAAGCAATACAAAAAAGTAAAAACATTTTTAATAAATAGTCACATAGACGTCTTATTAGTTAATGAAACACATTTTACAAGCAGAACATATTTTAAAATGTCAAACTATGTAACATATAATACAAACCATCTTAATAGTACCGCGCAAGGCGACACAGCAGTTCTAATTAAAAGTACAATCTATTACTATAAATCACCGAAATATTAAAAAAACTTTTTACAGTCTACTGCAATAAAAGTAACAACTTTATCGTATTAATTGACAATTGCAGCTCTCTTGCCCACCTCGTCACAATATAAAAAAGAACAATTTTTAAGGATATTTCTAAACATTAAATTTCTAGCTGGTAGTAATTAAAACAGCAAACATATGAGGCGAGGCTCATCCCTAGTAACCACAATAGCTAGAGAACTGTTAACATAATTAGAAGACAATAGTCCTATTAACAAGCCGAGTGATGCACGTAAAGTTTCTGATCTATTAGATGTTTATGTTACAAATAGAATCAACCCGACATACACCCAAATACGATTTGTCTTCTGAAAACTTTCAAATTATAGCAACAGTTGAAACATTTGTAATATAAAAAAAAACCTTTACCTAGACTGCACAATGCTCCTACAAATTGGGATACTTTTCACAGTATATTATATGACAGCATAGACCTAAAAATCCAACTTAAGGAGACAGAAAAAATAAAGACAGTTATAAAAGTATTTATAAACAAATTGCAATAGGCTGCATAACAGTCTCCACTAGTACTTCACCTAAGAAATAAAATCCCAACATACCTTTAACAATTAAAAAAGCAATAGCAGAAAGAAGACGCGCTAGACCAAAATGGGAACGTACTCACACACCAGCTTACAAACAAGTTTATAACTAAATGAGTTTAAGATTAAAAATAAACCTAAAGAAGTAAGAAACAAATGAGCAATATATTACAAAATTAACTAGAACCAATAAAGAACTCAAAACACCTATAATTTCTGCACCACCAATAAAAATCAACAAGCCATGGGCAAAAAGTGACTCTAAGAAAGCTAATCTATTTGAAAAATACTTGGTTTCCGTATTCCAACCACTAGACAATAAGGCAGACCAAGAAATAAAACAGAATTTATCTATTCCATCTATAATGCAAAAGCTTATTAAGGTCTTATCACCAAAAGAAATTGCGGAAAAATTAAGTTTCTAAATCTAAGAAAGTCATCTGAAATTAACTTGTAACGGCTAAAATAATTAGCTAAAAAGAGATATTGATGCTAATCTACATCTATAACAATACACTGCAACTTTAGTGTTGACCAAAATGTCTGAAAACGACACAATACATAAGTAAACCAGGAAAAAAACCAACAGATGTCTCCTTTTACAGACTCATAAGTTTGCTATCAGTAAGCCCAAATTACTTGAAAAACTAGTGCTTTGCAGGCTAAATGTAGATTTGCTTCCAGAGAACGTGATAACAAACCATCAGTTGAGCGTCCAACAGAAACACTCTATAGTGCAACAAGTTTACTGATTTATATAAACCATAAGCAAAACATTTTTAAATAAACAATATTGTGGAGTCTTTCTTGGCAATAGTCTAGATTTTAATAAAGTCTGATACTCTGAACTTATTTATAAAATCAAACATATTCTTTCATTAGCATACTTCAAACTTCCAGGATCATACTTGAACGAGAAACATTTTAAAAAGGTAAATGAATAGAAATCCGCCTGCTTTACAATCAGTTCAGGAGTGTCATAAGGCAGTGTCCTTGGTCTACTGCTATATGTTTTGTACACGTTTTATCTACCGATGGCACAAAATGCGATAACAGTCATTTACCGATTATACGGTTATTCTCTCCTGCTATGAAGTTTCTTAAATAGATTTGAAAATGACACAAAATAACCTAAACAACCTCTAACAGTGCCTGAAAAAGTAAAAAGTAAAAGTGAATGAAAATAAATCTGCGCATGTTACGTTCACCCTTCGAAAAGAAACATGCTCCGCTGTCATAATGAAACGTACGAATACCACAAATACAAACTGTAAAATATTGAGGTCTATACTGACCCTAAACTGACTTGCAGACAACATATTACACAAAAAAAAATTAAAGTGAGAGCTACAATGTCTGATAGGAAGAAAATCACGGCTACCTATGGAAAGTACCTTCATCTATAAATCAGTCATTTTGACTAAAAATATAGCTATGTGCCTTTAAATCAAATATTAAAATCATTTAAAGTTGCCAATCCAAGATACTTCGTCAAATTGTAGATTCTCTCTGGTATGTAGTAAACCATACAGTACATATAGATGTACATGTTCTAACAGTTACAAGAAGCTATCCGTAAAAAAACCACCACACATCAAGATTTTATAGTAAATGATTCTAATCCCTTAATGGAACTACTTCTGAAATCAGCAATCAACAAAAGACTTAAAAAGCTGTGATAAAGTGAACTAATTTATGTTAAAGTATACTTAAGTTTGTACCGGTGATATTGCTGGATATCATAGTATTTTGTCGCTAGTACATGCTAGTGATCATCATCTGTTTAGCTAATAGAATTACGTATTATTCTGATTGCTAAATAAAATATAAAGAAATCTGTTTTCTAGTGTTACTTTATAAATCTTGATTAGAGCACTTAGCCAGTTTATTTCATTGGAATTTTTATTCTAATTGCTGTTCCACTTTTTAATTGTAGTTAGTACCATTACCATTTTACAATTTGAAGAAACTGTTTTGTTTTTCATACTATATCTTTAATATAATATAACATAATTTGGAGCAGCAGTTTTCTCTCACAATATTTATCATTTAGGAGATAATTTTGTCATAATTGCAAACTTTTCCTATTTTATTTTTCTAGTAGCCTATTATAGCCTTTCCTTTTTATTGGATTTTGATGTAACTTCTATAAGGTCCTTCTATTCTTACTTTATGTCCCTTTCAATCTCTCTGTACTACCAACTAACTGTATGAAACATTGTATCCATCTAGCATGGCTTTTGTTTATGCCTTCTTGTATTCAAGTTCACATTATAAGTTCTCTTAACCTTTTTAGGTTCTTTAGTAATACAACTTTGACTTTCTTTTGGTTTTTTTTCTGAAAATGATTTATATTTTGTTTTTAGCTACATTTACCTCTGTTTTACTTGTTTTATTAGATATAGCTTTGTCTTTTGGCGAGTGATACACAAATAATTTTTTTCTATATTGTCTTTAATTTACTGTGTTTAACTAGCGGTCTGTTTTCTGTTTTTATTTATTCTGATTTTGCCACACATTTTAAATAGTGCTGCCATTAGTAGTCTTTTAAAATTTTCCAAATCTTGGTTTTTCTTTTCAATTTTCATTGCTTTCTATTTACTCAGGTTATTTGAAAATTGTTGCTTTTGTTTGTATTACAAACTGGACAAATAAATTTATTCATCTTCAAAATGCATGTTTGAACAAATTATATAAGTGTTATATATCAAAATACTTCTAAAATTGCAAGTTATTGAACGATACCAAAGACATAAAAAGTAGACATCAAAAATATTAAGTTATAGCCCAGGCGTACGAGCTTTTGCAACTTATTAGTTCATCACAGTTAACTTTTTTTTATTTCCTGAGCATCTTTTTCTATTATAGTATTTTCATCACTTTTTGGGAGACTTTTTTACTACTTTAATTACTAGATTATTTTTACTTTCCTTATCCTATAAGGAAAGTAATGTAATCGGCAGAAATTTGACCTATCCAGTTTTTCACATTTCTGGACGAAATATAGCCTCAGGACACAAAAAAAGTTGGTTTGGGCCATTGGTTCGTGTGTGTGTGTCTGTCTGTCTGTCGGTCTGACAGTAAACAGGATATCTCGAGAACCGTAAGAGTTAGAGACTTAAAATGTTGGCATGCAAGTTACCTGTAGGTAGTGGACGCAGTGCGAAACTTTTGGTAAAAATGGGCCGAGTCGTTTGGTCGCAAGGTCGCAAAAGCGGTAGCGAATCTAAACGGTTGAAGATACAAAACATTCATGCGAATAAAAATGATTTGTTATCACTAGATAAATATGAATTTAAAATAAAAGTTGGTAAAATAAGAACTCAAAATGAAGCTCAGGATTTTTAATATACCGGGTGTTCTTAAATGTTTCGGGAAATTTATATTATCGGATAGATCAGACCGAGACGAACAAAAAATTACAATGAAATTTTTTAATCCGAGGTCAAATAAATAAGTTAAAGCCGATTAAAAATTAATTAAACAGACCAATCACAGCGCGCTCGGCGAGCTTCCGGGTCGACTGCGGGAGGACGGGGGGGGGCGCTTGTCCGCTAGGAGGGAGCACGCAGGCGATAATGGGGAAGGCCGTGCGACAGAGCTCGCGCGGTTACCTTCAGTGACGTAGCAAAATTTTAAGTATTGTCTTGTACTGTTTATTTTAATCAGCTTTCGAGTGTTGGACTCGCACCTCGTCCTTTTTTAAAGTAACAAATTTTTAGACGAGAGCAGCGCAGGGCCGAGACGATGGACCCGGTATAATATATAATAATAGGATAAGGAAAGTCGTGAGATGTTCACACCAGATTTTTTGTTACCGTTTCCCAGACTTGGGAATTTTGTTTTTAGTGTCGATATTATACCTCACAGCTTTTTCCGTCATTTCAGATTTCTACTTTCATGTTAACTCTTTTATATTGCACCAATTTTTGGAATTTATTCGATCGTTAGTGTTTCTTATAATTTCTCTATTTTTATTTTCTTTTTGTTTAAATGCATTTCTATTTCTTCCAGTAGATATTTCAATTGTTTACGTATATTTTGCTTTTGGTAGAAGGGCTCTACACACTAGCTTATTTTTTGTGTTCTTCATATGATATATCTATTGCTTTCTTCTTTATTTTGTAAATGTATTTTGTTTCCTGTTTGACTTTACTCTATACAGTAAAATATTATTGTGTTTAATAGACTTTTCATATTTTGTAAATACCCTCTTACGTTATTATCTGGCGTTTTTGGATTTACCATATGTTATTTGTATACTTATTTTCTTATACAATTTTTACGATAGTAATACAGTTAAAGTCACTTGAAATGCACTATTTGTAAGATTTTTGTTAAATCTTTATAATCAAAGAGATCTATGAATAATATTATATATTAGAAAATTATTTTAGGATACATTATCCAAAAAATACATATAAAAACGCAAATTTAGTAATTGCAAAATAGGGGAAGAAAAGGAGATACCATAATGTAAAATATATAACAAAAATATAATAATAATAAGAAAAATACTAATCAAGTTATTAACCATATAAGGAAAATCATTTTTGAAAACATTATTGGAAGATGTAATACAATTTATAATGGATATATGAAAATAAATATTAAAGAATATAATTAGTGCAAATACAAATTGATAGAAATAAGTACAGAAGACTAGTTTAAGCCCTCGTTTAATTATACTCTAAATCATCATATTAAGTTCGTTATATGTATTAGATTTGCTTTGTTTCTAATGAATTAACTCATGGGGCTAAGATTGATAAATATTATAAGTTGGAATTTTTGTGTGCAGTTAAGCTAAGAGTGTGATTACTATTAATAAAAAAATATTACGATCCATTTTCATGGCAACTATAAATATGGAAGAAATACATTGTCATGGCGTATCATAAACATTTGGCTCGACAAAAGTCTAAACGAAGGTTATAAATATGCGTTTAAAAAGTGTAGTTATTTTAGCTAGAACAGGACGGACGCAAACTGCTTGTATAGGGAGTAATAAAGCAAAAGTATATTTTGTTGTAATTACAATAACGAATGGCAAACACAAGGATAACAAAGCTATGAGAATTTAAAAAATATAATTATTAAAAAATAATAAATTGCTCTTATCGTTATGTAGTCTGTATTTTTAAAATTGCTGTAAATTGGCTTGGCACATTACTATACGTTTTGATTTGTTCTGATTTAAGTGTAATGTTATTCACTAGTTATAGCATGTAAGAAACATAATAAAAGGAATAACTAGCGTGATGTATATTATAAATTAAATAGCTTTTCTTTTATCAATATGCAAAACTGCTTTTTTATTATTTACTTCAGGCCTATTAGCACACCACAATAATTATCAAAATAAATGACTTCTTTAAAACGAAATGCAAAAATTACAAGGAAATAATGTTTGTTTTTAAAAAATTGGTAATGGTTATTTCGTTTTTGAAGGGTAAACATCGCCTGATGTGCTCTATTATTTTTGAAAGTATCGAGTGCCACACTACCAATCTGATAAGTGTTTCAGATATAAAACATGCATTTACTGCAAGGTCGTTATCCTGTATGTACATTTAGTTTTTAACGTCTTATTAACAATATTAATAATACTGAACATAAGCAAGTCAATCGCTTAATCATGTTTTCAGCGGGATACGGCTGCGGTTCGGGTCCGCGAGGTGTATCAGGCCAAACTCCCTTAGAAAACTGCGGGTTTACTTTTAGCTTATTTATTACTCAAGGAAATTAATACCCATTACGACAAAACCAGTACAGCATCCAACCCAACCCACAACTTCCGTATGTAACACAAAATCAAACATTAACATCACCTTTCTATGTAATAAATCGTCATACAGCCCCATGCCCCCAGGCTATGTAAAATAGTAAAAGCTGTTATCAACACGATAACATGGATATCAACAAGAACGACTAGTCTTGTAAAAAATCGAAATAAATTCTATTAATTTAGAAAACAAAAGCACTCAAGTCAATGGCAAATAGTCAAAAAAAAAAGAAAAATGAATCACTCTCCACTGCACCCGACTTAACAACAATTTTCCTAAATAAGTGTATCCAATAGAAAGGAGGCCTTATTACAAATGAACAACACAACACTGAACAAACACCTAATAATCAATTACTAAAAATCGCAAAACCTCCTCCAATCTATATCTATAGAGTAAACAATTACAACAAGATGATTAGCAGTATAAACAATATACTAGAAAAAGAACAATATTACACAGCGATGTTAACAAATAATACCGTTAAAATCAATACAATCACAATAGATTTGTACAGAAAACTTACTAAACATTTTAAAGATGAAAACATAATGTATTATCCCTTCCAGCTAAAGCAAGAGAGACAATATAGTGTGGCTATCCAAAATCTGCATCACACTACATGAACGTAAGAAATTATTAAAGAAATGGGCGAGCTCGGTCACACAGTACGTAACACTATTAATATACGTCATCGTGTAACTAAAGAACCACTACCGCTGTTTACGGTTAATTTAAAACTTAAGGGAAGTAATAAAACGATATTTGATGTAAAACAAAGTAACATAATTGTCTCGATAGAACCACCCAGGAAAACACTACACCACAGTGCCAAAACTACGGCCACACAAAAACCTATTGTAACAAAACTTTTGCCTGTGTAAAATGTGATAGAGGACGTGCAACTTCCACATGCAAGAAATCCTCGAACACTTTAGCTAAATGCGTTCTATGTTGTGGAAGCCATTCGGCTAAGTATAAAGAGTGGTCGGTATACTAAAACATACAAACAGCTAAAAATATACCATTTAGGGGATTTACAAATAAAACGTCTCTACAACAAACCCCATTAAATGTAAGAGATTTCCCACCGATTGGACCACAGACGCATGATACAAACAAAGAAGTCAAAAATATTATACAAAACCAACCAACGTATTCACAAGCAACTAAGGAAAACCTAATAACCACCTAAACAACGAACAACAAACAAACATCAACTAAATGCTTTCTAACTTTCTCATGAAATTTAAAGCAATGTTCACCAAACTGATCAGCCAAAATAGCATGGTTCTAAATATGTTCTCGTCTTCAATAAACAAATTAGCTTTAAATGGCAACCTCTTTACGGGTTTCCCTTTGGAACGCCAACGGCGTTTCCAATCATATTTCCGAAATAATAGTCTTCTTACACAGTTATTGACATCTTACTTGTATCCTAAACCCATGTTACACCTACAGCAGTAAAGAAAATCCTGTACTATACCGCATACCTTTGCAACCATCCAAACGACACGACTCATGGTGTTAAAAATACAGTTGCTCATTATGAATGGAAATTTTATTAGACTAATAAAATACAAAGTGCTATCATAAAAATTTAAGTTCTTCCTTATCCACTAACAATTGCAGCAGTCTATAGCCCAACCAGGCGTGCTATTTCAACTAAGGAATATGAAGATTTTCTACGACCTGTGTATATCATGGGATGAAACTGGAACTCCAAAATACTGCTTGTATTGTATGTCGCGACTAACCACCCCAAAAGGACGTACCGCTGGAAATAAATTGCCATATCTGATTGATTTTGCTGTAACTCGTGGAATAGCAAATATATACACCCTACTGAATCTATTTATGATTTGTCCACAGATTATACCCCGATTATTATTACCTTAAGCGTAACAGTCGTCAGCAAACAACTCTCCTAGAACTCCGCACCAAACACATCAATTGGGATTATGTCCGAAGTCTATTGGAAAATAAAATTAACCTTTCTGTACGAAACAAATATGCTTAAGATCTCGATGAAGCAACTCAACATCTAACAATAACAATATAAAATGCTGCCTAACAAGCTACGCCTAATACAACAACCAACCATTTGAAAGCTACCAACATTCTCCGTTATATATGAGACCTCGTTGCTAAAAAATGTAGGGTATGGAAGAAGTAGCAACAAACTAAAAACAGGCATAATAAAACCTCATGCAATAAACTTACCCACCAGCTACACAACGCACTAATGGAAGCACGGAATGACACATTCAAAGAATACATCATGTAACTCTCGCCAGATGACCAAACTATATGAGAAGGAACGAAAAAGTTTAAACGACCGATAGTTATAATACCCGCAATCAAAAGACTTGGTGGCAACTGGGTTAGATCTGAAGAAGAAAAAGCAGATACATTCGCCGAGCAACTCGCTACCGTTTTCAAAACACCGCAGCCCTAAGGTATTCATGATGATACTAAAATTAAATCATTTTTTAAAGCACCATGTCAGATAATACTACCAGTTTAACCTTTTTCATCAGTCGAAGTACGTAAACAAATCCTGAATATGACCTGTTATTGGGTGAAGTGTTACAAACTCTTTTTCATAAAGCTATAGTGTTGCTTACCATCATTTACAATAATATTCTACTATTATGTGTTTAAGTGGACTGTATTATATTTGTAATTTTAAACAAAGAAACTGCAATCAAAAGGCCAAAGCTGGAAAACTCACTTTTGGAAGCGGACGCTCTACTAAAGAAAAAAGGAAAAAAGGGTGTGGATGGAAACAAAGGCAAGTTACTCCAATCTTTGCTGCGGGGCCGATCGGAAGCGCCTTCTCTGGTGTGGGTCCTCCAGCTGGTTGTGCCCGAAGTTTACGATTAGGTTTTTTCTTAGTTTCTCGCCGGGTCAGATGCAAAGAAAATCGGACCGAGCTTTTCCGCTGGCACAATTTCGACTCTTGCCGCCAATTAAACACGACAGGGAATTTTCGGTAAAAACGGTTTCGTACATATGGAAAATTAAAACTGGCCGCACGTTTTCTATACCATCACAGTTATTATTCAGAAACGGAGCGAGCGATAACAGTAGAGAAGACGCTCCGGTCGGAGCCGTTCTGCTTTATATATCGGCGCACCGCGCAAGCGTGCAAATTCGTCGCAGTTATCTCAAATAAAAACTAAAGCGCATACACAGAGGGAGCCATAAGACGGCCGGCCATAATATAAAATTCAAATAAAAGTAATTGGAGATTAGCGCGAACATTTCCCCGCCTCTGAAGCCACTGCCTTTAGCACCAACAACTACTGCGAGGAACGGTCAAACTCCAAAATCGAACCTAAAAAACTTGCAATACAACAAACGCAATAAGGTTATACGTACCAATCACCTCTCCATAATGAAATAAACAACCTTGATAACTATATACACACTATATACAAATGTCTACAAACCACAAATATCCGCATTATTGGGAAAGGAGTGGGAACAGCTTCGCCATCGGTAGAGCAGAAGCTCCTCCTGAGGTTCGAACTCAAACTAACCGAACCACGGGGCATCTCCCATCAAAGGTGACAAATTTTTTTGCACGAACTCTTAAAACACCTATTACAAGCACGGACACAAGCTCATACCATTTGTCGCACGGACATGTAGTTCAAGTCCCTGTTGGCAAAACTCTGAACATGGCACACACAAAATGAACAACCAACTTGTCGCCCATATCAATCCTTGCATAAACTACCACTCTACAACCTTCCCAACAGGCATCGGAAAACCCAATCAGCGTCACTAACCCGCTTTTTCCAACATCCAACATCCAGGGATTTCCATTCCCGACAAAACCGGTACTTTCCGCCACCAAAATTTTGACTCCCGAAACACAATCGGCAAACAAACGATATCCGGGATAAGGAAATTCCTGCCGTCAATCAAACATGCTAGGGAATAAAATGGCCAGAGCTAAAACTCCCAAAGAATCAAATACACGTGTAACTGTAGACAACACATGCCGCCCGGTACATCCTCGATATTCCGTTGCAATCCGAAACCCAAAAAAATTTGAATGGGGACTCCAAAACAAACTCCAATACAGAGCGCCACTCGCCAATTTCGGCTCATCAGACGACCATTCCACCATGGAGAATCCCCCAGCTGCCAACATCCGCCGCGCTTGAACTCTAAACTTGGAAACTCTATCTACAGCTTCCCGCAAAGCGACTAGACCATCCAAACACATGTTCCCCGGAACAACCTCGGTCATGACTGAAAAACCCCTTTTTTTCTCGTCCACCAGCCGATGGACGGCTCGCAATGCCAAAATAAGACGACACGGAAAGGCCAAAGAAAACTGCAT
The DNA here is from genome assembly GCA_036346155.1 of Sinelater perroti. Classification (NCBI taxonomy): domain Eukaryota; kingdom Metazoa; phylum Arthropoda; class Insecta; order Coleoptera; family Elateridae; genus Sinelater; species Sinelater perroti. The sequence continues at coordinate 7,309,687 of JARFIY010000359.1, forward strand.
TCAACTCAAACACTTCTACAGGACCCTCCGGTTCAGACCCCTACAGCAGCTCTTGGAACCTTCAGTCTTTAGCTCGTACCCAAATTTGCCGATACACCCGTTCTACGTCTGCTGACAAAGCAACCGAAAACAGACGGAAACCCATTAACAAATCAAATATATCGGCTTGTAACCCTAGTCCCACGGGCAACAAATCACTAATTGATGCTCCCGAACTCGTTTTTGCACTTGCATCAAATACTACGCGAAGCGGCGTAGAAACGCTCCGTGGTCTAAAAACGCTGAAATGGGGGATAACACAGCCAACTTCAAGGCTAGAATCGGCTGTCAATGACACGCGGCTCCGCTCCAAACAACCCAAAATTACGCTTTGACAAAGGCCCTCCACCTCCGGAAAACGTCGAAAGCGCTCCTCCAGGTCCAACAACCGCCAAAATTCCAGATCTCAGGAGCTCCCCAACTTCCGTGGATCCTACTCAAAAGACAAACAAACAACGAATCCCCCAGAACCCGATCCTCTTATGGTCGAAGAAAACAACTTCTCACAAGTCTTGATTCACAATTGTTGTTAAAGGGACCTCTTTAACTTTCCAGAATTTTTGAAGGAAAGTTTTGACCGATTTATTAATAGCAATCAAACTTACGGGATTAGTCTTCTTGAACACAACCGAAAACCTACTTATAACAACAAACCCAAGGGGACTTGAAATGCCAACCGGAAATTTCGATAAACTCATTAATTTCATGTTTTCCAAAATCTGGCTAACAATTTCGGCATATAAAATTCCGTCGGCTTCCTCCGGAATGTGGAAAAACTCATCCGCCAAATCCAGGGTTCGCAGATAGGCCAACTTGGAAATATCATCCTCCGCCGACGGCAGTTTGTCGACGATCTTTCTGACAATAAGGAACTTAATCGTAAACATAATACTGCGATCAAAACGAGACTAAAAAGTCAAGTTAGTTTTTCCACAGACTGTTTGTGAAGCTCTTCCAGAACTTAATACAAAAGACTTCAGGCGTTCGATTGGCAAGTTCAAATGTCGACATGCCTTAGAAGTTAAAAAAATGTGACTGACTTCTCGAATCCAACAACAATCTCACATTTTTTAATATGCCCCGACTTGTAAACCCTCATGACAACCGTCGACATTTCCACGAGATCGGACATTTTCGGATTTCCCAACAAACACAGACTCGTCTGTTTCGCTTCTGACGACGGCCTAAAGGTTTACTCTCTTTCAAAAATTCGAAATGAAAGAGGGGGTCATGAGATAAGCCACATTTGTCATGGAGGATACGGTTTGCAACTTGGGGCGCGGTGATCGGGCGAGAAACACCGGAAACACAAACTTTATCTACAATGAAGTGTCTTATACACATACACTATTCTCAAATCTTTCCTCCCTTTGTTCAGCATATTAGATCAGTTAGTGCGATATATAGAAAACAATTTGAGCATTATACAAATCTCTGACTGCATAAGGTTACTGTAAAAACACAGAGCGTTTAGAAGTTAAACAACTTACAAAAATAAATATAGCAAAACCTATGCCTACCTATTCTTACTCTTTACATCCTCGAACGGCAACTCTATCAGCAACAACAGCAAACCTGCATTGTTCCCTTTTAACGTAGCATTGCCTCTAGATGCAGAAACAGAAAACTAAGCAAAACATTATCAGCGGATCTAATTTGGATTGGGAGAACGATCGCAATCTTATGGTAGTTTAGAAATGCAATGTTGCTCGACTTGAGGCGCGAAGCAGTGGCTAGCGAAGGTGATGGAGACATGTACGGTGTAGAGCAGAGGTTGTTGCTCAAATCGCACTAATCCAGGAAGCAGGGCAGCTCTTCCGAGGTTGACCCTCAGTTGGTTTTATTAACTATATCAGTCTTGTGAATTGACAAGTCCCACATTTGAATTGCTCCGTTAGAATGCCCCGTGAATATAAATTTTCGGGGTCTTATATCCATTCTGTTCGACCAAATGGCTTGCAATAAATTTTAATAGCCAACAATCAACCAAATTTATAATTTTACAAATTAAATAATCAATCAAATTAATTCAGCCGAGATAATTTACTTTCATAACATTTGAAAATAACCAATCTCTAAAACGGATCTCTCCCAAGGGATTAAGGCTCAACGTTTCAAGGCTTGGGCGTACAATCTAATCTAACGCGGACACGACCACGCGGAAAGTCCCCGGTCAAATTGACCTGGCTAGAACAAACAACAAAATGGCTCAAAGCCGGCTCGAAGGACCAAATGTTCAGGTTTAAGTAGACTGTATTGTATTTGTAATTTTAAATAAGGGAACTGCAATCAAAAGGTTAAAGCTGGAAAGCTCACCTTTGGAAGGAGACGCTCTACCGCAGAAATCGGCTTTCCGTGCTGTAATCCTGGGGGAATCAATCTTCGCTGCGGGGCCGATCGGAAGCGCCTTTTCTGGTGTGGGTCTTCCAGTTAGTTGTGTCCGAAGTTTACGACTAGGTTTTTCTTGGTTTCTTGCCGGGTCAGATACATAGTAAATCGGACCGAGCTTTTCCGCCGGCACAATTTCGACTTTCTAAATACAATCGGCCAACAAAATGACCTCAGGGATGAAGAAACTTTGGTCGGTAAAATATCGAATCCCGATATAACAATCGGCCTTCAACAAACGATCACCGGGATGTGTTTAGAAACAATCACGTATGTACAGGATTAAACTACACTTACCTAGTCCTAAAATCATACTTGACTGAGAGGACCTACCAAGTCGAAATCGGTAATAAAGTGCCAGAATATCATAAAGTCATCTCCGAAATACCACAGAAAGGTGTAGTTCATCCGTTACTTTATTTACTTGACACATCTGACACACCAACTATAACCAATATTTTAATAGTCATGTTCGCTGTTGTTACGGCTATCCTCTCAGATAATGAAAGACCAGAAACAGCTGCAGCTCATTTACAAGCCCACCTAGATACTCTGCAAGATTGGTTTTACAAATGGCGAATAGCAGTAAATAGTGACAAATTTGCTCATGTCATGTTCACCAACAAGCATAAGTCAAAGTTAACGATGCTCTAATTTCCCAAATAACCGAAATCAAGTTTCTTGGACTGCATCTAAATCAGAAATTAACATGGAGTGCATATATCAAAGCCAACAGGAAGCAAAGTGACCTAAAGATTAAAAAAATAAACTGGCTAGTCGGTATACGAGCCCAACTATCTTGGTCTAACAAAGTACTCTTAGATAAAGTCATTATTAAATCTATTTGGACATTTGGGATCTAACTGTGAGGCTGCGTAAAAACCTCCCATACTAAAATCCTGCAAAGATGCCAATCAAAGATTATTGAAACAATAACAAATGCTCCGTGGTATGTTACACAAGTATCTGGGGATACCATAGGTAGCCAACAAAATATGACTTACGAAACAATTCATCAACAAGTTGCCAGGACATGCAAATTATCTCCTTGATCAGTTCAGCAACCAACCGAAAGTCACCAGAAGACTCGTATTAGCTGGACCCCTTTACGTTACGTAAATTATAAAACATTTACTTATTATTTGTAATCGACAATGCAAAAAGACACTAATTGTCTAAATTATTTTGTCTTATAAATAGTACAAGATTTGTACATCGATTATTTCGAAAACAACTTTTCTGATTAACGCGTTTATAAACTTAAAATTTATTTTAAAAAGAAATTCAAAATGTGTGTTGATATTGCAAATATTGTATATTTAAATACAACCTGGTGATTTTTGTCTATTAAATTATGAAGCTAGCCCATTAGTTTTATCATCTCAAAATTTAGTTAGGGTAAAGTAAGCAATTTATTACTATCTAGAATTATATTTTAACGAAACATATTATTACCCTCCGGGGAGCTATAATTCCCAGAATAAAGTGAAAGATAAACGCGCAATTTCATAAATTGCGTTATTAATATGCAATAAAAGTGACACTCAATAAAAGGAACCAAGTCGATAGAGTTTTAAATGATATTTTACATCTTTCTACGTTATATAAACTTAAGAAGTACTTTGAGGGGTTTGTTTTAATCTGTTGGCTATAAGATAACTTTGGATGCATAAAACACAGTAAAATTAAATTTGGTTCATATTATACTTTAACATAGGTAACAAGGACATGTTAGAGTTTTAGATAATTGCACATATATGTCAACAATGTTTCTATTGCCTAGAAATTATTAGATTTTCGTATGTTTAAGTTTCTTTTATTAAAACATTTTAGGTTTTTTTATCTTCAAAGCAAATTACTATTAATTTATTTTTATAATGTAGCATTAAATAAAATACGGCGTTTCTTGTCGTGCAAAGATTTATATTAAAAAATCCTATATTACATGTAATCAAAATTAAAAATGGTAAAATGCACTTTAAAAAACTACGTTTCCGTGAAAATTGCATTAAAAACAAAAATTGTCCTAAAATATTACAATGGCAACTCTCAAATCGGCACATTTGCTCTCATAATACGTAATATTAGTTATTTTAAAACCGAGGAGGTAAAGTTGTCGAGTAAATGGAACAAAAAAGGGTCAGATGTGCTAAGGTCTTTTTACGACGAGGCTTCAACGCAGCTAATTTTGATGTATAAGCTTGGTATGTCACCTTAAAATAGTTAAAACTTATTGCATGCTAGATGGCACGCATTTCTTAGCGGAAATATATCCGAAAATATGACCACAGTGCAAAAATTATAAAACTACACATTATAAAAATAAAAAACTATATAGTTATAAATTACAATTACGTTGAGAGCAAATAATTTAGTTTTTAATTAATTGTTTCAGATATCTAAAACAACTCTAAAACGTAAATTATCGACTGGTTTAGAGCGCATAAGATTTAATATTCTGGAAAAGGAGAAAATCAATATATATATGGAGTAAGTATGATGTTGTCCTAGAAGGTATAAAAACATATTACAAACTTTATGTTTGGGTCTGAAAAAATATTAGCCATTCAATTAGAAGATATTTCCGGCAAACTTGGTATTGATCAGGTATATGTATGCCTCTGCTTCAAATAGGCGAGACGAAGAAGCAGAGTATTTCTACAAATCATCAAAAAATGTTATAAAACAAATTTATAAAAGTGATATAACAGTAACTATAGAAACTCTAAATGCTAATTTTTTTTAACTTTATTTATATTTACAATCTGCTCTGATGAGCAATAAGTAAATCAGGTGAATTTACAGAAAGAGTACATGCTGGATGCCGTCCCAGTGAAATTAGAATTACTTATGAACTATTATATACAGGATAATATTTAACACACAAAACAACTAGCGTAGATCTGGAAGATCCAGGGGAGTGAGTCTTTTTAGCCTATAAACTGAATTACTGTTATCCACCAAATGCACAGCAAGATAGTTTGTGTGATTTTCTAGTCGTAAAATATACTTTGCACTCACGCACTTTACTTCGTCTTTCACTAGTTTCACTCGGAGGTCCCGATGAATGACTTCATTTTTAACGTACCACGGTGCATCTGCTATTACCCTTAGGGTTTTAGATTGGAATCTCTGCAAGATCTCCAAATCGGAGTTGCTTGTAGTTCCCCATAGTTGCAGCCCGTATGTCCAAATTGGTTTTAGTATATATTTATAGAGTAGTACCTTGTTGAATAAAGGTAACTTGGATTTTCTATCTAATAACCAGTATAACTTGGAGAGCTTTAGGCCCAGTTGTTTTCGTTTAGTAAGTATATGTTTTTTCAAAGTTAGTCTGCGATCAAGGTATATACCAAGGTATCGGACGTCTTCGGCTTGCTGAAGTGGTGTATTATTAAGGGTAACTTGTGGACATGTTTTCCTCCTGAGCGTAAAGGTGACTTGGGTGGACTTGTTTTCGTTTGCTTTTATACGCCAGAGCCGAAGCCAATTTTGCACTTGGTTAAGAGAGGTTTGGCAGGTTTCTTGATGCTATAATAGAATCTTCGTGACTTGCAAGAATTGCAGTATCATCTGCAAATGTAGCCGTGGTCGTAAGATTGGTGGTAGGTATATCTGCCGTGTATAGTAGGTAAAGCACAGGTCCTAGTACGCTTCCCTGCGATACACCGGAGTTAGGATGTAGTTTTGTTAGATTATCCTGAAACTCAGATAGGATTTGGTCAGTTGAAAATAAGTGTGTGGCAGGTTTTTCTTGATCTTATCCAAAAGTTCCGCATGCCAGACCTTATCGAACGCTTGAGTTATATCGAGAAAAGCGGTGGAGCAATATTTTTTCTTTTCGAAGGCCTGGTTGATTTCGTTTACTACCCTGTGAATTTGCTCAATAGTGGCGTGGTCTTTCCTAAAACCGAATTGGTGTACTGGTACTAGATCGTGATTTTCTAGGATTGGTTCGAGTCTTCTGAGTAACAGTTTTTCAAAGATTTTAGATATTACAGGTAGCAAACTGATCGGACGATGAGATGACAGTTCTTCAGGAGGCTTTCCTGGCTTATGTATAAGTATTATTTGGGCCACCTTCCATTGGGCTGGGAAATAGCTTAATCTTAGAATAGCATTATAAATGGCTGTTATTTGTCTGTATCCTTTCTCCGGCAATTGTTTCAGGACTTCTCCTCTAATCAGGTCATACCCTGCTGATTTCTTAGGGTTTAGATCGCACGTAATTAACGACCTTACTTCTGTTACCGTAATCTTTTTTATTGGCAGACTTAGTTGATCTGGATGCTAAAATTGAACAAGGAAGAACGTCTGATGAATGTATCGGTAAGTTCGGTTTGCAGAAGCAAAAAGATGCGTAATACTTAATATATTTGTAAGTTTCCTTCATGTCGCTTATATATCTTGATTTTGCCGAGTGACAGTCAGAAAGCAAATCAACTATAGATATTTTTAAAAATGATTCCGTACCCGTTGCCTGTTAGTTAAAATAACCTGCCGGATATATCGTATCAAAACGTTGCCATCTAATCAAAAAATTTTGAGTCAAACTCGAGAAAGTCAAAAAGACAACAATTAGGGATCGACAAGAAAAGAAAAGGAGACAGAAGAAGAAACAAAAACAAAGGTAATAATATTACTAATAGAAAAATGTAAACATCTATAAAAAATATAATAAAAAATACTGCAGTAGATGTGTGAGGCATTTAATGAGATTGGTGATAAATTTTCCGCTACTAAAAACTAAAAAGGGTGGTGTTGGATGACCGACAGCAAACTGCAACTTATATACAAAAAAGGAAAGCAAAAAATCACTATTTCTTTAGTATGCATAAAAGTGACAGATAAGCAGCTGAAATATATAAAATAAATACATATTACATACTAAAAACAGTAAAATAATTATTCGTAACAAAGAAAAATTGAATAATTAGAAAGGTTATGTAGCTGATTTTTTGAGGTTAACGAATAAGAATATCATTCGGGGCAGATAAGATCATAAAAACGATATGCCAATTTAAATCTGCGTCAATTGCCATTTATACTTTCCAGGTCTTTTTTTCTTCCCTTCCTGTGATTTCTTGTTTCCCATAACTTCTTCACTAGTATTGTTTGTATCTATCCTAACCATGTGGCTGTGCCAGTTTAATTGTCTTTTCTTTATTTTATTCATTATCGGTTCTTGTTTAATCCGGTCCCTTATTTCTTTGTTTTCAAGTCTATCCTATTTCGTCTTCTCTGCTATTTTTCATCTCCATTGTATTTAACTTTCCGATGTGTTTTTTTCTCTATTGTCAAATTTTTACTTGCGTATATTAATGTCGGTAATATAATGGTGTATATTTTTAATTTTGTTTCCTGATTTATTTCTTTTTCTCTACTATTAATTTTAAAGCATGGTATAGTTTATTTAAACTACTCATCCTACTTGCTAGTTCTATGTCTATGTTTCCATCGTTTGTTATGATGCCCAGGCAATTAAATGTTATTACTTTTTCTATGTTTATGTTATTGCATTTTAATTGTGTGTTGTCTGGTTCTTTCTCATTTATGATCATTAGTTTGGTCTTTTCTATGTTTATTTCCATTTTTAAGTTTTCTGTATCTTCTGTCCATATGTCTATTAACTTTTGCATCTTTTTCTTGGAGTTTACTATCAATACTATCTGCATACATTAAAGTGTCAATTTTAACTGGTTCCAATTTTTGATATCTGGTTATTGTTTGTATTTGTTTTTTTTTCCTCTAGTATTTCTAAGCAGTCTGTTCATAACTAGTATGAACAGCAGATGGCTGAGGCTGTCTCCCTGTTTTATTCCTTTTTCCATTTAAAAACTTCTAATTTTCTCCCCGCTATCTGTATTTTTCCTTTCATACTTTTGTATGTAGTGCGCATAATTTGTATGAGGTATTTCGAAATATTTATGTCTTTTAGACTTTTTCATGTTACTTTTTTGTCTATTGAGTCGAAAGCTACTCTAAGGTCAATGAATGCCATTGTAAGTTCTTCTCCGGTCTCTAAGCTTCGGTCTATTAGATACCTTATTATAAATATACTGTGATTTGTTTGTTTTCCTAGTATAAATGCTTTTCTTCGATATCATTTTTTACTGTTTGTTTGACTCTTTCTTCTATTGTTTTTGTATAAATTTTGAAGCTGGTTTGTGCTAGGCATATAGTTCTGTAGTTGTCGCACTTTACTTGTTTTTCTTTTTTATGTATTGCTACCACCAAGTTGTTTTCCCAATCCGATGGAATTTCCTTTGTTTCCCAAACTGACTTACATATTTTCCAAAACCAGTTTACACTTTCCCTAAGTATTTTATCATTTCAAGGTCTATTTTATCTTCTCCTCCAGCTTTTCCTACTTTTATTTTGCATATCACTATTCTACCTCTTTTCTTCTTACGTTTTCTATCTTCTCCTTGTTCTTCTTGTTGATCATTGTTTTGTTCATCTCTATCTGTTGCAGAATTAAATTTTTTCTCGTAATATTCTTTCCATACCCGTAGGATGTCGTTTATATTTGTCTATAGCTTATTTTCTTTGTCTTCAATTTCTCTAATTTCTTTTTTTTCTCTCCTTTTATCGTTTTTATTTTGGCCCAGAATCCTTTGTTATTTGTTGTATAATTTTCTTGCAGTTTACTGAATTTTTTCCAGCTTTTTTCTTTCCGTTTTTAACTGTTTTCTAGGCGTCTTTACTCAATTTGATGTAATATTCCTTGTCCTGTTCATTCTTTCATCTCCTCCATGCTCTTTTTTCTTTTTAGTCTCTGTTTTTACATTCTCGTTCCACAACTTTGTTCTTTTTTGTGTGAGATTGTTATATTTTGTTTCGCAAACTTTTTCTGCTGCCTCTTTTATTGTGGTTTTCTTTTCTTCTAGAGACCATTTTTATTTCAGGGTCTCAAAACATTTTAATTTCTGATCACCTTTTCTTCTGGATGTTTTTCTCTTTTAATATTTTTATATTTATTTTGTAGTATTTCTGTCTCTCCCCCGTCTCTGTTATACTTTCTTTTATTGTTACTGTGACCATCTTATGATAGTTCTGGTTCTATTTCTGTTTTTATGTTTTTTATTTCTTGTTATAGGTTTTTGGTGTATACTATACAGCTTTTTTAATTTCTCTCTTCTGCCACGAAAGTATATTTTTCTTCATCTTTCTGTTCCCAAAACGTATTTCCAATTAACGTTTGATTGGCATGAATCTAGCATCTTCTTGCCATTTCTATTTAATATCTCTTCTCCATATCTTTTTACGCTTTTTCCCCTGTATTTTCATGTCTCTTTTGCATTTCAGTCTCTAATTATTATAATTTTCTAGTATTGTTCTCTTAATATATCTATTTCATATTATAGTTCTGCGTAGAATTTCAGCTCTTCTTCTTCTGCTGTTCCTTCTATTGGCCTATATATTTGTGTTATCACTATAGTTTTGTTTATATATATATATATATATATATATATATATATATATATATATATATATATATATATATATATATATATATATATATATGTTATAATTCAGGATAATGATGCTCTGTATATAATTACTCTTTTTTCCAGTTCTGTGTTTACGATTATTCCTACCCCTTTCGCTCTCTGGTCTTGTGGCTCTCCTGAATAGTAGAAGCTATATCTTTCAGTTATTTGAATGTCCTCTTCCTTGTTTCTTTGTTTCACTTATTCCTATTAAGTCTATTTTTCTGTCTTCTATTTCTTCTATTAATTATAGTTCTTTCACAGTTAATGGTATATTCCATGTAGCAATTATTGTTAAAACTGTTTAAAAAACGCAATTTATCTTATGTAGTTGTATCGGCGCATCTTGAGAATTAAATTGTAAAAAGAATTAGTAAAGAAAAATAATTGCTACTGTTAATAAAACGATGTAAGCTGGAATACTTGAACCATATTATCAAAAACCATCTGTGCTATGAGCGATTACAAATGATTTTTCAAAATAAAAAAGAAGAATATCGTGGTTGAAAAAAATATGCAGTGTACGTTACACAATACCTGTAAGATGATGCCCATACGAGTATGGCAATTAGTATGAAAAATTCTATTATACTGTAAAAATTAATTTTTATTATCAGCATAGTCTTGTCCTCGATAAAATAGTCAACAGGAACAACATGAGCATTACTTCCGCATGCTACAAGGTAGATTCATATCTATTTATATCTCCACGTATAATGAGGCTTTAAAGTTGTTATTCATAAAAGTAAGAAGCCGTTAAAAATCCTTAACAATGTAAGTTTGGTGAACCAATTTATTAGACTACAGAACCGGCATAATTATCTTATTTGTTTAAGTCTTGTACAGTCGAAGAACTTAACTCTACCTTATTGTATTTACTTTGTTGTGATACTTATTGTTACACAGAATTATAATTGTCCTTATTGATTGATTATTTGCCAGTAATAATAACAATATTAACCCAAATTCCAATTAGAGAAATGACTGTTACCTTAATCAATAGACATTCAAATAGCAATCAAAGACTTAATCAAGCAATTTAAAACTGTATAAAGTTGTTTTTGTTTACAAGGTCTACCCGTTATTTATTTTTAAAGACAGCAAAATACTTAAAACAACCAACGCAATGTAAATTACCTACTAAAATTCTTAACAGAATAGGGTGTTAACAGTATAGGAACCAAAAGTTCCGACTTTTCCAAGGAGTACTTGCTATTTCACTCAATTATTTCGAATAAAGGAGTTGGCAATATTTCATAAAATCTAAACGCACCATAAGTGAAATTAAAGCTACTATAATAAGTAAGTGAATATCATTTTCTGGTATATAGTCAATCCGACTTTGCAAAATAGCATTTTACAATTGATCGAATTCACGAAGTGGTAGACGAGATTGCAAAGCATTTATAGGTAAGAAGGTTTGTTCAGCTATATTTATTGACTACTCATTTAACTAAATGTTTGATAATTTACGACAAATTGCGATACGAAGAAAATTGGACATCAATAAATACTCTCAGTTTTTCTATTTTAAATTTAATTAAGGTTGTTTTTAACCGTGCACTTTTTAATGTGAATATTGGTAGTTTCTTTTATTTTTGATTAGCAATTAATTAATATAAGTCGTATAACAGATAATTATAGTAAGAACATTTTTTTCAGTATTGGCGCCAATAGTACACCTTTTCTAGATCTTCATTTCTAATGCTAAAATTACATTCAGGAGAGTTTCAAACACTTTTCATTTATATTATTAATCACATCGTTATCGTCAGGTTTTCCTTTAAATCAACAAATTTAGTTGAGTGACTGATGGTATTGCTTATATAAAGATAGTTAAATAGTGAGTGAAAAATTCAGTTTCAAACAGCTATGAAATACATATTTGTGCAAAATAAAGGCAATTTTCATTTTAAATCTTTTGGTAAAGTACTGCATATGTCATTATTTTAAAATATCTTATTAAAAGAAATCAAGATACAAAAACTTTATAAATAATAGTAATAAAACGTTATGTTAAGCTAAACAGAAGTAACACAGAGCAGTTATTTTAGATGAATGATATATATATGCCATAGCATTAAATGTCTACTAGTAAATAATGTAATATTGTCGCATAATTTTTATAAAATATTTATAGGAGTCCAAAATTCTCATATCTGCAACAAAGACCTGTATTATTTGTAGTTATTTTATATGGCAATAAATCTTCTACAGAACATTGACTGTGACATAATGGAATTAAAGGGCATTATGAATAATTTAAGTCACTAAATCACAAAGAAAGTCAGGTTTGATGACCAAGAATATGTTATTTTGGCTTGCAGTAAATCTGAGTTTACTTAATGATTTTTAAAAACATTTTTCAGAATCTATCATTAAAAAGGCATAAAACTGCTGTTATATTTGTAGAATAATCAAGAATTATCTTGCCAATTTTGAAACACGTATTTTAGGTGTGTAATTTTTCTTACATTTTTTATTAAATGGTAATAATAACCCAAATATATTTTGTGTTTCTAACATTTTCTTCTGCCGTGCAGTTTAATTAGATCCTAGCTATCTTAGTTAAGTAACCGAAATTAGGGAATTTCAACAAGCGTATCACGTTGCGCCCAAGACGTGATGTATTTGTGTCGGCAAATAATGAATTAAACATGGTATTAATGTATCGCATACATAACGCAACACGATCTACATACAGAAACGTTTGCTGTTCGGGAGGGTTGCTTGGCGGTAAAGTATATAACAGCCGTAATCTCTTAGAGTAATCACACGGTAAAGGGGATATGTATAAATAATTACCGGGCGGCAACTATTCCCCCAAGAGGGCATTCGACGCATACACTTTGGAATTTGAGGCTGATACCCAAGAGAACGGCTGGAATTTTGGGTTAACGCTTATATTGAAACTACCCAAACAAATAAGTTCCCAATGGAGACGGTGATTAGAACAATGTGTAAACAAGTAGTTTGGTAAAGCTTAAAAGTGTTAAAAAAATAAAAAATGATCGATAATAATCAAAATAATTCCAAGCACAGCAAACATGTAAAGGCGCATAAAAAAAGTAAATAAAAAATCAGATAAATAAATTAAGGACAATTTATTTAAAAAGTTTTTGGTAATTTTTAAATATTTTACCTTTAATATTCAAACACATAAAACATGTGTTATTTAATCATTTAATAAGTATTCTGAATAGGTATAGCCTTGAAAGTGTTTCCATGTAATCTTATTAAGTAGTTGGGCTGTGCTTAGTAACCCATTTTTTGGATTATCCGTGTAGATGCACGAATGACGTAATAGATGCGGATGTCTGTTAGAGACTTAACATTGGTGCGTTAAACTGCATAAAACCTTTGGTGAAACATAAAATATGATATAGCAAGAATAACGATGCATTATTAAAAAGCCGAGTCTTTCAACGGCAGAGAGGATTTCTAGATGGCAGAAGTTTGGGATAAGACGATTCCAGAGTCGACTGCTTATTAACATCATTCCGTTCTAAATGTGGAAAGTGCGAAACAGTTACTGCAAGAAGATCATCATGTTACTATGCGCCTTAGAAGAGCTTAAATAAAATAGGGATATGTCATCAAATTTTATGCAACGATTTATGGAAAAATAATCCCTCACATGTAAACAAATGGTCAGAAAGCGACCAAGTTTAAACACAAAGACAACGTTTATTGCATTTTAGTTACTAGAGATTTGAATTCACTATGAATATTTGCTTAAATACAAACAATAAACTAAAACTTTTACATTGATATGCTAGAACGTTTGCGTCAAAAATTTTGTCCTACCATTCTAATCTGGGTCGTGGTTCGTATTGCGTGACTTTGGCTTGGGCATAGGATTTACGTTTCAGCTTTGGTATAAAGTTTGATTACAGCCACTTGGAATGTACCCAAGTGTTAGACCGCCATAAAAAAGTGGTAAAGCAAGTGCTTTAAAATTATGCTGCAGTAAAAGGAAAAGATACCGTCCGCGCTGCAGACTTAGAATTTATTTTCCTTGTAAACCTTATTATGTTGATGACCTTGTCAGCTAATCTGCAATCTTTTCTTATTTAAATTGTTACTTGTCCTAGTTGCACTATAGGGGAAATGTATGTATATATACTATACCTAGTATTTCAGCTTTTAGTATGCACTCTTCCAGTTTTAGTGTTAGGTTCTGCTTAGTCTCTAGTTACAAGTTTTAGGATTCATATAGATACTTGTTTTAGACCTAGTTGAGTCTATGTCAAATCTAATATATTTGTAATTAAAGATTATTTGATTAGAAAATCAGTACCCTTATCTTCTCAGTTGGTGGTGCTCCTGGTTAATCATATGAAAGGTAAACCGAACATCTCGTAGCTGCTTGTTCACAAACAGATCACTAACGGTCAGATACCAGAGTTGTATGAGACGTAGTTTTATATTTGTAATGATACAAGACCTAGAGTGTCTGTCACCTGAGCACAAAAATTTCCAGTCAGCTTATGTTTGGTTTCTACAAACCCAACGTTATGATGAATAACCTGTAATTTTGTGCAATAAGTAAAGCTGTTTTATAATAATTAAGGTTTAGTGGAGAACTCTCATAACAATAGTCCCTTTACATTTATAGGACCTAAGAGGTTCCTTAAGGGCGCCTTTGATGTCTTCTGACTCAATCTAAGTGAGCTGTTTCAGTAAAAGTGGTAATAAAAGCTAGTTTAGGTTAAATATTAAAAATATGCATTTTTTGAAAATTAGGTTTTATCCTTATTACTTAAGGGGAGTAACACTGTAAATGTTGAAATTCGAAGTGTTTATTATTTTTTTAATTAAAAATATACAGCTTGATCAATCATTATGAAACTTGGTATGTTTACGAGGGTAAGGTGAAAAGTTCTCGGACTGACAGTGAGAGACTGCGACTTTCAGTTAAAAAATGATTTTATTTTTTTTCTACATAATCTCTCGTGACTTCAACACACTTGATCAGTATTCCTTCTCGGAAGTGAGAATCTGGAAGATTGTGAAAATATTCATCAACTTCTTCATTGGATGCGAAGCGCTTCCCAGAAACAAATTTTTTTAAGTTTGGGAACAGATGGAAGTCTGTGCCCAATCAGGAGAATAGGTGGGATGGCCGAGCAAATCATACCACAAATCCCATCGCCAATGTAGGTGCGTTGTCTTGGTGAAAGATGATTCTTTAAGCCAGGCCTCTTCTCGCGGATTTTGGCATCCAGCTGGCCAAGAAGGTTGGAGTAATATTCGCCTGTAATTGTTCTGCCTTTTGCAAGCTAATCAATTAACAGAATTCCTTTCGCATCCCAAAACACGCTGGCCACCTTTCCAGCAGATGTGATCGACTTCACTTTCTTTGGCGCTGAAGCACCGGCTTCCACCCACTGCTTGGACTGCTGTTTCGTTTCTGGCGTGTAGTGGTGGACCTATGTCTCATCCATGGTGACAAATCGCCGCACAAAATCGGTCGGATCCCTGTTAAATCGGTCCAAAGATTGCTGCGAAAATTGTTTGCGCATTTGCTTTTGATCGGCATTCAGCAAATGCGGCAACCATCTTGCGCAGAGCTTTCGCATCCCTAATTCTTCGTGCAAGATGTTTCGCACCCTTTCTCCCGATATCCCCACAGCCTCAGCTATCTCACTCATCTTTACTCGCCTATCGTCCAACGCGATATCACGCACTTTTTCGATGGTTTCCGGTGTGGTTGCGGTTTTTGGCCGTTCTTCCCCGTGGGTCATCTTTGAGGGATGTGCGACCACGTTTAAATTCAGCTGCCCACTTTTTAACAGTTGACATGGAAGGATCAGAGTCCCCGTAAACTTTTGTTAACTTCGGATGAATTTCCTTAGGGGTTTATCTATTCCAAACAAAGAATTTTATAACCGCACGATATTAAAGTTTATCCGTTTTAACAAAAAACATGCAACATGTCTACTGAAAAAATTCGTGTAAACAAACTGCTTGAGCGAACAAGTTGAAACTAGTCATACGAACTAATGTCACGTGCACCCAAGCAGGAAACATAATTGTTTGCCGATTGCAGCACCATCTCTGTGTCAGGCCGAGAACTTTTCACCTTACCCTCGTATTACATGAGGTTAATACAATAAAAAAATATATTTTTTGCGGCTTTGTTTTTTTACAGTGGCTGGACCAAAATGGCGTTTGTTTAAAATAACCCCTTTGGCGTTGACAGCTTTGCGACAAAACGAGACGTCTAGAATCAAAACACCAAAAAAATTCTTTAAATATATATGCACAGCTATTAAGTGACGTAGGAAAATTGTAAAATATTAATTAGAAAAAAGATGGCGGCCAATTGAAAAGAAATTGTTTTTGCGTAAATTTTTGTAATAAATTGTTTATAAAAAAATATATATGGCAAAAAAAACGGCTACATCACGTAATGAAGACACGTTTCCTGAACAGAATCCATTTTGAATCAGGTCGATAGGATTAAAAACTGTGGGCGCTATGCTGCCAACGGGTCTAAAAACATGATTTCGAAAAAAGCGCGTTTTAAGTTTTGGAAGGGGAAATCGACCTCTTAGTCTGCTGGCCCTTCCTCGGCCAAGGGCTGTAGAGAGGCTTGCAGGCCTTGAAGATTTTCATGCGTGCTGGTATGTGCTTTTTTACAACTGATGGAAGAAGCTCTCAGCGCTCCAAACCACTAAGAGTGCTAGAATAACTCGTCAGGGTTTGGCGCTCATTTTGAATATTTGTACTGCGAATTTTTACTTGGAAACAAAGATACATGTGTTTTGGCTGCAAAACTATTGACTTAGGCAAAAAAAAAAGTAATTTTTTAAAAAAGTTAGTGTTACTCCCTCTTAACATTGCGCAATTTAAAAATAAACGGCAGTTTTATATATTTAGTTTGCTACAATTTTAAATTAAATTTGTTTAATAAATAAGTACGTATTAAATGCTGTACAACAAAAATTATATCTTAATTATTTGTTAAGGGAGATGCGTAGTTTAATTTTCAGCAATATTAATTATCTGCACCGAACGCAGTGTAAAACTTTAAGAAAGCTTTTGCTTCATCATTTCCACATTACCGTTTATAAAAGTAGTATTAGGTTATATCTTTTTTGTCATAAGGATCAATATTATTATGATTATCTGATATCGTAAAAAAGTTTTACGTGTCGTTCAATTTAGTAAAAAGCATTCGCTTTTAGTGCATTTTTATTGAAGAATTTTATTATCAATATGCCTTTACTGCTATGTTATTAATAATCCGATACTTAAAAATGGCAAACGAAAATGTAGATCTATTTTTTCTGAATATGTTAAACTAGTTTTAATAAAGAAAAAGTATTTATAATATAATTAGTTCTTTTTCTCACAATTTAAAATTTCCAAGCGCAGTCAAATGGAAGCCTTAAAATTGTAATAAAACGTTTTAAATTTCACACTACTGTAAGTAGCATTTTGTGCAAAATATATTAAACATATTTATTATCTTGTTATGACGTTTATATTTTCATTTGACTTATCTGTGTATCTTTAAAATAATAATGGCACACAACTTCTGTAATTCCCAAAGAGTACATTACCCCTTCTTTGTATATTTTACTTTTATTTGGGTGCTATCAAATTTTTTTGTATCAGATTAGATATCTACCAACAAAAATAATATTTCCGTAAGTTAAAACCATCTTGAATTATATTTTGGAAGTACTTTAAATATACTTTAAATACGCAAAATTGTTGACTATTACTAAAGGGAAGTTATATTTTTTTGGGGAAGGTTTATTATATTACACCAGAGGAAATTAGATTTTGAAGCCGGTAATACATAGTACGTGCGCTATCCTTATTTTCGTGGCGGCAGTATGTATTTGTATATGCGATATGCATACCGCAAAGGATACATTTATTTGCCATTTATAACAACATTTTAGCACTTCTTGAATTAATATAACTTCGAGACTCTGGCTGCTCCTTCCGTTTATTGAGTTAATAAACAGAGTTCCGACCTGACTTGAATTGAACCTTTATTCAAAGGTATGAGGTACGGAAGCTAAAATATATTCTAGAGAACAATACATTTGTGGGGAAGTAGATTTGAAAGATTAACAATGATGTTATTATTTCATTAAAAAGGAATGTAGTATGTAAATTGGTATATGAAACCGTTTAAGCGGTTACCCAATACCAAAATTAAAGAAGTGTTAGGTACCCATAAATAATCCAAATGCTGTATTTAAATTCAGCTAAAGGCTCCGGGTCATTTTAAGCGCTAACTTAGAAAAATTAAATAAATCGCAAATATAAAATTTTTTAATAAATAATTATTTAAAAAACATTGTATTGGATGAACATTACAATAATATTATAGGAAATTCAAACAACTATAGCATAACATAACCAAACAAAAAAAGGCATCTTACAACTAAATAAACAATACTTATGTAAAGATGACATTTTAATAAGAAAATTATATATGACAGAAGACAAATTAGGCAAAATGAGAGTCTATTGCCAATAAAAGTTTAAATATTTTTAATATATTTTGCTTACTTATAAATATGTATTTAACTAAATAAACCAAAGCCTTGTGCAAAATGTCAATTTAAACAATAAAATACCGAGAGCTTATCAAAGATTGAGAATAAATGGTGGGACGAAATATCTTTAAAGCTAATGCAACTAAAATCAAACTACTTGTATTTTTTCGGAACAGCTACATGGCTCACAGTTCCTTGTCTATTTTGCAGCTTGCGTTGTTAACAGTGCGATTTTCAACAATAGTGGATCAGTTGATTTTGTTAATTGCTATCTGAAATCAAACGACTAAATATTTTTCGTACACTTTAAACACAAAAAACAACACATATTGAATACAACTTATGTGCAAGTATTAAGAAATTTTTAATGATTTGGTTTGTTTCTTTAAAAATTTAAAATATAAGCAGTAGTAAAGTAAACATAATTAGAGTAACAATTACCGTTACAGAGAATAAAACAATACTACAAAATTATAAATGATGCATACAAAAACTAATACTCCCTATTCTGAAATAAGATTATTATTCCTAAAAGATCTATTGATAGATACATTTGTCTAGTTTTTTATAGACGTTTCTGAAAAAGAGAAGTTCTGTCTGCATTTATTGTATTAATTCGCAAATATTTAGATATGTACCAGATGTTAATACCTTTCTCCTGATTCTAGAAAGGCTTTTTATAAGATGCGACTCAATTAAAAAGGATACGGCGGAAACTCGGAAACAAACCTCCATTTGAACATAAGTAAAAAATAGGCGGCGATGGCGACGCCCGTCTGGTGGCATTGTAGGTAGTAGTTGAGTAGGCAGTGCAGAGTGGAAGAAGAAGGTTGTGCTGCAGTTCACTCGTTCGTTAGACCAATCGAAAATGAACGATGTCATAGAAAATTTTGCCAAATGTGAAATGCTTGCAGTAATAGAAATTCTGTGTGAGAAACAACATTTGGCAACTGAGATCCATCGCAAACTGGGATGAATTTTTATAGACCAAACATGGTGAGTAAAGAGATCATACGTTAATAGTGTTGCATGTTTTAAGATAAAGCCAGGTGTATCCACCCATCTGTAGTAAGCTTTATAATTATGTATAAAATACACTGAATATATTTTGATTTTGACTTTATTTCCCGTAATGCTTTGACGATAACACTGCGGTTCAAGATGCTGTTATATAGTAGCTCCATTCCCTGACGAAAGCGCCGTTTTTGTAAAATGAATGTCAAACGTTGTAAGACATCATGACAAATGCCTCAATTTGCGTGGCAATTATGTGGAAAAGTAAAGTAGTTTTGCAGATTTCTAATGTGTATTACGAAAGTTTTGTGCCTACGAAGGTTCCTTGTTGAATTACTTACCTACCACTGATATTCTTCTTCTTCTTATTTTATGTGCAATATTAAAAACTACATTGGGCACACCCGGGACAGGTAGCTAGTCTAACCCAATTACTAATATTTAATTTGCATTAAAATTATCGAGTAAATTTACAAATATGATGATAATATTACAATTAAAGAAAAAGTTAGACAATGTTTTTTTGCCACTCAATTAAAAAAAACACTATTTACTGTAAGAACTGAAGTATAAATAAATAGTAAAATATTAAATGTTATTAAATAATATCGTAAAATTTCAAGTGTAAGTAAATCAGATAAGAATACTTTGTTGTGAGTCAATGCAAATTAAAAATAAATAAAAATAAAATAAAAATTATAATAAAAGAAGCCTACAATTATTAATAAAATGGATAAAATATAATAAAAAAAGAAGATTTAATAGCTATAAATATAAAGTGTAAGGATTTAGAGTTGGTAATTTTAATTTGGAAGACAAAGACCTCAACGGCTACCCATTAATCATAGATACGGTTTACATTAAGAGTATGATTAACAAAAGTCTACTATATACTGTTCTTGAATGAATAGAGGATTTAAACATTTTAATTACAGCAGTATACAATAATTCTATAAAGTTCCGTTACATTAATCGTTTTCTTAATCGTGTTCCCACATATATTTAATTTGCTTCTTCAACAAAACGAGAAAAACGCTTTTTTTGGTTACTAAGAATAAAAACTTGGGTTCTCTATGAGTATGGTGAAATTAAATAGGCATTATATATTATAAATTGTTTTCACATAGTAACATAATTAAGTCAATAATATATTGTTTTCAAATGGATAAAGTGATGAAAGAATTCAGTCAGAATTAAAAATCTGACGTGGCGTCATTTTCCAGCACGTTCTGAGCATGTTTTTTTTGGTTATAGAAGTAAATAACTAACATTTTAATTGTATATTTTACTTTATCCTACATACTCTCCAGATATGTGAGAATTTATTTCTTTTATTAAAAATTGGATTAAAATTTAAAAAAATGGCATTTTGGTATTTGAAAGATGGCATATGATTTTCAGATAAGTAAAGAAAGGATAGAATAGGGTAGAATAAATCGTTTTTAATTAATATAAATTGAAAGATAAAGTATTATACAGCTATTATTTACCACTAAACAAATTAAACTTAAAAACAATTTTGCATTTAAGTAAAAATTTTGTTTAATACAAAAAGAGATAATAGTATACATTAAGACAATTTTAAATGTTAAATTAGAAAAAACTATTTAAAGTAGATCTCTTATACAACTAAAAACAAGAGTTATTGATTATTGTTTCTGACTTTATTATATAAGTTTAGAATGTTGGATTAAAAAACTTGTGCTGTTTAAAATGTGATACTATAAATAGTTAAAAATTTGCTGAAGTAATAAAACAATTGGGGAAATAATGTAATGTTATTAAATATCCAAAATATAATATACGGAGACCACATAACCAATGTACTTGCTTATTATGCGAAGAAAGATCAAAAAAATATGAACTAACTTCTGGTTGAAAAATTTAGGTCGCGTTATAGTCCACAAACTTTATTTAGAGCTACATAACTATAAAGACAGTATACTTTTGATAAGAAACTAAAATTAAAAGTAAATGTAGATAAAATATTAACAAGAAAAGACTAAAAATAAAATTATAAATTATATTTAATGTTTCTATATTTATAAATTAACAAAAAATAAAAAGCAGATAAACTGCAAAACAGAATTTTTTATATGAGACTGAGATATAACGCGTACATATATGGTAGATTCCTCGTTTGACTTTCAACGAGTAAGGTTGTGTTTGTCGGTGAGAGTTACGGACTTTATTGAAAGTCCGGCCGCAAGGCCAAGTGTTAAATAATGTTTAGTGGAACGGGACCTATCGGCTACTCATCGCAGCCGATAAGTTATCTACCACAGCCAAACTTCGCTACTCCAATCTTTTCGAGCCAAGGTCAACAACAGCTGCCTTTTCAACAAAATAACTGCAATACAGGTGTGCAACAATTTTATACGCCATCCTCCCAAGATTATAAGGAACCCGAAAGCGCAACCACTAAAGTCACTGAGCCCCAAAATGCTTACTTAATCGAGACCAGCGAAAAAAATGAAGGAAGCAGTAATAAGTATTCCTGGCAAGTTGTACACAGCAACAAAAGAAAGCGCACCTCCAGGCGGGCACCTGGAGAAAATGCCGCTGCAGATAACCAAACAAATAGATTTGCACCTCTTAGCCAGCTAGAAGCGAAGAATACTCCCCAAACGAACACTGACAGTATGCAACAGTCAAGTATACCCCCAACAATAACACCATCTAAACCACCTCCTATTTTTGTCCATGGAGTGTCTAATCTTGACCAAATGCTAAGAGCTCTAGCTGATATAACAAAGAGGAACATGTAATCTTGACTAACTAAATGTTTATCCAACAACGTTGTAAAAATTATCGTAAAACATCTAATTTATACAAAGAACTTGTTAAATTCATGCAAAATCAGAATATTATTTATCATACATACCAACTGAAGGAAGAAAAGCCATATAGGGTTGTAATCAAACATTTGCATCCTACAACTATAGTTCAATATATAAAAGAAGATCTCGAACGCGAGGGATTTCCTGTCAGAAACATAATTAACATTAGACAAAGAACTACGAAAACTCCACTTCCAATGTTTTTTTGTGGATTTAGAGCCGGCTAGAGATAACAAAGAGATCTACAACCTAAAATATCTTCAAAATAAAGTCATCGCGGTAGAGCCTCCGAGAAAAAGCACTGAATTAGTACAATGCACACGATGTCAGCAGTACAACCACACTAAAAGCAACTGTAATCGGCCATACGCCTGTGTAAAGTGCGGCGGAGCACATGACACAAAAACTTGCAAAAACCCGAATACCCCAGCAAAATGTATCTTATGCGATGGCGCACATCCAGTCAACTATAAAGGGTGTCAAGTATACCGCGAGCTACAAAATAAATGTCGTTTGGGACAAGGTCAATCACGCAAACGCAAAACTGACTACAGACAATTCAGTAACCAAACTACCTACGCGTAAGTGACTAAAAACAATGAAGAACCTCCTCAAAACAATTCAGATATAACCCTTTCCCACTTTTTGGAAGAATTTAAAGGAATGTTTACACAATTACTTAACCAAAACAACATGATACTTAATATGTTGTCAACTGTCATTACGAGATTAGTCCATAATGGCTAAGTTCTTAATAATAGCTCTATGGAATTCCAATGGGCTCCAGTCAAAAAAATCTGAAATCGAATTATTTTTTAAACTACATAACATAGATGTATTGCTGATATCAGAAACTCACTTCACTGAGAGATCATATATGAGAATACCTAATTATATACTATATCACACCCAGCATCCGGATGGGACCGCACACGGTGGATCAGCTATCATTGTTCGCGAATTTATAGCCCATCATGAATTACCAAAATGCGACAGAGATTTTCTGCAGGCAACAACAATCCAATTAACTATGCAAGACATACCGACAACAATATCAGACGTATACTGTCCTCCAAGACACAACATCACCAAGGACCACAATCAACCGTTCTTTGAATCCCTAGGTCAACGCTCTATTGTTGGGGGGGATTTCAATGCCAAGCACACTAACTGGGCATCACGATTCACAAATACGAAGGGACGATAACTCTATAAACTTATTACCGAAAAACGGTATCTCACTTTATCCACTGGCGAGCCAACTTATTGGCCCACAGACTTGAATAAAGTACCCGATCTTCTAAATTTCGACATACTAAATGGAATTTCGATCAACTTCACGGAGGTTAGACCTAACTTCGATCTGAATTCGGACCACACACCTGTCATCGCCACCATCAGCACATCAGTAATAAAAAAGAAAAGCAAGCCAACATTGTACAATAAGACCACTGATTGGGATATATTCAAGGAATTGATTGATCATAAAATATCTCAGTACTCGGCGCATATAGAAACAGCATTTGATATAGAAGAAGTAACAAACTTTCTCATCACTACTGTCCAAGAAGCGACTTGGTCTGCTACTCCCACATATAAACTAGAAGAACGGCAGACGAAAAATATCCCCATGGAAATAATGGAACTGATTAAAGAAAAAGAAAAGCACGAGCCAGATGGCAAAGAAGTCGACATCCCGTTGATAAAAATACCTATAACAGGCTTATGACCAAACTAAAGATCAAGTTACGAGAGTTCAAAAACAACACTTTCACAGCCTATGTGGAGAACCTAAGCACCAAAGACGATACAATCTGGAGAGCAAAACGTCCTACCCCTACCATATCACCACTTCGTAAGCCTGATGGTACCTGGGCCAGGTGTGACCAAGAAAAGGCGGCAGCATTTGCGGAATATCTTGCACAAGTCTTACAACCCCACAATAATGATCCAAACTCAGAAGTAGAAGATTTCCTAGATGCTCCTCTTCAGCTGTCTCCACCGATTAAAGCTTTCACTGTACAAGAACATAAAATAAAAAATTTAAAAAAGAATAAGTCACCTGGATTTGATCTTATTACCGGAAAAGTACTATCTGAACTACCCTACTCCAGATTATTGTTAATAAAAACCTTATTTAACTCCATCCTACGTCTGAGCTACTGGCCCACCCAATTTAAACATGCACACATCATATTAATACCTAAACCAGGTAAACCGCCAACGGAACTAACTTCTTATCGACCTATAAGCCTTTTGCCGGTAATATCAAAATTTATGGAAAAGCTGATTTTAAAGCGAATAAACGAAGATGACTTGCTAGCGGATCACTTACCTGACCACCAGTTTGGGTTTCGTCGTAATCACTCGACTATTCAGCAGTGTCATCGTTTGACGAATATTATTTATGCAGCCTTTGAAGAAAAAAATTACTTCTCATCTGTCTTTTTAGATGTGAAGGAAGCTTTCGGCAAAGTTTGGCATAAGGGCCTCCTATATAAACTCAAGCTTGTGTTTCCGCTTAACTACTACGAATTACTAAGATCTTATTTATAAGGTAATAATTAATCCAATATGGACTTACGGACTGGAACTATGATGCTCCAGCATGACTTAAACATTATACAGAGATTCCAATCTAAGGCTCTTAGACAGATCGCAGGTGCCTCATGGTATGTCACCAACCTAACTCTACATACGGACTTAGATATGCCAATTGTAAAAGAGGAAATTCATCAACGTGCAGCGAAACATCATGCCCGTCTTCTAGTACATCCAAATCCGTCAGTCGAATCTTTACTGGAAGAACCAGCCTCCAAAAGACTCAATAAAAAATGGCCTTGTAACCTACTCAACCAATAACGTCTCCAGGGTAATACCAATAGGTTAAATAATTCAAGCTTCTTGCCAGCAAATCAACTCATAGAACTAGTGTGTCTTATATTTTAAGTATAAATATGTACATAGTTCTGATCGTTGATGTATTTTTTCTAATTAATTACATACACACACACACACACACACACACACACACACACACACACACATATATATATATATATAGTGATGGGAAACTGCACTACTGACATGTGGTTTGCTATAAATAACAGAATCTCGATTGTTGCAGATATAATTGCATATCTGTGATATGGTAAGCTAAGCTAAACTAAGGTAGATGTTGAGTTTACGATCAGATACATAAATACTCCATTCATTTATTGACTACCTTTGAAAAATCTAGTTTTACCAAGGTTCCAATCTGAAGTGTTACAGGCCAATCGAGACTGATATTCTTAAAAAATTTTTGGTTAATTTTAATTTGGCATTATTATTATTATTATTATTAAAAGTACTTATTGAATTTATTAATTGTTAAGTGCAATAGAAAATATTTAGTTATTGTTTATTATTTTTTGAAAACATTGTAAGCTTTGAAAATCATTAATATTAACGCTGCTCTTCATACTATTTTAAAATACTCTGTAAGCTTTGAGACAGCTTTTTTATATTTATGTAAGATAAAAATAATAATAATGAACTATACATTTCCGAAGAAATTTAAGCTGTTCTTGCGAATTCTTGAATTTTTTTATTGTGGAGGATTAATCCACATTGTCTTTTACTTTTGCTTTCTGTTATAGATCTGGGTGCGTTTTCGCATTTAATACGACTTTCCTCCTCCAACAACTCTACAACGGCAACTCCTTTAATCAGTTCCCTAATTCACAGCTATTTAACAACTAATCGAAAATAAGAAATCAAACCCCTTTCTCGATTAATTTCCAAATTATTTGAACCTTTTAAAAATATAAACCAAAATGACTAAACAAGAGCAGAACCTAAAATACCGAATCCCTCAACTATTTTTATCTACGGAGTTACAGATTAAAAAAAATGACTGATAATCTCTCCCGAACCACGAAAGAAGAAACCTATCAATGTAAAGCGTTACAAAATGACACAATGAAAATTAATACCAAAAATCCAGAGATATTCAGAAAACTGATAACATATTTAAATAGTGAAATCAATATTAAATGAAACAGGATAGAGCTTACAGAATAGTAATTTGCAATCAAGGCACACGGTAGTGCGCCCGCCCAACTTCCCGCCTAACGCATGCACTTACAGATTAGAAAATCATTGCTGGAATAAAGAAGTGTGGAAATGATTGATAACAAATGCGGTAAGGTAGATACATGAGAAACCGGGAGCCGAATTAGGTTTACAAGGAAAATGCCTTGTGGCGTTCAGTTGCACTATACCTGTCCTTCTGAACAAATGGTTTGGCCTCAATTGGTTTACAGCTCACAACTTGTATGGGCTGGAGGATTTTGGATAGAAACTTAACCTTACTTTTAACATTTAAGTTTGTTTATTTAATAATGTTTTATATCATTAGTTAGTCACGAATGTCAATTTCTGAATGGAAAAATCAGCCAATTGTTTACATCTTGATTAAAGACGAAACTTTTCTTTTTTAAAAATGGAAAACATTTTATGAGCTCATTGAAGTTTTTGTACAAAACTATATTTTACTTCTGAAAACAGCATGCATCTTGTAATTTTTTTAAAGCAAAATTATATGATTTAAAGTATTTTTAACAATTAGAACTTTTAATTTCTACTATAGATATGTTCCACAATTTCAAAAATAATTCAATAACTTATTTTGAGGTGCGTAAAAAATATGTTAATTTTTATCTAGTCATTTTAAGTAGTGTATATCTGCCTTTTTATTGTTGATATGTAATTCAATAATAAATATTAAGATTAAAATCATCATCATCATCATTAGCCATCTTCGGTCCATTTCTGAACATAGGCCTCTTTCATGTTTCTCCAGTGTTCACGATTTTGAGCCTCTCTGATCCATGCTAACCCGGCCGTTTTCTTAAGGTCGTCGGTCCAGCGCATTGGTGGTCGTCCTCTGTTTCTTCTTCCTAGGTATGGTCTCCATTTTAATAAAGTGTTAGACCATCTTCCATCTTGGTATCTAGCAACATGTCCTGCGTAACCCCACTTCAGTTCTGTCACTGCCTCCACAACATCTTTAACTTTCGTGATGTTTCGAATCCATGTATTCCTTCTACGATCTTTTAGGGATATTCCTAACATTTGACGCTCCATTGCTCTTTGCGTCACTTTCAATTGGCTCATTGACTGTTTGGTGAGGGTCCATGTTTGTGCTCCGTAGATCAACACCGGTAATATGCACTGATCAAATAGTCTACTACGTAAACGTATAGGTATATTTTTATTTTTTAGTGTTTTACTTAGTTTTCCGAACGCGCTCCATGCTAGTCTTTTCCTGCGGTTTATTTCTATTTTTTGATTAGGCCTTCCTAACGTTATCATATTTCCAAGATATATATAGCTTTCTACATTTTCGATTTCTATGTTTCTTACATTTATTCTTGGATTTTCTGGGCACATTACTTTTGTTTTTTGTAAATTCATATTTAAACCAACTTTAGATGCTTGCTGTTCTAAATCAGTTAACATATTCTGTAGCTCCTCAGAGTTTTCTGTGATAAGTACTACGTCGTCTGCATATATGAGATGGTTTAGACGTTTTCCATTTATTAGTATGCCTCTGTTGTCCCAGTTAAGTTGTCTGAATATATCTTCGATAACTAACGTAAATAATTTGGGAGATAACGTATCTCCTTGTTTTATGCCGCATTTAATTGGGATAGGTTTAGTATGTTCATGAAGTTGTATTGTCGACGTTGCATGTTCATATATATATATATATGATAAAAGTAGTGAGTACCGATGATCTACCCTTGCATTATTTAGCGACCTTTTGATTGCCCAGTGCTCTACGCTGTCAAAGGCCTTCTTAAAATCAACAAAGGCCATATGTACATTCAGATTATATTCTACTGATTTTTCTAGGAGAATTCGCATATTTAATGTTCATGTGTACTGTAGTTTGTTCTAAATCCAGCCTGCTCTACTGTCAAATACTGTTCTATTTTGTTATTAAGTCTATTTGTAATAATTTTTGTCAATAGTTTATATACCTGTAAGAGTAGACTGATTGGTCTATAATTCTCCAAATCCGCCTTGTTTCCCTTCGTATATAATATTACAATTACCGCATTGTTGAAACTTTCGGGTACTCGTCCGTCCATGAGACATTTATTGTAAAGATCACATAGCTTTGATATTATGGGTTTTCCTCCTGCTTTTATCATCTCTGTCAAAATTCCATCTTCTCCTGGCGCCTTGTTATTCTTCATCTGCCTTAGTGAGTGGTATACTTCTTCTATTGTTATTTCGGGCATCTCCTCTGATCCTATGTTGGTTATTTTTGTTTTGTATTCTCTCCCTGTTCTTCTTGTTTCTTTGAACTGTACAAGTTTTTATAAAACTTTTCTGTTATTTCTAGCATAGTTTCTCGTTGTCGTATCTCTTGTCCTCTCTCATCTTTTAATACCACTATTTATTGTTTTCTATTACTTCTAAGCTTTTCAATCCCTGTTATTTTCTATTATTTTTTCTACTTCTATTTCATAGTAGTTTTCGAGATCCTTTCTTACTAATCTTCTCGTTTCTTTAGCCATTTCTCTAAATTCGTCATATTTACCTTCTCTAAATAACTTTCTCTTTTGTTCTATTTTAATCTTAGTTGTTTGCTTTAGTTTCTCTACTTGTTGTTTTTCCTTGGTGCAACTTTATCAGCGGTATCTTTCATTATTTCGTTCAGTATGGTACTTTGATCATCTAAGTTTTTACTATTCCATGTCTCTTCTATTTGTTGCAGTGCATTTTGTAGGTCTTGCTGATATTCGTCCGTTTTCTCCAATAATCGTTGAGTGTCTGGTAGATTATATTTTTCTTTTCTTTTCTTTTTTGTTATTTTGCTATTAATATTTATTTTAGCTCTAACCATTCTATGATCACTGCCTATGTTAAAAGAATTTAGCGTTGTTACATCTTTTACTATATGCTTATCCTTTGAGAGAATATAGTCTATTTCGTTCTTTGTTCGGGTGTCCGGAGATATCCACGTCCATTTATGTTGTTTTTTCTTTTTGAAAAATGCATTCATTTGCATAGATCTTGTGGCGTGTTAAAAATTCAAGCATCGTTGTTCCGCGCTCGTTCCTTTCATCAAAACTGTAGGGTCCTATATATTCTTCGTTTTCTTCTTGTTTATTGCCTAGCTTTGAATTAAAATCGCCTATGATGAGGGTATAATTAGTATTTTCTTTGGATAGATTATCACTGATGCATTCGTAGAAGCTTTCCATTTCTTCATCATCGTGGGCAGTTGTTGGGGCATAACATTCTATTATTTTTAATTTGTGTTTATTTGATATTTGTATTGTTACTGATGCGACTCTATCTGTTTCGCTATCTAGCCTTGTTATATTCTGTATTAGTTTTTTATTGATCATAAAACCTACCCCACGTTGGCTTTCGTTTTCTGATCCTCGATAATACAATAAGTTACCTGATTCGAGTATTATACTTTCTTCTCCTCTGCGCCTTATTTCGGATAATCCAATAATATCCCACTTTATTTTAGTTAGTTCATGCTCCAGTTCATATATGTGTTGATCGTGTAGTAGTGTTCTGGTATTTATGGTTCCAATCATTAGTTCAGTTATTTTTGGCAGCCTGTCCTAACCGGGATTCTTAGCACCCTGGTCTGCCTCATTATCCGACCGCCGCCATGGTCGGGGATAAGCGGACCGCCGGGACTCGGGGCCTTTCCTTAGGGTTTAATATCATCATGAAAGGTATTTTGGCATTAAAACACCACGCTTGCTATGCGGGTTGGTGAGTTGGTTTAGGATAAGGTACGGTAAATTTTGTTAGGTATGATAGGACTTTGGGTAGGGACTTGATTTCCTCCTGTTATAGGAGGCGGAGGATAATCAAGAGCTCACGTAGGCAGGGTCGCCACCCCCTGAAACAGGCCTGTCCTTTACCGGGATCGCAAAGAAGTACCTATTCGCTACCTAATTAAAGATTAAAATACTAACCCCATAAATAAGGGTATCAATATATAATTAGCACTTTTTAATCTTATTTCACTCCAATGTTAATTTTTTATAATCAGGACCTGACAGATAACAGATAATTTGATATAATTAAACTAATTTAATCATTTTTTACCAACATTTTAAAAAATATAATTAATTACGTAATACTAGTCGCATACTACAGGGGACGTGGAAAAAGTATATGCTGCAAACCAAAATATTTTCGAGTGTGGGTGTTTGCACATTCTATTAAATAATGAGATCTTGGTTTAATTTATCCCTACTCCCGCTCTTATTACTCATATTATTTTTCATTCTTCTTGGTCACGATTAGCCGTCCGATCCCCGGATTATCTTTTGTTCTTCACAGATTGTTAAGTTTTCTATAAAATTAGTGCATACTTTATTTGTCTGCATTTTAATACTTTACTCAAATGTTTACCTTTTGGAAATGCATTTAATTCTGAAGGGTAGGCTGAATACTAAAAACGGAAGAAATATTATATGCTGGGATTTTTAGTTTTCATACAATTAATGGAATTTTTATATCTCACGTTTACTTCAACTACCCTAACAGTCTATCGCCAGACACAGATAGAATGTAAGTTTTGTTCCTTATACAATTATGTACAACATCTTTCAATTTCGAGAATGCAGTACCTTTTCTTCATTTTACTTTCATGGGGGTTAGATTAATAAAAGCAAATATATTGTTCGTTTCCTACCCAATAATATGTGGAATGTTATATTTTCTCATTTTTACGATTTAAAGAATTTTTTATTTCCTTAGCTTTGCTGCATCTTAACAATCGCCAAATAGGGAAATAAAAGTTTGTTCTGTTTCGCATCCACTAATATGCTGCGTACGTAGTGTTTCTCGGTTCCTATATTACATCTCTAAGAATAAAAAAAATAAATTTTCTCAATATCTAAGAACAGTACAAAATCCAAAAAGTAAAATTTTGGAGCTTAGATTTAGAAATAGTTTTTTATAACTTACACAATCTTAGACGTTAAAAATTTGACTTCATAAATTTTTAGGGGTTTTTTAATACTAACGCCCAACGTCCTGCATTCAGCTGTTTTCAAATTCAGCTTAAAAAATTTTATTTTTTAAACTTCCTTAGGGGTAAAATCTAAAAAAATCCCGATTTAATAAAGATACATTATATAAGCAACAAATTAAACTTTTAATGTTGTTCAATACTTTAAATTAGGTGATAATTTAAAAAAATAAGTTTGTAATGAAAAATTATTACTGCTATAATAGTATGCCTATTTTTAAATTTTTAAATATACAGTATAGTATTTTTGAAAAAACACTTATTTTCGAACGAATTTCAAAATTGTTTTTATACATTGCTGGTACATTCCCATTTGAGAGCACATAATAAAACAAAAAAAAGTAGTTAGCTGCGAAAAATCGCAACAGTTAGGTGAGGTTCATTTTTGTCGAGGCATTCTTGTAGGCGGGTGGCGAACTTGTCCATACTCATTTGAAGCATGTCACGCGAAACCCTTTGAATTTCTTGCGTTGTGGTTTCGGAAAAAGCTTCAAGATTTTAGCTTTTAAGTAGCCCTATAAAAAGACCAAAAAAACATTTTCTTACAAAAAACCATTGTTGCTTTTGATATATGATAAGTCCCCCCATTTTGTTGAAACCAAACTGTGTTGAGGTTAATGCATCGTCTTCTTAATTCTGATAAAGAATAATCCCGAAACTTGGCAATGTAGCGATCTGTGTTAACAGACAATTTTCGCTCAATAATGCAGGTTTAAGATACGCCACACCAAACAGTCACTCTCTCACAGTGCAGAGGTTGTTGATGCAATTATTGCAGTTTTTCGGGTGCCCAGTATCAAAATTCTGTTTATTTACCGTCCCCGGTAAATGAAAGTGCGCCTTGTTACTCATGATCGTATCAGCTATTTTTTTCCTTTGTTTACCTGATGTATGTACACAGTGACAAAAAATATAAAAAAATAAAATTAAGTTACAGACTAGAAAATCATTTGTAGAATAAAGGAGTTTAGAAATGATGTAGAAATTTAAGTTGAATAACAAATACAACGGGGTAGATACACGGGAGACTGAAAGTCGGATTAGATTTACAAGTTTCTCTAAACAAGTGGCTTGGCCTCAATTGGTTTAGTGCTCACAACTTTTATGGGCTGAAGGTTTTTGGATAGGAACTTTGCCTTGTTTTTAACATTTATGTTTTTAGGAGATCTCCATTACCCGAATTCAATAGCAAATATTAAAAGAAGAATTAGAAAATAAAGGCCAGAGCGTCGTACACAAGGGTAGTAATTTAGCTAGCACTATGTACCGACCACCTATTATTACCCTAGAGTTTGACCTTAAAATACTCATTTATTACACCCTGAGTCGAGCCGGGCCGTAAAAATACTAGTGATCAAATTGGCAAGAGCGGGATTTGAACCCCCATCTTTAGGTTTCCTAGTTTAGCGACCTATCTACTAGACCACTACGGTTTAACATAAATACAATAAATAATCCACCAGATAATAGCGACAACCAACTATATTCAAATGTAGTAAAAGGAACTAATAATAAAGAAACTACCGATCTAGGAGTACAACTAAATGCTTTTCTTAATGAATTTAAAAAAATATATATGTAATTAGTAATTAGCATAGAAAAAAAACTTTCTATAAGAAAACAGAATAGATATTTTAATAGTATTTGAAACACACTTCATAGACAGATCCGTTCTCAAAATTGCATTTTACACAATATGACACACAAATCATTCTAGAGAATAGGCGCATGTACGATCGGTTATCCTTATCGGAAGTACAATACAACATCACAAACTGCAGACATGCCAAAGCAACAAAATACAAGCTATGTTGAACTAGGTTAGATCTTAATCTTGACATTTCAATATACTAGCAATTTACTGCCCACATAGGCATATAATAGAAACACATGAATACTAATTATATTCATAGGCGATAATTAGAATGCCAAACATACAGACAGGTATTCAAGATTAAAAAAGTAAAAAAACTAAAAAGGGAGAAGACTAAATCACACTATTAGCAGTAAAAATTGCAATCTCTTATCCACTGGTCAACAAACATTTTGGCTCATTATAACATAGAATTAAACTAGGACCTCTGCTCTGACCACACACCCATCATTACCGCACTCAGTACTTACATAAATGGAAAACCAAAAACACCAAGAAAGTGACAAAATTTAAATTATGTGGTGCAACAAAATTTGAAGAATTTCACTACATTTTACATGTTCTGAGCAACGCTAATCAAGAATATTGATACATGGAGGACATATAAGAGACTACTAAACGTATGTTTAATTTAATAAACTATACTAACGTTTGGGGCACTATTTATTTTTAAGATGTGTACATTTTAATTTATTGTTACTCTTTGATAAATTGAAACCATACGATTAAATAAAATGTATAAATACAAATTACATTTACAGCAAAGGAATATAAGACGGCAACCGTTTTTAGTAAAAAAGCTAATAACTTTTTTACAATCTGTTTCAAAGTCATTAAATTTTGTTTTAATAAAAATGTACTAATAAAATTCAAGAGCAAATTTTACCGGAGTATTTATAGCATAACGGTGGGTGGAAACTTTGAAGTAGAGTTTTTATTAATTTTGCAAGAATGTTTGAAGTTGACATCCATTAAAAGATACACCATTTGTTAGCGATAAAAGTACATTTATTGTGAAGTCGTACAGTATACAGGAGCTAATTTTAAAGATTATGAGCTGCTAAAGCTACTAAAAGTAACATTGCTTGTCTAATAAAGTCTCCTGCAACGCTACACATTGTTAAAGTAAATCTGTAATTTTTATTTACCGTAGTGTATAGTTGATTGTTATTAAGTCATTAAAGTCAATATCACTACATTAACGACAATTATTATATATTTTATTTATATTTAAAAAAGCACTTTGTGATGATATCAGTAAGGATGATGAATTAAAAAAGCCTAACGGTTAAAGTACCACTCCTGTTTATACATATGCACAAAGTTGTTTAAAGTCACTTTCTAACTCTACTTATAGTAATGTAACATCAAACATTAAAACATTCCATTCACTTAATAACATAATAACACTGAACCTACACTGATGTTATTTGTAAAAGTAAAATAGATACGTTTAAATTGTAATTTAACGTGTTTATCCTTTAAACATGCACACATTTAGTTAATGGGCGTTAATTAACCTTGGAAATAAATTACAGCGCTGAAAAATAAAACAGCAATTAACCGTTAAAATGTAAATGTAATGTAAATTGTAATTCTAAATGTTATTCGATTTTCAACGAACTTAAAAAGTTCGTTACTGAATTCTATATGTCTGTCCGTCGGTCTGTCGGTCCGTCACAAAATTTGAGATTTTTTAAAATTTAAAAATGGATTCTTATAGGAAACTTTACGCTGATTTCGAATTAGAAATTAAAAAATTTCTATCTCAAATAGTTTTCGAGATATTCGACTTCGAATTTCGGGAAAATTTTCGACATTACGATTTTAAATGTGATTCTTGTAGGAAATTTTAAGTTGAATTCGAAAATGAAGTCGAATAATTTTCGAGATATTCGATTTCGAATTTTTAAGTTCGTTCTGGGATTGCTTACAGAGCAATCTCTTCGCCGGCCCCATGTTTAAAATTCCAAACATTTGTTTAATTCATCTGATTATTCGTTATACAACGGCTTTGGCAGAAATTTTGTTATTGGTAGGAAGCTCTCTAGAAAATCCTTAAGTTTCTGTACAAATGGATTGAGCATAATTTGAGCTAAATTTTATCCTATTAGTTTTTATCCAAAATCTATCCTTATTCCTTGGATTTTAATTTTTAGTGGAAAAATCAGATAAATTTAACTATTTTATAAATCTCGTCTGAAAGTAAAAATTTAAATATTTGAATATTTATTTAATTTTTAAATTTCAAATTTTTATAATTTAGTCTAAAGCCCCGTGTTAAGTGAAAGGATAATATAGCTAATTTTTGCTCCGTAATAAATCTCAAATTGGCGGGAAATTACAAGCATTTAAACTAACAAAGCGTGAAAAGCGGATGAGTTAAGGTGTAAAACGATTACTTTACAAACTATCATCAACTAAAAAATAAGATTAGTTAAGAGATTTAATTTAACAGTAAAATTTAATACTAATATAAACCCAAGAATTCATACTTAAAGGCAAAGGTCCTACGAGTCGATCGGCCTGTGGCTTTTACACGGTTAGTAAGGCAAATGCGTGTAAAAAGACAGGACTGAATTTTGCGAATATTATTTAATTTATTTTAATTCAATTTAGGTGCCGTGGTAGCTTAGTGGATAGATCGCTAGACTACGAAACCAAGAGTTGCGGGTTCGAATCCCGCTCTCGCCAATTCGATCGCTGGGATTTTTACGGCCCAGCTCGACTCAGGCTGCAATAAATCAGTACCTGGAGGTCAAACTCTGGGGTAATAATAGGCGGTCGGTACGTAGCGCTGGCTACGTTACTACCCGTGTGTACCGTAGGCTCTAGATTGTAGCAGATCTATCCTGTTACGACCCCAAAGGGCCTTCGAGGCCTATTACGGGGAACTATTATTATTATTAATTCAATTTATTAAACAATGATTTGCTGATTAGACATTACAAAAGTAATGTTAACATAATTTGTAGTGAAAATGAATAAAGTATGAAGAGGACAAGTGATAAAGAAGACAAGGAAGAGGAGGAAAACGCCTTTAAAAAAAGCAAGAAAACGAAAAGGTCACCAGTAAAAGGTCATAGAATATTAGAAAATAACTTCGAAAAAATCAAAAAATGCAAAAATAAAAAACCATGAAAAATTTAGAAACAAAAAGAAAAGAACAAAAAATACAGAGTAGAGATTAGACAGCCGAAATCAAAGAGAAAAAAATTATGTAACGAGAACTTAAAAAGGAAAAAGTATAGCAGATATGGATGAAGGGATAGATCGTTTAGAAAAAAAGATAACGTAGATATACAGGGAAAAACATTGGACATAAACAATTCAGAGTGGTGTGGCGGCCTTTTCGCCCTTGAACCGCTTTATATCGCGGCGGCATGCGAGCCTTTGATATCTGCACGTTTTGCCATCGCACACAAAACGGCATATGGGCTTTTGCTCAGCCGACAAGTCTGCATACGCCGTCGGCGGCACCTTTTGATATGAAAGGTGCTGGCGAATGCAAATTGCCCGAAAAGACCTACCGCCAAGCCAGGCGCGAAGCCCGGAAACATTCGCAACCCGCAACGCGGCCAATTTGGTCGTGTTTTAACACCGTACATTCACGCATCGCAGCTCGGCCAACTTGGTCGTGTCTCAACCCGCAAGAAATTCGCAATCCGCAACGCGGCCAATTTGGTCGTGTTTTAACACCGCACATTCACGCATCGCAGCTCGGCCAATTTGGTCGTGTCTTAACCCGCATAGATTCACGCATCGCAGCTCGGCCAACTTGGTCGTGTCTCAACCTGCAAGAAACTCGCCATCCGCAGCGCGACCAATTCGGTCGTGTCTTCACCCCGCAAGAACATTCGCTACCCGCAGAAACCCGATCCGCAGCGCAGAGGTGGCCATTTTGGAATTGCCGACGAAGCCGAAGCCGATTCAGGTGAGCGATTTGGCAATATTCGTTGGTGGATATCGGTAGCCGCCCCCATCCGCTTACGCGACGGCCGTTTAAGGGACGATTTGGGCCTTCTCGGTTGACGTTCCAAACGGGCCGTACTACGTTTCCACACCGCATCACGAGAGCGGCTATTTACACGCCTGCCTCTCCATTTTTTGGTCCTTACGAGCCGGATCGGTATCAGATACAATTTATTACGCTTTATTCAAGTAAAGTTCCCTTATAATGGATAAGCTTGAATTAAAATTAGTTCAGTTAACTTCCAAAAAAGAGGCGATTTTCGAACGATTTAATCGATTATACAATACGTCAACTAATATTTCAAATTATGAGTTACGCTCAAACGAACTATTTTTATCTCAAACTCAAGCTATTAGTGAATTATACAGCAGGTTTGAAACAATAATTGAAGAAATTAACAATTTGCAGTTTGAAATTGATCAGACTCCTCCAGACTACTCATGTTTAAATTCTATTGAAGATTTATATTCGAGTATTAAATATAAACGCAACCTTATATTGTCAAACAGCAAAACATTTACAGTAGATCAAAAAAGAGGTATCGTAAAATTACCGCCAATTGAACTACCTTCTTTCGATGGCAAGACTGAGAGCTGGCCAATATTTTACGAAATATTTCGTAGCAATGTGCATTTAAATACAAATTTTACTGACGCGCAGCGTGTGTAAATTAACTCATGACGCTTTAAAATTAACCGCAGGTATTATTCCTACAGGGGATACTTATAATATTATATGGGATAGTCTTGTTAAAAAGTATCAAGATAAACGTAGTTTAGGCAGTCATTATCTAAATAACATTCTGGACATCAAAGGATGCGTCGGTAATGCTGTTAGTTTGAATACATATATAGAAAAATATTCCGCGTCCATCGCCGCATTAAAACAGTTAGACATTCCTGACCTATTAGATTTTGTCTTGTTACATTGTGGTTTAAGAAAACTTGATCCCCAAACGCTTCAACAATTCGAAAATAGTGTGAGCGGAATAGAATTACCCTCCTGTAAACAATTTATTTCATTTACGCAAGATTATGTCAAAGTACTCGAGCGCTCGCATGCTAATAATTCGCAGACCAAGCCGCCCGCAAATTCCAGTTTACCTTATCACAGCCTTGGCCGTGGCGCACAAGGTGCCTGCAAGTCGTTTGTGTCGAGTGAACAGATTTTTAATACGCGTTGCCCGCTATGCGATAGAGAACACCAGCTGTTTCGCTGTCTTGAATTTAAAAATATGAAATCACCGCAAGCGCGTTTCGAGTTAATTAAAGCGAAACGCGGCTGTATAAACTGTTTAAGTCTATCTCACTCGTTAACTAAATGTAAATCACGCAACGTTTGTAAAATTTGTAAAAAACCGCATCATTCTTTACTGCATTTTTCCAACTTAAAGAATGACCGCCGAAGTAAGCCGTCTGTGGCGGCTGGACCGCAAGCAGGTAACCGTGCGCCCATAATAGCTGAGTCAGCGCATTCAGCAACGCAACCTCACACGTCTTCTGTATCGCTTAGTGCGGCGGCTTCGAGTTCGGCTATATTGTTATCGACCGCACAGATCTATGCACATGGTAAAAACGGAAATACGCTCGTCGTCAGGTGTTTAATAGACAACGGGTCGCAAAATAACTTAATTACTATGGATTGTTGTAAACGCTTGAACATTCCCATAATTAAATTACGCAATTCATCTTTACAAGGTGTTGGTATGACCTCGCGACCTGTACACGGTTTTATTAATTTCGCAATAGAATCACGAATTAATCCTAACAACAAATATTACATTCGTGCTTTAGTAGTTGACTGTATTACAGACAAACTTCCGCAAACTTCATTACATTAAATGAAGATATGTCATATTTAAATAATTTACCGCTTGCCGATTTATCCTGGAATGTACCGGGAGAAATTGACGTTGTTCTTGGTGCTCAACTGTTTCCTTATATTTATTTGGGAGATAGGGTCGATTCTGGTAATCGCGCACCACCCGCTATATTAACCAGCTTTGGTTACGTACTTATGGGAGATATTGCATGTCATTATGATGCAACCTGCCTACATAGTACGACATCTTCGTTTACCGCGCTTGCTAACGTTGACATTGAGTCAAGTTTACGGAAGTTCTTTGAGTTAGAGGAAATTCCATCTCAACGTTTTATTAGTCCAGATGAATTAGATTGCGAAAATAACTTTAACTCTTCGATTTTATTTAAAGACGGCAGATATTTTGTTGATTTACCCTTTTCTCGAAACCCCTCGGAACTGGGTAATTCACGCGGTCTGGCTCACCGTCGTCTACTTGCGCTCGAGCGTAAATTCGATTGCGTGCCAACCCTACGCGAAACTTATAATAAAACTATCGCCGATTATATAACGCATGGGTATTTGTCCCAGGTGCCTGACTCTGAATTGACAGAGGAGGGTTACTACATACCGCATCACGCCGTTGTCAGACCAGATAAGGACAGCATCCGTATCGTTTTAGACGCTAGTGCTAAAACGCACTCAGAGCTGTCACTTAATGACATTTTGCATGTCGGACCTAATTTGCAGGCCGACTTGTTCTCGTTGTTACTCGACTTTCGTACATTCCCAATAGCAATGACCGCTGATATAAAACAAATGTTTTTGCGCATCGGAGTAAACGAGCACCATCGTAAATACTTACGAATTTTATTTCGTTTCAGTAGGAACGAACCTATTCGCACTTACAATTTTGACCGCGTACCCTTCGGGCTAAAGCCTAGCCCTTACCTAGCTATGCGTACGTTACGCAACTTAGCGTGCGAGCATAGTGACCGCTTCCCTGAGGCTTCTAAACTGGTAGAAACTCAGTTTTACATGGATGATTATGTCGATTCGATTCCCGATGAACAGACTGCCATGCGATTGTCTCGCGAATTAATCGATTTATTTAAATTAGGCTCTTTCGACCTTGTCAAATGGGCCACTAATTCACCCGCTTTATTGGAGGTTCTTCCCGAGTCTCACCGCTCACCAGTAAATTTTTCTGGCATGGGTAACGATATTTACAATTTTAAAATCCTTGGTTTAACGTGGGATCCTGCTGACGATTACTTTTCTTTAACAACAATCGCTGTAGAAGATAAATGCACAAAGCGCACGATTCTATCGCTAGTTGACCGCTTATTCGACGTACTTGGCGTTGTAGCTCCAGTTGTGCTGTACGCCAAAATTCTTATTAAGGAACTATGGCTAGCTAAAATAGACTGGGATGAGGTTCCTCCGGAATCCATCATCAGTCGCTTTTCAGCTTTTGCACGAGATTTTTCCGCACTCTCTTCTCTAAAAATTCCGCGCCATATTGGCATTGTGGGAAAAGCTGTAGTGAACATCGTAGCCTTTTGTGACGCGAGCTTCAGTGGTTACGGTTGTTGTGTTTATTTACACATCACTGATCCTGAAGGTAATATCACCGTCCGGCTTTTATGTGCAAAGTCAAAGGTTTCTCCAGTTAAAATAACAACGCTAGCTCGATTAGAACTTGTCGCCGCTTTGCTGCTGTCCAAGCTTGTTCGCGTGGTCCGCGATAAACTTTCCGCTCGTGTACCTATTACAGGTGTTTACGCCTTCTCGGATTCTACAATAGCGCTTTCGTGGATCCACTCATCGCCACATAGGTGGTCTATTTTTATCAGCAATCGTATTGCTAAAATACAAGATAATTTACCTTCTTCTGAATTGACAGAAGAAAGCTTGAACTTAACAAACCGCAAAATGCTTTTAGATCAGCTTGTATTGTCTTATTGGAAACCTTTGCCAACCCAATAAACAATATTTTAGCTGACTCATGTATATATAGATAGTGTATTAATAGGGCATTTATATATAGTTTGTTACGATATAAATCTAACCGCAATTTAACGCACCTGAAATATAATAGTTAATTTCAGGAATTTAATGACAATATTGTTTCAAACCGCTGTTAATAGCTCCTTGATAAGGTAATAATTTTTTGAAAGCTCAGGACCTTTCAAGGCGGGGAGTATGGTGTGGCGGCCTTTTCGCCCTTGAACCGCTTTATATCGCGGCGGCATGCGAGCCTTTGATATCTGCACGTTTTGCCATCGCACACAAAACGGCATATGGGCTTTTGCTCAGCCGACAAGTCTGCATACGCCGTCGGCGGCACCTTTTGATATGAAAGGTGCTGGCGAATGCAAATTGCCCGAAAAGACCTACCGCCAAGCCAGGCGCGAAGCCCGGAAACATTCGCAACCCGCAACGCGGCCAATTTCGTCGTGTTTTAACACCGCACATTCACGCATCGCAGCTCGGCCAACTTGGTCGTGTCTCAACCCGCAAGAAATTCGCAATCCGCAACGCGGCCAATTTGGTCGTGTTTTAACACCGCACATTCACGCATCGCAGCTCGGCCAATTCG
Source organism: Sinelater perroti (assembly GCA_036346155.1). NCBI lineage: Eukaryota > Metazoa > Arthropoda > Insecta > Coleoptera > Elateridae > Sinelater > Sinelater perroti. The sequence goes on from JARFIY010000359.1 coordinate 7,351,079, forward strand.
GTCGTGTCTTAACCCGCATAGATTCACGCATCGCAGCTCGGCCAACTTGGTCGTGTCTCAACCCGCAAGAAACTCGCCATCCGCAGCGCGACCAATTCGGTCGTGTCTTCACCCCGCAAGAACATTCGCTACCCGCAGAAACCCGATCCGCAGCGCAGAGGTGGCCACTTTGGAATTGCCGACGAAGCCGAAGCCGATTCAGGTGAGCGATTTGGCAATATTCGTTGGTGGATATCGGTAGCCGCCCCCATCCGCTTACGCGACGGCCGTTTAAGGGACGATTTGGGCCTTCTCGGTTGACGTTCCAAACGGGCCGTACAACGTTTCCACACCGCATCACGAGAGCGGCTATTTACACGCCTGCCTCTCCACAGAGAGTCTAAAGAACGTTATAGAAATGTTTATCGAACAGGAGTTAAATATAAACGTAGGAGTCGCGAATGCACTAAAACTAGTAGAAAAAGCATTCTTAGCTGAACTAACAAATAAAACTTAAAAGGATCAAGTAATAGAAAACAAAAAATTAAAAGAAAAATAAGGAAAAAATAAATATCCATAATAGTATACCTAGAAATAGAAGAATATACAAAGACAAATTAAAACGATAGCAAAAAGCAAGTCAAAAGCGTAAAGAGATCAAGATAAAGCACAGAAAGCTAAATATAAAAACGGAAGAATGGGGTACGGAAGAAAAAACCAAAGAAACTAAATGAAGATTTGACTCAAATAAAAACTAACAGAAATACAAGAAAATTCCGAAAAATAGATACGCTGAACTACGCTATGGACAAGGTAATAAAATAGAGGTTTTGGAAATTACTAAAGAATAGGACAAAAGAAAATCTATAAATAAATGAATATAATCGAAACGAAACAACAGAGATAATTATGGAAAAAAGAATAAACCAAGACGAGATGGAAGCCATAACAGGGCGCAATTAGAAATAGGAGAAAGAAAGAAAAATAAACGAAATAAACCAAAGACAATAAATAAAATATAATAATAATAATAAAAAGAGCAAAAAACTAAAAACTAAAAAATATGGAATGTTAGAAGTGTGAATAGGAAAGAAATAAAGATGACAAAAGAATTTGAAGGAATAAACTTAGACGTGTTGCTAATAGCAGCAACAAAGAAGAAAGGAAAGGAATAACAGAATTAGATAATCATCTATTAGTATGGAGTGGAGTAAAAGAAAAGGGGTGAACAAATGCAGAAATAGTATACATACTATATAAAAAAGCAAAAATGTAATAAATAAATGGGAAGCAATAACTCAAAAAATAATTACAGTGGAGTGAAAAAGAGAAATAAATATACAAACAATAATAGTAGTATACGCTCTAGATAAAGATGATAGATTAAAAAATAAAGCTAAGTTTTGGGAAAATCTAAACATGACCTTATAGATAGGAAAAGGTGATATTTACATTACGGAGGACTTAAATGGAAGAGTTGATAAAAGAGACCACACCTTTACAACAGTTATAGGGAAACATGGGAAAAACAAAAGATATAATAATCGAAACAGATTATTACATTTCTGTATAATAACAACGAACACCTTCTATGATCACAAGGACAAGCGCAAGAGTGCAACAAAGTAGAGGCGAGAAATTAGTTATTGATTACATAACTACAGGACGAGAAAACAAAAATAAATACAAGACGTTGCGGTCAAAAAAGACTATAAAATGAATAGTAATCATTCTATTTTAGTAGCAAAAATAAAAATTAATGAAGTCGATATTATTAAGAGTAATGTAAAAAAAACATACAAGGCAATATAAGGAGGCTATAAAAGCTTACACACCAAAAAATAAAACGATAGAGGATAGGTACAAGAAAAAATGAGCAAAAGACTTGACAACTCATAAGAAATAACAGATAATATTGATATCAAGAAAATGTGAAAAATGTTTAAAACAAGTATCACAGTCAACACAGGTCACATGTGGCACAAGTAAACAAAAACAAATATAAAAAAGAAACAGTATGTCGGAGAACATAAAACAAGTGGAAGTCAAAAAGAAGAGATGCAAAAATATTTAAGTAAGAAAACGGAGAGAGTTAAGAGTTATAGAAAACATAAGGAATCAAAGTAAAAAAATTAGTTAAAAAGTCAAAACAAAAACAGTGGAAAGATTTTGGTAATAGGCTGAAAATAGATAGTAAGAGTAGCTAAACATTTTTCTAAGGGGTTTTAAAAAATATCAAAAATAATAAAAATAATTTTTAATAAAGTGTGGAAAGAGGAACTAATACCAAAGGAGCTGGGCTTAATACCCCCCCCCCTTCATAAAAAGGGCAATAATATGACTTGTAGTAATTACAGAGACATAACATTGTTAAGACGAAACTATTTGAAAAAATAACTGAAAAAAGGCTAAAAAACAAATCTAACTAATGCTAGCAGAAACTAAAGTGAATTTTGGAAAAATAGAAGCACACTAGACCGTTAGAAGAAATTATCAACGGGATTTTAGCAACAAACAGAACAGTGTTTTTAGTCTTTTTAGACATGGAGAAAGTGTTTGACAAAGCATCAACAGACAAATTATGAAAATGTTTAATAAGGACGAAAGTTAGTACAAATCTAATTAGAGTAATTAAGTGCTTGTACAAAGAAATGAGAAATCGTCTAATAAGTAAAAACATGATATCGGAAAAAATAGGGAGTAAGGCAAAACGAAAGTTTGATTCCGCTATTATTAACTTTCGAAAATCTGTAAAGGCTAAACGCAACTTAATGCAATTACAATACTATCTGTCTGTCTGTATAGGTGTGTGAGTGCTGTCGCCACAGTATCTCCGGAACTATCTGACCGATTTCCTTCATATTTAGTCAGTAAATACTTTTGGTCAGTATCCTCTTCGGATTTTTCAGATCTGTATCTCTCCATTTACCTGAGATAAGGGCGTTACAATGTCACATGCATGACTTGCCTTCAAAAGTTGTCTTTCCGGATTTTACATCCTTCTCGTTTATTACTTAAATGGACCAAATAATTAGAAAAATACAACGAAGAAACAAACCACATTTCATAGGATATAGAAACCTGAAAGTGATAAATATCGAAGAATGTGTCTTCGCCGATGATGTGGCAATCTTAGCGGAAAGAATTAGAAATGATCAAGTTAGAGCAAAATTTTATCTAGAAGAATATATAGAACAAAGACAACTAGGATGGTGGAGACATTTAAAAAGAATGAATGGGACGGTACCGGCGAAAAAAGTATGGAAAAGGAAAGCTTAGAAGAAAAGAAAACGAGAACCAAACAAAGACCTGGAACAACATAGTAGAAAAAATCTGGTCTGAACATCACACGACTTTCCTTATCCTATTATATACATATATATATATATATATATATATATATATATATATATATATATATATGATTAAAATAAACAGTACAAGATAATAATTGACTCATACTTAAAATTTTGCTACGTCACTGAAGGTAACCGTGCGAGCTCGGCCGCACAGCCTGCGTGCTCCCTCCTAGCGGCCAAGCGCTCCCCCCCGTCCTCCCGCAGTCGGCCCGGTAGCTCTCCGAGCGCGCTGTGATTGGTCCGTTTAATTAATTTTTAATCGGTTATAACTTATTTATTTGACTTCGGATCAAAAAATTTCATTGTAATTTTTTGTTCGTCTCGGTTTGATCTATCCGGTAATATAATTTCCCGAAACATTTTATAAACACCCGGTATATTAAATATCCTGAGCTTCAATTTTTTTTCGAGTTCCTATTTTATCAACTTTTATTTTAAATTCATGTTTATCTCATGATAACAAATCATTTTTATTCTCATAAATTTTTTGTATCTTCAACCGTTTAGATTCGCGACCGTTTTGCGACCGATTTTGCGACCTTGCGACCAAACGGCTTATCCGATTTTTACCAAAAGCTTCGCACTGCGTCCCCTACCGACAAGTAACTTGCATACCAAATTTGAAGTCTCTGGCTCAAAACAACTTTTTTATAAAATTTATAGTAAAGAAATAAGAAATATGGTGTGGCGGCCTTTTCGCCCTTGAACCGCTTTATATCGCGGCGGCATGCGGCCTTTTGATATCTGCACGTTTTGCCATCGCACACACAACGGCATGGGCTTTTGCTCAGCCGAGGCTTTCATGCCCCGCAGCGCGGCCAGTTCGGTCGTGTCTTAGTCCGCATAAATTCGCATTTCGCATCCCCGCAAATATTCACGCATCGCAGCTCGGCCAATTTGGTCGTGTCTCAACATCCCGCAGATACCAGATCCGCAACGCAGAGGTGGCCACCTTGGAATCGCCGACGAAGCCGAAGCCGAAGCCTATTCAGGTGAGCGATTTGGCAATTCATTGGTTGATATCGGTAGCCGCCCCCATCCGCTAACGCGACGGCCGTTTAAGGGACGATTTAGCCTTATCGGCTGACCTTCCACTACGGGCCGTACTACGATTCCACACCGCACCACGAGAGCGGCTATTTACACGCCTGCCTCTCCATTTTTTGGTCCTTACGAGCCGCATCGGTATCGTATCCCACACCGCATCCACGAGAGCGGCTATTTACACGCCTGCCTCTCCAAAATATAAATTGTAAATTGTGAATTGCAAATAGTTAATTGTAACCTTTACACCCCCAGGGTAAAAAAAGAGATTTTGATTATATATGGTATACTGGAACGACAAATGTTTTAGACTGTCACTAATATGATAAGGTAAGTTATTTGCTATTTCAACACAGAATTTTGCAGAATGTTTTGACGCTAGAAGTACGTGAAATTTCAAAATTCTACTTTGAAGCGGCTACCTAGATTTTTTATATCTCATACTATTTTTACTAAATATATAGATCTTCTTATTGTAATTGTAATTTCTTATTTTTAGTGTGCTAATAAGTTTCTGCACAAACAAAATATATAGTAGTGTTCCTTTTATTGAACAGAAAATTAGTAAGCTATGCAAATACATTATTCTGTACTAATATTTTATTTATAACATAGCCATATTAAAAACTTTCTCTTTTTATTCACCTACAAGCTCGCAGCCTGCTGGGTTACTCTTCCATTGGGGCACAAATTGTCTGCATTCTTCAAGGCATCTACTATTATATATTATTATATATATTATATATATATTATATATATTATATATTATTATATATATTATTATATATTATTATATATTATATTAAGATATTTTTTTAGATGTACAACAGTGTACAAAGTTTGATATTAATCATGGAATACAATATATTCCAAATAGCCACCCCGGTTCCTCTTATAAACGGTCATTCATTTGAAAAAAAAATGTCTTTATTTGTTCGCACAAATGCGACTCGATTTTGCAAATTAGGGTTCTGGTATCATTTTAGAGTGCTTTAATTGCTGAAGCATAGATGTAGATCTTCAATGTAGCTCTAAAAAAATCTTAATGTATCAGATCGCATGATCTAGCTGATTAAGTGACGTTTCACTTCGAGCAAGTATTCGCATAGAAAAATTTGTGAGCAATACAATTGGTTTGCGATTTTTGTAACATGTAGCGTCATCTCGTTGAAAATAAAGGCCGTTCACGTTCAGGAGATCTACTTGTAGCCAAAAAAATCAGTTAGCATTTCACGATAATGGACACCATTTACTGAAGCGGTCTCGTCAGCCTTACTCTCGAAACAATACCGACCAATAATGCCACCAACTTAAAAGTATACTATAATGCAATTCGTTAGGAACGAAGAGTGCCTCGACTATTGTTCTAAGAATTTCAGATCTTTAGGTATGAAATTTTGCTTATTTATGTGCCTATTGAGGAGGAAGCGGGCTTTATTAATCAGAATAATTTTCTTAAAAAACTGAAGGTTAGCTTTTTGCATCTCTAACATCTAATTAACGAATGTATAGCGTTGTTCATAACCTGCTAGCCTAAGTTATTGTGTTAATTAAACTTTTCGAGCCTTTTGTTCTAAATTTTTGTGGAATGTAGAGTTTGGGTTAATTTGCGAGATGCCCAATTGTTAAAACCCCCTTGAAACAGGGGCGATACTTTCATCAAATCTAACTGGTTTGGTACGGTTTGGATTTTTACAACGAATTTGGAATTGCTTTTACAGTTGTGCAATAAGGTGCTTCATTTTGACCAAAAATTATACGTCACTTACATTAAATTTTTTCCATTGTTGTAGTGAATTTGCACAAGACATCGTTTCATTTTTGTTAATCGTATAGGTTTTATTACTCACACGCCAAAAAATAACAGTTCTAACGTTGATAGAAAGAAAATAATGGAAAATTTAAAATTAACACACCGTAATGGAAGACTCTTTACTATGATGTACTTTTTATTTATTATTTATTAACAATCAAAGTTACAACAGTATTCTTTAAGTGAATGTGCTGACTTAAAAAATGGATAGTTTTTCATTGACGAGGCGAGGTCTTCTCCAGTAACAAGCTATTCATTACAACACTTGGCTATTGTCTTTTAAGCTTCCTTGTATTTCGCGGTTTGAGGAGAGGATTTAGGAGCGTGTTAGGATAGCTTTCTAGATTGTTGTGGTGATTAAAACTTTTTCTGTTGACACCTTTGACATATGGTAGTTTCAGGTCTTTATAAAGTATGTCATTAGAGACATACCGAGGAGCGCCAGAGATTATACGTATGTTTTTGATTAATTTTTCTGTATTATTGCCATATTCAACTTGCTGGTACATTTCCAGAGTTCAATAGTAGATATCCATATTGTTTTGTATATTAAGAATTTATTTTCAAGTAGAAATTTGAAATTTCCTATTAATTAACCACTGCATTTTTTAACTTTTAAATCTATCTTCTTGTTTAACTACATGCTAGCCTGTTATCTAAATGCATTCTTAGGTATTTTGTACTAGTTGATACAGGTATTTGTATGTTATTTTGATAAACTGTAGAACACTGGCCTCTACGGAGAGTAAAGTTAATTTGTATGGATTGTTCTTGGTTAATCTTAATTTTTCATTTGTGTGTTCACGTTTGTATTTTATTTAGATGAATTTGTAAAGTGGTGAATGCTAGTTGTGGATCATCATTGGTAGAAAGAATGACAGTGTCACCGGCAAAGGTACCCATTGTAATGTTTTCGTTAGCTGGTAAATCTGCAGTGTACAGGACGTATAGTAAGAGACGCTTCCTTGCTTCCATTGACTTTGGTTCTAAATTTCCTGCCATATAAATAGGAATTAAAAAGATTGTAGTACGTTGTAGGCAAGAGTGTTTTAATCCCAAGTGTGAAACTTTGTCAAACGCTCGACTTACATCAAAAAAGACCGATATGCAAAATTTCTTGTCTTCTAATGCTTGATTAATTGTGTGACAGACTTTATGGATATGTTGTACAGTAGAATGATTTTGGCGGAAGCCAATTATTAAATATTAGAATCAGCAGTTATTTCTAATAGTTTTCAAATGATGGACAACAATTTTATTGGACGATAGGTCGATACCTTATTTAAATCATTGTCAGACTTTAGAATTTATATAATTTCGAAAATTTTTAGTTGCTTGGTCCAATAATTTAATTTCAGAATAGCATTAAATAGTAAGACTAATCTTCTTTTGGCATTTTATTTAACGTTTTATTTCTGTTGGAGTTCTCTCGGGGTGAAAATTTTAATTCCAAGAACGTTAGTTGGAATACTTAATTATTTCTCTAGTTTGTCATCAGAGACGTCGTCGTTGGGGGTAAAAATTTCTGCAAAGTACTCTGCAAATAACTTAGCTTTTTCCTCGTCACTTTGGGTTCATTATAAGTCGAGATCTTTATTTTTTATTGGAGACACTTGATTTTTAGTTTTTTGTGAGTTTTTTATTGGCTTTCCGATTGAATTGTGATATGGTAGTAAAAGAATTGATTTTGTGCCTTTTTGATTTTGTGTTTTGGCTGGTTAGTTAGACTATTTAAAATATTTTTATTTTCAGGTGCTCGAGTCTGGTGCCATTTTACCCCGACTCTCCTTTTTACAGCTATGAATTTTTTAATCTCCACGAGGATATTGTACGTTGAATTCTGGGTATTTGATTGGGGCTTAGTTTGCTGGGCAATTTCTTTGATAGTATAGAACAATGTAGTTGGTACTTCACTAATTTTTTGTTTTTTGAGGTTAATCTTTAGTTTCTTTTAATGTGTTTTTTGTGTACTTCCCAGGTAGTTCGTTAGTTATGTAATCTGACAACTTGATTTTTATGGATGGCGCAGGAGCTGATAGTAGCTATAATTGGGAAATAATTCATAACTTGGGATGATACCATTTATAAAAAAATCCAGTAAATCAGAAGTTATGTGGAGATCGGTTGGCTATTAACAAGGGAATTATTTGATATATTATTTTAATTTTTTGCTACAAAATCTGACGCCCGCTGATTTATATATTTGGGATTTGTTACGCTGTTTATTGTCACAAATGTAGTAACTTTACAAGACGGTATTTTTAAGCTTTTCAAATCTTGCAAAAATGTTCTACTGATTTTAAAATTAGTCATTTTTTTAGTAGCACTTTCCTGCTTCCAGCGCTTAATATCGCAATAGTGAACTAAAGCTAGATTGTATCTTTGGTGACGATATATTTGCTTGATATATCGCTTGGTATTTTCATTTTAGAATGCCTTGATCCTTCTTCTTCCATAAACTTTATAATAGTTTGAACCTTACTCTTACTAATCTTATAACGCTTTCTTGTACTTCTAACATTATATTTCCCCTTTTTTACAATAAATATCGAGAAGTGGTATATTTTTCTATTTTTTCAATTGAGAATTTGTCTTCAGTGTACAGTTATTGACGTTCCTTTACAGGTGAAACTTTATAACTTTCTTTTGAATCATTCTGATATCCTGTGTTTGAATCAAGTTTCGTTGAACTTACATGAGTGAATTGCTGTTATTGCTTGCATCAGACACATAGGGTGTGTTTTTTATGAAAAACAATATCATTGTTCATATATTCAGTTATATCAAAAATTTTTTGGACATAAAAAGAAATTGAGCCTTTGGCTCGTCATTTTCGTTTAAATATTTTGCTTCAATTTGCTGTTGCAAAGACATTAATCGGATTGAGCATTATAAATCTTTTGGTTCCGTCATTTCTACAAGCTCTCATAAAATTTGAACGCTGAATAGAGTTATTATCGCATGCAGCTCTTATATAAAATTTATACCGAAGCAGAAGCGAGTATGTGTTAGATATTAGCATGCACTACAATTTGTAACTGAATTCATAGATGTGATCTGGCAGGCAAAGCAAGCTTTTGTATTAACTCATTTGTTGTTTCGTTGTAAAACAATTTTAAAATGGTGTAAAGAAAACACTATGTAAAATAATTCTTTTTTCATATAAATATCAATAAATAATATAGAGTTGATTTTCTGATAACCAATCATTTACTTTGTTCTATGTATTCCTTCCTTTTTTGATCAATATAAATAATTAAAAAAAAATTCGGTAAAATGCAGCCAATGCTAAAAGAAATAAATTAGAAATTAGATATAATGGAAGAAACAGATCAGCACATAGAAAATAAAATAAATATACCCAAAAAAAAAACTAAAATTAGTTGAAAAATAAAATAAACAATTCCGAAATAAAAACCAATTTTTAAAATTAAGGGACAGTGAAATTAAAAAAAAAAGAATATAATTATATACAGTAACGATGATCAAAAAAAGGAGAGTAACTTACAGTTAAAAGAGAGAATAAGAATGATTTTAAAGGAAGAGATAGTAGAAACCAGAAGACTGGGTAAATAAAAATAAAAAAACTAGACCATTACTAGTGGAATTCGGTAAATGCTCAAAGAAAATGGATATCTTAAAAGAATCTAAAAATGTAAGAAAAATATAAATATACTTAGAGAAATATTATTCAAAGGAAATACAAGAAATTAGAAAAGACTGATAAACAAAATAGAAGCACGTAATCCTAAAATACTAGCTGGAACAATTAAACGCAATAAGAAAAGAACCTGAAATAAACTGGAGAATAAACTAACACTAAAATAAAAAGCGTGAGATCCTCTGTTGATGAAATTTAGAACCAGTTATATAAAATAATTAGAACAAACCGAGATACTAGTGCAATTCCAAAAAACTCTAAAAAAGTTAACCTATATACAAGCTAATATAAAGACGCAGGCACCGAAACGAAACATAAAAAAGAACACAAACAAAAACAATATAAAAAGTAGAAAAGAAAAGTAAATATAGATATAGAAGTTTTGGATTATAGGTTCATTAACAAAGAAAGAGAGAACTAACAGAGAAAATAGACAGAAGCAACACACAAATCTTAGGATTAAGCGAAAGTAGGAAAAGAGCGAAGGAAGTACATAATAAATAAACACATTTCATATTACTCAAGAATAGGCTCAGAACAGAAAGCGAAAGAGGAAGTAGGAATAATATCCACAGAGGAAATAAACGAAAAAATAACAGACGTTAAGACATTAAATTGGCAAATAATAGCAATTACTATGAAACTAGAAGAAACAATTAATATTATCGAAACCTATACACTGATTAAAGAAATAATAGAAGAAGCATACCTACAACAAATATGAAACAAAATGAAAAAAGAAAATCAGAATACAATATGATGGGCGATTACAATAGTTTGAGTTAGAAAAGTCCAAAACAGACAAATGGAATTTATGGGAAGTTAAAGAGAAAAAAACTAAAATAGAAATGGAATAAGAATGATAGACTTCTGTAAAAGGAGCGACCTATTAATAGGAAATACGCTGTAGGATTGACTTTTAGAGGATAAATATATATTTATTGCAGAATCACGGAACCCCAAAAAGCATAATATATTACATATCAAATACATAAGATAGACAAAATACAAATAATCCAAATAAAGAAAAAAGCTAAAAACTGAAACACAACACAGACTAGTAACAACAAAATACCAGGCTAGTTTAAACAATAACCAAAAAATAAGGCAATATAGAAAATTAGATATACATAAGCTTAAAAATATAGAAAACAAAGAAAAATACTAGAAATATACAGACAAAGAATTCCAAAGAATGATGAATCTACAAACAATGTGGACTCAAGAATAAAGATTGAGTTTTAAAGAAAAAAATACTGAAAACAACAGAAAATATATGCGAAATAAGTAAATATAAAAAATATCTCAAAATGACAAGTTGGTAGAACGATATAAAAAGATTTACGAAGGAAAATCAATTACTATGGAAACGATATATTCAAAAGAAATGTGGGACAAAAATAAATACAATACAAACATAGTGAAAGAAGCAAAGAGGCAAACCCAGAAGAAAATGGATAGATTAAAACAAAGAAATAGGATTAGAACGGGAAGTGACAAGAGATAAAATAAGTACAACGGAGAGGGACAAAAAGGACTAAGCATTAAACAAATAGAAAAATAAAAAGTAAAAGTGCTCACTCCCAATTTGATATTTTATTTTTGGTTCCTAATTTTGATAAACGACGAGATATTTCTTAGAGCATTTATCGCAATTGATTCAAATTATTCAATGTTAAATCTAAACTAAACTCTGATTATAGAAATGTATCATTGGTTGTAGACAATTTTGGGAAAAAACGACCCTTCACTTTTTGTTGATACGCTAAGTAGATCTTACAAAAAAACTTTCATCAAAATCGGTGATTTCGCATCCGCGGCCTTCCTTGTAAGTGGGAGTCCAGTGGAAAAGTTTGAATAATTCTGTTCTTACATGAGGTTTGCTAGCTCTCTGCCTTTTGTAATTGTTATGCGAAATATTTATAGGGTGATCTTACTATTAAAGTTTTCTCCTACGATAAATTTAGAAACTCATATCTGAAAGAAGTCTAATATTCTCTTTCTGGATGTCGCGGCGAGGTGGGCAGTAAACCGATGCAACTGTTAATTCGTAAGGAAACATTTTAAATTGTATAACTGGCTTGTAGGTAGGCTGTTTTGTATATAGGTAGGGCAAAATGGTTGACAGATTTCTTTATTACTATGGCTGCGGCAGCATAGTCAATGTTATCCAGATGGTTAGTAAACTAAGTTAAACAATTAAATAAGTTAAAGTCTGTGAAATGAGTCTTCCCTATTAGCAATATATCCATAAAATGGTTAGGAAGAAATATTTCAATTTTCTGTTTATGCTGTAATAGGCCGTTGCCATTATACTGGGCTATCTTCACTAATTTAGTAAATACTACTTACTACCCTTGAGAGCATGTTGAATACCATGTTGTTTTGCTACATTAATTGCTGGAACATAGATTAAATTTTTCTAGAAATTTGCTCATAACGGAAAAAATACTCTCATCTTCATTGACTGAGTTTAAAGTGCGTCGGTGAAAAGAGTTGTACAACCTGTAGTTGTTGCCACTACTAACATTTAAGTTAAACCACCTAGATCAAAGAAAATTAACATACAATTCACAAGATGCCAGGAGTACAGAGTATTTCCTAGTAGGTGGAGATTGGAATGCCAAACACACAGTATGGGGATCTATATTCATCACACCGAAAGGACGTAATGTACTCTATTCAGCACAACAAAACAACTTAAACTTCTTATTTACAGGGAAACCAACAAACAGAAATAAATTACAGGATTTGCTTGACTTTCCCATAACCAAGGACATATCTGACATATACTTTACAGTAGAATCCAACTTTGACCTAAGCGGCGAACACAGCGGCTTAATAATAATACTGAGTATAAATATAATATATAATGAACCAATACCAAACTTATGTTTGAAGGCAACTAACTGGGACTTTTTCAAAGAGTTAGTTAATGAAAACATCATCCTAAGGTTTAGAATAAAAGAACCATCCGAAAAAGTTGTTAAGCATCTAACAGACACAATACATCACGCAGCATGGGAAGGCACACCTTTAAAAAAGAAAATTTAACCGCACAACTATAACATACCCTTATGTATAAAATAACATATAATCAAAAAAAGAAGTGCGCGTGATAAATGGCACAGAATAAGAAATCCCCATGACAAAACGCAACTCAACAGACTAACACACCAACTTTATTCGGCCCCCCCAACAAGCTAAAAACGACACATTCCAACACTACATCACCAAACTAGCACTGCAAAATCACTCATTATGGAAAGCTACTAAGAAATTTAAAAGATCTGTAGTAGCTGTACCACTAATACGAAAACCAGATAGCAACTGGGCACAATCAGATAAAGAAAAAGCGGATATCTTTGGTAAACACCTGGAAAATGTGTTTACTCCACTTCCTAATAACAACATTGAACACAAAGAAGTAGAAAACTTCCTTAAAGCTCCATGCCAACTTTCACTACCTGTAAATCAAATTTCACCAAATAAAGTCTGTCTAATAATTAACACGACAAACTCGTTTAAAGCGCCTGGATATAATCTGGTGGTCGACGAAATATTAAAACACCTGCCCAGAAAATCATTTATTCCCCTAACTACAATCTTTAATAGCATGCTACGACTGTGTCACTATCCAATGCAATGGAAATATTCCCAGATTAATATAATTGCAGAACCTGGCAAACCTACCATGGAACCCACTTTTTATCGTTCCATAAGTTTATTGCTCTAAATGTTCAAAATATTTGAAAGGCTTCTCATATCTAGAATCAATACAAAAAATACCTGAACACCAATTTGGCTTCTGGCAAAAACATTTAATAACCCAGCTGTGCCACAGGATAGTAGACAAAATCAAAGAGAGCCTAGAAGAGAAGAAAATATACGCTGCAGTATTCTTGGACATACAGCAGGCGTTCGACAAGATGTGGATTGTTATTTAAGCTAAAGAAACACATGCGTAGTCAAATATATCTTATTCTAAAGTCCAAGTAAAAGTTAATAATGAGTTATCTAGCTACCATCCCATAAAATCAAGAGTACCCCAAGGTGTGTCTTCGGAGCGCTTCTGTAGTTAATATCTACTGCGGATATACCTACGACTGATACTATATTGGCCATATCTGCTGACGATACATCATAGCAACTGACACAGTATATGATTAGCTTTAAAACCACCTGAACTATTTAGACAATTGGCTACGACGTTGGAAAATCACAGTTAACACCGGTAAATCAACACGGATCATCTTCACCTTGAGGCTACCTTAATGGTGCTTCTATTTCGAAAAAACTGGTCATTAAATACTTGGGACTTCACTTAGATCAGAAACTCATCTGGAGAGAATATATGAAGGCCAAAAAACCGAACTAAATCTTAAAGTAAAACAAATGCATTGGTTACTCGGTAAAAATTTAAATTAGTTTTTAAAATAAACTAACCGTATACAAAACAATCATAAAATCTATTTGGACGTACGGTATTAAACTCTGAGAATATACTAAATCGTCCAAAACTAAAATCCTACAAACATTCTAGTCGAATACTCTCCGTATGATAGCGAATGCTCCCTGGTATGTGTCCAGTTAAACTCTCCATGAGGATTTCAGCCAGCATATCATTCGTCAAAAATATAATCAGCACTTACGCCAACAAATCTAAACTCTGAAGTACCGGTCACACAAATCAGCTCATAGAATACTCTACCAACAACCCCGGAAAGAAGACTTAAAAGAAAATGGCCAGAAGAGCTCATTAACTAGGAGAACTTGGAGAACTATCAATGGATGGTACCCACCTCATGTCCAGCAACGTTCATACCTTATACTTATTCTGTATATATGTTTATATCCATATATTTACTGTAGAGTAGATTGTAAAACTGCAAGTAATAAGAAAAAATGCATTCACTTGTTCAGCTAATAATGTTTCAATAGGATTGTTGACAGTGCGTACACTTCACAATGCCATTAAATCTTTTGCGTGGTTATATTAGTTGGTTTTGTATTTTAGTTATATTATAAATATCTTTAATGTTGGGCGCTAGTTAAAGTTCAACAAAAAACATGTTTAGTGACTCTTTTGTTACTCTACTTTTTAAATTTCAGATATTTCTAACTTTGTGCTCTAGGTTGCTAAGTTCATGTTTACAGTTTCTTTTGTATCTGATGAATAATGCAAATTTTTGACAACGACTCTGTTTTCTTACATGTAATGTATCAATTTTCATTACAGTTGATTTTTATCGTTATACCAACTAATATTTTTGTAGAACATATCTTAATTTCTACTGTATCTCAGAATTTGTTCATTATTTCTTAATAGTTTAACACTCCATAAATAAAGATTGGAGGAGTTTTTGGGTTTTGTTGTCGGCTTGTTTTTCGTTGGATATTTGAGCAGTTTGTTCTGTTAGCTGTCTAAATTTGTTATTCAGAGTAATACTGTGGCTGTAGAAAAGATATGTTTTCTCTCTTTTTGTCTCTTGGATTTCACGTTGTTTTGCATTTTGTTTAGGGGTTTTATCGTCACTTGTACAAGACATACGAAAGTAGTAGGGAATAGTATTTGATGATTGTTTAGTACAATAAGCAAGTAGAATTGCAAGTTGTCGTTGTGATAAATAAAGTATCATTTGATATTGGCTGATTTGTTTGTTGAAAGTAGTAAAATTGCAGTAGTTAAAGATTAAATGGGACATCCAGTATAGCATTACTATTTGGAACGTATGGTTTGCCGTTAATAATACCTGGAACATTACAAGCCGGTAGCATGTTTAGTTTTTAAAATTATATTATGGTTATTTTTAATACAACTGGGTTGTAGTTACCTTAATATGATTTGCGAGTACTGTTAACAGCAGCGATTTGCAGCGCACTTGATAACAAAGCTCTTGAAGGCATTTGTTTACGCTAGAGAATTCTAGCGAAAACTACATTATGTACTTATGATCACTTCTTTAATGTATCGTATAAAACACCATCTAAATCTTATTATAGCATGTTATGTTGGCTTAATTTTTTAACCATGTTTGACCAATATGACTTTGCTGCACATTTTAGAAACAATAGTTTGGTAATGGTTCATTTTACTTAATTCTTTGCTGTGTCACTTAAAAAATTATCATCCTTGTATTTTTTCTTATTAGTGCTCCTGTGTGTACAGATATATACATATACACATATATGTCTAGCCATTAGTAGCGTGTAATTTGATCCCAGGATTATTAAATCCATGTGTAACGAGATTTCCCTCGAGTGCGATAGGTAAGGTAATGAGTAATACTAGAAGTAATAGGGACATTAACTACCAGCAAAAATGTAAACATTATGACGTTCACTCAAATAACATGCTATATAATTGTTTCAGCTGACCTGAAAGGTAACTAGAAGCAAGTTGTGCATTATACTATCTAACAATTTAAGATAAAGTTATTAGAAAGTAATAAATACTATGTATTATTTGTTGCTAAAAGAGTGTACAATTAATAATATACAAAACGGTTTTCAGTGTTCCAATTTTCAGTTAATTTAATATAAACATACTTTTAATTTTTCTTGCAAAATAAAATGTATGTCTTTGTTTATGCTGATAAAGAGGCCAATGTTTTTACTTCTTTAATATTTATTTCAACACTGAATAAATACCATAAGCCATATAATCACATTGGTACGTATAGGTGTATATGTTTGCCTATAACTTATCTGTGTCATTATTCGCGCACTTTTGTCTATTAATTTAAGAGTCTGCTTATGTTTTTTGAGAGTAATAAGATACGGATAAAACACACAAGCGAACAAATATGTAGTAAATTAGTGACATTTACTAATGTTAAAGAAGCTATGTTTTTGGCTCCCTTGTAGGCGTAAAAGTAGTGGGTACATTTCTTCACCATAATTTTCAAGATTACTTATTGCCGCAGCAAAAGGCCGAGGAGAATCGTGATCTGCATGAATTAACAAGCTTCGAATAAAATTGCACAATTCTGACAGCTGGATATTGGTTAAACGAAGTCATCCTTGCCCCACTTTTTGTTCAGTAGCATTTTTGATATATATTATAATATCTGCGTTTTATTATCCGTAGAATATGTAAATAAGGCCTGTCAAGAACACTGCTAAATATCCTTATCATTGCATGATAAGGGTAATATAACACATTTATATATAAGCGGAAATCTACGATACAATCTTGGGCAGGACATTCTTAAATCCGTAAACAAAATTAGACAAGCCTATAATGCTCTACTCAAGAAATATACAGAGAAATATACACTAATTGGTCATTCAAAAAGATATATGTAAAATAAAATTCGCAAATCTAATGTTAGATTACTTGACAAATATCTTAAGGATAATGAGAATTCTTCTAAGAAGTCCTAAACACAACATTTTTCGAAACGATACAGTTAAAAAGCATAAGAACAAACTAAAAAAAAGAATGTGATATCAGGCAGAAGAATATTAATTGAATCAGAACATCAAAAGATGTAGAGATTGTACTTAAACATATTAACAGTTTTTGCTGAGAAGTATTAGAATTTTAAATATTTAATATGTAAAGCGTTAAACGAGAATTTATAGTATACCAGAATAAATAAAACTTAAAGATGCATCTAAAATAATAAAAAAACAAAATCTTGAAATTAGTATAAATTAGGAAGAACTACAGGGTAACAGAATTTTCAAAAATAGAAAAAGAATACAAAACATAATATTTCAATAGAAACGACTTCGCAAGCAAGAAAAGCCACATTAAGTAAGATTACATAAGTATACAAAGATGCTTTACATTTTTTTTATTCTAAGCGTATTTACAATTTGCTACATAATAACAATAAATAAGTGCATTGTTAAATTGAATAATATAAAATAACTTTTCACAGCAGCTTCAAACTGTACGACGCAATATTGTAGTAGTTTAACGTTATAAATGTTTTTGTTATTTTCCTTGCTGAGTAGATCAATAAAATTTGTTGTTGCATATATTAACTGTTGTGCGTCAAGTGCTTCTAACTCTGTCTTTAATAATTTCATGTTGGACGATGCTTTGACCTATACGTATTAAATTAAGTGTTTCGTTCTTTTAATGTATTTATTATAGTTGTATAATTTTTTCTACGTTTCGGTTAAATTTTCACTTGTTCGTTATTGATTACATTAATGTTTTCAAGTAATTGTGTGAGTGATTTAATGTGCTTGACTCTTGGTAATCCATTTCCACCTCCCCCAAATTGTTAAATCTGCTGCTAGTTATAATAGAATTACTAAGCCTTGGTTTTGGTTGTTTATGGATGATTACCTGTTGCTACAGGGCTGCGTACTCTTTTATTATAATTTACTTTTGGCATTCGTATTCCTTATGTACATATATCGGTGGGAATGGAGTATTTGAAATTAATTGATACTGTTGGTTAAGTAATGGTGGGTTGGGTAAAGATAATTGATTGTAATACAAAGCATATTGCATATTCACTGGCTGAACTGGTTATGAATATGTTCTTAGTTGCTGAGATATCTGAATTTGATTCTGATCATAGCAATTTTGTGATTTAAGTTGTGCATATTGCATGTTTGAAGAATTTTGAGAGACTGTCATTAGAGTAGTCCCTCAGTTGCTTTAGTAAAGAGTAAGTAATGCTTATTACAGAATAAAGATCTTTATCCCAGCAACGGCGAGCAACCCGCTATAACGCTTTTTCCTACTAAAACGACTGTGGCGGCAGGAGCGACGGCAAGAAGCTGTGGGCCAGACAACCTAAGCCATATCGATGATGAGCGCGGGGCCCTACCAGGTTGTCGGCCGGTCGCCAGCCTTCGCCCGCGGAAAATGTTTATGATTTTCACAACACGGGAGGCACACTAACAAATTGCGACACTTGTAGCACAGAACACGAACTCAGTCCTGATTAGAAGTACAAATCGAACTGTTTTCAATATATAAAAAAAACAAACAAAATGCATTAATTACAATATATTATAAAGTAGGAAATATGAAACTGGAGGACGCAATTTTAAAACATGTAGAAAAAGTTTAAACAAATTTAACTCAAAAAACAGCATTAATAACGATAAATAAAAATAAGTTTTTGTTTAGAACAATTTGTTATTATAACGAATAATACAATAATTAAGAAAAATATGTCTTGGTAAATACGAAATCTAACAATAATAATAAAAAAGCTAATTCTATGAGAAGAAGATATTAAAAGACTAGTAATAAATTTAAGATTAGAAAATATATGTAAAACAAAAAAATGAATACATACGAATTATAAAAAAATAGAATCTTAGAAGAAATATTGTAATGCATCTAATGAGGTAAATTCTTAGAATATAGTATATAAAATAATAGTTAAAAAATTAAGAACTAACACATTTACTCTTATTTAAAATCTGACAGAACTCACAGAAAAACAATGAAATCAACTTTAGAATAGTTAATGAATGGTTTTATACTAACAGACAACGTTGAAGGTTAAAATGAAATTTATGAAAATACAACACGAGATTTGAAAAATGGACAAAATATAAAAGATAATAAAGAACTAAAAAGAAATTAACTTACAAAGGCAACAACAAAAGGTGGACACTCGATCTAAAGTATAAGTAACATTTGTAAATACTAGGAAGAAAAAACTGCATTTATTTTCAGGGTAGAATGTAAAAAGAGGAGTAACTTTAACATTTTAGAATTTATTTTCATAAATAATTAAGTTCCCATTTGACTTTTGAAGCGGATAGACGTGCTAATTGCCGCTCCGAGTGCATGAAAGTTCAAGTGATAATCAAATTATTTCTCATTATCTACATTACACTAAGATTAAATATTTTGTAAAAGTAACGGACATAATAACTAATAATCACTAGCGGTTAATAAATGCTAGGAAATTAAATAAAAGGTAACTGTGTTTACCTATTAAACTTCATTAAACAAAATCAAAATGTTACCAGCATATAATGGCCCAGAAGTTAATTATAACCAAAATGGCGTACCATATAATAATCCCACGCAGGTAATCCCAATGAACAACGTTATACCGGGTGTTACATTAGCTAACACACAAATGCCGCAGTACTATAACTTTCAACAACAAAGTCAATCAATACCCACTAGTAGCAACTTCTTTATACCGCAACAGAACATTAACCCACCAGCCCATTCCCATCCCACTCAGCAGCAGCAATCAAACAACGAACGCCAGTACTACAGACTGACCTCAACCAGCGATGATGAAACAGAAGAAAACCCCAATGAAAACTCCAAAGAAAACCCATGGCAAAAAGTAAAACAAACCAAGCGAAGAAAAATAAATATACCCAACAGTCAAAACATTTTACTACAAAAGAAATATAGCCATTTAACCGATGCCATGGAAGAAGAAACTAACACAACACAAGTAGAAAACAAGGTCCCACGACCCCCGCCAATCTTTGTCTATGGCGTAATAAATTACCAACAAATGATAAACAAATTAAATGAAATTATATAAATAGAGCAGTACAGCACAAAATCTCTAGCTAACAATACAATAAAAATCAATTGCAATACCTCTGATACTTACCGAAAACTGATTCACTTCATGCAAGTAAACAAAATTGTGCACCATACATATCAACCGAAGGAGGAACGAGCCTATAGGGTAGTACTCAAGCACTTACATTTTACAACTAGCACAGAAAGCATTAAAAAAGAACTTAGTAAAGATGGACATCAAGTCAGAAATATTATGAACGGAAGAAAACGAATAACAAAAGAACCTCTAAACCTATTCTTTGTTAACCTACAGCCAGCACAAAGCAATAAAAATATTTATAAAATACAAAAAATACAAAACCAACAAATAACTATTCAACCACCCAAAAAGTTAAAGGTGTATTACAGTGCATGCGCTGTCAGCAATATGGTCATACTAAAGATTATTGTACTAAATCCTATGTATGTGTTAAATGCGGAGGGACTCATAGCACGAATAATTGTACAAAAAACAAAGACACACCTGCACGATGTGCATTGTGCAATGGTCCTCATCCGGCTAGCTATAAAGGCTGCGAATTCTACCAAGGCTTACTAAAAAAATCCAACAATGCTAATAATAGACTAAACATTCAACACAACCCGTTAACAGCCATCTATACAGAAAACCAACCTCAAACAAGTAGTGTCCAACAAAATTTAAGCTATGTAGGAGCAGTGAAAAATAACAGAACCAACGAACAAAATACATTACGCTCAACTGAGAGTAGAGAACACAACGAACATCACACAGGAACACCCTCCATCAGCCTGTGCAAATTCCTTGATGAGTTTAAGGCTATGTTTCAGCAACTCGTACACCAAAACAGCATGGTGATGAATCTGCTTACCACGCTGATAAGTAAAATTCACTAAATTTCTAACAATAGCCCTGTGGAATGCCAATGGCCTTCTACAGCACAAAAATGAAGTTGAAATATTCCTTCATCATAATTCAGTAGACATCATGCTAGTCAGCGAAACACATTTCACAGACAGATCATATTTTCGCATACTTAACTTCACAACCTACATAACCAATCATCCAGATAATACTGCACATGCTGGGACCGCCATTTTAATAAAAAGTACTATAAGCCACATCGAACTGCCAAAATATGTAACCAATCACTTACAAGCCACAGCCATTAAAGTAAAGACACTCCCATACGAATTAACAGTAGCAGCAGTATATTGCCCACCACGGCACAATATCAAAAAAGAAAATTTCAAGGAATTCTTCCAGACACTAGGGCATAAATTTGTTTCAAGTGGAGACTATAATAGTAAGCATACGTTGTGGGGATCTCGACTAATCACAACAAAAGGCAGCCAGTTGGCTAATCTCATACAGGAAAATAATTACTCCTTCCTTTCAACGGGTACACCAACCTATTGGCCGTCAGACCCCAATAAGATCCCAGATTTTTTGGACTTTTATGTAACCAATGGAATCTCGCAAGCGTATATGAACGTAACACCATGCTACGATCTCTCCTGTGATCACTCGCCGGTAATTGCAACAATCAGTCAATATGCTATTCATAAAAAACCAACGCCCAGACTTCATAACAAAAACACAAATTGGGAACATTACAGGAACAAGATACAAGAAGACATAAAATTGAGAGTAAATCTGAAATCTCCAGAGGAAATTGACACCGTCCTAATCACCCTAGTAAACATCTTCAAACAGGCCACTCAACATGCCACTCCTCACACAGAATTCCAAAATCACAAGTATATAATACCTACGGTCATTAAGAGGCTTATAGCAGGAAAAAGAAGAGCCAGGGCAAAGTGGCACTGTACCCATGCACCAGCAGATAAAACTGTACTAAATAGATTAAATAACCAACTGCAGTGTCAAATAAAAGAAATGAAAGAAAAGTCATTCCATCATTATGTTACCAATCTCAACAGATACGACAATTCCATATGGAAACCTATAAAACATAAAAAAAACTAAGGCGCCAATACCTCCCCTCCGTAACACTGCAATAGCATATCAACAGTGGGCTAGAAGTGATAAGGAAAAGGCCTTCCTATTTGCAGACTACTTTGCCGAAGTAATTATTTACGCCTAATGATGACCTTACAGACAATGCTATAGACAGACATTTATCCGAGATCCCTATCAACATACCAAAGATCAAATCCTTTACTCCGAAAGAGATTGAGAAGGAAATCAGCTTATTAAATCCTCGAAAAGCTCCAGGAATAGATAAAGTGACTACAAAAATGTTAAAGGAGATGCCAAGGAAAACGTTAGTTTTACTTACCTATATTTTCAATGCTATCGCAAGACTAAATTACTGGCCAAAACAATTAAAAATTGCCGAAATAGTACTAATCCTTAAACCAGATAAAGAACCCAACGACGTATCATCATACCGTCCTATAAGTCTGTTACCAATTATCTTAAAATTACTCGAACAACTCCTCCTGCAAAGAATAAACTCTGACCCAATGACAGAAGATTGGATACCTATGCATCAGTTTGGCTTCCGCAATAACCATTCCACTATACAGCAAGTGCATCGAATCAGTCATCAAATAAATCAAGCATTAGACCAAAAGAAATCTGTCTATCAGTTTTTCTAGATGTCAGTAAAGCCTTTGATAAGGTATGGCATACTGGATTACTATATAAGATCAAAGAACTTCTACTTCAAACTGATAAAATTTTACCTAAGTAGTAGAGAATTTTGCATCAAAGTCAATGACGAGGTGTCGGTCCAACGTCCAATTAAATCTGGAGTGCCCCAAGGCAGCGTCTTGGGACCCCTGCTCTACGTGTTCTATACAGCCGATCTTCCCACCAATGAAAACACAACAATGGGTACGTTTGCCGATGACACTGTCATTCTCTCAACTGCCATTGACCCACTCATAGCATCGACCACTCTACAAAACCACCTAGACCAAATACAGACATGGATTCGTAAATGAAAAATCAAAATTAATGAGACAAAATCTGTGCAAGTAAACTTTACACTACGAAAAGAGTTATGCCCACCATTATATTTTAACAATATACCAATACCGCAATCTACAAGTGCAAGATATTTAGGAATACACCTGCACAACAGGTTGACGTAGAAAGAACATGTAGATAAGAAACGTAAACAGATTCACTTGAGGATGAAAGAACTCCAATGGCTAATTGGACGAAAATCTAAACTCAAGCTTGAAAACAAACTGTTACTCTACAACACTGTAATTAAACCAATCTGGATGTATCGAGCAGAACTATGGGGATGTGCGAGTAAATCTAACTTAAACAAAATTCAAAGGTGCCAATCAAAAATAATTCTTATGATCACGAACGCACCATGGCACGTCTCCAATCTGACGATTCACAATGATCTAAAAATTCCTTACGTGAGGGACGCCTTAAAAGAAAAAAGTACAAGACGTCACAACAAACTGGACACCCACGCCAACCCCCTGTTGCACCCACTGCTTGATGCGCAAAATGGTAGAAGGCTGAAACGAAACTGGCCAGCAGATCTGAAACAGGATTAGCGAGGGCAATTCACTGGAGAAGTCCTCTTCACACCAACCACGACTACCCTAGTAATTAAAAACAGCATATTAGCTTATAGAATGACTTGTAATTCTGATTGCTAATTAAATGATATAGAAAAATAAATAAATAATTAATTGTGTCAGTAGTCATACAAATTATGTTGCTGAAAAAGCAACGAAACTAATACAAAACATATTGATTTAACAAAATGAAATGAAATAAAATGCCAAATGACAAACACATTTCTTAGAAATATCTACAATAAAGCAACCATATAAAGTCACAACTGCATGTGAAAAAATATACACAGAGAAAAGTTAAATAAATTAAACATCGGTTTAGAATTAGTGCATCGTGTGGTTGATTCTCGGGTTACAAGGCCATGGTCGGAGTTCGGAAACTCTTCACGTTTCGTCCACAACAACTTGTAGAAGGCTTTTTTCTGAAGATTGTAATCCGAGAACCAACTACACCATCCACTATAACACCGGCCGTGAAAGCCTTCGCATCTATTGGATCGGTTTAAAATTGCAATACATAAAAATGAATAATTACTGCACGATTCAAAATATAAATTTAATAAACAAATGTTGGAAGCGAACAGTCAACAATATAAAAGATTTGTAGCTATTAGAAAAATTATAATTAAAGAAAAAAGTTTTAAGCGAAAGGAGAAGTTAAAGTCTGGAGGCATAAAATAAAAAGCTACAATAAAATTTTTCAGAAGTTGTGACATAACGACGTCAGTAATAGGTATTTCTACGTAATTTAACTAAATATTGAATAGGCAAAACCTCTATTTCAATGTTTTTAGAATAATTTACAATTAGATTGAGAATTAATATCTTTATTATATTTATCAGAATTTAACCGATCATTTGCTCTAAGAATTTAAAATTCTGCATGTATTAGTTATAAAATCGACCACCTATTAATGATTTGTCAACAGTGCGAGGAGCTCTTCTGTTTGCAAATGCAGTAGGTTATAGTGTATAACTAATTTAATTGCTTTTCGCTCTAATAAAAGCTATTTTTCATGGTAGATATAATTATATTTCTGTAATTTTAATAAACTGATATTTGGGAGTACTCTCATAGCCATGATTAACTTTCATAGTATATTCTTTAACAGGTTTCTCTAGTTAATAATAATTTTACCTCCATCAACAATTTCCTTATATTTTTCTGGTTTGTTTTTTTATCATTATTTACCTAATATATTTGCAAAATTTTTCTTTCTTAAATTATCTATTTTACTAGTTTGTAAATTATCAACACCTTTACTTTTGTTATAATTGCTGTCAATATCAGTATTTAAAATTTGTCGATTATGTGTAATCTAGGAGTAATAGCATTTTGTGTCTGTTGACGAAAACAAAAATATATTAAGTTATAAATATGTGTTTAATATATTTGATGAAAAAATAACGAAACATATTTATACAAAGTGCGTTTAAGTTCCAAGGTCTCCAATTTTTTTTATCGGCGGTGAGAATAAGTAGAATGGCGAGTTTAATTTTAAAAACGTGGAAAATTTCTAAATGTGTAATATAGATAAAATGTACACAGGTCGAATTGCAATCATTGCAGTGAGTGTTGTTTTGTATACTTGAAATGGCGATGTTCAGTATTTAAGAACAACGTGTAATCATCCGTTTTCTCCCCTTTGCGTGATAAAACGCCAGTTGAAATTTATCACCAATTAAGTAGGACGCGCGATGAAGGTGTTATGGATGTTAAGAATGTGTGTTGTTGGCGTAAAAGTTAAAAGAAGGTCGAGAGTTGTGTGAAAATAAACCGAAGCACCCCCGACTACAAACCAGCCGTACCGAAACTATAGTTGCGCGAGTGGAGCAAGTTTTTGCAGAAGATCGTCGACTAAATATGCGTGATATCGCGTCTAACTTGGTATTTCCGTAGGATTTGCAGAGTGCATTTTGTATAATGACCTGAAATGCGGACATTTTTTTAAGGTGGGTCCTACAAATGCTGACTGACGAATATAAGACTCGCGGGTAACAATGTCTTAGGTCATGTTGGTAAGAGATGCCGTCATGAGTTCCGACTATAAAGATACTCTACGTGGTCGCTCATTTTCCAATCGAGCTGCTGTTGCATCAAAAATTTGCTAGTGGGCAAAACATACCCATAAAGAAGTGTTATTAACATCCATACAATTATGGCGATGACGTTATGTCAAATGTGCTAGGCAAGTACTTTTTCAGAAAACAATTTAGAGACCTTAGAACTTGAACGCACCTCATAATGTAATATGAGTGATTGCAGAAAATTTATTTAGTTGGAGATATATTTATATACACTTAATCTTCTTTAAAATTACAATACTGCTGTTACGCATCATAGTTTTCCTGTCTTTCCAGTCTTAAACTGGAGAACACTCACCAAAGCAATCTGCAGTTTTTTAACAACTTCTTTAAGCTAGATTCAGGCTTACAAAAACTCGTCACACGGTTTCTGTTCTATTCGTAAGTCAAAACCTTGAAAATCATCTTTTGCATCTGCAATTCTGTTTTGACGATTTCATTCACAATCGATTTTAGAAGTTCCATTTTATCTATTATCAGTCTAATACTCAGACGTCGAGCAGAGTTTAAAAGCGTTTTTATGATGAAATTTCAAAGCGTGTGACGTTGATGGGTGCCTTACGCTCATTCTCGACGCTTTGTACCGTCTAAACTTTACTTTTGATACAGCATTCTTAAGGCAGGCTTTCCATATTACAGCACGAGTTTCAATTATGGATTTTTCACTGATCGACAGTGGGCTGCATTTTAACCCGCAAGGCGTCGCTCAAACAGCTGTTTACTTTGCAAGCGATCTGCACTCTGTAAAGCCTCAAAGACAAATGAGCTGGATGGAATCGTTTACCTTGTATGCCCACCAGCGTCAGGCTTGTTGACACCGCCCCGGACTCTTCTATTTAGACCAAGAAAGTCAGTCTCATGCACAGTCTCAACATATGCAGATTATCTTATACTATCAAAATGTATAGAATATAACTTTGATCGGATATTGAAAAGTAGAAAAAGCATTTTTATATTGCAAGACAGAATCAATGTAAGATTAATCATGTTAAATTTTAAAACTAAATATGAATTAGTATTACATACTCTACACTTCAAGGTTTTGTCTAATATATGCTTACAATTTATTACAATGATGCTGACTTACTCGGGAGCCGAAATTGTATTTAACAGTATATTTCATCAAAATATTAATTAAAGCACATGAAGCTTTACATATAACACGGCATTATGTAACATATAAAAGCAAAATTGATATTACTTTGTACTTGCATAACAAACGAAACATAATTTAACTAATTTTTATCTATCTTACTAAATATTTAGTTTGTTAAAGTACATAAAAATATTTTTGTTGATTAACTGTTTTGCATTAGCACCTCTTTAAATTTTATAGACTACTAGTGGAATACGAGGTGCATTCATGTTACAACACCGCCGACTTTTTTCCTCACAACTAATCATGCAAAAACTGCAAAACTTGTGTCATCGACGTAATCTTCCTGTAGCCATACACATTTTTTACAGCGTCTACACCATGATTCCATAGCTGCTGCGAACGCTTCTTTGAAACTCTTCTTTGACCACTGGAAAATCGCTAATGCAATAGCGGCACGACTAGTGAATTTGCGGCCACGGACAGTGTCTTTCATCGTTGGAAACAGCCAAAAGTCACTAGGAGCCAGGTCAGATGGGTAGAAAGCATGAGAAGTCACTTCAAAATTGTCAGCATTTGTGGCACCCACCTGGAGAATATTTTCAGGTCTTCACGCAGGATTGTGTGCACAGGTACCACAGAAATGTCAATTTTGGGGGCGATGTGTTCCATACTCATTTGACGATTCTCCAAAACAAATTTCTCCACTCGCTTGATTAAGTCGTCTGATCGGCTGGTGCAAGGCCGAGATTTTCTTGGTTTGTTGTCACACAACATTCTGTATTCTCTGACCTGTCGTACCCACAAACGCACATTAGGCACATCCACAACACCGTCATCACATGTCTCACTCAATTGGCGATAAAACTAAATCAGTGTCACACCCCGAAAATGGAGAAAACGAATGATTACACGCTGTTCTTTTAATAAAAACGTAATCATCTTAAGTATCAAAAACAGTCCTCACTTTCGCCACTGCCGCTAGAGTCCTCTATGCGTACGTATTTTGAAGCAAACCTCATGTTTCAATCTGTTTCCAGACCTGTGAAAAAAATTTGAAGGTGTTATAACTTGAATACACCTGATACTTTGTAGTATTATTGAATCCAAGTTTAAAATATAATTGCTAACTTAAGAGAGCTATTATTAATACTTTATAAACATATTTATATTTTAACTAAATTAATGCCACTAAAATAGGAGAAAACTGGCACATTTAGTTTAAAAATTTGCTACAACAGTTCCTAGCAGCTCTTGTATCTCTAATTCTCAACTTGTCGATATTGAAATAATTTCGTTATTTATCCATTATCGGAAAAACAAAGTTGTAGTTTATTTTATTAAATTTATTATAATATTAGTTGTAGAATAGTACACAAATTACCTTTCTAAATTGTTGGCACACTATTAAAGAAAAAATTTTGTTATCCCTTTAAATTAGAATCAAATTTATAAGATTGTTCGTTCATTTTCACACGTTTATTTTTTGTGTTTAGTTTATTTATTTTATATGTAGTAGTTACTTTTGCAGTAAATATTGCATTTATGCAGTAGATACAAAATTAGCAATACAATGCGTAGACAAGGTAAATAAGGACAAATTTTCTGTGGCGATTCCTGATTGCATATTAAGTTCGGATTAATATATTACATTGCACGACACTATGATATTAAATTTGACAAATTAAAGGGTACGTATTTGAAGTACACCCATATATGGATTGATCCACTCGTTCAAAAGCAATAACATGCTATTTAAGGCCCTGCCTCAACATATATAAAACTTTTCAAATAGCCCTGGTAAAAAGTAAAGAGATATGTATAAATAATTGGGTAAATCATGTAGCAAAATTATGTCATCATTCTTCCCCATCACATGCCCATCCCCTTTACCTTTCTTCTCCTCATCCCTCTCTCTAAGTAGTCATTTTTGTGGATTGATTGCAGCATTGCCTTACCACAATTTCGTCTATTTTAGCTTATCAAAAGCCTTTGTTGATATGGAGAAATACAGGTTTTAGCTTTTTTATTTTCTTTTCAATTATGGTTCTTCTTCTTCTCTTCTTTTCCTTCTCCCTTATGCCCTAAAGCGTCGGGTCCTCTAACCACTTCCGGAAGCTGTCCCGGTTGGCTGCCATTCTTTTTACTTCTCTTAGGTGTTTTCCTCTCTGTTCTACCCTCTTTTCTAAGCTCTGTTCCCATGTTTCTAGTGGCCTTCCTCTGGTTCTTGTTCCCTCTGGCTTTGCTTCTAGAATTCTTCTGGGGTCTCTATTTCTTGACATCCTCACTATGTGCCCATACCACTGTAATTGTCTCTTCTCTACCTCTTGTATTAGCGGTTGCTGACCTACTTCTTCTCTGGTTATTGTATTTCGTATGCGATCTCTTTTGTTCTACCTACTAGTCTTCTTAGATATTTCATTTCACTCGCCGTAATTTTGCTTCTGGTTTTATCTTGTATTGTCCAGCTCTCCACCCCATACGTTAATACTGGTGTGTATATGCTTTTGTATACCCTAAGCTTTGTTTGCATGCTTACTTCTTTTTTCGCTATTATTGATTTGTTAATCGCATAATATACTTTGCTTGCTTTATCTCTTCTATTCAGAATCTCCTGTTCTATCGTGCCGGTTTTATTTATTATCGTTCCTAAATATTCATAGTTATTGACCCATTCTAGTTCTTCCTCATTGCATATTATTCTTGTGTTTTCGTTTGTATCATTTTTCTCGATTTTCATAATTTTAGTCTTGTTTGTGTTTATTTTCATACCTCTTCTTTCTATCGCTCTATTCCATTTGTTTATTGCTAGTTGTAGTTTTCTAGTTGAGTCTGCTAGAAGCACGATGTCGTCTGCATATATGAGGCATTGTATATATATGGGCTCTAAATTCCAATTTCCTACCTTCACATTGAATCTTGGTTCTTTTGCTTCCTGAATAATCTGATTCATTACTATTAGGAACAGTAGGGGCTCAGTGAGTCTCCTTGTTTGATCCTTTTCCATTTCAAAGCTTTGAGATTCTTTCCCTTTAATTCGCACTCTTCCTTTTGCATTAACGTATACTCTTTTATGGCCTGTTGTAGTGGGTATGATACATTTAGTTCTGCTAGCGCATTCCATATTGTTTGTTTGGGTACTGTGTCAAATGCTGATTTTATATCTATGAATGCTAGATACAAAGGGTTTCCTTTCTAATCTCTTTTCTGTAACTGTTCTTAGTACAAGATATGATCTTGTGTTTGCCTCTGTGGCCTGTAAGC
The DNA here is from genome assembly GCA_036346155.1 of Sinelater perroti. Lineage (NCBI taxonomy): Eukaryota > Metazoa > Arthropoda > Insecta > Coleoptera > Elateridae > Sinelater > Sinelater perroti. Next base: position 7,381,451 of record JARFIY010000359.1, read on the forward strand.
GGCTTGTTCTTCACATAGTTTTCTTCAACTTCTTCTCGTAATCTTCTTTCTAGTATTCTTGAATATATCTTCTGTACTATTGAAGAAAGGCATATTGCCCTGCGTTGCCGCAATCGTTTGTATCTCCTTCTTGTGTATAGGTACCACTATGTTTTCTTCCAGTCATCTGGTATTTTTCCCTTTCCAGGCTAGTTGACATATCTCTTTATCCACTTTAATATTCTATCTCCCCATTCTTTATCATTTCTGGAGTTATGCCATCTCTACCTCCTACTTTTCCTTGTTTAATATGTTTTGGCTTCTATCACCTCTTCTATTTCTATGTCTATTTCTTCTTCTTCTTCCTGAACTGTTCCTCTCTCTCTGCCCCGGATATTATCATCTTTTTTAAATATGTTGTTGTAATACTCTCTCCATGCCTCCAAGATTCTTCCTTCTTCTGTTTCTACTATGCCTTTGTTGTTGCTTATACTCCATACTTGCTTTCCATATTTCCCTCTTAGCCCTCTGATTACTTTCCAAAACTCTCTTCCGTTATCTTCGTTGAATTTCGTCTCTAGTTCTTTTCCGAATTCCTCCCAAGTTTCTTGTTTTGCTCTATGTTATGGTTCTTAAATCTAAATTTTCTTTCTCGTTTCTGAGCTTTTTCTTAGACCAAACTAAGTCTCTAAGTTGGTCTTTTACTACTCTTTCTATTTTTGTAAATATGCTTATCGTCAATATTTTAGGTGCAAGTGAGATCAGACAAATTGTAAAATAGTTTTTACATTTACCCGTTCTTCTTTCTTTAGAATTAGCACTATTATTGCTTGCCCTGAAATCTTCTGGTATTATTCATATTTCGTACATCTTATTGACTAGTTGATAGATTTATCAAAATTATAAAGTAAAGGCTTTTCCAAAAATTACAAATTCACTGGGCCTTTGAGGCATTGTAAAAAAACGATTGGTCTAATTAGGTGGTTATCAATTTTAGCTCAAACATTGATTTAAAATCATTGTTGATTATAAACATTAACCATGCAATGGAAATTTTCCGTAGCTCACATATGGCTTTATGTATGTTGATGATGCCGTCGATAAAAGGTAGTTTAATGTATGAAACGGATTAATTAATAGAAATAGTAACAGTTCTCATGTACAATATCCAACAATCATTTGATATAGCACCCTTTTCAAAAAATGACATATTAAATCTGTTTAGATTTTTAAATTTCTATATTTGTTTACTTGTGTAAGTTATCTTTGCTTGTCCTGATATAAACAAGGAACTATTTTAGTAACATAACACTCATTCACTTAAAAGCATTTCTGTGAATAAAAAGAAACATAAATATTAATAAATATATATTATTGTACTCTTTACATTATTAATTAATTATTATAAATACTATTTATTATAAATTTCTCGCAATTGACTTTTTCCAATTTTAGTTTACAAAGATATTGATTAAATGTTATCAACTCAGGTTTCCGATTTAATATGAGTAGCGCAATATAAAATTCCGATGTATTCCCGAAGCGCTACGTCTGGATTACAAATGAAAATGTGCAGAAAAGCAATAAACTGCGTGCCTTTGATGTTTAGGTTTTTTAGCTACAGACAGCTCTTTTGATTGCAGTTTTTATACTTGCGGGTAGTAATAATATTCGTTGTGCAATTTTTCTTTCAGATAAAAATGTTTGTGGGGATCTATAGAAAGCAAAAATCTAAAATAAAATCTGAATATAGACTACCTAAGGGCAAACGCATACTATGTAATTATATTCTAATTAAGAAGAATAGTATCCACTTTTATAGGTAAATATCTTTTTCTTGGTCATAAAAAGTCCTGTATATATTTGTTTCCCCATTACTACCAACAATTATTCACTAATTAACAGGAATATTTTAAGTAAATAATTTTGTGAAAACTAAGATGCACTAAGCGTCATTTATTTAAGTATAAGCACTTAAAATATTAAGAACTATATGCAAGTATTTTACTACATTATTCCTAATTAATCGATAATTTTGTAGAAATATAATAAATTCTAAATGACTAGAGTTTATACGTCCCTAAAGATATGGAAGTGCCGCAAATATGAGGCAATATTAAGTTTAATTTTTGGTGTGAAGTCTATTTTGGCATATCAAATGGCTCAAATGATTTCATTTACTTTTAATTTATCTTCTTTTGTATCAACTTTTTCCCTGATTTGTATGTTTATTTTTCTGTATTTGTTTATTGCTTCTTGATTTCATTTTATTTTTGTTTTTAAACCTTAAACACATACTTCTCTTATTATTCCTATCTTGCAATATACAAAATTTTATATTTTGTATGTATTATATCCAGTTAATATCCATCTACATCATATTTATTATGACGGAAACAGCAGAAAATGCATAACTTAATTTATTCTGTGATAGGTTAGAAGTAGTTGCTTAAGCCAGATTTATAACATAAATGAGAAGCGCATTAAAAAATAAACAGTGCCTCTTTAAGGTTTGGCCGTCTCTAAAACAGTGCAGATAAAATGGTCTTCTTTAGGCGTCACTTACATTTTATTTTCTTCGGAGTAAAACAACCATCAGCAGTGAAGTCTCAGGTGCGAAATTAACGAGGCAGGTGCTGCTAGGATTACTAAGATTTTTTAAATAAAACTAAGGCCATAAACGCAACCATTTTCGTAAAAACGTAACAATTTTAGCATTTATTCGTTATGTTGAAGTTAAATTATCTTAAGTGTATTAATATCATATACAGTGTGTCCGTTTGGTGGGTAATTGTTAAATATATCCCTAAACGGTACATTACAATGTAAAAACAATAAATAAAGTTTTTTAACTGTTAAAGCTGCATATTTTAAAAAATATTTTTAAATATACAGGCCCTAAAAAACGTGGTAAAACTACACTTAGTTTTTTTAATAGCACATCTTGTTTTTTTTTATACAGATGATACTACTGACGTAAAAACTTTTGGCATAGGTATGAATATTTACGTTTATTTTTGTTAACGGCCTTTGCAAATTGATTCATAATTTGTATGTGCAAGGGTGGTAGGACTATAGTGTTAGAATTCACTAGAGGTTGTATAAATTGTTTTTATTGTCAAACCAAACAAATGAGTTGTCGGCATTTAAAGGCGTTGTAAAAAAACTGAATGGAACAAATAGACAATATAATATGAACTAACCGCTACAGTCGAAATGTTCAGTTATACAATCCAACACACCGCATAATTTGTAACATTTTCAAATGTTTAGAATATCTAAAGCACTGGTTGCAGACGGCAAATAACAAGGATGTTTGATGAAAAAGGTTCCGTTATGCATCAACAGAACTTAAACAACTTTTCTTTAATTTCTAAAACACACCGGTGCAAATTTACCTCCAACACTTTCTCTTCGGAAGCCATAGAATACTCTTTTTGGCAAGCAACTAAAAAGTTGAAACAATATCAGAGCCACTTTTACTTATCAATAATACCTAGGTTAGAAGCGACCAGGAAAATTCTTTTGCTTTTGAAAATCATCTAAATGCTCTATTTCAAGATTTTGATTATGGATCTATACAAAATAAGATAAAACAATCTTTTTCTCAATACCTAATTACAGACATCTGTTTTTGTAAGGTGCGGAGATTTTTACCTGATGTTGTTTCCTATCTGCGTTGAAGTTTTTCAGGGAAATATGCTGTATTTATTTATTATATCTTTTCTGTACAGATAAAAATGTATTAGCTTATTGGGAGAAAATTACAGTTTTCCATAAAAATAAAAAATTGCTGCACAAAGTTATCATTAAACCGAGTTGGGCATATGAAGCACAACTTTAGGAAAGTGCAAGCAAGTCATATATAAACATTTAAATATGTTTCAGCAAACTTAAAGTTAAATTAAGTGCTTATTATTTTATTTTTAACCATGCCATTTAACGAGACTTGGACATCTCTGCGGTCGGCCTAGAAAGTTTAGAAATGCAGTATATGTTACCGAGATCTCCTCAGTGCTCATTTAAATGCGCTACTGAAACCTCTACTGTAGAGTTAAAAAACCCTCCAATCAATTAAATTGTAGCATTGTGCCAATGTGCACTGTTATTCGTGTTATTAGCTTAAAATAGAGTTTTATTTTTATTAGTAGAAATATTGACTGGTTTCTTTTCGAGCTAATTAGTTTATATTATATACATATACCATTAAATCACTTAATAAATATCACTGCAAGATAGACGGTAAATTAATATTAAATCTATTAAAAAATTAAATACGGGTAGACGTACAATTATGCTAATAATATATTAAATCACATGACTATTATCAATATGTGAATGTAGTGAATATATTTTAAATTGGTAAAGTTCGGTCACTTGCACAACTGTGATGGTGTAACATCTACAAATTTACGAACAAGTCTTGTGGCTGCAAATTATATCACAGAATAACATATGTCTTTATTTCTTAATCAATGGGTTCTTCATTATATTTATTTAGATTGTCATAAGAAATCCATTTCTATACTATATATGGATTGTGTTTATAATGAAATGCCAGTTTTGCACTTTTATTAAACAATTTGGTCTTTATTTTAAGCAATTTTACTTGAAAGTTACGTTGTTACAGTAAAGAAAATTCGTCTTTTACCTTTAATTTGCATTTCAAATTACAAAACATAAAAATATTTATATTATTGCAATATAGTAACTCTCTCAAACATTACATAAAAAGCGATTGCACAAAAAATGTTCTAAGTTGTATGAACTGGTTGATAAGGATAAATTATTTTCCTGCATAGGTGTTTATCAACTGAACGTAATTATTTAGCATCAATCTGCAGTTGTATTTCGAAGCCGACGGGCGTATACTTGTGTGCTTCCCGAGCTATTTAAGGTCAGACTTACGCTTTTAATATTAGTATTTATTTCATAGTTATTGGCGTTATCGACCGAACCAATTGCGACAAGAGATTGGCGACCTGAGATTAAGTTTTACAACTTTGCGGTAAATTATTTCTCAATAAAGTTTTAAAATGCAAGACAACAGCGATAGCTGTTCAGAAGCCCAAAAAACTTCTTTTACCTCAATTAACACAAAAATACGTACACGCAATCGGCTCAGCCTCAATATTCACACCTGATATCCCTCAACAATAAAATTACCTATTACCTCTCATTAACGAACAACTACAAACGTCGTCATCACATCAGAATTTACAAAATTCAAATCCACACAGTCTCAACCTTTAGATTCCTATGGTTATCACTAACATGAACAATTCTATCAACCACATCTAGGTCCCACATATCCTCAGAACCAAGTTTACGCAAATCGGTTAACATCACTTCCTTCGTTTTACCAAATTGCCCCATCACTTCGCAAATGGATATAAATATGTCGTCTGCGTCAATCTTATTACAACAATCTCACTCTGTTTACGAAGAAGATGATAACATGTCCGTTTTAAGCAACAAAGAGTAATTATCCTAAATAAATTCTAACAAGTTAGATCATAGAAAAAAATCGATAATTAAATTGTACAGTTTACCAAAAAACCATTAACAAATCAAAACAGATTACCCCCACTTGCTAAGCGAAACGACGTGGATAAGTCCAGCAATAACAACCCGACAAGGAAAACTAGAGTCAAAGTCCCTCCTTTTATTGTACATTACACTAATCAAGCTAACTGAAACGCAAATTGATAAAGAAAATTATGTGTATTAGTTATTACAAGTAAACAAATTAAAACTACAAATAAACAATGTAGATGATTATAAAAATATGTGTGACGTACTCGATGCTTACAAAGTAGCAAGACACACGTGCAGTTTAGATGAGGAAAAGAGATAAAGGGTAGTGTTAAGGAATCTACATAACTATACCAATTTCCAAATCATCACCCACTTATTAAAACACAAAGCTCACGAGGTTACTAATATTATGACTGTAATAAGCAGAGAAAATAAACAAAATAAAAATCTATTCTTCGTAGATATAAAACGCAAAAACAATAACAAAGACATTTTTAAAATTACACATTTGGCAAATGCCGTAATACAGCTAGAAACACCTAAGAAAAAACTACAAATTGCACAATGTAAAAATTGCCAATGCTACGGCCACACAAGGAACAGGTGTACGCGTCCCGCTCGCTGCGTTAAATGCGCCGGACTACATGATTATCGTTCATGTTCAAAAAATAAAAAAGATGGCAAACCAGCTACGTGCGTTTTATGTAAATATGAACATCCTGCGAATTACAAAGGATGCAAAGTGTATCTCAGCATAATATCCCGACGTCATCCAAACCACCCCAACTGGTCAACTCACGGCGTACTCGGTCAACACCTCACTTAATCCAACAAACCCAACTAGTACTGGCACGTCAAATACAACAGTCTACAACCTATGCAGGCATAACCGCCAACAAGCAAAACAACACCCCACCGTCCAGTGCCGTACCTTAATGTTTTATCCATCGTTGTAATGGAAAGGCAACAAACCATCCAAACCCAGCAGCAGACCATAAATGAACTTACTAATCAAATCAAACTCTTTAGGAAAGAATTAAGTTTTAAAATGGCTTAAATGTATAAAATTGCTTTATAGAACGCCAATAGTTTCTCTAATTACAAACAAAAATTGAAATATTAAGCATAACAAGATAGATATAATGCTTATTTCCAAAACACATTTTTCTGGCAAAACCTTTTAAAATACCGAATTTCTTTATTTATGTGACCCGCACGCAAGAGGCGACTTGGCAATTCTAATTAAAAAACAAATTAAGCACTATCAACTACCAGACTTCAAAGAAGATTTCTTACAAACAACAGGCATAATGATAAAAGACTGGATCAGACGAGAGGCGGTCCCTGCTGTCTTTTGTCCATTGAATTTCCCCACAAATAAAGAAGGATTTATTTATTATTTTCGTTCACTGGATAACAAATTTATGATAGAGAGCAATTATAATGCGAAATATACGTTTTGGAGCTCCCGAATTTCAAATCTAGAAAGAGGTACAGTTTATACAATGTCGTACAAGAACTCCAGTTAGGTCACCTCTCAGCCTACAACTAACATACTGGCCCAGCAATCCAACGAGAAATCCGGACCCACTCGACTTCTTCATAACGAAAGACATTACACCAATTTACCTTACAATTGAATCCTAAAATCTATTCACAGACCATTCTTCCGTCACTGCAACAATGAATAAAAAGCTTCCTCACTTAAACTTTTCAACAAAAATGCTGACTGGCATTACTGGAAAACCAACTAGACCTGAAGATTCCATTAAAAATCATTGGTGGTTTAGAGTTAACTGAATCAAATTTCACTACAGCAATTCAGGAATTTACATGGAAAGCTACTCCAGCAATCCCCATTAAAAGAATCAAGGAACAATGCCCCATAGTAATAAAAAAAATAGCTGAAAAAAGAAGGCTGAGAAATATAGTAGTCCTCACAATTTTTCTCGGACAAAAGGCGCTACAACTAAACCTCCGGAGAACTTACAGAATGAATGAGAAATCTAAAGAATGAATACTTTCAAGATTACCTAACCTAAACGTCACATCTGCCTCGGATTACTCATTATTGACAACAATAAAAAATATCAAGCGGCAACTCCAGCCCATTCCCCCCAATTCAAAAAGAAGACGGCACTTGGGCAACATCAAATAAACAAATGACGGAAGTTTTTGCTTCGTACCTCAAATCAGTTTTTCATTCTCTGCAATTAACCTTCTTCCCTGGAAAGGGAGCAAAGATAAGAGCAATCATCGTTGCACCATACCAAATGTCACCTCCTAACAAACTTATTTACACTAAATTAAAATATATCACTAAAATAAAGGAATTAATTAAACATAACTTAAAACCATAAGAAATCGCCAGGTTTCGACGTTGTAACCGGACAACTCGTCAAAAAAATTCCCCGTAAAGATCTAGTTATGTTGATAATGATCTATGACGCAATGCTAAGGCTGGGGTATGTATCAACTCAATCGAATGTTACGCAGGTGATATTAATACATAAACCCGGTAAACAAGAAAATGCTACTTCCTCCTACAGGCCGATAATTTTGCTGCAATTAGGCAAACTATTCGAGAAATTACTAGCTAAAAGACTATTTCGCTTCTGTAAGGGACACTCAACGGTAGAACAAGTTCACATAATTGTCGATGTCATCAACCAAGTATTTGAAGATAAGTAATATTGCACTGCTACATTCTTATCCAACAGCCAGGCCTTTCATAAAGTATGGCACAACGGCCTCTTATTCAAGCTAAAAAAATAGCTTCCTCACAGTTATTTTGTTATTCTCAAATCAGAAAGGTTCTTTCAAATCAAATATAGTCAAGAAATCACATACCTGTATTTAATTAAATCTGGTGTTTCGCAAGGAAGTATATTATACCCAATACTTTACCTACTGTTTACAGCCGATTTTCCGAGAAATAACCATTCAACTACCGCCACTTTTGTCGACGATAAAGCAGTCTTAGTAAAAGATAATGACGCAGATATCGTAGCCATGCTCCCCTAACGGAACTTATACGAAATAGAAAAATGGGCGCAAAAATAGAGATTAAAGTAATAATGCTTTACTTGCGCAGGTTCAAAAAGTAAAATAACTAGGATTACACCTGCATAAAGGGTTAACGTGGAGAAGTCATTACTGGCTGATAGCCCGTTAGTCGAAACTATCGATTACAAAGTGTTAGTTTATAAAGTTGAGTTTAAACTCATATGATCTTAAGGTCTTCAGCTCTGAGGCACTGCCTCCACCTCATTGATATAATCCATAGAAAGATTTCAAAACAAAATGCTACGCGTTATATGCAATGCACCCTACATTGTTAGAAACTATGGCATCTTAAATGATCTAAAAGTAAACTCAGTGCACGTTGACATAAGTAAGATAGACAGACCATCCAGCCATCGAAATACATATGCAGTTAACCTGCTTGATAATAGTGAATAAACTTATAGACTAAAACGACTTAAACCACTAGATTTACCCCACAGATTTTAGTATCTCTAATTCGATTGTAACTTAAAACCTTGGTGGAATACCTATTCCATGTCTTCAGTTGGGTCCTATTATTATTAATTATTTGACCTTGGATTTACTCGACACCCGTCTAGGGTAAGAGGGTTAAAAAGAAGAAGAAAAAGACGACCCTGGATTTACTTGTATGTATAACAAATTGTAAATAAAAACAAAAATAAAAAATCTGGTGTGAACATCACACGACTTTCCTTATCCTATTATTATATATTATACCGGGTCCATCGTCTCGGCCCTGCGCTGCATTCGTCCCGGAACTTGTTATTTTAAAAAAGGACGAGGCGCGAGTCCAATACCCGAAAGCTGATTAAAATAAACAGTACAAGACAATAATTGACTCGTACTTCAAATTTTGCTACGTCACTGAGGGTAACCGTGCGAGCTCGGTCGCACAGCCTTCGCCATTATCGCCTGCGTGCTCCCTCCTAGCGGCCAAGCGCTCCCCCCGTCCTCCCGCAGTCGGCCCGATAGCTCTCCGAGCGCGCTGTGATTGGTCCGTTTAATTAATTTTTAATCGGCTATAACTTATTTATTTGACATCGGATCCAAAAATTTTATTTTAATTTTTTGTTCGTCTCGGTTTGATGTATCCGGTAGTATAAATTTCCCAAAACATGTTATCAATACCCGGTATATTAAAAATCCTGAGCTTCAATTTTTTTTCGAGTTCCTATCTTACCAACTTTTATTTTAAATTCATGTTTATCTGATGATAACAAACCATTTTTATTCTCATGAATTTTTTGTATCTTCAACCGTTTAGATTCGCGACCGCTTTGCGACTGATTTTGGGACCTTGCGACCAAACGACTCGGCCGATTTTTATCAAAAGCTTCGCACTGTGTCCCTTACCTACAAGTAACAAATTTCAGGTCTCTAGATCTTACGGTTCTCGAGATATCCTGTTTACTGACAGACTGACACACACACGAACCAATGGCCCAAACCAACTTTTTTGGTGTCCTGAGGCTATAATTCGTCCAGAAATGTGAAAAACTGGATAGGTCAAATTTCCGCCGATTACATTACTTTCCTTATTATAGGATAAGGAAAGTAATAAGAAAATATTTAGCAGGACAAATTTGTATTTATAAAAAGTATTTTTGGTATTTTTTACATTTCGAGGTTTTTACTTTCCTTATCCTATAATAAGGAAAGTAATGTAATCGACGGAAATTTGACCTACCCAGTTTTTCCCATTTCTGCACGAATTATAGCATCAGGACACCATAAAAGTTGGTTTGGGCCATTGGTTCGTGTGTGTGTGTGCGTGTGCGTGCGTGAGTGTGCGTGTGCGTGCGTGCGTGCGTGTGCGTGTGCGTGTGCGTGTGCGTGCGTGCGTGTGCGTGTGCGTGCGTGTGCGTGCGTGTGCGTGCGTGTGCGTGCGTGCGTGCGTGTGCGTGCGTGCGTGCGTTCGTGCGTGCGTGCGTGCCAGCGTGTATGTGTGTGTGTCGGTTTGTCAGTAAACAGGATATCTCGAGAACCGTAAGTGCTAGAGATATGAAATTGGTATGAAGTACTTTGTGGGGACGCGGTGAAGCTTTGGTAAAATCGGTCGATCGTGGTAAAAGTAAAAAATCGATCCAAATCGTCACGAATCTAAACAGTTGATTCAAATCTGTAATAAATGATTTGTTATCAGAGTAAACATGAATTTAAAATAAAAGTTATAAATCAGAACTAAGGTTAGCTGCTCAGGATTTTAATATACGTGTTCTAAAAGTTTCGGGAAAATGTTACCGTATGATCAAGCGACCAATAAACAATGGCATCTTAATGATCAAGGTCAAATAATAGTTATAACCGATTAATAGAAGACATCCGACCAATCAAAACCTGCGTAACCTCTGATAATGGAATAGGACGAAAACGACTTAACCACTAGAGTTTACCTTCGTGACGTAGCAAAATTTTCAGTACGAGTCAATTATGTCTTGTACTGTTTATTTTAATCGCTTTGGACTCGCGTCTCGTCCTTTTAAACTAACTGTTTTTAGACGAAACAGCGCAGAGCCGAGGTAATGGACGACACGCCTCTTTTAAAATAACAAATTCCGGGACGAGAGCAGCGCAGGGCCGAGACGATGGATCTGGTATATTATAGAAAATTGATAAGAAAAAGTTTTTTGGTATTTCATCGAGGTTTTTTATTGTCATTTAAATTTATTAGCAGTCATATATACATACATTTTTTGTGCTAATTTGTTAATTGTACAAATAACATGTAGAGAAACATCAAACGATGTTACCTCAAATTGCTTAATAGAAGAGAATATTTAGATATAAATTACAAAATACGAAATATTTATATTATAGTATTTCCAGTATTGGGATAAACTTCTAGTCTTCGTAGGTCCGTACTTATTGATTGTAAAATTAAATCTTTGACTCTGAGGTTTGTGTGAAAGGTGCCATTGTTTACGTACCAAGGAGCATCAGTTACCACGCGTACAGTTTTGGGTTGATGACGTTATATGTCCACTTTAGCAGGGGTATCCCCGTAGCTCATGTTTCACATCCAAATGAGCCTAAGAAGAGCGTTATGAAGAGAAACCCTTTTTCAAGCAACAAGCGTGAAGATCTGCTGAGTAACCAATACATCTTTTCTTGTTTTTATATCTTACTTCTTTCGCATCTTTAATATGTAAAACTTTTAAGTAGGTTTTTGTCCAGATGCATTTCGTAAACTGTGGTGTTGCAATGTTATTTATTATCATCGGTGATAACCGTTGACGTTGTAAAGTAAATGTTATATGGAACAGGCTTGTTGTCGCTAATTTTAAGTTGCTATTTATTCACCTAATTACAAATAGTATTTAAATACTTCTGCATGTGATCGGTTGCGATTGTTGGATTTTCGTCAGAAGCAAAGATGGCATTGACAAAGATTCCTGTCAGTATTAAAGTGACAGTGAAACGCCAGACTTTAATTTCCTGGTAGGACGAGTTGTACTGGCTTGATTTAATAGGGAAGATTCAACGAGTCGGATTGGATTTGATTAATAAATAGTATTGGTGTAGCAATAACACTTTTACTTTATATAATAGTCCTGAATGCCACATTTTATCAAAGGCTTGACAAGCGTCTAAAAATACAGTAAAGCAGCATTTCTTTCCTTCGAACTACGTCAGTGATATGATAAATTGTTGAATTGTAAAGTGGCTCTTCCGAGAACCGAACTTATAATCTAGTAGTATAGCAAGTATGACGTCCTGGAGTATTCTTTTTAGTAGTAATTGTCCGAAGAGTTTAGATAAAACGGGAAGTCGATTACTAGGGCCAAATAAATTAGTTTATTGGGAGTCTTTGTCTGTTTTAAATATTATTATGATATAAGCAAATTTAACTGCACTAGCCAACAACTGAGTAGAAGAACAGAATTGAATAAGATGGTTAGTAAGGTAATATTCTTTTTAGTAATTATTTAAGTATTATTGCTGCAATTAATTCATACCTAGGAGCTTTGTTGAATTTTAGAATTTTTATTTCATTCTTTACCTCACTAGAGGAGAAAGCTTTTATTGGAAGTGACAGCTGTAGAGCTACATCAAAGAACTTCTCAACGTCTTTATCTGGAGCAGGAACTACTAATAAAAAAGCTTGTTGATGAGAAACGCAGAACACGAGCGTCCGTCCTAAGCATACCACTTCAAAAACTGTGTATTTAATACAGGATAATGTTTTTTGCAACAAGCAAAAAATTAAAAAACCAAAAAACAGATCAATGAAATTGACATGCACTTTATCCATTTTTCGATGCGAAAGTCATGAAATAACGTCAAAATAGTACGAAGTTCGTGTTCTACGGAAAGTTTACGATCTATTGACATTTTTGAGACCAAATATGGTTTTTAAAAATTTAAAAAAATTCACCAAAATTTTTTTGAACGGTGTTTTCATTTTCAAATACCGTAGAACTGCACAAGTGATGTGGAAACTGAAAAAATTGCTAGATCATCTGAAACCTAAGCTCAGTCGACCGATGTAAGTTTTCGACTAATTATGAGCTCCCACAAATTCGTTAAAACCAATCTTACAAAAATTTAATGTATTTTTAAATTTACATAAAACTTTAACTTTAAGCTCCCACCAATTCTTACAAAAAAATTTTAAGTTTGTTTCTGGATAAGATTTTCAGAAATGGTTGAAGCTTGAAATATTCTTCAAATTTTCTCGCGATCTGTCGGCCCTCTCCATTCTTTTGATCAAAAAAGGATATGTTTCAAAATAGGTTCCAACAGTAAATAACTTCAAGTAAATGACGAAGAATTCAAAGAGTTAGTACAATACTTTACACTTTTTATTCAAATTTTTCATTACACATGTCGAATTAAAATTACATCCTCCAAAATTCTTTTCTACCTGCGCATTCGATCAAGCGCTTTTAAATTGCTATAGTTGGCGTTTTTTCGATACATAGAATATTTAGATAATTGTTTCGCTTAATTTTTAAATTTTGTTTGCATATTATATTTTTGTAGTTGAATAGTTTGTCTTTATTTCTTTGCGAGTTAGCCTTCAAAATTTTGCTATCTTATATATATATATTCTTATACATAGTGTTTCTTATTTTTTTTTGAATTGCATATTGTTCTCCATCCTCTAGGTTTTGTAGGTTTTGTCCGTAGGCGTTAGCTATTTGAACTACTCCCTTCATCTGTCTATTATTTTATATTCTTTAGTTATTATATTACCTTCTTTATTGTTTTGTGCACACCTCTAAGCCATCTTTGGCCCTAATTCCATCCTACCCGCAACCTTGTCCGCTTGCCCACCCTATTCACAACTAAAAAAGATTTCTATAAAGAAAAGAACCGTATGACTACTGACCCAACATTACAAAGTTCAACCTTTTGAGACAGAGAGCGTAGCTGGCCGCCATCCGAGGCTGACCAGGTTTTTGTGCAAACTCAATAATGCGCTTTGATTTCACGTTGTCGGTTGCTTTTTTTGTGTTCTGCACCCCTCTGTGGTGCTCTAATGAGTATACATCTGACCAAGTAAGAACCCACTCTCAGATTTGAGGCCGCCAAGCCAAAGTACTCTGACATTCGCCGCCAAGATACAAGAGAACGTCACGTACGGTAGGTCTCTTTTAGTTGTTCCGTCGTGAATACTTGATCCCAACAGTACTTTTTTCCATAGCCCGGAGAGTTCGCAACTGACCTGCCGCCCACCGTATTTTAATTTGCTTATTCACTAATTTAAAAGTCAGAAGAGCTCGAAAGAGCGGCAACAATTCCACATAGGAATGTACTGCAGGTATATATATATATATATATATATATATATATATATATATATATATATATATATATATATGTTTTGTAGCGTCTTTCATTAATTTCTTTGTTGGTTTTCATTCATTTTTCATGTTATTTTGTTATTAATATTTATTTGGGTTAAATACATAGTTGACACAGCTCTGTTTTTTTGTTTTGTGTGCATTTGATTGAAATTTAATTGTGCTTAATGTCAAACACTTATCTTTAATATTTAGCATATTATGCTTCCCTTTTTTACTAAGTTGTTTTAATGTACCATTAGCTTTTTATCAATCTAATTTTGATTTGTCTCTTCTCTTATTTCTCTCAGACCTATACCATCCTTTTGTATTTTCTTTAACCCCCTTTCTTCTAATAGCTCTTCCTATTTTCTCGTACTGCTTTGTAACGTGTGTTTTTTATAGAGGTATAAAACTTTAAGTTGGCAACACTTTTTTGACTGGCGGCCATTTTGTTAGCTGTCAAGTGATTTATGTTTAGTTTGGTTTGGCATTTCAACATGAATAGACTGACGCCTGAACAACGCTTCCAAATTGTGCAAATTTATTTTGAAAATCATAGTTCTGTTCGAAATACATATCGCGCACTACGTCCATTTTAGGGTCAACATAAACGTCCATCAGAGCAATTAATTCGATTAACTATGGAACGTTTTCGCACCACGTTTACTCTAAATGATAATACGCATCCACAGAGACTTCGTACAGTACGCACAGAAGAAGTCATTGCTGCTGTAGAGCGTAGCGTAGAGGAAGACCCGAATCTGTCTATCCGCCATCGTGCACAGGAATTGGATATGTGTCCATCCACTTTATGGAAGATTTTGCGGAAAGATCTTGGTTTGCGTGCTTACAAAATCCAACTCGTACAAGAATTGAAGCCACACGATCACCTAGCAAGGCGTAGATTCGGTGAATGGGCCTAAAACAAGATTACCGTTGATCCCGATTTTCATAAGCGAATTTTGTTTAGCGATGAAGCTCACTTTTGTTTGAATGGATACGTTCATAAACAAAACTGCCGTATTTTGAGTGATGGTAATCCTCAAATGTATGTTGAGACACCGTTACATCCAGAAAAACTGACTGTTTGGTGTGCTTTATGGGCTGGTGGAATCATTAGTCCGTACTTCTTTAAAAATGATGCTGGTCAGAACGTTACAGTCAATGGTGACCGCTATAGAGCCATGACTACTGACTTTTTCATTTCATCAATTGAACAACCATGATGTGCAGGAGCTGTAGTTTCAACAAGACGGCGCAACATGTCACACAGCTCGTGCCACAATTGATTTATCGAAGGAAACGTTTAGTAACCGCATAGTTTCACGTTTCGGACCCGTGAATTGGCCTCCAAGATCGTGTGATTTAAGGCCGCTAGACTATTTTTTGTGGGGATATGTGAAATCGCTAATGTACGCCGATAAGCCCGAAACGAATGACCATTTGGAGGACAACATTCGCCGTGTTATTGCCGATATACGGCCACAAATGTTGAAAAAGTAATCGAAAATTGGACCTCCAGATTAGACTACGTCCGAACCAGCCGTGGCAGTCATATGCCAGAAGTCATATTTAAATTATAATGCCAGAAGGTTATCTTTCTAATAAAGTAAATTTCATGTCAATTTAAAAAATTCATCTTTATTTTATTTTTTTCATTTACTTTTTTATGTTTTTCTATACTTTCTTTCGTATATTTGTTTCATTTTCAACGTTGCTTTCGTCTCCATTTCATTGCCTTTTTTCTTTGTGTTTGTCGTCATCGTTTGATCCATCCGCTTTGCTGTTTTTCAATTTTTTGGATTATTGTCGTAACAATTACTTCCCCTCGGCCTCTTCATACTATTCTTTACATTTTTATTGTAGTTTATCGGCGATCTCTAATTTATCGTTTTACCTTTTGTCCTAATGTGTGGGTTTATTTGCAATTTGTTTCTTATACCTCTTATTACTCTCGTTTAATTTTCCATATTTATTTGGACATTTGTTTCATTTAATATTTGGTAATATAATTTTTAATGTTTATTTCCGATTAGGTTTCGATTTCTTTAATTCCTTACACAATTATCTTGTATTCCATAATTTCTATTCTCTTTTCAAGTTCTACGTTTTGCTTTTTCAAGTCTTATTTCTCTTTTTATGTTACCATTATCTAATTTTATTTTCCGTATTGTAGTTTAAAATATTTTTTACATCCTGTAATATTTTTTCCTTTGTTCATTTATTTTCAATTGCTTACTTAATGGCGCCGTCCAATTTTTAGTTTATTTTGTGTGCTCTTGCGATAGCGCGAGTTATTTCCCAGCTATGTAATGGATTTTTATTTGCATTACAATATTTACCTGTTTGTATGCTCCTAACCTATTTATTTACTTAACCGCTTCCTAATTACGTGGTATTCCTCGTTTTGTAAAGACTTTTATCCTCTTTTTAGTTCTCCAAAATCTACTTACTCATTAATTACACTTAATCCCTCTTGTTTCACTAATATTTATTTTATCGCGGGGTGTATTAGGTAATCATTTTCGATTTAAAAGAATATTTATTGCCGTTCACACGTCCCATTTCTTTGGCTTGTGGCACTCAACAATATATTCTGTGCATGAAGTTTCTGAATGATGCTTATTATAAGTAGGTGAAATACTAAGTGTAATCTGCAAACTGAAAACTTGTTGGTTAACATTACAATATTTAAAAAAATTATAAAATTTTGTACATTATTATTTTTTGATGCTCATTCTGATCAAATTTCATAGGCTTCGCCATTTGCACTGTGGTCCCAACCGATCTATTATAACTGTTAACTTGATATTACCAAGTTTAGCGTGTGCATCGAAATAAATCGGACATAACTAGGAAAATCAATATAGTTTTATAATAAATTTAAAACAACTGAGTTCTTAACATCCTGTGCATAAAATTAAAACGAGTGTAGCGTTGAAGGCTGACTATAATAAATGGACAAAGCAGTTGACTACGTATGGTATGCCAAATTTTGGTAATAAGTTTACATCGAACCGACTAATAGTTTACAATCCATTTTATAGCAGTATAAATAAATAATCTCCGTGTAAGGCTAATAATCCCTCTCCTTATAGAATTATCGCACCTTCAGTCATTTATGCAAGACTTTCAACTATTTTTAACCTATGGCCTAACATTATGCAAATAAATGTAAAACAAGAATAACTAATGCAAAGTCGCAACCTTAAAAAAATAAATACAATCGTGTGCGATAAATAAGTTATCTCTATAAACAAAAAGAAAGAAGATGATAATAGATCAATTTGTCTATGGTGTTTATTAATTATAATACACATGTTTGTTATACAAGTATTATAGCTCCGTTTTAAAAATATTAGTGGCTACAAATTACCAAATTTTATTCATTCCGACATAAACAAGATAATGAGAATTATGTTGTAATTGTTGTCATGAACCAAGCCCTGTAAGAGAATAGTTTCTGGAAAATAATATTATAGAAATATATTCATACGTTGACTAGTCTAAACCCTTGTACTAAATACATTCGAATATATTTTAGCAATTTCAAACTTCGGTTTCGCTTCAGATTTCAATTATGTTAGTTGTTAGCTTTTGAGAAATAATGAGTTGTTATTTTTTTGGAGACGTTCCGATATCTGAATTAAAGTAATCGCGTAGTGGCTATTTTCTGTGAAAAAGTTTTTAGTATACTATAAAAATACAACTTTAAAGCATTTAATCTTTTTGTTTTTTGTTAAATTTTCTATTAACAATACATTGTGGACCTAACTCAACATCCTGATGACAAATAGAAATAATACGAAAATGCACATGTTGCCAACCAAATTTTTATTTGGTCGTAGTTTTACTTCCTGCATTATGCAAGTAATTTTATTTTAATTATTAATGATATTTTTGTTATTATTTCTTAAAGAGCTTTATATCAGCTTTAATAATTAAATAACATCTACTACACTTAAAAGTTTTATGTAATATACTTTAGTAAAATTTTAGCAAATCTTTATGTCTTACAACGATACTTGACATTTACTTAAGAAAAAATTCAAGCTTAAAAAAATTAGATAATAAATATTTGCTTTTTATAAATAATTATTTAAAAAAATGTTTTCAATAATTTTTGCTTGATTTAAACGAATTTCTATTTGCTAGAATTATGTCACCAGCAAGACAGATTCGACTCCAGCAGCTTCTATAAATTGGTTAGAACGAGTAAAAAGCGGGTGCTGCTTTTTTCAATTATTCAATCAGTTGCGCCTGCAGTTAACTATTTTAGAGAGAACCATTTTAAGCGCATCATCGGTTTCGCTTTGAGTTTATTTCGCTTGACTTAATTACTGTTAGTAGATAAAACCGACATGACGCTGTAGTGGAAAGCAGACTCTACAAATTGCGCTTCCCGCTTGCGCTAATAGTACGTACTATTCGGCGTACTAAGCGAATTTCTGTTGTTAGTAAGCAGAATATGTGCTTGCAATTGCAAACCCGTTCTAAATTATTATTTTCTAGAATTTTGGAATGCAAAAGCTTGCATTATATTATAGTGGCAGAACACGGCACGATATTTTAAAATAAAAAAAAGATTTAGGATTAAGGAACGTTTTTATTAATAATTAAACATTATAGTTTTCAACAACAGTTTGTAAATAATAATTAAGTTGAAAATCACTGGGTAGTTTGACTATCATTACCAGAAGTTTCGAAAGCAACATTAGCTTTTCTTGTTGTAATTAAAGATAGAGATAATTAAAAAATGAATTACTTAAACTAGACAGTTCGTGTACAAATGCCTGCCATAATTAAAATTGTTTGTTAGAAATATTTAATACTATTAAAATAAAAACTATACCCAAGAAAAATGCATCGTGTTGTTGGTTCTCGGGTTATAAGGCCGTGGTTGGAGTTCAAAAACTCTTGATATTTAGTCCACAACTGCGGCGGACATCCTAAGAAGAAAATCTTCTAAAAATTAAGTGACTGTCCCGTGCGTTTTCGCTTTTATACTGGTGCGAATATGCAAGGGATGGTCTCGAGGGGGTTGTTGACGTCACCGGTATGGTAGATAATGTGAACGGGCTAGCTGTTGACGTCAATCGGGTCAGAGTAGGTAATATTTCAGTATTTTCTGACGTCACGCGCTCTTTCGCCGTATAGCGGTCTGTTTTTTGCTCCTTCAGAGCGATAAACCAATATTTAGGTAGATTGAATCCGTCGTCCCGTAGCTGACTTTTGTTGTGTTTTTTCGTGCGCATTTGTTATGTTTGATTGCTCTATTTATCTCCGTCCTCAAGTAGCCATTCCCTTGTACGGCTTGTTCCAAGTGTTTTAGTTCTTTATTCAAAAATTGTGGTTGGCATATACGTCGTGCTTGATCTAACAATGTTTTCACAACCGTTTTTTTTTGACTTGGGTGGTGATTCGACTGCTTATTTAAGTATCTGTCCGTATGCGTGGGTTTTCTGTACACTGTGAGTTGTAAATGTCCATTTTCCGGTCTCAACACCTGGACGTCTAAGAAAGCAATCCTATCTTTCGATTCTAGTTCCATGGTAAATTGTACGCTTGGGTGTATAGAATTCAAGTGCATAAGAAATGGTGGTAGGATCTCCTTTCAGTGTCTCTATATCACAAAAGTGTCATCGACGTATCGTAGTCATATCGCGGGTTTTAAAGGTGCTGTATTGATGGCGATCTCTTTAAATTTCTTCATGTATTAATTGGCGATTACTGGTCTAAGTGGGCTACCCATAGTTACTTGTTTGTAATATATGCTTTGCCAAACAAAGTAACTGGACGTAACTGCTAAAATAGCTGTAAGATATATTAAATCGCCACTTTGGTACACAGAGAAGTTACATTGAAGCTAACCATTTGATGTCCTCCTTGTAGCTGGATGATCTTAAAGCTGATTGACAAAATGTGCGGAGTCCTTGATGTAACTGATGGTATGTCTAATTTACAGTTGCAACAGACTGGATAAGTATTTGGTCAACTTGTAGATAGGACCACCAATAGCACTGACAATGGGTCGCAGCGGTACATCGTCCTTGAGTATTTTGGGGAGCTCGTATATTCTTGGGGGCAGCGCCTTTGTTGTTATTAGTCTTTTTTTGGTGGTGTTATCTACAGAGAAACTCTTTATCAGTTTGCTCGTGTCGCGTAGTATCCGAGATGTGAGATAGCGTTTGAGCACGGTGCAAGTGTTCGTATTGAGCAGTTCATCTTCTTCGTCTAGTCCTCTTGTGCTAGTATAATTATGGTATTATTTTTATCTGCTAGTAAGGCAATTTTGGTGTCATCATTCTTGAGTTCACGTAGAGCTTTTAATTCCGCCCTGGATAAGTTCTTTCTAGGTGGCTTAGCACGGCGCAGGATGCGTGAAGTCTCGACTCGCACTTCCTCTGCTTTGTCTGTTGGAAGGTTCCGTATGGTTGCTTTTACGTTAGCTATAATGTCCTCTACCGGAATGGATTTAGATGTTACGGCAAACCTTTTATCTTTGCTGAGAGCACTAATGATTTCCTGGCTAAGCTCGGGTTTGGAATGGTTCATTACAGTTTCCTTATAATCCAATAGTGTAGGAACGCTTTTCTTCTGTAAACGCTGAAACTTAGAAGATTGTCTAACGGTGGCGGCCGCTCCGTGTTTCTCCGCATAATGGAAAGTATCCCAGTCATCTTTATGGATTTTGCTGGCCAAGCTACCATAACTTGACTCAGTTTTAGTGAACACAAAGCTAGGGTTTTTCTAGTAGCGTGCACTTGTTCTCTGATTAAGGCAGTTTCCGTTTTCCGATAAATTCGTTGGGCTTGAGAAATGCGAAGGTGGTGTTTGATCTGTAAATACTTTGGAAATAGCTGGAATTTCTTCTTGCGTAAGTTCTTGAGTTGTCTTACATACCTGTAAACCTCCTCCCCGTAGAGGTATATCAAACAGATGCGAATGCTTTTACAGTCGGTGTTATGGTGCATGGTGTGGAACTCTAAACTTCGACCGCGGCTTTATAACCCGAGAACCAACCACACGATGCACTATAATACCGACCGTAAAAGCCTTTACATCTACTCAAGAAAGATATTGTTGTCTGGTAGCGCAAAAAGAATTCTTTTGTTAAAAAAATAAATCAGTTAATTTAAATATGAACTGTTTGCAAGTGGACCAGATAACCATAATGTATTGTCTTCTATCGGAACAATAGAAATTCATAGGATTTCTGGCCGCTTATCTAAAGTTCAATTTATTTGGAATATTCAGTCTTTGCATTTATCGCATTTTGCAACTACTGTTGGTTTTGATTTTTTCAATTCTTTTATGAGACTACTAAGACATACATTTTTTACAGATTTGTTTGGGGTTCATTGAATAAAAACAAAGCAGGCTAACAAGGAAACTTTAATAAGTATTTATCGATAAGACAGAGAGAACGTTATAATTGTGGTAAAGGTAATATACCAAATGCCTGTTTGAATAATCTCAAAAATAAAGAAACGTTTTAAGTTAATGTTTATTTTAATTAGTACCCGACTTCTGCCTATTAAATATATTAATTTCTACAAACTTAAATTTTTACATTTTCTAAAATTTTGTGTATAAATTCAACACATTTATTTCAAATTATAAAATATTCCAAGCAAATAAAAAGTGAAGACAAATAATAGTGTGCAAGATGTTTCGCTTAAGAATCCTGGGCCATATATCTAAAAATAAAATACGAATAGCTTTCTTGCAACAGCTCATTTGTATTTTTGATGGCAAGAAGCTCATAATATAATGCGTTTTTAAACAAGTATTATTATGTGTAACATTTTCGTAATTACAACAATTTCAAAGACATTATGTTTTAAAGGAGCATATAAAATAGAAAATAATTGTTAAAATTGCTTTATTATAGCAATATTAAGTAAGTGAAGACCATAAATTAAAATAATAATATAAAAAAATCTAAATTATATGTTCTAAATTATTATTATATATATACATTGACACACATATTTGACAAATTTTTAATAAAGCAATACAACTAATGATTGCATCATTCGTATAAATTTTGTTGTGGACTGCATTTCAAGTTAGTCCTGTATAAATTTCATGTTTTAAGTGCCTGCTAAAAAAATAACCCAACAGCGTGAAATCGGGCGAGTAAATTTACCATGTAGGCATTCCACTGAACCAATTTATTTTTTGGGAAGGTTTAACGTAAGCCATTTGTAACAACATTCGAATTATGCACAAGCATCTGATGCTGATGGAACCACGTATTATTTTACAACTAAATGACTAAATCTTCGAACGTTATCTTGTCCGCATAATTCACGCCGTATTATTTTTTGACTAATAATAATTTAACTGTCAGGAGAAATAGCTTTTGTCATTGTTGTCACTAAAAACCGATTTTTTCAGATTCAGAGAAATGTGGATTACTTCTAATATAACAAAAAACTGTTCCTTATCTTTTAGTTTTAAATGATGTATGTTCCCATGGGGTTATTACGTACATATTATACATTTTGATTTTTAAGAAATATTTTTCATAACAGTATGTGGCTTTTGCTGTATTAAATGTAAAAATAAATGAATTTTAAACATTAATAGGTAATTAAATAGCATTATAACATTATTCTTTAGAAAGCCAATTTTACCAAATTAAATGGGTGACACTATAAAAATGAGTACAATTATTATGTGAATACTGGTGACACAATGTGGATTTAATTACATTTATATGTAATTTTCCGTCGTAGCAAATGCAACGCATGTTGCATCGTCATTAGAACTACTTGACTGATTGAAAATAGTTTTCTTTTGCGTCGGGGCAACGCGACTTGTTGATGTTGATATCCCTGGTTCCGGGGATGCAATTTTCCTCGCTGCTACTTTTAAAATTCTCCGGTGTGATTTTATTGCTTGATTTAATGGTAATCTATTTTTGCATTTTAGAATGCTTGGTTTTGTCGTAGATTTTTTTGCAATAACTTCTGCAGCTAACTTATTTCTTATATGTGAATCCGTTAATATAACTGTCTTTTCCTTTACATGTCCTAAGCAGCAGATTTTGGGAATGGTATTATTGCTTTTAAAGAAATGTTTGCGGACAACATTTCTGCTGAAGTTTTTAGTGTTGAGGCTGCAAGAGAAAGAGAATCATCAACTTCAGTATGTGAACCAGTAACACGAGAACGATTTACTGGAATAGAAACACTTTCTTCGGCTATATTAAGCATGTCGGTTATATAGCTTGCCAAAAAATCAGCTTCGGTAACAATGTCTCTATTAAATGGAGTTATTCCCGTTGTTTTAAGTTTTGCCACTATATTTGATATTGTTGCAGCTAAAGGGAATACAACCGTCATCATTTCTGAAATATTATAAAATCATAATAACATGTGCAGTCATCTAACTGTCACATGTAGCATTAAAGCTCCTTTTGAACGGTTTATATACATACCGATCCAATGGCTGTAATTTTTGGGAGCTATGAGGATAACAATGTAATGCCATTATCTTTGCTGTAATCCAATGCAACAGATAAATGAAAAATGTGGTAATCTAATAATAGTAGTATGTCTTTTGAACATTTTGGGTGTTTAACAAAATGTACCAAAAATTCTGAAAATTGTTCTGCCTTTATCCATCCTGACAAATTTGCCACTCCAGCGCAACCAGGTGGTCCGCCTTTTAAGATATTATCTCGAAAATTAACTTTCGGAAAAAACAAGAAAGAAGGGATTCTATTACCAACAGATAATACTGCTAACGCCGTTGTGGCAATACAACCACGTTCTGTATGAGTCACTCTTAGTCTATACCGCAAAGTTGATTAATGTACTAGCTCTTCTGGTATCTAACTTTAAGTGCATTTGCATACTCATAGGATAGTCAGCGAAGTACCTTCAGTGTCCGAGTGAGTAGATAATCTGTCAGGTTCTTTTTTTCCTCATCAGAAAACACCTAAGAAATGGAACATAATAGAAATATAATAAACTAGTTAAAACTCATAATAATTGAAAGCAGAAAATCACACACCGTTACCCTGCCACTTTTGTGAATCTTAATAGTACTTTGCTCAACTTTTTCAACGGTATGTCTTTTGTAAGGATCGTACAAAGTGGGTGATGACGCAAACATTGGTGAAGACGTCGCCGGCACCAAATACTATATAAATTACGGGGATTTTAAACAATTTTGCTGTGATGCGTACACTTTTTTAATAAATTTTTATGTTTTCGGGAGCAAGCTTTAATGTGTTTAAACTTAGTTAGGGGTTTCTTTACTTTATAAATACTATTTTACCTAAAACAACATTTCAAGTGATAAGTAGAACATTAATCAATAATAAAACATGGGGCCGGCGAAGAGATTGCTCTGTAAGCAATCCCAGAACGAACTTAAAAAAACCTTTCGATTTCGATTTCGAATTTCGGGAAAATTCGAAATCGAATATCTCGAAAATTAACGACATAGAATTTTTTCGACTTCATTTTCGAATTCAGCGTAAAATTTCCTATAAGAATCACATTTAAAATCGTAATGTCGAAAATTTTCCCGAAATTCGAAGTCGAATATCTCAAAAACTATTCGACATAGAATTTTTTCGATTTCACTATTGAAATCAGCGTAAAATTTTCTTTAAGAATCCATTTTAAAATTTTAAAAAATCCATAATTTTGTGACAGCAACAGACCGACAGACATATAGAATTCAGTAACGAACTTTTTAACTTCGTTGAAAAAATATTGAAAACTGGTAACGCCACTATTCCGTACAATTTTTATACTAAAGAATATAAAAAAACGGTAGCGGGGCAATTCCATACATCTATATAATTGCCCCGATACGTGTTTTTGGCACATAAATATTTGTGTTTTAATGGAAATTGGTGTGGCGGTCTTTTCGCCCTTGAACCGCTTTATATCGCGGCGGAATGCGAGCCTTTGATATCAGCTACGTTTTGCCGTCGCACACACAACGGCATGGGCTTTTGCTCAGCCGAGATATTCATGCTCCGCAGCGCGGCCACTACGGTCGTGTCTCAGTCCGCATAAATTCGCATTCATGCCCCGCAGCGCGGCCACTACGGTCGTGTCTCAGTCCGCATAAATTCGCATTTCGCATCCCCTCAAATATTCACGCATCGCAGCTCGGCCAATTTGGTCGTGTCTCAACATCCCGAAGATACCAGATCCGCAACGCAGAGGTGGCCACCTTGGAATCGCCGACGAAGCCGAAGCCGATTCAGGTGAGCGATTTGGCAATTCATTGGTTGATATCGGTAGCCGCCCCCATCCGCTAACGCGACGGCCGTTTAAGGGACGATTTTGGTCTTATCGGCTGACCTTCCACTACGGGCCCTACTACGTTTCCACACCGCACCACGAGAGCGGCTATTTACACGCCTGCCTCTCCATTTTTTGGTCCTTACGAGCCGCATCGGTATCGTATCCCACACCGCATCCACGAGAGCCGCTATTTACACGCCTGCCTCTCCAGAAATATTAATATAAAACATCATAGAATACACAAAAACGAATCTAAAATAATTATGGCGGTGTTATACTATGTCTACATAACTAGAAAGTAGTGGTGCACGGATTTGCTCCTATTACGGAATAGCTCTGCTCTATTCTATTAAATGAACTTTACAGATATAAACAAGTTATTATCTCTCTGCATTCGTGTGCAAGACCTACTGAAAATATTATATTAGAACTGTTTATTTAAGTCACATAAGCAACTATTAAATTCCTGTAGTACTGGTGCAATATTTTTATTTGTTCTTTCTCTTTTTGGTTTGTCAATTTTATTAATGTTCAAAAAATGTTAAATTGCAACATAAACTCAGTTTTATAATCAAATGGTCTATTTGAATATTGCATTTTGTTTATACGTACAGCTTTGGAAAAATATCTACAAAATTTCCTGTAAATTAACTTTATATTTAATATATTTATGGAATCTGTATTGTAAAATGATAATGTTCAGAATTCTTCATAAATTGGAACTTCTAAGCTTTTAATAAATGTAGATGTTCCAACAAAAAAATAAATGCTTCAAGAAATTCAACAGATGAAGAAGAGTAAAGCTACAGAAAACGATTCAATAACGGCAAATATATTAAAAATTGATATGAAATCTATAGTAGATATATATCATCCTTTTTTAAGAATATACATTGAAATATTTTCTATGGACTGAAAGAAAGGCATTATAGTCAAAGAAGGAAGTTTACAAAAATTTTAAAATTGGAGACGTGTTACCAGTAGTTTGCTCTTGGGGCGATTATTACAACATTTGAGTCAGGGACTAGCGTTAGACAAAGAATTATTTTATTAAAACTCATATTTATAATAATCATAGATTAAATGAGATGTTATAATAGATATCCTAGAATATGCAGTTCACGTTTGTTTATTATCTGCAAACACACAAGATATGCAAGCAAAAGCTAAATATTGAATTAAGTAATTCAAATAAAGTGCAGCCCCAATTTCACAAAGATACGTCTAAATTAATAACTATTAATACATATGTGAGTATTATAAATTTGTACCAATGAAATATTAAAAATGTTGAAGAATTCACTTATCTTGGTAGTGTAGTGTTAACAAATGGAAGGGGCAATAAAATATGTTGAACTAAGAATCAGTAAAACAAGATTTTTGTTTCAATACACAAATTTAATACAAAAGAAATACGAATACCCAGAAACGTTTATAATACAACTAAGATAAATGTATTGTTATGTGGTTCGGAAACTTGATGGATTACGTTATAAAACAAAAGAAAATTCAAGCTATCGTAAATAGGTATTTGAAAAATGGTTTAGAAATTTGAAACTGTACTAATATCAAATAAAAATCCGTGTAGAAGAACTGAACAAGCGGAACTAGATACATAAGTTAAAAAAAAATTAAGTGGTTGGAACATTCACTGTAGAAATATTGGAATGTTTCCTATTGGAATGGATGCCTCAATACAGATGAGCTAAAACACGTCTTTGTAAAATTTGGAGAACAGTGAAAAACTGGTAAAATCATTAGCTAATTACGTATTGTAGTATAAGAAGTTCATAAGTTTTTTTGGTCTATTTTTCTTCACTTATATTATCAACGTGTGGTACTTAATTCTATTGAATTTAATTTTTATTATTTTATTTACTTCTTGCTACTAGTACTTCTTGTTATATACTACTGGTTAGTTTTTAACATCTATTTTTCTAAGGACATATTTATTTACATATCTTTTAAAACTATTTTATTTTGCTGTTCCTATTGTTAAATATATTTTTGTGATAATATAGGTTATTTTGATGTAACAAACTGATTACACACTTTTTGGTGGTTTTAGGCTTCTATACATTAAAATAAGAAGCCTTATGTAGAGAAGAATATCGTCTGTCTGTCCGTCCGTCCGTCCTTTTATTTTTAAACTTTTGATCAAGGCAGCTTCCAAGCTGGAGACAAGTTTCTATTTCTGTTATTTATGACATCTGCCATGCCTTATAATTTATGATTTGTGATAGATAAGGAAATAACGTTTTTAGTATTCAACTAAGAATCATAAGTTCAAACGCCGAAAATCAGCCTAATCGTAAAATCTCGAGACCGGTTTGACAGGAATGGGTCGCAAAGTTTTGTTTATGTATAGAAGCCTTGAACATTTGTGGAACCGGAGTTCCACGTCCGTACTTGTTTAATTTTTTTATTTTATTTATATTATTTTTATTATTTTATTTTATTATATAATCTAATATTTAAAAGAACTTCTAGTTTTGTCTTCTTCGTCATTCCAACTTATTTAACTTAACATTCAGTTATTCTTTTTGAATATAGTATTTCAATTGTTTGATTTTTGTGCCCGATTTTTTACAACTGTTCCTAATATTTGTAGTTACATTCGATATGTATTTTTTAGCGTATTTACCCCAAATTTAATATGTTTAATATTATTGTAATATATTTTTAACTGTATTGATAACAAATATAAACTAGCAATTTTATTATCTTTAACACGTTCTAGCAACGCTGTAAATAGTTTTAACACACCTTTACGGTCTCAGAAAATATATAATTACAAGAAATAAAATAAATTTAACCGCCAGAGTGGTCCAGTGGTTGAGGCACGGGCTGCGATGCGGACGGACCCGGGTTCAATTCCCGGTGCTCTCTGAAAGCGGACGGGTGGCCTTACTCAGTCACTAAAAATAATTGAGTACCTGCGTTCACTCGAACAAGGGGTAATAATAGCGGCCGTCTAAGGTGCGGTGTTTGCCACATCGCCCCGTATCACAGATGGTGTGCGACGACCGAGCAGAGAGAGAGCGAATATGTGAAAGCTTTAACCCTCTCAGTTTGCAAGTCGGGCTCCCACGCGGGGCTTTACATAGTTTTTAGTTTACATAGTTTTAGTTTTCATTCTTCTAATACGCTTTGTTTGACATATATAACGATTAAACATATTTTGTTAATTAAAGTATAATTTTGACTGTTGTTTTGTTTCTGTAAACTAGTGTTAAGGTGTAGTGTTATCTTATTTACAGTTATAAAACAACATAAAAATCAATTTTCTTCTTCTATTCTTAGTCTGCTTCTAACCATACATTTTGTGCGGTTCCATGAGCCATGTTAGGCGTACCCCGGGCAGGTCATTATTCTAACCCGCTAACCTAGAAGAAGAAGAATGTACTTCACCACCGCCAAAAGTGTTTTTATCAGTTTCAACTTTTTTAATAATATCGGATTACCATTAAATTTATTTTTTTTATTCTGTTGAAATATTTCTTTGTGTATAAATCTTTTTGTAATTCTTTATGCAAACTATGACCTTCCTGCTTTTTTAACATATAAGTCCAACTATTTCACAAACCAATTTTTTGGCAGTTTTGTTGATTTAATTATTATCGAAGTGTAATTACTACTAGGGTCATTAAATAATTAAAGAGACAATCTGACCTGGAGAAAAAACTGTTTATTTCTACAAAATAAGACTTTTCCTACTTTTCAACATAATCCCCATCAAAATTTATGCACTTGTCCCAACGGGTTACTAGTTTTTTTATACCGGCTGCAAAGAACTCTTTGTCTTGATGTCGGAGCCAATTTCCCACAAATTTCTTGACATCCTCGTTATCCTGGAACCTCTTCCCACGCAATGCCTCCTTCAGTGGACCAAACAAATGGAAATCAGAAGGTATTAAATCGGGGCTATAAGGGGGATGAGGAAGTACCTCCCAGCCTATTTTATCAATGGTTTCACGGGTTAATTGAGCAACGTGAGGACGTGCGTTGTCTTGCTGGAGAATCACACCTCTCCTCTGAGATCCACGACGTTTCTCTCTCATGACTGACTGCACCTTCTTCAAAAGCATATCTGAGTAGTATTGGCTGTTAATTGTCGCTGTTCCTCGAGATAATTCGAGTTTCAAGTGAGAAAGTGTTGAAACTTCAATAAGCCGGTCAGAACGGTGTTCGTCAGACACTGATTCTCGACCACTTTTGAACTGTTCTCCAACTTGTAAAAATTTCCACGGTTCATACAAGTTTTACCATACACTTTAGTCATTCTAGAGTATACATTAGCTGGTTTTTCACCTTCAGCAATCAAAAAACGAATCACAGAACGTTGTTCAATCAATGTGGAATTTTCAAGAAGACTCGACATTGTTTAACTTAATTTTAAAGTTATAAACAGAGCGATGTTGATCAATCAGCTGATTAGAACTCATCCCAGTGAGGCCAACTTAAGATCCTAAATGTATCAAGGTTGTACTACCAACAATATTTTCCCCACTCCAATTTGTCTCTTTAATTATTGAATGACCCTCGTATATATAATACTAGACTTGCAATTAGTTCATTTAATAGCTTCTAGCTATCACCAGTTAAGCGTATCTTACCCAATACCGAATTTCACCTTCAAATAGTGAGTCCTACAATTCTAAGAAACTTTTTAAAAGATTGGATAACCAACTCCCAGTGGAAGATAAGGTTGAAGATAAACAAAAGAGATATACTTGGTGACCTTCCAAGCGAAAAAAGACTGTAACTACAACATATGCAATAAAAATAAATAACGCAACAAATAAACAAAAAAAAACAATTTGCTAACGGAAAATAGTAAAAATAAAAAATAATAGATACGCAACATTTTAAGATAAGGAGAAACTTTTATATCACAATTGCAAGCAAAAAAGAACAAGAAATATATATATTTAAGTTTATCCATTTTAACAAAAAACATGCAAGATACCTACTGAAAAAATTCGTGTAAACAAACTACTTGAGCAAACAAGTTGAAACTAGTAATACGAACTAATGACACATGCACCCAAGCATGAAGCATAATTGTTTGCCGATGACAGTGTATATTATATATATATATATATATATATATATATATATATATATGGGCGCGTGAAAGTATTTTTCGCCCGAGCGCGCTGTGTTCAACTCGCTCGTTCTCGTAGGAAGAAGGCTAGAAAAATAATGAAAAAATCTAAATCGATAGATTTTGATCTGCTCTTCCCGATGGTGCTAGCAGTTTACGCTCAAAATCCTGTTTTCGTGGTGAAAAATGAGCTTGAAGTTCCGGATGTTTCTTCAAAATTTGCCACAACTTTTGATAGGAATTTATACGAGTCGAAAGAGAAAACACTTCCACAAGTTTTCAGAGTGGGAGAGCAACAAATGGATAAATGACAACCAAATAAATACGGCGGCATGGGGGCAGCCGCGCGCGGTGCGTGGGTTATCGCGACGCGCGGCGAGAGCGCAAGTACATACGAGATGTGGCAGAAAAGTAATGAGACTGATTTTTTATTTACCAAAGTTTTTATTTTTTTCAAACATCAATGTTATCCCCTTCAAAGTAGTTCCCTTGGTCAGCTACACACCGATCGAGACGTTGTTCCCACTGTTAGTAGCAGCGCTGGAAGTCTTCAAACGTCCGTTACACTCTTTTGGATGTTTTCTAAAGTCCCAAAATGACGTCCTTTGAGGATATTTTTCAGTTTAGGAAAAAGGAAAAAGTCACAGGGATGAAGGTCAAGTGAATAGGGGGGCTGGGGGACCACAGGAATGCTTTTTGAGGTTCCTTTCGCATGTGCAAATGTTCAGTCAAAATTTGATGAACCGTAAATTTGTTCAAATTTAATTGTTCACTCAACATTTTTAATGTTAAACGACGGTCTGATCTCACAAGAGTGTTCACACGTTCGATGTTTTCGTCGGTTTTTGAAGTTGAAGGCCTCCCTGAAATTCCGCTGTTCCATTTTGCGTGACGCACAACCAAAATACAACTTCACTAATAGCAGTCACAAAAATCACGTAGTTAACTGAACAAGTTGAAACTCGCACTGAGCTATGGGAGGGTATTTATACACGTGCTCTATCAAGGATAACAGCGTAGCGTTGCCAGATCGCTTGCAGTGTTGCCAGTCTCATTACTTTTCTGCCACACCTCGTAGCTGTTTACGAATATAAATTCATCGTAAAATTACTGGTTTCGTATCCTTCGCAAGTCTAAGTGTTATATGATAACGTTAGCGCAATCGCGCATAGTTTCGGATGTTCTTTATCTGTTAACCTCACATCAAGACGAAGTAGTGTCGTGAAAACAAAGTGAGGTGAATTAAGATGTAATTAGCTGTTACGTGGCATTGCCAGTTTTAACAAAGTTCCGAGCTAAAGTGAATTAGAATTGAGTTCTAGTGCATACATAAATTAAAGATGAATTAGATAGTTCGAAATGCATGATATCAAAAATCTTCTCCGATTATTTTATTTCAAGAGTTAACGAACAATTCAAGTGTTAACGATATGCATTCAAAGCGCTGTTTTAATCCGTTTGAGGGTGCCTAAAGCCTTCGAAAGATTTAAGGGTGGTCCTGAAAATATAAATTTTTTTTCCAAATATAACTGAGAGTAACTTTATTTGTGACGTTTGTAGGAAAAAAATCGTAGCTGATGAATTATCCATGAATGATTATTTTCACATAACAAAAAATTTAAAAATAAAATTACAAGATAAAAATATTTCAAAAAATGAAAAATTTGTCTAATGAAAGTGAGCCGTTAAAAAATAGTAATTTTCATTGCGTGAAACCATTACACGAAACGGAGCGCCTGGAGCTGAAATAATTCTCAAGATCCGAATCTTCACACCTATTTCCACCTATTAAAAAAGTTGCAAAGAAAAGCACAACGAACAAAACTACTTCTCGGTCAACAAATACTAAAAAAAGTCTGCACCAGACGATTTTCTTAAAAAAAGTGCAGTAAGGCCTATACCACGTAAGATAAAAAAAAGATGCAGGTACATCAAAAAAATTCAAAAATTAAAATTTTGTTTTTTTTTAATCCATGATAATTTACTTTTATAAGTTTCATTAAGTATCCTACACCGGCAAAACACATTTATATTTAATATTCGATAAAAATATACAAAGACAACGCAGACACGTTGGCAGCTGCACAGCGCCGTGCGCGTCTGCCTCCATGACGCCATTTTTATTTGCTTGTCATTTACGCATTTGTTGTTCTCCCACTCTGAAAATTTTGGAGGTGTTGCCAAATAGTTGCTCTTTGGACTCTTTTTTTTCATTCAATAATTGATTAAAATGCTATGATTTTAATATTAATAATAACATTTATAGCGATACAAAAACATATTGTCTTATATCAATTCTATCAAGTGTACTTGAATTAAATTGTAAGAATTATTACATAGATGACCTACGATATATATATATATATATATATTCCATCTTTCTGGCAGCATATGGATACCGCGTCGAAAGAACGCTTCATCTTTTGAGGCTATCCACAAATCGACCCAATTTTTGGTATCTGCATATGATGTGAAGTGCTGCTTAGACAGGTCATGTGTCATCGAACGGAACAACTGATAATCGGAAGGGGAAATGTCTGATGAATATGGCAGGTAGAGTAGGACTTCTTAATTGAGTGTTTTCAAGTAGGTTTTGACCGGCGCCCCAAACATGTGGACGAGCATTATCATGCAGGATAATAATTTTGTCGTGTCTGTACTAGTAGTGGGCGTGTTTTCCTTGAGTGCTCGGCTAAATCTCATCAATTGTGTTTGATAGAAGTCTCCAGTAATGGTTTCGTTCGGTTTGAGCAACTCATAAACCATAACACCAAACTGATCCCACCAAATACACAACATGAGCTTTTGCCATGAATATTCGGTTTGGCTGTCGATATTGAAGCATGGACACGTAGCCCCTATCATCTCATCCTCTTTGGGTGATCGAAGTAAATCTATTTTTTATCACCAGTGGCTATACGATGCAAAAATATCTTTTGTTTATGCTTAGAAAGTAGTACTTCAAATGTGAAAAAAGGCGTTTAACGTTTCTCGGCTTCAGTTCATATAGGACCCAATTTCCTTGTTTTTGAATTATTTCCAACGATTTTATCGATGTGAAATTGCTTGTTAACTTACTTCTAATCTAAGTGCAAGTTCTATTTGCATTTTGCAGGAATGTTCCTCGAATAATGCTTCCAATTCGGCGTCTTCGTACACTTTCAGTCTTCCGCTACGTTCTTTGTCTTCGACGTCAAACTCACCGTTCTTAAACTTATAAAACCATTCACGACAATTTCTCTTACTTAAAGCACCCTAACCATATGCTTCTACAAGCAATCGATGTACCTCAGCTGCAGATTTCTTCAAATTAAAGAAGGAAATCAAAAGTTCCCGCAAATGACGCTCATTCGGCTCAAAACTCGACAATGTCGCACACAAAAAAATTATGTGATACTGATACAAAATCGTTAATATTTTAAGTTTATGGCGTTGTCAGATGTCCAACCTTAGGACATGACGTTCTACATCTGACAATTTCAACCATAAGTTACTGGTGGGCCGTCTTTTGTCAAACGGCGGAGACTTATTTGTACTCCTTTATATATATATATATATATATATATATATATATATATATATATATATATATATATATATAAATTAAACGGAGCCCTATTTTGGTCTTTTTTTCTACTGCAGTGCGCCAAGCAAAACAACTTAAGCGTTTATCGAAATAGGCGAATCAATATATTCACAGGCAATTTTTAAAAATGTTAAAGAACACGAAGGGAACATTCAGGTTGGTGTGAGAATGCCGTGAAAATCTCGAGGCTCTGGCATACCACAACAAGTTAACTCCATTGTGAGTACCAGGATACTGCGAAATTGAAGGCAACAAGAAAGCTGTTGTGCAAGCACAAAAAGGATCAACTACATATATAGGTCCCAAACTGGTTCTAGAGATACCTAAAGATGCAATTCAAAGCCGAGTGAGAAAATAGCCCAAGAAACAACATAAAAATGCCGAAAAACTTGTATCGGAACAAACACATGGATAAACCTTGATAAAGGATAATCTTGTAAAAAAATTCAATAACTGTTGCTACATTGCAGTGTTGAATTATTGTAGACTTCCTCAAAGAGCATTGGTGTTTTTAAAGGACTACTTAATAAAATTTTGTACAATAAAGGCCCCAACTCCAGTCAATGCTCCAGGAATCTAAAGACAGCTATTCACATCTTGTGTAAGTGTAGAGTTTTAAAAAAACTACCTAAAGACCTAATATCAGGCTCGGAACATAACGGTAGTAATTGAGTGTCAAAATTATAACCTCCGTAACGTGAGAATTGGCAACCCGGGTGTAGGTGCTCACCTAGCTTCAAGGGATTATGCACCTCTAACTGATTTCATTTAAACAAAACATTTTTGTAATTACAGTCCAATCATGTTGAGCTGATTAACTGTTAAAAAAAGTTCATAGAAGGCAAACTACTTATTGAAAACTAATAATAAAACCAAAAGAATACACCAACTATTTACTAAAAGACTTGTACGGACTGGTTCTCTTGTACGAGAAAATACTGGAAAAATTGCTGTAAAGAGAATGAAGAAAGGATAATAATTTCAGAGTGCTACAGTTCTACCGGAGGCAGAGGTTCAACGGCTCTAAAAAAGTTTTGTTTAATGCTCGCTACGATTCTGTGAATTTGCTTTTCAGGGTTTTGTTAGAAGCCAAACTGGCATTGGTATTAAGTTATTTTTTTGTTAACATTTCTAGCAGTCTGTTTTAGGAAGTTTCTCAAATGCTTTTGATATTATCGGAAGAAGTCTGATGGATCTATACGATTTTAATTTGTTTGGGAATAATAACTATATAGGCTAGCTTTTGTTGTGGTGGATAACAACTTTTTTCAATATAGCATAGAAAATTGTTGTCATGACAGCTATATCTAGAATTAAAAATCCTCTTTTAAGTTATTTGATTGTATTCCGGTGCTTTCTTGAGACTAAGTTGTTTATTGGTAATATGAAGCACTTCTTTACTGGAAAACATTTTTTTTTGGCTTTGCCTTTTGTAATGGAGCTTTTAGAAACTGATATATGTTTATGTTGTCTACTGAAACTTCAGGAGAATGTAAAGACTGTAGGCAGCGCAAATTTCCTCTTTCTCATTATCACTTTCAATTGAGTTGTAATATGTTCTGCAATTAAGAATATTCTGGCATGAAGTTGGTGTATGTTATTTGTTACCTTCCATAGTGAGCAATCTTTGTATTTTAGAGTCAATAAATTTAGTAGATAATTATAAACTAATCAGTATACTGTAACTATAAATATTTACGACGATAGATCGAAAAGCAAGTTACTTTAGAGCCATGTTTCTGTATAAATATCTTCTTCTTTTATTCTTATATATAGGCTATTAGCATGTTTTTAACCACATTTTTTGCGTAACTATGAACTATATTGGGCCCGCACCGAGCAGATACTTAACCCGTTAATTTATAACCGCCAAATGTGCGTTTATGATGATGGGAGAGCATGTCATGTTTGTTTTGGGGGTCGAACCCAGGACAACTGCGCACTATATCTCTATATAAATATAGATATAATAATTTTTTGGCAGCAGTACTGGCTATACCGATGTTACATCAATCTCCAAACTGCTATATGCCGTTAGCCACTGTGTGGGTACGACGCGTGGTATAGGGCGCTCATTTATCACTGAAGTGAGGTTTGTGTTTTACTTTGTGAGTAAACAATCATAATTGTAGTAACATTTATCGCCAATTGTTAAGGTGGTAAAGTGAAAATAAGATAATGTTTTATTATTGAAAAATGATACCTGATGTTTGAAAAGAAAAGAATGCACACCATATTATATTGTACTTTAATGTTTTTATATAAGTAGAATCACTATGACCACAAAAGCAAAGTTTAAACAAAATTTGTTATATGTTTTTATATATAGATAATACAAATGGGCATTTTTAATACTTTCAAAATAATACAATTTCTAAATTTTAACGAAAAATTGAAGTATTCAAAAACTATAATTATATAAATTAATTTTAGCAGTTAGTTTAGTTAAAGACAACATTTTTATTTGGCTTGAAAACTACTATAAGTTGCATCATTAACTAGTTATATAAAATATCTTAACTTGCGGTAAGCTTTTTTCCATAATTCGCGTATTACTAATTCGGAATAGGCAGATATTCATATTTTACATATACAAGTGATTTTCACTTCTTAACGGTTCTTAATCATTCCACCTCAGTAACTTGTACGTATCGAGCTTTTTTATTTGAACGATAAAAATGTAAATGAAAAAGCTGCCTTGTCACTAACCCTTCCAAAAAGATTTGGTAATAGCTTAGCAGACGTCTGCTGAATAATTTATCAAGCAAACTAGTGCAATGTTATTCGGTTACGGAGCTTATTTCGCTCTAATGGATAAATTCATAGCTTTTCTCTCGCGTCGAACGTCAGATTACTCAAAATTGAAGCTGAATTTACGACCCACGCCGAATGCAAATACGCTCGGCGAATCAAAACGGCCTGATTGTGCACGAAGGCGAGCAATCGAATTCTCTCGGCGGAATATGTAAGTCCGATTTAATCCTAATCGAAAGATTAGCAAGAAGTGAACGGAGCTAAATGGCAGACGTAAGCACTATAGGTAAGAAGCAATTTGAAATATGGCTGTGTTAAGTCCTGCGTTGCATTTTTTCAATTAGTTAATTCAAAATTTTCGCATCAGCTGCAAGAGCTTGGTTAATTAATTTGTCTGTGGTATACTTAAAACATTAATATATGTTTAAAAACAGAAATTACAAAAATTATTTTGGTGATGAACAAAATAAAAACGTAAGACATTTTGCTATTCACACGCTCGAAGTACATAATATATATATATATATATATATATATATATATATATATATATATATATATACATATATATATATACAGGCCTCTATCCCCACTTTTCTCACGTCATTTACTACTGCATCCAGCCATCTCTTTTTGGGTCGCCCTTTTTCTTTTTCCCTCCTGTCGCTCCTTCTAAAATCCTTCTCGCATGCCTGTTTTCGGGCATCCTACTAACCATCGTACTCTTTGCGCTCTTACGAACGCTATTATTGATAAGTCACCATACTCATCTTGTAACTCCTTATTTGTTCTTCGCCTCCACTCTCCGTCCCCTGTTCTTACTCCTCCCAGAATTTTTCTTAAGACTCTTCTCTCCCATACTTCCAGTTTCACCTCCATATATTTTGTTAATGTCCATAATTCGCTTGCATACGTTACTGATGGTCCTACAATCGTTTTATACATTCTTAGTTTTGCTGCTTTTTATACTTCTTTGGATTTTAGCATACCACTGATTGCACCTACCGCCCTACTGCCTTTTGCGATTCGTTTTTGTATTTCCGTGCTTTCCTCTATGGTCTTAGATAACGTCACTCCTAAGTAATCGACCTCACCAACTTTCTTCAATTTATACACCTTTCTTTCCCTTTGGAAGCTGGTAACCGTATCTTCCCCAGTGTTTTGTCTCATTTCCATGTACTGCGTTTTGCTCTCATTTATCTCTAGCCCATACTTTGTCGCAGTTCTTTCCAGTTTACTGAATACTGTTTCCAACTCTTTTTTTGATCTGGTAATAATAGCCAGATCTTCTGCGTACGCCACTATCTGGTCACGTCTTTGGTATATTATTCCCCTTGTCTCGATACCACTTTCTATCAAAATTGCTTCTAGTACCAAGTTAAACAGTACTGTTGAGATGGGATCCCCTTGTCTCACTCCCTTATTTCCAGTGACTCTTTCCGATACCTGCCCATCTATCAGTATTTTACTATTCGTTTTTCTTAGGGTCATTTGTACCAATCTTATGAGTTTCTCTGGAATCCCTAGTTTTCTAAGGGCCTCGTAAAGTTTTCTCCTGCTGATTTTATCTTAGGCTTGGCGGAAATCCACAAATAGCATATGTAATTCCAAATTTTGCTCATAACTACTACACTGAACCATTTTCACCGTAAAGATTTGATCCAGGGTTCCTCTTCCTCTTTTAAATTCTCCTTGGTATTTTCCTACTACCCGTTCTTGGTGCTCACTCAGTCTTTCCCGAATCAGTCTCGCCAATACTTTATACGCCACGTCCAGCAGTGATACTCCCCTATAGTTTTCACATTGGCACCTATCCCCCTTCTTATGTATCAGACAGACAATAGCGTTATGCCATTCTAGTGGCATTTGTTCTTGTCTCCATACTTTTATAATAAACTCGCTTATTTTCTGCTGTATTCCCCCCCCCATTTATATACTTCCGCGGGTATTCTATTTTCACCAGTACTTTTGTTATTTTTCAATTTGTTGATCTCCTCTTTTATCTCTTCCCGCGTAGGTTCCCTTACTAGTCTTTGTGTTTTCTCGCCCACTGTTTCCTCCTCTTCTTCTCTCCTCTCTTCATATTGTTCCTCCTCATCCCCAACTACCCCCTCGTAATATTTTTTAAATATCCTAAGTTTTCATTGTGTATTACCTACCATTTCTCCGTCCTTATTTTTTAAAAATGTAATATTCTTGGGCTTTACACTTTCGCGGTTTTCCTTTACTTCCTGGTAAAAATTTCTTAGCTCTTTATTTATGTAACTTTGTTCTATTTTTTCTAGCTTTGTATCTAAATATTTTTTTTAACTGCCTGCATGTTATCTTTGCGTCTTTTTTTGCCTCCTCAAATTTCCGTTTATTCTCTTCTGTATTTTGCTTCAATAATTTCATTCTGGCCTAATTCCTTAATTGTAGTTTTGCCTTGCATTTCTCGTCAAACCAACTTTTTTGTTTACTTCTGCCTTTTTTTTCTAAACATTTTTCCATCGTTGCTTGAACTGCAGTCTCAATTTGCCTCCACTCTTCTTGAATGTTGTTTGGTTACTTTAATTCCCTGAGTCTGTTATCAAGTTGCTTTTTCGTTTCAACTAATACCTCTTTATTTTGGATTTTATCAATATTATACCTTATTAACGGGCTATTTGTTTCTTTTACCTTCTTTGGCATTATTTGTTTTATTGAAGCGATTACTAGAAAGTGATCCGAGTCCATGTACGCCCCTCTAAAATTTCTTACGTCTGTAACGTATCTTTGGTGTTTATCTTCGATTAATAAATGATAAATCTGATTTTTGCTTTCCTTGTTCGGTGAAACCCACGTCGCTTGGTGTATTATTTTGTCGAAAATTTGTACTCATTGTTTTGAATTTATTTTCCAGGGCGAACTCTATTATAATGTTTCCGTTTTCATTTGACTGAGCATGTATACTGTTGCCTCCGGTTACTTTTTTATATGTTTCTTCCCTACCTACTTTGGCATTTAGATCGCCTACTATTATTTTAACATCATATTTCGGAATCTTTTCCAGCATTTTCCCTACCTCCTCGTAGTATTCGCTCTTTACCATTAGCTCCGTATCCTCAGTGCGGGCGTGCACGTTCAATATTGTTATCTTCCGGTATCTCCCTCTCAGCCTTAGCCTACACATTCTATCATTCACTGCTTAAAAATCTATTACTGCGTCCTTGATTGCGTTGTTTACAACAAATCCCACTCCCAAATATCTATTCTCTCCTCCACTATTGAAGAGGGTGTAGTTATCCACCTGAATACATTGCTGTCCTTTTTGCTTAGTCTCCTGAACTGCCACTATCTCTATACCGTAATTCCTCATTATCCTTACCAAATTATTTAGTGCCCCTTCGCTATAAGTGCCCCTCACATTCCCGATTCAATTTTTTGTAATTCTTCCTTACATCTTTTTTTAACAGTTTTCATTTCGTGTCCTAGTCCGTAGCCATTTTCGTTTCCGTTATTCCGTCCAACTACCTTATCTTCATTTCTTAGTTTTTTTCCCCATGTTGTACGTGTTGTTTTTCTTATTTGTTCTTCAAAATCATTTACTTCCGGAGACCACTCTGCTACTGTTCTTTTGTTCCTAATGCTCTGCTTCTCGGGATTTTCTTATTGTGCGTCGTCCGTTTTCACTATTTTGTTGATGATTTTTAATTTATTATAACTTAGATACGCTGTTTGTCCCTTATCTCTAGCTTCTTTCAACAGTGGTATTAATTTTCTTCTTTCCTCCTGCACTTTTTTTGAGTAGTCTTCATATATCCATATATCTGATCCTTTCAGGTTCTTTGCTTTACTTAATACCTCTTTCCTTGTACTCTCCTTCATTAACTTTACTAATATCGGCCTATTTCTTCCCATACTTGGTTTTCCTAATCTTCTTACTTCATCTATCTCGCTCTTCTTGTCTAAGGTTATTCCTATTTTCTCTATTATTCTGCATACTTTTTCTTTCGTTTCTGCCTCTCCCTCACTGAGATCATCTCCAACACCTTTTATTACGATATTTTTTCTCCTTATTTCTCTTTCCAGCGCATCTATTTTCTCATTTTGTTCTGCCACTTGCTTCTCCAACTTTTCGTTTTCTTCTTTCACCTTCTTTAACTCTTGCCCTAATCCATCTAGTTTCTAGTTCATCATACTCATATTATTATTTATAGCCTGGAACATCTCCTCTATTCTTTTCATATCCATTTTTTGATCTACCTATGCTCAATTTTTTACTTCTGCATGCACTAAATTTAATTATTCCTATTTTATTCCAATTACAAATATTTATTAGCTTTTCATGTTTGACGATTATTTATATTGTACTTTCCTTTCTATTTTTTGTGTTTTGTAAATCACAATAAAAGAAATTCCGCGTTTATTTTGTTTACCTTAAATCATGTATACACAGTCATAAAATATATAATTTAACAACATTTTTCAAAGTTATATGCTATAAAAAATAATTAAAATAAAATTTACTTTTCTCTTACACGTAAGTATCTCGATATATCAGGCGCCCGTAAAAAGACGTTCGCGAAAAAGACGGACGAGGCGAACGGAAATGAAAACAAACTGACCGCGCGCCTTGGCGACAGAGCGAGGTGGTTCCGTTGGAATCGAAAGCCCAAAATCAAAGTTCCCCTGTAGGGGGCGACGCAAACGGGGCAACCAACCCGAAACGGCACCTCATGTACCGACCGGCAACGGCACTGGCAGTAGCAGGAGCAGTAGAAGCGGTAGTCGTACTAATAGTAGCAGCCGTAGTAGTAATAGTAGTGATGGTAGTAATAAAGTATTCGGCTTATTAATACGATTTATACTTCATACACCTGTTATCTACTATCCGTTGCTGTTGATGCTTTTAACGGGGCTTGGCTATCTGACCGGGTCGACCCCTCGGAGTCTGATAACGCCAGCTGTTGTGACCTTTTTTCCTCACTTTATAGCTGCTTACTATTTATCAACAATTCAGTTAACTCACCTATCTTCTTCCCACTATCTGCTCTGTGTTTAACCACTTACTAACCTTTTATTTATAATTTACCGTATTTGCATAATCTTTAACTCCTTTTTCTGAAATTAATCTCCACTAACAATTCGCAGCGTGACAGCGCCGATGCGTTCGGTTTGACAGTCGACACCAAACTCCGAAGTACAATAAAAAAAAACGAAGTACATAATATTGACTTTTTTTTGTTATTCCCTTGTTTTTTTATGAATATAATAATATATCCGCCTTTTCTCCATCTTCTCGATATTTGTTCATATTATTTTGATATGTAATATTTTATAAATATATTTACTACAGTTTCTATTTTACTATTTCACCATTTACAATACATGCGTTATCCATTCAGATTACCTGTTTTAATAGTTATTTTCAGGGTAGTCTTTCTTGTGGATAAGTAAACTATCTTGTTTATTTCATTCACAGGTCATTCTTATTCACAGTGAAGTAAAAAATAAGTTTGCTTTTAGTTATTATTATATAATAATATCATATATAAGGTTAAAGAAAAATAAAAAATGCAAAACTTTATATTATTAAGAAATTGTGCCATTTAAAAGAGAATAAAAGTATAGATTTACATATAATTTTATATATGTAACTTCTATTATTATTTCCTATA
The DNA here is from genome assembly GCA_036346155.1 of Sinelater perroti. NCBI lineage: Eukaryota > Metazoa > Arthropoda > Insecta > Coleoptera > Elateridae > Sinelater > Sinelater perroti. The sequence goes on from JARFIY010000359.1 coordinate 7,424,170, forward strand.
AATTTTCTTGTAGTATTTTTATATTTTTTAACAGTTCTTGCATTTTGTATTCTTTGGGGTTTAATTATTATTATTTGACGCAGATGAAGTAGCGCTACATGAAGATAAGGGTATTGAGAAATGCTGTGATGTGATAGTCTTAATGATGCGTGATCTCTAAAACATGTTCTATTCTGTACTGTAACATCATTATTTTCTTTAGTAAAAGATTTTTTAGCTTTATCTTTTTTTTTTAATTTGCACTAGCTTTACTCTATTGGAGTTTTGCCTTGACATCAAGTTTAATAAAATTGGCTTCTATGAATTGTCTTTTATTAAGTTTTTTTTTTTTCACAAACATGAGCTCCGTGTTGAGAGCCGTATGTAAGTAATCAATTTTATTAATAAATACTTAACATAAAGTGATATTAGTCACAACACAATGTAAATGTTACTGAATTATATCATTTATACCATTATATATAATTACATTATTAATCACTTTTGTTTTCTGTTTTGTATATTCGAGCTATTAATGGTACTTTCCACAGTTTATTAATATTTGCCTTAGTATTTTTGCATTCCATTAATTCAATATTTTTATGCACACATTTCTTTAGCTTGTATTTCTATTTATTTTGATATTTTGTAGTTTTGTATATGTTATATAGCTGTTTATGTAAGTCTGTAACAGTTAGTATTTTTTTTTTTGGTGTTTTCACTACCACTTCTTATTCGTTTACTATTTGCAATCTATACTATCAGTTCAATATGCAAAGTGATGTGATATATATATATATATATATATATATATATATATATATATATATATATATATATAAATTGACATGTATTTGCAGGAGATCAAGACACAAAAACCTTAACCTTCAGTTTTTTAGAAGCTATGCGCGTCTTAACTATTTCCTAAATAATTCATGTTATAACTATTTTAAAATCTATCGAGTAGGTTCAGAGGTTTATATCTATTTAAGCGTTGAGTGTTCATACTGTTATTAAGGATGTAAACTGCTAAGGTATTACTGTAATGTTCCAACTTGATTAGGTATTTTTCACTACTTTTTAATTGTCTGTGGCACTGAGTCAACTTTTAAATTACTAAGAATATCATTGTGTCTAATAAAACAGGGAGCGTTACACATAGCTCATAGCACTTTTGCCTGAAATCGTTCTATAATTTTGATATTAGAGTGCTGTACGATCAAACTTATTTAAATGCAACATTGGACACCAATAGTTTATTTTGTAGGGATTGTTTAGACTTTCTGCTTAGCAGCCAATAGCACCAAACTGTTTTTTCTTACTCATTATGTGTTTTTTTCAAGTAAAACCTTTATCTAAATGAATTAGACCTCTGTAACGTTCTTGCCCAAAAGTTGCTTACTGTTTGTATGGAAGACATTAGTTGAGCTTGGCGTTTGATTTTTTTCTGTCGCCGTCTATAATACGAATTTTGTATCATCATTAGGACTTAAATTTTCTAGATACTTCTAAAACCTCTTATGTTTCACATCTTTAATTGCTCTTTTAAGGTCTGAGCATCCCTGGCTATATGTTTTGTCAGACGGGTATTTTGTGTTTTGCCATATTCTCTTCAATCGTCCATTTTCAGATTTTTTTAATTGTAATTGGACAGCATTCCTTCTTTTAGAAGGGGAAATTTGGTAGCTTTCCAAGCTGCTTCTTGAGTAATTCTGGTAAAGTGGTCTACTGCTAATTCCACTGCTTTTTTAGCCGTTAATGGGATTTCCATATTTAACCTAATGTCCATTAAATATGTAAAATGATCTCAATCGGTTCTCTTGTTAAATAATTTAACTGGCTTTTCTTTTTCAGAGATTGTGGTTCTTATTATGGCTATAACAGGTGTATGGTTTGAACTGAGATCTAAACAGGATGCAATATCCTGATACTCTGGAGCTAGACCCTTAGTCACAAAAAAAGTCCAGCAGCTCCAGCAATTTATTCGTATCTGTTGGCCAATAGATGGGTTCATAAGTTAACGGGTGATTTAAATGTAATTTATAAGTAACATGTTGAAATACTCGTCCTCTACCTGGTACAGTTATAGGTGAGCCCCACAATATGTTTTTAGCGTTATAGTCGCCCTACATTTTGGGAATGAGTTACAAAGTCATCTTTATTTGTTGGTTGATTTGACGGACAGTATACCGCTGAGAGAGTAACTAGACCGCATCAGTCTTCTATTTCTATACTGGTTTATTGTAGAAAATTTTCTCAAAATTTAGATAATTTGTGATGTTTAATGTTTTGCTTTATTAATATAGCTGTTTCCGGGTGTTCTGTGGTATAGATGATGTAGTTTTGAACTTTAAAATGACTTGAATTATTGAAATGAGTTTCCGAAATAAGGACGATACCTAAGTTGTGTTGTTTGAGAAATACTTATATTTCCTGTTTATGCTATGAAAGCCCATTGGCGATCCAGAACCTTATTTTGTAAATTGGTGCAGTTTTTGTTTTTTTAAATAAGTTTTCTCGCAGTAGTTTAATTTGTGTTGTTAATTCATTAATTGTTTATTGTTGGGTTTAGATAGTTTGTTGTATCAAAATTGTTATGGATGTTAAGTCTGCTCCTTGTTGTCCTAAGATTTGGTTGTGTGTGAGAAGCAGCTGTGATCTGTGCAAAAGTCGGATAAGTTGTTAATGGCTCTGTGTTTTGTGGTGCGTGAATATTGTCACTGGTATCGACATTTGTGGATGACATAAACTGTGTTGTTGCAGATCTACTTGGGTTTGTAAGGTTTTAGGTTGTGTCATGAATTTTTCTAGCTGTTGTTAATTGGGAAAAGAGTATACTTTTCCTGTTTGACTTGGGCACCTTCTACACAGAATATCCAAGTAAACCTTGCAGACTTTATAGTTTGCAGGGTGCGCTCCGTTACGATTTTTTGTGCATTTGATAAGACTGTAAGTACTTGCTAGATGTCGGCACATAATTGTTTATTAGACTGTGTTGAGAGAGGTTTGATTTCCACACTGTGGTGCAAAAGATTACTGAGCTTGATGTCACTGTAGTACCTGCGGAAGTTGTGCTTGCATTTACCATTGCATTTGTAGTTGTGAGTTTTACATCACGGAATCATTATTATTTATTGATCATTGAGAATAATACATGTTTGAATTTGCTAGATATCCAATATTGTTGTTATACATAACGATGTAATTTTTCTATGTACTTAAAGTTTATAGAAGTATTAAATTTAGAAGTTTACCGGCCTTACAGCTGGGTACAGTTGATAACGTGGCGCTGATCCGAGACCACGCGTAAACTTGAACTTTATTATAACACTTACATTCACTAGGTCTTTGCTCATTGATGTTCAAAAGTGCGCATAAATTGGCATACGTCGCCGCAATTAACGACGTAAATTGCACCTACCATGGGAAAACTTTACCGGATGCTGAATTACCTCGCCTACAGAACTGATCGCCCCGGATACTGATAAATCAAATCGCAGCAAGCGTCCGCTCGCTTCGAAATATAAACGTGGAATTAACCACCACTTTTTAAAGTGTTATAAAAGTTTGTCTTTTTTTGTTATCACTTTCTAATATTTTTACATTTTTCCTGTTTTAATTTAGAATCTTTATATTTTATTTTGTATCATATATTGCATAATTTAGTATAATAACATTGTTTTCTGATGGTAAAGTATGTTTTTGTTATTAATATTATGTCAATATTGTGATAAAGGGCTTAAAGCAGAACCTTATCTAACTACAAAATCTTCCAGAAAAATGAAAGAAGCTATTTAAGCATATAAGTTGTGGTGTTAATGAGCCCTTAAAATATGCAAACTACATCGCTGTATAGACACTTATTTTTTTAAATTTTAATAAAGATTTACAATCTGCTTTACATAGCAATAAGTAAATTAGTTTAGCAAGTTCCAATGAAGAGAGAAGTAATCCAGTGATTACACTTCGAATTAATTACTAAGTAACTGCTATGGATCCACATCTATAGGCCTTCTTCTGTTTAGTCGTTTTCGTACTGGTGGGAACGTTTAAAGTACTAGCTTCTTCGTTTGTTTAAGTAGGTACTGGTTAGATTGTGGATTACCTCTTCTACAAGGGGTATGCCTGAGTCATCATGTAAGGTTTTGTTCTTGACATACCAAGGGGCATCGAATATAATCCTTAGTATTTTGGATTGTAGCCTTTGGATGATTTTGGTATTTGAAGGTTTAGCACAACCCCTAAGTTGAACTCCGTATGTCCGAGTAGGTCGGATTATACATTTGTACAGGAGAATTTTATTGTCAGTTGTTAGTTTCGACTTTCGGTCGATTAACCAATTTATCTGTCATAACTTCAGGTTGATTTGTTCTCTTGTTTATGATATGTGCTTTCCATGTTAGTCTGCGATCTAATGTTAATCCTAGATATTTTATCTCATTTTTCACAGGAAATTGGATATCGCTTATTGTTACTTCAGAGCATTCAATATGTCTATTTGTAAATGTGACCTGTGCTGATTTCAGTTGGTTCACTGTTACTCGTCATCTGTCGAGCCAGTCTTTAAGGAGATTAAGGTGGTGCTGAAGATTAGCTGACGCCACTTGTGAGTTTTCATTTGTAGTGATTAAGGCAGTATCGTTTGCAAAAGTAGCGATTTTTGTGCTGGCTGTTGTTGGAATGTCGTCAGTAAAAAGTAGGTAAAGAAAGGGTCCCAGCACACTACCTTAGGGCACTCCTGACTTGATGGGATGATATATGGATGTTTACAGATTGAATTTTGTTTGAAAATAGCGGTCAGATAGATGGGATTCGAGTAATAGATAATAGGGTGTGGGTAGAGTAAGCTTTAATTTGTATAATAGTCCAGTATGCCACACGCGGTCGAAAGCTTGCTTTATGTCCAAGAAGGCGGCAGTGCATAACTTCTTCTCCTCAAGACCTTTAAGTATTTCATTCACTATTCTGTGTGTTTGTTGAATTGTTGACTGATGCTCTCTGAAACCGAAATGGTGTGATGGTACTATTTAAATCAGATCATCTGCCTGTGTAAGCCTTTTCAACAAGAGTCTTTCAAATATTTTGGACATAGTTGGAAGTAAGCTAATGGGTCGGTATGATTAAGCATCTTGTGGTGGTTTACCGGGTTTGTATATCATAATTATTTGCGCAAACTTTCAAGTTACTGGGTAGTAAGCTAACCTTATCATGCCATTATAGATGGTGGTCAATAACACTATTGCTTTCCTGGATAGTTGTTTACGTATTAGAGGCGAGATTAGGTCAAACCCAGGAGCTTTATAGTATTTTCCTTTAAATATTTCGTGTTTCACTTCCGCCGAGGAAAAAGGTATAATAGGCAATGTCATTGGGCAAGGACTGTCCAAGAAGTTCTCGATTTCTTGATCGTTATTGTTGTTGTTTGCCTGAGATGGACTAAATACTGCTGATAAATGCTCTGCGAAGATGGTTGCCTTTTCCTGTGTAGTTTTCCCCCAACTACCGTCTTGTTTTTTTAAAGGAGGTATATGGGCGACTGGTCTTTTGAATTTTTTTGTTGCTTTTCAGATGGAATGGTCCTCTTTTGATAACGCAGTAATATAGTTTTCAAACATAGCATTTCGGATTTCTTGCAATGCTGACTTTAGTTGTCTTGTAAGTCTATTGTATGCGTTTCTCCTTTTTTTTGCAACAAGTTCGCGAATATGTATGGGTGTACTGTTTGTGGTATGTGCATCTTGACTTGTCACTGGGGTAGATTTCCAAGATGCTTCTTGTATTACACTAGTGATGTGATTTGCCGCAGCATCAAGATCGTCGGGATGTTACAGGTTGAGATTAATATTGAGGTGTTCATCGATATAGGCTCTAAAAGCATCCCAATCTGTTTTAGCTGAAACGAGCTTATGAGCGTCGGGTAGGCAAATGATATGCGTACTTAGCGTAGCAATTATGGGAGTGTGATCAGAAGAGAGATCCCAGTTTGATGTTATATTAAGGTAGTTTGGTGAGATACCTTTAAGCACGAAAAAGTCGATTAAATCCGGAAGCTTGTTTTGGTCTGTCGGCCAATAGGTTGGTTCTCTAGTAGAAAGATACGAGCAATTCTTGTTATTGATAGCCCGCAAGAGATTTCTACCCTTGGTGGTAGTAAGTCTTGACCCCCAATCTGTGTGCTTGGCATTCCAATCGCCTCCTATTATAAATCTGTTTCCCAGCTGCTGAAAAAGTGCTTCATATTCTTCAGTTGAAATTGTATGTCTGGGTGGACTATATATCGCAGCTGTATCAAAGTACCACGGCTGTCCACTGACATGGATAATTGTTTGTTTGGATTTTATTTGTTTGATTTGTGGGTATCTCATGGTGTTTGGTAGTGTTCCGAATAATAATTGCAGCGCTACCATGGGCCATTCCATCAGGATGATTATTGTGATAACTTGTGTATTGTGGTATTTGTAACACTGTCCTTTCAGTAAACTGTGTTTCCGAAACCAGTAGCACATCAATTTTATTGTATTGAAGAAAGTTAATTAATTTAGTTTTATGGTTGATTATACCATTTGCAAACCAATTAAGAAAGGTCCATTAATTAGCAATTTTGTTTATGACGGTAGACAGCATTTTAATATCATACCGTTTTGATTGATAAGTTGAGCGAACATTGACTTGAATTCATTGAGAAAAGTGTTCAGTTGAGTTTCTAAATTTTGTTGGTTTTACAAAGTAGTTACTTGTAGTGCTTCAGAGTATGACTGATTGGTTCTTATACCCTGCTGTATATTTCCTGTAAGTTGTGATGTGGGACGGTTTAGTGTTTGATGGTTCATATTTATAGGCCTGCCCCTTGCTTTTTGCAAATCACTGTAGACTGTACATCCTTTATAATTGGCTGTATGACTGCCTTCACAGAGTGCGCATTTAGCTGGCGTATCTCTAGATTTTTGGCATAATGTAGAATTATGGTTTTCTCCGCATTTGTAGGGTCTTTTATAGTACGATTTTGAATGTCCGTACATTTGGCATCTGTGCATTGTATGATGATTTTCTTTTTATGTGGCGGTTCTACTTGGATTCGCATGTTATTTAGCAATTTAAGATCGTATATATCTTTGTTATTTGGTTGTGGTTCAAGGTCAACGTAGAATAACATTAAAGGTAATTTGCTGACTCGGTGTCTTATGTTTATAATATTGCGGACTTTATGACCTTTTGTTACCAGGTCTTCTTAGATTTCCAATAAAGGAATCAAGTAATGGAGATTACGAATTACTACTCTGTAAGATCTATCATTTTTTATTTGGTAGGTATGATGAACGATTTTTTCATCATTTAAGTGTGTTATAAGTTTTCTGGAGTGTTAGCATTAAGTTTAATAGTATCGTTAGCTAGAGCTTTACTTTAATAGGTTTCTTCTGGTGTGATAGGCTTTCAGTCATTTTTTTAAAATTTACCACTCCATAAATGAATATTGGTGGAGGTTTTGGTATTTTCGGAGATAATTGTGTTGTGGATTATTGATTCGTTGGATGTTGAAAGGATATTGACGGTGGAGCTGATTGTGGCTGGAATTTTTGTTGATAAAAGGGGAACTGGGCGGTCGCTGATTGCTGCGTTTGGCCGCACTGATTAGCATGAAGCGGATTAAAGCCGTAAGGATGGCTCATTTTGTTTGATAGGCGCTCGTGTGTTAATGTCGAAATAGTTATTATTGTTTTTTCGATCACTTACTTGGCAATTATAATCATTCGGCCTTACGGCCACACCTGCCGTATATGTTGTGCACTTTTAATCTCAGCGAAAACGGGACGTCCTTACTCGTTGAAACTCAAGCGGCAACATAGCCACTTATAACAAAATAAACATTAAATGCCAAAAAAAAAAAGATACTTCTGAGCTGATTTAATCTAAACTATTGTTTGAAAAAAATAAAATAAACAATAAAATAAAAAGCAGAGATAAAATACAAGTAAATTTACTCAACTAATTATGTGTGTACGTAATATTAATAACGAGCCGGATTAGGGGAGTCATATTAGATTCTCCAATCGATGATTCCTTTTGGAACGTGTTCGAAAAAGTGTGTAGAATGATATCAAAATGTCTTCGCGAGAAAGTGGATGCTAAATTTTTTATTTAACAATTTACATGCAAAAATGCAGTTTTTTGCAAATAACTTTTTTATTAAAAAATTAATACCGCCATTGGAGAAAACAGATATAATATATAATATAATATAATATAATATAAAATATAATAATAAATAAACACACATAATATTTTATTTCAATAGAAATTGAGCGACAGGAGCTTGTTAACTAACGTTCCAATTCGTGCTGCATCAGCCACCTGCTACGCTAGAAGTGAGCCGGCACGAACGCGCGTGTCACACAAAAGTAGCTGTAACTTATAAATGACAAAAGCAAACGACATATCACCAACTGGATATTAAAAAGAATCGTTTTTTAAAAGTATTACATGTGTTTAAATATTTATTTACGTATCTTAAACATTTCATACGTCAGCTTGAAATCAAGTGTTGCACGAATTTTCGATTATTTCGTGAAATTTAACGACACTCGAATAAAATAGGTAAAAATAACAAATAGTGTGTCGTTATATTTAAAGGAATTGCCTAAAATGCGTCTTTTGTCAAAAAAATAAAATAAAAAAATTTATTTTATGAAAATCAGGCCCTCAAAATTGGCTAATTTAAGAAAAATGCATTATTTCACTTTGAGTTTCTAACTTTGATCGTAAATAATAAAGTCGTAGAAAATGATATCGTCATGTTATGGTGATTAATTTAAAGCTTATGATGTGTACTTTAAGTAAAAGAAATTTTTTTAATGATAGTTACAATGTTTGAAAATTGCAGTATAAATAAATTGCATCAACTAAAAACAATAAAGCTTCTTAACACTTTGATCACATGGAGGTGGTAGCCGACATCTAATCCTTAAAGAATAAACATTGTTATAATTTTTTTTAAGTAAAAAAATGGTAACAAGGAACTTTTGATGTATATTCTGAGAAGAGAGAAAGCCATTCAGTTTCTTGATGTATGGTGAGAAAACCTTATGTTTCACCTTCAAAATGTATGTTAGTCTTTTGACACGTACCTGCGTAATATCACGTTCCGCTTTACATGTACAGTTTTTTTGAGCAATGAATCAATAATTATTTTTTCTACACGCATTTAGTGGATGTGCTACGTCAGCTTTCTTTAATCATGAAAAAATATATTTTTAAAAAAATTTGAAAATAACGTTGAATTACAAGCAAGGGCACAAATATTTTATAAGAATAATAGCTACATAAATGAACTTTTTAAATCTGGTGTTGGGTGTACCTTGGCTTTGTACGGTGCTTCTAAAACGGAAAAAGATTTTAATGAATTTCGGTACAAGTGTTTTGTTAGAATTTTTAAACAAAGAAAAATGACTTTTGCATTCTTATCTCCAACAAACAATGCAGCATTTTAAAAGAGTATACTTACAATTTTATCAATAGTTAAACGAAAAATTGTTACCACATGAATGGGGATGGATAAAAAAAGATTTATTTTACCCTGTATGTATAACTGAGCGTCCGGCTTCTGAAAAGCTGTTACGAAGTTTATTTTGCTGCAAACGTGGCTCTAAAAGTAATTGTGGTTGCAGGAAAATTTGCTTATACCGCAGCACTGCCTGCATAAATTGCAGTGGAACAGACTGTTCGAACAGTCCTCAAGTGGATGCTTTGGCGGAATATACATCTGAAATTTTAGAAATGTATCTGAAATTGCATCAATTTAACAACACAGAGTTGCTAGAAATAACGGAATGTGTGTTAGAAGCAGAGGATGTTCCGTAAATTTCATAAAAATTATTATATAAAAATATACTGTAAATGTATTAAAACCAATGTTTCCAACAAGTTTATACTTTTCAAATAAATACTTAAAAGATATTACAATGTAAATTTTTTGCGCTAAAAATACTAGAAATATAGTTATAAAACAATTTAGTACATAGACTTTATGTTAGACAAGCCACCTCTAATTTTTAAATCTGACGTAAAATTTGTAACTTTCATGCTTTAAAACCGTAGAAAATTTATTTTTTATATTTAAAATTTAATATTTTTAAATTTAAATAAATTATTTTAAACTTTTTAAATCAATTTTATGTATACTTATATCAAAAAACACCAAAACATCTATTTCTTCGGTTAATTTTGCATTATTATACATTTTCATTGGCTATTTTGATTTAGTTATTTTAAATTTATAAAATTTGATATCAAATTCGTAATCAGCATACTCAAAAAACCAATTTATATTTGAGATATTCAATTTCGCAATTAATAATGGGCTTATTTGTTGTTAGTAAACAAATGAACAATTAGCACTCTTTTTCAAGAGGAAATATTTTTAGTGACATTATTTTGAAGCAAATGCAAAAGGTTTTATCAAAAAATATACATCACAGAATTATTCCGAAGTTTAATCCTTATTTTATCTAATATGACTCCCCTAGATGTAAAATCTTAAAAGACAACTTTCGAAAGCAAAGCAAGTCATGCCTCTGACTTTGTGATTCCCGTTTTTTAGGTCAACTGAAAGCTACATGTCTGAAATTCAATACCGAGCAAGATACCGACCTAAGATACCTACGGACCAAATATGAAGTGAATCAGTTAAGAGTTCCGGAGATCTCGTGTAGACAGACAGACACATACACACACAGGCAGACAGGATAGTGACCGCATTAACTTTCGTCTACGCCTTACAGGATTTCTTTAGAAAGTTAATAATGTTACACGCTGATTTGAACGACAAAATAAAACGATTACATGTGTTTGCATAATACTTTCAGATAAATATAAACGCCACTCTTAGCATCTATATAAGCTTTAAGACGTTCAGGTCATTAGAGTCCATATCAGCATGCACTACATTCATTGGTAAAGCACTGACTTGAAACGTCAGGGCCCGGTTCAAAGAATCAACATTGTGGTGTTTTTTGTGAGCAAACTAGATTCTCTAAAACTGTTCATAATTTGTAATCTAATGAACTGAAATCTGAGACACCAAAAGGCCAATGCTATACTGTTAGGAAATGAAGCACATGGTTGCTCAGCCAAGTTCAACTTAACCCTGCTTTGTGGACGAATGCGGAGTCTTTCTGAAAGATTCAAGGCTTACTTCAAAAAAGTTGCGATTCAGAGGTTTTATTACACCTTTCAAAACATTTTGATACACAACGGTCAAAGTTTTGAGTCCCTTTTAAAAAAAATCATAACACACTTCCTCACAAACCATTACAAACGGTGGATGATGGAATCTCTGAACTTTTGGCACTAGTTCAGTTATTTCTTTGAACGACTTCCTTGTTAAAAGATTCCTCTACTGTAAAAATTTTTTATTCATAAAGAGAGTGGCTATCAACCACGTATTCAGTATACTTTTTTATCTTACCTTTCAATAAAGCATCTGTTACCAAATGTCCCGTATGTTTTTGCAAGCAGTTATTTATAGGTCTTGCTTAATAATATAAGACATCGAACTTTTGGAAATTTGCACATCTAGTTTCATTATATAATTTGATAGCCCGATACACAACCACACAGCTAAGGCCGCGAGAATGCAGGGTTTAAAAATTACACTTTTTTAATTCCATACTTATTTAATCCTATTTTAGTGTTTTTCTTGGTTATGCCATTCTATTTGTAAATAACCGAACTTAACAAGAAGCACAATATAACTTACAGCTTTAAGACAACAATTATAACCATTTATTAAAGTCACAGATATGATGCTGGATAAAGGAAGTGTAAGTTTGATTTTATAAAAGTATTTATGGCATACAAGATAATTTAGTTGTTCTACATCAATTGATAGATGTAGTTTTTTAAGGTAACAGAAAACGTACTTAGTGGTCATATGTAAAAGTCGATATATTTTTTTAAGGTATTAACATACGTGTACATTTTATCAGTTTCACTTTCTATTTTTACTTTTTACTGTCACTTTATGTTAAGAAATAATTATTTTCAGTAATATTATCTTATAATATAATTCTCTTATCTCCCTAACTTTCTTTCTTTCTTTCTGTCTAAACTTATAATTCTGTCTCCTCCTAGATGCTTCACGATAAAATTTGCGAAATTATGCCTCATAAGGCTGTGCTGTCGTACGGGAATAGTACAAGTAATGTGCTTTGACAGAAAGCATGTTAATGTTGGAATTTCCAACCGTTAAACATCTACCACTCTAGACGCATTGAATTGTTTCTCCAAATAGTGTCAATTTTTTTAATACCAAAGCGACACATTAATTCCAAACGGAAAATAGTAACTTATACCTCCCACTCACTCAGTCAATAATACATCCATAATAATGTTATAGAAGAAATAATGGTTAGGTTAATATTTGATACTCGATGTTAGGTAAGAATAAGACATTTACCTTTAATTGCCTAATATCTGAGTAATCTTTTAATATAATTGTCTTATCTCCCTAACTTTCTTTCTTTCTTTCTAAACTTATAATTCTATCTCCTCCTAGAGGCTTCAACCGATTTCCTTGAAACTTGCACACCACATTCACAACTATATTTGCTAAATCAGTCTTCTAACTTTAACCGTTTTTGAATTATTTAAATATTTTTATTATTGTCGCAGAAACATGTGGAATGTTCTACACGACTACCTTGCGTCTATATTAGGCTTCGTCGACGAAGCCTGTGGAGTCCCAGCTGTTTTAGAATAAAAACAAACATTCTGTTAGTTGCCAACATTAATCCAGAGAAAAATTAAAAATTACTGCAAATGAACGTAAAACGTAAAAATTACGGTAGTGCATTAATTCAACATTACGTATTACGTATTTCCTATGGGCGGCTTATGCTTACGTCCACCATAAATGGGCGTTAAATTGTTCCATGTTTCTGATCCAGAGAAAAAGCCGGTCTAATTAAAAATTTATACGTTCGCACCTTGTAAAAATTTGAGGAAAGACGGGTGAAAAATTGTCAGTCTAGGACGCCAAAAATATCTTTTGGCGGGCAGCTCCTAGTTTAATATATTAATTAGCAGCATGCATAAAAATTTATTAATTGCTTTATAAAAATAGAAGACAGATTTTTAATAATGCTGTTTCGTACCATCTTCACTTCATTTTCGTATCTATTCTTAATTGACATACCTGTATGTATGATTAATCAGTATTTGCTAAAAATTACATGCATTCTATAGAAAAATACTCTCTATAAATTACACTTCCAATTCTTTGTTTGTTATTAGTTTCGCATAAGAAGATTTTTTGTGAAAAAATATTCCATTTGCCATTTCTAGATTATTCGAGCCAAAAATATTTAAATATTTTTATTATTGTACTTCTACGAGATGACATCCTGTTAACAGTTTATCACAAAAAATAATAACACAGTAAATCGCAGCAGGTTATAAAAATGTAGTTGTTTTATTTCAATTATTAATTTACAGTAATAAATTATACAGTGGCCCAGGTTCGTTAGTTAAAAATAAATTTTGATATGGATTCTGAAAGTTTTATAATTGAGGCTGTACTAACGAAACAATGTGTAAGTAAAACACTGACTGACACCTGAATTACAAATTCGTAAAAGCTGTTAACAAAAAAACACGTTTTTTGGTAAATATCTTTATAAGAAAAATGAATCATCCTAAAAAAAATACAGTACTGAGGCTATGCTTAAAATTGATAATAATTGATATATAAAATAAGGTATAATAAAAACAAGTACTATTTTACATTTTTTAATGGAATATGTTACCGCTTTGCATTATACAAGTAGCAGTTGCATTACCACTGTTGCATACAGACGTATTTGCATTCCCAATTAAATGTAGGGGCAAAAAATAAAGGAGTTTATAGTCAACTATCGAAGGTCAAAACGCTCTACAGCTGCGTCCTTTTCAATTTAAGCAGCAAAGGCCGTCACTAAAGTAAGAATTGAGAACCCTTTTAAATATACACGAACACGGAATCGAAGACGTGATCTCTTAGCAATTCTCTTAGGATTTTTTGTGTCAGAGCGTCTGCGGCTCACGGCGAAATGGAAATGCTTCTGAGAGCAATAAATATTAATAAGGTGAAATTGTCATCAAGCTCATGTTTACTTAAATAAGCTTCTTTTAAAGAACGCCTCTTAAAAAATATTAAATTTAGATTTTTTATCCCATAACCTTTTTAACTTGTTTTGATATATCAGCTTAACTTTTGTTACGCAACCCCTTTTAAAATTCTCAATTTTAAATATTTTTCTGCACCTTGCATTCTATAAATTCTATTAACATAAAACAAACAAAAAGAGTACAGCCAAAATCAGTATGGTATTAACGTTTTGTAACTATTTTCTTTATTTTGCGTTTATAATCAGATTTTTTTTTAAATTATTACTTATTTATCTACAATATCTCTCTCTCTCCCCCAGAATCATACAGTAGGCGATTTGATAATAATATATACATACAAAAATAACATAAAATTGTGGGAACAAACCAACCGGAGTTCCCATTAATAGATGAATATATTAAATAGTCAAGTATATTTAATTTGTTTTATAAAGTTAAACACAAACAACATTACAAAATTTCATATTAAGCTTTCTATAATGTTATATATGTTTATCGTCAATAAAGTCGCATTAACTTACATTTTTATACCTTCTGATCACAAATCATTTTTATTTAAAGATGGTATTACCTAATTCTGTAATTTAATATTAGACAAGTAATATTTAAAAAATACTTTTTGGACTTTAAATGATATAAGTGGTTAATTAAAGCAAAGTACAATTAAACAGATTAGATAAATGTTATTCACTCAAAACCTTATATAAAGGGAGTACAAATAAGTTTCGCCGATTTTTATCAAAAATTGGGCATTTATTGTGAAAGAACGAAATCTTATGTTTTATTTAAAGTATTGTCCATTGCTAGCCATTACTTTTTCCCATCTTTCTGGGAGCATATGGATACCGCGTCGGAAGAACGCTTCATCTTTTGAGGCTATCCACAAATCGACCCAATTTTTAATATCTCCATATGATGTGAAGTGCTGCTCAGACAGGCGATGTGCCATCGATCGGAACAGGTGATAATCGGAAAGGGTAATGTCTGGTAAATACGGCGGGACTTCCTAATTGAGTGTTTTCAAGTAGGTTTGGACCGGCGCACAGTGGGCCAGATCGTATAAGTAGGAGAAAAAAAGTCCGAAATTGAAGGTAGAAAAATCTAAGTATTGGTGAATATTTTATGTATTATACATCCCATTGAGACACAAATTGACCTCTGGTGTTAGTTTATTCAACAATAAAACAAATGGCGGAGACAATTGTCGTGTCGACGTCGCATGATTGTTTCACTATAGTCAATCGCTTGTTGCAAAATAAGGCGCATCAAAACGTGTGTTGTGATTATCTGGCTGTTATAAAAGACTTTTATATTCATAATATTATAAATTCATCAGCTGAAGGTATGTATAAAACTACGGATTAATTTCAATTTTGTTATTTAAATTATTGTTTATATTTGAGGACATCTTGGTATTCATAGTATCAGTTTTTGTAGAATGCAAAGTCCAAATTACTAAATGTTGCTAATTAAAACTATTTTTAAACAGGAGTAAGACTCTTGTACTTGATATACATTGAATAGTTTTTTGCCTTCAGTTGCCAGTTTGTAAGAAATTTTTTACTGTGGGTTGTGAGTGTGCCATAACTCGGCGAGATACAGTTCTTCATCTAAAAGAATTAGGACTTATGCAGTCGACTGTAACTAAAAATTGACACATTATTATAAAGTATATAAAGAACAAATTAAATAGTACAGGAGGTCAAAATTTTTCAAATGTTGCTATCAAAAAATATGTATATAATTTCACAATACTTTTAAAGCGTTGCAGATTCAGTGTCACAGAACCTTCAAATTATTAGAAAGCAAATATGCCTAATGGCTAGATAAAGAAATTATTTTGGAACCAGACAGTTTTATCAACGTTTCCTTAGAAAGACCACCAAAAAGATTTGAAAATTTATGTGCAAGATTTCAACGTGCTAAGGTTTTATTGTTAGTAGACCAATTTAGTAAATAGTAAAAATAAAACCAATAAAAACTGAAACAATTACATTTGGTTTATTCACCCTTTACGCATGGATAAGGTTTTTCAAAATCTTTATTCACGTGTCATATCGATTGGACATAAAGCAATGGCAAGTCAAAGGCGAAGAAAGCAAAAAATTATTAAAGAGGAAAAAAGATGAAATTATAAGAAGATTTAGAGATGAAACTGGACTGTTGGTAGACCAAACGAAGCAAGATTTCGGATCTATCAACGATAGACATACCGTTCGCAGGTTTTTTAGAAACCCGGATGCGTCTGCGTCAATTACTGGACTTAATGTAACAATAGTTAATAAATATTCAACAATTTTCAGAAATATCGAAAAATTCAGAAGATATACTTATGAAACAGCTGAACTTTTTTTAAACTATACCCACGGTACAATATGCCTGTATTTGTTCATGAAGTTTTATTGCATAGGTATGAAGTAATCAAGCATGTTCTTTTACCCACTGGAAATTTATTTGAGGAAGCAGATAAAGCTCGTAATAAAGATGTGCGGTACTTCCGTAAACATAATACCAAGAAAACGTGCCAATTGGCAACAAATAAGGACTTATTAAATAGATTATTACTGAATCAAACCCTTTTCTAGCTAATTTACGGCAAATTCCTAATTATACAGAAGAAGAATCTTTGACACAAGGAGTTACAGATCCCATACTTCTCTCGAATGGGACACAACACGAAGAGGGACGAGATTAAGAAAACCGTATTCTGAATCTAAATGATGAGAAGAACATTTAATTGTAATCAGAAAAATACTGTATAAAACAACGATAATTACACAAAGTAAATTATGAATTTTCTGAACATGCAATCTATCATCATATCTCTAAAACTATTAATCGTATCGAATTTATTTTGGTCTCGATCAATTCAGAATAAAAAAATAAATAAAAAGTGATACCGTACTCATCAGGAAAACGATTTTATAATTTTTCCTCCTAATCAGATAATCTAGACCACTGTGCGGCGCTGCAACATGCGGACGAGCATTATCATGCAGGAGAATAATTTTATCGTGTCTGGAGTAGTAGTGAGCGAGTTTTTCCTTGAGTTCTCGGCTCAATCTCATTAACTGTGTTCGGTAAAGAGCCCCAGTAATGGTTTCTATCGGTTTGAGTTTGAGTAACTAATACACGACACCAAGCTGATCCCACCAAATACACAACATGAGTTTTTTTTCCATGAATATTCGGCTTGGCTATCGATGTTGAAGCATGGCCACGTGGTCCTCATAATTTTCTCTTCTTTGGGTTATCGTAATGGATCCATTTTTCATCACCAGTGACTACAGATGCAAAAAATCCTTTCATTTATATGCTTGGCAAACAGCATTTTACATGTGCAAAATCAGTGTTTCACGTTTCTCGGTTTCAGTTCATATGGAACCCAATTTCCTTGCTTTTGAAACTTTTTCAGCTTCCAACTTCTAATGTAAGTGCAAGTTCTATTTGCATTTGACAGGAATCTTCCTCCAATAATGCTTCGTACACTTTTGGTCTTCCGCTACGTTCTTTTTCTTCGACGTCGAACTCACCGTTCTTAAACTTATGAAACCACTCACAACAACTTATTTCACGTAAAGCAGCCTCACCATATGCTTCTACAAGCAATCGATGCGCCTCAGATGCAGATTTCTTCAAATTAAAGAAGTAAACTCAAAGTTCCCGCAAATGACGCTCATTCGGCTCAAAACTCGACATTTTCGCACGAAACAAATTATGTGATGCTGATACAAAATCGCTAATATTTTAAGATTGTGGTTTCAGATATCTAACCTTACGATATGACGTTTTATATCTGACAATTTCAACAGTGAATTACTGGTGGGACCATTTTTGTCAAACGGTGGAGATTTATTTGTACTCCCTTTATATATATATATATATATATACATATTTAATGCAACAAAAAAAGTTAACAATTGGTTAAAAATCATTCAAGAATACGCAAAAAAGACTTCAACCATTATAAAGAAAACATAGTTCTTAACAAGAAACAAGAAAGTCCCTAGAAAGTAGTAACAAGAATAAAGGAATAAAAAAAAGAAAAAATAGAATTGTCAAAAATGATCGAGGAAAAGAAATATCACTAAATAGCACGTTTCAAGTACTTACAAACGATCAGGTTAACAACACCAATAAAAATAATACGAACAATAATACACCAAAACCTTCTCCCATATTTGTATGTGGTATTGCAAATATAACACAAATAATTATAAGATTAATCCAGGCAGTCATAATGGAGTAGCACACAGTAAGTATGACAAATAATATTGTAAAATTAATCTGTGAAAATGCATTAAGATATATAAAGGAAAATAACATAATCACTATATCTGACAACCTATAGAAGAGAGATCGTAAAGAAGTGTAATTAAATACTTATATGATTTTCTTAATTTAGTAGATATAAAACAGGAAGTTATACAACATAGACATAAAGCGAGAGATATAATAAATATAAAACATCGCCTAAGAAAAATGATAAGAGAATGATAAGGACATTTATAAAATAAACAGATTGTTAAACAATGTTATTCAAATAGATCTATAAAAAATGCAACAATCTAGTTCAATGTACTAGATGTCAATTATACAGGCATACAAAAGCTTACTGCAATAGATTATATTTATGCATTAAGTGTGGAGGACAACACATTACATAGTTATACAAGTACCAGACAAACTGTAAAGCTAAAACAAACAGTTATCGATCTGGTGTATCGTGTGATTAGTTCTCGGGTTGTTAAGCCGTAATGGAAGCTTGGATACTTAATTTTTGAAAGATTTGCTTTTGAAGATGTCCACCGCAGTTGTGGACGAAACGCTTAGAGTTTTTGAACTCCGACCACGGCCTAACAAGTCGAGAACTAATAACACGACTCACCATAACACCAACCGTAGAGGTCTTTGTATATTTATTTGAGTTATTGTTTTAATTAACAAAATAACCCAACATAACAAAATCGGTTACGGCTGTAAGACACCAAATCTTAGAATACAATTTAAAATGACGAATCGAGCATGACATTATACGAATTTATGAAAAAATTAAAATAATGTTCAACTAATGAATTTAGCAAAAAATATGTTAATAATATCAATCATTAAACTAACTAATGGCTCTTAGAATGGTTTTAGAAAATTTTAATGGACTTGTTGAACAAAAGATAAAATACAGCTATGTTAAAATGAAATCTAATAGATATTCTCCCGGGCAGTGAAACTCATTTCGGTGAGAAAACCTGCTTCAAAATACCACAATTTACTTTGTATTATATTAACCACCCGAATAACACTGCACATGCACGGCTACAGCTGTAACGGTAAAACAAATATTAAGTTATTACGAGCTACCAAATTAGAAGGCTGCTTCAATTCGTGTGCTACTTTCTTCATGTGAAATAACTGTCAGTGCAGTTTATTGCCCTTCAAAGCATAATATAAAAAATACTAATTTTAACTCTACTTCAGCACTTTAGACACCAGAGTTTTCGGCAGGTAGAGACTACAATAACAAAAACACGATATGGAAATACAAAACAGCTACAACAAGCAGGGAGCTTTTCATTATCAGATTTACTAAACTTCTTCGTCAATAGTAATATTTGGTTATTTTATTCAATATTAGTTTATGACTTTTGAGTATTATTATTTAATTCTTGACTTCCATATTTAACAATTCTGTTCTGACTCGGAGCTTTCCTTTTTTCTGGTATTTTGAAAATTTTTTCAATATTTTCCACTCATGCACTGACAGATTAATCTTATTTTGTTTATTCGGTGTTGTATTAGTCGCAGTCGTTTCTTCATTATATAAATTTTTAAAACAGCGCATTAATTGTTCTGCATCTACAGCTTTTATCTACTGCTTATATATATATGCCATATCTTTTTCTACGATTCGTATAGATTTTCCTCTATATTATTTGCTATACTTCCCTAGCATTCTTCTTTAATTGTCTTGTTTTAAAATTGTTTGGTACAACATAAAAGCTTTTGTTTTTCATTTTATTAGTGAACCATGGTGTTTTGTTTCTGTACACTACTTGTGATCTAACACTTTTCTTACGCGCTGAGTTTTCAAAATATTGGTTTTTACTTTTTCCCATGCTTCGTCTGCACTGTTTACATTAGATATTGGATTTTTCTGTATTTTTATAGATAAAAGGTTAGCATATAATTGTCTTTTTGTGTCTAGCGACTCTATATTGAACTATTTTATCCATTTTAAGTTTGTTTATTGCTGTATGACATATCTCATGTGAATTTTGCGTAAAACACCTGAACAATCTTTGGTTATATTGGTGAAATGTAGTATTTTCTAATCTTAAGTGAGCTAGTCTATTAGAAACTGGTACCTTTGGTCGCTTGTGTATATGTATATTTGTATTTTATATTGTGTTTTTATTTAATTTATCCATATATTGTTTTGAGCACAGAAATTGGTTTCAAATCCAGATTGTCGTTGGTTTATTACTCATTTAATCTTTGTTTAACGCACTGTAAAGGTATATTGCCTATTCGTGCATTAGGATCGCCAATTATCATGACTTGATAGTTGAAGGATATCTTATCTATGATATTCTATAGTCTTCCATAAATTGTTCGTTTTCTTTCATATAATTTAGTCACATCAGATACGCTAACTATATGAGAAAATTTATCATTTATGTTCAATAAACTTTAGCTAATATAAATTATATTTTCAACATATTTTCAGAACTTTAGATGTAAAAGTATTTTCACTTCAGTACTCGCATGTTTGTTTTTTGTTTTCCGCTATAATTTTTTTTTATCATTAAATTAACTGCGTATTCACAACTAGCCGTGAGGTTAACAAGTAAATTTGTTCTAATGCTATAATACTCAATTAAATAATATTGCGATGAGGAGGAATTAACGTTCAGTGGAGATTTCCTGTTCATACTAATAAAACACTTATCAATCAGTAAGATCTAACGTTTTAAGTTTTTTAATCTTCGAGTGATATTTGCATTGTCTAGTAGATTGAGCACTAACACATTGGGGTGGTTATGTATTTTGTTCACGTAGGTGGTTGTACGTCTTTTAACTTTCTCTCTGACTTATAAAATTTTCATATCTTTATGAAGGGTTGTATTGCTAATGTACCAGTCAGCATGGGCTATGACACGAAGAGTTTTGCTCTGAAATCTTGAAGATTGTTTACATAAATAGGTCAGTAAGTTGGCGGACCTGTTGAAATAAAGAAATAATTGTTTTCATGCATAACCTGTGCCAACTCTCAGTCCTTGGTTGTTGTAAGGCACGATTACCATAAAGTACTTTTGCTGTTATAGTCTCTTCCGGCTATAAATATTTTAGGCCCAGTGTCTCAAAGAATGTCTCAAAGAATTGTTTAGATTGTGACAAGGCTGACAATAGACAGCCGTGTGAGTAACCTTGCAAGGAAGGCTTTGAACTTGTGTTTATGTAACTCTTATATGGTTTTCTTCGTATTTTGTTTGTATCTATTGTGTCTGCGTAAGTTCTTAGGTATTGATATGTATCTGTGGGTTGAATATTGTTCATATATAGGTATTGGACAAAATAACGGAAACAATTGAAGTCAAAACATCTTATAACAATACGGTATTACTCTACTTACTATTAGCATCAAATAAAGCTTAAATTGTGGACAGAATAGACCGATACAAGTGCTGAATAGCGGAGAGTAAAATTTAAAGTCATTTTTCATGCAACACAGCTTTCAGTCCAGGTAAAGACAAATGAGGTGGAAATCAAACCATGTTTTCCAAAACAGGTGATATTCAAGTCTGGGAACTGAACAGACCAACTAGGACGTTGAAGCTTATCAGCATGCCCTTGAAAAATGGATTTAGCAATGTAAATGAAGGCATTATCATCCTGTAATATGGCATTCCCGCCTGAAAACAAAATTGGCACTCTTGGATGGACCCGGTTAACCAAAAGTTCTCTACACGCTGTTGTGACCTAAATGTGTAACGTGACAAGGAGGGTTGCCGTATACTGATGAAGCGCCCTAAAATATAATGCAAGCGCTATTATATTTGATAGTCGGACAGAGACGGTTTATATAGTATGTTTTAGAAAGTGTTCGCCAGACCAACACGTATCCAGTGGTGGGGTCTCCAGGGTAAACGCTGACTCGTCCGACCAAACGATACGTTACCAGTCTTCTAACGTTCATTTTTTATGGGTATTACACAATGCTCATCACTTTTAAGAATTCGTGTTATTAAAAGTTTAGAAACAGCAACACGCCTATGAGTTACCGATTTTATACAGTTTTTGTCTCACTATTTTGGATGATACTGGAGTGTTTAAGTGCTGATTAAGTTTTCTAGTTATTTTCTTGGGCGATGTTTTCTTCTGCGACGTCACAATACGCCCGGCGGTCCTTATCTTGCAGCTTCGTCTTTCGACCACCATTATGTTTTGCTGAACCTGTTTTACAGTGCAAAAATATGGGCTCGTGACATTCAAAACCGTGCCTTGTGTGACACCGCATAACGTCGCTGTTTTTCTCACACATGCTCCAGCTAGACGCTCAAAAACAATTAGATCTCTTTAAAACTTCAAGTCGAACATCCTAGTCACTCACCACAACTGCACAACGTCTACAACTACACTGCTTTACTCTACTATTAATATACAGTCCGTAATACCTACAACAAGCAAGAGAAAGTTCATTTACGCAGTGCCCAGTGTTACCAGGCACAGTATAAATATATCATACTTTTGATAAGTATTTTCATTATTTTGTTCAATACATGTAGGTGTACTCGTTATTGGTTGTATTGCTGTTCATATGCTCGGATTTTTGTTTATTAGCAAGTGTCGATAGTGTTCGCAGCTTTTGTATTTTTATTTTTAGTACATACTGAAGTATTATGAAATCCTCCACGCTTTACATATAAGTATGGTTTGTTACAGTATGTTTTATAATGGCCATACTGTTGGCATCTCATGCACTGTATGATGCTATTTTTAGTAGTGCTGGGAGGTTCTATTTGTATTATTTTATTTTGCAGTCCCTTTATCTCGTAAAAGTAAAAAAACGTAAATAAATTGAAAATATCTTTAGTGATTCTATATTGCGTCTAAATTATGTTTCAAACTTTATTTCTGAACTGATTCAACTCTTGCTTTATGTTTTCAACTGGGGTTGAATAACCCTCCTTTAGTTGGTAAGTATAATGAAATACATTGTTCTTTAATGTTTCTTATTACTTTCGATATGAATTTACTGTTACATAATTTATTTCGACATTACTTGCAAGGCTTTTTGTATGGTACTGTTTATCTTCTAATATGTACTTTATTTTATTTATTATTTGTGAATCGTATATGGCTCAATTCACAAATATTGGAGGAGGTTTTGAGTTTTTTATTGTGTTAGGATTTCTATGCTGGTGTTATTTTTTGTTATACTTTCTAGTGAGCCAAATGTGTTACTTGTTATTACTATATCTCTAGATGGATTTTTTGGGTTTTAGTTATTTCTTCTTTTGACGTTTTTTATAGATTGAAATTCATTTTTGTTGTTGACTTGGATGTCGCCTTCTTTCACTCCTTTCTTACTTGAGGATGTCATTCGCAGGATTTGATTAATATTTTAGCTTTGACTAGGTAAGTCCTTTGTTGGTGTGGTTTGTGGTTTGAGTTATATAATTTAATGAGATTTGTTGACATGAGTTTAATTGGTATAATGGATACTGATTTGTATTTACTTGGTTATTCATTACTGGCTGCCATTGGATGGCTGACATATGCCGCTGTGTATATATGTTTTAGTTATTATTTATATTGCCTGGTTTGGTAACGTGACCAACTGGTAACATATTAAAACATTGTTTTAAATTGTCTACATACCTGTTTTATTGGTAGACCTTTATGTGATTAAAAATTTAAATTTTTGTAGGTTTATCAAGTCAGTATCACTGTTAAATAGATAGTTCGTTGAACGCGATTAGAATTATTAAGGAGTTCACAAGGTTGCAGTTGAAATTACACATACACTCGTTTTCACTTTTGAAACACTAATAATTATTTAACACTTGTAGAAGTTATAATTATATATTTTTTAAAATGAGTATAAATTATAAATCTAAAACCACCATAAAATTTAAAAATCTCATAAATTTTTAATTAAAGATAATAAACCAAACCGTACACAATAAAAAATATAGAAAACACACTTCCTTAAAAGTGCATATGAATCTGCTACTATTTTAAACTATTTTTCTAAGACATTTTTTGTAAATAATTGTCTATATTGTGTAAGTCATATTTATTTGGAAAAAAGCAAAATTAATAATAAACTTTTACCAGTCTCGGAAACTTCTAAAATTGCAGGTCTTAATCTGCACATCAAATGTTTTAAAATTGGAATATAAGTACTATATAATAAATAATGTTATTTATTGATAAATTATAGTATGGTTGCAACTCAAAAATTTTATATGATTTTTAACGATGTTTATTTTAGGTACATTTAAAGTTTTTGTTAATTTTCACTTAAGCAAATTTTATATTTTAAATTTTATAGATACATTAAAAAAATAGAATAGATAGATATATTTTACAGAAACAATGATGTATTGTAAATTGGAATACGAGCCAAAAGGCGAAAAATACTTAAAGAGAAATTTTATATGCAATCAGAAGTCAACAAAAACGAAAATATCAGGAAATGAAGAATTCTTGTAAGCTAAATGGGAGTAAACAGAAAATGTCAAGTTTTTATATATTGTTACATCAAAATTAATAAATTTAACATATTATTTGTTATTGTACTTAAAATAATATAAACGCAAAATATTAGATTTAGCTCTGATTATATCAAACAAGTTTAATAAATTACGACTAGCTAATTATTATAAAATAAAAGAGGTAAAAATTGAAGTATTCATTCCAAGATCTTTCAACGGCAAACTAATTTTAATATAAATCTCTTTTTGCTGATAACAGGTCGTTAATGTTCTTGTCGTAGTTGGCACAATTACAAAATCTGCATTAAGCTCTTTATTTAATGGAAGAAAATCCGCCCGTTTTAGGAAGTTTTAATACCCCTAATTCCTTAAGTTTCTATCACCAGCTCGTTTAACTTTAAGACCCATTTTATTTCAAAAGTTGGTCAAAGTGCGTCCAATATTTAGGCTGATGGCGGTCCTAGTTACCTACTTTCGAATAACAGAAGCTTTATATGCTGATAACAGTGTTAGGTTAAATGCGCTTTTGCATTTAGACAAACATTTTTTTGTTCAAAAAATTCCATTGTGTACATTCAAATTTATGCACAACCTGTAAAAGTATTTTTTATTTGGAAAATATACGTATCTGTAGTAGTAATGTGCACAGAAATGGATGCTGCTTTAAATTATTGTAGTCCTTTTTTTACTTATGCCTACTAAAAGCGATACCATTTCTTAATTATTTAGTTACTACACTGAATTAAAACATAAATGTCCATTTGAATTCAAAAGAGAAATTTTTTCTAAATTTTATGAATATAGTCACAAATAAACAATTTTAAATTTACAGAAAATAAAATAAAATAAAGAATTTATAGTCACAAATTCAAAGAAACGGCAATGAAGACACGTGAAATATTAGTGTAAGTGTACGGGGCAGAAGCCGTATGGTTCAAGTACTTCTCTTTTGTTTGCTTTCTGATACTATTTGCGGAACTTTTTGGATACACAACGTATACGCTATGCTATAAAATCAAAAACACTTTTGACACACTACACGAATAAATTTAGGGATGTTTCTAGAATAAACCTCGAAAGATTGTAGTTTTAGAAACTTCAAAGGAAAGACTGTGTTTTAGAATTTTTTTAGTAACTTCTTCGAATATATGTTTGTGGCAGCTTGCTACTGTTGCATTCTGAAATAACCGTAACATAAATTCACGTCAGATTTATCGCTATCAAATAACTTGCAAGAGTACATTCAACGACGTCAAACTTCACAAATTTATAACGAAAGATGCAGGGGTTGCAAACGAGATACGTGAGTAGAATGCGTTTTCTAAGAGATGACAAATATTTTCGTACAACAGTGGTATCTATAAAATCACAGCTTCAAGTATGTCAAAGTATCAAATAATTATCGGTGCTAGTAGTAGTTATATTTAGTAGTTTACTTTTTACTTATACAAACGCCCTATATTATTTTATTGGAGCAAAGCTTTTTGTTGAAATCAATGTTTTATAGAAGAGTATCAAACAATTTTTAGAAAGGCTTAGATAAATAAAACATAAATGTAAAAATTTTAAGGAAAAGTTATAAATAATTAAAAGTAAAAAAGATTTAGACTTTGATACTTTGTTATTTGTTTGTTTAACTATATTTAGGAAAAAACTCGAAAAACCAACAACTTTGAGCTGCTTTCCTAAAATCACCCCCCCCTAGAATTATGCCACCAAGTGCATCGCAGCACTTTGTAAGCATTCGTAATCAGCAAACCAAAAAACCCTTATGTAGACAGATTAAACTCAAAAAACATACAAATTTGAGGTTTTTCCCAAATTCGCCCCTATCCCCAGGATTATGCTTCCCTCCAAGTGCATTGGGGTACTTTTTAAACATCATATTTGTTATCAGCGACCCAAAAAACTTTTATTCAGTCAGTTACATATTTAAGTATCTCTAAATTAGCATGCTCATTAAAAAGTAATTGAGGGTTTTCTTTTATAATAGTAGTTCAACTAATTTTAAAAAGTATCGGTAAGTGATTAGACAAGAAGTTATTACTAGATTTGATATTTACATAATTATTTGAAACAGAGTTAATTGATAATGGACGTGTGTGTCAGTGTTTTAAGTTGCTAAATTTTAAAAATAAGTTTAATATCTCGTCAAAACTTTAAAAACACATACTAATTGAAGATCTAATACATAAATAAACAAAATCTATTTTTAAAATCAGCCAAAACTACTAAAAAAACTAAGAATTGGCATTGTAACCAAACACTAAAAACCTTTATTTTTAGATAAATAATATAATAAATAAAAATACGACGTCAAAATTTTCAAAGTCAAATATACACAAATAGTTGGACAACTAACATATCATAAATAAATATAAAATGGTGAACGACCTAATAACTCATCAGAATAAATATTTTAGAGATAAAATCCATTAAATTAGATTTATCCTAAGAAATTAAACACACAAAGGAAACGTTAGAAAAAGAACAATTGATTCAATCAAGATAAAACCAACAAAAAGAATTACAATATTTTGAAAGGAAACAATAAATGCCCTAATTTTCTACGGTATTGCAGCTAAAACCAACAACTTCAATAATTTAGAACAAATTATACTAACTATTATAAAACAAAAACTATTAATTTATTTTCAAGAAAGAGATATAGAACTAATTGAACATGTCAATCCAACAAATCTAAAGAGACCTCTGCTATTACGTGTAGTAAATAAAAAACTTAAATACCGAGAAGAAACTACTCTGTTTGATAATTAAGCACAGTTAAGTAACGCGATAAGCAAACAGGAAATAAAACAAAACAGACCTGTGTAAAATTTATATTGGGCAAAACAAAATTAATAACAAAGTAACAATTAAGCAAACAAATAAATTGAGAAAAAAAAAACAATACAACTATGATTAAATAACTTCAAATATGGTGGGCGGCAGGTCAGTTGTGCACTCTCCAAACTGCTGGGAAAAAAGTGCATGCATTTTGCCAAATAACTTTGAACAACCTGACGTATTGAGGGTACCCAAAACCTTTCCTTACTGGCCAAATGTACGACGGAGGTGGAACGTAAGTTCACACCAGAATGCATAGTATTGCCTTTGCCTTACTAATGCAGTGTGTTCACACCAGAATGAAGTTTTCTCATGAGCTATTTTGACGGGAGCTCTATTAGCTTATGTTTACGGGGGAGTAAAACGGGATATTTTATGTCGTACGACAGGATGGCTTCCTGAATACGTCCGCCCACACTCAACATACCGTTTTGGTCCACGGAAGGATCTCATTTTGTAAGGATTTGGCACACAGCAAATTGTTGCGTAGTTTATCTAATTCTTGGCTATAGAACTTGGCTTGAACCATTTTTATTATCATCAATAAGGGATTGAATTCTAAAGAAGGGTTCTTTTACGACATATATTAAAAAATCTAAAACAGAACGCTACGATCCCCTGAATCTTTCGTAACGATGAGAATTGATTCAACAAGTGGTCAATTACCGAAGTTTCGGTTGGGGTAACAAATGACACGATTCGTTTTTCAGACGCTAAATCGTCTAGGCACGTTGATAACAATGAATCGGAAGGATCCATTAACTATGAGGGACCCGCCCACCATAAGGAACAGAGTGCGAGATCTTGAGGCAATAAACCACGGGATGCGGGGTCAGCAGGGTTGTCATGGGAGCGAACGTGCTTCCACGAACTGGGTGGTACTCTTTCTTGTATATGCGTGACTCTATTGGACACAAAAGTCTTCCACTGGTGAGGAGAACAGATCCACGAAAGGGCAACCGTAGAATTACTCCAAGCAATGACTTCATCGAATACAATACATAAATACACGAATGCCACCAGATTGAAAGCAACAGGGCGGCACACAATTCCAACCTTGAGATTAACAATCGTATCGTTTTAAGGGGCCACTTTCGACTTTGCCATTATTAAAAATGTCTTTATTGTCTGATCTTCATCGGTACGCCGAACGTAAATTACACTTGCTTAGCCCGCTTCAGAAGCATCGCAAAATGCATGTAATTGATACGTTGATGTGGTAGACCCTTTCCAGCAACGAGGAATTGAAATATTGCTTAATAACGGCATAGACGCTTTAAAATTTTCCCATTTCGTAACAAGGTCTGCAGGTACCTGGTCATTCCAACCAAGACCCAAGGTCTACAAATATTGCATTAATCGTTTGCCAAAAAAACGTCACAGGAGCTAGGAAGCCAAGTGGGTCATAGACTATTGCTAAGTCGGACAAAGCTAAGACTTTTATAGAAACAGGATCCAAACCAAAGGCGATGTTACTCTCGAGGCAATGTTCAGGGGGCAAATCACTCAGTAGCGGGGGGTAATTACTTGAACATTTACGGAGCTCAAAACAACCCCTTTTTAATAAATCGGTTAATTGTTGTTTGAACGTCTTGACTTCACCTAGAGTATCCGCGCCAGTCGCGATGTCGTCTACGTACAAATCAGTACGCAGACATTGTGAGGCAAGAGGGAACTGATCGTGCTCTTTATAGGCTAATTGAAGAACCCTTCTAATTGCCAAGAATGGTAATGCGGAAACTCCATACGTGACAGTATTGAGTTCATAACTGCTGATTCGTTCTGAATCCGAAAATCTCCAGCGAATCAATTGAAATCAGCGATCTTCCTCGTGCATTACTATCTGCCTATACATTTGACGGATGTCATAGGTAAGAGCAAAGAGATGCCATCGAAATCGAAGAAGAATGACGGAAATACCGTTCTGCAGCTTTGGACCGACGAAAATGGCATCGTTCAATGACACCTCGGTAGGGTCTTTCGCCGATGCGTCAAAGACGACTCTGATCTTAGGGCTGTCGGATTGTTCTTTCAGAACGCAATGGTGTGGTGTGTAGAAACAACCAGGAAAAAAGGATGAGGCTTTTCTAACAAGGGACATATGTCCAGAAGAGATGTACTCGGCCATAAATGCATTGTACATTGTGCGAAGAACTGGTTTTCGTTGGAGCCGTCACTTTAGGCATTTAAGACGTCTGTCCGCCATTTCAATGGCTTTTCCAAACGTTGGGGGATTATTTTCCTTAAAAGGTAACCGAACACCAAAAGGACCGGAAGGCAGGCGAAAATGAGTTTTAGAAAACCAATTTTCCATTAGCTCATCTTCTGGAGATTTGGCTGCAACATTGGGCACTTCCTCTATTTTCTAAAAGCGTTTCAAAGGACACAATTTTCCATGAGCGCTAGAAAGGAGTGTTTGATTGGCTGATCTTGTGCTACTGAGGTTGAACCTATCAATAGCCAACCAAAGGTAGTATTAATAGCCGTGGGAGATCCATTCACCGATGGAATGACACCATCTCTCACTATCGAAGCATAAACATCTGCGCCCAGCAGTAAGTCTAAGGGCCCAGAAATAGCCCAATCTGGGTCGGGCAACTGTAGATCCCGCAGGTGAGGCCACTCAGAAGGGTTTATATTGTACGTGGGTAGGGGAGAGCAAATTTTAGGCATAACAATAACTTCTACATCCAGGGGGCAGTTGGTATCGATTGATCTAATTGTGCAAGAGGTAGAGCTGTAGGAGTCTCTGACAGGTACTTGAACTAAACCACGCACGACCGTGGTAGAGGACAAGCGCGGGATCTTCAAACGCGAAAAACAGTCTTTACTGATGAAGCTGGATTGTGATTCAGTATCAATCAGCGCTCTTACCCTTTTGTAAGAGCCTGAATGATCCCGAATTTCTACTATCGCGTTAGACAATAGTACGGTCGCGGATTGACCGTTAGTTGAATTAATGCTAGTGCAAGGATTGGTTGTATTTGTGACAGTGGCAGTTGAGGGCGCCGTGGTTTGAGGGGGATTAAGCGGCTCACTGCGATTAATCGGCTTGCGATGGAGAATGGTATGACGGTTTTGACTACAATGCTGGCTGACTTTCGATCTAGACGAGGCCGGACTTGCAGCAGGAAATAGTTGCTCAAAAATGACGATAATATTAAAATATTGGCTATCTATCTGTTTGCGTAATGTGTCCAAGTCAACAAGCTCTTCTTCACTTGCTTGGCTTATTAATTTCACGAGTGAGGCATTGAATTCAGCATGTAAGCTGTCGAGTATCTTATATTTCAATTTGAACAGCGTTTGCATAGATGCATTGATTGTGGCAGCTTCCGCCAGCTTGGACGATTCACTAATTCGGCTAACTATTAGCGTTTTGGTGGCCATTAATTCGCGTTTGTTAGATGGGGCCATTTTCAACAAAAATTAACAAAGAATTAATTCTAACAAAAGCGGATTTCCACAGTAAAGCTCGGGCACAATATAAAACACGAGAGGGTGAAAACGCAGGTAGCAAATTAAGGTGCGAAGGGTCGACCATGGACACAAAACAGCAAGGCCGCAGCAACGCAGGCAAAACTAGCGAACGAAATTTACACAGCTTGTTCTTAATTTTATTCCTTTTTGTTTAATGCAAAATGATCTGGTTTTCCCAAACAAATTCGACCCGTCTCGAAGGAGCAAAAGAATGTTTGATAATTAAGCACAGTTAAGTAACTCAGTAAACCAAACGAGAAATAAAACAAAACAGAGTTGTGTAAACTATGTATTGGGCAAAACGAAATTAATAACAAAGTAACAATTAAGCAAAGAAATTGAGAAAAAATAAAAACAACTATGATTAAATAACTTCAAATATGGTAGGCGACAGGTCTGTTGTGCACTCTCCAAACTATGGGAAAAAACTGCTGCTGGGAACAAATGCACGACGGAATAACTAAAACGAGACTTATCGCGCACGTAACGGTCTCTGGCAGCCTGGACGGCGGATGTCGTGCTCTTTGTTGGCGGCTTCAACCCGGGGATGGGTTTTCCTTGGCCAGTTGTACTAGGGCTTCACGGACGGGGCGGAACGTACAAAAGGCAGTGACAGCGTGCAAGCACAGCGCAATAGAGCACCTAGTCAGCTGGCTGGCAACTTCGTCACTCACGAGGGTTCGAATTGGAATGCCGGGCGGCGTTAAAAATCCCGTTTAGTTGTGGATAGGGTGGGTAGCGGACAAAATCAAGGTTACACGTAGAGATGGGATTCGAGACAAGGGGGTTTAGAGATGAACACTAAACATAATCAAAGGCAAAAACGCACGCACACACACACACACGTGCGCGCGCAGATCGGAAAAAGAACAAACAAGTGCTCTGTCACCAACAAATATACTGAACACTACAGCAACGAAAAATAAAACAGAATCTCATCAAGACAACATACGAAATGACCACGGATATATCAATAGTAGAAAATAAAAATTTAAAAGCTACCGCATAGAAAACTAGTTGTTAAGGGTACAAACAACTACACTCCTTCAAAAAACATACGTATACATGCACTTTACACTTAACTATATAAAATAAGAGCAACAATAAAACACAACATTAAGCAGCAGGCGATTATAATCGGTACATGGAACATTAAAACGTTATTAAAATACGAAAAAATAATAGAAGTAACAAAAGAAGCAAGGAAATATGAAGTAACCATAGTAGCATTAGAAGAAATTACGTAAAAGGTAGTAGGAGAAATAAATCGAAGAAACTCAAAATGTTGTACTTTGGAGAAAATAAACAAGTGGCAAATGGCGCATAATTTGTTATATCAGAAGTATTGGAAAAGGTATTATACATTAAAGGAAAGAATATCGTATGTGAGAATTAGAATAACAACCGCAAATCTGTGTATTACAAACACATACGCGCCTACAGAAAATGCTGTCAAAAATGAGAAACAACAGTTTTGTAACAAATAAGAAGAAATATGTGACACAATAACCAAACATAACACCCTCCTAGTCGTTAGAGACTTTAACAAACAAATTGGCAAAGAAGAACACCTAAAAGATGTAGCGGGGAGACACACAATTTACATCATAAATAACAACGGAAACAGACTAAACAATCTTAAGTAGAGTTAACAATCAGCAATATTAAATATGTGAAGATAGTGGAAACACAGAAGTATGTAACCAAGTTGACCACGTATTGATTCAGAAAAAAGACAATCTTCATTAACAGATGTGTGGCCATACATAGGAACTAATGTTGGCTCCGACCACTACTTAGTTATAGTTAGCCTGAAACAAAAAGCACTTAACTAATAGAAAATAGAAAACGCGCCGAAACGTGCAACAAATTTGATGTAGAAAAATTGATCAATAAGTACTACAAAAAACATTACAACAGAATTAGGAATAAAGGAAACAAAAAATAATATAAATAAGATATGTAAACATGTAAGATAAAGTTAAAAAAGTGCGCAACAAATCTTAGGGTACAAGCAAAAAAATAAATGGAACGAAGGGTTTGATTAAGACTGTGAAGTGAAAAATAAATTCAAGAAAGAAACATAATTAAAATGGTTCCAGACAAGAAGAGAGAAAAATGAAAGTAATATAAAAAACTTGGAAAAGAATCTTGCAGACTACATAAACAAAAAAACTTAATAAGACTAATCAAAGAAACAGTAAAAATCCACCAACTGCTTAAGAATCAACAAAGATAATTCAAACAATTTTAAAGCAAACTCCGGTATAAAGTAAGGTAACGCGGTTCATCATTGCACTAGAAAGTCGTGAGCAACATAAATTTCTAAAAAAAAATTTCTCTCCTACGCAGGTGAGTGGATTATTGTTGCACGCTCTAAAGAAACACTAGTATAAAATTTCAAAATAATAGAAAGGGAAGTATCAAAACTACGTCTCCAAATAAATAAAATAAAATAATACATAAAACTGCAGGAGGGTACACAAACAACAAAAAAACATTTACAAACTGACCGTTACAAATTCGAAGAAATTAATAACTTTACTTATTTGGGAATACGACTCAATCAGAACAATGATAGAATAGAGGAAACAAAAACCATAATTCAATAAGGATATAAAACCTGCTACGCAAACAAACACTTATTGAAAGATAAACAAATATCAACTAAAATAAAGGCTAGTAGTTACTTATGCTGCTAAAATTATTACCGCCACAAGGAAAGAAGAAAAAGAACTTTGAGTTTTTGACCGTAAACTTTAAAAACAATCCTAGTTCCGATATGAGATAATAAAGGCATAAGACCAAAAATAAATAATAAAATAATAGAAGCAATGGGCGGAGAAGATGTAATTTGATTTATAAAGACCCAGAGAATCCGCTGGCTAGGACATATTATGCGAAGCCAAAATAACACGATACAACTAAAAACTCACTGGAGACCAAGCAAAACACAACACAGGAAGGCCGAAAAGCAGTTGGTTGGACTAAGTCATAACAGGCAACTGGGTGTAACACAATGATGGAGACATACCCAAGACAGAATAAGAAGGAGACAAATAGTGCATGAAGTAAAAACACATGGTGGCTTATAAACTATAAACTAGATGGTAAATAGTAGTGCGGTGAATAGCAGTGTAATAAATAATGTTTACATGGGGAGTGATCTACCCCACTAAAAGGATCTGGACATTTTTTAATAAACAGCTATATTGCTCATAGGCAACTTAAAATAATAATAATAATAATAATAATAATATTAACAATAGTAATAATAATAATTATTATTAAGTAATAATAATAATAATAATAATAATAATAATAATAATAATAATAATTAATAATAATACTAAAACACCTCGTTTGACAAAGACATCCAGTAACTTGTTTGGAGTCAGTTGTCCAATATATTACTTACCCATAGAAATGTAACTGTTATAGTTAGTCAAAAGCTTTTTTGACTATAAATTTTGCTGTCAATGTATTGAAAAAATGGATTAATTTTACATCTAGGCGGATAGTGTAAATAAAAATTGTTAGTGGATTTGGTAGTTGCTCTACTTGGGTCTAAGTTTTTTGATAGTAGTTTCCTTTGTACTTAGACAACTCTTGATGGATAATAATTCTTCTGAAAATTCCCGAAGTTCCCTGTGGAAAAATAATAAATATCACATTCTGAAAATGTACAGTAGGTTTTTGTAGTGAAACATGCTTTCGATATCAACATTATATCGATTTAGTTTATATTGACAAAGGTTATTAATTCTTCTTTGTATTGTTGGAAGCTATGGGTGTGCAATAACTCCAATCTTAGAAATTATTATTTATTAGAGCGATAATTAGAGTGACAATCGTGCTATACGTATTGTGTTGGATGAGTTGATAAGCATTGTGGATTTTGTCCTCTGCAGTACTTCTCTAAGTCGTTGCTTGATCAAAGTTTGTTTTAGCACTTTGGAGATACGTTAAATTTTAATATACCATATTAGTGTGTAGTGATTTTTATTTCTAGATAATTAGGAATTAGGTTTGCTTAAAAGGCTTGTGTGTAGTATGTATTATCTTATACACTTTTGAGATGTTTATGTTAGCATTTCTGGATGGTTTGTACGAAGATTTGCAAAGATTTTGAAGTGTAATTAGTTTTATGATATTTTACTGTGGATTAATTAACCACAAATTTTGTTAGACTGGCTGCCATGCCGATTGCTGTGATTGCTTAATCTATTTAAAAATATTGTTTTAGTTGGACGTCCAATTTTGACCTTTCTATCCACGTCTGGCTCAGAATGTTTTTTAGGGGGTATTTTGTATTCATAATCAGTATACATATAATGAGATCCTTTATCATTATGAATTCTTTTGTAACGTGTTGTATTGCACAGTAATAAAAACATGTTTAACAGAGTTTTTAAGTAAAAGTTCAATGGATTAGGTTTTGTTGCTATTGTATTAGCAAATTTATAATTGTTGTAGGTCATTGTTAATAAAAAATATTGCTGGGGGGGATAGTTGGTATTAATTTAAGCTGGTAACGGGTATTTTGCTGTCTCCAAAGCTCGGACCATGATCCGTTCTGCATAGTTCTTAAATAATATATAAATTATATTTCAAATTTCATTAACGTAAAATATAAATAAAAACAGCAAATCAAAAGTAAGTTACGTATCAATAAGTACTCATCTCGACGCTCTTGCAGTCACTACTACTTTACAGTCCGTAACGCGTTTTATTTTACTCCGCAGTTTGTAATAAAATGTATCTGATACTTATAATGACAATTTGATTATGCCTTTTCAAATCATTGAAACAAATAGACGAGACATTCTGCTTTTTAGGTAAGGTTAAAACAAACATCTAAATAAGTAGAAAATGAACACTACTGAAAGTGAAGAATTGATCTAAATACTTGTTTAGCAATTGTGTTAAATGATTTGGGCTGCAAGCTCATTATAACAATTTTTTTAAATAGCAATACTTGCTACATTGTCAATGTCTATTTCTTTAGTGTATGTTAATGTCTTTATATTTAGCTTATATTGGTCGATATGTGACTAATATAAAATAAAGGGAATAAGAGATTGCCATTACTCTCATTATATACATTTTTGGTTTTCTTAACTTTTGTTGATAAATGAATTACGATAATCTGAAACGCTTTTGTATAATCTTAAAGTGTTTAAGTTATAAATTTTTAAAGTTTGACCTACTAGTGATTTTATACATATTATATATAGACCATGTAATCGTAATTGTATTAAGTTTTATTTAACAAACGATTTTAGTATTAAATTCGGAATACGTTAAACTATTAAAACAAATTTCTTTTGCGTTTGCGTTGTAATAAATAAAGGCTAGAAATTATCGTACTGCAATGTTCCACTTATTTCGTTAAATACTGTAATGGCATAAAAATGACATTTTTATCTTTGTTTGACTGAATGCCTAATTGAAAATTGGTATTCACGGTTTCAACATAAATGTTTCCAATTAGGCAATATTGGAAACGACTGCCAAAAGCTTTGTTTGTGTTTGACTTAGTGTCTTCATCATTGGTGAAATTAAAAATACGTAGCCTTATATTTCATATTTGATTTAGTGTTAAATGTGAAAAATTTAATTTTGTGCTCCATCATAAGTGGACGTAATTTCCAATAATAGATTTTAAAAAATTAATATCTATGCATAGGTGTTGCTTGCAATTTGGCACGTAAAAAATTTTAAAAATAAGATAAACATTATGACGATATTAAAAAAACAACAGGCATTACAAAACATTACAAAACAGTACGAGTACGTTCACGTAAGCAGCCTTATTTGACTACAATAATTATTATTGATTTTGATTTCAACTCCTCTAAAACCTAAAGCAGTTTACTGTGTTATAAACCAAAAATGAGTAAAGTAAATAAAAAGCATTAAGTAGCAGGAAAATTAAATTTTATTTAAACTTTTGAATAACTTTTAGAGCATAACGGAGATTAACTTTCTCAAAATTTAAACAAAAATATACTTTTATAGTGTCTACTTATACATAAAAAAAATTAAGCCTGCGAGTCTGCGTCACGCAATTACAGAGGCGTCAAAGTGGAAGAGCAACCCCTATAGAACGAAGGCAAACAAAATTTTTCTTTTCAACTTTCACCGAAGTGTGTGCCAGTGTTTCTAGTGAACGGTACATTTAGCTTTTGCTCAAATCTAAGTTTTACATAAAACGTTTGTTTCCTTTAAGAATTGTACTGAATTATTTTTGGCTTTTTTTAAATAAGAATTATAACCTTTTTGGTGTTTTTTGGTAGGTACTTTTGTAATAATATTTATAAATCTCAAGATATTAAATTTTTGTGTCACAAAAATATAATATTTGCCTTATACGTTTTTATCTTAAAGTTAACTTAGTAACAAAAAGGATGTTTGAATATTTATGTATTTAAATTGATATATATTACGTTTTGCTACAATATTATATACACAAGTTACTTACTTACTTACTTACTTACTTAATCCTTATGCCCTTTTTACCGTTAAGTGTAAGGCAGGTGGGAGAAGAGTTTGTTATGTTGCTGTATACTTTTCTTTCCATAGTTTTCTGCCCTGAGCTACTTGTTTTATACCTTCCCAGATTATTCCCTTGTTTGCTGCTGCCTCTCTTATTCCTTCTTCCCAGGTTTTCCTTGGCCTTTCTCTTTGATTTTTACCCGGAACTCGCGATTCATACACTCTTTTCACTAATCTGTTTTTTGGCATACGACACACATGACCAAACCACCTTAATTGTCCTTCTTCTATTTTTTCCATTATAGGTTTTATCTTTAAGTCTTGTCTGTACGTTTCATTTCGGATTTTATCTCTTTTCGTTTTATTTTGTATCCTTCTTAGGAACCTCATCTCCATTGCATTTAGTCTTATTTTATGTTTTTCTGTAAAGACCACGATTCACTACTATACATTATTGACGGTCTCACCACTTTTTCACTACTTCTGTTTTTATTTTTCTTGGTACTTCTTTCTTTCCTAAAAGTTCGTTTTCAGAGTATTGTAGATTCTCCTGTTTTATCCATTCTATCATTAATTTCTTTATCTATTTTGCCATTGTTCTCGATTATTGATCCTAGATATCTAAAACTTTCTACCTGTTCAATTTGTTTTTCTTGTATTTTTATTTTGTGTGTTATATTCTCTCTGGCCACTACCATACTTTTAGTTTTCGCTACGTTTATTTTCATGTTTATTTTCCGTAGCTCTGTTTCTAACACCTCTAGGTTGTATTGTAGATTCTCTTCTGTGTCGGCTATTATCGTCATATCGTCAGCGAACATGAGTTCGTTTATTTCTGTTTGTTCCATTTGCCAGTATCCCAATTTTATCTTCTTCATCTTTTCTTTGCATTTTCATCGCTCGTCTAGCACTATTGAGAACAGCAAGGGCTTAGCACGCATCTTTGCTTTACTCCTATTTCTGTTACGAAATCTCGTGACTCTTCATTGTTAGTCCTTACTACGTTTTTATTACTTCTGTACATTGCTTTTACTATTTCTATCGTTCTTTCCTCTTTTTCTAGTGCTTTCCATATTTGTTCTCTTTGTATTCTGTCAAAAGCTTTTCTAAATCTATAAAGCACATATGTATTTCCTTCCTTTTTAATAAATTTTTCGCTGATTTGTCTAATGATGAATATTAAATCTTGTGTGCTTCTCCTTCCTAAAACCACATTGAGTCTCTTCTATTGTATTTTCTATTCTGTCTCTTATTCTTTTCTCAATTATTCTGGCCAGTATTTTCATGGGGACACTTATTAACGTAATTCCTCTATAATTACCACATTATCTTTTGTCACCTTTCTTATGTATGGGAGTATGATTCCTATATTCCAATCCTTTGGTATTATCATTGTCTTCATTATTTCATTTAGCAATTCTGTATATTTAGTTATTCCTTCATTTCCCATAAACTTTATCATTTCCGGTGTTATTTTGTCTCTTCCTGCTGCTTTTCCTAACTTAATTTTCTTTATGGCCTCCCTAACTTCTTTCTCTTGTATTTCTTCGATTTCCTCTCTTTCGTCCAGTTCTCTCTTTTCATCTGTTGTACTGTTTTCTGCTTTTGTTACTTCTTCAAAATGTTCTTTCCATCTTTTCATTATTTGATCTTCTTCTGTTATTATTTTTCCGTCCTTTCCCTTTATGTTCATCATATTATATTCCTTTTTCGGCTTTTTTCGGCCTGGTTCTTTTTTGTTATCAGTTTTTTGATTTCTCTATAACCCCTTTTTCCTCATCATCCCAGACATATTCCACTCCTTCTATGATGATTTTCTTATAACCGATTTTCGTTCTTCTACCTTTACTTCTCTCTTCTTTTGCAATTTTTCTTATTTCGGCCTGTATTCCTCTCTCTTTTGGCGTCATATGTATACGGTGGATCCTCTCAGTTTATATTTGTTTTTCATGACCTTCTGTTTATTATCCCAGTCTTTCATTTCAACCAGACTTGTAGTTGTACCTTTATTTCCTTGCAGTGTTACTACATTCTTTACTTCTACTTCTACTCCCAATTTTTCTGCGAGGAATTGTTTTGTTTCTTCTTCTTTTCGATTTTCTACTAATTTTACACCCTTGATTATCAACCTACACTTTCGTTTTTCTTTTCTATTTTTCAAACTTATCTTCCAGTTGTTCGATTCTCTTTTGGAGTTGTTTTTCTCCGATTCCATTTTATCTCCCGTTTTGCCATTTCCTCTCGTAGTTTCTGATTTTCTTCTGTACTTTTCTTAATTTCATCTCTCATAATTTTAATCATGTCTTTAATTTCTTTTAGATCTCCCATTTTTCTTTCACTTACTTTTATTTTTCTGTTTTTAATGTTGGTGATCTAATTACTATTTTACTTTTCTTAAAGATCTCTTCTTTTCTTCGCTACTGTTTAGATCTCTATCTCTTTGGATCCTGAACTCATTTATAATCCCCTTTTGTCAATATTTTATCTGAATTTAGATTTTGTACGTTTGGTAAATAAACTTTCCGTATCGTCCGGGTCGCGTTATCTCCCGTCCGCCGGCCGTGCAAGGCAGGGAACGTTTGGCCTTCGGGTTAAAAACTCTCTTCGTTTGTATTCTTGATTGTTCCTATTTACACTGCCCTATAATCGCTCCTTATTTATAATTATCTGCTGACTCTTATTAAATTACTAATAATGTTCACTTTCAGATTCAGTTAGCTACACTTCACGAAAAAGTCGGTGTGACAAAGCCCGTATTCGAGTATTTTATCGCCACCAGCCAATTTCGCGTCTATCCGCTTTCGCTCCACAAACTCAACTCTATATACACAAGTTACGGGTTTTTAAAATTACTTTTTAGAAATTAGGGAAGTTGATAGAATACAGGTAAAATGGTTTACTAAGTAGTACTAGTCACAAAATCATCTGTAGAAAGTTAGATGCTCTCTTTGTTTGATAAGAATTAAAGAACTAAAGCTTAAAATGCTATGCTAACATTTCTTGATTTTATCAATTAAACCATTATTTTCCAGTCAATACTATCAAATATATATTTTTTAGCTACTGACTTACCAAAGCTAACATATCCAAAATTGTGATGGAGAAGGTAAAAATTAGAAAGTTTATGCAAAACATATTTTATAATGTTACATTTTAGTTTTACACAAAGGAGAGACAATAGAAGTGTAAAAAATGTTTTAAGGTAGTTACAATTAAGTTGTACTAGATTGATAGCAAGGCATGTACAAAATGAGCTGAACATCACGCGGAAAAAAAGGGGAAACACCGCGTAGTAGTTTCATTTCCGAATAAATCGACTATATCTTCAAAAATTAAATATTTTGGAACTAAAACAGTTCTCCATTTGGGTTTCCAGTCAGAGACAACTAACAAAGATGGAAATAGTTTTTTTAAATGTGAAAAATTTAAAAATAAAACTAGAAATGGAAAACAAAAGAATGAATATAATATAATTAAGCTAAGTCTGTAGATTCATGGGGTGGAGACTTTTGAATAATTAACACAGCAGCTGAAGAAGCATCATGAAAAAGCAGAATAAAAACAAAAGGATGCTTATTATCAATAACAGAATCATAATGGTAAAGACAGCTACTTTTCCAAAAGACAACTATAATACAGGTGTACGTGCCCACATCAGACACAGTGACAAAGACGTAGAACAAGTCTATAAAGATTTTGAAAAAGTACTCCTAGGACACTGAAACTCAATTATGAGAGAAAATTGTTGGGTCTTGGAAGAGAAACACAAGAGATCGGCTAATCGAGTTTTGCACACAACATTGCAAATACATTACTTGAACACCACGTACGCAGAAGATATATATGGACGATGTCATGTAACGTAATACGCCACCAGATAGATTTTGTACTAGCAAAACAGGGGTTTAGAAATCAAATTAAAAATTGTAGAAGTTACTCAGGTTCCGACTGTGACAGTGACTACAATATGGTTATGATGACGTGTGATCTAAAATATAAAAAGCTAATAAAGAAAAAAATTTGGCAACTGGGGATATTATAAAGAGAAAATGTGAAATAGATTTTGGAACAAAAAATAAGAGGGAGTATAGTATCACAAACAAATAGACCGGTCATAAAATGACATTAAAATAAATTTAATCTGAACTACAGAAGAAGTGATACCAAAACAAGAGAGTGAAATGCAAAAACCGTGGATTACAGAACAAAAAATATAATTAATTAAAGATAGAAAGAAATATAAGAATAATAAATTTCAAGGTCGGCTAAGGCGCTACAATCAAATAGGAAATAGAATTGACAGGGAGTCAAAAAGGGCGAAAGAACAGTAGTACATGCAAAATAAATGCCAAAAAGTGGAAAAAAATTAGTTGAAGCCGGAAAAATTGAATTGCCCTTCAAATTTATTAAAATCTTTTTTCGAGAACCTGGAAAACGCACTAATGGTCTGAGGAATAAAAATTGAAAAATATTAATAGATTGTGATGAAATCGTGGAAAAATAAAAACAATATTTTGAGCAATTATACGGTAATGTAGAGATAAACAAAGTAGAACTAGCAGAGGATGTGGATGCAGTAAATCTTGAAGAGTACACAATCGAACTGAAATTTGCTAAGGCCGTACAGTAATTCAAAAAAAAAAAACAAAGCAGTGAAAATATACGAATTTCCAACATAAATAATAAAGAATGTCATTGGATCAACTAACAAGAAACTATATCTAATAAATGAGATGTACAAAACAGAAATAATACCAGAAGATTTAAGCAGGTATATAATAGTGCCAATTTCAAAAAAGTAAAAACGGATAGATACGAAAACTAGCGTACAATATGTCTGATCTCACATGCATATAAAATATTGATCAAAATCATATATACGAAAATAGAAAGAGTAATAGAAGACCAATGCACGGACGACTAATTTGGTTTCAGAAAAAACTCAGGAACTAGAGAGGCATTTATAATCTTAAGAATCATAATTGAGATAAAAATACAAAAGAGTAAACCTACATGTATAGTTTTCATTAATTTGGAGACAGATTTTGACAATATAAAATTGTCTACACTCTTTGACATTAGTAAAGTAGGAATAAAATGCAGAGGCAGAAAAGAATTATAATCTCTATACCACGGGTAGAAAGCAGTGATAAGACAAACTGCCCAAAGAGAAGCGTCAGTAGAGCTAGCAGTCAGACAGGGATGTGTGTTGTCGCTACTCTCATTCAACCCTTATATTACAAGATGCAATCAGTAAAATCAAAATATCAATGAACGAAGCAATAAAAATACATAAAAGTAAAACAGTTATGATACGTTATGCTAATGATTTAACAATTATAAATAAAAGCAAACAAGGTTTACAACAATCATTGAATGCAATGAACTTAGTTATGAAAGAACACAGTATGGAAATAAACGTGATTAAAACAAAAACTGTGGTGGGTAAAGATATGTGACACAGGGACATATAAGCAAGAAAAATAAAGAAGGTTGAAGAGTTTTGTTATCTAAGCAGCTTTATAACTAAAAATGCAAAAATCAAAAGAGAAATCGTGGGCAGATTACAATAAGCGAAAGTAATGTTTCTTAAAAAAAGCAAATTACTAATATCCAGTAAAACAAATTTAAAAAGGAGAAAACAACTTCTACACTCCTTCGTATGGAGTGTCGGGCTGAAATTTGGACAATCGTAAAGAGCTAAGAAAGAATATATGCATTCCAGTTATGATACTACAGA
The DNA here is from genome assembly GCA_036346155.1 of Sinelater perroti. Classification (NCBI taxonomy): domain Eukaryota; kingdom Metazoa; phylum Arthropoda; class Insecta; order Coleoptera; family Elateridae; genus Sinelater; species Sinelater perroti. The sequence continues at coordinate 7,467,592 of JARFIY010000359.1, forward strand.
AAAATGTAAAAAGCAATATTAATTCATAAATGATTAAATAACGAAATATTAGAAAGAATAGTAGAGAAGTTAGAAGGCTAATAAAAGAGGTAATAAAAAGAAAAAACATACAGATAGGACATATATTTCGGCATTCGGGTCTATTACAAATAATAATAGAAGATACGACAGATGAAAAGAACACGCAAGGCAACTCTAGATTACAATATACCCCAAATAATAAAATTCTTAGATTGCGCCAGTTACCAAGACATAAAGTTTTGCCGAAAAAATAGAGAAAAGTAGTATTAAAACAAAACAATCCTAACGAATGACCACTTAGAAGAAGAAGACAATTAAGCATTGAAAAAGCAAACATAAAAAATTTGTCCAAAAAATCTGACTGATATAATATTATATTAATTCAAGTAATAAGATTTAAATATTACTAAAAATATGACTTTATTGCTTTGTGTTTTTCGATCATAATATCAGTAAAAAACAACTACATATTTTTAAATAAACAATAGCGTAAAAGCAGGCGGATTTTAACTACTACTTATGTATACGCATAATCATTTAATAATTTTATTTATGAATTTTAAAAAACTTTACATTAACGGTTAACTAATAAAATATAAATTATTGAGTTAAAATATAGGTATGACAATTGATAGCATAATTTAAACGTTATTAACGTAATTTACATATGACTAAAACGCCAAAATAACGTCCTAATTATTTTACAACCAGTAAAATGTTTTATTAAATAAAACAATTATAAAGTGTCTATTGCCATTAATGAAATACTTCAGTTACAATTTAAACACATAATTTTGAAGTTTTTATCAAATCCTCGGCTACAATATCTATACACAAAATATATGTTGTAAAAGCAGGGAAAATGGGGCTGTTATGCTTTTATAGAACTTTGTTGTAGAACCGTGGGATGAAACGCTAGATATGCGACAGGGCAGTTTTTCGCCGCGAGTTTATGACAATGGGATGGGATAAAATTTTATGTAAAAAGAGGAAATAAACGAAAACTTGACATGCATTGAAAGAAGATTATTTATATGTAGGGCGCGGAAATTACCGCAATGGATAATAACTAATAATTAATTGTCATAATAATTGTATATGGGTTGCGATAAACACTATTGTGAAGATACAAAGAACTCAATGACAATTAACTTCGTTACTTCTTTTCAAAAAAGCTTGCATTAGTGGTCATTGCGGTTCTTGTTTATAACAACTGATTTTTATTTTTAAAGACCCCGATTTTCTGTCCTATTTTATAATAAAAATAAAAGTGAAGAGTATTCTGGTAAATCAGATCACTTTAATATAGGTAAACCTACAGACTAATGTTTTGGCACCTAGTTTAAACATTGTAAGATACTAAAAAACACATTCTATAATTTTTGACAGAAAATTAAATTCTTTACAAAAATTGTGTGTAAAATTTTCAAAATAATTAAAATGCAAATTTAGAATCCAGTAACTTCGCTTTCAATGTGATTTTCTTTACAAAAAATTATCGTTTACAATTATAGCAGAACAAAATCACAAAACATTTAAGAAAAACCAATTTTTTCTCTTTTACTATAAATAAGAGACAATAATTTAAAGACAGGTAAACTAAAGACAGAGTTTTAAATTTACCGCTAGATCACGCAGAGCTCCTTATTACATAAACTATATTATTTTTAGTTATGGTACATTATAACTGTAGTTTAGTGTTTTTAATAATCCTGATAAGCTGAAAGTAGCTGGTACATAAATTATGCTCTTCATTACAAGAATTATTGTATTATTACTCAGATATTAGGCAATTAAAGTAATGTCTTACCCTTACCTAACATCGAGTATCAAATATTAACCTAACCATTATTTCTTCTATAATATTATTATGGATGTATTATTGCCTGAGTGAGTGGGAGGTATAGGTTACTATTTTCCGTTTGGAATTAATATATATGTATATAATTAATTAATATATGTCGCTTTGGTATTATAAAAATTGACATTATTTGGAGAAACAATTCAATGCGTCCAGAGTGGTAGATGTTTAACGGTTGGAAATTCCAACATTAACATGCTTTCTGTCAAAGCACTACTTGTACTATTCTCGTATGACAGCACAGCTTTATGAGGCATAATTTCGCAAATTTTATCGTGACTTTAAGAATAAAATACCTTTTAGTTTAGGCCAAGTCTATTCTAAATTCTTTTCCCGCACGCCTTTTTTTCTAAAAAAAATTTGAAATCACTAAGGGTTGAGTTGTAGGCATTAAAAGAAGCAAAGGTTTTGTGTTTATGTCAATACAGTCTGTGACTGCCATTCATAGATAACAGCGAACCATTTAAGCATAATTTTATTGTAGAAAAGGAAAAGCTAAATATAATTAATTTAAGTCTTTTCTAGCTCATCACTCTAAAACACCAGAAAAAATGAATGCGTTTCAGTATAATAAATCTCTGAAATAAATAAACAAATATCGTATCTTAATTTGTTTTACTTATTACGGTAATTATAAAAAAATGACCTAACGGATAAATCAGGTCATAATTTTAACATGGATGAGACTGAAATTTATTCAAATAATAGACCTACTGATGTGATTACTGGTAGATCATATTTTCAATAATTTCTAAAAACAAAAGCGAAGCTGTTTCTGCTAATTTGTTGTAATGTTTAAGACACTTTTTCGTTCATTTTAAAAACATATAATATAAAATTATGCTTACTTATTAGGAAAATTATAGGCAAGTTTAGTCTTTTGGATGAGCCAATCTCAAGACCGTTAAGTAAAGATCAAATGACTTTACGTAATAAAGAAAATGCATCAGTAGGATGTTAGGCAAAGTGTGACTATTTCTATAAATAAAAAAACAATATATAAATAGCAATTAATGCCACTAAAATATTAATATCAAAAAGAAAGAATTTATAAGTAAATTTTGAAACCGGTCGGAACATATGTTTGTTAACTTTGGGGTTGTACCAAACAAGGTGACTTAGAGATATTAGAAAGTAGAAGTTGCGGCATTCAGAAGATAGCTAGAAAACATGATGAGAAGCTTTATCAACACGACAATATGGAAGCTATTTGACTCCTAGACAATATAAACCCAGTACGCAAACTCAAGAGGAAAAAGCCTCTTGAACTAATCTTGTTAAAAACAGTGTCAGTAGTCAATAGTGCATAAGAATTATGTGCTTTTTAATGTGTTAGAAACTAAGGACCACTAATGGGTAAAAGCTTAGCTTAAGTTTCTAATTAATCTTTAATTTAAAATAAGACCACTTATTAGTTTCTTTCACTAGATAATAGTTGTATGAAGTATTAGATTGGTGCTTTATTTAAATAAAAAAAAAACATTTTTGAAAGAAAGTGTGGTTAAGCATAAGAAAAAAAATCTGGTGTGAACATCACACGACTTTCCTTAACCTATTATTATATATTATACCGGGTCCATATCTCGGCCCTGCGCTGCTCTCGTCCCGGAACTTGTTAATTTAAAAAAGGACGAGGCGCGAGTCCAACACTCGAAAGCTGATTAAAATAAACAGTACAAGACAATAATTGACTCGTACATAAAATTTTGCTACGTCACTGAAGGCACCACGCGAGCTCGGCCGCACGGCCTTCCCCATTATCGCCTGCGTGCTCCCTCCTAGCAGCCAAGCGCTCACCCGTCCTCCTGCAGTAGGCTGGGAAGCTCTCCGAGCGCGCTGTGATTGGTCCGTTTAATTATTTTTTAATCGGCTATAACTTATTTATTTGACCTCGGATCAAAAAATTTCATTGTAATTTTTTGTTCGTCTCGGTCTGATCTATCCGGTAATATAAATTTCCCGAAACATTTTATGAACACCCGGTATATTAAAATCCTGAACTTCAATTTTTTTCGAGTTCCTATTTTACCAACTTTTATTTTAAATTCATGTTTATCTCATTGTAATAAATCATTTTTATTCTCATAAATTTTTTGTATCTTCAACCGTTTAGATTCGCGACCGCTTTGCGGCCGCTTTTGCGACCTTGCGACCAAACGACTTGGCCGATTTTTACCAAAAGATTCGCACTGCGTCCCCTACCTATAAGTAACTTGCATAACAAAATTTCAAGTCCCTAGCTCTTACGGTTCTCGAGATATCCTGTTTACTGACAGACCGACAGACACACACACAGACGAACCAATGGCCCAAAACAACTTTTTTGGTGTCCCGAGGCTATAATTCGTCCAGAAATGTGAAAAACTGGGCAGGTCAAATTTCCACCGATTACATTACTTTCCTTATTACAGGATAAGGAAAGTAATAAATATACAACGAAGAAAACCAAATTTGATTTGTCAGATTCAATAGGTAAGGGTTGTAAATATATCTGCTTATAATGTGACAAAAAACTTCAAGGAAAATAGTGTATTTATTGTAAAAAAGACTACAATTAAATTAAAAGTGCAGATTACTATATTTAATGCATTAGCTATAAACAGCGGTTACATACATTATGTTCAAATAAATTAAAAAACGTATAACAATTTAAAATTAAAAACAAAGAAAATAATATTATTTATATTACATTATATATATTTTAAAGTAGAATGTTTTTATTTCTGACTAATATATTTTATTAGTTTAACGAATCTTAAGTTATTCTAAATAACTTATATATTACTTAATGTAGTTAAGTATAACTTCCCTTGTTTGAATTTTTATTTAATTAATAAGTAAATGAGTTTTTTGGTATTTATTAAATTGTTGCGTCTCTTTATCTCTAAAAACTATGTAGTACTTTAAGTTAGACGTAGTAACGCTTCTTTTACCATAGCTTAGTTTCAATCTAACATACAAAGCTTATTATTTAGGTATCACTTAAGCTTAAATCTGTTGAATAAAACTCTTCCGTGTTATGTACTATAAATAAAATAAAATATAAATTACTTAAAAGAACTCGCATTTTTGACTAACCTCTAAAGAGAAAATGACTCGATGACATCCAGTTCACGCGAATTTCGGAATGCCACCAACAAAGTTATTATCTATCACTGATCGATATGTGATTTGCGAAAGAATATTAAGCTTTGGTGCCTGGCATAAATCTAATTAAGCTTGGAGGAGGAACTTAATCAACTTTGCGGCTCCGACGCAAAAATATATTTCATTTGAATCTGAGGCCAGGCCCAGAGCTTCCTAATGCGTTAAAATAATATGAAATATGAGAAGCATTATATTAGTGAAATATGAACCGCCGAAAATTAGTCCGAATTAAAATTTCTAAAAATACGGGTTCAATTTTGGTATTAACACACCGTAAACAAATTATTTTTGGTTATATGAAAATGGAAGCTTTAAGTTACCAAAATATAATTAATATTTGGCAAGAAACAGTAATTTATGATTTTTGGCATTATGTAGTTGTATACTACATCACATTTTAGTCCGTATCTAGAAACCCTACATGGGAGTTAATCATTAAAAAGCTGTTTTTTGATAAAATAAACTTGTTATCTTATCCATGTCCGCTGATGGCAGAATGTATCTTTAATACTAATTCTTTAAAGTTTATTTAACTAGTTAATGCTATATTTTCGTTTTTGGTTAAAATTGTAAAAATAATTTCATTATAATAATTGTCACGTGGCAATGTATTGAGTCTTAACAAAAGCATAATTACCATATTACAAATATTCCTGTAAAATAAAATTCCTTATAAAATAAAAGGTTTTGTATATTAACTTGTAATAGCAACTATGGTCATGCCTTGTGTAGCAAAGAAGCTTATTTAATATTTATTGAAATGAAAAAGGGTTCTGATTTGGTACTAAGAAAGAAAATCTGGAACAGCTTGGCATAAAGAGGAACAAAAAAACAATTAATCTAGGCAATAAAAAGTGTATATAGAAATAGCAGGAATTATGTATTCTTACATATTATATAAAAATCACGTCAAGTTGACTATGATGGTCAGTTTGGCGGATGCTCTATGGACGCTACTTGCCAGTTGCAACCTACAACATATTACCGTCAAGATAAAATAGTTAGCAACATCAAAAAGCCGAGTACTTTATAATAGGCACCCAGAAACTTTCTTTTTAATTGTTTTTACTCGAATTACAATTATGAGCACGTAATGCGTAGAGCAATGAAATAATGTTCATCTCTCTCAGGGATTGTACATGTGCGATGTATTATACATTCATTCATAACCATCGACAGACCGTAGATAGAAAAATCCAGAATAGTGGTTTTGAGGTCTAGTTTGTTGTATTTGACTATAATCATGTCGTTATCATAAATTTTTCTGTTGGTCGTCCGTTATCGGTCGGAACACCATACACATAACAGATTTATCGCAAGTCTGTAATAGATGTGAATACCGTTCATTTTTCAATTGAGCCGCTGTTGTATCAGCAATTTTTCAGTGGGCAAAGGACACCCATACCCATATTCTCAGCAGCCATGAAGCCATGGCGGAAACGTTGTGAAAAATGTGTACATCTAGACGGAGATTACGTTGAGCAATAACAGAGTCTTAACTTTCTTAAGCAAGTACTTTTGCAGAAAATCATTTGTACATTTTAGGATTTGAAAACACCTAATACTGTTTTATTTTAGAAGTAGATACATCAAAAAATAGATTAAGCAAATAAATCATTTGTAATATATAATAATGATTTAGGTATATTAAATATTTTTTTTATTGAAACATAGTACATCAGCAATCAGAATTACAAGAGATTCTATGAGCTAATTTGTTGTTAAAGTTGATTGGCTTGATGAGGTTAACACCCATTGGTGCTTCCTCGCAGTTTCCTAATCCTATTGATTGAGGATGATGGATTCACACTGGAGGATTCACGTTAGTTTGTAGGTCCCAAGGCCATTTCCGCTTTAATCGCCGAAAGTTTGGTTGTAACGTAAGTGGTTGTATAAGGTCGTTTGGATGATATGTAAGTCTATCATAGTGTCTGGTTGCCCGTTCCGTAATTACATCACGCACGTATGGTGTGTTGGAGTCGGTATGTAGGGTGAGATTTGTCACGTACCATGGAGCATCCATAAGAGTTCTTATTGTCTTGGATTGGAATCTCTGGATTATGTCTACGTTAGAATAGCTAGAGCAGCCCCACAGCTCACATCCATATGTCCAAATAGGACGTAAGATGGTTTCATATATAAGGAGTTTACTCTCGGTTGCTAAAGGTGATTTCCGACCTATTAGCCAGTACATTTTTTTAACTTTCAGATCCATGGCTTTGCGCTTCTTCTTTATGTGTTGTTTCTAAGTTAGCCTTTTGTCCCAGTGTAATCTCAGATACGTCACTTCTTCAGATTGTGGTACATCAATGTTGTTTATGGTAACAGGAGGGCATATTCCCCTTAGCATTGTAAATGTTATTTGAACTGACTTATTTTCATTCACCTTAATTCACCATTTGTCTAGCCATTCTTCTATTAAATGTATGTGTTCCTGCAATAATCTTGTAGCAGCTAAAGGGTCTTCATTGCACGCGAGGATGGCAATATCATCTGCGAACGTTTCCATTTCTGTGTATATTTCTGTTATTGGTACATCAGCAGTGAAAAGTAAGTATAGGACTGGGCCCAAAACGCTGCCTTGGGGAACCCCAGCGGTAATTGGCTGTAGTGTCGAGATTTTGTTTCCGAATTTTACTAGGAAATAGCGGTTTGAAAGGTAGGATTCGAAAAGGAGATAATATTGGTGCGGAAATAATGCTTTTATTTTAGCCAGTAACCCTTTGTGCCACACCTTATTAAAGGCTGGTCGGACGTCCAGGAATACTGCCGTGCAGTACTTCTTACTTTAAAAAGCTTTCTGAATTACGTTAGACATGCGGTGGCACTGTTGAATAGTAGAATGATCTCGTTAGAATCCAAATTGGTGCTTTGGGATCCAATCATCCAGTGGTGTGTCTTTATTTAACCAACTTAATATCAGCTTTTCTAGGAGTTTGGCAATTCTTGATAACAGGCTAATTGGGCGATAAGATTGCACTTCATTGTGGCGGCTTACCAGGTTTCAATATTACTATAATTTGCGCCATTTTTAGTTGCGGCGGCCAGTAGATTAAGCGCAGAATTGCGTTAAATAATGCTAGTAGTTGTCTTTCCCCAGTTTCTGGTAGCTGTTTAAGGATAGAACCAGTTATGAGGTCGTAGCCTGGTGCTTTTTTGTTTGCTCAAGAATTTTATCTCCTGACGTAATTCACCGATTTTAAGATCCCGTATTGGGAATGAAAGTTGTAGTGGGGCTTCGAGGAAGGTGTCTACTTCTATATCTATTGTTTCAGAGTTAGGTCTAAATACTTCTGCCAGATATTGTGCGAATAGGTCAGCTTTTTCTTGGTCAGATCTGGCCCACGTGCCGTCTGTGTTACGTAGCGGCGGTATATGTACCTGTGGCCTCTTGAATTCCTTTGTGGCTTTCCATATACTGCAGTCGTCCTTGAAAAGAGAAGTTACATATTGTTGAAATGTGTCGTTTTTTACTTCGTTCAGTTTTCGTTTAAGTTTATTAGTAATTCGATTGCACTTTGTCTTGTCGTTTCTATTATGTGTTCGTTGCCAGACTGCCCTAGCTTTCCTTTTTTCCTTAACCAGCTTCATCACTTCTCTTGGGAAGTTTTGTGAGCTGGGTTTTTGCTTTTCCATGCGCGGTGAAGCATACCATGCTGCTTCTTGTGTAGTAGTTATAAATTTGTTGATTCCACTGTCCAACTATTCAGTCGTTTTTAGGCTTATATTAAGATCAAGATGTTGATCCATATACTCTTTAAAGGCGTCCCAATCTGTGCGTCTGTTACATAACATTGGTTTGGCTTCTTTTCTAATTACTGTAGCACTAATGGTAAGTATGACAGGTGTGTGGTCAGATGATAGATCATAACTGGATGTTATGTCTACGTAGTTAGATGAAACTCCTTTAGCAACGAAGAAATCTAACAAATCCGGAATTTTGCCAGGGTCCGTTGGCCAGTAAGTTGGGCTACCTGTTGAGAAATATGTATAATTATTATCAGTTATGAGTTTATTAAGTTCTCTGCCTTTTGTGGTTATCAGTCTACTGCCCCATCTGGTATGCTTCGCATTAAAGTCTCCGCCAGTTATAAATCCTGACCCTAAGGAGTCAAAGAATGGCTGTAGCATGAGTTTGGTTATTTGGTGCCGAGGGGGGCAATATGTTGCCGCTATTGTAATTGGATTTGGTAGTTTATTTACTTCAATCACTGTGGCCTGTAAGAAATTTTCTTCGAATTTTGGTAGTTCGTGATGTGTTATTGATTCACGAATGATAATGGCAGTGCCGTACCATCCGGATTCCGGATGTAATAAGATAGTGCGGTATTTTTATGTGGGTTCTTACAGTAAAATGGGTTTCTGATATAAGGAGGATATCAATGTTGTTTATACTGAGGAAGATTTCGATTTCTTGTTTTTTGATTGAGGCCGTTGGCGTTCCAGAGTGCAATTTTAAGGAATTTGGCCATTATCGAACTAATTTATTTATGACCGTAGTAAGCATGTTCAAAATAATGCTATTTTGTTGTATTAGTTGATTGAACATACCTTTGAATTCTTCTAAGAACTGTGTGAGTGTTAGGTCTTGAGGTGATTGAGGTTTATTTGTGTTTGTTTGTTCACAGTTAGTATTTGGCATTTTCCAGTAGTTCTTCACTGGCAAGGGAGGAAAGTTTTGTGGATTTGTCTTGTAAGAGGCATGTGTGTTTGGGTGTTCGGTTTTATTTTGTTTTGTAGCTCTTGGTAGATTGAACAGCCCTTGTAGTTTGCGGGATGTGCACCATTGCAGAGTGCACAAGTAGCAGGGGTTTCCCTTGTTTTTTGCATGTAATAGAATTGTGCGGTCCGCCACATTTAACGCAGGCGTATGGCCTATTACAATATGACTTTGTATGGTTATAGTTTTGGCATCTTGTGCACTGGACCAGGTTCATATTTCTGTGGGGCGGTTCAACAGAAATTTTTAAGTTTTGTAAGTAATTTATGTTATATATGTCTTTGTTATTGGTGGCTGGCTCCAAATCTACAAAGAATAGTAGTAATGCTTCTTTAGTTTTCTTATGTTTTATGTTAGTAATGTTTCTAACCTTGTGATTATGAGTAGCTAGTTCAGCTGTAATATCATCTACTGGAATTGTAGGATGTATGTGCCGTAGGACTACTCTGTATGCACGATCCTGCTTGATTTGGTAAGTGTGGTGAATGACACTGTTTTCCTGGAAATGTTTGACGAGTTTTCTGTACACATCCGGGGAATGCACATTAAATTTGACTACGTTATCAGCCATACTTTTGGTGTTCCTGTTCCATAATATCCTTCAAGCTGTTTATCATTTCCTGATAATTGTTAACTCCATATACGTAGATTGGAGGGGGTTTGGGTATTTTATTTGAGTTTTTGTTGGCACCGTTATCTTGATTATTGTTTGTTACGTCTGTAACTTTTGGTAAAATTGAGTATTTGTTAGTTTGTGTTAGATTAAATGATTGTGGCGGATCTTGTGTGTTTTGCAATTTCCTTCTTTTTCTTTTTAGGTTATTAACTTTTTGCCAAGCATTTTTTTTGTCTGCAATGTTTTCTTCTTCCTCTGCGTCGCTAATAATAATTTCCATTGGTTTTTGTGTCGTAATTTATTGATGCAATGGTTAGACTTGAGGCGGCATTACAAATTGAGACATTGAAGAGTGACCATATTGATAAGGTTGGAATGTTTGTATTTGTGGCGACACTGAGTAGCTATTGGGCATTTGCTGGCATTGCTCAGGTGTTATTTGTTGTGGGTTGTTATTTGGGATAGATGGGTATTGTTGGTAAAATGATGCGTTTTGTTGCGTGGGGTTGTAGCCATTGCCAAATGGCAGCATGCTATTAGTTTTACTTACATGCATGCACTGAATTATGTAGTAAACAATACAAAAATGAAAATAGTTTATTCCAATTAATGCACTGGTTTATCACTGCTCGAGGTTCACTGTACGATAGCGATAACATGCAGCGCGCACGACTTAGGCATGTGCTCGGCTTGAGCGCTCGAACCGTACTATATTAAATATAACACAAGATTTTAAATAAGTGAAGCATAATAAATTTAAACTTTCTACAATTATGTTCGTGATTAATAGTTTTCGTTGAAATGCGTATGCCGTGTTTCATTTATGTATGCGTGTAATTATAACATGCATTTTCAAAATTCTGTACACGTAAGTTCTACTACAATGAAAACCTGAATTACTTATTAAGATGCAGGATGGCACGATACCTGCTAGCTATAACGACGTATAATTAACAGTTGCGCAATTTGCATATTGATGTATGGTGTGGAACACCGTAGCACCGTAGTTGTAAGATTTTCTTGATTAAACTATTTCCTGTTTTACCATTTTAATAATTATCCATAAACAATCAGCTTTTTGATTTATGACAGAATATTCTGTATATTTATTATACAAGGACTATCCCAAAAATATTTAGCTAATGTGTAGTAGACGAAAGTGGCCTGTAGTGAGCATGCGTAAATGAGGATAAATTTTACTAGCCGGAATAATTGGGAATAAACACATATAGTCGCATTTGCAGTAAATGGGCAAGTGGAGCAGCGAAGTTTGCAACAAAATTTGTAAGAAATCCGGAAATGTTAAATAGGCATGGTATAAAATCAACAAGACTAAACGACCGAGAACTATAAAAGCTCAAGGTTCCAAAATACTAATGTGTGTAAAATTTTGACGCGTTGCGGAGAAAACTTTTTCGAAATTGCTGTCACTGAACAAAATTTGTTTAAGAAAGTTATAATCGGAGATGAAGCATCAGTCAATGGCTAGTATTTGGAAACAAAAAGTTTAGTGAAAAGGCCCAGGCTACGCACAAATGTCTATTTTATTTTTCTATAAATCTATAAATTTTTGTTGTAGAATTTTAATTTTTTGTATTATATGGCTTAATACTTTTGAGACAGACCAAAGTATAAAATGATTTTACAAATAATTTTTTTCCTTTAAGAAATCATTCTATTCTACACTTGATAGTTCAATTATTTATTTTTTCCGTAACAATACCATCAAATATGTAATTTTTTGGAGGTTATTCACATTTACTATCAGAAATGTGTTTTAGATATAAACTAAAACTTTGTATGTTAAAATCAAGCGTTCAGTATTCCAAAAAATTTTTCCACCTTTAAATTCTACAGTTAGAAAGTTGTAAAAGTTTTGCTAAAATATAGGTTGTACCTGTTAACAAAGTATAGTTCAAAACTAGCACAAACAAGGAAATGAGAAAGTTCACTAATAAAACCGAGGTGCCAATTCCCAATGTGATATCAAAAAGAAAGAAACTTGTAAAAATGTTTTAACTAAAATGTGCTTGCAAAGGCAATAGTGTCAAGGAAAATTTTATTCTATCGTTGATTCTTTAAAAAATAATATATTGGAAGTAAATAATATAAGTTACTTGGTTACTAAAAGTAAAAGATAAAAAGAATAAGAATGCGGACCTCTAGGGCACAAAGGTTGTTACACCATTCCGTATTAGAGATGGTGCACGACAACTAGGCATTAAGGGTAAACATATAAAAGGCTTAAATTTTCAAATTTTGCGGGTCATGTTTAAACGCGGGTTAAAGCTTCACCAACATTTAAAAGCAAAACATGCTACTATTACTAGGACAGATGAAGTAACAATAAAATTATGCAAAAGAAATTTTATGAGTTTGGAAAACGGTATAAAGATTTTGTAGAATACTACATATTGGAGGTCTTCTTGTCACGACTTTCGGAAAATTTACTGCAGTTTCTTGTTCTATGATTTCTAGGTCTCCCCTCACCCTTTTAAAGCTCCTCCCTCTGTCTTGTTTTCACTCAGAATGGTGGCGAAAAGGACATATATTTCTTATATATATTTTGCCACAGTCCAAAAATATAATAAATTGTAGAAAGTAGAGAAGAGGTATAGCTATAAATATGTTTTGATTTCTATCCTTAACTTTTCAATAAATTCTGATTAGATTAACAACAAATTATGAAATACATCTTAGAGACATCTGCTACAAAGGATATTTTTGCTTATAAATATTTTATCTATTTATTTACCTATCAATCAATCGGTGCGGCCGGAATAAGTGGAATGTATAAGTAATTTTGAATTTTGAATAAAGACTTGAAACAAACCTAAAGTTAAAACACTAACCTGTGCAAACGGCGCTTTCCCGCAGATATCGGTTCCCTGTTGTTGGTCCTGGGGCTTCCAGAAAAACAGGATATGAGGATATGGACAAAAAAATAGGACAAGTTACTCTAACCTTCACAGTAGAAGCCGAAACGGTAGCGTTTTCCTGGCCTAAAAGGTTCCTTCATCGAGTCAGATGAAAGAAAATGGACCGAGTTTTTCCCGGCAAAATTTCAACCCCGAAAAATTAGCTTTTAACAAAAGGCCTGGCAGAAAATTAAAACTTCTGCTGCCAATTAAAGCCGCCGGCGAACTCTCGGTTAAAAAGAAAAATGCTCTCGTCTTACGGAAAACTTGCCTGCGAGAACACAGCCAGAAAAGGCCAAATGCAAACCCGAACGAAATGCGAAATGCAAATGCAAGAAGGTAAAAGCGTAAAACTGCGCGAACTAAATAGGCCGAAAAGCAAGTGCAAATGAATAAAAGCAAAGATGTAATGTCGCGCCAACTAAACGAAGTCGAAATGCTAATTACCAAGTGCGTGCGGACCGCCGGCCATATCGCAACGCGTGCTTGAACAAATTTAGCCGATAAAACAAATTTCAAATATATATATATATATATATATATATATATATATATATATATATATATATATATATATATATATATATATATATATATATATAACTTAGTTCACGTGATGAACCGCGTTTATTTTGGGTAAATTCTCGACGTTTCGGTATCGGCTTTGATGCCATTTTCAAGAGGTTAGCTCTTCACTCGGGGTCTCAATCTGCCTACTCCCAGAGCTAGAGTCTTTGAATAGACTGAGCTGTCTGTGATCTTTTATAGGGCTGGAAGTGAAAGGTTGTTTGACGGGAGATGCGTTGGGCTGGGGAAAGTTTGTAGGATTAAAGATGTTGCGTAATTGGCGGTGCGGAGCAATAAGGGACTTCCACATGACAGGCAAACGCTGGCTGTCATCTCTTGTGTTGAGGAACTGTATGCGTTTTTCTATTTCAATTGCCTCACGTACTATTCTGCTGGTAAAATGGGAAATGGGGGCAATGGTTTTAGCCCCAGAGAAATTAATTTTGTGGCCTGTTTCTTTGCTGTGTTTGGCAAGTGCCGAACCATTATCGCCTTTCCGTACGGCCAGAGAATGCTCGTATATTCGGCTAGATATTTACCAATTTGTTCGACCTATGTAGGTTCTTTGGCAGTCTCCACAAGGTATTTCATACACTCCTTGGGATTCATTGGGGCAGTGAGGCATTGAGGCTGAGCGAATAAGCCCAGATATTTGGTTATTTGTCGTAAATACCGTACGGATATTTTGCCGCATTAGTATGCGGCTTATTCTATCGGTGATGCCTCTGAAGTAAGGTAGGAATGTTTTTTGTTGGTCAGGAGGGTTTTGGGATTGAGAGTTAGTGTTTTAGTTATATTTTTGATTATATTAGTTTTGGATTTGTTGGAATATCCATTTTGCGGTAGGGTGGTGGTAATGGATTTGATTTCTGTATTTCGATTTTTCGTATCGGAAATCTGATGGATCTGGTTATGAGGGATTTTGCAACCGAATGAATTTGGGCAGGGTGGTGATGGGGTTTGGCATTTAGGTAGCGGTTAGTGTGAGTGGGTTTTCTGTAGACAGTGTAATAAAAGCTGTCATTAAAAGGATTTCTTGTTATGAGAGTATCAGATTTTTAAAAAGATATTCTTTGCAATTGAAACAAATATTTACCTAAAAAAGCCACTACAACTACTAAATTCTAATGAATTTTAAGGTTTTGCTGACATTGTTTTAATAATTTTTGATTAAAATAGAATTTATAAATTAATTTATTTTATTTAAAATACATTTTATTATCATCAGAAGTTAATCGATTGGAGAAATGGGAGCATTTGTGGTGTGGCGGCCTTTCGCCCTTGAACCGCTTATCTCGCGGCGGCATGCTGGCGGCTGTGATGTCTGCCCGTTTTGCCATCGCACACAAAACGGCATATGGGCTTTTGCACGGCCGACAAGTCTGCATACGCCGTCGGCGGCACCTTTTGATAGGAAAGGTGCTGGCGAATGCAAATTGCCCGCAAAGACCTGCCGCCAAGCCAGGCGCGAAGCCCGGCAACATTCACGTACCGCAACTCGGCCAACTTGGTCGTGTTTAACACCGCATACATTCACGCATCGCAGCTCGGCCAACTTGGTCGTGTCTCAACCCGCAAGAAACTCGCCATCATCAGCGCGACCAATTTCGGTCGTGTCTCAACCCGCAAGAACATTCGCTACCCGCAAAAACCCGATCCGCAACGCAGAAGTGGCTACCTGGGAATCGCCGACGAAGCCAAAGCCGAAGCCGATTCAGGTGAGCGATTTGGCAATATTCGTTGGTGGATATCGGTAGCCGCCCCCATCCGCTTACGCGACGGCCGTTTAAGGGACGATTTGGCCTTATCGGCTGACCTTCCATACGGGCCGTACTACGCTTCACACCGCATCACGAGAGCGGCTATTTGCACGTCTGCCTCTCCATTTGTTGGTCCTTACGAGCCGCATCGGTATCGTATCCAACACCGCATCCACGAGAGCGGCTATTTACACGCCTGCCTCTCCATTTTGGTCCTTCGATCCGGATCGGTATCAGATACAATTTATTACGCTTTATTCAAGTAAAGTTCCCTTATAATGGATAAGCTTGAATTAAAATTAGTTCAGTTAACTGCCAAAAAAGAGGCGATTTTCGAACGATTTAATCGTTTATACAATACGTCAACTAATATTTCAAATTATGAATTACGCTCAAACGAATTATTTTTATCTCAAACTGAAGCTATTAGTGAATTATACAGCAGGTTTGAAACAATAATTGAAGAAATTAACAATTTGCAGTTTGAAATTGATCAGACTCTCCAGACTACTCATGTTTAAATTCTATTGAAGATTTATATTCGAGTATTAAATATAAACGCAACCTTATATTGTCAAACAGCAAAACATTTACATTAGATCAAAAAAGAGGTATCGTAAAATTACCGCCAATTGAACTACCTTCTTTCGATGGCAAGACTGAGAGCTGGCCAATATTTTACGAAATATTTCGTAGCAATGTGCATTTAAATACAAATTTGACTGACGCGCAGCGTGTGCAGTATTTGATTAGTAAATTAACTCATGACGCTTTAAAATTAACCGCAGGTATTATTCCTACAGGGATACTTATAATATTATATGGGATAGTCTTGTTAAAAAGTATCAAGATAAACGTAGTTTAGGCAGTCATTATCTAAATAACATTCTGGACATTAAAGGATGCGTCGGTAATGCTGTTAGTTTGAATACATATATAGAAAAATATTCCGCGTCCATCGCCGCATTAAAACAGTTAGACATTCCCGACCTATTAGATTTTGTCTTGTTACATTGTGGTTTAAGAAAACTTGATCCCCAAACGCTTCAACAATTCGAAAATAGGGTGAGCGGAATAGAATTACCCTCCTGTAAACAATTTATTTCATTTACGCAAGATTATATCAAAGTACTCGAGCGCTCGCATGTTAATAATTCGCAGACCAAACCGCCCGCAAATTCCAGTTTATCTTATCACAGCCTTGGCCGTGGCGCACAAGGTGCCTGCAAGTCGTTTGTGTCGAGTGAACAGATTTTTAATACGCGTTGCCCGCTATGCGACAGAGAACACCAGCTGTTTCGCTGCCTTGAATTTAAAAATATGAAATCACCGCAAGCGCGTTTCGAGTTAATTAAAGCGAAACGCGGCTGTATAAACTGTTTAAGTCTATCTCACGCGTTAACTAAATGTAAATCACGGAACGTTTGTAAAATTTGTAAAAAACAGCACCATTCTTTACTGCATTTTTCGAACTTAAAGAATGATCGCCGAATAAAGCCGTCTGTGGCGGCTGGACCGCAAGCAGGTAACCGTGCGCCCATAATAGCTGAGTCAGCGAATTCAGAAACGCAACCTCACACGTCTTCTGTTTCGCTTAGTGCGGCGGCATCGAGTTCGGCTATATTGTTATCGACCGCACAGATCTATGCACATGGAAAAAACGGAAATACGCTCGTCGTCAGGTGTTTAATAGACAACGGGTCGCAAAATAACTTAATTACTATGGATTGTTGTAAACGCTTGAACATTCCCATAATTAAATTACGCAATTCATCTTTACAAGGTGTTGGTATGACCTCGCGACCTGTACACGGTTTTATTGATTTCGCAATAGAATCGCGAATTAATCCTAACAACAAATATTACATTCGTGCTTTAGTAGTTGACTGTATTACAGACAAACTTCCCGCAAATTTCATTACATTAAATGAAGATATGTCATATTTAAATAATTTACCGCTTGCCGATTTATCCTGGAATGTACCGGGAGAAATTGACGTTGTGCTTGGTGCTCAACTGTTTCCTTATATTTATTTGGAAGATAGGATCGATTCTGGTAACCGCGCACCACCCGCTATATTAACCAGCTTTGGTTACGTGCTTATGGGAGATATTGCATGTCATTATGATGCAACCTGCCTACATAGTACATCTTCGTTTACCGCGCTTGCTAACGTTGACATTGAGTCAAGTTTACGGAAGTTCTTTGAGTTAGAGGAAATTCCATCTCAACGTTTTATTAGTCCAGATGAATTAGATTGCGAAAATAACTTTAACTCTTCGATTTTATTTAAAGACGGCAGATATTTTGTTGATTTACCCTTTTCTCGAAACCCCTCGGAGCTGGGTAATTCACGCGCTCTGGCTCACCGTCGTCTACTTGCGCTCGAGCGTAAATTCGATTGCGTGCGAACCCTACGCGAAAATTATAATAAAACTATCGCCGATTATATAACGCAGGGTATTTGTCCCAGGTGCCTGACTCTGAATTGACAGAGGAGGGTTACTACATACCGCATCACGCCGTTGTCAGACCAGATAAGGACAGCATCCGTATCGTTTTAGACGCTAGTGCTAAAACGCACTCAGGGCTGTCACTTAATGACATTTTGCATGTCGGACCTAATTTGCAGGCCGACTTGTTCTCGTTGTTACTCGACTTTCGTACATTCTCAATAGCAATGACCGCTGATATAAAACAAATGTTTTTGCGCATCGGAGTAAACGAGCACCATCGTAAATACTTACGAATTTTATTTCGTTTCAGTAGGAACGAACCTATTCGCACTTACAATTTTGACCGCGTACCCTTCGGGCTAAAGCCTAGCCCTTACCTAGCTATGCGTACGTTACGCAACTTAGCGTGCGAGCATAGTGACCGCTTCCTGAGGCTTCTAAACTGGTAGAAACTCAGTTTTACATGGATGATTATGTCGATTCGGTTCCCGATGAACAGACTGCCATGCGATTGTCTCGCGAATTAATCGATTTATTTAAATTAGGCTCTTTCGACCTTGTCAAATGGGCCACTAATTCACCCGCTTTATTGGAGGTTCTTCCCGAGTCTCACCGCTCACCAGTAAATTTTTCTGGCATGGGTAACGATATTTACAATTTTAAAATCCTTGGTTTAACCTGGGACCCTGCTGACGATTACTTTTCTTTAACAACAAGCGCTGTAGAAGATAAATGCACAAAGCGCACGATTATATCGCTACTTGGCGTTGTAGCTCCAGTTGTGCTGTACGCCAAAATTCTTATTAAGGAACTATGGCTAGCTAAAATAGACTGGGATGAGGTTCCTCCGGAATCCATCATCAGTCGCTTTTCAGCTTTTGCACGCGATTTTTCCGCACTCTCTTCTCTAAAAATTCCGCGCCATATTGGCATTGTGGGAAAAGCAGTAGTGAACATCGTAGCCTTTTGTGACGCGAGCTTCAGTGGTTACGGTTGTTGTGTTTATTTACACATCACTGATCCTGAAGGTAATATCACCGTCCGGCTTTTATGTGCAAAGTCAAAGGTTTCTCCAGTTAAAATAACAACGCTAGCTCGATTAGAACTTGTCGCCGCTTTGCTGCTGTCCAAGCTTGTTCGCGTGGTCCGCGATAAACTTTCCGCTCGTGTACCTATTACAGGTGTTTATGCCTTCTCGGATTCTACAATAGCGCTTTCGTGGATCCACTCATCGCCACATAGGTGGTCTATTTTTGTCAGCAATCGTATTGCTAAAATACAAGATAATTTACCTTCTTCTGAATTGACAGAAGAAAGCTTGAACTTAACAAACCGCAAAAGGCTTTTAGATCAGCTTGTATTGTCTTATTGGAAACCTTTGCCAACCCAATAAACAATATTTTAGCTGACTTATGTATATATAGATAGTGTATTAATAGGGCATTTATATATAGTTTGTTACGATATAAATCTAACCGCAATTTAACGCACCTGAAATATAATAGTTCATTTCAGGAATTTAATGACAATATTGTTTCAAACCGCTGTTAATAGCTCCTTGATAAGGTAATAATGTTTTGAAAGCTCAGGACCTTTCAAGGCGGGGAGTATGGTGTGGCGGCCTTTCGCCCTTGAACCGCTTATCTCGCGGCGGCATGCTGGCGGCTGTGATGTCTGCCCGTTTTGCCATCGCACACAAAACGGCATATGGGCTTTTGCACGGCCGACAAGTCTGCATACGCCGTCGGCGGCACCTTTTGATAGGAAAGGTGCTGGCGAATGCAAATTGCCCGCAAAGACCTGCCGCCAAGCCAGGCGCGAAGCCCGGCAACATTCACGTACCGCAACTCGGCCAACTTGGTCGTGTTTAACACCGCATACATTCACGCATCGCAGCTCGGCCAACTTGGTCGTGTCTCAACCCGCAAGAAACTCGCCATCATCAGCGCGACCAATTTCGGTCGTGTCTCAACCCGCAAGAACATTCGCTACCCGCAAAAACCCGATCCGCAACGCAGAAGTGGCTACCTGGGAATCGCCGACGAAGCCGAAGCCGAAGCCGATTCAGGTGAGCGATTTGGCAATATTCGTTGGTGGATATCGGTAGCCGCCCCCATCCGCTTACGCGACGGCCGTTTAAGGGACGATTTGGCCTTATCGGCTGACCTTCCATACGGGCCGTACTACGTTTCACACCGCATCACGAGAGCGGCTATTTGCACGCCTGCCTCTCCATTTGTTGGTCCTTACGAGCCGCATCGGTATCGTATCCAACACCGCATCCACGAGAGCGGCTATTTACACGCCTGCCTCTCCAATTTGTTAAAATGATTGAAGGATAATAGTAATTTAAACAACATATAAATAAATTGGTTGGAAATTTTAACGTTACGATTTACTCACTGATTAATTTCTATATATTTTACGCCTGTAATTTAGGCGTGGGTTTAACAAAAACGTGGTTATAAAAATATGTACTAAAAAATGTATACTAAGTACGTATAACAAACACGTGGGCATTTATTTAAGATCTATGTTCCTAAAAAAATGTTGGCACAACCAGAAAAATAGAAAAAATGTTTTTGGTTTTTTCATTACATTTACAATGTACACAACCTCAAAACAAATATATTAAAACTAAAATACAAGAATTTTATAAATCTTACTTTACATAATTACAAAAAGTTAATGAAAATTCTGTTAAACTATGTCTAAATTGATAATATTGTTTAATTTTATTAAGACTAGCATGCAGGTAGATAACGCGTTAAGATTGTTATATTCGGTTTCCAAAATAAGCAACACTAAAGATAACAATATTTACTTTTCCAGCATAACGTGAAAAACACTCGTTATATAAATAAATTCTCAGAACTATAATTAAATAAAAATGAATGCTTAACAGGAGCCTTTGAGTCCATATAAGAAAGAAGCTATTTTTTATCCAAAAAGTAACTAATATTTAAAAATAGTTTGTTATAACTGTAAAACACCGTTCTTACGTGTAAATGATTATTATTACAAAGCATTATTCCGTTTATATGATTTCGTATCTTTTCGGCGATACTTTAATTATTTTTATTTATAAAATTGTAAGCATAATAGTAAGTTTTAACTATAAAAGTATTTTAGCTTTTTAGTGGACCCATCTTTTAAGCTGAAGACCAGCTTTACTTTTGTCATGTCCATCGTCTGTCATGCCTTATAGCTTTTGATTTAGGTAGCTTCCAAGCTGGAGACCAGCTTCTATTTCTGTCATTTCTGACATGTGCCATGCCTTATAATTTTTTATCTGTGATGTGGTAGATAGAGACATAACGTTTTCAGTATTCAACTAAGGACTTACCGGAAAATCTCGAGACCGGTTTAACCGGAAGTGGTCGTTAATTTGTTGGTTCAGGCCGTTAAATTTTTTCACTTTCATTTGAATATAATTCACTGTCATTCGTTTCAATAAAGAACACACAATTCCGCGTTTATGTGTCGGAGCAGGCGGACGTGTGCCGTGGTCCGACGTATAAGTGCCCGAAGCTCAGAAATCTACCTGCTGTGTAAGGTCAGGCCTACATTTTTGATATCGATTTTTGTTTGTCAAATAAATTGTTTCAACTACATGGTGGCAGCCGCTGATGTTCTGTGAATTCAGGCTATGCAAGTGGGTGACCTCCGGGTCAATCTCTTTTAGATGGCATTATCGAGACAATCAAGTTGTGGTTTTGGTCTCAAAGCGTAAGGTTGTGCGCTCTTCTATAAAAGATTAACAGTATCAAGTGCAGTGAGTCGAGTGCCGCTAGCGTGCAATACTTCCAGCAATTACAGCCATCAACAAACGCAACAAATTATGACCAAAATATGCTTACATCACAATTACAACAGGCGCCTTATTACATTGCTCCTGTAACGCAAAATATGTATTATCCTCAACAGCCCCAACAGTATTTACAAGGTTTGCCACGTCCACAGTATAATAGTCAACCAAAATCACTGACATACAGTCAAGCAATACAAAACACTCAAAATTCCAACACAATAACAACAAAACCAGCATTCTACCCGAGCTTACAAATATTTCGGTCTCAAGTAGTAAACAATCAAAATAACACACCAACACCACAAAATAGTAAAAATACATGCGACGATTCAGAGGACGAACCTTTTGAACCAAACGATTTTCAAAAGATAGAATCTTGACGAACAAAACGCAAAAGGAATAAAGACAGTCCGCAAAATGAAAACCGCGGGGGTAAACAAAAAACAAATACAGGTAGTATACAAACAAAAAACCCGTTCCAACCACTTAGCGATCTAACAAAAAAAAAAACAAAGACCTTGAAACAAATATACAAGGCAATAAAATAAAAATTCAAAAAATACCACCATTTATTTTATATGGAGTAAACAAAAACGTTCAAAATTTGTTAGAAATAGTTAAAACGGCTACCACTAAGTTTTCATATCAACTTTTATCGGATGACAAAATGAAAATACAAACAGATACAATTGAAAATTACAAAAATCTCAAAACTGTGCTGGATGCCAACAACATAAGTAGACACACATATAAACTACCAGAGGAAAAGTGCTACAGAGTAGTGTTAAGAAACCTACATCATACAACAGCACACGACGAAATCATAGAAGCACTGAAAGAACAAGGACATACTGTCAAACAATTAATGACAGTTTTAGACAGAGTAAAGAAAACACCAAAAACTTATTTTCATAGATATCGAGAAAAAAGTGAATAATGGTGAAATCTACAAAATAAAAACTCTATTGAATGCAGTTGTGCGTTTTGAAACCCCAAACAAAAAACAAACCATCGTTCAATGCAAAAGATGTCAGGCATATGGCCATACCAGAAATCAGTGTACCCAGCAATTTCGTTGCGTCAAATGTGCAGGACCACATGATTATCGGACATGCAACAAAAAGAAGGCAGATGGCAAACCTGCAAAATGCGCGCTTTGTAAAGGAGCACACCCCGCAAATTTCAAAGGATGCGAAGTATATTTAGAAATAATAAACAAAAGATTTCCAGTACAAAATGGAATAGCACTAAATCGAGCAAATACACAAAGTGTGTTACCGCCACCACCACCACATTCAGAAATAATGGCTCCACAAAATATACAAACCCCACAAACCAAACCAAGTGTGCAGTATGCTGATCAAGCAGTTACAAAACAAAACCAATATCCGGAATTTTGCCAACAAAACCCGGATAATAATATTATTACCCTTTTACAACAACAAAATGCGTACCTACTGCAACAAAATATACATCTACAGCAGCAAATAGAAAAACAACAACAATCTTTACTACAACTAACACAAGAAATCAGACAGCTCCGAGAGGAGATGAAGCATGCTCCCAAATCCAAAAATAATGGCTCAATTATTCAAAATTCCTCTGTGGAACGCTAATGGCATCACGAACCACAAACATGAAGTAGAATTATTCTTAACTTTCAATAAGATCGATATTTTGCTTATATCGGAATCACACTTAACAACAAATACCAGTTTTAAAATTCCACACTATATAATATACAATGCAGCACACCCGGATACAGAACGACGAGCCAGTGCGGGTGCAGCAATTATCATAAGAAACGGTATAAAACACCATGTGTTAGACAAAATCGAAGAAGCGTGTCTCCAGGCAGCAAGCATTGTTTTAGAAGACTGGCACGGTCCTATAACCGTATCTGCAGCCTATTGCTCTCAAACTACCCTGCAGATAAACAAATCTTTATAAATTACTTCACTCAGCTCGGACATAGATTTCTAGCGGTGGTGACTATAATGCGAAGCATGTCAGCTGAGGATCCAGACTATCAGCCCCGGGAGAGGTAAAATACTACACGCAGTAATTAACGAACTCCATCTGAACCATCTTTCCTCGTATAAACCAACATATTGGCCGACGGACCCCAACAAACTACCAGATTGCCTGGACTTCTTTGTCACTAAAGGGTTTACTCCAGGATCCCTAGATATTGAACCAAGTGATGACTTAGTATCTGATCACTCTCCAGTGGTTGCAACCATCTATTCAGGTATAAAAGAAAAAGAGCAGAAGATACAACTTTACAATCGTAAAACAGATTGGGGTTACTTTAAAGAACTAATTAACGACAAAACAAACCTAAGAGTCTCGCTCAAAACAACAGAAGAGTTGGAAACAAAAGTACAAAACTTTACCTCTCTAATACAAGAATCTACATGGGAAGCAACACCGGTGCAAAATAAATCTAAATCAAAACAGTTGATTGTCCAATACACATCCGCCAAAAATACTAGAAAAAGACGACTTCGACAGATTTGGCAATTATCAAGACACCCACAAGATAAAACAAATTTTAATCGTGCTGCAAGACAATTGAAGGAGTTGTTAACAAGAACTCATGAACAGATCATTCCAAGAATACTTGGAAAGGCTGACACCAACAGTTGACACTGAATATGCTCTGTGGAAAGCAACAAAAAAATTAAAACAACCAAGAGAACATATACCACCCATCAGAATACCAAACAACGGTTGGACGAAAATAGACAAGAAAAAGGCTGAAACTTTTGCCGGGTATCTAGAAAACGTATTTAAACCATTACCAAAGATTGACGATGTCGATAATAACAAAATTAAAAGATTCCTAGAAGAGCCTGAACAACATAGCGAACCTGTACCTTTAGCAACACGAAAAGAAGTAAAGGATGTAATTCTGCACTATCTGAATCCTAAGAAGGCCCCCGGTTACGACTCGATAACGGGTAAATTAATTAAGGAACTCCCTCGCAAGAGTATAATTATGCTAACACAGCTCATAAACGCTGTTTTCAGACTAAAACATTTCCCAGCCCAATGGAAGACAGCAGAAATAATATTAATTAAAAAACCCGCAAACCACCACAGGAGCCGTCGTCTTATAGGCCGATTAGTTTGTTACCAGTCTTATCTAAAATTGTTGAAAAGCTGTTAGCCAAAAGGTTAAATAAGATAGTCGCAGAGAGAAACCTGATACCTGATCACCAATTCGGGTTTAGACAGCAACATTCTACAATTGAACAGGTGCATCGTGTAGTCGATACCATTAATAAGACGTTTGAAAATAAAAATTATTGCGCCGCAGTATTCTTGGACATTAGCCAGGCTTTCGATCGGGTATGGCACCAGGGACTTCTCTATAAGCTCAGAAAGATACTTCCAGAAAAATTCTACATCCTCCTTAAATCATATCTAACTGAGAGGTACTTCCGAGTGAGATATGAAAGTGAAATGCAACACTGCACCCAATAACGTCTGGCGTACCACAAGGTAGTATACTGGGTTCTTTATTGTACCTCTTATTCACTGCTGATCTTCCAACCAATAACGAAGCGCTCACAACCACATTCGCAGACGATACTGCCATATTATCTGTATATAAAAGTCCAATTGAAGCAAGCAACATACTACAAAACAGTATTAATGAAATTCATAAATGGACACAGAAGTGGAGGATTAAAATAAACGAGGCTAAGTCCAACCACATTGTCTTCACTAAATGCCGAGGCGATTCACCACAAGTAATGATAGGAAATCAGTTTATACCTACCACAGACAGTGTAAAATACCTCGGTATACACTTAGACAAGGGATTGAACTGGTGTACACGTATTTGGAAAAACGCAAACAACTAGGTACTAAATTCCGAAACGATTATTGGTTGCTGGAACGACAATCTCAACTTACACTTCAAAACAAATTACTTGCATACAATGTCATCTTCAGGCCAGTATGGACATATGGGCTACAGCTTTGGGGTACAGCATCGAAATCGAACATCGCCATCATCGAGAGATTCCAGTCTAAAGTGCTGCGTGCTCTTGTAGACGCCCCATGGTTTGTAACAAATAAAGACATCTACAATGATCTGCAAGTGCTGACAGTAAGTGAAACGATTGTGCAGTGCAGTGTTAAATACATTCAACGATTGAAAAATCATCCAAATGTACTGGCAGTAAATTTGCTTGATAACAGTGAACAGACAAAGAGACTTAAGCGCAAAACGCAACTCGATTTAGTTCATGACCGATAAATATCCTATTTTAGAGTTTAGTTAAGTTTACAAATAAATTTAAATTAATTTACATATAAAGATTATTGTTCATTGGAGCATATCTCTTTTCAAGTTAATGTTGTCAATCCACATAAATGCATATTGTTAATTTTGTAACAGATTGCATAATAAACAAAAAAAAAATTCGTTTCAATAAAATTTTGTTAAACCCTATAGTTTAGTTTCGTGCATAGGATCCACTCTGCTTTACCTGTAAAGCAAATTTTCGCTTGTTTCAATTATTATTGTTACAGTACAAGCTAAAAACACCATATTTAAGTTTTAATGACATGATCTAAACAATAGCTAAAAAAATTGTTTAAATTTCTTTTCTAAGTTGTGTTTAGTTAAACTAAGTAAAAGGTGCCTGAAGCTTTTTTAAATATAAAATTAATTATTTTATTATAGATTACTAAAATTGGTAATGGGGTAATTTTCAATTTAATGATGTGTGAAACGAAAATTTGTTTAGTAGATGACGTGTGATTAAAGTACAAGAATGTTGGATGAAACATGAGGGCCAGATAAAACAGACTATATTATCTTGTAGTATTACATAGTGAGGTCCTTCAAAAAAAGGCTAAAACTACTTTATGTAAGTTCAATATTCCACGTTTGTATTTTATAGCAAGCGGGCATGTGCCGGTGCTCCATGATGTCGGTGCCCAATACGCATAGAAACTTATCTTGGCGACTAAAAGTCAGACCCGAATGTTCGATGTAATTATTAAATTTGTTATTTTAACTTTTTTATCATCAATCAGACTATATACATATGCTAATTTATAAAATAAAAATTTTGGGAAAAATTTTAGCAAAACTGAGTCAATCTTTGTAGCAAGAGTTCAAAATATCCAGCCTTTTACAACACTGTCACATAATATTTCGAAATAAAAATACGTCTTAAAGGCATTAAACAGCAAGCAAGTAAGAATGAGGCCTTTAAAAGACGTAATTTATAATATTATCATAAAAGCATTAAATGGGAGGAACACGTAATATAAATGCAAGTCTAAGTAATATAAAACTGTTTGTGTGATATTAAAAAGTTATAAATCAAAATTTACAAAGTATGGGACGTATAGTTATTAATGTGTGGAACTTCAAAAAATAATTACCAATGTCTGTAGATCTTAAACAAGTAAATATATAAAATTTAGTTAATTATAAACAAAATATGTTGTATAATTTGAATCACTTTGTTTTAGCAACGAAATATTGCAAATACGAGGTGCTCTACGAGGGTTTTGGACATGCAAAAAATGTTGTTACAAAGAAGTACGTTGCATTAAATGTATCAAAAAGCACTTTACCAATAATTGTCCAAGTAATATAAAAGATGAATGTGGAAAATGTGTGAACTGTTTTTGTATAAACAAATACAACAAAATATTTTTTCTAAATTAAGAGCACAAAGTAATACATGATATATAACCGAGAATAACATACACGTAAGCATCAAGATCAAATATGCAACAGACAAAAAATACCACTGACAACCAATTACAAGCTGCTGATATTACGAAACAAACAAAAGATTTCACTGAAGTAAAAATCAAGATGAATAAACCTGCAAAGCTTGCAACGCATAGCGAAGTGGCGAAGCAGTCTCCTAAATTTTTGAAATCGCGTTTCCGGGTTAAAGGTCACGTAGTATTTCAAAGTTTTATGTTTAAATTAATCACTGTTCAAAGACGAGTTGATATGCTACATGCCCTATGTTGCTATTTTGAAAATTTGAAATCATAAAGGTCAGTAACGCTGACCTTTGACCAATCAGTTCCAAAATCACTAACAAACAACCCTTTTTAGTCACCTGTCGATTGGTGAAAACAGAATTTGGAAATTCCCAGCCGTTCTCGAGTTTTTGCTCGGACGGACGGACAGACACACGGACAACATGAAGTTAGTGACTCCGCTTTGCTTCGGCACTTAACAAGCTAATCTCTCAGATGAAGACGGTTATATACCTCATTACAGCAATAATTACTAAAATGTCATAATACTTCTGTTACTAAACATTGTAACGTGAAACGTGAGGACTTGAGTTCAATCTTTTTTACAAATTAACGAATTTGATGCAATATTAATTTTGGAAAAATGTTTTATTAACCAAAAAACAAAAAAATATATATAATCGTACAATTTACAATATGAACAGTCTTAATATAACTACACAAGATAGAGTTGCCATCACAATTACAAATAAGACACCACTATTATAGTAAATCTACGTACGCTATTACAATAGAAATAATATAGCAAGTCAGTACCTCAAAAATAATAAAATAAAATAATTTTATCAATAGGATAATCAAGTTATTGGCCTAGGGATTCCGCAAAATACCGATCTACCAAATTTTTCCGTTACATAAGAGATCAACAATAGAAAAACTAAAATTTTTACTTCTTATTGTCATTTGTCAAATAATAGTCATTATGTACCTGTATATGTTGCAAAAATCATTTTTTACACTAGAAGAACTAATTAAAAATTGTTTCTGAAAAATAGACGAACGTCTTGATGTTAATTCCTTGCTCGAAATAGTAGAAAAAATAGATAAATTATTGACATTGTAACCAAAGTTATTCAAATTGCAGCATAAAATTTCTCAGAAAATTGTAAAATGCGTCATTGTTGTAAAACAAAAAATTACTAGCAAACAAAAGCTAAGAAAATAATAACGAACCAACAACATCAAATCATTTTATACAATTTATACAAGTAGTAACATCTAAGCCTAATCAAATATTTTATTACAAACACTTCCTTACCGCTACTTCACAATGGATCATAGGTATCAAAATGTTATACACAATTTAACAATATTTAATTGGGAATCTAACAGTATTACCCTGTATTTGGACGGAACTATCAAATTTAAAAGTCTATTGTAATTATCGGATCTTCACAATAGCTTTCGGGGTAATGGCAATTATCATTAAAACAAAATTTGAGTATATATACGACTTTTAAAAATCAACAATATTAAAATTGAAACAACGACAATATAGTTAAAGTTGGTTAAAGATGGTCTGAGTTATATTACAATAACAAGCGCCTATAGGAAATCAAATAAAAAGCAAAATGAAAAAGATATCAAAGAAATCTTTGATATTAGTCATAGGCGTTGTAAACTCCAAAAATACTTTGTAAAGTTGCAGAGTATACAATCGAGAAGGAATAAACTTGTAAAAATTTGTAATAGCTGACTTATTCCAAGTCCGGGCATTCAGCGACTACACTTATTACCGATACCATCCAGATTACCATATCCTAGACATCATCGTAAAAAGAAACTTCAAAAAAACCTGTACTTTAGATAGCTATTACTGAACTCTACCCCGACTACAACTAGACTGCAAACCCCCAACAAAAAGAGAGACTGTAACCATCTTCTAAGGTATATAATAAAATTAATATGAACAAAATGCCTAATTTGATGAAAATGGTAAAGAACAAACAATGCCATCATTGACAAAACAATATTACACATCAAATCAAAAGAGAAATCGATAACAGAAGAGAAAATTCTTATAAAAACAGCTGATTCTACCCCAAAAGACAGAGGATTGTGGAAAGTAACAAAAAAATGTATAAAACAAGAGAAGAAATAATCACGTTGTACTCGGAAAATTATAGCTTTGACATGGAAAAATCTACTTTTGTTTGATTTTTATTTTTAGAGGACTTTATACCAGGTGTGCAAACTCATTTCACAAATAATCAACTAGTTTGAAAGTAACATGTCCATTCCAAAATAACTAAAAGGCACAATAGATAAATTATCTGAGAAGAACTTTCCCGGACATGACTTTATTATAAACACTATCTTTTACCACTTAACAAAAAAGGCAGTTGCCTACTTAAGTATAACAGATAAAGTTAATATAAGACAATGTCGCTTGCTCAAGTCATAGAAACATAAACACATAATAATGTTCAGTAAATAACTACAGACCTATAAGCCTGCATCTAAACTGCTAAAAAGGTTATAAACACACGCCTAAGCAACGTTGTCAACATTTTAATTTGACTTTTGAAAAGTCATTGAACCTATCATTAATTACAAAGAGTTAACGAATTCATCGAATGCAGCTTTGAAGACAAACGATACGCCACATCAATTTTTCTATATTGCACAGGACTTGGACGGAGTGTGGCCAAAGATCCTATAAAAAGGCTTCTAGAAAAGAACATACCACCTTACATCAAAACTATCATGCTCTCCTCCCTGGAAATTCAAACCTTTTACAATGAAAGTTAATTCAACATTGTCGAAAACTAGAAGTATTAGCACCAGTGTTCTACAAAGCAGCATAATGGGACCCACACTTTTTAACATATACACGTTCGATCTTCCTGAAATTAATACTACGTTAGCAAAATTCGTTGAAGACACGGACATTCAGGCAACAAAATTCGACAACGCAATAACAGCGCAACAACACGCAACTATAAATTCTCTCCCTGGTTCAAACAATAGAACATTCAAATTAACCTAAACAAGTACCAAGTGAAAATATTCAGATTATGCAGGATTTATAATCTCATAGAAATTTCAATACGGTATAATACTGAAGAATTCACAAGATTCAGCAGTACAATACCTAAAAGTCTATCTAGACCCGATTAAGTACTAAATATGACATCAGTTACAAACTAATACAGAAATACAACAGGTTAAGACAACTGTATCCATCAATAAACCAAAAATCAACTCTAAAAATCAGCTAATTCAAGAGTTGAGAACAAGTGGTGCACTGTATTATAAAATATTTTAATATATATATATATATATATATATATATATATATATATATATATATATATATATATATATATATATATATATAATAATACTATATATATATATATATATATATATATATATATATATATATATATATATATACATGCTCCATTGACTCTTTATAAGTGTCCCCACCACCCCAGTTGTCTTTGTTTTATATATTTTCATATATTCTTCTACTTCTGCTCTAACTTGATCTTTTTTAATTCTCTCCAATCTTGTTACCCCTTTAACTTGTTGCAGATATTTCATTTCAGCTGCTCCTAATATACTTTATGTTTTCTTGATAAAACCTATCTTTTGCTTCCGTATCTCAGACATAGATATGTCTATTGTTTTGTACATTTTTCCTTTTGTCTGTACGAATAACTTTTTCTTATTTATGATACTCTTGCTTATTCCACAATATGCTCTATTTGCCTTTTTTGTCCTATCGTTTAATTCCCTATCTTGCCTCTCTCTTTGGTCTATTGCGATTCCCAAATATTGGAAACTATTCACCTGTTCTATTAATTCGCTTTCTGTTTCCCCTTTATTTTTCGATATAACCATAATTTCTGTTTTTTTCTTATCCATTTTTATTCCATTTTCTTTTAATATTTTGTTGCCTATTTATATGTTTTCTTCTAGATCATCATTTTCCGCTAAAATTGCCATATCATCCGTGAAGGCATATCTTGCGACATTTGTCACTTCCAAGTTTCTATATCTGATGAAGCGTGGTTTGGTGTTTTGTTGTGTCTTTCTAATTAGTTAGCCTATACAAGTAATAAATAATAGTGGACTTAAACTTCTTTCTTGCCTTACTCTCTTTTCCTTTACGAATTTCTTCGATATTATGTTTTTACTTATTATACAATTACTCGTTTGTTTGTACAATAACTTGATTACTCCAATTAATCTCTATGTCTAAAAAGGTTAAAAACACTGTTTTGTTTGTTGCTAAAGTCCTGTTGATAATTTCTTCTAATGCTAATACATGATCCAGAATTTTTTTAAACTTTATGCCAGTGCTTAGCAGTGTTATGCCCCAGTAATTATTAAAATCGTCATGGCCCTTTTTATAAAGAGGGAGTATTAGGCCCATTTGTCAGTTCTTTGGTATAAGGTCTCTTTCTACACTTTACTGCAAATTTTAATGGTAACCATATTTCTCTTCTCCCCGGTTTTTAAACATATTAGTTGTAATTTTGTCGCAACCTGGTGCCTTGCCAGTCTTTAAAAGTTTTATAGTTTCTTTTAGTATCTCCAATGTTATTTCGTCCTTTTCGTTTTGTTCTTTTTGTCCATTTTCTTCATATTCTTATTTTCTGTTGTGGTCTCAGTTGTAAATCTTTGAAAGTAGTTTTTATCTTTCTAGAATATCTATTTGTTGTTTCAGATATTTTTCAAAACCCTATAAAACTACTTTTGGTTACTTTTATTATCTCTTTCCGGCCAAAGTTTTCCCACTGTTTTTTTGTTTGGACTGTTTAATTAATTTTTTTGCTTTTAATATTTTGGTCTTTGCATAGCTCATAAATTCTCTCTGTTTTCTTACTTAAATATACTTTCCATCTCTTCTTTTTAATTCTCTCTGTCTATCATGCGGTTGTTTTTTATATCTGTTTTGTTTACTTGTGTCACATGTAATCTGTGCCAACTCACTTATATACTGGTACACCGGTATACAGTTTGTGCATGCGACAATCCCCGTCAGTCTGTTGCATCTGTAGCGCTTTTACTACGAAATCGATCACTATGAAATTTTCCACTAGAAGCGAGTGAGGTAACCTTCTAAATTGTTTTAAAATCGGACAACAATAATACGTTCGAAAGTTTAACAACTCGCTCCTGCAACTTCTCAAACAGCGTGCGAGAACATTACTAGTTTTAAATATTTCTTACATTTGTTCGATATCGGTAGTATCTGTAGTTTTTTTGGGTTGTCAAGTCTTTTTTATATTTATTTGTTATCATTTTTTAGTTTGTAAGCTTTTCTCACTTCATACCTTTTTGTGTAATTTTTTGTTTTACTTTTAATCACATCGACTTTATTAGTTTTCATTTTTGCTACTAAAAAATAATAATCGCTATTTATTTCGTAGCTTTTCTTGACCGCAACATCTGAGTATTTTTCTCATCTCTACTTAGTTGTACTTTTGTATGTCTATGGACGTGCTTGTGCTCGTATAAGGTGTTATTAAATCATGTACTGTGCAGAAATCTAATAGACTTTTTCCATTATTATTTCTTTTGTTTTTCTTACGTTTCTCTATAACTCATGTACAGGTGTGGTCTCCTTTACCAACTCTTCCATTCAAGTCTATTGACATGTTTAGATTTTTACAAAACTTATCTTTGTTTTATGATCTCTCTTCATGTATACTGTACACTCGTATTATTGTTTCTATTTTAACAACCACTGTATGTATTTTTTCACTGCCTGTCTTTTATTTATGTCGCATTTAGTTTCTCTATGTAGTATACATCATGTTCCTGCACTAGCCTACTCATTTTCTTTCACTCCACTTTATAGTAATAGATAAACAATTTTTCTAATTCTGTTATTCCTTTTCTTTTCTTCTGTTTCTGTTATTAGCAATATCTCTAAGTTTGCCACTTCAAATTCTTTTGTTAGCTTTATTTATTTCCCATTCAAACTTGTAATATTCCATGTTCCTAGTTTTCTGCCCTCTTTTTTATTACCATTTTTAGTGTCGCTTTTGTCTATTTTATTTTCTTATGTTTCTTCTAATTCTATTTGTGCCTTTTTCAGGTTCCATTTCGTTCTGGTTTTTATTTTTCTATAACTATTTTGTTGTTTTTTTTAATCCTCTTCCTTTATTCATAGTCTTTGTTTTAACCTTTTTTCAGTGTTTCCCAAAATCTTTATTCTATTATCTTGTACATAGCTTAGTTTATCGTTTTTATTTTTATTAATCTTTAATTGTGTCTTTATTTATTTTCTTTAATTTTTTCTTCTATGTGCTCTATTTATATTCTTACGTCCCTATGTTTAGCTTCCTATGCCCTACTTGATCTCTTTACCCTTTTGTCTTTTTTCTTTCATTTTTTTAAATTTGTTTTTGTATATTCTCTTTTTTTCTAAATAAATCCATTATGCAATACTAAGCACGTTTCTTTTACCAGTTTTACTACACTCACAATCCCTACTTTTACATTCAACTCCTGTTCGATAAACATTTCCATATTATTCTCTACCTTTTCTAGATCGTTTGTATACACTTATTCCCGATATAACTACCTTATTTTTATTTTTTATTATTTTCTAAATAATTTATCGTTTCATCCATACCTGCCATAACTTTTTTAATTTTTGATTTCTTGTTACTCAATTTTTCGTTCTCTCTTTTCGGCTATCTAATCTCTTTTTTATAAACTTCTTGCTCTTCTCCATTTTTTGCATCATATTCATCATCTTTTCAATGTTATCCTCTAATTTAATATTTGTTGCTAGTGACATCTTTTTTATTTTCTTAAGGGCGTTTTCATCTTCTTCCCGTATTCTATATCTCTTTACCTTTTTTACTATATTCCTTTTCACTTCAAATTATGATAATGTGTTTTTTTTTTGTTTATATAACTAAATAATCTTAATTATTAACTCAAAGTTCAACAACTGGACTAAAGTATTATAAATAATACTAATATAATGCAGTCTTGTCTTCTTTACATTCATTTATCTTATCACACCATGCTAAAAGCCACAGGCCAATCGACTCGTCGAACCTGGCCCTATATTTGCATATGAATTCTTGGGTTTTTATTAGTATTTATTTTTTTATTAAATTAAAAATCTTAACTAACTTTACTTTTAGATGATAGTATTTTTGAAATAGCAACTTTACAACTTTACTTTCCTCGCTTTGTTTGTTTAAATGTTCCTAATTTTCCAATAATTTAACTATGGGGCAAAAATCAACCAACTTACTTTCACTTAGCACAGTCAAGCTCCATTAAAAACTATTTCAACCAAATATTCACAACAGATTCAAATGCAGATCACTCAGATATTTCACTAAAACGCGATTAAATTATAGATTGTTATTTATTACATTTCCTAGAGACTACTTAGTCTTATTATATTATAAGTTTTGTTATTATATTTGAATCTTATTTTAAATATGCCATATATAAAAAATAAACTTTTTGATTCGGTAAAAATTAAAAATGGATAAAGTTCTTAAATAGTATTTCTACTTCAGTAGTAAGCTTATATCTATATAGTTACTGTACGGAAATTATCATTATCAAACTGTATGGCCTTCGATAAGTTTACTACTTAAACTGGTACATTTACAAACACTCCAATGTTTTTCCATGTTGTTATTTGCTTTAGATTTGAAAAAATTTAATATTAACTATCGTAAATGTTAGTAACGTATATGTATTTACAAGTAAGATATTTATCAAAAATCTAGCACTAATATCAATGCGACTACAAAAATGTATGAGATTTTAGGGAAACCATTTCTCTATGCATACCCATATCACTCACAAGCACGAAATTGCCAACTGCGTGCGTGGGAACTCGCAACAAATGTTTATATGAAAATGGAATTTTCTGAATTATATTCTGATATTTTATCGAGTCTTCTGTTAA
Organism: Sinelater perroti; assembly: GCA_036346155.1. Taxonomy (NCBI): domain Eukaryota; kingdom Metazoa; phylum Arthropoda; class Insecta; order Coleoptera; family Elateridae; genus Sinelater; species Sinelater perroti. Next base: position 7,503,181 of record JARFIY010000359.1, read on the forward strand.
AATACTCAGTTTAAAATTCCGCACATTTGAGTTGTTTATTATTTTACGAAATATATTCAAAATTTAGGTGCAAGTTTTTATTTTCGGTAAAATAATTAGTAGCAGCGTTGATATGTATAGACTAATTTAAAAAAAAATAATTAGTATGAGATATTTTGTTTTTAAACGTACTCATAATCATATTGGGTGATAGGTCTCAAAGGCAAATAAGGTACGACGTGGGGTAGTGAAAGTATTGATCCATTGTTGTCTAACGATAAGTAAATACGTTAGGAACATAAAAACAAGCTGCTAACTTAATATCTGATAGATAGATGAAATACAATATAAAATTGAAGCATAATATAATAAAAAGATATTTTTATAAGTAATTTACATAACAATGTAATGAACCAAAAAGTAATAGCATCAGTTTTTTAGTTGTTGAAAAAGCGTTATTGATTAATTTAAAAAACTGCTATAATTAACTATAATATATGAAAACTTTGGATGTGATAATGAAAACTGGCTTTTTGAATTTATATTAAGTTCGTATTACTTAGCATATATTTAACTAATTAAAGTTTCAAAGTTTTTCATTTAATTACGGATTTGCAAAATTAAAAATATTTTGTTTGAAAAATATTTTGCTTACTAAAACACAAGAGATATTTCAATTTCGTAAGGGTATCGAAAAATTGGATAATTAACTGTTATAAACATGCACAGAATTGTGCTAAAAATAAAATGTCAATCGATTCACAGGACTATTCCGTTTTTATTGGCATTCTAAAAACTTTTTAGTTTGATTGTCTTATGTATACTGTATACGACAGTTTAAGAATATCTATGTAATGAAGTACAAATTTAAAAGCTAATATAAAAATACAAAGAAAATTAATACTTTGTTCTACCGGTACCAAAAAACTACTAAATAACAAACGAAAGGAAGAGATAAAAAGCATTGAAAAGCTCATTAGTTTTCTTATGCTTTCCAAGTGTTTACATTTTTCAAAGAGACAGCGTTTTGTTAATTAAAACAAAAGTAGGGATTAATAAGAGAAATAAAAATATTGGGGAATATATTTTAGTTAACAACTAAACAAATTCTGCTAATGAATTATACAACAAGTACTTTAACGAATTTTGCTTCGCTGTTACCTACATAGCAATATGATCAAGATAAAAATAAAATAACACAAGAAAACAAATTTCAAAATTAACAATTACATTGCCAATAATACTTTATGGTTATTTAAAAGCTCAGGCAATAGTTTAATAGATAAAGTTTTAAATTGCTAAAAAAAATAAAATTTAATCATAATTTGGTAATTATAAATAATCGAGGACTACAGAAGACTTTACGCAGCGCAATATACATATGTTAAAACTAAGACTAAGACTTTGTTATTTCTGGTTACCATATCTAGTAAAACTATTTCCACAAAACATTAACAAATACCTTTTAAATAAAATTATGAATTATAGAGATAGCCAATAATGTTTTAATTCCGGCCGGTAACCTAATTAGAGAATGTTAATATTTATATACTTTAAAGTCAAAAGTGTCGCGAAACTAGGAACTACTCAATATAAGCGACCTACTAAGGCAATGAAAGTAGCTAAATAAAGAGGAACTAAGTAAATATTAGTTAATGCCACTAGGAACGTTAGAGGGATAAGCAATACATATGTCAAAGTAATAAAACTTTTCGTTAAAAGAAGATTAATATAGCACTGATTATCAAAATCTTACACTTAAGTGTTTTAAAAGACAAAGCATTTTATTGATGTTTTACGTTTGTAGATGTTAATTAAATTAAGATACATCTCATAATATATAGTCAGCAACCTTAATATATCGTTAGATGTTAAGGCAAATTACAATATTGCGTATAAAATGAACATATTACAATACAACTACACAAGAGGTTACCTGCCAAAAAGCATTTTTGGCGCCCTAGGCTGACAACTCTTCACCCTTCCCTCAAATATTTGCAAGGTGGAAACGTATAAAATTTTAATTCGATTATTGGATGGGAACGTAGAACAACTTAACTTAGCGCCCATTTACAATGGACATTTTGAATGGGCGCTTACCTCCGAACCTCCGCTTGCTGGAAGAAAATCAAATGTCCGTCGCAGACACGCTTTTTGCGTACACAATACAGCGGTCCGATAACAGGCACGCCCGCTCGGAGGAACGAGAGCGGCCTCGCGTAAGTGTACGAACGTACGGACCTCGTGTAAATTAAGCGCTAATTTTTGTCATCCTTTTTTGTTCGTTTCCGTTCAAATGTGTAGGCTGTCTTTGTTTACTACGCACGGAGTTTCTCGTGTAAATCAAAGGCGTAGAGCACGCCACATTTCTTTGTTTACTTTCTATTTAAATGTATAGATGAATAAGCTTACTAAATTAGGTTAAACATATATTAACTAAAATTATGTCTACACTTTACCATAAATTTTCTTCGTCTATCCTTTTTTTGTCCTTCACCAACTTTTTTTTTACTCCAGGTAATCTTTTTTGTATCAAATTATCCACCAATTTCTTGTTCCATGTTTTGCTCGGTCCACTTTATCCTCTTTTTTGCTGCGATCTTGCTTCTTACACTCTTTTTGTTGTCATTTCCTCTCCCATCCGCACTAGATGTCCAAACCATTTTAGCTGTTGATGTCTGGTACTCTTTAAGATTGATTCTGATTCCAACTTCTTTTTTATCTAGTTATTTTTGGGTTTATTTCTTTTTGTAACTCCGTTTACATCCCTTTAGGAATGTCATTTCCATTACTTGAATATTGGTATTTACTTAGAACCAAATTTTTATTTCCATACATCAGTATTGATTTGAATATGGTTTTGAGCACTATACTTTTCGTTTTTTAGAGATCTCTTTTTTCTAATAAATGTGTTTTCTTTTATTTTACTTTTGTATCTTTTGTTTGGTATTATGTAGTCTAATACCAATTTTTTAATCTGATAACTACTTTCCTAGTATATTAATACGCAAAATAGTAATTCTATATTATTATATTGTCCTGTATGCAAAAGTCAATTAATCTTGTACCATTGTTATTTCTAGTATTTTTGCCATGCCTTCCTATTGTTTCTCCTGATTCATCCTCTTTATTGCCCACTCTTCCATACAAGTCCACTAATATCAGTAATGTTTCCTTGTTATACTTATTATTTATTAATTTATCCTAGAACTGTTCTTTTGTTAATACCGCGTCATCTTCATTATAGTGCCAGTGTGTTGTGCGACTGAAAGCAGGCTGGAGTGCAGACAACCCCGGATTTATTCCTGGAGCTCTCTGATGCTTGATGGGTGGCCTACTCAGTCACAAAAATTGAGAAAATTCACTTTGAAGAAGCAGTAATAATGTGGGTCAACTAAGGCGTGGTACTTGCCATATCGTCCCGCATCGAAAATAGTTTGCGACGACCGGATGCAGTGACGAACATGAGAACCTTAACCAGTTTTCAGGACTGTATACCAAGCGGGGCATCAGAGCCTTACCATTATCATCTTCATCAGGACCGTAGACCACTATTAAAGTTCATTGTGATTGTCCATTTCCATTTCTTTCTTTAATATTCTCTCCGAAATTCTAGTACGTTTGTTTATATACTGCTCATTCTCTTTTTTATATATTCCACTACTTTTTTTTGCCCAGTGGGTATTGCCTACCCTACTATATATTATATAATGTTCGCCTTCCATTTCACTTTCTCCTTTTATTTTTTTTATGCCCAGAATATCTAGGTTGGCTTTTTCAAATCCCTTTTCTAGTCTTTTCCCTTTTTCTAAATACGTTTTATTTTATCCTCTCCTTTTCTTTTGATTATTTTTTGTCCTTTTTTTTTTTATTATATCTATATATAGTTTATTTCCTTCAATAAACGTTTTATTTTTTTTATTTTCATTATTTGCCGTCAATATATTTGATATAAATTTTTTTCTTCCTCTGCTCTAGTCCGTGTCGTTCATTTCCACTCTTCCATTTAAGTCCCTTGGTATCAATAATATTTCATTGCTATTCTCTAGATTCTGTTAATTAATCACAGAACTCTTCTTTCTTTAATGCCGCATTATTTTTATTTAAGCTGTAGGCCACTACTACAATTATTTTGTTAATGAGTCAATTTTCATTTCTATTTTTAATACCCTCTTAGAAATCCCTGTCTATTTGCTTATATATTTCTATTCTTTTTTTCAAAATACATCCCACTGCTTTTTTTACTTGGTTAATATTATCTATCTTACTATACTTCAATTTCCATTACACTTTTTTCTTTATTTTTAGTTTCTGTTATACTCATAATGTTCAGTTCCGCTTTTTCAAATTTATTTTATAGTTCTTTCTCTGTTTCTGCTATATTAAGTATACAAATAAGTTTCCGCCGTTTTTTATCAACAATTAAGAATTTATTGTAAAAAAGGTACAAATAATGTCATTCAAAATATTGCTCATCGCTTTCTACTACTTTTGACCATCTTTCGGGCAGCAAGTGGATACCCGTCTAAAAAATTGCTCGTCTTTTGAGGCGATCCACGAATCGACCCATTTCTTCAATTCCTCGTAAGAAGTGAAGTGCTGCTCAGCCAGGCCATGAGTCATCGACCGGAATAGGTGGTAATCTGAAGGAGCAATGTCTGATGAATACGGCGGGTGGGGTAGGACGTCCCAATTCAGTCCTTCCAACGTTTCCTTTACGATTTTTGCAACGTGTGGCCGAGCGTTGTCATGCTGAAAAATGACTTTATCATGCCTTTTGGCATATTGTGGACGTTTAATCTTGAATGCTCGGCTCAATTGCATCAGTTGTTGTTGGTAACGTTCCCCGGTGACGGTTTGATTAGGTTCGAGTAGTTCGTAATAGATTACTCCAAGCTGATCCCACCAAATGCACAGCATTAGCTTCTTGCCATGAATATTTGGCTTGGCCATCGAAGTAGAGGCATGCCCGGGCTTACCCCATGACTTCCTACGCTTTGGGTTGTCGTAGTGGATCCATTTTTCGTCTCCGTCACGATTCGATGCAGAAATCCTTTGCGATTTTGCCTTTTGAGCAATTGTTCGCAAGCGAATAAGCGACGCTCGACGTCTCTTGGCTTCAGTTCGTAAGGAACCCAATTTCCTTGCTTTTGAGCCATACCCAGGGCCTTGAGAAGTTGTGAAATAGCTTGCTGTGCAAGTTCTTCTTGCGTTTGGCACTGATCTTCCTCCAGTAAAGCTTCCAATTCTGTGTCATCACACACTTTGGGCCTTCCACTACGTGTTTTGTCCTCCACGTCAAAATCACCACTTTTAAATTTCTGGAACCACTCCCGACAACTTCTCTCACTCACATTAACATTACCGTATGCTTCTACGAGTAGCTTATGCGCCTCAGCTGCAGATTTCTTTAAATTAAAGAAGAAGTAAATTAGCAATTCCCGCAAATGACGCTTATTTGGCTCAAAACTTGACATCTCAACATGATGAAAACTAAGTGATGCTAGCAAAAAGTCAGAGGTATTAAAAGGTTATACTGTTGCCAGATGTCAACATATACTGTACGACTTTTTACAGCTGACAATTTCGATATTAGCTTATCTTTTGAAAACGGCGAAAACTTATTTGTACACCCATTATTTCTAAAATTTCAATTACCTATTTACTAAATATTTTTTTAACTTTAATATTCACGATAATAGAAAAACGCCTTTTGTGAGAAAATTAAAAAAATGCACCTTTTTGGGGTATTATCTATCGATTGGTTGTAGTTCGAGATAGCTAGCTCTGTTCGTTTCAAAGACATATCCTTACAAAGTTTTAGATTTGTAAACTTTTATCCCGTTTGGAGGAGCACCTTATGCAATTGAAAACTTTTTACGTAACACGTATCGATTGATTGTCGTACACTCTCATATGATCAAACTTAAATTTTACTCAGTTCGAATGTTCGGACAACAGGCAAACAACTGCTGTTATATACAGTATAGATTTTTAGCCTTTTTTATAATTTGATGTAATTCGTGCATTAACTTGACATTTTTAATTAATTAACTTATTTATTTTTGTTTTTATTTCCGCTGGACTATAAGAAAGTTAGCTCTTGGAAAACTATATTATTTAGTTCCATCTCTCTTTTAATTTGATTTAATCTCGTATTTGTATCTTTTTTAACTCTTTTTTTAATTCAAAGAACATTTTATACTAGTGTTTCTCTTTAGACATTCATTATCTTTTTTAATTTAACTAGAATCTTATTGTTTGGCCTGATCTGTCTTTATTTAGTTTACATCTAGCATTAATTCATACAAAATTTCTAAGACCTCATCTAATTTGCCCTCATTCTTTTTTGCCGGCGATCTGTTAGTTTTCTAGATTAAGATAAAAAAGTATTTAATTTAATAGTTTAAATCGTAAAACCAAATTGGCCAAGTTAACCTGCGAGACACGCAATGTTTGTAAAAAATCACAAGATTAAAAAATATATGTAAACTTTACTACAATATGTCGGAATAAATGTACATAACCACAGACTTTCTAGGCCTAGGTATTGCACATTCTTGTGTCGAGCATGTTCTGCATCCTAGGATTCACACTTAAGTTGCATAATAAATAAAGGAAACTATTACGTAATTTACAGATTTATAAATGAACCAAGCATTTTATTTCTCATAAGAAACCTCAATAATAAAACCATTATATTATACAAAAACACATTTTTTTATTAGGGTGCACTTGACAGTAGCGGTGGAGCCTAAAGGGCTTATTGTGTATACTAACATAAACTTATATTAGGATTTAAACTAAGACGCCACATACACCCATAGACTGAGCCAGACTCAAACTTAACTGCGGTGAGTTTGCGGACAGCATAGCAAACTCTTAACCGCTTAGTCACAGGGACAGCCCGACAAAAACACATTACTAACAAACAAACATAACAAAGCTATACTAATATTAATAGTATAAATACAAAAAGACAATTACACTAAATAACAAGAAAGCACAGTAAAAAACGTTTAGAAATATGGAATCTGGAAGTAAAGTCAGCTACATAAAAGAATTAATAAACTTATAAAAAAAACTACCAAACGGAATTAAAAAATAGTACCGAGAAAAAAGGCAAATATACATATGAAGAAGTATATGAAATAACAAGGGATCTTTATAAATCCAAACAAAACGTAATATATATGATAGACATAACTAGTATATAAATCATTAAAAATATTAAACTAGTACAAAAAAAATAATAAAATTAAAATGTACCTGTTAGCAGAAGAAGACATACGTGAATAGTCTGAAAGTTTTGAGTCTCAACGTGAAGATGGCCCTAATCGTCAACACGTTGAGTTTCGTTGTTTACTTTGAACCAAAAATTCATTCAAATGAACGTTTCCAAGGCCCTGCTTAAGTGGTTTTAGCAAAACGAGTCGGACAGTTAAAACAGTAAACTGCAAAGGGAAAACCTGTTCCAAAAAAATGCAAAGACTTTTTTATCACCCGGGAAGACGATGACTCTTTTTAGAATAGTCGGTAAATTCTGGTTATCGGATACTTAGAAAATGGAAAAATAATAACGGGGTCGTACTGCACCTTGTTATTGGACCAGTTAAAGATAGCAATTTCTTTATATATATATATATATATATATATATATATATATATATATACCTATTTGAAATGGAAGAAAGTGCTCTTCGATTAAGACAACAAGTTGTCTATCAAGACAACGCACCGGCTACACTTCGACGGTCGCCATGGCCAAAATTCACGAATTATAGTTTGAATTGATTGGCCGCCCAGAATATTCACTTTATCTAGCCCCCAGCGACTATATCTTGTTTCCTAACCTCAAAGGACAAAGATTTTTGTTAAACGAGGAGGTCATTGTAACCACAGACACTTATTTTGCAGAGCAAGACGCCAACTACTATTTCGATGGTTTAAAGAGGTGGCAACATAACTGGAAAAAGTGTATCGACTTAAAAGATGACTATGTTAAATCATGAAATTAAATGTGGCAGAAAAGATACTTGTTTCTATGTTAGGCTTAAATCTTTTCAGACCGGCCACGTATTACTATAAATATCTATGGGATGTCCTAGACTCTAAAATATATAAAGCTATAACAGTAAATAAAACAGTAGACAATAATAAAAGTTTTATGCATTTAAATAAATTAAATAAAAAGTCGCAAGAGGATTAAATGACGTAAACACCGTGTTTTTAAGCACCGAGAACTCATTCTAAAATTATGACTCATATATTTTAAAAATCTGTGGTAGTGTGAATGTAGACCATAAAAAATGATTTAGATTACACCTATTAAAAAACAAAATAAATTGTACAGATTATAAAATCCGTGTGAAGTAATAAAAAACAAACTTATAATATTTGCAAAAACGATAAACTACAGAATGTATTTCTTTATATTAATATTTACAGCAGAAATGCAAATCGCTACCCACATAATTCTATGTACATATATAGTATTGGCCACATTATTATGAATGTATTTAGTTTCTAGCTGCAATAACAATTCTGCAACTATTATACAGTAAAATGTATTATTTATTAATAAATATTTTAATCATTATTTCTTGGTCTTTTTGATTCCAACTTCTAATGTTCCAGGTACCCACTCTAGTATAATTCTTTTTTCCATTGTTATCTGGTTATCCATCCTGTTCAGAGACAATGTATCGGTTCTATAAACATGAATTTGATTTTACCAAGGGTAGGTTGCTAGCCCGTTCTCCCAACCATCCTTCTTTATCCAGGCTTGGGACTGGCAATGGTACTAATGAATTACTCAATCCATCTATTATATGCCACAGGACATATTATATATATATATATAATAAATTACTTAAACATTAAAGACAACAGAAATTAAATAAGCAAAAGTTTTATAAATAAAAAAATTCCTAATACCTGGATAACGGAATTAATCGAGTTAGGCCATCAAAATATACCCGACAATTACTGAGGAATATCACTGTTAGATACTACCTTAAAACTAATGACAAAAATACTAAGTAATAGCATCAATAAATAAATATTGTTAGTAGAGGGGTAACAGGAGTTTTAGAAAGAAAGCTCCTGTGTTAATGCTATTTTTATAATACTGCAAGTAGTGGAGAAATTTTTGAAATTTAATAAAACAACTTTTATGTGTTCAGTAAATTTAGAAAAAACTTTTAACGGAATTCTGCTAAAAGATATTATACAACTCTGACAAAAGAAAAATAGACCAAATACTTATTGAACTCGTAACGGCATTTATAGAAAAATCAAATAATAATCAAAGTAAATGGGAGTATCTAGGACCCGTATAAATGGCAGTTGTAATAAAGTAGAGAAATTCTCTAAGTTTAATATTATGATGGGTAAAGACCAAAGAAAATTATAAAATGCGAAACAAAGTAGTAAAAATAGTATGTTATGCTGACGTAATTCTAATTGCAGGGATGAAGACCAGTTACAAAGATTGGTAAGAAAAATGATGCAAACCTGTAAAAATACAATCTAAAAATATCAACAAAGGAAACCAAATGCATGACAATCAGTGAAGAGCCCATAAGTTGCAAATTACAAAAAAAGCAAGACACAATCGACCAAATTACCGCATTCAATTATCTACGAATAAATATATCTAGTTAAGGATACCAAAAGAATAGGCAAAACATGAGGTATTACGATCATTAAATGGTCTTACATGGTACAACTAATTTATCAACACCGAAGTTAAAAGCATGATATATAAAAGTGTGGTGCATCCAGTACCAACGTACGCAACGGAAACTCGCGAAGATACACAACAGATGAGACAAATAATGAAAACGACAGCAATGAAGACATTAAGAAAGATAGTTGGTAAAACAAGAATGGATCGCATCTGAAATGAAGATATTCGAAACCAATGTAAGACACAGCTTATGGATTAAAACTGAAAGACAAGAGCGAGAACAATTACATTTTGAGGATAGAGGGAACCCGCCTAGTATGCCAAGCTAGAGATAAATCACCAGTAGGATAAAGATCCAGGAAAAGACCGATGAGGAGATAGAGAGAGTCGTTGTAAATTGGAGTTAACCGGCGTGAGCTTAAGTAGGAATTAGAAAAAGAAGAAGAAGAAGGTTAATAAACATAAATTTCACACCGCAACTAGCATTTTCTTTATTTTAAATTTTCATTTCCATGATTTTATTTTTAAAATAGCTTCTAACCCAACAGCAGAGAATAATAAGGTCTGTCTCTTAAAGACTTAAAATTTTTCTCTTTTGGTGCTTATTTGCAATAAATTGCTTCTCTTCAAGATTCAAGATTGGAAATAAAGCTTTCCAAAGAAAGCCTTACAGAAAGTTTAAAAAATGGTGGCAACAAGCTAATAGGTTTGTAAGATGTATAGTTTATTGACGTTTGCCAGGTGCAATTTTCCACTGAATAGTAGAACATTCTATTTTTAGTATATTGCCGAGGAGTAATAAAAAGGTAGTTGATGAGGTAGTTTCTTGACTATGTTTTCAGTGATAAAATCGTATCCTGGTGATTTGTTATAGCTGTTATTTCTAGGGATTATTTTCAGTACTTCACCAGACAAGTAGAAGTTAATAGTTAGGTAAAGCCGGTAAAGAGCCTTTAAAACGTTTGTGACTTTAGTATTTTTTTATATATTAGTTTATTTTCTGATAGTAATGGTTGAAAGGCTTTTTGAAAATAGGTAGCAAATTTTTTTGAATCGGAGGTATTTATAAGTTACGTCTCTTGATGCGGATGGTAGTTTTTCAGAGTTAATACTCTGGTTTATTTATAGCTATTATTACCATTAAAAATTTTGTTTTTAATTCACTGATAGTTTTCAGTTTTTTGGCTATGTTAAAATTACATATGTTAACTGGTAATCTTTTTTTTTTTAATCATTTATTTGCCAGCTCAACAATCAGTTACATGTTATACATGGCAATGATAATAATAGTAAGGTAAGCAATAACAGTACGTTCTTTTATAGTTTATGAGGTAGGTTGTACCCTTACAAGTATGTTAACTAATTGTTATATTAACTAATCAATGTCGAGTTCGGTTAGATATAAATCTTGTGGTAATTTTCGTTTGAGTCTTTGGTGTATGTTTGGTCTGCCTAAGTTGTATAGAACTGCACCTTCACATTTATGTATATATATGTATATAAGTTTTCAAAGAATTTTTTGGCACTCGCGGCGATGTAGCTTTGGATTGTTGGTATGTCTAGTTCGTAATGTAGTTGTTCGTTCCGAATGAACCAAGGAGCATTCACTGCTATGCGGAGAATTTTGTTCTGTAGTATTTGGACTTTTTCTATGTTTGACTTTGCAGTGTTGCTCCAGATTGTTGATGCGTATAGCACCAACGGTCGTATTAGAGATTTGTACATCATAATGGTGCATTTGGGCTTAAGAGATGACTTTCTATTAATGAGAGGGTAAAGTTGTGCCAATCGCGCGTATCCTTGGTTTAACTTGTAGTTAATATGAAGTTTCCAGGTAAGCCGAGTGTCAAGGAGCACTCCCAGATACTTGATGGCGGCATCGGCGGGATTCCAGGCAATAGTGTTGTTGTTGATTGTTAAGCTGGGAGGGTTTCTAATTCTTCTGAGGGAAAATATTTTTGCCTGACATTTGGTGTGGTTGATGTGCATATTCCATTGGTTGAACCACGAGCATATTTGGTTCAGTGCAGTCTGCTGCTTTTCAATAGCTAAGTAAGGTCAGTGTGTTGGGTCAAGATTGCGGTGTCGTCCGCGAAGGTCGCTAGGGTTGGCTCTATGTTAGGGATATCTGAAGTAAAAATATTGAATAATAGGGGTCCCAGTACGCTTCCTTGAGGTACGCCTGCATGGATGGACTTTGTTTCAGAATCTACTATTGTACTATATCTTTTAGAGGCGTTGCTTTTCTGCAATTTTTTGTTTTACTTTATCGAGAAATTACAGGTTCAAATTTTTGAATATATTTGATTTGGCATTTTGACTTTATTTTTATATCAGTAGTGATTTTTAGATGATCTAATATACCACTATAATAATGCCTGTTCGTTTTATGGTTAGTTATACTTGAAATTCTAAATATAATTATTACTAATGTAAATATAGTGACTATCATAAGGTTGTGATCCGAAAACAAATCAAGACACTACTCAAATGTTAAATGTTTAAAAAATGTCTTTTGTTACAAAAAATCGAGTAATTCAGAAACTTTTGCGGATTGGTCAGTAGGTAGGCTGACATGTAGAAAAGTTATTTAGGTAGTAATGTTGCATAATAAATAACAGTTTTTTTTCTCTCGGGATAATTAACCTTTATTTCCACTGAAAACGCCTCCAGTTAAGAAGCGAAATACCTAATGATTTAATCTATTTTATGAGGCTTTTTTGGGTTTATACCTAAAGGGATAATAAGCTGTAGAAATACTTAATGGTCCTACTCAGTCTTCTGTAGGTACATTGGTAGCTAGAATGAATTGTCAGCAATGCTTTGGGATTTTGTGGTGTTTTATTATAATTGTTTTTCCTCTGCGTTGCCGGTAGTGTGGTGAAAGTTTTTTGATTACAACTTCTAATGATTTGTTCTCAGCCAGTACGAATGTGTGTCTGATGTTTTTATGTACATCTAATTGTAAAATCGCTTTAATTATTTTATATTTGTCGAATTTCTTATTAATAATTTCGCAGTGCCGTCTTACGCGGATTAATATGGATATTCATTTTCTTAAAGTCTGTAATTGAAATATATTAACTACATAGTGAATGAATACTCGTGGTGGTCTGCTTTATTTATTTTTGCTTTAGGTTAAATTTTTTATGGACTTTGTTGAATTTATTAATAGTTGAAATAAATCATTTGTAAAGATAGATAGAGAATATTCTTCAATTTTTGCCTGAATGTTGTTTTTCAGGGTACTTGCTTTATTTTTACTCTATTTATTTTTCTTTTACTTTATTTCTTGGAAACCGTTAAATTTTAATATGGCAGTTGTTTCTAAGATTGATGCCTGACTGTAACAGATGCAAGTTCTACATCAAAGTTGAAGGTTGTTAATAATAAAAAAGCTCATTTTTGCTTAAAGCTTGGCAGTCTTTCCATTTAATTTGCAATGAATAAAACTATTGTACAAAAGATGAAAATAATAATTTCCATTATAAAATCAAAAGCAGAGCCTTATACATATACCGAAATAACATAACAAAAGAAAAACCAGATTTAAGATTTTTAAAGCAGCTATCTAATTTATAGTCGTATAGAAATGTAGTAATAATTGATTGTAAGGAACAAAACTTTTAAAAGACACATTAGAAATGAATATTTAACAGTAATTAAATATAACTTCTTCAATAGCTAGAACAAAACACAGGTAGCAGCAACACAAAAATTTTGGATAAATTGTCTCAAAAATAAATTAAAGCTGAATGGCAAACGAGATATAAAAAGATTGAAAAGGCTGCAGACGTCGGAACATATGGTTCATGCACGACAACGGAATTATTACAACGTTGAATAATTAATAATAGTGTTCTAACGATTTAACTTGTTGCTTTTTCAAAAATTTATATTTTAGGTGAAATCACATTTTGGTATATTCGTAAAACGATTCTATTCTTTATACTTTGTAAACTAACAATGAATCTTGGTTAAAGTGTTTTTGATTTCAAATGCTTTACTTAATGATAATGCAGTAATCAGTTGTGTACAAGTCGATAGATTGATGTGAAAATGTCCCACTTAATCATTTTTAGTAAACAAATATCTTTTAAATTTTAATATAATACCATTCATAATAGTTACTAAAGACCTCACTTTTCTAAAAATCTTTTTGTTAAAGGCACAATATAAGCATATCATGCTATTTGAACATTTTGTTGTACTAAATATGTTAAAGCATATATTAATTAACTCAGAAATAGTACATTTAATACCAAAATGTCTTTTATGTGATTAGCGTAACACTAGAAATGGTTTTAACAACACGTGTGCTGCAGTCTCTGCTTAATTAGTACAAGTATATGCAATTTATACTTAATTAAATTTATTAATAAACTGCCAACTGTTTAATATTAGTAATATAATTTAAGAGTATTCTATAAACATGTACTCTTACAAATAATTGCTGCATTTCTAAGTATACTCACCATCTATATTAAGTTTACAGTTATTAATAGCTATTATTAAAAAAAGGAGTAACATTATAAAAAGTGGTGAATATAAAGTTCATAAAATTCATTTTTTTCTGCGAAAACTTTCAAGGAAGTCATTTTCACTTGAAACTAAGCTTATGTTATTTATAGATATTTTCAACAAACAATCAATTCTCTAACCTTGTTACTAAGAAAAACTTTTAAGTGGTTAAATCGGCTATGCGCATATAGAAAATTGACGAAATTCACTTTATTTCTGAATTACAGGTATGAGAATAGTTTGGGATTAGTCAATTGGGAGTTTACCTGGAAGATTAGCTATAGTTCCCATTTGTTTATTTTAAAGATGTTAAAGTATATCTAAACTAAAGTTGCTTGTTAAACCTAAAATTCTGATTTTATATATCCATATCTGTTTAATCGTAGCCTTATATAAAGTATGAAGTTTTCGATGAAAACTTCTATTATCTAATATATTGAACAAAATTTTAATTTTAGAAGTATTTTCACTTTTATTATGAGTTTGAAGTTGGCGTGCTAGTCAGTATAAGTAAGGACAGGTTTTTTTGTGGATAAAAGTTACTTGAATTAATTTTATATATTCTTTTGTATGCATCATAGTTTAACCCATTTTTTAATTCTTAAAATTTCTCTGCAATATTAGCGATATTGCCCACGAGTTGCTATGTAATACCAAAACTCTAGTATCAGCTGCTTCTGTAGCTACTAACGTGGGCCGTGATGTTAGTGAATCCGCTGTATGTAGTAAATACAGGACAGAACTTGCTTGTAATATCCCATAGGATAATAGCACTTGGTTAAATTCGATTCAAAACTTTATAGCATTAAATACGAGTTTAACGTATACATATATACCGTTAATACCTAGAAAAGCAGATGACAACACTTTTTAGATGTAGATGATGAATGATTTTTATAGTTATTTTACATAACTGTCCTGTTATGTAATAACACTATGGGTTTCTCACCAATAGATATATTTGTCGTCTTAGGCTGACAATTTTTCACCCGTCTTTCCTCATATTTTGCAAGGTGGGAACGTAGAAGTTTTTAACTGGATGTGGAATGTAGAATAATTTCACTTACAATCAAAGCTTCACTCGGCGAAAGCAAACGAAATGGCCGTGGCAGTCGCGCTTTTTGCGAAAGCAGCCCCGACGTGCGTGCACGAACGCAAGGACCCCCTCGTCTAAATTAAGTGCTAAGAGTGCGCCACGCCCAATTTCATATGAACCGTCTTTGTTTACTTTCTGTTAAAAAGTATATGCTCTTTGTTTACTAAGCATAAACCTCTTCGTGTAAATCCAGGGCCGAGAACCACGCTACATTTCTTTGTTTATTTTCTATTTAAATGTATAGATAGATCCCCGAAAACCAAATTCGTGATTTGTTATAATATTACTCTTGTCAAGAATTATTTATAACTTTTATAGGAAGATCTTTTAAAAACTATTTATAATATATTATAAACTAATAAGTGTAAAATAATTTTTTCTAAGGTTTTTTGCTTTTAGGATCATTACTATTTGTGTAACTTTTATTGCTTGGATAATGATTATAATCTTAATATTCTATTGATTATGTAAGTTAACAGTTTAATTGGCCCCTTTTTTAACTTTTTAAAAGTGCCATTTATTAATATTAGTCTAGAGTACATTTTAATTGAAATTTCTAATAATTAATATGACTAGTGGTGTGGCGGCCTTTCGCCCTTAAACCGTCTGTGTTTGTCTGTAATGTGGGTGGCCTATGATATCTTCCGGGGGGCGTTTTGCTATCGCAAACCAAAACGGCAAATGAGCCTTTTTTGCTCGGTCTGCAAGCCTGCATACGTCATCGGCCGCACTTTTGAAACGCATTCCAACAATTGCTGTCGCATCATAATTTTCCCGCAAAGGTAGGCGCGAAGACAACAATATATACGGTGGCCACCAGGAAGTATACGCAGAAATCAGCAGTCTGAAGCCAATTACAGGTGAGCGATTCAGCAATTTACTGTTGGTTTTGATATCGGTAGCCGCCTCCATTCGCTTTCGCGCGGGCTGTTTAGGGGCGATTTGGGACTCAACTTTTTTCCCCGCTACGGGCAGTAATTTGTTCCCATACTGCTTCAAGGGTATTTACATGGCTGACTTTCTAACTTGTGTTTACTGATTATAAATTAAGCGACTTGCCTAATTCTTTGAGTTTTATTTATAGAATGCATTTGTGTGCAAGCCATGTACGTAATATTAAGATTAAATAGGATGCACTACTATTTGCTTCTTCTTAAGTCCTTTTTGCATACGTTCTATCAGTGGTTTACCACTTTGCCCTCATGAATAATTAGTTTAATTAGTAGATATTATGTTGAACAGATGATCTTACAAATTTTAACCTCTAGATGTGATCAAAACATCTTTATTTTGTTTTTTTAAGATTTATACGGGGTTTATTTCTCTAACTGTAAATTTATACAGTACCAGTCAAAATTATATTATATTATATAAAAAATATTTTATAAAGATCAACAAAATCATCATAATCAACAATCAACTTTTTCTGAAAAAAATAATTTTTTAAAATCGTAAAAACAGAATTTCGAGTGACTTCTCAGCAAGAATATCCTAACACTTCATAGCATAGGCTTTTACATCGATGACAGCCTGGCATCTCCTAGGAATGGAGTTGATAAGAGTATCGATAGTGGACTGGGGCATCTTCTGTCACTTCTCTTCTAGCTGAGTGAACCTCTCTGCTGAATTCTTTACTTTACTTGCCACATATCTCGTTAGCTCACCCTATAGCGGCTTGATAATGTTAAGGTCAGGAGATTGGCTTGTCCAGTCGAGAAGGGTTACATAACGACAAACAAACCAGTCTATGAGGTGACGACTGCGATGCTTCGGATCCTTATCTTGTTGTAAGATAAAGGCCCGGCTGATGGATCGAAGATCGTGGAATCACATCGTATTCTCCAGGATCGATCTAGAATTTCGGGAATACAACAAATAGGGGCGATTCCATTTACATCTAAGCATCCTTACATCATACACGAACCTCCACCATGCTTTATCATGGATAGTTGGTACTTGAGATCGACGCGAGTACCAACAAGACGTCGAATTTATGTTATTTTGTTACTGCTAAAGAGGTTGAACTTAAATTTGTTACTCCGGATGACTTGACTCCACTCTCTCCGTTTCCAATACAAATAGTAATTCTGCTTGTTGCTTGAGTTTTGGTCCATGGGAATATTAATGAGGACGGAAATCTCAGTTGCAGCGAGTCAAGGGTTGTTTCTTGCGGCGCGGACGATGTTTCGATCAGTTGTGCAACTGGTCGCATAGGGTTGTCCGGCCATATTTTTTCCTCACTATTCCCTGCATTCTCTAAAACTTTAAAAGATACTTACCGCTGCCTGGGTTACTTAGAATTGCCGTGCGTGTTTAACTTGTGTTCGTCGTTGCTGCCGGCCAATCAAGATTGCGTCTGAAACCTCGGTGTTTTCTCATCATTCATAACAACTTAGAGTATACAGGAGAAGCAACCATGGAAAAACAACAAAAATATGAACCAAAAAACAAAATGATAGAAAAATCACACCATATTTGCACTCTTAAACACACCGCGTCCTTTACGTCGTCAAATTTTAAGTTGCTTTGCTGTTCCTGAAAGAACTTACAGCAGAAAAAAATATATAATTTTGGCGGGTACTGCAAGTACAAAAATACATATGTGATATCAAGTAGGCACTTAGATTTAAGTTAAATAAACATAGGGGTCATGTTTTTCTTACTACGATAATAAATTAGTCATCAGGATACTCGCCACTTTACACTCTAAACTTTTTATATTGAAAAGCATACGATTATGCATAGATTTGTATAACTTTTGATACAGTTCGGTTTGAGCCAATTTAAACTATTACAATGTATGGTTAACAAAAAAAAACTATTAGAGAAAATTTGCAAGCTTTGGCTGCTCAGCTGCAGCAACAATTAACTCAAAATACAGAACAGAAAATCCGTGAATATCGGAATGGATAATAGTACCGATAAAGAGGAAATTGACAAAAACAATGGAAATGGAATGAACGATTGAGTGTTTTAAGAAAACCAGAAACAAGAAAGAAAATGAATAAGTAATCGGAAAAAAACACTGAATGAGCAAGCTCCTACTAGCAGCGTAAAGATTTCCAAAATCTAAGAAGAGCTGGCTAAAAAACCTCCACATTTCCTTTTATAGTTCTAAGGAAAATACATAATTACAATCAATTACAAATAAAATCTTTTGGATTAAGGTATCAAATATCATGCAATTATTATGAATAATGATCAGTTGAAGATTAATGTAGAAAACTAGGAAGCTTAAAAAAAGCAACAAAATAATTAAACTCACATGGAGACAAACACATACAAAAGTGGTGACAAGAAGGTTACATCCTACATGTAAGTCAAAAAATATAACGCAGGAACTTTGTGAAAGAAAGTTTAAAATCATAGAGGCAGTAAATATCTTAAAAAAAAGTAAAGATTATCTTCCCTTTGTTTAAGTTTATCTTTAAAAATGATGAGAACCCTAAAAAAGTATTTAAGTTAAATTCAGTAAATGAAAGTTAAGATAGAAGCAGTACAAAAATCAAAAATTGTACCCCAATGTAAAAGATGCCAAACATTTGGGCATACGCAGCGATATAGCAATAAACAATTTAAAGGACCCGATATCTTATTTCTTCTTCAGCAGAATAAACATTTTAAAAATATTAACACTGCTTTATAGGGGCAGTTAAAGCTTATAGGAAATATGGGGCATATTTATATATCTCATCTATTAATAAAGTTGTCATAGGAGCCAAAAGTTTACATAATTTTTTAATCTTATCTATGTACTAAAAAGTTTAAGAATTCCTATTATATGTTTAATTACCGACAACAAAAGGACGGGGAACATCTAAAAAGAAATCCAAATATTGAACATTAAATGATAACAGAGGTATGTAAAAGTATAAACAGTTTTGGAGAATATCAAAAGCAAACTTAGAGTTTATGTAACCAAACGTATGTCAGAATTGTGAAAGTATATTATTTATAAGCAAAACAGGAAGTAAGTGGCTTACACCAATAGTATAGCTAGTGTAAATATAAATAAGCAAGTATTAGAAATTGATATTTATCAGTTATTTTTACATTAATGTTTATTTTCGAATAGTTATATATAAAATACATATATATATATATACTTTTTTGCAATATTTTTTACGTAAGTATATGATTTTTATCGTTTGCGATAGAAATATCGACTTAACATTAATCAGTAATAAAAAATAAGGATTTAACACAAAATGATAAACAAAAATGTTGTAAGAAAATAGAAACAAAAAAATTAATAAACCCTTTGTCAAAACAGTTTTAAGACTGGGATGGTAAAAATATATAATTCAACTGAACACTACTGATTCCAGGTTTTGTGAAATCAGAGTCCATGGCCATCTATGTACAGCTTTCACCGTTTCTGGACATGGAAGTAAGCAGAAAAAGCTTCATCCAAGATGCTTCTCAGCACATCTGTAACAGTTGTTTGGATTGCTGCTATATCTTTATGACGATTCTCGTTCATCAGCATTATTACAAGAGGTCAGGGATAAATGCAAAAAATATGGTAGAGCAGGGTTATGATTAGTCAGATATTCCTGTATTGGTGCATTAGTGTAAAACTTTCAGACGAACATCCATGGTGCACCAAACCTCTAGCATAAAAAAATGCGATCGCCATTGTCTACATTCGAAGGTTGTTGCTCCATTAATTTGCAGGCTATTAAACCACGACCTCGCCATTTTACGCTTGGTTTTTTTTAGTTTTGGAATGATGAGTATCATCATGGGTAGCACCAAGTTATACCTTTAACAATAATGTTTAACGCAAATGCAAGATCTAACCTGAACTTTTTCAAAAATTTAATAGTAATTACTTGTCTGTTTTTTTTCTGTTCCTCTGGCAGAGCGAGGAACTATTTTAGCATTAAATTTCTATTTCTCTAAATCGTTCCACATTCGGTGATACATATTTCTATTCAATATTTCGCTCATTGCTTAAAATACTTTAACAGATGACCTACTGTTAGCGACAAGTTCTTTAAAAATATACCTAAAAGTTACCGAAATATTTTGAAAAAATAGAACATTATGCTATTTATACGTCTTATAAATCATTTTGAAATATTTGTTTGACAATACGTTTTCAAGAGGACAAGAAGACATAAATTATGTTTACTTGATCAATATGTTAGTTTGGTAGGCAATTCGGTAGATGCACAGTAAATTTTTATAAAACAGTACTCATTGTTAGACATACATCTAATAAATATAATATGCCAATTTAATATAATTTCGGCGAGAACTGCGGAAGTAACATAAATAAAAATTCAAACATTAAAAGGTTTTTTTCTCGACATATTTATGCTATTTTTTCTATTTATAAACCTAATCAAAAGATAGGCCTTTGA
This sequence comes from Sinelater perroti, assembly GCA_036346155.1. Lineage (NCBI taxonomy): Eukaryota > Metazoa > Arthropoda > Insecta > Coleoptera > Elateridae > Sinelater > Sinelater perroti. The sequence goes on from JARFIY010000359.1 coordinate 7,523,837, forward strand.
TAATATTTTTTTATTATTTGCTAAAAGGTAACAAAATATTATTTTCTAAAAATTAACAATGACTCGATAGTCATTTAGTTTTTACACAAAAATATAAAAATTAAAATTATTAGAAACTAACATTTAAACATAAAATAAACAAATTATTAATTGGATTGTGACATACTACAGTTGTAGTAAAAAGCTGTAAATATTGCTCTGTCCAAGTTTTCTATAAAATGTAATATCAATATTTTGTTTTGACCATTTAATTTTACAACACACGTGTTTTAGTATATTACTTTGAATGAGCTGTGCTTAGGGGTTTATAATATATGATGTTGCTAAAAAACTAAAATAATTTACGAATGAATATTAAATCGCTGCATACATATAATTTTAAGTCTGGCGAGAGATATCGGCAGAGCTGGATGTTTTAAATTTTCAAAGATTGCCAAACAACCTTAAAAACATATTTCTGTATCAAAAACACAATACAATAATAAACAATACAGAGTTGTTAGCGTCTCTGCAAGTGTATAGTCTCCAGGAGTTTAAAATAGGTCACATCGATACTTCAAATTTCCATAGAATACAAAATGTGTCAATGATAGCGTATTCTTGTATTGATCTAAAAATACAAGTGTAGGTCGTAACACATAAAATGTATGGAAAGACCACAGTTAACGTTGCTTATCAAATAAATTTGAGATTAATCTGTTTTAGTTAAAATAATTCTATAAAAACATGTTTTGCAGTAAAATATCAATTCAAATACCAGAATATTAAATAAAAAAATATATACAAACATTTTATTAATATGAAGATAGTCAGAAAATTTTCGGACCTGCAATTAAAACAAATTTATAGATTTTTTATACTTCTTCCGCAGCAACGCCACAGCGTCACTATTAATTTTCGGTAACATTTTTTTAAGGTTTGCAAAATACTTATCAACGATTGCAATCGCTTCTTGATAGAAAATGTTAACCGGCGAGAAAAAGTTTTGGTTTTGGTAAAAGATAGAACTGAAACTGAGCCAAAATTGGAAGTTTTAACAATTGATAATGTGCGTCTTTCAAATATTCCATTTCTAAGGCATTTGTGCTTGATGAAAGATGATTTTTTTCTTCTGCAAACCAGGTCTTTCCTTACGAATCTTTTTATCAATCAAAAAAATATTTACACAATATTTTTTAATTATTGTTGTACGAGATTTAAGATCATTAATTAATAATAGTACCTTTAAGTTACCAAAACTTTTACTGCGGTTGGAATAAACTTCATCTTCTTTGGAGCTAAACATTCTGTTTTAATTCGCTGTTTTTATTTATCCATGGTAATAAATCGACAAATAAAATTGATTCTGTTTTATTTAGAACACTTTAGACATTGTTGGAAACTGCCACACAAATACATTTTTGTTCTTGTGTAAGCAGGTTCGGCACCAATCCTGTATAAAACTTTTTTATGTGCAATTCTTTATACAAAATACATTCTACTCGCTCTCTTGAAATACTTAGAGCTTTTCAAATTTCACGCCCCTTAATTCGTCGGTCATCCAATATCATATTGTGTACTTATTTAATAATTTCTGATGTTGTTACACCTTGCGGGCGTTGCTCATGAAAGGTGATGGGACGACTCATTTTTTAGTTGTTGAATAGGAAGGAAAAGAAACTATAAATTCTTATAAATTTTGCGTGAATTTTTTTGAGGTTAAACTGCCTTTCACGGAGAATTTAACAAGAGCTCGATATTTAAACTTTATTTATTTTAAGAGAAAATATTAGTTTAACAGCTATAAAAATTAAACTGCCTACTTTTGAAAAATGCATCAACTTAAGAAAGAAAAATCTTGCCTATAGTATTGACATCTAAAACTAAAGCTGAGAAATTTTCAGACCACCCTTGTACAAGGACATCAAATTAATATTTTAAAATTTATTTATTATACGTAAACATGTTTTGTTTAAATATTGTTTTTACTTGTGTAGTTAATTAACTACAAAATTATTACGTCTAATTAAGGTAGAGGGTGGTTAAAATAAGACCGAAATTGATTTTTTTACAAAAAAAACTAAATTTTCAAACACTTACTTGCGTATGTCAGTCTTTAACCTGCTCAACTCCGGATTTAACATTCTTGAAGCGTCCTGATACCCTTTTTAGAAAGGGCTTTTGGTTGTAGGAGTAGCTACTCCCGAGCAGTCCGCAAACCGCAAGCAAGTCTGATTTGAGCCTTCCGAGTAGGTAGAAATCACACAAATCGGGACTGTACGGCGGATGTGGCAGAAGGCTCTTTTTTAATTTCCGTAGAGTTTTTATTGCCGTTTTGGCCGTATTGAGACGTGCATTGTCTTGAGGGAAGGCTACCCGTTTTCCACCAGCCTTCCACTTAGATCGGATCTTTTCCTTCACGCCTGTTGTCAGGAGATCTAAATAATAAGCTGCATTGCTTGTTCTAGCATACATCAGAAAATTTACATAGATATCTCTCTGCCAGTCCTAGAAGAACGTTGCCATCACTTTTTCTCCCGAATGGTTCCTCCACCCCCTTTTGGATTTGGGAGAACTGATATGCGGCCACTCGCGTGATGACTGCTGGGACTCAGATATAAAGTATTGCATCCACGCTTTATTATGCATCACTTTTGTCTCTAAACTGTTGTAAAAGACAATTGGCAGCTTGTATGCGCACCATTTTGTTACTGTCTGTCAAAATGCGTGGTACCCACTGTGCATGTACCTTGCGATAGTGCAGATAACTTTTCACGACATTTTCTACACTACCAACACCGATGGACAGCATTGCTCCAAGTTTCTTGATAGTGCTGCACCTATTCTCATAAATAAGCGAGCCTACACGATTAATGTTTGGTTCGGTGACGGATGTTGGCGACCGATGATCATGTGGTTTATTCTCCACGAGGTTTTTGCCCTTGTTGAAGCACTCACACTACTCAAATACACGGGTCCATTAAAGTTACTCTTTTCCATACTGTTCTTAAGTTTGTAGTAAATTTTAACTCACGGGGCGTTTTCTCCTCCGAGGAATTTGATTACAATGCGTTGTTCTATGCTCCGCGGTACCTTCTATTTACTCATTACTCTAGCAACTTTCAAATAGAATTGAATAGGTTCTAACCCAAGCAAGAAGAAGGAAGGGGGTTCTGGCTCTACTCTCTCAAAGTCGCACAAATCAGTCAGATTATAGTTGAACCATCTTGTATATTTTATGTATAGTTAGCCAAATAAGTAATGTGTCATATTGTTTGACATTGGACATTGCATTAGCTTTAACGGTGGATATCATGTTTCACTTAGTATGTATCGACATCTCTACCATGAGTCGTCCAAATCCAGTTAAATGTCTGAAATGACTGAAATAACAATTAGACACGTCGTACGACCTAAGTTCTATGAGAGTCATTTTATCTAAAACTATCAATAGATTTTTCGCTAATATTTCTTACGAATTTCACCAAATGTAACTTAGCAACAAAAGATTTCTTGCAATTACATTTATTTGCCGCAGCTAGAAAAGTCCTAAATTTACAAAACTCATTTTTACTGCAAACGTTTTTATTGTGAAAGAATATTCACAAAGCTTTTTTGCACATGCTAGATGTCAAAATAATAAATATTTTGTGGATACAGCGAACATTGTTGCTTCGATAAAAGTATTAGATTTAATAACTGAAAGTTTTTTGTTTGAATTTAAATTTTTGTGTTTCTAACCAGAAATAAGATACAAAAGACCAACAGGTTTTTAATACGTGCAAGCAGAAAGCTTTAAACGTAATATTTTATTAATTTAGTTTAGAGTGTTTATGCTAAATGTAGATAAAAAGTTTTTGTAAGCGTACACTTATTGCAGTAGCACTGAAAGTTATGTTTGGGTTTACTCCTTCGTAATTAATTTCGTCATATTTATTTCAGTAATTTTTTTATTTCGCCAGGTAGAAGTTGCAATAACTTCAACATATACTAAAGCTTTTTTGTAATTCTAAATAATTTATGAAAAATTACCATAAAAATAAAAATTAGAATTACAGGCTACTTTTATGTTCAGATGAACCTAAACAATTCGTAAATAATTTTAGTGCAACTCTTTTTTTATATTTATTTTGAGTTTTTGTAAAGATTTTTATACATAAAATTCAAAATAAATTTATGATAAAACATTAAAAGAATGTCCAAATGTTTACAAGTTTATAATAAAATTAGCACATTTGCAACAACAAGAATTGGTTCACTTTATTTTGGCCAATGTTTGCATAATTATATTAAAATAATAATAGTAATGGTAATGCTACAAATCCTGGCGAAAAGTTAAGACTCTCATATGTTCGCCACTGTGCTTGGTCGTCGCGCACCATCTCTGATGAGGGGCGATGTGGAAAGCACTACGCCTTAGACAATCGCCATTATTACCTCTTATTTGAAGTAAACGCAGGTACTCAATCATTTTTAGTGAGTGAGACATCAGAGAGTTCCAGGAATTAATTCGGGTCCATCCGCACAGCAGCCCGCCCCTCAACAACGGGACCATGCTGGCTATGTACTAAAATAATATCAGTACTACAGTCAACTATAAATATTTGGGGGACGCATTACTTTAGATTTTCTAGAATAATCGATGACCGTCTCCGTTATTTCTAACAGCGCCTTTCAACTAATATTCTAGAGCCTTCTGGTTCATTCTAGAACTGTGGGTTTGAATATAAAGTGAAGCAGATGGGCATTTGCACCAGCCAATAGAAGTTATACAGCGAACAAAAGTGGTGCAAGTAAATCAATGTTTTTATAGTAATCGTTAACCGTTGCGTTAATAGTATTACGCCATATTTATTGTGTAGCAGTGCAGTACTTGTGAATAAAGTTTAGTTTTGAATTAAATAATAGTTCAAATGACATTTTATTTATTGCAAAGGATGAACAATAGGTGGAAAATATTGTGGCGATCAAGAAAATCGACTTCAGTAATTTCGAGCCTAAATTATAGTGTATCATATATACAGCTACAAAAGGTTTGAACTAACAGGGCTCCAAACATACTCTTAAAGTGATAGACCCGATTATATCACTTGGCGACCCGGCATTGTAATGTGTAACTTTTTAATTTTGTGAGTTGGTGACCCACAGCGGTATTCAACAAAATGATTACTTTGACTTAAAAAAAAACTGACAAACAGTATGCCGTTCATAAAAGTTTTTCTACCAATCGGTTGTTTTATAAAAAGTTAATAAATGGAAGCAAAATTGGTTGGTTTATTCAAAATTAACCGGAAAAGTACTTTGTGCGTCGTTGCAAACTCTATGAAAAAACGGCGTTTCTAGCAACTAAGAAGTTTGATGATTAGAAAAATAGCCATATAATAGACGATTATAATAACAACTTACAACACAAAAAGCAAATTTCAAAACTTGTTAGTGGAAGTCGATTATCATAAAAAGTGGATTGTAAAATAAAAGAACAATACGAGGTAGAAGATTTGTATTAGCAAAATACTCTCTTAAAAGTTGTTAAAGTTGTAAAATTTTTAATTTCTGTGATTGCTAATTTATGGCAATAATAAAATATTAGGGTCTCTAAGAAATGATAACATTCTTAGCTGTGCAGGACTGATTTAAAAATTCGATACTTTTATGTTTACACATGTAGCAAAATTTGGAACTAAAGAAATAGGTATTTCCTAATAATTATCAAGCATAAATGTCAATAGATTCATTGTAAGTTAGCGGGACAAGTGAGGATAGTGATTTTCTAAGATATTGTAAATGTTTAGATTTATTCCATAATTGTAAACTCAACACCAGATGTGTTGCACGTAGAACAACTAGTTTTTATGGTATGCTAGGTGCTGCTTACGGCAACTCTTGTTAAACGACTTTTAACGTTTATGCTTAACTGTAGCCATAGCGTGAAAAGATAACGAATGTTGAACATATATTTCATAGGTCTTGATCTAAATAACTGTAGAAGACAGAGCTATGACAATACCAGTAATATTGTTAGGTGCTATAAAACTAAAATCTTAAAACAGACTCTTTATTTTAAAAAACTTTGTCGACAATCCAATGGAGTGCCCATGCTCGATTAAATTGTAAAAAGGCTCTTGATACTCTGACATACATTACCCAAGGCAGTGATCAGATTAAGGACGCACTGTATAAAGCAAGTGCGATATTGTGAAATCATAAAAACCCTTCAAATATCATTAATAATATGTTTCTGGATTAATGTTCTTGTAAAGTTCTCAAACGTAAGTAACATGCTTCAAGGAGGAAGTGCAGACACACTAAAGTTTATTATTTTATAAATCACTTCAGAAACTTTTAAATATTTCTGATAAATTTGCAGGTCTAGAAAATAAAGCAAAAGTTATGTGAGAAATTGGCGTTCGCAAATAATAAAAAGTCAAAAGTTGCTTTAGTGAAAACAAGAATGACAATAAGGAAATTTTTGGAGGACAGTCTTTTATGATAGAAACATGCTACAAGTGATTCTCTGAAACGCAACTTAGTATAAAGAAAAACAATATATACAGAGGATTTTAGATTTCTATGGGAAATCACGGAAATCGAAAAGACCAACGTACGGCAAAAGAAAATATCGCTATTTTAAAGTATACTTCTGATTTAGATAAAACATTCTCTGAGAATAATATACATTTGGTATCATTTTTAAGAACTACTGGACGTATTGACAAAGAAGATAAGAGAACCAAATCAAACGCACAATTAAAATTACGTTACGTTTGATAAGAGTCTACTTTTCCAATACTGCCATTGTTTTAAGAAGTTTTAAATTTTTTTTAATGACACTCTAGAGGTTTGCCAATTCTAGTCTCCCGAAGGAGAACTATGAGACAAAGAAGAAGACTGGGTTTTTGTGTGCTCTACTTCATCATTTATGGAAAAAAAGTAAAAGTTCGTCCGGACCTTGTGTGTACCAGAAATATACCGGGTTGGGGTAAGTTTGTGTATTATAAAGGGTTACGTAAGTGATGATGTGCGATAACTAACGGTTTTCAAATTGGGGGTAAGCCTTGACCATCGTCTTGAGTATATTGAGGTAGTCTTCTATTTCAATTTATATATATATACAAAAAAAACAGTAATAGTAAATGGTATCGAGAAATAATGTGCACAAAATTTAAAACAGTTACAAAAAATTTAAAAAACTAGAAATCAGCAAATTATTTCTTAATAAAATAGCTTCAAGTGACAAACTTTAATTTTGTTTTTTATATTAGTTGTAAAGGCTATATATCAGCCAAAGAAACTATTTCTCTGCTGTTTTCTTAGAAGAAGTTTTTTGAAATAATCTGTAAGTTTAGTACTTTCGAAATGAACCAATTATCGAGTGCTGTCCTTTCGTGTAAATTTGATAAATTTGCCGTTGCTATTCTTTTAACAAAAATTACTACATCACTTATTCTATATTCTAAAAAGTTATGTAAAGCCAAATAAGGTGTTTAGAATAGTATTTCTGCTTTTAACAATATTCTATTCCAAGTTTGTATTTCGGAGCGAAAGGTCGCATGCTGTGCTTTGATGTTTAAGTGCCCAAAATGCTTCACCTGCTGATAAAGGCCAGGTCTGCATTTTTAATTTTACTAAATTGAGCTATGCAGACGCCACATCAAGTAAGTCATCTAAAAGAAGACTTTCACCTATTAACGATTTTCATAAAAAATATATTTATACTGAATCATACCCGAAAATGTCAAGAAACAGTTGACAGAACTATCAGGAAATTGTTAGCGATATTAAACTCTGATCACCAAAAAATTTATAACTCAACATAGAATGAACGGTTTAAAAATAAATTTAACTTCAATAGACGATTATTGTATTTTATCAAAATATTATACAAGCAATCTTTAATTCCACACTTATCCTGCACAAGAAACTCTAAACGTTGTAGTACGTAACGTTCCAACTTCTTTAAAAATCAAAGAATTTTATAACAAAATTATAAAAACTTGCGCAGTTGAAATAGTTACTAAGATCCTTAACAAAAATAAAATAACCATGCTTTTGTGCGCGGTATAACTAACAAAAAACAAAATTGCCAACCAGATCTACAAACTAAAAAAAAAATGTGCTCGGCAATTAGTGTTGAACCTAGAAGAAAACCTAAAACAGTTTTCCAAGACACGCAATGCCAATCTTATAGTCACACAAAATATTATTGCCTACTTTCGCCACGTTGTATCAAATGCACCTTTATTGTAATTGTACTAAACTACGGAATACAAAGCAAACTTGTATTAACTACGGGAAATCACATTCTACCAACTATAACGGCCGCTTTTACTATCAAAAATAGAAGCTATAATTACAACAACACTCGTTCTTCGCTACCAAAACAAGCTAACACAACATATACTCTTACCACTCTGCAACCTAGATTCTCTGAGCGTCAGTCGTACACCAGCATAACTAAACTTATTTTCCACCAATTTCATGACATATTGGAAGCTGAGTTCGCTAAAAACTCTTATTGTGTTGTTGTAGAACATCCCATCTATGCCAGCTCGCGAATGTGAACCCGGTAGGCCATGGGCTTTCGAATGATACCCCTCTTATGTCTTTAGGTTAAGTAGTTTTCGAGTTGAAAGTCGCGACGGACAGACAACGTCTGCACCGATTTCATTAGGCTTCCCTTTCAGGTACAGAAGCCTAAAACTTAACGGGCCTACATTCAATGGTCTCAATTTAGGAAATAATCAGAAACCTGTTAACTATACACTAACACCATTCTGAATTAAATTCTCGAACGAATAAAACCTCTCATATCCGAACTCATAACCAATGCTATTGCTAGATTCTTGCAAATAATACTTGCAAATAACTCTCAAAAGCCAATTTACTAGTTCAATGGTATTAAAAGACAACAAGACTTATTTAGTCTATTTCTTACAAGACATCGCATTGACATAGCCTACATTACTGAAACGCACTTAACTAAAGGTTTTAAACCTGTTCCTTTTTAACCTCAATATAATCAACAGCAACAGGAATTAGAATTAACAGCCCGACGAGACTTACCCTCAACCTCCAGAGATCTCAAACCCACTTCTAAAGAACATTGCATCAAAAAACTCTCAACTGGAAAATTACCCGGTTATGATATAGTACCGAATATTGTTCTTAAAAATTTGACAAATAATACCTCGCTTTCTTAACCATTGTATTCAACGTCTGCCTTAGAAATAGTTAATGCTTCAATAAATGAAAACAAGCAAAGATAACAGTATTTCCAAAATCGAAGAGAGATAATGGTTAGTAATTACAAAATCAAAAGTTGGAGAAAATTGTCCACCGACGTCTCATTAAATTTTTAGACACCAATAACATCATCCCAACAAATCAATACGGTTTCCGCAGTAACTACTCATCAATTATTAAGATTAACAAATATTACCTCTAATGGATTTGAAATGAAAAAACACACAATTACTGCACTACTTGACATCTCCCAAGCCTTCGGTAATGTCTGGATAGAAGGATTAATCTTTAAACTGATTCACCTTCATTCTCCTAGCTACCTTACCAGAATAGTAACATCATTTCTTACAGCTCGAACATTTAAAGTAAAACTTAATTACAATTTCATCATTAAATGACTTATCGGCAATGTGCAACCTTATTATACAAAAGCCTTATACGTCTCATTATCATGTATAGTGCTGTCATTTGGGGCACGGCAGCTAATACACACCAAGAAAATTCAAACCGTGCAGAACAAATACTTCGGATCTGTAACGCCGATTTGTTTATGCGAAATGATCAGCTGAAAAAGAACTCGGCATATTAAGTGTTAAAAAACTAAAGCATTTAACAGCCACAAACTTCTTTAATTCTATGCGCAAGTGTCATACTGCGGAAATACATCATCTCGCTACTCCACCACACATTCGAATACTCAAAAGATGGATGCCGGTCGACTTAATTGTTAAAAGATAATTCTTCGGATAACGAGTAAACTAGTATTGGCTTAACAAATAAATTCTACTCTACAGACTTACTAAGTATGAAACAATTTTTATCAGTTTCAACTTTTTGTATTCAAAGTACTAACCCCTTAATGTCATTTTTTTTTGTTATTTTATAATATTTGTCATACCTATCATGTGCAACAATGTATAATACTAATCTGGTATAATAAACTTAGTTGAAAAAAAACAACATTTCGCACTAGTACACAAGAACATACACACAGCGGGGTAACTAAAAAAATTGCAGAGTTCATTGCGTTTACGTCAGCCTCAGGTCTCAGTCTTATCGTTATTTGCTTTTGGGGGTTAGTGTTGAATAAAGCTGACATATACATAAAAGGTTGACAGAACAGATAACGCCAAGTACTCTTTTATCAGGATTTAAAACGAAATTATTATGAATATTACTGCGTGGCGAATGTAGCGGTATATTGAAAAATACTAAACAAAGTACTTTAGAGAACTTAATTCTTAATTTTTAATAGGTGAACACCACGTGTTAGTAGCTTTTAAATATAACAAATTTTAAATTATTTGTATATGTATAGATCTATTATAAAACATGGGCCGGCGAAGAGATTGCTCTGTAAGCAATTCCAGAACGAACTGAAAACTTAAAAATTCGAAATCGAATATCTCGAAAATTATTCGACATAGAATTTTTTCGACTTCATTTTAGAATTCAGCATTTCCTATAAGAATCACATTTAAAATCGTAATGTCGAAAATTTTCCCGAAATTTGAAGTCGAATATCTCGACAATTATCCGAGATGGAAATTTTTTAATTTCGAATTCGAAATCAGCGTAAAATTTCCTATAAGAATCCATTTGCAAATTTTAAAAAAATCCATAATTTTGTGACGGACCGACAGACATATAGAATTCAGTAACGAACTTTTTAAGTTCGTTGAAAATATTAAAGGAGTGCGACAATGATTCCGTGCCGTGAAGATGTGGTGAACGACCGCTCCACGCGTGATAAGAATTCAAGTGCCCGAGCTGATACGTATCTAAACGCGTACGTATATATTTTAGATCTATAATTTTAAAAATAAAAATTTTATAAACTGAAATATAAACTTTAACTTCCATTAATACTTAAAGAACTGATTATACTGGTGCGCTTTACCGAATAGACGATCCCCTCAGGGGCTCTCACATTATACAACAATGGGTACAACAAGAGAGATGGAAGTCAACTTTTACTACCGAAATTCAAAACAAAAAATATTACTTTGAACCAGATAAATTAATTGCAGCAAATAAATTCTTATCAAACGATAACACACAAAACATAATTTATCAGGGAAAACACGCTGGGGTAATTAAACAACCTTTCTAAATTAAGTTATATAAAATTTCGGCCAACGAATGAACATTGCAATGGTACTTTCAGATATTTCTTTTAATAAATGGACTTCTTCATGACCACATTTCTCATGTACTAAAGTCTTTTTGGGCAATGTGAGTAACGTTCCTCATTTATGCTTTCCATTCGAGTTTTGTAGCTCAAGCAGTGCAGACGTGCGAATTCAGGGTTTTCAGAGTGTTTCCTGCGATTTTCTCGCGCGGTATCGGTGACTGCGCCGCGCCATACGCGCCGTGCCATCTACACCGCGCCGCGCCATCGGCCCAGCCACATACCTGTGATTAAACAGCGCTAGCAAACAACAAACATGGAAATGGATCAACAAACAAGCATCGTCTACGGACAACCTAATAATTCGAACATCAACTACGCACAGGGTGCTCCAATGCAACTTCCACTTCCCACCAACCTTCAATTCGTAAGCCAACCGCTATCAACAGGTAACAATTTTAACTTACCTCAAAGTACGTATCCTCCGACCAATCTCAACGACAATTTTATGGCAACTACCTCACAATCTTTAACCAACAACGACAGAATTCTCTATCGAATGACGTCTACTAGTGACGAAGAAATTCAAGAAGTCGTAAACGATAATTCCACCATTACTAACAAATGGCAAACCGTTAAACGACTTAAACATAGAAAACTATCCCAACCTATCAAAGAAACTACGCAAATACCTTTAACAAACAGATATAACCAGCTAAATGAAGAAGAAGAGGGAAGCACCCTTACCAGACAAGTAAACAATACAACCATAAAACCTCCTCCGATATTTGTGTACGGAGTTACACACTACAGTGACATAATCAAAAGTTTAAATACAGTTGCGGAAACTGAACAATTTAACACAAAAGCTTTAACAGATAACACCACAAAAATAAACTGTCATACTCCGGAAACCTACAGAAACTAATTCACCACATGAAAGATGCCAACATTGTTCACCATACGTACCAGCCAAAAGAGGACCGTGCCTTCAGAGTGGTTATCAAAAATCTACACTTTACAACCGACATAAATGAAATTAAGCAAGAGCTAGCTAATCAGGGACACCAAGTCAGGAATATTTTAAATGGAAGAAGTAGAGTGTCTAAAGAACCATTAAACCTATTCTTTGTAGATCTTGAGCCGGCGGATAACAATAAAGAAATATATAATTTACGAGGTATTCGGAACAGAATAGTACAAGTCGAGCCACCCAGAAAAACCAAGGGCTTTACTCAGTGTATACGTTGTCAGCAATATGGTCACACTAAAACATATTGTAACAGACGTTACTACTGTGTGAAATGTGGAGCAGCCCATAATTCCACAAGCTGTACAAAACCAAACAACACCCCTGCCACATGTGCACTATGCGGTGGTCCCTACCCTGCCAACTATAGCGGATGCGAATTCTACCATACTCTCCTCAAACAACCCAACGTTACCAACAACAGACTTAATATTCAACAATTACCAGCACCGATGCACCCTATCCCACGACACAGAATACAACCAATAATTTAGGCACAACACGCCAATACGTATTCGAATATACTAAGAAATCAAAACCAGCAAAAACCACCAGAAGAAAACTCAATTACTCTCAGCATTTTTCTAAATGAGTTTAAAAATATGTTCCAACAGCTAATGCAACAAAACAGCTCAATTCTTACCATGCTTACAACGCTCATCAATAAAATTCGCTAAATTTGTACGAATTGCACAATGGAATGCCAACGGCATCATTCAACACAAAAACTAAGTAGAGGCTTTTCTACATCACAATTCAATCGACATACTACTTGTTAGCGAAACGCACTTTACCGACAGATCCTTCTTTCGTATTCCATCCTACTTAACCTATAATACAAACCACCCGGACAACACTGCACATGCAGGTACTGCAATTTTAATAAAAAATACTATAAGTTCTACATATTACCAAAGTATGAAACAAATCACTTCCAAGCTATTTTACTCAAAGTTAAAACATCCTCCTACAAGATAACAGTTTCTGCAGTATATTGCCCTCCTAGGCACTACTTGAAACTCAACCACTTCAGGGACTTCTTCAACACACTCGGATCCAAATTTATTGCTGGAGGTGATTTCAACAGTAAACTTACTGTCTGGGGCTCTCGGCTAACAACTACCAAAGGTCGTGAGCTAGCTAATCTAATCCAGGAAAAAAACTACTTATTGCTGTCCACCGGTAAACCAACAGTGATCCAAATAAAACTCCTGATCTGTTGGACTTATTCATCACCAACGGAATCTCCACACCATACATGGTTTTATGATCCTAGTTATGATTTGTCATCTGATCATTCCCCGATAATTGCAACTATTAGTACTTTCGTAATTATTAAGAATTTTACACCTAAACTTCATAACAACAAAACCAACTGGGATAAATACAAAAATGAAGTGGAACAACGAATTAATCTAAAAACAAGCCTCAAAACCCATAACGTAGTAGAAGACGCTTTGGATGCCCTCACAAGTACCCTTAAACATTCAGTTATGGAAAGTACTCCATCTCTGCCAATAGCTAATACCACAAAATCAACACCACTTGAAATAAAACATTTAATTGCTAAAAAACGGAAGGCACGGTCTAGGTGGCACACAACCCAGGCACCCGTGGATAAAAATATACTGAATCGCATTAGCAATCAATTAAAGGCGCAACTTAGAGAACTCCGTGAACAATCCTTCACTGACTAAGTGACAAGACTAAATATATTCGACAACTCTATCTAGAGACCAATTAAATCCAAGAAAAAACCAAAAGAACACAATGCTCCAATAAAAAATCTTGCTGATCACAACGCTAAATGGGCGAGAAGCGACCAAGAAAAGGCTTTTGCAAATCATCTCGCATCTGTCTTTAAGCCCAACAATCAAGATATAATTAATGACATCGTAACAAGTTTATCCAACATTCCACAATTTCCATTTCGAATTAAATCCTTCACTCCACACGAAGTTCAGAAAGAACTTAACCATCTTAACATCCGAAAAGCACCAGGTACAGACGGTGTGACGTCAAAAATGCTCAGGGAATTGCCGAAGAAAGGGATACTCTTTACTACATACATTTTTAATGCCATTTTAAGACTGCAGCACTGGCCTCCAATGCTAAAAACGGCAGAAATAATCTTAATAAATAAGCCAGGAAAGAACACAAATGACGTAACCTCATACCGTCCAATTAGTTTTATCCCCCACAATTTCCAAGGTATTAGAACGCTTATTACTACAGAGATTAAATGCCGATATTTCACCAGATACCTGGCTTCCTCCCCATCAATTTGGTTTTCGAGCAGGACATTCTACAGTTCAGCAAACACATAGATTAATCCAAGTAATTAACCACGCTTTTGAACAAAAACATTATTGTACTTCAGTTCTACTGGACGTTAGCCAGGCCTTTGATAAGGTCGGGCATACAGGTCTCTTATATAAAGTCAAGGAAACCCTCCCACTAAAGTATTTCGACATCTTGAAATCCTACTTTTCAGACCGCAAATTTAGAACCAAAGTAGGAGATGCCAAATCAGACTATCATTCCATAGAAGCAGATCCACCACAGGGAAGCGTCTTGGGACCGACCCTCTACAACCTATATACATCCGATATCCCAACAACCACTGAAACTACTATCTGTACTTTTGCTGATGACACTGTCATACTAGCAGCTCATGAAGACCCAGCAATAGCATCTAACCTAGTACAAATCCACTTAAATGTACTCCAGGCTTGGTTGCATCTCTGGAAAATTAAAATAAATGAAAACAAATCACAGCACATAGACTTCACTCTAAGACACGAACGTTGTCCTCCGCTTTTTCTCAATAACGTCGCACTCCCTCGAGCTATATCTATCAAATATCTTGGATTCCACCTGGACCCTAGGTTAACATGGAAAGATCACATTACCAAAAAACGGAAGCAGATTTACTTGAAGATCAAAGAACTCTATTGGCTGTTAGGGAAGAACTCAAAACTTTCCCTAGAAAACAAAATACTGCTATATAAAACAATCATTTGGACGTAGGGAAAAGAAATCTGGGGCTGCACAAGAAAATCCAATATAGCATTGCTCCAAAGAAGCTAATCTAAAGTGCTACGTATGATAACTTAAGCACCGTGGTATGACTCGAACCAAACGCTACACGACGACTTGAGGATTCCTTATGTCAAAGATGTCATCAAGCTACGAAGTACCACGATAGATTGGCAGCCCACTCAAATAACCTGCTTCAACCATTACTGGAAAGAGAATACCCGACTACATAGACATTGCCCAGCAGACCTTCTTGTGAAATTCTGATATACAATTAGCCCATAGAATGTAGTAGTTCTGACTGCTAAGAAATATAAATCTATAAAAAAAAAATTTATGCTTTCTACTAAGGCGTCTGTAAGTTTGTTTTTGTATTAACACATTGGGCGTTTGTTTTAATTTTTATTAAAATTTTATCTTCTTGGTAATTCTTTTCAATTTTCTTACTTGAGCAAAAGAAATCTTGTTCCAAATATTTGCGTTGTTTATTTGGATAACAAATATGAGTACCTTTCAAAGCTATATACAGCGTTGGTAAGATTATTTTTGTAGTCAACGTGGTCGGGACTGAATACATGTGGTCTAAGGTAAAGGTGCTAGCATCTAGGATAGGAACATGTAAGAGAAATATTATGTGATTCTCCGTAATGTAATAATTTACTGAAATCGTTCGTTCAATAGTATATCATCTTCTGAATAGAAATCTTGTTTGTTGTGAAATTTTGACAAAAACTTTAGTCTTACGTAGGACGAACCAAGATTGAAGAATCTAGTATGAGTTTCCACTGCGAGTTGGTAGCTATCCTATGGTGGTGATATATTGACAGGCATACAGCAGTTATTCCAAAAAGCGTTGTAACATCAGACAGTATGTCTGCGCTACTTGTCCTCAGAAGCGCACGGATTTGGATTTTAAGATTTAAAGTCTTGCAAAAACGCGTCGGCTGAGATTCAAATATATTTTCATTAAACCAAAGCGATAACGGCAGAACTAAAACTACATATTTCCAAAACAATTCTAATAGATCGCATAAAGAACCAATTGAGATCTAGGACTAAAACGAGACGAGAGCTTATATGACAAGCAACAAAATCTGAGCGAAATGCGCAAATAACTCGCTTTCCTTAGTTGACAGAGCGCAACAAGTAAGTAAATGCCTTAATCAACACATTGTCCAGCTACTTCATCAGAGTTAAAGTAGATTACTACGTTTCTTTGCATTGTGACTTAAGTATTAGAAGGACTAGGAGTGGATTATAATCACCCGTGTTGACTCAGTTTTTTATGGTACTTCAAGTCCTGCACTAAGGTAAATGATAAAGCAAGTAAATTTGCAGACACAATAGATTTTAAGAAAATGCAAATTATAAAAATCTGGTTTATTAGTAAAAATATTGTATTTCCGATAGTGCTGCTGTAGTGACGTTGGACAAAGCACCAGCCAAAAATATTGTAAAGATGACTTGAATGTTTGTAATTTTTTACCAGTGAACTATATTGTCAGATTATTCAGTACAAGCCAAAAACTGATCCTCCGTCTACCTAAATTTTTGCAGACGATGATGCGCATCATGTCCAAATGTCTTTGAGATTAATTGTAGACTAAGTTGCCTACCTCGTGTTAGCATTTATGGTATTTGCTCGATTATGTCTAGGGTTGACTTGTCATCCTAAATTATTTCCCTTCCGTTGTGAAAACGTTTAAACCAAACGAAAATGTATTTTCTGCTCACAGCTTCCACTTCTTGCACGTGCATTACCATTTCACACGACTTCGTATCTGTTCTCCCCAATTTTTAAGCTTTATGTTTACTTGTTACTCTATTGCACTGTAACTCTACCTTTTACATTGACTACGTTTAACCGCCGACAGCGTTTTCATCCTAACCGTAATGCATATTGCACGATAGGTGGTGCTTTTTAAAATATCTTTGGATAAGCATGTGCATGCGGGTAGACCAGACTTATGTTACTGTCAAGATATCATGTTATTTACTGAAGTTTTTAGCATATCAAGTGCAATTAATTTTACCAAATTAATAACATTTGTTCTTCTTTCTTACTGCACTTTAGAAAACCATTTATCAAAGAAATAAAATAAAAAAATATTCATAACACCTCAATACTCAAGACGATAACTAACGATTACCTATACTTTTTTTATTCTAAATCATTAGTTAACCAGTGCTTTCAAACAAGTAAACGCCTGTCATCTTCGTGCACTTTGCGGCAAAATTGTATCCCACAAATTGCTAGTAAACCTAGTTGATTTCTAAATTCTGCCTGAATTTTGCGTTTTCTTTCTTCTAGTTACTTCTTATCTTCTTCTGTGTACCACCTTGAGTTTTTAAATTTCAATCTATAAGAAATATGAAGAAAACATTCGAAAAAGCGAATAAAAGCATGAAGAGACGGCAAACCAAATCGGTAAGTTGTGGTATCAACTTCTTTGTTCCCACATCTTTCTATGTTTTTCATTTCGGTTAGAGTGACTCCACAAACGTAACATTTTTGAGCCGAAGAAGTAGCGGCCGCAGCATTACTATACACCATTGTTAATACCATTTGATGTGATACAGAATATTTGTTCAAATCGATCATAACTTTCGTCTTCTCCAATTTACTTATTGGTTCTCCCACATAAGTAATTTCTTGTTGAGAACTGATCCTGAAGGGTCTGCAAACGCACAGAAAAAGATCGAAGATTTTGCCATCCAAGTGTTTTTTTTTTGGATCAGAAGTTGATAATTGTAAAGGAATAAACGAAGTTATAAACATATCTGTATCATTAAAATTTTGCTTCCATTTCTATTTATATTCGCTGTGACCTGTGCTACCATCGCAGCCCCATTTTGATATTAATACTAACTCGGCGGAAGCATCTGAAACTCTTGTGGAAAAAACTTCCTCTTGAGCAACCATCAAGCGTAAAGCCGTCAAGTCCATAAAAGCCTGTAACTGTATTTCCATCAAAGATTCCAAAATTGTAATCGCCGTTCTTGGTGGGTAACAGCGCTGTTTTGCTGCTTGTAATTTGTGGTAACTGGGATATAACATGTTCGCGTTTTGTAAATTTGCATTTACCCTAATTTTTGAATATTGGCCTTTTGTCAAATTTGTGTCGACACATAAAGCCATTGCTTCATCTGGGGTATTTGGAGTTACAATCTGGGCTTCACGATTGATCCATGCTTTTCGGATTTTTGATGTTCTTAAAGGAATAATTGTTGTAGCCTCGCTCAACAATTTAGCGGCATCTTCTTGACCAGCAGATCGCAGACTCATCTGAGCAGCATAAGTTAGTTCACTTGTCGATGCTTTTCCCGAAGTTCTTTAATTTTGCGGCGTTTGCTTCTTTTGCTGCTTTCTTTAAAAGGAACATTTTTTCTGCTAACCCCAGATCTTGACGGGATGTTTTGCTCCACGGGAATGTCTGCAGGCAATGAAAAATATTTTTCCAACCAATTAGCATTTATTAAAAGGAAAATTTTCAACATCCTGCTGCACTTTTGCCACCCTTTTGCAAATTTACTGCAACAACAAGATATCGCTAGTTTTGTTTCTTCTATATTGATGTCACTCAAATTTTTAGTTTCGATATAATGTAGAATGACGTTTTGCACCTGTTGACATTTGATCTAATTTCTTTGCCCTTCTCTTGCTGCCAAATGTCTTCTCGTTAGAACAAGATCTGTAAAACACGAAAGTTATAGAAAATTACACAAAAAATGCAAAACGATTAAACATTAAAAGAAATTTTTGATTTAACGCTATTAATAAATGAGTTATTTTATGTAATTTGTTGAAAGCTATTTATTGTAGCGAGAAAAAGAACCAGAGCGTCTGAGCAAACGGGAACTGCATCCGATACGACGACGTCATTACCTAAAACAAAGTTGAATTTTTGATTTTGCAAATATCTGCAGCTAAATTTCATATATATATATATAACAAACTTTGAGGAATACGCTCGAAAAAGTTTCAGAGCCGGATCTAATCAGAATTATTTTGTAGCTCAAACTAAAGTCCTACTGTAGAACTGAAAATTAGCTGATAACATGGTCAAGCATTTACATCTATATAAACTAAAGTAAAGCATCTACCTATGAAGTAAAGTATAAAATAGTAAATACTTACTTAGATTTAGCTGTTCCATAAGCCACTTCAACCAAAAGCCACCCCAAATAAAAAAAAAATTTTTATTTCACTTAACGAAAATCACTTGATTTTCCATCAGCACTGCAATCGCAAAATGCCCATTTTCAACCGCCTACTCTTTTTAAAATTTTAACCCTATTAGAAAGTTAAATATGTCATTAGAAAGTCAAAAATTTCTCTTCTAAAAATAAGGATTGAAGATCAGTTTTGAGATGTTGCAGTTTGACCATTTTAGCCAGCTTTTTTCGTTTTGGCCCACAACGCGCTGTGGTTTAGCAGTTGCGGCAAATCTGCAGTCGAGGAGCTACTTAATGGAATTCCAGGACAGACAATGTCCGTGACAAATTTAGACAGAGAAAAGGTTAAATATCTGCAACGTTAGTTAGTTATCAATTTGCACGTATACATCATTATATGTGTAAACGCCAGCTCATTTTTAAAAGCAATATATATTGTTTAATTGCAAGTAAATGTAATCGTTATAAATATATATATATATATATATATATATATATATATATATATATATATATATATATTGTGTGTGTGTGTGTGTGTGTGTGTGTGTGTGTGTGTGTGTGGTGGTGTGTGTGTGTGTGGTGTGTGTGTGTGTGAGCTGTGTGTGTGAGCGTGTGTGTGGCGCGTGTGTGTGTGTGAGCGCGCGCGTGTGTGTGTGTGTGTGTTCGTATAGGTTTCCGCGGTTAACTATGTTTAAACAACTAAGTTCACGGGCTGAACCGCGTCTATTTTGGGTAAATTCTCAACGTTTCGGCATCGGATTTGATGCCATTTTCAAGAGATTAGCTCTTCACTCGGGGAGAGATATGAGTCTTTGAATAAGACTGTCTTATTTCTAAATCAGGAGATTATGTAGAAAAATAATCTGCTATTCTTTTGTTTTAAGTTCAAATAAAATATTTTTTAAAAAATAAGTCTCGTTTATATTTGATTCACTGTCGTAATACTAACAATAGTGATTGTAGCAATTGGTTTTACTGGGAGTTTGGCTGAACGATATTCTGCGGTAATTTGTGTTTCAGTCTTATGTGAATGTTGGGTTGAAATAGGTTGTAGTGCATCGCACCCCTACACGCATTGGAGTTGGTAAGAAACTTTTTGGTACATTTTTTGATAAATTCTCCCCGTATAGGACGCCAAGCTCATGGTGTAGTTGGGCATTACGAATATACCAATGTGCATTGATTGCTATTCTTAACAGCTTGTTTTGGAAGCTATGTAGTTTTTGAATATTGCTTTTGAAGGTGTTGCACCATACGAGAGATGCATATAACGCCAGGGGTCTTATCAGGCTTTTGTACAGTAATACTGTGCACATTACTTTTAGAGTTGTTTTATGGTTTTTTAATTGTCTTAGCCTGGTATAGCATTTTGTTTGTTTGTAGTTGACATGGTATTTCCATCTGAACCGTGTGTCAAGATAAACTTCTAGGTATTTCACTGCGGGTTCCAAAGTGTTGTGCTGTTGTTGATGAATACATTTGGGTAATTTTTGATTTGTCGCAGCGTGAATATCTTGGGTTGGCACTTGTCGGCGTTAATTGTCAAATTCCATTGCTTGAGTCAGGAAGAAAGTCTGTTTGTTGTTTGTTGTAATGCCGTCACAGCCTGCTCGAGTTTGGGTACTTGAATAAAGATGGCCGTGTCGTCGACGAATGTGGCTAGAATACCTTTAGTTTCTGGAATATCTAACACGTATATGTTGAATAGAATAAGCCCAAGAACACTGCCTTGGAGAACGCCTGCGTGAATATTTTTTGTTTCGGATAGTTTCGAGTTAATCCTGACTTCGAAGGTTCGGTTGTCTAAGAAGGAGAAGAGGATAGCTTTGAGGTTAGTAGGCACGTCTATGATCAAGATCTTCTTTTTGAGGCATTTGATCCAAACCTTGTGAAAGGCCTGTGCGATGTCTAGGAATAGTCCTATGGTGTATAGTTTGTTTTTGAACCCCCGTTCAATTAGTTGACTTATGCGCTGCAGTTGATGACAGGTTGAATGTCCTTGTCGATAGCCGAATTGAAAGATGGGTATTATGTTAAGGTTTTTTATGCTGTTTGTCAGACGTTTGTGTATGTCTTTTTCTAAAAGTTTCTTTAATGAAGCTAGGAGACTTATTGGTCTGTAATTGTTCACTTTTTTTATCTTTGCCTGGTTTGGCAAACATGATTATTTGTGCATGTTTCCATGTCTGGAGACAATAGTCGTGTCTCATGCAGGCCTTAAAGGTTGTGCTTAGGTAGGCAAGTGCTTTGATAGTTAAGTGTTGGAGGATGGTGTTTGTGATGAGGTCGTGACCTAAAGATTTTTTTTTGGGTAAGGTGGTTGTTTAGTACGGAATAGTTATTAACTTATGATTGAGAATAGTTGTAAGCATTATCTTATTTCAAGAATTAAGATTCTCCAGGCAAGTTGAGTGACAGACTTATAAGTAAGTCTAAGTGGTCGGTTGGTTCCTTTCAGGTAAATGACCGCTGTTGCCTCTTTTGTGTTAAATACAAGTTCTATGACCCTATTCAAAAATATATTTATGAGTTTAAGACTTGTCAGCGGGTTCGCTCGCCACTAAGCCGTCTGCCTTTTTGCAGATAATCTATTGACCCTGATTTGAAGAACCTACCCCTTGAATTTGATGTTACTCACTTGCGGACTCAGTTTTGTAATTTTAGTCAGTCTTTAACAAGCAACCTCATCGAAAGTCTCGACTAATGCACTCGAGCACATTCGCAACTTTGTATTTTTGTTTAACTTCAGTCAACAATAAATCGTAGTTTATAAATCGCAATGTTTGATTGAAGAAAACACCATCGCTAATAAGGGGATTTATTGTTGCAATTTATTAACTATCGCGACGAACTAGCCGCGGTAACAAACAATGGTGATTATGCCTTTAAGTTCGTTGGGATTGGTATTGGTACGTTGCTTTCAATGTCTCTGATTACGTGCGCAAAGTGAGTTGGTGTACAAGTGATTGTTGGTTTGAATGTGCTTTTTAGGTGATAAGCAAACGTAGCGACTCTTTCGGCGTCTGAGCTATATAGTTCGTTGTCCTCTGTCATTCGCATCAAAGTTTGCTTTTGGTTCTTATTAGGTCAATTATGTGCCTAAGAGAATAATTGTGATCCTTTGGTAAGGCCCTTTTTGGTAGCGTGCGGGCATGCTTTACGCTCCTTTGTATCGTTTCGGTAATGTGATTTACTATAAAATCTATGACCTGGGTGGTTTGGAGACCTGGTGAATGGTGAAGATTATTGTCTAGTGTATTCCTAAATTGAGCCCAGTCCATATGTCCATTAATGAGTTTTGAGTTGGGTTGTTTAATGAATAAGGATACGAGCACAGGAAAAGTGGTCTGAATTCAGTTCTATAATGACGTTTTAAAATATTGGTTTGTTGAAGTTTTTTTGGAGCACAATGTCGAGGATATCGGGCTGGTGTTCGAGTCGCTAGGGATAATAGGTATATTCGTTATATGTTATGACTTGGAATGTGTTGGCTATTGCAAGATTTTCGAGTTTAACGCGCTCTGGATTGTTGGATTTTGGCGTTTATGTGGCCTATAACTAGTAATTGACCATTGGTATCGAAGATTTTTTTAATGACTTCTTCGTATAATTTTTTGTTGAGTGGTCTGTAGGCAGATATTATTGTTATATGACTCTGGTCATTTAGCGTAACTTTTATTACGGTTGTTTCAATTTTTAGGTCTTTAATTTCGGGTAGTCGTGTGTGCACGTACTTTGTTTTGATAAAGATTTCCACTCCTCCTGCAGCTACTGTTGTTATCCGATCATTACAGTAGGTGTGGTATCCTGGAAGATTAAATTTGATAGTATCATCTAAATGAGTCTCTGTTGTACAGGCGATGTCTATATTGTATCGAGCCAGGAAGACGATGAATAATGAGCGCTTTTAATTCCGTTCGCATCCCAATTGAAGATTATTAAGTTCTGTAAGATTTGTGCGTTTAGGATCCATTGAGGAGCAAAGGCAACATGGTGCTTGTGATGAAAGATTTAATTTTGGTTAAGTATGGAGTTAGTAAGTCAAGAAGTAGTTGTATGAGGTTATTGGGTAAGGTTTTTGAGTTTGTGGAGGTGGTTAAGTTGCTGTTTGTATTTGTCTTTGTCGCGTTCTTAAGTATTTTGGCGTACGTCTAAGGATCGTTCACTTTGGTTTGTCTACTGAGGGGTTTTCTGGTTGTTCCTGTTCGTGTTCTAGTTCGCTGCTTTAAGAGGTGAATATGGTGTGAGCATCCACGGTAGTTTGCACATTTACTTGGTTCGTTGGTTTTCTTTTTGAATTCAATGTGGTGATGGTTGCCTGCGCATTTCACGCATGCTGATTCCAGTCTGCAATAATTTTTTGTGTGTCTATATTTTTGACAACAGTGGAATTGAGGTATATTTTTCTATTTTTTCGACTTCTACTGTTACAATGGGGTGTAGGGTGTCATTTAGGGATAGCACCCGGAATATTCGGAACTGTCGAACTTGCTGAAAGTCGTTCTGGACTACTGGTTCTCAGATGACACCAAACTCTCACTTATGGCTCCCAGAAGCTGTACAAGAAAGTATGGAAGCCACACCCCGGTAACTGTGTCGACACACAGGCAAAACTAAGTGAGGGGAACCATCAGAGGCAACTTTCACAATTGAATTTAATGGCTCTCTTGGTGAAACTGCATTAAGCGTTCGGCAAGTTACGGTTAGAAAAGGTTAATGTAGTACGGAGCGGGTCAAGATGGGATGCGCTCGTAAATCACCGGTGGTGGAAGATCCTGTAATATAGGACAACAGCAGCGGGAAAAGACTTAGTTAGTTAGACTACTATCTAATCACCAATACGCAAGTTGGCCAGCGTGGTGGTTTATAGGCCTTTTCCCCCCCCCCCCCCAAGTTTAACATGAATAGAGTTGATGCGAAAGGGCCCTCAGTTCTCGGCAGCTTGGTGATCCCTGGCCAAGGCAGCGGTTAGACCAGACATCAAGCAGAGGGTGCGAAGAATCCCCTCTGCTACGGCAGGCTGCCAGAAGAAAA
The DNA here is from genome assembly GCA_036346155.1 of Sinelater perroti. NCBI lineage: Eukaryota > Metazoa > Arthropoda > Insecta > Coleoptera > Elateridae > Sinelater > Sinelater perroti. The sequence continues at coordinate 7,548,472 of JARFIY010000359.1, forward strand.
TGATGAACGTCGCTACTTATAATGTTAGATCGCTGTTATCACATAATAAGATAGAAGAATTAGAACTAGAGCTAGGAAAGATCCAATGGGATATAGTGGGACTGAGTGAGATCAGAAGAAGAGGAGAAGAAATTGTGAAACTAAAATCAGGTAATACCCTGTATTATAGAGGAAAAGACGATGAAAGTACTGGAGGCGTTGGTTTCATAATAAATAGAAGTATAAAAAGCAAGATTATAGAATATGGAAGCGTGACAGAAAGAATTGCTATATAAAAATGCAGTTGACGCAGAGATACGTCTTGCAGATATGGCAAGCTTATGCACCAACCTCTGACCACTCTGATGAGGAAGTAGAACAATTTTATGACGACATTATCAGAAGTATAGAAAACGAAAACAGTCATATTAAATTAGTAATTGAAGACTTTAACGCGAAGTTTGGCATTAAAAAAGAAAAAGATGAAATTAATGTTGGACCTTATGGCCTAGGTAATCGAAATGAAAGAGGAGAAATGTTGCTGAACTTTCTTGCGAAACATAAATTATACGCAATGAATACGTTTTATTATAAACATCCGAGTAGACGTTGGACTTGGATAAGTCCGAATGCGAGTACTAGAAACAAAATAGGCTATATAATAACAGATAAAAAATACGTAGTAGAGGATGTAACAGTTTTGAATAAATTCACCACAAATAGCGATCACAGACTAGTTAGAAGTAGAATAGTTATAAATACAAAAAAGGAAAGACAAAAGTTAATATTTAACTGTAACGCACAGAAAATAGATCCAAGCAGATTAAATCAAGAAAGGCAAAAGTACTAGCAAGAACTTAAGAAATATTTTTTACAAAACTTAAGTCACGAAACGAAAAATAATCTGAACAACCTTAACGACACAGTGACAAAAGGATTAATAGAAACAGGAAATAGGATAGCAAGAACCATGACGAAGACAACATCCAACAAAGTTAGTAAAGGAACTAAAGATTTAATGGCAATAAGAAGGCAATTAGCATCACAAGACAAAAGGAGTATACAAGAATATAGGAATCTAAATAGAGAAATTGGTACAAATTTAAAACAAGATATTAAAAACTATAAGGAAGATATAATAAGAAACACAATGGAAAATAATGGAAACCTTAAAGTAATGAGAAGAAATCTTATGAAAGGTTAAAAGAAATAGTAAAATTGAAAAATGAGAGCGGGAAAACGCATAACAATAAAAACAAAATAATAGAAATAACAGAAGAATTGTATAAATCATTGTATGCAACAGAAGAAGAACTAAAAATAGAAAACCATAGAATACAAAAATTACTAAACATAAACTCCGAAGAAATATCAGAAATTACAATAGAAGAGATAAAAAATCCACTAAACGGAATGAAAAACAAAAGAGCTGTCGGAGAGGACAAAGTAATGGCAGAATTCATAAAGGAAGGAGTTATTAGAGCACAGAAAAGAAATATTTAACAAATCCCTAGAGGAAGGCACAATACCAATAAAATGGAGGAAAGCAATGATAATCCTAATATATAAAAAAGGAGATATAAGTAAATTGACCAATTATAGACCGATAAGTTTACTCTCTCAACTGCACAAATTATTCTCAAAAAAAAATAACAAATTTGATTTCTATCAAACACCAGAACAAGCCGGATTCGGAAAAGGATATAGTACACTGAATCATCTACAGACACTCAGAATTTTGATAGAAAAGTCTACAGAGCATAACTAACCGATATATATGGGATTTATAGACTTTGAAAAAGCGTTTGATAGTTTAGAACACTTAGCGATAATAGAGGCGCTTAATCACTGCAGAATAGAATCTAGATATAGCACACTGATAAAAGACATATATAAGAATGCAAATGTAACAATTAAATTACAAGACCAATGCACAAAGCCTATAAAAGTAGAGAGAGGAATCAGGCAAGGAGATAACATATCGCCCAAACTTTTTATAGCTGCTCTAGAAGATGTTTTCAAGAAACTCAATTGGGAAAACAAAGGAATAAATGTGAATGGAGAATGGCTTAATAATTTACGGTATGCAGACGACGTGGTGATAATGGCAAAAACTATCGAAGAGTTACAAGAGATGTTGTATGAACAAAATGAAAAATCAAACAAAGTAGGATTAAGAATAAATATTAATAAAAAAAATAGTGATGAGAGAATAAGAGGAAAATGAGGGACAAAAATAGAAATAAACGGTAGGGAAATAGAGAAAATATCAGAAGTAATATACCTAGGACATAAGATCAAAATGGGAAAGGCAAATCAAATGGCAGAGTTGAATAGAAGAATTAAACAAGGGTGGAGCGCTTTCGGTAAACTAAGTTATATATTCAAAGGTAAATTCGCAAACTATCAGAAAGCAAGAGTCTTTAACCAATGCATTCTCCCAGTCTTGTCACATGGTACCGAAACATGGGTATTAACAAAAAGATTATGAATAAAATGTTAATAACACAAAGAAATATGGAGAGAAGTATGTTGGGAATAATACTCAGGGACAGAAAAAATAATAAATGGATTAGAGAGAAAACTAAAGTAGAAGATGTAGGAATAACAATAACACAAAAGAAGTGGCGATGGGTTGGACACGTTGCTAGGATGAAAGAAGATAGATGGACAAAGAAACTGATACAATGGAGACCCTGGAAGGGGAAAAGATATAGAGGACGTCCTCAGCAAAGGTGGATCAATGATATAAAGAAAATAACTGGACCAAAATGGATTCAAATAGCGCAGGAGAGAGAAGAATGGAAAAGGATGGGGGATGCTTATGTCCAAGGATGGACGGAATAAAGCTGGTTAAAGAAAAAGAAGAAGATTGTTACAATTGATTGGTACATTGAGATGAGTGAGAAAACGTGCTTAGCTTGTTAATTTTTAGTGAGATCCACTACGCAAACAGGTAGCGGTGTATTATCTTTCGTGTATAGGCGAGTCGCTTTTATGATTGGCAAAGTTTGGTTTAGTTTATCTTTTATTTCTTGTTCTGTGCGAGAAAGGGAGACATTTTGATTAGAACTGAAATCGGTTTATCGTTGGAGTTTTGATAGGTGTGTTACGGAATTTAATTCGTTGTGAAGTATTTTGTTAAGGTACGGTATTCTTCATCTTTGGATAGATTGATACGAAGTGTAGTTGTGTTACATGAAGTTGTAAATGATCCGGTTAAATATTTTGTATATCTTCGATTAGAGCTTTGCGGTTGACTACGTTGTGTAGATACATAAGGAGAACTTTAGTTTGTACTGTTTTTGTTTGTTCTTCGCTTGAATGATTTTCTTGCGAGGGTTTATCATCTGAGGGCTGCGCTTCGGCTTCCAGATGTGGTGGTAGGTAGTATTTGTTACTAGCTAAGAGATTTTGAGTGGACCACGCTTAGAGTTTTTGCACCTCGTTAATAAGCAGTGATAATTTATCGAATTTATGTTTATTTCGTAATTGATAACCCATTTTTAAATCATGGTTAGCAACTGTTAAATGTGTTTATTAGAAATATGAATAACTTACGATTTAATATAAATCGCGTTGAAGTCGAGCGTATCGCTCTGTTATCGGAGCGCATGCAAAGCATCCTCAGCAGTTCACGGCTTGTACTCGACTCTTATAACAAATTAATGTAATAGGCCTTTAGAAAAGTTTGTTTAATATCAAGGGAATAGCTTTTTAGTGGTATTTTTTTAAATGTATTTAACGTGTCTTATATATGTCATTATAGATGTGATCGTAAACCAATTTTATAATTATCATGATCATTAAATTAATCTTCATTATATATTACAAACAATTCTAACAATTTGTTTAATTATATTAGCGGTGTAACATTTTATAATATTTGCTATTATTTTCTTAGTATCACACAACCAAAATTCTTAAAATAAATACTTTTAATTTTGTATGTTTGTATCTTTCATTAAGAAGTTAAATTAATATATCTAATTAAGCTATTTAGGTATCTAAAGTGTCAAATACACTTATAACATAAAAAGAAAATGGTTTACTTTTACACTACACAAGGTTATGTTACAAATAATTTTCTTGTAGTTATGCAATGATTATTACCATGTTTTATATGTGTATTGTATTTATTTTAACCACATTTTTAATACCTTAAAAACAATTCTTTGTGTTCAGATTTGAAATTTAAAGATTCAAAAAAATAAAGAAGAGAACGCGATTTATTCAAATCAGCTCGAAATTGCTAAAATACACTTCTTTCCGTAATTTTTATCGTTAAACATTTATCTACTTTAACTTTAATATCTAATAGACACTCTAGTGTTCAGCATTTAATATAACTATATTTGAAATTTTCTTAATTAATATCACCTTACGTATGGTAAGTAGTTAAGATGTATTATTTCTGTCTCTTGTAGTACTTGTATTATTACCGCCCCTGCATGCTAGAAATAAAGCAATGAAATAGTTTTTTTTAGTATTAATACCAAATAATGTTGTCATTTTTAAATTTGGTGCGACATCCGTGATACAATTAAGTCGTTGTTGGAGTATATCTCGGAGAGAAGCATCCTATTTTTTGTCGGACTGAAATTGGAAACTACATTTTGATCAAAAAAAGTATTTTTTATATACTGATTTGAAGTAAACTTTACAGTAAAACAAATCGTGGTTCACGTTTAGATGAAATTTAATCATGTCCAGAATTGGCTGACCTTTGCAGCCACGGACTTTCTGGTCATATCTAACACATTCGTTATAACCATGTTCTGCTGTTAGAACAAAACCTAAACATGTCCTTGTATCCATGCTAAACGATACGCATAACTTCGTAAATACAAAGGAGAGACTCTAAAAGTCGGTTTCAGAAGTGCAATTTGATTTTAGATCAAACTCGATTCGATTTTATCTCAATTTGATTCGTTAGGTGGACTTTGAAATAAAATAAAATTTTAAATACTGCATATTTCTTATTTTAGTAAAGTTCTCTTGCCATTGAATATGCCATTGGATTTTTAGTTACAGCCTTACTTTAATAACAGTTAATATTTCATGGATGTTCAAAAAAGCACATCGGGCATAGTACTTTACAAGGCATTTATTACTATAGCTAAATTACAACAACAAAGTAAAACAATTAAAATAAACTTTTCTCCCGGATAATATAAACTGTACACATATAAAAAACTACAATAATGAAAAATATACAAAGTTAGTTATTAAGTAAATGTTTATATAGTGTGTTACTCCAACCTTCTGTTGGTCGGGACCACCACATAATTCAAAAATTCGTAATAATTGAAATCCGAAAGATTCGTTCTAATGTACGTTATTAGCAACTAATTCCATATTAACTTGTCTTACCTCACAGCACGTGAAAATGGATTGTTTCCGATCAACTTTCTACTTTGAATGGAGAGCTGGTGTAGAATATAAAAGAAATTATACCTCTTTATAAAACTAGATGTTAGCTAACTATTATAAATAAATATTTTTCCTACTTTTCGTTCACTGAGTTTCTGTTATAACAATTAAGAAAACATTTGTGTTTACTTTCTCCAACATTTTTATTAATTGTTTTTTAAAACTATTTTCATTAATCTCCTCTGGTACTTTGAATTTTACATTTTTGTTGCTCTGATTTGGTTTTATTTTGTTATGTTATACTTTTCTGTTTGAATATGTTTTATTTCTTTTTTTTTAATAATGTTTTGCAATTTACAACTAATTCTATCTAAAACAAAATATTTATGGTATTCAAAAATTACTAGCGCTCCCTCTCAAAATTTCGATTGGGTCGCAGATTAAAATACGTGCACCATGCATGTGTAAAAATAGACTGTAGTTCCGCATAATGCGTTACCGAAACGCATAGAGCAAAAAGTCGTTTGCGCAAATACGCGTGTGCTGTTAAGGGCCAAAAAAAAGAACATGCTAACGGTTATGTATGGCGTGTTTTCTTTTGGACGAAAGGAGTGACTGCTTCTGATATACATTAGAGATCAGCAACCGTGTGCGGTAACGCCACACCCTTGTGGCAAAACTGTGTTCTATTCGATATCGGAATTTCAAAATGTCAAGGATTGTGCTGAAAAATGTAAAAATTGCTCTTTATTTAGCATGTGTTTGACCTTAACAATGAGAAACAGCCAAATAACATTCAACTTGGTTACGGACTCGACAGATCTGTCTCGTGGAGTTTCACATATTACGAATTATTTATGAGGACTTAAAGTTGACACAGTTTGTATACAAGTGGTTTATTATATTTTCACTACTCAATAGAAATATGATAATAGTTGCTGCAACTATACAGCGTAGATCCGGAGACATTTTTTAAGTATCTGATCACATAAAATGAATTTTAGTTAGGTATTTGACACCGGAAAAGTAATGGTAGTCCATAGAATGTTGACAAATTGGTAATGCACATCTTAAGCTGCTACGGATAGAGTGGTTTATGACAAACCAAATGACAATTATCTTTTCGGATCACTCTTACAAGAGCATTACCAATACTGCAAGTCACTGAAGCTATAAATTACTTGAGAAATAACAATGTGCGACTACATATGAGTCATCATACCACTACCAGAGAAAATTAGATAAAACAATGCCACACAGCAGCTCAAACGAAAGATTCAAAAAGTTAAAAATAGCTCTATTTGTAACTACCTAAGCGAACTGTCAAATGATAGCATAGCTGACCATTCGCTTTGGAAAGCAACCAAATATTTAAAAAGACCGATTTTACAGAACCCACCAATTCAAAATGCCGACGGTACATGGGCAAAAAGTAACATACAAAAGGCTAACAGATATGCTGAACACCTGGAAATGACTTTCCAAGCGAATAAAGGCGAAAACATTCTTACCTGGGAGAATCTTATCACAGAAGAAAGCGATATTAGATTCACTACTCCAAAAAAATATTGCAACAGAAATAAAAGAAAACATTAACACAAAGAAGGCTCCTGGGTTTGATTTAATTACAGGAGAGATTCTAAAGAAGCTTCCTCGTAAAGCAATCCTAAAACTTACATATTTAGTTAATGCACCCTTCAGATTAAAATATGTAGCTAAGATATGGAAAATAGCGAAAGTAATAATGATCGCTAAACCCGGAAAGTCACCAAATGAAGTCTCATCTTATAGATCAATTTCTTTATTGCTTGTAATCTCCAAATTATATGAAAAAATACCGCTTAAAAGATTGAAACCAATTATAGAAGATAACAACATAATCCCAGTGCATCAATTTGGCTCCAGGGAAAGTCACTCAATTATAGACCAAATACTCAAGATTGCAAACGCAATTAAAAAGTCTTATGAGGAAAGAAGAGTCTGTTCTACTGTCTTTCTTGATGTAGCACAGGTTTTTGATAGGGTGTAGCATAAAGAACTTAATTAAATACGAAGATGCCTACTCTGAATTAATGAAAATAAAAACAGGAGTGCCGCAGGGCAGCGTGTTAGGACCGGTTCTTTACTTAATATACACCAGTGATATTCTTGAATTAGAACATAATACACTAGCTACTTTTGCTGACGATACAGCCATAATGACTGGAGGTAAAGATCACGAAGAAGCAGTAATAAATCTGTAAGCGTCAGTAAACAAAATTAACAGTTGGACCAAGCAATGGTGAATCAAGTAGAGAGACCACGTCAATTTCATGAATAAAAGAAATCATGATATTCTTGTTAGCATAAATAATATTCAAGTGCCATATGGTGGTATAGCAAAATATTTGGGTATGATATTGGACACGAAGCTACGTTGGAAATCTCACGTAAAGAAAAAAAAAGAACTGGATATGAAATTTAGAAAAATGTATTGACTACTTGGAAGAAAATCTACCCTGTCAATTTACAAGAACGTACTTCTTTACAAACAAATTCTTAAGCCCATATGGACACATGGCATCCAGATATGGGGTTGTGCCAAAAAGAACAATTTAGACATAATACAGCGGTTTTAGAGCAAAAGTATTGAGGAATATTGTTAACGCTCCATGATACTTCAGGAATAATGATCTACATAGAGACCTGGAAATGGATACCATTAACCAGACCATTAAAAAATTCGCCAAGAGACATGAACAGAGACTTCTTCACCACGTTAATGTCGAGACATTGTAGCATCTCGACAATACGGATTTGACAAGACGACTCAAGAGAATCCAAGCCTTTTGAGCTAGTTTAATATTTGTGTTAGGGCAAAATCAGAGTACAGTGCTAGTGTATACGTTAATATTAGTGTAAATAAGTTGTTACAACCTAAGAAATTTTAGTGTGAGAATTCTTAGTCTTAAGTTTGAAGTAGTAATTTAAGTTTGCACAATATTACTCATCTATCAACTATTTGATCAGATTGTAATTTCAGTAATATCAATAAGATATTATAATAATAAAAAAATACCACTGCCACTTTTCAGGTTTTCAAGTACGTTATGTTACTCCACATCTCATATTCGTTAGATCCTGCGCTGAGCTGCAATGCTTTGTTTGACTCAATTAAGAAGCAATATATGTTACAAAGTTAAATTGTTATTCTTCAACAGCAAAAGTATGGATTTTAGCAGCTTTGTAAAAACTCTTCGAAAGATGGCAAAAGCGCCTAGAAGACATAATATATATAATAGTTCCCCGTAATAGGCCACGAAAGCCCTTTGGAGTCGTAACGAGATAAGGTCTGCTATAATCTAGAGCATAGATTCCCAAAGTGGTCCAGGTGGACCCCCAGGGGTCCACGGGAGACTCGGCGGGGATCTACGTTGGCGTGACAAAAAAATGGGGGTTCACAGTTCGTAAGTAGGTTTCTGGTTTCGATAGTGAAGAACTAAGATGTTGGCTTGAGTTCACCTATCAATGTATATTCCATATTCAGTACAACGTGTCGAGACTTGCAAAGCGATGCCGCTGCCGCCGTCCCCAATGATTGTTCAAACGTGCAAAAGGACGAAGTACGACTTGTGGTGTGTGTGCTTGCAATCTTGCATGAATTGTTTGATTCTTCACCAATATAAATACGATTGCCACGGTTAAACGTTATTCATTTTTTTCCCGAATTTTGAAAAGAAAAGTAAAGTAAAGTGAATCGATGTTAGTGTTTGCCACTGTCGGAAAAGTAAGTACTTACCTGCATATTTGTTATACATACTTTTATTTTATTTATTATTTATCTATTTATTTTACAATTTATTGTACACGTAAGTAAACAAAAATGGACATATTACAAAAAAATACGTAGGTACAAAAGGTGAGGCTTATTCCTAAAAGAAATCTCTTCCAACCCACCTGCGATAGGAGACATAACATATGTATGTTGTAATAAGTATATTTGTAATGTTTGCGTGTAGTAGGTACGTATTAAAAATTAAATACTGAATAGAGCCATTATTAGATACTTCCATAAAAGAACAGAAAGCCGAGAAAGGTTGAACTTCTTGTCGCTACTTTATTAGTAATTTTTTTATTACCCCACTAATAATTAAATATATTTTCATAAATTGTACGTGTCTTTATATACTACATACTCGTAACGTGCATCAAAGTAATAACTAAATAACTAAAATCGCGAAGTTTTGATATCAAAATATTATTTACAAGTATTTTCTATCGAATTTACAGAAATATATCAAAATATAATTAATGAAAAAATGTTTTACATTACATTAAAATCGGTTCAGCCGTTTTCATAAAACTCAATTATTGATCTTAGCGATTTATTGCTTTTAATAATTAGAATCAGTTTACCGCCGGTACTTTGTTTATTTCATTGCAATAATCAATTAATCCTGTTAAAATAGCCATATCCTGTTAAGTAAGACCGCCTTAAGATTACTACAACAAAGTTTTTTTTTTATTTACAGGTAGGTAACTGATACGAAACATGGCTGAATCTAAGAAGAAATGTCGACAGTACAGTGTTGATTATTTAAAATTTGGTTTTCTTCCATCAAAGGCAGACAAGCGATTGCCCATATGCCTTTTATGCAAAAAATTTTTAAGCAATGACTCTATGAAACCATCGAAGCTCGAAGATCATCTAAGAATTTGTCATCCTGATAAAATAGGTAAAGATTTGAAATATTTTCAAACATTGAAGGAAAAATATGAAAAGAGACCCATCGTGCACAGTATGTTCGCTTCAACGTCGGAAAGTAACGATGATGGCTTGCGGGCATCTTACAATATCTCATTATTTATAGAGAAATCTGGAAAATCGCACACAATTGGAGAACAGTTAATTTTACCCGCTGTTGAAGAGGTTTTAAAAATTGTTCTGCGCAAATCTCCATTTGACATACTCAAAAGAATTCCTTTGAATAACAACACTGTACAAAGACGTATTGATGAAATGAGCTCTGATATTGAAAGTTTCTTGTGTAATTATCTTCAAACAACTCATTTTTCTATTAAACTGGACGAGTCAACTTTATCTGGTAATGAAGCATTATTATTGGCATATGTTAGATTTGTTATGGACGAAGAAATTCATGAAGAGCTACTATTCGCGAAAACTTTGGAGACGGACACTAAAGGTGAATCAATACTTAATGTCCTGAGTGATTTTTTTAAGGAAAAATCGATTCCATTCACAAACGTTATTTCGGTGGCAGGAGATGGAGCTGCTGCCATGGCCGGGCGATGTCGTGGGTTTATAAACCATCTTAAAAGAATTATACAAGAGGTAACTGCAATTCAATGTGTGTCATCCACCGACAACACCTAGTAGCGAAAAATTTGAGTGCTAAATTGCACCAATCGCTTCAATTTGTGATTAATGCAGTTAACAAAATAAGAAGCAATGCATTGAATACGCGTTTATTTGCACACTTGTGCGATGAAAATGATTAAGACTTCCAAAGATTGCTCTTACATACTGAAGTACACTGGTTGTCGAAAGGTGCATGTTTAACAAGATTTTTCTCACTTTATGAATCAGTTTTAGAGTTTCTGGAAAGTAAAGATCCAGATTTAAAAGAAAACCTGATCAATTTGAAAGCAGACATCGCGTATTTGACAGATTTGTTCAAAAAATTTAATGACACTAACTTACAATTACAAGGGGACAGCCTCAATTTAATAAAAACAAAGGGTGTAATTTCAGCTTTTCTTGGAAAATTGAATTTTATGAAGCAAAATGTTAGTCGGCGCGAATTTTCCCAGTTTTCAAACTTGTCACAGGTAGAATGCCTTGATGAGGATAATTTACTAAATGTTGATAGCAATGTCTATTTATTGTATTATTAAATAATTTAAATAATTTTTTAACAACATTAGCACTAGTACAAATATAATTAAAACTTAAAAAATCTATTATTTGTTTATGCCTTTGGAGTAGTAAGGCAGTAGCCTAGGTCGCCAAAAATATATTTTATCGGGCAACCCCTAGTCTTATAAAAAGTAAAAATTCTTGTATTACAATCTCAGTATTTACTTGGATCTGGTCGACAATTTGATATCTTTTTTTAAATATTGTTTTAGGTTTTGAGATTAGCCAGAAGTGTCATAGTGACTCTCTATATGATTTTTGTTTTATAAAGTTTTAACCTTAACATACAATATTAGTCTTTAAAACTCACAGTAAATTCTATTTCTAGCACACAATTTTAAACGCAGTACAATAGAGTAGTTACGTAAATATGCGTTGCTTTTTGTCGTTAATTTTATTGTATTGTATTATTCACTTTACACTATTAAAAGTTATTTAGATGGCTCAAGAATTCCTGCGTTTTCTTTGTTATAATTGTTATTGGCTATAAAGTTGATATACTCCTTTACTTACACAAGCAATCTCTTCATCGAAAAGACAGAATATAATTTCGTGCCTTGCTGATATCACACTAGCCTCTTTTTTCACAACTGCAACTACGTAATCTGCATAAGTATCATTTACAATTTCTTACTGTTATATCTATTAATGTATTTATTTCAGTAAGTAATTTAATCAATTGAAAAGTCTACAACACCTACAACAGAATTATTGGGTTTTAGATAACGCATTAACGTGTTTTAAAGAGCCATAAATATTTACTTTATAATTATAGTATAAACTTTTAATATAATAATACTAAGTGGGCAGTCTGAAAAGTTTTGAGCTTAATATAGAAGCAAGTATTTTTTTTTCAACTTAAAAGTATCTTAAAAATAGGCTTAAGCTCCGAAAGTCGTAACCTAACAGTGTACGACCCGTCGTCATATGAGGCAAACGAAACGAGCTATCGCTGACCACACTTTCTAAGCAGTTAGACACCTTCAAGCAAGATATATTGCAACTCATGAAATATTGGCGAATGAATGGAGCAGTTAAAAAGCATAACGTTTCTGGGAAACTCAATTTACCCCCAAACGCAATAATTGAAACATCGTTCCCAGGAATCCTAGCCTCACTGCACTCAATATTTCTTGAGAACTGGGCATTGGAAAAAACTATTTGTCATCAATCCGCACTATGAGAAGGCACCTACAATCTGCCGAGCTGCACGTTCGCCAAAAACACTAATAGGCGACTTTGCAGTTGTTGATTTAAAACTTATTTTTGATTTTAACCCAAAGGCTCATGATTAATTACATTAAACTGTTTCAATACTATTGTATTTTCATTGAGTCTATTATTTATTACACGTATTTGAAGCTGTACTTGATTATTCTGTTAAATTACATTCATTATAATAACATATTTAACAAAACATTTCTTAGTTTATACTATTAATCAGACAGTACCCGCACTACAAAGTCGTGGTGTACCAATGGAAGTCTTTCGTTCAAGAACTCAAGTTTTGTCAAATATCTTCCAGATGGAATATAAGAAGGAAAATTTATGTATTTAGTTGACATATTAGACAGTAAATATGTACCCTGAAAAAAATAATCATAAATGTATTTGTTGATTTAAACAAAACAAGACACAGTACATTTAGTAAAGGACATTGCACAAAATATCCTGAACTTTCATACACATCTCTTACGCCGAATATATTATCTCGAAGTATTTGGCAGTAGTCTGAGCAGTCGGTCAAAAACTTCACGGGATATATGTCATATAACATGTAATACGCCACCATCTTAACCTAAAATTCTCTTAAGTTAATAAAATTTACTTATACTCACATGAATTTGCACCTACAGTTATGGTAGGTCCTAAATTATTTACAAGCACTGAATATAAAGTCATAGTTTGATTTGCTTTATCGACAGATGTTGTGAAATTTTGATAGAAAAATGTATTAAAATAAGTAACTTGGGATACTTCAAAATAAACACTTTTAGCTTCTGGTTTTGGCTGAAAATTAATACCAAAAAATTATGATTTTACTGGAGATTTTAAAAATTTACCAGATTTAAAAGGAACACCGTTGAACACAATAGTGCAGGTATTAGGTAGCCCATGTTTATTATAGAAAAAACCACTTGATTTTAAATATATGGCAAATAACTAAAATTATACAACTATTAGACACTGTATACAAAAACAAGATATTGGCATTGTGTCATAGTTTGTAATTAAAAAAATCATAACTTACCAGTTTGCCCTTAGCGCGTATAGCGTGTGCATTACAATAGGCACATTTATATACCCGTATTATTATCAAGACACTTCACATTATTCCGAAATCTCCAAGATTGCACATGATCTACTGATTGTATATTAATTACCAAATTGAACTAAAATTATTCTGTTGATATGAGACTAAATGTAACAAGGGAACATTTAGTAAAATATAAGTCTTTTTTGTTCAAACTTGCACATTTGGTTAGCTTTAATAACCTGATTATGAAATTATTATTTACTTTTACTGGTCGCTTAAGATAAACAGATATGACTTCAAAAATTACGTTACTCCGTTAAATGCCGATTAAATATTAAACCTTACCTGTATTGTATACTAGAAAATAATCATCCACATTTACTGATCTACTACTATTTTATATATGTCCACAAAAAAAATATTATAATTTAGATTTGCAGAAGATATTAAATTTATGAAACTATAAACTGTCTAACGGTAATAGACCAGATAAGTTGTAAAAAGAATAAAGAAGTCTCGGTATCCTAACCTGTGGTACACTAAATTGTATTTAATAGAGATTACCTAAATGCTCGTTGTACAAGGTGTATTTAAGTTCTCAAGTCTTCTAATTTGTTTCTTAGCAATGAGAGTAAATAGAAAGATATGGTTAAATTTAAAAGACAAGGAAAATATTTTTGAACTTGTAATATAGATGGCAACACCATACAACGTTTTTTACAACTGTTTTTGTACTACACAACAAAAGTTCCAAAATTTATCACGTTAAATGGCAATTTTGTAGAGATCAAGTGTTCGAGATTAAAAGCCATTTAGAAACTGTCAGATAGATTACTTATTATCACTTAAAAGAGATGTCGCATGATTTACTCAAAATGCACAGCGCAGCGGAACTGGCCTTGACAGCGAGTATGAGCCTTCGTTCATCTGGAGCCGCCGATGCTGCCTCTATTCTCAAGATCATCACAACTTCATCTCCTTCTGAGGTTGCTAAGTATAAGGCAGCTTAAAAATTTTTGCCGATCATCCTCTGAGTAAAGAAAATTCCGGCGATCTTACACTTTCAGATCTTGTAGAAGGAAAAATGACTAGAAAAACGTATCAGTTGGTTTGCAAAAATGAAATACAGAACAAAGCTAGAGTTTATCCTTCGTATCATAAAGTTTGGGATGCTAAAACCCGAAGTTATCCGCCGTGTGTTAAAGTTACAGAAACTCTAGCGGAAGTTCCGTTACAATCATTATTGCACCACATAGTAAACAGAACTTCGAAAATATATAAAGAGTGACAGCGAACAAGAGCAAAGTAAATATAAAGAATTAAGAAATAAGATTTAACATGAATGCAAAAAAGCCAAAGAACAATATATAAAGAACAATTGTGAAATTATACAAAAAGAAATAAGTGTTTTTAAACTAGATAAAGCATACGCACAAGTCAAAAATATGTTCAATAGTAATAAAGTAATACAAGACAATAATGGTAGCATACTAACTGAAAACAAAGAAAACGATGGAAGGAATATCTAGAAGATTTATACAATGAAGCGACAGAGGATTATATGAATCGCTGAGGACACAAAATATAGAAGATGAACATATATATGTATCCTAAGAATGGAATTCGATAAAGCGATAAATGTTAAAAACAACAAACCCCCCAGAAATAGATAATATACCTGAAGAGATCATCAAAAACCTAGATGTGGAGACACTAGATAAAATTTTCAAAATAATTAGACATCTACAACACAGGTCAAATTCCAACCAGTTTCATAACAACAAAGATAATTACTATCCCAAAGAAGGCACCAACACACAAATGCAAAGGACATAGAATAATAATCTTACTATCACACGCATCAAAAATACTGGTAAAAATAATTTAAAAAAAGAGGAAAGAGAATAAAAAAAAATTGAACGAAAATCAATTTGGCTTTTGAAGAAACACAATTACTGGCCTTAAGAGTATTAATCGAAAAAATGTTAAACAAAGTTAAAGAAATATACATAGCTTTCATCGGTGCGGAAAAGGCCTTTGACAGAGTGAGCTGGCCTAAATTGTTCAACATATTACAGGAAATTGGCATTAGCATGAGCGATAGGAAGATGATCTACAATTTATATAAAAATCAAACGGTGGTAATACAATATAATAGTAAAAAAGAAGAAGCAAAAGTCAGATGAGAAGTTAGACAAGGCTGCGGCCTATCGCCTCTACTGTTCGATACACAGACACACATACACACACACACCCACACACGCACGCACGCACGCGCGCACACACACACACACACACACACACACACACACACACACACATATATATATATATATATATATATAATTCGCAATTTTAAATTTTTAAAATAATAATATGAAATTTATAATCAGCGACCTTCAAAACCCTTATATACCATTTTCTGTTTCAATAAAACTGATTTTTTATTTTTATCTACTTTTTTAGGGAATCGGGCGACCGTGCATTGCCAAGCAAACTAAGAAGAAATTTGAAATGTTGGACGAAGTGTTTGAGTATCCAGCTTATAGCTCAGATGCTACCTCATCCGATTATAACCTCTTCCGCTTAGTGGAACACTTCTTGCGTGGTTGCCGTTTCGAATAATTTAATAAAGTTGAAAAAGTGTGCCAAGAGTTCTTCGATTCAAAACTACCCGAGTGGTACTTTTAGTAGATCCGAAATCTTGCAGATAGATGGCAAAAAAATTTTAAAAAATGATAGCGTCTAGAAAGATAATTTTCGTTGTTTTTAAATAAGTCGTCCATAAAAATATGTTTTTTTGCAAAACTTTTGGGGCAACCAACCTATTTTTAATAATTTTTAAACCAGCATATGTAAATTGTAAAATAGTGGTTTCTAATTATTAAACAAACAATTATTAATAGTTCCACTGTAATTTCTTTAGCGGTGTTATTAAAAACTACACATTTTTAATGATCTCGATATTAAACCACTCGAAAAAAAATTAAAGTCGGCTCAATTCAATTACAACGTAGTTTTTTTTTGTGATAACTAAGATAATGTGTATCACATAATAATGTGTAGCACAACATCGTCTTCTAGTCGAATTATTTTTAAAAGAGCAAAAAACTGATGTATTATTGATCTCAGAAACCCATTTTACGAAAAGGAGCTACTTCAACATTCATAATTATACTATATACCACACCAACCATCCCGATGAAGCAGCTCACGCTGGCTCGGCAATTATTATGAACAACAAAAATCTCACTTCGTCATGGATGCCTTCGTAACTAATTATATACAAGGCACTATAATCAACGTCCAAAGTCCTAGTGGTCCACTAATCGTTGCTTCGATATACACCCCGCCTATGCACTCTGTCAAACAAAATCAATATGAAACATTCTTCAATAATCTAGGTAACAGGTTCTTAACTGTCGGTGACTTCAATGTCAAAAATCCAATTTAGGGCTTGGGGTTAACAACAACCAAAGGACGCGAATTACACAAAGCCGCACTGGCCAACAACTACAACTACATATACACCGGGGAGCCCACATACTGGCCGACTGACCCACATAAAGTACCTGATGCCGTAGATTTCTTTGTTACCAAAGTATTATCTCCAAGATACTGTAAATTAGAAACGTCCTTCGACCTTTTTTCTGATCATTCGGCTACAAAAGTTACAATTAGCACTTCTATTATTGCAAAGCAAAAAAAGCTTTCTCTTTACAACCATCACACAAACTGGGACCTACTGAGAGAGTACCTAACGAACAATACAACAATTAAAGCTTTATTGAAACCATAAGAGGAAATTTACAATACAGTAGTCCAGCTAACTAATAACGTTCAGAATGCAGCCTACTACTCAACGCCGACTGTTCACAAAAATTCGAAAGTTATCGAAAATTATCCATTCTATATTAAAACTAAAATCGAGGATGAAAGAAGATCCAGGCGAATCTGGCAGCAAACTAGGAATGCTATATATTAAATTATAACTGAAATCTATCATATAAATATCAAGAAAGCGTCCGGGTATGACATAATTACTGCTAAACTACTGAAAGAACTGCTACATAAAGCTATAATGTGCATACTACAAATATACAATGCAGTCTTGAGATTGCAGTACTTCCCACTGTTATGGAAATTCGGCCAAATAATACTAATATTAAAACCGGGCAAACCTGCACATGAGGTTACCTCATATAGGCCGATAACGCTCCTACCAATACTGTCAAAAGTATTAGAGAGATTAATACTAAAGAGAATGGAAACCATAATTGAAGAAGAAATTATCCTCCAACATCAATTTGGGTTTCGCCAACAACACTCCATATTAGAACAGATACACCGAGTCGTAGATGTAATCAAAAAGGACTTTGAGGAACGAAGATACTGTGTTGCGGTATTCGTTGATGTCAGTCATGCTTTTGACCGGCCTTCTATACAAAATTAAACGGTCGTTTCCACACCAATACTTTGTTCTCTTTAAATCATACTTAAGTAAGACATGTCACCAAGAAAAGTACGGCGATAGCCAGTCTGGATTCTACCCAATAATGATAGGAGTTCCTCGGGGCAGTGTTCTGGGACCAACCCTGTACCAAATATTTACGGCTGATTTACCATACAATGACAACACAATGATGGACACTTACGCGGACGATACGGCGTTATTAGTTTCTCATCAAGGTCCACTACAAGCTTCGACAATTCTACAAAGTAGTCTCGTCATAATACAAAATAGTTGCACAGCTAGCGCATACAAATTAATTAAACCAATAAAACCATTACATTTACGACGAAACACAACTCTGCTTCTCTGGTTACATTAAATGGTATGCAACTCCCCATCCAATAGAAAGTAAAATATCTTGGTTTGACCTTCGGCAAGCGATTAACATGGAAACCCCATAGTACAAAAAAGATAAGGCAACTAGATGCTATGGTAAAAAGGATGTATTGGTTTTTAGTGAAAAAATTCAAGTTATCGCTAGAAAATAGTGTTAGTGTACAGGACAGTTTTAGTTCCGGTGTGGGCGTACGGCATACATCTAACATCAAACATTGATATTCTGTAAAGATTCCAGAGCAAAACTCTTCGTGTAATGACCAACGCTGAATGGTTCATTAGCAACAAAACACTTCACGACGACTTAAAAGTTCCGTGGATCAGAGATGAGGTTAAAAGACGAGCAGTCACCTATGTCAATGTGTTAGTGCTAAATGTACTAGACATTAATAATACCACTCGTAGATGAAAAAGATTTAAAACGCTAGACCTTACTAACTAGTACTCGTTATATTGATATGTTCAGGGACTCGCCAATGGGCGACACTCCCTCCACATGTCGGTATTTTAGTTTAGTTTTGTAATTAAGTATTACATCAAATTTGCTCGTTAGCCTTTGGGCTAGTTGTAAATTAAGCATATAAAATAAACAAAAGAAATAATATAGGTGTGGCTCCACTGGGTGTTACCCTTTTCACACCCAAGAATTAAATAAAAAATAAATCATAAAATTAGCTCATAATATGTATTCTAATATTCTGATTGCTAATAAATAATTTTAAAAGATACTTATTTAGAGCGTTTTCTAATCATCTGTTAAATATTTTATCACATACACGGTTTTGCACTTTTGGTTTTAGCTGCTTTTCTATATTTGACATAGAAGTGACAGTGTTGCAGATAAATTGTAATTAAAATTGTGACAGTGAAAATAACACTTTGCTTATAGGATAAAAGAAACCGCTAAATTTAATAAATAAAATTATTTTTATATCACGGCTGTTGCTTGAGTAATTTTGTTCGTTTTATGCTTATTATATCGTTTAAATGAAGATATGCTCTAATTAATAAATATATATATATATATATATATATATATATATATATATATATATATATATATATATATATATATGATAGTATTTCAGACAATATTTTTTAATAAGGTTTGCACAAAATATTCATGCCTGCCCTTAAAATTGCACTGATGTGTGGCGTAGTCAAGTTTGAATAATATATTCGTCTATATATTTTTAATATAGTAGTGGTATTGTTACAGTTGCTTCTGACCACTATATAACAAAGCTTCAAGGTTTTTATGCTTCAAAATTACAAAGGTATCTATCAGAAGCAATTGTTCATACAATACAAGCGTGTATAGTCCTTGCTAAAGATTTGTTTGACACCCCATTTCCCGTTTTAGAAAACTGTTTATCTGTCGGGTTTACCTGACATATGTCCTTTGCTTATTAGCTTTTATGTCTTTGTATTACGTTTGTGACAATAAATGTAGCAGCATAAATTTGCAAAAATTGTTTTACGCCACAATGCATAATTTAAATTGTCCACTATATACACATACCACTGCTTGCGCTTTAATAAAACTGAGATTTCTCTTTGAAGTGGTAAAAACCATACAAATAAAAGAATGAAATATTATTTAACTGTAATCTCACAGTTAAAACCAAATATACATAACCTTGTTTCTTGATATGTATTTCCCTGTAATTATTATGTACAGGTTGTTTTAGTTACAAGACGAAAATATGTTAGATGTTACGTTATAACTGTCGCAGTTAAATTTAAAGAATCGTTTAAAAAATACCGTAATTACTTTCTTAATCCTTGATTTTAGACCTACGGTTTAATAGCCAGCTTAACAAGAGATGAAACTTTGTTTTGATTTTTTTATAACAGATATAAAATACATAGATCACAATATTAGTGATATAGTATTTCAAAATCCTTTTAATCAAATGTTATGTCAAACTCAATACTGAGCTGTTTTCCATAGATTTGTTTTATGTTGGTATAAAAGGCTGAAATAATTCAGGAATATTCCTAGTGCGGCAAGAAATTGAATGAGCTATACAAATATTTGTATTTTTAACGGCTTGCAATAGTGTAAAATTATATTAAAGGTACATTAACACAAAAGTTTTTATTTAAAATGTTAGGCTAATCTTAATCATTTATATTTGAGGACTTTTATTTTTAATAATAGCTTTCTAGGAAATTTTTTAAACTGAAACAGTTTTGAGATAGTAACGACTTGCTTAACAAGCTGCAAAAACACAAGCAGTTTACTATTTACCCCGACAAAAAGCTGTTATTTAATTTTTCCTGGATGCTGCGACTCATAAAAATTAAAAAAGTCCTCAATTGAAAATTCCGGTTTTAACTTTAAATATTGAAGTCCTGCAACTAACCATTTTGGATTACTACCAAAGGCAAAATTTATTTAATATAAAGGAATACATTATTTTCTATCTGAAATCTGAAATCTACGAACCTAATTAAATATTAGCTTTTGAAGAGAGGTGGTCGTTCATAAACTTTTAAATAAACTTAACAAAATTGTAAAGCGTTTTTCAAAATAGTCAAAAGTCGCTAAGAGCCAGGTCAGGTGAGTAGGGAGTACGAGAAATCACTTAAAAGTTGTCAAGATTCGTAGCACCCACCTGGAGAACACTTTTCGCATTTTCAGGTCTTTATGCAGGATTGTGTGCACAGATACCACAGAAATGCCAATTTTGGAGGCAATGTGTTCCACATGCATTCGGCGATCCTCCAAAACAAGTTTCTCCACTCGCTTGATCATGTCGTCAGATCGGCTGGTGCAAGGCCGAGATTGTTGTCACACGACGTTCTGCCTTCTTTGTACTCTCGCACCCACAAATGCACATTAGACCCATCCATAACACCGTCACCCCATGCCTCACTTAACTGACGATGAATTTCAATAGGTGTCATACCTCGTAAATTGAGAAAACAAATGGTTATATGCTGATCTTGTAGTAAAAACGCCGCCATTTTAAATATTAAAAACAGTCCTCACACTCACCGTTGCCGCTAGGGTCCTGTGCCGTGCAGTACTGGCATCTCTGTCACGTGTTCATTCACAAAGAATGCGCGCGTATTTTGAAACAAACCGCATGTTTCTATCTGCTCTCAGTCCTGAGAAAAAAATTCGGAAATGTTATAACTTGAATGCACCTCGTACTCGCAATGATTTTATATATACAATTCACATATACAAAATTTACCAGAATATTTACAGCACCCAGCCAAGAATATTATTATTATTATTATTTTTGGAACTGATTTTGTTTACTTCAATAGAAGGAAAGATTTGAATACATAGGAAATTACGTTTCTTTGATGAAATAACAAAAACGTTATTATTAAAAGTGCGTTGATCTAGATAATATAATAAAGTTAAAGTAACACGAAAATTCCATTTGGCTATCTTTGGCTCGTTCGTTTTAGCAATTTATCTACAGACAGATATTTGGAAATTGCACAAACGATATAATTTTTCTATTTTTATTCAAGGTTATCTTATTGCTTTAAAAATGAAGAGTACGAGCCTGTATGCAGTAATCTCAATTATAATTAGTATCAAAACGTATTAGTACTTTAGTCGCGTAAATCGGCACATGAAGCACTAAAGCCATGATACGAGGATATGTTTTTTATACATAAATTTTTATTCCTTAATTTGTTATACATTGAAGTAAATTTTAAACACAGTCGTAATGATAGTTAAACCAACAGATATATTTATTTAACAACTTTGATTAAATACACATTAAATAAATTTATATTTTTATACTTTTAAACATGTGATTTGTTAATCTTTTTATTAATTATACAACCACAAAATGTCATAATATCTAAATTTACTAACTACTACGTATTTTTGTAAAACATCTAGTTGGTAAAATACATTTCAAATGACATTTTACTTTTACTTTCAGTGCACTGTACTGTAATGTCCTTTTAACTCCTTGTTAGGAGCATAGGGCTTCCACAGTAATTTTCCAGCAGGTCCTATTTTTTGTTAGCCCTTTTAGTTTTCTCCATTCTTTTTCTATTGTCTTTGTTTCATTGGTGATCGTTTTTCCCTACATGGTTTTTAGTTAGCCTGTTTTCTGTTATCCCTACGGGTTCCAGTCCAGGCTGTCTTTGTTGTTGTTGTTCTCGCTGCAAGTGAGTATCCAATCTAGTTTTATTTCTTTTTTTATTGGTATATGCACTAATAGCTTTTTTCCTCCACATATAGCCTCATTTGATCTGCATTGGATATTACTTTTGGCTATCTAATAACAAAATACGTCTTAATCATCTGGTTATGAAAGTCTGTATTTTATTTTTTAGGGTTTGGCATTTAGCCAAAATTTATACCTGTAGAGGATGACCAATTTAACGTTTGAAACGAGTTGAAAATTCTACTCTTACTAGTTTGTCATAAATATTTAGTCACTCTGTTTTATAATGCCAGTGAATACGTCGTTAAGCAAATTATAATAAAAGTTAAAAAAAATAGCTTTTGATATGTATACTCTTACTATAACAATTACGTTTTACAATTTGTTTAATAATAAATAAAGGTAACTACGGTGCTCAACCCTGCTGCAGATAAAACTTATTACAAAAAACAGCTGTGGTACAAAAATAGATTTCTTTTGAAAGAAACCTCAGTAAATCATTAATTTATATTGAAGTTATTGAATGAGTGAATTTGTAACCTTATTTGGGAAAAACCTTACGCCACGGTATAATTAAAACTGAGGCGTCTAGTCTCCAAACTATAATACTTAACTCCTTCATTAAATATATACTTATTTAGCTTATTCTTATTTTTGTTATGGCTTATTGAAACCCCGAGAAAGCTGTTTTAGAAAGCTTTCTTCAATGTAGTTATTTTTGCTTGTTAATACTGGATTGTTTTGTTCCTTTTTATTAATATTATATTTATATTAAAACATTATAAACCAAATTGGAATTTTTAGAGTGTTGCAACCAAACTATTTACTTCGGAAGATGTTTTTTCTATTCCAAAAATCGCTTTTTTGTTTAAAACCGTTGTTCGTTGTATTTTTCACAATCCTAAGAAATTTGAGTTGCCATGTTTATAACTTTTGATAGTTGATTCCCATGTATTTTTAGCGCTGATCCCAAAAATGTCCCTCATTTTTTCTATCACGTCAGAATTTTTTTCAAATCCCAATTTCAGAATTTGTAAAAGTCGAAAAACTGCAAGAATATAAGACTTTCTTCTTATAGATTTTAATTTTTTGTTTTATACTATGAATTATTATAGCTAAACAGTTGAGGGGCCTGAAAAAATTCTTTTCTCTGTACCTGAACCAGGAAAATGAAGTTTCAGCTGCTAGCAGGTTATGGTTTTTTGTATTTTCTTTGGTCAAACCAAATCGTTTAGTTCAACTTTGAAAAAAGCTTTGATGCACGCCTATCTTTACGTTCGCAACTTCTTGATGTTATCTTCATTTGAATCACTTATGTAGTCGTCTACTTTTTTAAATTTTCTGGTGGAATTAAAACTGGTACGCCTGGACTCTGAGAAACTGAACGTAATGTGGTTGGTATATTTGGATAGACGATCCTTTTTCTTTATTCTTCAAATTGAAACCTTGAACATCAGCCGAACAGAAGTAAAAATAATTGCTGTAATTTCGTGGCTCTCGCCACACCATTGAAACTGCAAATCTGAAAGCATCTTGTTCTCCCTTTCACCACCGTCTGTCTTTCAACACATCTGCAGTAAATGTAGTGTAGTGCCCAAGTTTTGTCTTTATCTTCTATGTTCACTCCGAAGTACGCATATAACATTTCTCGAACGAAACTTGTTCTTTTTTGTCTTTCCATCATTAACTCGCCATAAATGTAACAAAAAAAAACAGGAAATTTTTTACAGCCTCTTGAAGCTATTTTTGTAACGGAAAGTTTACTTTGTAACCTAAAAATAAATTTTGCACTTACAAAAAGCGTTTGAATTCGAAAATAGCTAATGGTTGAAATAGCTCTGAGAGTTGTATGGATAGTTGCAAAAAAACATGTTATATCTTGTTAAGTCTTGTCACAATCTGTCAAATCTCAGTTACTCATACTTTCGGCCAACCTGTTGACACTACTACTCTCCTGCCGTCTCGTTATCTTCAACTCAAACAATTTTGTAAATTCCATAAGGACATTTAGAAAGAAAGATGAGGAAGGGAAGTGTTTTAGAGGCCCAATGTACTTCTTAAAAATTAAAACAAATAATAAAAATAAATAATGTAATAAAATAGAAAAATAGGCTCATTTATAGTAATTTTTATTAGAAAACTCCTGTGTGGGGTTTCCAGTCCCCCATCGGGCGCCTCCCCAGGTGGCGGATAGGGGAATGCCCACTAGATATGGTGGGTACCAGGGAAATCAAATACCTGGGGTGGACCAATACTGGCGGACAACAGGCAGCGGTGTTGTTACTACCGAAATAAGGCGACTGCAAGATTATCTTCCTTAAAGGCTTATTATTGGAAACCTATGGGCGAAGCATTATGTAAATGCTATCTGGTCATAGCACCGCGGCGCAGAAAGCAAGGAGAAAGTACTGCGCTACTTTCTCAAGTTCCAACAATCATGGCAACGCAAAACCCGAATTTGGCCCCTAGTCCGTGGCAGGTTTTATATAACCAAGGGGTGCTAAGAATCCCCACGTTAAAACAAGATAGGCACCACCAAAATGTGGATAAAAAACAGAAAAGAAACACTAAAATTGGAACATGGAACGTAAGGAGCCTTTATATGGCTGGGAAGACACACAACGTAATTCAAGAAATGACTAGATTAAACATATAAATTCTAGGAATATCAGAAACATGATGGTCGGGATGAAATTGGTGACCATGTCATATACTATGCAGGTAACAATGACACAAATCATCCGAATGGTGTTGCGATTATAGTCAACAAGGACATAAACAAATCTATAATCAACTGCATACCCTTTTCAGATCGTATAATATTACTACAACTAAAAGCGTCACCAAAAATATTAACATCTTCCAAATATATGCCCCGACAATGGAAAACCAGATGCAGAAATAGAACAACTGTACGTGCACATAAATGAACTAAAAAAAAACATTAAAACAGAGGAAGTAACTATTATTATGGGCGATTTCAATGCCAATGTGGGCCAAGGCAAAGTAGAAGACATTGTGGAAAATTTTGGTTTGGGCGAACAAAACGATAGAGGAGAACGACTAATACAATTTTGCCAAGAAGAAAACATGGTCATCATGAACACGTGGTTCAAGTTACCACCTAGGCGCCTCTATACATGGACGTCTCCACGACACACCCCGGAACACATTATACGAAATCAAATAGATTATCTTCTAATTAACAAGAGATATAGAAATGGACTAACAGGCGTTAAAACATATCCCGGAAGTGATGCGGGCTCAGACCATAATCCTGTTGTAGGAAACATTAACATACGTCTCAAAAAACTACGAAAGCGATATAACAAGAAAATAGATTTACAGAAACTGAAAGAACCAGTCCATTGCATACAATTGGCTCAGACTCTAAACGAAAACATAAAAGAAAGTGGAATACACGAGTTAATAAATAATGTAATTACTGATGTAGACGATACAGACCGCACAGAGATTATCGAATCTATCTGGAATAAAATAAAACTAGCCATCACAAACACACAAAATACCATAACCGGACATCAGAAATATTAATGTTAATGGACAACAGAAGAACATACAAAAACAAAAATCAACAAAAATATAAACAACTAAATAAACTAATACAAAAGAAGATAAGGCAAGCGAAGGAACTATGGCTAAATGAGAAATGCATTGAAATAGAAGAATTAGAAAAGAGACACAATACTTTTAACCTACACAAAAAGATCAAATCAACTATAGGAGGGACTAAGAAATATAACTACAACAAAATGTTAAATAACGACAACCAACTAATCACAAACAAGAAGATCTAAAACAAGTATGGGAAGAATATATAAAACAGACCATTGAAGAAGTGAGAACTGAACAACATATAACAACAACGGAGCATGCACCAAATATATTACAAAGTGAAACAACAAGCGTAATACGAAATTCTAAAAACGGCAAAGCAGCTGGACCAGACCAGATTCGTAACGAATTTTTGAAACTTCTAAATGAAGAAAACAACATTACTTACTAATCTTTTTAATGAAATCTATCAAAACTGGGAAAATGCCTTCTGATTGGATGACATCAGAGTTTATCACTATAACCAAAAAAACCCAACGCAAATAAATGCGATGATTTTCGACTCATAAGCTTGATGAGCCACGTTCTCAAGTTATTTCTAAAAATTTTACACCGTAGGATATATCAGAAATGTGAAATAGACCTGAGCGACTCCCAATTTGGATTTAGAAAAGGGTTTGGTACCAGAGAAGCGCTATTTAGCCTGTCAGTTCTGCTACAAAAATGCCGTGACCAACAAAAAGATATCTACGTGTGCCTCATCGACTATGAAAAAGCCTTCGACCGTGTAAAGCACGACGAACTATTGACAGTATTGACTGAGAAAGGACTTGATCAAGAAGACATAATAGCTATTAGAAACCTATACTGGAACCAAAACGCCACAGTGAGAACAGATAATGGAAATACGGAAGCTATCTCAATTAAAAGAGGAGTGAGGCAAGGTTGCATCCTCTCACCACTATTATTTAATATTTATTTAGAGACAGTTTTTGTCAAAGCCCTAGAAAACTCCGAAGACGGAATAAAAATAAACGGTAAACTTTTTAATAATATAAGGTACGCTGACGACACCGCAATAATCTCGGGTAGCCTAGAAGGACTACAACGGTTGATGGATGCAGTAAGCCGTGAAGGAGACGCAATAGGGTTAAAGATAAATACTAAAAAGACAAAATACATGATTTTCAGCAAAACACCAATAGCACAAACACAACTTATAATATATAATCGACAAATAGAGAAAGTACAAAAATTCAAATACCTGGGAAGCTGGCTGACAGAAAATGGAGACCCAGAAACGGAAATAAAAATAAGAATAGAAACAGCAAGATCAGCATTCCAAAAACTCAAAAAACTACTTACCAACCGCAGTCTTCGTCTTACAACCAGATACAGAATTGTACAATGCTACATATACTCAATACTATTATATGGTGCTGAAGCGTGGACCTTCAAGGCTAATACAGAAAAGAGAATACAAGCATTTGAGTACTGGGTGTTTAGAAGAATGCTACGTATATCTTGGACAGAGCATATCACAAACGAAGAGGTTCTGAGACGAATGAATAGAAGAAATGAACTCCTATTAACTATTAAAAAAAGAAAAACAGCTTATCTTGGACATTTATATCGGAATGACTAATACAATACTTTGCAGCTCATTATGGAAGGAAAAGTTGAAGGCAAAAGAGGGCGAGGTCGCAGGAGATGCTCCTGGCTTAAGAACATTAGAGGTTGGACCCACATGAGTACACATGAGTTGATAAGAGATACTAAAGATAGACAAAATTTTGCCTCGATTGTTGCCAACATTCAATAATGAATAAGGCACTTTAAGAAGAAGAAGATTAGAAAACTTAAGAGGTTAATGAACGTCCTCCATCCCTCATCCGACGCTCAATTGTTTTGCTATTATATTTATTTATTATACAAAAAACATTTTATATTTATTATATAGTATCAGATTTTCGCAATTTTTCGACTTTTTAACAATTCTGAAATTTGCGATTTTCTAAAAATCTTGACATAATGATAAAAAATAAAGATCATTTTCGGATTCGGTGCTAAAAAATACATAAGAATAAATTATCAAAAACTAAAAAACACAACCATTGCAGGCTTGCGTTATCAATTACTAAGTTTGTATTATTAATGTGGTAGAATACTGGGTTGCGTCGTCTAATTCATCGGTTTGTTTTATTCGTTTATATATGAACGAAACGTGTCCCAGTTTGTTTCTTTTGTGATGAGTATTGGAATGATTGGTTTACTTACTACATGTGTATTTGTGTGGTAATAATTGAATTACGATTGGACGATAGCTCGTAGTTGGATTCTACTCGCATGTAGTTTGGTGATATACGGTTGAGTACAAAAAAGTTCAATAAATCTAAAATTTTGTTAGGATTAGTTGGCCAATATATTGGTTGGCCGGTGCTGAGGTATCTGTAATTTTGACTGGTTATGGTATTTACAAGATTTCTTCTCTTTCGAATAGTAAGTTTCGCTCCCCAATTGATATGTTTTGCATTCCAGTCACTTCCTAACAGGAATTTTATTTCTTGTAATTGGAAGAATGTTGTGTACTCATTTAAAGTCTTTGAGGGCCATGGGTTGGAGTCGCGTTGAACGTTGGCAGCTTGTACTTTGTCCGTTTGGTAGTGAAATAATTTGGGGTGACTAAACGCGTTTTGAATTATAAACGCTGCACCTCCGTCTGCTGTATCATCTGGGTGAAGTATGTGGCAGACTTTATAAGTTGGTATCTGGAGCACTGTTCTAGTAGTAAAATGTGTTTCCGGTATTAGAGCAATGCCTATTTTGTGCATCGGCAGAAAATACTGTAATTTTAATTTACGGTTTGATAGTCCATTGGCTTCCAAAGCACTATACGTAATGAGTGATACATTATTAATCGATTTTACTCATGATAGTACTTAGCATGTTTAGTACCATGTTGTTTGGTTGATTTGACTAAATATTGCTTAAGATTGACAGCTATTCTGATAAGTTGGGTGACTGCTGATTTTGGGCGATTTAATGTGAATAGGGTGTTTGTTGATTGAATGGAATTTGTATTTGTGGTTGATTGGGATTGACTGGAGGAAATTGTTTTCTGTCAAAGTTGGGTGGTATTTTGATTGGTTGGGTGAGGTATTGTCGTGGTTGATTTGTTGATTTGCCTCTTATTTTTTGCAAGTTTTTATAGATATCACATTTTTTGTAGTCGGCAACGCGGTTTCCCTCACACAGTGCACATTTTTCAAAGGTATGTGGGGGTTTCGTATACACGGTTGAATCATGGCCGCCACGTTTAACGCAAGCATACGATTTTGCGCACTATTTTTTATGTGTCCATAGCACTGGCATCTTGTGCATTGGACTATGTTATTTTTCCTTGTAGGTGCTTCTACATTTATTTTCATATTGCGTAGATATTTAATATTATAAATACTTTTGTTGTTTTCTTTAGGGTCCATGTCAACAAGTAGAAAGGCAATAACTCATTTGTTTCTTGATGTTTAATGTTTACATTGCGAATATTGTGTCTGAGTTTTTTCAATTCCTCTTTTATTTCATCGGTTGGTATTGAATGATGTAGATAAGTTTTGTACTACGCCTTGCAGTAGTATTGTTCTTTTTCTGTTACTAGGGTTAAAGACTTTACTACTTTATGATATTTTGTTACTCTCTCTCTCTCCCTCCCCTCCCTCCCTCCTCTCTTCTCTATGTATGTATATATATATATATATATATATATATATATATATATATATATATATATATATATATATTATTGTTTATTGAGGTGTTCTTTGTTTCGTTAGTTTGCATGTTTTCTTCGAAAAACTCTGTATCTGTTTTGAATGTTTAATTTAAATGGGTTACTTGTCGTGACTACTTCACGAGATTGGTTTATTCTTTTTCTCTTCTTGACTGTTTGCCACGTTAATTTATTTGTTGTTTTCAGTTCCTCATTTGTCTTGTTTTCGCTGTTGTTTTCCGTATTATTCGTTGATAGTGTGATTAGTTACATATTGGACTAAATGTTGATTGAGTGGTTGATAAGTTTGATGGAATATTGGTGGGATTATTGGATAACCAGTTTGTTTCAAAGGGATTATATTGTATTTAGAATGTTGGTTTGAATATGAGAGTAAAGAGTTTGTTAGTTGCTGTTGTGTATTAGTATTATTAAAATACTAACCCTGTGTATAAATAACTGCTGGCTAGCTTAGACAATGCGTTTCGTTCAGCAATAGTATAATATATAATACTTTATATATATAGTATAATAAATAGTATAATAATAATACTTTAAAAAAAGTATATAAGGGGGCGAAGCCTTGCTATATACGCGTTAAAATAAATGCGAGAAATACGTTTATCAGCGATGGAAAAAGGTGTAATAAATATGACACGAGATCGGCGTCTTGCATTTGCAATGAATACCATTTAAATTTCAGTAGCGTGGTGGTTTCTAACCCCAAAACTTATTTGGTGATCTCGCTAGGATCTCGCTTATATTAGGCTACCCCTGCAACGTCAGCATTTTTAGGCGCTTGTGGTAGGCTGCTCTATCCACTTCGTAGTTGCAAAGGTCACATACAGCTGAATTCTCGTAGTCGCGGTCACTGCTAGGCAGGTGTGAAACGCACTAAGAGATATATACCTGAATGGTTAGCACGCCGGCGTCCTTGTGGAGAGTCATGTTTTTTAGATACTACGGAACCCAGTTCTGGACTACCTAGAGTTTATGCACTTGGAGTTTTGCTGAAAACTACTAAATAGCGCAGGTAAGTTGTTTTTCAACTTCTTGCCGTTATGGTGGACCAAACTGCACATGACTTGTTTGGCTGCCTTATCTACGATCAGTTAGTGATACCGTGCCTCTTTTCTCGGGGGGTATGTCATAACCAAAAATTCTGTTTTTGATGGACAAGATTGCCACGCTCTTTTCAGGGTTGATCCTAATCTTCGACCTATCGCACTATTCTTTAATTTGGTCTAGCTCCTCCCGGAAACATTTGACAGCACCACAGTCTCGTCAATGTAAGCCATCGTTGTGAAGGTCGTCGTCGGGGTACAGTATCGAGGCTTTGGGTACGCTATTAGTTTGTAGACGCCTTTCGACTTCACTCCTCAGTTTGATCCGGTGGAGTTTTTCGAGCGCTACCAGTGACGTATGATGTGTTTTACCAGTTTTTCCAGGGTCAACAGAATGTTGGTAGTTGGTAATTCTGGAGAAATGCGCCTGACCTCTAAAGTTTGTAGAGCTTTAGGATGTCTGATATATTTCCACAGGCTTGGAAAATAATGAGAGCGGTGATGACAGAGACGCAAGCAACTTCCTTCTTTGGGAAAACTCGTATCACATGATTTAGAACGTTATTTTCATTCGGGGGCTTTCCGTAGCAGCAGTGTGTAAATATGCTACTGGATTTCTATGTAAGACGCTGGCTGCAGATATTTTTTACAGTCCACATTTTCCAGATGTTTTACTAAGCAGTTGGTACTAGAGATGGGCGATCCGGCAATGAGTTATTCAAAAGAACCAACTCTTGGTAGAGAGTGAATGAGTTATGACTCACAAAATAAGAGCGGTAACTCTTAGATCTCTCATTCGATTCTCGCTCTTTCGCTGTCATGCGGTCTGCGCATATGCGAGCAGCTTTTGGTTCTCCCGTCTCGATTTGACTCACTGATCTGATTCACTCCCGAAACTTGATCTCGACTTGTTTCTGATTACGACTTTTCTTATTCTATCTATCAGTCTTCACCTTGGTATGTAATATTTATCTATAACATCTATAAAATAATATTTAAACGATTTACGTTATTTATAATATTTTGTTGTTATTTTAGAATAAAATCTCGGTGAGAGTTAGTAGGTTGTCGAGTGATATTTGATACCATTTTATCAAAGAAGGAAAAGGAAAATGCCCCTATTGTCAGGAAAAAATTAAATTTACTTAAAAAGTTGTTGAATTAAACAGTTCATTACAATTGGTTTTATAATAGTAGCAGTAATAGCCTAACTGATATGGTCAATAGCCACAAATGTAGCCAAAAATGAGTTATGAGTTATGAGTTATAAAAAAGAGCTAGCTCTTTTTGGTGACTGAGCGATCTGAATCTGATCCCAGAAATGAGTCATTTTGCTCATCTCTAGTTGACACAGTATTGCCATTATAACAGGTTACTTACACCGTAAACGCACCTAGCCCAAAGCTCAATCTCAGGGATGAGTATGCTGGTCGGCTCTATGATTTACCTAAAAGAAAACTTTAATAGTAGTTGGACGCATGTAATATTTACCAATGTGAGAATTTTTAAACACAGAGAAAGTGGATACCTAATTTGAGCATATGGGGTTGGATGTCAGTTGGCATTTAGGACCGCACTATTTTTCGAATAACTAGAAAAAAGTACATTTAAATTTTAAGCGAAAAATATGATTTCTACTACAAGAGAACTTTAGTCTGAACTTCAACGCATATAATTTGTACACAATAACAGCGCTATGCAAACTTTGAGTGTTTTAAGAATAGTCTAGAAAGTAGCCATTACTTGCCTTAGGAAATTGGCTTTTGAAGTCACCTTATTTAAATTTGATTGAAAATTACCAGCTATCGGTTGTGCATAAAACGATGTTGTAGAAACGGGAGCTTTCCTATTTAATTATATCCAAAATAAATGCCTAATTCAGCGTTTAAAAAAAAACAGTTGAAAACAAGGGCTAGTAGATTTACTATTAGTTTTCAAAAGGTCTTTTCGTTTTTGATTTACTTGGTCTTCTATCCCCTACTGATATATATATATATATATATATATATATATATATATATATATATATATAAAATAATCTCGTTTCTTGCTAACCAAATTTAGGGGTCTTATTGCTTTAATTTTATATTTTAAACGGTAAAACAAAGTTAGTTCTTAATTAACAAATAAAATTAATTTTAATTAAGGTAGCTTTGAAGCGTCCAATCGACTCGTTTGGCTTTCGTTTTAGTTTGAACTACCACTTGCATAACATCGATTTTTTCATTGGCAGTAAATCAACTAGTTCCTACGTTTTGTTGATTTTGTAAGATTTTGTCGCTTTACTCAAATTTTCTGCTTCTAAAAAAATAGGGTGCGAATGCGCAAGAGAAATTGTTCTCGTACTATGGTGTTCTATTATATGGACAGTCAACATGTAGAAAGAAGCATGCGTGACTACATTTCTTCTTGATAGATTCGATTTGTGTTGTTTATTTATTGAAATTTAAATATTCTTGTCCTTCAACAACGGTTTATCTGGTTTCTTAGTTCTTTGTTATCCCATTCATAATACAAGGGATCGTCAAATGTGTGTGCTCAATAAAATCGATTTCTTATCATAATGACATACCTTATCGTACTGAACCTTCTCGCGAGCGGATCCCAAAGTCAGTATGCAATTTGTATGTCGGAGTAGCCGATAAACAGATGTTTGGCTGACTTCTCGTCTCATTTAAGTCTTTTTTGCTTCGACAGTATTACTAAAGCAAGCTATCCAAACACAAGAAAATATCTTACGGAAGATTTAATATCAAAGTTGTATAGTGAAAGCAACATTTGCTCGACTTAGAACTCGCACGTCTTTGAGATTTTAACTAAGATTTTTATTTGCATATTTGAAACTATCGTCAGTTCTGAGTACGCATAGTTTTGGTCCTGTTTCAGTTTCTAATTTAAGCGAGCGGTCAACTCTCCTTGAGCCTCCGTCCTCAAGAAGTACACTGTTAGATGGCTACTACAGTAGTCTTTGAATGTGATAACATATAGCGATCTCGTTGGCGATAATACCTCCATTTGTTGCACAAGTTTGAGTGTACCAGTTCTCCGGGTTTACTTGAGTTATGTTCACTCGTACGCATGCTTTCGCAACAGACCATATTCACATTTAATGTAATTGACTTTAGTTCTTTGGATAGACCATTCGCAGTACTGGCAACAGATTTTATTTCATTTATCGAAATGTAACCTAGCGTTCTGTGCCATGGTATTGTATTATCATTGTGCGCAACGCTTGCGGAAGCTTTGATTACTTTTATTTTCATATAATATAGGTTGGTCATGACATTTTAAATTAGTTGCTGCTTTAGAATTGTAATGTATTCGAAAATTACCGAGCAAAGTAAATGCTTGAAAGTCGCATATACTTAAGTCATAAAGATTAAAAACTGTAGTATGTATTAAGGCAACATTTTTCTACCTGCCCATGAACAATACCATGTGACTAAGTTTAAAGCCTTACTGACGCTTTGTCTGCACATAAAATATTTGTATCGTACTTTATTAAGTGTCTGAAAATAAAATCAAATATCTTGTACTTGTTGATTTGTTATAATTTTATACTTTTCCAAATTTTCGGTTAATTTAATTAATCATTGTAACATCGTTACATAGAGACAAAACGATATATAATACTACGTAAGTACTTATCTTTTCTACCAAAAGTATGAGTGGCAGCAGACAAAAAAAAATAACGTTTTCTCTTATGTAATTATAATGTACTTGTCAGATTTATTCTGCATGTGTTATATCGTCTGTGAATAGAGCAAAAAGTAAGCTCAGTATTTCATATTAAATTGCTTAAAATTGATTTCCGTATAGTTAATATCAATAACTTGTCTCCACCTCACTACGAGTTTCTACATATTTATATGATAAACTTTAGAAAAAAATTAAATAGTAGTAAATTTAAGTCGGACGTATGTGTGGACATTATGCATTATTTTCTTGCTTTATAACAATTAGTACACTAGCTTTGTCCTGTTGTTTTGTTGTTTTGCTGTTTTACTTTATGTTATGTAATATTAAAACACAATGTTGTTCTACAGCTTGTGTTTAGGCCGGTGCTGTGCCATAGTGGTTACGAGCATTGCCCTCCTGCCCGCAAGTCTAGTATTAGCGAATTCAAACTGGAAACCCATGGACATGTTTGACATCGTAACATGTTAGCAGGTATAATAAGTTCTTGAGGTCATCGTGCTAGCAAGTGCGCCCGAACAAAGAAAGAAATGGGTTGTGTTCTTTTAATGACAACACTGGTTACTTATTGCACTTATACCGTTGTTAGTTATATGTTAAATAAAAATATTACATTTTTATTGCATACGCGACTTTGCACTTTTGGTTTTAATTGCTTTCATATCTTTGACATTGAAGCGTCACTTTTATCGATAAAATTTAATTGAAGTGTTTATGGAAATACCTTATCTTTCAAATTATAAGTGTAAGTAATCTCCACATCCTTGATTTGATGTTAAAAGTCTTAATTGAGCATCAGAATTTACTTTTATTTTTTAGTTACAAATTTCTATTCTAACAGAATGTATCTCTAGTAGATTGGTACATTATTAATATAATAATGTTTGCTTTCAAGATGTCTAAAGCAGCATGTATATCAGGTACTTATCTTATTTTTGTTATATTTGTCTTTAGCAAAATGTTCAGTTATTAGTTGCAAGTCTATGGATATTCTGGTTTTAAATTTTATGTTTGCCATTTATTTTCTTCATTTATGCAGTTATAGAATTTGGTTTAAAACTATTTTACAATTTTGTTTTTGTTATATATATATATATATATATATATATATATATATATATATATATATATATATATATATATATATATATATATATATATATATATATATATATATATATATATATATATATATATATATAAGAAGAAGTACAGAAACTTTTTTGTAATTTTTTCACCACAATATCTCCCACGTTATTTTCCACGGCTAGTTACAGCCGTGATACTAGTTTTGTATATTAATTTCTTAACGTATGTCTATGTCGTGAAGTGCAATTGTAATGATTTGTATAAAAATAATACGGTGCTTAAATGAAAATTCTGCTGCGGTTGTGGGCTTTTACCAAGATACTATTTAAATTATTCAGATTCTGCGACATTTTCGGATTTTTCATATACAGAGGCAATTTTTTTATTTTAAATTGCGTTCATAAATGTGTTCAAGTATTGTAGCATTGTTGACAAATACGATTACAATAGAATGTGTACGGGTGGCAACTAAAAACTTTCCACAAATGCCAGTTTGAAAACGAGTATTCAACAAAGTTATTGTTGTCATCAGGTTACACGCTATCGCATTTATCTGTTGCCGTTACCATTTAATTTTGCTTCAGATCAACAACCACTAGATTTGACTGTAAAGATGTAAGAACCAATAGAGGGGCAGAGTGCAGGTCGGACCACCATTCAGTCATAAAGCAAGATGCGTATTTTTTCAAGCTCTATATATGAAGGAAGAAAAACTTGAAACAAACGTATTTGATAAAGGAAAATATAAACTAACAATATTATAAAATAAATCAACAAAGATTCTATATGAGTTAAGATATGTACAGAAAAGTTGAAAAAACGATTTGCAAAGCAGCATACAAGGCACTGGACAAAGGTATTATAAATCCGGGAAAGGCAAGTAGAACGAACGGGTAGACGAAAGAAATAAAGGAATGAATTAGAATGAAAGAAAATACGTGCATAAAATGGCTAAATACAAATCATAGTAAAAACGAAAAATTGCACATACGACAACAGAGAAGTAAAAAGTACATTCTAAAAATGAAATTTGGAAGAATAAATTAATGAAATTAAAAGCATTTAGAGGAAAACGGGAAACATTTTTATCGAACTTGTAAAAAAACTTCTGTGTGTGTGCGCACACGCGGAAAAGTTGCCTCGGTCCAAGATAAACAAGTAATTAGGTTCATTAGTTCAATTGCTATAATTTTTTGTAAATTTTCAACGTTTTGATATCCACTTTGATACATTTTCAAAGCATTTGAGTAATTTTTTTACTTAGGGGTCTTAATCTGCCTACTCCTCTAGAAAGACTACGATTTAAAAGAAAAGACCGGTTTTATGTGTCCTACTTCACTGTTTACCGAACCAGAAGTGAAAGGTTGACAAGGACACGTTTTTTTTATAGGAAATCTACTTGAAGGCGCCATATCTCTTTGCTAAAAGACAACTTTAATATCACACAATATAAACTTATACTAGAAGACTATGTTTTTACCATAAAAGTTTTAACCTAGTTATCGGAAAACTAGTAAAAAATAACCATACATGGGGTTTTATAGAAAAAATGGATTGTTTTGCTTTATCTTAAAAACAGTGCGAGGATAGCTTAGTAATATCTTGTATTAAAAGATACTAGGAGATCTTTCTTTACATGTCACAATGTTAGTTGCCATACCCCTCCGAAACGGCTTGATTGATTTTTATGAAATTTTATATGTATATTCGGTATGTCTGAGAATCAGTCGTAATCTACTTTTCACACCCCTAAGTGATAAGGGTGGTCCACCCCAAACATTTTTTTAATAATTTTGGAAAATGTTTTTATTTTTTGGTTTACAATATGTGGCATTAAAAAATACATACAACCCTAAATTTTCACCCTATTTTTTATACCCATTATACCACCGCATAATTTACAACTGAACGTTGGATCTCCGGTTATTTTGCTTCGTAATTTGAACTCACCACGACTGTGCAACGGCACGCGATTAGTCGTTAAAAAATTAATGAAAAACGTTGTCGAAGCCAGCATTTTAATGGCAAGTTCCGAGGTGAAAATATATTAATACCACGAATCCCTATTATACTCACAGATGTGCCAATTCAATTTAAACGTCTTGGCATTTGCAATGACTATCAATAAGTCCCAAGGCCAAACGATGTCTGTTTGTGGCTTAGATTTGAGCACACCATGTTTAGCACACGGACAATTATACGTGGCATGCTCTCGAGTGGGCAAACAATCCAGTTTGTTTGTGTTAGCTAAAGATGGGCTAACAAAAATATTGTACACACTGTAGCATTAATGGATTGATATTGTTTGTTAGTGTTATTGTCGTAATTAATGATATTAAGGAATAAAGTATAATAAATTAAAAAAATAAATGTTTGGTGTTTTGTTATTTTTATATTCCGTCATCGTTCACAGCGCTCAATGCCCCTTTCACTCATATACTACACACAATAAGTTAGTTATTTTTTTCTACCCTAAAAATTCCCTAGAAATAATTTATATGGCAAAACAACGTTTTCCGGGTCAGCCAGTATACATATATAAGCTTTATGCATGTCATTTTAGGCTCACATCTGGGATTTTTTCCCACTATTTCCTATTTTTGTCGTTGGATCTTCATTTTCTTATATACTTTTCTTTCAGATCTTCCATTATTGCTTCTCGTCATCATTTTCTTAGTATCCCTTTATTCTTTTGTGTTGTAGTGTTTTACAGGCTATTGTTTTCGGTATTCTTCCCTCTCTCATTATTTCCATGTTCCCCAACCACTGCAGTTTTTTAGCTTTGACTGTATTGTCTATTAGCCGATCCTTGTATATTTCATAACTTTCTATGTTATTTCTCCTTTCGTACTAACCTCTACTTTCTTTTCCCCTAAAATTTTCTGATCATTTTCTCTTTTTATTTTGCATCTTTTTTGTATTTTTACTTAATGCCCATGTTTTACATGCGTTTTACATGTTGGACTAATAACTGTTTTGTATAATCTGAACTTGGTAATACAGGCTTCCTGCGCATTTATTTATTTTAATCAGTCTGGCCTATATTTCTATTTCTTCCTCGCACTTACCTGATATTCTTGCTCTTAGATAAACTAATTCGTCTACGATTTTAAATGTTATTTTTCCTAATCCCTTCCATCACACTGCTCTTCGCCTTTGCACGTGTCTGAATTAAGCTGTAATCTCACTTTATATGCATTATCCACTAATCTTTTTACTAACTCTTCTATCTCTTTTTTGTTCCTGGTTATAATAGCTACATCATCTGCATATTCTACCACTTGGTGACTTTTGTACGTTATATCTTATATTTTTTCCAGCACCATATTAAATAATAGGATTGATAGAGAAGTTCCCTGTTTCAGCTGAGTTCTGATCGTAAAGTCCTTTGATATTTGCTCTTATGCTCTTACATAACTTGTTGTTGTTGTTCTGCTCATTGTCATTATGACCAGTCGTACTAGGTCTTCTAAGGTTTTTTTACTTTACTTCTTTTAATTAAATAATACGTTTTCTTGAAGTCTATGGATAATACCATCGTAGGAATTTATGTTTATAGCAGGTTATTAAGAATATGATGAATATTTGATCTGTTATGGCTCAAAGACTTGTTTCAGCCTCTTCTTAATAAGCGTTTCTGCAACTTCCTACATAACATCCATTAGGTACCTATATGCCTCTATAGTTGTGACATTCTGCTTCGTCTGCATTTTTGAGTAACGATATGATAGTGGCCCTTTTTCAATCTTTAGATTTTCACTCTTCATGTTATATTATTTGCACCAACTAAAACACCTTATTACTCAATATTTCTTCTCCATATTTCAGGTTTTCAGTCCTTTTTCCATTGCTTCCTAGGCTTTTGTTGCTCTGTAATTTCGTTCTAAGTGTTCTTTTTCTTGCCTAATATCTTGTGTTCTCACCTTTAATTTTTCTTCTTCTTCTTTTTTTTCTGTTCGTTCATTTAGCATTTCTCGAAATACTTTTGTCATATTAGTATTATTTTTTCTTTGATGCTAGAATGGTTTGCTTTAAATCTAGCTTATAATATAAAGTAAATCACCTATTTTAAAATATGGGTTATTTTTGCAAATAGATGTTTCTAGTTTTCATTTTAAAAGTTAGCACAGTATACTAGACTGAATTCATCTCATTTGAAGTGACAGACTCATAAAATGAACAAAATTTTTATTAATTATTTATTTAATAATTTCATATCATATTAGTAAAAGGTACATATTTGTTCGAGAGTGAGTAGTACGTTATCAAATTTGCACATATAATCGTACCTAATTCACAAGTAAAGGTAAGTCATTATTTTGTTGAAATGCTTATTGATAATTTTAATTCTTTTATATAGTTCTAATCTTATCGCTTAAATCTTTAAAAACCTACAAATAAAATAAAACTTGCTCCTACTTGACCTTATATATTTTTAATCTTTGAGTTTGTTTTAAATATTTATATAGTTTATATAGTAGCTATCTCACGTAAGTATAATTTGTTTTTACAAGTTTTACAGTAGCCTGTAACATATTAAAAAGTAACGTGTACATATGTAGCAAGAGCAACATAAAAAAACTTATAATAAGCATTTTTATAATAATAGTACTGCTATATAAATTTTAATGCAACAACTATTGGTGTTATTAGTATATTCATTAAATTTGTGAAACAAGGTAATGCTGATTATATTTTAGGTAGGCACACATTGATAAAATGGCACTACCAATATAAAGATTTTATGTTTTGCACATAAACGATTTGTATTTTTTACAGGTGTATTGTACTGACTTATTGTAATAATTTGATAAAATGTTACAAATTTAATAATATATAATTAATTATATGTTCATATAGAAAAAAACTGATACAAATATAAAAGATATAGAAAGGAAAATACTAAATGTAAATTCAGAAGACATTCCTGATATTGAAATATACGAAATAGAAAAAGCTTTAAGACAGACAAAAGAAATAAGGCACCAGGCGAAGATGAGATACTCCCAGAAATGCTAAAAGAAGGGACAGCCGATATTACAAGAACTAAAAGTACTATTAAACCAATGCCTGCAAGAAGGAAAATACCTAAAGAATGGGATAACGCAGTTGTAATATTACTATTCAAAAAGGCGACAAACATAGATTGGAAAATTATAGACCAATCAGTCTATTACCACAAATGTATAAATTGCTGACAAAGATCATTACGAATAGACTGGTTAACAAATTAGACAACTACCAACCACCAGAACAAGCAGGATTTCAGGCTATAGTACCCAAGACCATCTACAAGTTATGCGAAATTTAATAGAAAAATCAAAAGAATATAACTTATCATTATGTCTTGCCACCACAGATTTTGAAAAGGCATTCGATTCGGTTGAACACTGGGCCATAATACAATCTCTACAGAACAGCCGCGTAGATTACATATACACGGAATTAATAAAATATATATATACAAACGCTACCTGTACAATAAAATTGCAAAGTACTACCAATCCGATAAATGTAGAACGAGGAGTAAGACAGGAGACACTATCTCCAAAATTATTTACTCTATGTTTAGAAGATGTGTTTAAAAATGCGCTTGGGAAAATAAAGGAATAAGAGTAGATGGGAAAAGATTGAATCATCTACGATTTGCTGATGACGTCGTGCTCATATCGGACAATGTAGAAGAATTAGAAGAAATGATAACAGACCTAAACGAAAAGGCCAAAGACATAGGATTAAAATGAACAGAGGAA
This sequence comes from Sinelater perroti, assembly GCA_036346155.1. Lineage (NCBI taxonomy): Eukaryota > Metazoa > Arthropoda > Insecta > Coleoptera > Elateridae > Sinelater > Sinelater perroti. Next base: position 7,589,942 of record JARFIY010000359.1, read on the forward strand.
AACTAAAATAATGATAAACGCTCTAGTAGATGAGATAGTTGATATACAGATTGACGGGGAAACTTTAGAACATGTAGGAAGTTATATATATCTTGGACAATACATCTCACTACAATCGGATAATCAAACAAAAGAAATAGAAAGGCGAATAAAACTTGGTTGGGCCGCATTCGGTAGATGGAAAGAAATATTTAAAAGTAACATAGACCAAACACTAAAGACTAAGTTATACAACTAGAATATACTCCCTGTTTTAACCTACGCAGCAGAGACATGGACGTTAACTATACAAAATATGCAAAAACTGAGGGTAGCGTCGAGAGGAATGGAGCGGGCAATGCTGGGAATCAGTCTAAGAGATAGGATGACAAATATATGGATTCGAAATAAAACAAAAGTAAAAGATGTAATAGAACATATATTTAAAGGGAAATGGCAGTGGGCCGGACATATTGCCAGACTAGAAGATGAAAGATGGACGAAGAGCATGCTGCAATGGAGACCAAGAATAGGCAAAAGGCATAGAGCCAGGCCCCCCTCAGGTGGACTGACGACATCAAAAGAGTAGCAGATTACAATTGGATGCAGAAGGCGAAAAACAGGGACCAATGGAAGATGCTTGGAGAGGCCTACGTCCAACAAAGGACTGAATTGGGCAAATGATGATGATGATAGAAAAATGAAAATAAAAACTGTAATGTAATTTTTGTAATGTCAGTTACATTTCACGTATAGTAAAGAATTATTTGTGTTATTAAAATAAAAATAATCGAAGCAATCTTGCACACTTACATATGCATCTTTCTTTATATCTTTACCTAAAAGTGGCAGAAAATAAAACAATAGATTAGAAGTATTTATTGAATTCTGTTGCTGATTGTGGAATGGGTACATAGAGTAATATATGTTGATTTAAATAGAAATCTAAATGAATGTCAAAAGTGACTACAAACCAAATATCGTTTACTCGCATATATACAAATTGAAACATCAATCTTAAACTTTAACCTATTTGAGAATATATAAAGGGCGATTTAAATTGAACAATTAAATAAAGCTTTAAAATGATTCCAATTTTATTTTTATCAGTTTGAAATATAGACAAATTACCTATGAAATATGATGTCAGCTAAATGTCCTTTACGATTTCACTGGCATGTGACCATTCTTTCAGCGAAGTCTTCCATAATGCTTTTCAATAGATCCTGCTCTTTTTAGCAATTAAGTCTGGTGTTCTCTTTTAGCCCTAAAATCGTAACAATAAACCTTTTGCTTTAGATACTTCCGGAGAAAACGTCTAATATGATTGGATCGCAAGACCGTCTTTGTCAATATATGTCATTTCCTATCTACGAAACAATACGACCAAGAATTTTGATTTAAAGTAAAGTGTGTGTTTTACGTGCTGTGAGTCATGTAGATACATCTTGCTGAAACCATTGAAATCTTTAGTTCCATTGAAAACAAAATTGTTTGGTATTTTCGGATAACGTGTACCATCAACAATAATAGTGTTTCCAGCTTTATCCTTAAAAAAGCACGGGTCAACAATTTCTCTGACTCGCAATTTACATTACTCAGTTATTTTGTGTGTGTGCATTGGTTTTTACTAAATAGCACGTCGATTTTCACTACCCTAAACGCGACAATTTTGGCGATTTACAAAAGCATTTAAAGAATAATTATTTTTATCACCCAACAGCTTGTTTTCATACTAAACTGGAATGATATTGATGCGCGGTCATTCAGTATACGGTGCCATAATGATTTTTCCATGCTTTAGATACCAACTGTGTTAATTTCAACTTTTAACGTTTGCAGATGGTGAAAGGCATTCAATTTAAATCCTAAAATTCAATTTGGATCTCTCTATATGTAATAAAACTAAATTAAGCCTTTATGCTTTTAAAACTAACATATAAATACTTAGAGGTGGATTACTAGGACAACTCGTCGAACAACCCACAAGACCCAGTGGAGTATCAGTTGATTGTAACGGTTTGTTTGTAGCAATATTTTTATAGACTCGTTAATAAATTAGAAAAGCCATAAGAAGATAATGTTCACAAAACTTTAGTATTATTTTATGTAATAATGAAACTTAAAAAAATTTCTGCTGCTAATAACTAAAAATTATGATAAGAATGTGACATATGTAAAACTAAGCATTTAAATTATTTGTATTTTAATAAAATTTAATATAAATCCGCCTTATTTTTGAAAAAAAAATTAAAAATATAAATATCGTAACTGAACACATTTTCACTATATGGCGATCTGTTTTATGCTACTTAAGAGCGGTTTACAATTGGGACCACGAGCCTAAATTAACTCGAAAAATCAGTTTTGCTGAATATGCTATGGAAAATTCTAACCAAAAGATAAATTTTGGAAAACACTGCTTTTGTCTAATTGTAGAAACTATTAACTAAATTATACAAACAGGTAGTAGACATCTGTAAACGTAAAAAGAATTTTAAAGGGGATAACGCATTCTATTTGCGTAAATTTTGGTTCACTGGTTTTAAAGAGAAAATACAAACCGCCATTCAGTTAAAAATCAAGTTACGTCAGCAAATATTAATATATTACCTGTTACCATCTGATTTACGTCCCCTCCACCACCATCTTGTGATATCGTAAGAGACGTTTAGCTGATATCATATTTCGTACGTAACTAGTCGATATTTCAAACTGATTATATTATAACGTAAAGGCTGCTTCATGACCTTGTCAAAGTATACCTCTATGCATGAGATGGTAAAGCTTTCGAGCGGTGTGCGTTGAGGCGTTTCGCGTCTTGTAAGAAGTGCAAGTCCTACATTCTCCCTCACTTAAATGTAGTCAATTGTATATAAATGTAAAAGTGGCTATTTTTTAGGCTACTTGCACTGGTTTTCTGATCGCGGATTCGCATTCTACGTTAAATTTGGCTGTCACCTTTTTCCAGAGGTAGCAGGCGGCTAGGGGATTTTATGTGCTATTCTTATTGTTTATAGAAGGATAAAAATAATATTGCGATTGTTCCAATGCTTTGTTCAATTATTCAATTTGTATTACCCTTTATATATTCTTAAATAAGTCAAGGTTTTAGGTCGATGTTTTAATTTGTATATATGCGAGTAAACGTTATAAGAAAAAACTGATTTAAAGAGGTGCATAAATTATAACGACAGTCTGTTGTGGTTTGGATTTGTAGTCACTTTTGACATTCATTTAGATTTTCTTTTTAAATGGACATAAATATTACTCTATGTACCCATTCCACAATCCACAACAAAATTCAATAAATAATTTTCATCTATTGTTTTATTTTCTGCCACTTTTAGGTAAAGATATAAAGAAAAATGCATATGTAAGAGTGTAAGATTGCTTCGATTATTTTTATTTTAATAACACTAATAATTCTTTACTATACATTAAATGTAACTGACATTACAAAAATTACATTACAGTTTTTATGTTTATTTTTCTATATGAACATATAATTAATTATATATTATTAAATTTGCAACATTTTTTCAAATTGTTACAATAAGCCAGTACAATATAAATAATGTTGTATTTATTCCACGAATTTAAAATTAAAAGATAGACACGTTAACTATCATGTTAATGTATACAATAGCATTTCTTCCTTCCGAATAAGTAAGTTGAATTAAATACTTTGCACCGGCGATGTAAGGAGGAAAGTCGAAATATTTGTTTAAAATGTTAGGCAAGAAATAGGTACCCTGAAAACGTAATTATTAATGCTTTCTTTAACTAAACAAAAAGTACATTACGTTATTAATTGGACATGCAGCTGTTTGTCCTCCGCTTGATAACGCATCTTTTATGCCGTAAGAATTAGTATCGATAAGATTACAAAAGTTTGATGTGTCACTAATAACTTTTATGGGAATTTTATCAACTAAGAGAAATACGTCTGATTTAACCTAAAATACATTTAAAAAATTACGTATTTAAACTGATATGCATTCTTGGTACTTACTGTTAAATTGAATCCTAAATTTTCTTTAAGTACGGAGTACAGTGTAATTCCTTGACTATATGCATCATGTACGTCAAGAGTCAGAGAAAAGTTATCGTAGACTGATGTATTAAACCAAATGACATTTATGTATTCAAAGTTCACAGTTTTTGCTTCTGGTTGTTTCTATAAATATAACTAGTAAAGTATTATGTTAGTTAAACGATTATAGTTTGCAATAACATACCCAGTTTAGCAGAATTACTACTGCACCCAGCATAGCATGCACTAGTTTAGCCATGTTTATGATCTGAATAGACACCTGTAAGAAATCCAAATCGTTTATGTGCAAAACATAAAATCTTTATATTGGTAGTGCCATTTTATCAAATTTGTGCCCTACCTAAAATATAATCACCAATATCTTATTTCAGGAACTGAATGAATATACTAATAACGCCAATAGTTGGTGCATTGAAATTTATATAGCAGTACTATTATTATAAAAACGCTTATCATATCTTTACATAATTTTCATGTTTTAAGATATCTTGTAGAGGCGATAAGTTTTTTTATATTGCTGTTGCCACATATGCATTTTTTGATAAGTTACAATCTACTGTAAAACTTGTAAAAACAAATTGTACGTATGTGAGATAGCTACTATATTAATAATTATTTAAAACAAACGCAAATAGTAAAATAGAGTATAACGTCATGTTGGGCAAGTTTTATTTTATTTGTAGATTTTTAAAGATTTAAGCGATAAGATTAGAACTATATAAAAGAATTAAAACTATCAGTAAGCATTTCAACGGAAATGGTAACTTACACTTTAATTGTGAATTAGGTACGATTATAATATGTGCAAATTTGATAACCTACTTACTCACTCTCGAACAAATATGTACGTTTTACTAATATGCTAAGAAATCATAAAAAAATATAATAAAAATTATATTAATTTATAAATAAATTTAATATTTGAATTGCTTACACCTTACAATATTTTTCAATTTAGTCCAGATGATTACAACATTCTTTTTTTAGAATAGTATGTACTACGTTATAAACTTACATGTCTGATACATGTTTAATGTAGATGGTAATATTTATTAGCTCGTACTGTAATAACTTCGTGAACATACAGAACTTTTAGACTTGCATTTAGACACAGTCAACTAACTATATCATAAAATAATTTTATAGTTTTTTTTATATTGTCCATATAGATTTTATAACCATCTTATGTATGTAAAAAGTTTATTTTAAAAAAATTTAATTTTTTAATAGTTTTTTGGTGTTAAAATTTCCTTTCAATATGCTTTGCTGTCTAAATAGATGCTTAACTATTTAGCTGTTTCTGCTAAAAATATTCGAAAACCACTAATGCTGATTGATTAGCATAGTACGAGGACAATTTGATAAGTCTGTGATTTTTTGAATAAAGATATTTTTTCGGAAAATAGTGTTTTATTCTCATCATAGTCTCTTTTTAGCTCAATACATTTAGTACAACGTTTTTCCAATTTTTTCATCCTTTCCAAATAATAGGTTTTTTCAAGGTCCTCAAAATAAGCCTTTGTTTCAGTGATGACTTCTTCACTCTAAAATCGTCACTTCTTTAGGTTCAAAACAGGAAATAGTCACAAGGGGTTAAATCTGGAGAATATGTTGGATCGGATAGCAGTTCGTGGCGCTAATGATCGAGTGTCAGTAATCGCGGCACCCATCGCGCGGATAGCTTTTTCATGTGCAAATATTTATGTAAAATGTGATGTACCCACTCAGTTAAGATGCCTACAGCCTCAGTCATCTCACGCACTTTCATTCTTCGATCGTCCAATATCATTCCATGGATTTTATCGATGATTTCTGGCGTGCCTACGTCTTTTGGGGGACCTGAACGTCGGGCGTCACTTGTGCTGGTACCACCACAACAAAATTCAGTAAACCACTTAATTATTTAAGTTGTTGGTGCAGAGTCTCCATAGTATTTATCAAGCCTTTTCTTAGTTTTGGTGATTTTTTTTACGCAAAAAAATAATGCTTGATGAGCATACCAAATTCACTTTTTTCCATATTTGTCGAAATTCACGAGGTTATCTGCTTTCAATAGCTGTCACACACAAACGATGCAGTTTGCTCAAAATTTGACAGTAGTCTGTTAACAGATAATAGACAGAAGCAGTGTTGCATTTAAAGTTACTACTTCCAAAAGTCATTGACTTATCAAACTGCCCTCTCATATTTGTGGAAGTAAAAATAAAGGTTTTGCTATCATTTATAATTATTTTTCAATAAAATATATAAAAAAATAAAACAAAAATTTGCCAAATATTTATTCTCTTAGAAAGAGAAGTTTCTTAACTAAATACTTTACTTTACTTAATCCAAAACCTTTCTACCTTTCGGTGTAAGGCTATTGAGCTGAGTTGTGCTTTATGGATTCGGGCTTGTCTTGCACAGTTCTCTCCACTTTTTTCTATTCTTTGCTGTTGAGCGAATTGCTTCCCACTTTATGTTTCTTGATTCTGCTGCCTCTTTTAGTTCCTCCTTCCATGTTTTTCTCGGTCTTCCTATCCTATTTTTCCCTTTTGGTCTTGCTTCAAACACTTTTTTCACTGTTCTGTTTTGTCCATTCATATTATATGTCCCAACCACCCTAACTGTCTTTCTTGCACTGATACCGCTACCGCTTTAGTTTTTAAGTTTTCTCTAAATGTTGTGCTCCTGATGTGGTCTCTCTTTGTTTTGCCCTCTATTTTACGCAGTAATCTCATCTCCGTACTTTCTACCCTGCTCCTACGTTTATTCACTGTTGTCCATGATTCACTGCCATAGATGAGTATTGGTGTTACAACTTTTTTGAATACTTCTGCTTTCACGTCATTTGGTACTTCCTTTTTTCCTAGAAAAGAGGACTTTATGGAGTTGAATAGTCGTCCTGTAATTCCTACTCTTTCATTTATCTCGTCATCGAGTTTTCCATGTTCCTGTATCCATACACTTAGGTATTTGAACTTCTCTACTTGTTCCAATTTTCTTCCCTCTATATATATACGATGTCTTCTCTTGTCTGTTGCTATTACCATTGTTTTGGTTTTATCTCTGTTTATCTTCATGTTTTTCTTTTTTAGTTCTAAGTTGTATACATTGATATTTTCTTGTAGGTCTTTCTCACTTTTTCCGAATATAACCATATCGTCAGCAAAATGTAATTCTGATATGTAGATTTTTTCCATATTCCACCTTCCTACATGGTATCTTCTTATTTTTTTCTTGCATTCTTTTATTGCCTCATCTAATACTAAATTAAATAGCAGCGGGCTGAGTACACATCCCTGTCTTAGGCCTATATTGGCCTTAAATTCCTCCGACTGCTCGTGTCTCGTTCTTATTATGTTTCCGCTATTTTCGTATAGTGCTTTGTAATTTATGTTTGCTTTTTCTAGACACTGCCATATTGTCTCTCTTTCTATTTTGTCGAAGGCCTTTTCCAGATCTATAAAACAGAGATGTATTTCTTCCCCTTTCTCTATGACCTTTTCAGTTAGCTGTCTGATTGTACATATGTGGTCTTGTACCCCCCGTCCTTCTCTAAACTCACTCTGGGTGTCTTCTATTGTCTTATCTAGTTTGTCTCTGAGTTTAGTTTCTAGAATCCTTGCGAATACCTTCCCTGGGATGCTTAGTAAGGAAATTCCTCTGTAATTACAGCATTCTCTTCGGTCTCCCTTCTTATATATGGGTATTATGATTCCTATTTTCTATTCCTTCGGAACTTTTCCTGCTACTAAGATGTCGTTGTATAGTTCTAGTAACCTTTCCTTGCCTGTTTCTCCTATGTCTTTTACCATCTCTGGGGTAATTTCATCTAAGTCTGGGGCTTTTGCTACTTTGAGTTTCCTTATTGCTATATCCAATTCTTGTTTTGTTATTTTGCCTTCTACGCTATCTTCCTCTGTTGCGTTCGTGTCTTTTTCATAGTCGGTATTTTCCCTACCTCTTCTTTTTTCCAATCCTCTCTGTTCTTCCCCTGCTGCCAACAAATCTTCGAAATATTGTTTCCATCTTTCCATAATATCGTTTTCCTTTGTCAGTACATTTCCCTGTTTATCCTTGATGTTTTTTGTGGGTGTAGTTTTCTTTTTCTCAGTTGCTTCAAAGTTCCGTAGAATAGTTTCTGGTTGTCGTCAAATTCTTTTTTCATTTTGTTTCCGAATTCTTCCCACGCTTTCTGTTTTGCTTCCTTCACTTTGTTTTTTACCTGCGTTCTTTTCTCTTTCTATAGATTGTAGTCCTCTTCCAATTTTGTTTGTAGATATTTGCGCCAGCATTCTTTTTTCTTTTTTACCAGTGTTTTTATGTCAGTTGTCCACCATGTCGTTCTTTTAAAGTCCGTGTTAGTTACCTTTGCCACTCCGCAACATTTGCGTGCTGCTTTTATCATGCATTGTTTTATCGTTTTCCATTTATCTTCTATATTTGGTCTGGTATTTTTTGTCTCGTACTCCTTTTTTAGGATGTCTTGGTATTTCTTCCTGATGTGTTCTTCTTGTAACATGTGGCTTTTAATTTTCTCCTTAGTTATTTTTCTATGTTTCTCTGTCGCTTGTTTTTGGCTCACCCTCATATCCAAGTAGGTAGTGGTCGCTGCCTATTTCCGGCCCTCTCTTCACCTTAACATCTTTGATTTTTCGCCAATTCTCCCCGTTCACTAGAAAATAGTCTATAATTGATTTCTCGTTTCTGCTGTGTTGCACCCTTGTGTATTTGTGAATGTCTTTATGTACGAACTTTGTGTTCGTTATTACTAAATCATTTGCCACGCAGAACTCTACAATTTTCGTACCGTTTCTATTTCTTTTGTGCTCTCCTTGTCTTCCTAAAATTCTCTCTATGCCTCTATTATCCTTTCCTACGCTTCCATTTAGGTCCCCATAATTATAATATTGTTTTCGTATCTATTACTTTTGTAGTTCCTCAAAGAACTGGTTTTTATTTCCACTTTCTCGTCTTCATCAGATCCGTAGGCCACAATCATTTGCCATGTTTCTTCTTTTTCCCCTAGTTTGACTTCTACTGCCATTATTCTTTCATTTACATACCTTTCATTTATTATTGTTTCCATTTTGCCAGGGTGTACCACTAAACCCACTCCCGCTTGTGCCCTTTCAGATTTTGCTATTCCTGACCAAAGCATCCAATATCTTTTGTGTAGTCTCGTATGTCCTTGTCCTTTCTTCTTTGTCTCTGTTATTCCCATAAAATCCAGCTTTTGTTTCTCCATTTCTTCTATGTTCCTATTTTTATATACTCCTGCTTTACTCTTTTTTGTTTCGTTTCTCTACTCATGTCCGTGTCCTTTACTCTGTTCGTCATCTTTTGTGTCTGTTTTTTTATTTTCTGGGTGGTTAGTTTTTTGAGGAGGGAGTCTCTTCTATGACTCTTTGTTCTCCTTCGCTCCACTTGTAGCAGGTTCCGTCTATTATTATCTTCTGGTATCCACTTTTTACCTCTTTTCCTCCTGCTCTTTTCGCTCTTGCTATTTTCCTGATTTCCGCTTGTATTCTTCTCTCGTCCTGTGTTTGATCGTTTTCAATGTATATTCTTGTTCCTTTCAAAGATTTCTTGTTTTGCATTACTTCCTGTTTTTCATTCGAAGAATCCATCTCCACTACTGTTAGTGCTGGCTTTATGGTATGTACATTTTTTACTTTGGCCTCCACTTGTAATTTTTCTTCGAGGAACTTCATCACGACTTGTTTCTTATTCTGTCCTTTGAATTCAACCCCTTTTATTACAATATTGCATTTTCTTCTATTCTTTTCCGTTGTCTCTAGTTTTCTTTCCAGCTTTTCTATCCTTTTGATTAGGTAGCCTTTTTCCAGCTCCCACTTCTCTTCCTTCTTTTTGAACTCCTCTCTAAGCTCCTTGTTAGCTTTCGTGTTTTCCTTTATTTCCTTCATCATCTCTTCAAACATTATTTTCAGCTCACTTATTTCCGACATTTTGGTATTCGCTGGTCCTGTGATTTTTAACAGGGGGGATTTGTTAATGTTTTTTCTCTTGCTTTCTCTACAGAGCTCTTGGTCCAATTCTGTGCTGCTATTTAACTCCCGTTCCCTTTTGTTTGTGTTTTCCATCCAGTTAGCTCTTAAATGTGATCCCCTAAAATTTGTTCAAGTTTTATAGCACGCTTATTTGTTTATTTGTTTATCTTTCCTCTGAACTCCGTTGACCGCGACCTTTATCGCTATCCGCACTTGCACCGCTCGCTTATCACACTTTCGCCGCCCTTCGATGTCGTCCGTTCTAGGTTTATTCACTGCATTGTACACGTAAAATCGCAGAACGCTGCACACAATCCCTTTGTTTTCCTCTTTTTTTCTTAACTTTTCGCCACTAAATCCGCTTTGTTTTATATGCACGTTTTACGCGGCGTTGAAATTTACGAATTTCATTTGGTGTGGTATAGCCCGCATACGGTATTTATATATCGCCACCTTCTGTAAAATTCGCGTCCGCGCCGTCCGACATCCAAAACTCAACTCTTCTTAACTAAATATCTACCACAATTTTAATAACTTTCTATTAGTAAAAAAAAAAAATAATATGAAAAATCACAAGATGGTGTTAACGACAATACTGAAAATGCTTTTCAGAATGTGAAAAACATGTTGGCGCAAATGAATTGTTACCGATGAAATATACTTTTAAAAAACTAAAATATGTCAATATCACTATCAAGTCGTGCGTAGAACGTAACAAATAGACACTTTTTATTTTCTAACAAAGACAGATTTACTTCAGAGTGGCGACTTTGCTCACGTAAATCTTGTTTTTTCTCTCACCTCCTATCACTGAGAGGAATATACTCCACTTTATCTCTCCTATATCCTACTTCATCTTCCAACTGACTTGGCCAGCGTGGAAGGTTATGTCTAACTCCCAATATGGTCAGTTTTAAAACAAAATAATCTGGTTCCTAGTGAGTAAACACAAATCCCATCCCTCCAAGGAGGGCTGCTCGATCCACGAACCGACCAAAACCATACGGATAAAGATTTATTTTATGAAGAAACAGCAACGGCTAACGCAGAAAAAGAAAACCCATTATACTATTCGGCGCAGAAATTTTAATGCTAAAATAGGGATTAAATCTGATGTTTCAAAAACTTCACTAGAAAACTACCGTCTGAAAAGCAGAAATGATCGTAGAGAGACTTAGAGGCTCCTTACTTCAGATTAATATGTTTCAAATAACAGTTTCTGCTATAAAAAACTAAATAGAAGATGGACTGGGCAAGTCCAGGCGGCCGCACAAAAAATAAGATTGATGTTATAATAACTGAGAAAAAACACAATCACAAACGTGTTGGTACTAAATGGGTTTAGTATTGGAAGCGAACACAAGATGGTGAAGGCAAAAATATTAATTAATATCAGCAAAAAATGATATAAAATGGTAAACAAAAGCTCAATAAATCATGGATAAACCCACCAAATACTGAACAATTTTAGCGAGACCTTAATAAAGTGCTGGAAAACATCGACTTGAAAACAACAATAGCTTAAACAGAAAAACAATAAATGCAATACTACAGTCATAACAAACATTGTCTCAAAACAGAAAGAGAAGAGAAAATCAGTCCAGAAACTAAGAACTTAATGTAAAAGAGAAGGGACATGAGAAGTCGGAAGACGACAAAAGCTGGAAAGGTAAAAGATATGAACAAAGGAATATTAAAAGCCATATGAAAAGATGTCAAAAAATATAACACAAAACAAATTAAACAGGCCGTAGAAGACAACAAAATCATTAAAGTGTTACGCGGAAACCTCGGAAATAGAAAGAGAAAAATAATTAAAGTTATTATTACAATAATAAAGAAGAAGCTCTCATCATACACAGAAAAGGTAGATTGAAAGTAATAAAAAAAACAGACTCGGATCCAGATTTAAAACCAAACATTTTAGCATTAAGGAAGGGTATAATAAATCAAGCCACAATAAGACACCTAGAGAAGATAAGATGATTACTGACTCAATAAAGACAGATGGTCCTTGTCTACTTAGAAAATTAAAAGATTTGTAAAATGTACGCCCATAGAGCGGTACCAAACCAGATAACTTGAATAATACTATTGTGATTCGAAAATGGTTATGTAGCTGCACTAAGAAACTACAAATATGTAAGACTTTTAAGCTATCTGTACAAACTATTTACATAGATTATAACTACAAGACCGAATTTGTAACCAACGACAATTTAAAAAGCGTCAAAAGAAAAATTGAAAAATCCATTGAGTACAACAAGCCACTAATTCTAGTCCTTATCGTTTTCCAAAAACCATTAGACACAGTTGAGACTGGGGCTATTATAAAACTGCTACAAGAATGTTGTGTCGACAAAGTTAAGAACTACAAAAAGGTAAAAATGACGGTAAAACTACTAAAAAACACCAAATTCATACCAATTGGAGGAAACTTACAATTAGACAAGGAGGCAGGATGTTCTCCAATTTATATACGGCGGTACTGAAGTGTGTTTTAAAAAACTAAATTAGGAAGAAAAAGATCTATACGTAGACGGGAAAAACTTATTACACTTTCGATTTGTGGATGACATACTTTTTATGTCAGACAATCTACACGATATTTTGTCAATGTTAAAAAAATTTCCAAAAGGTATGTAATAAAGTCAGATATATATATATATATATATATATATATATATATATATATATATATATATATATATATATATATATATATATAGAGAGAGAGAGAGAGAGAGAATAGAGAAGATCAAGATACATACTAATAAACAGCATCAAGACAAAATTGATGACCAAGTCACAAATCATTGTATATTTCTATAACCAGACAACTCTTTTTATTGACAATCTTTACGTCTTTGGAAGGTTTTTATTTGTTAATTTCTAATGAAGTATAAAATAAATTTAGTTGCTTCTAAAATGCAATATGTTCTTTCGTATGATTTACATAGCACATGCAAAAATTAATGGTTTGTTGAAATTAAATTAAAATTTTAAATAAAACTCAAAAAACAGTCAACAATGGTACAGAAAGTCTGACACAAAAGTATATGACATTGGTACTACGTAAGTCTCTGCCATTAGTAAATTTTTAAGAATTTGTGAAGCAAGTATACCTTTAAATACAGAAGAACTAATACTAAAAAAAAAAACACAATTATTATTTTTGTCTATAAATTATGAGTTTTGTATGTGTATATGTTAGTAGGCATAATAAGCTCGTAAGGTTGCAGTGCCGGTTAGTATGTCCTAACAAAAATTAATTCAGCGCAGTAATTTTTTTGGAATTCTACATAGAGCAAGTTTAAATTATTAAATTGTTTATGGGATTAGCTGATATTGATATTTATTAATGTTTTATTTTGACGAGTTATTAGGGAATATGTGGATATATAATAGATAACGAAAGAAAAAATTAAAAATTTAAATTTATCTAGAATGCAAAAAAAGAAAATTTTAAATGTTGGTGACAAGTGTTAAAAAAATATGTTTGAAACATGCCGACACTATTTATAAAAATTCTCCTCAAAATTTAAAAAAAAACAAAGCGAATTTAAATAATTATCTTGTCGTAATACATGTACAGCACTTTATTTTTTTATAAAAGTTTATTTTAATTTTTTATACTTATAAGACACTGCTGAATCCAAGGACATATGGTTTTTAGCTTAAATAAATCCTTAAGCTACACATTAATTTTAAGCACTATGAATAAATTAATACTTTCTGGAAATGTATTGCAATTTGAGTAGCATATATTGAAACCTCGGGTTAAATTAACGATAATGCTCTTATTTTTAAATAAAATTCTTACTAAATTTTTTTATTTCATTTAAAATTTTTCATAAAATTCATATATTAAAACATTCAAAATGGGGTGCAATCTTATAAACTTGTGCCCACATAGCAAATATCTTTTTTAATCATCAAACAATACTAATTCAGTAACTTTCCGAATTGAACAAAAAAAAAATTTTTTTTGGGAGAGCTTGTAATAGTTTATTACTTAGCGACTAATCTAGATAGACGCGAGCTCAGCCGACGTGCATGCTGTAACGTCGGAGCTAAGAGTGCTTTCCCTGTCCGAAAGAGCGCTGCCTTATTATCTTGTGATACCAAAACAATTATAAAGTCTAGAAAGTCTCTTTCGCGCGTACGACCAACTGTCGTCGGAAACGACGACCTAGCCCATAACTCTGTCCGGAAGCCGAACCACCTGAACTATCTGGAACATTTTCATTCTTAAGCAAAAATAAAGGTTTTGTAACTAAATAAATTATTATAACAGATCTTTGGAACTAATATCTATGCATAACACTAGTATAGGACAAGATAGATATAATTGTGCTTTTTAAACTTATGTAAAGGTACAATTTACCTTTGTTAAATTTCTCTAGCTACAAATGGAGCTCCTTGGATAGCTATAAAGCAATAGCTTCATGGCATTATTACAAAAGACAAATCAAATTTGTGGCAAATATAAGATTTATCGTATGCATTGCATTATACATCAAGAAGTATTATAAGCATAAATAATAAACATGAAAAATGTGTTGACATCTACCAAACAAATTGTTTATTTTATACCAAATTAACGTTTAATCAGCGACAGTTCTCTGGTTTCTTAAATCAATTAGACAACGAATATTCGGGCCTGTGTTACTATGTCGAGGTACGTTAGCTGTCCTGCTCCAAAGTTTTTAAACAATTCTGACTTCAAAGAAGAAATCTGCCAAGTTTTACTAATTAGTCAAGATAAAATCGTGTTCTTTGGCACAGAATGGTTGCAATACTTATCCGTTATGATGGATATAGCAAACACTTTTGTGATGTAAATTTAAAACTGCAAGAAAAAGTCCAGGTCGTGCGTGACCAAGTTAAAGCATTTAAGTTTTTGAGAGAAACAGATGAAAATGAAGATTTAACACAATTTCCAACATACAACATGGACAAATCAAGTTGGCGTACCTAGATTTTATAAATGTTTATCTGCAGTTTTGAGAAGTATTTGAAAATTCACATATGTAATTGTTTCAGAATTTGAAAGTATTTGTTGGTGCGAGCAGTTACTATTTTTTTTACAGCTCAAAAAGCCTTTTGGCCCATGGCTATCGTCTTCCTCCATTCTTTCCTGTTGATTACTGATTGCTTCCAGTTATCTGCAATACCAGAGTTGCTAGGTCTTCCTTAACATCTTCGGCCCATGTTGTTGGTTGTCTGTCCTTTCTGTTTCTTCTTCCAGTTCAATCTTCAGGGTTTTCTTGGGCATCCTGTTGTCGTCCATTCTCGCCACATGTTCCCACCAACGCAATCTGCCTTGATTGATATTATTAATTATGGGTGGATCTGGGGTAAAGCATGTAGATTTATTCGTTTGCCATTCTCCTCTATGTGTCTTCCAGTTTGACTCCTCCATAGATTTTCCTCAGCATTTTTCTTTCCCATCTTGCTACCTTACTCTGGACAGCACTGGTTAGTACCCAAACTTCACTTCCATAAGTTATCACCGGTCTTATAATTGTCTTGTACACGTGAATTTTAAGAGCTCGCGATGTTGATTTATTATTTAGCACTGATTTTAGCATCGCAACACTTCTAGTTCCTGCTGTTGTTCTTCTTTCTATTTCCTCATTGCTATCCCCAGTGCTGGTATTATCTATTCTTAGGAATATGAAATTTCGACCTTTTCAAACTTATATTTCGTGTTGTCTTGATTACTTGTGATCGTTGACATAGAGTTAGTTGTATCCTTTGTGTTGAAAACCAGCCAACCTGGGATTTGCAGTTCTCTTAATGCTTCTTGCAGTGGTAACCTGTTTACTGTGTCATACGCCTGTCTGTAATCAATAAAAAGGGCATGTATCAGCGTCCCCTTTTTTTTGTTTTCTCCTGAATGATTTTCAGGATAAAAATTTGATCTGTCACTGATCTATGTGTTCTGAACCCAGCCTGGTATTCGCCTATTTTTGTTCTTCTAATTCTTTCATTAATTAACATTATCATTAATTTGTATGTAACATTCATAGTGATATGGGTCTGTAGTTAGTACATTCTAGCCTCTCCTTTTTTAAAAATTGGTACTATTATTGCCTCACTCCATTCTCTAAGAATTTTGCATGTTGTCCATATTTCTTTAGTTAAATCGTAGATCTTCTCCTCCAGAACCTTACCTCTATACTTTATTAACTCTGACCGAATCTCATCTGATCCTGGACTTTTGTTGTTTTTCAATTTCTTGGTGGATTTCCTAATATCTTCTAATATGGGCAAGTTATTTTGTGCTTCTTCAAATTGATCTAGTTCTGTTTCTTTTCCTATGCCTACTTTCAAATTTCCTCTGTATTCCACTGTAATATTTACGCCATCTTTTTGTCATATTTTTTCTACCCATCATTAAGTTACCTCTCTTATCCTTACACATCGGCAATCTGGGTTGGTACCCTTTTTTGCTTGTATTTATTTGTTTATATAACAGTCGCATATTCTTTTTACAATAATTTTCTTCTATATTTTCTATTAATTTGTGTTGTATTTTTCTTTTCTTCTCTCTGAGCAACTTCTTAACTTCTCTTCTTTTTCATTAAAAATTTTCTCACTTTCACTAGTTTTCTTATTTATCATGTTCAGTCTTTCCTTTCTCAACTTTTCCAGTGCCACTTCTGTTTCCTTATCAAACCATTGGTTTTTCTAATCTGTCTGTCGTGGTAGCGTCTCCTCTGCTGCATTGTTAATTAATTTCTTCAGTATTTCCCACTTTTTCTCTACATTATTTGCAGTTGCCACATTTAGCATCTCTTCTTCTAGTTGCTTTTCATATTTTTCTCTTTGCTCACCGGTTTTTAGCATTTCCACCTGTACTTTATTTTTCTGTCTTCTGTACTTTTTTGGCTTATGTTGTATTTCAACTTTTACCGCTGCTCGCACTAGGTTTGACGATATTTACGCTCCTTAAGAGCTTTTAATGTCTGTGATTAAGTTCTGATGTTTTGCTTCTATTACTGGATGATCAATTTGATTGACTACTTTACCATTTGGGTGCTTCCATGTTTCTTTGTGAATTTATTTGTTCATCTTAAGAATGAATATTAATCTTAGATTTCTCTCCGCTGCAAAGTTTATTAACTTTTGACCATTGCTATTAGTTTTCTGATGCAGACTAAACTTGCCTATCACTAGATAATTTCTTTCCTCTTTTCCAATTTTAAAGTTGAAATCTCCAAATATCATCTTACCCTCATATTTAGCAATTGTTTCATACAACTGCTCCATTTCTTCATAGAACTTATCTTAATATCATCATCTGACTCCTCTGTGGGTGTATGTACGTTTATTATACTTATTTTCCTGTTTAATCTTTTTATTCTCAGATAATTGATTCTTTCACTTATTGCTTTAAAATTAATTGTTTTCTGCCTTTACTAAGAATCCAGTTTCCAATCTGTTTTGATGTGCACCACTATTTAAAAAAGTGTAATCATTAAGTCCTACTATGGTATTGTCTTATGATTTTGTTTCTTGTAATGCTCTAAGTTCTATTTGATATATTTTGCATTGTTTTTCAAGTTGTTGTAGTGCTCCTTTGTAATTTAAACCTGTTGCATTCCAGGAGCCTATATACCAGTTGCTTTTTCTCATCTGTTGGTTTACTAAGTTTGCTTTTCTCTCAGGGGTATTTACTTTTTTCCTTTTATCATAAACCAGATTCGTGGCCTTGTTCGTCATGACTTGGTCGTCCTGAGTGTCAACTTTTAGTAGTTTTTTGGATCATCCGCTGGTTCTGTCCGCTATACTAAGTCCACGTTTTTGTTCCACTTGTATACAAAGTTGTCTACTTTTAGTTTCTGGTACCCTATTCGTACTTGCTTGCCATCATTCTTTTCTTTTTCGGCTCTTTTATTTATTTTGCTCTGAATCTCCATCTCTCCCCAGGCCAGGTCATTTTCTATTATTATTAGTTCCACGTAAATTTCTCTTTTCCTTCATCACTTCCATCTTTTCCTCCCAATTTCCCATTCGTACTATTACTACCTGTTCGCATTTGTCCTTTCCTACTTTGAGAGCTTCTTGTAATTTATGTTTAATGCTTAGTTTTTCTTCTAGTAGTTTTTTAACATTTTCCTTAATATTACTCTCTGGACACTGCCACTCTTTTATTACAATATTTAACTTATTCTTTTCTTCTTCCTGGTGTCCTACTTTCTCTTCGAGTTTTTTAATTCTATCTTCGAAAATTATTTTTTGTGCTTTCAACACTGCGTCGAACGCCATCTCTTCTTCTGTTACCTCCTATTGCTGGTTTTCTTTTATTTATATGTTCTCTGGTTGTTGTTGGTCTATTAGAGAGGTTGTAATTCTGGCACTTTTACTTAGATTTGGCAACAGCGATTAAAAATTGCACAGGGTGGCAACTATGTTTTGTGTTTTGAGCTTCCGCCCTGACCTCACTTCTAATCAACTTCTACTCAGTTGATGTTACCTTACTTTTTTAGATATTCTATAGTTCTCCACCCTAGATCTTCAGTTCTTGCTTTTATTAGCTTCCTGCTACGCCCTTTATTGTATACTTTATCCACTATTTATTAAATGCGTTCAACAAAAGTTAAAATTTTCACTTATTTGTTGGAGCTCTTCCACATGTCACACAGGAACGAAAAGACGCGAGCAGTTATTTACAATTATAAAAAAAAATAAGTGTTCTGTCGGATTTAGAATTGCTAACATTCACCTTGGATAGGCTTTAAAAGTTATCACTGCGAACATCATTTGCTACAGAAACGGCAACATTTATTGTATTCTTGTCATTATTCTTTTTTATTATACTATGCCTTTCCAAATAAAGTTAATGTTTCTATGAAAATTAAAGTTTTTGTTTTTTTGTGACATGCATATATTTAAACCTTGTTTATGTAGCCTTTGAGTTTGACATGCTTGGTCTAAAATGTTCGTAGCCTACGTATCATCTACTGCCAGTAAGACCACATATTAGCTGCAACCAGCGAAATGTGTCTTCTAAATGTGTCCCACTTCAAGCAACCGTTAAAAATGAAAAGCTGAACAATTCTTTTTAACAACAGATTTATAACTACTTAACATTTTAACTTTGTTTCTTATTAAAATAATGTTTAAGCCCGGCTAACCAAATAATTTTGTCTTATAAAAGACACAAGAGAAAAATATATGAGTATCACCTTTTGATTTTGCAAAACAACTAACAATGCACAAAACATATTTATAAATAAATCTTATAAGAACGTAAATAGTCTTCGACACGCTTTAAGATAACTCAAAAAGTTGTAACAAAAATACAAATCGTTATGTGATAAATGTAATGAATATTTAATGTATGTATCGGTAGTTTTATCTAAATCATCTCTTTACATTATTGGGCTAAGTGAAGTTAGAATAGGCAAGAATTTCTGGCTCTCCACACAGTCTGATTCATTAAATTGCGTAGATGCTAAAATTTAACCAACCTTGCCGTTGCCTTATTGATTAGCAATTAGGCGGTTTCCGTTATGTTTGCATCATTAACCTTTAATGGTTGCTTGTTAAGGCATTGAAAGTGCCCCAAATCAGTTCTATTTCTCAAACCTAAGCTTTAAACTATGAGTTACGTATAACATTTTTAAGTTAATCATATTAAATATATCTATTTTATCTCTTAATCTTTTTTCAATCTTTTTTGGCATTACATAATTTAATTTATTTATATGATCAACGTAAATTGTGGAAATTTATTTAAATCTACTTTTAAACGATAACGTTTAATAATGTATAATTAAAGATTACAGGAAGTAAAGTAAAATAAAAAATTTTTTAATATTGTTTTACAACATACATAATAATTGTTTGAGCATGATAGTGGGTTTACTGAAACAAGCTGTCTTTAAGAACACTTTCTATTTGACTACATTCTAAGTTTTGAGTTTTAAATTCTGTAAGTTGTAGAATATTTATTTAAATGTTAATAATCGGATATTGTTTAATAACATTTTTGTTGATTATGTTAAAATTAGAATAGAATATTTGAATGTTCTCTACGGTTCATTTGACACACCGCAATTTTTCTAAAAAAAATTTCGATCACTTTTTCGCATAACTATGGCTTCATTTTGTTTTGTTTTGTTTTCACAAAGCCTCAGAGTAAAAATTGCACAGCGTGAGGTCGCAAGATCTTGATAGCCAGTTCGCCATTACGCTGATTTGAGAGATAAATCGCGCATTACATTTTTGTTTCAACAAATGGATTGTTTCACACATCGTATGAGAGGCGGTGTCATCCTAATGGAATCACATATCATCAAAATCTATGCCTTTAAAATTAAGCCACAAAATACAATACAGTTCACCATTGCTAGTTGCAGTGTTTTCGGCCTCATTTTCAAAAAACCCAACTATTCTACCAGCATGAAATTAATACCGAACTGTACTTTTTGGGTATGCATGGGCCATTTTTGAATATACCATGGATTTTCTGTGCCCTATATGCGACGATTTTGCTTATTGACATGCTCGATAAGATGGAAATGCGCCTAGTCGCTAAAGATGATTGTATTGTCAAAATAGCTGTCAACTTCTTGATTCCGTAGCACCAAATTGCCAAAAGCTCAGCTTCAAATGCTCGTCTGCTTCTAATTCCTTAGTTGGCTGAATCTTAAATGGGCGCAGATGTAGATTTCCTGTAAGAATAAGAATTCACTGCATGGTGGTTTTTGAAGTCTTCAGTTGTACTGAACATCAGTGCACTGAGGTCTTTGGACGCTCTAGTACACTGGTTTGCAATAGAAATATTTTCAGCTGAACGCCCTAAGGAAAAATACCACGTAATTTGTATACAGTCGACGTGAGAGAGTTTTAGGATAGTTGCTAGGCAATGGTTATAGCCTCAAATTGCTACCTCTTTCTCTCTCTCTCCTCCCCCGCACTCTCTCTCTCTAACTTTCTCTCTACCTTTCTGTCCCCACACACGCACGCACGCACACACACATGTACCTATAAATAAAAAAAGCAGTTTTTGTTTATTATTACATACTCAATTAGATTTCTAGAACCTCTTGCTGACTAAGTGTATTTGTTAAATACTTTTATTTTTTATTTATTTTATGTAACCTGTATTGGCCAATTACGTTTTGGTTTGGGATATGATCTACTCTAGCATTCAGATCTTCTGCTGCTAGTATGTAATTATTTTGTTGTATACTATTGATAGTGTTCTGTAGGTATTTGTAGAATATTTGAATTTTTGTTTGTTTTCCTTTGTCTGCGGCATAAAGCTCTATAACAGTCAGTAATCTTCTTTTTGTTTGTAATAAAATTGTTTAGATTGTTTCTTTTATATATGTATGTTTGTTTAGGGTGCCTTATAAGTGCCACTCTAACACTTGTTTTTTTTGAGTTATTTTGCTCTTTATAATAGGTTTTCATTTATATCGGCTGTTCGATTGAGTTTTCTTTTTTTTTGTTTCTGTTAACACCATAACTTTAGTATGATTTTTTTTACATTACGTTACATATTTGTTGTTATTTTGAGGCTATGCTTTGTGTTTCATGGGGCAGTTTTTAATATGCTATTAACCCTTTTTCGTTTGCCAAGATTTTTTCCAATATGAGGTGTCTATTAAACTTTAGAGTATTTTTAGAATTTTTCTATAGTGTGGAGTACCAATTTATACTTATAGGTAGACCTTCTAACCTGATTAATTTATACCCGTTTCGAGACGCTGGTAACTCGCTTTCGTTCTCTCGTGGATGTTGGAGTACGACTAGTTAGTGTTGTTATTTAGTAGTTTTGTAGCAGTGGCGTATCTCAGTATTTGTAGGTGACGTACGTTGGCATCTGTGTTACTTCTGAGATCTCACCGTACCAACTTTCAACCAAACAAATTGAAAATTATAATTATTTAACAAATCTAATTATTAAACATAACATCAAATTATGGCCATTACGGATTAGTGACAAGTAGTATACTCGTCAAGAATCGTTTTCTTATTCATGTTTTAATAGTTGCCAATATAGTAATCTTTATTGCAGACTTAAATTTCCACAAGAAATTGCTTTAATTATTTAATGTGAGCTAATATGTATGAATGCATTTTTTTGATATCTTTGGGCTCAGTATTATTTATCATTTCCAGGGTGATCTTACATTAATACAATTCTATAATTGTATATCCTATAAATAAGTTTAATAATTCTATATATTGTTAAAAAAAGTAATAGCTGTATATCCTAAAAATTTTGAAAAATAATAAATAAAATAAATAACAATCAGGCTGGTGTACTAACTTACGTGTTACTGTCACTAAATTCTCAATATTTAAATAATAAGCATTTTTGTTGCAATATTGTTAAAATTCATATTTTCAATGATAGCTTTGATATGTTTTTTGACGATTAGTTAACTTCCAAAAATTTTTAATATATAAAATGCCAAAGTGACTATCTCTTATTAATAAATGTAAATATAAACAGCAAAGCGTATATGCTACAACTGAAGTAAACTTGTAGTAAAAAATTTATGTTAAACGACTCTTACTACAAATTTTTTTCCTGCATGATATGTGAAAATGACTAAATATCTCTATCTGGATATTATTCCAGGAAGTTTCAAAAAAGTATTTGGAAAATTAGACACTAGAAAAATGCCTGATAGATGTAAAATTATGCATTCTACGAGCTTAAAGAGACTGAATAATTTCCGTAAGTCATCTTGAATATTTCACTTTAAACATGCCAAAATACATTATTGTGCAAAAAATTCGTTATGTTAAATTTCATGTTCCATTTTTCCAATAAAGAGAATTGTTTCGTTGAACTAATGGTTTTACTTTATTGAAAAAATCAATAATAAATAACCAATACTACTAGACAGACATTCAGAAAACTTGGCAATGCTATCGTCAAAGGCTTTCTAGCGCTTTATCAGGAGCGTTTACAGTTAACACTGTCACAGAAGCTCTAAGTATCGCTTCCAGTAACGTAATCTCTTCAAAAATGTGTTTTTACACATGGAAACTAATATAGTATCTATACATTAGAGCGACTGACCTAGCTGAATCTTATAAGATGATATAAGACAAAAATGCGAATAGTATATCGTAGATATTTTGTCAACCATAATATTAAAATTACCAGCTTTCAAATGCAAACTATCTAAACACTTACAGCACCACTTTTGTAAATGGTGCAAATTTTGTTTATAATATCTCTAATACTGTTGCCTCTTTTAAGACAATGTAACATTAATAATAACCCGTGTGGGATTGCTAGTCCCCCATCGGGCGCCTCCCCAGGTGGCGGATAGGGGAACACCTCCCAGATATGGGGGAAATTAAATACCCGGGGTGGACCAAAACTAGCATATCAACGGGCAGCAACATGGGTATTAGTTCGTATAGGCGGATGTCAGAAAGAGAGGAACGACTATAAGAACAGATAACCTTAAGCACGGAATAAATGATATTGAAGTGGTTAAGATATTGCGATAAGGAAGGCAACGGAAAACCACCTCATTACTTTTCCTAGCAAAATCATCATGGTAGTAAAGACTGACAATCTAAAAGTCACTGATCATGGGTATCGGACTCCAAGATCCGGCAGGGGAGGAGAATGTTGGGCCTCCCAGGTCGTCATCAAGCGAAATCCCGGCAGAACGAACACAAACACAAATAGAAATACATTCTTGAAGATAAATAAGTCACCGGTGAAAATAGCAACATGGAATGTCAAAAGCATATATCAAGCAGGAAAGGTACAAAATGTTATTGCTGAAGTGAAACGGATGGACATAGATATTCTTGGAATCAGCGATACTCAATGGCCAGGGAACGGAGAATGCACTATAAACAACAACTACAGCGTTTATTACTCTGGTGGAGATGAACCCAACCACAGATATGGAGTTGCTACAATACTGTCAGATAGACTGAAACTGCAAGTTAAAAGCGTGATAAATTATTCAAATAGAATAATGTTGATACAACTACACTCTCACACCAATAACATCAATATTATTCAGATCTATGCCCCAGCAGCAGACAAAAGCGACAATGAAATAGAGGTTTTATAATCACCTGGATATACTGATGAACTCCATCGCTAAAAATGACGTGACAATCGTGCTTGG
The DNA here is from genome assembly GCA_036346155.1 of Sinelater perroti. NCBI lineage: Eukaryota > Metazoa > Arthropoda > Insecta > Coleoptera > Elateridae > Sinelater > Sinelater perroti. The sequence continues at coordinate 7,614,106 of JARFIY010000359.1, forward strand.
TGATTTTAATGCATAAATAGGAGAAGGAAGTGTACAGGATTATGTTGGCCCACATGGACTAGGTCAGAGGAACGAACGTGGAGAAAAACTCATTGAATTCTGCCAGAACAAACAGATGGTAATATCTAACACATGGTTTAAGCTCCCTAACAGACGGTTATATACTTGGACCTCACCAGCACACACCAACGACCACGTGGTACGAAACCAAATCGATTTCATTTTAATAAATAAAAGATATAGAAACGCGCTTCTGTCCGCCAAAACATACCCTGGTGCAGACGTGGGATCAGACCACAATCCGTGGTGGCTACTTTTAAACTAAAATTGAAAATAATAAAAGAAAACGTCTGGATCCAAAAGTCAATGCCCGAATTTTAGAAAATGCTACGGTAAAAACTGATATAACGAAAGATATTAATATAAAATTAGAAACACTAAAGAATTCAAAAGAAACAACTATCGAGAAGCAGTGGCTAAATATCAAAACAGCAATAATAGACGCAGCCAAAATTCTTCAGAAATAACCCAATATGCAAAACAGGAATGACACCTGAAATCCTTAAATTAATGGAACGAGAAGGAAATATAAAAACATAGATGACAACAAGTATAAAAATACATAAGATTATTAAAAAAGAAATTATAAAAGCCAAAGAAAAATATATGACCGACAGATGTAACGAAATAGAGGAGCTTCAGACGAAACATGATACATTCAATTTGCATAAAAAAGTTAAGGAGATGACGGGAGTAGCAAAGAAGAGACAGAGAAGTATTATGAAAGACAAGAATGGCAACATAATTATAGACATAACCAAGCAAATAGAAATATGGAAGGGATACATAAAAGAACTCTTTGACGACGACAGGACGTCAGAAATAGAAATGGAAAATAACCAAATCAGCTCGGATAGCCCGGCTATAACGCTAGAGGAGGTTAAACATGCTATATACAACTCCAAAGACAATAAAGCCGTAGGCCCAGATAACGTACCTGTAGAATTTCTAAAGCTAATAGAGGACGAAAATCTACACTTACTTGTAGATCTATACAATAATATATATAAAAAGGAGTATTCCAAACGATTGGTTACGATCGGTGTTTGTACCTCTACCCAAAAGAACAACCCCAAAGACTGCTCAGAATTTAGAACAATAAGCATTATGAGCCATACTCTAAAGGTGTTTTGAAAATCATACATAAAAGGATCTACAGAAAATTAGAGGCAGATATTAGCGACACACAATTCGGATTCCGAAACAACATGGGGACAAGAGAAGCACTCTTTGGGATAAATGTTCTAATACAGCGATGTCTCGACATGAATGTGGATTTGTATATAGGATTCATAGATTATGAAAAGCCTTTGATAAGGTAAAACACGATAGGTTAATAGCAATTTTGAGACAAAAAGGCTTGGATATCCCCTTGTGATATCCGCATCATTCGTAATCTTTATTGGAAACAACATGCGGCGATCAATGTCAATGGGCAGTTGTCCGAAAATATTGAGATCCTTAGGGGCGTTAGACAGGGATGTGTACTATCACCTGACCTCTTTAACATGTACTCTGAGTGTATATTCCGGGAGGCTTTAGAGGACCAACAAGGAGGGATAAAAGTGAATGGGCAAGTGATCAATAATCTGCGATATGCGGATGACACTGTAATAATAGCTTGCAATCCCGACGACCTACAAAACATGCTAGAAAATATCAACAGAGTTAACAAAGAGTATGGTCTCAAAATGAACTGTAAGAAAACTAAATTCATGGTCATCAAGAAAATAGGAAATAATAACATCAATATAAAAATAAAAATCGAAAACACCGAAATCGAAAGAGTGCACAAATACCAATATTTAGGAACCATAATAAACAGTTGTAATGACCAAGCTACTGAAATCAATAGAAGAATCAAAATGGCGAGGGCCGCGTTTGTAAAAATGAGGCAATTCTTCTCTAATCGCAATCTCTCGCTAGATCTGAGAATGCGCATGGTCTTCTCGATTCTGTTGTACGGAATGGAGGCTTGGACCCTTAAACAGCAAATGAAAAAACTGGAAGCCTTTGAGCTCTGGATATACAGACGCATACTTAAAATATCATGGACAGAACACGTTTCCAATGAAGAAGTCCTCCACCGCATGAACAAAGAACGAGAGTTACTACTGACATTGAAAAAACGCAAATTGGAATATTTCGGACATGTCATGCGAGGTGAAAGATACTGCTTGCTGCAATTGCTCATACAGGGCAAGATCTCAGGACAAAGATCGAGAGGCAGAAGAAGGATGTCGTGGATGAGGAACCTCCGGGAATGGTTTGGATGTTCATCAATAGATCTATTCAGAGCAGCTACATCAAAAATTAGAATAGCTATGATGATTGCTAACCTCCGATAGGAGATAGCACTTTAAGAAGAAGAACATTAATTATGGTAATTGTACGGCTCTAACACCCCGCAGGAGCACGGTCTGCAAACTGAAAAAGTTAAGGCTCTTATATGTTCGCTACTGTGGACGGTTGTCGAGCACTATCTCTGATATGGGACGATGTGCCATTATTACTTCTTGTTCAAAGTGAACGGTCTTTAGTGGCACTAGGTCACATACCAGGCATCAGAGAGCTTCAGGCATAAACCTGGGTTCGTCCGCACCGCAGCCGCGCCTCATCCGTGCGACTACGTTGGCGATGAATGTAACATTGGATATCATTAATACTTCCTTTAATTTACTATATTAAAAGACAAGAGTGCGAAACACTTTAATGCAAAAAACACTTATTTTAATGTAAACAAAGATAAGTGCCATGTTTATATAAACATTTCCAGATAAAGCAACTGAGTACATAGTACAAAATAAATTTTTATGGCAGCTTTATGACACTAAAAATATGGATGTTCTTAAATATGCATTCTTAAGATTAAAAATACGCCCATACAAAGCGATATATTTGTAAAATATGCAATCGTTTACTACCACTAAAATGTGCTTGTTTTGCTGTATAGTGTGAGTTATTTTAAAATTAGTTCATCTGTACTAGATTTATAAATCTTTGTATTTGTCATAGTCGTCTAGCTACGTACAATGTTTGTTATAACATGTCCATTTATTGTCATATTTTTAATATTTAATAAAACGACTACAAATACATGTTCCTAAGTTGAATTAATAGGGAAACAAAATTTGCATAAAATTCTTTTTAGATACCATTCTTACATTTACGCGAAATACAGTGATATAGTCTACACTAAAAATGAGTCTATAAACCCTTAAGCAACATACTCTGCACCAGACAACCGCTTTTTGTTTTAAATTAGCTAATTCAACAAAATATTTCTGTACCGACCATCAAAGAAGAAATAAAAAGACGCAGCATAAAATACGAAGACAGATTTCAAGGTTACCCCAACAAGCTGGCAACAGATTTACTACAGAAGACAAACACTCAAAGATTAAAAATATCTGACCCATTAGACTTGCCAGCTAGAATTAGTTATATATTTGTGTGGCTTTTTTTACATTTCAATATTATTTGTAATTAATAATTGTATTTATCTAATATAAAATATTAGTTAAATTTAGTTATCTTAGAAAAGAGCGTTTTCATTGGAAACCTCTCTTGCATATCACAAATCATTGTTATTTATTTATTAAATATTTTAAATGTAACAGATTGTAAATTTTTATAGAAAAAAAAAACTGGTTTTGTATTGGATACGTAGTGCTGATATGTACAAATTTTATGGGTATTTGTCACTTTTTTAATCGATGTGCCAAATTGCTTACTATGATTTTTATTTGAAGATTTCGTGTCCGCTGCCATTTCCTTCTAGCTTGACTTTTTTGTTTGATTAAGGTTACCATGTGGTTTAGTGTTTAATTATTCATTTTGCTGTGGATTCTTGGAGACGTTGCTTTTTTACTTTCCTTATCCTATAATAAGGAAAGTAATGTAATCGGCGGAAATTTGACCTACCCAGTTTTTCACATCTGGACGAATTATAGCCTCAGGACACCAAAAAAGTTGGTTTGAGTCATTGGTAAAAATCAGCCTAGCCGTTTGGTCACAAGGTCGCAAAATCGATCGCAAAGCGGTCGCGAATCTAAACGGTTGTAGATACAAAAATTTATGAGAATAAAAATGATTTAATACAATGAGATAAACATGAATTTAAAATAAAAGTTGGTAAAATAGGAACTCGAAAAAAAATTGAAGTTCAGGATTTTTATTATACCGGGTGTTCAGAAAATGTTTCGGGAAATTTATATTACCGGACAGATCAAACCGAGACGAACAAAAAATTACAATGCAATTTTTTCATCCGAGGTCAAATAAATAAGTTATAGCCGATTAAAATTAATTAAACGGACCAATCACAGCGCGCTCGGAGAGCTACCGGGTCGACTGTGGGAGAACGGGGGGGAGCGCTTGGCCGCTAGGAGGGAGCACGCAGGCGATAATGGCGAAGGCTGTGCGGCAGAGCTCGCACGGTTACCTTCAGTGACGTAGCAAAATTTTAAGTACGAGACAATTATTGTCTTGTACTGTTTATTTTAATCAACTTTCGAGTGTTGGACTCGCGCCTCGTCCTTTTTTAAAATAGCAAGTTCCGGAACGAGAGCAGCGCAGGGCCGGTATATATATATATATATATATATATATATATATATATATATATATATATATATATATATATATATATATATATATATATAATAGGATAAGGAAAGTCGTGTAATGTTCACACCAGATTTTTAATATTTGTAGTGATAGCATCGGTAATATTTTTAATTCTTTCATCAATGTTTTTTTGTAGTATTTAAAGAATTATACATTGTTAGATGTGTGTTTGTAAACAGATTGTTATGTCCGTTCCAGTCCGTTATGGCCTTTTTTGCGTTTTTCAAAGGTGCGTTATAAGCCGGTAGGGTTGTGAAAGAAACGACTACTGGGACGTAGTTTAAATATAGTTCCATACATAAAATCTGGCATGCCTTGTGGTTAAAATTCTTTTGTACTGAAATATCAAAAACATTCGGTTCACAATCTGAACCATGTGGATAATAAGTATATTCATCTGGAGCAATAATTTGAAGAGTATGAGTAGATGCTATTATATTTATAATTTTATCCATAGACAGATTTGATTTTCTATATCCCCAGGTGGTGCTTTTTGAGTTTAAATCTCCAAAGGCAATTGTAGACTCATTAGTACTGAACATTACTATAATGTCTGTTTCTAAAAGAAATTTATTTGGTTGTTTGTATATACATATTATGTTTACTAGTCTATTGTATTTCATTACTAGCTTAATTCCAACTATTTCTAAGTTAATATAAGATGATGTAAACATTTCTGAGTGAATTATATTATTTTTGGCAAATGTTGCATGACGCATGAACTGCATTTTTGTCGTAACGGTACAGTTTGTATTCTGGAATTTTGAAGTTTTTTCTTGGTAATAAGTAAGTGTCTGTCATACAAGCCAAATGTTACATCTTGCTAAAAAGGCTGCGAAAATGCGTTTCAATTTAATATTTTGACTCTTAAATAAAATGCATTTAAAGTTCATTACCAAGTTGGAAAAAGAAGGTTTTATATGAGATGCTTTATTTGTTTGAAGTGTGATTTTAAAACATTAATATTTAAATTCAAAATTTAGCTGATTATAGAAGTATGGATGTTATAGGTATTTATAGTGATTGAGGACTGATAATTGTTGGGAGGGTTAGGAAGTAATAATAGGGGAGGTTTTCCTTGATTTTATACAGTAGGTCAGAAAGCTAAACTTAACCAAAAACTTTATTTATGTTCAAAAATACAGCTGAGTAGACACGTTTAAAAAACATTTTTGATATTATTCGCTACTATTATGGACTTAATTCAATGTTGAGTACTTTCGGTGGAAACCGAATTTCCGTGCCGACCCGAGCGCCTCCGAAGGACAAATTTCGGCCAGGCGGCAGGCGCGACCGAGGTAATATATTTCCGGAACCGCAAGCGATGGAATATTTTCGTTTGAGAGCGGGTAATAAAGCACTTATATATAAAAAAATTATGAGTGCTGTCACACAGGTCAAAGGTCAAAGGTCAAAGTTCAACTCTAACTGGGTATACGTAAATGCGTTGTCATGGCAACGGCGTACGTCAATTATGTCAAACAGAGCTTTTTAATCGTGTTTTTATTATTTTTAAAAACTACTATGGGAAGGGGCTCAAGCATGTCGGAGTTGGACAAGCTCTCCGGGGGGGGCCGCTGCCAGATTTCGTTATATATATTAAAAAAATTATGAGTGCTGCTGCTGTCACACATTGTTCGTGCCTTTCCGTGCCGACCCGAGCGCCTCCGAAGGACAAATTCTGGCTTGGCGGCAGGCGCGACCGAGGTAATATACTTCCGGAACCGCAAGCGATAGAAAATTTTCGTTTGATAGGGGGTAATAAAGCACTCGTTGATATTAAAGGATAAAATGATTCTCTATGATAGGATTGAGCTTTCGTAGTAGTGTACGTTTAAATAGCGGTAATATGATGTTGGTCGATAGAAATTTGATGACCGAGCCGATTTGTTCGGCTATTATATAAAAATTATTTCCGTAAATGTTCATTAAATTAAGAAAAATTGAGTTTTCGTTGTAATACTAAATAGTTGTATTAAAGCTACTAAGGCTTTTGTATACTAATGTTTTACGAGTTGTAGTAGAGCTTAAAAGAATTCCAAAAGTGCCTAGTCATCAAGGAAAGCTATTATTGTTTCATATGCTTAGCAAGTAACAGGTTCGTATTTACTAAATACAGTCCCTTTTGTTCATCGCTATCAGTTTTACAAATGGGAACAGTAGTAGCAGATTGCATGAGTCGACGCGAACGCTATTGCGCCTGAATTAAAAATGCTCCCCTGCGCAATAACGTGCTTTGATACTTCAAGGCGCTATCGAAACTATTCTCATCTAGAAGATTTGTCGCCTACGTACGGCCAACTGCCGTTGAAATCCAACATAATTCCGATCGACCTCCGGCCCAGATGGACCAGCTGAATCATTTACATTTCTCGAGCGAGGATCTTAAACTGAAGGTGCACGAACGGAGACTACTCGCAGCTGTGTTTTTCAAATGTCTCCTTGTTCAAGTAGCCTTTAAAAATGCCTACAATATAGTTTGTTGGGTACTTTTTTGTAATTAAGAAATCTAAGGCATCTGGTAATTTATTTAGGTCACTTAGTCAATAGGTGAAATTACCTGCAGTTATCACTTGAAAGTAATGACAGTTTTACTGTTTTCGCTTAGGGTTGACAACCCCATGAGGGGTAAATTAAAAACACCATCTGCTATACGTCTACTCACCAATGTTCTATGAAAGTCCGCAAACATATTTTGTGTTAGTGCATGTTTGCATAGACAGTATACCGTTGATACTAACATCTCTTCAACGTAGTGGTATTGACATTTATAGCCTGTAGATGATTTGTTTCATACTTATTTATTGTATAATGCAATATTCAATTTTTAATAGTTGTTACTGTTTCGAAGTGAGCTGTATTATGGAAATAAGAGCTGTAATCCTAAAGCAACTGTAGTTTCTAAAGTGTGCTTTGATTATTAGTATATCAGTTTTTTGGGTATTAGGAAAAATTTCTATTATCAAGTGGTATTATAAGCGTCCACTTGCATTGCATATAACTACTCTTAGTGTCTCTATTATTGGGACAGTTTGTAAGTAGTTTCTTTTTAATATTTAGTGGATATTAACAATCAGAATCAGTACATTACATTCTATGAGTAGTCTGACGGGAGGATCATGCTGTAGGTTGGAAGCGAGAGTATTTGGATGCGCTTGTAAACTCAGGAAGTGCCTAGTACTTCTTTTGGTACATCCCTCTTCCGAAGTCTGTATGTAGTGTCAGGTTATTTACTTATTTGGACTGTAGACGTTGAATGACATTTGCTTTTGATATGCAAGAGCAGCCCCAAAGCTCGATACCATACGCCCAGATTGGAATAATCATTGTCTTGCATAGTAAAAGCTTGTTCTCTATAGATAAGCACGACTTTCTACCAAGCACCCAGGACATTTGTGGATTTGTAGGTCTATCTCCTTCCTATTCTTTGTATGTGACCTTCCATGTAAGTTTCTTGTCCAGATGAAGTCCCAAATAGCATGCTTCATTGGCTTGGGAGAGTGCTATATTATTGAGATGCACTGTCGGACAGTCCGTACGATTTAGAGTGTAAGTTATTTGAGTACTTTTTGCTTCTTTGTACTTTGATACGCCACTTATTTAGCCAGGTTTCCAGGAGGTGAAAATCAGTGTATTCAGAGAGAAGGATAGTACGTCAGCAAAAGTACCTATATAAGTGTTATCGGTAGCAGGTACGTCGGCGGTGTATAATGTGTATAAGAGAGGAATAACATTGTCCATATTTTATCTGTCACGCAGATAAGATTTAAGAAGTAGATAATGTTCACTTGGGAGTAATGTCTTAATCTTGCATACTTTGTCGAACGCTTGCTTAATATCTATGAGCACTGCTGGACAGTAGGACTTGTTCTCTATAGCCGTATTAATTATGTTTACAACACGATGGCACTGCTGTACTGTGGAATGCTGATGACCCGGGATACAGTATTTAATAAATCAGTTTTAGTTAATCTTTTACGAAGTAGCTTCTCAAGTAGTTTTGAGATTTGGGGTAATAAACTTATTGGGAGATAAGAGGTGACTTCTTCAGGAAGATTTTTAGTAGGAGTATTATCTGCGCAAATTTTAGTGATAATGGCTAGTGTTTAGTGCGTAGTATAGCATTGAACAGGTTTCTTAAGAAGATTACACCAAATATTGGTAGTTCAGCGAGCACTTTTCCTATTATTAAGTCATACCCAGGAGCTTTCTTCTTGTTGAGATACTGGATTTCTGTGAAGATCTCCATAGTTGTAAAATTTTTAATAGGCAGTGATAGTTGTAGAGGTGTTTCAAGGAAATCCAGTGCTTCATCATCTGGATCGTTAGAATGAGGGGTAAAAACTTCCGCAAAGTGTTGAGCAAACAAGTCAGCCTTTTCTTGGTCCGTTCTGGCCCATTCGTTGTCTCGATTCCTAAGTGGGGATTTCATGCTTGCGGTCTCTTATTTGATTTGGAAATTTTCAAGATACTATTATCTGTTTGTGATAGCGTGGTTAAGTAGTGATTAAATATTTCTTGCTTTAACATTTTGATTTCAGTCTTTATTCTGTTTGCTAGCCTATTGCATACTTTTTATCATCTGGATTGTGAATTTTATGTCATTTCATTCTTACTTGCGCTTTTGACGAACTAGGGTAAGTATTTCGTTGGGGACATTTATACCTTGACGTATCTCTTTAGTAACCACAAGTGTAGAGTTCCATGCGGCATGTTGGATGGTAGTAATAAAATAAACTGGGACTTCCTCTAACTCGTGAGGGGTATTGAGGCCGATGTTAGTTACTAAATTTTCCTCGATAGCTGTTCCGAATGTAACCCAATCAGTTTTATGGTTATATAGTGCAGGTCTAGGTAATTTCCTAATTATTGTTGTACTAATTGTAGCTATAACTGCTGTGTGATCAGATGACAGATCGTAGTTGCTAGCAATATCAGTGTAGCTTGAAGATATGATATTTGTGACAAAAAAATCCAACAAGTCGGGTATTTTAGCCGGGTCTGTGGGCCAATATGTAGGCTCACCACTAGAGAGATAACCATAATTTTTGTCGCGCACTAGATTGTATAGTTCTCTATCCCTTGTTGTAATTAGCCGAGAGCCCGAGTAGGTATGTTTACAATTGAAATCCCTTCCACATATAAAGTTGTGGTCCAGCAGTTAGAAAAATAGATTAATGGGGTTTTTGGTGCGTCTGTGCCTAGGTGGACAATAAACAGCCGATATAGTTAGTGGGTTAGGTAGTTTACAAACTTATATTATAGTGACTTGTAAAAAGGGTTCTTTATAGTGTTGTATTTTATAGTGGATTAATGAAAAGTTATTTAATATAGCTGTGCATCCATAGGCTGTCTTCTCTGAGTGTTCCGTATGATAGCAGTTATAGTGCGGTATTCTTAGATATCACCTAGCCTGAAAGTGCGTTTATGATATAAGTAATATATCAATGTTATTTAATTTTAGAAACAGTACAGTAAAATTTGTGTAATGTTAGTTCTTGATTTTGATTGTACTCTGTGCCTCTTTGTGCTGGTTGACTGAATGTAATTGGTGTACTTAAAGGCTGTCCTTACAATTCACTCTGTGATGCATTATGATGTAGCTGATTTTGATTTGGTTGTCTACCTTGGAGTTGCATGCCTGATATAATTTTGCTTTGTAATTATTTGTGTATGATGCAGCTTCTATAAATAGCGGGGTAATCTCCGCCACATAGAGCACATTTGGCTGCTGTTTCCTTAGGCTTTGTACAACTCTTTGTGCATTGTTAAACTCAACATTTTACATAAACATGTGAGTGATTACAATAGGCCTTTTTGTGTGGTTATATTGCTGGCACCTCGTACATTGGACAATAATTGTACTTCTATGTGGTGGCTCCACTTTTATAACTTAGTTATTTAGATACTGTAAATTATAAATATCTTTGTTATTGGGAGCAGGTTGTAGGTTTACGAAAAATAGTATTAGAGGTTCTTTTCTGAACCTGTGTTTAATGTTTGTAATAGATTTTATAACAAAGCCTTTTTCTTTAAGTAATTCTGATATGTCCTTAATGGGCATTGTATGATGAAGGTTACGAATTACGACTCTGAACACCTTATTCTCTTTCAATTGGTATATATAGTATATAGCCTTAGAATTTTGCATGTAAGTTAGTAATTTGCGATAGGTGTCTGGAATATTAGCAGTTATCTTAACTACGTTAGTGACCATGGCTTTAGTTTTATACTATTCTGTTACGGCAACGTCTGATAACGCATTAATCATTTTGTTATAGTCTGTAACACCGTAAACAAATATTGGAGGCGGCTTGTGTAGTGTGTTATCCTCTTCATTTGTTTTGTCATCAGAGAAGATAGCATATCTATTATTGTGCATGATTTTGCTTATTTTACTTGACGTTGGTTGGTTTGAGGTTCGTCTTGGAGACATAACAGATTCGATGTCACTATCATTATCCTATGTAAACATATTACTTGATTCGTTGTTGACTGGCTGATTATTTATTTGTTGTGACAAAATATTGTTAGTGGTTGATACAGTTTTTTTGTGGTTTGGTAGTAATGAGTATATTCAATAAAGATTTTAGTTTTTTGTTATTTTTGTTAGATCTAGAAAGAATAACGGGGGAGATGTTTTATCTACTATATATTTTACTTTAATTATATTACATACACTGTGTCCTTTTTCTATCAATTTTTCTTTTATTAGTTCAATATCTACTGTTGGAGAAAAGCCTATTACGACAACTCTAAATGACCTTTTATTTTTAATATGATGGACATAAAATATTTTTTTGTCATCAAGATTCTGGCATGTGTTAGTTTTAGTAATTAAATTAATAACATTGTTTTCTAAAGTTCTAAAGATGTGTTGTCGGTTTCAGGACTTTTGTTAAATTTGTACTCAGTGAATTGTAATTAATAACTTATTAATTATATATATAAAAAGATCTGGTGTGAACATCACACGACTTTTCTTATCCTACTATTTATATTATATTATACCGGGTCCATCGTCTCGGCCTGCGCTGCTCTCGTCCGGAACTTGTTAATTTCAAAAGGACGAGGCGAGTCCAACACTAGCTGATTAAAATAAACAGTACAAGACAATAATTGACTAGTACTTATATTTTGCTACGTCACTGAAGGCAACCGTGCGAGCTCGGTCGCACGGCCTTCGTATCGCCTGCGTGCTCCTCTGGAGCCAAGCGCTTCCTGCAGTCGGCCCAGTAGCTCTAGCGTGCTGTGATTGGTCTGTTTAATTAATATTTAATCTGCTATAATTATTTATTTGACCTCGGATCAAAAAATTTCATTGTAATTTTTGTTCGTCTCGTTTGATCTATCCGGTAATATAAATTCTCAAAACATTTTATGAACACCGGTATATTAAAATCCTGAGTTTCAATTTTTTTCGAGTTCCTATTTTACCAACTTTTATTTTAAATTCATGTTTATCTCATGATAATAAATCATTTTATTCTCATAAAATTTTGTATCTTCAACCGTTTAGATTCGCGACCGCTTTGCGACCGATTTTGGGACCTTGCGACCAAACGACTTGGCATTTTACCAAAAGCTTGCACTGCGTCCCCTACCTACAAGTAACTTGCATGCCAAATTTCAAGTCTCTATCTCTTATGGTTCTCGAGGTATCCTGTTTACTGACAGACCGACAGACACACACAAACGAACCAATGGCCCAAGCCAACTTTTTTGGTGTCCTGAGGCTATAATTCGTCCAGAAATGTGAAAAAGTGGGTAGGTCAAATTTCCGCCGATTACATTACTTTCCTTATTTAGGATAAGGAAAATAAAAAAAATTATGAGTGCTGGTGCTGCTGCTGTCACACAATTGTTCGTGCCTTTCCGTGCCGACCCGAACGCCTCCGAATGACAAATTCTGGCTTGGCGGCAGGCGCGGCCGAGGTATTATAATTCCGGAACCGCAAGCGATAGAAAATTTTCGTTTGAGAGCGGGTAATAAAGCACTCGTAGGTATAAAAGACTTTTTTTCTCTTTTGTAATAATTGCCATTCATTTTTATTTATTTAGGGTTGGCTTTCATTTATTTTTTGCATTTTAGTTTCTGATGGCTGATTACCTAATATTTACTTGATGTTTGTTGCTTATATGGATTAATGCATAAAATTATTGGTGGGTTCGCATATATTAACTATTGTTGAGAAAAGAGAATCTCTTACTGAGAAACAAAAATTTGGTTTTCATATAAATACATATTTAAAATAAATTAAATAAACTCACATGATAGTAAATTAGCAATTAAAGTGTCATGCGTGCCACAGAGACTTTTCCGCAAAGCCAGTGGAAAACTCAGTTATTAGAACATTTAAAGATTTTGTAGATATGAAACTGGTAGTTTTTTAATACCTTAAGCTCTTAAAAAATTATTTTATAGAAAATATTGTGTTGTCACCTGGGAAACGCATTTCACCTCTGCATCCCTTATTACAACAGTTTAAGGTTTGTTGTTTTTAAATGCCCTTAGTAATCTTGTGAATTGTTTTGCAGCATCAATTTTAGAGTTAACTTCTTCTACCTAGTTTAATAATTAATGCATCTTGTTTGCAATAGGTTTAAAATAATTCCTCTTTTTATAATCCCTTATTGCAACACTGAGGACCATAAAGGAAACTAAAAGGATCGAAGGGCAATGAAAGAGCAAATTAGGACTGATCATATCGCAAACATTTACACCAAAATCATAGCTATAAAATAACTTGCGAGCGTACATAAACATCCAGTAAAATTACAGTTCAAAGGGTTGTAGCAAGAAGTGCAGGTGTTGCAGAGGAGTTACGGAAAATGGAACGTGCTTCCCGATCGATAGCAAACATTTTGCTGTTGCAAACGTTTTTAAAAACAACTACTTTAAAACGTCAAGCGTCAAGGTACTAAACAATTACTATAAAACTTTAAAATAAAAGGCAATAAATAAATAAACAGGTATGCATAAAATTTTATAAGAGTATTATTAGAAATGTTTAAATTTACACAGTTACGTACAACAAAACGCATCCTTTAAATCAATTCAGTGAATAACAATGCTCTAAATAAGTACTTCAAAAAAAGAGAAAAAACCGTTCGATTTATCGGAAAATATAAAGCGCTGTTTTTAAAAATTATTCCGCAGTAGTTCTTCCCTTTTTCTTTATTTTTGCCCTAACATAATCGAGCACTGGCGATCTTCCAAATATACTTTATGTTGTACATGCATTTATTGGTATAACATTTAGTTGAGACGTAATTGAAAGCTTGTATTAAGCAAATGAGCCACATGATGATTTGGTATTGTTTTGCGAAGGGCGACAGTGCTGTCACTATAAGGTACTTTGAGCATAAAACTTACGCTTTTTAATTGCGAGTTAAATTTTCCTGAAAATAATTATGTAGTGCTATAGTTAGTACTGCATAATATGTATCACATTATAAGTTGCCTAACAATATGTATTTAATAGTGTTTTTATTTAGCAACAAAATAATACAGAAACTGTTATAGAATACACTAACATATGTTTTTAAAATACCTAACATATGTGTACTATGTTAGCATTAACAAACTACAAAATATTACATTTTAATAATTAAAAACCAAGCAATATAATATTATTTATTATATTATAGTTTATTATGTTATAGAAAATATATTGAGAGGGCACTATTTAAACATAGATTCTTTGAAATGGCTTGTGTCCTTGACGTTTCGTATAAAACAATTGTCAAATTTTTGTGTCAGCAACTTCGCTTTATACATTACAACATTGGGTTATAAAAACCACCCTTTTCCCTCGGTAACCTTATTCTTGTTCTAGGAATTCTATAAAACCTTCTGAATTCACAGCGAGCTTCTTTTGCGTAAAGTAGAGACTTAAATGAGTGCACAATTGCTGCACTAATTCTTTTGTTAGAGTTTTAGCCAAAAACATAGCTACTTTTTGGTTATCAGGTCAAGATCTTCTTTCATATCTTCGTAGATAATAATAAGCAAATTTGGCATTTGCTTTTTTCTCTAATATCTAATTTCCACAAGAACTTCCGCTTTAACTACCACTTTGAAAGAGAATTATTTATTTTTAAATTGCCAAGCGGTAATATGAAACACCAATGTCATTTGGGTTTCGCATTATATATATATATATATATATATATATATATATATATATATATATATATATATATATAATATATATATATATATATATGTTCGGATAGATTTCCACGGTTAACTATGTTTAAACAACTTAGTTCACGGGATGAACCGCGTCTGTTTTGGGTAAATTCTCGATGTTTCGCCATCGGCAATGATTTCATTTTCAAGAGGTTAGCTCTTCACTCGGGGTTTCAATCTCCCCAAGTAGAGCTATGAGACTTTGAATAAGACTGACCTTTTGTGTGACCTGCTTGATCTTTTTTAGGGCTGGAAGTGAAAGTTTGTCTGGCGGGAGATGCGTTGGGTTGGGGAAAGTTTGTAGGATTATTACGTAATTGGCGGTGTGGGGTAATAAGGGATTTCCATATCACAGGTAAACGTTGGCTGTCATCTCCTGTGTTGAGGCACTGTGGGCGTTTTTCTATTTCAATTGCCTCACGTGCTATTCTGCTGGTGAAATGGAAAATGTGGGCAATGGTTTTAGCCCCAGAGAAATTAATTTTGTGGCCTGTTTCTTTGTTGTGTTTGGCAAGTGCATAACCATTATCGCCTTTCCGTACGGCCAGAGAATGCTCTTATATTCGGCTAGATATTTGCCGATATGTTTGACTTATGTAGGTCCTTTGGCAGTTTCCACAAGGTATTTCATACACTCCTTGGGATTCATTGGGGCAGTGATCCTTTGCTGAGCGATTAAGCCCAGATATTTGCTTATTGTTGGTCAGGATGGCTTTGGGATTGAGGGTTAGTATTTTTAATTATATTTTTGATTATTTTAGTTAAGGAAGGATTTGTTGATTAATCCATTTTACAGTAGGGTGGTAGTAATGGATTTATATATGGAATTATATATATATATATATATATATATATATATATATATATATATATATATACATATATACATATATCCGTTGGCTGGTCCACTTATTTTTTCTTTAGTTTTAAGATTGACTTAAATTAAAGCGTTACTGATTCTACTTAAAGTAAATATCAGTAATCCTTAACCAAACATTTTATGGCTTGCTGTTATTATATATCATTTGTAAGCTTAGAATTAGGCAAATAAAACTTTATTAACCTCAGTCCTTTAAAATTTTTAGTATATCCTCTGGAATCACGTAGCACGTCTACAAACGACATCTGGCTCTGTCGCATTTGTTTTACATCTGAAAGTAGATAGCACGTCAATTTTGTGACTGTTAATATTCACTTACTACTATCACTTTAAGTACGAAAATCGGTTTCAAATTAATTTTTACTCCACCAAAATCCAGGTTGTTGAGGGTTAACCACGTCATTTATTGAGTCTATGTAGTGCCTAAATGTTTTATTATACTCTTTGTTATTATAATGCAACAATATCTACCTGCTTTTGAATAATACAAAAATATCGCTGTTTCTTACTTCCAAATTTTGTATTTCTTATTCGAATATCAACAATGTTTTGGAAAAGCAAAACTTTTTGGTACCTACAAAAATACACTCTTTAATAGCAGAACTATCCATTATCTTGTATGAAATGAAATTTCAGTACAGTGCGAGTGCAACTATTCTAAATGTTATTCCAAGGTACACATACGTATATTTACATATCTATGGGAAGCTGATAAAACATTAAAAATGGTTAAAGCAACTAAGTAGCAAGTAACATTTGTTCAGATAAACTTAAGTACGTTGTAATGTAATCTAAATGTCAATATTTTAACTATTGCCTATTACATTAACAACTTTAAACTATATGTGTTTTTAACGTAAAGATTTTTTGAAATAAATTAACCTTTGTGTAATATTTTATATAAATGCCCCTCAATACGCAAAAAACCACAGCATCTGTTAACAACTATTTATTACCAAATTACTATTACATTACTGAACGCAATTAATTATTTGTGTGTATTAGGCTTACCAGTATAGCAGTACTCTAATTAAATATTAATTTTGTATATGACAAAGGCAGATTACATACTTAAAATAAATTATTACCAATAAAATTACAACAAAAATATAAAAATTAGTTTATTTTACACATTTTAGTCATCTATATATATATATATATATATATATATATATATATATATATATATATATATATATATATATAAATATAAAAGATTAATTTTGATTAGTAAACAAAACAAATTTTAAAAATAATTATATAATACAAAATTAAGTGTTTCTTAATCTGTAAAATAATATAGGTTGTTGTTTAATAATACGGTTTAAGTAGTTTTTTTTATTGAGTAATAGAATAATACAGAAACGGTTATATAATACATTAACATAAACTTTTAAAATGCTGCAACTATACAGCATAGATCCGGAGACATTTTTTAAGAATCTGATCACATAAAATGAATTTTAGTTAGATATTTGACATCGGAAAAGAAATGGTAGTCTATAGAATGTTGACAAATTGGTAATGCACATCTTAAGCTGCTACGGATACAGTGATTTATGCCAAACCAAATGACGATTATCTTTTTGATCAGAAGGAATTTTTGCTGACATATTGGTTTTCCTCTTGTAAGAGCATTACCAATTTGCAAGTCACTGAAGCTTGACAAATAACAATGTGCGACTACATATGAGTCATCATACCATTACCAGATAAAATTAGATGAAACAATGCCACACAGCAGCTCAAACGAGAGATTCAAAAAGTTAAAAATAACTCTATTTGTAACTACCTAAGCGAACTGTCAAATGATAGCATAGCTGACCATTCGCTTTGGAAAGCAACCAAACAATTAAAAAGACCGATTTTACAGAACCCACCAATATTAGTGTAAATAAGTTGTTACAACCTAAGAGATTTTAGTGTGAGAATTCTTAGTCTTAAGTTTGAAGGAGTAATTTAAGTTTTCACAATATTACTGATCGGTCAACTATTTTATCAGATTGTAATTTCAGTGATATCATTAAGATATTATAATAATAAAAAAATACCACTGTTACTCTTCAGGTTTTCAAGTACGATATGTTACTCCACATCTCGTATTC
The DNA here is from genome assembly GCA_036346155.1 of Sinelater perroti. Lineage (NCBI taxonomy): Eukaryota > Metazoa > Arthropoda > Insecta > Coleoptera > Elateridae > Sinelater > Sinelater perroti. Next base: position 7,631,975 of record JARFIY010000359.1, read on the forward strand.
GTTAGATCCTGCGCTAAGCTGCAATGCTTTGTTTGACGCAATTAAAGAAGCAATGTATGTTACAAAGTTAAATAGTTATTCTTCAAAAGCAAAAGTATGGATTTTAGCAGCTTTGTAAAAATTCTTGTAACGATGGCAAAAGCGCCTAGAAGACATAATATATATAATAGTTCCCCGTAGTAGGCCACGAAAGCCCTTTGAAGTCGTAACGAGATAAGGTCTGCTATAATCTAGAGTACTGATTCACAAAGTGGTCCAGGTGGACCCCCAGGGGTCGACGGGAGACTCGACGGGGGTGTACGTTGGCGTGACAAAAAAATGAGGGTTCACAATTCATAAACGGGGGTCCACGAAAATGTATCTGGTTTCGATAGTGAAGAACTAAAATGTTGGCTTGAGTTTATCTATCAATGTAGGCAGATAATATTTTAAGGAGCTCAGCGACTGTTACTTGTAAAAACTTGCATATTCCATATTCAGTACAACGTGTCGAGACTTGCAAAGCGCTGCCTCTGCCGCCGTCCGCAATACTTGTTCAGACGTGCAAAGGGACGAAGTACGACTTGTGGTGTGTGTGCTTGCAATCTTGCATGAACTTGTTTTATTCTTCACCAATATAAATACGATTGCCACGGATAAACATTATTCATTTTTTTCCCGAATTTCGAAAAGAAAAGTAAAGTAAAGTGAATCGATGTTAGTGTTTGCCACTGTCGGAAAAGTAAGTACTTACCTGCCTATTTGTATACATACTTTTATTTTATTTATTATTTATCTATTTATTTTACAATTTATTGTACACGTAAGTAAACAAAAAATGGACAAATTACAAAAAAATACGTAGGTACAAAAGGTGAGGCTTATCCCTAAAAGAAATCTCTTCCAACCCACCTGCGATAGGAGATATATTTATGTTGTAATAAGTATATTTGTAATGTTTGCGTGTAGTAGGTACGTATTAAAAATTAAATACTGAACAGAGCCATTATTAGATACTTCCATAAAAGAACAGAAAGCCGAGAAACGTTGAACTTCTTGTCCCTACTTTATTAGTAAATTTTTTATTACCCCACTAATAATTAAATATATTTTCATAAATTGTACGTGTCTTTACATACTACATACTCGTAACGTGCATCAAAGTAATAAATAAATAATTAAAATCGCGAAGTTTTGATATCAAAATATTATTTACAAGTATTTTCTATCGAATTTACAGAAATATATCAAAATATAATTAATGAAAAAATGTTTTACATTACATTAAAATCGGTACAGCCGTTTTCATACAACTCAATTATTGATCTTAGCGATTTATTGCTTTTAATAATTAGAATCAGTTTGCCGCCGGTACTTTGTTTATTTCATTGCAATAATCAATTAATCCTGTTAAAATCGCCACATCCTGTTAACTAAGACCGCCTTAAGATTACTACAACAATTTTTTTTTTATTTACAGGTAGGTAACTGATACGAAACATGGCTGAATCTAAGAAGAAATGTCGACAGTACAGTGTTGATTATTTAAAATTTGGTTTTCTTCCATCAAAGGCAGACAAGCGATTGCCCATATGCCTTTTATGCAACAAATTTTGAGCAATGACTCTATGAAACCATCAATCGAGTTTATTTGAATTGTTCCGATAAATGATGAAGCAATCAAAATTGCCTACTATGAGAACAGTTAAGTTTCCAAAGTGCATGTTTAACAAGATTTTCTCCTTTATATCAGTTTTAGATTTCTGGAAAATAGATCCAGATTTAAAGAAAACCTGATCAATTTGAAAGCAGACATCGTATTGAAAGTTTTGTCAAAATTTAAACTAACTTACAATTACAAGGACAGCCTCAATTTAATGAAAACATGTAATTTCAGCTTTTGGAAAATTGAAATTTATGAAACAAAATATTAGTCGCGAATTTTCCTGGTTTAAACTTGTCACAGGTAGAATGCCTTGATGAGGATATTCATTTAACATTTAATTGCCATGCATGATCTTGAAACAGACTTGAAGATATTCTGGCGATGGAAATACCACCATGGATAAATCCACTTAAAGAAATACCAGTGGAGAATGTGATATTACAAGGAGCACTCAGCACACTAATGAGGAACTTGAGTGAAATTTACAACTTTGTGGCAGAAACACCTAAAAAATACGGAATGATTGAATCGGTTTTTTGATAGCTTCTGTCATAACTTGTCGAGAAAAGTTTTAGTGTCGTTACAAACCTTTAACAAAAAGAGATTGAATAACAAGATTTCATTTGGTTATTTCTAAAAACTGGAAACAAAGATCCAGAATTTAAGAAACCGATCAATTTGAAAGCAGACATCCCGTATTTGACAGATTTGTTCAAAAATTTAATGACACTAACTTACAATTACAAGGGGACAGCCTCAATTTAATAAAAACAAAGGGTGTAATTTCAGCTTTTCTTGGAAAATTGAAATTTATGAAGCAAAATATTAGTCGGCGCGAATTTTCCTAGTTTTTAAACTTGTCACAGGTAGAATGCCTTGATGAGGATATTCACACCTACGTTCAACATTTAATTGCCCTGCATGATGACTTTAAAACCAGACTTGAAGATATTCTGACGATGGAAATACCACCATTGATCATAAATCCACTTGATGAAACGGAAGTGGAGAATGTGATATTACAAGAGGAGCTACTCGAGCTTAGCACTAATGAGGAACTTAAGGTGAATTTTAAAAAAACATTTTGGCTGCAGGCAGAAACACCCAAAAAATATCCTGGACTGTGGGAAATTGCGAGAAAGCTTTTGATAGCGTTTCCCTCATCATATCTTGTCGAGAAAAGTTTTAGTGTGGTTACAAACCTTTTAACAAAAAAAAGGAGCAGATTGAATATCACAGAACGGGGAGATTTGTGGTTATTCCTAACAAAACTGAAGCCAAATATTGATAATTTGCTGTCAATCCATCAAGTACATGCCTCCCACTAAAATGATGACTATTTTGTGATTGTCATTGTATAAATTACGTTACGTTATTAATATTTTATTTTAATTATATTACGACTGTTATCATATTACAATATAATACGATAACAATAATAATTAATAGTCTAATAATTACATATTTGAATAAATACAACACAAGGAAATATACTATTTTTCTTTTTATTTTTACCACTCCGAATGGGGAGTTTTCTAAATAAAATATGTGAGAATTGATTGGTTTCTTGTGTTACTTTACTTTTTTGAGATCCACTCACAGTACAATCAATTAATTAATTAACCAATAACTCAGCCGCAACGCAAATTTCCACAGTTAGATCTAATCTTCACATTTTTTTTCGAGTTTTGGGAATATGGTAGAAATGTCGCTGCAGGGGGTCCACCGGAACCAGCAAAACTTTCAAAGTGGTCTATGAGAAAAAAAAGTTTGGGAGCCTCTGATCTAGAGCCTATGATACACAAGGGTAGTAACGTGGCTAGCACTGCCTACCGACGGCTTATTATTATCCCAGAGTTTGACTTCCAGGTACTCATTTATTGCAGGCTGAGTCCAGCTGGGCCGTAAAAATCGCAGGGATCGAATTGGCGAGAGCGGGATTCCAACCTGCATCTCTAGGTTTTGTAGTCTAGCGACCAATCCTCTAGACCACTACGGCCCTTTTTTTAATGTTTATTTATTTATATTTATTTATTTATTTAATTTCTAAACATTAAAAAAATTATTTCCATTAACACGAGTACTGTTTTCTTCCTAATAAAAAAATTAATGATGTTTGAACGCTTCAAGTATTTTTGAAAAATTTTTTGTAAGTAAAATAAATGCTATAATTATAATTTAATAAATTTCAGCCATAACAAAAAGTATTATGCATGATTAGTTAGAAATTGCTACAAATATAAACAAACAGTTATTTCTATACATAGTTCGCAGCAAAATTTAAAAAAATGTAATTTATATAACAGTTGACTAGGTGTAAACATTTAAAATACTTAACTTATTTAAATGTCACACAGGAAAACAATAAAATAAATAAAATATTTTTAGTTTTAAATATAAAAAATTTTAATTTTTTAAAATACCTTGTTATTGTCAATTTAATAGAAATTTGACATTTATTCTCAAAAAATGCAGTTTTCTTAAAAAAATGTTATTTATATGGGTCAGACTAATAAAATATCACAAAGTGTAAGTATACTTTACGTACGTTTTTCATTTTAGTGCTTTTTTATTATATTTTAAACAATAATATACAACCCATAGGCTTATAAAAATAGTAGCTTGTGATCCAAGCCGTACCATTTGCAATTGGTCCAACAGCAAGTACGTGACGACCCTATTTTTGTAATGGTTATGTAGGAATCAATAAAGACCATAATTTGCTAAGAGTCTGCGACAACAAAATATTTTCTGTAACTGGAAAAATAAACCGTCACAATCTTAGAATTTTTTTTTTATTAGAAGAAATACATCAACGATCAGAACTATGTACATATTTATACTTAAAATATAAGACACACTAGTTCTATGAGTTGATTTGCTGGCAAGAAGCTTGAATTATTTAACCTATTGATATTACCCTGGAGACGTTATTGGTTGATTAGGTCACAAGGCCATTTCTTATTGAGTCTTTTGAAGGCTAGTTCTTCCAGTAAAGATTCGACTGATAGGTTTGGATGTACTAGAAGACGGGCATGATGTTTCACTGTACGTTGATGAATTTCCTCTTTTACAGTTGGCATATCTAAGTCCGTATGTAGAGTTATGTTGGTGACATACCATGGGGCACCTGCGATCTGTCTAAGAGCATTAGATTGGAATCTCTGTATAATGTTTAAGTTGGACATGCTAGAGCATCCCCATAGTTCCAGTCCGTAAGTCCAAATGGGCTTAATTATTACCTTATAGAGTAGTCGTTTGTTATCCAGGGAAAGTGGAGATTTTTTGCCGATTATCCAAGCCATTTGTTTAAATTTGAGGTCCATTTGATTCCTTTTCTTTGTAATGTGCGATTTCCAAATTAGCTTTCTGTCTAGATGTAATCCTAGGTAACGAGTTTCGGTAGTGTGTGGTATTTCGACAGTGTTAGTATAAACAGGAGGACACTGTTGTCTGTTGTCAGCCAATCCTCCAGGAGGTTTAAATAGTTTTGTAGCTGCTGTGACGCCAGAGCTGGATCTTTATGTGTCGTCAGAATTGCTGTGTCGTCCGCAAATGTTCCTACTTCAACATCCGGGGCTGTAGGCAGATCATCAGTGTAGATTAGATATAGGAGCGGACCTAAAACCCTACCTTGAGGGACGCCTGCGGAGATAGGAAATATCTCTGATAGTTCTTCGCCATGTTTGACTTGATATGTACGATGTAGTAAATAAGATCTTAGTAATTCGTAGTAGTTAAGCGGAAACACAAGCTTGAGTTTATATAGGAGGCCCTTATGCCAAACTTTGTCGAAAGCTTCCTTCACATCTAAAAAGACAGATGAGCAGTAATTTTTTTCTTCAAAGGCTGTATAAATAATATTCGTCAAACGATGACACTGCTGAATAGCCGAGTGATTACGACGAAACCCAAACTGGTGGTCAGGTAAGTGATCCGCTAGCAAGTCATCTTCGTTTATTCGCTTTAAAATCAGCTTTTCCAGAAGTTTTGATATCACCGGAAAAAGGCTTATAGGTCTATAAGAAGTTAGTTCCGTTGGCGGTTTACCTGGTTTAGGTATTAATATGATGTGTGCATGTTTAAATTGGGTGGGCCAGTAGCTCAGACGTAGGATGGAGTTAAATAAGATTTTTATTAACAATAATCGGGAGTAGGGCAGTTCAGATAGTACTTTTCCGGTAATTAGATCAAATCCAGGCGACTTATTCTTTTTAAATATTTTATTTTATGTTCTACTTCTTGTACAGTGAAAGCTTTAATTGGTGGAGACAGCTGAAGAGGAGCATCTAGGAAATCTTTTACTTCTGGGTTTGGATCATTATTTTGGGGTTGTAAGACTTGTGCAAGATATTTCGCAAATGCTGCCGCCTTTTCTTGGCCCAGGTACCATTAGGCTTACGAAGTGGTGATATGGTAGGGGTAGGACGTTTAAACCCTTTTGTTGCTCTCCAGATTGTATCGTCTTTGGTGCTTAGGTTCTCCACATAGGCTGTGAAAGTGTTGTTTTTGAACTCTCGTAACTTGGTCTTTAGTTTGGTCATAAGCCTGTTATAGGTATTTTTATCGGCGGGATGTCGACTTCTTTGCCATCTGGCTCGTGCTTTTCTTTTTTCTTTAACCAGTTCCATTATTTCCATGGGGATATTTTGCGTCTGCCGTTCTTCTAGTTTATATGTGGGAATAGCAGACCAAGCCGCTTCTTGGACAGTAGTGATGAGAAAGTTTGTCACTTCCTCTATATCAAATTCTGTTTCTATATGCACCGAGTACTGAGATATTTTATGATCAATCAATTCCTTGAATAGATCCCAATCAGTGGTCTTATTATGCAATGTTGGCACAGGTGTGTGGTCCGAGTTCAGATCGAAGTTAGGTCTAACCTCCGTGAAGTTGATCGAAATTCCATTTAGTATGTAGAAATCTAGAAGATCAGGTACTTTATTCAAGTCTGTGGGCCAATAAGTTGGCTCGCCCGTGAATAAAGTGAAATACCGTTTTTCGGTAATAATTTTATAGAGTTCTCGTCCCTTCGTAGTTGCTAATCGTGATCCCCAGTTAGTGTGCTTGGCATTGAAATCCCCGCCGACCATAAAGCGTTGACCTACAGATTCAAAGAACAGTTGAATGTGGTCCTTGGTGATGTGTCTTGGAGGACAGTATAAGGCTGATGTTGTCGGTATGTCTTACATAGTTAATTGGATTGTTGTTGCCTGCAGAAAATCTCTGTTGCATTTTGGTAGTTCATGATGGGCCTGTAGATTTGCGGACAATGATAGCTTATCCACCGAGTGCCGTCCCATCCGGATGCTGGGTGTGATATATTATATAATTAGGTATTCTCATATATGATCTTTCAGTGAAGTGAGTTTCTGATACCAGCAATACATCTCTGTTATGCAGTTTTAAGAATAATTCGGTTTCAGATTTTTTTGACTGGAGCCCGTTGGCATTCCATAGAGCTATTATTAAGAACTTAGCCATTATGGACTAATCTCGTAATGACAGTTGACAACATATTAAGTATCATGTTGTTTTCGTTAAGTACTTGTGTAAACATTCCTTTAAATTCTTCCAAAAAGTGGGAATCTGAATTGTTTTGAGGGGGTTCTTCATTGTTTTTAGTCACTTGCGCGTAGGTAGTTTAGTTACTGAATTGTCTGTAGTCAGATATGCGTTTACGTGATTGACCTTGTCCCATACGATATTTATTTTGTAGCTCGCGGTATACTTGACACCATTTATAGTTGGCTGGATGTGCGCCATTGCATAAGATACATTTTGCTGGGGTATTCGGGGTTTTCTTGCAAGTTTTTGTCATGTGCTCCGCCGCAATTTACACAGGCATATGGCCGATTACAGTAGCTTTTAATGTGGTGTAAGGTTGCTGAATCTGTGCATAATGTTTACAAACTAATTTAAGGGCTGATACAATACTAGGTCGAACTACAATTATAATAATTTTCCAGTCATCATTCTGAAGCCAATAATACACAATACAAAAGTGTTGTTGCATGACAATGCGCGCCTGGAAAGACCGTTAATACTATTACCCATTTTGGTTTTGAGGAGCTGCAACATCTTGTCTGCAGCTCTGATGTCGCCTCTTTCGACTATTGTCTCTTTGAGTCGTTCAAAGATGTTCCACAAGGCCGTCGACTTTTTACGGACGAAGATGCGCGGGAAGCATGGATAATTTTTAACGGCATACCCGTAATTTTTATAATTATTTGTAACTGACATCTAAATATTTTTAATGTATTCCTGTTTATACCAAGAAATGCACCATTTAATAAATATTTTTAATTGTTGCGTTTGAAACAGAAAACGTATTTTAGTTATTTAATGAAAATTAAAAATTTATTATTTTACAATAAAGCAATGTTTTTGATTGAGTTCAAGAATTTTATACGAAGTTTTATAATATTAAAACTATTTTAATATTATTTAAGCCACATCTAAACTCAAAAGCATTTTGGTATTACAATTGTACATAATATAAATAAATACCACTTGACATTCAAATAGCTATCGAATATAAGAGGTTTGCATTATAATCGAAATGTGACGCGTTACAATCTTAAGAGTTCAGAAAAAAATTATTGGTAGGGACGAGACCTTTGCAAATGAGAAGGGTCGTAAGGACATTGTGCTGCAGATGACTAACAATTAAAAGCATAATCGGAGATTATTGGCGCAAACTAATTTAAGAGCTGATACAAAACTAGGCCGAACTACAATTATAAGATAAAATAAAATTTAAAAACGTTTGGGAAACAAAAAACGGATAAATATGACAAAAATTTATCCTATTTATATTACGGTTTGTAGTTAGAATTATCTGTAGATTCTTTTTAATAATAAAACAGGTACCACTCATATTAACTAGTTTTTAAAAGCTAAACTATTAACTATAATATATGGTTAGGTACGTTGTTGTAAAATTAAATTTAGACTATGGCGAATTAAACACAGTGAAATACAGAGAGGTGTGTAAAAAAATAAATCGAATATAAATAAATTACCAATCTCAAAAGTAAGGTAGATTTTATTGAATTGAGGAGTGACACACTCAAATATACCCGTTCTACAACATTATAAGAGACAGAACGCGTGACCATCACTTATGCCATATTACAATTTTTTTCTAGATTTTCATATACAATTAAACAATAATTACCAATCTATCATAATAATGTGATACCTTTAACATAAAATTAAATTGATGTTACTAATACTTGTATAAAATAAGAGAAAAGAAAAGAAAGCTATATTTAAGAAATGAGAAATATAAAACCAACAATGAAAAAATAGTAAAAAGCTTAAGTTACACAATCTAATGAACTTGAAATATAATAAAAATTAATAAAAAATTGCACATAATTTAAGGATGTGGAAAAATATATGTATTTCCAAACCAAACAGATTCAAAGGACACACAATTGATATTAATAACAGAGTATCTTTTATTTCAGAAATTAAACTTGGCAGCTTTCTAATTAATTGATATGACAGCAAAATTAAAATGTCGATGTAGAGTATAACAGATGTAAAAAGGAGGTTATTGAATGTTTATAGTAAAAAAAGTATTAAATTCGAACGGAAAAAGGTACGTAATTATAGAAAAATAAGAAAAGTTGTTAATATTAAAAATAAGTTGCTATATTGGAGAAAAAATTACCTAAAAAAAGAAGAGTCAAAAAATTATGAATAAATTGACTACGAGGGGATACAAAAAAAACAATCATAAATGGATAAAAATAAAACCACCTTAATAAAAGAAAAGTAAAATAGATTACATACGAAATATTGTAGACAAAAAATACAAATATATAAGCAATATAACAAATGACCATTGTTGTTCTATTAGTAAAAAATGTTAATAGAAAAAATATAATGCCCCTGTTATTAAATATGTTTTAGAATAAATTATTTCTCTGTCATTTAAATGTACCTGCAGGATCTCAGCGGCTATAGTAAGATCTTTATGCTTAACCATAATCGCTTTGTCGTCGGCAAATGTGACCGTAAATGATTGATCACTGGTGGGTAGATCAACAGTAAAGAGGACGTATAGAAGAGGCCTCAGCACGCTGCCCTGGGGCACTCCAGATCGGATTGGATGAAGTTCTGTTAACTGTTGTTCTTATTTAACTTGGAAGAATCTTTCTTCTAAATAAGACTTGAGGATAATGGAGTATGAATGCGGTAGCGAGGTTTTTGGTTTATAGAGGAGACCATCATGCTAGACTTTATCGAAAGCCTGGCTGTCATCAAGAAAGGCTGCTGTATAATACATCTTTTCTTGAAAGGATTGGTTTATAAGATCTACCACTCGATGGACCTGATGTATGGTGGAATGCTGTTGTCTGAAACCAAACTGATGGTCTGGGATAAGGCACAAATCTTCTACAATAAGCATGAGTCTTGTTAGTAGCAGCTTCTCTAATAACTTGCCAACTATAGGTAAAAGACTGATGGGGCTATATAAACCAGCTTCGTTCGGTGGCTTGCCAGGTTTTATGATTCAAATTATTTGCGCAACTTCCTATTGGATTGGAAAGTAAGGTAGATGTTAACATAACTACGCTTTTACGCTGTAGTTTCTTGATAAATTGGCCAGTAATCAGATCAAAACCAGGAGATTTCTTAGGATGGAGATTGGTTTTAAACATGTTTGTGAATTCCTTGACAGTGAATAGATTTGGTAATGGAGACATCTGATATGGGGCCTTTACTGCTTCTTGAATTTCCAATTCTGCTGCACAAATATTTGACGACGGTAGAGGTTGATATACTTTCACTAAATATTGCGCAAATATGTCAGCCTTATCCAAGTCAGTACGCGCTCAGCTACAATTTTCTTCATGAAGAGGAGGGATTGGTTGTTTTTGATGTTTGATTCTCTTCGTCGATCTCCATAAAATATAATTCGCATCATCTCTAGCACTTCGATTTTTAAAATTTTCCTGAAAACTTTCGTTTTTAAGATTTTTTATTGCTTTTAATTTGTTAGAAGCTTGATTGTAACGCGTTTTGTCTGATGGATATCTGGTAGTCTGTCAAATTTTTCTTAGCTACCTCTTTTTTGCAATTTTCTTTTTAACAGATGTTAGACAGCATTATTGTGTAATTTTGGTTGGAATCTCAGGTGTAGCTGTCCAGGCAGATTCTTGTATTATTCTGGTAGTTTGAAACGGCCACTTCTACGTCTTCTGTGGATTTTAAGGTGATTTTCGTGTTCAGTTGGTTATTTACTATGTTTCTGAAGAAATTCCAATCTGTTCTGTTGTTGACAGTTTAAGTTTTCTTTTACGATAATTGTGGCACTAACATTGGATATCACATGAGTGTGGTCAGAGAATAAATCTGAGCAAGAACATATATGCATGTAACCCAGAGCAATGTCTTTTGTGACGAAAAAGTCGAGCAGATCTGGATATTTTTTGAGGATCAGCAGGCCAATATGTCGGTTTATACGTAGACAAATGGCTTAGTTGAAGTTCTTACATAACCTTATACAGGATTCTACTCCGGCCTGAAGGAGAAAGAAGAGAGCCCCAGCGGGTGTGCTTTGCGTTGTAATCTCCTTCAGTCATGAATCTGTTACCTAGTGATTAAAAATATGCAATAAAGCCCTTCTTGTTGATAGGGTAATTTGGCGGGCAATAAGCAGCAGACAATGTGAGTGAACCAGGCCAATCTTCAATCGCCACAGTCATTGCTTATAAGTAGTTTTCCTTAAAATGTAATAGTTTATGATGTCTGATATGTCCTTTAATTATTATAGTGCCGCCTCTTGCTTGCTTTTCTGCGTCGGGATGATTTGTGGAGTAAGTGAGATTATTAGGTATTTTGAACTGGCTTCTGCTGGTTAAGTGTCTTCGATATATATCAATATTGTTATGTAAGAGAAATGTTGCAACTTCCTGATTGTGGTTGGAAAGACCATTAGCATTCCAACGGGATATCTTATGTAGTGCAGCCATTTTTGTTTTTCGACAGTTTTTCTCTTAACAGTTTGATCTCTGCTGTAAGATTGTTGATGGTTTGTTGTGGGCCTTAATGGTTTGCTGCATTGAAGTTTTATGGAAGTTAAATCTCCTATTTTCTGTCCGAATAAATTATTGTTTGTTTGTGGAGACAAAGGGTTTATGAATGTAGGTTGGTTATGAGAGGTTTGAGAAGTTACAAACGTAGGATGCTTTTTGGTGTTTGTAATACTGTGATTCAGGGATATTTTAATTTGCGTAGTATTTGTTGATCTTTGACTTGGAGTTGAGATGTCACCATTAGATGTCACATTAGGTGATGCACAGTACTATTTAGACGAGCACTAAGTCTATTTTCATATCGCGTGCTGTAATTTTAAATTTCACATTTTACTGCAGATATATTCAGATCACTTAAAATAACTCTATTGAGGACGTACCAAGATGCGTTGACGATCGTTCGTAGCACTATATTTTTAAATCTTTTAAGGATTTCCAAATGTGATGTAGCTACAGTTTCCTACAGGAAAATTCTATATTATTTATATTGGTTTGGGGGCTGTTTTATAGATTAATAGATTATTTTTCAGTGATTTTAGGATTTTTTCTGTAATTTACAAAGTTGTATTTCAAGTTATTTTCTATTATTGAATATATTAGTTCTTCAAGTTAGTTTTCTATCAAGATGCAGTCCCAGGTATATTTGATTGACTTTGAGTAAGTGAGCTGGTGTTCATTTGAAGTTACTGAAAGACAACTATTTCTTTTCATAATGAAAAAACATAGTGGGACTTGAATTTGTAAACTCTAATTTTCTATGTTTTAGTGCAATGTTGAATTTTGTTGTGGTGAGTTTGGAGATACCTCGATGCAGCTTGTGAATTTACATGGGAAGCTAAAATGGCTATTTCATCTGCATAAGTAGCTGATGTTAGATGAGATGTGGGTAGGTTGACTGTATATAATAAATATAATATAGGACCTAGAATACTACCATGTGAAACACCCGAGGAGGTGGCTGTAGTCTTTGTATTTTATTAAGAAATACCGAATTAATATGTAAGATCCCAAAAATTTATAAATCTGATATTGTAAGTATGGTTTTAGTTTATAACATAAGCCTTACACTGTGAAATTCTTGCTTTACATTTAAAAAAAAAGCAGAAAAATATTGTTTTCCTTTTAAATCCCTGTATATTTCGTCATATATTCTGTGCACCTGCTGACTTCGAATACCAAATTAGTGTTTAGAAATTAATTCTTGCCTATACAGGATTAGAATTATGCTACGTAAAATTAGTTTTTCAAAAACTTTTGATAGGATAAGGAGTAGGCCTATACGATGTTATTTCTGCTGCTGGTTTACCTGGTTTCCACAGAATAATGATTTATGCTATTTTGCGTTAGTTCGAAAAGAACCGAGTTGTAAGGGTTGCATTGTGTAGGTGTGTAAGAGTTTGTACAATTTTTTGGTAAATGCTTGACGATCGCCGCAATAATTAGATCATAGCCTAGAGTTTTTTTGTGTTGACCTTATTTATTCTTCTTCTACCTCTTTGATGGCTAAAGGTCCATGAATGTAAAGTTTTCTGTTTCTTCGTCTGAGAGATTACAAGGGAATGGTGTTAAGGCTTTGGTGAGATGTTCAACAGAGGCATTGCTTTTTATTTATTGCTGCAAACTCAGTTGCTATCATTCTTTTCCACAGGAAGTATGTGCAAGGTTGGCCTTTTTAATTTTTGTACTAATTTCTAGAGTGAGTAATCTGTGTGTTCATTTGCACTAAGGTTTTCTAGATAATTCTGAATTACTTGATTTGTATATTGGTAAAAAAGGTTTTTAATTGTTTGTTAGCCCTGTTCAAGGCTTAGTTATCTAGGGCCTACCTACTAAGTTGCCGACGTTTTTTAACGTTATTGTAACGGCCAAGCGATCTGCTGCTAGTTCGAAGCAGGATGCGACAGTACACACACATTATAAGCCTTAATGACACCAAAGTTTGAAAGATCAGGAATTCTTCCACGATCTGTGGGTTAGTGGGTGGGTTCTCCCGTAGACAGACAAGTGAGAATGTATTTTTGAATAGCAGTCAATAATCGTTGTCCGTCAGTTCTTCTTAAGCAGGAAACCAATGCCCATGTTTTGCGTTGTAGTCCCCTGCTGCTATAAATCTATTGCCCAGATTATTTGAGAAATATTCATTACGTAAATATATATATATATATATATATATATATATATATATATATATATATATATATATACAACCAATCTGAGAATTAATATTTATTGTATTTGATAAAACATTTTCAGGTGCCGACTACTTTGACTTACTAAATGAATGGTCAAAACATTTATTAGTGTTTTTCTCCAAACATAAATTAGGAAAAATTATAAATAACATAAATAAATGTATACTAATATGAATAATCGCTTCTAGATATTTGATAGTTTTTTTATGTTGATAATCCACTAAATGTTGGTAGCAATGTCTATTTATTGTATTATTAAATAATTTTTAACAACATTAGCACTAGTACAAATATACTTAAAACTTAAAAAATCTAGTATTTGTTTATACCTTTGGAGTAGTAAGGTAGTAGTCTAGGTCGCAAAAATATATTTTATCGGGCAACCCCTAGTCTTATAAATAGTAAAAATTCTTGTATTACAATCTCAGTATTTACTTCGATCTGGTCGATAATTTGATATGTCTTTTTTTTTAAATATTGTTTTAGGTTTTGAGAATAGCCAGAAGTGTCATAGAATGACTCTCTATATGATTTTTGTTTTATAAAGTTTTAACTTTAACATACAATATTAGTCTTTAAAACTCACAATAAATTCTATTTCTAGCACTCAATTTTAATCGCAGTACAACAGAGTGGATACGTAAATATGCGTTGCTTTTTGTCGTCAATTTTATTGTATGGTATTATTCACTTTACACTATTAAAATTTATTTAGATGGCTCAAGAATTCCTGCATTTTCTTTGTTATAATTGTTATTGGCTATAAAGTTGACATACTTCTTTACTTACACAAGCAATCTTTTCATCGAAAAGACAGAATATAATTTCGTGCCTTGCTGATATCACACTAGCCTCTTTTTTCACAACCGCAACTACGTAATCTGCATAAGTATCATTTACAATTTCTCACTGTTATATCTATTAATGTATTTATTTCAGTAAGTAATTTAATCAATTGAAAAGCCTACCACAGAATTATTTGGTTTTAGATAACGCATTAACGTGTTTTAAAGAGCCATAAATAGTTACTTTATAATTATAGTATAAACTTTTAATATAATAATATTACCTGGACAATCTGAAAAATTTTGAGCTTAATATAGAAAAAAGCATTTTTTTTCAACTTAAAAGTATCTTAAAAATAGGCTTAAGCTCTGAAAGTAGTAACCTAACAGTGTACGACCCGTCGTCATATGAGGAAAACGAAACGAGCTATCGCTGACCACACTTTCTAAGCAGTTAAACGCCTTCAAGCAAGATATATTGCAACTCATGAAATATTGGCGAGTGAATGGAGCAGTTAAAAAGCATAACGTTTCTGGGAAACTCAATTTCTCCCCAAACACAATACCTGAAACATCGTTCCCATGTCGAGCAGGAATCCTAGCCTCACTACACTCAATATTTCTTGAGAACTGGGCATTGCAAAAAACCCTTTCTCGTCAATTCGCACTATGAGAAGGCACCTACAGTCTGCCGAGCTGCACGTTCGCCAAAAACACTAATAGGCGACTATGAAGTTATTGATTTAATACTTATTTTTGATTTTAACCCAAAGGCTCATGATTAATTACATTAAACTGTTTCAATACTATTTTATTTTCATTGGGTTTATTATTTATTACACGTGTTTGAAGCTGTACTTGATTATTCTGTTAAATTACATTCATTATAATAACATATTTAACAAAACATTTCTTAGTTTATACTATTAATCAGACAGTACCCGCAGTACTAAGTCGTGGTGTACCAATGGAAGTGTTTCGTTCCAGAACTCAAGTTTTATCAAATATCTTCCAGATGGAATATAAGAAGGAAAATTTATGTAATTAGTTGACATATTAGACAGCAAATATGAACCCTGAAAAAAATAATCATAAACGTATTTGTTGATTTAAACAAAACAAGACACAGTACGTTGAGAAAAGGACATTGCACAAGATTTCCTGTACTTTCATACATATCTCTTACGCCGTACAAATTATCTCGAAGTATTTGGCAGTAGTCTGAGTAGTCGGTCAAACCTTCACGGGATTTACATCATATAACATGTAATACAACCTGGTCTTAACCTAAAATTCTCTTAAGTTAATAAAATTTACTTATACTCACATGAATTTGCACTTACCGTCATGGTAGGTCCTAAATCATTTACAACCACTGAATATAAAGTCATACTTTGATTTGCTTTATCGACAGATGTTGTGAAATTTTGATAGACAAATGTATTGAAATAAGTGACTTGGGCTACTTCAAAATAAACACTTTTAGCTTCTGGTTTTGGCTGAAAATTAATACCAAAAAATTATGATTTTACTGGAGATTTTAAAAATTTACCAGATTTAAAAGGAACACCGTTGAACACAATAGTGCAGGTATTAGGTAGCCCATGTTTATTACAGAAAAAACCACTTGATTTTAAATATATGGCAAATAACTAAAATTATACAACTATTAGAAACTGTATACAAAAACAAGATATTGGCATTGTGTCATAGTTTGTAATTAAAAAAATCATAACTCACCAGTTTGCCCTTAGCGCGTATAGCGTGTGCATTACAATAGGCACATTTATATACCCGTATTATTATCAAGACACTTCACATTATTCCGAAATCTCCAAGATTGCACATGATCTACTGATTGTATCTTAATTACCAAATTGAACTAAAATTATTTTGTTGATATGAGACTAAATGTAGCAAGGGAAAATTTAGTAAAGTACAAGTCTTTTTTGTTCAAACTTGCACATTTGGTTAGCTTTAATAACCTGATTATGAAATAGTTATTTATTTTTACTGGTCGCTTAAGATAAACAGATATGACTTCAAAAATTACGTTACCCCGTTAAATTCCGAATAAATATTAAACCTTACGTGTATTGTATACTAGAGAATAATCATCCACATTTAATGATCTACTACCATTTTATATATGTCCACAAAAAAATATTATAATTTAGATTTGCAGAAGATATTAAATTTATGAAACTATAAACTGTCTAACGGTAATAGACCAGATAAGTTGTAAAAAGAAAAAACAAGTCTTGGTATCGCTGTGCATATAATCTTACAATTAGCTGTATTGTTTAATTAGTGGTTTTCCAAATGTGTGTTTTAAAAATTTGTTTCAAAGGATCAATAAAAATATTAATTCTTCATGTTTTGGGTAGTAAATTTTCCGAAAATTTTGTAACATTTATTATTATTGAAAACTACTAGGCATTCGTCCGAAAACGTCTCTTTGTTTTAGGCATTTATTTTATAGAGTTTGCTTAACTCTCTAATCAACAAGCTTCTCCATCTAAGCACTTTTGCCAGCATTTCGTTTTCACCCGCTCTATTTTCATATTACATTTGTCGTAATGTTTCATAGACTTTGTCATTATCTAATGGTAAAGCGTGTTCTGAATATAGGTTAACCGCTTTTCTTTTTTTAATATTTTCGTTTAGGTTATATGATTTTGTTTTTATATTTCATTGTAAAGATTTCTTTTTTCAATATTGTGTTTTGATAAAATATTTTAGATCTCTTATAGCATCTTCTGATAGTGCCTTTTTCTCTTTTTTGTTGTTTTTTTTTATTCTGCTCTGCCTTATATTTTCTCTTATTAGTTATTTCTGTTCCCAGTAATTGCTTACTTTTGTTACTTCATTTCTTGAATTTTGTATATTGTGACGTTTTATATTGTTTAGCATCTCCACCAATTGCTTCAGAACTATTTTTGTTTATTACATTTATATCTTCTTTGGCATTCATATCTTGGGCTCCCTATTTAGGCTATTTTCTATATATAGTTTAAATTCGTCTAGATGTTCTCTGATTTATTTGCATAAACTTTAGTTGGTCTTTCATTGTTTTTTTTTTGGTCATGTTTTAATGTGGTAGCTATTACTATAATTGTTAATAACATCAACATTACTGAAAACGTATTTTTCTTTACTAATGATGTGGTCTATTTTTTTATTCTTTTATCGTGGTTTATCCAAGCCCATCGTTCCTCTTAAAGACGTGTTCATATAAACCGCTCACGTTCATCAAAGTTGGTTAACCTAGTATCCCATTTATCGAACCTGAGTCTATTAACACATTTTTCATTAAGGTCTATTTGATCACCTATTTTACTATTTAAATCTTCTATTGTTAGTGCGAATTTCGTCAACCTTCTATAAGTCTTATAGGACTTTGAAAATATTATCGTAGCACTTCTGAACTTCTTCATTATTATAAGATGCTATTGGTGGTAATCTATTGGCATTATTTTATCTTTGTTAGTTTATTTATTTTTACATTAATTGATGTAGTTTATATTACCGTTACATTTTTATTTTCATTTCATATTTTATTAATTAGGAAACTTATACTCCCGTGGTTTGAATCTGAGTTATCGTTATCCTAGAGTATGTATTTCTTTGCTAATGTAACATAAGTTTTACTGCTCCTATTTGCTTCGCTCAATTCGATAATATCCCATTTAAGTTTCTAATCTGTCGTTATATAAAATAGATTTAACATTTCTAATTACAAAGTTTATCGCTTTTTAGCAGCTTACCCTTGTTCAGGTATTTTTTGCATTATGTGAGAAAAGAAAGAAAACTTTCTTTTTCGGGGACTGAGAGTGAATTATAAAATTTATTTTTCATGGTAAAGGTGGTAAAGTTGCATAAAATATACTAAGCATAAAACGTGCTGTTGTGATCAAATTCACGACGGAACAACTAATAGAAACTTACCACACTTAACGTTCTCTTGTAGCTTGGCGGCGGATATCAGCGCGCTTTGGCTTGGCGGCATTAAACCTGGGGGTGGGTTCTTACTTGGCTAGATGTATTAGAACACCACGGATGAATACGGAACACACAAAAAAAGGCAATCGACAATGCGCAATCAAAGCGCGCTATCGGATTTGTACAAAACGCTGTCTCTCAGAAAGGTTGAACTTGGAATGGTGGGTCAGTGGTCAAAATCTCTCTCAGTCGTGAACGGGGGTGGGCAAGTAGAAATCAAGGTTGCGGTAGAGATGAATTAGAACCAAATGTGTTTTAGAGACGTACACAAAACTGTATATTTAAGTAAATATTTTCTCTGCCAGGATTACACCAATGTAACTACATAAAGACGTCTGATAAGATAGAAATATTTACTTAAAAAAATTTTTAATAATGCAAGAATCGATTACCGCTATATTAATTTAATTAAGCAACTCTACAAGAATGCTACACTTCATATACGGACTACAAAAACACTAATTAAATTAATATTAACAGAGTAGCACGACAGTAGGATACGATGTTCTCCATACTATTTGCGTTTACTTAGGAGACACATTTAAGAATGCTGAATAGAATAATCGCGGAAATATTAACGGCAAAGGACTACACCACTTAAGGTTCGCCAATGACATCATAATGTTTTCAAAATCAAAACTTAAATGAAAAAATTTAATAAACAATATACCAAAAGCCACAAAAATAATAACATTTTAGCAAAATTATGTACACGGCTAATTAATCAGATATAGAAGAACAAATGGCAATCGAATTAAACAAATTGAAAGAACAAGTAAAAATAAATACAACTACGCTGGGAGAAAGCAAACAAGAATTAGGTATCGACGAACAAATACAATTAACATAAAGCATAAACGAATATCTAAAAAATCTTACAAAAATAGAGATATCTTTTTCTATGAAAGTTCAATTGTAGCATCAGTATAACTCTTAGTAACATTATATAGAAATAAAACTTAGACATTTACTAAATTTATTCTACGTAAACTCCAAATAGATCATAAGGCCACAAAAAAGAAATATTTTAGGTATATATCTAAGGAATCAAAGAACAAATAAATATATCATATCAAAAACGAAATGCAAGACTGAACCGAACTAGACATTTAGCTCTAAAAGAAGAAAACTTTGAAAGAATAAGAGAGGTATAGAAGGTCCTCAGATAAGTTGGGGCGATGACGTTTGAGGAACGGGCTCACTTATAGACAGCTAGCCAGAAATAGAAAAATAACCAAATTCATAATATATCTAAAGGATAAAAATAAACTTGTAAAATAATAAAAAGTATTATAACTGTTTTTGTACTACGCAACAAAAGTTATAAAATTTATCACGTTAAATGGCAATTTTGTAGAGATCAAGTGTTCGAGATTAAAAGCCATTTAGAAACTGTCAGATAGATTACTTATTATCACTTAAAAGAGATGCCGCATGATTTACTCAAAATGCACAGCGCAGCGGAACTGGCCTTGACAGCGAGTATGAGCCTTCGTTCATCTAGAGCCGCCGATGCTGTCTCTATTCTCAAGATCATCACAACTTCATCTCCTTCTGAGGTTGCTAAGTATAAGGCAGCTTAAAAATTTTTGCCGATCATCCTCTGAGTAAAGAAATTTCCGGCGATCTTACACTTTCAGATCTTGTAGAAGGGAAAATGACTAGAAAAACGTATCAGTTGGTTTGCAAAAATGAAATACAGAACAAAGCTAGAGTTTATCCTTCGTATCATAAAGTTTGGGATGCTAAAACCCGAAGTTATCCGCCGTGTGTTAAAGTTACAGAGACTCCAGCGGAAGTTCCGTTACAATCATTATTGCACCACATAGTAAGCAGAACGTCGAAAATATATAAACAGTGACAGCGAACAAGAGCAAAGTAAATATAAAGAATTAAGAAATAAGATTCAACATGAATGCAAAAAAGCCAAAGAACAATATATAAAGAACAATTGTGAAATTATACAACAAGATCTACTTTTTTAGGGAATCGGGCGACCGTGCATTGCCAAGAAAACTAAGAAGAAATTTGAAATGTTGGACGAAGTGTTTGAGTATCCAGCTTATAGCTCAGATGCTACCCCGTCAGATTATCCGAAATCTTGCAGATAGATGGCAAAAAAATTATAAAAAAATGATAGCGTTTAGAAAGATAATTTTCGTTGTTTTTAAAAAAATGTTTTTGCAAAACTTTTGGGATAACCAACCTATTTTTAATATTTTTTAAACCAGCATATGTAAATTGTAAAATAGTGGTTTCTAATTATTAAACAAACAATTATTAATAGTTCCACTGTAATTTCTTTAGCGGTGTTATTAAAAACTACACATTCTCGCTATTAAACCACTCGAAAAAAAATTAAAGTCGGCTCAATTCAATTACAACGTAGTTTTTTTTGTGATAACTAAGATAATGTGTATCACATAATAATGTGTAGCACAACATCGTCTTCTAGTCGAATTATTTTTAAAAGAGCAAAAAACTGATGTATTATTGATCTCAGAAACCCATTTTACGAAAAGGAGCTACTTCAACATTCATAATTATACTACATACCACACCAACCATCCCGATGAAGCAGCTCACGCTGGCTCGGCAATTATTATGAACAACAAAAATCTCACTTCGTCATGGATGCCTTCGTTACTAGTTATATACAAGGCACTATAACCAACGTCCAAAGTCCTAGTCGTCCACTAATAGTTGCTTCGATATACAGCCCGCCTATGCACTCTGTCAAACAAAATCAATATGAAACATTCTTCAACAATCTAGGTAACAGGTTCTTAGCTGTCGATGACTTCAACGCCAAAAATCCAATCTAGGGCTTGGGGTTATCAACAACCAAAGGACGCGAATTACACAAAGCCGCACTGGCTAACAACTACAACTACATATACACCGGGGAGCCCACATACTGGCCGGCTGACCCACATAAAGTACCTGATGCCGTAGATTTCTTTGTTACCAAAGTATTATCTCCAAGATACTGTAAATTAGAAACGTCCTTCGACCGTTTTTCAGATCATTGGGCTATAAAAGTTACAATTAGCACTTCTATTATTGCAAAGCAAAAAACGTTTT
This sequence comes from Sinelater perroti, assembly GCA_036346155.1. Classification (NCBI taxonomy): domain Eukaryota; kingdom Metazoa; phylum Arthropoda; class Insecta; order Coleoptera; family Elateridae; genus Sinelater; species Sinelater perroti. The sequence goes on from JARFIY010000359.1 coordinate 7,653,735, forward strand.
CCCTTTACAACCATCACACAAACTGGGACCTATTGAGAGAGTACCTAACGAACAATACAACAATTAAAGCTTTATTGAAACCATAAGCTAACTAAAAACGTTCAGAATGCAGCCTACTACTCAACGCCGACTGTTCACAAAAATTCGAAAGTTATCGAAAATTATCCATTCTACATTAAAATTAAAATCGAGGATAAAAGAAGATCCAGGCGAATCTGGTAGCAAACTAGGAATGCTATATTTTAAATTATAACTGAAATCTATCATATAAACATCAAGAAAGCGTCCGGGTATGATATAATTACTGCTAAACTACTAAAAGAACAGCTACATAAAGCTATAATGTGCATACTACAAATATACAATACAGTCTTGAGATTGCAGTACTTCCCACTGTTATGGAAATTCGGCCAAATAATACTAATATTAAATCCGGGCAAACCTGCACATGAGGTTACCTCATATAGGCAGATAACTCTCCTACCAATACTGTCAAAAGTATTAGAGAGATTAATACTAAAGAGAATGTCAACCATAATTGAAGAAAAAGAAATTATCCTCCAACATCAATTTGGGTTTCGCCAACAACACTCCACATTAGAACAGATACACGGAGTCGTAGATGTAATCAAAAAGGACTTTGAGGAACAAAGATACTGTGTTGCGGTATTCGTTGATGTCAGTCAGGCTTTTGACCGGCCTTCTATACAAAATTAAACGGTCGTTTCCACAACAATATTTTGTTCTCTTTAAATTATACTTAAGTAAGACATGTTACCAAGTAAAGTACGGCAACAGCCAGTCTGGACTCTACCCAATAATGATAGGAGTTCCTCGGGGCAGTGTTCTGGGACCAACCCTATACCAAATATTTACAGCTGATTTACCATATAATGACAACACAATGATGGCCACTTACGCGGACGATACGGCGTTATTAGTTTCTCACCAAGATCCACTACAAGCTTCGACAATTCCACAAAGTAGTCTCGTCATAATACAAAAATAGTTGCACAGCTAGCGCTTACAAATTAATGAAACCAGATCTACAGCCATTACGTTTACGACACAACTCTGCTCCTCCGGTTACATTAAATGGTATACAACTCGCCATCGACAAGTGATTAACATGGAAACCCCATATTACAAAAAAGATAAGGCAACTAGATGCTATGGTAAAAAGGATGTATTGGCTTTTAGTGAAAAAATTCAAGTTATCGCTAGAAAATAGTGTGTGTACAGGACAGTTTTAGTTCCGGTGTGGGCGTACGGCATACATCTAACATCAAACATTGATATTCTGTAAAGATTCCAGAGCAAAACTCTTCGTGTAATGACCAACGCTGAATGGTTCATTAGCAACAAAACACTTCACGATGACTTAAAAGTTCCATGTATCAGAGATGAGGTTAAAAGACGAACAGTCACCTGTCAATCGAATAAGAACTCGCCCGAATGTATTAATGCTAAATTTATTAGACATTAATAATATCACTCGTGGATTAAAAAGACCTAAAACGCTAGACCTTACTAACTAGTACTCGTTATATTGATATGTTCAGGGACTCGCCAATGGGCGACACTCTCTCCACATGCCAGTATTTTAGTTTAGTTTAGTAATTAAGTATTACATCAAATTTGCTCGTTAGCCTTTGGGCTAGTTGTAAATTAAGCATATAAAATAAACAAAAGAAATAATATAGGTGTGGCTCCACTGGGTGTTATCCTTTTCACACCCAAGAATTAAATAAAAAATAAATCATAAAATTAGCTCATAGAATGTATTCTAATATTTTGATTGCTAATATATAATTTAAAAAGATATTTATTTAGAGCGTTTTCTAATCATATGCTAAATATTTTATCACATACACGGTTTTGCATCTTTTGGTTTTAGCTGATTTTCTATATTTGACATAGAAGTGACACTGTTGTAGATAAATTGTAATTAAAATTGTGACAGTCAAAATAACACTTTGCTTATAGGATAAAAGAAAATAATTAATAATAAATAAATAACTAATAATAAATTAATAATAAAATTAATAAATAATATTACTTTTATATCACGGCTGTTGCCCGAGTAATTTTGTTCGTTTTATGCTTATTATATATTATTATATATTATATATTATATATGATGAGTATTTCAGACAATATTTTTTAAATAAGGTTTGTACAAAATATTCATGCATGCCCTTAAAAAGGGAGCAATTGTTCATACAATACAAGGGTGTATAGTCCTTGCTAAAGATTTGTTTTCCACCCCATTTCCCGTTTTAGAAAACTGTTTATCTGTCGGGTTTACCTGGGATATGTCCTTTACTTATTAGCTTTTATGTCTTTGTATTACGTTTGTGACAATAAATGTAGCAGCATAAATTTGCAAAAATTGTTTTACGCCACCCTGCATAATTTAAATTGTCCACCATATACACATACCACTGCTTGCGCTTTAATAAAACTGGGGTTTCTCTTTGAAGAAGTACAAACCATACAAATAAAAGAATTACAAACTATTTAACTGTAATCTCGCAGTTAAAACCAAATATACATAACCTTGTTTATTGATTATGTATTTCCCTGTGATTATTATGTACAGGTTGTTTTAGTTATAAGACGAAAATATGTTAGATGCTACGTTATAACTGTCGCAGTGAAATTTAAAGAATTTTTTAAAAAAATACCGTAATTACTTTCTTAATCCTTGATTTTAGACCTCCGGTTTAATAGCCAGCTTAACACGAGATGCAACTTTGTTTTGATTTTTTTATAACGGATATAAAATACATAGATCACAATATTAGTGATATAGTATTTCAAAATCCTTTTAATCAAATGTTATGTCAAACTTAATACTGAGCTGTTTTCCATAGATTTGTTTTATGTTGGTATAAAAGGCTGATATAATTGAAGAATATTCCTAGTGCGGCAAGAAATTGAATGAGCTATACAAATAATTGTATTTTTAACGGCGTGCAATAATGTAAAATTATATTAAAGGTACATTGACACAAAAGTTTTTATTTAAAATGTTAGGCTAATCTTAAGAGAAAAATTAAATCATTTATATTTGAGGACTTTTATTTTTAATAATAGCTTTCTAGGAAATTTTTTAAACTGAAACAGTTTGAGATAGTAACGACTGGCTTAACAAGCTGAAAAAACACAAGCAGTTTACTATTTTTCCCGACAAAAAGCTGTTATTTAATTATTCCTGTATGCTGCGACTCATAAAAATAAAAAAGTCCTCGATTGAAAATGCCGGTTTTAACTTTAAATATTGAAGTACTGCAACTAACCATTTTGGATTACTACCAAAGGCAAAATTTATTTAGTATAAAGGAATACATTATTTTCAGGTTTCTGGGTTGCCTTTCTGCAAAAGGGCAATTAAATATGTTTTATATTTGCTCAAAGATTAGTGTAAATTACTAATAATTGTAATCAAATTTACTAGGCCTATAAAAGCCAGTTTAATGTTTAAAAATAGCTCCTGCCTCTCGTACTGCTCTAAATGTTTTTCAATATAAAAATTACAAAATAAGGAAAATTTTAAAGACGATGTTTATAATGTTTATTTATCAAAAAACAATAATTTTTAATTCAACATTAGAAAAATGTAATTGTTAGTTTGTACTAATTTTTAATGGATTTTTAATATAGCTGTATTAAAATTATGCTCGATGCGGAAACGTAATTGAAAATGTTCATACAGAACGAATTTTCTTGTTAAATATAGCGGTATGAATTGTAATACGGCGCATTTGAAATGTATATTTGTATTTTCTGACAAAAATAAGTATATTGATGTTTTTAAGCAATGCTGGTATACCTTTTTAACAGTATACTCTTCTGCATGTTAGTATTTATAATTTTGTCTAATTTATATTTGGAGAAAAACACTGGTAAACCTTTAAGTCATTGATATAGTGAATCAAAATAGTAGGTATCTGAAAATATTTTATAAGATACAATAGATATCAATTCTCAATTATTATATATATATATATATATATATATATATATATATATAAAAAGATTTAAAAAAATTCTATGAAGAACAAATAGAGCAAGTAATAGAGGACAACAAAAGCATGAAGTGCCTGAAAAGAAGATATGGGAAACGAGAAATCGTTGTAGTGAAAGACTCTGCCGGAACAGAAATAAGAAACATAGACGAGATCCTAAAAACTACGGAGAAATACTATAAAACACTATATGGGTCGCACATTAAACAACCTGAGGGGCCAAAAGAGAATTCTAAAATAGTAAATGTAGGATCTGAGGATATGCCGGAGATCAGTGAAGACGAAATTTTGCATGCCCTGCAGACGATGAAAAACAATAAAGCGCCGGGAGATGATAATATAATAATAGAAATGAACAAAGTAGCTAAAGAAATAGTAATCCCCAAGCTAAAAATCCTATTTAACATGTGCCTACAATAAGGGAGAATACCAGATAACTAGGATAACGCCGTGATAGTAATTTTGTTTAAAAAAGGGGACGCATTACTATTACAAAATTACCGCCCTATCAGCCTACTTTCTCAAATGTATAAATTGTTAACAAAGATCTTGACTAACAGATTATCACAAAAATTAGATGATTATCAGACAGTAGAGCAAGCAGCTTTCAGAAAGGTATATGGTACCTGTGACCATTTACTTACTGTTAAAATTCTAATCGAGAAATCCATCGAATATAACCTGCCTTTGTTCATGGCTTTTATTGATTATGAGAAGGCGTTTAACTGCGTTGAATACTGGGCAATAATGAAGGCACTTAATTGTGCTAGAATAGATTCCCGATATACAACACTGATAAGTAATATATACAAACACGCTACAGCAACAATTAAATTACATGCATATAGTAATAAATTCTCAATTGATAGAGGTATTAGGCAAGGAGACACAATGTCTCCAAAATTATTTAATTTGGCACTTGAAGAAATATTTAAAAATCTCGACTAGTCAAATAGGGGTATTAATGTAAATGGGGAAAAAATGAATCATTTAAGATTTGCCGACGAGGTAGTTCTATTTGCAGACAACAAAGACGACTAACAAATTATGATAAACGAATTAGAAAAAACGTGTAAGAAAATGGGTCTAAAAGTAAATTGGAATAAGACGAAGACAATGTGTCTTGAGAGCCCACAAATAAACATAAATGGAACTATCCTAGAAAATGTCAACGAGTATATATATCTAGGACAAACTGTAACATTAAGGAAGGAAAACAGAGAACACGAGATAGATAGAAGACGTCTGGCGTGGGCAGCTTTTGGAAAGCTAGCTTATATTTTAAAAAACAACAAAATACCCCAACGCTTGCGAACTAAGGTATATGACCAATGTATACTTCCCATAATGACATACGGCGCTCAAACATGGACATTAACGAAACAAGTAAAAACAAAACTGGAAGTCACTCAGCGAGCAATGGAGAGAGCAATGATTGGAATTACAATACGAGACAAAAAAAAGAAATAAATGGATAAGAGATAGAACTGGGGTCGCGGATGTAGTGAAAAGAGTGACGAAATTGAAATGGGAATATGCAGGACATACAGCTCGGATCAAAGACAGGTGGAACGTTAAAATCCTCCAATGGAGACCATAGACAGGCAAGAGACAGCGTGGCAGGCCAATAATGAGATGGCAAGACGACATTAAGAGAGTAGCAGGACTGCCATGGATGAGAGTCGAACAGAATCGCGCTACATGGAAGAATTTGAGGGAGACCTATGCCCAATACTGGGCGCAATGAGGGTTAAAGAAAGAAAATATATATATATTGTTTACATAAAGAAGAGTAACTGAAATCTACGAACCTAATTAAATATTAGCTTTTGAAGAGAGGTCGTTCATAACAAACTTTTAAATAAGCTTAACAAAACTGTAAAGCGCTTTTCATCGTTGAAATAGCCAAAAGTCGCTAGGAGCCAGGTCAGGTGAGTAGGGAGTACGAGAATCACTTAAAAGTTGTTAGGATTTGTAGCACCCACCTGGAGAACACTTTCAGCATTTTCAGGTCTTCATGCAGGATTGTGTGCACAGATACCACAGTAATGCCAATTTTGGAGGCAATGTGTTCCACATTCATTCGGCGATCCTCCAAAACAAGTTTCTCCACTCGCTTGATCATGTCGTCAGACCGGCTAGTGCAAGACCGAGATTGTTATCACACGACGTTCGCTTTCTTTGAACTGTCGCACCCACAAACGCACATTAGACCCATCCATAACACCGTCACCCATGTCTCACTTACTGACGATGAATTTAAATAAGTGTCATACCACGCAAATGGAGAAAACAAATGATTATATGCTGATCTTGTAGTAAAAACGTCGCCATTTTAAATATTAAAAACAGTCCTCACACTCGCCGTTGCCGCAAGGGTCCTGTGCCGTGCAGTACTGGCATCCCTGTCACGTGTTCATTCACAAAGAGTGCGCACGTATTTTGAAACAAATCGCATGTTTCTATCTATTCCCAGTCCTGAGAAAAAAATTCGGAAATATTATAACTTGAATGTACCTCGTATTCGTTTTGATTTTATATATACAAAATTTACCAGAATATTTAAAGCACCCAGCCAAGAATATTATTATTATTATTTTTGGAACTAATTTTGTTTATTTCAATAGAAGGAAAGATTTGAATACATAGGAAATTACGTTTCTTTGATGGAATAACAAAAAAGTTATTATTAAAAGTGCGTTGATCTAGATAATATAATAAAGTTAAAGTAACACGAAAATTCCATTTAGCTATCTTTGGCTCGTTCATTTTAGCAATTTATTTACAGACAGATATTTGGAAATTGCACAAACGATATAATTGTTTCTATTTTTATTCAAGGTTATCTTATCGCTTTAAAGCCTGTATGCACGTAATCTCAATTATAATTAGTATCAAAACGTATTAGTACTTTGGTCGCGTAAATCGGCACATGAAGCACTAAAGCCATGATACGAGGATATGTTTTTATACATAAAATTTTATTCCTTAATTTGTTATACATTGAAGTAAATTTTAAACACAGTCGTAATGCTAGTTAAACCAACAGATATATTTATTTAACAACTTTGATTAAATACACATTAAATAAATTTATATTTTTATACCTTTAAACATGTGATTTGTTAAACGTTTTATTAATTATACAACCACAAAATGTCATATTTTTGTAAAACACCTACTTAGTAAAATACATTTCAAATGACATTTTACTTTTACTTTCACTGCACTGTACTGTAACGTCCTTTTAACTCCTTGTTCGGAGCATAGGGCTTCCACGGTAATTTTCCAGCGGGTCCTATTTTTTGCTAGCCCTTTTAGTTTTCTCCATTCTTTTTCTACTGTCTTTGTTTCATTGGTTATCGTTTTTCCTACATGGTTTTTAGTTAGACTGTTTTCTGTTATCCCTACGGGTTTCAGTCCAGGCTGTCTTTGTTGTTGTTGTTCTCTCTGCAAGTGAGTATCCTATCCCGTTTTATTTCTTTTTTTATTGGTATATACACTAATAGCTTTTTTCCTCCACATATAGTCTCATTTGATCTGCATTGGATATTACTTTTGGCTATCTAATAACAAAATACGTCTTAATCATCTGGTTATGAAAGTCTGTATTTTATTTTTTAGGGTTTGGCATTTAGCCAAAATTTATACCTTACCCCACGGTGTAATTAAAACTGAGGCGTCTTGTCTCCAAACTATAATACTTCACTCCTTCATTAAATATATACTTATTTAGCTTATTCTTATTTTTGTTATGGCTTATTGAAATCCCGAGAAAGCTGTTTTAGTAAGTTTTCTTCAATGTAGTTATTTTTGCTTGTTAATACTGGATTGTTTTGTTTCTTCATTTTTATTAATGTTTTTAATGTTATTAATATTATATTTATATTAAAACATTATAAACCAAATTGGAATTTTTGGAGTGTTGCAAACAAACTATTTACTTCGGAAGATTTTTTTCGATTCCAAAAATCGCTTTTTTGTTTAAAACCGTTGTTCGTTGTATTTTTCACAATCCTAAGAAATTTGAGTTACCATGTTTATAACTTTTGATAGTTGATTCCCATGTATATTTAGCGCTGAATACAAAAATGTCCCTCATTTTTTCTATCGCGTCAGAATTTTTTTCAAATCACAATTTCAGAATTTGTAAAAGTCGAAAAACCGCAAGAATATAAGACTTTCTTCTTATATATTTTTAATTTTTTTTGTCTTATACTATGAATTATTATAGCTAAACAGGGGCCTGAAAAAATTCTTTTCTCTGTACCTGAACCAGGAAAATGAAGTTTCAGCTGCTAGCAGATTATGGTTTTATGAATTTTCTTTGGTCAAACCAAATCATTTAGTTCAGACTTTGAAAAAAGCTTTGATGCACGCCTATCTTTAGGTTCGCAACATCTTGATGTTATCTTCATTTGAATCACTTACGTAGTTGTCTACTTTTTTAAATTTTCTGGTGGAATTAAAACTGGTACGTCTGGACTCTGAGAAACTGAACGTAATGTGGTTGGTATATTTGGATACACGATCCTTTTTCTTTATTCTTCAAATTGAAACCTTGAACATCAGCCGAACAGAAGTAAAAATAATTGCTGTAATTTAGTGGCTCTCGCCGCACCATTGAAACTGCAAATCTGAAAGCATCTTGTTCTCCCTTTCACCACCGTCTGTCTTTCAACACATCTGCAGTAAATGTAGTGTAGTACCCAAGTTTTGTCTTTATCTTCTATGTTCACTCCGAAGTACGCATATAACATTTCTCGATCGAAACTTGTTCTTTATTGTCTTTCCATCATTAACTCCCCATAAATGTAACAAAAAAAATTTGGAGACTTTTTACAGCCTCTTGAAGCTATTTTAGTAACGGAAAGTTTACTTTGTAACCTAAAAATAAATTTTGCACTTACAAAAAGCATTTGAATTCGAAAATAGCTAATGGTTGAAATAGCTCTGAGAGTTGTACGGATAGTTGCAAAAAAACATGTTATATCTTGTTAAGTCTTGTCACAATCTGTCAAATCTCAGTTACTCATACTTTCGGCCAACCTGTTGACACCACTGAGCAATGGAGAGCCAACTCTCCTGCCGTCTCGTTATATTCAACTCAAACAATTTTGTAAATTCCATAAGGACATTTAGAAAGAAAGATGAGGAAGGGAAGTGTTTTAGAGGCCCAATGTACTTCTTAAAAATTAAAACAAATAATAAAAATATGTAATGTAATAAAATAGAAAAATAGGCTCATTTATAGTAATTTTTATTAGAAAACTTAAAGGGTTAATGAACGTCCTCTATTCCTCATCCGACGCTCACTTGTTTTGCTATTATATTTATTTATTATACAAAAAACATTTCATGTTTATTATATAGTATCAGATTTTCGCAATTTTTCGACTTTTTAACAATTCTGAAATTTGCGATTTTCTAAAAATCCTGACGTAATGATAAAAAATAAGATCATTTTCGGATTCGGTGCTAAAAAATACATAAGAATAAATTGTCAAAAACTAAAAAACACAACCATTGCAGGCTTGGGTTATCAATTACTAAGTTTATATTATTAATGTGGTAGAATACTGGGTTGCGTCGTCTAATTCATCGGTTTGTTTTATTCGTTTATTGGTTTACTTATTACACGTGTACTTAATGTGGTAATCATTGAAGTACGATTGGAAGATAACTCATAGTTGGATTCTACTCGCACGTAGTTTGGTGATATACGGTTGAGTACAAAAATGTTAAATGAATCTAAAATTTTGTTAGGTTCAGTTGGCCAATATATTGGTTTGCCGGTGCTGAGGTATCTGGAATTTTGACTGGTTATGGTATTTACAAGATTTCTTCTCTTTCGAATAGTAAGTTTCGCTCCCCAATTGATATGTTTTGCATTCCAGTCACTTCCTAACAGGAATTTTATTTCTTGTAATTGGAAGAATGTTGTGTACTCATTTAAAGTCTTTGAGGGCAGTAGATCGCCGATATTGTAAAAGGCCATGGGTTGGAGTCGCGTTGAACGTTGGCAGCTTGTACTTTGTCCGTTTGGTAGTGAAATAATTTGTGATGACTAAACGCGTTTTGAATTATAACCGCTGCAATTCCGTCTGCTGTATCATCTGGGTGAAATATGTGGCAGACTTTATAAGTTGGTATCTGGAACACTGTTCTAGTAGTAAAATGTGTTTTCGATAATAAAGCATTGTCTATTTTGTGCATCGGCAGAAAATACTGTAATTTAAATGTACGGTTTGATAGTCCATTGGCCTTCCAAAGCACTATACGTAATTAGTGATTCATTATTAATCAATTTTACTTATTATAGTACTTAGCATGTTTAGTACCATGTTGTTTTGGTTGATGAGTTGATTAAATACTGCTTTAAACTCGTTTCGGAAGATTGACAGCTGTTCTGATAAGTTGGGTGACTGCTGATTTTGGGCGATTTAATGTGAATAGGGTGTTTGTTGATTGAATGGAATTTGTATTTGTGGTTGATTGGGATTGACTGGAGGAAATTGTTTTCTGTCAAAGTTCGGTGGTATTTTGAATGGTTTGGTGAGGTCTTGACGTGGTTGATTTGTTGATTTGCCTCTTATTTTTTGTAAGTTTTTATAGATATCACATTTTTTTAGTCGACAACGTGGTCTCCCTCACACAGTGCACATTTTTCATTGGTATGTGGGGGTTTCGTACACACGGTTGTATCATGTTGGCCGCCACGTTTAACGCAAGCGTATGATTTTGCGCACTATGTTTTTATGTGTCCATAGCACTGGCTTCTTGTGCATTGGACTATGTTATTTTTCCTTGTAGGTGCTTCTACATTTATTTTCATATTGCGTAGATATTTAATATTATAAATACTTTTGTTGTTTTCTTTAGGGTCCATGTCAACAAGTAGAAAGGGAATGACTCTTTTGGTTTTTGATGTTTAATGGTAAGTACATTGCGAATATTGTGTCTGAGTTTTTTCAATTCCTCTTTTATTTCATCGGTTGGTATTGAATGATGTAAATAAGTTTTGTACTACGCCTTGCAGTAGTATTGTTCTTTTTCAATTATTAGTGTTAAATACTTTACTATTTTATGATATTTTGTTACTCTCTCTCTCTCTCTCCCTTTCTCTCTCTCTCTCTCTCTCTATATATATATATATATATATATATATATATATATATATATATATATATATATATATATATATATATATATATATATTAGTATAGGTATATGGTTTTAGAGTTTTGGTTGATTATTATAGTTTATTGAGATATTCTTTGTTTTGTTAGTTTGTATGTTTTCTTCGAAAAACTCTGTATCTGTTTTGAATGGGTTACTTGTCGTGACTACTTCAGGAGATTGGTTTATCCCTTTTCTCTTCTTGACTATTTGCCACGTTAATTTATTTGTTGTTTTCGGTTCCTCATTTGTCTTGTTTTCGCTGTTGTTTTCCGTATTATTCGTTGATAAAGTGTGATTAGTTACATATTGGACTAAATATTGATTGAGTGGTTGATAAGTTTGATGGAATATTCGTGGGATTATTGGATAACCTGTTTGTTGCAAAGGGATTATATTGTATGTAGAATGTTGGCTTGAATATGAGAGTAAAGAGTTTGTTAGTTGCTGTTGTGTATTAGTATTATTAAAATATTAACCCTGTGTATAATTAACTGCTGACTAGGTTAGAAAATGCGTTTCGTTCAGCAATAGGTTTTTATCGCCTTTGAATGTTTACTATCGTTAGCGATAACCACATAATAAATATAACATATAAATTGAAAATGATATAACTATACAGTGATAGAATATTAACATAAAATATCTTATGTTTAGATTTAACATTATGATCAAACCGACATGGTATTAGTATTACTTAGTTGAATATGTCTTAATTATAGATTTGTTGCTAAACTTATTAAGGAACAATTTCACAAAATTTGTCTTAATGTAAAAGAATCTTCTGATAATTCTTATTTTAACATGTTTTGCAGAGTTGATATAAATATATATATTTTCGTCTCGTATATAATCAGCATAGTTCAATTCATTTTTACCTTATAAAATTTAATAAAAATTATATTTCGACAAAATCTCTTACAATGATCAAATATGTAATAAAATTATGCTTGCTATTGGTTACTTTGTCTTTTTTTAAGCAATGCTAAATATTTTAATATTTTTGATAGGAAATTTACTAAAACATACTTGAAATAAATCTTTTTCTAGAACTGTTTATCTCAGTACTGCCGCTGGTTAGATATAATTCCTATATAATATTCATTTACTTATATTTTATTTAGTTAAACATGTATTCTATTTAAATATACATAAATAATTTTTGTACATATTTACCTAGCATTTTTTGATATTATTAAAGAAATTGCCATTGCTAATAATTTTATTTTAAATTTATTATAACTTTAACAATTTTTTTAATTTAAAAGTTTTTGTATTAACTAATTTAAAAGCAATTGTAGTTTTTGGTGACTTTCTGCTTTGATCTTTAACGACAACACGTAAATGTTAATCTTCTTTTTTTCTGTTAGTTCATTCTCTTATCATTTTTTTCATCAGTAACTTACATTTTATGTTTGCATAAATTTAATAGTTTGTTAATTCTTTTAGTGGTTAATTTGATAGCTTTATATACGATTACATGCACAGGTATTTAAATATTGCCAAAAACAAACAGATCTCTGTGCGCTTAGAGAATTTACAGTCAGGTCAAAAAATTAGCGAAAATCTGAAAAATAGGCTAACACATATTTATAAATTTTAATTGGAAACTGGGCACAAACAATCTAAGACTACTTTAGTAATCCTTTATAGGCAAATAGTACTGTCTTGTATTTACTTTAGAACTGAGAGATTTATAGATGGATTAAACCACTTAAAGTATATAAAGGGGCGAAGCTTTGCAATATACGCGTTAAAATAAATGCGAGAAATACGTTTATCAGCGATGGAAAAAGGTGTAATAAATATGACACGAGATCGGAGTCTTGCATTTGCAATGAATACCGATCTCGCTAGGATCTCGCTTATATTAGGCTACCTCTGCAACGTCAACATTTTTAGGCGCTTGTGGTAGGCTGCTCTATCGACTTCGTAGTTGCAAAGGTCACATACAGCTGAATTCTCGTAGTCGCGGTCACTGCTAGGCAGGTGTGAAACGCACTAAGAGATATATACCTGAAAGGTTAGCACGCCGGCGTCCTTGTGGAGAGTCATGTTTTTTAGATACTACGGAACCCAGTTCTGGACTACCTAGAGTTTATGCACGTGGAGTTTTGTAGAAAACTACTAAATAGCGCAGGTAACTTGTTATTCAACTTCTTGCCGTTATGGTGGACCAAACTGCACATGACTTGTTTGGCTGTCTTATCTACGATCAGTTAGTGATAACGTGCCTCTTTTCTCGGGGGGGTATGTCATAATCCAAAATTCTATTTTTGATGGACAATATTGCCACGTTCTTTTCAGGGTTGATCCTAATCTTCGACCTATCGCACTATTCTTTAATTTGGTCTAGCTTCTCCCGGAAACATTTGACAGCACCACAGTCTCGTCAATGTAAGCCATCGTTGTGAAGGTCGTCGTCGGGGTACAGTATCGAGGCTTTGGGTACGCTATTAGTTTGTAGGCGCCTTTCGACTTCACTCCTCAGTTTGATCCGGTGGAGTTTTTCGAGCGCTACCAGTGACGTATGATGTGTTTTACCAGTTTTTCCACGATCTACAGAATGTTGGTAGTTGGTAATTCTGGAGAAATGCGCCTGACCTCTAAAGTTTGTAGAGCTTTACGATGTCTGATATATTTCCACAGGCTTGGAAAATAATGACAGCGGTGATGACAGTGACGCAAGCAACTACCTTCTTTGGGAAAACTCGTATCACATAATTTAGAATGTTATTATGATTCGGGGACTTTCCGTAGTAGCAGTGCATAAATATGCTACTGGATTTCTATGTAAGACGCTGGCTGCAGATATTTTTTACAGTCCACATTTTCCAGACGTTTTACTAAGTAGTTATTCAAAAGAACCAACAATTGATAGAGAGTGAATGAGTTATGACTCACAAAATAAGAGCGGTAACTCTTAGATCTCTCATTCGATTCTCGCTCTTTCGCTGTCATGCGGTCTGCGCATATGCGAGCAGCTCTTGGTTCTCCCGTCTCGATTTGACTCGCTGATCTGATTCACTCCCGAAACTTGATCTCGACTTGTTTCTGATTCTGATAACTCCTCAGTTTTTTGCGACTTTGCTTATTCTATCTATCAGTTTTCGCCTTTATACAGCTTGGTATGTAATATTTATCTATAACATCTATAAAATAATATTTAAACGATTTACGTTATTTATAATATTTTGTTGTTGTTTTAGAATAAAATCTCGGTGAGAGCTAATAGGTTGTCGAGTGATATTTGGCACCATTTTATCAAAGAAGGAAAAGGAAAATGCCCTATTGTCAAGAAAAAATCAAATTTAAATAAAACTTTGTTTAATTAAACAGTTCATTACAATTGGTTTTATAATAGTAGCAGTAATAGCGTAACTGATATGGTCAATAGCCACATGTGTAGCCGAAAATGAGTTATGAGTTACAAAAAAGAGCTAACTCTTTTTGGTGACTGAGCGATCTGGATCTGATCCCAGAAATGAGTCACTTTGCCCATCTCTAGTTGACACAGTATTGCCACGATAACAGGTTACTTACACGTTAAACGCATCTAGCCCAAAGCTCAATCTCAGGGATGAGTATGCTGGTCGGCGTCTATGATTTACCTAAAAGAAAACTTTAATAGTAGTGATGTAATATTTACCAATGTGAGAATTTTTAAACAAAGAGATGAGTGGATACCTAATTTGAGCATGTGGGGTTGGATGTCGGTTGGCAGTTTAGAACCGCACTATTTTTCGAATAACTAGAAAAAGTACATTTAAATTTTAAGCGAAAATATGATTTCTACTACAAGAGAACTTTAGTCTGAACCTCAACGCATTTAATTTGTACACAATAACAGCGCCATGCAAACTTTGAGTGTTTTAAGAATAGTCTAGAAAGTAGCCAATACTTGACTTTGTAAATTGGCTTTTGAAGTCACCTTATTTAAATTTAATTGAAAATTAGCAGCTATCGGTTGTGCATGAAACGATGTTGTACAAATGGGAGCTTTCCTATTTAATTATATCCAAAATAAATGCGTACTTCAGCGTTTAAAAAAAAATAGTTGAAAACAAGTGCTAGTAGATTTACTATTAGTTTTCAAAAGGTCTTTTGGTTTTTGATTTACTTGGTCTTCTATCCCCTACTGAATATATATATATATATATATATATATATATATATATATATATATATATAATAATCCGTTTCTTGCTAACCAAATTTAGGGGTCTTATTACTTTCTCTGGTCTCGTTTGGCTTTTGTTTTAGTTTGAACTACCACTTGCATAACATCGATTTTTTCATTGGCAGTAAATCTACTAGTTCCTACGTTTTGTTGATTTTGTAAGATTTTGTCGCTTTACTCAAATTTTCTGCTTCTAAAAAATAGGGTGCGAATGCGCAAGAGAAATTGTTCTCGTACTATGGTATTCTATTATATGGACACTCAACACGTAGAAAGAAACATGCGTGACTACATTTCTTCTTGATAGATTCGATTTGTGTTGTTTATTTATTGAAATTTAAATATTCTTGTCCTTCAACAACGGTTTATCTGGTTTCTCAGTTCTTTGTTATCCCATTCATAATACAAGGGATCGTCAAATGTGTGTGCTCAATAAAATCGATTTCTTATCATAATGACATACCTTATAGTACTGATCCTTCTCGCGAGCGGATCCCAAAGTCAGTATACAATTTGTATGTCGGAGTAGCCGATAAACAGATGTTTGGCTGACTTCTCGTCTCATTTAAGTCTTTTTTGCTTCGACAGTATTACTAAAGCAAGCGATCCAAACACAAGAAAATATCTTACGGAAGATTTAATATCAAAGTTGTATAGTGAAAGCAACACTTGCTCGACTTAGAACTCGCACGTCTTTGAGATTTTAACTCAGATTTTTATTTGCATATTTGAAACTATCGTCAGTTCTGAGTATGCATAGTTTTGGTCCTGTTTCAGTTTCTAATTTAAGCGAGCGGTCAACTCTCCTTGAGCCTCCGTCCTCAAGAAGTACACTGTTAGATGGCTACTACAGTAGTCTTTGAATGTGATAACATATAGCGATCTTGTTGGCGATAATACCTCCATTTGTCGCACAAGTTTGAGTGTACCAGTTCTCCGGGTTTACTTGAGTTATGTTCACTCGTGCGCATGCTTTCGCAACAGACCATATTCACATTTAATGTAATTGACTTTAGTTCTTTGGATAGACCATTCGCAGTACTGGCAACAGATTTTATTTCATTTATCGAAATGTAACCTAGCGTTGTGTGCCATAGTATTGTATTATCATTTTGCGCAACGCTTGCGGAAGCTTTGATTACTTTCATATAATATAGGTTGGTCATGACATTTGAAATTAGTTGTTGCTTTGTTGTGGGCCGTAAGTGGTTCCCACAGAAAACAGGTTTTTATTTATTTCTGATATATTTATATATATATATATATAGCAAATTGTTTGGAAATGATTATCTTCTCTGTGTTATTAAATTTCGTTAGTAGGTCAAAACCAGCTGCGCAATTTATTATTTCTCTAAATGATGAAAATATTTTTTGTATCTTTAACCCTTTTAAATTTAGTTAAAACCGGTTTACCACAATTTAAATTATTCTTTAGTACAACCATTCAATCCTAATTGGTGTAGAGGAACAAAAGATAAGCAAATGCATTACTTTACAATTGCTTAAATTCTGTTTTTATGTAAATTTTATCTATTCATTTAACTGGACGTTGGACAATGGTAACAATGGTAATTATTATTAAGGGGAATCAGATTATAATTTATTTTGATACGGTGCTAAAATAATATACTTAAAAGTTAGATTGCAAGTCTGTGTATGTATATGTATTGCCATAAAAATTTGTCAAAATGTCAAAACAAAATTATATTAAACACCAGCAATAAAATAGACTTATAATGTAGTTAGTATTAGGTATAATTAGACAAGCCTTATTTAGTTGTATTTTATACGCATCTGAATAACACAAAGAAAAACGAATTATTAGGAATTTAATGATTCTAACAATAGAGTAGCAATATAAAAATGTATAATATAGTAAATACAAAAAGTTTTCTAATAAAGTTAATTGGTTAAATAAAGATTTGCTTAGATTTAACGACACAGTTTAATACTAACTTAAAATAATTTTAATTCTACATGTAACAGCATCGATTAGATACATCGAAAATTTTTTATATCTTAATATTATATACAATTGTCGAAATAGAAGCTACTCCATCATCTAAAGTAGTCAGAAGGAATTTGCAATTTATAATTGTAGAAATATGTCAGATTTTTCAAAACTGGATTTTTAAATGGAAAGTGATAAATCAAATCTCATTAATAAATTTGTCATCAAATCTATCAAAGTTTATCAGGGAATATTTTCAAGCGTTATATAAGGATCGCTAGCGTGGTCTCTTAGTTGAGGCCTGTAGTTCTCTGAAGCCTGACAGGTGGCCTACTCAGTCACTAAAAATAATTATGGCAAACATATGTATAAGAGCCTTAACTTCTGAGCTTGCATTCCGTGCTCCCACGCGGGGTGTTAGAGCCTTACCATTATATAAGAAATGTTTTGAAAATTCCTTTTGTTGCTTGTTAAGCTCCTTTTAAAACTTGATAGATTGCTAAATTAAATAATGAAGGCAGTAAGGAACTTATGCACACACTAGGCAAGCGTGTAATACCAACTGTAATGTTAAAAATCCAGTTTCCCTATTTCTTTTAAAAAATTCTAAAGCCAATTACATTTGTGTTCCTTTTTCTAAAAAAATAAAATATTTCTATATATATTCCATGTTCAACTAAAATACAGCCCCTATAATATGTATAATACAATTAAACTTGAACACAATTGTAAAATTCAAACCTTCACGTCCTAAGAGGCTCCTGCTCAATGCATAATGTCAGAGACACTGCCACACTTAAAGATACTACTATAGACAACCGCGGTGCGTAAAATGCACAGATAACCACGAGACCAAAACACGTTAAAAAGGGTTGCAGAAATAATGTCAAATGCATTTCATTACAACGATTGCTTGATCTACAAAAATCTCTAAACAGAAGCTACCCATTAACCAGTCGACCACAGATTCTATTCTCCCTATCAGGACTGAAAGAGAAAACTTGATTAGAGATGATTCTTTATTGCTGCCCATGTTTTAGTTTTGTAATTACTTATGCAAGCCATCCTATAACAGCATTTTAAAGCTCTCATCGTCAAAAAGGTGCTACACAAATCATTGTTTCGTGAGCTTAACGAAACTTTCTGTCAATATCCTGCAAGTTTAACGCTGACTACAGAAAAGCTGCCACTTCTTGTTGCATCGTCTATGTCGGTGCGTCTGTCTTTTAATATGTGACACTACTGATGTACGAGACTTTCACTCATCACGCCTGAATAATAAATATTACACAGTTCGCGATAAATCGCAGTTAACAAACGTTTTTTCGCACACAGAAATCGGATTACTGCATGTACTTTACATTTAGTGAGACTATATATAATATTCTTTAACTCCACGTTGCTTATTGAACTATTGCATGTAGCACTATAGAATGGGCGTAACTATACCCGCCTATTTTTTGCACATGCGCAAACAGAGGTTTATTTATATTTTCCTTATAAATAAATATTTATGTCAAATAACACGATAATGTATTCTAGAACTCGATCTAAGAAAAGTTTTTCCACATTTTTGAATATTATTCTCTTAATACAATTTTAAACAATTTTTTTGTTCTTACGATGTCCAGGATTTCTCATTGTTGTTTGCAAGTATCATGTATTATATAAACTTCTTATAATTATTGATATACTTATTTACTATTGACCGCAACAGCAATTGTCCAAAATTACTATTTTAAACATTATTTTTATCTATAATAATGGCGCCAATTGATTACTTTCTATGTTACGATATATTGCATATTCTAACAATTAATTAGTAATATTAAAGTTAATACCTCTTACTTTAAATGGCAAATAATAGTATTAGTTTGAAGCACCACAGAATATCGTATCTGCATACTATGCAATTTTTATCGATTTTCAACTTAACTGTAATAATTTTGTAAGTTATATTGTTTTATTTTTCTTATTTTTGAATTATTCCTGTTCATATTGCATGTAAATTTTTCGAATGGTACAAATTGAAAATTATATCTTTCTACTTTATCAAATTATAGTATTTAAACAAATTTATTTTTACAGTTTTTTTGAGTAACCAAATAATTTTTATAAAAATTGCACAAGATCCTAATGAAAAAATGGTTTCAATCATTGTACGAACCATGCGGCAGTACAAACAATTCTGCGTAGGCAAACCGTTTAAGGCCACGTTTTATTGGAACAAAGCTTATAGCAGCTTGGTTAAGGCCAGATATTCGTTTTCTTGCTTTAGCAGTGCGTAGCAAAGCTCCCGAAGACAAAGAACCTACTATTTTTGTATTTTTCATGGCGTTAACCGAGGGACTTGGCGGGTAAAATTTCAACCGTCGCTAAGTTAGGTAACAGATTCTGCTCTGGTTCTAGACGCTGCAGATAATTGTTTGCTGGTCCGTGGGAAGTCCATTAATTCTTTCATATGCTATATGTGGGAGTCGCGGTTTATATTAGAAATAATAAATAAAATATAAAGGGGTCAATGTTGCTTTATTTAAATAATTTTAGCTTTTTAAAGGAAACCTTTAGGGATAGAGAAAGGGCTTAAAAGGTAACATGATGCTAATCGTATATTTTCTCTGTTGTAATAGTTCTTAATGTAAATGATAAAAGCTGTACGAAGTAACTAAGAACTCATTAAAAAAAGTAATAAATAAATTGCAAACAAAATAGATAAATTCTTTTCGTCTCGCTCTTCGTTAAATGTACTGTACTTAATAACATTAGTTTTTTAAATATTGAACAATGACTGGTATACTAATGTAAAGGTTATATATAGAATCGAGATTTGAAAAACTATTGCACGACATTCTAATTAAATTACCTTTCTGAGAGGCATTCTTTTTGGTCAAAAGATTATAGATTTCATTGAGCAGCGTACCAGCACTTCCTTACTTTAACATTAAGTACTATAAATATATAAATATAATATATCATTTTTAATTGCTAAAGTGGTCTAAGTGGTTGAGGCGCAAACTGCAATGCGGACAGACCCGGGTTCTAATACCGGAGCTCTCTGATGCTTGGCGGGGTAATAATGGCGGTCGTCTAAGACGCGGTGCTTGCCACATCGACGACCGGGCAGTAAAGTCGGATATATGAGAGCCTTAACCTCGCAGTTCGCAGACCGTGCTCCCACGCGAGCCGTTAGAGCCTTACTTATACCATATAATTTTTAATTTTAAACTATAAAAAAATTAACCTCTAGGTATGTTTTTAGCTAACTTTTGAAGCATTTTTTCAAAATCAAATTTCTTGTCAAAGTCCAATGGGACATACTTACATCGAAAACATTATTTTATCTAAGCTTTTTTAAAAATATATTTACTGCAATATTTAAAACTAGCTTAGGGGTAACAAGCAAATATCACAATGGTAGTCACTTATAGGTAATTCTCTTTCTTGGTGTCGTCTTATTATCTGAGGTTAGTGTTTGTCATGGCATAATTCTATTTAACATACAATGCGCTGCATGTATAAACGTTTTTCTATTCATCCCCAACCAATTGAGGCTAGTCGGGGGTGAATTTTGAGTGAACTCGTCTGAAACAGGATATTTTGTTGTTGGAATCGCTTTGTTTTAGGGTGTAGTTAAACACCCTATGTTTGCTAAGAGATTGGCTGTACGCTTGATTTTATATTTAACAATTAGTGGCAAAAAACAACTTTTTCCACATTTCCGCTTATATCTCTGTTCCTTGGCACTTTTACTATAGCACATGTAATTAGAAAGTTGTTTCTTATTGAATTTTCTAAATTTTAAGCTTAACCGTGTATCTCTATGTTTTATTGTTAACTTGTTTTTTGATATTTTATTTTTTGAAATATTAAAACGCTTAGAGAGCCAAAAACCTTGAAGAAGATGCCCTTGGGCTAGAAAAATCATAAATCTATTTAAGATTACGAGGCTTTTTAAGATTTTGAAAAATATTGATACCCGATTTTATAAGATTTTCTCTTGGTGGACCAATCGGGACGTTTTTTTTTTTGATTTGGGGTACTTCGACGAGACGAACACAAATATCATGATTATTTTCAAGTAATATTCCACTATAATATATATTTTTAAAAAAATGATTAATTTCTCCGGATTTAAGCACCGTATCCTGTATTATTTAATAAAAGTTTGCTTACTTTTATTTTAATATTAAACAATATTCCGTCTATTAATTTATTTTCAACTTTTATTTTACTTTATGACTGGAATGTAAATTTTTATTAATTCGTATGTCTTTTTCGACAAGTCTGTGTCGATACAATATACCCATTAGTTTCCGATGTATTACTTTATCTAAAGCTATTTCAAGGTCAATATATGCATTTTTGCTCTAACTCTCAAGCAATGATGCGATTTTCTAGTACTTAATACAAATTGCGCATTAATTATGCTTTCCCCACATTTATTTTTATTAGTTTATAAATTCTTCTTCTCTTCTCCTTCTATATAGGCAATTTGCCTGTTGTTTTTTTTGATTTATACCTTCTCTACGTAATGTTGTCACTCCATCTTTTGCGCGGTCGGCCAACGCTTCTTCTTCCTAGTGGTTTTTTGGCCTTGCTATCTTCACTATTCTATCGTCTGCCATTCTACTTATGTGATTATTCCATTCGTTTTTCCTGTTCAGTGTCCATTCATTTATCTCTTGCATGTTGCATCTTCCTCTAATTTCTCTTAACGTGTTTCCTGTTATTCTTCTCAATATCCTCATTTCGGTTGTTTCCAATAGTCGCTGCGTTTTAGTTGTGTCCGGTCTCGTTTCTGATGCGTATGTCATTATTGGTCTTATAGTTGCTTTGTATATTCGAGACTTTGTTTCTATATTAATGTGTTTATTTCGCCATATTGTATTATTGAGACATCCTGCGATTTTATTAGCTTTTTGTATTTGATCTTTAACTTCTTTTTCTACATCTCCATAGCTAGTTATTTTGATACCCAGGTAATTTATTTCCATGACTTGTTCTATGCTTGCACCGTCGATTTCCAATTTGCATCTAATGGGTTCTTTGTTAATTACTATTGTTTTCGTGTTCTGTGCTGAGATGATCATGTTAAATCTTTTTGCTGTTATATTGAATTTGTGGACTAATCTTTGCAGATTGTCTTCGTTTTGGGCTATTAATACTGCGTCGTCGGCGTAACATAATATCTTGATTTCCTTGTTTACCATTCTATATCCTCTTTCTTCGTTTACTTTCTTAATAATCTCATCCATTATTAGATTGAATAATAAGGGGCTTAACGAATCTCCCTGTCTTATTCCATTGCCCATGTTTATTGGTTCCGTAAGTTGTCCATTTATTCTTGCTTTCGTTTTGTTGTCTTTATATATGTTCTCAATTGTTTTGATGATGTCTATGTGTATTCCTCTATTATATAACAGATAGATTACGTCACCTAGTTTGACTCTATCAAAAGCTTTCTTCAGGTCGATCATACATAAAAAGGCTGGTTTATTGTATTCAATTGATTTTTAATTTATCTGCCTTATCAAGAATATTGCATCTGTGCATGATCTTCCACCACGGAATCCTTGCTGTTCATCGTTCAGAGTTGTCATTTGGTTTATTTGTTGGCATATAATTCTTGTTGTTAATTTTAATGTGGTGTTCAACAGGTTGATCCCTCTGTAGTTGTCCGGTTCTTTCTTATCCCCTTTCTTGAACAGCAGTATCAATATGCTTGTCCTCCATTCTTCCGGTATTTGGTTGTGTTTTATTATTTTATTAATTAGAGTTGTCAGCTGTTTCGTCATTACTGTTTCGCATTGCTTTAACAGTTCGTTCGCTATTCCATCTTCTCCCTCAGCTTTCCTGTTTTTCAGCTTCCTTAGTGTTTCTTCTACTTCCTCCGTGCTTATCGTAAATTGTTCGTTTGCTCTAATTTCTGGGTTGTTTCGCTCTGGTTCTCTTTGTGTTGGTTGTTCATCTTCGTATAATTTTTTTAAGTAATCAATCCATGTATTCTTTTCTATATGTTTTGCATCTATTAATTCCTTCACCTCTGTTCTCTGTCCTCTTATAAAACGCCACATTTCTTTTTGCAAGCCGTAAAAGTCGTGTTCCATTTCTTTTGAGAAACGTTCCCAGTGTTCGTTTTTAGTTTTTCTTACTAGTGTGTGTGTTTCATTTCTTATTCTTTTATAATTATCGTATGCTTGCTGCGTTTTGTTAGATATGTATTCCAGGTATGCTTTTTTTTATCTTTACATTTTTCTTTAACTTCCTCACAGAACCAGGGTGTTTTTTGCGTTTGCAAGTTTTTGTTTTTGTTTATGTTTACTTTTCTTTCTCCTAGGGATTCTTTAGCTGCGTCTAAAATGTTTGTTTTTATTTTCATCCAACTGTCTTCTATTCCATCACTTTCTAATATTTGGTTCTTTTCGCTTTTTTGTGTTAATCTTTGTTGGTATAAGTATTTTGTTGAATCATTTTGTAGGCTTTCGATTCTTATCTTTGTGACGTATTCTGCTTCGTCTTTTTTATTATGTATATATGTTTTCATTCTGATTTTACTCATTATTAACTTATGGTAGCTTCCTATTTCTGCCGATGTTAATGCCCTTACGTCTAGAATTTGTGAAGGGTGTAGTTCCCTATTTGTCATAATATAGTCAATCGTAGATCTATGTCCTCTAGTGTTCTCAAAGGTGTATTTGTATTGCTCTTTGTGATGGAAGAATGTGTTGTTTATACGTATTTCGTTTGTGTTACAGAAATCCGTTAACAAGTCTCCGTTATCGTTTCTGACGTCCTCGTTGAATCTTTGCTTTATCCCCGGAATGATGTCATTTCCAACCCGTGCATTAAAGTCACCTAAGATAATCATGTATTCGTTTATACTAATCTCGTTTATTGTATCCTGGAGGTTTTCGTAGAAAGTTTCTCTGGTGTTAGCATCCCTATTATTCTCGGGGGCATATATTCCTACTACATTTAGGTGCTTGCTTCCTATATTTATTCTTACGCAGACAATTCTCTCCGATTTGTATTTGCATTCTACTATTTGGTTGGTAAGTTTTCTATGTATTAATAAAGCGACTCCTTTGGCTCTTACTTCTTTTGGTACACCACTATAAATCAGTACGTAGTTGTCTAATAGTGTTTGGCCTTTACCTTTCTTCTTTGTTTCCTGTACCGCGCATATATCTATTTTCCTGTCCCAGAGTTCTTTAGTTATTTCCTGTTCTCTTTTATTTAGAGATTTGATGTTCCATGTACTTATCCTAAGTATGTTTTTTGTTTTCCATGGTTTCGTAGTCCTGTTTCTTGCATTCGTTGTCATCGTTGAATCCGTCCTGTTCCGAGGCATAATCTTGTTTCTGTGAGCATATATTTGTGTTCCATCTGCAAGTAGGTTGCTGGCCTGGTTTACAGATGGCCCTCCTCCTTTATCCGGGCTTGGGACCGGCAACAGCACCTCTAAGCTACTCAATCCACCCAGGGGTGCTGCAGGCGGAGTTAGTTTATAAATTACCCGGTAAAATAATTTGAGTACTGATGGTTTTATAATCGTTACAAATTCTTGCATTTGTTTTTTGGTATTGCCACAGGTGCCGATTAGTTCATTAGGAAATTTACCTTTATTTGAGTCCGTTTCTCCCATTTCCTTCAAATATTCTGTTCTTATTTTGTCCAAACCTTCTTTTTTGCTCAGTGTTATTGCATTCTCTATATCTACAATTAAAATTTCTAGAGCTTTGTATGAATAGTTATTGTTTTCTGAATTTTTTTTCCAACATTGTTAGACATTAATTTGGCTAGATAAGTTTTTTATGCTTTTTTCTTCTTTTTAATTTTTAGGAAAGATTGACTGTAACTGTTTGTTATATTTCCGAAACATTTTTGTTATAGCTCCAACCAGCTCTTTAACATATTTGTTTAATTGAAAATTATTATGTTTTTTTTTGTATTCCCTCGCTCTTCTGGAATTCTTCTTTAAGCAAATTTTCTTTGATTTCTCTTACTTTCCTTTAAATTGTTTTATCTGAATATCATTTTTGTTTATTTGTCTGTTTGTATGTTCTTCTTGCTTTCATTAGTTCTAGTATTTCTTCTTTATGTTTTGAAATTTTTTTTGAAAGTGTATAAATTTGCCTTTTTCCCGTGTGTCCGTTTTCTGTTCTATGTACTTCGATAATTTCATTTCAATTGAATTGTTTCTCTAAGTGTAGTTGTAGTTCGTAAGTTTTTGTTGTATTTTTAGTTCTCGAACATCAATATTCGGTTTATTTGGTTTTTTTTGAGCACTTACAGACACTGCAACCTTAAGGGCTTATCGTGCCCACTAACATGTACTTATTCTAGGACATTCACACACACCCATGGGTTGAGCGAGACTCGAACTCGCACCCGCCGGCTAGAGAACAGAGGCAACTGCTTGAACCTGCTGAGCCACCACGTCCCCTAGTTTTAGTCTTACTTTTGCTGGGTTATGATAAATTTTAATGTCCGTGTATTTTTTTTTATTATTTCTAACGAAATCTTTTGTTGATAGGAACAAAATAGATTTGGTTTCTTATTATGCCTTCTTCATTATGTTGTGGGGAAGTATACAGTCTGATGGGTGGTATTAAAAACCACCTATTAGTTACACCCAGTTTTTCGTTTTGAGATAATTTAACCAGCTTTTCTCCTTGTTTGTTCTTATCTCTACCTACTCTTGTTTTCTTTTATACTCTTTATAATATTCGTGAAGTGTTCACTTATTTCTTCTTTATATGCTTTTGTTGTAGGTAGAAACACTTGTATAATATTTAAGTTTATTGGTATATGTTGAATGTTACAACTGTAACATTAATATTCTGTCTGATATTGGTATTTTTATGAATTTTTGTATATTCTTTGATACAAGTGTAACAACGCTTTATTGATTGTTTGTTACTAGAACAGTAAACTGTGACATCGTTCGCGGATTTAAATACACACAACTGGGGTTACCAACTTCTAATAACTCCATTTTTATTCTTCTCAATTCTTTTATTGTACTTTTTAGCCTTCCGATTTTATACCAGGTTTGGAAATTCCATGTTTTTGATTATTGTGTCTGCCATGCCATTCAAAAACTTCAATTCATTAACTGTGTAACTGAACATTTCAATTCATTTAACGACATATTGTTTTTTAGAATGAGGCACATTTTTACCCCAATGGCCACCTTAATCAAACAGAACTGCCATTACTCGAGTGTATTTACCAAATGTTACTATATGAGCTGTAGAATGGAACATCTCATACTTCTATGTCTCTATTACGAATTTATGAAATTTTTTCCCTAAAAATTAATGTCCAGTGATATAAACTATACTCCGCGCGGCCCTGATTTGATGCCTACAGATTTATTTTGTAGTGATATTTTAAATAAAAAGTATACAGCAGCAATCCGGGTTCTGTGGTTTTCGATTTGAAAGAAAATATGCATCAGAAAATGGTAGACTTTTGCTTCTTGTTTAAATGAGTGTCGCGCGTATGCAAGATCACATTTAAATGACATTATTTTTAAAAAATAGTTATCGTAAGTTTGTATTTTAATAACAAATAAAAGACACTCAGTATAATGTCGCAGATAACATACTTTGCCTTCTCTCAGGACTATCTGGTATTTAACTGTTTTAATTGTCTCAATCTCTATCTGCTTTTAGTACTGACCGCTGCTGACCGTATGCCACTAATTATTGGTCTTCCCGGATATTTTATTTCCTCGATATCCACCACATCTTGTAAATGTTGCTCTATCCACCACCCGTAGAAGCGTTCGATGGGGGAACTGTCAAACCTCATACGGGCACTTATAATTAGTAATACCGATTAGTAAGGTCGAAATATATTTGTCGCTTGAGGATTTCGAGATAAGAAACCTTTTTATATAACTGACTACTAAGACACAAAAAATATTTATGTAGTCTGTTAACACAGTTGGTTCTGTATCTTTTTATCTTATGTTTGATCTACGGAAGACCAACGTTCTTCTGTAAGGTTTTCTCGGCGACATAGCGTCTTGCGTTAAATTCTTCAC
This sequence comes from Sinelater perroti, assembly GCA_036346155.1. Taxonomy (NCBI): domain Eukaryota; kingdom Metazoa; phylum Arthropoda; class Insecta; order Coleoptera; family Elateridae; genus Sinelater; species Sinelater perroti. The sequence continues at coordinate 7,681,130 of JARFIY010000359.1, forward strand.
ACCTGAATTGGCAGTGTTTTATATATATTTTTTAAATTTTTTATGTGTTAACTTTTTTTAGAAGTTAGTATAAACGTCCGCTTTTATATATAATCTTTTTTCTTTTGGAAATTGTAATCTCATTGTTCCGTCTATTCAGGTGCATAGAGATATTTAACTTATCTAATTGAAACTTGAATGCCATTTAGGGAGACTGTTGGAGCAACGTTATATTTTCGTTATAAATGTTACGATTATAAATTATTAATTATTTTGTTATTTTTGTATATGTCGCTTTTGGAGCTGTTTTTGCATGTTATCCAAGCAGTTTTATTTGTTTGCCGATGCTTGCTTTTGTGAGGTTTATTTAATATACTAGAAATATAAGTGTTAAGTAACTATTTTTGGCTACACGGGAAGTTTGGTGTAACATCGGTTCTGTGACATACTTGCGTTAACTACTTGCAGTCTGAATTCTTATTCTTTGTATTTAATTTTATTTAATAAGACAGTAATATTTATAGAGTTTGCTCAAGTTTAGAAATATCATACCGCTCTTTCCTACAAGATAAATTAGTGTAGAATATTTTTGTTTAAACCCAAATTGATGTTGTTGGATTATTTTTTGTATTTCTGTTATCGGTGTCGATAGGTTCCATATTAACTTCTGTACTACCTTTGATAGTATGTAACTTGTGAGTAGGTTGGCTCGGTGTCTGAATTAAAAACGTGCCCAAATTTTTACTAAATTGGAAAGTTTTGTAACCTATATACATCGAATATTTGTGTTATTGCCATTAATAACTTATGGTAAACTTTTTTTCCAAATTTGTTATTTTATTTTTATTATTGTTATTTTTATATGTGTAAAGGGTAGCATTGGTAGAACTAGTTATAATGGAGCATCTGTATATTTTAAGATATTTTTATTTTCTTCAACTGGAATGGATATTGTTAAAATATATTTGAACTGGTCGATAGTAGGTTTATTGCTGTTTAGATTTATTTGTACCTTTCTATTGTAATAATTCTTTTTGTAAGAACAGAGATAAATTACTTATATATTCATCAAATATTTTTTTGTTTTTTTACTTAATAACAATTTCTTCCTCTACAGTTAACTTATTTTAAGTTCTTTGTCGTTAGAGTATTTAGTATATTGTCTCATTTGGCTAGACCTTTTTTCAGCGATTGTGGTTTTAATGTCTAACAAATAATTTTTAATGATTTATGGATTTTCTTAGTAACTAGGTGGTATGAATAATAAGGTGCATATTGTATGGTTTTTATTAAGTATTCAATCAAATTTGTTAATGTTATTTCCTATTTTGTAATAATAACTTACGGTTGTATTGACCATTAAATATACTTTTAGCGTTTCCCGATTCAAATGGTTGTTGTAAAAGCACTTATTGTAACTACTGTAGAAGAATGATCTAAAATAAAGTTAGACCAAATATTCACTTTACAATCATTTTATAATAAACATTTTGTAATAAAAAATCCAAATCAATAGTTCAGTGAATATATGGTTATAATTATTTGTCAATATGTCAACTTATGTTCTTTGGTAGTAGTTAATCTCAATTCCAACTTTTGAAAAAAAAAGCTTAATATTGGTCTTATAGAATGTTTTTGTGAACTGTGGATTGTTGCTATCATTAGGTAGGCAATTAAAATCTGATTCGTTACGCAGTATGATATTGTTATTTATTATTATTGCCAAACTGACATATGCAAAGCCATCGGGGAAGTTATATCAATCTCTTGTGTAATTATAAATGTTAAAATAGCTTTTTTATACAATGTTTTTAAAATCAACATTATATCGATTTTTTAAGTTTAAGAAATAATTCTGTTATTAAAGAATGGGTATCTAGTATTTTGTTTTTTTTTATCTTACAAAGAACGGTATTATGTTTCTTTCTGCATTTGAAGCATACATAAGTAGGACTTAGTACATTAACTTTTGGTGTAAACATAAACCTGGAATTTTATGCATTGGATAATTGCGTTTTTTTCTCATTGTGGTTCTATTAATATTTGTTGACAGTTTGAGTGTTTTACTTCGTACCTATTGTTATTATTAGCAGATATGTTTAAATTAACGAAGAATATAAATAAGAGTTTCTTTATTATTCTGTCTTGTATTAATAATGTTTCCTGCATTGTGATTTAACTTTTGTAATTTATCTAATTTCTATGGTATCTACAGAGTGATATATACTTCTAAATTTCACTCTTTCTGCTCTAATTGGTATGTGTGATGTATGATTTTTCATATTTCGGATGCAAGATAAGTTTTTTTTTGTAAAGCTTGGGCGTTTGTGTGTATAATGTGTTTGGTTTTAAATCACCATATGTAAATATGAAGAGAGGTTTAAGCATTTTTTGCTTATTATTAACATTTAATATTTGTTTTTAATTATAGTTTTGCTAGTTACCGGACTAAATTAATTCTGATTGTTAAGCAGATATAGATTTTCTAGTTATTTGGAATTGGAGAATTTCTTTTATGTTTTTTATGTTGTTGACCATTCGTGTATATACTTAGATAATTCTTCATTCTTCGACTGACGGCTAAATGATTGAAATTGACACCATTACCGTAACTACCGTCGGGTTACCGCACGATGTTGGATAAGGTGATGCTTGCCAATGCATCGATGATGACTTAGTTGTCCGATGTAACTGACTGCCGGCCGGTAGAATAATTAATGTCCTTGGTAAGAACTATTTAATTTTAAATTATGCGTTTGCAATAGAATCAAATTTTATAAGACGTTAACAAAATCCATGTGCTATTACAGGTATAACTGTTTGGCAAATGCGCCTTTTCCCGATACTTGTCCAAATCAAACTATTAATTTCCCAGTATAATATGTGTAATTCTTACTATCAAAATTTTTCTTTGACAATTGATGTAATATAATTAAGCAACTTATTACATTGTATTAAATTATCTGTATGCATGCGTGAGAGTTAATTTGTAAATAGAAAAGGTTGGTTGATTCTTACACATTCTTAACTTATTTGAAACTTCTGCAGTTATCACCAGATTGAGATTAAATGTAGCACATATACTCCTTACATACAGACTTAGATACAATTCATAAAAGAAGCAAATCGGATTCTACTGTTAATTCACATTAAATTACTTTGCTATGTAAGGATCATTTTTATCTAAATCGTCCTACACATAGGGCTGTTGTGGTTTGCCGTTAGAAAGTAGCAGAAGCAAATATGGCGTTTAGTAAACGTAAACAGTAATTTTATTTAAAATTAATATCAGAATTTCAAAAAGTAGCATTTATTGCCAACAGTATAAAAATTAGTTTTCAAAATTTTAGGAAAAAAACTGTATTAACTGGTTCATCTTCTACAAGTTGCGTGAATGTAAAATTTTATAGTTTGGCGTTTGGTAAACAACAGCATAAATTACTTGTAAGAGATTAAAGTATAAGCCTTGCAAGCTTTAGCGCATCAGTATCTCAGTGAAAATAACAAAGCTGTTTGAATATCTGCATTGAATTACTAATAAGTATTTTCATTGACAGCTTTGCATATTTATTTATTTTTGCCAGAAAAGGTAAATTACTACGTGCGAAACCGAAAATCACTTTGTAGTCACAGAATGTATGCGAGACTAATTTAAAATAAACGTATTCTGTGCTATTTTAAAACAGAAAGCTTATAGACCATTTTTTGGAGAGCTCACAGTACAATGTACAATTTAAATCTGTTTTCTGTAACAAAAGTATGTGTTAACTCACGTTTCCAATAGAAAACGGTTTCTACCTCGGACGTTCGGATGCACAAGCAGCCCCTGAAAATTACAGTTTTACCTTTAGTATTCCTATTGTACAAGTATATGAATTTACCCAACAACAAAATAATCACAATAGCCAACCTAATCTACAGCCCACATATCCCACGCATTATTAAGCATACCAGTCATCTCTCTTTAGTTAATCCCCAAGCATTGTTTTTTTTCTCACGCGGTGCAAAATAGCATAAACCAGGGAATAAGAAATAGCGCAAACAATAATTTCAACCCCGAAGACTTCTATATGCACGTAAATGCAAATTTAATCGAAGAATTGGATACAGACACTAGAAGCCTTGACGGCACGCAAGATAACTCAACAAAAACAAAACATTATTGGCACACAATAAAAAAACGGAAAAAACAACCCAAATCCAGGTTTTAATGGACAAGAACCTATCTCTATTAGTATATCAAACAAATACGAGGTCCTCTTACAAACTCAACCCGACAATGCTAGTCAAGAGCAAGCACCTAATAATCGACAAACTAAAATTAATACTGCACCACAGCCTTGCCAAACGATAAAATTAAAATCAATTCTAATACAGCAAACTCGTACAAAAAAAATTACCAAACAACTTAAAGATGAAAATATATTTCATCACACATACCAGCTAAAAGAAGAAGGTATATACAGGGTGGCTATTCGAAACAATCACCACTCTATACTAGTGTCAGAAATAATAAAAATACTTGGGGATTAGCCACATAGCACGTAACATTATTAACATACGTCATAAAGTGACCAAACAACCTTTATCACTGTTTATGGTAGACCTACAACCTAAAAAAAAATAATAAGTTGATTTTAGATGTAAAATATCTAAGTAATATGATTGTTACAGTTAAAGCTCCCAGGAAGGCACAAACCATACCTCAGTGCACCCGCTATCAATAGTGCGGCTATACGAAAGCATATTGTAATAAACCATTTGTTTGTGTTAAATGCGGTGGTAGTCACGCAGCCCATTTATGCAAAAAAAACCAACACTCCAGCCACTTGTACTTTATGCAATGAACAACATTTGGCCAATTACAAGGGGTGCTCTGTATACCAAGACAACCAGAAACTCAATATTCAAAGAATTCAAAAACAAAACTAGACCACACCAGTCGCCACCAAACATAACAAAATTCCCATCACTTGTAAACCACAATCTTAATTTAAATTCAGAACACATAAACCATCCATACCACAGACCTTCCTACTTGCAACTACCAGACATAAAGCCTCCTACTCATACATCCAATGAACAGCAGACAAACATCAAGCAATGTTTTTGCAGCTTATTGGTCAAAACAGCATGGTTTTAGACATGCTCTTTACTGTTATAAATATATTAACTTAATAATGGCGAACTCCTTCTGTCCAACACTTTGGAACGCCAGTGGTATATCAAACTACATACCTAAATAAAAGTTTTGCAACTACAAGTTATCGACGTGTTACTCGTTTCCGAAACCCATGCAACCGCTAAAACGGCAATCAAAATTCTGCATACCTCTCCAACCATTCAGATGGCACGGCATATGGCGGATCAGCTGTAATTATCAAAAACTCAATATCCCACCATGAATGGAAAAACTGGAAAAATCAAAAGCTCCAGTATAAAAATTTAAGTCCTACCCTAGCCATTAATCATAGAAGCAGTATATAGTCCGCCTCAACACGCTATCTCTAGCGAAGAATACATATAGCTGCTACAATCTCTTGATGCGAAATTAATTATTGGAGGAGACTGGTACACCAAGAACGTAGCCTGGGGATCAAGAGTAACTAATCCAAAAGGACGTAACCTTCTTCGAGCAATACAAAATCACAATTGGAACTACCTGTCAACCGGAGAAACAACTAACTGGCCTACAGACACAAATAAAATTTCTGATTTGCTCGACTTTGCTACTTTCTGTTGTATATCGAACACATACACAAAAGCAGAATCAAACTACAACTGGTCCTCTGACCACACCCCAATTCTAATTACCTTAAGTGCCTCCATTAACACCAGGAAACTATCCCCAAAACTCTGTACCAAGATCAACAATTGGGACCATTCCATAAGTATACTGGACCAAGAAATTAGTCTACCTATTCAAATTAAGGACGCTCATAACCTAGACAAAGCAAATTAGTATTTAACCACGATACAAAACGCGACATGCCAAACCACACACAGTTCAATAAGAATCTACCCAGCAGATATCAACATTTCTCGTCACATATATTTTGTCACAGAAAAACACAAGATACAAAAAATGTGGCAGCAAACTAAATAAAGATAAGATAAGACCATATATAATAGATTCACTTATCAAATCTACACTGAACCATTAAAAGTCCAGAACGACACTTTCCAGCATTACATCACTAACATTACCTGTTGATTACACTATACGGAAGGCAACAAAAAAATTCAAAAGACCAACAATATCGACAACTCCAATCAAAAAGCTCGACAAAACAAATGCATTGGCCGACCATCTGGCTACTGCGTTTTTAACACCTCAGCCGGTAGGAAACAATGATGACACCAAAATTGCACCATTTCTTGATGTATTCTGCTAAATATCCCTACCACCCAGATCATTCTCACCAGCCGAAATAATCCAACAAATTAAACTAGCTCATCCTCTTAAAGCGCCTGCTACGATCTAATTGTAAGAGACATTTTGCAAAACCTTTGCCGGAAAACCCTAGTACTACTTACCACCATATACAACAGCATTCTACGTTTTTGCTACTACGTCGCCCAGTGGAAACATCCCTAATCATTATGCTTCCTAAGGCTAGCACGTAACTATTCTTCTACAGACCCTGTTACTATTTATGTCTAAAATATTTGAAAAGTTGCTCCTCATAATAATCCATAAAACTGTAGACCTATACCAAATTATCCCAAATTACTAGTGTGGCTCCGACAGCATCATTCAACTATTCACCAGGGGCATGAAATTGTTAACGGTATTATGGAGACCTAAGAGACCAAGTGCGTTTGTACAACGGTATGCCTAGACATAAAGCAGGCCTTAGACCAAGGTCTGGCACATGAGTTTGCTTAAATTTGTTGCTAAAATTCAATTTCATTTTCCAAGCCAGCTATACCTAATATTAAAATCATATTGAACCTTCCAAGTCAAAATAAACAACACAACTTCTAAATACCTCCGGAGTACCGCAGAGCAGCTACTTTATCTTCTGTATATCTATGATACACCTACAACTGACAATACTCTAATTGCTGATGATATCATCTCAGTCAACAAAAACCCAATAACTACAGCAGCCTATTTATAATCTCACCTAGGAATTCTACAAAACTGGTTTAATACATGTCTAGTTACAGTCAATAGTGATAAATTAGCACAAATTGTGTTCACTAATAGACGCATCGTAAATCCACGAAATAGTATCAACAATACTCTCATACTTCAGAAGACGGACATCAAATACCTTGGACTTAATCTGGACCTCAAGTTAACCTCGAGGACACACATCAAAGCCAAACGAAAGCAAATAAATCTCAAAATTAAGAAAAAATGCATTGGCTCATCGGTTGACGCTCCCAACTCTCACTTTTGAACAAACTACTGCTATATACATGTATTATTAAACCCATCTGGACATATGGGATCTAGGTGTAAGGTTGAGCTAAAGCCTTCTACACTAAAATCTTGTAGCTATGCCAGTCAGAAATCCTTCGCATCATAATCAACGCTCTATGATATGTCACCAATGAAACCTTTCATATCAATTTAAGAATTCCTATTAGAACATGGAAATCAGCTAATAGAACAGCTCTCCAACCAGCTGAGCGTCACCAGACGATTAAAACAACATTGGTCACAAGACCTACCTGTTTAACCACTCAGAACAACCTAGTATTTAGCCTACGGGGTAGAAGGCGCTGGCCGGATACCCTACTGACATGTCAAACTACATAAGATTTACTTATTTCTTGCGTCCGAGTAGATTGTAATAAGCAACTTTAATAAAAAAATAACATTCATAAGGAAAAATGGTACAAACATTCTATATTTACCAAATTTTAAAAAATGAAATAACATATTTCAAATCTAGGGAACGTTCTGTTCATTTTAGTCTTAAAAATATTCCAAATTACTCTTTAAAAAAATGATCCTTAAAGCTTTTTTAAAGGAAAATTACAATTACATTAAACAATATGTAGTGGAATCACAAATATGTTGTTATGCTGTGTTCTTACTGTATAACAATTTTCTTTTGACAGACTTAGAAATGTCTATGTATTTAAGAAATAATTTAAATTAAAAAGTTTATTGTACGTTTAAGTAAATTTTTAACAAAGAAATGGTACTTTTAACCGAACAAGAAAAGGTAAGAAATTAAATTACTAATTCGTAACCGCCGAAAAATGAATTCCACCTAAAATAAATTTCATCTAAACGATTTAAGCACAAATATGAAACAGCACTTTTAGGTATATTTCGTGTATGCTTAACAAAGGCATTCCACAGGTTCCCCTGGCTTTATTTTATGTCGTGTTTAAGGTAACCTTTAGCTTGTATCTGCTTAACGTTACATCTGCGTATATATTTGGTATTTTTTTATGTAGCTTTCATAATTCTCGTTAAAAACCGGCAGATTTTTTGCATTGTGTTGTTAACATAGTAACAGTTATTTATATATTTTTTATATTATATTTTTGAAATAATTTACCATTTTATGCATAAAAGTTTTTTATCATAACTTGTGCTATGATTTTTTGCAAATGTTTGTATCTAGACAAATAAGTTGAAACGTAATTTAAATCCTTAACAGACAGCTACACACAAAAAATTGGTTATTGTTATTTTGTAGCCGACAATTTAAATTTAAAAACAACAACAAAAACAATCAATTAACGTTAGTTATATTTTGTTTGCTGGATGGCAATGTAGATATTTTCATGTTTATATAAAGCTGTCAAACAAAATATATATTCTAAGGTAGTACGGTCAAGCACGTGCTTATTTGGTGTTTTCCGTCTATATAAATTGGAGCTGTAAACAACAAATTACCTTTAAGGCATATAATTTAATTTATTTGTTATATACAAATAGAGTCCGGTCCTGGAGTGGAAACACAAAGTACCGATTGTGATTTCGGGCCTCGAATATTATAAATGGCAAAGCAAAATGTCTAATCCAGATAAAGCTTGTTTGAATTTAAATCAAGTTAAAATACAAAAACGTCTATTACTTATCATAATGTAGGTTGTGCTATGTTGGTTATAGCATACTAAACAGTAAAAAATGGTATTTGTGCTGCATGTAGAATGGTTTACTAGAATCAGTTATATCATCAACATTCATATTATGGACAGAAAGATAATTTAATGAGATTGCATAGTAAGTATATGAAAATTATTTCCAAGAAAACTTATTGCAACTGTTTTAACTATCATGATGTTATTTAAGGATTGATATAAGTAAAGACTGAAACTTTTACGCGTATAAGAAATTATCCACCGTATAATGAAATAAATAGCTTGGTATTCAACTTCATTAATTAGTTTCCTAGTAAGTAGCGAAGCTATTGCTTATCTTACTAGGACCGTGAAAAAGTAGAATATAAGGTATTCAAATTTTAGAGCTTGTCTTGTTCTTCAGTGGCACCTTTATTTGGATTTTATTTGTTTGGAAATAAAACTAGATATTATATTGTAAAAAAGCTTAAATTAGACATTGAAATTGGGACGAGTTCAGAATACGGCTATTGACAGAGTGCTATATGATAGTAGAACATTTAAAAAATTTTTATTACTTTTAGAATTTAAAAATGCTCTTGACATTGGGAGTTCTATCTTCTTGTTCTTGTCGTGCCTTCTCTTAATAGAGGTTGGCGATTACATTGGCAAATGTTTCTCTTTCTGCAGCTGCTCTAAATATTTGTTGAACATTCATGCCTGTCCACTGCCTTATATTCTTAAGCCAAGAAGTTTTCCTTCTACCCCTTCCGCGTTTGCCTTCAACCTTACCCTGTATGATAAGTTGGGGTAGGTTATATTTTTTATTTCTTATTAGGTGTCCCAAGTAGGCGGTTTTTCTTCTTTTTATGGTAGTTATAATTTCTCTATTACAGTTCATTCTTTGTAGTACCTGTTGGTTTGTAATCCTGGCTGTCCATGGGATTTTAAGTATTCGTCTCATCAACCACATTTCAAAGGCTTGCAGTTTGTCTATCTCGTGTTTATTTAGTGTCCAGACTTCCGTTCCATATAACAATATTGACCATATATAACTCTTTACCATTCTCCATCTGATTTGTAAATTTAGATTTTTATTTGTCAGGAGTGTTTTCATTTTTATAAATCCTTGCTTAGCTATTTCTATTCTACTCCTTATTTCTATATTTGAGTTTAGATCTGAGTTTAACCAGCAACCTAAATATTTGAATTTTCCAACTTCTTCTAAAGCGTTGCCATCAATTGTAAAATTTATACCCTCGGAGTTTTACTCACTTGCATGACCTTTGTTTTCTTAGTATTGATTGTTAGGCCCATTTGTAAACTTGCTTCGTGTACTTTGTTAATTAGCTGTTGTAATGCTCTAGGGTTGTCTGCAATTAGTATGCTGTCATCCGCGTATCTTATGTTATTTATCGTTTCCCCGTTTATTTTTATTCCTAAATTGCAGTTGTGTAAGGCGTTCTGAAAAACTACTTCCGAATAGAGATTAAATAACATTGGGGACAGTATGCAGCCTTGACGTACCCCGCGTTTAATTTCTACTTTGTTTGTTTCAGTGTCTTCTACCATTACTTTAGCACGTTGGTTCCAATAAAGATTTTTGATTAGTTTTATGTCTCTTTCGTCTAAGCCAATGTTTTCCAAAGATTCTATGAGTTTGATGTGTCTTACTTTATCAAATGCTTTCTCATAATCGAGAAAGCACAGATACACATTTTTTTTCTGATATCTACATTTCTGCATCATTACTTGTATGCAGAAGAGAGCTTCACGCGTTCCCATTCCATTTCTGAAGCCGAATTGGTTGTCACTCACTACTTCTTCACATTTTCTATATATTCGGTTTTGCATTATCTTCAAGAGTATTTTAAGGGCATGGCTCATGAGACTTATTAATCTGTACTTATTGCAAGATTTCGCATTTGCATTCTTAGGCAAAGTAATAAATGTTGATTCCAACCAGTCATTTGGAATGTTACCCGTTTCATATATTTTATTATACAAATCAACTAGTATCTTTAGGTTGTCTTCGTTTATTAGTTTAATTAGTTCCATATATATGTTATCCGGTCCTGGGGTTTTTCCTATTTTTATTTGGTGTATTGCATTCTCTACTTCTCGCTTTAGAATTGTGGGTCCTTTTTGTTCTTCTCCTCTGTTTTGTATAATTGTTTCTGGTCTCTCGTCGTCAAACAATTTTTCTATATATCGTTCCCAGATTCTTATTTTCTCAGTTTCGTCCATTATTATTTTGTTGCTGTCATCTCTTATCATCATTTGTGTTTTCTTTCTGTTGGTGCCGACAACTTCTTTTATTTTCTTATATAAACAAAACATGTTGTGTTGTACGTTCAAGCTTTCTATTTCTGTACATCTGTCGCACATCTATTTTTCTTTTGCTTCTTTAATTTTAATTTGTATAATTCTATTTATTTGTTTGTATTCTGTTTCATTGTTATTTTTGACAATTCTCCGTTTATCCATTAGGTCTAATATTTCTTTCGTCATCCACTTCTGTTTAAAGTTCTCTTCTCCTTTGAATTTCAGACTTTCATTTCCAACTGTATGTATCGTCGTTTTTAATTTTTGCCATAAATCATCAATATCTTCTTGTGTGCTTCCTGTTGTTTGTGAGCCATCACTTATCAAACTTGCTATTTCTTTATTTATATTATTTATTACTTGTATTTTTGTTTCTGCATTTCGGAGTTTATCCACGTTTAGTTTTTTGTTTGTTTTCTTCTTCTTGGTAATTTTTTTCAGTCTGACTCGCATTTTGATGATTATGGGGTTATAATCTGATCCATTGTCTGTGCCCGGGTATGTCTTGGCACTTAGTATATTGCTACGATATCTTTTATTTATAAGCACATAGTCGATTTGATTTCTAACTATTTGTCCTTCCTGTTTTGAGGAGAAGTCCAAGTATATAGTCTGCGAATTGGCAGTTTGAACCATGAGTTGCTTATTACGTAATTTTCCTCTTGGCAGAATTGGATTAGCCGATCTCCTCGTTCGTTTCTTTCTTCTATGCTGTATTTACCTACAATGTCATTGACTCCCCCACTTCCAATTTTTGCGTTCAGATCACCCATTATGATGTTTATATCTTGTTTTTTTGTCAAACGTGTCATGTCTCTGATTTGCGAGTAAAATTCTTCAACTTCAGCATTAGATCTTTCCGTTGTTGGAGCGTATACTTGAATGATATTTATGTTGACAGGATTGCCTTTCAACTGTAAGAGCATGACTCTGTCAGAGTATGGTATAAAATTTTGGACATGTTGCTTTAGTTTACTGTCTATTACAATTGCTACTCCATTTGTATGTTTGTCTTGATTTCCTGAGTAATATATGGTTTTGTCATCAGATCTTAGAATTCCGGAATCAGGCCATCGTACTTCACTGATTCCTAAAATTTGTAAATTTATTCTTTTCATCTCCTGGATGAGATTTGCTAATTTTCCAGGTGAATATAGGCTACGGGCGTTCCATGTGCCTATTTTAATGGTTGAATTAATATTTTTCCACTCGGGGATTCTTAGCACCCCCTGATTACTTAAAACCTGCCGAGGACTGGGGGCCGTAATTAAGTTCTATAATTATGGAAAATTTTACTTTTTTGGAAACAATTTCTGCAGTTCTCTAACTTATGTCTATTAAAGTATAAAGATCATTGGTATCTATTTTTGTAAAACTGTTTTTTAACTTGCTATTTCTTTGCTATTGTATTAGTCCTACCATATTATGTTTTAGTGGCTAATAAAATAATGTTATTTTTTTATTTAATTACTAGTTTTATTATATTTATTATAATAATAAAATTGTATTGAATTGCTGTATTACCAAGAACATTCCCTGATGTTAAGATCATTAAAAATCTCTAGCCAATGTAAATTATCCAACCAATAAAAAAAATGAAAGTTGTGTGCAATAAAAATATGATGTAGTAGTCGGAAAATTAGATGAATATTAATTTATTTCAGATAAGGACAATATAAAGAAACTTGTTGTTAACCAAATCGGCAATAAATGTGTTTTTCTAAAACACAGAAAATAAAGAATATGCTTTTGAAACCTTATTTTTAAGATTTTTTTACATGTATGTCAGAACGCGAAACGCACACACTTTCTCTCTCTATCTCCAAGTTGAGCCGTTGCTTTCGTTATCTTGGCTTCAACGCTATTAGTAGAGGGTCATCCTTTTCTAGGTTTTAACACCCATCAGATTTTTGCGTCACTTTCCCTCTGTTTTCATGGTCTCCATTTTAGTCTTGTATCTTACATTCTGCTCGTGGGCGCTTTTTTTGCCAGTTTGTGATCTTCCATTTTTATTACGTGAAGAGCCCACTGCAGTCTCTGGAATCTGACCTGAATTCTGTTCCTCTTGGAACAATTGGTAGAGTTCGTAGTTGTATCTTGTTCTCCATATTCCATTTTCGTTAACAGGTTCTTCTTATTATTTTCCTTTCAAACACCTTCAGTTTGTTTTATAACCTCTTTATTATGACCAATACCATGCATCCATAACACACTAATGATGGTTTTGTAGGACCTTTTGTTGGAACTTCTCTGTTTAGTTTTAAAGTAAAATATGTATAACACCGCAAAATAAGCTTTATTTGTCGCTATTATCCCGTTTTATATTTCCAGTTCTTCGATTTCTAACTTTACTTCCAGATATGTAAATCTTTCAACTGTTTCAACATTATCCTCAAAACTGAAACGGTTTCCAATTCTTATTTTTGACTGTTTTTGTCTTTGCCTTGTGGGTTTTTATTTTAAGTCTAATGTTTTTAGCCTCTTTTTTCAATCATGTATTTGTTTCTGCTACTTCTTCCTCTCTGTGGACATAATGTCAATATCATCTGCGTATGCGGCAAGTTTAACAGATTTAATTGTTAGTAAATTTAATTTTCCAACTTTTATTTGGAGTATAACAGTTTCACGATAAGCAAAGGCTCGGCCTGCCAGACTAAGTGTCGACTAGGTCAAAATAACGCAAACATCGAGTGCTCTGTCATACAAACACCTTTGGCGGTCGTAAAGTACATTCTCCTTCTTCTAAGTCGGACTAATGCTACACATGGTCAAGTTACTACACGAAATTGTAGTTAGAAATACTAATAGCCTATATAGATGAAGAAGAAGAAGATAACAAGTTTCAGAGTCAGGTAAATAAGTGTCCGAGCAATCCAGTCTTCTTGTATTAATTCTTTGCTTATCTTGAGTAAGTCTGCTATGCGTACTAGTTTCCATATGTCAGTTTGTCCTTTTTTTATAACTTGGACAAATAATTCTGTTTTTGCAATCGCTAGAAACGTTTTTTTAAATTTTATATCACATTCATCATTGCATGAATTGATGCTGTTAGATGTTCGCCTCCTGATTTATATAATTCCAAAAGTAATTTGTTAGCTTTTGACGATTTGTTATTTTTTGCGCTCTAATTACTTGTTGAAACTCTTCAAACGTTGTGGGTTCCATCTTTTGCTTTTCTCTCCCTCTAGATGTTGGATGTCTATAAGTTGCTCACCTTCATGTGTTCGTAGCAGTGCTTGGAAATGATTTTTCTAAATTCATATTATTTATTTTGTGTCGCTTGTTATCTGTCCTTCTGCGAGATTTATATCCTTCTCCTAATATAATGTAATAATTTCCCTAATAAGCCACAAAGGCTTCCCTTGGTGTTGTAACAAGATGGGTCCGTTACAATCTAGAGTCTATGGTGCACAAGGGTGGTAATGTGGCTAGCGCTACGTACTGACCAACTATTATTAAGCCAGTGTTTGACCTCTTCGAGGTACTCATTTATCGCAGCCTGAGTCGAACTGGGCCGTAAAAATGCCAGTAATCGAATTGGCGAGAACAGGACTCGAACCCACATCTCTAGGTTTTGTAGTCTAGCGATTTATCCACTAGACCACTACGATTCTCTCCTCTTACATTATAGATATTTGTACGTATCTCACAGATAGTTTTTTGTAGCTCATTTTTCTTTTTTAGTATTTTGTGATTTTTGTACATTCTTTTCCGGAATGCACCTTGCTTCTCCAAAAAATGAATTCTTTTTTAGTTTCTCTTTTCATATGTTCTTCTTCTTAGAATAAGCCTGCAGCTTACAATTACGTCCCCGTCTTTAATTTTTTGGGATGTGGAGGTCCACTGTTCTAGTCATCACTTCGGTGGTCTACAAGGTCGTCTACGCATTAGGGTTTTCCCATTTCTTACTATCTAAAAGTCTGTCTTTTATAATGTCATTATTAGTGGTACACAGGTTTTATATATATGTATCTTATTTTCTTTTGCATATGTATATTGTTCCATATGGTGTCTTTTAATGCAGATATTCTTGTAGCCTTGTTTATTTAATGTCTTACTTGCTAATCCTATCTTGATGCGCTGTTAGGTTTATTCTCATATACTGGAATAACATGACTTGTTTAATTATAGTGTTGTCTGTGGCCAATTTGCAGGAGAATTGGGTCTTTTGATATTACCTTAGCCTTTGTTTTATGTACCAATATTTCGATGTTATATTTTGTAGGGCCAGGTGGAAATTCTGTAATAATCTTTGTAATTCATCTTTGCTTTCAGATATTATTTCTGCATCGTCCGCGTAATAAGATATTTTTATTTTTCCTTTAGTAGCTTTGTATACCTTCCCGGCGGTTTTAAGACTATCAATAATTTGATCCATTACAAAACCGAACGGCAGTGGGCTTAGAGAGTCACCATGTCGTACTCCTGTAGCCACTGGTATGTCTTTTGTAAAATTGTTGTTAATTAACATCTTTGTCATCGTGTTTGTGTTTAATTCTTGTATTAACTTGTATTATCCTCTCATTAAAGATCTACAAGTTAAATTTATAAAACATATAAACGCTGGTATGCTAAATTCTGTAGCATTTTCTATGGCCTGTCGTAAATCTCTGCTGCCTTTCATTAATTGTGATGTATTTTAAGATTATGTTTTCGATGGTGCGAAATTTAGGAGCGTTATGTCTCTATAGTTATCTGGTTGTTTTTGTCGCTTTCTTAAATATAGGGATGGCTATGCTCTTTTTACATTTGTTTGGAACAGTTTCTGTATCTATTATTTTTTGTAACAACATTGTCAATTAGTGACATAGATATTCACCGTCGTTTAAGCAGTATTGGTATTTTATCTATTCCAGGCGCTTTCCTATTTTTTAGCTTTCTCACCAGCTCTATGCCTAATGATCTCCCTATTCGAGTTGCTGCGCCTTCGGTCATCGTGTTCCTTTTAAGGAGTATATTGTTTTTATTATATAGGTTTCTAAAATACTATAACTATATATCCTAATTTATAAAAAAATGTTTGAGAGTATTCATTTATTTTATTTTTCTTCTTTTCGGCATTCCCCATATTTTCCTTTAAGCACCATACCAATTGTCTTTTACATCCGCAGTTAAACTGACCCAGTAATTGTTTTTTAGTTTTTTAATCTTGTTGTTCACTTTATTTTTAATTGTTTTATACTTATTATACTCTTCCTGTGTCTTTTGTTCAAGTATTTTAAATATGCGTTCCGTTTTTATTTGACTAGCTGTTTCATTTCCGTCGTAAACCATGGCGTAGTGTTTTTTCCTTATGATTCAGTTCATTGTTTCATTCATATATTGTTTGTTTTTCATTTGTCTTTAATTTTTTTTAATGTTTTTCGCCGTCTAGATTGTCTGTGTTTATGAATGTATGTTTGTGTTATTTCTCCTTCGTATTTTTGTTTGGTCTGTTGTTCTAACTTTTCTAGTTGTTGTATAATCTGTTTTTGCTTGTTTTACTTCTTAAAATTTTGTATCTAAATTTTATTTGTTCTAGTATGTGGTTAGATTTGCAGCATGCTTCTCTTTTACTTTTAATATCTACCATTCTCATTGCAGCTCTTTTGTATATTAGCACATGGTCAATTTGGTGGCGGCTATTTAATCAAACATTATTTATGTCTCCTTGTGAAAATTCTTGTATGGGAAGAGTGTTAAGCTAATCTTTTCTGATAGATAGTCTCCATTTTTGCATTTCATTGTTCCTAGAAACTGTCTATTTGTACATTCATATCTTAAATACAATTTTTATGACATTCCTTGTAGAGTTGTTATATGACTAATTGTCTGTAGAATTTTTCTTTTTTTAGCATAATATTCTTCTATATAGCAGTGGCCATCGATAATAGTTAAATTGAAGAATTGTATAATTATTCTTATCTTACATATTTTCTTATTTATTTCTTTGATGTTTAAGATGGTCTGTTTAATTTTATTGTCTACAATGAAGGCTACTCTAAATTTTCTGTTTCTATTATCTTTGCCGCTATGTAACATTGTATGCGTTATCGCGCCTTCAATTCCGTCTCCGAACTTTTTTGTTTCTTCAATTGCCGCTAAGACTCTAGTTGGACGTCAAATTTGTTTCGTGTCAGAACATTTCTCGTACCAAATGCGTTTCTTTGCTTAAGTCGTTTCCGGGATATCCGTCCTGCATTCCGAGGCTGTTTAATTGGATTCTTAATAGGGTTGTCTTACGGGGTGGGGTTTTTATACCCAACCCTTCAAGTCGCCTCTTGCGGTACGCAAGGATACTGTGGTTTTTTACAATCTCAACCTACAGGAGCAGATTTATTTGACTGGCTCAAAATAATTTTAAAATAGGACATTTTGTAATTTTTTTAATGCGTAAGGATAGAGTTTTCAAACGTAGTTGTGAATATGACAAGATTAAAATTTAGTATGTAATATGTTTAAAATTTGCTAATAAGATCATGAATTTTAAAATGTAGTATTATTGGTTTAAATGCACTTCTTTTCTTTGTTCACAGAAAATTATGCATAATTGATACAAATAGTATTAATACCTACATACTACTACAAGTAAATGTAACTGACAGAGATTAACTAATATACTGCCGATGTAATACCACTAAATTCCAATTCATTCAAACAGTTGTATATTTTAATAAATTTAAATACTAAACATGGGGCCGGCGAAGAGATTGCTCTGTAAGCAATCCCAGAATTTCGGGAAAATTCGAAATCGAATATCTCGAAAATTATTCGACAGAATTTTTTCGACTTCATTTTCGAATTCAGCGTAAAATTTCCTATAAGAATCACATTTAAAATCGTAATGTCGAAAATGTTCCCGAAATTCGAAGTCGAATATCTCGAAAACTATTCGAGATAGAAACTTTTTGATTTCGGTTTTGAAATCAGCGTAAAATTTCCTATAAGAATCCATTTTAAAATTTTAAAAAATCCATAATTTTGTGACAGCGACATACAGACCGACAGACCGACAGACATATAGAATTCAGTAACGAACTTTTTAAGTTCGTTGAAAATAGATATACACAATGCAAATTAATACATGCTATTTTTAACAATCTGTTAGAAAGTGTTATTTTCAAATAATTTAACGCGTGATCACCATTAAGCCACACGTAGAGAACTCAATAATTGAAAGTAATTGCAATTACTTAAAATTCCTTGAATGGTTTAAACTGATTATTTAATGAACTCCAATTTAAATTAGGCCATCCATGCACATGCTTTCTGTATAAGCGTTTGAAGCTAAAACTTGCGTTTTGCATACAAAACTGGCCATAGCCAAAACAAATTTAGTTAGGCTGGTTTTCAAGTACCAACTTTTTATTGTCAATCTTTAAAATTAGTTTTGTTATCGATAATGCAAAATATGCACTTTTAACATATTGTGGTTTTATTGCGAATGTCTAAAGAGTCAATTACTTAAAAGCACAGGTTATTCTAATAAATATCGTTTTAAATTAATTCTTAATATATTAATAATCTATTTTGTTAACCGCTAATTTATTTCAATTTTTGAACACATAAAATGTGCAAGAGGTAACTTTGTATCAATTTGTAAATGAGATTTTGATGGCTGTGAACCGTAACAATATCAGCAATAAATTTACATTTAAAGCTGCTTTGTGCCACTAGAGTTAATTTATAGACAGCATAATAAGAAAATTATCTAACTTAATCCAATACTATCCTCTCCACATTACGGTTGACCTATTAGGTTTGTCAAAAAATATGTAATTATTACAACACACGAAATCAAATATATATAAAATGCAGAAAATCGCCAGAGAGAAACAAAAGTGACAATAGCAAACAAAATATTAAATTAAACATCCTTTAGCGCTAATTATATTTGACGATATGTCAATGTATGCAATGCTATTACGGATACTAAATGTATTATAAAATACAATGTATGTGTCGTGACATTAAAAGATTTCAATTTTTTTTTAAAACGATAAATAAGTACAGAAGGATTTTTTAAAGTTTTAGCTATGAACCTTGTGCCCAAGAATTTGGTTCTCGAGAGACAAAAGTAAAAAGTTTAGTAAAAAACAGAAAATTGATAATTTAATAAGATATAAGAAAATAGAAATTACCGTAAATATACCTAACCTTGGTTTTGGCAACACTTATGATAATAACAGAAACAAACATTTTTTTGCATAGCAAGCAGCTTTCTATCAAATTTAAAGTTTGGTTTCTTATATCACATAAAAATTATTTTTAAAACAACCTCAAGTGGTCATCGCATTCTGATCTAAAAGTTTGGCGGGTACCCTACAGACATAACAAAATCATATGTGTAGCTATATTAATAGCATCCAAAAACGCCTACTATGCACAAGACCCTTTTACATATACAAACAAGATCATATTTTAATGCCCGCAAGGATATAGGAGAACTGTAAGGATGCAATGCACTCTTAAACACTAAAATGTTGCAGTCACTTTGACCTAATTATTATGAGCAATGCTCCAAGGATAGTCAACAATCGGACCCTGCATAATGACTCAATAGTTCCTAAATTAATTATAATTTCAAAAATTATGCTGATTGAAGCCTATCAACAAGATCAGAGGGCGAAACGGTAATATATACAAATGTTGAAACTCATAGACACCTTGGAAACTCAAACTTAGACCAACCAATCAACTATGAATGTCTCAGCACTCTATATATTATCGTTCATGAGATATGTCACTTTAAAATAAAAAAAGCAGGAAAACTCCCCTTAGGGGTGTTTCAATGTGTCAGGTTTATGAGACATTCCTATTCTACTTTTTAATGAGGAGTTCAAAAAAAGGTGGTCAGAAGTTTCGACCTAATTGTACAATTGATCACTATACTCAATTGTATATATTACCTCTAACAAATGATAGTTCAAAGTGCGTAAGTGCCCATACTAAAATTAATAAAAATAAAATAATTTTAAGGCTATGCTATCACTCTAAGCGTTTTGCGGTTTTTAAAAGCGATTCAATATTTTTATGAATGCTGCAATATTCGTAAATAAAACACTGAATAACACAGCTGCAATAAAAATGTTATATTTAGTGTGTACTTATGGTTAGTTTTGCTTAATGGTGAGTGTATATTTATTATTTCCATAACGTAAAATTTTGGAATTTTCCAATGGAATGCAAAGAACGCGTTTTATTTGATATATTTAGTATGTAATTCTTGTTTTGTCAGTTAACCGAATACGCTAAGCAAAAATGCATTCAAGATAAATTTTTAATGTGCTATAATTAAATGACACTACAAAATATCCAAAAATTTCTATCTTTGTAAACACAAAATAATATGATTCCTTCTCAGCTACTGTAAGTATATTATTTTTAAGAATTATAATGGCAACTAGTTAGAAGTAAAAAAGCGCAGGTAGACAGATACGGATAACTTCAAATCGAAATAAAGCTCTACGTATTACATAACATTATACTTGTCCAAGTGCATATGATGTCAAGCGATCAGATGAAGTGTGACCCTTGGGCCAAGGGCCTAATAATCTGCACAAACAAGTTCCTAATTCCAACCGCCTCGGCAGTAAATCCAAACCAGCAATTTTGCCCTATGCAAATTGACCAAAATATCCAACTACCATATGTTTTACGAAGATATCAATGTCTTCAGCAACAGCCTGTTAACAATGAGCTGTATACGTAGCTCTCTATAAATGATATAATACAATCGTCAAACAATTCAATTCCAAATTTATCTAGTAAGAATGGTTTAATCTACCAGTAGTTGCAACCACCGCTCTCTCCAACTCAAGACCCTGAATGGCAAGTAGTAGATAGTGGAAAACGCAATCGTAAAACAGCTAGCGATAAAATTCTTCCACAGACCAAGTAAATAAAAACCACAAACCATTGGTTAAATACTACTAATCGCTATACCCCATTAGATAGCACCAACGCAGGTAAGAACGAAACTCAAAACTCGGCACTTGCAAAGATGAATCCTAAGCTCCCATCAATTTTTGTGTCAAGCGTTTTAACGATTAAAGTCTTAATTAAACTGCTAGAAACAATTGTCAAAAATAAAATATGAAATCTACAATGTTGAGCCTAAAACGTTTGAAAAATACACAATTAAAAACTAAACAACTAGCAGAGAAAAATGCTGAGTTTTGTACTTATCAAAGAAACAAGAGCTTACACCCAACCACTAACACAGACAAAATTAAAAAAGCTGATGGCACTTGGCCTCGAGGCCACTAATATTTAAAATATCAAGCAGAGAATTATTAAAAAGAAATGCTACTATTTTTCGTCGCAGTAATACCAGCAAACAACATCAACAATATTTACAAGATTAATAGATCAGTACACACGGTGGTGACAAATAAATCACCCCACGTAAAATGGCAAATGCCCCAATGTGCTAAGTGCCAGCAATATGACCATACTAAAAACTTCTGCAATAGAAACTCACACTATAATAAATGCAATGGAAATCACCCAGCCAACTATAAAGGGTGTTCCGTGTACAAAAAACTGAAATAAATTTTTTTTTCTTTACTATGAAAGAAGCAACTTGGAGTTATAGCACAGAATCCAGCGCAGCAACCCCAACCGCAACACGCATATGCCCAGGCAGTGAGAGGTAATATTCTCATAACTTCCAACAATACATTTCAACCGCAACAACGTTCAGTAGACAACCCATATGACAACATAAGTGAAGAGAATTATAAAAAGGCTAATGGAACAAATAGGAACTATGTTAAAACTATTCGCCACAAAAACTAGCAATTGCTCAACACCTTAGAATAGCTGAGTGGAACGCCAAAGCCTGTCACAACACCGAGACAAAATAATATCTTTTCTCAAAAAACAAAATATAGAAATATCATGCTCATATCCCAAGCACCCTTTACGAAAGAAAGCTATGTAAGAATCCTGGTATATACAGTTTATGTCACACAACATCCTGATGGTAGTGCCGGTACGCCTATAATTGTTAAAACCTCAATAAACCACTATGAATACATATACAAACATTCAAGCAACTACAATTGTAATCGAAGACTGAACAGGAGCGCTAACAATATCAGCAATATATTGTCTTCCGAGGTACAACAACAAACAGGATCAATATGAGCACTACTTCCACAGTTTAGGAGACATATGTATATCAGGGGGTGATATTAATGCTAATAACGTACAATGGGAATCCCGATTAACAACAACTAAAGGTAGACAGCTAATGAAAGCAATAAACAATCTTGGTTTACAAGATCTATCAAGCAAATCAACATACTGGCCAACAGATCTTGCGAAAACGCCAGACCTTCTTGATTTTCATATATTTGAGGGGTACAACCAGAATTATCTAAAGATTCAATCCTGTCTAGTCTTGTCAGCAGATCATTTACCCATTGTAGTAACAGTGTGAACTCACGAGTTAGTTACTGAAAAAACACTGCTCCTGTGTATTAAGCACACTAACTGAAATTTATTTAGATAAATAACAGACAAATCTTTATCACTGAATATTTTTTTAAAAACTGAAGATGAACTAACTGAAGCAATAGAACTTTTTAATCAAGCGGTGTAGCAAGTCTTTTGGCAAGCAATTCCGCAAAACTAGCAGCATACCATAAGCCCTGAGGATCCTATAATAGTGAAAAGATTGCAGACTTTGACGGAAATGGCAAACAAGAGACTTGGCAGATAAACACAGTCTAAATCAACTGAAGCTGAACTCAAAAGACTCCTATCTAGCATTAAGAAGCTACTCGCTTTTTAAAGCAACCAAGGATCTGAAAAGGTCACAGCAACATAAAACTTCACTTCGTACTGATAATGAAAATTGGACAGGAACTGACCAAGAAAATGCACAGACCTTTGCAAATCACCCAACTCAGGTATTCTAGCCATTTCCATCGAAAATCTCAAATGACAAAGAAAATAAAATACAGCTGCTTCTAGACGCTCCTTTTCAAATGTGCTTATCTTTTAAAAAATTTTAAAACAAGTACAGTTCATAAACTGAACCCACGGAAAGTACCAGGATACGATCTAATCACAATGCAGTGTTAGAATTAAGTTACGTGGAAAGTTGCTACTATTATTTTAATGCTGAAACCAGGTAAACCCAAAGAAAATCTTTCATCGTACAGACCAGTTAGCCTGCTTCCGATATTATTTAGTTTAGATTGTTTACCAAGTAGTCAGTACATTTGTCAAAATTCTAGATACAGTTGTTTCTACTTCGTGAATATATGCGTCTGCCATGTGAGTTTCCTATCTAGCTGTATACTTAAGTATTCAATGTCGTTAATTTGTGGTATTGGTATTCCATTCGTAGTTATTGGAAGACAGGTATCCGTTATCATAGTAAAAGTAGTGTGGGCTGGCTTTGTCCCGTTCGCTTTAAGTTACCACCTTCTGCACTAATATTGAAGTTTATTCAGGTGCAGTTGTAAATTACGGGAAGCGACTATTGGATTAATTTGGGATGGCGGTATAGCGGTATCGTCCGCATAAGCAGTTATTTCCATTGTTCTGGTTATCGGGATGTCCGATTTAAAAATATTGCTGAAACATTGCTGAACAATGGCGTTTTCCAAGTCTTAGTTAATTTTGTTGATTAATCTCTGAACTTATTTTGTCGTGCTATGTCTACGTCTGAATCCAAACTGGCGATTCGTTATTACACTGTACTCATCTAGCAATTGTTGTATCTGCTTTAAGAAAAGTTTCTCAAATGCCTTGAAAAGTACCGCTAGTAGGTTAATCGGCCTGTAGGATGCGATCTTTGTCGGACCTTCTTCTAGTTTATTTATTGTGATGATCTGTGCAAACCATCTACGTAATATAATTTTCAGTACCTCCTGAAGGATTTTCCCTGTTAATGATATAGCTTTGTGCCATCAGTGTGAGGTTTAAATACTCGAGAAAGGTGTTTTGCAAATATCGTAGTTCTTTGGTTTGTAGTTTTTGCCCATCCACTGTTTGCTGTTTGTAGAGGCGGTATTGCAGATAATGTTAGTATTCTGTATATTAGGTTGGGTTAAGTCCTTGCAAATGACCTTGTAGTAATTCATTTTCTTAGTTGTTGCTGCAGTCTAGCCGCATTCTAAAGTAGTTACAATCAATGTGTTTGTTATATAAAGATGGTTTCTTCTGTTTTTAATAATTTTTGCATACATATTCACTATGATCGGTGCGTGGTCAGACGACAGATCAAGATGCAGTATTGAACATTCTGGTGTTTACCTACTTAGTAACACAGAAGTCTACCAGGTCTGGTATCTTATTATCGTCAGATGGCCAATATGTAGGTTCACCAATAGATAAAAACCCTATGTTGTTTCGCTGCATAGCACACATCAGCCGTCTGCTTTTAGTTGTTGTGATTTGAGAACCCCAGTAGACATTTTTTGAATTGTAATCAGTTTCTACAAATTTACTACCTAACATCTTGAAGTAATTTTTATAATCTTGTTTTTTGTTATATTTTGGAGAGAAATAGATAGCTGAAAATGCTTTTTCTCCTAGGTCATTCTGGATAAGAATATTAGTAGCTTGTCTGTTTTCTTGGATATATGTTGTTTCTTTATAACGCTTTATATTTTGTCTAATAAGCACTGCAGTGCCTCCACAATTCATGCCGTCTAGGTGGTTGGTATGATACATTAAATAATTAAGGAATTTAAGATAGCTTCTATGGGTGAAGATTAACATAACACCTATATTATTAGTAATTATAAATAATCTAAGTTTATGTATTTGTTGCCATAAACTATTGACATTCCACACTCCAATTTTTAGTGTTATTATGTGGGTCTAAAAATAAATGCTGTCAAAATATTTAATAGTATACCTATTTGTTCCATAAGTTTTTTCGTCATCTTTTTTAGTTCTGTCACACCATTATTTGTTTGTGTCTGTAGACGGATGTTTTGATGCTGTGTGTCTGTAACTATATACAGTGGTTACGTCCAACAGCTGTAGCACGCTCGTGCATATGTTGTTTCTGGTTGCACCGGACCGAAATGATGATTTTTTTTCTAAGTGTAGGAAAAACTTTTTGCTGTAGCTGTCAAGGTATCCACGGTAATTAACAGAATGGTTCGCATTGCAATTAACACATGTTACTTTATTGTCTTTGACACAACGTGGCAAGTTCTTACAATAATTTTTAGTATTTGCGTACCTTTAACATTTCTTACATTGTAAAATTTCTCCTTTCGTTTGTTTGCTTCAATTTGTACGCAGGAATTTGAAAGTAGTTTTATGTAGATATCTTGGTTATTATCCTTTGGTTTCAAATCAATAAAAACCATTGGTAGTGGTAAGTTCGTTTTATTTTTTTTACATTCCAAATATTTGTTACTACGAGTGTGAATCAAATATAAACCAGACTTTTGATCTAGGGCGCGCAATGTTAACGCGCGAGAGTTCTCGCTTTGTCAGGTGTTGGGTAGGGATGTCAGGAGTGGGGGAAGCAGGCGGGCGATTTCGTTCGTCGTGACAATGTCTGAGCAGGAGGTGTCGTCGTCAATTGCGCAGCGTATTATCATTAAATTTCTCGCCACGGAAGATGTAAAACCGGCTAAAATCCTGGGGAAATTGACTGCGCAGTTCAAGGAAGAGACACTGTCACAAGCTAGAGTGTTCGCATGGCACAAAAAGTTCGTGGAGGATCGTGAGAATGTTGAAAATGAGAGCCATGATCGCCGATCTCGCACCAGCATCACCAACGAAAACATCGTCCGCGTTCAACAATTTATTGAGGGTGACAAGCATCTGACCATCGATGAGATTGCATCTGAGATTGGAATAAGTTATGGCGGCACTTTTTCGATCATCACAGAGGAGCTAGGGTTTCGTAAGGTGTGCGCAAGGTGGATGCCTCGCCTTCTGACAACTGAGCAGAAATTGCAAGAGAAAAATTGGAGAAATTGGGCTGGGAGACAGTTGAACACCCTCCCTACAGCCCTGACCTATCGCCCTGCGACTATCACCTATTCGGTCCTCTCAAGGAAGCCATGGGAGGGCATAGATTCGACAGCGATGAGGAAGTTAAGGTCCATGTGCGCAATTGGCTGGAAACACAATTGACTTCGTTCTACGAGGAAGGCATTTCAAAATTAGATACACGTTAGGAAAAATGTGTTTCTAAATCAGGAGATTATGTAGAAAAATAATCTGCTATTCTTTTGTTTCAAGTTCAAATAAAATATTTTTTAAAAAATAAGTTCCGTTTATATTTCATTCTCGTATATACATTCTTCTTTTATGTTTTTTTTTACTTGCATGGTGTACGTTTTTTAAAAGAGTCCGAAAGGCTTTGTCCTGTTTTGATTTGTAAGTATAGAATTAAGCGTTCTTTTTTATTGAAGCTTTAATTATGAGGGTATATGATGGTCCATTTGGTAGTTGCATTTTGAATTGATCGTTATTTAAAGTTTTTGTAGTGCATTTTCATTTTAGAATGTGATCTAGGAGTTGGATCAATAGCATTCTAATTAGGTGTATGTGTTTATGTTATGAGGTATAGAATGCATATAGTTTTGTGCGTAATTCATAATTGCACCTCACTTAAGTGTAATTTATAAATACGAATTAACTATTTGAATAGTTTTATTTAAATAGTAACATTTAGTAAATTATATTACAGTTTATTTCTCACAAGTCGGTGCGTTTGCAGCACAATCCTTCCGTTTGATACTTGCAATTCAATTTGCTGATATGATGTAATAAATTAAATATTAATAACAAAAGCGCAAATCTGTAGTAGGTAAAAATTTATAGGCTCGCTTGGAAACACAAATGGCTATATCAAAAGAAAATATTACTTATCTATACATATAGCTTCACTAGGTATGCAAAAAATATAGCATACAAGAAGATCATTACAATAGATATACGTTATCGCTAACATGAAAATGCATGCCACGAACGTCTTTTCATCGTCAAATTTCGAATTTAAAATTTTTGTCAGATTTTCTACTAAATCAAATAAATCCATTGCACATTAGGCGACCCCCGGGTCTGTTTCGCTAGAATTTACTGATTAGACCCTGCTGCGTTTGCAAAAAACTAAAGTAAAAGTGTCAAAATGTTCAGCCTGAAATACTCGGTCTTTCTTTTCCAATGTTAGTAGCTGCCACCGATGCTGTTGAGCGTACGCTAGCAATTTAATAAAAAATACCTTATTTAAGAATTGACGGTTTAATTTTTTAATTTCAATAAGTAACAATTTCCTAAATGTAATTAATAGTTCAACCACTCACCCTACACAGTTAATTGAAAATTAATTCTGATGTACTTTTAGGCCATGATGACATTTTATTGTGCATTGATAAATCACCTCTTTTACAAAAGGGATTTTTAAATCGGTAGGAAATGTTTCATTAGTTTTTTCTGAAAGTTGTTTGATCTGTCTCCGGTAGCATTACAGCCAGACGAACTTATTTTGCTTCTTTTATTTTTTACAGCACTCTTTCCAGTATCCTTGTCTCTTGTACCAGTTTCTACAAGCCTCTCACTGAATAGTTACTATATCCTTCTGAATTTATTATTGGTTTTCCATAAATAACTTGCCTCCTGTGAACTAAAATCTCACACATGCACAAAATATAGATGGCGGCTTTTGTTTTCCTGTAACCTTTTCTGTCACCTATTTTCAATATTTTATTGATGTGTTCTCTAAAAAAACAATATTTTATGAGGACACATATGATTCGTAACTGATTCCTGATTTGTACTAACAGTTCTTCAGTTCGTTACTGGATAGCCCTTTTATAAAGTTTTTCTTAGTATTTATTTTTATATTGTTTTCTTATTCATTTTCTCATCCGGCTTCGTATTGTATCTTTAAGTCCTCACAGGACCAATTCAGGGCCTATATATGAAGTTGATGATATTTTTGTGCTAGTTCATCAGAGCATTGGGTCTTTCGAAGCATCTCCATACAAGCCTGGAGGTTACCCTCGGGTTCTTTAATGCCTTCATAAATGTCCTTGAATATGTTCATTCGCCTATTTTAATAAACCCTCAAATTATTTTTCTGGTACATTATCTTATAACAAATATCTCCGTTTAAAAAACGGATGTTTATTTCTAGTAAAAAGCCAAATAGCAAGTTTTTCTTTTCACAGTATTTCGCCGGGGCTGATGTTACCTGGCCCCGAACTTTTCGGGCCGTGTGCAACACCGGGATCCTTGACCTATCACGCCGTGTCGTGCCAAGCGGTTTCAAATCGGCCCGAACGCCGCCAGGGCATCTACCAACCAGAGCAAGGGCGCCGGCGCATTTTCCAATCAGCGCAAAGGCACTCTCGGCGTCCACCAATCCTGGACAAGCTCCGCATCCCACAGCGGGCTCAGCTTGCTTCCACTCTCAAACCTGAGCCACCGAAGCATTCGGCCTCAGTCGCCAGCCCCTAAGAAGAAATCATCAAGAGTCCAGGTGAGTCCCTTTTGGTTTCTTTTGCCCGGACCTGCTGCTCGCTGTCCGGCCTCGCTTCCCGGCCCCACTGCCCAGCCCTGCTGCTCCCAACTCGCTGCCAATTTCAGCGCGTAAATTAAGTCTTAGGTTAAGTTCTTTTACATTAGCTAAGTAGGTTAAGTTAAGATAGGTTAAGTTTTCTAGCGTTGTAAATATAATTCTAATTCGTAAGTTGGAGCCGACGCTTCTTTTTTAGCCTTCCGTGCCCCACGCGTTGCCGGTCGTAGCGTCCCGACGCCCGATTTACCACCGCCCGGGAACCGACCTGGTAACAACCTGTTCCCGTTCCTGACTAGGTCTTTGATTCGTTTTTATTCCAAATTATTTATCTATTTCTGTTGCTGATTTTGATTATACATTATGTTCTATCCTTAATATCAACCTCAAAATGTATGTTAATGCTAATTTTGGCATCTTATGCTATGTGCTCAGACCTAGTAAGTCTCTACTCATATATCCAATTTTTAAGTGCGCTACTTTCATATAATCTGTACGGATGGGTGCGTTGCACAGTCTATTAAGAAACACTCCTGTATTTCTTATAATTTCAAATTGAAGAAGAGTAAGGTCTAATAATGTCTCCATTAGAGATGTAGGTGCTCTTATGACACCCGTTATTTTCAGACAAACACGTTTTTGTATCTTACTTAGTACTGTTATAGCAGTTCTTTGCTTACCATTATAAGTTTCTACAACAGAAACAGAACTCCTCCCTGCGGACATTCTCTTGCAAGCCGAGTCTTTATTATTTTACGTATAAGGAATACATATACTAATATTTATTTAAGCATACAGTCTATTCACTTGCATTTTGTGTCGTGAGTCTAGGGACGTACCATCATACGCTTCCTCGATATCCAAAAGAGCTGCTAAAGGTACTTATTTGTCTTTTACAGGATTCGCTACTCTGGTAACAAATTGATGCAATGTTGTTTTTGTACATACTCCTGCATTATATGCATACTGGTCTTGGTTTCAAGGTTGAATGTCTAATAGACAATCCTTGATATGCCTCTCAAGCAGTTTTTCTAATGTTTTTAGTGCAAAAGACATGAAACTCAGTTGCTTTAGACTCTTAATCTCATCCTGTCCTATTTTTTCAAATTTGGAACAACAAAAATTCTAATTATACGTCAGTATTTTAATATATATCCTAGAGCATGCCTTGCCCTAAGTATATTACAAATCCTGTAATATAAAAGGTCACTTTTGCTGCAACAGAATAGAATAAAATTCTGTCAAGTCCTGGCGATTAATAACATTGAAATAAGTTAATTACCTACTTTACTTTGATTACAGCATTACACAGAAAGTAAAACATTATAAAACTCAATAAACTACATTAAAAACACAATAAAACAAAAGAGATAATAAAGGAACAGAAGAAAAACAGTTGAGAAGAATTCGGTAAAAAGATACAAGAAAATTATGACAACCAAAAAAAAATTTTGAAACACAATAAAATGACAAAAGTGTTCCATCTTAGAAAATCAGAAATGTCAAAAATAAAAGAAAACAAATAGAAACAACAATCCAAGAATTACTAGAAACCTAGAGGAAACTACACAAACATAGTTGGAAAAATAGAAGAGGAAACATAAGGGAATAATAGAAAAACATATGGGAACAACAAAGATAAAAACCAATAACAGAAGAGGAAGCAAAAGACGCACTAAAAAAGCAAGAAGCTGTAAGTTACTGGGAGAGGACAAGATAACACCCGTAATTCTTAAGAAACCGTTAACATTTGGCTAACAAAAATGTTTAACCAAGTACAGAACACAAAAAATACCAGCAGATTTGGAAAATATATACAAAAAAGGAGATTCCACTGAATGCAAAGTATAGAGCAATATGCCTTCCCTCAGCAACACTAGAATAATAGAAAAACAGCTAAGAAAAAAAGTGGAGAAGAAATTACAAGAGGAATAAAAGAGCTTTCCTGTCAGGCAAACAAACAAAACCACATATATACAATACGAAGTAAGTAGCAATATTTGTGAAGGATAATTTTTAATATTTTAATTGAATAATTACATGTCTAAAAACAACATTTAAACTTACGAAAAATTATTTTCAAATTAAACAGAACACAAAATGTTGTTTAATATCTTTCTCACTTTAA
The DNA here is from genome assembly GCA_036346155.1 of Sinelater perroti. Taxonomy (NCBI): domain Eukaryota; kingdom Metazoa; phylum Arthropoda; class Insecta; order Coleoptera; family Elateridae; genus Sinelater; species Sinelater perroti. The sequence continues at coordinate 7,712,083 of JARFIY010000359.1, forward strand.
ATATAAAATGTAAGTGTTGAACGACGATAATATTAATTTTAGGTTATACTAAAATTATTTATAAGCATTTTGACGATTTATCTTGGCAGATTTAACGACAGCAAATGAAAGAAATCTGCTAACCTATTACTTTCTATTGTATAAAAGAAATAAAATACAAAATAGATCCATTTCTTCAGCCCCACTTTTATATTTTATATGAAAACAGAATCTGACGCAGACTTATTCTAAGACATCAATTTTACTTTCTCCAAAAACAGCCGCATTTGTGTGAACACATGCTACTGATGTGGCGCCGATCTGCTTACATATGAAAGTCGTCAAAAATTGTATAATCTGCTTATTAATATATATTGAAAATTGTTAAAGGCGACTTTACCTAACCCCTTAAAACATGCATTCAGAAAAATCAATAAGTTCTGAATAAGCTTTACATCGTTACTTTTATATCACCTTTGGACGCCCATCAATAATTGTTAAAATACCAATAGCAATTAATATTTACAGGCATATTAGTATTAATGTATTTTTATACTTTCTTTATATTATAAAAGCTACGTTACAAACCTAAAATTATTTTGCTAAAAAAGTAATTTCGAAGATATAAAGCTTATTAGAATAAATTAAATATTACTAGATTTTAAAAACAAGTACCGCACTCTTTCTGCTCTATTATGTGCTGCAATAAATTTTCCACATTTTAATTTATATCGTTTGTCGGATATCAGTGCGGTTTATTTAATTTTTATTAATAAAGAATTGATAGTTCTTATATTAAACTATTGAAAGAAACGTACGAAAAAAGACAACATATATATTCAGTAATAGTATAGTTACAGTATTAACAAGCCTAATAATGCTATACAAACATATTTATTTTTTGGAAAATTATATGAGGTGAAATCTGACATAAAATTGAAGTTAACATCATGTGCTTAAATATTAACGTCACTGAAAGTAGAATTTAATTAATCAATTTTATTATAAAACACGGATTAAACCAAATGTTTAATTTTATATATTTTATATAATAAAAATATTAGTTTATTAGATGTTAAATCGAGATAGAACTAAAAAACCTATTCTTCATAATTTACTATTTTAGTGGGAAACTGATTAAATGGCAGTAAAATTTGAAAAATTACTATATAACTCTTTAAGTGTTATAAAATTTAAATAATTATATTTTACGTCGTACATAGATTAGTTCCAACAATTTAAGTTTGATTATTCACGGCTATTTTAATAATGGTTTTGGGCTTTAAAACATATTTATATAGTTTATATACAAAAAATTTAGTTTAAAATATATTAATAGAATAACTCATGACGCAAAAATGACTTTACATGTTGTACTGGTGCATTATATTAACTAAAAATTAGCGTAATACTAAGTTGTCCCAAAAGTTCTGCAACAGTTGCAAGAATTTGATTTTTGTACAATTATTTTGTTTATTGTGTATTAACAAGTTGTATCTTTGGATTTCAGATGATATGAGGCAAAATTGAACTCCGGGTTTTGATGCGCTATTCTAAAAGCGGGGATTTTTGGCAGGAGATACTACAAAGTAAATCTGCGATGCTAAAGGCGAAGGAAGTGACGACTACCATCTACTATCTTTATATATTACAAGCGTTTCGATTCCGGCGACGTGAGACTCAAAATCAGTTTTGTTCCAGTCGGCCGTTAAAGTTGCACAATAAAGACTTGAGATCAGTTTTCGGAGTTGCCAAATAGAAGAAGCCGAACAGGATTCATATAAATACAATGGAGCGCAAGCCGCTATAAAAGTTGTAATTTTCCGCCAACTGCTCAACAATCCTTTGAAACAGAGACTCTAGAAGCAAATTGTAACATCCACCCGGTTACGATTCCTGCTTAATAAAACACTTTTTGCGTGGTTACCGGTTCAAATCATATGATGGAGTTAAACAAACGTGCGAAATGTTTTTTGATTTAAAGCCACCCGTCTGGTACTTCGAGCAGATCCGAAAACTTGCAGATCGGTAGGAAAAGATTATAGAAAATTATAGCCTATAATTCTAAGAATAGTTTGTGTTGTTTTTAAATAAGCTTATCCATAATAATTGGTTCTTTCGCAAGTTTTGCAAAATTTTTGAGACAGCGTAATATACGTTTTACTGAAAATGAAATTATAGCTCAAATATATTTAGTCAGGTACCTATAATTTTTGCTTATAAAAGATTTTCCAATCAGAATAACATTGTTTAAAATTGAATTGCCGACCATGTGTAAAATGTTATAACTGCCACTAGTTTTCATTTGTGTTTAGTCTACTCTGACAATTCATCATGGTGAAATACACGTTTCAATAACGCTTATGTGCTTTTTATTCGTTGAATCGCTGAAAACTTTAAAAGGGACTTTATTCTTCACGAATACCAACAAAATATTGGAATGCAAGAAATTTAGAGAACATTACTGTTGTAAGAGATACTGTTGCAGATATTGCAAATTTATCGATTCGTTGATGTGCTCAAGAATTAAAGTCGTAGAAAAACAACTTGGCATATTTTGTGGAAAGATTTAAATTTGCGCCCTTATAAGATTATGTTGACCCAAGAACCAAAACTGCTGGACCATTGTAGGCGTCATGACTTTTCTGCTTGGGCTTTAGAGCAACTTGAAATGAAGCATAATTTTGAACAAAAATTATCTTCTTAGATGAAGCTCATTTTTGGTTAAGTGAATAGGTTTACAAATACAATTGTCGCTTTTGGTGTAAAAACAAATCCACAATAGATTTGCGTATGGTTTATGGTATGGTGCCATCATTAGACTATTCTTTTTACAAAACAAGGTAGAAAATGCAGTTACAGTGACTGATGAGCAGTACCGATTGGTGTTAATAGATTTTTTTGGCCAAATTTATAGGATATTGATTTGGAGGACATTAATTGCAATACGACGGTGTCACACATCACACTGCTAATGTCACTATTGATGTATTTCAAGAAAAACTTGGTGAAAAGATAATTTTAAGAAATGCAACTGGTAGCTGGCTTTTAAGAAGCTATAATTTAAGTCTTTTAGATTATCCTTGTAGGGTTATTTGAAATCTATAGTCTAAGTAAACAAACCATAAATCCTTCATTCAGTAACATTAAACATCGAACGCTGCATTCGTGATATTATACCCGAGTTATTGCACAAAGTCATTGAAAATTGGGTTCATCGCAACGGCTCGTGGGCACGAAGTTGTGGCGGACACTTAAATGATGTGTTATTCATATAACATAATGTAAATAATATAAAAGTTTGCTTGTATCTGAAATAGTTTTTATTCTATTTCATTTTAAGATCATACCGTTCTTATTGGAAACTCCTTTATATCTACAATTTGTATATAACATGATCAATTGTTTACTTGATTTAATAAACATGAATACAAAGTATCCCTTCATGTTCTCTTCTAAAAAGAATTTTTAAGCTTGCTTTTTACTGTTTTACTATACTATTTATAATTAGTTCTATTTTTTAATAATAAAAGTACATAAAAGCCTATTGTAAAAAGTAGCCAGTTTATTTCATAACACTTTTTAGTGAAGATTTCTTTATATAAACTTTTAACTTCGTTAGAAACTTGAAATTGATTTTTCAAGTATTCCAAATACACGCATGCAAATAATTTACTTATAAACATGCAAATTATATATTATCTTAAAAACAATATAAAATATAGGGTGGATATAGTATATACAGAATATTTTTTACTATTGCTAGGGTTTGGAAATTAGCTTATTAAAAAAAATTAAGTAGCTAATGTAGAAAAAAAAATAATGGAAATTTTAGTCATTTATTTTTGAATTTGTGCGCCGTATTACATGTACACCCGTGTGGGGTTTCCAGTCCCCCATCGGGCGCCTCCCCAGGTGGCGGATAGGGGAATGCCCACTAGATATGGTGGGTACCAGGGAAATCAAATACCTGGGGTGGACCAAAACTGGCGGACAACAGGCAGTGGTGTTGTTAATACCGAAATAGGGCTACTGCAAGATTATTATCGGAAATTTATGGGCGAAGCATTATGTAAATGCTATCCGGTCATAGCACCGCGGCGCAGAAAGCAAGGAGAAACTACTGCGCTACTTTCTCAAGTTTCAACAATCATGGCAACACAAAACCAGAATTTGGCCCCTAGTCTGTGGCAGGTTTTAAATAACCAAGGGGTGCTAAGAATCCCCACGTTAAAACAAGATAGGCACCATCCGTATGTGGATAAAAAACAGAAAAAATGCACTAAAATTGGAACATTTAACGTAAGGAGCCTTTATATGGCTGGGAAGACAAACAACGTAATCCAAGAAATGACTAGATTAAACATATAAATTCTAGGAATATCAGAAACAAGATGGCCGGGATGTGGAAAAAGTGAAATTGATGACCATGTCATATACTATGCAGGTAACAATGACACAAATCATCCGAATGGTGTTGCGATAATAGTCAACAAGGACATAAACAAATCTATAATCAACTGCATACCTTTTTCAGATCTTATAATATTACTACAACTAAAAGCGTCACCAAAGAATATTAACATCTTTCAAATATATGCCCCGACAATGGAAAAACTAGATGCAGAAATAGAACAACTGTATGTACACATAAATGAACTAAGAAATAGCTATTATTATGGTCGACTTCAATGCCAAAGTGGGCCAAGGCAAATTAGAAGACATTGTGGGAAATTTTGGTATGGGCGAACAAAACGATAGAGGAGAACAACTAATACAATTTTGCCAAAAAGGAAATATGGTCGTCATGAACACGTGGTTCATGTTACCACCTAGGCGTCTCTATACATGGACGTCTCCACAACACACCCCTGAGCACATTATACGAAATCAAATAGATTATCTTCTAATTAACAAGAGATATGGAAATGGACTAACAGGCGTTAAAACATATCCCGGAAGTGATGTGGGCTCAAACCATAATCCTGTTGTAGGAAACATTAACATACGTCTCAAAAAACTACGAAAGCGATATAACAAGAAAATAGATTTACAGAAACTGAAAGAACCAGTCCATTGCATACAATTGGCTCAGGCTCTAAACGAAAATATAAAGGAAAGTGGAATACACGAGTTAATAAATAATGTAATTACTGATGTAGACGATACAGACCGCACAGAGATTATCGAGTCTATCTGGAACAAAATAAAAACATGGGGCCGGCGAAGAGATTGCTCTGTAAGCAATCCCAGAACGAACTTAAAAAAACCTTTCGATTTATCTGGATTCGATATATATCTGGAAAATTATTCGACATAGAATTTTTTCTTCATTTTCGAATTCAGCGTAAAATTTCCTATAAGAATCACATTTAAAATCGTAATGTCGAAAAATTTCCCGAAATTCGAAGTCGAATATCTCGAAAACTATTCGACATAGAATTTTTTCGATTTCATTATTGAAATCAGCGTAAAATTGTCTTTAAAAATTACTCATAAAATCGCAATGTCGAAATTTTCCCGAAATTCGAAGTCGAATATCTCGAAAACTATTTGAGATAGAAACTTTTTGATTTCGATTTTCCTACAAGAATCCATTTTAAAATTTTAAAAAATCCATAATTTTGTGACAGCGACAGACAGACCGACAGACCGACAGACATATAGAGTTCAGTAACGAACTTTTTAAGTTCGTTGACTAGCCATCACAAACACACAAAATACCATAACCGGACAAAATCGTAAGAAAAATAAGAAACCATGGATGACATCAGAAATATTGACGTTAATGGACAATAGAAAAACATACAAAAACAAAAATCAACAACAATATAAACAACTAAATAAACTAATAAAAAAAAAGATAAGGCAAGCGAAGGAACTATGGCTAAATGAGAAATGCATTGAAATAGAAGAATTAGAAAAGAGACACAATACTTTTAACCTACACAAAAAGATCAAAGAAACTATAGGAAGGACTAAGAAATATAACTACAACAAAATGTTAAATAACGACAACCAACTAATCACAAACAAAGAAGATCTAAAACAAGTATGGAAAGAATATATAAAACAGACCTTTGAAGATGTGAGAACTGAACAACATATAACAACAACGGAGCATGCACCAAATATATTACAAAGTGAAACAACAAGCGTAATACGATATTCTAAAAACGGCAAAGCAGCTGGACCAGACCAGATTCATAACGAATTTTTGAAACTTCTAAATGAAGAAAGCATAACATTACTTACTAATCTTTTTAATGCAATCTATCAAACTGGGAAAATGCCTTCTGATTGGATGACAACGGAGTTTATCACTATACCCAAAAAACCCGACGCAAATAAATGCGATGATTTTCGACTCATAAGCCTGATGAGCCACGTTCTCAAGTTATTTCTAAAAATTTTACAACGTAGGATATATCAAAAATGTGAAATAGATCTGAGCGACTCCCAATTTGGATTTAGAAAAGGGTTTGGTACCAGAGAAGCGCTATTTAGCCTGTCAGTTCTGCTACAAAAATGCCGTGACCAACAAAAAGATATCTACGTGTGCTTCATCGACTATGAAAAAGCCTTCGACCGTGTAAAGCACGACGAACTATTGACAGTATTGACTGAGAAAGGACTTGATCAAGAAGACATAATAGCTATTAGAAACCTATACTGGAACCAAAACGCCACTGTGAGAACAGATAATGAAAATACGGAAACTATCTCAATTAAAAGAGGAGTGAGGCAAGGTTGCATTCTCTCACCACTATTATTTAATATTTATTCAGATACAGTTTTCGTCAAAGCCCTAGAAAACTCCGAAGACGGAATAAAAATAGACGGTCAACTTTTTAATAATATAAGGTACGCTAACGACACCGCAGTAATCTCGGATAGCCTAGAAGGACTACAACGGCTGATGGATGCAGTAAGCCGTGAAGGAGACGCAATAGGGTTAAAGATAAATACTAAAAAGACAAAATACATGATTTTCAGCAAAACACCAATAGCACAAACACAACTTATAATATATAATCGACAAATAGAGAAAGTACAAAAATTCAAATACCTGGGAAGCTGGCTGACAGAAAATGGAGACCCAGAAACGGAAATAAAAATAAGAATAGAAACAGCAAGATCAGCATTCCAAAAATTCAAAAAACTACTTACCAACCGCAGTCTTCGTCTTACAACCAAATACAAATTTGTGCAGTGCTACATATATTCAATAGTATTATATGGTGCTGAAGCGTGGACCCTCAATTGTTGCCAACATTCAATAATGAATAAAGCACTTTAAGAAGAAGATGACATGTACAAAGACGTTTGGTTGTTTTATGATTCAGATTTCAAAATAGAGCCCATGTAAATAATATCCCTATATAAAGTCTGCCAAGACTGTCAAGTAATGGAAAACCATCCTGTTGGTCAACGACCCATGTTACTACTTGTGATAATCTGGCGGGGTCAGTGAATACCGCGAGTGCTTAGTAAGTCTTATTTCATACTACAATTAAACACCTCAGACTATTACTAGAGTAACAATTTCGAATTTACGTATTTTAAAACATAAACCTGCACGGGTTGGTAAAGCAAAATTTTTAACCTTGAGGATATGAGAACAGATAAATTTGAATAACTAACTTGCAGTTCCCAACCTATTAAATACTATGGAAATAAGTTATAGCATCGGTTGATGTATTAAGTATGTCTTTTGCAAAGGAATATAAAGTTGTTCATTATGTTAAGAATGAAACAAAACTAAAAGTGGACTGCGATTTTTTTCTCAATATGTTGGATCTAAGCATTTTATTTTAAATAAAAATATTGTTTATGCGTTATATCTATGGGATACATTACATTAATTTACAGCTCAAATTGAATCTGATTGTTTAATATTTTGAGCAGCTTGCTTGATAAAAGGACTATCGGAAATGAAATTAAAAGAGGTTGTTAAAATATTAAGGTTTACAGTTTATGTGCTAGACGTTGTCAAAAACACAAAATTATATATTCTATAAATATTTTGATAGAATACAACTGTAGAGAGTATATAGTAAATATATAACAGATGTTAGTTATCCAAAGAATCTGACTCATTTTTAATAACATTAAAATATGTTTGAATTTTAACGATTTTTTGGAGAAACCCACGTTAGCTACGTTGATAACGGCGTTTGACAATTTTCTTAATCCAAACATAATGTAGCACACAAGAGACGTTTTAACTATTTTACATAAAATTACAAGTGCGTGTTGAAAAGTAATGCATCCGAATTTGAAAGCTTTTTAAATTAAAGAAACTTTATTAACATTCTACATTTTTATTCTTCATGTTTCACATTTCTCCCAACAAGAGACCAGTTTGTAAATAGCGTCACTGTAGAATGTTTGATTTTGTTGACGGAACCACAAGCTCACTTCTGATTGCACAGCTTCATCTCTATCAAAGTAAAGTCCTCGAAGTGTTCTTTAAGTTTTGGTGACAGATGAAAATAGTATAGGGCCAAGTCGAGACTGCATGGAGGATGATCGATGGCAGTGAACCCAAGGCGTCAAATTGTTGCAGATGTCGCAACGGTCGTATGTGGTCTGGTATTGTCGTGCTGAAGAAGCGGGTGCTCCATATGTAGACAAACTCTTCGAATTTGTGCTTTTAATTTTCTGAGGGTTTCGCAGAGTTTAGGGTGGTGCATTTAGGCATGAGTTCCAAATGCACCAGATCCTAAACATCCCAGAACACTCTGAGTATGACTTTGAATGATAATAGCATAGTCTCGAACTTATTTTGGTGTCGGTGATCCGTTTTTGCGGAACTCCATTGATGCTCTCTTGTTTCGGGGTCAAAATTGTAAACCCAGCTTTCATCACCTGTCACAATATTGTTAAGGAACTCATCACCCACACTCAAAAAGCAAAAGAAACTGTTGACAGATGTTCAATCTCCTCTGTTTCATGTCAGGAGTGAGTATTTTAGGCACCCACCGTGCACACAGTTTTCTGTACCGCAGTTCTGCAGTCGTAAGCTGTACAAGCTCTCGTGATATGCCGCACTTACCTGAGAGCTGTGTCTGTGTTATCAGACGATTTTTTCAGTGAGTCTTATCGGTTGCCCTACGCAGTCGTCCACTCCGACTTCTGTCACAGATGTTGAGGTTAGCACCATTGTTTCCTTCATTACTAGCACGAACAACCCAACGTCGCACATTACTGATGTCAATACAATCTTCACCGTACACAGCTTTCATTCTTCTATGGATTTTAAGTGGAGGCACGTTTTCTGCGATGAAAAACTTGATTACAGCATGCTGTTTCTCACGCACCGGCATAGTTACGTTACACACCGCTATGTTACACGCTACAATTTGGAGCCCTCTAGCGGCAGAGGCTTACAACTTGCGTCAGCAAAGCGGGAAAATAGACTGAGTAATATGCATGACGGGGACGCGGTGAATCTCGTTATTTTTTCCCTGTTTCTCTACATTGTTATTGAACCATATTAAGTAGTCTTTTTATCTATTCGTCCTAGATTTGTTTATTTTACCTGGTTCTAATAGTATCTGGACGTTCCATGTTGCTATTTCCAATATTAATTTCTCTTTTATTTTATGTTTCTTATGTTTTTTATATTTTCCATTTGTTGTTTCTTCGTTTTTGTATGATTTGTTTAAGTACTCGTAATTATATTGTTTTTACAGAACAAGTACGCTACACCTGTGTCTAACTTCATTTAAAAATTTGTTTTCCTTGTATTTTATTCTCCTCCGTGTCCGTTGCGTAAATCGTCTTTGTTGTTAAATTGTCTTTACTTGTATGAAATTGGTATTTATTTTGATTTGCCGATTTCTTTTTTTTAAGTTATGTTCTTGCTTCTGCGGTTTGTCTCTCTTGGTGAGATATCAGATTCACTGCTTGTGATGCTTCGTATTCTTTTCTTTTTGATTTCATTTCTGACTTTCTGTATCCCTAAAACATCTTAACTAATAATTTCTTCTTCTACTATTATTTTATATTGCTTCATAATTGCATTCGTTTCTTTTTTATTTTTTCTCTCTTTAAGTGTTTTTTTTGAAAATTCTTTATCAACAAATATATCCACGCTTTAAGTTCTATCTTTTTATTAATTTTTGTAGTTTTATTTTATATAAAGTAACTCAACAATGATTTGGCTGATTTTGCTAATTGGGGTTTTACTTTCAAATTACACTTAATTAGATTTAATATCTGAGGTTCTAAATTAAAATATTTCTAAGAATATTTCTTCTTTGATTTTTTCCATGTTTTCTAATCCTTTGTTCTTGCTCTTTTAGTTTGCTTTCAGTATGGCTTTGATTATTAACTATTTCATCTAATTTTTTGTTAAAATCTAATTTTATTTGGTTTATTTTCCCTATTAATCTTGTTCTCCATTTATTCATTAACTTTCGATCGCTTCCATAATAGACATTTTATTATTCATTTATTTAAATAATCAAGTTATTTACTGCAAGTTATTTTATTTATTTTTTAAATTAATATTTAATTTATTTTATTACTTTATATTATTTGTAGGGTTGGTTGCCTAAGTAGCTTTTAGTTTGTTTACTTATTTGGCAGAAGTTTGTTAACAGAAAATAATCTTTATGTTATCTACCTATTTTACTTACAGGTTTATCATTTTTGCGGTTATTTAATTTAAAAATTATTTCCAGTTATAGCTGAAAATTAGCGCCTTCACTATTACCACTTTCACTTTTATTTTCTCGCTTTGGTTTATTATAACAAAGCTTTTCTACCGTTCTGCTTTATCGTGACTACCCCGCTTTACGCACGCCCGGAAATTATATTAATGAAAGGTTTCAACAAATATACAAATAATAAATTTCCTTGCACAGCAACATAATTCATTTTACATCATTTATTTGTAAATGTTCAGTTAACTTAATTTTGAATTTTTATTTCCGCATAAATGTTACATATTTTTTAATATTTAAATGTTAACAAATAACAATTTAGTTCCATTATCATATTTTTACTGCCACCTTTATTATATATAAAGGCAAGCACCTCAACACTCATATCTCGTTACAATACTGCACAAAGAGATGGATGTGTAAGGGAGAAAGCAAATACATCAGAGCGCTAACTAATCCGTCTACTAAAACCAGGCCTGACATTTGCACTTATTTTAGACACGAAATAATTATGGTAAGTTAAAAAAATCTACTAATAAAAACAATTACAAGTCGTTAAAAGTCTGATCTGAAGCGTGAAAATTAACACTCCTAATTTATTTTCCGCTAAAACTATCTTGGGAAATCTCCACTAATTTTTATTCGCTTTTCAAAGAGACAAGAAAGAATCATTACTAAATGGAACCTAGAAAATTTACAATAATGTATTTATAGCTTGTCTTGATCACTATAAATTTTACAGTACCTACCACAATCTAAGATGGTAATACTGTACATTTTACTATATGTGTTTTGGAAAATATATTTATCTTCTTTTTCTAATTTTTATCTGATTGGAAGCACATGAAAAATTAATGAAGACTATTATAAATTATAAAGTTCAGTGAATGTAAAAGAGTGTGGTGTGGCGGCCTTTTCGCCCTTGAACCGGTTTTATATCGCGGCGACATGCCGGGGCGGCTTTTTGACATCTGCTGCTACGTTTTGCCGTCGCACACAGAACGGCATATGGGCTTTGCTCAGCCAACAAGTATATCCGCAAATTGCAGCGCGGTCAATTCGGTCGTGCTTAACACCCCGCAAATATTCGCAAACCGCAGCTTGGCCAATTCGGTCGTATCTTATATTCACACCGCATCACGTCCAGTACGGCCGCGTTTAACATCCCGCAACATACAAGAAGACAGCGCATCAAGGTGGCCACCGTGAAACCATCGCCGACGAAGCCGAAGCCGAAGCCGATTCAGGTGAACGATTTGGCTTTACTTTCGGTGGATATCGGTAGCCGCCCCCATCCGTTTTCGCCCTGGCCGTTTAAGGGACGATTTGGGCCTTATCGGTTTACGTTCCAAAACGGGCCGTACTACGTATCCCACACCGCACCACGAGAGCGGCTATTTACACGCCTGCCTCTCCAGAGTGCATAAAGTTTTTTGTGTTGAATATTAAAGAATAAGTTAATTTAGCATTATAAAAGTAAAGTTATCAGTTTTTAATATGTATTTTAAAAATGCAACGCTAAACAATTTTTTATTTTTAAATTATTTTTGTTAAAACGCATATTAACTTCACTTGCGATTATTGTGTAAAATATATTTTATTTTTTAATAATAGGAGTAAAATTAAATATTTCCGATCTGTTATTTTTATCATGAAGAAAAACAACGAATCCCTACTGTTTATGCCGGAAAATGTGCACAACTCTGTTAGCTTTGACGAGCTTGCACAAACTCGGTGAACTTAAAAATGAGTTTAACGTGGCGTTGCGCATCAAAGGATTACTTGAACAGGCACGCTGAATACTTGCACAGAGATTATATGGCCCGCACGTTCTCAAACGCCTTTTTTAACGAGACTGTCATTCCACCTATTCATGTAGATGCACGCTATAGAGGAGTATGAAATCAAGTTGCCCTTATTTGTTTTACACGTACGTCAAAAGCGTATTTTAAAAGATATTGAACGGGCCTGTCGGTGTCATCCTAATAAATTTTATATTAAAAACCGAAGACGTTAAAAATCTTTTAAAATTTAAATTCAATTTTAAGTGTTACATTAGCGGCAGTAAAAATTTTTCAGGTCTTTTGAATTAAAAAAGTTACATTCATAGTACAAGCAATGTATAATATTTTTAAAGGATTAATTTATAAACTAACAAATATTAAAAATTTAAACATAAAAGCAAAAACAGCAAATTTAATTTTTTTAAATTTAACTATATTAGGCTTTAATTAATATTAACATTTTAAGTTTTTTTTCATTTAACAATTTTTTGCAAACGTAATAGTAATCTAATGTAAATCATTTTTCTAAGATCTTGGACAGTGTAGTAAGTAGGCTTATTGGTCGATAGTTCTTAATGTCGCCTTTGTTTTCACCGGGTTTGGCGAACATAAGGATGTGCGCGTGTTTCCAGTCGTGGGAAAAGTACCCAGTGCGGAGGCATGCATTTAACATTGAGGTTAGATGTGCCAGACATTTTTTTGTCAGGTGTTTTAAGATCGTGTTGGATATAAGATCATGCCCAGATGATTTTCTCCTGGACAGGGTAATTATGATTTGTGCTATTTCCCTCGGAGATGTGGGACGAATGTTTTTGGTTATGACTGAAACATTTCGTTCAATATGATTAATTATGTGGAGACCGTATGTAGGATTACAGATAGATAAGGCATGTTCTAGGTGTGTAGCGAATGCTTCTGATTTTTCATTGTCTGTATAGTACGCGTCATTGCCATTAGTTATAGTAGGCAATTCTTCATGTTGCTTTAATATTCTTTTTGTGGTTTTCCACATACCTGCGTCGCCAGGGCCGATACTTGCTATATGTCTTTGACATGATTGCAGTTTATATTTGTCGAGTTTTTTTTGGGGCGATGAGTTAAACTGTTTAATAGCCTTTTCGTTTCTGGGTTTCTGGTTCTTTGCGCTAGCGTCTGGTTTGGCTTTTTGTTTTAATGAGCTGCACTATATGATTGGGAGGATGGTTATTATTTGTGAATATAGGTTTAGTAGAGGTTATAACTGATGATTTTACGGCAGTCACAATTTTTGTGGTGATATTGGTTACAGCGATATATATGTCTTTTTGAGTCTCGCAGGTGTTCGGTTCTCGAAGGTTGTGATCTAAGTTTTCCTGGAAAGTATTCTAGGCAATTGGTCCATTAGTGAGGCTCTGAGGTAGTGGCCTTACTTGTAGCGTGCTGAGGAAGGATGCTAAGGAAGGATGCTAGTAAGTGATCGGAATTAAGTTCCATTATAACTCTTTGATTTATATGCTTTGAAAAGTTTTTCTACAGGACGATATCTACTATGTTTGGCAAGTAGTCTGTGCGGTAAGGAAAGTAAGTATACTCATCTAGAAGCAGGATTTGAAAGGCATAGACAGTTGAATAACGATCGAGTTTGGTGCCTTCAGGATTGGTAGCTCTACAACCCCAAGTGATATGTTTACAATTAATATTTCCGACTACTATTATCTGATCAGTTGTATTGAATAGAATCTTTATGTCATTTTCATTTAGTTTTTTATTTGGTTACCTGTATACGCTGTAGATAGTTAGGATACTTTAATCACTTAGTTTAATTTTAGCTCCAACAGATTTAAGAGTAATGTTTGGGATTTCAAGAATGCATGAGGGTTCAATTTTTTTCTTGATAATGATAGCCACTCCTCCGGAAGCAATTCTGGAATTTCTATCTTTACGATACACGCTGTATCCTGGTATTTTAAATTTGTAATTTTCAGATAAATGAGTTTCGGTGAGGCATGCTATGTCGATGTTGTATCTAGCCAAGAAAGTTACGAATACTGAATTTTGGTTAGCGATTCCGTTTGAATTCCAGTTGAGAATTGTTAAATTTCTATTGCTCGCTGGGTCTTAGGGTACATTGAACAGTAGAGGTAATATAGTGGTTGTAAAGAATGATTTGATTTGTGGAAGATAGGGTGTTATTAATTCTAAGATAATTTTGATAATGTTGATTGAGTTGGTCTTGACGTTGGCGAGGTAGGGTTGGCGTTTAGGGTGTTAATCTTTTCAGCATATGTTCGGTAGTCTACTTATTTGCTTCTTTAGTATTAGTGTCGCTGGCATTTTGTAAAGGCAAGTAATATTTGTTTTGCGTGATTAGTTCTTCGGTGGTCCACATATATCGTTTTTGTACTTCGTTTAATGTTGGTGTTAATTGATCGCTTTTGCGCTTATTTCGTACTTCTTGATCCATTTTAAAATTATTGGTTGATATAACGATGTTTTATGAAGTTAGATAGTATTATAAAAATGTAGTCACAATGCAGGCTATGAAATAGCTTTAAAATCAGCTGCGTTGCACTGATAGCAGAGCGTACATGTAGTGCCCGCACCGTTTCACTGCTCGCACGTGAATCTAGCATTTCTTTCTGCTGCAATATTTGTTTTTCAATATTCACTTACATAGAAAACTCTCCTACTTCGTTAGTCGTACGTATAATTTAATAATTTAACACTAGCTTTGACAAGACAACCAATTTTTAATTTTTTATGTTATTATTTTTTATATTTCATTTTTTACCAGCAATTTGAATTTTTGTATGTCTTAGTTTACCTATTTTCCTGTTATGTTACCAATGCGTGCAATTAGTATTAGTCTATCAAAAAACAAATTATATGCTTTTGGTATATATTCTTTTATTAATATTTATTTTACTCTTTCACATTTTATTAGATACATTGCAAATAGAGTTATTCGACTTTTCTCACGTTTCCAAAAGCTAGTAACATATAATCTTTTCTAATATAAAATTAAAATTCTTGTTTTATTTATACATGAACTTTGTAAGCTTCTTTAGTACTGGTATCGATCAGAATAAAAACCGTTGTCTTTATAACCCAACGTATTTATTACGAAATTTGAGCAAATGCAAGCGCACAATATATTACGTGTACAGTTAAACCTACTTAATAAATAAGTCTACTTATATACGCTTTTTTGTCTTACAAATCATTCTAAAAATTGTTATTTGTCACTCTTTAAATGCGGTTAGAGTCCACTCAATGGCATTAATTCTCACTCCTGAATTTAGATGTTCTGCTGTTAATAAGCAATATGTGTTAGTATATAACTTAGATGATACAATTTTTATATTCTACATTGCTAATTACATATGTGTTTTGTAATATTTTATTGTTGATTAAAATATATTTATATGTTCTCTAATTTTTTTAATTTTTTAGTTTTTATTTTAACTTTTTTTAATTTTAAAACCATTTTATTACATATATATTTTTTATATATTTTTGTTATCCCCTTTGTGTATTTTTTTATTTTAACTTTTAATTTGTTAAAGTGATTTTTATTTGTCAAGAATTAAAAATCTTATGACAGATTTTCTAATTCTGTGCAATTTGTGCATTTTATTGCATCCGAAATGAACAATAATTTTTTAATTTTTAGAATAGCCTCGCCTAGGTATCAGATTCTGCTCCATAGGCTGCCGGACGCATTTGTAGCTCAGCGTAGCTCTTCGTGAAGCTATAAGTAAGAATTGACTAGTCTTTGGGGACTAGCTTACCAGGTGCCATCTTCCGCTTAAATCGCTTGATGTGACACTCAGCAGCGAAATTCTACCGTTGCAAGGCATTTCACACACTCCATAAGCGCAAGCATATATCAAATATTAAATATATTTTGTATTGCTAGCCTGGGCATTTCCCTGATCTGAATTTTGTATTGTTTTTTTTTTATTTTACTGTGCCACTACTTTGGTTTAGTAATATCATTCTTTTAAAATACACTTTATAATACATAACGATATGAAGAATGCGGGTCTAGTATTCCGCATGGATGAATAAAGGATTCAATAGTTACAAGAATAACAAAATGCATGCAAAATAAGCACTTAAAAATAAAAATAGATAAGGGTAAAATTCTAAATTCAGTGACATTTATTACTTCTTTTACAATACAAAATATTTGCCTACGTATTTACTTATTACCATTAACACAAATTACGTCCATCGGTATAGTTTCGGTCTTCGTTCTGTAGCTGTGGGTAGATGTAAAGCGATATATGTAGGTAGCAGACATAGTATTCCTTCTATGCGGTCGGGAACCATTACTGTAGGAGCAACTGGAAAAGGCTACGCCGAATTCCTTTCGAAATTTTCCTGTTAACAATAATTAACAGTATAATTATAAAATAATTGAAAGGTAGCATATATAATTAAAAAATAACCATATTAAATTACAACATTGTAAATATATATATACCATTTAAAATATGTATCTTGTAGAATGCGCAATTGCTATAATGATATATAAAATTATTTTTTGTATTTATTGTACCAGTTTGAAAAAGTTTATAATGGCTTTATTGCTATTGTTATAACAAATATTTAAAAAACTTTAAAGTACAAATAAACTGATACTTATAAAAATGTATTTTTAAAATTTTTATCAAATATAATGTTATGGGCATGCACTTTGCTTAGCTTATTGTTTTTTTATATATTGTATTATGTAATATTATATTTCATTACAAACAATAAATATATAAAAATTAACTGTTAACAAACGAGCTTGGAATAAAGATTTGTTCGCACCTTAAGTCTAGCGCACTTCTTGCAAACAATAAGTAATATATTGAATTTTTTAGATTGGCATAATTTCATATTTTATTTGTTCTTTTTTAATGTGATTGGAGTGATAATTTATTTGTGTGCCTAGTAAAAGTAAGATTGTATTTGTTCTTTTTCACTTGATAAGAACTATATAAACATATTTTAAGTTGTAGTGAATCTCCAAAATAAAGAGTCATTGTAGCTTTTTTTCTGTAGATAGGAGAATACAGTTAAATGTGGATATGTCTGGTTTTTCCAACGTCACACGCACATAACTTAAATTACTTAGCCACTCAAAACGTAACTATAATTTCACAATAAATAATTTACCTTACCTTTATAGACTATCTAGGAAGTCATACTCTATTTTCTAATTAAGTTATTTGCATTAAGTGCTATGGGATGTGCTACAGAAACAAAATGCGCCCAAAACAAGCTCAAGAAAAAACTAGATTTCTTACCCTAAGTATAAAAACGTATTGTAATTGCAAAATAGCCCATGTATTGTATTACTGGTTCTCGGATTGTTAGGCGGTGGACAGAGCTTGGAAGCTCTAGATGTTTTGTCCACAACTGCGGTGGACATATTCAGAGGGAAATCTTCTAAAAATTAAGTTACTGTCCCATACTCTTTCGCTTGTATACTCATACGTGTGATAGGAATTCATAGCGCTGCCCCCAATAATATACAGACTCCTCAAAATTTACAAGGATGGTGTGCCACTGCGACCCATTGTCAGTACCATCAGTGGCCCTACCTACAAATTGGCCAAACACTTGTCCTATCTACTACAGTGACACATTGGACTTATCAGCACTTACATCAAAGACTTCGGACATTTTGTCAACTATTTTCAAGTCATCCAATTACAGTTTTGACAAAATGCCACTATTTATCAAAGTTTTGACCCAAGATACCTTACATAAAGCAAATTTTCCATAATGACATCTTTCAGCTCTTTCAACTGTGTTTTACGTCTAAATACTTTGTTGGACAAAGCATGTACTGCAAACAAAAAGACAAAGTAGCGATTGGGAGTTCACTCAACTCTCTAATAGCCAACTACCACATAGAGAAATTTAAAGAAATCGCTATCAAACATAGATGACACCTTTGTGATATGGAGACGTGGCCACGCGACAATATTTTAGTTTCTTAAACAAACTGGGATTATCTTCCTAGACCCACAGGTTATTCTCCGATAATTATTTACAACACACCGCGTGCAGAAAATCTACGCATATAGATCGATACCTTTAGAAGTAGTCGAATCATCATTGAAGTTAAACTATAACGGTTGTGAAAACTTTGGTAGATCGAGCACGCGGAATATGTCAACCACAGTTCTTAAACAACGAACTAAAATATCTAGAACAAGTCTTACAACGAAATAGCTACTCGAAGACAAAGATAAGAAGAGTAATAGAACCTAACAAATCCGCATACAAAATACAACCAAAATTGATTGCGGTAAGCAAAGTTCTTTTATTTCATTTAACAGGGTTACGAAACAAATAGGAAGAATTTGAATAAATACAAAGAAACTACTTATATTACTACCACCAAAATACGAAACACGCTTCTATTAGCCAAAGTCACAAAAAGCTCACAAATACACTAGCAGTGTACCTCATACCATATCCATGTTATCAGGTGTACGATTACTACTAGAATAAAATAACACTAAAGGCACTTACGCTTAATCAATCCGAAAAATTAGCTGTTGCTGAAGATGACTTAGAAAATCCTAGATACAAGAAAGAATTCGAGCAAATACAGGTTTTAGTTTAATTTTAGGAAATATTACCCAGGGCTCTCCAAAGAAAAGATAGAAATTTATAAATATAAAAATTATTTTAATCGAAGACAATGGATTTTGTCTGTCAGACTTAACAAATGTCGAAATATTCTATCTAAAAATGTCACGCGCAGTTGTGGACAAAACGTTAAAAATTTCCATTAAAAGACTGGCTGTGAGAGCCTTTGCATTTATTTGTAAAATGGTTTGTTTGAAAAATGTCAACTCATTTTCAAATGGTCTTAACGTTTGGGCTAAAATGAAGAATACATTGTTAAACTACCGATACGATAAGATTCAACAATCATTGGCAAGTATGAGTTTTATACAAGGTGCCCCACAAGAATGTTCTAAGGCTCCGTGCACAGGTCCTCTAAACCATTTCAAGCTAAAAAAATTCAATAAATATGGGTCCAATTCTTAACCGTTTTTGAGAAATCGATGAAGAGGAGTCTTTGGAAGTGCTTGGTCATTTTAACATTTTATTCTTCCTCCAAGTATTAAAGATTGTAACCTTTGTTGTCAAGAAAATTAGATTTTAAGTTCATTTTCATGTAAGGTCCTTATAATTGTTTTACTTTAGTCTGTAGTTGCTGAAATTTGTCTTACACTGGTTCGATAATCCTCCTTAATTTCCCTCAGTAATCCTTTTACGGAACTCTCTTCAACAATTATTTCTATCAATTTTTCTGCTTGCAAATGTTCCCAGAAACAAAGAAAAAGGCGTAGAATTGTTTTGTCACACGGAAAGTGACGATTTACACAGTTTAGAATTCGGTCCATGTTTATAAAAACTTATTTGCTTAAAATGTTTTGAAGAACCTATACAAGAAATCTTGAAACTTCCTCATAAGTCACCCTATATATTTTAAAATCAAAACAAATCTGAAGATAGGTAGAATCATTTTGTTGCATCGAACATTAGAAATTAATAAGTGTATTAAGAGTACCTTAATGCCGCAGCTTATTTTGAACGCCAGCGATTTTAAGCGTGTTAACTGCGTTACCACAATTACATGGGCTTATAAAATATAAAACAAAATTATTTTTTTAAGTTATTAAAACCTTATAAAAATATAAACTTAAAACGCTATTTTCCTACATAATTTTTTTAGAAACACATACTTCCCACCAGATTGATAGTTTTTGATACCATTATTGTAAAATAAATGTAGTCCAATCGCACACGTATGATTCATCAGTAATATCATCGTTAAATCTTTGTGTTTCAAGTACTTATCTCAACTGTTTAAACTAGATTACAAAAAATGTGAGCACAAATACATCACTAAGAACTGTTCAGGTGCTATCCACTATTTTCAGTGACGAAAGCATTATTTAGATGAATCGAATGGTTTTTATTATTATTGGCATTATTTATATAAACAGGGAGTGATTTTGTCAGAATGGCAAGCTGATATCGGTTAAGTCAATATATAAGTCTATTGTTGTTTGCACCAAGCTTACATGTCAAGATCAAAAAATTTTAACTGCAAGTGTATCAAAGGACAGATTAATTGTGCTTCCTCCCAATAGGAAATAGGTGTTTGTTTGATAATATCTTTGCTAACAGAAAATCATTATTTATTTACTTGTTTATCTGATTTAGCAGCAGCAACAACAGCCAAATCTATCAATATTTGGCCTGCTAGTACCCCAGAATAAACAAAAAGAGCAGCGGCCGAGCTAGCGTATATATCAGAATAAAGCAAGAGCATCATTTCACCCTTCAAGTGTTGAATAGTACTGCAGACTTCTAAAAATATAGATTTTGTCAAGTATAATATTTAAATTTGAGCACGTTTTTATGGATATCAAAATCAGTTTCAGCATGTTAAAATTCCAATAAAATGAAAAACGTTATTAAAATACGAGGCAGAAAAGTAATGAGACTGGCAACACTGCAAGTGATTTGGGAACGATACGCTGTTGTCCTTGATCTAGCAGGTGTATAAATACCCTCCCATAGCTCACTGCGAGTTTCAACTCGTTCCGTTAACTACGTGATTTTTGTGACTGCTATTAGTGAAGTTGTATTTTGGCTGTGCGTCACGCAAAATGGAATAGGGGAAACTTCTTTTTATAAAGACGTCCTGAAAGGCTCAGAAAAGGGTCATTCGCGTGAGACCAGACATTGCAGACAAATGGATGCTTCATCATGACAACGCCCCATGTCACACTGCCTTCTCCATAACAGAATTTTTGACCTCAAAAGGCATTCCTGTGGTTCCCCAGCCCCCCTATTCACCTGACCTCAGTCCCTGTGACTTTTTCCTTTTTCCTAAACTGAAAAATGTCCTCAAAGAACGTCATATTGGGACCTTAGAAAACACCCAAAAGAATGTAACGGACATGCTGAAGACCATACCGGTTGAAGACTTCCAGCGCTGCGACCAACAGTGGAAACAACGTCTCGATCGGTGTGTAGCTGCCCAAGGGAACTACTTTTATGTTTGAAAAATAAAAACTTTGGTAAATAAAAAATCAGTCTCATTACTTTTCTGCCACACCTCGTATTAAGTGACAGCCCAGATCAATTTTCGACTAACAGTTACAGCAATACCTGTTTATTAGAAAAACTATTTACAATTAGTTTGCAAGTACTAGGATGGCGTTAATAACATAAGAAAAACCATCCAAAAATTTTATTCTATACCTTGGAGTTAACTTTCTTTTTAGTGTTGGGGAGGAGAGAGTAGAGAATATGTTTTAGGTTCGGTACAAAAAGGTAGGAATAAGCTTCTAAAATTAGTTATTATACATTTCGCTACATTTTTTTCTACTGCTGTCATTCGAAGATCATAATGTTCGCGCCAATCCCAAATTATTTTGAATTTTGAATTTTAAATTACATTTTTTGGTTCCCTCTTATACAAATTTGAAATTTGAGGTATCGGCCGAATTTGGCCGAGTAGGCGTTGAGATATGGGTCGATTCGATCGCGGGCCGCACTTGGCACTTGCACTTCGACCTATTTCGTTCGCGCGGCACTGTGCTTTTGTTCGTTCGCACTTGGCCTTTTGGCTGTGTTCTCGCAGGCAAATTTTCCGTAGGACGGGAACATTTTTCTTTTTAACCGAGAGTTCGCCGGCGGCTTTAATTGGCAGCAGAAGTTTTAATTTTCTGCCAGGCCTTTTGTTAAAGGCTAATTTTTCGGGGTTGAATTTTTGCCGGTAAAAACTCGTTCCATTTTCTTTCATCTGGCTCGACGAAGAAACCTTTTATACCAGGAAAGACGCTGCCCTTCGCTCCGCTGTGAAGATTGGGGCAACGTCCTATTTTTTATTCATATCCTTATATCCTTAGCCACAGGACCAACAGCAGGGAACCAATATCTGCAGGAAAGCGCCGTTTCCACAGGTTAGTGTTTTAACTTTAGATTTGTTTCAAGTTCTTTATTCAAAATTCAAAATTACCTATACAGTGCACTTATTCTGGCCGCACCATGTATTGTTAGATTATTAGCACACCAGAAAGCATTTGCAATTATTCTAAATAATTTGGACTAACAACTCTAAATAATATTGACGTTAGACATACAGGAACAGCCCCAAAGCTTAAGAAACTTTATTTTCCGGCGATAAGACTTTTTTTCAAGTAATCAGCTTATTTTTGTTAGTTCTAATTCCTTTAATTTTTTAGCACGTATGATGTTGTTTTCAGGTAAGTTTTTAGCACAAGTGGTGACCTAGGAAGCGTGCTTAGGTAATACTTGTGGTACTTATATGTTATTCTAAGTCGTATGGAATGTCTACCTGTGTAGACATACTAGAATTTTGCTATATTTACTCTTATTTACTATTTGTTTGTGGAAGAGCCAATGGGCTTGGAATTTATCTACAAAGGTATCTATGTATGAGCACTTCTGCTGTTGTGGGTATGACAATATATGGGAGGAAATTCAAATTTTATTTGTAATTTTAAATGTAAGCAGTAGGTAATATTTACTTCGTAGAGTTTACTTAATCTCAGGTAAGAGGCTATTATACCAAACCTTGTCAAAGGCTTGCCGTATGTCTATTATAAACATTGTAAAACAGTGTAATTTAGATTCAGTACAAGACGTACTTATTATATTTGCAACATTATGACATTCTTGGTTTCTGGAATATTGCCTCTAAAACCAAATAAATGATTTGGGATATCGTTTTGCGTTGCGTCACTTACGTATAGTCTTTTACTTACAATTTTTTCTAGGAATTTAGAAATTCAAGACAGCAAACTTGAAGAGAACCAAACACTTTCAGAAGATATATCTGTGTAATTTTGAAGGCAAACATATCAGAACAATAAACTACTTTTAGATTTGCAACAGGGAAGTTTTTTTATTATTATTATTATTTTTACTAAGATCATGCATTTCATTCACGGTACTGCTTTGAATAGGAAGTGATAGTTGCAGTTCAACTACATCATCGGTTCCATATGAGTGAAAAGTAAAATCTTCGGGCAAATGTCGGAGCAAATAGTTCTGCTTTTCTCTGATCCTATTCATTATTTAGCGTTCTTGGTGAAGAGTTTGTCTCTGTGATCTCCCATTTGCTTTTGGAATTTTTTACATCTATTATTATTTGATCTTGATAAGGGGAAATGTTGTTGAAAATATGCTTTATTATATTTATTTTATGTTGTTATCTATCTATCAATCTATTAAACGCTGTTTATAAAGTACATTATGCCCATTGCCTTGCGTTTCTCTTGTACTAGATCAACCACTTAGGAATATTTCTATCCTTTAATATTTAATTTATAATAGTGTGTGTTTAATTAAACGCAGCATATTATACAGTAATAATAAAGTAGCAAGGAAATTATTTAATTTTTTGCGGTGTTTTGAGATATATATTATTTTATTGTAAATTATTTTGACGGAGAGTTTTATTCCCAATCTCTTAATTATTAATGTCCTAATTGTCATAGTGCTATATTAAGCAGAATAAACTAAATAATAGAGTTGTAGGAGAATTATATATATATATATATATATATATATATATATATATATATATATATATATATATATATATATATATATATATATATATATATATATATATATATATATATATATATATATATATAATTAGATTTAATAAAGTGTAATCAAAAAGAAGAAACAAACAGAAGAATTAAAGTAAGTTGGGCAGCATTTGGTAATTGAAAAGAAATTTTAAAGAATAAAATAAATCAAAAATTAAAAACCAAATATCTCACCTGTATCGACTGACAACGTAGTAACTCGGACGCTTACAAGAAAGCGTAAACAAAAATTAAATATAGCACTGAGAGCTGTAGAAAGTTAATGGTAGGAGTATCGTTGAGAGGTCGAAAAATAAATGAATGGATGTCAGCAACAAAAGTGGAAGACAGTGGAAACAATATTAAACGTGTCGAGGTTGCAAAACAATACATGGACGAAAAAGATGTTTGTGTAGTCTCCCCACTACACCCATTCTTTTAATGTAGATTTTCTTTCATATCTTCTCCCATTTCTAATTGGAGACTTAGACAAAATAGGTATTTTCAGTTGAATACAGAAGACACAAAGTAAACAAGAATGGCGTTTATTCAGAAAGGTCTGCATTTAAAATGGATTGATATAGACAATGATGTTGATGGTGGTGATGACTATGATGATAATAATGATAAATAGTCATGATAACTAGTGTACGGTCATATGTAAGATCAAGATTATTGCAAGCTATATGCAATAGGAGAAGTTTCCTGTGTAACAAAAAGTCCAATAAATCAAGTATTTTACTCTGTAAACCCATATGTTGGCCCTTCAGTTAACAGAAATCTGTAGTTTTCTCTACGTATGAGGTTATATCACTCATTGAGATCTTTACTAAATATGTTTACAAGTATAGCCACCACTGCTTATAAGATTGTTGCAGAGTGTTTGAAAGAAAGGCATGGGTTTGCCTTAACAATAAACTGCAGATATTGTTATTAGATTTAGTAAGTTGCTTACTTGTGTAGTATCTGTTTAAAGAAATGTTTCTTCATATGTTGCCAATTTATAGCGAATAATTGAACTTCTTTTTAGTATTGCCGCCCTTTCCTAGTGTTAGTGGGAGTTAGTGGTGCTCAACATTATATAAAGTATAAGGGAGGATCTGTTAGTAAAACATTATTGTATTGTAAGAACAAGGAGTTGCTTGTAAAAAGGTATTTTTGGCGTCCTAAGCAGGCAGTTTTTCACCCGCCTTTTCTCAAATTTTTGCAACTGGAACTGGGAACGTGGAATAATTTTATAACAGTGGAATAAGTTGATATAGTGACCTTACAAAATTGAGATATGCAAAACGATCCTGAATATAGACCACCAAACGTACGCCCGGAGCTCAGCCACGCCAGATTTCATATCAGCTGTGTTTGTTTACTGTCTGCTCACATGTATAGTAAGATGTCTATACTATTCAGGTTCAAACACATCTCTCTTACTGGATGCTACTTGCATTCCATAACAATATATTTAAGGATTTATACATTATCAATTTAGTTTGTTTATAACAGCATACATCAGATTTATATCTATGCTGTTCTGTTACATTCATTGTGCAAAGATAAATTTGAATTATTCTATAAATTTTTGTATTGTTATATATTGATTTTAAACTCGTTTTGTCCGCCTGTACTTTTTGATTGTGCGATGGATCCCGTTCTATATTATCGAAAGTTAAATGTTGCTGCAATTGGCTTAAATTTATGTCTCTGATTTGTTGTATGCCTGTTTTAGCTTATTTTTAATTTCCTTGTAGAATGGAATTTTCTGTAATTGACAGGATGATTATCGTTACATAGAGGATCGTGCATATCGCACCATATTTAACGCGTGAGTAAGAACAATTACAGTTTTTTGTTTCTTACAGCACTTACTCTGAAATAACTTTTGTTAGACAATTCTGCTATTTCTATGGGGAGAATAGTGTGATAGAAGTTGAGGGCAATCACCATATACGCTTTGTCTTCTTTTATCTGGTATGCGTAGTATATTACCTTAAAATCCTTCATAGATGTTATCAGTATGTAATATTAGTAGCATTTAATTTGATTGTATTGTCAGATAATGTTTTTGATTTATAATGCTTCGCTTCAGTATTAATTGACAACGCTCTAATCATTTTACTATAATTTTTAACTACATTAAGAAATATCAGCGGAAACTTAAGTGTTTTTCTTTCTTGAAAACTCGTTATATTATTAACTGCGTTTTCAATAAAGTTTAAAAGGGAATAATACCTATTATTTTAAGTGACATATGTTGTATCAACATGTGATGTTGATTTTGTTGTTTATTTTCTTTTTCTGGTTGATAAACGTTTCAATCATTGTTTGGTATTTTGTTTAATTTCACATTATTGTCGCTAACGGTCATAAATTTAGTTACACTTGTTCGCGCCGATCTCCTAATTATATTTATTTTTTTTGAAATTTTAAATAAGGGCCGGCTATAATTTGATTCCCTCTCATATATATGTGAAATTTGTTATATCGACCCAACTGACTTCAAGCGCGCGTGGCGATTGAGGCCTCGATGCAGGCCGCGAGCCGCGCTCGTGCAATTGGCTTTTAGCACTTGCTTTGGCACGTTGGTTTCGTTTAGTTCGCGCGACATTAAGTCTTTGCTTTATTCATTTTAAACTGGCCATTTCAATTACGTTAAGTTCATGCGGCTTTATACTTTTGCTTTATTGAAACCTGCATTTCGCATTTTTGTTCGCTGCATTACGCATTTGCCTTTGTTCGCGCTTTTGCATTTGGCATTCTTTCGCTGTGCTCTCGCCGACAAATTATCAGCTCGACGAGGAACCTTTACACCAGGAAGACGTCCCCGTTTCGTCTGCTTGTCCTAATTTTTATCCATATCCTTCTCCTTTTCTTCTGGAAGCTGCAGGACCAACAGCAGGGAACCGATATTTGCGGGGAGCGCCGTTTTTAAATTTTAGAATTGTTTGAAGTTGTCTATTCAAAATTCAAAATTACCTATACAGTCCACTTATTCCGGCTGTACCAACACTGTTTATTCAAATATTTAACGATAGGCTACTTAATTGGAATAATATGTTTGTATAAGTATTTGAGTTTATACATTGCATATTTGATGTACATAGTTATTATGTGCCAAAGAAGTACTGATGATATTAAATTTTCTTAATTCCAAATCAAATTGAGGTTGAGGGGTGAATTGCTGTAGTAGTGATTTTTGTTAAATTTCATGTTCAGTACTTTTAAATAGCTTTCTTATAAAACTAAATTAAAAAATAATTTAAATATGATCTTATTAATAGTACGATATACGTCTTTACTACATAAAAGTCAAACACGAATTCATATGAGTTAAGTTTCTGCCATAAAAACAAAAGTGAGAAATTGCTTAAAATTTTAAAATACATGGCCTATATTTGTGTAGTTACTGAAGGAAATTTCAGTAAAATAGGCATATGCGCAGCATTAATATTTTTTTCTTTACTTTGTAATTTCTTTATGTTTTTAAAGTTTTTAATATTCTTGTAAATGTCTCGCTATGTGAAAGATTTGTTATGTTTGTGTTCCTCAATTTATTTATTAAGTCTAAGGTTGTAATACTGGATGTTAACCTATCGTGTCAATTAGTACTTGTAATTCTGACTGCTAAATAATAAATATCTAAAAAAATTATTAAGCATGTCCAATTATTAAAGCATTATAAAGACAGATATGAATAACTTAATAAACTCTTTTTTGTATTCTGGAAATGCTCCTGCTACCTCTCCCTAGCCATTTAACACAACTTGTTAACAACTTTGTGGCCCATATTTAAGAAACCATTACATCAAGGTACATAGAAATAATATTGATTTTAATTATTTTTTCGTACAAATAAATCCAACAGAAATAAGAGACAATCATAAATTACTTACAAAATTGTTTCTAAA
The DNA here is from genome assembly GCA_036346155.1 of Sinelater perroti. Classification (NCBI taxonomy): domain Eukaryota; kingdom Metazoa; phylum Arthropoda; class Insecta; order Coleoptera; family Elateridae; genus Sinelater; species Sinelater perroti. The sequence continues at coordinate 7,740,057 of JARFIY010000359.1, forward strand.
CATTATAATTTTTGTTTTGCAGCTTTCAGGCATATCTTTAAAATATATGTAATGAATCTCCTGCTACTTATCTTGGCTGATTCTTACTGCATAACTTAATTTGCAATAATCTTTATATTTTGTATCTAATGTAATATATGTATAAAATATATTACAAAGTGCAGAATTGTACCAGCAGCAACCACAAAATATTTTAAATCTTCAATTGATATGTTTATGAGTACCTGTTAAAAAGTATTCATTAAAATGTTCTACAGCATGTTGTTAGATCTTACCTACAAAATACAATTACTTATGAAAAAATGAATAAAACTTCCCAAGTAGGATGAGGTTGAGTTAAATTAATTCAAAAATATATATGGTACGTTCTTTAAAAAGTCCTACTGGAATTCTATATTAGCTGTTAATAAAATTTTAAGGATATTAAAATAAAATTATTTTGTTTGAATTTAGAGACAATTACAATAATATTGAATCTATGGCGTTCTTAAGCTGTTTGTTTGTTATAATTCTTGTTGTAATACTTTACGTATATCTTGGGTAGACAAAGTTTGGAACGACGTGATACTACGTCGAATAAACACATAACAAGAATTACTGTACACAGTTAAAAAGCGAAAATTAAAATATCTTGGTCATCTCATGCGAAACTTAAACTATGAACCGTCGTAATTGATAATGCATGGTAAAGCATATGGAAAAAGAGCCTTGGACGTAGAAGAGAATCTTGGCTCATAAACCTTGGCAATCAATCAACTACAACTCTTTTCTAGGCTGTAGTATCTAAAGTACAAATTAGCCTTCTGATAGCCATCCTCCGAAGGTAAGGATAAGCAAAGATCCTAGATACTATGAAGGAGTTTTGAAATAACTCACAATTTTGTAATTAGACACTAAATTATTATCAGACATTGCATAATGAATAAGCTTTTGAAAGGAAATGCTTCCCTTATGTATTAACAATTTTTAAAATATTAACACATTTCTGTAGATATGACTAATTAATAGCGCAATTGGCGTATTTCTTTAAATGCTATTACTATTTTTTTATATTTATGTAACTAATTGTTTTTAATATTTTGATTTTTGATATTTTGTGGTTTCTTGTCTGACATACTTCTTCAAGCCTTGTTCATAAGTTCTATGAATAAATAAACCCAATCTGTACCATATTTAATTTTGCATATCTCTTATAAAAGGCGATGTGTTGGTTCGTCACACTTGCGCAGCTGTGTTAAAGGCATTGGTTGCCAAAGTAACACCGGAAGAAATAGCTGTAGAGAACGAAGCAAGGCGACAGCGAAGTTTAAGAAGAACCCCGGGAGAAATAGCAGCAAGCAAGGCGACTGCGACGTTCTCAAAGAAGATCGGAAGAACTAGCTGCAGAATAGTAATGATTGCTACAGAAAGTTCGTAACATTTGCATTCTCTATAGCAGCCAAGCGTAACTGTCTTAATTTTCTAGTTGGAAAAGAAACTATCCATGTTTTGACAAGTCTAATACGATTTAATATAATATAGAAAATGTTTAGTTAGTATGATATACATTATATAAAATGGGACGTAGTATCACATAACACAACAAACTGGATAATCTAAAAGCAGGAATGCAAATAAAAATATTCAGAAGGAGTAAGTAAACGCAGTCTATAAAATATTGCGTCTGCTTATTTATTAAACAAAAATAAATTACAATGGAATTGTTTATCCATCGTATCCTTTTTATTACAAAACTAAAACGTTTTTAGTACATTGTTTTTATTAAAGCACTCAAGCGCACTATAGTATTTATTTTTGTCATATACTTATCCTATTTCCCCATGGTTCTTTGTTCTATTTCTGTAGACAATGTGTTCCTTTTAGATGTAAAGAATGAAAGGTGGAACACTAACACAACCATACTATATATTTTACTAATCTTTTAAAAGTAAATTCGACACGTCATTGCATGCAGTTTTGTAATGAAAATAAAACATTGGAATGTGACTTTAAATTTAAATTATATTTTTATTTGAGCTTATCATTAAACATTTACATGAAAATTAGTAGTTTGTACTAAGATTATATTACACTTAAAGTTTTTAACAGACGTCTTTCTTACCATGACGTTTACAATTTTAATTTGTCTTTTGTGTACAAATGCACGACATGTATTATAGAGGCTTAATGACTTACAAAAATAAATGTAATGTCAAATTTACATTAATTGATAGAAGAATAAGAAAATTGTCGATAATGATGACCATGGCTTTTTGTACAACATATTTACAAATGAGCGCTCCAATTCCCCACTTTTTACATTTTGAGTTATATTTAATGCTTTTACAAATTAATACATAAAAACAGAGCAACGTAAAAATAACTATAAAAATTATTACTTGATATATATATATTTTAATAAATATCTATCTAAGACTACATCTGTAAAATATGGGTGTTAATTCTAATTTATTTAATTTTCATAATTATTAGTTTATTTATAAACTACTAGCTGATATTTGCTTTATTCACAATTACACAAATTTTTAAACACCGTCGCTGAAAGTCACAGAACTATTATTATAAGTAGAAAATAATAAATTAAATAAGTCAAATTGATATTTCTTTGTAAAGATTTTATATCATAATCAAATTCACTTTTAATTTAAAACCTTTTTCTACAATGTACACACTTGCACATGTTCTTGTACTTCGCTTGGGTAGTGCTATGTTACATGTAGTCGTTATTCCAAGTGACTCGTCGTTTACTGGCTGCGCGGCCGCCAACTTTTTGTCATACATCGATTTTCGAAACGACGGACTGCTTGCTCTGCCGCCTCGAGCCATCATTATCCGTAAGCTGACTGTCTATCGTTCCTAATCTTCTTACTTCCGCTAGCGTTCTCTTGGAGGAGCGCGACTGCGTCCTTGATCCAATTCCCGAATCCTTGTCGGTGTTTTTAGAAAGGTTACTTAACTGGTAGCCATTGTTGGCGTTAGGGGAGGGCTGGCAGCAGTGTTCAAAAGCGCGCCGGAACTCCTTCCGAAACTTTCCTGTGTCCAAAAACATGCTTATTAGTCTCGGAAAAAGGCAATCGCTCAAGATGCAAAAAGAGCAATAGCTCGCCAGTCAATTAAAGCGAAAGCTTTTTTACTTTTAGTAAGTTCGGCGATTACAGCAAAAACACCTCCACTCTCACCAGATTAAACTACAATAACTTTAATAACACTAAATATGTATTATAATCAAAAATATTTTTACGTTCATAAATTACTACAGATATTTATTATATTTATATGTTACAACTGTTATTAAAACCGTTTCAACAGAGGCAAATGAAAATGTAAAGGATATTGAAAGCACATTATTAAACAAGTATCTATTATGATAAATTAACTGTTCTGCTATTAATTACAAAAATTTTAATTAAAAATGTATTTGTATATATTTTAAAAACTATTATTTTTAATTGGTTTTATAATACAGCTGTACCTCTTTTTATAAAATTTTTTTGTTTATTTGAAGTTAGGAAAATTGGGAAATAAAAAATAATTTTTATTTGTGACGCGTAACGTAGAATGCGTATTATCTGCTTTGTAAACAAACTCGATTTTCGGGCCTTTGCCAACGAAATTAATATGTAAGTTAAAAACCACAAAGAACTATTAACTGTTTGGGTCATATATCAATAAAATCAGGCCAGATAGACATACAATAAACTGCAAAGCTTGCAACGCCTAGCGAAGTGGCGAAGCAGTCTCCCAAATTTGAGAACCCTCTAGTCTAGCTGACCTTTGACCAATCAGTTTCAAAATCACTAGCAAACAAGCCTTTTTGGTCACCTGTCGATTGGTGAAAACAGAATTTGAAAATTCCCTTCCGTTCTCGAGTTATTGCTCGGACGGACGGACGACAGACGGACGGACAACATGAGGTTAGTAAGTGACTCCGCTTCGCTTCACCACTTAATATTTCAGTTATAGTAATTACTGAGCTTCAATAAAATTATAAATAAATAATAATAAGTTAATCACCACTAAAAGGTAGACTTGGGTGATATACTTTACGCTGTTTATGAGGTTTAGATAAGCAACTCAAATAGCAAAGAACTGTATGAAAGAAACTAATTACCAAACTTAAATTAAGTAAAGCACCGGGAGTAGACGAAATCACAGGAGAAATTCTTGACCTACTAAAGTAATGCGCATTACTTTCCGGACAGACCTTGTAATGCCTTTTTGGTTATCGAGAACATTATGTAAAGGCTGGATTAAAATCTTTTCTTAATCAAATTGAAATTCCCAATTTTCTAAGTTTATGCGAGAAATCAAATTTAAACTGTACGCAAATACGTTTTTCTTTTGTTTATGCGCAGTCAGTTATGTACTCATAACAGTGAATAAGAATGGCGTAAAAATTATTTATTATTTATTTAAGCTGAATATATTTTTACCGTTAGATGTCGGATTATAGCCAAAAGTAATATGCTACAATCAATAATTATAATTCAATTATGAAATGAATAAAATACTTTGAAGTGTGGGCAATAAGCAGAATATTATAATACCTTAAACTACCAAAGCTAATAAACAAAAGAAAACTTGACGGAAAAAGAGGAGTGGGAAGAAAAAGATTATCTTAGCTTTGAAACATAAGAATATAAATTGGAATGAACGCCGAACAACTTTTCCCAATTGCGTGTGACGAAGAACAATTTAATCAGGTGGTCGCCAACCTCTAAATAGAAAATAAATTGCAGAAGAAGAAGAAGAATAATAATAAAAAGAAGATCTGAAATCAATTTTTGTAGTTTAGACGTTTGGATTTAACAAAGACGGACCTGGATTCTAAATTGGATTATACCTGATTTCTGGTGAATGACCTGCTTAGTTACTAAAAAAATTATTATGTATTTAGGTGTAATTGAAACAAGAGCTAATAGATTTCTCCGTATCAGACATTATGTACGACAGTATAAATAAATATATAGAAACCTTGACTTTCCTGGTCGCAGATTCTCTGGCATAGTTTTTAGTTATGCCATTATTATTTTTATTATCATTTATTTATTAGTTATTATTATTATTTTATTTCTCATATTCAATGTTCTAAACAATGTTATTTTTATGAAAATGTTCTAGAACCGTTGTCTTCTTAAAATATGCTAGTAGCCGTTGTAAAAGCTCTTTTATAAAACTTCTAAAGCTTTGAATGCCCTAAAAATGCTATTTTTAGAAGTAATAAATAATTCAGTATACATAAAAGTTTGATATTAATTATAGAATCTGAATAAATGAGTTTGAATTAGAATGAATAACATTTTGTGTGAATTTGTATATGGAATTTAAAAATTAACTAAACTATTCAAATTCCTCCGATGATTAAATATTTGAAACAGGTAAATTTACTTTAAACTTTGATTATTGAAGAAAAATATATAGCTTTTTCTTTGGTATGATTAAAAACTTTTTTTTTAGTTTTCTTGCATAAAAAGCAAGTCGTTCGCTGAAAATCCTAAACATTTGTAATTCAGTCACATTCCAGGTTTTCGATATTTCAACAAAATTAGAAGACTACTTTTCTACTAATTATCAAGTAACATTATCAAGATAAAGTCTTTAACACTTACAGCTTTTATGCTAACGTTCTAGAGATAACATCCAAGTAAGCATACCAACAGTTCGTGCATTTAGTTCGCTAGCGCTCTTACTCGAAGTTTTCGAACGACTGCCTTTAAAGTCGCTCTAGTTTGTCCGACGCCTATCTTTAAATTGCCAAAATTAATCATAAACTTTTTTACAGGAAAAGTAATTATGCCTCTAGACTTGTTCCGTAGAAATATATTTTATGATTATTTTGTTAATAACGAATTAATACTGTAATATGTAAATCATGTACCCAAACTTAAAAAAAATCGCAAAAATTATTTTAGATGCACGAGATGCATTCAAGTTATAATAATTTTGATTTTTTTTTCACATACCAATCACACAAAAATTGTGAAACTTGTGTCACTTCTCGAGGTAATCTCCCTGCAACGTGCACATTTTTTTACAACGTCGACGCCATGATTCCATGGCCTGCGAACGCTTCCTTTGAAGGCTTCTTTGACCACTGGAAAATCGCAAATTGAATAACGGTAATAAGTGAATTTGCGACCACGGACAATGTCTTTCATCGTTGAAAAAAGCCAAATGTCGCTAGGAGCTAGGTCAGGTGAGTAGGGAGCATGAGAAGTCACTTCAAAGTTGTCAGCATTCGTGGCACCCACCTAGAGGACACTTTTCGCATTTTCAGGTCTTCATGCAGGATTGTGTGCACAGATACCACGGAAATGCCAACTTTGGAGGCGATGTGTTTCACACTAATTTGGCGATCCTCCAAAACAAATTTCTCCACTCCCTTCATCATCATGTCGTCAGACCGGCTGGTGTGAGGCCAAGATTGTCTTTGTTGTCACACGACGTTCTGCCTTTTTTGAACTGTCGCTTTATCACCACATGTCTCATTCAACTGCCGATGAATTTAAATCGGTGTCACACCACGCAAATGGAGAAAACAAATGATTACACGTTGTTCTTGTAATGAAAACGTCACCATTTTAAGTATTAAAAACAGTCCTCACTCTCGCCGCCGCCACTAGAGTCCTGTACGCCGTGCACTACTCCCAACTCTGTCACGCATTTATAAAAAGTGTCCGCGTTTTTTAAAACAAACCGCATGTTTCTATCTGTTCTGAGCCGCGAGAAGAAAATTCGGAGGTGTCATAACTTGAATGCACCTCGTATATTAAACATAATTCACAAGTATATAAGACTCTTTACGTGACCACATAAGGCATTTAAATTTGGCCAAAACTGACTACGTAGAAGCTATTTGTGATATTAAAGATATTAGTACAGCACTATATATTGGCATAGAAAATTTATCGTTTTTCTTTTATGTTTTAACGCCAAGCTTAGTAAAATTAAGCGTTTTAATGCATTTTTATGACTAATATCAAGTAACTCTCAGGCTATAGAATTGAGTACTAATTCGACATTGTGAGCTAGCATTAATTGTACCATTGATAATGACAATATAAGTTTTGCAAATGTAAACAATTGCTTTATCAAGTAAACTAATGAATATACTACAAATACTTTTTTGATGTAAATATTTTCTAGTAATGCAAGTTTGAATTGTTTATATATTGTCTATAATATTTAATATTAATTGTATATATGTTTTTGCCACTAATAATTAATCGAATTTTTTTAAATCATATTTATTAGATTTGTGTAATATATTGTCTGTTTTTTTAGACTATGATTATCTAGTGTAATGTTAATCAATTTGATTTTATAATTATAATACATTATAAATCATACAAAATAAAAACTAAATATAAATAAAACATAACAAATACCGACCTGAGTGGATTAAAAAATTAATACAAATATTTTTGAAATTATTTTTGCAAAGTTCTATTAATTTTGCTTATTTTCACAAAACTTATTTCTCCTATTTTGTTCATTATCTTTTCACTCTATTAAGTCTAGGCGCCTAAATTATAGATAAATAATAAATTTACTAAATAACCTGTCTAATTTAATTGTGGTTATTAAAATAATAATTTTGTTATTAAATTATTATTTTAAATTATCCAGCTTAATAGCCAACTTCACTTTAATTTTATTTTACATCGTGTGTTTGTACTTCAAACAGTAACATTTTCTTTATTTGTCACTTATTCTTTCACTATGAATAAAAAAGTTCTATACTCTTTACTTTAATATTATACATTTTCAACAAATTCAACTTTCCTTTGCAATTAATTTGTGGCCAATGTTGTTATCAATTTCATATAAAAAAATTAATGCCATTTAGATTGGCTTCGACCATGTTTGGTGAAACAGAAGTAAGACTACGTACTATTTTTTATAAAACAGTAAATTCGTCTTGCAACCTTTGCTTAATTTTGGGGCAGGTTAAACTTTAGTCTAAATACATATATTCTTAAACAATATGCTAGCCATCCGCCGAGCTATATATTATGCTTCAGGTTGACAAAAATGCATTCTTTGTTACAGCGACTTCTAAAAATATCATACGTAATTAATAAAATTATCCATGGTTGCTTCTTTTGAACGTGTATAATTTGGATTTGTCCTATTGCCACAGTGTCTAGGTTTGACCCCCCAAAGTTATTACAGGTCTTATAATCGTTTTATACACTTTCACATTAGTTGAGAAGGAATTATTTTTTGACTTTAGCTCTCAAGCACTTTTTAAGCCACTGGTTATTCTTCTGTTAATTTTATTTGTTAGGTCTCCATCACCTGTTATCTCCGTTCCTAGATATTACAGATTGTAGTCGTTCTAATTTTTACTGTTGTAATCACTTTTAATTTTTCGTTGCTGTATTTCCTGACGATTATTTACTCAACTTACTAAGTATTAATTTTACTAATTGCTAGCCCGTATTTGCCACTTTTGACTGTAATTTTTGACTAACGATTTCAGTTCTTCTTGGATCCAAGTTACAATCGGTATATCGTCTGCATGTCACCAACAGGTATGCGTTTCTAAATATGCTGTTATTTTTCTTAATTTCGCTTTTCCTTATTGTTACCTCCAAGACTAGGTTAAACAGGGTTGACGAGATTGGATCTCCCGTCTTACAAATAAACTGTCACTTTGGATGAAATGCGATGTTGGCAAATAGGTATATTTTTGGAAAGAGAGAGAGTGTAAAATCCCAGCAGCAGTGAGATTAAGGAAAAGAGCAGGAGGGGTCCATATTTTTTTTGGTCAGTTTTAGGATTCTTTCAATTAATTTGCTTCCTCCGTATTTTAATTGTTCTGCACATATATCAACGGTATCGATGCTCTTGTTGCGTTTCAATCTTTGTATAACTTTTTCGATTTTCTCTTCGTTGTATATAACAACTACCGCTTGATCGTTATTTGCTTGCTCCTGTTCTGTTTGTGAGCAAGTGTTCATAGTATTGACGCCTTCTTTGTAATACCTTAGCTTCGTCTTCTATTATGTTCCTTTCAATGTCTTCTCATATTCTTATTTTCGGCTGGTGCCCCTTTTTTATTAATCCAATTCTTTTTATAAAAGGCTTTCGTGTGTTTTTTGATGTTAGCTTGTTCGATCATGATTAAAACGTATCTACGGAGGAATAAAAGACGTACTCTGGAAAAGGAGAACAAACAAAGAGCTATACGAAAAGTACCGTTAACCTGATATCGTAAATGTAATAAATACAAATTGCTTAAATTGGTTAGAAGAATAGTTAGTAAGAATAGAAGAAACAAGAATATGTCATCAACTGCTTTACCAAGACGCGCAAGGAATAAAAATAAGAGGAGGACCTAGAAGGCAGTGCTTAAAATGCATAGAAGAAGACTAAAAGTGAGTAACTGTGAGACCGAACCTGAGGACAGAACAAAGTGGAAAGAAATTTGTCAAAAAGCCCTGGGCTTTAAGGGCCTGCCATGCAAGGTATTTCTGTACATATTGAGTAAAAACATATCTAAACCATAGCTAGGTTTATGTTATATATATATATATATTTAAAACATATCCTTGTACAATTTCGTATACGTAATGTCAATATATCAAATATAAAATGCCACAGCCTAATTTTTGTCTAAAAATATAACATCTTTCAAGTGTCCCGTAAAACTTTAACTAATAACTATCATATCTCTAAAGCAACATATACAGTAAACGTTACTTTGTGTTCGGTTTCTGAAATAAGTTTAAGCTGTTCCTTGTTAAGATTGGATGTCTGGAAGCTAAATTCAAATTTAAAATTTTAATTTAGCCATAAAGTGTTTTTACAAAAATTTTGAATTAAAAAATTAATAACTTCTATGCAACTTAATAATAAATGTGAGTCGAGCAGTCAAAATAATAAGTTTTTTAGCACTTTTGTTTTTTCATAGCTGATTACTTGAAGTGTGATTTTAATTTTTATTTTATTTACTGTTTCTTTTTGAAGTGCTATGATATCTATTTTTATAGTTGGTTTTTCGCTAATATATGACAATTTCTATTTAAATATCTGTACAGAAATCCAAAGTTTGCAAATTTAAGTGGTATTTTATGTATGGTTGCTTAGTGGAAATACTTCTTTTCTTGTTAGCCACCAACTGCCATTAAACCGACGAGTGCGCTTTAATTTTACTTAAGCACTCTTGAGGTAATATCTCACCATGTTCTCGTTGAAATAATTTTCTTTTCTATTATAGTATACCATAAATTCACATTTCTCTTCAGCCGAAAAACGTTCATAGAACTTTCTTGTGTTTATTTTGCTTATAGTTTTATATTCTGATGGTAAGGGTTGAACTGTTTTCTTTTCCATTTACTCCATATTTTAATTTTCAAGCAGAACGCAACTAACAATTGCTATATTAATATTACATATTTTCATTTGCCGGGTAGATCTGTTTTCTTAATTAATTATCTGCTTTGATGTTCCACGTCAGGACTCGTTTTCTATTTCGATTCGGGAAAAATATTAATACAGTTGAAACAGGTTTATTTAAAGTATTTATTATTAAACTTAACGCAGTAAATTCTGCACACAAGTAAACAACTAAAACTGTTAAATGCATAATCAAAGCCAAACAAATTTTGTTGAAAAACCATCTTCGTAAATATTGAAATTAGCCACATGTTAATGAAGAATCCTTAGGTTTATATGTGTTTCTAACTAGTAGAAAGATTTTAGAAGGAAAAGAAAAGGTTTATAATTAAAAAGAACTATATAAGTTTCTATTTATGTTATATAAGGTAAACATGAAGAAATGCAAAAGCACAAAATTCATATTCTAGAACTAGCAGAAACAAAGAAAAAGGGGAACGGCAGGAAGATGCTGGACAAAGGATATACCCTAAGATACGCAGGATCCCATGTAGGACGAAGAGCAACAGAGGGAGTAGGGATAATTACTAGTTGTGAACTGGAAACAAGAGGCACTAACTGGGAAGCAGTAAGCTCGAGGATAATTACAATGGATATACAACTACAGGGAAAAACAGGGGTCATCCAGGTCTATGCCCCGACAGAAAATGCTATTGTAAATGATAAAGAACACTTTTACGAACAGCTACAAAGGACCCTAGAATGCATGCAGACCAAGAACCGACACGTAATACTCATGGGGGACTGGAATGTCCACATAGAGAATAACAAAAAAATAAGATATGGAACAATGGGTAGCTATGGAATAAACGACAAACTAAATAACAACGGCGAACGTATGATAGACTTCTGCATAACCAATCAGCTGTTGTTAGAAACACATGATACAGGGTCCATCCCAAAAGAAATGAGCCTTTTTAAAAAAAAAATAGTTTTATTGAGCAGATCGCTACAACACCTCAAAATTCTTCAAAATAGGATCCTCCTGCATCAATGCACTTTTGGAGACGGGTCTTCCAAGTCCGGAAGGCTTCCTGGTAGGCCTCCTTAGGGATGTCCTTGAGGGCTGCTGTGACATTCTCTTGGATGTCCTCAACCGAGTCCCAGTGCTTGCCCTTTAGCACTCTTTTCAACCGCGGAAACAAAAAGAAGTCCGGGGAGACAAGTCCGGGCTGTAGGGAGGCTGGGGAACCACGCCGAGTTGTTCGTCAGTCAACACCGCGGCACAAGTTTGGCGCACACCTTCCGCATCGATAAATCCTCGGAAATGACTCGATGTACTGTCGATTTCGGAATGTTTAGGGCATCTGCTACTTGATAAACACTGAACCGACGATCGGCGTTCAAAAATCGCGCACTCGCTGCACGTTCTCGTCGGTTCGGAGGTTGACGGTCGTCCAGACCGAGGTTCGTCGGCCAGCTCTTCCCGGCCCTCCTTAAATGCTTTGTGCCACTTTTAACTTGCGAGTACGATAAACAATCATCCTTGAAGGCCTCCTGAAGCATTCCAAACGTTTCGGTAGCATTCTTGCCGAGTTTGAAGCAGAATTTAATTGCGTAGCGTTGATCGATTTTGAATCCATCGCGCCGTGTCGAAAATTGAAAATAGACATTCACGGAAACACCCGTCCTGCCGCTCCGAGAGCTCAGAGCCGACTTGCACCGACCGCGTATGGAAGCTAAGACCCCCCACCACCTGCCCCAAGCGTCAGAGCACGCCGGAATGTACACTCGCGTCCGAAAAAAAATAAGGCTCATTTCTTTTGGGATGGACCTTGTATAACCATAAAACATCCATAAAATCACATACGAGAACGAAGCACTAGGACACAAATCGGTAATCAATTACATCCTAATAACCAAAGGAATAAGATACGCACTACAGGGCGTAAAAGTAATAAGAGGAGCAGAACTATCTACGAATCACAGACTCCTAGAAGCAGACATCCTAATCACAAAACCTACAAGAGTAATCGAGAAAAGTTATATAGGCACAAAAATAACAGAGTTGGAAAACCCCCAGACGAAAGAAAGATACGAGCAAACATTAACGAGGAAACTAAACGCACTAGAACTAGAGGAGAACCAACAAGAACAATGGAGCATAGAGGAAAGATGGAACCTATTTAAGAGAACCCTACTCCAAATGGCCCAAGAAATATGCGGAATAAAGATCAAGCACAACAAACAAAAGAAGACTAAGTGGTGGAATCAAGACGTAAAACAAAAGATTAAATAGAAAAAAGAAGAGTGGCAAATCTTCAAAAGAACTAACACAGAAGAAAGCAAAATACATTACTATCAGAAACGAACTGAAGCCAAAGAAGCAGTAAAAGTAGCAAAGAGAACTACATGGGAGGAGTTTGGAAGAAAAATAGAAGAAAAAACAATTCTGTGGCGTAATAAAAAGGCTAAAAGGAAACCAAGCAAAACCAACACGAAATATAACAAACCAAAAGGGAGATATAGCAACAACAACCCAAGAAGACCTAGAAGTCTGTCAAAGACATTACGAAAACAAATTCCACAATAACCTGGAGGCCAATGATCAAGAAGCAGATAGAGAAATACAAGAACAGCAAGATCAGGCAGAAGAAGAAGAAAATATAAGAGAGAAAGAAATCAGGATGGCGGTAAAAACAATGAGAAATTGGAAAGCAGCAGGGGAAGATTATATCGCCTCAAAATTAATAAAAAAGGTAGGAGATATAGTAATGAAGTGGTTGAAAACAATCCTTCAACAAGCATGGGAAACGGAAACGATCCCATCGGATTGGCAAAAAAATATAATAATACCCATACATAAGAAAAGAGCCACCACAAACTGTGAAAACTACCAGGATATATGCCTGTCATCAGTGAGTTTAAAAATATACTCCAAAATAATAGAAAAGAGACTGAGAGCCGAAATAGAAGAAAAACTAGAAGACGAACAAGCCGCTTTTCGCCCAGGGAAACAGACGCAAGACCACATACACACTATTAGGCTAATCATCAGCAAAATGATAGTCAAGAACAGAGACCTGTTTTTAGCATTTCTGGATCTAAAAGCCGCTTTCGACCAAGTGCCGAGAGAACAAATATGGAAAGCCCTGGAAGAATTACAAGCAAGCCCCAAATTGACAAGAATAATAAAGAGCATGAATAAAAGAACAATAGGAATAGTCAGAATAAATGGGGAAAAGTCAAAGGAATTTAACATGGGGAAAGGCATAAAACAAGGGGATAGCCTAAGTCCTCTACTGTTCATAGTATACATGAACAGCATCATAAGGAAAACAAAAAATGAAACTAGAAAATCAAGATTAGGGTATTACAATATGAATCCTATAAACACACCAGACCTAATTTATGCGGACGACATCCTGGTAATGGCAACAAACACAAGACAGCTACAACACAACATAAATATATGGAAACGAAAACTCGAGGAAAAGGGAATGGAAATAAACACACAAAAAAGTAAAATACTACATATCAAGAAAAACAACAGAGAAGAAATAGAAGAACCCATTTTCCTGGATGGAGCTCAGCTACAATATGTTGAAAAATATGAATATTTAGGCGCATATATAAAAAATGATGGAAGAATAGATGACGAAATAAACAATAGAATAAACAAAGCAAATAACATTTATTATCAGATAAACAACACCATCATAGGAACGGAAGAAATAAGCACCAAGGCAAAAATGCACCTATTTAAAACAATATTCACCCCGACTCTGATATACGGAGCAGAAATATGGACAATAACCGATAAACATAGGTCAAAAATAACTGCATCAGAGATGAAATACCTCAGAAGAGTTCTGGGAAAGACTAGAAGGGACAGGATAAGAAACAACAGCATAAGGGAGGAACTGAACCAATACCCAATTGTCCACGAAATTGAGAACAAACAATCAAAGTGGTACGGACACGTGCACCGCATGGACATCGAAAGATACCCGAAACTGATAATGGAGACAAAAATGGAGGGAAGAATAATTAAAGGCAGACCCCGAATACAATGGGAAGACAATGTAAGACTATCGGCTAGGAAAAGAGGAAAAAATATGGAGGAGGTAAAAAGAATGGCAAAAGAGAGGAAACCCTATAGGGAATGGATAAGGGGTCCAACGCCGTGAGGCATAAATGGGAAACGAGAAAGAAGAAGAAGAAGAAGAAGGTAAACATAAATAAAAATAGATAAATTCTATATAACAAAACACTTATTTTGTATGTATTACGATTATTTTCTTATAAATGGTGTAATAAATTAATTACTAAAACGATATAAATAAAAAGCTAAATAATAAAGAAGCATTACTTATTGATATTTGCAGTTTTTAAATTCTTTTTGTAATTTCTTTTCTAGCTAGACGGTTTTCTTTAATTTACGGATATTATATTTCGGATCTGTTTATATCATAGAACTGAATTTTTTTTTCTGTTTAAAATAAAAATTTGTTAACGTTTTTGATTTTTGCTGTATTTTTAGCATTGGCATACGTTATCTTAAAGAGATTATTTAAGCTTTCTTCAGAACGTTTTATGTTTCTTCATCATCTATAACTTTTAATTTAATTTTTACCATAGTTTTGTTTTGGTATGCAAACTTATTCCAAAATATTAAACATTCGTCAATTATATTGAGACAGTTATAATTAAAAATAGAATATTATTCACATTTCTTAAGTAAAAAATATATGGCGTCAATATTATAACATATAATGCGCCATGCAAAGTACAAGTCAGCAATTAATTTGTTTCGCCGTGTTCTTTTTGTACTCAATAGTGTCCATAAAAGCAGATAAAATGCCATATTAAAACAACACAAGTTACATTTTTTCTTTTGAGTGGTAATAAGTGCGTCCATTGAAAAAAAATAAAACCTATAAAATTATAGTTACTTTGGATTTTGAGCCCCATAGGGAGCGCGTTAATATTCACATATTTATTTTCAAATTAGCAAAATTAATTTTTGTTGTGCCATTACAAATATCTAACGTTTAGAAATAAATCTCAACCGTTACTACTTTTCTTCTAATTTTCTTCGAATATATTATAGGTGAAAATATAAATTATTTTGTTTCCACTTAAATTCAGATTTCTCTAGACATGTTATGGAAATACGATGTTGGCTAGTGATTTATTGTCGCTATACTGCCTTTTTGGCAAACAGATTTGTGACATTTATTACTACTGTGTACAAATATAACCCGGAATTTTTAATTTAAACTGCGCGGACATTTCGTTGGGCACAAACCTTTTTAGTTTTAAGTTGGTAGGACTGCTACTGACATCTGTGTCAAATTTTAGGTTAATATCTTAATTAGTTGAAGAGTGACGCTCTTTTTCGTAAACAACCAAAATTAACTTTTTCGATTTTTACCATGTCAGAAAATATTCAACAAAGAAGATCGATTAAATTTTGTGTTAGAAATGATATTTCTGCTGCGGAAACGCTCAGAATGTTACAAAAAGCCTTCGGTGAACAGGCCATGTCTAAAACACAAGTATACGAATGGCATAAAATGTTCAAAGAGGGTCGTGAAGGCGTTGAAGACGAACCACATCAAAGACGTCCAAGAACATCAACTGACGAACAACACGTCTCGAAAATTAAGGAATTGGTGCTCCAAAATCGTCGATTGACAACTAGAGAGCTTGCTGACATCGTTGGCTTTTCAAATGGATCAGTCAACACCATTTTGAAGGAAGTTTTGTGCCTCAAAGAGTCAAATCTCGTTTGGTTCCAAAAACCCTCAATTTATTCGTGACCATTTCGTTAAAAATTCCACCCATATCGTTCCGCAACCGCCGTATTCGCCTGATTTAGCTCCATGTGACTTCTGGCTATTCAGCAAAATGAAAAGACCGCTCCGGGGATACCGTTTTGACACGATAGAAGAGATTCAAGCCGAATCGAAGAAGGTGCTGAAGGCCATACCGAAACAGGACTTTTCAAAGTGTGAAAATTCGCTGGGATAAATGCTTTGCAGCCGAGGGGGATTACTTCGAAGGCGATGAAATAGATTTTCAAGAATAAATAAGGATTTCAAAAATTATAACAAAATTCCGGGTTATATTTGTACACGGTATTATTATTATTATTATTACTTGTGTAATGTATAGTAAACAAAAATATAATTACACTTTTGGTATTGTGCATTTATAAACTTAAAGTTGTTTTTTTAATGTAAATCTGAAGGTATTTCATGCTAGTTATGTCAAATTTAAAATGTGTCCTTATTTTGTAACATACGAACTACACTAACGAGCGAAGTTTGCTTATGTAATATCGCCGTTTTGTACTGAAACTTTTTTCTTATAATCTGCCCATTCCTACCAATTCCTCATTAGCAAAATATTGGCATTCAAAGTCGTTAAACAGCCCATAAGTTTAACATAGAATAACGAATATTACACCATTCAATAATATGTATAAAGTTTCAAATATGAATAAGTGATTTATAATTACAAATTAAAGAAAATCGTGGTAATTTTTTAGAAGGTTTGTTTTTCTTGAAACTCTAACTCATTGTTGAATTTAATTACAAAATTTCGCGTAAAAAGGATTCTGCAATTTAGGGATACCAACTCATGTATAATCAGATTTAATTTGCTTTAATTGGATTAAATATCTTAGTTGTTTTGATTATCACTATTTTTCACAAGCTCTGAACGATTGAAGCCATAGGACAAGCTATGTCTTTATACAGACTTTTGAGACTGCGCCATGAAACCAGCGAAACAGCTCCATCTGCTCTAGAATTCTTCGACTCGTTCTTACACTTTGTTTTCGTTTCCGGTTTAAAGTAGAGAATTTACGGAAGAACTTTCAACACAAATGTCATTTTATTTTTTATTTTGCGATGAATAGATTATACAAAGCAAGTTTCAGGCAAACGGTGAGATCAGATTCTCTACCTAGTACTAAAATACTTGGCAAATGTTGCGTTTATATTTATTCAGAAATATGTGTTAAATAATTTTCTTATTAGTGTTTTAATTAGTGTACTTGCACTACTATATATGTATTTTTGAATAAACGTTACCAAAAAAGGTTTAGCTGCAAATCTACAGTTTTCTTTCTATTTTATTGCAAAATATTGCGTAAATCCGTCCCGACTATTAAATAAGCATTAAAGTATATTTATTTCGAATATTCCTTCTGTTAATCTTATTAAATTTTTCTTTAATATACAATTCTTTATGACTTTTCACATTTATCGTGAAACCCAAAAAGTTAAATTTTAACGTAAAATTCAATAATTTTCAATAATTTGATTATTTATTAGTTTCAGTAATTATTAAAAGCTTTTTATATCTAGGTATGTAGTTAAAATCTATATTATAAAAACATGTCAAGTTGATTTTGCAATTATGCACACTTCTATTATATCAATAAGTTCAAAAGAAATTTTAAAAATTTTAATTAAGAATTTTTTGCAAGATCTTAATTTTTTAGCTTTTTAAGTTAATTAGCTCTATCTGGAAGAACATATGTCATAATCGAATCATTATAATTTGTTTTTCGTTTACTGTTACTAGTTATGTGTTTATCATTATTCTTTAGATTGGTTCAACGGTATTTGGCCCTGCCATAGTCAACTTATCATTTTCTTTTTAATTGATATTTTATAAGATGTAACAAAAATCTGTAATTTTTAACAGTGCATTGATAACTATATTAATCTTTTCTAAATAAGAAAGCCTAACATTAATTAAAACGAGAAATAGAATAAAAACTGCCTTATAGAAAATAACTTTAAATTTACTTCTTTTATAACAGAATACATATAAAAATTAGAAATTTTTTCCACAAAAACAGTTTAAATTAATAAAAATTGCCTGTCAGCTTTCAAATTGCACGTTTTATGTGGAATTTTAAAAGGTGCCCACGAGACACCACTAATAAGTTATTACGGGATTACTATCCGTTTTAATTACATTACCATAATTTATAATAAAACAGTTTAAGATGAAAATTTTAAGTGCAGTAAATTTGTTTTGTGTTGCTATTAAATTATTTAATTAACATTATTAGGCGGACTAAACTAGAAACATCTCCATTCATTCAAGAATTAGAATATTGTATACATTAATATAATAACGGAACTTTTTACAGAAATAACAAATCATTTATGGAGTGCAATGAAACAGAACTAATTCAAAGTAACTTTTGTCAATGGTGTCAAAATTTGCAAGAAATTCGCTTCGTCAACGCTGCGGCCTTTATATAGGTGCCAACTTATAGAAGATTGATCAATTCCATCACCCTACTTTTACAGCTGTTACAATACGTTTTGTTAAGTAAGTTCAGAAAACTTTACAAGTATTTATATTGTCGACTATCACACCAAACTTGGTTGCCATTTTGTAACATGTCACCATTGATGCATTTTTTTTGATACATTAAAATTGTTACGCATATATGAGATTTAATAAAGTTAACTGACAAAATTTAATTCACTATAATAAAATATGCAGGTGCGATTTATTTTTTAAACAAACAGTTGTTAAGTAAAATCATGCTTATCTTGTCTATTGAAAATTACATGTTATTTTAAAGAGTGCACTATTTGTTTTAGAACAGCATCCCAACGCGTAATTATAAGATTAAACGTATATTCTTAAAAATGTTACACTTTAACTATGAGACCCTCATAAGTTCATGTTTGCTTTACAATTGACGTTATATGTTTATAGGATCTATCAGAAATATAGATACTTTTACTTATTTGTACCATTTACTTAAAATATCCACCTTGATATACAAATAAATAAATGAAAAATAAAAGAATGAATAGAGAAATCATACATTAACCATGCCGTTCCAGTTATTACAGAGATAAAATTGGTTTTAATTTTGTTTATGTGGGTCAGACGGCCATTGCCTCTTTAACCTTGTCAAAATCAGTGTTTGATGAGTTAGTCGTTTATCTGAAAAGTCTATTATATAATTCTATTTGTGGATAATAAAGTGCTGTGTTTTTAAGTATTCTTTCTGACAAAAAAGTAACTTGCAAGTAATTATTCGGTCTAGGTAGAAACATATCGAAGCACGTCAGCTAAACAGAAAAAGATCCGATTAAAGACTGAACTATTTTTATTGTGGGGGGCTTAATACAACTCCACAGTTAGATTTTATGTCTTTATGAGTTTAAGTATACACTTGTAATGTACGAGTTTATTTTTTTCCTGCGATTTTAAATGTAACAGTTGTCGTTTTCTTTTGATATTTCTTAATCATAGCAATTTCTTATTCAAGGTATAAACCTACGTGCTTTACCTTAAACTAAATTGTTACTTATAATATCTTACGAGCATACTATTTATAAGGTGATTTATATATGAGCGGGACTGATTTTTGTATAAATATAAAATGGAGTGACAACCTTCACTCTCCCTCCTGCTCGGGTTAAAACCTGTTCAGTCTTTTTGTTACTAGAATGATCATCGAACAAAAGGTACCGCGGAACGTAGAACATAGATCAAATTCCTTGTTGGAGAAAATGCCCCGTGCTCTGAAATTTGCCACAGACTCCAACAACGATATGGGAAGAGTGTCTTTCACGGACACGTGTGTTTGAGTAATGTAAGTGCTTCAAAGAGAACAGAGAGTGCGTGAAGAATGAACCGCATGATCGTTGGTAATGCACGCCACAACAATAATGGAAACCGTCCGAACATTAAAATAAAATCTTCTTACACATGCACTGTACTGTTTCGATTTGGTCCCAAATCATTTCTAGAAGGCTCAAATCAGACTTACAAAACATGCGGTTTTCAGACAATGACGCCGTAATCCAGACTGTTTAAGAGTGGATACGTCGCCAATCAAAAACTTTTTTTTTGAAAAGGGCATTAGGATGATTTCAGAACGTTGGAAAAAATGTGTTGACTCTGGATGGGAGTACGGTGAAGACTGACATGTGCAAATAAGTGTTTGACAATTTTTTTACAAAAAAATCAATCCGGTTATATTTAAACCACTTTGTACTTTAATGTTAACGTGATTTGTGGTTTTTACCTATTTTGAAAAAAATACAAAAGACGTTTGAATTGTTGTAATGATAAGATTAAACCACTATTTATTGAAAACATACCATGACATCTGCAAAAGTTGCAATTATAGTAGTATCTGTTGTGGGTATGCCTGCAGTATAAATAAGATATAGTAAAAGACTCAGCACCCTTCCTTGCAGAATACCTAATTTTCTTTTTTAGCATGATGATATGCATATTATATCTTATTTAAAAATATTTTAATAAAATAAGATTTTATTAATAGACACTGTTGCAGGCGGTACATTTTTGAAGTTTATAGTGACTTTGGTGCAGTAGTCCCAGTAGTCACCACGCGAGTGACGGTGTTTGGTGCTCATCTCTAAACCCCTTGTCCCGAATCCCATCTCTACCTGCAACCTTGATTGTACGCTAACCCACCCTAGTCACAACTAAACGGGATTTTTACCGCCGCTCGACATTCCTATTCGAACTCCCGTGAGCGACGGAGCCGCTAGCTGAAGTCGACCCATGTGCTATATTGCACTTTGCTTGCGCGCTTGCCTTTTGTACATTCCGCCCCGTCCGTGGTGTCCCAATACAACTGACCAAGGAAGACCCACCACCGCATTGAAGCCGCCAACGAAGAGCGCGCCGACATCTGCTGTCTAGGCTACCAGAGACCATTACTTGCGGTAAGTCTCGTTTTAGTTGTTCCGTCGTGCATTTGTTCCCAACAGCACTTTTTCCCCGCAGTCTGGAGAGTGCACAACTGACCTGCCGCCCACTATATTTGAAGTTATTTAATCATAGTTGTATTGTTTTTTTGTTATTTCTCAATTTCTTTGTTTGCTTAATTGTTACTTTGTTATTAATTTCTTTGTGCCCAATACATATGGTTTACACAGCTCTGTTTTGTTTTATTTCCTGTTTTGTTTATTGAGTTACTTAACTGTGCTTAATTATCAAATAGACAGCGAGAGATTTTATTAATAGACACTGTTGCAAATGACCATTTACTGTACTATTGCTCTTTTTAGAAATCTTCAATAAAGAGAACATAATCAGCTGTTCTGTATTAGTTTAGGTACTTCGTTTTTCCAAAACTTCTTTAGGAAAAGTAGAATTAGTATTGTTCGGTAACTTGCAATTTTCTTTGTTGTTGTTATTTATTTTAAATTAGAGAACTACAAATACTCGAGCAAGATTTGGCAAATAGAGAGGCTTCTTCTATGCTGGTTCACGTAGTAAAGTATCTAATGTATTTAATTACTCAAACTGATTTATTCTTATGGAAAAAGTTATGTTAGTCTACGTTTTTTGAAACGAGGCATAGAATAATTACTTATGACGTTTTAACTTCATGATTAGACTGTACCTGAAATAAAGTTTGTTGTTCTACCATTGAGCATAAAAAAGTAAATCAGATATTTTGTACGAATCAGATGATCAGTAGGTGGATTAGCTTGTTGTAAGGTATCTATAATTTTGGAAAGCATGTTGCATAAAAACTTTCTTGCTTTTCGTTTTGTGAATCTCTCGCTTCAGTCACAAAAATACAATTAAAAGTAATATTAATAGCAATGATATATATTAAAGCAGATGATGCATACTTCATTTTACCTAGACAGATGCGAATAAAATGGAAAACAATAATAAAATATAAGATACATTAGACTACATGTATATCTTACTACATGTATGTCAAGTTATTTAAAAAAAATACCTATTTTTCTATCAACTAGATTTGCCTGTCGCACAACTGAAGTAAAACAAAATTTAGATGTTAGGCAAAATAGTATATATTATTCTGATAGGTACTACAAACTGTAGCATATTCAGGTTTTTGCGGACAAGATCATTGATTTGATATTTTCTTGTGAACATACGTAGTGAACTCGAACTAGTCCGGCACGCATGTTGAGTAAATTCAAAAACCTAATTATTTTTCACATTGCGGACCACAAACAAAAAACATGTTTGAGGCAATTTCTCACTTTTGTTTCGATGACACTTATAAGGGAGAAACTCAACTTGTATAATTATGATGTTACAAATAGAACCAAACACTTGATATCGTCGTACATCAGCTTGGAGTATTTTTGCAACTTTTAGTCCAACATTGATCTGGGTTCTGAGAAAAGTTTAATTTCAACATTTTTTTAATGTTTGTTGAAATCGCAGTAACTCCGCCAATGCCGGTCCCAAGCCCGGATGAAAAAGAAGGAGGGATCGAGGAGTAATAACCTCGAAAAGAAACCTGGGTTCAGCTGGCCCGGCTGACAGCACCCAGTAAGGGCTCCTACCTGGGATTACAGGCGAAAACCGGCCAACGACCTGGAAGGCAGAAGATGACAAATTAGTCATAATGGCGGAAAGGGCGGAAGAGCCAAAACTAATAGCGTCCGATCCAGAGTGGACTGCTACGAACGGCGACTGTCTCAGATTGGGCGGCCGTATATAAAGGTCCACCATATAAGGGGGTTATGGCGTTAGGCATAAACAACCTAACACATGTAAAAATAAAGGAGTTTGGAAAGTCATGGGCAGAATGAAAAATCAGAGTAATATTCCCCGAGTGGTAATCCACACCTCGAAGAGAGGGAACCCTATAGGATAAGGAGGGGGTGGGGCAATTCTGCGTTGAAATTTCAAAATCCAGTTGAAGATATCAACCAGGAGAAACAAGAGAAGAAAGGATAAGAAAATAACTGTAAGAACATGGAATGTACAAGGATGGAGGAATAAAGATAAGGAAGTGATGGGAGATTCAAAAAAGTGAATCTGGATATGTTAATTTGAGCGAAACAAAAACGAAAGGTCATGGAATTCGGGAAATTGACAACAACATACTTTGTTGGAGTGGAGTGCAAAAAGACAAGAGAGCAAAGGTAGGAATAGGAATAATAATAAAAAAAAAGATATAGAAGAAACATAAAGACCTGGGAACCTATAAATGAAAGAATAATAAAATTAAATATGTCACTACACGGCAGAGACATAGTAATATTCGGTGTTTGTGGGCCAACAGATGACAGCGCAGTAGCAGAGAAGGAATCATTCATAGGAACACTAAAAGAGGAAATAGAAAAAATTAAACTAACTCAAGAAATAATCATAGCAGGAGACCTGAATGAAAGAACCGGAAGGAAAGAATGAGAACGAAGGACGTAAGAGTCAAAAGAGGGGCAGAATGTGGAACGGATCATAAGCTGCTGATAGCAAAAGTAGGGTTCCCATGGCAAAGAAAAATAACAAGTGAAAAAAGAAACACAGAGAAAACAAATAATATACCGAAAGAAAGACAGCTCAAATTACACCTACTGCAAGACACCACAGTGAGAGATTTATATAGGAGAAGATTAGACGATAAATTGACAGAATTCAGATACGAGAGCATAGAAGAGATGTACCACACAAGGAAAGTTTAAAACAGGCGGGATTCGAAGCACACAATATAAACACAAACTCACAAGTGAAACCCAGGAAGCAATTAAACAAAAAAAGGAACTATACAGCAAATGGTTAAGCATAAAAAAGAAAGAAGACTTAAGAGAGTATAAAAGTAAGACCAGAAAAGTGAATAAAATGACAATAAAGGAAAAAAAATGACAACCGGCAAACAACCTGTACCAATATTGATCAATACCTGGGGGGCACTAGATGCTCTGAATCATGGAAGTTACTAAAAAATCTACGAACACCTACAAATACAGTACATTGAAGACAAAGAGTGGGAAGCATACTATGCGAACCTGGTAACAGAAAACAGACAAGAGTACATGAAGGACATCGAAGAGAAAGCAGAGAAGGAAAAGGAAGAGAAGAAGGGGACAGACAAAGATAAAGATGAAGAAGAAGAGACGGTGTCATTGGAAGAAGTAAAAGCGGCAATTAAATCATTAAAAAACAATAAGGCCGCGGGACCAGGAGGGATACCACCGGAACTCATAAAGTATGGAACGGAAAAATTGTTCAGGATAACGATAATGGTCCAGAAAGTGATGAGTAGAGAAGACACGCTTAAGGAATGGAAAGAAGCCTATCTTGTCTCCATATTTAAAAAGGGCGATAGACGGAAATGTGAGAATTACAGAGGAATCAGTGTCATTGCTATAATGGGAAGAATATAAGGACGAATACTTAAAAACAAGTTAGAAAAACAAATACAAAACAAAATAGGGAAAGAACAGGCCAAGTTCACAGCAGGAAAATCATGCGTGGACCATATATATATATATATATATATATATATATATATATATATATATATATATATATATATATATATATATATATATATATATATATATATATATATATAATATATATATATATATATATATATATATATGTATATGATATGAAATAATATATAGTATCCATATATATATATATGAACAATGAAGATAGGAATTCCCAACACTTATAGGAAAGTAAAAGTGCTACGAAAAGGACAGATAATAGTACTTCAAAGGGCTTTCGGGATCTCAAAAGCTTATTATGATACGGTTCCCAGAACAAATAATATGGAAGCAAATGGAGAGGATAGGAATTCCCAACCACTTAATAAGCCGTTAAAAGTTCGTACAACGGAAATAGGACAGTAGATAATAGGTAACTTTCAGACAACAAAGGGCTTATTACAGGGATGCTCCACATCACCGACTTTATTTATGATCTATCTAGAAGAAACACTGAAAAACTGGAAGCGTAAATGCGAGGGTATGGGAGTGCCAGTCAGAAACGAATATCTATACACGTTGTGCTACCCAGATGATCAAGTGGTTATAGCGCAAGATGAGGAAGATTTGAGCTTCATGATGAGAAGACTGAGCGAGGAGTACGAAAAAGCGGGGTTACAGATAAACTACAAGAAGACCATGTATTTAGCAACAACGGAAGAAAAGTTAGAAGACCTACAAATAGAGAAGAATATAAGAATAAAAACCACAAACAAATTTAAATACTTAGGATTTACAATAACAGACAAGGCAACAACGGAAGAGGAAATTGAAAATAGACTGGGACAAACAAGATCGTGTATTAGACAGTTGCATCCAGTAATATGGGATAGACAAATTACGAAAAACACAAAAATGAGAATATACACCACAATTGTACAAAGTATAATGATGTATAGAGCGGAAGTCTGGGTAATAAACAAGGGAAATGAAAGAAAAATAAGAGCGACAGAAATGGAATATTGGAGGAGGTGCTGTGGGATAGCCAAGATGGAAAGAACCAGGAATGAAGAAATAAGAAGAATAATGGGAGTAGAGACAGACATAATTCATAGTATCGAAAACAAGAGACTCGCGTGGTACGGACATGTAAGAAGATCGGATGACAACAGATGGATCAAACGAGTAACAGATTGGAGTCCCGCAGGAAGGAGAAGGAGAGGGTTTAGAGGAGAATGACTGGTAAGAACGAGAAGCGTGGAGAACCTGGTTGAAGGAAGGAAAACGGCGATAGCTGTAGAATCCTTATATATATATATATATATATATATATATGAAATCGCAGTATACTGAAAGAAATTGTTTAAAATCTACTTTAATATTTAATTGTGCAAACTAACTGGATGTCGGCAAAAAAGTGTTCATATTTATATCAAAAATTCTGTTTTTTATTTGAAAATTATTTTCATGACGTTAACCTCCCAAAAACAAATTACTTTTGTATGATAAAGAAAATTTACATACACCTATCTATAATTTCTTCTAGGAACTCAAGTCTGCAATGTTTTTTCGTTATTGGAATTTACAATTATAATTTTTTTATTAAAAGTCTATTTACAATATGTTTTTAGCAAACAATAAATACATGGTGTAGCATATGATAATGGACCTACAAACATGCTGAGGATTTATCATTAACCATTCTCTTAATTATATAATTAGCGAACTAATTGTATGACTACAATATATTATAGCATTGTGTATGCACAGAAAATATAAATCTAATTAAACCTAGTAGATAGGTCTGAGGGTTTGAAACGTTTTAGTCTTCTTGGCATTGGACAGTTATCCAATAGTTGAGTTGCTAGGTTATTGGAATTCAAAGTGAGCATAGTTTGATATTTAACACAATAATTTGTTGTTATTGCCCGCACTGACTTGGTACTAACGTAGTTTTGTATTAATAATTAGGCACATACCACAGCGCGTTGACAGTACTTTTAAGCACTGTATCCTGAAACCGGTGAAGTATATTTATGTTATAGGTACAAGCAGTACCCTCCAAATTAGGCAACGAATTGCCTTATAACGTAAAAGTTTGTTTTCCATTTTCACTTACGATTTTCTGTCATGTAGCTAATATATTTGGCCAAATTTAATACCTAGTTGCTTCTTTTTGATGAAATTTTTTGTAAAAATGTGTTTCCTCCATGTCAGCCATCGGTCAAGGTGCATACCGAAATATTTAACATCTTCATTTTGTTTAAGCAGGGTATTATTAAGGGTTATGGGTGGACAAATAGCTCTTCTCATTGTAAACGTAACATATATCGATTTAAAATTGTTAAGTTCGATTTTCTACCTTCTCATCCTGGAGGTGTGTAGATGCAACAACAGAGTCGGCATCTAAAGCTAGAACAGCTGTATTATCCGCAAAGGTGGCAGTAGTTGTTAGATTGGTTGTGGGAATGTCAACTGTGTAAATTGTATACAAAATTAGACCCAATATGCTTCCTTGAAGCACTCCAGAAGTAATAGGGTACAAATCTGAGATTTTTTCCTATTTGACCAGGAATAATCTACTTTTTAAGTAGAACTTGACGATTTTATAGAAATTATACAGCAAAACTTTTTAAGTTTATAACAGAGGCCCTCATCCCAGACTTTATTAAACGTCTACCTGACGTCTAAGAAAACAGATGAGCAATATTTTTTAGATTCTAGAGCATTGTCTATAATGTTGACAATCCTATGTATCTTCTCCGTCCTACTGTGTTGATTCCGAAATCTAGACTGGCCTGAGCCGTTTCAAAAGTAGTTTTTCAAATGGTTTGGATAGTAGCGGCAATAAATCGGTCTGTACGATTCTACATTTTTTTAGTTCTTCCTCGGCTTTGGGATCATAGTTATTTGAGCCATTTTCCATTGGCTACAAAAGTATTTTAATCTAATCATGGCATTAAATAGAAAGATTATAGCTTTTAGACATTTGGGCAAATGTTCTTGTAGTACTTTTCTAATAAACAAGTCGGAGCCTGATAATTTTTTTGAATTCAGTTGGATTTTAATAGCTTGTTCCAGTTCTAGCAATGTAAAACTTTTAATGGGCATTTCCATTTCTTCGTCTGGGATCAGTTGTGAGGAAAATGGCTTAAATACATTTTCTAAATAGTTAGCAAAAGCTATACTTTGTGATTTCTAGTTCAACTTCCCTTTGACGGGTGATAACGCTTGCTGTAGTCGTTTCAAATTTCGAATGCGTTTGTTTCTACAGTGAGTAATCAGTAGGTTCCATAGCAGTGATATTGCTGAGATACTCTTGTACTGATTGATTTTTAATGTATAGCAATATTTGTTTGAGGTTCTGAGCATTCTTATTGAACTTCCTTTTGTGTGTTGCTGACCTCGTAATTTTCCACCGCTTACGTAGTTCGCGTTTCTCTGCATTTTGTTCCTTAACTATTAATGGGCAGACATCTGTAATTTCCACTACATGAACATCCGGAGTTTCTTATCAAGCGGCTTTCTGAATGCTTTTTGTTATTTCTCGGACTGCATTATCTAGATCTGCTTTAAATTTTAGCGACACATCCAAATTTATTGATTCGTCTAAATGTGTTCTAAATGTATCTCAGTCAATATATTTAGAGTATAGCGTTGGTTCTTTTTGTTTCTGTTGTATTTATGCATACACAATCATTATCACAGCAGAGTAGTCCAAAGAAAAATTGTGTCATCTGGGGCTTATACTGTCTAATATTTATACCTTTGGTAATTGCGGGGTCAATAGCATCAAATATGTTTCGAAAATCTATTATCCAATATGTAGGTTGGCCTGTTGCTAAACAATGTAGGTTGTAGTTTTTTATTTTAACTATTAATTCTTTGCTTTTAGTTGTAGTAAGTCTTAATCCTCACAATCCTCCACCAGAAATTAATCTGTTCTCAACGTCTTAAAATAGTGTTCGTAATGGTCCTTTTAAGCTTCTATACATTAAAATGGGAAGCCTTATGTACAGGGTAACGTCTTTTGTTTGTCCATTCTTTCATTTTTCAACTTTTGATCAAGGCAGCTTCCAAGATGGAGATAAGTTTCTATTTCTGTCATTTCTGACATCTATCAAGTCTTACAATTTTTAATCTGTGATGGATAGAGAAATAATGTTTTCAGTATTCAACTAAGGACCATAAGACAAGTCCAGACGTCGAAAATCAACCTGATTGGAAAAACTCCATACCGGTTTGACCAAAGTGGCTGCAAATTTTTGATTATGTATAAAAGTTCCGGACATTTGTGGAATTGGAGTTCCACGCCCGTACTTGCTTATTATTCTGTTGAGGAACAGTATACTGCTGGTACAACTAACGATCCTGTATGGTTCTGCATAACAATGTTTTTGGCCTGCATTTATTCCCACTGATAATGTTCTAGTTAATGATGTTTTATATTTTTCCTAATAATGACTGCTGCTCCTCTATGAGCTTTTTCGCTGTGGTAACTTGTATAATAAATACAGTAATTTGGTAATCTACGACGTATTTTATTGGTAATAGGTGGTTTCAATGTTAACATAACATCGATTTTATTTATCTGTCGGAAATTTCCTGTCCACGCTGACACAACCCATTGGAATTTCGTATTGCAATTTTGAGTAATTTAGCCATTAAGCCAGTTTAATAGTGTAGTCATTTGAGCCTTTTACTTTTTTATCATAATTTGAAATTTAGAGTTCTTTATTGATAAGTATTCTTTGTAACACTTTAAGAGAATGTTTGGCAGCTTGTTGAGGGTACATTATGTCAGGTTAAAACATTTTTGTTGGGATTTTATTAACCTTCTGGCGCAATACTGGATATAGCTGATATTGTAGTTGCTGGTTACCCAATACCCTCTGTAGTTAGACTGGAGTTGATTTTCTTATTTTTTACTTTCCTTGGGAGTCTTATGGTTGGTAACAGTGATTCGTCGTGTATTCGCATCTACGACATTTGGAATTCCGAGAAATTCTCTTTCCACATGCGCTGCTTCGTATTGCACCACACAGTTTTGAAGTAGTTTTACATTGTTTTCTTTAGTTTGGAGATCAATAAAGAACGTAGATAGAGCTTCCTTTAAAACGCAATGTTTAATGTTCTACTTGTTGACTACTTTATATCCAAGTGTCTTTAATTCTTCTTTCAGTGATTTAATTTCAGAAATGGATGCAGAACACTAATATGTGTGTCTTTTTTGGATTTAAACGTGTGAAGCTCAGTGTTGCGTTAGTTATGGATTTAATGATTACACTGTAGTTCTCTTAAGTTTTTAGTTGTATCTTAACCTAGTCATTGTTAGTGTATATGTCTTTGCTAGGGCTTCAAGCGTTAATGTGAGCGGTTTGATGTTTGCCATTCATGGCACAAAGATTGACGATGGTTTTGATTCATTGTTAGATTTTTCTTGTTCTTGTTTCATATCTTCGTCAGTCGCTAGTTTTTCATATCGATTATTGGTTGGAATGGTATTACTCAACCCATATCTGTCATTTGCTGTCTCTTCTCGACTACGCATTCTTTTTTGCTAATGTGATTTACTATTTTTCAGTCGTATTATTTATTTATTATCAGTGATGGAAATTGGGTATTTGATAGTTGTTGCTGCTGTTGATATTATTGGTATTATTGATGTGACTGGGAATGACTTATTGATTGTATGTATGCTCCTACTTGTAAAGGTATTTGCATTTGGGAATTGAATTCATAATTTGGTGGGATTTGTTTTTGTGATAATTCTATGTTTGTAGAGTTTTGAAAAAATTTCAAAGCGGCTAAACTAAATAAATAATACTTGCGATTGCGTATCGACCTTCGGGTCTTATTATATATATACACAAAATATATATATATATATATATATATATATATATATATATATATATATATATATATATATATACATTATTAGTTACTGCAGGATAAAAGTTTTAGTTCTGCTGCAACAGCGAGGAACCCATTGCAACGTTTCTTCCTTAAAACTGACTGTGGCGACAGGAGCGGCGGCGAGGAGCAGCAGACCAGGCGACCCAGGCCATATCTACGACAGATGCGGGGCCCCAACAACATGCCTATTGGTCGCAAGTCTCTTTTCGCAAAATTGTTTCCGGTTTTCACTCCACAGACGGTGCACACCGGTAAACCTCATCACTCGTCACACATAACGCAAACTTATGACGCAACACCTCCGTTCTGTTTTTCTGTTTGAGGGCACAAACTGAACTGACAACTCCAATAAAACTTCATAGTACAAACAACTATGTAAGAAATATTTTTAACGCAAGAGCATAATTTTGTAGTTCGTCGATAAAACTATAACAATGTCTTACTATAGCCTTGATGCTGTCGGTGCATATAACAAAGGATTTTGTCTATTCAATATTGTGTTTATTGTTATTTTTTAAACAAAATTTTCCGGTTGTATTGGCTTCTAATGGGATATAATACAAAATGAAATATTTTCTTTTATATTTGCTTGTTTTTCAACAAAATATTTTATTGCTATGTTTAATTATAAAGTAAGTCACTAAATTGCTATGTAATACTAGTTCATTTTTGATGCAATAATTATATTTTGCTTATTACTGTTTATTTTACTATTACAATACATGACATTGTCCTAATTATTTGTAAATAATATTTTCATGCCGTAACCCATCAAAAGATGACGATGGTGGTAAGGCTCTACGCCCCGCGTGGGAGCACGGCCTGCGAACTGAGAGATTAAGGCTCTCATACGTTCGCTCTCTCTGCCCGGTCGTCGCGCACCATCTATAATACGGGGCGATGTGGCAAGCATCGCGCCTAAGACGACCGCCATTATTACCCCTTGTTCGAATGAACGCAGATATTCAATTATTTTTAGTGACTGAGTAGGCCACCCGCCAGGCATCAGAGAGCACCGGGAATTGAACCCGGTTCTGTCAGCATCGCAACCCGTCCCTCAACCACGGGACCACGCTGGCACAAAAGATGACGATAACACAGAAAAATTGACAAAACATGTATTATTTAAAGAAACAATGTCGTCAATGCCCAAAATTAAAAAATAATATTAATATATGTATATATAAGACTATTTAAATTCCGGTCAGCTGTTATAAAATACAAATCCACTGGAAATCTTACGGGAGATTATGTTGATGTCATAGTTTTCTTCTGTATGTTTTGTGAGTATTCAACAAATTTATTGCCTTTCATTCAAAATAATTTAGTGTTAAAATTTTGCATACTGTTATTACAAAATATATATAACACATTAGCCAGGTTTGATTTTGTGTCACATATATCTAGTTGGTGGCTTGCTTAGTCACTATAAATTAATATTTGTATTTTATTCGAACCAAGAGATGTTCTTAAAGTACGGTGCTTGCAACAATTGGGCTTCACCTAATGATATCACACAAGTAGTCACTTAATATATCTAATAGGAACCTTCTAGCTACCTAAGTAAACAAATGAACAATAAGAGATTAAAAATTCATTTGACAATGATCTTGTTATATAGATCATTTAATACTCTATATTCATCTACAAGCTAATTGTGATTGACGTTTTTGTTTAGATAAAACAATCAGAGTCTATATTCTAGGTTAAGGAAACAGTTCTGTAACACTTCTGAAAAATCGATTTTTTTGTGGACAATTTATTGTTTGCTGTGTTTATAGCTTTCAAAGTCCATCAACATTCCTGAATTTCAAATGGCTTTGGATAAAATCGAATTTCGAACCTTGATGCGCTATTTCCGGAAACGACGACTTTTAGCTAGAGATGCCACGAAGGAGACTTGTGCTGTCGAAGACGAGAGGAGTGTGCACTACACGACTGTTTCTTGGTGGAACAAGCGATCTTAGTTTCGAGGTTTGAGTTGTTTGAGGATTTCAAGGAGTTCTTCGATTTGAAGCTGGACGAATAGTATTTTTGGTCAAATTCGGATGCTCTCAGATCAGCGACAGAGAGTTATTGAGAACGATGAACACTATTCTGGAGAGTAGTCATTGTTTTTAAATAAAGTTGGGCATAAAAATCGATTGTTTTGCAAATGTCACAGAACTTTTTTCTCAACTTAGTATAAATAGAGCAGCTGCATTAATTAACGTGGTTTAGTTTATTGAGTTACTGAAACCAATCCTTCTCGTCTAGCACTTTAATACATACAAAATCTATAGTTTAGAAATAAACAGTTCATAATAGATATAGATATAGATTTGTAGATGTTGCAAGTTAAATAACAAATTTTATTGACATTGCAAGTTAAACTATTAGCTTAATTTTTTGTAAAGACAGTTTTTGCAATCAAAGTTGACGATAAAAAGGTAAGTTTGCAAGTAAGTCAAATTACTTTTATAATTTAAATTTTGAACTTTTAATCATTCGTAAAATATTTTTCAATATATATTTATTACAAAATTTTATATCAAATTGGTGTCAAGTTCTTATTTAGTACAAACTAAGATTAGCTTTATAAGTAAATTGTAAGGTATGTCAAATATTATGTTCTCACAAAGCATCTCATGTTTATAATACATGATATAACCTTTTGATCTTTCAATAACCAAATCTGGTTGAATATTATTAACCAAGCATATTTTGAAATTATAAGTACAAATCTGAAAACAAATTGTCTTCGTCTCTCACATATTAAAAGTTTCATATCATGACATACCAATAGACACCATAAAAACAACGGCTGGTCTCAAAAGATTTCTCTAGAGATATAAAAACAAAACACATTACTCATGAAGTTACTGCTACTAAAAAGACATTATCTAGAAAAATAATAAAAATTACATTATTTATAATCTAGCCCTTAATGT
This sequence comes from Sinelater perroti, assembly GCA_036346155.1. Taxonomy (NCBI): domain Eukaryota; kingdom Metazoa; phylum Arthropoda; class Insecta; order Coleoptera; family Elateridae; genus Sinelater; species Sinelater perroti. Next base: position 7,773,490 of record JARFIY010000359.1, read on the forward strand.
AAAACTATATCTTTATAGTCATATACATTTGATTTTTGTAATTTTTTAAAATTTTGCTAAATTTTATTACGTGTCGTTAAATTTGTATTTAAAACTGGTTGTTCTTTGTTTAGTTTAAATTAGACATTATGCGTTATTTTACAAAGACTTGAAAGTTAATGTGGTTATTCAAAATACGCCAAATTATTTTTTTAGAGTAGCAGTAAATTAATAATAAATATACATTCTTTAGTTAATAATAAACCTGTTAACTAGTGCACTGTATATTTCGATTTGTTGTCAGCAATGCAAAAATTTATGAAATTTTATAGCACAGGCAGATACGTACCGCTCATAAAGTTGTAGATAATTGGGTTCACAGCACTGTTGGCATAACACAACCAGTGCGATATTAAGAAGAAGGCCCTGTTCGTGTCAGTATTTTTCATCGACATCCTGAAAAGAAAATAATTTCGTTAAAACAATACGAATTTTCTATTATTTATTTTATTTTAATATTACACATCCTATTTGACTGCAACTCATTTCAAAAAATTCTTGATACACCAAAAATTAAACAAGGGATTTACTAAAATATTGTTGCTTATATAAGACTTTGTGCAATTTAAACATGTAAGCACATCAGTTAGGTGCCGTCCATTTTTGTCAAGACATTCTAGTAGACAGGTCACGAAATTGTCCATACTCCTTTAAAGCATGTCACGCGGAGCCCTGAATTTCTCGCGTTGTGGTTTCGGAAAGGGCTTCGAGATTACGAGGTTTGTCTATGTAAAATTTAGCTCTTAAGTAGTCTCATAAAAAGTCACAAGCTGACAGATATGGTAACTGGACAGGATTCTTCACGTCCCCAAAAATCAGGCGTTCAGGAAAATGTCTTGAAAAGGCCATTGTTGCTCTTGATGTATGCTGAAATCAAACTGTATTGAGATTAATACGTCGTCTTGTTGATTTTGGCAGAAAATCTCCCAGCATGGTAATGCAGCAATCTATGTTAATAGATACTGTTCGTCTATTTCAACAAAAAAAAATAATGCTCAATAATCCAGATTTGAAATATGTCACAACAAAAAAAAAAACAGTTACTTTCTCAAAGTTGCGGGTTTTCGGGTACCTAGCAACAAAAATTATGTTTGTTTACCGTCCTCGATAAACGAAAGTCATCAAAACGATATCGTCTATCAGCAAGTTCAACATCGTTTTGCGAATTTATGTAGTGTTACGAAGTCGTTTTGCCTCAGTTCTTAAATAACCATAATTTTGTAGGGATAAAAATGGAGGTCCAAGTGTAAGATTCTACAAACAGACCTGCCTGACATCCGAAAAGCGCAAAAGTGACATATGAGGCTGGCTTTCACAGCCTGTTGCACCCATTCGACGTCTTCCAGGGTCCGTACAGTTCGACCACTCCTCGCGCAGTCCCCAGTCGCAAAGATCATGTTGTTTGAAAACTGCCAGACCCTGTACTATTATAGACCACCGTCTTGGATAGTAAGCTGAGCTATAGTTAAACAAAAAGCCTTTGACGGCACTATAGTCAATTACAATTTCCATTTTATGTAGAACTTTTGTGCTTTGTATAAATGCAGCATTATAAGACAAAAAAGATACACAACTGTTACAACAGTTTTATTGTTTGTTGATTTCACCAAATGCTCCAGTTTTGTAGATTTAATTTGCATTGCTTTTTTTATATTTCTAATAGATTATACTTTTGTTATCTTTATTTTCTATACAATGTATCAACTAAATTAAGACTTGTTTAATGTTACACTTCGACCTGTATAGCAAACAGATTGGCACAACTTCTCTGGTATAAAACCAAGTGTTACCCAACAAAGACCCTTTTGGCTGTACAAAATACAAGAATGAAAGTACTGCGCATGATTTTTTTCAGGCGCGATTGTACATCGCAACGCGCTCCGCTTGCGGGGAAAAGTAACGAGAGCTTTGCCCTTCCAAACGCGACCCGGCTCAGTTTGCTCTGAACAGCCGGAGCGTCAGGGGCTCATTACGCGAGAAGCGTGTTTGGCAAGTTGTAACACAGCGCTATGAAGGATTCACTTGAATAAAGATACGCGATCAAAGTTTGCGTGCGGCTTGGGAAGAATGCTACGGAAACGTACCAGATGCTTCAAGAGGCCTTTAAAGACGACTCCTTATCAAGATCGCAAGTTGAAAGATAGCACAAGTCGTTTAAGGTGGGCCGGGAAGAGGTCGCCGATGAGCCTCTTTCCGGACACCCATCAACAGCCAGGATCGACGACAACATGAAGCGTGTGCGCGATGTTTTGAAATTAGACCGTCGTTTAGGAATCCGACAAAAGATAAAAACGTAGGGTCGCCCGCGTAAGGAGGGACATCAAAGACTCAATGAAACTCCACCACGACAATGCATCCAGCCGCAAGGCCTTTACTGTTGGTGACTTTCTGGCTCGGAGCAACAACCCAGTGGTTTCCCAGTTCCCATACAGTCCCGACCTGGCTGTCTGTGACTTTTTTCCCGTGTGAAGAAAGAGCTCAAAGGAAAACATTGGGATTCCGTGGAGAACATTCAAGCTCATGTTACAAGAGTCCTAAAGGACATCCCGGCCAACGACTTTAAGGGTGTCTTCCAGGCATGGAAATCGCTATTGCGCAAGTGTGTTGATGCAGGAGGAACGTATTTTGAAGAGTTTTAATGATTTATGCAGATCGGATCAATAAATTAGTTTTTATAGAATTTATAAGCATTAGTTTCATAACGCACCTTGTATTTAGTATCTGTTATTTATTGCAAAACTATTGGTGGCATATTTCTATTTGTTTTGACAAAACGTATTAGAGAAAGTACTTTATTCTGAATTCAAGTACTGTTTTATTAATTGCTTTGGTTTTTGCAAGTGGCTAATAAAAAACATCTGAAAAAAATTCCTTTATTCGTTTTATTTTGGTCTTTATGACTTGCTTTGTAATCGATCTTAATGTGTCTGACACAATGGACATAGTCAACAGAAAAATAAGAAATGTTTTAAAATATTAACTATCTTAAAGATTTTGGTGATAGCTGAAACATTAGTAAGTGCATTTCATAGTTTTATTTCCTAGTTTGAATAATTTTAAACGAAACCTTTTGTTATATAAGTTAACTGCGTCTCTCTCAACAAACAAAAGACTTACGACTACATTCTCAAAAATATCTTGATCCGTTTTCCTACCCCTTTTTCTTTCACCAACAAAATCATTTTCATTATCACTATCATAAAAAGCAGTTATTAATAAGTAAGTCTTTAATAGAAAAGTTTTTAGAAGACCTATAAACATTATTTTCTTATCTTTATACATCAAGATCTATGAGGAGTACTGAAAATTGTCACTAAAATTTCAATCAAGTTTTAACTATCTCTTTTAGTTTTCTTCTATTACCACCACAAAAACCCTCAAAACATATCACACATCAAAACAGGCTGATAATTAGTATACTACCCTTACCAGCAACGTAATTTATGTTGAAGTTTATTTCAGTTGCACGTGCAAGTAGCAAGAACGCCGATAATATACTAGTCTCATATGTAAACGCAGCCCAAATGTTTGTCTTGCTGATGTCAAGCATCGTTAGCAACTAATGGAGGCTTAAGGAATATTTATGAAGAGGCAAATTTTTTGCAAGAATACGATGTCTATTTTAAAAATTATTGTTAAAAATTTTGACTAACAATAAGTGGTTTTACATTTCCCGCTTGTAGTGTTTATTGTTGTGGTTGAACATATTTTAAACTTTAAATAGCACTAACTAAAGGAAAAGCATTAAATTTTTTCATATTAATAAGATAGCAACTCACGAAAAATATTTAACGTGATTACTTGTTAAACTGAATCGACCGATCTGCAGCTTGCCTGTATATAAAATTTTTTTGTTTTAAAAAAAGCCCGAGATCAGTTTAAAGCATTAAACGTATCATTAAGTAATTATCTATGTTATATACATTTATGAGTTGCAAAATATTAATAAAGTAGATTTTTTAAATATACGCCTGTTTCGAAAAGTTATCATCTTTTTATAATGATTTTAATATTTTGCAAATTAAGCAAAATAATAAACAGATGAATTATACTGCATTATAGTGCATTGGTGTATTATTTGTTAAATTTTAAATTAGTTATACTACTTTTTAAGACAGGTATAACATTCGTGGTATGGAAACTAGAGTAAGCGCAATGGTTGATATACACACATTGTTAGTTGCCATTTAAAAGCCATAAAGCCGTGGACGATTGAACAACGCGTCATTTGGTGGTGCAGACAGAGAATATTTTAAACTCATTTCAATGTTGGTCGACGAGTTGCCGTCCCATCTCGTCCAACAATTCTAAAATGGATTAACAACTTTAGAACGAGAGAAACTGTGAGACCTGGAACAGTTCGGGGAGGCAATCGGGCCGTTAGAACACCAGAAAACATCAAAGAGTTCGCCAGACTGCGGAGGATAGCCCTCGCCGTTCAGCGATATGACACGCTTGTGCTTTGCATGTCAGACATGTCAATTCGCCGAATTTTGTACTTTGGTCCATCCACATTTATCCTTACAAAATTATGGTGATTCAAAACTGTCTATATACATCTTGGAAAACTAGGAAATGACTGTACTCTGACAACAAGTGATAAGGCTCATTTCAACTTCTTTGGTGATAATCTATAGGAAGTCTATTAAAGGCTCCTGTATAGTAAAATATTAACTGTGTGGTGTGCAATAACTCGATTTGACATAATTTGGAACTTACTTTTGCCGAGAAAAGAGGCACTATAACGGTCAACACAGCATTACTTTACAATGCTGAGAGAATTTTCGATGCTTAAATTAAAAGACAGCAGATTGCCCTCAATAAGATTTGTTTTAACAGACATACTACAAGAGAATCCATTTCTTTTTTAATGGGACATTTTTTAAGGCACCTCATTTCATTGCGCGGAGATGTGGAGTGGCCCCCTCGATTTTTCACTGTGTAATTATTTCTCATGAGGCTATCTGAAAGCTCAGGGTTATATTGAAAAACCACGAACTTTTATAGCCTTTTTGGAAATCATAACTTAAAAAATCAAGCAATTCCATGTGCTATGCTTGAAAGGTATATACAGGACTTTCCACCCGCCTGCAATAATGCCTGGACAGGAACCGTCGCCACTTGAACGGCGTCATTTTTTACACCTGAATTACATTCTTCTTGTTTGTGCTTTATATTTCTTAAATGGAATTACATACGTAATCTTTAAAAAATAGAAATGAATATTTGTTCAAAAACATCTATTAGAGTGTTTTGAAAAACGTAACACTACTGTATTAATTATTAATAATATCGCTTTGATATTTTTTTGTAAACATTTAAATGAAATTTACATCGAATAAATTTAGCAATTAAGATTTGTATGTTTAATTAAATGGGAGAATTTTATCGGGTTGATTTAAATTTACTTGTAATTTTAAGGTTAAGATATTTCTAAACAGTGCATAATTAGCCGCATAATAAGTGTAACATCTAACTTTAAGTAAAAGGAGATTTCAGGTGATTTTTGTGTAGCTTAGAATATAAGTGTCAACAAATAATAACAAAAACGAAATTATTCATAACTACGAGTAAAGACTATTAATTAGTGATATGTTTTTTGTAGAATATCGTAATTTAAAAAACAAAATATACAAAAAAAATACATTAACACAACACTCTTACAATTACTCAAATATATTAGGAATACCCGATGTCTTGAGTATGTTAAAGCGAGACTCTTCTTTATTTTTCAATGCATATTCAACTAGAAGATTAGAGTGAGCACTAATGCTTCTGTAATAACTCGCACTATATCGGTGTATTTTGTTATTAGCTGATGGTATACTAAGATTACGACATATGATCTAGTTGAGTACATACCGTGGTACAATTACTATAGATCTAAGGGTCTTAGCTTACAAACATTTTGAAATCTCAATGTTAGACTTTCTTGCTATACTTCATATTATAGGTACAGATCGATTTAAAGACGGTCGTGTAAAGTAGTATTCTATTCTCCAAAGATAGTTGCAATTTTCTACATCAATACATTTTCCGATATACGTACGTCACCCACTTGTTTGCGTTTTGTGCATATATGGTTTTTTAAGTCAATCGCTTATTCAAAATGCTGCTGTTGTTGAAATCCAAATTAGTGATCAGATATTAGATTATTATTCAGTAGTATAGGTGTAAGTCTGTTTAGTGATAATGTCTCAAATACTTTAATAATACTGGAAGCACATTAATAGATGTGTATAATTTCAACATTTTTAGGATTTCTAGATAAGAAATACATAAACCTATAACCTTCATCTAGAGGTTCATTAGACGCTTTATCAGGTAGTTCCCATAAATTAAAATTTGTGAGTGTTTGAGTTTTCGATTGACATCTTCTCTTAGACTCATCTGTAAAGTGTTTCGTAAATAAATTTTATTTCTCTTTCGTCTTCGATTGGGGCTTCACAAAGAAATGCCTTAATTGGATATCTTGCAAAGACTAAAGCTTTTACTTGATCGCTTCGAGCCGAAATTTCGTTTATAAATATCAAGAGATGGCTGATATTATTGCGGTTTTCCAAAAAACATATTTTGTAGCTTCTGTTGGCGCTTAATATTAGAAAGAAACTATTTAAGCTCAAAAGTTATTTGATTTAATCGCTTGTCTACTGGTTGTCTCGTTGTTTTTATTTTCTCAACGACTGGTTTTCTGCAATTTTTTCTAAATTACTATAAGGTACTATAAACTAGTGATATACTGTGCTTTTCGTGCAGATAATTATTAACCCGTTGTAGTCACTGGGGCCCAGAAAACCCCACAGAAAGTTGATGGCACCATAGTTTGGAACCTATATCTCAAATTTAAATTTACGCTGCCATATGTTATTGCCAAGAAGCAACACTACAGAGATTTGACGGTTTTTTGTCTAGGTTCTAAAATATTTCGTGTGACGTTTACGTCAGAAAAGTAAATAATAATTTAATTTTTAGAAGTGAAAATAATTGTAATAAATTAGTTCAGTAGAAGGTAGTAAACACTAAAAAAGTTGTAATAATTGTTTTTTCCATATTAACTAATGTGGTGATGTATTTTCAAATGGCGTACAATTTGCGATCTACAAGCATCGCAGCATCACTTGCAGAGAATGACCGATATCGACTAAAACCTTTCGCTTTGAATGATATTTAGTCTATGCTGTTCCGTATTTAGGAAAAATCCGTATAAATGATAAATTTGACGGCGAACAGTTAACTGAATATTATTTTAGAAAAGTCACCATACCGATCCACGTTACGAAATGCGACGTTACGTGTGATAACTGGTTCACATCTGTGTCTCTTCTCATGCGTATGAAAAAAAAAACCTTATTTGATTAAAATTACTGGAACTATTAAAAAAAATAAGTAAGAAATTCCAGCAGAAATAAAAAATTAGTAGTAATAATATTCCAGATTCTAAATTCTGCTTTACTAACGATTTCATACTTGTCTCATATACTCCAAAAAAATTGTTTGTGTTCTTTCTTTATACTTACATACTTTCTTTTTTTTAAGTTTATTTGCAGATTAACAATCAGAACCATTTTACATAATAAACATATAGTAAGGTTCTATGAGCTAATGAGATGACGGTAGTGACGTGAGGGGAGTCTATCCAACGATGTTATCCCGTTAGTTTCTCCTTAGATCAATGGGCCACGTTTTTTGTAGTCGTCTAGGACGCAGCACATTGGGATGAACTTGAAGTCGCAGGAAATGGTTGTTGCTTCTTTTAGTACGTTCTTCTACTACTGTTGGCATTTCCAGGTCGGTATGCAGGGTGTCGTTGCTAACATACCAGGGAGCATTGGCTAACATTCTCAGTGCTTTGGATTGCATGCGTTGGATTATGTTTACGTTTGACTTGCAGGAGCATCCCCACAGCTCGATGCCATAGGTCCAGATAGGTTTAATTATTATTTTATAAAGTAGAATCTTATTTTCTAAAGATAGACACGATTTCCTACCAAGTGACCAGTACATTTTTTTAAGTCGTAGATCAACTTCCTTTCGTTTCTTTAATATGTGCGGTTTCCACGTGAGTCTTTTGTCTAAATGAAGGCCCAGGTAGCGGGCTTCATTTGCTTAAGGAATTGCTATATTATTTAGATGCACTGGCGGGCATTCCAAGCGATTTAGGGTAAAATGTACCTGGGTGCATTTGGCTTCGTTCACTTGGATTCTCCATTTGTTTAGCCAGGTTTGTAAGAGGGCAGATGATGTTGCAAGTTTAAGGAGGCTGTTTGAGGATTGGTATGATGAGAGAGAAGGACTGTATCGTCAGCGAAGGTGCTTATAGTTATAGCTACTGTTGTAGGTATGTCTGCCGTGTACAATGTATATAAAAGAGGTCCAAGAACGCTGCCTTGTAGGACTTCGGAGTTGATTGAATGAATGGCAGAATATTCTTGGCCATACTTTATCTGGAAGTGTCGATTTGACAAATAGGATTTTATAAGTAAATAATATTCACTTGGAAGGTGTAATTTGAGTTTATATAAGAGCCCCTTATGCCATACTTTATCGAACGCCTGTTGTATATCAATAAATACTGCTGGACAGTAAGATTTAGAGTCCAGTGCTGTGTTAATCATATTTACGACGCGATGACATTGCTGAATGGTAGAGTGATACTTTCTGAACCCAAACTGGTGGTCCGGGATGCAGTTTTTCAATATATCTGTTTTATGTATTCTCCTGACTAAAAGTTTTTTCTAACAGTTTAGAAACTTGGGGCAGTAAGCTTATTGGACGGTAAGATGTAATTTCCTCAACAGGTTTACCTGGTTTTGGTATGAGAATTATCTGTGCGAATTTAAGTGGTAACGGCCAATAATGGAGACGTAAGATAGAATTGAAAAGGTTCCTTAGAAACACCAGACCGACTCTAGGTAGTTCAGCAAGCACTTTACCGGATATTAGTTCGTACCCTGGTGCTTTTTTATGGTTAAGATGTTGAATTTCTTCTTCCAGCTCTGCACAGGTGAATCTCTTGATAGGTAGCGACAGTTGCAATGGTATGTTCAAGAAGCTGTTTACTGTATCATCAGGATCATCTGAGTAGGGCGTAAAAACATTAGCAAAGTGTCGTGCAAATAAGTCTGCCTTTTCCTGATCTGTTCTAGCACACTCGTTATTTGTTTTTCTTAGTGGGGGATTTGTTTTTTGTGGCCGTTTGTTTGCTTTGGCGATTTTACAAATGCTATTATCTGTTCTTGATAATGTAGTTAGATAATGGTTAGAAGTTTCCTGCCTTATCTTGTGTAGTTGGTTCTTTAAGGTATTTACTAATCTATTATACCCTGTTTTGTCAGTTGGATGTTGTGTTCTATGCCATCTAGCTCTCACTCTTCGCTTCTGTCGAACTAATTCAAATATGTTATTAGGAATATTTATATCTCTTTGAACGCTGTTTGCGATCGTAGGTGTGGATTTCCATGCTGCATTTTGCAGAGTAATGATAAAGTGATCAGTAGCTTGCTCTAATTTCTGGGGAGTTTTTAAACTAATATTTGATTGTAGGGTTTCTTGAAGAATGGCTCTGTATGAGTCCCAATCTGTTTTATTGTTATAAAGTGATAGTCTTGGTGATTTGTTAATTATCGTTGTACTAATTGTAGCGATAACTGGTGTATGATCTGAAGATAAGTCAAGATTGCTGATAATATCCGTATAGTTAGAAGAAATTCCATTTGTTACAAAAAAGTCTAGCAAATCAGGTGTTTTATTATGGTCCGTGGGCCAGTATGTTGGCTCCCCAGTTGATAGGTATCCATATTTTCTTCTCGTAGGAGGTTATATAGAGCCCTACCCTAGTGGTAATTAGCCTAGATCCCCAGTAGGTGTGCTTACAGTTGAAGTCTCCACCGCATATGAATGTACTGCCAAGTGATTGGAAAAACGGCTTGAGGTCCTCCTTGGTAATATTATGTCTTGGTGGACAATAGACAGCAGATATGATAATTGGGTTTGGTAATTTACAAACTTGTATTGTTGTTGCTTGTAGGCATGGATCCTCATATTTTGTAGTTCATAATGAACTATTGAGCTCTTTATGAGTAGCGCTGTTCCTCCGTGGGCGGTACCATCCGGATGTTCCGTATGATAGCATGTATAGTGCGGAACTCTTAGATAAGATCTGTCCGTAAAATGTGTTTCTGATATAAGAAATATATCTATATTATGAAGTTTTGAAAATAATTCGATTTCTTGAATTTTTGATTGGATGCCATTCGCATTCCATAAACATATTCGTAAGGACTTAGACATTAACGACAAGTTTATTTATGACAGTAGACAACATGTTTATTATCATGTTGTTTTGTTGCATTAGCTGGGTGAACATCATTTTGAATTCTTCTAAGAACTTTTGTAAGATTGTGTCTTGACTGTTGGCTTGTACAGTGTCACCTTGTACTACTTGGCTGTATGTTGAGGGTGTGAACTTTGAGTGTTGTCTATTGTTGCTGGGTGGTGAGTGGTTTGAATTGATAAACCTGTTTTGAGTCTGTGTGTCTGGTTTCAGTCTGTTTTGTAATTCTTTGTGTACTGTACAGCCTCTATAGTTGGAGGGATGATCACTGCCACATAAAGCACATTTAGCCGGCAAATCTTTTGATTTCTTGCATGTCTTAGTGTCATGCGGTCCTCCACATTTAACGCAAGCGTAGGGACGGTTACAGTAGGCTTTGGTATGGTTATATTGTTGACACCTCGTACACTGGACAATTGATGTATTTTTACATGGCGGCTCCACTTTTATAACGTGATTATTTAAGAATTTAAGGTTGTAAATGTCTTTATTGTTTTCAGCAGGTTCCAAGTCTACAAAAAACATTGGTAGGGATAATTTTGTAATTCTGTGTTTGATGTTTGTTACAGCTCTTACTTTGAAACCTTTCTCTTTCAGTGATTTTGCTATTTCGGTAGAGGGTACAGTAGGATGGAGGTTACGAATGACAACTCTATAAGCTTTATTTTCTCTCATCTGATATGTGTGGTAAATTATACCTGTTTCCTTCACGAATGTTACTAACTTACGGTATGTGTCTGGAGTATTTGCACTTAGCTTAACTATATTATCAGCCATTGTTTTTGTTTTATATTGTTCTATTTCAGTAACAGCTGTTAGAGCATTTATCATTTTATTATAATCTGTAACTCCATGTACAAATATCGGAGGTGGTCTGGGTATCTTATTTTGTTGGACAACCGGTGTGACTTCAGTAATATCCTCATTAAGGCTATTAAGGGCAGAATATCTATTATTTTGTGTGACATGCACTGATTTATTTTGTGCGGATTGTTTTGTTATTCTTTTCCTTTTTCTGTTTTGTACACATTTCCATTCTTTATTGGGCATTGTATTCAATTCCACTTCACTATCACTATCGGATGTATTTATTCTGTTTGATAAATTATTTGTCGGTATGTTATGTAGTTGCATTGATGTAAAAGTATGATTAGTTTGTGTATTCATTTGAGATTGTAAATTTGGTACTGCACATTTGGCACATATGTCAAGTTGTTAGGTAAATAAGGAGTCTTGATAATAGGAAATTGGGGATTTACCTGGCTATCCATCGGAGCGAAGCTATTATGTGATTGAGATGCTAGCTACCGTGTTAATTGCGTTGACGGAATATAGAAATTATTATTGCTGTTGCATGCCATCTTAGTAGCATGTGGATTGGTTTCATATAACTATTTTACGAAATATGAATTTATAATTATTATACTTCACTCAGATTAAACCAGCGTATTGCTGACCTAAGGTCAGCGATAACCGCGTTACACACTTTCACTATTATCGCTCAGCACACGTCTTTACGGTATGAAAGTCAAACGCGGACTTATACTTACATACTACGGAAATTAAAAGTAGCAAGTCAAAAATAATCTTGAATTATAATGCGCGTAAAGGCGGTGATTGCTTTCATTGGTTGTCATTCGCACATAGTAAGTCGAAAAACCAATCGCTGGTCCATGCGAGTATTTTTGGGAAGTAAAGCAGTAAATGTCCGAATTTTACTCAAATGCAAAATTATAATCCTGAAACTCCTATTAAAACAAAAGCGATGAATTGTTTGGATGCAATAATTATGCACTTAGTTGGGCCGCATTTGCAAGATCGTTTTGCTAACTCTTCCATTTGCGCTAACATCAAGATGACAATAAAGACGATTTTGGGAGACAATTTACAGAGAACGCGTAAGGAAGACGCAAGATGCGAGTTACCTACAAAAAAAAAGTCGCACTGTCTGCAACAGAGGTAAAGAACACCGTATGTATTTATGTTACAATACTATTTTAACATTCGAAACCGCTAAACAAGAGATTATAATGATCAGTGATCTAAAAAATTAATTTGTGAAGGAATCTTGAAAAAACGTAAAATAATTGTGTTTTTTCCTTACAAAATTCTTAAAAAAACCAATAAAAACATCCTCTTAACTAGACAATCCTCTTAAATGGTTTCAAGTTTATAATTTCAGAAAGCAAAAACACAAAAGTTTATTTATTAATTTATATAAACGCAATAATTAGTGATAAGATGTTCACAAAGCGAATAAACTACTTATGTATTAAAAAAATCACTATTAAACACTAATTATGTTTTAGTAACATTTCAAATTTGAAAAAACTTTTATCCACTTTGAAATTGAATCACTTAAAATCAATGCAAAGTCACTGAAGGACATTTTTAACGACTGTACGATACCACTGACATAGACGTACTATTTATACTTTCCAGAGTCGTCACTACTATATCTACAAACCTTACTCACTGCAACAAAAATAACACAGACAGCACAAGCAAACACTCTATAAATTTAATCTAAAAAAATGGTAATTCACAGATATTGTCAACAATAAAATGAAAGACTTGTAGCTGTGGAATCATCATTGAATCTATGCTAACATACATTAAACTAGTAAATGCATATAAAATTCACTTCAATAATAATTATAATAATAATGAAAATAATGAGAGCAACAATAGCAGTAATAAAAGTAAATTTCGATAGTACGTTCATCCTCGTTTCTATCTATGCCTTCGGTCTGTCTGAAAAGTACAAGCTTTCGACCTGTCTGTGGTTGGGCTTTGGAGGTTTTTTGCTCAAAAGCACAGGTTACCAGATCACACGTCTGTAAACGAATTTTTATGAAAATTAAATTTTTTTTGATATTTTCGTCTGCCATATTAGATCTGCAATTTTGAATTTTCAAAATCTGACAGCAGATTTGTAATCAGCGACCTCAAAAATTCTCATATACAAACTATTTACATAATTATATGGACTGAAGTACATACTTACAATTATTTTGTATTAGGGGTGGTTTACCCTTCAAGAGTAATTTTATAAGCATGACAAAAGACATTAACTTTATTTTTCACGACATAGGTTCAAAAAAAATTTCTAAATTTTTTAGTCGTTCCAAACTTTTTTCAAGATCAAGTAAATCACAAAATTTGGTTATATTATGTAGGCTTTCTAGTGGATAGATGCTTTGCACCAGTATATTCCGTGATTTTATTAATTCTCTGACTTTAGTTAAGACAATTATAGGTCCGCATTGCACATTTTTATCATTAAAGTTGCCTGTTGCTGTAAAGATTTCCAGCAACAGGCAAGATAGATAGCTTCCAGCGCAATTACATAGTATTTATTGTGCCTTAATGAACAATAGATTCAGCCAAAACTGTTATTGGTTCAGTCCCATTTTCAGTGACGATTATCGTTGCTTGAAGATACGCTTTTTGTATTCTGGAAGTTTGTAGCGTTTAATTACATTTTTAATATTTATTATTCTATCGACATATTTTTCCGTTACTAGGATATCGAGTTTTACAAACTGTATATCCTGGTATTTTTAAGTAAGTTTTATCTGTAAAATGCAATTCTGCAATAAGTATGACGCCTATAGATTGGTTTTTAAGAAAATATATTATTTCATTTCTATGTCGTGTTAGTCAATTAGTGTGCTATTTAACCAATCTTACGTGATATGCCACTATTGATTTTACGACAATTAATAAAAATTTTTAAATGTTTCTCATTTGCTCCACTAGTCCGTTTATTATTTACTTCGGCTTATTTATGTCCTTCGGTGGGCCATCTGATGAAATTTCGTTGATGTTATCGCGTTAGGTTTTGGGTAATAACTTTAAACCGCTTATTTCCAAGTGTGGCCTACATACTTTCTTGGATTTTCTTGTATACAGTTTCTATAGTTTTCCTGGTCATTTTCGTTGTAGTTGACACATCTTTATGTTGTCACTGAGATAACTAGTAATATCCAATGCATTTAACACATCGTAAATTATAATTAAAAAATAAATTTACGACAAAAAAATTAAAAACCTAATTTGTTGCTCACTATTTTGATTCTTAACATTAAAGTCGCACTTTATCTTGTCGTTCGACTGTAGCTGCATTCGGACAACTCCTTGCACTTATTAGCAGGTAGAATTCTGGTCGTATCGGTCACTGATAAATCGGAGCTCCGCCTGTTCCATTATACAAGCACGGAATTTTAATCCACAAGTTGCACCTTAAATATAAGAAAATGCTTTCTCTGTACAAGATCTTCCTTAAATGTGCCGCAACTGTTATTGTGTAACTTTAATTTATTTTAAACATTATTTCCCGAAGTTTTAGAAAACCCTTAATAAAAACTGCAGATCAGTGGTTTCCATTTTTGTAGGGCATGCTCACCGAAGCATCTTTAAAATCCTGATCCGTGTCCCCGAGACATATAATTGTTATTTATTAAAAAGTAAACTAATCACAAGAAGAAATCCTAAGTCCAATAACTGTTAACAACTCATTCTCAAAATGCCCCTCTTAAAAATAAATTTGCCTTCTTGGGGGTCGTGCAACCCGCTAAGGGTACCACGGCTTTAGGTAGTACTCTAACTAAAACACTGGTAAAATAAATAAAGTTTATTGGCGGTTTGTTTAACTTAATGATAATATTTATAAACCCTGCGGTATGGGGCGTTAACACCATACATTTTAAAAAAAACATAACTATTGTGTAAATAAATGCAAAGCTTTGTGTAACTAACAATCACACAGTCAAAATGTGTACAATACAAAGTAAAACATTAAAAACGTGCTTCAAAGGAATAATTTGTTAATTTCTTTTTAATTTTGTTTGTATTCCTAAAGCATCTGAGTATCTTTATTAACTTTCTACAGCGGAGCTTATAGTAGAAAGATAATGAGATTATCATCCTGCCTGTCTGTCTGTGTGTCTGGAGACACTATAACTTCCGTTCTATTCAACGGATTCACTTCAAACTTAGCATACACACATCTTAGGTCAGTACCTTTCATGGGATAGATTTTCAGCCAAATCGGTTAACAGCACCCGGAAGTGACAGTTACGATTTTGCACCGCTGTAAAAAGTTTCCTTTACGGTATTATACCGTTCCTGTTTCATTGGCTAAAGCCAGATGGCCATTTGAAACAATGTCAACTAACCATTAAGATCTAACGACTTCATATCATACGATTTTTTCCGCTCGGAATTCGGGGATACCAAGGTATATGCTACGAACATAAGAATGATTTCTAAATTAAAAGCAAAAATTTGGTGAGTTATCGATAAAATTCGGATGTGTGAAAAAGCGATCGATTTTGTTAGATGCATTCGAATGTGTCAAATGAGCCTTGGAAGACATTGGTCAAATATTCCATTTTACGTTTAATGGCAATATTTACACTTTAAAATAATCTCGTAACTATCAACTAATAAACATAATTTTTTTTAATCTTACGTTTTTTGGGACGCTATTATATATATATATATATATATATATATATATATATATAGTAGTACAAAAGCCTTAGTCTATGAAACGCCTGAGTTAATTATGCGTAATCTGAACTGTCGCTAGCGGGTATTATTGGTGGAGTTTCACTTTATACTATAATTTGCGGTGTCAGACGTAGCTCACATTAAATTAGTATTGTAAGATTAATTCCTGTTTTCCTAGTGTGGGTGGTTGTCTTTAATATTAAATTTCCCATTAATTTTAGCAGCTATTTTATTTATACATAAGCCAACTTTATAAACAAGTTTATTTGATTTCTAGATTACAGATATTTAATCAAATTACCACAAAATTGAATTCAATTTTTGATTACCTTACGGATTTTGTGTTATTTCTATTATTGCTATTTGAGCGTTTCTTTTTTCTTATTTTTAATTATAAGTTAACGTTTATAGCAATAACTCTATGCATTTTTAAATTTACGTTGCTGTTGTATATTAATGATTTTCTTTGCTTTATGATTACATGAATACGATTTATAAATGTAAAAAAATGGTTTAAAAAAAGTTGACATGTGCCACTTTACAGTATCTTGAAGATAAGTTTTTTAATTTCATAAATGCATATCTATGTAAACAAGTATTTTATATTAATTAGTAGGTTACCGTGTAAGGTCAAGTAGAGTCTTGTGCAACTCATGCCGATTGATAGTGGTTAATCTATATTCTCAATATTCTCTATGATATCAATTAATTTTTAGCATTATAGCTCACGTAGGCTATAAATCCACTTCCTAATTTTTGCAAAAACGCCTCATAGTAATTTTATAGATAGCAAAATATGTTTTATGAATGAGTCAAAAACTAACAAGTGTAATAATCAGAACTAATTATAATTATTCAACCATATTATTCGAAGTATGCGCTCCCAGCCCAAATCGTTCAACTTATCCTTGCACAGACGTGCAGTGTAAAGCTTAACATTGTCTTGAAGTAACATAACATTACGGCGACGTCGACGTGGCAAGGCTCGATTGCAGCGGTCTAAGTGGTCGCAGAAGCGTTTTGCGTTGATCGTCTCTCCAGCCGGCAACAAGTCTCACTGAATCGGTGCAGTTCGTCGTACTACGGCACCATCAAAAGAGGTCGTTTGCAACTTGCTGGTATATGAGCTTGAATTTGGACACGATGCGCAAACTGCTGCCGTGAATGTCAGTCGAGCAAAGGGCGCCAATACCATCGATCAGAAACTGAGTATCGCTGGTGTGCCAAGTTTCCAGCTGGCAACACCGATTGGGCGATCGGCCTTGCTTCGAATGTGCGCATGAAGTCGATTAAGATGCAGTGATTGAAGCAAACGAGGAGGACCCGACGATGTCAAACGAAGCATTGACCAAATAATTTGAGTGACTCTACAGCAGATCCGCAACATTCTGAAAGCTGCAGGTAAGAAGTGGTAGAAGAATCTATGGATTCGGCATGAGCTCATTCCAGCTGCGCCGCCGTCACCTTTGCGCTCTATTTCTGGCCAAGGTCATTACCACCGACGAATCCAATATGTCCAGGCCGATGGCGCATATTTCGAATAATGTAAAATAATTATAATTACTTAGGGCCAATAAAGTTGTTTGTTTTTGACTTGTTTTCACAAAACTTATTTTGCCGTCTAATACATAATGCATAGACAAAGTGTATATTAACAACTAAACTTTTTGATGTTGATAATTTGTAAATAGTTATATAACATACTTGTCCATTAGTTACTAAATTTCTTCTTATTTATGACTATTGCGAAACCTATATGTCCAGTCTAACAAATTTGTGTAATATGCGATAATTAAACGTAGTTTCAAAGCTAGACAGAAATTGAAGTAGTGTAACGCCATTGCTTATTTAAGTTTGAATATTCAGTTTTTGTTTTTACGTAATGTTTTAAAGTTTTATATTGCTAATTTCTTTTGTTCAAAAAAAAAACAGTTTTATTCTATCAAATAGCATACATTTCACACTTTTTATAGATGAGTGAAAGTGTTTTTTGTAAAATTGCACGTATAAGAAAGAATCTTTTTAATTCTTTAGTAAATGTGCGCCTAAATTTAATTGACATTTAAAACAAAAATAAATTTGTACATTGCTTTTAAAATAGTATCATTTTGCAATACCGTATAGAGCGATTACATATACATTTTTAAGTTAAGATATAATTTTAAAAAGTACACCATAAAAAACAAAAATTTCTAGTGAGGAATTAAAAAAAAAAGTTTAATTCTTAGATTGACATGAAAAAGAAATCAAAAATAAAAATATAAAATTACAATTGTTAACTTTGAAACTACAAATGCCAATTTATATACAATTGTATAAATTTCATTAAATTAAAGATCTTTATCAAAATATCAACATTCGTTAACGTCTAAATAATAAAAAACGAACATGTTTAATAAAGCATATTTATTAATAAATCTGCAAAGCTTGCAACGCATAGCGAAGTGGCGAAGCAGTCTCCCAAATTTGAGAACCCTCTAGTCTAGCTGACTTTTAACCAATCAGTGTCAAAATCACTAGCAAACAAGTCTTTTGGTCACCTGTCGACTGGTGAAACCAGAATTTGGAAATTCCCAGCCGTTCTCGAGTACTTGCTCGAACGGACGGATGGAAAGACAACATGAAGTTAGTAAATGACTTCGCCACTTAATAATTATAAAAATGTAAGTGATACTAAAAATCCCTAAATTATTTTTTCTAAACTTTTAGACAAATTTCCATCAAATTCAATTTACTAGAACATTGTATAAAACAGAGTAGCCCTTGTTGTTGTGTCCCATTGTTACTATTATATAAAACCGTAAAATAGGTTAGACTTTGGCTTATACTGATATCTTAAGAAGTTCTTAAAAATACCAAAGCAGAAACATAAATTCATAAATTAGAAACTGAAAAAATGTTTAAAGTGCTTAAGTCTGCATTGCAAGATATAGCTGTAGGACCGAAATGTTATTTATTGTAATGTTGTACGGCGTCAATTACACACTGAAAATATATCTCCCTGGCATTTGAAATCTCCAGAATGTATAGCAAGGAAGTCCCATTAAAAAACATCTAAAGATTCATATAAACAACTTGTAGAAAAAAATTAAGAAACGTAAAGCTAGTATAGTAAAACCATTTCACATCGCAAAAAGCAAACAAATGCGAGAAAGCTGCCCTAAAAGCGTCCTGTGACTCAGCAATTAAAATATAGATTTATTACTTGAAATATAGTAAAAAGTCCGAGCGTTATCAGAAGTGAAAATAAATGCAAAAAATTATGTTGCAGAATTGTTGGAGTCTGCAATAGAAGAAGAAATAGAAAACTAATTCCTTCTGAATACAGACAACTCACACATACAGACCGATACCTTCACAAGCAGTTGAATCATTATACAAGTAAAAAAGGAACGGTTATAAAAACATTGGTAGATAGAACATGGCAAATATGTAAACATTAGTTCTTGGATGAAGGACTAAAACATCTAAAACAAGCCTTAGAAAGAAACCTAATAGGCCGGATAGGAAAAATTTTAAACAAATTCAAAATAGATGATATCTACACTACTACCACAAAAATAGGAGACCTGCTTAAACACAAGCCAAAGACGCAGAAAACCCACAGAATACACCAGAAGTACACTGCATACCTTGTTCGTGTGATTACATGCCATACGATTACTACCAGAATAATCAAACACAATTAACCTGAAAAATCAGCTGTTGCTGAAAATAACTAGGAAGTTCTGGTCACGAGATGGAGTTCGAGCATACACAAATTTTGTCTAATTGTAGGAACTATTACCCGAGGTTACATGGAAGGGGTGCACATTTATAAATATAAAAATAATTTTAACAGGTACAACAAACTCAATTTACCTAAATTTTGGTTAAGGGGCAAAAACAAACTATCATGCAGTGAAAAGCGAGTAACGTTAAGAATGCTGAGATGTTAGTTATCACGATCTGATTTACGTTAGCAGCTAGTCTAATTATGTCAACAACTAACCTGATATCATTGGTAATGCTCTCCCACCACCACCATCCTTGCTATACTCGCACAAGTATAAAAGCGAAAACGCACGTGACACTAACTTAATTTCTAGGATTTCCTTCTGAAGATATCCACCGCAGTTGTGGTTTTCAAACTCCGACCACGGCGTAATAACCCAACGCGCAACTACACAATGCACCAAAATACTGACCAGAAATCTTTGCATCTATTTGATCTACCAATGTTTTCATAATATTTTTTACTTGGATGGTTACTTGTATAGGTATTCGTCTGTATGCGTACGTTTTCTGCACACGATGTGTTGTAAATCTCCATTCTCTGATCTCAACACTTGTACATCTAGAAAGCAAAACCATCGTACGATTCCAGTTCCATCGTAATGTGTATGCTTGGATGTGTTGAATTAAGGTGTTTAAAAAACTGTGGTAGTATCTATTTGCCAAGTTTCCTTATCACAAACGTGTCATCAAGGTATCTTCGTATTGTGAGTTTTAATATTTTTGTTCATAATACACGTGTTGTCAAAAAAAGTAACTGTTTTACGGCACACAAATGTTCCATTCTTTTCTTGTTAAATCTATCAACAATTTATTGTCAATTAATGGGCTACAGTTTGCTAAAACGAATTCAACAAGTATTTTTTATTGTAAAAGCAACCAATATCACTTCAGTGTTCCTATTTTTTAAGTACATCTGTTATTCAATTATATATTCACAATTTTGTGTGAATTATATTTTTTCTCTTTACATCTATCAATTCGTGTTATGAGTTATAGCTTTGTAATTAAAATTTCTATATGAAATAAAAATTGTCAAATTAATCAAAAGTTGTTTGATGTGAGTGCACGCGTGTCAATCGCTCCGTAAACAAACTCAAAATTTGAGCCTTTACGAGTTGAATTTACACGTAAGTTGTTAACCATAAAGAGAATCAATAGCATAAGATTATATAAATAATATCTAAGAAGGAAAAATAGACGTTAAATGAGATAATCAAGTACTAATTTGCAAATATTGAATATTAAATATACAAATAAATACACAACGTCGGGAGATAAGTGATATCACCTCCGAAAGGTAGACTTGCGTGATAACACTTCAAGCTACACGACGTCTAAATAGGCAACCCAAATTACAAATCAAATATTTAAAAGGAAATATATTCAGGAATGCATAAGAATTAAAAATTTAAAAGTTTAAAAGCCAGGTACAAATTTTTGAACAGAGAAATAAATTAAGGTAAAATTCAATCAAAGTGATCAAACAAAACTAAGGATGAGCGAGTTCGACAAAATTGAGAAAATGTTTCAAATAATAGAGGGGAACATGAGCCAAATGAATGCAAAATTAGATACATTAGTAACAGAAATGAAACAGATAAAGAAAGAAAATGTAAAATTGAAAGCACAAATATTAGCGCAAGAAGGAAAAATAACCAATTTAGAAAGAGAAGTAAGAAAAAAGAATATTGTAATAAAAGGAGTAGCAGATGAAGAAAACGAAAATGAAAGCGAGTTAAGTGCCAAACTACTAACAATTATTCAAAAAATAGGTATGAACTTAGACATAAAAGCCGAAACCGACCAAGTCAGAAGAATTGGGGGTTACAGTAAGGACAAGAAAAGACCAATACACGTTAAATTAATTAAAGATAGTACAAAACCAGCAATCCATTAGAATGCGAAAAAACTTAAAGGATCCGATATATGGATCGACCAAGACTACACCAAGGAAATACAAGAAGAAAGAACGACATTAATACCACACCTGAAAGAAGCGCGGAAAAAAGGATTTAAGGCACAGTTAAAATTCAATACGCTAATTTTGAACTATCAAATATACAAGATCGATGATATAAAAAGGGAAGAAAAACGGACAAAGAAAGATAGTTCAGAATCAAATACCCTAAAGAGGACAGTAACGGAAAGGTCCCCGGAGGGAAGCACTCTGGATGATCAATTGAGGAAAGTAACCCGTACCGGGAGAAAAAACTGGTAGACAAAGATAGGATAAGGGGAAGTGATGTCAAAAAAGGCAATGAACAAGGAAATTCGCAAATGGTAATACATCAGAAACATAAAAATAGGAAAAGAAACAAACAATACAACAAAGAAGAACTGGCGAAAATAAAACAAAAAAGAGACTCGATAAAAATTGGCACCTGGAATGTGAAAAGTATCATAGGAAAAGAAGAAGAAATAATTGATGAGATAAAAATTCAAAAATATCGACTATTTAGGCATAACGGAAACCAAAAAGAAAAGGAAAGGAGAAATGGAACTGAACGAAGGATACTGACTATATTGGTCAGGAGTAGAGCAAGAAGAATGGGGAGCAAAAGGGGTAGGGTTAATAGTAAAATCCGATAAAGTAAATAATATTAGGGAAGAAAGATATATTAATGAAAGATTGCTGGCACTAGACATTAAAATAGACAATGAGGAAATGTGAACGATAATAGTAGCATATGCGCCTAATGATAATGAGAGGAAGGAAGTGAAAGAACAGTTTTATGAATTACTACAAATGGAAATTGATAGAGGAGAAAGAAATGTAATTGTAATGGGAGATATGAATGGCAGAGTAGGCAATAACAATGAAGGCATAGAAAGACACATGGGGCAGCAGGGCGAAAACACTAAAAATGACAACGGTTTAAGGCCAATAGACCTATGTGTAGGAAATGATTTGGTGATTATAAACACGAAATTCATGCACAAGGATATACACAAATACACCAGGGAAACCCTCTCCAGGAACGAGAAGTCAATTATTGACTACTTTATTGTAAATACAGAAAATTGGAAGAGAGTGAAGGATGTGAGGGTGAAAAGAAATGCTGAAATAGGAAGCGACCATTATTTACTAAAAATGGAACTCTGGATAAATGTGAAAGATAAACAAGAGATAAAAAGGAAGATAATAGTAAAACAAAAAATCAAAAGTTATAGACTAAAGGAAAGTGAAATACAAAAAAATTCCCGAGAAATTCTAGATAAGAAAATTGCCCAAAATAAAATTGAAAGCAAAGGTATAGAAAGGAAATGGAGACATTTTAAATAAAATATTCTAGAAGCAGCAAGAACTAGCTGTGAAATAAAGAAAATTGTGAATACATACAGGAAAGGAAGTAGATGGTGGTCAACCGAGATACAACAAAAAATCAAAGAAAAGAAGGAAAAATGGAGAAGGTATATAATAACTGGATCGGAAGAAGACTATAACATATACAAGAAAGCAAGAACCGAAGCAAAGAAAAGTATAAAATAAATGAAGAAAAAGGCATGGGAAGAGTTCGGAACCAGGATGAAAGAAAACTATTTAGAGAACCAAAAACTATTCTATAATACATTAAAGCATTTAAAACAAAAGAAACCACCCAAACTAAGAAATATAA
Organism: Sinelater perroti; assembly: GCA_036346155.1. NCBI lineage: Eukaryota > Metazoa > Arthropoda > Insecta > Coleoptera > Elateridae > Sinelater > Sinelater perroti. The sequence continues at coordinate 7,796,773 of JARFIY010000359.1, forward strand.
AAGACAAAAACGGGAAAGTGATAATTGAAGAGAAGTAAATAATGCAAAGATGGAAGGTATACTTCGAATAATTAACAGTAGCAGGAAATAATGCAGAACAAGAGATAGAGGAAATAAGGGCAGGACACGGGGATACACAGAAGATACAAAGAATCTCAAAAGAAGAAATCATGGAAGCAGTCAGGAAACTCAAACTAGGGAAAGCACCAGGGGAAGATGAAATTACAGCTGAGATGTTGATATATATGGGAGAGATAGCTGTAGAGGAATTCCACGAGTTAATAAATGAAATAATAGTACAAAAAGTAATACCCACAGACTGGAATATAGGAATAATACTACCCCTATACAAAAAAGGAGACATAAAAGGATGCTCAAATTATAGGGTTATTACACTAACGAGTATACCCGGCAAAGTATTAAGTAGAATTTTAGAGAAGCGACTGAGAGAAGAAATTGAAAACTCTCTGGAGGAGTCACAACATGGGTTCCGTAGAGGTAGAAGCACACAGGACTTAATTTTTACAATCAAACAATTAGGGGAAAAATGATAAGGAAAAAGAAGTAAATTCATATTTGCTTTATTGACCTAAAAAAAAGCCTTCGACAGGGTAAAGAAAAAGGATGTTTGGGAAAGTCTAGAAAGAAGAGAAGTAACTAAAGACATGATAGATGTCATCAAAACACTATACAAAGACAATAGAAATAAAGTAAGGACACACAACAACGAATCAGAACAATTCGAAACAAAAATAAGACTGAAACAGGGATGCGTGCTTAGCCCACTCTTATTCTCAGTACTCATAGACGATGTAGTGAAGATCTGTAAAAGGGAATGCTATAATATGGAAGTGGGAAGTTGGGGATTAAAAAGAATAACAATACAGGAATTACTATTTGCTGATGATATGGTGCTACTAGCAGAATCAGCGAAAAAACTTCAGGAAAATATCAATATCTATCATCGCGAGCTCAGAAAAATAAACATGGAAATAAATATAGAAAAAACTAAAACTATGAATATTGCCAAGGCAGACCCTCAGCACAATATCAATATAGAAGGACAAACACTAGAACAGGTAACAAATTTCAAATATTTAGGTACAATAATAGATAACAAAGGAGAAATAGGTAATGAAATAATGGAAAGATTAGGTAAGGCGGGGAAAATATTTAACACACTGAAAAACACGTTCCTCAGGAAAAAAGAACTTCCGGAACAAATAAAATCGGAAGTATACAAAAAAGTAGTAAGACCTTCCTTAATCTATGGCAGCGAATCCTGGACGATCAACAGAAGAAACGAGAGTAAAATTAGAGGAATGGAGATGAGATATTTAAGGAAAATTAAAGGAATAACTAGACTGGACAGAGTGAGAAATGAAAATACAACGGAAGAACTGAAAGTGAAACCTATATTGAAACTGGTAGAAGAGAGGCAATTAGGTTGGATGGGACATCTGCTCCGAATGGATGAAAATAGGATAGCGAAGAGAGTATGCGAAGCAAGAACAGAGGGACAGAACGCAGTAGATAGACCAAGAAGGAAGTGGGTGGAACAGGTAAAATTAGCAGCGGAAAATAGAAACATACAATGGAGAGAAGTAAGGAACCTGACAAGAGACAGAAAGGCTTGGAATACATTAATTAAGAAACGTTAATTATATTAGATATTATATTATAAGTACTGTAAACTGGGTAATAATCCGACACCTAACGGTATAAGGATTTTTAGTTTAAATAAAATAAATAAATAAATAAAAATTGTTTGTAAGCATATTTACACACAAACATAATTTTTTATTTTACAAAATTAAAACAAAATCTATTATTTTAATTAGCACATTTTATTCCTACAATGCACGGTAAATTTTTATGCAAATTCAAGTTACGTTAATTATAACCACACATTTAACAAACACGTCGTTACACGTGTATAAAAACGTTTTATCGTTAGTATGCTGCTGTAATTTCTACTTGTACGGAATTTTCTGCGAACAACGTAACTATTAAAATGCAAATGCACATTGTACACGAAAACACTTACCTCAGTACAGATAGGAGATGTACGGGAAAATAGCAAACGGCAAACATATACAACGGCGACCAGCATCTTAGCAGCCTTCCTACGTGACCTCAGCTGTCCTTCGGTGCTCGTGTTTGTATTCATAGTAAAGGTATTGACTTGTCTTCCACCGGATACATCTAAGAATGAAAAATAACAACATGGTAAATCAAGAACTAGGTAAACTTTTTATGTTAAAACATATATCACTGTTGTAGAACTACAACAGAAATTGCGAGAATATACTTTTATATATTCTGTTCATAAAAGTAACAAGTGTGTGTAACAATTCTCTATTTTCATGTTTAGAGTAAATAGAAATTGAGGTATTAGCAGAGTTTTAAGATATAAAATGTAGTAAACTGAGCTTGAACAAAAGAAATAAGTCAATCAAAGGATGCGCAATCAATTATGTTTGCTGAAAGTGCTCTCAGACCACTTGGGAAAAAGTTAAAAAATATTTTAGCAGATTGAAGATAAAAGTGCAATTTAAATAGAAACAGCAACAACTGTTTAAAAATGCATTTTAAATATATAATTTAAAATTAATATTGTCATTAAAATATATTTTAAAATTGTCTACATTTAAAAAAACGGGCCTCATTATAAGAGCACCCACATTCGAAAAAAAAATAAATCCTCGATTCAATATTACACCTAAGTTAGTACCTATTGACATAAAAAAAACTTAACAGGCTGCAGCTATTTTAGTATATAAAATATAATTATTGGCCTATAAAATCAGGCTAACCTACATAATATTAATAAATTCCTTAACTAAAACTTAATCGGTGTTGGTTACTCTAAAAATAGACTAAATTAAATCTCACAAATTATAAGTATTAGCAGAACTCTACAATCTACTTAAGTAACGTGATATACGATTTAAAATTAATTTAGAACAGTGTACTGAAAAAAAAATGTATCGGCGCATTGTTGAAACTTATGGTATAAACAATCGGAAGTAGCTACGTGTGGAACATTAAAGTTAATTAAAGATTCTCTACTTTTCTCTATAGTCAAAATATTAAATTGTTGTAGAATAGCCGCATAAGTTATAGATCACAATATATGTTCATAACGTCTTAACATATGTAAATATTATAAAAATCAATTTCACATATTTTACTCAAAATAATGGAACCAAATCTTTAATTACTATGCTAAGATAAAACGACTTACAATTACGAAATTTAAAGCTTTTTGTTATCAGGTGCTAACTAATATGAGAATTAAATGATGATTTTGTATAATACAATTTTTAAATTTGAATCGTGTGGTTGGTTCTCGGGTTATAAAGCCGTGGTCGGAACTTCTAGGCATTTGTCTTTGGTTAATATAACTGCGTCGTTTGCATACATTACGAGACCGCTATTGATAGTAAGAAAGTCTCATATAAAAATGTTAAAGAGAATTGGCCTAGAATGCTACACTTTGCAGATGTATTTTTGATGAAAGGAGAATAGTATAGATTTGACATAGTTGGGTATCGGTAGAAGTGCGATTTTGTATTTAAACCGTTTATCCACGCGCGACCAAAAGCTTGTGCTATTATTAATTAACAGAATTGCTGTGAATTGTTTGGATTTAAATTCTCTTTTATATCTCTGTTATACGTTGTAATTCATGGCAAGTGAGGTGGCTTTCTCTAAAACCAAATTAAAAAGTTGTCAAAATATTCAGTCTTTAGAGTTCGTTTTTAACCGGGAATGGTTGACTTTTTCTAAAAGCTTCGAAATAGTCGAGAAAAAACTGACTGATGTTTAGCTGTTAATGTTCTTTTTTAGTTTCCTTATCCTATAATAAGGACAATATATAATAATTTAGGACACTAAAAAAGTTGGTTTGAGCCATTGGTTCTCGCGCGCGCGGGTGTGTGTGCGTGTGTGTGTCTGTCGGTCTGTCAGTAAACAGGATATCTCGAGAACCGTAAGAGCTAGAGACTTGAAATTTGATATGCAAGTTACCTGTATGTAAGGGACGCAGTGCGAAGCTTTTGGTAAAATTCGGCCGAGTCGTTTGGTCGCAAGTCGCAAAATCGGTCGCAAAGCGGTCGCGAATCTAAACGGTTGAAGATACAGAAAATTTATGAGACTCAAAATGATTTGTTATCATGAGATAAACATGAATTTAAAATAAAAGTTGGTAAAATAGGAACTCGAAAAAAAATTTAATCTCATGATTTTTAATATACCGGGTGTTCATAAAATGTTTCGGGAAATTTATATTACCGGATAGATCAGACCGAGACGAACAAAAAATTACAATGAAATTTTTTGATCCGAGGTCACATAAATAAGTTATAACCGATTAAATATTAATTAAACGGACCAATCACAGCGCGCTCGGAGAGCTTCCTGGCCGACTATGGGAGGACGGGGGGGGGGGCCTTGGCCGCTAGGAGGGAGCACGCAGGCGATAATGGGGAAGGCTGTGCGACCGAGCTAGCACGATTACCTTCAGTGACGTAGCAAAATTTTAAATACGAGTCAATTATTGTCTTGTACTGTTTATTTTAATCAGCTTTTGAGTGTTGGACTCACGCCTCGTCCTTTTTTAAAATAACAAATTTTTAGACGAGAGTAGCACAGGGCCGAGGCGATGGACCCGGTATATTATTTGATAATAGGATAAGAAAAGTCGTGTGATGTTCACACCAGATTTTTTAATTCTTTCCCGGTTTGGGAACATAACTATATTTGCATGTTTCCATGCTTTGGGAAGTATCCTAATTTTAGATATCTATTAAGAACTTTTGTTAAGTACTCGCATGCCTTTTTGGTGAGTTTTTTTAATATGATATTAGATATTGCAATTCAGCGATTTATTTATTGATAGGGTTTTTACTACAGAAGTAATTTCCTTAGGTGACGTTAGTTTAAAGTTGACTTCTGGGGTTGGTTGGTGTGTTTTAAAATGATTCGTTATTATGTTTTTAAAAACCGCGTTGCGGTGCTTGTCAGATGTACACGTTTTCTCGATATATTTCGCGAAAGCTTCGCTTTTTCCTTCATCGAAGTTGAGTGTTTGACCATCCGTGGTAATTGGTAATATCTTATATAGTTGGCGTAGTAGGTATCTGTTTGGTTGTTCTCCATAGTCCCGAATCTCCTGATTTGAGATTACTAATGCATGTATTCAAGTATTTACGATGTTTTTGTTGCCAGATTTCGGGTTCTCTGCTATTCTCTTCTTGCCGAGTTATTTTGCTTGATTAGGTCAAGTGTATATTTGAATGATGCATGAATGTTTGAGCGCTGTCTGTTAACTTTCTGTTTGGTAGCTATGAGGATGCTGTCAGTAATGCTTTTTGTTATGCGTGTGATTATTTGTTTATGTGAGTTGAGGATTATAGTTTAATATGGTACTTAAGTTGTTGATTAAGAGACGCGCTGAAGAATTCCTAGTTGACTATCCCATTAACTAATCTAAAGCTTTGAGGTGATTTTTACAGGTCTTTTCATAAATAAAATGATGACTGATAAGTGGTCCGAGTTTAGATCGGAGAGCACCTGGAGTGGTTAATTATTAAAGTTCTTGCGAGGTAAAATATCCACTATATCGGGTTGGTGATCCTTTCTGTAGGGGTAGTAAGTGGTTGATCGGGGGCGTTTATTTGGAAGCATATGTTGCTGTTGTTCTATATCCCAAAATAGTATTTTCGGAGTTTAAGTTTCGATGAACAGAATAGGTTTATTTGTGGTAAATGTTGTCGAGATATTTTGCTCCAAAAATGGTTTGTTGAGTTGCTTATAAGTACATACTATGTTTGCGACAGTGTCTTGTGCTTCAATTTCAACAGTCTTGATGTTTATAGTGTTGATTCGTGACCCATAATTTTTTGCGTGATAATGATGGCCACTCCTCCTAATACAATGTTGGCATTTTTGTCTGTGCAGCAGATCTGATATCCAGTTATCTTGAGTTTTTTGAAGTGACAAGCGCGTTTCCGCGATGCATGCAATATTTATGAAATATTTTGTGAGAAAAACTTAGATAAGTTTAGTTGAAATTTAATGCCATTTGCGTTTCAGTTACGAGATTATGTTAATTTTATAGTCAAAAGAAAAGAAATAATAAGAGATGAGTTATTATAAATTATCTGATTTGTTCAATATAAAATTGGATTAAGTTTATAAAGAATGAAAATAAAGGGTTAAGTAAGGATGAAGTTTTCGGTGCTAGAGATGTTCGTTTTAGGTTGTCATGACGAGTTGATTTGTAGGGTACTGCGTGGGAATTGAGAAAATGTTTTCCTGTTATCGGGCACATGGATGTTATGTGTTCTTGGTGTTTTGTGAGTTTCATTTCGAGGTCATCTGCCTCGATTCCTAGTTTCAGTGAAATATTAACATATCTTAAAGTTAGCTGTCTGATTTTCGCCACAGGTGATACATATCGGCAGCTTGTGAAGTGGTTTGGGGAAATTGGTATATAAATAATTGCTTTGATATTTTACGCACCTTGGTCCCAACTTGCAGTAATTTTTAGTGTACCCATTACGTTAACATTTATAACATTGAGGGTTTTTACCGTTGTTCTTTCGTGGTTCAATGGTTACTACTGAGTGGTAAATTGTGTTAATATTAAATATTTCATTTACTTTATCGGTGGCTGTTAGGAGTACTGCGCAGACTGGCATCGATAATTTGTCTTTATATAGTATGTATGTTATGTTTAACAAGTTCTTCTTGAACAGTACCTTCGGTTAAAAAACGTGGGTCGTTTTTTACAATTACCGAAAACGGTCTGCTATTGGGATTTTGGTATATCGCCTGTTCCACAAAAACTTATAAACACTATAATAATTTTAATAATTCATACACCAAATGAAACGATCTCTGAAACACTACATATAACAATGTAAATTATTTTTTTTTCGCATGTAGTTGTCAACTTTTTTATTTCAAATTGTACAATATCTTTTTTATATTTTTATGAAAGAAAATTTTTAATCTTTTCAATAATCTTATAAAAACACATACTTAAATAAGAAAAAATGCAAAATTTGCATTTCTTATGACAGAATTTGTAGTTGGTTATAAGTTAGGGTACACAGTTGTACACTCACAAGGACAAAATTATTAACCATTTACTGTAATTGTTAGTAGTAATTTTTTGTAAGTTTTCTTGATTATAATTATTATTAATATATCAAAAAAATAAGAATTGTGAGTGTATAACGGATATGCTTTAAGTTTATTTTGAGTGTGGTAGTAAAACGTGTGACGCTATTCAAATTTACCAGAAACGTTCACCTAATACAGAGTCGCCACATTGTAAAAATTACGTAACTGTGAGCTAATTTGAGGATCTTTTAAAGGGCCAAAGAAAGGAGTATAAATGGCAGATGAAAATCTAGAATTAAACATTTTGTTGTTTCAAAAAAGTTCCAAAACGTCCATTAGGGAGATTACCAGCAAAGTAGGATTCTCCAGTACAACCGTGCATTTTATTTTGAAAAAAACATAACTATTTATTTAATTAAAGTTTAGGAAGATTCACATTTTTGTTCTAAAATTCTATGGTAAAATAAGCGCACATTCACCGTTTTTAATAGAAATAACCATACATATAAAAGATACAAAAATAACTAGATTTGTTGTTGAAAATAATATTTAAAGAAGACTTAGTTTAAATAATTGATTTGGGATTTTAAACAACAGAGATCATATTTTATTGACGGTAACCTAAATTAAGATAAATACCATACGTTGCTTGAAAAAACAGTGGGGATTTTAAAAGAGGTATCTGTTAATCAATAACGCTAGAGTGGTACAAGCGGTTAAGGTGTGGACTGCAATGCGGACGGACTGGGTTCTATTCCGGAGTTTTCTGATGCCTGGGGGTAAGATAATCAGTCACTATAAATAATTGAGTACCTGCGTTCACTTGAACAAGGGGTAACAATGAGCGACGACCGGGCAGAGAAGGCAAACATATGAGAGCCTTCACCTCTCAGTTTGCAGGGCGTACTCCCTTGCGAAAAGTTAGAGCCGTGGAAAAAATTATATTAATTAATATAAACAGCTATATTTACAGCAAGATGAAGCGACTCTACATAATGCTGTAGTAAACTGATTTTTTGCATTTTCCTTGTTTAAGTATGTGATTCCATAATATTATTTAAAAAAAGTAAAAATTGTTTTATAGAAATTATTCATTTGAAATAAAAAAATTGATAAATTTTTTTTTCACACTACATGCGAGAAAAAATAATTTGGATTGTTATATTTAGTGTTTCTGAAACTGAAACGTCCAATATATGAAATTCTATTTTATTGTCTAAATAATGGTTAGTTAATGTTCTGTAGTCGTCTTGACTTGAGTAATTTTCAATGTAGTTGAGTTTAAGAGTATTGTAAGTTTTTCTTTAGGAACGTTTTTTATGTAGTTAACTACCTCTTTATAATTTATGTGGCCGTGCAAGAAAATAAATCGTATTTTTATTTTGGGCAATTCTTTAGCTGCCTCAGTTTCATTTATAGGCGCCTACTATACTACCTAGTCGGGTAGGTAATATCTGGTTTTTTTATTAGATATTTAGGTTCACAGTTATTTTCTTTTGTAAGTCGGTGATCAGCGGAGTGATCCGATTTCTTTTTAATACAGACATGCTAATTCTGTTTATTTATCCTCTTGGGGTGGAAGATGTACTTGTAGTTGTTAATACTTAATAAATTAAATAAAATTTTGTTACCCGAAATAAAATGAACATGAATATTTTTTACGTTGAGCGGTTATCATTGATTGTGAGGACAAACGTTGATAAGTCGCACTCACACTTCCTAGCCGTGATAGGAGCATGTACACGTTTTACAATTATCTGTTCGAAAGTAAACCAAAAAATAATAATAAATTTGTTAAATATAAATTTGCCAAATATTTTAAGCATTTACATATTAAAATATACTATTTGCTAGATATTTTTAAAAAATATAATAAAAAGCACAAAAGTGGGCCATAGTACATTAAATAATTAGACATTATTGCATTTCTATTTCTAAACTACTGCATTTCAATTATAATAATCCAAAAATACAAAAGATCATCAGAAAGCGAAAAATTGGAATATCACCTTGTTTTTTCATTTCATTAAAAAGAAAACAATATTGTTGGAATTTATGTATATGCAACTTTAAACTTTAAAACAAGCTACGGTAGAGTTACCTTCACTTACCTTAAGGGAAAAGTAGTTTTGTTTTATAGATTTATAGAAAATCTTTCTTCAAATCTAAAATATTAATAAAATCGTTTCAACAGGACATAGTTACGATTTGTACAGTGCGGAGATTACGCATTCGTTCGGAATTTTAAATATCCTGGATTCATACTTTCCATACTTTAAGAAGACCTATTCGCTCGAACAAACATTTTGACTTATGGAGTCATAGTGGAATATAGAAATCAGTTTTAAAGAGCTCTCATAGTAACAGCCGTCATTCAGCAGTATATTGGTATATGTGCTGTTTTGGTCAAATACATGCAATATTATTTATACATTATTAATGTGCTTATTTGTATAAATCATAAATTTAGATGTGCGAGTATTTTTTTTATAAAATCACAATAAGATTAAGTTAATTAACATATTTAATTTTAATTTGTACGTAAATGACTGGACTCAATAAATTATTTCTTAATATCAGCCATTTACTGAAAATAGCTACTCAAGAGATAACATACACTTAAATAGATTTAAAGTTATGCTCATACAATCATGGAAACCCCGGATACACAAGCCTCATGTCAATCAAAAAACATTCCGTTATAATAGAACGGTGTTTTTTTCTGATAATAAAACCACATAAAAGTATTTTATGTATTAATTATATCCGAATATTTCCTACGCTTCTACGGAAAAAAAGTTTAATTCAAACTAAGCTATTATTACATTTACTTTGCAAAAATCTAAACATTTGTATGACCTTTCTTAAAATCTCAGAGATCACCAACACGGAACTTTTTAGCATTTCCCATAAATGACGCTGCTTCAATATCTATTCCATTATTTGGGATTTTTTTTATGAGAAATATATAAAAAAGCTTCATATATATCAGAGGGGAAATTATTCAAAAAAGTAAATTTTCCACAATTTGCCAAAATTAGTTACCTAATATCCAACCATCAGTAACCAACTCTGTCGTATATAACAATTCCGACTATCCTACTTAACTTAACTTAACTTGACTATTGAGACTCCGGCAAAATTTTAATTTTGCTGTTACCTCAAATCGTATAACAACCAAACATATCATATTTTAAATTAACCAGCCATGTTTCTAAAAACGTAGCAAAGAAAGCAGACAAGAAAACATGGGGCCGGCGAAGAGATTGCTCTGTAAGCAATCCCAGAACGAACTTAAAAAAACCTTTCGATTTCGATTTCGAATTTCGGGAAAATTCGAAATCGAATATCTCGAAAATTATTCGACATAGAATTTTTTCGACTTCATTTTCAATTCAGCGTAAAATTTCCTATAAGAATCACGTTTAAAATCGTAATGTCGAAATTTTCCCGAAATTCGAAGTCGAATATCTCGAAAACTATTCGAGATAGAAACTTTTTGATTTCGATTTTGAAATCAGCGTAAAATTTCCTATAAGAATCCATTTTAAAATTTTAAAAACCCATAATTTTGTGACAGCGACAGACAGACCGACAGACCGACAGACATAGAATTCAGTAACGAACTTTTTAAGTTCGTTGATAAAGTATTGCATACAGCCGAATTCACAAAATCAAATATAAAGCCTCCGAATTATGAGCTTTAACACTTTTAAAATAATAATAACATTACAATTTTACAAATCTATAGTGATCTTCAGTACATCAGACTACTTTTTTCACATTTCTGGACGAAATATAGCCTCAGGACACCAAAAAAGTTGGTTTTAGCCATTGGTTCATGTGTGTGTGTGTGTCTGTCGGTCTGTCAGTAAACAGGATATCTCGAGAACCGTAAGAGATAGAGACTTGAAATTTGGTATGCTAGTTACTTGCAGATAGGGGACGCAGTGCGAAGCTTTTGGTAAAAATCGGCCGAGCCGTTTGGTCGCAAGGTCACAAAATCTGTCGCAAAGCGGTCGCGAATCTAAACGGTTGAAGATACAAAAAATTTATGAGAATAAAAATCTGGTGTGAACATCACACGACTTTCCTTATCCTATTATTATGTATATATATATTATATATATATATATATATATATATATATCGGCTGCTGCTCGTCCCGAACTTGTTATTTTAAAAGGACGAGGCGCAGTCCAACACAATAAGCTGATTAAAATAAACTGTACAAGACAATAATTGTCTCGTACTTAAAATTTTGCTACGTTACTGAAGGTAACCGTGCGAGCTCTGTCGTACAGCCTTCGACCAAACGCTCCCCCCCGTCCTCCCGCAGTCGGCCCGGTAGCTCTCCGAGCGCGCTGTGATTGGTCCGTTTAATTAATTTTTAATCGGCTATAACTTATTTATTTGACCTCGGATGAAAAAATGTCATTGTAATTTTTTGTTCGTCTCGGTTTGATCTATCCGGTAATATAAATTTCCCGAAACATTTTCTGAACACCCGGTATATTAAAAATCCTGAACTTCAATTTTTTCGAGTTCCTATTTTACCAACTTTTATTTTAAATTTTAAATTCATAGTTAGTAATGCCAAAAATAAAGTATTACAAAATTTTGGCAACCGTTTCTTATTCTTCAACTCCATTTTTATAAATTTTAGAGGTGAAGCTAGAACTTTATTTAAATTTTTCAATTTTGTCATTTCCAATTTGGTGTTGAGGCTTAACTCTGAGTGCAATTTAAATACTAGTAGCAGCTACAATAATTTTTTTGCTTGTTTTTTTCTCAAACTGAAGGTGTTACTGGAAAACTACACTTTTGCGTAGCTAAAAGAATTTTTAGGAAACGGAGTTTATTATAAGATTGTCAAGTTTAAGAGGAAAGGTTTGGGAAGAGTTGGAGAAAGACTTTTTTGGTGTGTAATCATCGGAGCTATTAACTTGAGGTTTTCGTGAAAGCTTCGCTTTGGCCAATGAAACCAAAAAAGTGTATATCAGTTGCTTTCTAATAAGACAACATAGTATGAACGTGTATATTCGCTGAATTGAGTCTGCCTCTGAGGTGCCCGCAATGACCTCCAGTCTAACCATCTATTGAAACGTCCAATTAATAGTTTTTGGCCATTGGACAAACATTGTTCTATTGGTGTAAATCCCCACACCATTGAATCGCGCCAAAGTTGACGCGCCAAAATTTTTATACCATTCATCGACGATTGCGCCAACTGCATTCTCCAGCTTGGCCTTCTTTCTCAATCGATAGCGCCAACACTTCTCCGCATTTTCGATTGGGTCCACTTTAATTCGACTTGCGTTACGCTGAGTGTGCTTCTATTTTTTTTTATATACTGCGACATTTTCAACTTCAACGAGGTACAGATTTCCCAAATTTAATAGTACATAGCTTTGAATAACCGGAAATTGTTTGCAGTACTTGATTCTACACAAAACACTAATTTATTTTTCTCAAACCACACTAAAACATGTGTTTTTCAAGACTATTTGGCGTGCACTGATTCGTTGTTTTGTTACCCGACTGAACCCTTTCCCCTTGCGTCGCACAGGAGGGGGAGGAATTTCGGGTAGTTTGCTTATCGCTTTAAACCTTCTTTCGTCTAACGCTACTCCCCCCGTTGTTATTCGTCCAGTAGTCTTGGAGTATGTTGTTTCAACTGGGCCGTTTTGGTGTCGGTCATAATTTTGGAATGAAACTCAGTATTCGTACCGAACTTAAAAATGTTTCCGAAAAAAAAACGAAATTAAGATGTCGATAACCAACAAAACAATGTTTTTGAAGCAGAAGACAATTAGAAACAACGACCAAACAATGAACACTATGTAAAAGAGATTGACTTATTACTTCGATAAAGAGATTTAGCCAGAAGAAGAGCAGCTTTCTTTACAAGAATCTTCGCAAAACAATTTGAGCCTAGTTAAAGTAATGTGTCACATCATTTAATTTTGATATTAGAAATGTTACTGGTTAATCGAGTGATTTTAACTTCAGCTAATGGGAACGCTACATTTAACATTTAGTCATGACTTTTCAAGGAGGCGAAAATTCAATAAAAACTTCAATAAGCTCGAACTTCAAAGGGACTTTCAATCACGGTTTTATTTTAGATTATATAATTTTAAACATCAGTAATTTATTATAAGAAATAATCATTCCGTTGTTACTATGTATTTTTATTTAATACCATTAAACACTTATTTCTAGCCATTATCTATCTTATATTACAATTGAATTAGAAAATAGTAACCAAAATTTGATAATCTATGATCTCTCTTTTAATTGTTGCTGCTGCCAAACTGCTGTTGAAGTACTGTTCTCTCAATATTTTTTAAGTCTTGTTGCACTTTAGTGTTTCCTTCACTCTTTACAATAAATTCGTGTTTTTAAACAAATGGTTAGTTTGCTATTATTATCTATTTATTAGTATATCTGTTCACTTTATGCGGGAAAACTGACTTAATTTTTTAAAGAGACTTCTTTCAGAATAATACAAAAATACGTGTCGCTTAATTTTTAAAAGCCAATCTAAAGCAAAAATTTTATTTTTTGGCGGAATAGTCACTATTAAGAAATCTAGATTTTGTTTTTCTATTTCTACTTATTTCTAACACGATAGTCCTTGTATTGTTATAGGTTACAAAAATGATGAATAGTACTTGTTTATTTTTTCTACCACAAACGAGCTATAATACATAAATGCCTAAACAGCCGCGTAATGTAAGTAATAGTCAAGTACATAAAGGATTTTGTTAATAAATTATACAATTCAGCGTTTTAGTCATAACGTACCTTGAGCTTCAAAACGACTTCACAAAAATTTATTCTGAAGCTTTTACTGCATAACACAATAAGGAGCACGGGGAATAAATATAACTCTAGCTCTTAAGCTTGAATAAGTAGCGCGTTTTAAAGACCCTACAATTTAGAATGCATTACACTTTACACATTACATAGTAAAATAGACATTATGAGGATTTACCACTTTAAAGTAGTAAAGTAAATTCTGCGTAAAATACCTGTAGACACTTTAGTATTATCTAAATCATGCCACATATCTAGGCGAGAAATAAGTACGTATTTAAAAGCACCCTTATCAGCGCTAAATATGGTAATTACTTAATTTAAAATAAGCCGTCAACGATCAGTGCTACCAAGATTCGGCTTATCCAGAATAAACAAAACGAGCAATAAGAGAAACTGCTAATAAACACCGAAAACAGTGGTCTAAATAGTGCAGGTATAAAAAATATATTCAACTCTAGTTGTATAACGCCAGGCTGTACAAACGCTTATTTAAGAAAAAAGCTTTTGCTGACATTTTTCTAAAAATGTGTTAAGAAATTTTTTTAATTGACTCAAATAATCGTACAATCTGTCCAAGACGGACTATATGCTCTCCGTTGAATAATATATATACATTGACATGTGAAGAACGCTCCTTTGAATGTTCTCCTTGTTATTTAAGTTTACTTAACTAGCCTACATATGTTACATATTATAATAAAAACACTTTCTACATCTGATAGCTAAGTCCGAAGGCTTGAACCGTTCTAAGCGTCTGATTTCGTCTGTTCTGTTCATAAGTTTGTCAACAAGAACATTCTGATGCACTTCCACTCGTTCACTGTATTTAGCACTATATCTTTTTGTTTCTTCTTTGACTGACGATATACATAAGTCATTTTGTATTCGGGTGTTGGGAACATACCACAGTGCATTCACTATTAGTCGAATGGTTTTGTTTTCGAAGCGTTGATATGTTGCTATGACTAGCAGTTCCTCAAAGCTGGAAGTCATAAGTCCGTATGGGTTTCAATATGATCTTGTATATCAACTTATTCTTTATTGTCAATTGCGATTGGCTTCCTATCATCCAATATATTTGTCTGAGCTTTAATCCCAACTGTTTCCTTTTTGTAAATAGATGTTTTGCCAGGTCATCCGTTGATCGAGATATAAACTAATATATTTTGCATCATCTGCGTGCCTTAATTCTTTTCCATTTAAAGTTACGAGCAGACAATCACCTTTTCTTGTGGTAAAAGTTACTCGTACGGATTTATCCTCGTTTGCTTTTATTTTCCACTTTTTGCCAATTTTGTATTCTATCAAGATGGCGTTGTAGAATTCTCGTGGCAATTTTAGGATTAGGGTGAGAAGCAAGTACAGCTGTGTCATCTGCAAATGTTGCAGTTGTTATACGGGAGTTTGGAATGTCAGCTGTATATAACAAATATAAGGTAGGACCTAATACGCTTCCTTACTGTACCCTAGCTGTTATAGTGTGTAAATCGCTTAATACATCATGTTCTTGCACTAAGAAATGTCTATCTGTTAAATATGACCTAACTGTTGCATAGTAGGGATGTGGTAATATCTTCTTCAACTTGTAACATAATATCTCAAGCCGAACCTTATCAAAGGCTTGACTTATATATTAATATACAGCACAATAGAACTTTCTTTCTATGTCGTTATTAATTTTCTTAACCACACGATAGATTTGTTCAATTGCCTCATGTCCGTTCCTAAATCCAAACTGATGGTCAGGAATAAGTTGTTTTTCATCTATTGCTGATTTTAATCTTGTTAATATTAACTTCTCAAACACCTTTGATAAAATAGGAAGCAGACTTATTGGTCTGTATGAAGTCATTTCAGAAACATTTTTACCGGGCTTGGGTAGCATTATAATATGTGCTACTTTCCAAATTGTTGGATAATATCCTAACTTTAATGAATCATTAAATATGTATAATAAAAATTTAATTCTCTTGCTAGGTAATTCTTTAAGGACTCTCCCAGTTATTAGCTCATAACCTGGCGCTTTTCCGGGATTTATATCTTTTTGTATAACGTGTTACACTATTTGTATGTGAATTTTTTAATAAGTCGGTCTATTTGGCATGGTGCTTCAAAAATTTCTTTATTTCGCTTGTTTGGACTTCAAATAATTCATTTCGCAATTATTTGTCTAACGCTACTTTGCGTTACATGTTGCTCGAGGGTAGCTGCCCAGGCTGAAGTTTGAATAACTTTTGTTGTATTATCAACTGCATTGTCTATCTCTTCGGTAGTTTAAGAGGAATATCAATGTTGATCGATTGCTTCACTCGCTCCCTAAATAGATCTCAGTCCATCCTTTTCTTGCATAAATGAGGTTGTTAGTCGTATACTGTATATTAGCATACATAGTGACAACAACTGAAGAATGATCCGAAGATAAATCATGGTTAGCTTCCACTTTTGTTGTTTTATTATTGATTCCTTTTGTTATACAAAAATCTAAAAGATCTGGTATTTTCTTTGAGTCGGTTGGCCAATAATCTGGTTGCCCGTTGACAGATAGTTTAAATTTATTTTTTCATGGCTGCTCGTAGTTCTCGACTTTTAGTTATTGTTGTCCTTGACCCCTAATAGACATTATAATCGTTATAATCCCCTAGCTATAAATCGGTTGCCTAGGAATTGTAGGTAGTCTTCTCTTTTGTTATTATGCTTCGGTGGACAGCAGACTGCCGCAAGTTTTAAGGTATTAATTGTTTCAATGATAGTGGCTTGTAAATGTTCTTGTTTATAACTGTTAAATTCGTGATGTTTGATTCCATTCCTGATTATGATAGCAGTGCCAGCATGTGAAGTTCCATCAGGATGGTTAGTGTAGTAAATATGGTAATTATGGATTTGTATGTGGCATTCATTGGTAAATCTAGTCTCAAATATTAACATTACGTCAACATCATTATTTTGTAGAAATACTGAACTTCTTGCATATGATTACACAAGCCATTGGCATTCCATACTATCACTTTTAGCAACTGAGCCATTATGATAGTTTGACAACAAGTGTAGTGATGAGGTTCATCATTGTCCCCATTTGAATGATTAAATTTTTCATCATAATCTTTAGTTCAGTTATGTCGTTGATTTGTTATTAATTATCAACTCTCACTTGATTGAGATAACTGTAATTGTTTATTTGTTGTGAATTCTGTCCTGCCATTTGGACGTATGTTATGCTAGTTTTCCTTTCCCTTAGTTTACGATATATTTTTTGTTGTATTTGCTTATACACGATACACGCCTTGTAATTTACAGGATGATTTTCATAACAATTTACATATTTTACGTTACTATTATTGATATTCCTTGGGCAGCTTTTGGTTAAATGACTTTCTGGACATTTCATAAATGCATATTTTTTGCATATTTATATGTTATTATCGTTTCGTTTCAAGTCCACAAAGAACATAGGTAGTTATTTTCAACGAACTTAAAAAGTTCGTTACTGAATTCTATATGTCTGTCGCTGTCACAAAATTATGGATTTTTTAAAATTCTAAAATGGATTCTTATAGGAAATTTTACGCTGATTTCAAAATCGAAATCAAAAAGTTTCTATCTCGAATAGTTTTCGAGATATTCGACTTCGAATTTCGGGAAAATTTTCGACATTACGATTTTAAATGTGATTCTTATAGGAAATTTTACGCTGAATTTCGATTTTGATGTTCGAATTGTTCAGACAATGTTCTTCTATTGCACAGAGAACTCTTCCCATGTTTTTGTTTTAAAATCTTTGGTGTTCCAGATGTTGATAGCTTCACGTCTTAAATTTTGTAAAGTTTGCTTAATGACTTCCATTTCAGTCGGTGGATGAATGTTTTTTAAAATTACTCGAAAAGTTTTATCTTTTCTGGCTTTATATGTGTCATATTTCGTTTTCCTTTCATCTAGAGCTTTTATAATTTTGCTGTATATTTCTCCTTTCTTGGGTTGAATTTTTACTTGTTCATTGTTTAGAGCCTTTAAGATATACTTTTCCTTTACAATATTATCTAACAATGTTATTAATGGTTTAATGTTTTTAACTTCTTCTACAAATATTGGTGGCGGCTTGGGCTTGTTATTTTTTTCTGCATCTTGTTCGAAGTCTTTAATTTCTTCTTCATTATCATCTTCATTACTTAGGCTGTAAAATCTGTTGCTTTTTGTAATTATATTGTCTAACCAGTACTCTGAATTTTTGTTTTGTTTTTGTTTGTCCGCCATATCTGAACTGCGTAGTCTTTTTTTTTTTTTGACAATTTGCCTTTCACTTTCAGTGCGAGTCAGTTTAAATAAGGGCAACCCTTGATTAGGAATTTGTTAAGACTGACCGAAGTATGTTATTTGTTGATGTGTTTGCGGTTGCATTGTTTGTTGTGAGTAATAAGGCATACTTGTAACTGGTGTAAAATGCATAGATGCATTTTGATTATAGTAAACCGGGACGTTTGTTTATCTAGATTGGACTTCTTAGTAATTACTATAATTGTTCGTTGGCCAATATTTGAATACATTAACATAAATAAACAAATGAAAGTAATTATTTGGCCCGAAGGTCGAACTTATCCTGCCGTTGAAACGACAACTGTCTAATTAAATAAATAAATTTGTCTGGCCTTAAGCAAGGCTGCGATAACACAGGTATAGCTCGGTACGCACGTTTGCTTTGCTTGAAGGCACTGGCCGAAGTGTTAAGGAAATTAGAAAACAAAGATAAATTTTTGACCAGATGACCATTGACCGTCCATTAGTTCATTTGTCGAAAACCACAACTAACAATTTATTAACAGTGGTCAAACCTAGGTCCAACAAATTGGGAAATAATGATAATAATGTTGGCTCTCACTACCCGGTCGTTGCGACGTTGTCATCAAGAAGATAACGCTCTTGTTATTAAGTTTACTATAAAAATGTTTAGTGAAATATTTAGTTACTCTTTTTAGTTTTTTTATGAGTTCTTCAATATTTAAGTATTTTTTAATTTGTCAGAGAAAATGTAGTAAATATTTATTATATGTTTTCTTAGTTCTTATAAATAGTAACATTTACGAGTCTGAAAATTTTGCATAGCTGTAGATAAATAACATTAAAATTATAAAGTTTTTACTTAGTTAATAAAAACATGTATGATGATGTTTTATTAAAAAATTATTAGACCTTCAAAGATTATGTTATAAAGTGGTTAGGCTACGATTTTTTTTATGACTCCAAATTGTTGTACAATCTGTCTGTGAAAGCAGATATTAAATACATCTTATGAAAAATACTTAAAACTATTTCTTAAATAACTAAATTATGAATTGAAGAGAAGTGCTCCTATGAGCACACTCAGAAACTAACTATAACATGTGTAATATAATACAATTTATATTTATATAATATATGATTAAAAAAGACAGCAATTTAGACGAAGCTGGTTGGGAGGTCTGCAGGTTTGAACCTTTTCAGTCTTCTTCGCTCTTCATCATCGTCAAAGGGCGTGTTTGCCAGTTGATTAGGGTGTGTTATCATCTTGTTTGCATGTTTGTCACTGATAGTTGTGATTTCTTGCCGTACGGTGGGTATGCCTAGGTCTGTGTGTATAATTGCGTTGGAAACATACCAAGGTGCATTTACTATAGCTCGTATGACTTTATTTTGGAATCTTTGGACGATTTCTATATTTGACTTACTAGCAGTGTTCCAGAGTGGGATTCCATATTTCCAGATTGGTTGTAAAATGGTTTTATAAACTAATAATTTACTACAAATTATTGTCAGTTGTTAATACGGAGTTTCTACCCAGGAGCCAATACATTTGACTGAATTTCTTCCCTAGTAGTTTTCTCTTGTTAAAGATGTGTGTACGCCATGTCAGATTTCTGTCTAAGTGAGGACCGAGATATTTCATGTAATCCGTGTGCGGTATGGGAGTTCCGTTTAACGTTACACCTGGACAGTTTCCATGCTTCAATGTAAATGTTATGTGAGTTGCTTTGGTTTCGTTTGCTTTAATCCTCCAACGCTGAAGCCATTCTTCAAGATGAGTGAGGTGTGTTTGTAAGTTTTGAGAAGCAGTGATGGGATCTTCGTGCGATGCCAGTATGGTTGTATCGTCTGCAATAATTGTTTGAGGAGTTTCAGGTAAATCTGCAGTGTAGAGGGAATATAGTATTGGACCAAGAAGACTTCCTTGCGGCACTCCAGATAGGACTGGGAGGATGTTAGAGTAAGCTTCTTGATATTTAATTCGAAAGGTTCTATTTGTAAGGTAGGATCTTAGTAGGGCATAGATTGGGCGAGGGAAGCTACTTTTAAGTTTGTAAAGCAGTCCGGTTACCCAAACTTTATCGAATGCTTGACTTATGTCTATGCATACGGCTGAATAATATTGTTTAGCTTCGGATACGCAGTTGATTTGATGGACTAATCGGTGAACTTGTTCTAGAGTGCCATGTTGTTTCCGAAAGCCAAACTGATGATTTGGAATGAACTGCTGTTAATCAATGAGTGGTGTTATTCGATTTAGGATAATTTTTTCTAAAACCTTTGAGAGAGTTGGGAAAAGGGTGATCAGCCTGTAGGATGAGACTTCATTGGGGTTTTTGCCAGGTTTTGCTATCATCACAATTTCTGCGACTTTCCACTGACAAGGAAAATGTTCAATTTGCAATGCTGCATTGTAAATATATGTCAGTATTTTATATCCTTTTTCAGATAGTTCCCTCAGTACTTTGCCTGTGATAAGTTCAAATCCAGATGCCTTTTTGGTATTTAATCCACTTATAATTGTTTCTACTTCCCACTGATTTGTTTTTTTGATAGGTAAGGACATCTGATGAGGGATATTCAAAATTAACAGTATCAGCTTCTATTGTTTGTGACTGAGTTGGATTAGGTTGAAAAACCTTGGTTAAATGTTCCGCAAAAGTTGTGGCTTTTTGTTGATCAGTCCTTGCCCAGGTATTATCTTATTTCCTTATTGGTGGAATTTGTAGTTGTGGATGTTTGAGTTTTCTCGTGGCTTTCCAAAGGAATAATCCGTGGCTTCAGTCGGAGTTAGTTCTTTAAGGTAGTCTTGTATTGATTCGTTTCTAGCCTTGAGCAGTAACTTTTTAAGTTCTTTTGCAAGCTTGTTATATTTTTGCTTATCGGATGGAGCCTTTGTAAGTTGCCATTTCTTCCGAGCTTTCCTCTTTTCGACCAGTTTTTCTTTTAGTATTATGGGACATTCCTCTTTTACACGAGGCTCTTCAGCGTCTGGTGTAGATTGTCATGCAGCCTGTTGTATGGCTTTAGTGAGATTTTCAACCTCGTTCTCTAAGTCTAAAATAGTTTTGAGAGGAATTTCTAGATTTATTAAATGATCTAAATTCTTTCGAAAAAGGTTCCAATCCGTCTGTCGGCTATATTGTGACGGTTTTTTGGGTTTGCCAAGTACCGAGTTTAATGTAGAGACTGTTATCGGTGTGTGATCAGAGTTAAGTTCGAGACATGATTCAATTAAGAATTTTTTGTGTCCATACCTTTTACAATGCAAAAGTCCAGTAAATCTGGCAGTCTACTGCGATCGAAGGGCCAGTATGTGGATTGTCTTGTTGTTAGGTAACTTAAATTATTTTTTTGAATGGAGAGTAAAAGCTCTCTGCCTTTAGTTGAGGTGGTTCTTGAACCTCAGGTTGTATGTTTTGCATTGTAGTCACCTCCAACTAAAAATCTAGTTCCCAACGTTTTAAAGAATGTAGTAAAGTCTGATTGTTTATTATTGTGCCGAGGAGGACAGATAATGTAATTTCTCCTGTGGTATCCTCTATGCGTACACTAGTGGCTTGTATGTTGGGAATTTTGTATTCCGTTCGTTCTTGATATTTAATTGTGCGCTTAATAATTATTGCTGTGCCCCCATGTCCTGTATTATCAGGGTGATTTGTATTACACACGTTGAAATTTGGAATTTTAAAAAGGCTTCTATTGGTAAAATAAGTTTCTGAAATTAGTAGTATGTTAGTAGATGTTAGCATCTTGGATAAATAGTTTTACTTCTTGTGCATGCTGGCACAAGCCATTGGCATTCCATATCGCAATTTTTAGTAAATGTAGCCGTTATTTATTAATAAGCTTAGACATGAGGTTTACTAGTGTACTCATTTGATCCATTAAAGTTTTCATCATTTGGCGAAGTTCTGTTAAGTCATTTGAGGTTGAGCTGTGACAATATGTGCTGGTTGACTATCTTGCATTACCGGCATGTTGGGTTGCATTCTAGTTGCTTGTGCAAACATTATTCCCTGTTGAGTAGGTCGAATTGAAATTTTTCGTTCTCTTAAGGTGGGGTAGAATTTCTGTTGTAGCTGTTTATGAACTATGCAACCTCTGTAATTTGCGGGATGTGATTAATTGCAATTAACACATTTAACGTTAGAGTCTTTTACCTTTCTAGGGCATTCAGTTGTTAGATGTTCTGCGGTACATTTTACGCATTTTGGCTTATTTCTGCAAAAAAATTTGGTATGCTCATATTTTTGACAGCGTTTGCACTGTGGTATTTGCGTTTTGTATGTGGGGCCTCAACTGTACTTTGGAATTTAGGAGAAGGCCAATCTTGTAGATATCCTTATTATTATCATTTGGTTTGAGAATAATGAAGATCGTGGAATTTTATTGTTTCGTTTTACATTCCATATGTTTGTTACATGATGACCTTTCTCAAACAGACATTTAGTTATTTCAGTGGTTTCTGTTGTTGGATGAATGTTTTTAAGTACTACTCTCAAGCTTCTTTCAGTTTTCGACTTATACTTATAAAATTCGGTGTTTTTTTCAATTAGTGCCTTTACAATAGTTGTGTATGTCATACTTTCAGTAGGTTGCACCTTAACTTGATCATTGTGTAGTGCTTTGATTACAAATTTGTCTTTAGCAATGTTGTTTAATAGAACAATGAGCGGTTTCATTTGTTTTACTCCTGATATAAAGATGGGAGGCTACGATATTAAATTCTTTACAAAGGTATGTAATGATCCTAAGCCCAGTATATAAGAACTAAGAATGGTCGTCCCATAAAATGTTTATTAGAAATTATGGAGAATACAAAAAATACGTATTTGCCTTTGATGAAAATCTACTAAAGGCAGAAGATAACGAACGCAATTTACATAAGCTTATACAAAAATATTAAGTCTCAGAAAATATAAAATCGTTTTATATTTAACACCTGCGCTACCAATTTAATACAAAAAGGGGCTCTCGTATTGTATCCAGATAGGAAATTTGTTGGCCATTTCAAGATCTCGGAACAAAAAAGCACAAAACTTAAAATTATAATGTTTGTTCTTTCTAAAATGTACTATACGCTATATTAGTCACATTTTTAAAGTGATTGTTTTTATTTTGAAAATATTTTATTAAAGTTATTTTTTGTTAATTTGTCATTGTTGCAGGTTTAGACTTTTTGTGATACTAGCATTAAAAAAATAGACACTGTGCAGGGTTGACATTTTTACATTCTTCATTTGGTCTATAATAAAGCAACGCGGAATGATATTTGTACAGTAATTGTAAAAGAACTAAATATTTCACTGTGACATATACAGGAATTTTTTAATTAATGTTTTTATTGTAATTTTAATAAATAAATGAACAAGACTGCCAACAATTTCTTTGATATATGCATACGAAATTTGTTATTTTTAAAGAAAAATTCCCCGGCTGTCTTATGCTTCAAATTATAACTAGAGGTTGTCTAATTCTCTTACTTATATTTCCATTTACAGTCTTTTTTGTACATCACGACCTTTGAGCCACAGTTATGTTACTAATCTCACAGTGAAGCTAAGGTTACAAATATAGTATGACTGTGTAAATTCAATGCTATAAAATAGTCGTGAGATCTTCTAGTAGTAATGAAAAAACGTATATACTTAAAAATTTATAAAAACTTTGTTTACTTTTTATTATATTAACGCATATCATGAAAATATTTAATAGATTTTCCTTGTCTTATTTGTCAAAGAAGGAAACAGAGACATAACGGTAGTGGGGGCGATGAAAAGACAATTAAACTACAGGGAAGGGTTTTTGTCATCAGTCTTCAAAGCAGTCCCAAAAAGTAGATTTAACAAACTCTCACTATGAGCACAGATTAAAATAGCAAAGTTTTAAAACGCTCTTAAACAAGTAGTTAAAATATGTATAAAGAAAGCTCAATTACAACCAGCTTTAAACGTATGCGCCATAGTTGATATTTTTCAAGTATTTGTAAAGAGTTTCTTATTCCAGTAATGTGTGTTATTTTGTCAAATCTTGGGCTTTTTCACATAGTGCCTGTTTATTAGGTACAGCATTGAAAAAGTGTCATCCTATCATAAATATGGCTAGTAGGGTTTTGAAGGCAAAATATAATACGTTTCTTTTTAATTACCCAAGGCTTGTGAAAACTTCCTACTACATAATTTTAATAGTGTATAATTTTGTTTTGCAAAAATTCACAATATTTAAAATATTATATACTGTGGAATCTAAAGTAAATACTTTATTTAATATTTAAATTTATTTATACAAACTTATATATTAAGTTTCCACATTTTAGCAAATTTTAGAGACTATGTCTCACAGTTTATAAAAAAATAAGGTGTTTCAAAAGGGTTACTTCTTAATAATTTTTTTTATTTTAGAAGCTTGTATTCTTATTTGGGATAGCATAAAGATTTGATTCACATTTAATGATTTTCCTTTGTCATTGTTCTCATCAAGAAACAAAACTTTTTAACCATTCTATTTGTAGTAGAAATAAAGGTATTACTATTTACTGTTTTATCAAATAATATGTTAGTTGTTCCTTTTTTAAGTTGCCCACATAAAATCTTTTAATATTAGAAAAATATCCACTATGATAAATTATTTTAATATTGAAATAAATGTTTAATTATTTGTTTACAATTAGTGGTTTATTAAGAGAAAAATGGATACGAACACGACAATAAAACAAATTTATATTACTTTATATTATGGAATTGTCTCATAATTTTAATCTACTGGGAAAAAAATTATATAGAAAACTTTTTAAAAATACAGTACTAATAAATAATTTAAAATTAACATAAAATAAATGTTAAAAAACTTGTTTGTGTAATATAAATTTGGTTGTTAAATTTATTTGTTAAACTTAATAACATGACGACGCTCGATAGTTCTATAATAGGCTTTACTTATTTTTTGTTTTGGTTTTGTTACAAAATTTTCAAGAAGATATATTTATTTGTATTGCAGCTCCAAATAACATTTTGGTATTATGCTTTATTATAGTACAATTCTTAAAATTATTTAAATGTTAATATTTATAAACCAATTCTACTGGCTTTCTGCAAGCCGCTCTTTTGGTTTGTTTTCTGTAGCTGAATCATAAAAATCACAATACTTGAGAAAGCAGTTTTTATTCTAAATCAAGCGCTCTTTGTCATTAGCAAATCACAATATACAAATGTAAAAGCAGATTTAAATCTAGTTGGCCACAGTATTACCTTAAGGGTTAACAACATTGTAGACCCCCCCAAAAAAGCGTTTTTGACATTTTTTTGCATTGAACGAAAGGTAATAAAAATTTTTTTACAGTATCTTATTAGGCATATATTGAAGAAAAAATATTGTTGAAAATATTTTGAAATGGCGGCTCTGGAGCCATTCTCCCAAGGCAGATTGGCGTCGAGGCGCTCCGCGGCACGCACTAGAACTAGCGCAAATTTGAATTTGGAGCGAAATAAAAATGTTTTTCTTAATTTACATAAGTGTAGCTAAACAAACACGTATTGATTTTTGTGTAATTGGCAAGTATTTGAAGTTAGGTGTCTGATTTTTAACGAAAAAAGGGCAAATATTTGTTTATAAAATTTTTTCTAATTATTCTATTGAAAATTCTGTTTTTCTTCAAATATTGTTTTAAGATGTGATTAAAGTTTCAAATGAAAACATTAAAAATTGATCCAGTTATGATGCGTGTCGTTTTGAAAAATGGTATTTCGAGAAAAACGCCTTTCATGTTTTGAAAATAGTGCCATTTAGCTGCAAGCCAGACTGACTTACTACCACTTAAGGAATTTGTTATTGAACTCTTTCCTTCACGATATGCATGTGTAGTACCACATAATTTACTAAATGTCAAATTTTGACAGATTGTAAAGTTCCTCAATAAAAAAAAAAGTTTTGAAACGAGTTTTATATAAATTTTGTTTCAGATTTTTTGACCGATGTTGGAAACAGTTCTTTTGTACCTTTTTTACCCTTGTATCCTTTTTTGCCTTCCATTTTTACTTGTAAGTACTTTTACTTAAAAAAACAATTTCATACAAAAAATTCTATTACGAACTATTGCGTTTGGGAAAAGCCGCGATATTCCAAAGAAATTTTTTTTCCATCTATAAAACTTTTGCTAGATATTTTACAAGGTTTACAGTATCTGTTAAGCCAAAAAAATCATTTTTTAAAATTATACAGTAGTATCGCCCTTAATTTCATAATTCTTTCCGTGCCAATAATTTTTTCAAAACTGATCGTTCAATTTTGAGTTATAATAATATAAAGAATATTGAAGCTTCCATAGCATTGTTTGGCAATATTGGTACCATGTGCAAAATTTCTATAATGCACCTTCCTATATGACCATAAATATTAAAACAAAAAAAAGAATTAAATAAAACTCCTTGCGAGTCGTAACAAATAATCAAACAAGATTACACTAACCAAACTAAAGTACAGGGTGTCCAGAAAGGGTAGGGGGTATTTTTATCTGCGTCGCTGATGTAACGGCGCGGTTTGAAAGGGCGCGGTAAGGATAGGTTATTGCATTGCTCTTTGGAGATATAGTAGCCATGGAAGTGTACCCGGGAGACCATCGGAATGATAATGGATTCAAATGTTTGAAAATACCGGTTTGACTGTAAAAATTCGCAATCAAGATCGCCCGCGCTGTGTTCAAAGCCAACAAACGATTGAAGAAGTAAGAGTTTCAGTGTGTAAAAATCCGTCTCAATCAGTTTGCAAACGCAGTCAAAAACTTAACATTAAAAAATCGTCGTTGCACAGGATTCTTAAGCAAGATTTACAACTTACAGTCTACAAAATTCAGTTTGTTCAAAACCTGAACGTTATCGACTATTCTCTCCGGCTGAATTTTGAAAATGAAATGCTTCAACGTTTAACAACATTCGAAAACATTATGTTTAGTGACAAAGGAAACTTTCACTTAAATGGCCACGTAAACAAACACAACTGCTTCTACTGGGCCAACGAAAATCCAAGACAGATTCATGAACGACCATTACATAGTCCAAATGTGATTGTGTGGGCTTCCATGTCTGGTGAAGGCATCGTTGGGCCTTAATTTTTTGAGCAACAGTAAACGGTATTGCGACATGTTAAGAAACTTTTTGGTTTCGCAACTGCAGGAGTTTGAAAGTTTTAATGTGAAATATTGTTTCAACAAGATTGAGCCACTTGTCACACCTCAAACCAATCCCTTGAGGTTGTCATTCAACTTTTCCCGGAAAAAGTGATCTCTCGTCGAAGCACCATCAACTGGCCTCCGAGAAACTCTGATCTTACACCCCTTGATTATTTCTTTTTGGGATGCCTTAAAGAGAAAGTGTATGCAAACAAACCACGAACTCTACTAAATTGAAGCACAATATCCGCACTGAAATGGCCACTGCATCCAGAGAAATGTGTAGACGCGTGGCGGCTAATTTCCGTGTTCGGTTATAGGAGTGCCAGCAGCGCGAGGGTCAACATTTGGACAAGATAATCTTCGGCACTTAATTTTCCAAAACTTTGTCTAAAACTTAAAAATAAGAAAATATTTTTCTGACTTGTAGTGGTTTTTTTATTGAATTTACAAATACTCCCTACCCTTTCTGGACACCCAGTATTAGCCAAAAGTGGCTAGTTCATGATAGTCGAGTTTTTTTAGATTGGACGACGACGCTTTTAGAAAAGGTTGTAGAAACGATATTTGCAAATACTGTAGGAGTTATTCCACTAACTGTTGATAGTAGAGGACGACAAACACATCTATATTTATTTATAGTAACCAAAAAATCTTTACCCTAATAATATTTATTATCATTTTTTGTGTAGTTTATAATTTACACTTACGGGGCAAGGACAAACACAAGATATATGTAAAGCCCTAATTTACCTAAAAAACGAACGCTGATGACAAGGTCTCAAAGAAGACTTTATGGTAATATCTATTAAAAACTTATATCTCTATTGATAAATTACTGACATATTAAGAAAAAAACAGTTACTGGTTGGGATACAAAGTTTGTCAAAGAAATAATAGCAGCTACTGTTAATAGCGCTTTTTTTAAGAAAGAGCTATATCCGAAGAAATGTTGCTTAGACGCTATGATAAGTATATAATCATGACAGAAAAACTGTGACGTATAAATAATCATTAAAAGAAAATACAAATTTTACTTTAAATGCCGTAAGTTAAAGCTACAAATAGTTTGAATTGTCTAGAAAATTCTGAACACTGCCTACTGTAAAGGATGTAATAACGCTTCTAATATATATTGCTATTGTGTGAGAAAAAGTGATCTAAGAAATACAAAAATATTATTATTCTGAAAAAATGTATATGCTTAAAAAACTGCTAGAAGAATTGTTTGCATCGATGTTATTCCTAAGTATTCTTCTCAGTTTTAGTCAATAGCAAACACTTTACAACCGAAAATTTTAGATCTCTTTCAATGCCCGAATCGCATAAAAAGATTTTGGGTATTCTTAATAATCACCGTAAAACGTAAAGATAATTAAATATACTCTCTCTTCTACTAGATTTATTGACGCAAAAGTAGAAGATAATGAAGATTACATTAATCGCAGCCACCTTATAATTTTTCAATAGAATCTTCCTATGGATATTAGATAGGACACTGACTCCTGCAGGGCACTGATGAAAAATTTGTTTGCAAAGACACTACGGATCTTTTTACCACTTTATTTCTCCCTTAAACTAAATCCGTAAAAATATTAAAAGAAATTGCAAAACTTTTTTGCGAATTTATTAGATTAGAAAATTTAGAAGCAGAAACCAAATTATGTTGTATTATGTATATGTAGAAAAAAAGTTGAAAGGTATGACAATTTTTTTTTTTTTAATAGAACTTTTACCTGCTCAACAATATACATTGTTATGCAAGGTATGTTTGACAATTAATACTTAACGAAGGGAAATAACAGAATGGTACCTAATAACCACTTGAAATAGCTGTGTTAATAGTCATTTGGATTTACCATTTGATCACATAGTTAATTGAGAATTAATTGCACTTAGACATCAAGACTATCACTTACGTATTTTGATCAAATAGTTATTTGGAGATTAGTCCGCACTTAGTCATCACCACTATCACTCAAGTATATGTCTTGGGGTAACTTTCGTTTTAATCGTCTATGAATACTTCTTTGGCCTAGTTCATAGAAGGTGGCACCATTGCAGTTGGTAACGTTGTCATGGAAGGTTTTAGTCAGTTTTGCAATATGTTCTTGAATTGTGGGCATGTTTAATTCGTGATGAAGTTGTTGATTTGTAATGAACCACGGGGCGTTGACTGTTGTTCGAAGAATTTTATTTTGTAACGTCTGGATTCGGCTGAGATTGGTTTTGGAAGTGTTAGCCCATATCACACATCCGTACAGAATCAATGGACGTATTAGAGATTTATACAAGAGCGTCATGCATTCGATTTTCATAGTGGACTTTTATTTATGATTGGGTAGAGCTGGATTAAACGCGTGTGGCCTTCGTTCAGCTTTTTAATATATGGTATTTCCATGTGAGCCGAGTATCGAGATGGATACCCAGATATTTCACGGCTCGTCTTTGGCATTCCATTGTATAGTATGTCCATTGATTGTAATTAACGTTGGATTTTTGATAATTCTAAGTGTGAATATTTTCGTAGTACACTTGGAATGATTAATTGATAGATTCCATTTCATGAACCATCTGCTTAGTGTATTGGCGGCAGTTTGTAAGTCGGCTATTGCTTGCTCTAAGTTTTGATTTCTGGTTAACACGACCGTGTCATCTGCGAACATTGCTAGGTTTGCATTGGGAACAGGAAAGTCATGCATGTAGATGTTGAATAAAATGGGACCTAGAATACTCCCTTGTGGAACCCCTGCATGTATAGCTCTAGTAGTTGATAAGCTTGCCTGTATCTTGATTGCATATGTACGATTTCCTAGGAACGAGAACAATATGGATTTTATGTACTCAGGTAGTTGAAGACGTACTATTTTATATTTTAAGCCATCGGTCCACAGTCGATCGAATGCTTCAGCTATGTCTAAAAACAAGGCAGTAACGTATTGTTTGCTTTCAAATCCTCGTTCGATTGTTTCGATCATGCGCTGTAGTTGATGGCAGGTGGAGTGGCCTTTTTTGAATCCAAATTGAAAGGTGGGAACAATACTCAGTTTTATTACCTCTTCATTAAGCCGGCGATATATGACGTTTTCGAAAAGCTTCGAGATTGTAGTTAGAAGACTAATAGGTCGATAGCTAGTAATATCTTTCTTGTCTTTGTTTGGTTTGGGAAACAGTAGAATAATTGCATGTTTCCATGCATTCGGAAAATAACCAATCCTTAAGCACGCATTAAATGTGGTTGCTAGGTATGCCAATGCTTTTTTTGTAAGCTTTTTATGTATGACATTAGGTATTTTGTCATATCCTAGCGATTTATTTATTGGAAGACTTTTGATTATTGATGCGAGTTCTCTAGGTGAAGTTGATTTGAAGTTTGGTTCTATGATTGGCTGGTGAGTTTCTACATAGTTGATGACAATTTTGGAAATATTAAAAGAAGCTATTTCTATTTCTACTTTCAATGTAACAAAAAAACATATATTACAGTGCGAAATGTAAATATATGACCACAAAATATTTACTAAATGCATCGTTTATTGAGTATATATAATAATAACCATTACTGAAAAACTTTAAAAACAAAAGCTCTAAATAGATTTATCAAAGATGTAAAATAATTTTAATTATTATAAAAACTCCTAGTAACGTAATACATTTTTATTTAACAGATACTGTCAAGTCATCAACTTAATCTGTTTTGCACTAATATTATATAATTAAGTACTTCTATTGCACATATTTTGAAGTTTTGTATTAATTATTTCAAGAACTTAATTGTCAGAGTACTACGGATTTAATAAAGTGGATTTTCTTAAAAAATTCGTGAACATTTCGAAGTACTATACGTACTCGTCTTTTAACAAAGGAATAATATAATCATAAATCAGACTTCACCACTGCTAGAATCAGTTTCGTTATTACTTCAACCTGAAATAATGCACTTTTAGGATGTAGCCTTCGTTATCCTAACCCCTAATTAATAATATTTAGCCTAAAGTATTAATTTGAATCAATTTCAGCTTACCGCTCCTTGATAAAAATCCTGTATTTAACGCATATCATATTTTTCATCAAATTATTGCTTTGCATGCGTTATGTTCTCATTCCAGATTTATTTTTTGCTCAATCACAAAACTTGCCATTGTTGCTTTGGACTTAGACGACACTCTTGTTGTTTATTCGATTTACGAATGTTTGAATGTTTTTCATTCTAAAGTTGGACCATGAAATGTTCAAAAGAAATTAGTTTTTTAATAAAAACTAATTTCCGTAGTAACCTACGGTGCTGGTTTGTGTTGGAAACAAAAAATTAAATAATACAAAATGGTAAATACAGCGCTTAACTTAGAAAAAATTAAAAATGAAAACCATAGATAATGACGACTATTTAACAAATAACAGTCAACAAAAAAGGAGCCTCAAATAAAGCGAAGGGCTATTTTGAGATAAGAAAAAACTGTAAAAACTATTACAAAAGAAAGAAGATTAATTAGCTGTAATTTTAAATATAGTAAAGAGTATTAATGATGACCGTAAAGATACAAGAAAGAGATGCAAATTATAAAATAGAATCTAAAGTTTTTATCAAACAAATAATAAAGTTATAGAAATAAAAAAAATTAAAGAAAGGAATCCAGGAAATTAAAATCTTCAAATGGGATATGGAAGAAAAATAAAGAAATCCTTTAAAAATAAAACAAAAACAGAATACAGAAGGGCAGAATAGAAAAATAAAAATAGACAAATTAATAAACAAATATTATATTAAAAAGAGTTTAAGAAAATATTAATTAATTTGAGTGCTAAATCAAATTATCAATTAAAGCTTTACAAATTTATTTAGTAGCATAAGACAAATAAGTGGTAAATTTTCTCATAATCATTTACATTTCTTCAATAGTGTAGGGCTCCAACTCGGACTCTTTTGACCGCCTCCATTCTCCTTAACACCTAAACAAACAATGAACGAATGGTGTCGTGATGGACTGCATTTCATTAATTATTAGCTCGCTTTTATAATATAGGCAAATTCCTTGAAGATAGTGGATAGCATTGTACCTAATTCAAGATACTTTGATCGATTAAAGGTTAAATGAACGGACTGGCCATGGGAGAGCTTTCACTTTGTTTTGTTAAAAACAGTTTAATGCGATACATGGCTTACCGTGTTGAAGATTGTTTCAGGCTTATAACGAAGGAAAGAAACTACTATTGGTTATAAACTTTATTTATGTAGGTCTGGCTTATAATATTGTCTTTGACTCTGACAAAAGGTAACCTGCTATCACAACGAATAGCTCTCTATATCATAATACCCATAGTTGGTGTTATGTCTCTCATACGAATGCTGTCTTCTTGCACCCCTTCTCCATATCTACGTTGTATTAGTATTTAATATCATTTTGATCTAAATAAATAAATAAACATACGATTATATGCTATTTGTATGTTTATATATATATATATATATTGGTCATAATCAAATTAACAATCAGAACGTAATACAATCAATCAATGTTCTATAAGCTAATGTGATGACATTTGACGTGACGGGGAGTCCATCCAGCGATGTTATACCGTTTCATTAGAGTTGCACTCCTTTAAGATCACTGAGCCATTTCTTTATTTTTAATCTTCTCGGTGGGGGATCCTGATGAAGGTTGGATGCAAGGGTGTTGGGATGGGCGTGCAACCGCGCAAAGTTGGTGTTACTTCTTTTGGTACGTTCTTCTTCTACCGTTGTGGTTTGTAGGTCCGTATGCAGGGTCAAGTTGCTGACATACCACGGAGCATTTGCTAGCAGTCTGATGGTTTTGGATTGTAGGCGTTGAATAATGTTAACATTGAACTTCCAAGAGCAGCCCCATAGCTCAATGCCGTAAGTCCATATGGGCCTGATTACTGTTTTGTAGAGTAGGAACTTGTTTTCAAGGGAAAGACACGACTTTTTACCAAGCGCCCAGTACATTTTCTTGGTTCGCAGATCAATCTCTTTACACTTTTTCAATATATGAGACTTCCAGGTGAGTCGTCGGTCTAAATGAAGATCTAAGAAGCGGGCTTCTGTTGCTTGAAGAATGGGTACGTTGTTCAGAAAAACTGGGGGGCAGTCGGAGTGATTTAAAGTGAAGGTAACGTGAGTGCTTTTCGTTTCATTGACCTTGATTCTCCATTTAGTAAGCCAGGTCTGAAAATGAGTTAGATGGGTTTGTAGGTTAGAGGATGCTATATGAGGATTGGTATGACTGGAAAGGAGGTCAGTGTCATCTGCGTATGTGCCTAAGTATGTATTATTTGTTGTGGGAACAACTGAGGTATATAGTAAATATAACAGCGGTCCAAGGACACTGCCTTGAGGCACACCTGAGGTGATTGGTCGGAGGTCAGAATAATGTTGGCCATATTTGATTTGGAAGTAGCGATCATTCAAGTACGATTTTAGCAAAAGGTAGTATTCATTTGGCAGTAGTTCTTTAATTTTGTATAATAGGCCATCATGCCACACATTATCAAATGCCTGTTTAATGTCTATAAAAACTGCAGGGCAGTAAGATTTGGCGTCGAGGGCCGCACTGATGATATTTACAAGTCGATGGCATTGCTGAATCGTGGAATGATACCATCTAAATCCAAACTGATGGTCTGGTATGCAGTTTTCCAGTATGTCACTATCATACAGTCTTTTGATTATAATTTTTTCTAACAGCTTAGAGAGTAGTGGCAGGAAACTTATTGGACGGTAAGAGGCAACATCTTCAGCAGGTTTACCAGGTTTTGGTATTAGAATAATTTGCGCAAATTTTAACAATGATGGCCAATATTGGCATCTCAGTATGAAGTTCAACAGGTTTCGTAAAAACGTTATACTGTTTTTGGACAGTTCAGTAAGCACCTTAGCTGTAATTAGGTCATACCCAGAGGCTTTGTTATTGTTTAGATGGCGAGTTTCATCAAGCACCTCAGTATAGGTGAAGCTTTTGATGGGCAGCGACATTTGAAGTGGCGTCTGAAGGAAGTCTTGAATCTCAACATCGGATACAGTAGAGTAGGGGGTGAAAACTTGGGCAAAGTGCTGGGCGAAGAGATTTGCTTTTTCTTGATCTGTCTTCGCCCAGTCATTATTTAGTTTTCTTAAATGTGGATTAACAGCCTGTGGTCTTTTATTAGCTTTAGAAATTTTCCAGATACTGTGGTCGGCTGGGGACAAGGAAGTTAGATAGTGTTAAAAAGTTTCTTGCTTGTGCAGTTTGAGTTTATTCTTGAGGGCATTGGTTAGTCTATTAAATATCGTTTTTTAGCTGCGTTTCGAGTCCTGTGCCATTTAGATCTCGCCCTCCTCTTTTGCTTGATGAGTTCAAGGATTTCATTGGGAATATTTCCATCCTGTCGTACCGTATTTAGAAGTTTGGGCGTAGCCCTCCAGGCTGCACAGTAGTGATGAAGTGTTCTGTGGCTTTTTCTATATCACTAGGGGTGCGCAGGCTGATGTTGGTTTGGAGATTTTCTTGCAAAAACCTTCTGAATTCGTCCCAGTCGGTGTTTTGGTTGTATAGGGATGGTCTAAGTTGTCTTTTAATAATTGTAGTGCTAATTGTAGCAATGACTGGTGTATGATCGGATGATAGGTCAGTGCTGCTGACTATATCTGTATAGGTAGAGCATATACCTTGGATGATAAAAAAGTCCAGTAAATCAGGTACCTTATTTAGATCCGTGGGCCAGTACGTAGGCTCTCCGGTGAATAGGTAGCCATAGTTTTCTTCGCGGATGAGTTCATATAAAGCTCTGCCTCTGGTAGTTATTAGACGAGAGCCCCAGTATGTATGTTTGCAGTTATAGTCACCTCCACATATAAAGTTGTTGCCAAGAGATTGAAAGAATGGCTTGAGGACGTTTTTGGAAAGTCTATGCCTGGGTGGGCAATACGCAACAGAGATTACTAGCGGATGTGATAATTTGTAGACTTGAATAGTAGTTGCTTGGAGCAACGGTTCTTCGTACTTTTCCAGTTCATTGTGAGCGATTGAGCTCCGTATTAACATAGCTGTGCCTCCGTGCGCTGTACCGTCAGGATGTTCTGTGTTATAGCATGTGTAGTGTGATATTCTTAGAAAAGACCTGTCTGTAAAGTGTGTCTAAGATTTAAATAGGATACCTATATTATTTAGCTTTAAAAATGGTTTAATTTCATAGATTTTTGACAGGACGCCATTAGCATTCCATAATGATATACGGAGTGAATTAGCCATTATCTTACAAGTTTACTTATGACTGTGGACAATATGTTTATTCCCATGTTGTTTTGTTGCATCAGTTGTGAAAACATAGCTTTAAATTCTTCTAGAAATTTTTGTAGGGTTACATCTTGGGGTTGTGCTTGTGTAGTGTTTGTATTTCCTTGCACGGCCTGACTATGGGTTCATGGGTTGTGATGAAGGGAAGATTGGGTGAGTTTGATGAAGTCGTTGTTGGATCATGTTTGATGTTGTAGATCGAGTTTGTAAGGATGTGTTGGATCTTAATTTATTTTAAAGTTCCTTATGTACGGTACAGCCTCGATAATTAGCCGGGTGCTTTCCGCCACAGAGAGCACATTTGGCGGGAAAGTCTTTTGTCTTCTTACAAGATCGGGTATCATGTGAGCCGCCGCATTTTACACATAGAAATGGGCGGTTACAGTACGCCTGAGTATAGTTATACTGTTGGCACCTCATACACTGTACGATTGTTGTATTTCTGTGTGGTGGTTCGACCTTTATAATTTGGTTTTGTAAAAACCTGAGGTTATAAATGTCTTTGTTATTTGGCGCAGGTTCCAAGTCTGCAAAGAACATTGGCAAGGACATCTTTGTTATTCAGTGTTTAATGTTGGTTACAAATCTCACTTTGTTACCGTTCTCCTCCAGTAAATCGGCTATTTCTTTTGTGGGAACAGAGTGGTGTAATATATGATGTTAGATTCTTTCATGAGTGTGATTAGCTTGCGATATATATCAGCCGTGTTGGCAGATATCTTAATTACGTTATCACCCACTGCTTTAGTTTTGAATTATTGTGATTCTGCAGCATCTGTTAGTGCTGCGACCATTAAAGTCCGTAACCCCTTGTACAAAGATTGGTGGTGGTTTGAGTGTTTTATTTTGCTGTGTGTTTCATGTATTTTCTATTTCAGCCGCATCAGTAAAATTTGTGCGGACCGAGTATCTGCTATTATCTATAGTAGGTATCATAGTGTTCGCTGATGCTGGTTGTTTAGATATTCGTTTACGTTTATTATTTCTGACACATTACCAATCTTTACTTGGTGTATTAGATAATTCAATATCGTTTTCAGAATCTGAGATATTCATGTTACTTATTGCATCGTTATTAAGTATGTTATTTGATTGCGTTGATGTGATATGGTTATGTATCTGTAACGGTGTTTGAGAAAATGTGTTTGGAAATTGTGTGTGGGGTATATATTGTTGGTTAATGAGTATGTAAGAAGCATTTATAACAGGAGATAGTGGTATTACCTGGTTTGTCGTCTGCTTGAAATTAATGGAAGGCTGGAATCCCTGTTGAGCGGTTGTTGGCTGTTAATAATAATAATTGCTGCTATTGTAATTCATGTTGATGACTTGCGATTAGTTCGCTGGTGTTTCAAAAATATATAACGTAAAAATAGTTTATATCAGCTGAGGTATACTGATATAGGTGACCTGAGGGTCAACGATTTTTGCGCGTTGCACTCACTTATCACTACGAGTTCGGAACACTTCCTTACTGCATGAAAGTAAATCACGGAATATCATTTGTATGTTACAGATGTTTTTGTTTGCGAGCAATCGGCATTGAATAGAGGAGATAAACAATTGATATTGTGTAATGGGTTACCATTGCTGAACTAGCGCACTTGAAGTCGTACTATGATCTATAATCGCAAACTTTAAAAGATGTCGATCCTCTCACTTGGTTGTCCTACGTACTGTTCCAAATCCCGATCTTTACAAATAAATATCTTTTTTGATCCACTGCTTCTATATTTGCGCTACTGTTATAGCAACTGACTATCCGTTCTCTTTTAAATTCGTTAACTTATTGATAGTGTACTATTTTTCGAGGACAAGTTATTCTTACATTTTGTAAGTTACACATATGAGATCCGAATGGCTAAAAATACTTCATGCTCATTTTACACATAATATCATTAGTGATATAACCAAATCTCAGATAAACATAAACATACGGTTTTCAAACTTCAGCTGCTTTCTTATTAAAGTATGTTTAATTCGATATATAATTTGTTTTTAAAGAATCTACAATTTCAATAAGCAGTAATGCACATAGAAAATAAGTCGATATTAGAGGGGAAATATATGCAAGCAGAAATAAAAAAATAGTAATAAAAAACTTTGGAAAAGGAAGCAAAACAATAGAATACCACAAGATTATTGTAAAAGGTAAAGCATTCAATTTAGAAATAGAAATCTGCCAAATAAAAGATAGTAGTGTAAAAATAAAGCAACAGAAACAAGAGGAAAGAGAAGCTAATAAAAGTAGCACAGACATAAAACACACAAACAGAGCATAAATAAGTCAAGAAAATCACAGAAAATACAAACAATAAGATCATTTAATGATAGGAAAAGGAAAGGAAAATAGTAAATGAAAAGAACAAACAAAAGTTAATTTCTGGGAGGGATTACAGAAGCAAAAAAGAAAAAATTGTAGAAAGGTTAAATAAGAAAAAACATAAAGAGAAAAAAAAATAAAATATACATAGTAACAAAAGAATATTAACAAAAGCATAAATTAGACGTAACAAATATATAGCGATGATAACTTCTTCGCAAATCTGCTTAACAAACTAAACTCAATCAATAATAGTATAATAATAATAATAATAATAATAATAATAATAATGATAATAATCATAATAATAATAATAAAGTGAAATCTTAATAGGCGAGTTAATAAGACAACAGAGGAATGGAAAAACATATAACTGCCCTAGGAGAGGAGAAACAAAAACAATAATAGGAAAAGAATAGTTCAGTCTAGTGTTAAAAATTTTACGTACAAGAATATTCACAAATACAGAAAAAAGGTACAGATTCGAGAAGACAAATCGATAACCGATTAATTTATAGTACATTTAAGAAAATGTTAAGAAATAAACAGTGTGGAGGTAAACCGAAAATCAAAACTTGAAAGAAATAGGGAAGGAAATATAATAAGCATCAAAAATAACACAAAATCAAAAGAAACGGAAGAAAATATGTAGAAAACTACCACCCAAGTCGGACTCAACTCAATAGCTTAAAAATATTAATTTTACATTAAATATAAGTCATTCACACAAGACCTCTTAAAATCAGACTTCGCTTGAATTTAATAATCAATGCATCAAATGTCAATCTAACAGTTCACAATAATTTTTAGATCCACTTTCATAAAAAATATAAATTAAGCATGTATTACTTACAACTAAAAGAACGCAAAAACAAATGCATTGAAGAATGAACCAACTCATCAACTATAAAGAGTATTTTTATTTGATTCATAATACAGAAAATTAAAATTAACTCTGTTCCTCTACAACGACGAATCCGCGGTATACGGTATATGACTCAATTTAAATTCGTTTAATATGTTTACGGAATATATTTTTTCCAGTATATTCTTACTTTAGACATCTTATATTTTAATTTATTTGTATTATATATTTATTAATTTTCTTCATTACATTACGTAAAATAAAGTTGATTGTAAATACCGTACAAAAACACGTTTACAATTTAAGTAAAGAACATAGAACTCAATTGGACTCCTTCGCTAATATGCACATGCAATTATATTCAAACACAAACACCAATGTTTACTTTAACAGCGCTTCGTGTTTGAGCATACAATGGATCAGATTATTTCGTGTAAATACACGTTGATGTTATTGTTGCTTTTGTGTAATGAACAAAACCCGACTCAAAAGTATAGTAAACCGAATATATATGTTATGATGTTCTAAACGAAAGCACTTTGTATAAATTCTGCACCATATTTTAAATTTTTAGGTTTTAATAATCAAGAGCTTTTTCAATACCTCAAGTATTTTTCGAAATTGTACCATACTTCACAAATGCACGTCGGCAAAAGTATTGTTTAATATAAAATGTATACTTATATATTCTTAAAAAAGGCAAAGAGCGATAAAGCCGAATTCATTGAAAATATAAAATCAATTACTTTCTGCAGCAATGTCGTCCATCCGTAATAATCAACGAATGTTTTTAGTCTTGTTTTAGTGTAAAAATCTTTAAATTATGTCCTGGCATAGTTTGAGCTGTTTTGGACTTTACAAACTAAATAAATAAAAATTTTAAATGAAAACTTTAAGAAAATTTGGAGAACTCTGTGGTAGCTAGTTTTAAAGTTTAAAATTGCATTTGTATAAATCTCAACATACGAAATAACATCGGAATTGTAAATACTTACAGTTTATAGCATTTACTAAATGTAAGCACTCTATAACTAACGTTTTCAATTGGAAACGTGCACAAACTCTATCCGCCAAGAGCATCAACTATAAACATTTAAATTTCTCTGGGTAATTGCGGATTCACATTTAGTATACCGTATGTTCAAATGTCATTTTCCTGAACAATGAAGTACATGTATTCCATAATCATGCAACGTTACCCCATTTAGTACAACATCCTAAAACAGTTCCACTCTCACAGGCGACGCAATTTAAATCAACAAAATCTTCCAGTCAACATACCGACAAACTTAGTTTATGTGAGCACACAGAGAATTGGTGAAAGTGATACATATCTAAACGACATAGATAATAATATTTCTCAAGAACAGCAGATGCTTTTTTTTTGTTTGTCGAGAGCCTTTTGATCTATGTCTTCGGTGGCACTGCAGCTCCTTGTTCCTTGTACAAGTTCCTTACTCGACAGTTGCTGTAATTTTTTAGAACTATTATTGGTTTTCCATATATAGTTTGCCCTGTGTAGCTAAAACCTTACACTTGCACAAAGTATAGACAGATGTCTTTGTGTATTTGCAATTTAGGTCTCAATTGTACGTACAACTTTATTTTCTTGACATGTCTTCTAAAAAATAATGCCCTATGAAGAGACTTATTATTAAAATCCCGGGGGTTTAGGAAAAAATACCTAAAATGCCTAAAAATGCTATTTTGACTATTTTTATTGATAAATGCCTTTTTTGATTATAACAGTTATAAATGCCTATTTAGTCACATAAATTTGGTTCTCATAGAATAAATAGCAGCAAAAAAAGTCCTATCTCATTATTATCTACATTAACTACTTGTTCCGGTAATCTGTTAATCCCTCACCGAGAATTCGACCTGAAAATGTATACTTACTTTACTATTAATACCCACTTTGTTTAGTGATTTGCATTTATTTTCATTTATTCTTACAAGAAGGTTTGCTTCTGCCACAAAGCCGAAAGTGTGCTTTTCTGTAATCGACAAATTAAATGAATTTGTGCGAGGGTTTGGAAGTGATATTTTTTCAACTGATGGTTCTGTGCTTTTTTGTAAAATTTGTGAGAAAAGTATTTTGTTACTCACCATACTGAAGGACTCTTTCATAAAAGAGTAATCGAAAAGAAAGTGGCCGCCCCAAAAGCTGAAAACGTTTGTGTCAACATTCAATCGACAATCTGAGTTTTTGTTTGACTTATATAAAGCCTTTGTGAGTGCTGGAATTCTGTTACGAAAATTACAAAATTTGACATTGCTATTATTTTTAGAAAAGCATGTCAAACAAAATTTACCAAATGAATCAACGCTCAAAAAAATTATCGACAGAGCTTACAAGTCCAGAATAGATGAAATTCGAAGAAACATAAAAGACAAGAAGATTTGGATATCAATAGGATTTATCTGTATATGTCCAAACAGATGCTACAGGAAGGTAAGTTAGAAATGGCAAACTTTAGCTGTATCAATACAACCTAATTTTGCAGACACATCGCCAATGTAATTGTTTAGATATTTGGAGCCAAACCAAGCATCTAAAATTTATTTGTTAGTACCAAATCTCTTGAGAAGGTAAATAGCACTACAATCGCACAATTATTCACGACTTCTTTGTCACTACTTTGGCCAGAGAAAATTCTTTTTCACAACGTCCTTATGAAAAAAAAAACATGAAATGCTCTGAAAGTATTATTTCTGCGTATGTTGGATTTAACATGCTTTGTCCATGGGATACATCGTGTAGCAGAGGAAATATGTGAACAATTTTTCGACGCGGATATGTTCATATATTCAGTAAAAAAGATTTTTTTAGAAACACCATCTAGGATAAGATTTTTTAAAGAAATGACACCTGAC
Organism: Sinelater perroti; assembly: GCA_036346155.1. NCBI lineage: Eukaryota > Metazoa > Arthropoda > Insecta > Coleoptera > Elateridae > Sinelater > Sinelater perroti. The sequence continues at coordinate 7,838,529 of JARFIY010000359.1, forward strand.
TTAGATCTACCACCTCAGCCAATATTAACTAGATGGGGTACGTAAATTTCAGCTACATGTTACTACTCTACCAATTTTACAAAATTAAGGAAATAAAAGTTTAGAAAGATTCGGCAGCATTAATCAAAACAGCCAAGAAATATTTTGAAAAAAAGTTTACAAAACTTTAGTTGATTCCATCAATATTGTAAATAATACCATACTAGACATATGTAGTGTCTCAAGCAATAAGGGATGCACTATTAAGGAAAAATGTAAAACTATATTTACTACAAATCAAGGGCTGCCGCTGTAGCTCACTGGTCAAGATTATTGTTCCTCTGTCCTAGATCTAGCACAGGCGAGTTCATATCTCGCTCAATCCATGGCTGTGTGTGATGTAGTAAGTGCCTGTTAGTAGGCAAAATTAGCCCTTGAGGCTGCAGTGCCAGTAAATGCACTCCAAAAAAAATTACAAATCAAAATTTTAAAGTTATAAAAATTAGCTTGTATTCTTTCTGGAGACGCAAGTGTAGAAAACGTAAATTATGATGTTCCAGAAATGACGTGTTTCACATTTGCTCCAGTAACATCAGTGGACGTAGAGAGATCTTTTTGTCTGCTAAAATATTTATTGTTCAATAGGAGACAATTCTTAACGATAGAGAATTTATGAAAATATCTTATTATTAACTGTAATTCTTATGAATAATGTTTTTTTTTATTATTGTATAATTAAAATGCAGTTTAAATGATAAATTGTATAATAAAATCACTGAAACAATAATACCTATTCAGTTTCTTAAAATGCCTATTTCATATTTTTAAAGGTCTATTTTCAAATTTCTTGATGCCTATTTGCTTGCCTATTTTAATGATTTTAGTGCCTAAGCATCCGGGCTTTACTTATAATAGTTTGTAACTAATTACTGCTTTGTGCTAACACTTCTTCAGTTCGTTTACGAGATGGTTCTTTTATAGAGGTTTTCCATGTTTTTGTCTCGATACATTTTCTCAGCATTTTTCTGACCCATTCTCTCTGGCGGTTTCGTATTGTAGATTTAGGTAATCTGAGAGCCGGTTTGATGATCATGTTTGTGCTAGATCATCAACTTCGTTGTTTCCTGGAATTGCACACCGCCCTGGTACCCGTAATAGAGTTAACTTGTTGTGGTCTGCCGTAGCGCTAACTTTTTCGCGATAAACAGTTAAAAAATAAAAAATACACATACCAACTGAATTTCAACAAAGCCCAACCAAAGCCACTAAACATATTCAACAGATACGACATCATCTAGAAAATAAGAAGCAGTAAGGATAATGTGAAACCCCAATAATCTACATTTAAGGTATCAATAATTATGAGATAACCATATATATCTCACTCATATCTTCGAAAAAGAGCAATACTATATATCAACAAAATCTAGTAACATAATCGAAGTCAACATCATTCATCATTCACAGCAGTTTAAAGAAAAAAAAGCATGTATATTAGCCATTCGAAATTTACATCATTGTATTCCAACAGATGACATCACGAAGAAAACAGCCAAACAAGGTCATAACATCATAAGAATTTCCCACAAAATAGCTGCTTCCTCTCTTTATAAACCCAATGAAAACAAAAAAATATTCGATGTAAAACATGACTGGTTCGATTAAACTCTCTAGGAAAAATATTCCCCAATACCCAAGATGTCAAGAATACGTGAGTCATATATGGCAGTAGAAGTAAGGCTTCAGTATGTAAAAAAGATCTTCTAAGTGTACATTATAAGGTAAAAGTGATCTAGCTAATTATAAAGGCTACACAGTTTATCAGGACCTTCAAATAGCTATAAACGCATCTTTTAAAGAAATAGCAAATAGAATTCTTCCACAACAAGTACCTTCCTATATATATAACTTTTTTCTCCAAAATCAAGTCAATAACCCTAATAATAAACACCAAGATTTCTCAAAAATGCGGCTAAATACCTTGAAACACGGATAGCAATCCAACAAATATTGATGAATGCGAAATGCTGTCAAAATTGCTCATCGAATTTAAAACATTGTTTTCTTAACTTCCAAGTTAGAATACTATGATTCTAAATATGTTTTCTATTGTTATAAACAAAATAATTTTAAAATGACAATTTTATTACGCATTGCACCATAAAATGCCAACAGCATAACTAATCATTGTTCTTTTCTTGAAATATAACTTTTCTTCAGATGAAAATTATTTTAGAAAATACGAAGTTGTAACATTTATTATGCTAATCACCTAGATAGTAGAGCTCCTTGCAGCTCTTCTGTGATAGTCAAAAATACAATTTTTAATTACGAGTTACAACAGTATCAAAGAGAAACAAATCCAAAATCCAAGTATACATGTTCAAACTTTTCTATATCCACTTATAATTACAGCAGTTTACATCTCGCCGAAGCATGGCATATCTCAAGCCCCTAAGTACTAAATTCATAGTAAGAGGTGACTAAAATGCCCCAAACTTCCCTAGTGATCCAAAATAATAGATTTATACTAAAGCAGACTCGAATTATAACTTATCCACCGATTATTCTCCAGTCATTATCACTAAAGAACTGGTCCTCAGATTTTGCACTGAACAAACAGATTCGGGCTAGAAACTTATTATCATCATCCCCAGCGTTTAAATGTTCCATCTCTGGACATACGCCTCCACAAGATGTCGTCATGTTATTCGATCCGCCGTCGCTCCCACCCATTGTGTTCCTGCAATTTTATTGATGTCGCCTCTCCATCTCATTTTCGGTCTTCCTCGCTCCCTTCTTCCTGTCCTTGGCCTCCAGTCTGTTACCTTTTTGCTCCATTTATCATCTTCTCGCCGCATAAGATGACCTACTCATTGCCATTTTAAGTTTGCGATGCGTCGTGCCACACCCTCAACTTTGGCTTTATCTGGAATCCATTCGACTGATTTCTTTTTTATCCTGAAGTCGCACACCCAACATCGATCTTTCCATTCTTCTTTGTGTAACTTTTAGTTTTTTCATTGCGGTTTCTGGGAACCATGTTTTCTAATATGTAAGTATTGGAAGAATACATTGATTAAATACTCTAGTCTTACGGTGTTGCGGGTATGTTGCTGTTTTGAACACATTCCTTAGATTTCTATAAGCAGTTCAAGCCAACTTTATTCTCTTTCCAATTTCTGCCGCCTGGGTATTTGCCCTAAAAGTAAGTATTTGTCCCAAGTATATGTATTCGTCAATAACTTTTATTAAGTCATTCTCGAAGCGAATAGGTACTGCATAGTCATTGTTTGCTTTAATCTTTGTTTTTGTATTATTCATTTTTAGTCCTACTTTTCTTGTTACTTCTTGCAAGTCTTTAATCATCGTTTTTAAATCTTCCATGTTATTTGTTAATAAAACGATATCGTCAGCGAATCGTAAGTTAGACAGATATTCTTCATTGATACTAATTCCTGATTTACTCCAGTTCGAAACTTTAACATCTACTAATAAGTTAGTACAGAGTTTCGGGAATACGGTATCTTCTTGTCTAAGTCCCCTTCTTACTTTTATCAGGTTCGTCTTTTCGAATACTGGAATGTTATTGTTGTATTTTAGTAGATTTTCTTGATTAGATCTATTTATACATTTACAATCAATTCCGCATTTTTTTAATGCATTGACCAGCGCTCACGTTTCCACCGTGTCAAACGCCTTTTCAAAATTGATAAGGCTAGGTAGAGAGGTTGGTCATATTCGTGCGCTTTTTCCATAACTTGTCTTACGGTGTGTATGTCATTGAAGGTGCTATAACCCCCTCTAAAACCTGCCTGTTCTGGGGTTTGGAATTCGTCTAGACGTTTCATAATTCGTGTTGATATTATTTTTGTTAAAATTTATACATGTGGAATAGTAACGGGATCGGCCGATAGTTTTTTATCTCTTTTTATTCCCTTTTTTATAAATTAGCACTACCGTTTTTCCATGATTTGAATATTGTCCCCGTATCTAAGCACTAGTTAGATAGTGTTTCTAGATGACCTAAAAGAATTCTATCTTCTGTATTTATTAATTCTACTACTATCTCGTCCGGGCCTGCAGATTTATTATTTTTCATTTGCTTTAGTGCCTATTTTATTTTATGTTTACTAATTGCAGGCATGTCCTCTGTATAGTGTCTGGTCAATGATGCTCGTTTTTTATTTGGGCTAGTTGGTGGTTCTGGAATCTTCGACGAGTACAGGTCTCGTAAAATTTTTCAATATATTCTAGGATCCTTTTGCGATTGCACAGTGCGTTCGCCTTGTCATATATTATGTTTACTATTTCTTTGTTTTTTCTTCTAATGGTTTTTGTAATATTTTTTTTTGTTGTTCTCTGATATGTTTAATCTTACTCGCTTTCTGATGTCCTTGTTGAGCTTCTTTCATCTCTTCTGACATATGTAGTTTTTCTTTGTTCTTAGGTCTATTAGTTTTTTGTTTTTTCTTTAAGTTTAGTTTGTTTTTTAAGTATGCTGTTTGCAGGTTTTTTATATTATCGATGATACAATTATGAAGATCTTCAACGTCTATAGTCTGTCTAAACGGGTTGTTTGAAAATGTCGTCTGTAGTTCATTTCTGTAGGTATCGTCTTTGTTCCACACCTCTCTGTAGTCTATGTTTCTAGTTCCTTTTTCAATTAATATTTTTCTTTCTATTTTTGCATTTATTTCTACTTGTGCTCTTACTATTCCGTGCTTGCTGATGTTTATTAGGTTGAGGACGGGTACATCTTGTATTATGTTCTTACGGTTCGAGATGATGAAATCGATCTCGTTTTCTGTGATCCCATTAGTGCTTTTCCACGTTTGTTTTCGGTTTCTTTTTAAAAGATTTATTTATTGATGCGTTTCAAGAAAGCTTACTAACGCTTTTTCTCTGTCATTATATATTTCTACATGAAAGTCTCTCCTTTTTGCTATTTCCCAATTTTGATATTAAAGACTCCGATTAGTTATCTTAATAGGTTTTGTTTTATCATCTTTTGTAATGATATTCTACCGCTGAGCATAATAATTTTGGTCCATTTTTCTATGTTTTAACTAAAATTCCAACACCATTCATACTAGCGTCTTCTTTTTCCTTATAATATAATGTGTGTCCTGTTTTCAAAACCAGCATTTCCTCTTCTCTTCTCTTGATTTCTCTCAATCCAACAATGCCCCATTTAATATGTATCAGTTCTTCTAATTGAGCTAATCTGTCCTCTCTACAGAGCCATCTTACATTTAGAGTTCCAATGTTCATCTTCACACGATGGCATATTTTTTTGTTTCTTATTTTGGAATGTTTTGCTCCCCCAGAGTCTTCGAGGCAGACTAGAATACCGGTGTGAGATTGTGGGCGATTAATCCTACCCACCTAAGGCATTTGAGTTTTAAAATTCTTTTTTATGTTAAGTTACTAAGGGGGGTGTTTTGGTATTAAAACGCCACGCTTGCCGAGCAGGTTTGCGAGATTTTAATCAGCCGCTTCTTTGGAATTAGAAGCTGTGTGCGGCCGCCCAATATGGGTACAGGTGCCGCTATTGAAGTCTGCTCTTCCGCCTCTTTCATCCTTGTGGATTTATTTGTCATTCTTCGTTTTTAGAGCCGTGGGAATTCTTTTCTATTAACCCTGGGTAGGAGCCCTTACATGGTACTATCAGCCGGGCCAGCTAAACCCTGTTTTTTTAGTGAGGTTGTTATTTCTTCCTCGCTTCCGTTATCCTGCCTTGGAACAGGCAGTACAATAATCGCTGAAAGTTAGTTCAGAAACTACTTAGAGGCAAATAACGTCCTAGCTATTAGAATTAAAGATAATCTAAACCTCACTGCTGCTACTCAATATTTGACGACCATGTTTTACAAAGCTGCTTGGCATGCCACACAAACTGCAAATAATACTCATAAAGTAATTAACATTTCTCACCATATAGGAAACGCAGAACTCAAAAAAATGGCAAATAATAAGCAATAAACTAGACAAAACGTCCTATAACAAAACTTGTTCACCAATTGCATGGAAACGCCAAATAAATCCTCAAAAGATGATATATCAGAACACTCTTATAATGTTCACACTATATAGAAAATAACGGTATTTAAAAGGACCGTAGTAACAATTCCACTAATTAGAAAACTTGATAATAACTGGATCAAAACAGATACAGATAAAATATATGTATTTGCGAAACAACTTGCTACTGTTTTACTGCTCCACCAACTTCTTCAAGAAAATAACGATGTCAACAAAGTCTAGTCAAGTTTTGGACGTCCCGTGCCAGCTACTATTAATTACACTATTATTTTCAGTTAAAATGTGTCAAAAATACACAAATACCTAAAATTCACTGATTGTGACCTGATAGAAAGAGGAACATTATAGCATTTTCTAAGAGGGACGTTAGTACTAGCATTTTAAAACCTAACTTATTTTCCTATACAATGACTATATATTCGTAATTGATTGCCCTCCAATTGATGCTCATCCTACAAACCAAGAAGTCTTTTATGTTACTTCCAATATTGTAGGTATTCTAAAGAATCTAGAAACCAGTAAACTCGGACAAATAGAAAACACTTTATTAATTTGTATTTCTTTATGTCTACTCACGATACATGAAAATCACCAAAATCATCATTCAACTAATGGAGAGCCTTTTAACAAAAAATATGCTCAGGTGCATTCTTAGTCATAAAAAGCCTTTTGCAAGGTATGACAAAACAATTTATTATATAAACTCAAATTATACCTTATGTATCTACTACTAAAATCATACTTTAGGTATCACTGAACAATAAGGTTTCAGAATGTTATAAAATTAGATTTTCGACTCCGCTGACAGTTAGGCAAACACCACAAGTAGTAGCAGAACATCTAAAACACACTTTCACATACTACGGACCTGGGAACAACAAATATGTATTTATCGGCAGTGCAGAATTCACATAAATAACCTTTACCAACAGACATACACCACGTCCACAAATTAGATTCAACATTTCAAGACCAATTAAAACAAAAATGCAACCCAATGAAAGACTCACATATAACGTACACACCAAACCCCCCAAAAAGAAATAACTAGACATAAAAGTCAAACAAATATATTAGTTACTTGGACATCGATTTCAACTTTTATTCCCAAACCAGCTGCTCTTTTATAAAGTAATATCTGAATTTATGGGATCAAATTATAAAGTTGCACAAAGTCACGTTACACCAAAATACTGCATCAGTTTTAATCCAAGACGATTTGCGTGCAGAAAAATTTTCCATTTATCAGAAATAATATCCATCCGTAACTCATCGAAATCCAAAGACTTCCAGTAGAAAGCTGTAGACCCAACCATTAGTTGCACGATCTTATCGTATAGTCTATTTATCCGAGAGGCTAGGCGACGGCTAAATTCTCCTCATATAAGGTAAAATATTTTAAAATTTAATTATTACTACTTTTACAAGAGCAAAGATGCAATTAAATAAAAAATAAATAAACCTGCATTTATTATAAAATATTTTCTTTTTAGTTTACTCGCATTAGAAAATAATTATGCAAATAATGATAATGTAAATAATAACACGAAAGTTTTCAACTTGGGGGAGATTTGAATGTTAAAGTACATGACATACCTCTGTCATAGTCGTACAACACTGGTAGTTCACAAATATCAATGTCAGCTACACGCCTCAATGAGAGTACTAGTGATCAATTCAGTGTATATAGAAAAATTTCATAGTGATATAAAAAACAGGAATACTTAAATTTTGTTCTTGATTCAATTATTATAACCTTTTTTGTACGTTAATATAAATAATATTAGTATACGTTTGCATTTTATTAAAGTAATAAAACATTAGGGAATTAGTAAAGAAATATTTTCATAGTTAATTTAGTTAAGCAGGGCGCATTAAAGGATTTAATTTACTTTGCGTCGGGCGTAGGCACTCTATCACCGTAAAATTCAAATTTTCTAAACAGATTGCTTTATTACGGAGTTATAAGCTCCTAAGAATTTAATTTTGTCGCTTAATGAGTGCTTCAGCTGCGCTTCTTTGAAACCTGATACTTCCAGCAAAAGTACAATCAAGGGATGAATGTAAATAAAGTAAGCTCATTTAATAAACGTCTATATAGATGCAAAAAATAAATAATCTCTGAGGAAACATAAATCAGGTTTATCTTTTAATGAAAAAACGACTTTTAGGTTGATAGTCATGAATATTCAAATGCAGCTACAGCATACGGTGCCCGGGAATAAATTATGACTTCCTGATCTCCGCAAAATTCAATAACTGTGCGCCATGTAGCAATTTAAAAATGGAACACATTGCCATACTTTCTGATAGAGGAAACAAACAGCAAAAATTCTGAAATTTGGTTTTAAATTTTATACCAAAAATACTTCTGGTGTAGAATTACTAAATACATCAATAAAACAAATAAAGTTCCTATTTAATAGTTTCAACCAAAGAAAAGTAAAAATAAATTATAAAAATTTATTAATTTTTCTATAAGCGTATATTTTTAAATATCTTTTTATACCAGTACCCACAATAATATACACTTGAGATCAAAACAATCAACTCAGTAACGTGCTAGAGTTTTGAAAAAATGTGTTTGTATCCACTCCGATACCATTTCAAGTAAAGTTTAGTGTACTGTTTGAAAGCTTAAAAACTGCAGTTTCAAATTATTTCACTTTGATTAGAATCAGATCTGTTTTGGCAAAGTTATGGCCCTAAGAATATCTATATCATAAAAGAGTTGAAAGAGAAAAGGTGATTATAAAAGGAAAATAATAAAATCTTTAGATTAAATTAACTTAATCATTTTTTAGTACATGGTGTTGACATTTCTACTCCTAATTGCACTTTACAAGAGATTACGCATGGATCGAATGACTTTTCTCATACTGTCTTGAGGAATTGCTTCCCATTCTTTAATCAACGCCACTTTCAGTTCCATCACACTCCCTGGTGTAAGATTTCTGGTCCGGACTCTTCGCTTAAGCTCATCCCAAACATGCTCAATCAAATCCAAACAAATCAAATCAACAAATCCCGCAAATAAAACAATATGTTTCTCCACAATATCCCTTATGTAAAGGTCCGCTGTTAAACGTAATCTGCGTCCTCCACTAGGCACGATGACCACTTCAGTTTCTTCATGCATGAAAATACCCGCTCCAAACTTGCAAGAGTCCCTCCATATGCGACAGTTTCTTAAATACAGCAATTAGCAAATTGCCCCTGGTTTTCTATAGGCACGACGTTTCCTGTCGTTGTCATGTCAGCACATTCCAATGGTCCCAATGGAGATGTTCGTGAGCAAATTCTAGTCGGATTTGCTTTTGGACTGTAGTCAGTTAGAAACCCGTAGCAGCGTTTTTTTGGGATCAGGTTGGCAACCCTCAGTCTCCTTTTCACTGTTCAAGCGCTGATGACCATATCTCTAAGTACACTTAGCTCTTGATTGAAGTCAACGTCAGTCATATGTCGATTTCTGAGTGATATTGAGGCAAGAAGTCGATCGTCTCTCTATTATGACGCGCCTACGGCCGTCTCCTTGCCGGCGAACGTAGCCACCGGTTTTCTGGTACCACCACCACACTTTCGACACAGATTTAGTCGATTTACCACGGCTCTCTGATTGAGGTTCCCTCTTAATAATGCAACTGGGGGGCTGTGGAATCAATTTTTTTTGCTAATTACTCAAGTACTTACGTCAACTTCAGATAAGTGGCTGAAATAAAGCGCCGGATTGCAAGCGTACTGTTGGCCAATCAGAGTCGTCGCATAAGTGCGTTCCATTTAGCAAGATTTTTAAAGCTCAATAATAAAGATACTATTTGCACGTTAATGTTTTATTTTCATTTTCCTTAGACTGAAACAGAAGACAAAAATGCACGTGCAGCTAGTGAGTCGATTGTTTTACATGGCGGCCTTGGTGTTTGCGTTATGGTTAATATGTATGTCGAAGAGCAGGTGGCAGCATAATGAGTCACTGTAAGTCGATTTGTTGATTAGAAAAATTTCTCTAAATGAAAAAAAAAGTTACGTATAACACCATTCCACATTAAATAAGTTTAAAATATAAGTAATTGACAAAATTGCAATAAAAAATATTTTAAGCGTTTACGTGAGGTATAAACCTGTTAAAATTATGAAAAGTGGTTTGGCAGATTCTTATGTGGTAATTTAAGCTGAATGGTTGAATGCGTTCTGAAAAATGGCGTTATTCATGTTTCAGTAGAAAATAAATCAAATATTACAATTGACCCTATTGCTGACGCTTTGAATATTGACAATTCATCTGTATTATGCCATTTAAAGACACTTAAATTCACTTCTAATTTCAATGCATGGGTGGATAGCAATAAGGGGGAATGTGTCCGCGAGGCTATTTTTTTTGTCTGGAAACTACAAAATAATTTTTTGCATTTAATTATACTAGACAATAAGAAGTGCATTTATACAAAAAAGTACAATAAAAAATTGGTAAAAAAATTATAGATTTCCTGGAAAAGGCTGACTTTACATTGAGTGATATTATTGCTGCCTGCTTAGTGGCATTAAGAAAATAATTTGTTGATTTTCCACCATCTGGAGTATCAATCGCGGTATTGTGACCAATTGACCAAACTCAAGGTGGAAATCTACAGAAAATGCCCTATTTTGGTCAATATAAAAAAATCATTCATGTCGCTCAATCGAAGCTACAAACACTAAAAGAGTTAATAAAAAAATCTTCTCCAGATCTAACTACTTTAAGATTTTATCTGTTCCGATAGGAATAGTTTTCTTTCTATTTTCTTACCTAATCTCCTTCGTTTTTTAATTGTAGTTAGCTATACACCGTTTATGCACGGCTACCATATAAATTACAAAACTTGTATGTGGTGCACGTTGTTGATCAATAATAAATACTTTTATCTTTGTTTTTCACAACTTCAAACATTCTAGATGATATAGAATTATACTGCGTCCTCAAATTATCTGTAGGAAGCTCAAACCAACTTTGTTTAAGTGTCTCCCCTATAGTTTTTGAAAAAACTGAGTTGTTTGGCATTTAAAATAAAAATTATTGAGACAGCTATCTTCAATCGTTTTTTATAATGTTAAAATCGTGGGAGAGCTATGGCCAGTCAAGAACGTCTGTCTTGTTCTTGAAAGCAGCATTGAACGTTGCGTACGTATTGAATACTGGCGGTGTCTTGAAAGATGACTTGACCCGCCATACCACTTGAAAATTTTGTTTTCGCCTGCTTTAAAAGCTACAGGTACTTTTCTGAGTTTTTTCAGTACTATCAAACAAACGCACCCCATACGATTTTCTTTTTACATAAATCGTGCTAATGATAGAAAACGTATCCGGCCCATCTAAATTAATTTATTTTGTCATTAAATATAACATTCCGTTATAATCATATCCAATTTATTTTTGCATAAGCAATACATGCATGCAGTACAATACAATAACTTTAAAGCAGCTTGCCATTGAATTTTTCGATGTTTCAATAGTAGGAATTTTTAAAGTAGCTTCTGAATAATTCTTACTAGTGCACTTGGTTCAATGTAGCCCAACATTTTTTTGATTTGAAATGCACGTTGTAAAGCTTTTAAAATGTTTTTTGGGAATTTTTGATAGGATTGGTTACTACATGGTGCGATTGACATGTTTTTCTTGTAACAGCTCTCGAAAAATATCCTTTAAAGAACGTCTGAATTGTTCTAATTTCCTTGACACTTAAACAATTTTGAGTTCTCATTTTAGAAAACAAACAATCAATTCGCGATTCCTACATCTAAGTGGTACATAATGTAAGCTAATATTGAACTATAATATCTATTAGACGCACGCAATTATATGTACAACATTCTTAGCAAGTGTGCATTTATAAATTTATAACTAAACTAAAACCTAACGTAAGACAAAAATAAATCTGCACCATTTTTTTATCAGAGATTTCGAGCACAGACTATATTATTAAGAATCTTTTTAATATAAAGTTTCTATTTAAAGTAAATATAAAAATAAAAGAAAAATCAAAAATAAAAATAAACTTTTGTTATTAAAATACAGATTTTGGAATATTATTTTTTAAAAATAATGTCATATAAATATATACCGTATACTTACGACACTCTTTTAAAAGTGAAAGAAAATTTTTGAGCACTGAGCGGTTGCCATTTCTTAACTGATCTTTTCTTTCAATTGAACCAGAGAGCCCAAATTGCTGCTGTATACTCTTGATTTATGATATCGTCATAAGAGAAAATTCATAGAGGCCTAATCACGGCTGCGTGGAGGCTAGTTTATAGCAGCCTTCTGAAAATCCATTATTAGAGGAAAGGCTAATAGACAGTTTCCTATACCCGGACATGTGACTTCTAGGGATTGTAAAATAAGGGTTGATCATTACTAATTAGGACACGCTTAATACAATGGCACCAAGCATTTTGACCTACAAGGTCGGGAATAGGTCAAAAAGTGGCCTTGTCTATGCACATTATTTCATTGCATCATTTTCATAATTATATATTGGTACTCACTAGCGCGTGGCGAGCAAAAATTGCACATTTAATACGCATCAATGCACATTGTAATTACGTAAAATTGCGTTAAAGCAAGCTTTACGACGTTTTATAGCATGTCTCTATGTAAATGTGACGATGTCACTTTTGACCTGTTCCCGACTACTTAGGTCAAAATGCTTGGTGGCATTGTGTTCAGCGTGTCCTAATTAGTAGAGATCAACCTTTATCTTACAATCCCGAGAAGTCACATGTCCGGGTATAGGAAATCGCCTATTAGCCTTTCACGAGGTTGTGGCAGAAACAGCACAGAATTGTGTGATGTTGCTCTATCCTGCTAGAACCATATTTTTTGCTTATAGCCAGCAAAATTTTGCAGATTAGGTACCAGTACCAGGTATTAAACAGGTTTAGCATGTCCACATAACGCACTGAAGTCACGTTCCATAACGTCTACATTACCAAAAAGCGTACTGCCAATCGATATGCGCTCTGTGCCTCTATGGTTTATGAGAACTTTCTTTTGAGACACCCAGTATTATGTATTTAAAGTCAGTTTTTGGCTAAGAAGTTGAGGTGCGCGTCTACTATGCAAATAGATCCGGGTTTGATCCTGGGCTCCAGATGCCTGGCGAAGCGGCCTAGTTAATCACTAAAAATAAATGAGTATCTAGGTTCACTTCAAAAAAGGGGTAATAATACGATTGTCGAAGGTGTGGTCAAATGATATGTAACAATTAAGTAGTGAAGGTAAAAATATAAAAGTCTTTCAATTTGCAAATGTCCCAATTCGGGGTGCAGAACCTTATTATTAAAAATGTATCTAAAACAAATTCAAAATTTGTCAAATTCGACTACATATACCACCTTAATAAATTATTATATCAAAACCGACTAAGAAAGTGAATTATATATAAATACTAAACATTGATTCTTTTTGCATTATGCAGCAATACAGGAACTTATTAAAATAATTTTCTATTTGAATACACATGTGTATAACTTGTAATAGGCCTTCAATTGAATTATGTTGGAAATAATGTTTCCAACTTATTTTTAATATTCATTAAATTTTAGTAAAAATGTTTTTTTCTTAATGCAATGTGATGAAGAATACAAAATATTGAAACTGTTAATTAAATAACGATTTTGGAAAGTGCGATATTGTTGCAGCAAAACCAGTTTGGGAATATAATATAAATTTTGACAAAAGTTTGCTCAAAAATATATTAGATGTTGCTTAAAAATTAAGATAAAAAATTGTTTTTAAAAAAAAAATTTAACTATTTTGATGGATAATTATCAATGATAATTTTTGTTTTCTTAGTGTCAAATTAAATAGGATTCTCCCTTTTACCAGTAATAACTTCAACTATTTCCTCAGAAATTTTACAAACCTAAAGTTTATATTGAAGAGAAACTCTAAATATTTAAATTAAATAAAAAGGTTAAATTAAAACAGATTCCCTTAAACTATTAAAGAATAACTAAAAACAAGGAGCAAAGAAAAAGTTTTTTGATAACCATGTATAGCACAATTTAAGTATAAATAATTATTTGTCGCAGTTTTTTTAATGAAACATTAAAATAGTCATGTCGTTCAAGGCAACATCTAGATAATATTAGACTAAACGCTGCAAAATATTTTCTGAAAAAGACAAATTGAAAAGATGATCTATAAGAACCATACTAGTTGCATATTAGTGAAAGCTCTAGCTGTGCCAAATTAGATATGATAACTATGTTTTTACATTATAATTTAAACTCAAATTTTTTTATTTTTGTATTCTGCGAACATTAGGAGGCTTATTAAGCCATGTACAAAAATATCCAAATCTGAGCATTTCCTGCAGATAAAACCAAAAAAATTATAATAATGATTTGCCCTTAAAAATAACTTTTTCACAGACAATAATAGTACTTATAAAAAAATAATAAAAAATAAAATAGAATCTACTATTATAACTGTTACGTTATAAAAAATTTCTAATAATTACAATGGACAATTAAAAGAAAAAAATGTAAATACCTCTACTAAAAATGTTTTCTATTGATGATGGCTATGAATATATTTAAGAAAACAGTAATAATATTGAGCAAAATGCCCAGAACAAAATTGCATATAGTTATTTTAAAAATATTTAAAGCATTTTTTTGATAATAGAAAAGATGTACGTTGTAAATACAGCTTTTATCGCTAAAAATAGCTTTCTTTGAAACTACAGGATCATTAAAAATATATAGCTATGTTCCTTGAACTACACATTGTATGTGGATGATTCACATAACACATATAATAAATTGGAAGAAAAATACACATTACATATAAATGAAAAGATATCACCATAGTAAGTAAATATTACATTACAAACAAGCAATTGGAAATTATTATTAAAGTGTTTCAAAACTAATTAAGTAATATAATTACAAACCCCAGGAAATTTTTATAAAAAGGCTTGAGTTGGTCCTGAAGTCATTTGCACACTAATTTCTCTTTTTGATTGTTGGATCTAAACAGCTATCTTCTTTGGAATCTCGAAAGGGCTCGAATAGATGACCTGGGATATTGAGAGCTAACACCTGGCCGGGGAAAGGATTTTGACCTGGATTCCAAAATATTTATTTATATCTGTACTTGTTACTAATATAGAAACAATTTTTAAATAATATTAAACTTGAAATCAAAATTACTTTTTTGAGTTTTACAACTCACATAATAAATTAATTTAAATTGTTACTACTACGCTGCATGTAAATACATAGACAATGAAAAAGTAACATCTTCCCAAAAATAATGAGCATGAACAAGGACGACTTGAATCAGCATCACTGGAATATCAGTGTTCAGAACGATGCAATCTGTGCAGCACCAATAAGGCATAATACAAATAATAATAAAAGTCTCTTAGTTTACCACGTCCCAAGAAATGTATAGAATCCCAAGGTGCTTACTTTAAAGGTGACTGGTGGTTAAGTACAATATTTTCTGTATCTTGTATTGTTTTACTGAACCTACAGATGTTTTGCTATAAAAATTTTAATTATTTGTATTACATGCCTAAATACTTTCGAAACAGATTACGTATTTCTTCTCGAGTATCATTTCAAACGTTTTTTTATTCTGCACAAATATAAGGAACAATTACGAATATATGTATCAATAGCAACTTTAAATTTGTGCAGAATTGAATAGCGGACTCATGACGCATCTTGAATGAAAGTTCTATTAGTATAATTAGGAACCACATGCCCCAGAAATTTTACTCCCTCTCCACAAATCTGTAAATGATAGCGTCTAAGATTTAAAATGCGACTGGAAGGACTTCTTGCGCAATAGGAAACATCTAAACGTCAGAAACTATTAAAATACGTTATGTGACACTACGTAACTACTCGTATCAAAATAGTTCATCCGCTAACGCCATCAAAATACATTGTTTCAGTGTTGCTGTAAGCTCTAAGACGAAAGTCTTAATTAAATTAACATATATACACAAATAAGATTTGTTAACAATATTAAACGAAATAATATTATAGTGTAACATCTTCTTTTAATAAAACAAACTATTTTTCTTTTTGGGATCTTGTGATCGAATTATTTATTTTTTATATGTAGATAACAAATGACAGAAATCGTATTTTTCTAGTTAATTACTTTTTATACTCCATTAATTAAGTACATATATATAAAAGATATCTCTATTTCCTATTATTTTATAAATAGTCTTAGAAACTGATTATCTAAATTAAATTTGTAGTTTCTTTTATTTACATATTTAAAAACAGCAAATGAAACATCACTGCTTTTTTAATATAACTAATAACAACTAAAGCTAGACAAATTTTTGAATTTTTGATCTTTATTATAAATTATATATTCACTTGAAGGTTAATAATTACAAACCTCATCTATAATTTTTTTCAGTAGTAAAGTAGTATTTAGGTAAAATTTTGCATGATAAACATATATAATAAGTATAATAAAAGTATCATTTTGATTTGTTCGTCCTTTTAAAGTACTTTCTCTCATTTTGAGATTTATAATAGATATTAGGACTAATGTGAATATTAAAGTTGCTTTTTGGGAAAGAAATTATAATTTTCAAAACTGACGATGTCTGTTATTCTGTTATTAGAAATGCTATTAAAAGTAAGGTAATACTAGAAAATAAAATTCAGAAGTGAGTGAACTCAAAATGGGGATTTATAAACTTAATAAATGCAATTAATACGACAATTAACGATGCATTTTGATTTGTTATACCTAATATTAATCGCTTCGTATAAAAAAAACATTACTGAATAATAATACTCAGCACGTACTATGTTCAGGAGGTAATTCAATATTTTAAAAAATTTATTAAGTTTTATTGTAAACATAATTCTTGTATATATTTTAAAAACTTTTTAAACTTCTTTATTTAATGTTAATTTACACTTTGAAAGCCTTATTATACTAAATAATCAAAAATTTAAATTTTTAAAGACTATTGACCTAAGCAGCACAAGTATAAGGATTCAGTTATTCTTTTAAATATGTTGAAGTATGTAATACGTTTTATTTAATTTTAATCATATTACCTTCATTTTTGGAACAATATTAATAATATTTTAACATTGTGGGCTAAATGCTGAAATGCATTAAATTAGAGGAAATCAATTCAAACGCAAAAGAAACATTAAGATATCTTCCTTACGACGCAGCCATCACGATGTATTGTGTACACACTTAGGTATAATGAACTCTATACAGTTATTTATAATTTACGAGCTTAGACCGTAACAGAGTGAGTAATCAACCTTCTTCACATAATTTTAAAAGTTATCCATTTACATATTGTAGCACATCACAAGCTTCCAAAGTACTAAAAACTCTCTCTCCAAGCTTCACTTATAGAACTCTGTAAACTATAAGGTCCGTTCACAATGATTGCTATTTACTGCCCTCTAAACATAAATTTAGCAAGGGTATGCTACATTGTAGTTTACCTAACTTGAACAGAAATTTCTGCTTAGGAGAAATTTTAACTGCAGGCACACTAGCTGGGGCTCCGACTTGATCAGCTTATTACTGACAACAATTTATGTGCTTCTCCACCGGTACTCTAACCTATTGGCTCACCTATTCACATGAAATTCTTGATTAAGTAGATTTTTATATAACTGCTGGTATTCCACAAAATTATATGAATGTCCTTAGACGATACTCCAATACTTGCTACGATTAGCACTACAGTCTTTAAGAAATACCTAAATCAGTACTTTATAATAGTCGAATCGACTGGGATCAATATAAACAATATGTACATAAACACACAACTACTAATGTAACCTAAAAAATAAGATACCAAACAAACTATTTGATAATAACAATACAAGTAACAGTATTCCCAAAATTAAGATTTTTTTAGTATTATGTCAAAAGTAACTGAATTATAAAGAAAATTAGACGTAACATTTATGATAAAACTTTCTATAATCAATTCGCTAACAAGCTTAATAATAAAATTGCCAAGTTGCAAAATAAAATTTAAAAAGACTAAAGTTACCTTTCTAAATATAATTACAATATTTGAAAAACTAACAAGAAACTTAAAATAACACGGGTACAAGTTCTTCTACAGAAGAGAAATAATGGCTCTTGAACAAGATCAGATAAAGAAAAGGTTGAACTTTTGTATAGTACTTAGCAGACGTCTTTGCACCTAACTTGACTGAAATAGATTAATATATTACAAATTTCCTTGATACATTATTGTAACTGTCTCTTCCAATTCAAAAATTTACAATTTGCAAGGTCAATAATGAAATAAAATCGGTGTGATGCAAAAGCGCCGATTGAATCACGGGACTCGTACTAAAACAGCTGCGCATTTTAATGCAATGCTACTCTTAACCTATGGGGAAATGATCTTAATTCAGAAGACTGGAAAGCCGTTAACCAAAGTATAATCAGCCTACTCCCTGTTGTGTTAATACTTTACGAAAAGCCTCTAAAACGTCTTTATTAATCTAACTTGTTAGATGAATGGATTCCAAACTACCGGTTTAGATTTAGGAGAAGTCATTAAACTATATATCAGTGTTATAAAAAAACATGTATTAAACATCGCTTTACAACAAAGAATTGTGTTCAGCAAGTATTTAATCTTGTGCGGGGCAATGGGCTTTTGTATAAATTAAGCATATCTTTCACTACCAGTACTACTTACTGTTACAATCGTACTCATCTAACCAAGATTTTCTAGCAAAACTTAAAAATGAAATTTCTGGAGTATATTCAAGTTCTGCTTCTGTACTTCCTTCTTATTGTAGGCATATCGATTATGCTGAATACTACGCCAGGCAGCTTGGTAGATGACACTGCCATTCTCGCCTGTCATGTATGTAAATCATTACCCCTCATCAAACCTACTGCAAGAGAAACTAAATGCTATAAAAATTGTTTAAAAATAGAATATCAAGGTCGATGAAAAGAAGTCTACAGATATAACAATTTCAACACGATGATCAGTGTGTCCCCCTGCAACACTCAATAACATTCCTATACTGCAAGCACATGAAGCTACTTACTTAGGACTTCATATGAACAAACTCACATCTTCAAAAACGTAAAGAAATTGATCTTAGAATTAGAGAAATTATAGGCCAAACATTATACGACCTATCTGGTCTTATGACTATGAATGATGGGGTTACTCTAATATTGATATAATACAACCATTCCAATGAAGACATTGAAGACCATTATTAATGTTTCCTAGTACGTATCCAACCATATGTTTTAAACAGATTCCAACATTGCATATGCAAGATACATAATTAGAAATCTAACTACAATCACCATGATAGACTACTAAAACATTCCACTGATTCTCGCTAACACACCAACCAGCTTTACGTAGATTGCAACGTAAGTGGAACCTAAAAATCTAAAGATATGAGTATATCGTTACCATTTCCTTATTCTTATTGACTGTAGGCGAGGTAGCACTACTGGGAGTTTGTGCAAGTCTTTCAAATACATACTCTTAAAACTATTATAATTATTTTGATTATTAAGCTCAATAAATGTATTTTTTTTGTTCATATTATTTATTTAAAATTAAAACAACTAAAAGAAAATGTTGTGTCATTCCAAATATTTTAAATATTGGTTTGAAGATTATAAAATAATATAAATAAACAAAATCAAACAATTACTAAAATATCAGGTTTATATAAAATGGAAATTCAGAGAAACAAAAAATTGCGCGAGGTAAAAGATCAATTAGAATGTTTTCAATTATTACGAAAAAATAACAAGATTACATACGACAAATTAGATTTACATTACATATTGTGACAATTAGTTGGTATATGCAACCGAAAAGTATACAGGGCTTATGTGTGAAATAAAAGTAGTCATATCTGTATTTTACGACCTTCGATGTGGATTACCTCAACAACAGTGTGTCGATCAACTCACTTTGATTTTTGTTGATAAAGCCCACACAGAGTGACTGTATATTATTGATTTCGTGGTCGTAGTTTGCTAGTAGATAAATTTAAAGAAGACCGGAATTAGTATTACTAGCATATATTCGATATTGCAAGAACATTTAACCGTGAAAAAGCTATGTGCGCATTGGATCCCGCATGAGGTAACGATTGCTCAAAACCCGGCTCGTGTCGATTGATCGAAAGAAATGCTCAAGAAATACAGTCACAATGATTCAAATAGCGTTTACATCATCACAGGTGACAAATCTTGAATTTATGTGTATGAGCTCGAAAGTAAGGCCAGTTGATTGTATGGATTTTTCAAGATGAGCCAAATCTTACAAAAGCCGTTCGCACTCGAAGCACTTTGAATGATTGCCCGCTTTTTTGGAAAAACTGGATATATCGCAACCGTGGTTTTATAGAATCGTAAAAAAGTTAGTTTCAAATGGTACACAACCATTTGTTTGCCAAAAATATTTAGAGAAATAAGAAAAATGGGTTATCCACCGTACACTCCTGATTCGTGAAGAACAAACTGCGTGAACAACGATTTTCGACGCCAGAAGAGGCGGTTGATGCGTTAAAAATCCATGTTTTGCAGATACACGATCTGCTACAGAAAAAAGGCTACAAAAATTTGTTCTAACGTATGCAACAATCTATTGACCGTTACGAAGGATATTTAGAAAAACAATAAAAATATTAAACCTTAATTTTTCGCACAATACGTATCGTACTGTCTGCGTATTAAAATGTAATAGACACCTAAAATTGCCTAACAATATTTTACAATAGGATATTGTACATTTCTATCTGTTACAGATACAGTTATGGTGTAAAATTACGTCTAGCAAGTATGTCAAGCGATACAAAGTTTCATAAACACGTTGATATGTTTTCCGTGTATTCGTATCAGATGTTGGATTCTCACATCAATTTAAACTGTGTATCCATGTGCAAAGTTCACGTATTTTCAAGCATACTCAAGGGTTGATTGACATTCCAAATTTAGTTGTTTCGAATCGGTTATATTGTTATAACCGATCTGTTATGTTTTGGCAGACATTTTTAATGCGATTAGGAACAGAACTGATCTATTTACTTACATTTAATAACAAGTTAATATAAAAAAATAGTAACAACTAATAATAATTAACAACTAGTGTAACAAAGAATATCATTGCTAAAAATGTTAGTGCACTAAAAATAAACATTTAGGCTGTGACCTCCAGAAACTTTCTTAGGAAAATACGGAACTTGGCAATTCCGAAGTCCTAGTCTATCTCCCGACGCTAAAAGAGCGTAAGGTAAAGTGTAATGTGACCCGAACGGAGATTTAAATGACATACGATAGTATCGCAATTGGAGTTTTCCGAATACGAAGCACTATTTAGGAATAACTAATCTTACTAAGGGAAAGCAAAGTTCTGCTAGCGTTTCGTCCCAAAAGTTTACGCAAAAAGTTTCTAATTCCGCTCCCTACGGTACTGTCCAATATGTATCATCACTATTAATATTTTTGTTACTGTAAAGGCAGAAAATTTGGTCAAGTTAGACTTTCATTTTGGAAAAAAATAAAATATTTAGCTGGGGATAATCTTAAATGCAATGTAATTTATTCATCGAAAAAACGAACGAGTTACCTTTTATTTATAAATATTTCGAGAGATTAAACCTTAGAGTAAGCCCTCATGGTATATTAAACTTGCGTGTAGCGGTTTTCGAGGTTCTACTTTTATGTTCTGAAAAGGATATTTTCAACAATTGAAAAATCGACGATTAACATAAATGCAAGATGGCATACGAGCAGTTTATTGTCACATGTCTTGACTTTTGTTCGTTAAATCTACAATCGTGCATAATAGCCGCCGTTCTTCGTACGTATTCATATTCCTCTACCCTTCTAATGTTTTCAATGTCAACGTTTTAGGAGTACAATTATGTTTTGTCAATTTGAATCCTAATGTCAATATAAATTTGGCTTATATGCTAAATATGTTAATGTATCCATTGCACAGGTTCTGCTGATCGTGTAACTGCCGTTCCTATAGAGGAAAGATACAAACACAGCAAACTAAGGCCAACTGAGGAATTAACCATTCTGAAAGCTCGTTAAAACCAAAATTCTGTAACTGAAAGACATATCATTTCATAAGATAATCTCACACTTTCTCACACAATTGTTAAAACTTCCAAAATTCCTCTCAAAATAATATCCGATCATTCTACAACTATTACCATGTCGTCTGCAAACATTGAAGGATTGTGCTGGAAGCGGAAATATCGTGCATGTAGATGTTCAATAGGATGGGGACCAGTATACTCCCTTGCGGGGCCCCTGCGCGTTTTGGTATCTGATAAGCTAGTGTATACTTTTACAGCAAAGGTGCGATTTTCAAGAAACAAAAATAATACGTACTTGACATACTCAAGTAATTGAAGATGCGTTATTTTGTATTTTAATCTATCTAAACGCGGTCGAAGGCTTGTGCTATATCTAAAAACAAGGTGGTAACGTATTGTTTGCTTTCAAAACCTCGTTTAATGGTCTCAGTCATACGCTGTAGTTGGTAGCAAGTGGAATGGCCTTCTTTGAATTCAAATTGAAAAGTGGGAAGAATGCTCAGTTCTTATTATTTCTTCGTTAAGTCGGAGATAGATGACCTTCTCGAAAAGCGTCGAAATTTTTGTTAATAATCTAATGGATCGATAGCTAGAGATATCTCTCTTGTTTTTGCCTGGTTTGAAGAACACTAGAAGAATTGCATGTTTCCATACATTCGGAAAGTATCCTGTTCTTAGGCAAGCGTTAAAGGTGCTTGTTAGGTATGCTAGTGCTTTTTTAGACAGTTTCGTTATTATGAAATTTGGTATTTAATTATAGAAGCAAGTTTCCTAGTTGGCTTGAAGTTGACTTTGGGAATTGGTGAATGTGTTGTTACATAATTAATTACTGTATTTTTAAATACTGGGTCTGCGTGATTTTCAGAAGTGAATGTTTGTTCCAAGTAGTTTGCAAACGCTTCACATTTTTCTTCATCCGAGTTATATTTTGTGTTCCTGAAGAGATTGAAGGTTTTTCGTTTGGTTGGCACAGAATGAGTTTGGTTGTTTCCATAAGCCAGGGGCGCTTGGTTCAAAGTTGCTAATATAATTTTGATATGTTTCGATTTGGTAGGCGTCAAGTTCCTTTTTAATATGATGTGACAGATTATTTACCATGTTTTTGGTTGAGGATTCCTTGTTCTACCACTCTCTTCACAAAGTGCTTTTGTTTAACTAGGTCCACTATATGTTTGGATGAAAAGTAATCTATCTTTACTTTGTGTTTATGCGTAGTTATGATAGCCGCGTTTACACTGTCGGAGATGGTTTCGGTTATGTATGTGATCATTTGATTGACTTGGTTTGAGGATTGAAAATCGTTGGGATACTTAAGCTGCTGATTGAGTATAGCACTAAAAATGTCCCATTTTACTGGTCCATTTATTAATATCTGCTCTGGAGTGTGTTTAATAGGCTATAGTATAAACGAGATGATAACGAATATGTGGTCTGAATCGAGTTCAAAGAGCACATGTTAAAATATTTTTTTGTTGAACTTGTTGTAGATGCTAAGTTGTAAAGTTTATTTCTAGCTGGATTTGTTGTTCTACATCCATATATCGTATTCTTAGAGTTCAAGTCTCCTATAGGAATTGTAGGGTCACTGATATTGAATATGGAGATGTCTTTATCTAGAAGTTGTTTCTTTGGTTGTTTATAAACACATATCGCGGTTAAGGTAGTGCCATTGTTAAGTTTGATTTTGGCTCCTACTGTTTCGAAGTTAGGAGTGTTAATTGTTTGGCATTTGGCTTTAGTTTTGTTGTCCATTAAAAGGAAAGGGAGGAGATTTGATATTATAAATTGTTTGATTTGTTCTATGAAGGAGTTGGATGAGGTGTAGGAAGGTTGACAGAATAGTGTTGACTAGGGAGAAAGCTTCGGGCAATACAGAATTACTTTTCGGTAACCAAAATGAATTAGGTAAGGGTGTATTGTTTGAGAAGTGAGGAAACTTTCTCTTATTGTTAGCAGATACAGGCTTGCCATCGGGTGTTTTTGTTGTAAGAGTTGTGTTCTGTGGTCGTTTGCCTTGGTAATTTATTGATTCATAAAAGTATTTGCATCCCCTGAAGTTATCAGGGTAGTTGTCTTCGCAATTAATGCATATTGGGGCATCACTTCGAGGTTTGTCAGAGTTAATGTACAAGTGATTTTCTTAGCATCTTACGCATCATGGTTTTTAGTGTGCCTTATACGTTACATCTATGACATTGGGGTGTTTTACGATTATTTTTTGTGGCTCTACATTAACGACAGTGTGAAATATTTTTTGACGTTGAAAATTTTATTTGCTTTTTTATTTGCGGTGTGGAGTACCGCACAAATGGACATAAACATTTTATCTTTGTTTAAAAGCCTTGTAATTCGTGTTATAGGAAGGTTGAGAGCTGCAAGCTTGTGTATGTCTTCTTCGGTTAGCGAAAGAGGGACGATATTTATAACTACCGATAGGAGTTTACAGTTGGGGTCTTGATATGTATTAAATTCGATCTTATTATTCGAAATAATGTTTCGCAAATTTTCTATTGTTATTGTCGCTTGTTAAGGTGATTTTCAGTGACGATTAATTAAGGGCTGTCGAAAAATCACTCCCGATAATTGTTTTGATATCGTTTACAACTTCTTTATGGTTGAATGTGAAGAAAGATGGGCGGTATTTTAATTTGGGGTGATTGGGTAAGTAATATTTATTTCTTTTGAGTAACGATTTAGGATTCCATTGGTATTTCTTTTGTAAATCGGTACATAATAACACGTGGAATATATGATAGTTGAAGAAGCTACTGCTAATTATAACTAAAGTTTGTTAACAGAAATGAATAAAGGATTGCTGGTTATCGCAGGCGTCAGATGTTAATAAATCGCACTCGCACTTTCGGGTCACGGAGAGAGCGTTCACGCATCCTTGCGGTTCAAAAGCAAAGCAAGAACTCGAATACATTTTTATACCTTCACATCCGCAATAAAAATGTTTACTCTGAGCAAAGAAATGTGAGATAAACTAAAAACTGTTTCTGAAATTTTGACTTACATATCGTAATCGTGTAGAAATTCCACCAGTTGTTGTTTCCATTAATATTAGCAAACAAGCTTTTATAATCCTTTTCTTCTAGATTATAAAATAAACCTAGAACAGCATATACAAGGTGTCTCTTAAGTCTATGTTATTACTTATCATCGTACCATATGTAGACCACTCAATAAAACTTCAATATCTACAGTCTATTCTCATACATTTAGTAAACACAATACGTTTTTCACATTTTGGAAAGTGCCTTTATCAAGGGATAAATATTTTATTTTTGAAAAAATACAAATAATTGAATTTTGGTACCGGTGCAACAAAGACGTCACTAAAACAGTCAAATTATAGAAAATATAGGTGCACTGTAAGTCTTCATCTCATCGACGAACAATCATTTCGTAAGCTTTGATATTTTTTATCTTTACTAATATTTTTTATTTTTATAATATAAATATTCATTTAAAAAAATTCATTTTAATTTTTATGATTTGACCAAGAAATTATTGAGTAGCGGAAGTTTCCAGAATGATGATAAAGGTGGAATTGGTAGTTCACAAATAGGGACGACTAAAGAGAACATCGAACAAGTTTTAAACACCTATTACTAAAAAACTCAAACACGGGTGAAATAATGCATCTGAAGGAGCTCTAAATCAAGAGATTGTGAGACAAGAATGAAAACTTTTCGCTTACAAATTCAAATTTCTCAGCCATTACGTTACAGAGCAATTGAAATACAATATCAACTAAAAAATCCAGTCGGGTACGCTTAGCTACTATAGAAAATACAAGTCTTACGAACTTTTTGTAGCAATCGTTACTATTCTGCAGCTATTTTTCTAGAGAACGTCGTTGTTGTCTTACTTTAACTTCCTCCGGAGTTCTTTCGGTACATATACGTCGCCTTGCTTCATTTATTGCTGCCCTTTCATCCACAGCCTGCACAATTTTTTGTTTTCTTATGTAATTTCTGTGGTGCTCACCTGTTTGCACCCGTCCCATACCAAAGAATGCTTATTTGCAAAAAAGAACAGAGTAACTAAAACAGTAGGATAAATAATCTAATTTTAATTTAAGTTTTTAAAATTGCAGTGTGTTTTAAAGATACGACGATCGTTCGTGTATTTATGCGTGGCCCCAAACGCGTTACTCTGGCAACCAATGCTTTTCACACGTCATGGCCGGGGAACCGGAGACTGGGGACCTCCCATCGCTCTTTAAAGATATTAGATGTACCATTACTTTGACACAAACGATTGAATCGAAGGAAATCGACTTTAAAAAAATATGGTTCCTAGACGAAAGTCACTATGACTTGGCAATATTTATAAATAGTGTACCATTTACACTAAAAACGAATTATAGTTTGATGTGTCATCAGTTACTTCGGTATTGTTGGATCATATTTTCTGACCGATATAATCACTATCAGATATATAAAGAAAACATTTTTATTAATCCTTAGGCCATATAAGTCAAAATGCACTGAAGCGTAGATTCTGGTTTGTGCAAAATGACTCCAGAGTCTTAAGAACTTAAGGAACTATGGGAGTTATCTTAATAGTCTCGGGGCCTAATGTCATGCTCTGCATACAATATCAAAGACAGGTCACAGTGATTTTTGAAGAAATCCAGCGTAAAACTATTAAATACTTTTTGAAGAAATTGGCTGCGGTCATAAAGAGTAAAGGGCGACATTCTAAGAATATTTTCATTTAGTTCCATCTCTTATCTGTAACTTGCAATTGGAATTTTAGTATCTGTTGCAGTTTTCTTTAATATTGTTTTTCCAATAGACAAAACTTTAAAGAAAAAACTCCACATAATAAATTTATTATTGTAATATTTTTATTAAACTTTAATTATATTTCATTTTAATCAAATAACGTAATCCATGATAAAACATCTTTCCTATTATTGACATGTTTATCTTTTAAAATTATTTAATTTATAAAGAGGTAACATCTACATACATTAAATCACGGCTTTTAATAGCAGTCATACAGATACGTGAATAAGAGTAAGATCTACCTATAGCTGTTATTTACCGACATATTTTTTATCAAGTTGTTTAAACAAAATATTATTTAAACTTTATTTAAACATTAAAGAATAGCACTGATGATGCAATAGACCTTTTTGCAATCTTTTCTTTACATTTTACCTTGCTTTTACATGTTTTTATCTTGTATTTTGAGGTAATAGCACTGCTGTAAATGGAAAATCGTTATTCTCGATCATCCGCCTTGCAGACATCAAGAAACGCCTTGGTACCCCACAATCAACCGTCCATGACACCATCAAATAATACAAGAAGCTGAAGACAAACAAAGACAGGTCTAGTCGAGGCCAACGAGTTGTCAAAACCATCCGAGAAAAACTCAAGAGAAACCCTTAACGATCCATACGCCCAGGACTTTAATATGAGTGATTTTATTAGTGATTCACTGTCAAATTACGCCTGGGGCTTTACCCCCACCGTAAAATCAAGAACCGGTGTTTGACTAACAAGCAAAAAGCCACTAAGAAAAAATTGGCTAAGAATTTTCTGACCCGATTTTATCCGGCACACTGACACAATATCGTCTGGACAAACATTTTCGCTGTCCAGGCGATGGCAAACAGTCAAAACACCAGGATACTTGCCTTATATCCTAAGGATACGAATACCGAAGTGTACAAGAAGGACATGCTAAAGCCCATCTGCTTCTACTAGGCCTCCAAACACTTTGGATCTTGCCACTAAGTCTCGGGCTCCCGGACATTATGCCAAGATTACGCAGGATCGACTTCGCACCCACACCCCCAACTTCATCGCTGTTAAGAAATGGCCTCTTTGCTCCCCCGACTGCAGTTCAATAAACTTTGAAATAAGAGAGAAAGGCCTGCGTTACTCCCCACTTATCTGTAGAATCTCTAAAAGGATTTTTTTAAGGACTAGAACAAACTCTCCATCTCAAAAAATGATGAACAAAGTTACAGCCCAACTTTGCAATAAGTTATTGATTAAGTTATGAACACTTATGCGGGGATATAAATTTTCAACATCAAAAACCGTGACCTTTCTCCTACCCAGCTGTTTTTATGATTTGTCTTCACAAACCTTTAGTATACCCCCAACTCAACTATAAATATTTTATCCCCTCAAAAATCTCGTTATCGTACGCTTAATTATATTTATAATCATAGTATTTGGTTAGCACTGCAGGAATATTATACGTGTCTAGTTAATAATTGGTATAGCGTAGCTGGAGAATTTCCTATAACCTATAACAATTAAATTATGGAATCCGTCTTTTAGCAACTTTTACTAACATATTACTCTTAGTAATTATTACGTATTTCAACATTTTTGGCTTTTTAAATTGGAAGGTCAACAAGTTCTTTTTCGAAATCTTTGAACACTATTTTATAATTTAAAATTAATAATTAAACTCTTCCCAATATGACCAATACCTTATGAAAGCTATATCATCTATATATATATATTATGTAATTTATCCATTATGGGCTATATATTATTGCAGATAACAATTTTCATCATAGAGATTTCTTTTTCCTATAGTCTTTTTATAACTCTTTCCTGTGTCATGTGAGTCTTCATTTCCTTTTTATATTGTAAGGGATCCATTCAAAAAAAATTTTTGGCCATCTATTTACGTGCGTTACTTTCATACCACCGTACCATATTAATTGTTTTTTTCTAAATTTGGATTGCTACTTTCTTTAGCATTTATCATTCCTTTTATTGTGACGTTGGGTACAGGTTCCAATCTAGATACTCCATAAAATCCCTTTAATGCATTCATTTCTAAAGCCGCAAAACTTCTCTCTACATACAATAATACTTTTAATAATTACGTTATAAATGTATTTTTTTTGGTTTCACCATATTTTGTTGTTTTTTTTATTGCATTTCACCCTTAAGTAATTTACTCTCTAATCTCTTGTTCATCTCGCCCATCTACAGTTTTTTTACCATTAGGTATTTGTATTGATCGCATATTGGTATTGACAGTTCATCACTTCGGCTCCTACATATAAATACCTGGTTTTGTCCAAATACATTGACAGTACTGCTTTTTGTATTTTTTTAACATTTTATTGATTTACTTGGATTAAAAGAACCTGGATATAGACTTGTAAACTCATTTGTAAACTCATAATATATATCCCTTGCCGTATGAACTTTTAGGTTATTTTTTTCAGAGTGAGCAAATTCTTCATTCACTTTTATAGAGTTCATATATTTTTTTATAAGTTGGTAGCATTCTTCCCTACAAACGGGTAAACATTAATGTTACCTGATTCCGTTATAATTTTCAAATTTTTGTGCACCTCCTTTTTTATATATTTGTATATTTTATATATTTATGTATTGAATAAATTAGTTCTATTTTTTTAATTTTGCTGTGACAGTCTTTCATATTTTCGTCGGAATATTTCCTGAGCTTCCAACTTTTCTGTTCCTCATATTAGGTATGTCGTTTTTAACGATTACCAATATTATTTTAATCGGTGTTCCTTACTGATTAATGTCTATATTTTTTCCTTAATGAATTTTGCTCGACTTTCCAACAATAACTTTTTGTAATACTTTACTCAATCTTTCCAAATCTTTCTGCGCTTGTCTTCCAACCAACTTTTGTACTTCACTGCATTTTCTATTCCAAGTATTTTTTCTTCTTCTGTAACTAGTTTCTTCTTTTCGTTTTTCTTTTTATATAATCTTCGATATCTTCAACTAGTTTAGTTTTTAGTTATTTGAGATGTGTTTTTTCCGTTTACTTTTAATACTATTCCTTCATTCACCACAAAGTTTTGTTTATCTTTCTACAACAATCATTTTTTAACTGCCTTATTCATTGCTTTCTGAAGAGATCTTATGTTGACATAGTTGGTATGTATTATAGTGTTGGTGTTCTTTCATTTTTTATCTAACCTTTGCTTATACAGATGGATTCAATTTTTCTCCTTTTATCTGTTTATCTAGTTGTTTCCTATTTAGGTATGCCTTTTTATATGAAAAATACATTTTGGATTTAAGTAAATGATGGTCTGACAACTGTTACTCTAATGGTAGATTTTTATTCTCTTACGAGGGGTTGCCCGCAAAGAGGTATTTTTGTGTCCTAGGCTGACAATTTTTCACCCGCCTTTCTCCAAAGATGGGAAAGTGGAACAATTTATTTACAAGTGATAACAGCGGAATAAGTCAGTGCGGTGACCTTACGAAAGTATAATGTGCAAAACGATCCTGAATATAAGCAACCAAACGTACGCTCAGGGCTCAGGCACTTTCAGTTCAAATGTATAGATAGATAATGTAATCTAAAAATTGATTTCAATCTTCTAATAAGCTGTGTCTAAATACGTATCTGTAAATCTGTTATGTTGAAAGAAACCGTTTGCTATTAACAAATTCTTCTTTGTGTAGTCTATTAAAAATTATTTTTCTATTTTCCTCATTTAGTTCAGAACTGCTTGTATGTCTTCATAAAACGTATTTTTGATTTGAGCCACTTTACCACCATTTTGTTCGTATATTCCCAAAACTGCTATTTTTCTGTCTGTGATGTCGATAAGCATTTTGATTAGATTTTTATTTATGACTTTAAATTTTATTAGCTTTTCTATATTTTTTTTAATTAACAGCGCTGCTCCTCTTTGAGCTCTATCCTCTTTTGGTGCTTCAGAAATTAGTGGCATGAATTTATTTATTTTTGATTTCCCCAACTTTTGTCCTTTGTTTCTATGAATGATATTGAATGTATTTTCAGTTTTTTAATTTTATTTGCTATATCCGCCATTTTGTTTGTATCTCTTGCAAATTCTAAGCTGTCTTATTTACTGATCGTTTTCTAGCCTTAATTCGTCGTCTTTTACTTTGATTTTTGTTCGGACCCTAAAGTCTATCTTTGTTTGTCGGTTAAATTTATTTTATAGATAATAAATAACAGACTAATAACTCCATCCCCCCAACCTGAAATCTTTGATTTCGGGGTACTTTTCCCCCAGACAGATTGTTTTAACTAATACTAAGACATTTGTTTTTTCTCTCTGTTGGCAACCCTTCCGCTTGTTCCATCGTTAAATTTTGACTGTTTTTGCCTCTCACAATCGTTAGTTACCTCTCTAATTGTTAATAACTAAATTACATACAACATAAAGCAGTGTGTGCAAAAACGAATAAAGGTAAACATTATTAAGTACAATTTTCAATCTAACATTATAATTTAGACCAACAACATGGCGGGCTTTGACGCAGAATGTCATAAAACTAAAAATAGAGTGCAATTTTAATTAATACATAGTACTTCTATAAAATTTTTGAAGTTTTGATTTGTGGCCGACAACATCTGTAAAAAAAAATACGGATACCCTATGTTGATTTGAATATACATATATCAATAAATAATTATAAGCTCTGCCGTTCCCTTAAAAGGTAATATTAGATTTACAAAAATTTTTTTATCATTTCACACTAAATCTAAATAGAAATTATATACGTATTCCATCTTTATCATATTTTTTACGATAGACACTGGGTATGTTGGCTATAATAGGCATATATTGCGTACCAAATTTTTCTTGTAGTTTTTTAATCCAGCCTATATTGGTTTTGCTTCTTTTTATTACTAATTTACTAACCAATTGGCGTGAAAATTTGAAAACCATATTAAGAATACCTCAGACGATCATGAGGAACCTTAGGAGGTACACATAACACTAGGCTTTAGAAGGTTAAAAACTATGTTGCAAGTGCGTTCCATAAATTCTATTCCACTAGTTTATTTATACTTTATATTTTTCTATTAAAATATTATTTTTATATTAGCATGACGGATTCCTGTAAACTAATACGTCAAGTACACTAAAGAAATCAAATAAATCAACAAATCAATGTTTAGTGTTATCTAACTTAAAATTTAAAATTTGGTTTTAATAACTGCTATAATTAAAAGACAAGCTAATTTAGAATAGTTATAAAACAAAAATAAATATAAAAAGGAAAAATATTTTGAACTATTGTTTGTTGTAGCAAACAAAACGGTGTAGAACTTCCAGCGTTTAATGGAAAAACGCTTTTTCAAAGACTCTAATTTGACAAATATCTTTTAGCTATAATTTCTGCAACAGGAAGCCAACTTTAGTGGTTACTAAAACAAAATATAAGTGATTGACGAGAACTATCAAGTTGCTTATAGAATTATTAGTAGTACTTTGAGTAGTGACGTAACGACAACAAACAGATTTTGAAGATTATTTTAATAGATGGGGCGTCTGTTGTAAATAAATACCTCACAACTTAATAGAAGTATACAAATAACAATGTACAAAATGGCGCAAAAAATTCTTAACAAATGTAAAACATTTTACATACTTAAGAAAGTGAAATATATGAATTTAAATCCAAATTGAACCAAAAATTAGTAAAATAAATACTAGTAAAATCAATCTATTTAAGTCTCGATTTGTTGGAAAAAATCAGGACCTGTTGTGTTTGAAATAAAGGTGTGGCACCAGTACGTTTGCCATACGTAATTAAAAAAAGATTTGTTTACGGTACCCTAGGAGTATATTTGTAATACAATGATGCTGTAAGTCACATCGCACATCAATCGAAATTTAAAAACTGGATTAAAATTACTAAATGCAGTTCTAACTTGGAAATTGATTACATTTTTGTCTTAAACCAATAGATAGTACGTTTGCAACGATTTAAATTTTGAATATTTCGTGGGGAGTTTCAAAAACATTATTTCTAAAGTAACTTAAGAAAAGTGAAATATTTTTGAAAATCTGGTTTTATTCAATTTATAAATGCACTTAATTTAAGAGAAATTATTTTGAAAAACAATAATAAAAATATTTTTTCATTACAAGTGCTTTAATATTAAAAAATTGTGGTATTACCCTCTTATTTACTTACCATTATTACAAGGAAGTTTTCCCATTTAATAATTTAATAGACTTAAAACGTATCTGAAACTTTACCATTTGCATGAAGGGTTATGAAATCAAAAATTGCTTACCGCATTGCGATTATTAATACAAAAAATAGTTATTTTGTAGGCAATAAGAAATAGTTTTTTTTTAAATCTGTGAATTGTAAATTGTTCTACTGCTTTTTGTATTTCACTAAACCTCTTACTAATTATAGATTTTATTTACATCTAGCTTTTGTATATATTTTTTTTTATTTTTATTATGTAATTATTTAGCAATCAGAACAAGGTTACATTCTATAAGCTAAATGGTTAACAATTATTATAGATGCTAACGATAAGAATAACATGATGAGGCTTGCATCCTACGATACAACCTACGTAATTACAGTTTTGTACTTCGAAAGTATTAGAGTCTAATAGATATTTGGAATACACTACACACACATATGAGTTTGTTGGCCATATCACGACACTCACACTAGGTTTATTGGCCATAGTTTCTTTAGTCTTTGGTTGACCCTGGGTTCCAGCATCTGCTCTAGTAAGGGGTTTGAGTGAGTTTCTAGGGTTGCATGATACTTGATAGCTCTCTCCTGGATTACTTCCTGGACCGTTGGGACATGTAAGTCCATATGCAGCGTGTTGTTGGATACATACCACGGCGCATTTGTAATCTGACGTAATATTTTTGATTGAGTACGTTGAATTAATGCGATGTTTGATTTGGATGCACAGCCCCATAACT
Organism: Sinelater perroti; assembly: GCA_036346155.1. Lineage (NCBI taxonomy): Eukaryota > Metazoa > Arthropoda > Insecta > Coleoptera > Elateridae > Sinelater > Sinelater perroti. The sequence continues at coordinate 7,872,370 of JARFIY010000359.1, forward strand.
CTACTCCATACATCCAGATTGGTTTTATAACAGTCTTATAGATTAGGGTTTTGTTTGCAAGCGGTAATTTTGAATGTCTTCCAATTAGCCAGTTGAGTTCCTTTACTTTTAGATCTATCTGGTTTTTTTTCTTCTTGAGGTGTTCCTTCCAATTTAGCTTATGATCTAGGTGTAAGCCTAGATATTTTGCCGTTACCAGTTGTGGTATTTGTGCATTATTTATTACGACTGGTGGGCAAATCTGTTTTTTGAGCGTAAATGTTGTGTGTACCGACTTGTTTTCGTTAACTTTGATTTTCCATCTGTGTAACCATTGTTGAAGGAGTACTAAGTGGTTTTGTAGGTTGGCTGATGCAGTTGCAGGATTTTCATGTCTGGACAGTATAGCAGTGTCGTCTGCGAATGTTCCTATTGTTGTATATTGTGTCGTTGGTAGATCCGATGTATATAGGACATAGAGTAAAGGCCCCAGAACACTGCCTTGTGGAACGCCTGAGTTGATAGGGATGTTACTTCATTAATTTTTATCTGAAATGTTCTATCGCTTAGATATGATTTTAGTAAATTATAGTATGCCAAAGGGAATGTTTGCTTAATTTTGAAGAGTAATCCGGGGTGCCACACTTTGTCAAATGCTTGACTAATGTCGCTGAACAGCTGAACAGTATTCTTTGTTTTCTAGTGCTTTATTTATGGTTTGTGTAATGCGGTGTACTTGTTGCACGGTAGAATGAGCCTGTGGAAACCCAAACTGATGAGAAGGTATCCAATGTTGGGGCAGTAAGTCTTCATTAATTCGACGAAGTATGAGTTTTTCTAACAGCTTTGAGGTCACCGGGAGGAGGCTGATAGGTCGATAGGATGTAACGTCAGTTGGTTCTTTTCCGGGTTTTCCGACCATTATGATTTGTGCAGCCTTAAAGCATTTTGGCCAATATCCTAGCCTCAGGATTGCATTGTAAATATAAGTTAAGAGCACTAGGCCCTTTTTTGGGAGTTCACGCAGCATTTTGGCAGTTATCAGATCAGTTCCTGGGGTCTTCTTGAGGTTTAGTAGATTTATTTCAGATTTTATTTCGTTTGGGGTAAAGGGTTTAATTTCATGAGGTATGTCAGGAGGGATGGAAAGACTTCGCTCTACTTCTTGGTCTGGTGCGCTATCAAGTGGTTGAAAGACTGAAGATAGATGTTCAGCGAAGAGTCTGACTTTGTCTCTATCGCTTTTTGCCCAAGGTTCGGTGTTGCTTTTTCTAATTGGTGGTATTTTGAATTTTGGTTTCCTAGCTTGTTTGATGGGTTTCCAGATAGAGTCATCAGTTCGATTTAATTGAGATACATAGAGCTCAAATTTCTCATTTCTGATTTCTTTGAGTTTTGTTTTTAATTTATTGGTCATATGGTTGTAGGCGTTTTTGGCAGCAGGTGTATGATTTCGTTGCCAGTTAGCTCTAGCACGACGTTTTCCTGCGACCATTCGTTTAATTTTCAGTGGTATGTCAATGTTTAGTTGCTTTTGTGAAATGGTTGGTGTAGCTTGTTGCGCAGCTTGCTGGAGTTTTGTTATGAGTTCTTCAGTAGCTGTTTCAATTTCTTCGCATTCCTTGAGTCGAATGTTTAATTTTATGGTTTCGCTTAGAATATTACGATATGTAGCCCAGTCCGTTCTAGAGTTGTGTAATCTGGTTGTGGGCTTCTTGTTTACTATAGATGCCCCAATTGTTAGTATGATAGGAGAATGATCGGAAGTTAGGTCATAACTGGGTATTACAGTAGTATATGCCTGATTGATTCCATTTACGACGAAGAAGTCTAGTAGGTCTGGTAACTTGTTTGCGTCGGTGAGCCAATAGGTTGGTGTTCCTGTTGATATAAATGAGTATTTTTTGTCCTCCATTGACTTAAGGAGTTCTCTAGCTTTCGTTGTTGTTAGGCGTGAGCCCCATCTAGTATGTTTACTGTTGTAGACCCCTCCCGCTACGAATTTGTGACTTAGTGTTAGAAAGAATTTGTCAAAATCTGCTTTTTTGATATTATGTCGGGGTGGGCAATAAACTGCGGCAAGTGTCAATTCATATGGCAATGTTTATACCTTGATTGTGGTGGCTTGGATAAAGTCTTCCTGATATTTTATTTCTTCATGGTGTTGAATTGTTTGCTTGACAAGAATGGCTGTACCTCCATGGGCAGTACCGTCTGGGTGATTGGTATGATAGAGTTCATAATGAGGTATTTTGAAGTAAGTCTGTTGTGAAGTGTGTTTCACTTATTAGCAGTACATCTATGTGGTTATGTAATAAGAACAATTTTATTTCTTCTTTATGTTGCGTTAGGCCATTAGCGTTCCACAGAGCTACTCTGAGAAACTTACCCATAATTAGGCTAGTTTATTTATTAGCGTGTTAAGCATGTTTAGAATCATGCTATTTTGTTGAATGAGTTGATTAAACATGGTTTTGAATTCAGTTAAAAACTGAGGGAGAGCGTTGTTTAACATTTTTTTTGTTGACTCATTGTAATTGTTTAGGGGGTTGGAGTTGTTGGTTACTGCATTAGCGTAAGATTTATGTTGTTGACTAAGATTCAGTGACTCTGTTTGCATTATTGGTTTGTGGATTGGGGATAACATTTATTTTTGATAGTTGTGGTGCGAAGGTTCTAGTCTTGCTTTGTGGATTATTTCTACGAATTAGTTGTTGATAATGATCACAACCTTTATAGTTGGCTGGGTGGTCTCGCCCGCATAATGCGCAGCTAGCTGGGGTGTCTTTGCTTTTTTTGCAGTTGATTGTATTATGTGCTCCACCGCATTTGACGCATACGAAGGGCCTGTTGCAATACGTCTTGGTGTGGCCATAGAGTTGGCACCTCGTACATGTACAATATTATTTTTGTCTTTATTCGGAGGTTCTATTATTACTACGCTATTTTGTATTCTTTCAATTTTATATACATCTTTGTTATTGTCTGCTGGCTCTATGTCAATGAAGAACATGTTTAAGGGTTCTTTGGTTATTCTATGCTTCGCATTTATAATATTTCTAACTTTATGTCCTTTATTTTCTAATTCTTCTGAAATGTCATTTGTGTTCATTGTGTGATGAATGTGTTTGATAACAATTCGGTATGCTCGTTCCGTCTTTAATTGATATGTGTGGTGTATTATGTTTTGTTCCTTGAAGTATTTTGTTAATTTTCTGTATCCATCAACTGTATTACAGTTAACTTTAATTGTGTTATTGGCTAAGCTCTTTGTACTATATTGTTCATCTTTTAAATGATCGCGTATTTGGGTGAGCATGTTTGGAAAATTTACTACTCCGTACACAAAAATCGGAGGAGGTTTGGGTATTTTGGCTGAATCTGTAGTGATGCTGTTGGTAGTGTTGCTTTGTGGAGTGTCATCTATTGTATTTGTTAATACGCTATACTTGTTGGAGGTTTGTGTAACATTTTCGTCACCATTTTGTTGTGCGTTCGTCCTCATTTTTCTGCGTTTCATAGCCTTAACAGTTTGCCAAGAGTTTTCTTTCGATGTTGTAGGGGTTTCCATTTCATCATCGCTAGTTGAATACATTCTAACAAGTTCTTGGGGATTATTAGTTGGATAGGCTCCTTGAGGCTGGTAAGTGATTAATTGTTCTTGATTTGGAGGGGAATAATTACTGGGCCCTGATGATAATTGAAGTGTTTGTGTGTTGTATGGTGCAGGAGTTTGACTGTTTATGAAACTTTGAGTTTGATACGTATTTGGAATTTGTAACTTTTGGGCACTTAATTGAGGTTGACACTGTATATTTGGTGAATATGGTTGGTTATATATGTAATTAAAGCCAGGTCCATTGCCTGCTGGAAGCATTTTGGTAATTTAAAAAGAAAGATTACCTAGATGGATGTTTTCTTTCACTAGAAGGTTTTTAAAAGTGAAACAGTTGTTTATCATTTGAGTTAAACGTTGAAATTAAATTAATAAATATATAAATTTGCCTGACCTTAAGCAAGGCTACGGCTGCGGCTCCGCCGTTATGATAACTCAGGTATAGCTCGGCACGCACGTTCGGTCTGCTTGAAGGCACTAGCAAGATTCTTTTTATATATATGAGTTAAAGATCTAACCACACCTTTTGTTGGAAATGTCAAGTTATTATCGCTTCATAAATATTGCAATTCAATTCTTCGTACATTTATTTATTACGTATTCAATTTACTTTAATTTTTTATTTTATATAAGCAGCGCATTTGTTGTATTCAGTAATATATTTTTAAATTATTATTATGTTATTATATTTTTTCTATTTTATGTATACTTGTTAATAATAAATATTTTATTTTTTACTATCTAGTCTCTGTTGTATCTATTTTCTATTCTAATGATGAAATTAAGACTGTGGACTGCTATATTTAAATAATCCTTTTAACCATTTCAGGCCCTGTGGTTATAATTGTGCACACTTATTTTCGACATTTATAAATATTTTCCTTACAGAAATATAATGCTAGAAAACTTTTTAGGCAAAATTATGCACTCTAAAGTTTCACTGTCTGTATAAGAAACAAAGGCTGCTGCCACAGAAATTGGTTAAAACTGCCGGTTGTGCAAAGATGGCGATTAGGTAATTAGATAAATTTACCAAAGATTAAATACTTTACTCTATATAATTAATAATTTCTTCTATTACAATTACATTAGAAGTATTTAATATTTTATTTAGTATAAATGAATACTATATTTCTGGCATAGTTTCGATCATATGTCAATTGCTTCTTTCATGTTCACAATAATGCACAGTTGGTCTCATAAAAGGCATTTCAATTATTTGATTCCCAGATATTGATTTCTTGTTTTTACGAATTAAAAAATTTTCAACAAATAAACCTGAGATTAAAAATTTATTGAGGCATGAGAACTCATACAGCATTTGATTTTTTGCTTCAGAATAACGATATAACCCACTAGATGAGAAAGATGCTGAAAAATTGCGAGTAGTAGTTGAAAATTTCTTAGATTCCAATATTGAGTGATAAAGCAAAAGATGCAGATAAAGTTGGGCCACATACAATAGAGATTGTTGAACCAGATTCAAATAATGAATACGATAAAGAAGATTACATACCATGGTCGATGCGGGTAAGTAGTGCGGAATGTGAAACAGTTACAGCAAAAAAAAACTCTGTAAACTGTCGAAGAAAAGTTTATAATTGTCCTGAAATCATTTGGACTACCAAGGATAATAAAGAAGATGTAGATTCAGAAGTTCTCAGTCCCTTTGAAATAATTTCAGAGGTACATTAGTTAAGCTGAATTTGAAGATATTTCCAAATTTACAGGTATGCTTTTCAAAATGATGTCAACTTCAAATCAACAAATGCTGCCGAGATTAAAAGTATATTTATGTGTGGATAATTTAAAAATTTTAAGATATTATCAGGATAGGTTATACAAAGTTATTACACAATATTAGTAAAAAACTCTGTCTAGAATTGGAATTAGAGAAAAATCTGTGCATAGACGAACAAATAGTTCCCTTAAGGGGAAGATTACTCGTAAAGCAATACATAAAAGAAAAACTTACACCATGACGTGTGAAAATATTTATTTTTGTAAAAAATCTGGAATGGCATATGATTTCTTTATATACCGAGGATCTACTACCGAATTAGATCTAAACGCTTTAAAAAAGTTTGGTCAAAGAACATCTGTTGTTTTGTATCTTGTAAGGAAAATAGATAATGTACGACATAAACTATTCTTGGATTATTTCTTTTCATCTTATCAACAGTTACAAATTCCTAAAGCAAATAAAATATTTACGGCAGAAACAATATAAATTAATAGGATTGTTAATCATCCTATATTAGCAGACAAGAAACTGAAAACAACGGGAAGAAATGCTTATGTCAAAGTGATCAGTGAAGACAAAGACATCGTTTTAGTGAAGTGGCTAGACAACTGTTCTGTTATACTAGCTTTGAACTTTATTGTATCAGGAAATATGAATGAAGTTTCTAGCTAGGAGAAGAGTGAAAAGAAATATGTAAGTGTTACTTGTCCAGAAATAGTTAATTTTGTATAAGCATTTTATGGATTGTATAGACCCACTCAAACAAATGATAGGTTTGTACTGAATATATATATATATATATATATATATATATATATATATATATATATATATATATATATATATATATATATATATATATATGTTTACGATAATTTACTCTGGGTCTCATATTTCATGCAGTTGACTTTGCTGTAGTGAACAGTTGGTTTGTATATTAGCAGGACTGTTTCACAAACTAATAGACTTTTGTTTATACATTACTGTTTGTCTTTGTAAAGTTATCAAGTAAGTAGTTGTTACTAAAAAAGAGCGGCCAAGTAGCACAACTGAACCAGTTAGGAAGAATTTAACAAAAAGAAATGAAGAAAATAGAATATTACCAGATATTCAACATGATTAAACATGGTTAAATTAATCACTTTCTATTTCTGAATGGAAATCAAGAAGAAAAGGCAGCAAATATAATAAATTAAATAACCAACGCATATTTATTGCAAAAAGCTTCAGGTGCATATGTGCATAAAGAAATAGGGAAACTGTTTCATTGGTTTTCACACAGACGGAAAGTAATAAAACTTGTTTTATGTTATAAAAATAGCTATACTTATATTTCTCTGTTATTTTTTTAGTCATAGCATTGTTTTGAAATACCATATTTTGTAATAAGAAAAAAATAAACTTTGATATTGTTTTATTAACTTTTTATTTATTATTCAGTTCAATAATCGTCGAATAGAATTCATGTTTGATTAAATTAACCCTACACAAAAATAAAAAAATTATTGCCACGTAATACATTCATTTCAAGCCTAATAGCTGTTAATTGATATTTAGATGTAAACTAGGCAAAAATCTAGACATCAGAAAGTGATTAATTGCGATTGTGTACGTTTGTTTGCAAATTAAATTTTTCTTAAATAAACAATTCAGTTTTATTTTATTTATACGATTATACTAGCATACAATAATGTAAAATAAGAGAAGTTAAAAAAAGTATACGAAAGTAAATCTCAAACAAAGAACAGCCATTCAAAGGGGCACTTAACATTATGTCTCCGATTGACCTGGTATTCTAGTCAAAGGTAGCTCTTGATAACTCGCTATTAGTGGTAGATTATTATAAAATTCGATGTGTACAATTTTTTACAAAGGGCAAAAAAGTCACATCTCTTAAGATAATGCTTATGGTTCAAATATGAACTTTGAGCATATAATTAACCCCCGCACCGCCCATATTTTTGAGCAAAACTTTAAGTGTAGCAACGAAGTAAAGTAAGATCAATTTTGGACAAGTATAAAGTTTCGTTAACTTTTAGTATGGCCGCCAGAGGACGTCATATTTCGACATTTTTTGTTGATTTTAAGTTAGAAAACGGTTCTATCTGATGGAATATAGTGATAATTAAATGTATAGTAAATATTGATCCGGCCGCTAGGGGGCGCGAAATCGCTATTTTACGAAATACTGATTTTAGTGGATTTTATAATAGAATGTTGCCCAATTTAAATATGATAATGATAACGCTTTTTATTTATGTAAATGAAAACGTATTTTAATGGCACACTATATTACACTATATTACATTGTATTACAATTAAACAGTAGTGTGAAAATGAAATCGATAGAAATTGATGGAATACATTACTATGAGAATACTATAGAAAACAGTGACTAATAAATAGATATGAAATAGAAATGTCAAACTTCAATGTTAATCCAAATCGTCTTAGTTCTCTGACATATCTAACGTTTCGTTGTTGATATTGATGACGAAGATCTTCATCAAATTGCGATAATTTTTCAATTTGTTCTGATGTTTGGCAAAAGCGAGATACCAAACAACAGCGCAGACATGAGAACAACATCCGACAGTACGACGTCCAGTTTCGCATTTGCAATAATATCTGGTAATAGATTCGAAGCTTTCATCATTCAATCGATATTCGATGTAGACATAGCAGGTGCGCGACTTGTGTCGTGATTGAATTTTTTACGAAAGATATTCTGAAAGTTCTCATCGGAATACACACAATATTCAACAATAAAGTCTTCTTTGTTTTGGGAAATATGTTCCATAACATATTTCTGACTGCGTGCGATTTGGTAGGATCCCAATGTGAAATACTTAAACAGCGATCCTCCAATCATCCATTTCCGAGTCAATCATTGAGTTAGGTCTTGTGTTTGCCAACAGTTTGAAACGTTTTAAAATTCCGTTGACAATTACGATTTTCCATCGGCACTCAGTCACAAACTTATTGTCGTTTGCCTGTTTTTCAGTCAATTGTTCAGACGCTTTAAGTTGTACACAACACGGAATCACAACTCTGTATGTGTCCTTTAATTCTTTGGCGTCTCTGAATTCACGATTGACAATTAATGTGTTCTCACTAACGAAAATTCTTTCGAAATGTCGTTTGTTTTCGACGAGAATTTTGTTGATGATTTGTGCAACATTGAATGTTGCCTCATATGGACCAAATATTTCCATAATATATCCGCCCGCGGCAACGCAAATTATCGGTTTCATCAAATGACAACCTTTTTGTACGGAATATGTTGAAACAGATTATCTTTGATTTTTTTAATGTAGCAGTATGTTCCATACCATATTGTCACAAAAGTTCCTGGTTCGCAATAAAAGGATTTGACTACTGGAGACATATGATTTTGGAGTTCATCGCGAGTCCGAGATTGTGAGTCGAAAAAATCTTTGACGAGGTTCTTAATAAGTTATTTTCTGACATTACTGATAATTCTGCTAAAATCCTTTCTTGTGATTTGGAAATAACTTGACAATTCTCCATCTGAATTGTCAGTTCTCAGTTTCATCAAATACATTGCTAAGGCTTGTTTGGTTGATCTCTTCGCAGTGTTTCGAAGATTTTTAATGTAGGTGTCGTGAATGTGATTAAATTGTTCTTTGGTTAATTCGGCGAGAACTTTATAATCACCATCTCTTTTAAATGGCTCAAGACAACGCTGAATTTCTCTGGGCGAACCATATCAAAGATCATATCTTCGTCTTCGAAGATGAATGAGATGGTCGTCTTTTTATAGCCGCGAACGCCTCTTCTGTGAGATGACTCCACGTAGTGACGATCACAAGAAGTAAAGTTCAAAGGAATGTAAAATTTTTGTTTTACCAGACTTGTTGGCGAATTTCTCTGGAGATTAAATTATTCGCATAATCCGATTAGCATATGAAACACAATTAATTTGTGCCAATCATCACTTGAACGGTCAAACCTCTGATGTCATGATGGAAGTCGACGGTTAATTCTTGAGACGCATTTGATAAGCTTCGAAAGCTTTGTTGTGATGTCGATGGAATGGATTCTTGAAATGAAACCGATGATTGACTTTGATTTAGGCGAGTGGATGTAAAAGATTTTAACGCCAATTTAGTGTAATTTTCCTTGACTTACAAGGAAACCCCCAAACCAATCTCACTGATTTTGATAATACTTACATATGTTGTAGAACATAAAAAAATAAAAGAGACATATTTTTTAACGGTTAATATTGACTTTTAAGGGGTAAAAACAACCCTAAAGTTTACCACCAAAAAGCAGACTAAAATTAATTTTTTTGACGAAACAAAATGAAAATTATTTCTTTCAAAAAGAGCAAGTATTTTGTGGTGTTTTTAAAAGTAAGGGCGTGATCCCCTATTTTTTAGGGGTTGAAAAAATATATTTATTGGCATAATTTCATGATAAAAAAGTTTGAAACGACTAAAAAATTTGTTAAGAAATATGATTTTTTTGCCCATTGTGAAAAATTGTAAACATCGAATTTCATAGTGACCTACCACTAGTAGCGAGTCATCAAGGGCTACATTTGAGTCGAATAATAGGTCAATTAAAATCACAATGTTAAGTGCCCTTGGGCTATGTTCTAAGTGTTTTGGTTAAATTATATCGGTATATCAGAAAAATGTAGATATCATAATTAATAAAAGTGTTTTTTTATAATTAGTATATTTACAACAAACGTGTAGTAATCTGATATTTAGGAATAGACGCATATAAAATTTTTAGTGAAAAATAAAGCCATATTTTTTAATGCAACCTAGAATAACTTCTAGTTGAATATTTTTTCAAAATAACTTTGATGAAACGTTGAGATTATCATAGTAATATAAGTAAGCTCACCTAGGGAATGCTGATGTACGTTTCCAGATTTCCAAAGTACTCGTATGATTTGACAATAAGCAACGCTCATGAACATGAGAGGGATTGCGTACAGCAGCACCATCTTTAGAATCATCCATGTCCTGTCCGTTTCCGTGGACCAACTCGGTTCACATTGAGTAAAGTAAATTGTTTCGATCTTTATCTTCTCGTTGGCCGCCGTTCTGTATACCACCAATTCGGGTATGTCTGAAACATAAAGAAATACTATTAATTGTCGGAACATCCTTCAATTCACTATTTCAGTATAAATAATTAATCACCACCACTATTTAATTTACCAATATTTAAGGAACCGCAATATTGGCAAACGCTAAAACATATATTTTTTAATCGCAGTTAAGAACAATTTACCTGAAATCATGCAGATCTGTTTCAGAAATATCAACTATGTGTAGACAACATTCCGACAGGGCGTGATTAAACTTCCAAGTCGACATAACTTATTACGCCAATTACGTATTATCGCACATTTCGCTTAAGCCTCAGGAATATTTTTTTAGTAAGATCGATTTTCATAGTTAAACGCGGCGTAGGAATAGAGCACGTAGGGAAGCTTAATGGTGTAATACACGAGGATTCCAATCGCCTAAAATCATGAAATGCGGGGCATAATCGTGCGGAAACGAATTCATTTTTTTAATGGGATACGCTGCTCTCTGGGCTATTAGCAGATTCGGGGTGTGGATGTTGGCAGGCTCTTAACGGAATCAAAGAACCGATTTAATTAGGGCTCTGACCAATACAGGAACACATTCGGGAACTTTCGCATAACGTCTAGTTGCATAAATCAATGTAAGTGCATATTAAAACGAAATTTGTTCATGAGAATTCCTAAAATACTAATATGATCGATATATTTAGTCATAGCAAAATACTGTTTATGTTTTTAAATTAAATATAACTTGTACTAAGCGATAAACATGCCTGCTTTATGAAACGCAAGACAGAAACGTACACACTTATATTCCGAATTTCATATTAAATATAACGAAAGACTATGACTGTATTTTTGGCTTCGTTTAACAGTTTCATATTTACAATAAATTAAATTTTAAAAAAAGTTGAATAAGTAACGCAATTCTGAAACTGTTCGTTGGACAGGAACAAGTATTACCCAAAAAGTTTTAACGAGATTTTTCTTCCCCAAACATAAGCTAATATATGTATGAGCGTTGGCATGATTTAAACGCGTTTTATTTCTATTCTCGAAAAATATTTTCTTATTTCTTTTTAAGGGTATTTTTCAGTAGACAAAAGAATTTAGTTGAACCATTTCATTAGATGCTCGGAGCTAAAAATTATTCTAGTAATGTTTAATGATAAGCGTGTTGGCTAATTTAGTGCGTTGATATCTATTCTTTCAAGATAATTTGTCATTATTCTTGTAACACAAAGTCCTACGATACAAGTAAGAAATAGTCACTAACAAAAAAAGGCAAATAGGACTGTAGTATCGCTCTATATATTTTCAAGGTATTTGTCAGCTGTTAAATATATTAACAAAGATGAACTCGGTGCGAGCACCCCATAAAATACTTACTGAAATTATAATACCATCTACCCCATAATATGTTCTTTTCAAAATTTTATCAGCTACAAACATTTGTATAGATAATCCAAATTGAACTTTAGGATTTCAGGTGCGCACTGTTTGCTTTCTGTGAACGTTGAAAGTTTACATTTGTACAATTAGTACTTAGATAACACATACATGGCAAAGTTATCATGACGCCGTATATCATACAGCAACGCACCAATATTGTTCACGTTTAGGCGATCAGTTACGATCAGTTTACGATTTGAATGAAATAATGTGCCAAGTTAGCCTGAAATTCGTGATCTAATGCAAAATTTGGATACAAGTCATATCATTATTAACAAAGCCAGCGTTTGCTATCAACGTAACTGTCTTTCAGGTAACAATATTGTTTGAGCAAGTGATAGTGAGATAATAAGAAACAAGCAGCTCAAGACGTCGCCACTCACAGCATTACACAACACGTTTTAATAAAGAATCTTATTTATAGGCATATAAAATTCAATTGATTCAAGAGCATAAAGAAACGGACCACCAAAATCGCCATACATTTGATAATTTAGTTGTAGAAAACAGCAATTGATGCTAATTTAAAAAAAATATATTTAGTGATTAAGCTTATTTTTCCTTAAATGGCTTTCTAAATCATCAAAATTATCGCATCTAGGGCAGTAAGAATTCAGGTGCTATTCACGCAAACCCAATGCATCTACAAAAATACACTGTTTGATGTGCTTATGGACTAGAGGAGCTATTAGTCCGTACTTATTTGAGGGCAAATCTGGCAACGCTGTTACTGTCAACGGTATACGTTATCGGGATATACTAAAAAATTCTTTTTTAATTAAATCAAAGACTTGAATTTAAATAATATATAGGTTTATCAAGATGAAGCCATATGTCACACAGCACGTAAAACCCTCATTTTACTTCAAACCAAATTTCTTGGTCGTGGAGCCGTAGAAACCATTTGGCCGACATCATATTTCATAAGTAATTGTCAAGTTTATAATTTATACGAAGAGTAACAAAATTGAAATTGTTCCAATATTTTGTATTTTAGTCAGAAAATTTGGATCACCTTTGGGAAAACCGTCTTCTGCATAAGAAGCAGGACGCTACTAGCGAGAAAAGGGCTGCCGCCTTTACTGAAATAGTTAACCAAATACACAAGGTACCGCCTGAAAAAGGTGGCAACGCCACGATTTCAAACAACTCGAATTTAGATGAGACATACCTGATTGTGGAAGAAATAAGCAGAATGAGATTTAAGATTAACGAGATCTTAAATCCGCAAGGGCAAGACATAACGCAAAATCACAACCAATCGCAGGATCGCAACATCAATCGCTCTCACGGCAAGAATGCTAACAGAGTTATGTTGGTATCACCACAAAATTCGCCTAAAAAGCCGATCTGTCATCCAGGGTGCAAGAAATGGAACAAGTGATTGTCAAAAAACGACCAGAAGCGTTATTAAACGCGGCAGATAACGGTTCTGAGTTTTGCCGCATTTTTGCCAGCGATCGTCTTACAAAGGTATTATTTCTCGTGTATAAAGGCGCTGATCTATGCGTATATCCTCGCAGAAAAATACGTGGTTATAAAAACAAAAGCAAATACGAACTATATGCAAAGTATTTTATTTACCACGAAATGGAACATGTCAACGTTTTATCGGACAAATTATTCGTTTTTTTAAATTTGTTTTTTGCATCGGAAAACAAGGAACAACATTTAAAAACATCTTAAATTGGTTTTTAATCGAAAAAGCTAATACGTTGTTACTTACAGGCACTGCAGCCTCAAGGGTTTATTGTGCCCACTAATATGCACTTAAATGCCAGGACATTCACAAACACCCACGGGTTGAACGAGACACGAACTCGCGCGCGCCGGCTAGAGGACAGAGCCAACTGGTTGAACCATCTGAGCCACCGCGTCCCCCTTTCTGGGCTATATCGTAAATGCTCAGGAATAAGACTTTTAGCTGAGTACATAGAACCAATTGAAATATTTTCGCAGCCCTGTTTACGAAGATTTTTCGGCTTGATAAATTTTTATGGTCGATTTATTCCGTGTGCTTCCAAAATTTTACAACCGTTGAATGATATGTTAAAATGTTCGAAGAAAGGCGATACGCCACTTGAATAAAATGAAAATGCTAAGACACATTTTCAAACGTAAGAGTTGCCCTTGCGAATGCGAAAATGTCAGCACAATGAAAGCAAATTGTTCGAGATGTACAGCGCTGTGACATGTTTGAAATACGCTGTCGATGATAGAAAATTTATAATTTTACCAATCACAAGCCGTTAATTTATATTTTTAAACCAAATTTAGGTAAATGTACTCCACAGTAATTTCAACATATAGATTTCATCAGTCAATTTACTGCTGACATTTGTTATATTAAAGGTATTAAAAATAATGTTGTCGATGCGTTGTCTAGAATTGGAGATATCTCTCTATGTTCGTGGATCAACAGATTCTATAAAACGTAGAAAATGAAGACAGCGAATTTCTCGAAATACACCTGCTCATCTTGTGCATCAAAATTAAAAACAGTTTAATTTAATAATCCTAAAGTAAACATTTACTGTGATTTATCAAACGACGTTTTACGCCCTTATCTACTAAAGCCTTTATGACGCACCGCTTTCATCTCCCTACCCAATCTGTCACATCCAGGTATACGCTATACGCAGAAACTTATTACAAGAAGGTTTGTCTGCCCGTCGATAAATAAAGATTGCCGCAACTGGACACGACATTGCATTACTTGTCAAAAATTTTAAAGTTACGTGATATACATTAACCTCCATTGGTAAATTTAAAGATTTAGCTAGGCGTTTCAAACATGTACACATAGATAAAATTACTATAAATTTTCCGCAGGGTTACATATATTGTCGTACGTGTATCGATCCTTTTTCCCGTTGACCCAAAGCTATGCTCCGCTATGAAAGCTACACCGTATCTTTCGCTTTTATTAACATTTGGATTTATCGTTTCGGCATACCTCTATGTATAACTGCAGATTAGAACGTCAATTTTAATCCGCTTTATTTAACAAACTGTGTAAAATGGTGAGCTCTAAGCACCTTAGAACAACAGATTAAAATCCATAGTCTAACGGTATGATCTAAATATTTACACCGACAACTCAAAGCAGCAATAGAATGCCATAATACTGAAAATTGGGTCAAAATTTTCCCTGTAGTACTATTAGACATACGCACCGCCATTAAGCACTAGAATTCGAGCGCAGCTGAAATATTCTATGGTACTACAGAATACCTTACAATTTGTTCAGCGATTAAAAAAAAACGTGAAACATGTAAAATCATCCTCTGTTTCTGGGTACGGTAGAAAAAGTATTTCCATTTTCAAGGATCTCGAAACTTTGCCATTGTATTTCTATGACATCACGCTGTTAGAAGTCGGATATTCCTTACGACAGGCCGTTTAAAGTAGTACCACGCATCAAGAAAAATTACGTTGTTAAAATTAATGATAAAAATGTGCGAGTATCCATCGATTGTCAAAAAGACTTCGAAGAGCTATATGATAATAGAGTTTTATCCTGATGTTGCAAACAAAGTAAATAACAATAGCAATAACATGATCAACTGCAAGCAGGGATTTAAATAAATTTAATTTAATTTATTTTAAACGAAATTAAGTTAATTTAACTTAATCAATAAGAGAATATTTGTTTGTATTAATAATGTATTTAAATAACAAACTAGCATTAATTTACACCTAATAAAATTGTAAAATTTATTTCTCATATGTGGTGTATACTTCGATTTGTATTGATCCCTTAAATTATTTTTACTCTACCAAAATAATTCTTATTATTGGCCAACTCAAAATCATTAAGAAATTTTAAGTATCTATTTTTGGTAATTATTTCTAAAAGTTACTAATTTGTTAAGGAATTAATTTTGTAAAATTTACAATTTGAAATTAAAACAAATTTTGAGGTATTTAACACAGCAACACTAAATCAAAGCTTTTTATCTATCAGTTTTTATTAAAATAAGTACCGTCTCGGGAAAAATCTTCAGTGCACAGGAAGTATTCCAGCTACTGTCGCAATTAATTTGATTCTAAACTTTAACATGGCTTTCCTTCGCATTTATGGAAGCAACATTCCTGCACGTTGAGAGGAATACTCAGTAACCTAACATTATTTAGCCGATGTTAGCGACGCATTTAGATTGAATTTCTCATTACATTGCAACAGGATTATTTTCTCTCAGAAAGACAGTTTTTCCTATCTGCAACACAGTTTTTCACTCGTGTGTTTAAAAAAGGAGAAACTCCATATACTAAAAAGAATCATTTGAAAAGAAAACTAGGGTGTCTTCAAATCGTACAAAAATTATAACTTTATGACGCATTTATATGAAATAAAAACATACCCAAAAAACCTAAAAATCTTAGTTAATAGTAATTTTTTTAACAACTATATTACTATTGACAGTTGTGTGATGTATTTTTAATACATTAATTTAATATAATAACAATTATAAGTATATTATAAAAGAATTGTTCTCTTTTTAAAATTGTGCTTCACAAAGAAATTTTATTTTAACATAGCTCACGCACAGGAATGTTTCCTGTTGTTATAAGTTTTATATTAGATATCGCTATTTGGGTTTCAAAGCATAAATAAGTGCTAGAAAATGCAAGTATCAACGCTCATCGCGAGTGATAAATACAAGATCGTTCGCCTTATATTTATCGGTAATATTATTTATTTATTTAACTGTCTATGCGTAAAATTAATACAACTTAAAATTGCTATTAAAAAAAAACAATTAACAAGAACCCCTGCGGATGGGTTCCCAGTGAAGATGAATAACACCAGTCTTAAACAAACCAATTCTCTTGCCACCCATATCAGAACAAAATAAAAAGTATCTCTTTGAACCACAAAATTTAATAGCCAGCAATAAATTATTGTATAGACAAGACAAATAGAAAATTCAGGAAAAATATAAGCAAACACTCTGCAGCAATAAGTTTCATGGATACTTCCGAGGCTACAATACAGCAACCTGTAGATACTACGAGAGAAAAGTAAAAATCACATCAATTTATCTGCGCAATGGAGATAAATTAAAATATCAAGAAATTATTTTTGATCTCAGGGAAAAGCAAAAAGTGAATTCACGACTGTAATTAAAAATAAACAATCTTGAATAAATCTTACCAGTATAGAAGATTACCGAGCAATGACTAAGCATTTCTACAAGAACAAACTAAACTATCACACATTTAAGAGGAGGTTCTTATGAAACTCGACCAAACAATCGATTTTTTTTGATACCTTATTATGTGTAAAATATGTTCCCAAAACGAGTTTATCGAAAACAATTTTATAAAGAAAATATTGCATTTAACAAAAAATTACACAAAAATAGACTTTGCACGGTAGACCGTATTTTATTCTAATATTTTTGAAATACGCACCTATATCATGAATTCTATGGTAAGTATAGTTACCTAAAGTACCATAAGATGTCAGGGTGTTGACTATGATTATAAAATTTTAGAAAGTTTACCTCTCTATATACTTTCAAAAAATCTTTAAATGCGTTTTACTCGAAACCATGTTTTTGAAACTCGTGGGAACTATAACTCAAAAACTAATCAATGGATTTTTCTTTTATTTTAAAGTAAATTAAATTTATTGGAGCTTATACCTATGAGAAAATTCGTTTTGTTGTTAATTTTTTTGTTATAACACTTTAAAGAGCCAACAAAAATTGAAAAATCGGTAGCAAAAATTCGCATGTCCGCCATTTTATTAATATTTGACTTTTTTTTTATATTATCAGTATAAGCTCCAACAAATATTATATATTTTACAAATCTTTTTGAAATTTTGATTTCAGATCATTTTTACGAGTATTGAATTTCCCACCAGTTACACACCTTTTCTTCGGACGGTCACATTACCGAACGAATAACTAATTACCACGTCATTATTTTTTTATAATTTTTTTTTGTACTCTAATACTTCTAATGCTTCCTTCTATGGAAAAGAATCAAGAAAATCACGTAATTTTTGGGTCGCTTGATGAAAACCTCCCCTTAAAGAAGTTAACACCTATTTGTAATAATCCGAAACATCTCAGTTTCACTTACGGGAGACGAAATTAAAAATGAACTGCCAGTCTTAAATTACCCAGTACTGAAAATTACCATATTCTATAATAAAAACAGATACCCGATTCCACTATGTGCAGTGAACCTTAGCAATACCCAACAAGGCAAGGAAAAAATTAATCTAATAAAGCTAAATTATAGCATCGTAGAAGTGGAGATAAGAAGAAAATTTAAATAAATTCCTCAGTGCAGGAAATGCCAGCTGTACGAACACACCCGTAACTACTGTCATTCGCAATCACGTTATGTGAAATTTACAGGCAATCATTTATATGGTGACTATCCTAAACGACCTAGAAAAGATCATCAGTGCGTAAATTTCCTGAAAAACACACGAAAAACTACAAAGGATGTAGTTATTATGTTAAGATAAACCAAAACCAAACGAGGAGCTCTAGCTAGCGAACACAAAATAAATTATACCCCCAAGCAGTAAACGATAGACGAAACTTTGGCAAATGTCATCATCTCCTAGACGCTCTGTACTCAAACCTAACACGGTTACATCTGATGGACAATAAGAATCAGCTGACTACATTTCCATCATATTAAAAAAATAATTGAACGGCTAATCTCCCATTTAGATAAATTAATACCAATTATAATAACAATACTTCCAACTTTGCAGGACAATGGATGAAAATAATGCGCCAGTAATAAATAATCTAATAATGACTAATTGGAATGGCAATCGTCTTAAAACTCAACGTACAATTGTTATCGAATTCATGACACGAAACACTTTTGTGACAGGTATTATAATTAAACTCAATTTATATTGTAATTTGGCCCTTTTAAATGATCCGTTTTGTTTTAGCCTTGAACAAGACCAATAATATGTGAATCCATCTTCATTTTGACCACTTCTCTCATCCGTTGAGGCATCAATTTGATTAAATTGATGAAAAATGTGCACAGACATGCCACATGTCCATGCTCAAGTGCAAATTATATGGATATGTAGTGACGGGAAATCCATGTTTCGGTAAAAAAATTCTTTGAAAATAGAATGTATATACTATATATAGCGCACTCGCCTGGTCGACAGACGAGCTGCGCTTCACGGCACAAGCAGCGGATGGAAACAGCTTGAGGCTCCAAATTTGTACTACTTTTCTACCTGCAGTTTTTATAAATAGTTTGTGAAATAATTAGAAATAGAACACCCTAATTAAGCTACAAAGTGGTGACCTCAACGTAATCTGAACACGCAACCTTCTGATTTTTATCTACCTCGCCGAGCCCATGCTCACTATCGCTCCGTGACCCATTTTTTGCGGCAACAGCGAGCAACCACACAGCCGCCTCGGGCCAGGTAGAGCAGGAGGCCAACAAGGCCGACCATCATCGCCATTCGCGACTGTACGCTAATCGGAGTAGCAGCGTGCAAGAAGCGGCCATCTGAATTTTTCCACCCCGCGCTAGCCGCCGACCAGCACCACCGACGCGAACAGCGCGCATACGAGTGGCGCGCGACACGCACATCGGCGCTGTTAGCCCACTGAACGCGAGGAACGCTACCGGTGACGAGAAGAGAAGAGACGCCAGGAGCTGCTGCTACAGCAACAACAGCAGGTCAACAAGGGAGAGACGGAGCGCATTCTAACGGGTTCACTCTCCAACAACAAACCGGCCGACATTACTTCGTAGAGGACCCGCCTACTACGCCAACGAGAAGCATGGCGACAAACATGCACCCGCTCAGTTTCTGGTCCAAGGACCCCATAGCCTAGTTTGCACAGATGGAGTCTACTTTCAACATTCACAAAATCACCGACGACAGAGAAAAGTACGACCTGGTTGTTACATCTCTGGAGGGCTCAGCGGTGTTTCGAGTTGAGCCATATGCTTAAAACCCTCCGGAGGCTGACTTCTACAAAACGCTGAAATCAGCCATCTTGGAGCACTTCGCGGACTTTGAGGACACTCGACTTTGCAGACTTTTCACCTCACTTCAGCTAGCCGACTCCAAGCCATCACAACTCCTCCGATGAATGAAGAACCTGGCCAACAACCTTAAAATAAGGTGGTTTGAGCTCCTCCCACCATAGATGACCTGCATGCTGCACATCATAAAGTCTCCTTTCCCCGACGAACTCAGCAGCACGGCAGATGAGCTATGAGAAAATGTGTTTGCCCTGTCAGACTCCGTCTGCAGCTCCGTCTCAACCTCTAACGCAAATATTGCTCAACAGCTGGCGGAGTTGTAGGAGCAGGTCAGCCAGCTGGTCATGGCCTCAAAATAACAACATCAGCAGCAGCACGGGAGAATCCGTTCCCCATCCAGGTCCAGAAGACAGCGGAGCCGCTCATAAACCCCAGCCAAACACCCCGACTGGAACTGGTACCACCAAGCCCATGGAACAGAAGCCAAGAAGTGCAGACAGCCCTGCACCTTTCAGGCTTCAAGACAGAAAAACCGGCAAAGCCCCCTTCGACTCAGGCGGCCGAGGTAGGCGACAACAAGCCGACGAAAAGAGCATACACGTCCACGACCGTGAGACCCGGGTTCAATTCCTCATAGACTCCGGTTTTGTCATCTCCCTACTTCCGAGCAGACTTTTGACGATGGGACGCTGGTACACCAACCTCTCAGGCTGGCAACGGCCTCCTCGCCGATTGCCATCTTTGGCTCACGCATGCTGTTATATTAACCTGGGCATCGACCGTCCAACTACGTGGTGCTTCACCACCGCAGAGGTCCAGTCTGCCATCATTGAGGCTGACTTTCTCGACCATTTCGGCTACCTGGTGGACATCAAAGTAAAACGCCTCATCGACCCAAACACCAAGCTGTTCACGCATAGCTCGGTGGCTTCCATC
Organism: Sinelater perroti; assembly: GCA_036346155.1. Lineage (NCBI taxonomy): Eukaryota > Metazoa > Arthropoda > Insecta > Coleoptera > Elateridae > Sinelater > Sinelater perroti. The sequence goes on from JARFIY010000359.1 coordinate 7,893,175, forward strand.
GTCACGACTCCAGCCGAGATGCCCCAAGGTAAGTCGGGCTGCCGGTACGCTGAACTCCTCAAGAAGTTCACCGATCTCTGCGCACAGGAGCCCACGGCCGTGGTGCTCCCGGACCTACTCGTCTTTCATACCATCCACACGACGAGCCCTCTGGTTTTTGAGCGCCCCCGACGCCTTATTGGACCTCGCTTGCTCGCCGCCAAGGAGGAGTTCAAGAGACTCCTTGACGAGGGCATCGTCCGACCTTTGTTCAACCAGTAGACGAGCCTTCTCTACCTTATCGAGAAGTCCAACGAAACGCGTGCGCCACTCCGGGACGCTATTCTTTGGCCATTATAGAGAACCTGTTGCAGGAGGTAAGTAACAAGGTTTTCTCGGCCATCAACCTAAGAAAGGATTTCTACCAAATCGTCATCACTGAGGAGGACATCCCAAAAACAAACTGTTACAACCCCTTTCAGTTTATTCGAATTTACAAGGTCGTCCAGCGCAAACGTTGACGACTTATTTGTTAACTCGAGGGACCACGAGCAACACCTGTAACATCTTCGTCAGCTCTTCGAGGTACTACGCAAGGCTAAGCTGCGTATAAACCATCAGAAGTGCATCCTTGGCCAAAACCAGATCAAATACCTGGGTTACATTGTCTCAGCTGAGGGCGTCTGACCACTAGAGAGCAGGACCAGGGCTACCCAAAGGCAGAGAACGCAGCTGAACTTTGCTGATATCTGAGAATGGTAATCTTTTACCGTCGCTGTATGCCCTGAGCCCTCAATATCATAGCCACGTCAACGAGTTGCTAAAGGATTTTCCGCCCAAGAAGAAAGCACCGCTAACTTGGCCTTTGGAGGCTCCTTTCGAGCAGTGCAAGGTGGCACTTGCATCAGCATCATTCTGCGGACCGACTCCGACACAGCTATGAGTGCAACAGAAACACCCACGTGGAACCTGGAGACCACTGGGTTTCTTCTTCAGGTAACTCTCCGACACCAAGAGGCGTTACAGCGCCTACGACCGAGAGTTTGTAGCCATCTTTGCAACGATCAAGGCCTTCGAGCGTTTTCTGGAGGGTCTTCGCAACTCGTCAACGCTCGGACAAGGCTTTACACAGACAGGCCCACCAACTCGACTACATCGACATGCAGTCCGTTATCAACTCGGAGATCGTTGCCGAGACACAAGCTTCCTACACCGAGCTTGAGCACTTACCCGACAACCCTCCTTTCGAACTATAACTCCTCAACATTGACGGCCAGCAGATTCACTGCGACGTGACGACGGGAGCAGTCAGGCCCTACTTACCGGTGATAGAAATTTCAAGTCAGAATAAACAACGACTTTTTGGGCTATCAACATATTTTTGCCGGAGGAAACATGCTGGGCTTTCTATTATGGACGTTTCAACTATAATCAATATTACATAACTACTTTTGGTGACAACACAGCAATACTATATATTAATCAGCGATGAGTCTTTAGAGGCATGTGAATCACATAATCATTTCTGTCTCCTTCAAAATTTGGTTTAATAAGTGGAACATTTTAGTCAACCACGACAAACCTGCCAAGTCACCTTCGATAATAAGCGAGATGTATGTCCACGAGTCACAATTAATAACGCAGTCATATCAGCTAAATCAGAAACTAAATAACTAAAAGTGCACCTTAGTCGAACTCACCTGGACGACTTACATAAAAACTAAAGGAAAACATCTTGATCTCAAAATCAAACAAATGTTTTGGTTAATCGGAAGGCAATCCCAGCTGTCCCTGGAAGATAAGGGTCTTTTTTATAAAGCCATATCAAAGCCAATTTGGACATTGGTATTTACCTATAAAGTTGCACAAAATCGTCTAATGCTAAAATCCTGCAGCACATCCAGTCCAAAATGCATCGCATGTTGGCAGACGTCCTTTAGTATGTTAATACCCAAACCCTCCACGAAAACCTAGAGATTTATATATATCCAGCAACATCAGCAGATTAGCATCTACTTACCACTACACTCTTGTGAGACTCAAAAATGATCTCGTAAATCAACTAGACCAAGAACCAGCCACACTAAGAAGATTAAGGTGCCAGTGGCCACAAGATTTCATCCCTCGGAATCAATCAGGTTTAAGCCTTCTAACTGGGAGTAACATCGATGGATGGACTTCCCTTAAATTACACCTTATTCATCCAATTTGCTTAATACTCATTTAGTGTTAATATACGAATAGATTGGAAATATGCACCAATGTTTAATAAAAAATCTGGTGTGAACATCACACGACTTTCCTTATCCTTATCCTTATCATATATATATATATCGGCCCTGCGCTGCTCTTGTCCCAGAACTTGTTATTTTAAAAAAGGACAAGGCGCGAGTCCAACACTCGAAAGCTGATTAAAATAAACAGTACAAGACAATAATTGACTCGTACTTACAATTTTGCTACGTCACTGAAGGTAACCGTGCCTTCCCCGTTATCGCCTGCGTGCTCCCTCCTAGCGGCCAAGCGCTCCCCCCCCCCCCGTCCTCCCGCAGTCGGCCCGGTAGCTCTCCGAGCGCGCTGTGATTGGTCCGTTTAATTAATTTTTAATCGGCTTATTTATTTGACCTCGGATCAAAAAATTTCGTTTTAATTTTTTGTTCGTCTCGGTTTGATCTATCCAGTAATATAAATTTCCCGAAACATTTTATGAACACCCGGTATATTAAAAATCCTGAGTTTCAATTTTTTTCGAGTTCTTATTTTACCAACTTTTATTTTAAATTCATGTTTATCTCATGATAATAAATCATTTTTATTCTCATAAATTTTTTGTATCTTCAACCGTTTAGATTCGCGACCGCTTTGCGACCGATTTTGGGACCTTGCGATCAAACGGCTCTGCAGATTTTTACCAAAAGCTTCGCACTGCGTCCCCTACCTACATGTAACTTGCATACCAAATTTTAAGTCTCTAGCTCTTACGGTTCTCGAGATATCCTGTTTACTGACAGACAGACACACACACACACACACACGAACAAATGGCTAAAACCAACTTTTTTGGTGTCCTGGAGCTATATTTCGTCCAGAAATGTAAAAAACTGGGTAATTCAAATTTCCGCCGATTACATTACTTTCCTTATTATAGGATAAGGAAAGTAAAAAAGTTCTATCAATTCATTAGACATAGTGTAAAACAGGCTAATATTGTAATTTAGTTTACTCTCAAGTATATTAAATATTAAAAACAAGTATAAATCTACTCCTACAAAAATGTGTACGAAATAATATTTTGCAAAAAAGACATGGTAAGTATTTTATTTCATAATATATCAAGAACTAATTTTAGTATAACAGAGCTATAATAAATGTATTTTTTGTAATTACTTGTTTATTTTAGTTAGTATCAATATATGTTTAAAATATTGATGTGTAAATTAAAACAATTGTTTCCAACAAAAATTCATTTTAAATTAGTGAGCCTATACAGCAAAGGAAGCAAAAATCAGCTAGGGCTTGTTCGTGTAAATAGTAAATCAAGAATTTGGACGAGGATGTAAGACGCAATTTTAATAGCTAAATTACGATCGGAATCGAAATAGGAAAAGATGAAAGCGAGGGCAGAAAAACACCCCTACATTCTGCCTCCGTAAATTACTCAGCTGCGTGGCATTAGCACTGCAGAATTACTGAAATAAAGGAGACAAAAGCTGCTGGGCTTTTTTCATATAAAACTGGGCGGTTGGTAAAGAAAATCGAATAAACTTTGTCATGTCACTTGATTGACACGAACAACTCATAGTCCATAAGCACGCCTGAAAACACCCTAAATGAATATTCTTTCGATGACATGCATTCCGATTGACTAAAAAATCAATAAAGCTAAAAGCGGGATTTGAGGTAAATTTTATAAATCTAAAATTTACCTCTCACATATACTGGGTGAGTCGGGAGGAATGAACCAAACTTCAGCAGTGTATTACACACGTAAAAATAATTTAAAAACTCATACGGTTTTATCCGGTTTTCATTTGTTATCAAATTGTTGCGCAATTACCAAAATATAGTTATTTCTAATTTTTATTCTAGTTAGTCTAACCATAAGTTCTGTTACAATATTTCCAGCGCTTACTATAAAAAATTGCGAACGAATAGTACCGTTAACTTTTATGTAGTTTACCGTTTTTCACGGCTATTTGAATTTTGTTGTTTTGATATGTGTCAGTGTTATTTTTGACAATGATTTAACAATTATTTTTGAGTTTGTAGGATTAAAGTGTTATGAAATGCCATACACGTAACATATTCATATTTAGAATATGGTGTTTATTTATGGTTATATCAGAGAATTATGAATATTTATTAGAGTTTCTACAAACTGTGCAAGATCGGAAAGCTTGCCAATGCTAACATAACATATGTATGAGCCATTTACAACGTTTAGAAGAAGTAGAAAATAGTCTGGCTTTAGTAGAAGATAATGCAACGATTAGCTCACGAAGAGTTGCTACTCAATTGGAAATTCCACAAAAAAGAGTAATCAACACACTCCAAGAGCAAGGCTCATATCCATACCACGTACAGCGTGTACAGCACCTACAACCGGAAGATTATGCTGCGCGTATGCAATTTTATCAATGGATAAATAATAATCGTCGTATTGTATCGCACATTCTTTTTACCAATGAAACAACATTCACCTGTAATGGCATCAATAATACTCGCAATTTTCATATATAGTCAGACGAAAATCCCCACGCAACAGTAGAAGCCTATTTTCTACACAAGTTTTTAGTAAACGAATGGTGTGGTATTTAATTGGCCCTTTAATTTTAAAAATCGCCTCAGAAGAATTCTACTTAAATTTTTTACAAAATAAATTACAAGAACTGCTAGAGGTTATACATTTATACATTAGAATAAAATTTATTATCAGCACGATGGAGCTCCTGCACATTTTGCTCGTCAGGTCAAGCAACACGATGAAAGGTTCCAAGGCTTTGGATTAGTAGCGGTTGGCTTTCAAGATTTCCAGGCCTTATACCATTAGACTACTATTTAAGGGAATGGTTAAAAAATGAAGTATACAAAGTAAAAGTCGACACTCCAAAAACTCTCATTAAAAAAAGACATAAATCAATCAGGAGACTAACGGACGCCCTTTGTAAATAAAGCAGAAAACATTTAGAGATCGATGGTTATATTTTTGAACATTTATTACAAGAACACTGTTATTCAAACAATGTTAATATAGATAATTTTGTTTGTTCGTTATTACGCAATAACTTGATAATAAATAAAAATCGGATAAAAACGTATGAGTATCTTAAATTATTTTTACGTGTATAATACAGTCCTGAGGGGTTCAAAATGGGGTATTGAAGCGCAATACACGGCATCAGATCCCGATTATGCCGCACAGCCTCTCATACCCAATCCCGACTTCTCACCTCCACGTGGTGAACCCTGCCAACCCGAGCAACCCTACCAGAGATCCGGTAACCAACCCGGGTGGATGATAGGGTCGGGATCAAACGAGAGCGGGAGAAATGGTCCTCCGAAAAGGGGGTTGGGCGTGGGGCTAACTACCCCAGGGACTAGCAATCCCTCTCCCCGGAAAAAATCTACAGTTACGAAACCTTCAGATAAGCCTCGGAAAGGACGGAATTACCGACGACGACTAGCGCAACGAAACATGGAATATGACTTAGGAACTTGGAATGTACTAACAATGCTCAAGCCGGGAGCCCAAAGAAATCTACTCAAAGAAATCGAGAAATACAAAATTGGTATAGCAGCCATACAAGAGACACGATGGATGGGGAACGCCATAAGAGATACTAAAACTCACACAATATTACATAGCGGTAAAGAAAAGGGATAAGGGAAAGAGGAACGGCTTTCATAGTTGACAATAGGCTAAAATCAACCATAATAGACTTCCAACCAACTAATGAGAGGATATGCGGCTTCGAATAGCAACCAAATTTTTCAATGTGTCAATAATAAACGTGTATGCACCCATAGAGAATGCAGATGATGAAGTAAAGACGAATTCTACCAACTATTAGAAAGAGCATACGATGCAGCACCAAAGAACGACATAAAAATCATAATAGGAGACTTAAACGCTAAGATAGGGCGAGAGGAGGAGTATCAAGGCACAATTGGAAGACACAGCCTCCATCAAGAGTCAAATCAAAACGGAGAAAGGATAATAAACTTTGCAACCAGCAGAAATATGATCGTCAGCTCAACATATTTCCCACATAAAGACATACACAAGGGCACGTGGATCTCACCGGACGGAAATACAGTCAACCAAATTGACCATCTGCTGATCGACAAAAGAGCCGCAACCAGCATAACGGATGTGAAAACCAGACGTGGTGCTTCCTGTGGATCAGATCACTTCCTAGTGAAAATTAAATTCAGATGCCAAGTCAACAGATGCAAACGCGAGGAACAGCATCACCAAGAAAAGCTTAACGTAGAGAAGCTAAAAGATACAGACACGCTACAAAGATACAAAGAAGAACTTAAACAAAAGCTTGAACCAAATTTGGAACAACAATTAAATTTATAAGAGAACTGGTGCCGAATTAAAACTATAACTATGGAAACAGCCAAAGAGATACTAGGAACTCGAAGAGGAACAAATAAAAAGGAATGGTTTGATGGGGAATGTCAACAGGCAATCGAGGAAAGAAACGAAGCATACAAGAAATATATACACAGGCGAACACGAGAAAAAAAAGAACTATTTGATGACAAAAGACGAGCGGCGGATAAAATATGCAGAAGAAAAAAGAGGAAGTATGAAAACAATCGGATACAAAAGATGGAGGAAGACTTCAGAGAAAACGAAACGAGGAACGCATATAGATATCTAAAACAACTGAAAGAAGACTTCAAACCCCGAACAAACTTATGTAGAGATAAGTTCGGTAAAATAATAAGCGACACAGAAAACATAAAGGAAACCTGGAAAGGGTATTTTCAAGAACTATTAAGCACAGGATCAAACGATATTCAACTAGAAACTGACATACCTGAGCCAACAGAGAACGATGATTTCTCAGAACCACCATCCAGAGAAGAAGTGCAGCGAGCTATACAAGCGCAAAAGAATAACAAGACTCGGGCATAGACAAGCTCTCAGCGGAGCTGCTGAAACAGGGGGCAATACAATGATGCAATCAATATACTTGCTTATGGCAGACATATGGAAAGAAGAAAGAATGCCAGCCGAATGGAGTAAAGCATAATTTGCCCAATATATAAAAAGGCGACAAATTAAAATGCAAGAACTACAGAGGTATTTCACTATTATGCACAACATATAAAGCATTCACGTACATATTAAGTAAAAAGCTGCAACCGATCACTGAGAATATCATAGGAGAATACCAATCTGGATTCAGATCTGGAATATCGACCACTGATCAACTGTTCACCTTCAAACAAATTCTAAGCAAAAGTTGGGAATATGACATCGACATATATCAAATATTCGTAGACTTCCGCCAAGCATACGATAATATCAACAGAGACAAATTATATCAGATCATGTTGGATTTTAACATACCTGTAAAACTAATCAGACTTGTCAGAATGACAATGACAAATACCGAAGCACATATAAGAATACAAAACCAATTGACAGACCCAATAACAATAACGCAAGGATTAAAGCAGGGGGACGGCCTAGCGCCGATGCTATTTAACATAGCCTTAGAGTATGCAGTAAGAAAGATGTCAGTTAACAGAAACAATCTACTATTCAATAAGTCCACTCAATTGGCAGCATATGCGGATGACATTAACATAATGGGAAGATCAATTGCTGGAGCAAAAGAAGCATACATAGAATTAGAAAATGGAGCAAAGGAGGTTGGATTGTCCATAAACGTGGAAAAACAAAGATGCTGAAGCAGACAAGGTCAAATAGAATTCGACAAAATATAACAATAGGGGACGACAACATAGAAGTAGTGCAACATTTCACATATCTAGGTGCTACAATCACAAGTGACGGAAATGAAGATGCAGAAATGCGCAGAAGGATAACTCTAGCAAACAAAACATATTTCGCCCTGTTGCCAATTTTTAAATCCAGAGACTTACACAGACACACAAAGATCAGAATTTACAAAAGAATAATAAAACCCGTGCTATGTTATGGCAGCAAAACATGGACTCTCAATCAGAAAGCAATAGAAACGGTGAACAGGTTTGAGAGGAAAATACTACGACGAATACTTGGACCAGTATGTGAGGATGGCATTTGGAGAATACGCTGTAACCATGAGCTTTACCAACATCTTAAAGAACCAGCAATTGAAACATACATACGAATAAACAGATTACGATGGGCTGGACACGTCATCAGGTTGGAAGAAGCAAGAATACTCAAGAGAGCCCTTGTGGGGAAAATGGAAGGGAGAAGACCTGTAGGAAGACCCAAGAAAAGATGGGAAGACAACGTTGCGGAAGATGCTGCAAACCTCCTGAAAATACGGAATTGGAAAGCCTATGCAGCAGACAGAAGAAGATGGGGGGAAAAACTGAAGGAGGCCATGGCCCGATTTAGGCTGTAGCGCCATAAGAGGAATACAGTCATGAAATTTGGTCCATTTACTAATAGTTCTTGAAACTGCAGCTCAATTAAAGCAAATTATTTTGTATTAACGCTGATAGACTAAATTGTGAAAACTATATATATTTATCTACGTCTCAGATTATATCGTTTCTTATATCGGGAACATAGTCGAGTACGAGCAGTGAATCGGAACGGACGTCTTGCATGCTCTCCGATAACAGTGCGACACACTTGACATAAACGCTTATCGCTGCAAGCAGGCCCAGCGAACGCATCCTCAAGTGCTGCCAGGAGTGCGCCCGCTCTGAGGATGAACTCTACGGCGGCGACCAAGGCTTCAACGGCACCTGCGAGCCAGCCCTCTCCGGCCAGCAACCGGGGCCTTTCCCCAGCGAGAGCATCTCCAGGCCGGTCATCCTGGAGGGCTTCAGGACACGGAAGCCATACTGACAGCTGCTAAAGTCGTTTCGGCCCGCTACTCGCTCCTCAAGAGATTCCTTGCTTTAAGTTTTGAGCATTTCTCGTTTGACTCTCACAGTGCAAGGTCGAGCATCGAGTGCTGAGTGTGACACAAACGATAATCTTATCGCTGACCTGCAGGTCAGTGACATTATTTAATTTTAATTTATTTTAATTTTAAATTCATACTAACTGTTACTAACTATATCATTTGTATTTAATTGCCTCCCCTTCTGGAAATATGGCATACAGTCAACCAACTAATTACTTTATAGGACAAATCCAACCACAACAACTACAGCTCCAATCAATGTTAAATTTGACACAAGTATTTCCTATGCAAAATCATTTCCCACAAATTCCATCATATTCATATTCACAACTGTCTACAAATTTTCAACAAACTAACCAGTCCCCCATGTATATGGAGCTAGCTTACACCAATCTGCAACACAACGAATGGAAATTCCGAAGAAACCCAATAAGCAATTAAAAAGAATCAATATTGGCTTGGAGGAACAATTGAGATCAACAACAAATACGAATTTTTAAGTACAAAAGAAGACAATTCTGACAAAACAAGAACAAACCACTGAAACTCCTAAAGACCCACAACCGCCTCCTATTTTCATAGCTGAGCTAAAAAATATACAGCCACTGACAACACTCTTAAATGAGATTGCTAAAGACGGCTATACCCTGAAGACACTAGGAGGAGACCAAGTTAAAATACAAAGCAATACAAGTAAAATCTATTCCACTATCATTAAAAACCTTGTTGAGAAAAAAAAAACACAATTTCACACGTACAAATCGAAACAAGATCGAAACTTTAGAGTAATTATTAAAAACATCCACTACTCCACAAACACGTCTGACATTGCTGATGAATTAAAAGCCCTTGGCCATACTGTGGTCAATATTTGTAACATTAAACACGGAACATCAAAAAAACCGTTGCCGATGTTCTCAGTAGAATTAAAACAACAGGATAACAACAAAGAAATCTACAGCATTAAAACACTACTTAATACTATTGTAATAGAACTTCCACACGTCAAACAAATAATTCCTCAATGTCTAAAATGTCAACGTTTCGGACATACAAAGAACTATTGCCAACATAAGTTCAGATGCGTCAAATGCACGCAAGAACATCCTGCTGGTGAGTGCCCAAGAACAGTTAAGGACAACAAAGTACAATGCGTAAATTGCAAAGAAAATCATCCCGCCAACTACCGCGGTTGCTTAGTCCATAAACAATTGCAAGAAAGACTTTACCCAAGATTAAGAAAAGATGATATCAACTCATATAAAAGGCCAAACATACTCTCTGAAACAACAGCAAGGGTACCTATCCCCGCCAATACCTCAGACAACATACCACAATATCAAGTAATCCAGTCAAACCAACAAACAAAATTGAAAGAACTACAGAATATGATGGAAAATCTCATCACACAAATAGGGACCATCATGAATTTACTCACAAAATTAATTAGCAAGTTAACATAATGGCACAACTGTTAAAAATAGTAGCTTGGAATGCCAATGGGCTAGGTCAGCGTGCTCAGAAAGTCAAAATATTTCTTGAAAATCACGGAGTCGACATACTTCTCATATCTGAATCCCACTTTACTTCCATGAGTTACATCAAGTTCCCACATTACACTGTTTGCTCAACAAATCACCACCATGATACAGCCCATGGAGGAACAGCACTAATTATTAGAAATGTATTAAACATCATGAACTAGCAAAATATCAAAAAAATCATATACAGGCTACCAGCGTCTCCATAGAAATTGCAAACACTCCATTTACATTCACGGCTGTAGACTGCCCTCCGAAATATCAAAGCACCCCTGCAGCTTACTCACATTTCTTCAAAACTCTAGGCAATAGGTTCATTGCTATAGGGGACTATAACGCTAAGCATGAACATTGGGGTTCACGTCTGACAAGAACCGACGGACGCCGTTTAATGACTGCCATACAAATAAACAACCTCACTTGGTTATCCATTGGAGAACCTACGTACTGGCCCACTGACCGTCGAAAAAAGCCAGACCTAGTCGATTTCGGAATCATTAAGGGTATAAACACTCGACAGTGCACGGTCTCATCCTAGCAGCTGACCACTCGGTCATCACAATAACTCTAAATTTACTTGTAACGCAGGTTCTACCTCAACCTGCACTTCATAACAAAAGAACTGATTGGGAATACTTTCGATGAAGACTTGAATACCAGTTAGACCTAGACGTTTCACTAAAAAATTAATGTGACATTGAAAGTGCTGTAACCTCGCTTACTGAACTTATCCAAAATGTAGCATGGGATGCTACTCCTAAACTGTCCATCACCTTACATCACAACAATACACCTATCAACATAAAGCATAAAATACGAGAAAAACGCCGTCTCAGGCAACGATGCCAACTAACCAGGTCGGAACAAGACAAACGAGAATATAATAGGGCCAGCAAACATCTAAAAAATCTTCTTAACCAACATAAGAATCATGAAATACAGAGATACCTCGAAAACCTCAGCGCTAATGAGCAAACTAACTACTCGCTCTGGAAAGCGACGCGGAAAACTAAAAGACCAACTCCACACTTAGCCCCTATTCTGCTGGAAGACGGAAGCTGGGCCCGCAGTAATAAGAACAAGGCAGAGGACTTTGCGGAATATCTAACTAAAGTATTCACACCCTTTCCAAGAGGCCAAAATTGTGGAATTCCTAGAGTCTCCGTACCAAATGAGTCTATCGATAAAACCTTTCTCCATTAACGAGATAAAAGAAGAAATCAAGAAGATTAACACAAAAAAATCTCCAGGGTACGACCTGATCACTGGGACAATCATCAAGGAACTACCTACTAAAGCTATATATGCCCTTACCTGCTTGTATAACTCTATTCTCAGAATCAGATACTTCCCTAGTCAATGGAAAAGAGCGCAAATAATAATGATTTTGAAACCCGGTAAACCACCAACGGAAATTACGTCATACAGACCCATAAGTCTTCTCCCCTTTCTGGAAAAAATCCTTGAAAAGCTGATTCTGAACAGATTAATGCCAATTTTAGACAACCAAGAACTAATTCCTAAACATCAATTTGGTTTTCGCAAACAACATGGCACTGTGGAGCAGGTGCACAGAATAACTGACAAGATATACAGAGACCTGGAGGCAAAAAGGTATTGTTCTGTAGCGTTCCTAGACGTCAAACAAGCTTTTGACCGAGTCTGGCATCTAGGTTTATGCTACAAGCTCAAAAAACAATTACCCTACCAGATGTTCGAACTCCTCAGATCCTACTTAACAAATAAGCACTTTTTAATAAAATATAAAGACGAAACTACAAACATCCACCCCATCTCCTCTGGCCTCCCTCAGGGCAGTGCTTTGGGTCCAATATTGTATCTGATCTAGACAGCAGACCTTCCTACATCTTCCTTCTCGACATCTGCGATCTATGCAGACGATATGGCTATTCTAGCCTCTCATATTAACCCACAAGCTGCTTCAAGATACCTTCAGGACCACCTTAACAAAATTCAATCGTGGGCTGGTAAATCGCAAATGAAAGTGAATGAATTTAAGTCACAACACATCACATTCACTATGAGAAAAGATAACTGTTCTCCAGTAACTTTCAATGGTGATCAACTACCACATACAGAGACAGTTAAATATTTGTGGCTGCATTTAGATAGGAGACTGACCTGGAGAAATCATATATTCACCAAACGCAAGCAACTCGGACTTCAACTCCAAAAGTTATTCTGGCTTATCGGCAGAAAATCCAAGTTATCATTAGAAAATAAACTATTAATTTACAAAATAGTTCTCAAACCCATTTGGATCTATGGGACCTCCTTGTGGGGTACTGCAGCTACCTCCAACTTGGCTATGCTTGATCGCTTCCAAAGCAAGGTACTCAGAATGATCGTTGACGCGCCATGGTACGTCCTCAATAATGTGATTTTAAGTGACCTACAGATTCCCACAGTGAAAAGTGAAATTGAAAAGCTCAGTGAGAGATATAAAGACAGACTGTTCGCTCATCCCGACCCTTCTGTGCAGCACCATATGGAATATAACAACGAACCCAAAAGACTCGAGCGTTTTAAGCCATCTGATCTACCTACTAGATTCTAACTGTCATTTTATATTAATCTTTCACAACATTGTACTCCTCATTCTCATGAATATTATATTAAAACATTGTAAGGGAGTTTTCTGGAATTCTACCCACATGTCTTATTGTACTCATTTACCTATATTTAGTCCTATAGAATACTTATAGCCTAATATTAATGGCAGATTGTATAAATATTGGAGTTATAATATATATATATATATATATATATATATATATATATATATATATATATATATATATATATATATATATATATATATATATATATATATATATATATATATATCGGGAACATTACGTGTAAAATAGATATAACACTATTCACAGCCATTCAGATTTGGCAAGTGTAATTTGCACGATGCAAGAATGCCTCGTTGACGACAAAAAGAACATTATCAACAAAACAGCAAATTTGAAAGAGGACGTATTGTTGGCCTACATAAACGGAGTGTTTCTTAAGATAAATAGGTCTAACAATTCGGTTGTTTTCAAGAATCACATTAGGCACTTAAACAAAGTTGGTTTGCTTGCTCTCTGTTGTTCGAGAACGCTGTATATTCCTACCCGAATATTTGAGATTATAAGAAACAATAGTAAAGTACTCATTATTGATCAATAAACTGTATTGTTAATGCAAACGGGACTTGTATTTATCCCGTGTCCTCGTATCAAATTAATTAATTAATCTCTTAACGAGTTTGATGGCGAGTGTAAGAAAAGGACAAGAAAACGTATAAAAAATTTTATTAAGTATATCTACTATTGATGCAAAATCTCTGGACACTAAAAATAAAGTTTTTTATTGAAATTTGAAAGTTAGATGAATAGAAGTAGCAACCAATAAAAACATACAAAAATAAAAATAATTAAATAATTAAAATAAAAGAATAATGGGATATAACAAAAAATTAAAACGTAATATAAGAATGGCAAAAAGAAGCGGCAAACAAAATACACTGTTAGGAGTTTCTGTCAAAGACAACAACGTCTTAATTTAGGAAAAAAAAAGACAATTAGTTCGTAAGAAACAACTGATCTCATACACTATGGAATTTAAAAATTACAAAAATATGTTTTTTTCAGATATAGGATAATTATAGAAATTTTTGTGGATTATGGAATGCTAAAAGCACAATCTAATTATTAAAAATATTTTAAGAATTTTATAAAAGATTATAATGAAACATTACCAAAAGATTACTACACCACGATTTTTAAAGTACGTAAAAACCTTTACCAGAAATAAAAAAATATTCTAATGTCAGTTAATCATATTTTTAGAAAATAGGTATGAGATAATGAAGAAAATGTGGCATTACTTGACCTTTCGCACAAAAATAAAATGGCTGATAATTAAATTAAACGGAATGTAAAATCAGAAATTAAAAAAAGGAAATTTGACTTTCGCAAAAATGAATCAGTAAGCGAGCAAACTTCATTATAAAGGAAATGATAATAATTTAAACTTAATAGCTCTCTCTTAGTTCTACAGCCCGTAGGAGTAAAGGACAGTTATAGGTGTTTTAAGAGCTATATTCTTGATCACAGAATAGCTAATACTGTATACCATTCATTGATTTATTCGCTAACTCTGCCACTAGTTTCTTCCATTTCTTTCGTTTCTTCGATTCGTTTCATACTGTACCTAATTGTACTAGTTCCTCTGTATTGTTCTTCCCCATAAGTCTGTCGCTCTTTCAACTCCTTTTTGTCATTTTGTTATTAGGTTTTTCAAGTATATGATTATTCATTTATATTTTTAATAGTTATTTTCAGTTTGCCTTTTATGTAATCCTATACAACTCTTCATTAGTAGTTATGTTCGGCCAGATTCTTGCATATTTTTCATTATTAATGAATGTCTGTGTTTCTAAAAACTTTTTAGTTCTTTCCAGTTTCCGACGACATATAATAATAAAATCTTTATATGTGTACAAAATAATCTTATCTTTGTGCTTTTACATATGCTTGATGACTTACATGCCCTGTTTAGCAAGCCGAAAGCATTTTGTGCTAGCCAAATTTTTCGTTTAATATCGCTTTCTGTTCCACCTCCCAACTTTATTATGCTGCTTAAATAGCTGACCTCTTCATTATTTCTATACCTCCTCCTTTGTAACAATTTTTATTGTGCTGTTTAATTGGTTTTTAACATTTTTGGCTTTTTTACAATCATTTATAGACCTATTCTCTTTGCATTG
This sequence comes from Sinelater perroti, assembly GCA_036346155.1. Lineage (NCBI taxonomy): Eukaryota > Metazoa > Arthropoda > Insecta > Coleoptera > Elateridae > Sinelater > Sinelater perroti. The sequence continues at coordinate 7,908,591 of JARFIY010000359.1, forward strand.
TTGATTGGTGTTATCGTTTTTTCTGCATGTGTTGCTTATTCGCTCCAAAGAAAAATGACGTCCACGTACTCCAAATTCCCAAACTTACTGTACATTTCCCAAGTAATATCTATTCTTTGTCTTCTGTATTTTCAATTACCCAGTCCATAATAATAAAAAAATTTATTGGTCAAAGGCTGCATCCTTCATAAACTCCTTTTTCTACTTTTATCTGCTCTGAAAGTCTGTCTTTATGTTCTACCCTCGTTGGGTATTCATATATTTCTGCGGCAATTCATATCATTTTAGAATCTTTCACATTATTTCCTGATCTATTAAGCCAAATGTTTTTTCAAAATCAATTATATTTATACATACTTTTTCCTCATTTTAGATGTCTGCTCTAATATAATTCTTAGTGTGCAAACATGATCAATGCATTGTGTTGCCTAGAAATTTTTTTCGATTCTGTCAATGGGGTCCTTTATTAACTTTCGACAGCGAAACGCTATAGGCGAAAGTTAATGATTTAAACATGGTATATGTCTGTCTGTCTGTGTGATGGTCTGGAGACACGATAACTTCCGTTATAATCATCGGATTCACTTTAAACTTGGCATACATATGCCTTAGGTCAATACCTTCTTCGCTGTTGAATTTCAGTTTTGCATGCGCTTTTATGAAGAGATGATAAGGCTCTTTGCAAAAAATCTCGGAGCGAACCCATAAAACACCAGAGTTTTAATATCAGCGAGTTCTCAGAACATCATAAGTTTTTGAGTACACGTTTATGAAGGGATAATAAGGTTTTTTGCAAAAAATTTCGGAGCGAATCCATGAAACACCAAAGTTTTGTACATGCGTTTATTTCACCTCTCGTTAATTCGCCACACCGCTGTCGAAAGTTTTATTTATGGTTTTACACCATTCTCGTTCTCTTTGCTATAACTTTTGTCACAATTTTACTAACTACACATAATATAGTTGTGGCTCCAATTTTCGCATTTAGTTCCTTTTTTAGCAATTTGATTATTATTCTCTGGTTCTAGTGTTTTTGGCTTTGTTTCTTTTTTCATATTGGATTTATCAATATATAGAGCAGTTCCACAGCTAAGTCTGCATGTTTTTATTAGTTCAGCATTTATCTTTCCATTCTATCTATTCCATCCTGCTGCCTTGTCATTTTTCACTTTTATTATTCCATTTTTTATCTCCTTTTAGAAATCCGTTCTTACTTATTGTTCATTAATTCTTTATTTAGTTATTTCTTCCTTGTCTCCAGTTTTTCTTATTTATTTTAGTAAAGTACTCCCCCTATCTCTTTATTATTTATTCTTGTATTCCATATATTTCCCCTTGTCCCAGCAGTTTGTGAGACTGTATATTTTTCCCTTTTAAAGTTTTTGTTATTTTATACAATACTTTCATATTTTAACGTTTTGCTGCATTTCTGCTGATTGTTATGTGTATAGCCTTTTATTATTTCTAGCACTCTTCACCTCATTATTTTTTATATTCTTCGGGTATATCCTGTTTACTGATTACTAATATTAATTAATCTTATGTTTATCTTTTTCCTTTCTTTTATTATTTATTTTTTATTACTTCTATTCCATATCTGGTCTCTACTAGTATTATTATAACTAACTCTTTTATTTTCTGAGGTTCTGTTAACTTTTAAACTAATGTATATTTTGTCACTTACTAAATCGTGATCTGTTCCAACGTTCGCTGCTCTGATTGCTCTAAGATCATGCTTGAAATTCCGCCATCTCTTTTTTATAAATATGGGATCGATTTGATTTCGAGTTCTGTCTGCCGGAGTGGTCGACATTATGTCATGTACATCCTTGTTTTTAAATAATGTTCATCCAATTATAAGATTATTTACTGCACAAAAATGTTATTAGTCTTAGTCCATTATCACGTATTTATCTAATTCTATGCTTCTTCATTAGCTATTCATTTTCTCGATTATCATTTCCTATTGTTACATTCCAGTAATACATTTTGTAATACTGCTTGTATCTCTTCGTAAAAATAATTTTTATTTGGATTTTCTGAGTATTTGTTGATGCATATACATTTATTATAACAATATTTCTGAATCCGTCTCTAACTGTTTTCCACATAATCCTTTCATAAACTCATTCCCATTTCATTAAAGCTCTTTCTGCTTCTTTGTTAAATATTATTGTTACCTTTTTGCAACTTAAGTTTTTCCTTTTTTTTACTTTTTTTTACTTCTTTCTCCGTGTCTATTTTAATTCCTACATCTCTTAATACTATTATAATTTTCTTCTTTAATTCTAAATCTTATTCAATTTTTTCCTCTATTACTTGAACCACTATTTTTATTTTTTTACTTTTTCTCTAACATCTCAGTTCATCTCTCCTGATTTTTTACTTCTTTTTTAAGGTCTATATTTTTTTTCTCAAGCCTTTGTTGTTTGCCTAACCAACTTTCTTTAAATATTCTTAATTTTATTTTTTGTTTGTTTAATTTTTGCATTTAACATTTCTAGTTTATCTAATTGTGTATTCATTTATTTTAATATTTTTTGAATTAAGGCTTCCATTTGTTTGCTCTTACTGCCCGGTCGTTGCACATTGCCTCTGTTAAGGGGGATTTGGCAAACGCCGCGTCTTAGACGACCTTATTATTATCTCTTGTTTAAAGTGAACCAGTCCTCACCGAAACGAACAAAACTATACAATAATAACAGATTTTTATACCATTTTGTATAATGGCCTGATTTACACTTTTTACCTTTATTTTTATCTTACGTTGTTTGTGACTTTCTAATTTGCCTAATACAGATATTTATAATATTTAATTAATGACCATTTTCTTGCTAAATTTTTCAGCAAAGCTTAATTATAGAATACCTGATTAATCCCAAACGTATTGACCATATAATACAAAATTCTATGTATTTAGTAGAAAAGCTACGAGATTCAAGCAACATAATAAGTAGTGTCAAATTTCTTCAGATTAAGCATCTTGCGCTAACGGGGGCTTCTATTGGATTTTTTACACTGTTCAAAATATTCTAAAAAACCCTGTATTGAAACCGTAGCCGTAAACCCGCGTTTATTTCCAATTGCGACTTCTTTAGAAAATGTGGTTTATTAATAACAGTCCAAAGTAAATTATTAGCATCTGTAATGTGACGTTTCTTCTACTCTGGTAACAGTAGTCACGGAACGAATTTTGCTGCCACACGTTTCATGCTAAGATCTTCTATCAAAGCTGTGTACAAGGTTTTTAAATTACCAGCTTATTTTTAGTTTGTCAGTCCTAGACCCTTGTTAATCGAAGTATGTAAATATTTAACTTTTTTTTTTTGGTATTTGACTTGTTACTAGTTTTATAAAACATAGACTGTGTACTTTTAAGATTCCCGTTCGACTCTGAATCGTTTGTACCAATCCTTTATTCATAACGCACTCATCATATTGTTCACGAAAGTCTTTTGAATCAACCAAATATTTTCTACAGACAAATGTTGTAACTAAGGATAAAATTATATAAAAAAATTTATATAATAACAATTTCGCACTACATGTACTACATGTACATATACTATGGGGTTCGCGACTAACCACAACTAAAGGAAAAGAGTTGTACGAAGCAGCAACTAGAATGAATTGTAATTTCCACTCCACGGGTAAACCCACCTACTGGCCCGCAGATGAAAATAAAATTCCTGACTTGATCGACCTCTTTATCTCCAGGAAAATTGCTATAAATTTTGTGGACATGGAAGAGAATTTTGATTTAAGTTCTGACCATTCCCCAATTATATTAACATTAAACGAAAACCTAATCAAGAAACAGTGAACCCAACATTGTGTAATAAATACACAGATTGGGAAGCCTTTAAAGAAGAATTATGCAATAGAATCCACCTCAACGTACCCCTTGTGAATAAAGAACAACTAGACCAGGAAACAGAAAAATTTATTATAGATATCCAGCAAGCTGCGTGGAATAACACGCCAGAGATAAAGAGGAAAACAATAGGTATCAACTATCCTAAAGAAATTAAAGAGTTAGTGGTCGAAAAAGAAGAGCCAGGAAAAAATGGCAGCAAACCAAAGCACCGGCAGATAAAACTAAGCTAAATCAACTCACGCAACAGTTAAGAAGGGAATTAAAAGAAATAAAAAACGAATCTGTGAATACTTACCTTAGGTACCTTTCAAACGATAAAGATGCCGACTATTCCGTATGGAGGGCAACTAGGAAAATCAAACGACCCATAATCCAAATACCACCATTAAGAACTGAAAATGGATGGGCAAGGAATAACAAGCAAAAGCAGACACTTTTGCAAAATACTTAGAAAATATATTCCAACCTAACGAACAACAAATGCAAAACGAAGCAAGTCAAGAAGAAAACAGAACAGAAGAAGAAGAAATACGATACGTGACCCCACAAGAAGTAACAAAAGAAATTAAAAATAATATAAATCCAAAGAAATCTCCTGGATTTGATCTAATTACAGGAATGATTTTGAAGCAGCTACCAAAAAGCAATAGTTAAATTAACAAATTTAATAAATGCAGTGTTTAGACTAAAATATGTGCCAAGCGTCTGGAAAGTGGCTGAAATAATAATGATTCAAAAGCCTGGGAAACCCCAAATGAAATGACATCATATAGGCCTATTTCACTTCTGCCAATAGTCTCAAAATTATTTGAAAAGCTATTTCTAAAGCGACTCCAGCCAATAATAGAAAGAAAAGAACTGATACCCATACATCAATTTGGATTTAGAAATCAACATTCCACAATAGACCAAGTTCACAGAATAACTAATATAATTGAAAAAGCCTGGAAGAGAAAAGGTATGCTCAGCAATATTCCTAGATGTCTCACAGGCGTTCGATAAAGTGTGGCATGAAGGATTGAACTATAAACTACGTAAAGTATTGCCTAAACAACATTCTGAACTACTAAAATCATATCTCAGTGATAGATTTTTTAGGATCAAACAAGGAGATAAGTATTCTGATTTATGCGAAATTAAAGCAGGGGTACCACAGGGCAGTGTCCTGGGGCCAACACTATACCTTCTGTATACCAACGACGTGCCCACCAGCGAACGAACAACTACAGCCACTTTTGCGGACGATACCGCTATACTAGCAGTAGGGAAAACACTGAAGAAACAAGCGAAGCACTACAGCAAATCATAAATGAAATAGAAGTATGGACAAACAGATGGAGAATAAAGTTAAATGAAACCAAATCCGTGCATATCAACTTCACGAACAAGAGAGATGAATACCTACCAGTCATACTAAACAGTAGCATATTACCACACGCTAATACAGCAAAATACCTTGGAGTGAACCTGGATGTAAAACTACGTTGGAAGGAACACATTAAGAAGAAAAAAGAAGAATTAAATATTAAGTATAAGAAGATGCACTGGTTGTTGGGAAGAAAGTCCCAGCTGTCAACTTACAACAAATTACTACTTTACAAACAGATACTAAAACCCGTATGGACGTATGGCTGTCAAATGTGGGGATGCGCCAGTAAAAGCAATATCAACACGATCCAAGTCTTTCAAAATAAAGTGCTAAGGAACATTATTAATGCGCCCTGGTACGTCAGAAACAGTGATATTCATAGGGACCTAAAGATAAAAACTGTGTGTGAAGAAATCAAAACTATAGCTCAGAAACACGAATACAGGTTACACGAACACGTGAATATAGAGGTTCTACAACTCCTCAACACGGAGCAACTAGAAAGAAGACTTAAAAGGATAAAACCATTTGAGTTAGTGTGAGAGTGTAACAGTGCAAAAGCAGAGTAAAAGTGAGAATATGTGAAAATAACGTGTGTGCCAGATTACTAGAACTGAGAGGACAATCGTTGGGTAAAATCTCATATAGTTCACTAGTTAATTTAAGTTATAACAAAATTGCTAGTTAGTCTTTAAGACTAGTTGTAATAACTCTAAAAAAAAAAAAAAAAAACATGTACTCCCACTCAACGGCGTTTAACTAGGCGACCAGCAAAACTGTCACCATTTCTCACTATTCTCATTGGCTGCCAGATCACATTGACTCGCGCAAACTGTTTTCATTATATTACTATTCGGTCTCAGTATTTTCTAAAAAGAACTTTCTTGACACAACTAACAATAACGTATATTTTCCTTTTGGTCAGTTTTTATCACAAATTGATATAAATAGAATATCAACAATTTAGACAACGTTTGTAGTAAAATTAAAGATAGAGGTTACATCTTGTAACATTGATATACAAATATTGGAACATTGAATCTGCCATATCTCAACAATTCAATCTTATGGCGTTTTAATATATTCAGAAAACGCACATTTGCTCTTCGTCAAATTAATAGCTGTAATAACTAGCTACGTACTTATGAAAATAACATAATATACGGTTCGTCATTTGGATGGGCTGTAAAACCAAAGTTTAATTTTTAAAGTAAACTAAGGATATATTTGTTCCGAAGTTTATCACTGCGATCTTGTTAAGGGTTTGCTGTCTAATTAATATAAAATCTGAGAAAAATTAACCATAAGAAATTTATAGCAACATTGATAAAATTTTGTTAATAACTAAGGAATAATCAGGGAGCAGTGTTTTTTTACAAAAAAAAATTGGTTTCATTTAACTTAAAATTTTGACTTCAGTAATCTCTATATTATCCCTAGATATGCTTTCGGTCGGTTAGCCCTATTTGCAATGAAAATATTACGATTACTATCCTCTTTGTTTTATTTACTCTGTTTGACTTAGTGATCATTAATATATTTTTGTAAAGCCTTCAAAAAAAAACTGAACATAGTGAGCAACAACGCTCACGGATCCAATTTTTATACAAACAGTGAAAATAAAAAATAGAATTGTGTAAAATTTTAAGTGTTAAGGGTGTAATGTTCAATATTTGTTATAAACTGGTTTGCATCTAAATAAACAAAGTAATTAAATAATCCTTAATTTGTTCTCCTGTAGATATATCAGAGTGGTTACGGTGTTGATTTTAAGAGTTGCAAACTAGAAAAAGACCGTAACTGCTAGCCAAAAATAAAAAACTCAACCAATATAGACCAAAACATACCAGCACTATATCGAGAAAAATTTGGTCAAATATACTATGGTCTAATAAATTTAACTTTGAGATAGGTAATTTTTATAATCTATTCTCTAATAAAGTCATACAAACAAATTTCACTTAACATGCCAGGTATCAGAAATCTCAGTTTTCCTCTGTTCGGTAAATACTTAGCACTCATAGTTTGTTGCTTACAGTTCGAAATGCGTAATGCCAACAATAAATCTGACACCACTAAAATATTATGATATAGAGCTGCGTAGCAGCTAACGACGTTGAGAAAATCTAGCTAGGGAGGTTGAGAACGAACAGTACAAAAAGGGGTTTTCAATTTTTAAATAAGATTTCAACTATGCTCAAAATGTTATAACTGCTACTGGTTGTTATTTGTGCTTAATATGCTTTAACAATTCAACATGACAAAACACAAGCTTAAAGAACTTTGGGTTATTGTCCAAAATTTTTATGAAATAGACGTTCTTTTGTGAACACTCGATGTGCTCTTTGCAAAATCTATGGTTTACATAATCGCCCTTCTGTGCCTGCTATTCGTCAAATCTTTGAAAAATTTAGAAGAGATTTTGCTCTTCAGGATATGAAAATACCAACAAGGCGTCGAAATGCAAGATATGTGGAAAACATTGCTGGTGTAAGAGATAGGGTTGCAGAGGATCTAAACTTATCAATTCCTTGTCGTGCTCAAGAATTAGGGGTTAGAAGAACGACAATTTGGTGTATTTGGCGGAAATATTAGAGTTTACACCCGTATAAAATTATGTTGACCTAAGAACTGAAGACACTAGATCATAGTAAGCGCTGTATCTTTGCTGCTTAGACTTTAGAACAACTTGAAATGGATCATAATTTTGGGAAAAAATTATCTTTTCAAATAAAGCTAATTTCTGGTTAAATGGTTATGTTAACAAGAAAATTGTCGTTTTTGGTGTAAAAACAATCCAAGCTTTTGCTTTATTGTTTGGTGTGGTTTATGGCATGGTGACCGCTCTTTTTCCAAAACGAGGTAGGAGAAGCAGTTACACTAATTGGTGAGAGGTGCCGATTGATGTTAACAGATTTTTTTGTGGTAAAATTCAGACGGAATTGATTTAGAGGATATGTGGTTCCAACAAAACAGTGCCACATGTCACACTACTAATACCATTTATTATTGACGTATTGCAAAAAAAGTTTTTTGAAAGGACAGTTTTAAGAAATTTAACTGTTAATTGCCCTCCAAAACGTTGCGATTTAACTTCTTTAGATTGCTTTTGTTGGGTTGATGGAAATCTATAGTCAATACAAATAAACCACAAACCCTTGATAAGATTAAACATAAAACACTGCATTCGTGACATTAAACCCGAGTTAAAATAGTTTTTATTTTAAAATTTCTTATTAGAAAACAATTTGAAATGATTTTGAAACCATAATTTTTAAACGTCTTTGAGGAGTCAAGAGAAGTGGCGTCAAATTGTAGCAAGACAATGTTTCTTATCATAAATTTGCGACCACTGTGAGCTAAGGTAATAAAATAAAAATACTTTAAATAAAAATAATTCTTAAGTAAAATATACAGTTTTATTCCCACTTTCCGAAAATTACAATATTTTTTACTTAAAATTACTTCAACTGTTTTATTTATTTTAATTATTTTAACCAAAACATTTTGATACATCGGTTATAATATGACAAATTATTAAACATTTACTATGAATGTTTCCTTTAGTTTTATGCGCTTTAACTTTAATTAACTATACATCAAAGTAGACGTAAATTTGTGAGAGTAAATAATTTCATCGCCGCTCTAAGGGTTAAGGTCGATCCAGTAAGGGATTAAAGTAGAAGAGCTTTAGCCGGAAGTTTAACTTCTCAAGTACTTTCACTCGAGCACATAAGTAACTAAATAGTAAGGTTCAGTCAGCTTGCTCGCTCTAAGAAGTTTTATATGTTTTATATGAGCTTAGCTCCCGGAATAGACCCAACAGCTTATATGAATCTAACTTTTATCATTTCTGAACCTTTTGACATACATTGCTGAAATAGCAAGTTATGCGTATTACTTCTAAGCTAATCAGCTCTGTAATCTTACTATAAAACTTAATTACTTAAATTATTCATTATAATAGTAGTAGTATCCAACGTAAAGCCAAACGAGTGAATATTAATGGCCAGGATCCTAGATGGTTTGAGAATATTCAAATAGAAGCGCTGCAAAGGGGCCAATTAGATATAAAGGGAATAATGGAGGCAACGCTTTAAGACTAGTTATATAAGTTACATAAAGCCTTCAAAAAAAAAACCTTCAAAAGAATGGCTCAGTTACTTAATGAGGCCGCGAGATATTTTATCATAATAAACAGCCTCTGAATATGTAGGGCAAATGTTAAAAAGCAAAAAGTTTAGAGAAAAATTATGTCATTTTTTGAGGAAAGTACATTAGCAACATAAAAAGGAATTTAGTAAAAACGTAATGTAGTTATTGCAACGGCAATGTTAAAACGTATCTTGCTGTTGTTACTAGCACAAATTTAAATGTTTTTATGTACTGCCATCTTCTTTCATAAAACGTGAGAAATGGAATCCAGTTGAATTCAAGCTAACATTCTAATGCCTTGAGAAAGCTGACAAGATTGAGTCGTGGTATAAAAAACTTGTTCGAAGTTAATAAAAAAGCTGTTAAGCAATTAACTAACTAAGTTACGCTGCACAATTTTATACGATTAGTAAATAGCTTTCTACTGTAAGCTGAAAATGAGACATATTTAGAGATGCTCGACTGGGTTTTGCTAAGACAAATTATTTAAATATTTCAACGCAAAATTTCAGTTTAGTAAAAGGACTATTTTATGTGTACTAAGTATATAAAACTTCAATTGTTTTTTGTATAGCTGCTAAAATATTGTATCTTTCGCAAATAACAAGTTGTCGGAAATAGAAATGATAGAACAGAAATTACAATCTAAAATTGAGATTAAACTGAATATACGTAAATAAAAATAGTTATTTTACAGCACTAACAAAAAAAGCACAGAATAAACTACTGACTAAAATAAATAAAGAATTACTAAAGTTAGTAAAAATTTTTCTAAACTTCTTTGCATAAGTTGGCTTTTGTAGCCTAATAGAACATTTGTTTTTTCTGCTTTCCAAGCAGTTGTTGATAATGTAAAATAATCTCAGTTTTATAAGTATAAAAATGAGTCGGGCTATTGCAATTTGTGTTTATGTGAGATAGATAATATAGAAGGTGACCGTGTCTTAAAGCAATAAATTCCACCAGCTAATTCAATAAAAAACAACACAGTTGTTCTTCTTCGATTTGTTTCTAACGTATTTTCTTTCAGCTTCGTTCCATTTGCTTTTACTGCTTATTACCGTGTTTTAGTACAACATACCATTACACTAACCTCCTCTATTTTCATTTTTTATATGTATTCCAATGTCACACTGATTCGGCTACTTCGAATAACCTGAGGAACCATTCTACAATTAATATAAATATGTAACATATTTGATTCTGTAACAAGATCAGGGGCTAATTAGCACTTTGATTATAGTATTTCTTGACTGCACCAACATATATTTATAAGTTGATAATAGGTTTGACTAATAAATGGTTTCAAAAATTAATTTTTGACATACCCCTCCATATTATCAAATTCAAACGCCTTTCTGTCATTTTAATAAAAAATAATTTTATATTCTAAAACTACAATCATTTACTCCTTTTGAGCCAATACAAGCATTCCAACGGTTAATCCAATTTTCAAAAACACTTCTTATAGGCTTCGTCCGGTATGGCCTTTAGTTCCTTCAGCGAATTTCTTTTTATGGCCTCAATCGACTCATGGCGCGTTCCCCGGATCGGATATTTGAGTTTCGAAAACAGAAAAAAGTCACAGCGAGCCAAATCTGAAAAATACAGTGGCTGAGCGATGACTTTTCTTACTTGTTTGGCCAAAAATTCAGTCACAATCAGACTGGAATGTGACGGCGTATTATCCTGGTGAAAAATCCATGAATTGTCTGCCCACAAATCCGGCGTTCACGACGAATTGCTTCACGTAGACGCTTCAAAACGGCCAAGTAGTATTTCCTATTGACTATCTTGAACAAAGTCATAGTAAACCACACCACGGTAAGAAAAAAATGATGAGCATCACCTTGATTGTCGACCGACTTTGACGAGTTTTCTTCGGTTTCGGCTCATTTTTGGTGCGTCATTCGTTAAATTGTTGGGTAGTTTTTATGTCATATTTATAAACCCACGTTTCGTCACCAGTAATGATGTGTTTGATGAATGTAGGGTCATCAACTACGTTGGCAAGAATATCTTTTGCAACCTCTACTCGACGTTCTTTTTGCAAAAAATTCAGGTCTTTCGGTACGAGTCTGGCAGCGGTGCGCTTCATACCCAAAACATCTACCAAAATGTGTTGAGTCGATCCATAAGAAATGCTAAGAGCACGATGATTTTTGATCACAATTTCCTTCACTTTTTCGATGTTACCGTCGTTAACAGAGGTGGATGGACGACTCAAGTTTTCTACAACCTCACGATCCTGACTGAATGCTTTATGCCACTCCTATACTTGCGTTCTCGATACAGTAGACTCCCCAAAACACTTCTGCAACATTTTCAATGATTTTGTAGCCGAAATTCCATTGGAAACACAAAATTTCAAACGAACTCGTTGTTCAATTTTTGTTGCCATAGTAAAAATCGCCAGACAAACTTTTCGCGTCGTAAACAAATGGCTGCCAAACACACACTAATTGACGTATCCCGCTCAAACCTCATACGAATGTCAAAGAATGGTGTACCAACCTAGAAAAAACAACTTTACCGATTCAGTTTACGGGCGCGGTTTAAATGGACCAGTCCGGGTCAAATTTGATCAGATGGTACAGTACTACATATAGTGAAAATGAAGCCGCAAGAAAAAATGGCAATTAACAAAAGAAATTTTGCAGATGTATTCAATAGTATAAAATAAACAATGATTAAATTTAAAACGTACGCACTTATCCTAAATATTTACATTTATTCAATAATGAGCAGCTCCACCTCAGGCTCTTGTAACCGCTTACTTTTTTGTTGGCTTCCAGTTAAACAACAAACAAATTGTCTTAAAAGTACATTTTATTGACACGCTTTTATAATTCAACCAAATTGGTTCAACGCCCTAAATACCTCTGTATCTTTGGGAAAGTTTTTACTCTGTTTTCTCGAAAAAGTTTAATTCGATACATAATTGGTTAAGCGTTATTTTGTTGAAATATTGCTTCAGAAACTCTTTGAAGGAAAATAAATTCCACAGGATGTAAGACCGAGCCTCTCACTCTGACTAGAAGTAACCACTATGATAATTATTCCTTCTCTATATTATAATGACTTTGGTTGTGTTGTATGCTACGAGACATTTATACGAACAAATGCAGTCTTCTTACCTTTTTCTCAAAGTCTTCAACGTATTAATATCCAACCATCGTATCTGTTTAAATACAATTTGTATTTATTAGAAAAGATTATTCTATGTCCATTCATACGAGCAATAGTAACCTTCGTTGCTTTTCCAGAAAAGTCAGTTGTAGTTGCAAGAAAGGACGTCATGTTGCTAGTCCCATTGCGGGTAATCGACTTAGAAAAGAGAAGGTAGACAATGTGTAATGGTCTTTCCTAGTTGATTGTCCTGCTGTATTGCTGAAAACCTTGGTTTTCGCAAACAAATACCTTTTTCCACCAAGTGGTTACATATTTGCTCCACAGTGACTATGGCAACCAGTTTATTTTTTAGTCTATTTCCTCATGTATATCAAGAATTATTGCTGAGAGTAATAACGTCTAATAATTATGTCATTGTAAATAACTCGCAAAATTATTGTAAACATATTTTGTGTTATGTGCGAAAAACAAGTAAGAAACAGTTAATAAGTTGTGTAAAGTGTGGCAATAGTATTGCCATAAAATAAAGGGTGTTTTTTTTAAGCCCGATAGAACTTGAAATTGTAAAAAATGACACAAAAAATTAAATTCAAATAAAAAAAAAATTTTTATTCGAAAGATCAATACATGACATTAACATTTGTAAATTATTTCGGGCATATGGCTACCGCGGCTGTTCTTAACGAAGCACATTCTGGACGTCCAATTTTGGGCCACTTTTTCGAGCTTTGCTGGCCGTATGTCACCAATAACACGAACAATGTTGGCCTCCAAGGCGTCAATTGTTGCTGGTTTATCATCATAAACCAGTGGCTTCACGTGGTCCCACAGGAAATAATCGAGATACGTCAAATCGCACGACCTTGGAGGCCAATTGACAGGTCCATTTCTCGAAATTAACTTATCGCCAAATTTTTATTTCAATAAGTCGATAGTTACGGTCACCGTATGACACGTAGCGCCATCCTGTTGAAACCACATCTCGCCCAGATCAATGTCATCCATATTTTCAAACACAAAATTATTGATCAAGGTGCGGTAACAATCTTCATTGACCGTAACGCGAGCTCCGACTTCATTTTTGAAGAAATAAGGTCCGATGATGCTACCAGCGTGTAAACTGTACCAAACGTTGCATTTTTCTGAATGTAATGGAGTCTGTAGGGTCTATTCTGGGTTGGAAATTTTTTTTATTAACAAACCCGTTAAGTTAAGAATGAGCCTCATCGCTGAACCCAATTTTGCGATAAAACATCGGGTCTACTACTCTAGAGCCCAATCGGCGAAAGAACGACGCGTATGATAGTCTCGAGGCTTTAATTTCTGTACCAGCTGGATCTTATACGGGTGTAGGCCAAGATATTTACGCAAAATTTTCGAAAAGTGGACAGACAGAGCCCCAATTCCTGCGACCGACGACGAATCGATAAATTTGGATCTTCTTCCACACTTTCGTTTACAGCGGCGATATTCTCTTCAGTATGCACGTTCCTTATAATAATTTGGTAGCGTTGTTCAAGTGTCAATCTATTCATGATGATTTGCCAGAGTATACTAATCATAAATGTCAAAAAGTGGGCGCAATATGACAGTTCGTTTGACAGTTAACCCTTTCGTAAGTTCTATTGGGTTAAAAAAACACCTTTTAGTTAGGCAATCATGGTTATAAAAGTGATAATAATGAGGAAATTAACCACAAAAAAATTTAATTCATGTTATCAAGTTTAGCAGTAACAATATCACATTCGGTAAGAGGAAATAGACTATTAAAAGAAATTGTGTGTAAGATGGAAGACAAAATTAAATTCAATTGATTATTAAAAAATAATTCTTTAAGAAAAACTAAACAATATAAGAAACCTTCAAAGGTAACAATAAAATAGTTATTGAGATAGTAGCAATAAAACAACAAAATGTACTTATATATAAATAAAAGTTGGAAAAGACGCCTAAAGCAGAAGTTAAGGCACAAACTTCTTCTTCATTAACCGTTCTCCACCCACTTCTGGATGTAAGCCTCTCCCAAATTCTTACATCTGTTTCTATCCCGTGCTTGTTAATTCCACTTCTTTTCACCAGTGAGTGATGTTTGATATCCATTTGTTGTTAGTGTCCCGAGTGATGTGACCTGCCTAGCTCCACTTTAATTTGAGATACGTTCCATGATGTCTTTTATTCCTATTCTTTGTCTTATTGACACATTTGTAATTTTATTTCTTATATAAATATCCAATATCCTTTTTTCTATGGCTCTTTACATTATTCGTAACCGATTTGCACTTTTATTTTTCAGTCATGGTTTCCAGCCCATATGTAGCTACTGGTATAATATATGTGTCAAATACTTTTCGCTTTAGATTTATCGGTATGTTTTTATTATGTAATATGTGTCCGAGGTTTCCAAAAGAAGCCCATGATAAACCAATACTTTCAGGTATATCTAGAGCTTAATTTTCTTTATCAGTGGTTATATTGCGCCTCAGATATATATTCATCTATGTGTTTTTTCTTTATACTAATCTGGACATTGTCTTTACTCATTATTTTGGTTCTGCTAAGATTCATTCAAAGCTCTATTCTCCCGATTGTTTGACTGAGTACCTTCATCGCCTGTTGCAGTTCATTGGGATCAGAGTATCTTAAATGGCTCAGATATTTTCCATCTATTTTTATGCATTTTTGCTCCTAAGAAAGGTTTTTGAAAGCGTGTTCTAGGGCGAGGGTAAAGAATTTTGGTGACATTGTATCGCTCTGCTTAATTCCTCTTTCAATTTGGATCTTTTCGGTTTTCACGTCGACTTTAATTTTTACTTGTAGCATGGCATTCAATCATTTGTATTATTGTATATTTGTTGTCCACTTGTGCATCTTCCAACAAACTCAATCCCACATCTTAATGCTGTCAAAAGTCTTTTGAATGTCTACAGTTGCTAGGAAGATAGGGAAGGTTGTATTCATTTGCTTTTTTTTATTAAGGTTCTTAAAGAGTAGAGATAGTCGATAGTACTAACTGCTTGCTCTACTGGTTAGTACAGATTAAATTTATTTGCTAGTCGATTTCTTACGACCTTCGTAAACAACTTATAAAGGTGTGCTAACAAACTAATGATTCTACAATTTTACAATTTTGATGTTTTCTTTTTTAAATATTAGCATCACCTCTGCATTGTCCCAAGCATCTAGTACACTTCTTTATTCTAGGCATCTGTTTACTAGTAGTTTAATCTCTTTGATAATAAAGTCCCCTTCTGCTTTAAGCATCCCCGTTGTTATTTGGTCTTCTGTGCATTTTGCGTTTTTGATTTGTTTCAAGGCTCCTTTTTTTTCACCAGGTATCTCTTTTGACCCTATGTTTATAACTTTTTTTCGTGGCTAATGATTTTGCTTTATGTTTGATAAATATAATTCTTTATAAAATATTTCAATCAGCTAGGCGACTTCATTTAGCTCTGTAGCTTGTATTCCCTGCGCATATTTCATCTTTATGATTTGTGTACTACATTTGAAAAGTTTTAATCTTAAGACCTTTGTGTAAGCGTTTTTTCTACGGTCTCTATTACCAGTCTTGTATTTGGTGCTCTTAGATGTTTTCTCGTCTCTTTTTTTATGGCTTTGTTGAGCTGTTCGTGCTCTTCTGATAATTTTTGTAATTTTCTTCTTTACTTTATTAGACCTACTGTGTGTAAATTCAATTTAGATACTTTTACTTTGGTTGTTTTTGAGCATATTTACTTGGTTGCGGTTTGTATACAGTTATTTATTTTATCTGACAGTAGGTCAATATATCGGGTTTTCAAGTTTTTTATTGGCATTAGCCTTTTCTCTCAATATATTTTTAGTATTCCTTTTTTCTTTTTTAATTCTTTGCTTGTGGGGAATCTGCTTTTAAACCTTTTTGGTCTGTCTTTATTACGTTAATTACAAAGCTCTCTCTCACTATGCGATAATCACTTCCTGTTTGGAAACTATTTAGTACTGATAAGTCGTTACATAACTGTTTGTTGTTACAGATTATATAGTCTATTCTTTCCGGTTTTAGCAATGACTATTTGTGCTGTTCCGGTTTCTTGTAGTATTCAAACAAAAATGGTTCTCGCCTTAGAGAAAATTTGGGAACATGAAAACATATGGTACTTTTTTCAATGCTCTTGCTGGTTTGATATTTTTATATACTTGTTTTACGTCTTCATCCTCACGAATGCTCGTTGGTATATATGTATGTAAGATTTGTGTCTTAAAATTTGACCTCAGCTTTAGTTTTATGTAGATAACCCTATCTGATATTGTGTGGTATTTTTAAATTAGGGGGTGTTGGGCTTCACGCTGAATGGGTAGTACCTTTAGCCGGGAGCGTTATAAATGGGAGATGGTTCCCGGTAACTGGTCCCCGCAGTGTGCCCAACTCTCACTTATGGCTCCACGTGCCACACCCTGGAAACTGCGTTGACCCGCAGGCTAAATAAGTGAGGGTAACCAGATATGGTAAAGAGTCTGCAACGTCTGACCCAGAATGGGCGGTTGCAATGAGCAGACACGGCTCAACAGCCGTAGAGAAGGCAACGTGTCTAAGGGATAGTAACCTGAGAAATTTCTCTGCCTGCCGGAGGCAGAAAAGTGGCAGCCCCACTAACGGCTTAACCTGCACAGCGCTCGTAACGTGCCAGGGGATTTTAAATTACTGGCAAACTTCATGAGAATCAACCGGACGGATCAAGCAGACGAAAAAGGCGTGAAAAGGACAAACGAGCTGGAATTAAGGAGAGAATACAGATAGCCACGTGGAATGTTAGAGGGCTAGGAATAAAAGAAACTGAATTAGACAAAGAACTTATGCAAAGAAAAGTAGACATAGCAGTTATAAGTGAAACAAAAAAGAAACTAAAAGGCACTAAAGAAACTAATAATTATATAATGATCTACAGCGGAATACCTCAAAACAGACGGGCAAGTAGTGGAGTCGCAATCATGGTCAATAAAAAGTGGAGAAACAAAATAGTAAGCTACGAATATATCAATGAAAGAATAGTAACTACCAGAATGAAAATAGATAGAGGACACATGATGGTTATAGGAGTATACGCCCCTGAAGAGGGAAAGAAAGAGGAAACAGATCAGTTCTACAAACAACTACAGAAAGTAGTAAACAAGTGTACAAAGACAGACCACCTCATAATAAGTGGAGACCTAAATGCAAGAGTGGGAAAAGACCCCATCCCAGGAACTGTAGGCACATGCGGCGAAAACGTAATCAACAATAATGGACAAGAACTACGACATTTCGCTACTTTCAACGAACTAAAACTAACAAACACGTTTTCAAGAAAAAGATATACACAAAAACACCTGGTCAGCAAGAGGATTAAGATCAATCATAGACTATGTAATAGTCAATAACAAGATGACAAACCTCGTGCAAGACGCAAGAGTTTACAGGGGAAGTGATATAAATTCAGATCACTATCTTCTAGTAGCCACTATAACCCTATTAACAAAATGGAAGAAACGAAAACCACAAACACAAATAACCCAGAAGAAGTTTTCAAAATACATCTCCTTAGAGAGGAAAGTACCCGATATTTATATCAAAACAGACTACAAGAACACTTACTACGTACACCCACTAGTAATGAAATCAATGAAGAATGGGATAATATAAAGATCGGCATCATTAAAGCAGCGAATGAAGCAGTAGGGAAGAAAAAGAAAAGAAAGAATACTAGAGGATTAAAAATATGGAATGAAGAAGTAGAGAACGCAATAAAAGAGAAAAAAGAAGCATATCTAATATATCTACAAAGAAGAACCCCCGAAAATAAACAACGCTACAATGAAAAACGAAACTTAATAAAAACAGATCGTAAGACAAGCCCACTAAGAATCTTGGGAAAAACTGATAAGCAACATAGAACACGACGTATATGGAAGACAGGAATTCGCTTATAAAATGATGAAACATTTGAAGAGCACAGTAAAGGACGTAGCAAAATTAAAAACGATTAACGACAAAGAGTGGAAAGAACACTTCACAAACCTATGAAATAATCAAGAAATCAACGAACAGGACATTTTAATACAGGAAGATATTGATGAAACTGATTTTACAATTGACATGATTACCATAGAAGAACTAAGAAAATGCCTAAAGAAAATGAAAAACCGGAAGGCTGCAGGGCCCGATGGAATTAGTATAGAATTATTGAAATATGGAGGACCACTTCTAAAATTCAGAATACTACATCTTTTAAATGAATGTTGGCGAAAGAAGAAGATCCCAACAGAATGGCAGACAGCAGAAGTCATGTCAATATTTAAAAAGGGAGACCGCTCAAAATGCTCAAATTATCGAGGAATCAGCCTCCTAAACACCACCTATAAATTATACTCCAAAATAATTAATGAAAGAACAAAACCCATAGCTGAGGTACTACTAGACGAAGGGCAATCTGGATTTCGCAAAGGCCGCTCATGTAGTGACAACATATTCGTTTTAAAGAGATTAATTGAAAAAAGAAGAGAATTCAACTTGGAAACCCACCTTGCATTTATAGATTTCGAAAAAGCTTTTTACTGCGTAGACAGACATAAACTCCTAGAAATAATGAAAGAAAAGGGATTCCCTAACCACCTTATAGAAATCATAAGATCATTATATATTAGCACAAACATAGTAATAAACAACAACGGCAGTAAGTCTGATAAAATTCAAACAAATCAAGGACTAAGACAAGGGTGTGGGCTATCACCCACTTTATTTAATATTTATATCGACGACGTGGTTAAACTTTGGAAACCACAAGTAAACCCAGGGATAAAACTACGAGACGACAAAAACATAAACTTATTGCTATATGCCGATGATTTAACAATAATTCAAAAGAACGAAGACGATCTGCAAAGATCAATTTACCGTCTCAAATTACTCTGCGAAAACTACAATTTGAAAATATCTAAAGACAAAACAAAGATAATGGCCTTCCAAGGAAAACAACCAGTGCGATCGAAAATAATAATAGATGGAAAGACTACTTAGGCTGCGACACCACATACGAAAATGATAAAGATGTAGAAAACAAGATTCATAAATTCCAAGCAATTTGCGGACAATAAACAGAACGCTAAAACACAAAACAAGAAAAGAAACAATAATGAAATTTTACAAGACCATGGCCGTCCCTGTACTCACTTATGGAAGCGAATCGTGGATAACAAACACAAAAAACAAATCTAGCATACAAGCAGCGGAAATGAGGTTTCTCAGAAATGTTAAAGGTTGCACAAGGAATGATAGGATAAGAAATGAAGAAATAATGGAAGAACTAGAAATTTTCAACGTTAACGACAAAATAGAAGAATACAGAAACAATTGGAGACAACACGTTAATAGGATGACAGAAGAAAGAATACCGAAACAAATCCTAAACTACCACCCAAGAGGACGCAGAGATGTAGGAAGACCGAAGAAAAGATGGTCCTAATCAAATGAAGTTCGAAACAGGCAGAATAGCCTAAGCCTTGACGACAGAAGAAGAAGATTTTTAAATTAGTTGTATCCATTTTTATGTATTATGAGGACTATGCTCTCTCTATGGTCTTGGTAATCATAGTTTTTCTGGAATAGCACGTGTTTTGATTTTAATATCATTACTTTTTTGTCTCAGAGACGTGCCTCACTCACTCTAACTATGTTTCACTTAATGAAACTCATCTCTTGTTTTAGTTTCTCTTACTGTTTTTTTTGTCCTCATTGTTTGTATGTTATATGTAGCTATAAAGAATTGTAGTAGTTTTGAGGAGTTTTTCTTGGATGTGTTTATTTTTGGCTGATTTGTGACGATATTTTGCCAGTCTCAAAAGTCTTAGGACAGAATGTCGATACTATGTAAAATTTGGATGTGGTATATCTAGTTACCTGGGGTACTACATCCACTGCCGTCCTAAAATTCATTTTTGGTCGATTTTTTGTCGCGCTTACCCTACGTGTTTGCGAATATTTTCAAGATAGACTAAGATATTTGTGGAAAACAGGGTAGAGATTAGGGTAGTATGGATATAGGTTCCCTCGGTTTGGGAATGAAAGATAACTATAAGCTCACGTCGTCAGGATTGCTTGTTTCTGTAGCAGACCTATCCTCACCCAAGTCGTAGAGTGCGTCTACCCATGACCGTAAAGGCACAAACAAGAACAACAAAACTAAAAAACAACTGATTGTAAGAAAATAATTTTAGAACATTTAAAAAAGAAGGATGCCAACAACTAGGCTAACATAACTAGAAAGAGACGTAAAGTAACTCTTGAAATATATAGCAACAATCTAAATTCAGGGTTAAACATGGGGCCGGCGAAGAGATTGCTCTGTAAGCAATCTCAGAACGAACTTAAAAAAACCTTTCGATTTCGATTTCGAATTTTCCCGAAATTCTGGAATTCTGGAATATCTGGAAAATTATTCGACATAGAATTTTTTCTTCATTTTCGAATTCAGCGTAAAATTTCCTATAAGAATCCATTTTAAAATTTTAAAAAATCCATAATTTTGTGACAGCGACAGACAGACCGACAGACATATAGAATTCAGTAACGAACTTTTTAAGTTCGTTGACTACTGGAAAAAATTGGAAGGTATTTATGTGCCTAAATTAGCATAGGACATTACAGTAGAATAAGTAGATTATTTTAAAAGCAATATTTTGTAAATTTCAGATGTGCGGCTATAAAAACAAATTTTGTAATACGAAATTATTAGTTAGCCACCTAACAGTGAAGTAAACGTATTTTTTCAAAGTCTTTCATCTATATTCAAAATAATTACTGTAAAAAACGTAGATTTTAATCTGTGGCAGAGATATTTTTTGCAATTCAAAGGAACAAGATATGGTCATATGGTTTGAAATTGCCGTTTGATGAATACACCAAAGTGGCGTACAATTCTCAAATATGCCTAGGTAATGTAATAACAAATATTAGTAAAATGAATGAAAAAGTGACATTTGGTTTTTATGGTCAATTTATTTATATTAAATTAATTTTAATATCAATTATAACTATAAGGGTAGAATAAATCATTTACTTGATAAACTGTAATAGTAGATTTCAATTGTTTTTATTTTCTTGAGTTTGGATTTACAAGCTTGTATTTACATTCATTTTGTAATTGCATCACGTCTCATGTATATGTTGCACATTTAAAAGCACTGTATTTAGCAAAACAAATTCTCATATTATTTTATCGTTAAAATTTTCTGTGAATTAATGTGTAACTTTGCGTCCAAACTTCTGACAAGCTACTATTGCGGTTTTTGGCAAGAAACTTAAATAAAGCAAAACAAATAAAAAACTACCAATGGTTAGCTATAAAAGCAATACAATTAAATGAAACACTAATTTAATTTTAGTAATATAAACTCTGAAGAACGCAAACCCGAGAACAAACGGACTAGTACAATGATAGTTCTGAAAACTTATTTAATAGAATAAAATGTAACTTGACAATTAAAATACTGATGTAGAAGTACAAATGTTTAAGTAAGTTTTAATTAAAATTCGGATCCTTACTTTTAGTGAAACTTAAAAAAAATTCTCTGATAGTGATACTTATATTCAACTGAACTATCCTATTACAATTATTACACCCATTTTTTTCTGTTTCTCACTTCTTCGATTTCTATAGGAAATTATTTTAAAATATTTTTCTTTGAATTGAAAAGAATAAACGACATTAGGTGAGTTCTCGACCCTAAAGTAAACTAAATAGTATGTTGTTCTAAAATAAATACTAATTTTATAAGCAAGTGTCAAAAATATTTTAGTTAATAAAATAATTTACCCTGCCATTAACTGTTGACTATTATTTTATTAAAGTAAGTACAGTATAAAACAAAAAACAAGAATCTTACTTTCACAATTCTTTAATACAAACATAAAATTAAAGTATAAACAAAATTAGTATTTAAAAATTTTTAGAAAAATATTATTCACATCTTATGTGCAAAGACTTAACGCATTGAAGACACTTATAGACACTGTTCAATAAAACGACACATTAGCTATAATTACATTAAAAATATAGGGAATGGAGCTTGAAGAAATTTTGTTAGTGTAAAAAAAATCGAAAAAATAGCAATAAACTTCTGATAAAAAGGAAACAGATAACAAAGGTATGCTTCTAAGAATTACCTAATTCTAATATCCTAATTTATCAAATTCTATTTATAGTTAAGAAAGATATTTGAATAATCAAAGCAGAGTAGTCCAATTTTGACCTTATGTGTAATTCTTTTAAATATAGAAGAGGCCGTATTTAAATATAATAGGGCCGTTGCCGTAGCCTAATATTTATGGGCATTGCTCCTCTGTCCGAAGACCCAGCGTGTAGGCCAATGCGTGTCTTACTAGAAACCCACAGTTGTATGTGATGTCGTAGTATTTAAATTTAATGTTTGTAGACACAATAAACCCCTGAAGACAGCAGTGTCAGAAAGTGCACCTAAATGTCTAAGTAGTTGAGAACCTGGGTTCCATTATCGGAGCTCTCTGACGCTTTGCGGGTGGCCTACTCAGTCGCTAAAAATAATTGAGTACCTGTGTTCCTTTATGCAAGGGATAATAATGGCGGTTGTCTAAGGCGCGTGCTTGTCACATCTTTCCGTATCAGAGATGGTACGCCACGACCGGACAGAGAGAGCAAGCCTTAACCTCTCAGTTTGCAGGTCAAACTCCCACACGGGGTGTTAGGGCCTTACCATTATTAACTTTCGACTGCGAAACACTATAGAAAGTTAATAGTTTTAACATCCTCTCTGTGTGTCTGTAAAGAGTATAACTTCCGCTCTATTCACTTGATACTTAGCATATATACACTTTGGGTCAGCGATTGGTTTTAATCCAAATCGGTCAAAGGTCAAGGGGTCAAGGGAGAGGTCAAACTTTTTTTCGACATTCTTTGTAATCATAGTGTTCACCGCAGTTGCATCTGATGGTTTTTACACTATTCTCGTTATATATATATATATATATATATATATATATATATATATATATATATATATATATGCGGTTAGCCTCTAAGCTCAGATGTCTGGCAGTTGGGGTGGCCTACTCAGTCACTAAAAAACAATTAGACCCGTATCACAGATGACCAGAAAGTGAGGGCGAACATATAAGGGCCTCAATTTTTTAGTTCGCAGACCTTATTCCGACCTGGGAAATAAAGGCTTACCATTATATTTTGTTAATAAAAATGTTAGAAGTGCTTTCATTTTGTAACTCTAAATCTCGTTGAAATGTGTAAAAATAAGTACATACTATATTTAAAAAGTAAAATGACTGAATCACATCATACAATTTATTTATTCATCCAAATTTATTAATCCCTTATCGTTGCGATACATACTGGAGAAGCAGACGTGTAAATAACCGTGCCCTCGTAAAGCGGTATGAGGAACAAATTACGACCCGTAGCGGGGGAAAACGCTGAGGCCCAAATCGTCTTTAAACAACCCGCGTGAAAATGAATGGGAGCGGCTACCGATATCAAAACCAACGAGTAAATTGCTGAATCGCTCACCTATAATTGGCTTCGGACTGCTGTTTTCTGCGTTGACTTCCTGATGGCCACCGTGTGTCCTGTTGGCTTCGCGCCTAGCTTTGCGAGAAATTATTTGCGGGAAAATTATGATGCGACCGCACTTGTCGGAATGCGTTTCAAAAGTGTGGCCGATGGCATATGCAAGCTCGCAGGCCGAGCGAAAAAGCCCATCTACCGTTTTTAGTTTGCGATAACAAAACGCCCGCCGGCAGACATCACAGACTACCCACACCACAGACAAACACAGACGGTTCAAAGGCGAAAGGCCGCCACACCACATACATATATACGAACGTTTTATCTAGTTTTGTAAACATTGTTCATATTCATATTTTAGAATTTCCATCAATACCTCTTGCGATTTTTGTTTTATTGATTCAAATGAGCCAAATAGGGTTCCTCCAATTGCTTTTTTGATTGATTGAGCAGAAAAAATTGCATGGTGACATGTTGGGAGAATACGCTACTTGTGAAGCAATGTTTGTTAAATGTTTGGTAAAAAACTCACGAATAATGGTTGCTTATGAGATATTTGTTGATAAACCTTTTTAAGCTAAAACATTACTTAAAATTGTGTATTGATATGCTAGCATCTTCAGGACTCTCTTTCCTATTACTTTGTTTCTATTTATTTCTATATTTTCTTCGGTTATTGAATTTGATAGACGAGCTTCATCTTCTTCAGATTCACAATATTTTCTGAACGACTTATATCACTGAAGTACATTTTTTCTTGACAAACAAATGATTATAAAATGCTTTTGGGGTTGTCTAAAACGTTTCAGTTGTATTAATTTTATTTTTTACACAAAATATAATAAAAAATCTTTGTTCAAGACTATTAGACATTTTTAAAATTAATAAATGCAAAAACCTGATATAGATAAACTTCTGTAACTTATAAACTGAAATGTTACTAAGGGTTGTACCAATATATAAAAGTTTTTTGAGTTACGTGCCAGTTTCAAATCAAAAAGTCACTTTTTGAAAAGAGTAATAAATTAGAAAAGTTTCCGAATTTTATCCTTGCAAAGTTTTATTAAATTTGTTATATACTTTTTACATTCATTTTGTTAAGTTTTTTGTAAAAATTCTTACACCTAATCCATGTTAATAGAAACCTAATGCGTAAATTTTTAATTTTAGAGATTACGCAGCAACCGTGTTTTACTTCAAAGAATAAGCCGTTTAATCGCATACAACTTTTCTTTGATGATTTCGCCGTATAATCCCGTTTTAAAGGAGCTGCTGTTACGGTATTATATATACACACAATATATATATATATATATATATATATATATATATATATATATATATATATATATATATATATATAAAATATATTAGCAAGAAACATGCAAAATGTTGAAATATAATATGGTGGCAATGTTCTAATTGTATTTCATAGTTATTTCTTATCTTCTATCTTCTTAATAAGTTTTATATTAGTATGAGAAAATTATTAGATTTTATTATATATATATATATATATATATATATATATATATATATATATATATATATATATATATATAAAATGGGCATTTATTGTGAAAGAACAAAACTTTATGTTTTATTCAAAGTATCGTCCATCCCTATTTTTTTCCATCTTTCTGGCAGCATACGGATACCGCGTCGGAAGAACGCTTCAATTTTTGAGGCTATCCACGAATCGACCCAATTTGTGGTATCTTCATATGATGTGAAGTGCTGCTCAGACAGGCCATGTACCATCGATGGGAACAAGTGATAATCGGAAGGGCAAATGTCTAGTGAATACGCTCGGTGGGTTAGGACTTTCCAATTGAGTGTTTCCAAGTAGGTTTTGACCAGCGCCGTAACATGTGGACGAGCATTATCATGCAAGAGAATAACTTTGTCGTGTCTAGAGCAGTAGCGAGCGCGTTTTTTTCTTGAGTGGTCGGCTCAATCTCATAAATTGTGTTCGGTAGAGAGCCTGGGTAATGGTTTTCTTCAGTTTTAGCAACTCATAATACACGACACCAAGCTGATCCCACCAAATACACAACATAATTTTTTTTCCATAAATATTTGGCTTGGCTGTCGGTATTGAAACATGGTTATGTAGTCCCCATGATTTGCTCTTATTTGAATTATCGTAGTGGATTGATTTTTTATTACCAGTGACTACGATGCAAAAAAAAACCTTTTATTTATGCTGGACAAACAGCATTTCTATGTGCAAAATCGGCGTTCAAGGTTTCTCGGCTTCAGTTCATTTGAAACCCAATTTCCTTGTTTTTGAATAATTTCTAACGATTTTAAACAATGCGAAATTGTTTGTTGAGTTACTCCTAACATAAGTTCTTCTTGCGTTTGGCAGGAATCTTCTTCCAATAATGGTTCAAATTCCGCATCTTCGTACACTTTCGGCCTTTCGCTACGTTCTTTGACTTCAACGTCAAACCCATCGTTCTTAAACTTATGAAACCACTCACGATAACTTCTCTCATTTAAAGCAGCCTCACCATATACTTCTACAAGGAATCGATGCGCCCCCAGCTCCATATTCCTTCAAATTAAAGAAGTAAATCAATTGTTCCCGCAAATAGCGCTCATTCGGCTCAAAACTCGACATTTTCGCACAAAAAAATCATGTGATACTGATACGAAATCGTTAATATTTTAAGGTTATAGTGTTGCCAAATGTCCAACTTTACGATATAACGTTTTATATCTGACAATTTCAACCATAACTTACTGGTGGGGCCATTTTTTGTCAAGCGGCGAAGACTTATGTGTACTCTCTTTTTTTTATATATATTTATATATATATATATATATGGTTTCTATGGTCTTTAAATAAAAAGGTGTGTCAAAATGGATTTTTTCGCGGATTTCAAAAATGACATTCAATATTCCGTATCACGTCAGGTATTTTCACAAATTATGTGGAAATTTAAAAAAAGTAATTTTTGAATGACATTGATATACGGCAACATTTGTAACATATATGAACATGTTTAGTGGAGGGTCGGAATGAATGTGTAAAAAATAGATAAACATAAATACATAGTTGATAAAAATAAAACTGTTTGCAGCACTCACAAAGGTGTCAGTATGACTCATACCTCACCGCTCCCTACCTTCTATAAATAGGTCGCATGTGGCGCTATTTTAAGCAGAACGTGTTATACTAGTCAGTGGAAATAAGGAACTGGTTCCAAATGCATTGCTTTGTTTACATGATCATTTGATTGTTTCTTTGGGGCGTGTGCAATGGCTTTACGTAAATGTGTCAATCATCCAGACATATGTTGGTACATATGTGGCTGTTATACAACAGGGAAACCAAATCAAAATACTACGTTTTTCGTGAAAAATGTTTTTATTATTTCGGGATTAAACTAGCAGACAAGGACAAAGCGTAGGCTTCTTACAAAGTGTGCATGTGTGGAGGGGTTGAGGAACTGAAAAATTGGAAAAATATGATCGGTGCCGCTTTGTAACATATTATAGTGACAACTGTTACTTTTCCACAGTGAATATCGTGGACCATATCAGTATTATTAAACGTAACATTATGTATCCTAACATCCCATCTGCTCTGAGATTAGTGCCGCATGGTAAATCTATCTCCGTGCCGTCTCCGTTCAATCTCAAGCTCCAAACGCACCAATTCAGACGGTGATACAACTGAGGAGATATACCAACCGGACAGTATGGAGGATAAAACCCATTTATTTAACATAAACAGAATGATTGGATTTGTTTTGCAATTTAAATTTACCTGAAGACGCAACAAAGGTCTTAGGATCCCGAATTTGTGAAAATAATTTACTGTATTCTAATATTAAATTTTCCTGGACACTGAGAAGATAAATCAGTTCCGCTTTTTGCCAAGGAAGACGGTTTGGTGCATTATCAAGACAATTTGGTAGTTATAAAATACTTCAACATTAATTGCAATTCAGGACAGTCGAGATTATTTATAGATACCTGCATATCCAATAAAAAATGTTTTATTACACAATACTAACATATTCATCCGTTGCAGTAGCGCATTCCGTGACTTTAAAAGAGACTTAAAAAACATTAAATTTTTGCTAAAAGATGTGTAGTACAAGCTTCATGAATAGTTTGTGTAGGGGGATTTTAAGGTTATTGGAATATTTCTCGGCCAACCAGCAGTCAACACCAAATTTCCTTGCTTTTGTGTGAATGGAACTTTGGAGCTAGGACAGAATATTGCATTCGGAAGCACTGGCTAGTCAGAACTACATTTACACCTGCAGAGAAAAACATTGTTTTATTTCCATTGATTGATCCCTCAAAAATATGGTTACCATCTTTACACATAAAACTTGATTTAATGAAGCAATTCGTGACAGCTTTAAGCAGGGACAGTAAATCCTTTCAGTATTTTTTGTCAATTACGTCTGAAAACGTTAAGGCTAGCATTTTCATATGCTCACAAATACTAAAATTAATAGAGGACCACATGAAAACCACGGAAAAACATAAATTAGTACGAACTACATTTAGAAATCTGGTACAAAATTTTGTGGGGGACATGAAGCCTGAAAATTAGACCATTTTATTCGAAGAGATGGAATCCTATAAACCAGTCGGTTGCAACATGAACGTCAAAGTTCACTTTGGTCTTGGTGATTTTACGAAACAGCACAATGAGCATTCATATCAGGATATTACTATGATGGAAAAGAAATACTAAAAAAGAGGATTGTGCATGTGATGGCCGAATATTGTTGGATGTTGAAAAGGGGTTGTACGGACGAACACCGAAGAAAATCCAAGAAGAACAAGTTTCAAGAGCTTGTAAATGGTAGGTATGTTTACTTTTATATATGAATTTATGTTTATCTAGTCTTCATCCATTTATTTCGTTCCCCCAGAAAACATTTTTAATTTTAAATGTTATTTTTGAAAAAAAAATTATTTTGGCACACCTTACACCGACAATGAAAAACAGTTCTACAGGATACCACATTTGAATCATATATCAGAAATCCGTCAAAGAAAGACCATATCATCTGGGAGGCTACCAAATCATTTAAACGGCTGATGCAGCACCTTTCAGGTCTATAAAAATAAAACTAAAGCAGCGCAAAAACTGGACAGGAAAAAGCGACAATCTTTGTCAAACAGCTCTTATAAGTATTTAGTTCGCTTGAATCTAATAACATAATAACATAATATCTAATAATGATAATCTTGGCCGATGGTGCTACTTATTAAATCTTTATTTCTAATTGCAGTAAAACAAGAAATCTCAATATGTATACAATAAATAAATAATAAATTTTTCTGTTTTGATTTGATCACCGGTCATATGTTAAAGCGATTGCTCAGAAAATCATTAGTTTTGTTACCCACACTTTATAATAACGTGTTAAGATTAGCTTACTTCCCGATCACATGGAAGTTTGCACACATAATACTTACCAATAAATCAAATAAACCTCTAAATACAGTTTTCTCGTACCGGCGAATAAGCTTGCTACCGATCTCCGAAGATACAGAAATAATGTCACTAACACCAATCCACAAATTTGGCTTTACAGAAAGTCGCTCAACTGTACATACTCACAAGACTTAAAGAGAAAAAATTATGTACAGCTGATTTCTTAAACGTTCAACAAGCTTTCGGCCGAGTATGGCGAGAAGGTCTTTTGTAAAGATTCAGATCATCCTTTCCCACACCCCACTATCTAATCCTAACATTATATTTTATAGACAGATACTTTCAAGTAAGATAGATTCAACACTGAAACCTCCAACTATTATCTTATAAAATCTGATGCTCTCTAAGAAAGTGTTCTGGTTCCCTTCATCTATTTAATTTTTACGACTAACATCCCAAATCATCATCATCATCTACAAATTTTACTACAGTTGCCACATTCGTCGAAGATACCACCATAATATACATAAGTGAAAACCCTCAAATAGTATTTGAAAACCTACAAACACAGCTCAGTCATATGCATGTTTGGATGGATAGACGAAAAATTACAGTTAAGCAAACAAATTCCATTCACCAATCGGAATATTATGGGTTCCATTGTCACATTAAACAACGTTTACAAACAACGTAATTACCGGTAAACAACCAAGTAAAATACCTGAGATTAACACTTGATCAACAAATTACATGAAAAATACATAACACAACAAGAAAAACTTAAATAAACCAAAAATGTGTTAGCTAATAAAATGTAAATCAAAATCCTTTATATAAAATAAAATACTGATACATAAGTGCATAAGAAAACTTATGTAGTTTTATGGTGTCCAACTCTGGAGTTGTGTCAAACCGTCAAACATAAGAATAATACAAATATGTTTTAAGTTAATGAACAATTATTTTATTCCCTAGAAGAGTTATCACTAGATAATGTGTAGTACATTAATTACATTTACTTATTGATTTAAATAACAGATTATAAATTTGTAAGATACTTTAAAAAAAAGGAACGTTGCTTATTTGGTATATTTTTGATATATTTGTTTCCTATAATTAATATTTTACATCATTACTACACTGCAAATAATTTATTTATTATCCCATTCATTTCTGATTTAGTCAGCCTTATTATAATTTTTTTTAGTTTTCATTTATTTTTGTGACATTAATGATTAATTTACAATTACGATAATAGGCTTATAAGTTTTCAGAATGACAAAAAGGAAATAGATGTGATTTAAGTTACATTACAGACCGTAACACATTTGGGTAGACGTTGCCTTAGCGTTTCGACTCCTTCCTGAAAGTGACTTTTTCCATTGTAGACAAAATAACCTTTTACGAACTTAATTAGCTCTTCATTTAATTAAAACATTTTTCCAGCAAAAACATTCTAAATGTTGAAAGGTATGAGTCTGTAAAAGCCAAATTACCCGACTAAATTGAATAAGGAATTATTTTGAACCGTAATACTTGCAATGTTCATTGAACGACGGCAGTTGTAACATCAACGCTTTTTCTTAATCAGGCTGGGGCGTTCTTTTATTTCTATTTTCAATGAGTTCAGATGTGCTACGTTGTCTAGCAACTGTTGTTTAAGATAAGGCCAAAATACTGATACTAACATCATTTCAGCTTAACTTTGCTCTCTTCTAAACCGATTTATTTTGCTCAATCTAATGATTTGATTGGATTTTAGTTTATAAT
The DNA here is from genome assembly GCA_036346155.1 of Sinelater perroti. Taxonomy (NCBI): domain Eukaryota; kingdom Metazoa; phylum Arthropoda; class Insecta; order Coleoptera; family Elateridae; genus Sinelater; species Sinelater perroti. The sequence goes on from JARFIY010000359.1 coordinate 7,939,868, forward strand.
GATTAATATAAATGTAGGTCTTATTCATGGTCACAAATTGTCTTACAAAGTATTTTATAAAGTGCTCTTAAAGTTACACATTTCTAAAAATTTTATTGAAATTTGTACGCCGGATAAAACAAATGCGAAAGAAGTATTTTTAAACAAAATTTATTATTTAAAATATAAACTTTTTCTTTGTAATGAATGCTCACACATTCTCTAGCTTTATGCACTTTTATTTGACGATATATCAAGACTATGTTGTTCATAACGTCTGTGATTGTTTTATATTTTGAATATATGCATAAACGAGCGATAAAATATGAATTTGATAGTAACAGTCAGAAGCGAAATGCTCCTCTGGATGAATCCAGTAAAGTCATTTCAAGTCTCGCTGCTACATGGTAGCAAACATAGTGGTAATACTGTAAATAGCAAAACATTTAGTAATAAATTTATACTTTTTGTTTTTCTATTATACTCACTTAACATATATTTTTTAAATTTTATTTATATTTTGTATTGTGATAATTACCCGTGATTAATATAGTATACAAATATAAATCTTTGCATGTAATTGTATAATGTTAGCCATACTAATTCATTACTTTTCAAGTGAACCTAATTAAAATAATTTTTTATATAAAATAAATTAAATCCACAAAGTTACTTTTAACTAGTTGTTATCTATCTTTTTATTTCTTATTCTCTATAATAATATAGTAAAGAAAATAAACATTCTATTTAATTAACCTGACGCTACAACTTAGTAATTAATTTTCAAAGGCAAGCTCTAATCAAAAAAGACTTACCAAAAGTTAAAGCAAGCAACCAGATGATGCCTATAGCAGTTTTGGCTCTCCCAGTTGTAGACTTGAACTTCAAAGGGAAGCATATCGCATACCATCGATCCACAGAGATGAACGTCAACGTCAAAACAGAAACGGTTACTGACACGGTCTGAAAGTTAAACATAATTATTAACAAAAGTTAACGCTGCTACGTTATTTTTGAAGTTTTTCTATAACTTATGTAATTGTTTTATATCTTTAATTTTAAATAAATCAAAATTTTTGAAATTGTAAGTAAATTTTTATAGTAAATATTGTTTTAAACAAAATATACAATTTATGTTAGAATTTTTTTAAATCAATTTACACATTACATAAAATACTTAGTTTAAATTGTACATAAATTTATTACATATATGGCTGCAAGGCATTGAAAGAACAGATGATTGTTATATTTATTACAAATATAAGTTGCAAAAATCGCAGATATTTCTGAAGCCACTCCTACTATTTTAAAGACCTCTATATAGTGGTCTGTCACTAATAAATATTTATAAATTATTAAATCTTAACGATTGTAAAAGTGTCTTAAAAGAAACGCATAATTTAATTTTAGAATAAACATTTTATTTGTGCACTAGTTATCAAAGTTATCACATTACTTTAAAGGGTAAACATTTCCATTAAATGTGAACAAGGATATTTGACAAATATCCTCCAAGGTGCATTTGACATTCTCGAATTCTTTTGATACAATTTTCAATTACTTTTTGCATAATTGTGGTTCCATTTTGTTGGTAACTTTTCAAATGTTTGCTTTTAATTCAGCAGTCTCTTTGGTTTCACGAATCCCCAAAGAAATAAAGCGCACAATTTATGTTTTAATAAACGGATTGTCTGCGATAGTCACTAGGTAGATAAAGGAAGAAGGTTCTGTACTGGTCTAGCATCCCGCTCAGGTAAAAACAAACAATTCCTCGGAAGAGGCTTAGAACTAGTTATCAATGAACAGATAATGAATACAGTGAGAAAAATAGACAAAAAAACAGCAACATAAAACGTTAGCAGATTATCTAACAAAGAAGTAGAATTAGCAAAGATGTTAGAAGAAATAAGTGTGGGACTAACAACAGAAATAAATAGAAAGCTCCAGGGTTCACAATATGTTGGCAATTACACAACATTACTTACAAAAAAGACGAACACGTTTACAAACGAGTAGCAGCATATATAGATAAATAAAAGGAATAAAAGCCACAAAATCCTCAGTATGCAATGTAAGTATAATAGAGACTTTGTCAATATTACAGGAGTATACGCACCTGAAGAAGGCATAAAAGAAAAAATTACAGACGTTTTATAAAAAACTACAAAAAGAGATAAATCGACTAAACAGGCACGGCCAAACATTGCTACTTGAAGACATAAATGCACGAGTTAGAATTAACCATGTACCAAAAACAGCAAATATATTTGAAGAAACAAAAAATTAGGCGAGATGCTAAGAGAATGAGCAACATTGAATAAAATGAAAATCAAGAATACTTTTTTTCGGATAAAATACCGACTAAAACAAAATCTACAAAGAGCATACCTTAGAAAAAAAAAGCACTCGAAATTTCTACCAACGGAGATTAAAATTAACAATTAGCAAGAACGGAAATAACCGAGGATATTGAAGTAAAAGAAAAACACATAAAATTAAATATAAAAACAGCAGCCTATAAAGTACTTAAAAAACTCAAATAGCTAAGGATTTGAAACCATGAACACCAAAAATTAAAGAAGCAAAATAGGAAGCAAAACAGAAATTCTTTAAGCAATCCATATGAAGAAAATAAAAGTATTTACAATATAAAAAAAAACTAAGCCAAAAGAATAGTACGAAAAGCATATGAGGAATCGTGGCAAATGTTTATCCAAAATATTGAAAAGTATTGGGTATGGACGCCAAAACATCGCTTATAAAATTGTGAAAAAATTAAGTTAAGATATCAGAGAAAACGTGAGAGTTTACCACATAGAAAAAGAACAGTTAATCAAATACTACGAAATAACACGGTTAGATAAGGATATACCAAACGAAATCCCTCTAAAAAAGTTACAGATATAATAAATTTTTCAGCAGATAATAGAAATGCAGGAAGTAGTAAAATGTATAAAGAATATAAATAAGAGAAAATCGGCAGGAGCGGGCAATATAAATATAGAACTTAAAATATGGAAGAATACTGTTGCATTTAAGAATGCTACATTTATTCAATGTGTTAGAAACAAAGAAAAGTCCTAAGCAACTGAGTAAACGCAAAAGTGATATCAATATTTAAGAAAGGAAACCGAAACAAAGCAGATAATTATAGAGGAATAAGTTTATTAAATACCATGTCTAAGATTATGCTACAATATTAAACAGAAGATTTAAAACAATAACAGAATACTTAATGGCAGTGGAACAATTCTACGAAAAAAACGTTTAAGTACTGATGCCGTTTTTACATTAAAACTGTTTGATAATTTAGAGCAGTTAAGTGACTCGATAAGCAAAACAGGAAATAAAGCAAAGCAGGGCTGTGTAAACTATATATTGGGCAAAACTAAAATTAACCACGCAGTAACAATTAACCAAACAACGAAACTGAGAAAAGTAAACGAACAATACAACTATACTTGAATAACTGCAAATGTGGTGGGCGGCAGGTCAGTTGTGCGCTCTACCGACGCAAGTAATGGTCTCTGGTAACATGAACGGCAGATTTCGGTGTGCTCTTCGTTGGCGCACCACGGACGGGGCGGAACGTACAATAGGCAACGACATCGTGCCAGCACAGCGCAATAGAGCACCTGGGTCGGCTGACCGGCGGCTTCAATCTTGGGGCACCACGGACGGGGCGGAACGTACAATAGGAAGCGACAGCGTGCAAGCACAGCGCACTAGAGCACCTGATCGGCTGGCTCTGCTCCGTCGCTCACGAAGGCTGAAATCGGAATGCCGAGCGGCGGTAAAAATCCCGTTTTGTTGCGACGAGGGTAGGTTGGCGGACAGTAAAGGTTACCGTAGAGATGGGACACGGGTTTAGAATTGAGCGCCAAACAAAAACAGATAATAGAAAAAAAGAGAAACACATTGCTTTTACCGACCTTGAAAAGACCTTCGATAATGTAAAAAAAATAAACTTTGAGAAATAATAAAACAAAAAATTACCTATTAATAATATCAATATGAAGTCTTTATCGAAACAGGGCAATCAACCTAGATTAGAAGGCAAAATATTTAAAGGCATACATATGCACAAATAAAGCAGTTAAGCAAGGAAAGTTAAAATAATCTACAAAATGCAGTACTCCAACTCCATACATTAAGTATATACTACGAACCAAAAGTTTCTATTAGTAAATCTAAAACAATGACATACACTGAAAAATATCTAATTAGAACTAAAATAATAATAATTAATAGCACCCTTAAACAAATAACACTCTTTAATTATTTCAATTGTGACATATCATATGATAATGACAGTAAAAAAAACTAAATAAATTTAAAATATATATAGAATAATATATGGAAATCTTAAATACAAAACAAGACACCAGAATTCAATTCTATAATACAATAGTCGTACCTATATCAGTCTACGACAGTAAATCATGATCATTAACTGAAAAAATAGTTAAACTATAATCAAATGAAATAAAATTTTAAGAACAACAAAATGATGGACACGTTTTAATGTGGAAATTAATGAAGGCATTAGAACCTAAATAAACATCCAAAATCTAAAAGAAAAAAATGTGAAAATGGTATGACCATTTATTAAGAATGCTAGAATAATAACTCGCATTAGCAGAAAGAAAATATAAACAAAGCGAAAAATGAGAGAGGGAGAAATCGAGGCAAAGATGGACGCTGAAAAAAGCTAATCAGGTTCATCAGCCTAATTCTTAAAGTGTAGAAGAAAAAGAATAGAATGTTTCACTCGTCGCATGGCAGATGGCAACGTTCTGCTGCAACCTCAAGTAATCGAAATCCATGGCGTCCAAATAAGGGCTCATTTTCAGAAAAGAACTACCTAATTACTCCACCAATATAAATATCTACACCAAACTGTTATTTCTTAGGTATGCATAGCACATTCTTAAATAGTCCTAGGAATTCCTATGCCCCAAATGCGACAATTGTGCTTATCCACATACCCACTAAGGTGGAAATGTCACCAAACAGAGTACTGCTAATTTTCCAGAAAGAAATGACATAATCTAAATCCTATGATCAGGTTACTGACGCTGTGCGTAGACAACGGTCTAAAATTTATTAGAGCATCTGGTATGAATAACAAAATTTATTCTAAAGCGGTTTTGTAACATTACATCACAATAAGTTTTCCTATATTACACGCTTATGTGCAATTTTTAAATTCATTTTGTATATCTCTCAACAGATTAAACTTGACAGATTGGAAAAGTCAAAAATAATGCTAGATATTTAATAAAAATAACATGAAGCGATTTCTACACGATTGCTCGTATAGATATTAACTAAGCAGACAATATAAATGAAGATAACAGTGAAAAAAAGACAAAATTCCTAAAATTGACAAAGTCCTAACATATATTGAATAGCAGAGCCGAACAGACGTTGTGTGGTTCGTGTGTGATATCCAGACAGAGGTCAGGCGAGGTATCGGAACCCGTGCCACTTATCTGCTGGGTCTAGCTGTTATTCTGGTAAACTTAAACAACTTTCTAATCCTTGGCAGAACGTAACATTATGTAGAATAATAACGCCGGTTTTACGGCTAATTCAAACACCTATTATTCACAACAATCAACAAATAACAACATTCCCTTCATGTATAATTCGCAACCTCAAATGCAGTGGCGTGCGCAAGCACAGCAACCACAAACAATGCAGTTACAGTAATCTCAACAAACTTTTATACCACAGTGGAATATACCCCAGGCCAATAAAACACGGATGAATACTTTCATACAACAAACACCTAATTATTTACCTATACGGGAATCGTACCCCTCACAACAAAGTGTTTCAAACAGTACAGCACTGATAAACTCTGGTTATTTATATTCGCAAGCGCTGCAACGTGAGGCGCCATCAGATCATGTTATGAATACAATACCGTACCAGTTGACAAATCCTACTAACAACGATGATATTATGTCAGTCGCCAGTGATAAATCAGAAGTTATAACATTAAATGAGTTTCAAGAAGTAAGACGGCATAAAAGAAGGAGAAACGGTGATCTTTCTTCACAGTTAAGGAAGCAGCCTAACACAGGAACATCCACCTCCAACAGGTACGATGCACTAGCATCAGTCGCAAATGATGTAGGAGAGCAATCCACTAGATCGATACCCGCTGCAGAAAAGGAGAAAAAAGAGATTCAAGTTCTTCCTTTCATAATTCACTATGTAACAGCAATAAACCCCTGCTACATTTAGTTAATAACCGCATAGATAAAACAGCTTACAATTATCAATTATTGCAAGATAACAAAGTCAAATTACAAGTAAAAAAAGTAGAAGACTATAAAGTATTAAGGGCTGCTCTTGATAAAAATAAAGTAGCAAGGCACACATATAGCCTTGAAGAGGAGAAGACATATAGAGTCGTGTTAAAGAATATGCATCATTCCACAGAAAGTGCCCTAATCAAGGAAGTACTTTTAAAAGCAGGGCACGTAGTTGTAAATATTATGAATGTTATCAACCGAGAAACTAAGAAGAAAAAAATCTCTTCTTCATTGATATCAAGCGTAACGCAAATAACAAGGACATATTTAAAATTAAAAATATTGAAAATGCTATTGTGCAATTTGAAGAACCCATAAGGAAAACGCAGATACCTCAGTGTAAAAATTGCCAGTGCTACGGCCACACAAGGAACAGGTGCACTAGGCCAGCCCGATGCGTCAAATGTGCAGGGCTGCACGACTATCGCACGTATGCAAAAAATCGTAATGATGGTAAACCTGCCAAATGCTTACTATGCGACGGTGCGCACCCAGCTAATTACAAAGGCTGTAAAGTTTATGTCGACATCCTGAAACCCGGGTGTAGCTTGTAAAATACTTACCTCCGGTAATCAACAGCGGTTGATTCAACCAACAACGCAACAGCAAATGACACAAGTACAACCTAATCAAGAACAACAAAATCAATCTCAGAACCTTACGATGACCAGTATGCAACATAAAACCCGCACTCCCCTTAATACAGATATGTTGGAAAAACGTCATGCCAATTTTCATGTTACAGCAAGCCGTCAATATAATCACATAAATCGTCAACAACCAGGTCAGCAAACAGGGGACTTAACCTCCATCATTATATCAATGCAACAAACTATATTGGCGCAACAGCAAACAATAAATGAATTATCAACACAGATCAGGCTCCTAAGAGAAGAATTGTCAAATAATAAAAATGGCTCCAATATATAAAATCGCCTTATGGAATGCCAATGGGCTTTCAAAACACAAGCAAGAAGTAGAAATGTTTCTTAAGTTACATAATGTAGATATTTTGCTCGTTTCAGAGACTCATTTCACAACCTTAGTTACCTCAGTTACCTCAAAATACAAAACTACAACATATATTCCACAGAACATCCAGAAGCAGAGAGACATGCTATGGGAGGTACGGCCATACTGATCAAGAATAGTATTAAAAATTATGAGCTATCAAAATTCAAGAAGGACTTCCTACAAGCACCTAGTGTTCGAATAGAAGACTGGCACGGTCCTCTGACACTCTCAGCAGCGTACTGCCCGCCAAATCGCCCTAGTAACAAAGAAGGTTTTATTAACTATTTTCGCTCCCTGGGTAATAGGTTCGTAGCAGGCGGAGACTATAATGCGAAAAATACTCTCTGGGGCTCCCGTATATCTCCACCAGGATGGGGAAGAGTACTCTATAAAGTTGTCCAAGAACTACAGCTAAATAATTTATCAGCATATAAACCAACGTACTGGCCCACAGATGTTAACAAAATTCCGGACTTGATGGATTTCTTCGTGACCAAAGGTGCTTGGATCTTAACTCCGATCACACTCCCGTTATAGCTACAATAAGTGCAACAATTATTGAAAAAGAAAAACCATCAAAACTTTTTAATAACAGAACAGATTGGTACCACTTTAGATCTTTAGTGGATAATAAACTGAATATATATATCAAATAACAGGAAAGATAATCAAGGAACTTCCTCGCAAAGGCTTTGTTATGATTACAATCTTATTCAATTCAGTCCTGCGTTTAGGGTACTTTCCGTTACTCTGGAAGGTGGCTCAAGTGATTCTTATATTAAAACCTGAAACCACCCAACGAGACTGTTCATATAGGCCAATTAGTTTACTATCCATACTTGGTAAACTATTAGAAAACTTGCTGCAAAAGACTTACGCCAATCATCGAAGAGATGAATTTGATTCCAGCGCATCAGTTTGGATTTAGAAGGGAGCATTCAACCATACATCAGGTCCATCGTGTAGTCAACTTAATAAATCAATCTTTTGAAGAAAAAAGTTACTGCACAGCAGTCTTCCTCGACGACAGCCAAGCATTCGATAAGGTGTGGCACGATGGCCTGCTGTATAAATTGAAAAGATCGCTACCACATTCATATTATATTATAATTCAATCATACTTAGAAGAAAGATACTTCCAGTTAAAATATGATCAAACGCTCACTAAAATACATCCAATTAGATCAGGAGTACCACAGGGGCGTCCTCGGACCCCTTTTGTATATCCTTTTTACAGCTGACATGCCTACCAATGATCAGTCGCTCACAGCTACTTTTGCGGATGATAAAGCAATCTTGGTAAAACATAAAGACCCAGTCACAGCTGCAAGAACGCTACAAAATCACTTAAATGATATCGTAAATTGGACCAAGAAGTGGAGAGTTAAAATAAATGAGTCTAAATCATACCACATTACGTTCACAAAGTGGAAAGGCAACTCACCACAAGTTTTCATTAACAACAATCCATTACCTTAAGTAACAGAGGTCAAATATCTAGGAATGCACCTTGATAAGCCGCTGACATGGAAGCCACATATTTGGAATAAAAGAAAACAACTTGGCACCAAATTTAGCAAACACTACTAGCTACTGGGCAGAAAATCCAAATAGTCTCTCAGGAATAAATTGTTAGTTTACAACGTCGCGTACAAACCAATTTGGACTTATGGTGACCAACTATGGGGAACTGCAGCCAACACTAACATCCAAATTATCGAAAGATATCAGTCAAAAGTCCTACGTGCTATGTGCGATGCTCCGTATTTTGTGAGGAATGCTGACATAATGAGTGATGTGAAAGTGGACACAGTTAAGGAAACTATTAGAAAGTTTAGTGCTAAATATCTAAATAAACTAGAACATCATAGCAACATCTTAGTGATCAACCTTTTGGACAATAGTGACAACATCCAAAGACTAAACAGATTAAAGTCCCATAACCTGCCAAATAGACTTTAGTTGTAGTTAAAGTTTGTTTGAAAATTGAATAAAGAACAAATACAAAAAACACTAATAATAACAAAAAGCACTAATAAATCTATGTTAGCCAGCCTGCATCGTTTAATTAGGGTTTTGTTTATTTTTGATATTTATATTTTAAACTTTTTTAACTATTTGTATAATCTGGTTTCTTTGATTCATAATTCAACACTATAAAATTGGTAGCCTAGTATTCCACAATTGTGGGTACTATATAAAAAAAGCATCTCAAACAGAAAAATCGGCCAAAAACTACAAATGTTGAAATTATCACTGTCATATACCACACGTCGATGTACAGAAAACGGCCAAAAAACTTCTGAAAGCTTTGTCAAGCAAGTGAGCTCAGGGCAAAATTGCGAGAAATATTCAACAACTGAATCTAACTCGGCCTAATTCTATTTCACAGACTACTGTAACGCGTTGCTTTTTGGAAGCAGATTTAAAAGGGTGTGTCGCGGCAAAGAAACTCCTTAGAAGATTGGAAAACAAAAAAAAAGGCAGCAGTAGAGAGGTAAACATTAAAATTAGGCCCTTTATATTGACAAAAGTTTATTTGCAGACGAATCAAAGTTTATAATATTCTCCCATTAACGGCGGACTTTAATTAGAAAATTCCCTGGTAAAAGAACGACTAAGAGATACGTGATACATACGTCAAAGCATTCGTTATAGTGTGGGGTTGCTTTGATGGCGGAAAGGTTTGAGATCTTATAAAGATGAATGAAAGATGTGAAAGAATTACTTGACAATATTAAAAAACCACACCATGCCATCGATACTCCGCGTTGAATATTTGGTGAAAATGGAGACCACGGGAAGTTGAAAAATATGATCTGGCCATCACAAAGCCTCGATTGCGACCCAATTGAGTTGCATGGAATGAGTTAGAACGGGATATCCGTAAACATGCCTATCGTCCGAGAGAGTTGTAGAGAGCGGTACATAGCACCTAAAAGCGGAAACATTCCAAACCCTTAAAAAACTTACAGAAATAATTCTTCGCGTAGGTACAGCAGTTACAACCGTCAAGGGCGAGAACTTGGAGTCGAAAATTTAATGAAAAATGCAATTTGATGGGTTAATATTAATTTGTGAGAGCTGTAGATGTATTAAATAAATATTGTTAATTATGATTTTTTTACTCAATTTGTTTTAAGAAAATTTAGCATTTTGTACTTAAAACTGATGGAGAATAGTGTAAATACTATTTCTCTTCCATTAAAACAACTAATTGAGTAGACAAGATGTAAAAATGTGATTATCTTCAGTAACATGGATAGAAAGCACTAAATACATTTTACAGGAGTTTACATTATGCCTTTCACAGTTATATCTATCACAAAAGCTTTACAAAAAAATTACCCAAGATGCCGTCAGTCTCTTTTAACTTTTAGAAATTACTCAGCAATAAGTAAAAGGTTATTTATGTTCAGACGAGTTTTTACTGAGTGAAGAAATATCTGAAAATACTTTAAACTTTGATATTTAGTCTCTAGTTCAATCACTTATATTTGAACTTCAGGATCAGGCAAAATCCGTACTTTTTATACATATTTAAATATTAAATCTATTTTATTTGTTAAATTTTTAACAACATATAATGTATAAGTATCATAAAAAATATTGCATCCAATGACAGTAACGAAAATTGTAAAGTTTAAACTGCAGGGCGACAGAACACATTTTGAAATTAAACACCTTTATACGATGCCCAGTCACACTATAACTACTCATTTGCCGAACTAGTTAAACTTCTGCTACCGATAAAAAGAATGCATAACATTACAGACGAAGTTATCACCGTTTGAAATTATTTTATGTTTTAGCAAAGAAACGAAGATTATTTTTCATATCCTTGTATAATGCCACCATTATCGTGTTGTACAATACTGCTATTTACTTTGCCTCAAATCGGTTTTACTACGTAAACAAGAAAATAAATCCCCCATTATAATTCTGAACTTTTATAAAAGCTATTCTGCAACTACCTCAGATTATCCTTTTCCAAGAAACTTTTTAATAAACTTAACTATAAATTAATCGTCATTTTAAAAAGAAAGAGATGGAAAATAACGGAATGGCACAGAAATTTTAAAGTAACTTAAATATATTTACAAACTTATACTTTGTTGTACGCGAGATAAACACTGCTTTATGTATGTGAACGTAAAAGAATATTTTATATACCTGTCAAATTTTAAAATACCCGAAGTAATTTCAGATTAAAAGCTATTAAAATAGACAACACTCACTAGCGCAAACATCTTTTAAGTCTGTATTATATATTTATTTAAAAAACTACAAATAATAGTAAATTTTTTATTTATAATAATATAAATAAATCTATTGCGCAATATTTGTTATAGTTTTAACAGTAAAATTTTTGGACACTTTCATTTAGATGTAATAAGGAAAAAAACTTGTAATGCACAATTCAAAATTTAAAATTAATAAATATAGGAATATAGAAATTTACATAACTAGCTGAGTTATCAGTTTTATTCGTTATTTTGGACATTGTGTTTTAATTAAAGACACCAAAAGAAGAAACATAAAGTTGACAAGTTTAATGTATTCATTTAATAATATTAAGTAATGTGACAAAGATTCTTATCACATGCCACTTTTCATATCTTACATTTCATTTTCTTATTAAGTCCATACATTTGGGACTCGGTGGCTCAGATGGTTCAACCAGTTGTCTCTGTCCTCTAGCCGCCGCGCGCGAGTTCAAGTCTCTTTCAACCCACGGGTATGTGTGAATGTCCTAGCATTTAAGTGCATGTTAGTGGGCACAATAAGCCCTTGAGGCTGCTGCAGTGCCTATAAGTGGGCCAAAAAAATTCCATACATATAAAAAGTCACTTTTGTATGTCTACAAATTTTTATGGTATCTCGATTGTAGCTAGATATATCATTCTAATTAGTCTGAATGTAAGTTATACCAGCATCTATAAAAAATACACTGTTTTATTTTGAGTGCAATTTTTGCTTTTATGTTGTGTTACCTTATTGATATTTGATAATCACAATAAATTAGAACGATTTAATATGTATCTATTAAGATATAGGAAGTAAGGGGTGGCGCTAACACATACTCATTTAAACGTAAACCCAACTTACACCCTGAACTCCCTGCTATACAACGAACTTGAGGTACACGGATTAAGAGAAACTACGGAATCCTTGAAAACGGGAGGATTAATCAAAGACAACAGGCAAGAAATAGGCTAAGATTTGGCACATAGAATATCATTACCCTAACAAGGAAGGAACTAGAGATAACGGAGGAGATGAAAAAGAGAGGACATGGTATAAAGGACCTTAACAAGGGATTTACATTTATATTTGACGTAACACTAATAGGAAGCAGAATAACAGAATAACAATAAAATAAAAATGAAAATGACAAGTTCAGAGGCCGTTAGCTCTAGAATAATAACTGTAAATCTAGATCCAAGAGAAAAAGTAAAAATTATATAAGTATATGCACCAACAGAACGAGCCAATATAAATAACAAAAAATATTTCTACGACGAGAAACTACTACAGAGAACAGTAGAAAAATGCAAAGCAAAAACCGATATCACGTTATAATGCTCACATCAGAAATAATAAAAAGGTAGAACTTGGGACAATTGGAGACCAGGGAGTAGATGTAGAAATAAATAACAACGGAGAGATTGACTTCTGTATCACAAACAAACTGCTAATCGGAAATACTCTTTTTAAACAAAACGATACACAGAATAACTTATGAGGCCGAACAACTCGGGCACAAAAGCCTGGTTGACTACATAGCAATAACCAGAAACATGAGATATGCATTGCAAGACGTAAAGGTAATTAGAGGTAATTACCAATCATAGACTACTGGTAGCAGACACTTTAATCAGAAAACCAAAAAAAGAACCAACAAAAAATATAACAAAATAAAACTAGGTAGCTAGAAAACCCATACTAAATTTAACGCTATAGAAACAGAAGAACGGCATTCAGAGACCCCCTGAAACTCAAATGAATTATGACATTAATTTAAAAAAATCCTATTATAAACGACCAGTGAAGTATGCGGAACAAAAGTAGTAAGTTAAGATAAACAAAAAAATAAAAGCTGATGGTGGCACGAAGAAGTAAAAGACAAAATTAAGCAGAAAAAAGAAGCGTAGTGCAAACTTGAAAGAACAAACAGAAAAAACTACATACAAAAACAAAACCAAGGAAAAGAAACAATAAAACAGGTAAAGAAAGTTATTTAGAAAGAGTGTAGGGGAAAAATAGAGAGCTTTATAAAAAATCAAAAACTGTCTTGGAATGTGGTAAAGAGATTAAAAGAAAATCAAGCAAAACAGATAAGAACTAAACAGGAAAGCTGAAAACAAAGACCGAAGGAGTTTAAAGGCTTGGCAAGACCACTAAAAAACTAAGTTCTGAAACAAGGATGACAAAAGTAGAGAACCGGAGAGGGAAGAAGAGACGAAACTGAAGATGATGTTACTGAAGAAGAAAGTGAATTGTACTCCAAAATTGTAGAGAAAAGATTAAAGTACGAAATCGAGGACAGAATTAAAGATGGACAAACGGTTTTTCGTCCTGACAAACAAACCCATGACCACATTTTACGATTTGAAACATAATAGAAAAGAAAATAGGCATAATGAGGATGTCTTTTAACTTTCTTAGATCTTACAACATATATAGAAAGCACTAAAAGAAGTACAAATCAGCCCCAAATTAATACGAATAATTAAAAGCATCAACAAATATGTAGAGGGAGTAGTAAGGTTTAATAGACGTAAATCAGATAAGTTCCGTATGGATAAGGGAGTGAAACAGAGTGATAGTGTTAGCCCACTACTTTACATGAACAGCATAATCAGAAAGTACAAAAACGAAACTAGAAGAACAAGACAAGGATATCACAATTTAATCCCACGCCAAGAGGTCGAGTTAAAAGCGTTTTTAACGTTTAGCGCTACTAAGACGCACAGCTTTCGGTATTGATATACATATCGCACGGCCTCCTTGCTAATTTCCAGCACCTTTTGACTGGTCTCTAATGTTGATCGTCCTTTTTCAAAACGGTATTGTCTCTCCGACATGTGTTCGGCTTCAGCTTTTAAACTTGACAGGAGCAGTCGTACCATAGGTTTTCTCAGAACGTTAATTAGGCAGATTGGGCGGTAACCATTGATCTGCCCGGGTTTAGGTGAATTTCTAACAGAGCGAGCCTGGCTGTCTTTCACTTATCCAGAAACGCCCCTTCTTCCAGGCAACGATTGATCGTTGCTGTGCAGTGCTCTATGTTGGATTTTGCCAGCGCTTTTATTATTTCCGCCGGTAAGCCGCCTGGTTCTGGGACTTTTTCAGCTGAGAAGCAGCGTTTATTACTTTCTTCTCAGTAGTTGCGTTACCGGATCTGTGACATTCACTGCCGGCCCGTTGACTGTTTCATTTTTGGGGAACAGATTTGAAGTTATGTTTAGCCTCGGAAGAACAATCTTCTATTCTAGGCTCCAGACATCATTCTCCAGATCTTCCAGGATTCTGTACCAGACATTTCTGTGGCTGATGGTCGTGCAGTGTTGCCTACTCGCCTCAACGTAGCTTTTATACCATCGACTGCGGTCATCATCTATGGCACTCCGATTTTTATTTCCACAAACTAACTTTTGATTTTTGTGGAAGCATCTCCGGCGTCCACCAGCAAACCGATTTTTTCCCGTTGTCTTACCTTTTCGGTTTGAAAACTCTATCGCATACTGATATAAATATTTTCGCTAAATTTAATGTTTGGTTTTCTATCGAGGTCTGCCAAAGCGCATCTCAGATCTTTAATAAACCGGTTTAACTTCTCTGGATTGAACTTCTACCCTTTGACCTCTCTTCGGACGTTTTCCGTGGTTCTCAAGGATTCTTGCCGGATTTGGAAGCCTTAGACGCCTGGTGAATGAGAAGTTAACTCTACTAGTCTCTCTCTCAAAACGGAAAAAGACTTTGTAATGACGGTCAGGTTTTTTAATGATACCGCGCTATAATCCGGCTGGAATGTAATGCCAGAGCAATCACGCACATTAGCAATTTGTGACTACCCCATATTAATGAAGCAGAACTTTGAGGAAAAAGACTTAAACTGAGAATACCCAAAGGTAAATAATTACTTAATGCAGCAACACAGAAGCACAGATAAGTACTTAATGATAATAAAAATGAATGCATTCAGACAGTATTTCAACATTTTACACTTACCGAAGTCACTAATTGTTTTCTTTGAAAAGCAACAATAAAATTAAAACAGGCAAAAAAATCGAACATGACAAGGCTTTTGTGTAAGAAGTAATAAAAAAAAAGCAAGTGCATTTATGAAACATCTAGCGGCAGCATTTTAACCCAATCCTTCAAAAAATGACTCGGAATAACATTATTCGCCTTTTAGAGACTTCCTACCAGCTTAAATCATCATTTTTGTATTTCAAGATTTGTAACATTCAAAAAGATATTTCAAACTCGATTATGTAACGCAATTTTAGACAAAACGTGCCCGTTCTAGTGGAAAGCACAGATTATTTTAATCTTACAACACAGAAAACTACATAACAAACTAAAATCATATCGACTAATAAACCTCATGCTTATTACGTCTAAAGTTTTTAAACAGCTTACTGACAAGGCTTTTCCCAACTCTTGAAAATAAAGGGGTGGTATCTTATCATCAGTTTGGATTTTGGCGAGTGAACTCCACTCTTAAGAAATCAATCGGCTTTTATATATTACCAATGAAGCTTTTGAAGATAAGTAATTTTATGGTGCAATTTTTTCCTGTTTTAATTACTTTGAACTATTTGGTTATCCTAAAATCCAATTTAGATAACAGACACTTTCGGATTAAATATACCTACCTACTCCTAATTAAAGCCCAAGCTAGTGTCCTTGGACCATATATTGGACTATATCTGCTGCACACTGAAGACTTTCCATTTACAACGAGAGTCCTTGCAACAACCTTTGCTTAGTTTCTAACAGCGATCCTGCCATTCCTTCTACTACTTAATAATAGTTTAACAATGGTTAAATAAATGGCTAGTTAAAGCTAACGAATACATAACTATTACCACAACGAAACATGTGCTCTCCAATATATTAAATTAATACTCAACTTCTGCAAGAGGAGGAAGTCAAGTATCTTGAACTGTGTCTTGACAAATTATTTAAACTGGTGTATATCTAGACTTATGACATTGATTCTGCGTCACTGCCTACAATTCTAATATAGAAATTTTACAACACTTTTAAAACAAAATGTTACTTCTTACTGTGAACGCTCCCTGGTTTGTGCAGAATATGGTTATTAACGAAACCACAAGATGTCAACAGTGAAAGACGAAATCTGCCGTTAGGCTCCAAGTATAGTGCTCGGGTAAATCCGCATCTAAATAGTTTAATAGTTAATTTTATAAATCAACTTTCTAGCAAGAGGCTGTTATAAAGACATGCGGTCGTTGATCTGTCTACCAGATTTAATTTTAGTTTTAAGATTTAGTTTGTAAATTTATTTGCTAGTAGTCAAAATAAGGCTAGAAGACTACTTATTATATAAATATGTTACTGGACATTTTCCTACATATTCAGTGCTTTATGTGCCATTTTCTGGATGTGGTGGTACATACTATAAATAAGATTAGTCGTGTCGATGTGGCTTTGACTCAAATTTTTGTCGAAAATATTTATGGGAGAATGTTCATAAAAGCAGGCTAACGTTTATATTGTTTACAAGTTGAACTTCACCATAATGAATTGACTTTAGCTTTGTTATTATGTAACTTAAATTTTTAGAGTCTAACCTTATCAAACCATTAAGAGTCCACAGCTATTAGTCAACTTATTCCCCTAGCATATTTTGCCATATGCAATTTTTGTACATATGGAAGTCCTTTTCACAAAGGCCTTTTATTTTAAAATACTCAGTTTTTTTAATGAATTATGGCCATGACTACAATTGTTCTAGTATCTGTCATTATTACTACTTAACTTTAATACTACTTACATATCTTGTGTCATAATTTTATTTACCTATTATATGTAATTTCCAATTATAAGATATCGGCATGCATAATTAAAAAATTAAGATTACAAAAAATTTTCGATTGTTTTTACAATAAATAAAACTTAGCACCGCTAAATCTGCTTCAGAATTTCTATTGCAGACATCTGTTCCTACAAGATAACAAAGAGAGACTATAAGAAAATAATATAAAAAACTAAAGATATTCAAATCTGCTACAAAAATCTAAACGTGTTTCATTTTTATGTTAGTCTTTTAACAAAAAAAAATCTTGTATTGATAGAAAAATTTGTATTATGCAACATATATGCAATTAATATTCTTTTGGTTTCTCTAAATAAATGGATAGCAAGTAATAAAGAATGTTTAAAATTAAATTAGTAGTTTTGTTATATTTTTTGGAAATTAATTTGTTGCAATGTAATTTGTTGTTCTTAAAGTTCAATGTATTTTATATATTGAGTGACCACGGTGGATAATATCAAGGATAAACTGTAAGTAGATTTTAATAGTAAACAATATTTATAAGTTCGTTAGACCATACCAATGGCAAAAATTCAAATAATAATAATAATAAGTCATATTTTCTAATGCCACTGAAATATAAAGTAAATTATTATCTAACCGCTACATAAAATTTTCAACAATAATATTCTCCAAAATTACATATCTTTAGATGTTAACCTGTTCAAAATTCAAATAAACTTATAATATTAAACATTTGTGTAGTGATAAAGAGGTTAATAACCTACTAATCAAATATAGAAAAAAAAATAATTTTCATCATAGAAACTCCACTTATGACCTTGTAGTTTTTTTACAATTTTAGCAAATTCATTTTAAAAATGCTTTATTTATCTCAAAAATTGCAAGTTGTATTTTAATAATATTACTTATATCTTTTATTAGGAAAGCTTTTTAGGTCTATTTGGCCTACGTTACACGTTTTTTTTTTGTAATTTTATTATACAAATTTTATAACAAATCAAACAAATAAAGCAGAGAATATAGTACTTAGCAGTATTTTCAAATTACTTTGCTTCAGGTACATGTAGCATACATGTATTTTAAAGATATACTGAAGCGCTAAAGCACTGTAGCCGTAAGTGTGACCTACTTTTAAACAACCCAGTATAAAAAGCACCTGAAATAGCTCTTGATAAGATATAATATCCACTGGATTATCTAAAGTGTCCTGGAAGATTTTGTTGAAAGAAAATGGAGCGAAATTTGCAATAAATCACTGCGACGGGGTTTAATATAGCGAATGTATCGACTTAATTTTATACTTTGTTTCCCATTCCTTATCAATTTATTCGCATAAAATGTGCAACCACCAAGAATCAATTTGGTGGTTACATATATGTTTTCATACTAATTTCTATAAAGTTTTTTAATCATCCTATAAATTAGAGAATTGCAATATATAAATTATAAACATTTTAACACAAGGAGATTTTACTTCTTTTTATATCTTTTAATTTAAAACAGAGACGCACAGTATAGTTGAAATTGTCTGACAAATCATTATTCCATTAATTATCAAATGTTTTTGCAATAAACACTGTAAAATGGTTTTCTTTCAGAATAAAAGATAATAAAAACCACATAGTTAAGCATTTATAAGACATAAATAGGCCAGTCCCCAATTGGGAATTATGAAAATTGTCACCTCTATTTTTACTCGTGTTTTGTGTTTATTATGGCAAACAACAAAGCAGCCTTACATTGCAGACACAGCATTGCCTCCTTGCGTTTTTCTTACAGACTACACATTTCCTTTATTGTTCCGTGGCTGTGCATTCTTCATGTGTCCGGTGCCGGCAGTTCTGATCTCCACTGGAACACATGTTGATGATTTTGGGCTCGATGGACGTGCAACCTAGACGATTCAGCAAAATATTCCCTTACCACCAACCCCATTAATTTAACCAATGAATTTTTTATTGGCGAAGCAGAAGCGAGCGTGTGCATTAACTAATAACCCCATATCCAATGTTTTAGTTAACAGTGGAAAATACCAGTTTTTCCTGGAATTCTGGTACGGCATTTCTGCACATTTCATTCTAACTTGTCGACACCACCCATTTGCTTACTGTACTCTGCCACTAGTTTTGGCTGAGGAACATATAGCTCCTTTTTTTACTTCTGTTCCATCTCTTCACGTGAGTTCCTGTCTTTATTGAGTCATGATTTGTTAGCAGTTTGACACAACTATTATTCTTCCATTTAACTTCCAAGATCTTATTTATGTATTTTTCTTCTTTATTCTGTACTCACTTTTTATGGGACAGTTGTTTATCCTATTTATAAAAAAATCATCTTTAGTATTACTGAAGAACCAAGACCAATAGTTGTAATATCATTTTAATCCTTATTCCTTATAGACAGACATTTAATAATAGTAACCATTTTGGGAACAGTATGAGGCCCACTGTTTGAATCCGAAGCTTACAGGCTTTCACAAATAAACTGTTTGAGTTAATGATGCCTATAGCATCTAACCATTTGCTCGTGATGCTCAAATTTTGAGAAAAAATTCCAAATGTTAAGGAAATTTTTATTAAGAAGGCCTATTAGAACACAAATTTAGAAATTTTATTTTATAGTAGGCTCATCATTACCTGTCACTCTCTCTGTAAGTGTTTTGCAACTCTTCCGTCCACAATTAATACGCAGCTCCAAATTACAAAAATACTGCAGCTAAAACCGCATTATTCCACATATTTTTATCTAGATAATTACAGTCCAATACTTCATCTACACGATCCGATAGGAGCTTGACTAAATCAATTGTTTTATTTACATCATTTTCTTTATTATCGGAAGCTATGAAAGTAGGATAATTAACGATAACCTTTAATTATCAAAAACTAAGTGTAGATACTTTATAATAGCTTATAATTACAACCTAAACAAAATGAAGAAGGTAAAATTCTAGATAACATCTATTTTGAGCCCAAATGGGGATCAGACTTCAAGTAGCTGTCACAAAAAGTGAAAAATAATTATTAACGTAATATATTAACAGACACTCGCCAACCCGCCCGGCAAGCGTGGCGTTTAATTGCCAAATCCCCCGCAAAAAGGGAGGCCTATGCTCAATACTGGGCGCTGCAAGGCTGAAGAAGAAGAAGAAGAAGAGATATTAACAGATGTCATCTACAAGCCTTAAAAAATGATATCCTTCAATTATTTATATATAAATAATACTTACTGCTTTGCAAAGACACTAAAGTTATGGAACTTTAAAAATCTTGACCTTGTTACACAAATCTTTCACTACAACGAACTTGTTTTAAATATATTAACAGTATCTTTGTGCACAGTTGCGAACAACAATATAAAGAAGAAATCAGATCTGTCAACATAAAAATGGAAGCTCCAAATGAGAATCATGACAGTTAATGGGTTAAGATAAATTTGTTGATGTGCTGTACCTCAGTTTTTTATCACAACGTTATTGCAAGCAAATAAAATAATTTTTATTAGGAAACGAAAAATCGTCATATAATTTATAAAGTCCGCATTTGTATTTTGTAGAGTAAAGACGCTGTGAACGGTCTGCGAGATAACAAATGCTGTGCGATAAAGTGTGACCTTTAGTCAACTTATGATATCAACTTTAAATAGTTAACAAACTGTAAACGAACATTTTTATTTAAATTACTTTAAAAGGATTTATTAATAATAACAAAAAATCTAATAAGTACTTACCAACAAAATGCTGCCGGCCGGAAACGGCTTTAACGGTGCATATAACATTAATAACCAACAACATATGAATGGAAATCCTCTACAAATTCCTCAATCACCGTTTTTACCCAACATACAACCCAACTGCTCTTATCAACAAACTCAATATCTTATCACCCCCTAACCCATCCTATTATTTACCACAGTATCCACCAACGTTAAACCAGCCACAAATTTACTCTAGTCAGCATCACGATACAACAATCAATCAATCACATCAAGATAAAAGTAACATAAACGAAATTTCCGAATACAACGAAGAAATAGAAATTAATCCCGCTAATAATTGGCAACGCGTTTCGAATAATAAACGAAAACGGTTAACAAAGATTCACACACAAACTACTAATACTGTAAAGGAGCGAGTAACCACAAATAAAAATAGATACACTTAACTGAGGAAGGTGAATCAAACAAACAAAAAAACGAAGAACATCAAAACGTAACTGAGCATAAACCACCACCAGTTTTTGTACACGGTGTTTTAGATTATGGTAAGATGATCACAAACTTACAAACAATAGTGGAAGAAGAACAATACACCTCAAAAAGATTACACAATAATGTAGTTAAGATAAATGCAAATACCCCTGATACGTACCGTAAACTTATTAAGCACATGCAAGATAGTAAGATTATACATCACACGTATCAAATGAAAGAAAATCGTCCCTACAGAGTTGTATTCAAACATCTACACCACACTACCCCGATCGATGATATCAAAAATGCCCTTAAAAAATTAGGACACAGTGCGTAACATTATGAACGTAAAAAACAGACAAAACAATGATCCTTTGCCAATATTCTTTATAGACCTTGAACCAGCTACAAACAACAAAGATATATACAACATACATTCACTGAAAAATAAACGTATTATAATTGAACCACCAAGAACAAACAGAGATATTGTACAATGTACTCGCTGCCAGAACTATGGACATACAAAAAGTTATTGCAGTAGACGTTTTGCTTGCGTGAAATGCGCGGGTCCTCATGATACAAAAAGTTGTCAAAAAACCCGAGCAACTTCAGCTGTATGCATTTTATGCGAAGGGCCCCACCCAGCTAACTATAAGGGGTGCTCCATATATCAAGAGCTTCAATGAAAATAACAACCCAACAAGCAACAAATAACCCAAGACCTCCAAACCTAACAAGAGAAAATTTTCCATTCTTAAAAAGCCAAAATAATCAACCTTACACTAACCCTAGCCAGCCAACACATACACATTTAAATTATGCGGAAGCAGCCCGAAATCAACCCTCATCCTCAGAAGATGTTAGTCTTAAACAGTTTCTTGATGAATCCAAAAATATGTTCAACCAATTACTACAGCAAAATAGTATGATACTAAATATGTTAACTACAGTCATCAACAAACTTATCCAATAATCGCCAACTTCTTAAAAATAGCACTGTGGAACGCTAACGGACTACAACACAGAAAGTTAGAAATTGAAACCTTCATACGTGTTAATAACATTGATGTGTTACTAATTTCAGAAACACACTTCACCACAAGATCTTATCTAACAATACCTCAATACTCTGTATATCACACAACGCATCCAGATAACAACGCGCATGGTGGCTCAGCTATAATAGTACGTAGCTCCAATAAACACTATCAGTTACCTTCATACAAAATAGACTACCTACAAGCCACTATGATAGAAGTTGAGAGGTTGCCAGCACCTCTAGTCATAGCAAGTGTTTACTGTCTACCACGTCATAACTTAACTAAACAAATGTTACATCCTTTCTTTGAACAACTAGGACCTAGATTTCTAACGGGAGGAGACTTCAATTTAAAGCATACACACAGGGGCTCACGACTAATAACATCAAAAGGCCGAGAACTACTTAAACTAATAATAGATAACAAATACGGTTTTCTATCAACGGGAAGTCCAACATATTGGCCCTCAGATTCCAATAAAATTCCTGATTTATTCGATTTCTTTATTACCCATGGTATGTCAGCAAACTACATGGATATTATTCCCAACTATGATATTTCATCGGACCATACGCCTGTAATAGCTACAGTGAGTGCAACTATACTGTACCAAGAACCAAAACCTACTATTAGCAATGCCAAAACTAACTGGAAAGTGTTCGAAGACTATATTACTGAAAATCTAGATACAAATATAAGCTTAAAAACAAATCAAGACCTGGAGCACGCAACAAACCACTTTACATCAACAATACAGGAAGCGGGATGGAGAGCAACACCACAAACAACCAACTTATAATGTGGTACTCCTAACATCCCCACCGAAATAATGGAGCTAGTAAAAGAAAGAAGAAGAGCAAGAGCAGTTTGGCAGCGCAGTCGGAATATTCAAGACAAAAATAGATTAAATTAACTAAACAACAAACTGAGTCGTCGGCTGCAACAAATACGAAACGAGATTTTTAAATACTATACAAGTTCACTTTCGGTAAATGACCAAACAATTTGGAGAGCAACCAAAGGAATTAAGCGACCTAAAGTGCATGTTCCACCCTTACAAGATGAAACGGGAACATGGGCAAAGTCGAATAAACAGAAAACTGAAGCATTCGCCGAACATTTACAAAACACCTTTCAACCAAATTCTAACGAACCTGATCAAGAAATTGAAAGCTACCTAACTGCTCCACTACAGCTATCGTTTCTAATACGTAGATTTACACAACAAGAAATCCAAACTCAGATAAAACGGTTAAATAGTAAAAAATTACCAGGTTATGACCTCATAACGGGAACTGTTGTAAAACGTCTTCCCAAGAAAGGAATTCGATTTTTACAAATATTGTTTAACGGAGTTCTGCGACTTGTATATTGGCCTTTGACGTTGAAGTTTGCTCAAATTATTTTAATAATCAAACCGGGTAAACCTCCTAACCAAATCAAATCATACCGTCCCATCAGCCTCCTCCCGATAATATTAAAGTTATTGGAAAAATTAATATTAAAACACATAAATGAAAGTGAACTCCAAGAAGAATGGCTACCAAATCACCAGTTCGGCTTTCTAACTAGTCACTCAACAACACAACAATGTCATAAATTGGTAAACACAATCCGTACATCATTCGAAGACAAAGTGTATTGTAGTGCAGTGTTCTTGGACGTGAGTAATGCATTTTGTAAGGTATGGCATAGAGGCCTGCTTTACAAAATTAAAAGTTTATTAGAGCAAAATTACTATCTACTTTTACAATCCTACCTAGCATATCGATATTTCCAAACAAAAGTAGGCAGCGAAGCATCTCAAATAAGAAAAATAAATGCAGGCGTCCCCCAAGGCAGCGTCATAGGGTCAGTAATGTACTTACTATACACGTTTAACCTTCCAACCACACTATATACAAGCCTAAGCACCTTCGCTGACGATACTGCCATACTATCATGTAACAAAAACCCAGTGGTAGCATCAGAGTTGCTACAAGAACACATAAGCTTACTAGAAACATGGATGGGAAAATGGAAAGTGAAAGCAAATGAAAGCAAATCAGCACATATCACTTTTACAACCAAGCACTCAACATGCCCCCCGGTTACATTCAAGAACATGCCCATACCCCAAGTAGATGAGGTCAGGTACTTGGGTCTACCACCTAGATAGACGACTGACATGGAGGACACACGTTAATAAAAAACGCAAGGATTGGACCTACGTTGTAAAAAACTATATTGGCGCATTGGCAAAAACTCAGCCCTTACGCTAGATAACAAGTTAATAATTTACAAGTGCATAATCCGTCCTATATGGTCCTATGGATGTACACTTTGGGGATGTGCCAGTTCATCAACTCTAAATATTATTCAACGTTTCTAATCCAAAACACTTAGAATGTTATCTAATGCCCCGTGGTATGTGTCAAACATAATCTTACATAATGACCTCAACATTCCATATATAAAGGATGTAATAAAATCAAGAGCAATAAAATATCACCATACTCTGGAAAACCATCCAAATGTAACAGTAATCCCATTAGCTGACGACCCCCAAACCAAAAGATTGAAAAAAAAGTGGTCAATAGACTTAACGGATTAAAATAGGGGCGACATCACTGGATGTCTTCCCTTCATGACTGTATCAATTTACATAAAATTAGCTCATAGAATATCATGTAAATATTCTGATTGCTAATATATATATATATATATATATATGTATGTATAAAATTTATGAACACATTTAGTGCTATTAAAACATAAAAGTATAATTGAGATATTCTTTTTCAAGGATATTTAAGACAAATCGTTGCTGTTCTTCTTCTTCTTCTTCAGATCCACTTGTGGATATTGTCCTCCCCTTTCATTTTCCATGGTTCTCTTTCTTTTGCTGTACGTCTCCATACTTTTCCTGCTACTTGTGCTATGTCGTCGCTCCACCAGTAGGTGGTCGGCCGATACTACGCTTGTGCATTCTTGGTCGCCAGTCGAGTAGTTTTCCGGGCCATTTTTCTCTTCTCTGTCGTACCACATGTCCGGCCCAGCTCAATTTTAATTTTGCTGCTCTTTCAGCCACATCTTCCAGTCCTGTTTTTTTCTGATTTCTGTGTTTCTTATCTTGTCTTCCAATGTGATGCCTAACATTCTCCTTTCCATACTTCTCTGTGCTATTTGTAGTTTTCGAATATTCCTTTTTGCGAAAACCATTGTCTCAATACCATATGTTAATACCCGAAGTACACAGGTGATATAAACTTTAGCTTTGGATTTGAGGTTGTATTTTGACGACTTTAGTATAGATGCAAGTTTTCCAAATGCTGACCAGGCTAATTTAATACGTCTTTTAATCTCAATCTCTTGGTTTTCTTTTCCCATTTTTAACGTATCCCCGAGTTATATGTATGATGTATGATTTCCAGCTTTTTTTCCATCTAATTCAACTTCTGTATCGCAAGGAGTGTTAGACATGATCTTAGTTTTCTGTTTATTCATTTTTAAGCCTACCTTTTTTGATTCCCTGTTGTGTATCTGTTACTGAGAGGTATAAAAGAATGCTACATGCAGATGAATTTGATGTAAAGCGGTTATACTATTAGCAACATTAAACAATAATAAATCTGAGAAAAATATTTCTAGAATAGTTCGCTCTAAAGAAAGTGGTCTTGTGTTCACAAACTGTTGTTGCATTTGAAAGTATAAATTAATATTAAAATTATGCGTGGTATAAAGGACGTTTAACGCAAGTAGTCACTGCATTAACTCCCGAATATTATGTTTTGTACGTAAACAGAAATAGCTTTAAAATAACAATGTATATTTTATAATTTTATTATATAAAATCAATATCGGGGACATAATTTCTACGTAAACTTTATTAGCTAGAGGCTATATCAGAATTAATCAGTGCATTGCTAATTTGATGAACTACAGCTTTTTTACTTGGCGTCTTGCCAAAACACGTATTAATAAATGAATAATAAACCTTAACTACTTGCATTCAACATAAATCTATGGTTACCAATAGAAATCTATTCTAATAACACCGATTTCAGTGAACGTTATTGCAAATTTCCGTTGTACCGATTCACTGAAGCAACCTGGTCTCCCTATTTAATTAATTTGCTTCGCTGGCTTTCCAATATGTTATTTTTTGATTTATTGTACTGTTGAGATTTATGGATATTGCTGTATTATTTGTCCGCTTTCAAATGCTTAAATTGTATTAGCATTTGTAACATTCATTATCTAAATATTATTTATCTACTATTTGGTAAATTTAGTTTTATAATTTTTCATTTTTGATTAATTTGTATAATGTTATTAATGGTCCTTATTTTATATTTGTATTGTTTAGACCTCCTGCATTTTGTTATCATTATTTTTTTATTTTGAAGATATAATTGTGAGGTATCATATAATTCATTTTCATATTTCTGCCTGTAGTAAATATTATTTACTATTATAATAGTTCAGCTAAGCGCATTTAATAGGATTCCCGTTTTTCCATTATTAGTAATTTTTTAAATAATTACATTTAGACTATTTTACTAAATTAAATTAAAGGTCAAGTCTGTTGACCAGTTTCTGTTTAGTTTTGTTACTATTGTTTCCTCTAATTATAGTATATTTGATGTAGTTGTTTAAATGATTTTTTTACAACAGTAAGTTTCCATATACATTGAGATTGACCATTTTCCAAAGTATATCTGTTAACATTCGGGAAATTTTTAATTGGTTTTGCATAATAATTATACTTGATTTATTAGCATACATCCAAACTTTTACGTATCCATTAAAGATTTTATTGTTTTATACAGTGAAAATTTATTTTATAAATACATGTCACACTTTTTTCCTACTAACTACATATTTCTGATTTTAAGTCTATATGTCTTCTTACTATGTGTATTCCACGTGGCAAAAATTTTTGCAATATAAATACTGGGAGATATGCATTGTTTATAAATATTTGTAAACACTGTCCTTCTACATTAAACACTGCCCATGTTGTGCATGTAGTAATAATAAACAAAACAAGGGCTTTCGAACAATACCACATATGAGTACATCCGATATATGTGCCAGGGGATACAGGGCTTCAAAGTGAGTCGTCTCTCCAAGTCGAAAATGGCAAATTTAAATTTTCAGCGATAACTTTTGTTTTGGTTGCCGGGTTTTTGCAACCTTCTACATTACTCATAGTAATTATAATCAACGTAATTACATCAATGTGCCACTATTTCACTGTGTCACATAAGAAAGTCCAAAAATAGAATATTTGAAAAACTTATTTGTCACTCTGTTAGAAAGTAAGCTATTAGTCCCATATTCCGTCACCATAAAACTAGTAATGTTGTGCAAGTGTGTGCTAAATTTTCTGGAATCAAATTAGTAATATACAAAAGTTATGACTAACTCAGTGGGACCATATCCGGTTTTTACTATTTTTAGTTTTTTTTTCGTAAACGGGGAGTTCATAGAGTGTAACCGGAGGAAATATAATATCTCATACTACACCATCTGGTAATATAATAAAACTCAACTTTAAAAAACTGAAAAATTTAAAATGTCCGATTAAAGTAAAAGGGCCTGATACACCTAAAAGTAATTCTAGCCAGTGCATGTAGTTAAAATAACCACATGCAATACCGAAGTAACTGACTCAGTATTTAAATATTATTGGGCTATCCACAAAATGCACTTATAAGCGCAATATCTGTTCTCGATAGCAGTAAATATGATTCTACAAAAGCGAATAGATGGGTTACGAAAAACTGTCTCATCTAACACACTCGTCAAACCAACTTTAATTCACAATCGTCTAAACAACTTCTGGCAATAGAAACTTCTTTATAAATATGACAAAGATTACCTATTGGAAGAAATATGCAGGTTTAATGAGTTTTATTGTAACTTAAAGGCAAAATTAAAAATATGTACATTTCACTCAGTTTCTTACTCCAGAAACATACAAAAGTCCTTTTATAATGGATTACTATTCATTTTTACAACTATCAAAGCTAGCTTTGCACAACGAATTTGAAACTTAATTAAAATTAGGACTAACAAAGTGCCTCTTTTCTATCCTTACTTTTTTCTTCATTATTTCTTCTATTCGGTCAACAGTTGGAACTTTCCAATTAAAAAATAATTTTTATATTTGTTAATTAAATAATAGTCTACTATAAACCAAATCTACAAAATTACAAAACTTTTGTAAAAGTTATCTTACAGAGTATCAAATATATTATTATTACTTTAATAAAAAACGCGGAACATTAGCATTCAGAATACCCTCATGAAAAATCTAAATTTATTTGTATTTTTCACTTCACTATGTTTACAGAAGGTAAGTGCACATATTAACCTACTAAGCAACTAAAAGAAAAACCTGTGATTACATTTTGAATAGTATAACTAAAACAAAAAGTGCATTTTTTTTATAATTTAAGGCTCAATAACTGAACTTTATATTCCGATAAAGAAACTTCTACATTTAAAAAAATCTAAAATCTTACTTTAATTATTATTATATAAACTTCTTCCCAAGGCAACATAATACAAATTTAATTTATTAAATTGTCAAATCTAACAATGTTATGTATTTAAATGGCTTTCAAAAAAAGTAACAGCCTCGACAGGTTGTTTGTCACCGAAAAACAAAGGCGTTTCTAAGCTAGCAAGTACAGATGTACGCTTCAAATCCAGCTAACACCTATCAAGTCTGAAGCAAAATCTATTGCTACTAAATCTGCGGCTGGCATGAAGCCAATAGAAACCAAGCTAACACCCAGGCTTTGTATTTGGGATTTATATAAACCTACTCTACATCTAGAGACAACATATTTGTTACACGAATACCAACAACTAGTTTAAAAATACAATATAAATAAGAACAGCGGGCATTTTTAGAGAATCTGGTTTTCTGTAAGAAATTTGCTTTAAATAAGCAAACTGCACATTTTTGCAGATTTAAAATTACTAAAATAATACCCTTAACTTAATAGACAAAAGTTTTAAAAAGATTTATTATTTTTAGCTATACATTTTAGTAGAAATTATAGCTGTTTGCTAACTTCTAAATCTTGTTAACGTGTTGAATCTGACCATATTTTTATTTATTATCCTACAGCTTTTTCATGTGCTTTTGTCATTTACTCAGTATTGCTCTGTTGATTCCTGTCATCGATTATCACGCTCTAATTCCCTATCTCGAGTATTTCTTCTTTCTCTCGG
Source organism: Sinelater perroti (assembly GCA_036346155.1). NCBI lineage: Eukaryota > Metazoa > Arthropoda > Insecta > Coleoptera > Elateridae > Sinelater > Sinelater perroti. The sequence goes on from JARFIY010000359.1 coordinate 7,969,687, forward strand.
TCTTCTGTTTGTGTCTATTCTGTTAGAATCCTATCTGAATTTTTATTGTTTTTTCTCATGACTCAGCTATACCATCCACTCCGTTTCGTCTTAATTGTTTTAACTATGTTTTTATTATTCAATTTTGTTCGAAACCATGAGCTGATCTTATTTTTGTTTCAGATTTGTTATTTCGGCTGCGTATGTTATAATTGGTTTTATGGCTGTCATATATATTCTTTTTTGGTTTTTTACTTAGATTTATAGGTATTTCATTGTTTCTACTTCTTCACATTTCTAATTTATTATTGCCATAGTTGATTTTCTATTAGTTTATTCTTCTTTCTACAGCAAAAGTATTTTGTATTTTTCTTGTTTATTTATAAACCTCTTACTCTTGTCACTTCTATTTTTTAAAGGTCTTTACTAACTATCTTTAGTATCTTAAAATAATTGTTAGATCATGCGCTTACGGTGCTATTTGTACGAGTTTATTTTTAATTGTTTCTTCTATTTTTGTGTGTTTTATGATGTAGTCCATTAATATGAAAAAAATGGCCCACAATGGGTCTCCTTGGTGGACTCCTCTATTGACTTCAAAGTTACTTGTGGTCCTCGTTTCTGTATTTATGCTTGCTATGAGGTTGTCCATGGCTATTGTTATCAGATTTGCTAATCTGCTTGGTGTTTTAATATTCCTTAAGCTTTGTAGCGTTTTTGTTCTATCTGGTTTGTTAAAAGCTTGCTCAAGGTCCATGAATAGTATGTGTATATCATGTTTTGTTCATATCCTTTTTCGTTAATTTGATTCATAACGTGAATTACATTTACTCATATTGGTAGTCCCTTAATCAATCAAATATCTTTAAACCACAATACATTGCGGAGGTCCCCGGTCCCAGGCCAAGTAAAAAGCATTAGTTGCCAGAGTAACGCGTTGCGTAAGAGTTGCCACGCGAAAATGCACGAACGATCGTTACTATATATTTAGTAATGTCAACATAACGGCAACGCCCATTACGGCGATGCACCAGGGTGAGACGGAATTCTTGACTGGCACAATCGTTGGAAGGCAGCAATATGGTATTAACGATTGCTACAGAAAGTTCGTAACACTTGCATTCTCTATAGTAGCCAAGCGTAGCTGGCTGGATGTTCTATTACGTTTTATGTATGTTGCGTTAATGTTTCTTTTATTACCGTCGATAATAATTAGTATGCAATATTTAACAATGTTATATCGCATTTTATCATATCTCCTTTGAGCATGGGCATTTTTTGTGTACTTTGCTTCCACCATATTTTAATAATTCGCACACATTTAGTTATTTCAGGCTGCTTTTCTGTTTTTAATGCTTTTTAAACATTCTTCTACTTTATATGTTAGTGTATCTTCTAGAGCGCCCGTTATTACCTCCCTTTCGTTTTTCTCTTTACTTCTCTTTTCTCTTTACACTCTCTCTTGATCTCTGTTAGTATTGTTGTATAGTTTACTGTAATACTTAATCCATTTCTCATATTATATTTCTGACCCTAAAATCATTATTTTCCTTATTCTTAAGGCATCTGTATAGCGCTCTGATATTTCTTTTATTTTCTATTTCAACTGTAATAATTTTTTTCAATATAACCGTTTTTCTTCTCTTTGAAAGCTTTTCTTGCCATTTTTCCCGTTCCTTTATATTATATTCTGTTTTACTTTCTTCTGTATTAAGGCATTTAAAAGTTTTTTTTTATTTTTATCTTTTATTAGTTGTTTAGAATTGTTATCAAACAACAGTTTTTTTCTTATTGTTTTCGTATCCAATTGTATTTTCGCTGCTTTATTCACATATATTTTTAATATCTTTCGTTCCCCCTGAATGTTCATCTCTTTCTTGTAAATTTCTTTGTACTTCGATTACATCTTTTCTTCTTATTTCTTCGCTTTCAAACTCTCCAATAGATGATGCATCGAAGATTTGTAATAGAATAAATAAAAACTCGAATATCTTTTTATGTGCCGTTTTATATTTTATTTATAATAAGAGGTATACAACTTTGTTTCCGCCGTTTTTCCAGAAATTCGAAGCTTTATTGTAAAAAAAACCAGTTATACATTTACTATTCAAAATATTGTCCATCTCCCATCTTTGGGGCAGCGTATGAATCCCGCGTCGAAAAAACTGCTCATCTTTTGAGGTGATCTATGTATCGATCCAATTTTTGACTTCTTTATAAGAACGTAAGTGCTGGTCAGCCAGGCCCTATCCATTGATCAAAGCAAGTGCTAGTCAAAAGGAGCAATGTCTAAAAAATACGGCAATTAGGGTAGGACTTTCCATTTCAAGGTTTCTAAGTATATTTTGACCGACTTTTCAACATGGGATCGAGCATTGTCATGCTGCAATGCTCAATTTAAACGCATTAATTGCTTTTGATACAGATCGTCTTTGATTTTTTCGGACAGTTTTAGCAGCTCATAATACACTACACCGAGCTGGTCCTACCAAATACGGAGTATGACCTTGGAGCTGTAAAGTATTTTTTGTTCCCAGTCACAATGCGATGCAGAAATCCCTTTCGCCTTCGCCTTCCAAGCAGCTGTTTACAAGCAAACAAACGCCGTTCAACATCTCTCGGCTTCAATTCATATGGCATCCAATTTCCTTGTTTCTGAATAATTCCCATGGCTTGGAGGCGTTTTGAAATGGCTTGTTGAGTCACTCCTAATAATTTTGCCAATTGTTCTTGCATTTGACACGAGTCTCATAAAGCAATGCCTCCAATTCTGCATCTTTGAAAACCTTCTCTCTTCCACTGCCATGCCGGTCTGCCATGTCAAAATCACCGTTTTTGAAGCATTTAAATCATTCACGACAAGTTCTTTTACTAATAGCGGCCCCTTCATAAGTATTTGAAAGCATTCGATGAGACTTAGCTGCAGATTTCTTCATATTAAAGCAGAAACTTAAATCCTCTCGCAAATGACGAGGATTTGTCTTGTAAACTGACATTTTCAATCGAGAATAATTTTATGATACGGATACAAATCGACTAATGTTTCGATGGGGTTATGTTGATAATTGTTCAAGATTATTTTACTACTCTATATCTGTTTATTTGCACCACCACTTACCGCCTACAGCTATCTATTGAAAAACGGCGAAAGTAAAGTTGCACATTTATTATTTTGTGAAATGTTTAAATCCCGATAGTTACTTTCGCCATTTAGCGTTTATTCTAGCAATTTATAAAAATTTTATTTTCTATCAAACTCTGCAAACTCAAATTTTATATGAAACTTGTTGAATTATTTACAAACTCGCAAAAATGATTACTTATTGCTGTACGTGAAAGCTCTTGCTTAGAAATATAGATAATTATTAAACAACTGTTAGGATAATTTTTATTTTATTATTATTGACTTATTTATGGCCACCCTTGTATGATGATTTAATAATTGATTTTAATATAAAAAAGCTTTTCTATAAGGTATTTATATGGTCTTAAAAGACCGTTTTAAAATTCAAAAAATTATATATATCACACTAAGACGGCGATTACTTTTAAATTTAAAAATGGTAGTTTCAAAAGAAAAACTTCAATCGATAGGTTGTAATATAGCTCTGTGATACTCAAAATAAGCTGGTCTTTCTTTTTCTTTTCTTTTTCTTATTAAAGATCATAAGATATCCCTAGTACAGATAAAATCATAGCTGATTTTAAGAAATGTTCCGGAGTTTATAGTCCCCCAATCGGATCTCCGGGGGGGACAGTTTTGAATAATGCTGAGAGAATAGTAGTGAAAGGAAAAGAAGAACAAAAATAGCGACGTGGAATGTGAAAAGCTTGCTTACAGCGGGCAAAATAGACAACACTGTCCTTGAAATAAGACGTTTAAAAATAAATATATTAGGTATTAGTGATGTACAATGGCCGGGGACGGGAAAGTACCCAACTACAAACGGCATGATGTATTACTCTAATAATGACAACCCATCACATCGACACGGAGTGGGAATCATTGTGGATAATAATAAAACAGTGACGAATTTTACGCCTATCTCTGAAAGAGTTATGCTAATAAAACTAGAAGCACAACCAACTAAAATAAACATAATTCAGGTCTACGCTCCAACAGCTGAAAAAAGCGAAAACGAAATCGAGACATTCTATGAACAGTTAAATTCTGCACTAAAGTTAACAAAACAACATGAAGTTACAATAATCCAAGGTGATTTCAATGCAAAAGTCGGCCGAGGAAGCATCGATACCTGTGTAGGAGAATATGGACTAGGCACACAAAATGAAAGAGGGGAAAGACTAGTCGAGTTCTGTCAAACCAACAACTTTGCAATAATGAACACGTTTTTCAAACTTCCAAATAGGAGACTATACACTTGGAAGGCTCCTGCAGATGGGATAAGGGGTATTATAAGGAACCAAATAGATTACATACTCATAAACCAAAGATATAAAAACTCTATAAGATCAACAAAAACATATCGAGGGGCAGACGTCTCCTCGGATCACAACCCAGTAGTAGCAACATGTGAAGTAAAATTTAAAAAAGTAAAAAAGACAAAGTTAAGCAATAGAATTGACACCGTAAAACTAAAAAATATGGAGATACGTAAAAAAGTAGAAGAACAAGTCAACGAGAAATGGAAATACATACAAACAGCAATTATGGATGCCGGTAAAAACATCATAATGACAATAAAGAAAGCTAAAAAGAGATGGATGAATGAGGAGATACTTAAACTAATGGAAGAAACGCAAAAACACAAGACCACAGATCCCACACGATATCAAAATATCAATAAGAATATAAAAAGAAAAATAAAAGAAGCCAAAGAGAAATGGTTGTCCGATAGATATGAAGAAATAGAAGATTGCGAAAGAAAACACGACAACTTCAATTTACATAAGAAAGTAAAAGATATGGAGGGAATAAGAAGAATAAACCAATCATATATTCTGAAAGACGAAAATGGGAATACCGTAACGAGTGTAGAACAGAAACTTAAGACATGGACAAAATACATAAAAGACACGTTTAACGATGAAAGAACTAATACACCGCAGTGGGATACTAATAATAAAATAGGCCCCGAAATACTTAAAAGCGAGGTACTACATGCGACCAAACAAGTAAAGAGTGGTAAGGCGGTCGGACCTGATGAAACACCAATTCAACTAATAAAACTGATAGAAGAAGAGACAATAGATGTGCTACTTGAGCTATTTAACTTAATCTACCAAACAGGCATGATACCAAAAGACTGGCTAACCTCAACTTTTGTAGTACTCCCCAAGAAGAAGAACGCAAACAAGTGCTCAGAATACAGGACTATAGCATTAATAAGCCACACCTTAAAAATATTTCTGAGAGTAATACACAACAGAATATCCAGAAAACTTGATTATGATATCAGTAACACACAGTTTGGCTTCAGAAACGCTATGGGAACTAGAGAGGCGCTGTTCGGTATAAATATGTTGATGCAGCGATGCTTGGACATGAACTATGAGATCTATGCCTGTTTCGTGGACTTCGAAAAGGCATTTGACAAAGTCCAACATGAAAAAGTAATAGAGATTTTAAAATCAAAAGATGTGGATGAAAATGACATCAAGATCACATGTAATCTATACTGGTGCCAAACAGCAAGGATTAGAATTGACAGTGAAACATCAGAGGAGATTGAAATTCTCCGGGGAGTAAGACAAGGCTGTGTGATGTCGCCTTTATTATTTAACGTATATAGTGATGCCATCTTTCAGGAAACCCTAGAAGAACGCAAGGAAGGGGTAATAATCAATGGCGAAATCGTCAATAATATAAGATTCGCAGACGATACCGTTATAATAACAAACAACATATATGATTTACAAGATCTAATACAAAAATTGAACAACACATGCAAGGAGTACGGGTTAAATATGAATGTGAGCAAGACTAAATTTATGGTAGTAACTAGGACAGCAAATGCTAATGCAAATATTACCATAAATAACACAATAATAGAAAAGGTAGACACATATAAATACTTAGGAACATGGATAACTAACGATGCAAATCACTCAAAAGAAATAAAGACAAGGATAGAAATAGCCAGAAATACTTTTGTAAAGCTCAAAGGTTTCCTTTGTAATAGAGACCTCAACTTAAATCTTAGAACAAGAATATTACGCTGCTACGTCTTCTCAACCCTATTATATGGAGCCGAGGCTTGGACCGTAAGACAGAACGAAGTCAAGAAAATAGAAGCCTTCGAGAGATGGTGTTATAGAAGAATGCTTCGCATTTCATGGGTGGACCATACCACAAATGCCATAGTCCTACAAAGAATGAGCAAAGAAGAAGAAGTAATAAAAACAATAAAACTGAGGAAGCTAGAATACTTGGGACACATAATGAGGGGCGAGAGGTACGAGGTGCTAAGACTGATAATGGAGGGCAAAATACAAGGGAAGAGAAACATAGGGAGACCGAAAATGTCCTGGCTTCGAAATCTTAGAGAATGGTTCGGGATAACATCGGCAAAACTTTTCAGAATTGCTGTAAACAAAGTGAAGATAGCCATGATGATCTCCAACCTCCGTTAGGAGACGGAACATCAAGAAGAAGAAGTATCTTTAATTATAATATTTCGAATTATCCTAAAATTTCAGATTTTCTAAGCCACCCACCCCACTGTCGGTTAACCTAAACTTAAGCAAAAGCATATTTACTTAATGGTATTGATAAAAAATATTTTAATCATTTTATAAATGCGGTAGCACCCATCAAATTAACTCTTAATTAATCTGCCAATTTCAGGAGCACCGATTGAAGTGATTGATTGTATAAGTGACAGAACAGCTTTACCTTCGTTTCTTTTTTGAAATATAAAAACTTTGGAAACAAAATTAATTTCAGCTTAATTGTTATTTCTAATAGTTGACGCACTAAGAAATCCTGAAAATATTGTTGCAAAAGTGTTTCCATAATTATTGCTTAAACTGTCAGTGTAGATTAATATGAACTGGTAATCTAGCCTGCTTGAATTTGTAACCTATTAAACGTTTTGTAGAGAGACATATTTAACATACATTTACTTTATTATTACGTCATTTTTGATTATTTACCATGTTTATAAGCTTTTGCTCCTACCATATAAAAATTGTGTAAACTTAATATTTAAATAATAATTTAAATTTTATTGAATAAAAATTTTAATTACGGATTTAAAATTCAAATAGCAGAAAACGTATTCTTACATTCGCACTAAAAAATTACGAAGCAACAGTAATTATAAAATTTGAAATAGAAATTATGAAAATGTTCTGCTTGACGCATATGCAATCGTTGATTGTACTAAAACCATGAAGATACAGTAAAATTTATTAGCACACTAGAATATTCTGCTTTCCTAATACTAATACAAAAGCACATTAATATACGCCCCTTTCAATATGTTTTAACCAAAGCGAATTAATTAATAAAAATTTTAATGTTAACTAAGGGGTAAAACAATTTAAGTTGGCATATTTTGGGCGCCTAACAATTATGCGCAATAAATCAATATATTAATTACTGGTTCTACTTTTCTATAATGTGAAGAATATTTTCAAGTTTGTAAACTATCCATTTAAGTAAATACTAGTTATAAATTCTAGAATTTGCAATAAAGCAAGTACAAACTACAAACAACTTATCGTAAATACTAATATCTCCAATAGAGATGTGGTATTAAATTACCAAAGTATTAAGAATCTCTTGAATTAAAAATTATTAAACAAAAAACAGTCATATTGCATAATTCTACACAAAACAAGAAGTAAAGACCGCACAACAATTAAAGCGGAGATTTTAACTACATATTAATGATAACAACTGTGACAAGTGAAGGAGTTTTTCAATTTTTGACTAAGCTTGTAATGCCTTAAAACACATTTTCTTTGCCAAAATCAATTTATTTATTTTACTCTAGCTATCACTTCTAACAATCATTCTTGTAACTCCAAAGAGACAATTAATCAAAGCGTTTATAAGAAATATTTAGATAAAGTAAGCTATTTGCGAAAATCTACAAAGATAACTTTTTTTGTTTGATTTAACTTGAACTTATTGTACCAGAAGCATTATTAAATGGATAAATGGTATTGGATATTGCTGCAAAGTTAACTTTCCTAATAATCTTATATCACATGCAATACAAATACCCCAAATTAATTTAAATTGTGTAGAAAAAGAATAAATAATAATGGTAAGGCCCTACGCTCCGCGTGGGAGCACGGCCTGCGAACTGAGAGGTTAAGGCTCTCATACTTTCGCTCTCTCTGCCCGGTCGTCGCGCACCATCTCTGATGCGGGGCGATGTGGCAAGCACCGCACCTTAGACAACCGCCGATATAACCCTTGTTGAACCCGGGTCCGTCAGCATCGCAGCCCGCCCCTCAACCACGGGACCACGCTGGCTGTCAAGAATAAATAAACTAGTAAAATAATGGTAGCGCGGTGGGCGTGCGAGATAAATTATGTATTTCTTTTATATTCTATTTCGGATGGAATCAGAAAGTTAAATTATATTAACACAACAATTAAAGCTCTCGGAATTAGCTCTTAAGTTTGCTCTAGTCTGAATTAATATAGGTGCATGAACAGCATTTAAAGAACATTTCAATTGAGCATACGTTATTTATTTACGTATAAGATAGAGCGAGATAAATTTTGGTAATAACTGTGAGATGAAACAAATCCTTTAAATTAACACTTACACTGTTAATTATTGACATTCATACATTGTTATGATTAATTGTTTTCAGCAGTTTTTTTAGTGTTGTAAATTTTATACAACTGAATTTATTGACGATGTAACTATAAAAAAATTTCTAATATGACTTCATCTGGTTTTAATTTTTTCTTTAAATGGATATATGAATTCTACAAAAAAATACATTGCAGTTATACAAACATTCGCCGAGTTCTCGCTTTGCTTTCGAACGGCAAGAACGCGTGATCAACATCTGACGTCTGCGATAATCAGAAATCGTCTATTCATTTCTGGTGACAAACTTTACTTATAATTAGCAGTAGCTTTTTCAACTATTAACTATCATCCATATGAGGGTGAATTACACGTGTTATCATGTCCGTTCAAAAAATAAATTTTGAACACCTATCATTGATTTACAAAGAAAATACCAATAAAATCCTGAATCGTTACTTGCAAGAAATAAATATAACTTATCCAAACTTCTCGAGGCGTCTGCCTGAAAGAAAGCAGAGGTCAATAAATCACACCAAATTAAAATTTCGGTCATCTTTCTTTACGGCCCAGTCAACTATAAAGAAATAGTAAACAATATTAAAACAATTATTCAAGGTGATTTTTCGACAGCCCTCAATTCATTTCCGGTAAAAATCACTGTAAAAATCGACAACGATTATACACAATTAGCGAAACATTACCTAACAAGTAGTTATAAAGAACGTCCCTTTTTCTCTAACCGAAGAAGACACACACAATGAGCTTGCAGCTCTCCATTTCCCTATAACACGAATTACAAGGCTTTTAAACAAAGATAAAACGCCTATGCCCGTTTGTGTAGTACTCCTCACAGCAAATGCAAAAGCAAACGAAATTTTCAAAGTCAAAAAGTATTTCACACTGTAGTTACTGTAGAGCCACGAAAAATTAATTGTAAAACACCCCAATGTTGTAGACGTCAACGCATAGGACACACTACAAATTGTTATAGATTAGAACCACGATGCGTAAGATGCCAATGAAATCACTTGTACATTAACTGTAACAAACCTCGTGATGCCCCAATATAAATTAATTGCGGAGAAAACCACACCGATAAGTTTAGGGAATGCAAATACGTGCATAAATTAATAAATCACCGAAGCACACGACCACAGAACGCAACTTCTATAACAAGAAGACCCGATGGCAAGCCTGCACCTACTAACAATATGAGAAACTTTTCTCTCCTCTCAAACAATACAAACAATACGCCATTACCTAACCCATCTCGATTACCAAAAAATAATTCTGCATTGTCTGAAGCTTTCTCCCTAGTCAACATTATTCTGTCAATCCTCCTACTCCTCATCCAGCCCTTCATAGAACAAACCAAACAATTTATATCAAATCTCCTTTCTTCCCTCTTTAGTGGACAACAAAACTAAAGCCCTCTTTCAATTAAAACTCTTTAACTGTAATGCCAATGGCATTACAAAACAACTAATCTTATTTAAGACATTTCAATGACATAGCATGCGTCTCCGAAACTCATCTAACTAATTTAGACAAAATCAAAATTGCTGAATATCAGATATACCGCGCAGATAGAAAGGATAGATTTGCATCTGGAGGCGTACCCATTATCATAAAACGCAAATAATTCATCACAAATGCCAAACAATTAACACTACTAACTTCGAAACAGTAGAAGCCAAAATGAAACTAAACAATGGTACTACCTTAATCGCAATATGTGTTTATAAACAACAAAAGAAACAACTTCTTGAGTAAGACATCTTCATCATATTCAATACTAGTGCTCCTACAACTCTTATAGGAGACTTGAACTCTAAGAATACGATATATGGATGTAGAGCAACAAGTCCAGCTGGAAATAAACTTTACAACTTAGCATCTAAAAACTTTAGCAAACAAATCATTCAACATGTGCTCTCTGAACTCGATTCAGACCACATATCTGTTATCATCTCGTTTATACTATCGCCTATTAAACACATTCCAGAGCTGATATTAATAAATGGACCAGTAAACTGGGACATTTTTAGTGCTATACTCAATCAGCAGCTTAAGTATCCTAACAATCTTCAATCCTCAAACCAACTCAATCAAATGATCACACACATAACCGAAACCATCTCCGACAGTGTAAACGCGGCTACCATAACTACACATAAACACAAAGTAAAGATCTATCACTTTTAACGCAAAACACATAGTGGACCTAGTTAAACAAAAAGTACTTTGCAAAGAGAGTGGTAAAGAACAAGGAATCCCTCAACCAAAAACATGGTAAATAATCTGTCGCATCAAATTAAAAAAAGACTTGACGTCTATCGAATCGAAACATATCAAAAACATATTAGCAACCTTGAAACAACCGACCCTGGTTTATGGAAGATAACCAAACGTATTCTGTGCCAACCAAACGAAATACCTTTAATCTCTTCAGGAACACAAAATATAACTCGGATAAAGAAAAACGTAGAGCGTACTTGGAACAAACATTCACTTCTGAAAATCACGCAGACCCAATATTTAAAAATACAGTAATTAATTACGTAGCAATACATTAACCAATTCTAAAGCCAAATTTAAACCAACATCGCCTAGGAAATTTGCTCCTATAATTAAATACCAAATTTCATAATAACGAAACTGTCTAAAAAAGCACTAGCATACCTAACAAGCAACTTTAAGGCTTGCCTAAGAACAGGATACTTTCCGAATGTATGGAAACATGCAATTGTTCTAGTGTTTTTCAAACCAGCAAAAACAAGAAAGAAATCTCCAGCTATTGACCCATTAGTTTATTAACAAAAATCTCGAAGCTTTTCGAGAAGGTCATTTATTCCCGACTTAAGAAATTATAAAACTGAGCATTCTTTCCACTTTTTAATTTGGATTTAAAGAAGGCCATTCTACTTGCCACTAACTGCAGCGTATGAATGAAACCACTGAACAAGGTTTTGAAAGCAAACACTACGTTACCACCCTGTCTTAAGCTTCTATACATTAAAATAAGAAGCTTTATGTAGAGAGTAATGTCTGTCCTTTTATTTTTTAATCAAGACAGCTTCCAAGCTGGAGACAATTTTCTATTTCTGTCATTTCTGATATCTGTCAAGCCTTATAATTTTTGATCTGTGACAGGCAGAGACATAATGTTTTCAGTATTCAACCAAGTACTATAACTCAAAGTACACACTAGCTTATCAGCTACCAGAATCCTATTCAACATTTGCATGCACGATATTTCCGCTCCCAACACAAACCTTGCAATGTTTGAAGACAACACAGCCGTGATAACAAAAAATGAACATTTAGAAAAAGCTATCGGTAAATTTCAAGTTGTCGCCAATATTCTAAGCAGATGGTTCAAACAGTGGAACTTATCAATTAATTATTCTAAGTGTAACACTAAAATATTTTCACTTTGAAAAATCAAAAATACATCCTTTATTACGATTAACGGCTACCCGTTCCAGTGGAACGATATAGACGAGCCCGTAAAGTACCTTGGTATTTACCTCGATATTCGGCTTAGATGAAAATGCCATATACTGAAAAATTAAACAAGGAACATACACGACTAATCCAACTTTATCCACTCATCAATAGGAATTCTTCTATGAGAATTAAATGTATGTCTCTTCTGTATAAATTATTAATACGTCCCTTAGTTCTTTGCGGGTGTGGGACATGGGCTAATGCTTCAAAAACCAATTTAAACTGACTCCAGGTCCTGCAATATAAAATCCTTCGAATGACAGTTAACGCTCCCTGGCTTATCAATAGCTCTACCATGAACTACATCTACCCACAATTCAAGAATACATTACAAAGTTAAACAAAACTTTTCATAAGAACCTTACCAACTGCAGTAGTGCTACCTCTTAACAACTAGGTCAAAAAATATCCATAACACCTAAAACGCAAGCTACCCCGAAACATACATGAAAGTGACAGTGGTGAGAACCAAGTGCCAAACAATCTTTAAACCGTAACGACTGTGAATCTTAGTTTTATTTCAAACGGTTATTAATTACCATTTATATTATTTCATTTTGCTAAGTACTATTTGTTAGAAATACCTTGTATAACAATGTATATTGTTGAACAGGTACAAGTTCTAATAAAAAAAATTGCCGTAATATAAGTTAATTTTATTAATAATTTTTGCGCCTGAAACTAACAATTGCTAATTATTGCGTAGCAACCATGTGAGAACTTTATTTAGTGGGACTAACCGAAGAAAATTGCTAATTAACACTTTTTACGCAAAAGGTGAAATAACAATGAAACAGGCATAAATTGAGGTGGTACAAAGCTTTGTTATCACTTAAAAGTTCAACACAAAGAGAAACTAATGACTTGCGTGAAACGACTTGAAAATATTTGGTTTGCGCTTTTTAATTACACAAATGACTAAGAACAATTGTTAATTTTATTTAAAAAAAATGGCTTAGAAATCAAGTTTTAGAAAATGTTATAAAAAATAAATTTATTTATATTACAGTTAATAATAGAAAATGTTTTATACACAAGATTTGTTGTACAAACTTATAATAAGAAACAAGATGAGCACTTAAAAATTTAAATTTGTTGTCAGTAAGCGCAAAGGGATTAGAGAAGACGATTCTTTCAAGTCTAAACTAATAACTATCTACGACAATGGTAATATCTGCTGTTTTTAAAACTTCTCATATCTCCCATAATATAATTAACACGTTAATAGTTTAAGCAGAAATATCAATTAAGTACAGAACAGGTTACCACGGAGAGTTTAGTGTTAAAATAAAATACTATAAAACCACCTAATGAATAAAAAAGTGCTGCAAACAAACTATTACATAAAATAAAATTTAATAATACACATGCAAAAGTAATATGGTGATGCATTGCCACATTACAGAAAAAATAGGTAAACGAGATATAAAAAAATTAAAACCTAAAGCAACTATAACTATTACACAAAATATACAATACAAAAATAGAATAATATAGTTTCATACGTAACGTTTGTAACATTGTTGGGAAAATATATTTTTATCCGAGTTGAAATTTTTACTTGTCATAACTGTGTGCGTATTCAACATTTTTCTTGATCTTCAGCTACATATTTGATCTTTTCTCTCTTACAGAAATGTTTTCAATAAAGGATATTCCTCTCCCCTTTTTCAATAAAAAAATTAAATCTATTAACAGACACAAGACAAAAACGAATGGTACAACGTTGGTTTCAAAATTTCTGGGGGGAAAATTTAAATTAGAAAACAAAGTACGTGTATGATAGACTCTTATTGTTAGTATTGTTGAAGCCAAACTACCTGTAGCACTTGAAAGACATCAATCGACTGTTACGTAATACCTTGCGAAAACTAGCAAGGTATCTAGACCGATCAACTTTATAATATTAAAAAAGTTAATACACCTAACACAGACAAGAGGACTTCTTAGAAGCGAATTTTATTCTCGCGACAAAAACTTTAATTCTGTAGGATAATCGCAAGTAAAGTGGCAATGATCAAGTAAAACTTAGATTATGATTGTCTAAAAAAAGGCATCATCCAGTGTTCCTTCTTGCAACCCGGTAAAACAATCACAGTAGAGTCTTATCGAATAGAATCGCGTAGTGTATGAGAAATTCGTTTAAAGCGGCTATATCTTAATCAAGTGACGCAGGCCGGTACTTCTTCACAACATCGCGAAATTTTACATAGTATGACCGGTGTTGTAAAAATTAATGAAGTACTAGGCTACAAGTTCTCTTTATCTCGTCTTAATTAACAAATGTTTATTTTTTTTCCGAAACTAGACAACTATATACAAAATTAATGCTATGCAACTGTTGTTTGGGCTTCAAAAAACTTTCCTGGCAATAAAAAATCAAACTTAAAAAAACAATATTTCTGTACTATCTAAGTATTAACAATAAACAATTTATGCGGACGGTGATAATTTTGAATACATATATTTTGGTTTACGAACATATTTGTACGACATCTCAAATAAAATTATCTACTATGATGTGAAGGCAATAAAATATTGGCATCTGCCAGCAAGGTTAAGGGCATATTCTTTTTTTATATTTTTAAAATATAATAAAAGGTCGGTGCGTGCCAGCGTGGTCCTGTGGTTGAGGGACGGACTGCGATGCTGACGGACCCGGGTTCAATTCCCGGTGCCCTCTGATGCCACTAAAAATAATTGAGTACCTGCGTTCACTCGAACAAGAGGCAATAATGGCGGTCGTCTTAGGCGCGGTGCTTGCCACACCGCCCCGCACCAGAGATGGTGCGCAACGACCGGGCAAAGAGAGCGAACGTATGAGAGCCTTAACCTCTCTGTTCGCAGACCGTGTTCCTACGCGGGGCGTAGAGCTTTACCAAAGCGTTGGTGTTGCATCTTTAATTACCATAATAAATTTTTTTACAAAACAGAAAAATAAGTGTTAAACTATGTATAAGTTGCCTATATATAAGTTGCCAAAAGCCATTTACTTTATTACTTATTTCACTTTAAACATGAATTTTTGTTATTTTGTTTCAATGATGGCATTTCATGTATACAACAGCTTATTTCCGTGATTTATCCTAAACGAGCGAGATAAAGTTCAAAATTTAGATGATACAAAAATATAGAAAAATTATAAATAAAATCATGTACTTAAGCATAGAATTAAAGTGTTATGTCGTATTACCAGTTTACCACTTTTAAACATGAATTGATTCTATTGGTGCTACAACATACCAATATATATATGTATATCTATTATTAAACATAATTCAAAACCACATTTAAGTATTTTTATTGTACTTGCGATCTATGAGTTATAAAATAACTGCTTGTGTTCTTATAGATCCTATAATTTTTATTATAAAATAAATTAAAATTTTTATAATAAACACTATACAGCCTCTTTCGATAAAAATTTTCTAAATTTTGGTTTAAGTATAAGAGAGAAACAGAATTCAATTTATTAAGAAATTGAGAATATTTTGAAAATACTTACGACAGCTGCACATCATTTTTCAAGCAACTTTATCATAAATAATATTGGTTAATAACAGAGAGAACACTCACAACAAATTCTACGAAATATACCGAAGCAATCAAAAATTGTTTTGCCGGCAACATTTTTTATTAAATATATTGGCTGACTTCACTTCAACTTAACAAAGCACTTTTGCAATATACAAAGTTGTTCACAACAACAATATAGCCAATGCTACCCACGCATTTCTGAGTTTTTTGAAAAAGCCTTGTGGAAGCTTAAGGAATGCACAATAACGACCCCAATTCTTTGAAGTTGTGTTTGCAGTATACATGGATGGACAAGCATTGAAATTGAAAATGTAACTTTTTAGCGCAATTGTATTGGAACATTTTTTTGTGCGTAAACCAGTGTTTTTTGTACTTTATTTCCTATGAAAAACTTCCCACACCCTTTTTGAAAAAATCTTATTTACATTGAAGGTAAATTTAAAAAAAATCTTAATAGTTAATGTAAATAGGTAGCTTTAAAAATTATGCCATTTAACACATAAATACAAAATATTTAGTAGTAACAAACTGGAATTTATTACTTATTTTTGAATATAGTCGAATTAAAGTATTAGGACAACAATAAACTTAAACGCCCTCACAAGCTATTTAATCATGTAAATTTCAGTTTGACATATTTACAGAGCACTAAATTAGTTCCAGACGCACTTCATTTACCGCCCTATCTTTAACAGGCATGTTTGTAGGGAAACCTCTGCGCTAGAAACAAAGAAAATCAGTATGGGGTAATTGGAGAGTAACTCCGGGAAACAGAAATAAACATACAGAAACCAACTTAGCTTCAGATAGCGTAGAAACTTAATTTCTAATGATTGTGGTTAGGTGTAAATTTAGTGCATTCAAAGGCACACAATTGCTTTGTAATAAAAATAACTTTACAGCAGGTTGTTTAAAACAATAAAACGTATTAATCTTATATAGCAATTAAGTTTTTGTTGTAAATATCAAGTAATCACCATACGATTGTATCGACAAAATAGATTTCTTTTATGGGGCACTAATTGGCGTTCTCTTCATTACTAACATAATATATAATAAAAAATAGTACAATTTAATCTTAAATATTTTTATGTTATGTAGGTAAACTTTAAGATGCCAATTATACTCCTACTGCCTAAAATGGTTAAAAATTTTACATATTAGAATAGTAGGATTTTCAAGCATCTCAAATTTATACTTAACGTCGATTTCTAAACACAAATATTAAACTAAATTTGCGAAATTAATGATCATAAAAATATGGATTTTTTTAAGATTTCATTTCAATATACAGGGATCATTCAATAATTAAAGAGACAAACTGACCTGGAAAAAAAACTGTTTATTTCTACGAAATAAAACTTTTCCTACTTTTCAACATAATCCCCATCAACATTTATGCACTTGTCCAAACGGGTTACTAGTTTTTTTATACCGGCTGCAAAGAACTCTTTGTCTTGATGTCGGAGCCAATTTCCACAAATTTCTTGACATCCTCGTTATTCTGAAACCTCTTCCCACGTAATGCCTCCTTCAATGGACTAAACAAATGGAAATCAGAGGGTGCTAAATCGGGCTATAAGGGGATGAGGAAGTACCTCCCAGCTCAACGTGAGGACGTGCGTTGTCTTGCTGGAGAATCACACCTCTCCTCATGGCTGGCTTCACCTTCTTCAAAAGCATATCTGAGTAATATTGACTGTTAATTGTACACTGTTCCTCGAGATAATCGCAATATACTGCACCTTCAATGCCCCAAAATACCGTCAACATGACTTTTCTTGCTGATGCTTAAGTTTTGAATTTTTTCCACACTAATTCTCGAGCACTTTTAAACTGTTCTACCCACTTGTAAAATTTCCACGGTTCGTACAACTTTCACCATACACTTTAGTCATTCTAAAGTATACATTAGCTGGTTTTTCACCTTCAGCAATCAAAAAACGGATCACATAACGTTGTTCAACCGATGTGGAATTTTCAAGAAGACGCCACATCGTTTAACTTGATTTTAAGGTTATAAACAGAGCAATGTTGATCAATCAGCTGATTAGAACTCACCCAGTGAGGCCAACTTAAGATTCTAAATGTATCAAACTTGTACTACCAACAGTCTTTTCCCCACTCAAATTTATCTCTTTAATTATTGAATGACCCTCGTATATCAACAGCGAACGTAAATAAAGTTATTTAAATCTCGGACATTTTAGTTTTGAAAATAAATTAATCGAAAATGAATATACAATTGTGAGCATACTATAGTATTACATAGGGTAGCTGGTAGGCACTTTTTCAGGAATAACAGACCTTCAAGAGAGCGATGCTGCTCATAAAGCCTTGTATGCTCCCATATCTTGTGCCCGAAAATAAATTATGTCTAACTACTCCCCTACACATTTCGTTTCCACACCCAACCTAGCTCGCCAACACACAGGGTCAACACGGTGTTCTAAGGCCAAATACTCCAAAAATAATTTCAACGAACTACAAAAAAGGTTCTTAGACGGATAGAACAATCAGTTCAGAATCCTGCACCGCCAAGGCGGACAACCCCGTGAAATCTGATGGTGGTAAGTGTTTGTTACATAACCGCAACCCCAGAGCAAAACTTTTCTCTGAGGATTGTTTAATACATTTTGAAGAACAAGCAAGAATCATCAAATGAAATATAATATGGAGATAATAAGGAGAAGAATTAATCAAAACTAAGCACAGAATAGTATCCTATTGCACGGAAAATGAAGAAAGCTCAAATAATGCTATAAACATGATGTTGGACAAAAAATAGGCAAGATACTTCAAAATTACCGTTGAAGTATCATCGAATTCAGCCAGATGTAGTATAATGCTATTATTGGACCTATCTGGACGTACGAAATTCAACTGTGGAGTGTGGCTAGTAAATGCAACATTGAAATCTTACAACGGTTTCAGAATAAAATGCTGAGGTGTATTGTCAATGCTCCGTGATATGTGCCAAACTACGTAATACAAAAGGATCTAAACATGCAGTTAGTGGTCTACTTAATCAAAAATTATAGTGTTAAATATGAAAATAAACTCACCGTGCACCCTAATAAATTAGCCATCGAACTAGCACACAATAATGAGACTGTAAAATTAAAGACATTCATACTTTTAGATCTGTCCACCAGGTTTAATTATTATAATTATATTTTGTACTTAGTCACATGAGTATAATATATTGATTTTAAATTATACAATTAGTTAGATAATTTATAAAATAATAAAACTAGATTGTTCTATCCAAGTCATATTATGTACTTAGGGTTAAGGAATAAGTCACAACATTTACTTATTGTTTATATGTAAGAGATTGTATATATGCTATATAATAAAAAAAAGTAGCATCGAGAACTATGTATGCTATATTCACAATCAACAGACACTACTCACTTACAATATTCCAATGAACTGTTGCAATATCAATAAAATATACAGAAAGAGATTCAAGTTCAATATACCAATAAGCGTAAAAAAATTGTGAGATTATCTTATCAGTAATCACTAAGACATGCTGTTAAAGAAATAGTTTATAAGTTTTTTGGACGACCAGAAATAATTCGTTATGAAGGATGAGCGTATTTATTAACAGCATATATTAATAACCAGTTAATTAAAAAGCTTCTAAAAACAACCAGATCACTTAATGGTAAAATACTGTCTTGGAAGCATAAATGGGTACATATACTTATCAACTAAGTTATCATTAGAAATATTTTTCTAATTACTTGCATATTAAATGTACAGAATACAAATTAACATTGTTCCCCCATTTTTGTCACTCTTAGTGATATTGTTATACAGAGACAAAATCTACCTACACTTGTCAACAGTTAACCAATTGATGCAGCTCCTACAGCAATTAAACATTAAAGTTAAATAATACATCAAAAAGACTCAATAAGCAATTGTTGATAACACCCGTATATTTAACCACAGATCGAAGATAATATTGAACAAAAAAATATTACAGATCGAATTTAAAAAACAATAAAATATTACCTAACCATAACTCACCCACATATAATAACTTTAAATAATGTTTTCCAGCAATTAAAGCGTAAAGCATATTAACATTGAATTGATTGGTGCTTATTTTTGTGAAGTACCTCATGATAATGATCAACAGCGTGGTCCAGTGGTTGAGGCGCGAGATTTCCCGGAGCTCTCTGATACCTAGCGGGTGGCCTACTCAGTCACTAAAAATAATTGAGTATCTGCGTTCACATTGAACAAGGGGTAATAATGGCGGTCGTCTAAGGCGCAGTGCTTGCCACATCGCTCCGCATCAGAGATGGTGTGCGAACCGGGCAGGAAGGGAGCAAACATATGCGAGCCTTTAACTTCTCAGTTGGAGCCTTATCATTATACCATTACGACCCACAATAATAAAAATAAATACACACTTTTTAAAACTAACAAAATGACTAAAAAGGTCTATTCTATAGAATTCTACACGTTTTAAATCTGAATAGCATCGCCGCGATAGCTTGTCGTGGTTGGCGTCAGGAAAATGGTAGAGGGAAGGACGCTGTTTCATGACGTGCGCCGCCGCGGTATGTCACTGACAAAACCTATTCTGTCACGGGAGTGCAGCGTGTCTATCGACGACAGTTCAATATTGGTCGATATGGCTTGGGTGAAGAAATTTGAAGAAACTGGTAGCGTGTTAGACGTGAAGTATGGAGCTCCACAAACAGTGCGGACGCCAGAAAATCTGCAGACAGTGAGGAAAGCTGTTGAACGCAGTCCTCGCCGTTCGAGGAACCAGAAATCTTGCATTTGAGGCATAAGTAGAAGAAGTTTAAATCGAATGCTAAAAGAGATAAAACCTCACAAACTGCAAGTTATGCAAATTAATGAAAGAGACAAGGAAGCAAGACTTGCTTTCTGCACCACCATGAGTAGCTTGTTACGGGAAAACCCAGAGATTCTGAATAATTTGCTAATGACCGACGAAGTATTTTTTAATATTTCTGACTAGGTAAACAAACAGAACATGTGACACTGGTTATCATTGAACGCTAAGCAACTGCCATGAAAAGCCCTTGTACTCTGCTAAAGTGACGGTTTGGTGTAGAGTCGGTGCTTTTGGAATTGTAGGTCCGTATTTCTTTGAAAATGACAATGTACAAACAATGACCGTTAATTCAGAACGTTATGTGACTATGTTGGAAGGCTTTGTTGAATAAAAGTTACGACATCTTGGCATCGACCCTAAAAACCTATATTTTCAGCAGGATGGAGCAACAGCCCACACCTGGCCGAAAATTGTGGCTGTAGTTCGTAAAATGTTCGGAACTGTTATTTCTCGTTTCGGCGAAATCGCTTGGCCAGCTCGGTCGCCCGACCTCAGTGTACCAGACTTTTTCCTGTAGGGGTTCCTGAAATACCCTGTGCTCCAGAAGCATATCATGAGTATTCAAGAACTCAAGCAAGCCATTGGTGACGAAGTTGCAGCCATTGTTGAGGACCTACGGAGGCGCGTGTACAGCAACTTTAAGAAACGTTTGCAACAATGCATTTAATGTAAACGGAGGGCATCTGCTTTATGTATTTTTCAAAAAATAGCCTTGTAATCGGTGGTAATTAAATGGCATAGTTGATCGTATTTATAAATACTCTTACTTATTTTTTTCCTGCTTCCATGTATAATATGTGACTAGTTAAAAAAACGTCAGTTGGCTCCGAACCCCCCTGCATAATTAGCAAGACAAATACAATTGTCACTTACAAAAAGGATATACACTTACAAAGAATTCAAAGTATGTATTTCATCAAAAAGAAAACAGGATGAATCTATCTAAACGATATTATTCGAATACCGAGCAGAAGAATCAAATACAATTAAAAATAATATGATCTTTATAAAAACCTGTAGCTTTCACCTTACCACTGAATAATTCTTAAAACTGTTATGAAAATGCAAAAAGGAGCTGCTCACATAACTGAACTAGCTGCTGACGTACATCGGCTCCTTGTAGGTAATATCACGGCATTTGCTGACGTCACCCGCTTTTTAGCTGGATGTGGTCTATTTTTTACCTCTTAAAAGCGACAAACCAATATTCAGGTAAATAAAATCTGTCATCTCCGTTTAAATTATTTTTATATTTATGAATTTCTCCGCTTCTCTGAATTATCTCGCGTTATATAAGGTCCCAGCCGCCGCCGTGGCGTCGTGGTTAGGAGCCGTGCTCTTCTGCTCGTAAACCTGACGCTGAAAACTTATGGGTGTATATGACGTTCTAGTTTATAAGTTGCGTTTTAATAGGCACAATAATCCTTGCAGATTGCAGTGCTCGTAAGTGTGTCCCAACGACACAGCAAAAAAAGGAACAAAGCAGATTCTGTTCAATATTTTGTTGTACTAGCACACAGAACAATGTTTGTCATTTAGTTATCAACCAGCTTAGATGATGATATCGTCCAAATGTTTGCCCGTACGAACAATAGATTTCTACAGCCTCACCTTTTTACTGCAGCTTTCACATTTCGAATTAATTGGAGATTTTTAATTCTCATTTTCGTTTTATAAATTCGCCTTGGTTTTCCTTTTCTATTTATATATCACTTCTTTTGGCTTCTCTCACTTAAGTTCATTACTCTGACACCCTCAGAACGCCTTACTTGACTTAATCTATGATTACTTTGTCTCAGAATATCGTTGTTTATTTTAGCTTAAAGTACCTTACTTTCCCTTAGTCATTATTTAACTTATTACTCTTATTTTTCTTTTGTACCTATATATCTACCCCACCAAATTTGATAGTACTTGTAATTGTTTAAATTACTATTACTAAGTTTTTTACCCTAAATCTTACTACTCCTAACCAAAGCCGGATTTAGGATCTGCAGTCCCCTAGGCTGAACTAGTGGTGCGGGCCCCCCGAGGGAGGTCTGACGGTATGGAATACATAACATCAATATATTATAATTTTAAGTAAATGTAAATGTTAGGCAATTGCAAGGTAAAAAAGAAATGTACCAAGCAAACAGTTTATTCAAAATAAAATTTGTGTGAATTTGTGGTGCTGCAGCCTAGGTACCCTGCTCGTAAATTCGGTCTGGTCTAATAAATAATAACCTTTAATATAATGTGTTGTAATTTATTTTAATTAATTTATAAAAGTTTAAAGCATTGCAATTTAGTAAATTTACTCGTCTTGAATTTTGCAAAATAAAATTAGCTTTGGGAAAATTTAGTCGCCCCGATGTGCTCTCCTAAATTTCGAATTTTGTCTAACTGATCAAAATGACATATTAGCAAATTTAGTAAAATTAAAATTAAAAAAGTAATTTTATTTTCTTTTTATAAAAAGCAGGCGCAATATTAAATGGGTGTAATTAATTGAGAAACTCAAAATTTAGGTAAAAGTAACTATAATTAAAAATAAACATCGTATTATAAATATTAACTTTAAATATACGAATAGAGTACAATTTAAGCATAAGATGCTCCCAAAAAACAATTTATTAGATCAATAAACAAATTTTTATATACTTACAAATCTTGTTTTTAATCTGTCTAAAGTTAATATTAAAGTCGATGTATTCAAAATTTCTGCAATTTAACTGATACTCACAAACGTGTGCTACAAAATGTAAAACCGTACTTGCAGTTTTGCCGCCGTATTAGGAATTCCCGCTATTGCCATGTGAGTGATGCACTTATATTAAAACTTTTATTAAAATTCTTGACGCCGTTTACTACACACTTGTCATATATGTATTTATTTGATTTTCAAAGTTTGCGAGAAGGTTTACATTAACCCTTATCCTCTTATCAAATAGAATCTACTTTTTACAAATACTAACTAATTTATTTAAACTTCTTTACTGTCGACTTTTAAATTTTTTAAAATATTTAATTTTTTTTATTGAAAATCTTCAAATAAATAAAATTTAATAAATTTTCCAATGAGATTGAGTATTACTTCTTCTTTTAACGTTTTTTTTCTTTTTGGGTTAGTCGTTTTTAGTCTTCTTTCTTCACGGTCCTCCCAGTTGCTAGAAATCTCTTTCTACGTTTACGTTTTCCGTTTGTAGTATGAACGTATTCTTCGTTTTCTTGTGGTCTTGCACTCTTTCTACATGTCCATACCAACGAAGGTTTCTATTTTCTAGGATCCTGGTAATGGATGAAGTTCTTTCTATGTCCTTTCTGTTTGCCATATTTCTCGTCTCCTAATTTGTAAGCATGTTCTAAAAAGGTTCAATGCGACCGGTCTTATTTTGTTTCTAAAGTTTTCTGTTACTGGCCAGAGGCCTCTTCCCATACATAGTAATTCTTTCAATTATACTATAAAATATATTTTCTTAGTTTCTTTTTTTAGTTTCTTGTTCCATAGAACTCCATGCAATGCCCTGGTTGCTGCTTTTTCTTGCTTAAAATTATTGTTTACGTCTTTTTCTATTGATCCATTAACCGATATAATTGAGCCTAAGTGTTTATATTTATTTTCACGGTGTTAAAGTGTCTCCTCCCCAATGCATACGTCTTGTTCTCCGCTTATACATATGTATTTTGTCTTGTTTGTGTTAATTTTCAGTCAATAGTTTATAGTCTATTTTCTTTGTTTTCTGTAAAAATTGTTGTCGTCCGCAAAAAGCAGATATTTTAGCTCTGTTTTCTATAATAATTCCCCTTCCTTCGCATTTGTGTTTTCAACTTTCAACCATTTTGTCTATGTATATGTTAAATAAGAGCGGCGACAGCCTTTTGTTATTTCAAGATTTTGAGTAAATCTATTTGGTATTTTTATTTTTGCTATTGTATGTGTGTAAAGTTGCTTTATTATTCTAATCTATTTTTTATTTCTAATCTTTTCATAGCTGACAATATTTCATGCATCTCAACGTTTTTGGTTTTATATTTTTCCGTTAATTATCCGACGGAGAATATATTATCAAAACATGATCTGTTGGATCGAAAATCGCTCTGTTCTTCTGCAACAACTTTCATATTTTGTTAAATCTTGTTTTGAATTATTCTGCCGAAGACCTTTGCTGTTGAGGGATGACGCTTAAACTTCTGTAATTATTAGTTTTTTATCATTTTCTTTTAATAAATGATATATACGATGTATTTAATTTCATTTGAACTTTTTCCTTCGTTCAATTTTCATAAAAAGATCCTTGTCAGGAACTCTACTATTTATCTTCATCCATATTTTAGTAATTCCATCTTAATACCGCCTGGCCCCGGTGTTTTATTATTTTTTGACACAGCAGGGCTCTTTTTACATTTTCTACTTGTATTTCTTCGTGGTTGTCCGATGCGTAACTTATGGTTTCTCAATGTTGCTATTGTTCTCGTTCTTCTTGCAGAAATATTTTGTATTGATCCATTCGTTGATCCGTCGATATTACTGTCTAGTTAGTTTTGTTTCTTGTGTTGTTCTGCATGTATTTTACAGTTTTCCATGGTTCCGTAGATCTGACATAGCATAAAATATTATGAATGTGTTGGCTTAGATTATTCCATGTTTTATTTTGTTCTGCTGTTACTTCTTTTTAACTAACTTTTTTCAACTTTTGTAATTTCCGTGTCTTGTTATTTAGCCAATTGTGGTGTGCCCGTTTTTTATTTACTATCATGTTTTCTAATTTTTCACTTAACATTACAGATTGAAAATTTTCCTTCTCTGCTATTCCTATTGCTTCATAGACTGATGCGTGAATGGAGTTTATCATATGGTAGTATATTTCTGTAAACGATTGTTGCATGTGTAGGTCTAATTTTTTTCGAAACGTGTTTGGTATAACAGTTTTATACTGTTCTGGTTTAGTAACTCTATTTTATAGCAGTAGTTTTTATTTCTTATAATTCATTGTTTAAATTTTTTTTTGTTGTTTGGCATACCATTACAGATAAACTTCCCTACCACCATGTGTGTTAAATCTAAAATGGTTGCACTTGATCGTTCGAACTATTTTTGCTAATTCTCTTGATACTCCATATAACAATTTTTCACGTATTCTTATATTTTTCTTTGTGTCAACTTTTTTTATTTTGTCAGACTCGAATTACCTTTTCAATTGTCTTTGCCAATTCATTTTCCGTTTATCTAATTTATCTAGTTCTATTTCTGGTAGTTTTAGCTATTTTTCTTAGCTGGGCTAATCATAGATTTTTCTTTAAACCATGTAGTGCTAACTGTTCTTTCATTTGATGTATTCACTGTTTCTTCTTCGGTTTTCCTGTTTTTGTCATCTCGCTTTCTATTTCCATATCTCTTTTATTTACTATTAGTTTAGTACACTTAATCACCTGTATTTAGCATTGAAACTAGAGTTTTTCTCTCCTCAATTCGTATATTTGACTCTTTTTAATTTTTTTGGACTTCTTAAAATTTACATTTCTTTGCACTTTTATAACTTGATTATAATTAGCCTTGGGACTTTCTGGTTGTATTTTCCAAGCTTTCTTATCTTTTCAAAATCACTGTGTACATCAATGTTGACTCCAATTTTGTGTAATGCTTCTCCTGTCCTTTGTTGTGTTGCTACTTCTCCTTCTAATTGAATTACCAAACCTATTCATTTCGCTCTTATTTCTTCCAATACTTCAATTCTGTTTTTCTTTTTTGCAATTCGTTCTTTTAATTACTAATTTCTTCTTTATATTTCTTCACTTTCACAGGTAAGTTTCTAATTTTTCGTCCATATTAAAGGGAGTACAAATAAGTTTCCGCAGTTTGAAAAAAGCTGACCCCAACAGTAAGTTATGATTGAAATTGTCATATGTTAAACGTTATATCGTAAAGTTGGACATCTAGCAGCACATAACCTTAAAATACTAACGATTTTGTATCAGTATATAATTTTGTTTGTGCGAAAATGTCGAGTTTTGAACCGAATAAGCATCATTTGCGGGAACTTTTGATTTACTTCTTTCATTTGAAAAAATCTGCAGCTGAGGCGCATCGATTGCTTGTAGAAGGAATAGTAAAGCTTCTTTAAGTGAGAGAAATTGTCGTGGGTAGTTTCATAAGTTTAAGAATGCTGAGTTTGACGTCGAAGACAAAGAACGCACGAAGACGTGAAATTGGAAGCCTTATTGGAGGAATATTCCTGCCAATCGCAAAAATAACTTGCACTTACATTAGGAGTGACTCAACAAGCAATTTTACATTATTTGAAATCGTTGGAAATGATTCAAAAGCAAGGAAATTGGGTTCCCTATGAACTGACGCCGAGCAACGTTGAACGCCGATTTTGCACATGAGAAATGCTGCTTGCCAAGCATAAATGAAAGGGTTTTTGCATCGTATAGTTACCGACGATAAAAAATTGATCCACTACGATGACCCAAAGAAGAGAAAATCATGGTTCAACATTGACAGCCAAGCCAAAACCTACTTGGAAACACTCAATTAGAAAGTCCTACCCTACCCGCCGTATTCATCAGACATTACCCCTTCTGATGATCACTTGTTCTGATCGATGGCACATGGCCGGTCTAAGCAGCACTTCACATCATATGAAGATACCAAAAATTGGGTCGATTCGTAGATAGCCTCAAAAGATAAGCGTTCTTCCGACACGATATCCGTATGCTGCCAAAAAGATGGGAAAAACTAGTGGTTAGCAATGGACAATATTTTGAATAAAACATAAGGTTCAGTTCTTTCACAATAAATGCCGAACTTTAGATAAAAAACGGCGAAGACTTAATTGTACTCTCTTTATTTAATCTCTTATTAATTTGAGCACATATTGTCTTTTTTTTTTCTTTTTTTTTATTTCCTTATTACTTATTTATTTGTTGCAAGTAATTATCAACCTTATTTATAAACATCTTAACTTCAACTAAGAGCCAGCGTGGTCCCGTGGCTGAGGGACGGGCTGCGATGCTGACGGCCCGGGTTCAATTCCCGGTGCTCTCTGATGCCTGGCGGGTGGCCTACTCAGTCGCTAAAAATAATTGAGTACCTGCGTTCATTCGAACAAGGGGTAATAATGGCGGTCATCTTAGGCGCGGTACTTGCCACATCGCCTCGCATCAGAAATGGTGCGCGACCACCGGGCAGAGAGAGCGAACGTATGAGAGCCTTAACCTCTCAGTTTACAGGCCGTGCTCCCACGCGGGGCGTAGAGCCTTACCATTATTATTATTATTATTAACTTCAAATAATCTTATTAATTATAAAAATTTACTCACTGCTTCGGTAAATATGGCTGCATTTCCATCATCACTACTACTTTCTCTTAGAATTTCTTCTCCATTTAGTATTTATGCGTTTTGTAAACTTACGGCCTAAAATTAGATTTTTATAAGGGACCACCAAAACATACCTGCCCACAATTTATTAATTTTATAAAAGTTTTGAATATAATATTTTAATTGTTAAAGTAACTAGAATAATTATAAAAATAAAGTAATTTTAATTCAAGTTACTTTTTATTTTTTATGTAATATATATTTAACGACTTTTCAGTTTACAAACGTTTTTAGTCAAAAATATTTACAAATTTTATAAAATGCACACTTAAAAAAAGTCAATTAGGAAGACACAATTGACAAAAAGAAATTTCGAAATTAAATTTAGTAAATTGTTGCGTATTTTTTTAGTACTTGAATGAGGTAGCGCAAAATCCTACGAGCACATTGTTTTCTTAACCAAAGTAAGAATTTTTTTTCAATTATTTTGTTTTCCATAAGTTTTTTTCTTAAATAGTTTGCCAAAACAATTTTAAAAAACTGGCGTTACCAAATATCTATTCATTTAAATGTTATTTGTGTTTTTAAATTAATCCTATGTGTAGGAGTGTATTTATAACTTAACAAATATCGTCATTCAAAATTGAGTGCATTATTTTCAAATGGCTTCAAGGACTAGGATAGTATTTAGCCAAATATATATGTTTGCTTTTGATTAAGAAAATGTACAGTCAACGCATTGCGTTTTTTATCCACAGTTGATCGAACAAAATTTAATTTACTTCTGCATAAGAGATAACCAAGTCCCCAATTTCACACACGAGCTGACTTTAGTGTTTTACAGAATACGATTGTGCGATATATATTTAGATATATTTAATTGACTCTGGAATGACCCACCATTAGTTCATTTCCATCATCAGTTTAATGGTAATTTTAAAATATTGCAGCTTAATAATCGAAAGCAGCAATAAAGGTGCAACAACCACGTCAGTTCACGCGCATTCGCCAGCAAAAATCTTGGTTCCACTTTCACACAATAAAAATGTGTCCACTGCCGCTTTATAACGGCCAATTGGACAAACGAAAATACGGTACCGTTGAATCTAGCTTAACTATCAGTCTGTTATAACTGCAGCAATTACAGAGTATATTCCATAAAAACTGAGTTATTTATTATAAGGTAAGCGAGAACTAGTTGTGCATAAAATATTGTTATTCATTTATTTTATTTTAGTTTTCCTTTAAGAGACTGAAGATGCACAGCTGCAAATAGGTCAAATTAAGTGATTATCCACCGTCAAAGCTATTTAAATAAGTGTATTTGGGGCTTATAAAAGCTATCTAATACATAAACAGCAATTTCAGCATCGGAGAAAATAAATGCAATTCAAATATTACTGTGAGAAAAAGTCTTTTTTATTACATTAGTAAACAAATACAAGGGGTATCTGATTTTAAAGGTACATTTGCAATATACATAACACACGTTCATGCGTGTAGTAGTAAAGTCTAAAGCTTTGTTTTCTTCAAAATCCAATTTAGCTTTTGGGATGTAAACAAACATGGCGTGTGTAATCGCAGAGTATTCCAAGTGCGAGGTGCGTGGAATTATCAAATTTTGCAAGCTGAAGGAGTTAATCAGAATGAAATTCATAGCAGATTAGACGGCCCGAAGTTAAAAATAAGTCAGAGTTTGGTACAAAAAATTTAAAGATGGACGAATGGAGTTGAATGATGATACGGAGAAGAAAAGGTGCAGACCAACGGATGATAATTACATAATTGTCAAACATGTAATTAAGAAAAATCGTCACATCAAAGTTTGTGAGATTTCTGAAATGACTGGCATCCTTTAGAGTTATGTTTATGAAATCATATGCCACCTAAACTTCCGCAAAGTTTTCGCTTGTTGAGTGCCGAAAATGCTCTCCAATGAACAAAAAACTAATCGAATGATTTCTTCACTTACAGGAGACAAAACATGGATTTATGAGTTCACTCCAAAGATGAAACCACAGTTCATAATAACGGAAAGTCCAGCTTTACCACTTAAAAAAAAATTAAAACTCAACTATCTGTCAGCAAATTCATGACCATTGCGTTTTGGGATATCTATTGCTGTATGAATTTCTCGAACCGCGCACAACTATTAACAGCAACAGATACTGCAAAATTTTACAAAAATTGAAAAAAAAACCGGGACGATTGCGCAAAGGAGTTAAACTTTTGCACAGTGGCTCAAGACCCCACACGCCAAATCAAACCAAAATGTGGTTGACGCCGCAGAATTTAAAGGTTCTGTAACATCCTCTGTATAATTCAGATTTGACCGCATCGGATTTTCGTTTATTTGGACCTTTGAGGAAATGTTTGGCGGGAAAACGTTTTGCGGATCAGGAGAAATTGCAAGACACCGTTGTGGATTACTTCAAGCAACTTGACAAGCAGCAGTGCCGTGAAGAGATGTTTAAATTACTGTCACGCTAGGATAAAGTCTCAACGTTTACGGAGATTGTGTCGAGAAATAAACCTGAGTATGTAGTTTTTTGTGGAATGCATCAAATATTTTTTTAATATATAAATGTAGCAACAAACGTTAACCGAACATTTATCCTTTTCAGTTACGATAAATTACTGCAATCCCTTCTCGAGAAGAATAAATTTAAATCTGAGTGCAAATTATTTTTTTCTATAAAACTCATAATGGACTCTTGCTCTATCTTCTTGGAATAGCAAATATGTATAAAGAGTGGCCCAAATTAAACATCTGATTTTGAATTTTGCATCTTCTTTGTTTTAATGTAGGCAACTTTGATACTTTCACAGATGTTATCTACGACTCTTCTGGTTATCATTATGTATGCTATACAAAAAAGAAAATTTATTGTTATTAATATGCATTGCAAAATTCTGTGAAAATTTTTAAGTACCTTCCTGATTACGCAATTTTACAAAATGTCTATATTAAGTGGTCATCAATATTTTATGATTTAACACCGTGCCATTTCATTGTCTAGAGTTTATACCAACAATCCATTAAGAGCTAAAGAACAGAATCCGACGTGTTATCGATGAAATTGATTAAAACATATGCAAAACTGTAATCGAAAAATTTGTGAAAACAACCAAGATTTTTAATTGAAGCTGAGGTGGTCATTTTTTTAGATATGCTTTTCCATATTTAATCGACGATTATATTACTTTAACTGTCAATAAAAGTTCAACACAGAATTAATTTAAAATTCTACTGTTACAAAGCCAGTTAAGGTGGCAGCATTCTATGAAAGGTAAGATTTCATTGTTTTTGTGCCAATGTGGTAGCGTATAGCAATCCCAAACTTCACCAGAAATAACTATGTACTGCGAAATAGCGGCAACAAGACTCACTGGTCCATTTATTGCCCGTGATGCCACGAGTAAGAATGGTGCACTACTTTAGTTTGCTCTTTTAAGGATTTAACTAGAAAACCCATCCAGCTACGCTTAGCTGCTATAGAGAATGCAAGTGTTACAAACTTTCTGTAGCAATCGTTACTGGAGAGGCAGGCGTGTAAATAGCCGCTCTCGTGGATGCGGTGTTGGATACGATACCGATGCGGCTCGTAAGGACCAACAAATGGAGAGGCAGGCGTGTAAATAGCCGCTCTCGTGATGCGGTGTGAAAACGTAGTACGGCCCGTTTGGAAGGTCAGCCGGTAAGGCCAAATCGTCCCTTAAACGGCCGTCGCGTAAGCGGATGGGGGCGGCTACCGATATCCACCAACGAATATTGCCAAACCTCACCTGAATCGGCTTCGGCTTCGGCTTCGTCGGGATTCCCAGGGCCGCCCTGCGTTGCGGATCGGGTTTGCGGGTAGCGAATGTTCTTGGGGGTGAAGAAGAAATGGTCGCCTGCGGATGGGAGTTTTTGCGGTTGAGACACGACCAAATTGGCCGAGCTGCGGTGCGAATGTATGGGTGTTAAAAGACCTTGGCCGAGTTGCGGTACGTGAATGGCCGGGCTTCGCGCCTGGCGGCGGGTCTTTCGGGCAATTTGCATTCCCAGCACCCAAAAAAGCCGCCGACGGCGGCAGACTTGTCGGCCGAGCCATATGCCGTTTTGTGTGGATGGCAAAACGGGCAGATATCAAACTCGCATGCCGCCGGATATAAAGCGGTTCAAGGGCGAAAAGGCCGCCACCCATACTCCCCCTTGAAAGGTCCTGAGCTTTAAAAATTACCTTATCAAGGAGCTATTAACAGCGGTTTGAAACAATATTGTCATTAAATTCCTGAAATTAACTTTATATTTCAGGTGCGTTAAATTGCGGTTAGATTTATATCGTAACAAACTATATATAAAGCCCTATTAATACACTATCTATATATACATGAGTCAGCTAAAATATTGTTTATTGGGTTGGTTTCCAATAAGACAATACGCTGATAAAATTGCGGTTTGTACAAGCTTTTCTTCAATTCAGAAGGTAAATCATCTTTATTTTAGCAATACGATTGTAAAAATAGAACCTATTGGCGATGAGTGGATCCACGAAAGCGCTATTGTAGAATCGAGAAGGCGTAAACACCTTTGGTACCGAGCAAAGTTTATGGGACCACGCGAACAAGCTTGGACAGCAGCAAAGCGGCGACAAGTTCTAATCGAGCTAGCGTTGTTTTTTAACTGGAGAAAGACTTTGCACATAACGGACGGTGATATTACCTTCAGGATCAGTGATGTAAACACAACAACCGTAACCACTGAAGCTCGCGTCACAAAAGGCTGATGTTCCACAGCTTTTCCCGCCAATATGGCGCGGAATTTTGAGAGGGGAAAAATTCTGCAAAAGCGAAAACGATGATGGATTCCGGAGGAACCTCATCCCAGTCTATTTATAGCCATAGTTCCTTAATAAGAATTTTGGCGTAAACAACTGGAGCTACAACGCCAAGTACGTCGAATAAGCGGGCAACTAGCGATAGAATCGTGCGCTTTGTGCATTTATCTTCTACAGCGATTGTTGTTAAAAAAAGTAATCGTCAGCAGGATCCCAGGTTAAACCAAGGATTTTAAAATTGTAAATATCGTTACCCATGCCAGAAAAATTTACTGGTGAGCGGTGAGACTCGGGAAGAACCTCCAATAAAGCGGGTGAATTAGTGGCCCATTTGACAAGGTCAAAGAGCCTAATTTAAATAAATCGATTAATTCCGAGACAATCGCATGGCAGTCTGTTCATCGGGAACCGAATCGACATAATCATCCATGTAAAACTGAGTTTCTACCAATTTAGAAGCCTCAGGGAAGCGGTCACTATGCTCGCACGCTAAGTTGCGTAACGTACGCATAGCTAGGTAAGGGCTAGGCTTTAGCCCGAAGGGCACGCGGTCAAAATTGTAAGTGGAATAGGTTCGTTCCTACTGAAACGAAATAAAATTCGTAAGTATTTACGATGGTGCTCGTTTACTCCGATGCGCAAAAACATTTGTTTTATATCAGCGGTCATTGCTATTGGGAATGTACGAAAGTCGAGTAACAACGAGAACAAGTCGGCCTGCAAATTAGGTCCGACATGCAAAATGTCATTAAGTGACAGCCCTGAGTGCGTTTTAGCACTAGCGTCTAAAACGATACGGATGCTGTCCTTATCTGGTCTGACAACGGCGTGATGCGGTATGTAGTAACCCTCCTCTGTCAATTCAGAGTCAGGCACCTGGGACAAATACCCTGCGTTATATAATCGGCGATAGTTTTATTATAATTTTCGCGTAGGGTTGGCACGCAATCAATTTACGCTCGAGCGCAAGTAGACGACGGTGAGCCAGAGCGCGTGAATTACCCAGCTCGAGGGTTTCGAGAAAAGGGTAAATCAACAAAATATCTGCCGTCTTTAAATAAAATCGAAGAGTTAAAGTTATTTTCGCAATCTAATTCATCTGGACTAATAAAACGTTGAGATGGAATTTCCTCTAACTCAAAGAACTTCCGTAAACTTGACTCAATGTCAACGTTAGCAAGCGGTAAACGAAGATGTACTATGTAGGCAGGTTGCATCATAATGACATGCAATATCTCCCATAAGCACGTAACCAAAGCTGGTTAATATAGCGGGTGGTGCGCGGTTACCAGAATCGACCCTATCTCCCAAATAAATATAAGGAAACAGTTGAGCACCAACAACGTCAATTTCTCCCGGTACATTCCAGGATAAATCGGCAAGCGGTAAATTATTTAAATATGACATATCTTCATTTAATGTAATGAAATTTGCGGGAAGTTTGTCTGTAATACAGTCAACTACTAAAGCACGAATGTAATATTTGTTGTTAGGATTAATTCGCGATTCTATTGCGAAATTAATAAAACCGTGTACAGGTCGCGAGGTCATACCAACACCTTGTAAAGAAATTGCGTAATTTAATTATGGAATGTTCAAGCGTTTACAACAATCCATAGTAATTAAGTTATTTTGCGACCGTTGTCTATTAAACACCTGACGACGAGCGTATTTCCGTTTTTCCATGTGCATAGATCTGTGCGGTCGATAACAATATAGCCGAACTCAGCCGCCGCACTAAGCGATACAGAAGACGTGTGAGGTTGCGTTGCTGAATGCGCTGACTCAGCTATTATGGGCGCACGGTTACCTGTTGCGGTCCAGCCGCCACAGACGGCTTTATTCGGCGATCATTCTTTAAGTTCGAAAATGCAGTAAAGAATGTGCTGTTTTTACAAATTTTACAAACGTTCCGTGATTTACATTTTGTTAACGAGTGAGATAGACTTAAACAGTTTATACAGCCGCGTTTCGCTTTAATTAACTCGAAACGCGCTTGCGGTGATTTCTATTTTTAAATTCAAGGCAGCGAAACAGCTGGTGTTCTCTGTCGCATAGCGGACAACGCGTATTAAAATCTGTTCACTCGACACAAACGACTTGCAGGCACCTTTGTGCGCCACGGCCAAGGCTGTGATAAGGTAAACTGGAATTTGCGCGCGGCTTGGTCTGCGAATTATTAACATGCGAGCGCTCGAGTACTTTGACATAATCTTGCTAAATGAAATAAATTGTTTACAGGAGGGTAATTCTATTCCGCTCCACTATTTTCGAATTGTTGAAGCGTTTGGGGATCAAGTTTTCTTAAACCACAATGTAACAAGACAAAATCTAATAGGTCGGGAATGTCTAACTGTTTTAATGCGGCGATGGACGCGGAATATTTTTCTATATATGTATTCAAACTAACAGCATTACCGACGCATCCTTTGATGTCCAGAATGTTATTTAGATAATGACTGCCTAAACTACGTTTATCTTGATACTTTTTAACAAGACTATCCCATATAATATTATAAGTATCCCCTGTAGGAATAATACCTGCGGTTAATTTTAAAGCGTCATGAGTTAATTTACTAATCAAATACTGCACACGCTGCGCGTCAGTCAAATTTGTATTTAAATGCACATTGCTACGAAATATTTCGTAAAATATTGGCCAGCTCTCAGTCTTGCCATCGAAAGAAGGTAGTTCAATTGGCGGTAATTTTACGATACCTCTTTTTTGATCTAATGTAAATGTTTTGCTGTTTGACAATATAAGGTTGCGTTTATATTTAATACTCGAATATAAATCTTCAATAGAATTTAAACATGAGTAGTCTGGAGGAGTCTGATCAATTTCAAACTGCAAATTGTTAATTTCTTCAATTATTGTTTCAAACCTGCTGTATAATTCACTAATAGCTTCAGTTTGAGATAAAAATAGTTCGTTTGAGCGTAATTAATAATTTGAAATATTGTTGACGTATTGTATAAACGATTAAATCGTTCGAAAATCGCCTCTTTTTGGCAGTTAACTGAACTAATTTTAATTCAAGCTTATCCATTATAAGGAACTTTACTTGAATAAAGCGTAATAAATTGTATCTGATACCGATCCGACTCGAAGGACCAAAATGGAGGCAGGCGTGTAAATAGCCTCTCGTGGATGCGGTGTTGGATACGATACCGATGCGGCTCGTAAGGACCAACAAATGGAGAGGCAGGCGTGTAAATAGCCGCTCTCGTGATGCGGTGTGAAAACGTAGTACGGCCCGTTTGGAAGGTCAGCCGATAAGGCCAAATCGTCCCTTAAACGGCCGTCGCGTAAGCGGATGGGGCGGCTACCGATATCCACCAACGAATATTGCCAAATCGCTCACCTGAATCGGCTTCGGCTTCGGCTTCGTCGGCGATTCCCAGTGCCGCCTCTGCGTTGCGGATCGGGTTTGCGGGTAGCGAATGTTCTTGCGGGTGAGACACGACCAATTGGTCGCGCTGCGGATGGCGAGTTTCTTGCGGGTTGAGACACGACCGAAATTGGCCGAGCTGCGGTGCTTGAATGTATGCGGTGTTAAACACGACCAATTGGCCGAGTTGCGGTACGTGAATGTTGCCGGGCTTCGCGCCTGGCTTGGCGGCAGTCTTTGCGGGCAATTTGCATTCGCCAGCACCTTTCAAATCAAAGGTGCCGCCGACGGCGTATGCAGACTTGTCGGCCGAG
This sequence comes from Sinelater perroti, assembly GCA_036346155.1. NCBI lineage: Eukaryota > Metazoa > Arthropoda > Insecta > Coleoptera > Elateridae > Sinelater > Sinelater perroti. Next base: position 8,006,170 of record JARFIY010000359.1, read on the forward strand.
CAAAAGCCCTAGCCGTTTTGGCGTCAAAACGGGCAATTCAAAGGCTCGCTGCCGCCGCGATTAAAGCGGTTCAAGGGCGAAAAGGCCACACCCCTCCCTTGAAAGGCCGAGTTTCAAAAAATTCCATCGGGCTTTAAAGCGGTTTAAACAAATTGCATTTTCCGTTAACGTTAATTTCGGTGCGTTAAATTGCGGAATTTATTCGAACAAACTTTAAAAATGCCCAAAACCTATCATTTCGGCAGCAAAATATTGTTTTTGGTTGGGGGTTTATGCAATAAAGCGTCAAAGGGCGGTTTGTAAAGTTCAAGCTTTTCTTCAATTAAAGGGTAAACATTTTATTTTAAAAATTCTGAAAAATAACCAATTGGCGATGGTGGATCACAAACCTATTTAAATCAAAAATAAACACCTAATAACAGAGCAAAGTTTATCCGGCCAGCAAAAGCTTGACCAAAAGCCGAAAGTTCAATCGAGAGGTTTTTTTTAATAGAAACCTTTGCTTTGAATAAACCCCGGCGGTGATATTACCTTAGGACGTATTGTAAAAAACACAAAACCACCACGAAGCTGCGCACAAAGGCACAGTTCATACAGCTTTTACAATGCCAATAGGCGGGAATTTTAGGAAAAGTGGGAAAAAACCAAACGAAAACACTGAGTGGTTCCAGGCCTCATCCCAGCTTTTTACAGCCATATTCCTTAAAAGAATTTTGGCGACAGCACAATGGAGAAACCCGTATCGAAAAGCGGGCAACAGCATAGAATCGTGCGCTTTGTGCATTTATCTTCTACAGCGATTGTTGTTAAAGAAAATTCGTCAGCAGGATCCCAGGTTAAAAAGGATTTTAAAATTGTAAATATCGTTTAAAAAATTTACTGGTGAGCGGTGAGACTCGGAAGAACCTCCAATAAAGCGGGTGAATTAGTGGCCCATTTGACAAGGTCGAAAGAGCCTAATTTAAATAATCGATTAATTCCGAGACAATCGCATGGCAGTCTGTTCATCGGGAACCGAATCGACATAATCATCCATGTAAAACTGAGTTTCTACCAATTTAGAAGCCTCAAAGCGGTCACTATGCTCGCCGCTAAGTTGCGTAACGTACGCATAGCTAGGTAATAGGCTTTAGCCCGAAGGGAGGGTCAAAATTGTAAGTGCGAATAGGTTCGTTCCTACTGAAACGAAATAAAATTCGTAAATTTACGATGGTGCTCGTTTACTCCGATGCGCAAAAACATTTGTTTTATATCAGCGGTCATTGCTATTGGGAATGTACGAAAGTCGAGTAACAACGAGAACAAGTCGGCCTGCAAATTAGGTCCGACATGCAAAATGTCATTAAGTGACAGCCCTGAGTGCGTTTTAGCACTGGTCAAAACGATACGGATGCTGTCCTTATCTGGTCTGACAACGGCGTGATGCGGTATGTAGCCCTCCTCTGTCAATTCAGAGTCAGGCACCTGGGACAAATACCCTGCGTTATATAATCGGCGATAGTTTTATTATAATTTTCGCGTAGGGTTGCACGCAATCAATTTACGCTCGAGCGCAAGTAGACGACGGTGAGCCAGGCGGTGAATTACCCAGCTAGGGGTTTCGAAAAGGGTAAATCAACAAAATATCCCGTCTTTAAATAAAATCGAAGAGTTAAAGTTATTTTCGCAATCTAATTCATCTGGACTAATAAAACGTTGAGATGGAATTTCCTCTAACTCAAAGAACTTCCGTAAACTTGACTCAACCGTTAGCGCGGGTAAACGAAGATGTACTATTGGCAGGTTGCATCATAATGACATGCAATATCTCCCATAAGCACGTAACCAAAGCTGGTTAATATAGCGGGTGGTGCGCGGTTACCAGAATCGACCCTATCTCCCAAATAAATAAAGGAAACAGTTGAGCACCAACAACGTCAATTTCTCCCGGTACATTCCAGGATAAATCGGCAAGGGTAAATTATTTAAATATGACATATCTTCATTTAATGTAATGAAATTTGCGGGAAGTTTGTCTGTAATACAGTCAACTACTAAAGCACGAATGTAATATTTGTTGTTAGGAAATTCGGATTCTATTGCGAAATTAATAAAACCGTGTACAGGTCGCGAGGTCATACCAACACCTTGTAAAGATGAATTGCGTAATTTAATTATGGGAATGTTCAAGCGTTTACAACAATCCATAGTAATTAAGTTATTTTGGCCCGTTGTCTATTAAACACCTGACGACGAGCGTATTTCCGTTTTCCATGTGCATAGATCTGTGCGGTCGATAACAATATAGCCGAACTCCAGGCCGCACTAAGCGATAAGAAGACGGGGTTGCGTTGCTGAATGGGACTCAGCTATTATGGGCGCACGGTTACCTGTTGGGTCCAGCCGCCCGACGGTTTATTCGGCGATCATTCTTTAAGTTCGAAAAATGCAGTAAAGAATGGTGTTTTTTACAAATTTTACAAACGTTCCGTGATTTACATTTGTTAACGAGTGAGATAGACTTAAACAGTTTATACAGCCGCGTTTCGCTTTAATTAACTCGAAACGCGCTTGCGGTGATTTCATATTTTTAAATTCAAGGCAGCGAAACAGCTGGTGTTCTCTGTCGCATAGGGAAACGCGTATTAAAATCTTTCACTCAAAAACGACTTGCAGGCATTTGCGCCACGGCCAAGGCTGTGATAAGGTAAACTGGAATTTGCGCGCGGCTTGGTCTGCGAATTATTAACATGCGAGCGCTCGAGTACTTTGACATAATCTTGCGTAAATAAATAAATTGTTTACAGGAGGGTTCTATTTCACACTATTTTCGAATTGTTGAAGCGTTTGGGGATCAAGTTTTCTTAAACCACAATGTAACAAGACAAAATCTAATAGGTCGGGAATGTCTAACTGTTTTAATGGGCAGGCGCGGAATATTTTTTATATATGTATTCAAACTAACAGCATTAACGCATCCTTTGATGTCCAGAATGTTATTTAGATAATGACTGCCTAAACTACGTTTATCTTGATACTTTTAACAAGACTATCCCATATAATATTATAAGTATCCCCTGTAGGAATAATACCCTTTTTTAAAGCGTCATGAGTTAATTTACTAATCAAATACTGCCACGCTGGCGTCAGTCAAATTGTATTTAAATGCACATTGTGAAATATTTCGTAAAATATTGGCCAGCTCTCAGGTCGAAAGAAGGAGTTCAATTGGCGGTAATTTTACGATACCTCTTTTTGATCTAATGTAAATGTTTTGCTGTTTGACAATATAAGGTTGCGTTTATATTTAATACTCAATATAAATCTTCAATAGAATTTAAACATGAGTAGTCTGGAGAGTCTGATCAATTTCAAACTGCAAATTGTTAATTTCTTCAATTATTGTTTCAAACCTGCTGTATAATTCACTAATAGCTTCAGTTTGAGATAAAAATAGTTCGTTTGAGCGTAATTCATAATTTGAAAATTATTGGTATATAAACGATTAAATCGTTCGAAAATCGCCTCTTTTTGGCAGTTAACTGAACTAATTTTAATTCAAGCTTATCCATTATAAGGGAACTTTACTTGAATAAAGCGTAATAAATTGTATCTGATACCGATCCGACTCGAAGGACCAAATGGAGAGGCAGGCGTGTAAATAGCCGCTCTCGTGGATGCGGTGTTGGATACGATACCGATGCGGCTCGTAAGGACCAAAAATGGAGAGGCAGGCGTGTAAATAGCCGCTCTCGTGATGCGGTGTGAAACGTAGTACGGCCCGTTTGGAAGGTCAGCCGATAAGGCCAAATCGTCCCTTAAACGGCCGTCGCGTAAGCGGATGGGGCGGCTACCGATATCCACCAACGAATATTGCCAAATCGCTCACCTGAATCGGCTTCGGCTTCGGCTTCGTCGGCGATTCCCAGCTGGCCGCCTCTGCGTTGCGGATCGGGTTTGCGGGTAGCGAATGTTCTTGGGTGAAGACACGACCGAATTGGTCGCGCTGCGATGGCGAGTTTCTTGCGGGTTGAGACACGACCAGTTGACCGAGCTGCGATGCGTGAATGTATGCGGTGTTAAACACGACCAGTTGGCGAGTTGCGAACGTGAATTTATGCGGTGTTAAACACGACCAAGTTGGCCGAGTTGCGGAACGTGAATATGCGGTGTTAAACACGACCATTGCCGAGTTGCGGTACGTGAATGTTGCCGGGTTCGCGCCTGGCGCGGTCTTGCGGGCAATTTGCATTCGCCAACCTTTCAAATCAGTGCCGCCGACGGCGTATCAGACTTGTCGGCGAGTAAGCCCATATGCCGTTTTGTGTGCGATGGCAAAACGGGCAGATATCAAAGGCTCGCATGCCGCCGCGATATAAAGCGGTTCAAGGGCGAAAAGGCCGCCACACCAGTTACTATTCTGCAGCCATTCCTTTCGATGTTCTTTGAGAACGTCACAGTCGCCTTGCTGGTTTTCTACTTCAGCTTCACATATATAGCGCCTTGCTTCATTTATTGCTGCCCTTTCATCTGCAGTCTGCTCACTTCCTCATTTTCTCATGTAATTTCTTTGGTGCTCAGCTGTTTGTACCCGTTCTATACCAAAGAATGCTTATTTGCAAAAAAGAACAGAAAAACTAAAACTGTAGGATATAAATAATTTAATAATAATAATTTAAAACCAATGCTTTTGCACACGACCGCGCGAGTGTTTCGAAACAACTCATCGCCTTTTATATATAAGTGTGGTGATGACTATATATATATATATATATACATACACACACACATACGTATGTATGTATTTTTTGTTTGAACTACAAATCTAGAAAACTTGTGTATAGTTCTAGCTGCTGTAGATTTGGATACTAAAAAATATCCAATTGATATTAACATAAAGCCTAGAACAACATAACATAAGGTCACTAACAGCATTTTGGTTGCCAAAACTGCATGTTTTTTTAAATAAAATCAATAACTCTATTTATTGAATATTATTTTTAGTTTTAAACTTTCTATAGATGGTACTTATATTAAAATCGATTTGTTTTTCGTATGAGAAGTCGATCAAAAAATAATTTTCAGGCCGTTTTTTTAATGTTTTAATATATTGCAAAACATATTTCGTTTGCTTATTAATGTTTCGTCTGCAGTATCAAACTTATGAATTATAATTAAGTTTTAATAATTAAACTACTAAAATCTAAGATTTAGTATGTTCATGCGTATTAGTGCAATCCTAATTCTGTGATTACCAGGCATTATGCAACCAACCCTTAAAATCGGCAGAATGCTAGTGTTTTGTGCACAACCAAATTTTGATTATTAATGAAAGAATTAAATTTTAAATTGTAGTTGATGTTGGTATGTTTGGCTGTCAAGCCCTTACATTTCTGCTTCTGGCGTTGAATTTTGGTATGCCATTATGGCTCTTTCTCGGTAGCGGAAGCTTGTGTGTTAACCCAAGCATGTTTAGTGTTTGCCAAAAATACCAAGGATGGCGGTGGTGTCAGATCTGTGGGACATCAGCCCTACCACCACCTCAACGATGTTTGTAACATTTTGAGTGGCCGCTCCGATGTTATTTACTAACTCTAAGAATGCAGACGTATCAACGACCTCAAAAAGAGCCGCCACAGTTGGCCAGCCTCGGTGTTCTGACTGCGGCAGGTTGTTGATAATTGTTAAATTGTAGTGAAATGTTTTCAGTCGAAATCATACCCATTTCGGCCAACAGCTTTACAAAAATTAAAAACTTGAACCGATGTTCACAATGCGAAATTACCTGCAACCACAGCCAACTCACATAAATTAAGTAAGCCAACCTTAATAAAATCAACACTCATCTCAAACCCCTTTAACTCGTTTCACATCAAAATATGCAAAAGTTTAATACTTCTTATTTGGCAGTTTTTTCACAATTCACACAGACTAAGCACAACAATGAAAGTGATGAAGACGAAATAGTAGTCGTAACTCAAGGAAACAATGACAACCAGCACTATTGCTAATATATTATTTAAAAACAACTATAAAATATCGTCAATCAACATAAACAGATTCAAATCACTCAATAAGTCAGAACATAGAAACGTTAAAACTAAAACGAATTCAAACAAGAGAAATCCTAAAACGCAGTTTTCAAATCGTAGCCTTCCGTTATTAGAAAAATTTATGGAATCAAACTTCAGAGCCGTAATTTATAATCTAAGGAGATTTAAGAAGATAGGTGTTACTCTAAAAAATATCCCTTAATACAGTAATAATAAAATACTAAAACCATTGATCTTACAATTGCACAACAAAAACATAGTCCATCACACTTAAACAAGAAAGAGCTTATCGTGTTGTCATACACGGTCTGCATTATTCAATTCAAATAAAATACATAAAAAGAAACTACATGAACTAGTTTATTAAGGAACATCATGAGCACCATTCACTAATAAAATAGAGTTTTATAAAAGATGTTTTTGTTAAATGTTGCCTCACAAACAAACAATAGAAAAGAATTTATAAATTCAAATTTCTGTAGAATGAAGAATAAAAAACAAGCCTGTCATTCTAAGAACTATTGCAAAAAGTATTGCAATTACGTAAAATGTGGGGATTTATATTATAGAAAAACTTATATAAAGTCTAAGAATATTCTGCAAAAAATTATAAAAAATATATTGTCTATAGAGACTTAAAAATTAGAAATGTGACCAAGCAACTAACCATAATAACACCAAGTAAAACAATTTTATCCACAAACTACATAACCAGCCAATAACTTTTACATGGTCTTTATTAGAAGACCCCAAATTATTCGCAATCCACAGCAAGAAAATGATAAAAAAATGATAAACTTACCACCTTTCTAAACAAATTTGAAAATATATTCTCTAATAAATCAAAACAGCATGCTTATAACAGTGATGGATGAATTACTAACGATATAATAGCCACTGAAATAAGAATCTCGGAATGAAATTCAAATGGGCTAAAAAATCATATTCATGAAGTAACTCTAAATTATGACTAAATAGTTATATTACTCATAATTAAAGGCTGCTGCAGATCAGCAACAAAAAATTTAAATTATATATAGGTGATTTCACGGCAGATCAACCAATTTTACAAAATATTTGACTATAGCGATCATAATTTTTTACTAATAAGACACTGAAGTAATTTTAGAAAGTAAAGCTCTTTTAAAAGATTTAAAGTTTTAAAAATCGCAAAAATTAAAATTTTCAGAATTTTGTTAAGGCCAGACTAAGGAGGCTTTATCAAGTCTATGTAGCCTAGAATGTATTTGGGTACTACGACTATACAAGGAAAATATAGTAAACGTCCACGTGCATCGAAAATAATTAGTGAATTTTGGTAAAAATCAACACTGATAATTTTTTTCTCAATAATAATAGAAACTCCTGGCATATGATTTAGGTCTTTTGTTGGTTTACTAGAGATGATAAAACGCCTACAATGATATTTTCTTTAGGACGCCGATTAGACAAAAAAGAAATTTTAAATTTCGAGTGTTCGAATATCAAACATTTTCAAAAAATCAAAATGGTTGTACAACTTAGTTGAAATAGGCATGTAAATACATGGTGTGATAGAAGGTTGATTTAATTCTGTTTTGTGACATCTCGTATGGCATATGTCGCATTTTAGAAAAGTCAATTTATAAAAATTGACAACTTTTCAACTTTAATATCCCATTAACTTTTGGATGAGACGTAAAGGGACATTTTTTATCATCATTTAATGGGTTACACAAAACTTTCCGGAATTCATTTTTTATCTTCAACGGTTAACAATATAAAGATAAGCCAATTTTTCCTAAGTTTACACTTAGAAAAATTATTAAATTACACACAAATTATATCAAACTAATATTTCATTTAGAGCGTTTTAAATTTGAAACTTGTTCGATTTTCACATTCGCTATATTTTGACAGACACTTTTATTTGAAACAGACTAAATGCATCCCAAGATATCCAGCAAGACTTCCGCTGGTTTCAATAGAGCAGTTGATGAGCAGCCAATAGATAATTTGAACGAATTGTAGACCTCGGTAATTTTGTAGAATAGAAAGCGCTTCTGTCTTTTTATCTTCACTTAATAATCTGATACACCAATACATTCTTTTCGCGTGAGGTATTTTTTAAAATTTTATTAATATGATAACAACCCATTACCAGAGAACCGCCAGCGTAGTCGCACTGGCCCGGGTTTATTCTTGGAGTACTCTGATGCCTGGCGGGTGAACTATCCAGTCACTAAAAATAACCTGCGTTTAGGGGTAATGATGGCGGTCGTCTAAGGCGCGGTGCTTGCGATGATGTACGACGAGCGGGCAGAGAGAGCGAATATTATGAGAGCCTCATTCTTCTCAGTTCGCAGGCCGTGCTCGCAAGTGAAGCGTTAGAGACTAACCATTACCAAAAACCTCAAAGTCATCAGAAATGCATGTTTTTTAATTGTATTGCAATCATAATGTGCCCTTGGGTTCAATTTTAACCTATTTGCTTCTTTTCTCTTATATGTAAAGCAACCGATACATTTAGTTACACCCAATTTCTGGCAAAGTAGCAAATAATCTTTTTTGTCAACAGAATTTGACACTTTAAATGTTTCTTTAATACATGAAAGCATTGATTTATTATGATCCATCACTTTATTAACAAAAAAATCTAATATTTCAGCTTATAAATTACTAAGCGAACTTTGAAATTTCAATGTTTTAATTTTTGTCATTTTTAAAGCTAATCTTTTAAAATATGCATGAAATTAGAAAAACTGAGCTTTACTTTTTAAGGTTCTTTTAGTGTCTTACTAGTAAAAAATTGTAATATATATAGTAAAATATTATGTTAAAGAATGGTCGATCTGTCGTGGAATCGCCCACATATTATGTAAATAATCTCAATAGAACTGCTCATTCAGGTTAAAGAATCATGATTAGAACAGCGTTATATCCATACATGATATTATTTTAGCAACATCCAAACCGCTTTAATAAAAATATGCTGACTATTAATTTTCAGACCCATTTATTGTCTATCTAGGTGTACCATCTTACAATTAGCTGTATAATATCTAGAACTTCTACTTGCAGCAGAAAACTGGAACGTCAAACGTATTCCCTCGCATTTCAAGCTAAAGAACACAAACACTCTTTCTATGTAATCTAATAAATTATGTGTCAATTGGAAAACTAATTTATTGGACCGACAGTTTTAAATAAAATCTCAAATATATGGAACTTTGCACTCACTAAGTGTATTTCTGATATACACAACAAAATTGTAACTTGGATCTATAGTAAGATTTCAATAACAACCTTAAGCACAAATGTTATTTGAAAAACTCCATTACTTAAAATTCTAACAAAATTAATATAGCCGTACAGTACTTTACAAAGAACGACTCATACAAAAAGTAGCCTGGTAAACCTTACTAAATGAAAACATATTTGAGATTTACTATACATCATTATATATTAAGCATCTGATAATAGAAAAACCCAGAACTTGTGATAAGGTCCAGGTAATACTCAAAACAACTAAAAACTATTCTAAATAATTTAAATAGCCGACTTTTCAGTACTGTCAAGAGAATACAAATACAATATTGTTACAATTAACTTACAAATGCTCTACAAATTCCATGCTACGAATTAGATAAAAAAAACTTAATCTTACATTTTAAAATTGGTCCTTACAACTTTCCTGTCAATGATCAGATTGCAGCATAAGATTTAGTTATACCTTAGCAATTATGCAGTCAAGATTGTTTTGTGTCTTGGAATACGAAAAGCGCTTTTCAGTTATTGCAGTACAGCAGGCACTTCACTAACAGTACAATAAACAACCGCCAGGTTATCATGATAGTAGGACACAGGTTATTTATGTAAAAACCAAATAAATACACAATCAAGTGTGTTTAACAAAACTGTGGAGGGAATTTGGGTGGGTTTTGAGCGTCACCTACAAATGTTAATAAAACGCGCAAGTCGCGTTCTTAGTGTTCCGCATCTTAAAGTTTGTGACGACAATTAAAGCTGAAGTTATGTTGTCCGTAGTTCTAGCAACATTTGTAGTCAGATGTAGCAAAAAGCATCGAATAAGGACTGATTTTCAGTAACGAGGAAATATTTCACTTGCACAAAAAAATAAATTTTTACAACTTTCAGTATGAAGCACATAAAATGGTTGTACTTGTGTACAACAGATACATACTATAACACACTTGGACAAATTCGACCTATGTCGTCAAATAAGAAAACCCTCACAATGAACATTTCTAACAATATAATTTAAACTTACAAATATTTGTTTCTTTACGTATGATATTTGTTATTTTATGTATAATACTTTATGAACTATAATACATTTTGAAATACCTCTGTACTATATTCAACTACTACATTACAAACCTATCACTAATAGACCATTCTAAACAAACTACTAAAAGTTTAAATATTTATTACTTTCATAATACCTTAATAAAATGGAAAAAGATAGAAGCTGAATTTGATCTAATAAAAAACCTTCAAAACCCTTTGCTCGAGTCTTTGCACAACTAGCTTCTAACGACTTAAATTTTGATGAAGAAATACAATAATATTTTAACAGTACTGGTTAATTAATTTTACTTTACATAGAGAAATAAAATTAACCAACTCATATAAGGGCCCAGATTATAATGCTAGATAGAGCAGATGGCATACTGAAACATCTACCAATAGTTGTCATTAAAACAAAATTCAAGGGTATGTTTGCCATTTCTCATTTTTCAACTCGCGATCAGTGAAAATATGCTTAAATAATTACTATTGTTGTCTAGGCTTAATGTCCTAGGAACTATTATTATTATTTTTTATCTACTGCTATACTATACACTAGATAAAACAATTTCTTTGAATGTTTGATTACTTTAGTTGATGCAAGGATTATTGATTAATTTAGTAATTCTATGAAAAAGTTAACTTTATCAAGAAAATTATAAAAGGAAAATGTTGTGTTAGATATCCGAAAAGCTACTCCATCAAATTTGCCTTCTTCCAAAGTATAACCTAACCGAAACACACATTTTCATGTTCAATTAAAAAACACTGTTTTAAACTACTATTCTATTAACGCTGGTGTTTCGCAAGGGAGTGTGTTTGGATCTCCATACTAAAGACGTCATAACTACAAATACTTTTCAAACTGCCATATTAGCAGATAATATTGCAATAAAGTCATAAAACACTAATCTCCACAGTGCTGAGGCTCCCAGGGTAGAGCTAAGCTTTTTCCTGGGTCAGTACGCTTCTGTCTTTCAGACAGAAATTTACGCCATACTACAGTATGTGCGTGAAAACGGTAAGAGGGCTTACAGGAGCAAACGGATTTATATTATATCAGACAGCCAGGCAGCTTTAAAGGCTTTATCAAGCACAAAAGCATCATCTAGACTAGTATGGGAATGTATCAACGAACTCAATGCACTGGCAGAACATAACACAGTAAAACTGTTATGGGCACCTGGGCATTGCGGTATCTACGGCAACGAGAAAGCCGATGAACTGACCAGGCAGGGATCTAGTGAGGCTTGTATAAGCCCAGAACCTGCATTAGGAATTTCACGAAGTGCTGCCCGAAGCTTTATTAAGGAGAGAACACGCACTCATCATAAAATGTACCAGAAGAACCGACCAGGACATTATTTCAGCAAAACCTTCAATAAAGAATTTTGCCAAAAGAGAGCTGCAGAACTCCTTAACCTAAGCAGGCCACAGCTGAAAATAACCATAAGGTTTCTTACAGGACATGCGACTGTAAAAGAACACCTCTGGAAAATTGGTAAATTCAATGGTGACCTTGCACGCAGACTTTGTAGCAAAGAACCAGAAACAGCCTTACACATCCTATGCAAGTGCAGGATTATATTATATATGCAGATATATATTCGGGAAACCAATCCTGGAACCGGAAGATTTCCAAACACACCCTGTAACGAACCTGTATCTGCTGATTCAGAGGACATCAATTACAGATTGTTTGTGAATTTATTTAATTAAGGTAATCACAATAATCCAAAAGCTGCAGTGAACATGGATCCATCAAGGAAGACATACCCTAAGCGCAAAAAATCTCCATAGTGCATCTGCAAAATTACAATTGGATTTAAGCCTTTCAGAAATTTGACTAGTCGTTAAACAATCAAAGCAAACAGCAATAAATTTATTAAAATTACTTTTATTACAAAACGTCTAGAAGTTATTATCTAACCTATTCGAATAAAATTGAAGTGAAGTATCTTAATTTGAATCAGACTAATTTAGAAAGACTATTCAAAAATCAAACAGCTGCTAACTAAATTTTAAAAACAAAATGATAATTTATTGCAGGAGCGAGCGAAGCGAGCGACTGGTCTTATACACTGGTATACAGTGGGTGAATGCGACAATCTCCGTCAGTCTGTTGCATCTGTAGCGCTTTTACTACGAAATCGATCACTATGAAATTTTCCACAATGATAGAACCCGAAGCGAGTGAGGTAACCTGATAGATTGGACAACTGGATTTAGAGGAATTAGCAAATCCAGTTCCCATAGACTTAACATGGAAAAGGTTCGGCGACTGTTTTGACAGTTTATGCAATAATACGTTCGCAATTTTAACAACTCGCTCCTGCAACCTCTCAAACAGCGTGAGAGAACATTACTAGTTTAAGATAATATTCTGTTACTATATAAAATTATTTTAATGCCTGCAAGGATATAGGAGATCGAACTGTAAGGATGCAATGCACCCTTAAACACTAAAATGTTGCAGTCACTTTGACCTAATTATTATGAGCAATGCTCCAAGGTTAGTCAACAATCTGACCCTGCATAATGACCTCAATAATTCCTAAATTAATTATAATTTCAAAAATTATACTGATTGAAGCCTATCAATAAAAATCTAAAAAAAACAATGACCCGAAAACTTCGTTGAATAGATTATGGAGACCCTTTAGTTGATGGTACCCAACTCATGACACATAAAACACTTCTTAGTCTGTAGATTAAAAAACTGATATTTTATTAAATTATCAAGAAAAAATGTATAACTTTTATTTAATAATTTTCTAAATTACATTATTGATTTTGTCATTTTGTAGGGTAATCGATTTCAAGTGCTGTGGGTATAACATGTGGCGTATATGGGAAGAGCATCTTATGTTTGGCCAATCAAAAATTCACATTGGAAATATAATTTGGAGAATTATCGAAATAAAAATTAAATTTCATTGCAGTTCTTTAAATAAAAAAAAATTAAAAATAGTTTAATTTTATTTTTACTTATAATAAAAAATGCAGGACGTTATTTGACCTAATTGCTTGTCAAAAAAGTCATAAATAAATGTTATGACGAAAGCATACTATTTCGTTATACAATACACAAACTTAACGCTTAAAATTCGAGTCTTTACAAGACAATGCTTTGTTTATTGTGAACCCCAGCAAACGCTTCCTTTTGTCTCAATTTACTACTTCAAAGTGTTCATACAAGCCTTTGTGGTATACTGAAATGCGATTTAAACTGGGTTAAGCTTTTGCTTTCATATGTCAGTTAAATGACAAACTGCGTCAACTATTTACTAGACTAAAGAACATTCGCTGATAGAACCTCCATCATCTCCTCTATTTAAAGGGTTAATTTTATTTGTTTATTACATAATAATAGTGGTGTGTTATCGCACGGTTCTATTACAAAAGTTTTATTGCAATTATTATAATTAAATTATTATTTCATGGAAGTTATTAGTTGTCTTAATTAAAAATCTAACAATTTAGATGTTTGCTTCTCAAATATTAAACCAATAATCGATTTCCCTTTTTTTAAAAAAGGGTTTTAAAGAAGCAATAAAACAAACATAATATATAATTAAAAAATAAAAATCTGTACAACTCAGTGAATACAGCATATGAATATAAGAAAAATATTAAATTCCCATTTCCATAATAAATGGATAATTTTTTTATTCTACTTACGCAACCTTTAAATATACTTGATACATTTTTGAATAATTTATAGGTAATAAAATAATATCACTAATTTTAAGATTAACATTATATTTGTTTACCTTCCCTCATGTATACAAAAGTTACGATAACATATAATTTATTCCATAAATTTTGCTTTAAAAAGCTATGCAATTTCATATTATAAGTAAACTGAATAATTTAAAGAATTGCAACAGCTTAACTAATTTTTTTAGTTGTGTTTATGCTGTTGTACTGGCAATAAATTTATAATACGTTTCAAAGCAATCTATCAAATAAAATAGTTTTGGCTATCATTGAAGCTCAACGGTCATAGGGAGGTTTTTATTTATTAATAAAACAGAAATTTGCGACATAGCTAAATTCATTTCCTTAGAGGCAAAACTCAAAATAAAAATATATTTAAGCTGGACGCTTTTTGGTCCTACATTTTTTGGTGTTAAAGGTAGCCCTAACCGAATACGCAAAAATAGCAAGTCATATACATATAAGACGTTTAGATATACCTAGCACACTATTTTGTAAACGACACAATATAAAACAGAAATAAAGTAGGTATAATAATAAAAACAATTTGATACTGCAGTATGAAATTCTACACTATTATTTAATAGACTCATGTTATTAAAAATATAAGATAAACCTTTTAATTTAAATCTTATTTAAGTATACGTTTCTATAGCTAAGATGATAAGGTGATAGAAGATTTTTACATTAAGAAAATTATGACTGAAATACAATAAAAATAAATCGTCATTTTGATAGAAGATATAAAGAGATAAGAAAGACTAGAGAAGAAAAAATAACAGTTGACATTTATGGTTAATACCAAGGATAAAAGGTTTATACAGTTTTATGCACGCAATAAACTAGTGATCATAAATACTTTCTTTAGACTGCCGAAACAATGCTTAGATAATTAGATAACACCTACCCATATATCTCGAAATCTCGTGCGTAATCGAATAAACTGTATTACAGTAAAGGAAAATATAAAAATAAAGTGATATCTCTTAATACGTACCCAGGTGCTGATGTACCGTTTGATCTATTAATGGTAAAAGTAAAAATAAGACCAAAAGTTTAAAAAAGAGTATAAAGATAATCCTTGTGGGAATCTGTAACCCCTAGAGGACGGGTCCCCACGTAGCGGATAAGCAAATTCCTCTCAATTATGAAGAAGAAAATAAAATACCTCTCACGAATCAACATGCAAAATAGCGTGTGACCTATAGTAGGTGGCTATTAACAGCGTCTAATCCAAAGTTCACGGCTGAACGAACATATAGGTCCTCCTAAAAGGAAGTTATGACGTTAGACCTAAACATCCTAATTCATGTAAAAAACAAAAGTTTTAGAGATATGTGGTAAAATAACGAACTCTTCGGGTAATAATCCACACTTCTTTTAAGAAGTTGTCCCAATGTATACGAGGGGGAGACAGTTTAGCTAAAATTGTTTAAAAATCAATCGTACAAATAAACCAGGAAAATAAGAAGAAAAACACAGAAAACATGGGACAATCAAGCTAGTCACGTGGAATACACAAGGTTGGAAAAATAAGGATAAAGAAGTCATAGAAGTATTCAAAAAGGTGGACCTTGATATATCGATTATAAATGAGGCAAACAAAGGCAATGTAACTAAAAACATCGGTGATACACACATTTAGAGTGGCGTTAACGACAAGGAATGAGCCAAAGCCGGTGTAGGTATTCCAATAAAAAACAAAACAAAAGGAACATTAAAACATAAATAAACAAATAACAAAAATTAACTTAACAATATATCGACCAACGGATGACAGTTCTATAATAGAGAAGGAAAGGTTCTTAGATACATTATAAGACGAAATCGGGAAGTAAACAAAAACGAGAAATTAATTCTCACTAGAGACATAAATGGAAGAACAAAACGCTAAGGAAAGGACAACATAGCAGGAAAATACGGTAAGGAAATAATGAATAACAACGGAGAAAGGATAAAAGAATAAGTTGTTTTAATGTATATACATATATATGTATGTATGTATGTATGTATATATATATATATATATATATATATATATATATATATATATATATTCATTGGGGCAGTGATCCTTTGCTGAGCGAATAAGCCCAGGTGATGCCTCTGATGTAAGGTAGAAATGCTTTTTGTTGGTCAGGAGTGTTTTGGGATTGAGAGTTAGTGTTTTTATTTATATTTTTGATTATATTAGTTAAGGCTTTGTTGGAATATCCAATTTGCAGTAGGGTGGTGGTAATGGATTTAATTTCTGTTTAGCGATTTTTCGTATCGGAAAGTATGATGGATCTGGTTATGAGGGATTTTGCAACCGAATGGATTTGGGCAGAGTGGTGATGGAATTTGGCATTTAGGTAGCGGTTAGTGTGACTGGGTTTTCTGTAGACAGTGTAATAAAAGCTGTCATTAGAGGGATTTCTTGTTATGAGAGCATCTAGGAAGGGAAGGGAATTGTTATGTTCAGTTTCCATGGTAAATTTTATATTGGTGTGGATTTGGTTGAGGTGGGAAAGGAATTCCGGAAGGGTATCATGTCCATGAGGCCAGATAACAAAAGTGTCATCGACATATCGTATCCAGCAGGTAGATTCAAGGTGAAAGGAGGCAAGGGCCTTTTTTTCAAAATCGGTCATAAAAGGTTAGCAATGACAGGTGAAAGTGGGGAACCCATGGGAGCACCATTAGTTTGGCGGTAAAATTTATTTTGGAAAGTAAAGTAAGTATGGGATAGGCAATGGTTTATTCGGGAGAGGATGTTGTTATTTATATTATACGTTGACTTTATTAACTGTAGAGTATCAGGAATTGGGATGTTTGTAAACAAAGAAACGACATCAAAGCTGACCATGATGTCACCTTTACGTATAGGAAAAGTTTTCAGTATTTCTAGAAAATGATAGGAGTTTCGGACGTAGAATGATGCCTGCTCTGTGAGAGGTTGGAGAGTCTTGGCAAGGTATTTGGCTAGGTTGTGGGTGGGAGAACCGAACGCACTAACTATAGGGCGTAAAGGAATATTCTCTTTGTGAATTTTTGGGAGACCATACAATTTGGGAATTCTGGAAGATTTTTCTCGGGGTATGAGGAGTTTCTTGGTATCGGATGATAAAGAAAATTAGGATAAAACATTAACGGTGTTTGTTTTAAAATTGTCGATACATGTTTAATTTTCTACTAAAGAAAAACAAAACGTATTACCGACCAAAATCAAATGAAGGTCATCAATAAGTTAAAAACATAACATAAAAAAAACTAAAAAACGTTTTACTAGGAAAACACATTCGTTCAGGTAGGGACAAAAATACAATTTTATAGCTAATTCTTTACTACATTTTAAAGTATTTCACTAATACATTTATATTTTCCACAAAACCATTTTTCAAACAACAATTTCTGTAGCCTCTATTTTTTTTGTTTAATTTAAAGCATTGTGTAGTGTAGAACAGTCTCATTTCTAGAGCATCGCGATGTAAAAGAATCTTTTGAATATCGTCAGACAAACAAGTTGCTGTGTATTATTCTGTAGTAATAGTACAATATTTTAAGTAGGACGGCTGTGACATCTTTATTTTGGAAAGGTACAGACTATTAACTTTTTCCTAACTATCCGGGGTTGCCTTACTTTTCGATTTAATTTTAAAATTAAAAGAAAAATCCAATTTTTATTATCAATTTTTTTAGACTATTTTACACGCCTTTGTTTTTATGAATGTTAAATGATAATTTATTCTTTGTGTCCAAATTATAATACACAATTTTATTTATTGCAATTATGCTCAAGGTGTTCTTTTAAATCATTTATGTTTATCTCGGTAACTGATAAAATAGTTTTCCTTTATACTCGTAGAAGTCTTCGCTAGATAAAACTCTTTCAAATTTAAATTTGTTATACTAGCTATAGATAATAATTCCCTGAGAAGGCGTGAGATCACCAAATTTTATTTAGTAATAACAAAATGCATTTCTGAAAATTTTGCTGCACAATACTAACTGTAAAATGGGCTTTTAAATGAATTAGGCAATAATGAACATTTATTTTGTGGCAAAATTTGATTAATTTGGTCCATTTTTCAGAAATCTGCTGTACTGTTTTCGTGTTGCTAAACAAAAAATAAAAGGAACTGCAGTTTAAAATATTATAATACTTAAACTTAGAATATAATGTAAAGTATAGTATCTCGTTTATAATTATTTTCTTATTTCATTGTCAATAAATTTGTTTCGAGTTAATTAATAAGTGTTTTAAAAATATATCTATCAGACTTTATGAATACTTTAATGATAAGCTGTAGTTAATAGTCCGCAACAAAATCAAGGTTTTTGTTCGAAATATGTATATTCGTTCTTGTTATAAGCATATTTCAAAAAGGGGACTGTAAAATGGAAATATATGTAGTCAAATTGAATAACCTAAACGTTTTATGTTTTGAGTTTTTGTTTATTTACTAAGTGCTTTGGATAATTGATTGTGAAAACAACTTGTGACTATTTTAATTTATTCAGCGCGCAACGTCGCTATTTATGCAATGAACAAAATAATTAAACGTTGCATAAAGTACTTGGGTGTTTATAAAAATTGCAAGATAACAAATCCATCTTCCATTTAATAAGTTATATCTTACACAAACTCCCGCAGAGTTAAAAAACTGTTAATCGGAAATATTCAAAAATACGGTAATAAAATTTACGACCACTCTAAAGTGGACACTTAGTTTTGTTACTAAAAATCGATCCAGCTTTTTCTCCGGCGCACTAAATACATTTTTGTGTTTATGTTTGCCTTTTTTCATTAACATAACGGTAGAGCTAAATTACAGATCGTATTGAAATGCAAATATCAACGGTATTTACACAAATATTGATTGAACCGCGGAACGGAACGGTGGTGTACTGCTAGTGCACCAGGCGCTATCATCGGTTTTTTCAATCTACATATTTAAAAATCTGCATGTCACTGTTTAAATAAAGTTTTAATAAGAGACTAATGCTCAGCTTTTTTGAACCGAATTGTCACAATAAGAGCTAAATGTATAATCGACTGTTAACTGTTAACGAAGTTATTAAGCACTACACCTGCAACTCCGGAAATTTAATGCAAAGTGATCCACATTATTGACTGGTATCTTAAGAAAAAACAATATTAAAACATTATCCCTAACTCAGAATACGATCGTAATTATATGTGACATTAACAAACGTCACAAAATACATACAGAAATTAAGAAATGTAACAAATTCACAGCAATATACAGCAGTAAGTATCTTGAAATTAATTTAACATCGATCAATAACTATAGCACTTTTACTAAATTTAATATGAATGATAATACATAGTTTCATTTAGTTTTCAACTCTAACAAGAGACCCTTACCGATAGCTCTCAAAAATCTATCTATACATTTGAACGGAAAGTAAACAAAGGCGGCTAATACGACATTTGGTGTGCTGTGCTCTGAGAGGTCGCTGTGTCGTGCACGCACGTTGAAGCCGCTCTCGCTTCTTACCAAATGGACGAGCGGCCGCGGCTGTCGTGCCGTTGCATTGTCAAACTCAGAAGGCGCGTTTGTCACGGCCATTTGGTTTGTTTCCGCCGTGCGAAGCTTTAATTGTAGGTTCCCATTCGTAATGGACGTAAGCATAAGCCGCTTATAAGAAATACGTACATGCACGTAAGCCTTATATAAACATTTGAAAGTTGCGCAAGTCTAAACACAGACAGTAGCAGCAGCAATAGGCTTATAGGATTTTTACATAATTACGTTGCCTTTGTACCTGTTATCCCTTTTATGGTGTAGGAACAGATGCATGTTTACTAACTTAATTAATAGTTCCCCATCCGTTGTAAAAACGGAGCTAAAATTTCGACAATTCTAAATTTAAGTAATGCAATTTTAGAATTAAAATAAACATTCTGTTACTGCTGCCAACATTAATCTAGGGAAAAATTAAAAATTACTGCCAATGAACATACGAAATACGATTTAACTTTACGTATTTATTACGTTTGAACGTAAAACGTAAAAATTACGGGAATGGATTATTTTTTTATGTTATTATTAATTTCAGTTTTCAATCTATTCTACAGCAAATATATGAATATAGACATATATACAGAGTAATAAGTAAAAGGTATAAACGCTGCTGGACATGAGGTGAGTACCATCCATTGGTAGTTCTCCAAGTTTTCCTAGTTAATAAGGTCGTTTGGCTATTTTCTCTTGTCTTCTTTCTGGGTGTTGTTGGTAGAGTACTCCTATGAGCTGATTTGTGTGACCAGTACTGCAGAGAACAATTGTAAATATGATCTATTTCCAAGTCTTACAAAATCACAAGAATAAAATCGATAAATTGGCTATAATTAATCATTAACCCTTCCAGTCTGTCAGTGATTACACACTATTCTAAAATTAAAAAAATTACTCTATTCCACAATCACAAATTAAGTCGTTTATAATTATATAGTTACTACTTAATATAGTCAATTTATAAAATTCCCTTAATCATTAAAATAAACAATCCTTAACTAGTTTCTACAATAACAACAAAACGATATATATATATATATATATATATATATATATATATATATATATATATATATTTATTTGATTCTTTGTGAGATGACAGCGTGTACTACCAAAATATTTATCGGAAGGGGGCAAACTTAAAATTACTAGTTATCGCATATACAGAAAATAACAGGCCCCCGATTATCATAAAATAACACGCTAAACAGTACTTTATTAAAATAACACGATAACTATTAATATTAAAAAAGATAACTTCAATACTATTTAATTTACAACTGTTTATAAGTAACAAAATGAACAAAACCTTAAAAGCAACACACAAAAATTATTTAACAAATTTATATCAACTATTGTTGTCGAAAACCTTAACTGTAAATGTACTCTACGAGGTTGTCACACCGATAATGTTAATGGTAATCAAATGCATAACATAGTCTCAACACATCAACGGTAAATATTAAATTCAAATTTAATATATTCAAATAAATACACCTGCTATCCCTATCGAAATGACTATTAGTCAGATATCTTGAATATTGTAACTGTGAAAAAACATATACCTCTGGGCAACAAAAGTTAATTTACGAATGTCTTTATTTTTCCGTGCTTACAACACTTTCCTTCATCATATTGATTCTTAGACTGTTAATTTCTCGGATAATAAAAATAATCCAGACCAAAAAATCCACAATTTAGTTTAAATATATAAACAAGCACCTTGAAACTTATACGGAGGCTATGAATACACCTAGATTTAAAAAAAAAAAGAAAAAAACTACAACGTACCACCAATGTGCAAAATATGGCCGGAAAGTAATGAGTCTAGCGCCAGAAAATTCGTTTAATTAAAAATATGTTTATTTACACTTAGTATTCTTCAAAACAACACATCCTTGAGCACCAATACATCGTTGCCAACAGTAGCTTGTCTGGAGGTTTTTAACTGAAATTTTTTTCAAATCACTCGTCAGCAGCCTGTAAGTTATTTACAGTGCCAAAATTGTGTCATTTTAAGTTGGATTTGAACCGGAGAAACAAAGAAAAGTCAAGGAGGCCAGGTTAGGACTGAAAACAGATTGGGAGAACGTTTCCATGGTTTGTTTTGCGAAACACTCTTTCACCAGTAGTATCATGATGATTTTATGTAGAATGAGTTTTAAGTCCCATTTTATTTGCTATCAATCTAACCACTTTTATCTTAGCTACATTGTGAAACATTAATAGGTACCATGCGTGTTGCTCATCCACGACGTCCTTTCCCTGTAAGCTTTGTAATAAATTACTCTTTTTTTAGGCTTTCCGTATAATAGCAAGCGCCCTGGTTTAGGATTTTTTGAGTTTAAGGCAAAATTTAATCGCGCATCGCTGATGATGCGATGCTCGAACAGCAGTCCAGTTCGCAAGCGATCCGTACTCTTCAAAAGCTCAAAAGCAAATAAGCTGGTCCGGACTCCTTACCTGATATGGCCCACCAATAGTCAGGCTTAAAGATCTCGCCTTTTCTCTAGACTCTTTTGCTTAAATCAAGAAAATCAGTTTCATTACTTTTCGGACGTACTTTATATACAATGGATCTAACCAAGCTTAAAAACTACATAAGGAAATTGTTACAAAAAATGGAATATTTTTAAAAAATGAACTTAATAATTTCAGCCATCAAATAATACGTAAACTAGATAATTAGATTGTATACACATATAGAAAAATACTGAAATCATAGAACCAAACTTTTGGCAAGCAAGTTATTGTTGAACAATATTTACTCTAAACGTGAAAATGAAAACAAAATATTAGTACAATTTCGTAAAACTACATTTACACCTAAAATTTTAAGGATAACTAGATCTTATAATTGTAGAAGAACTTGACACTTAGAAATACATTTATCAATCATAACTGACTTCAATAAACTCAGTTTACCTATCAAAATAAATAATAAATTACACAATACTTTTGCTGCTAAAATTTAACCAAGAAAGTACTTGCACATCCTATTTAATGCATGTTTAAGGTTATGATATTTTCTTACGCTATAGAAGCACACACATATAATGTTTCGCAAACCTGAAAGGAAGAAAACAACATGTGGTTTTTATCATTATGTAAATTTACTATTTACGCTTTCTAAATTTTTTGGGAGGGTTTTCAAAAACCATTATTTGATTTTAATTTTTTAACTGCAAAATATTTAAACGCACCAACACTTATCAACGTATTAAATAAACATTATACTATATATTTGTCCAATTTGCAGTCAAACAACTATGCAGGATTGTAATAAACAAGATGTGGACTGAAGGATTAATTTGAAGTACTTATTTAACCGTAAATATTTTTCCATCTTAGAAAACAGATCCTTGCCTATTGAAATAAACCATTCCTTATCAACCACCATAGGTTGCCTCAGAGATGTGTGTTAGATCCACCGCTTTTTAATATCCACTTCTATGATGTACTAAACAGAGGACATTGTTTAAAGGCACTATTCACAGATGATGCAGTTATTTTAAAGTAAAACGAGTTTCTAAAAATAGTTATATACTCACTTAACAACTAGTTAGCCCTATAAAATTACATCAATAGTTTTTACACTCAGAAAAATACAACACTAAAATTAAACTACGCATAATAATATTATAGAAATCTGCACTTAAGGCCATTGAATATTTAGGTGTATATTTTAACACTAAATTAACGGGAAGTATACATCAATATAAACTTAAATAAACCTGCAAAGCTTGCAACGCATAGCAAAGTGGCAAAGCAGTCTCCCAAATTTGAGAACCCTCTAGTTGACCTTTGAACAATCAGTTTCAAAATCACTAGCAAACAAGCCTTTTTGGTCACCCGTCGATTGGTGAAAACAGAATTTGGAAATTCCCAGCCGTTCTCGAGTTATTGCTCGGACGGACGGACGGAGGGACGGATGGACGGACGGACAGACGGACAACATGAAGTTATTAAGTGACTCCGCTTCGCTTCGCCACTTAATAAGGATGTAACAGCCTAAAGCTTCTGTATTATTTGATAAATATAAATACTCCGCTACACATATATACTTCTACTAGCGGACCCGACAGACATTGTCCTGGGATGATATTTCAAGCGATTATAAACGAAAATAAACGAAATCCTATGCACGTAATTTATATCTGAATATTTAAGTAAATGCGATACATATAATATCAAAACACAGCGTACAAAAAAATTAAATGCATTGAATGAATACATACACAAAATGAATGAAATGAATGAATGA